>OY728148.1:360118678-362914094 GCA_963277665.1 Viscum album | reverse complement strand
TTGTTAGGTCCACTACCACACCATGCTAAGACACAATATGTCTAAGTAAGTGGACCTTCAGTGTCCAAAAATTTCTCATGGAAAACCATCCATAGAGTTGGTGGTTTCAAAACACCTACATTATAGTCTTGAGATGCTCGATATACTCCTCCTTTGATACCAAGTAGATCAAAATATCATCGATGAATACAATGATGAACATGTCCAGGAAGTCATTAAAGATGGAGTTTATATGTTCAAAAAACAGAACTAGTATGTTCATAAAACTGAATGACATAACCACAAAATTTAAGTGTTCATATCTACACCTGAAAGAAGTATTTGGGATGTCACCATCCTTAAACCTCAGCTCGTGATACCCAGATAGAAGATCAATCTTAGAAAACCAAATTGATCCAATCAGTCGGTCGAAAAGATCATCTATTCTTGGGAGAGGGTAACATTTCTTGACTATTACCTTGTTTGACCATCTTTAGTCTATGAATAACCTCAGACCATCATCTTACATCTTTTAAAAAAAGACTATATCACACTGGGGTGATTCAATGGGACGGATAAATACGTTCTTCATCCAATAATCAATTTTAATCAAAAGATCCCAAAACATGGAAGGTGACATTCGATAAGGTGCAATTAAAATTAGAGAAATACCTTTCAATAAGTTTACCCCAAACTCAAAATCACATCGAGGTGGTAATGTCAAAAACACATTTTGGAATACATTAAAGAATTCCACATTGATGCTGGTAACATACCCCCTATTAGTATCCATTGATTCCATTAAAATTTTGACCAAAAATGAAAGAAGATGCTCCACATGAAAACTGCACATCAGATAACTCTGACCCCTTTCAAATGGAGCACATTGTAAATCCACATGTGAAAACATTACTATTATCTATAATTAGTAGATTATAGAATGAACATAGTACAACTAGTCGATGCCAAGGGTGACATCATATGGTTTTATCTGTAATAGGAAAAGATCCTCATGGGAAAGATGTGGATCTATCCTCTGTCTACATCCACAACACACATCATACATGATGATCTAACCTCAAACTGGCGTACTCAACACCTTGGGGAAAAAATATTTTATATTTATAGTACTAGAGCATGTTCTAGACTTGGTGAAATAGTGGAGGGTGAATCTATTTAATTAAACAAGGAACAAACAAAAGTAATAAACAAGATGATCAGAACTCAAACAATCTTTGGCCCCGATGGAACTACTACCTCTGTGGTGTGCAACTAACTGTGCCCATCTCCTTGGACCCTCAATTAAATATGGCATCCCCGACCACTTCTGGGTCGAGGAACCTAAGGAACACCCTGAGGAAGCCCTACACCAGCTTTTTCTCCCCTTATGGGAGAAAGATCCTACTTTACAAACTACTAAAATGGCCTTCATGGAAAATGCTTCTGAGGTAGGCACTGAACCTGCCAACCTCCACCATAATGAGATTGGATCGGGCACTAACTCTAAAGGTTCCAATGAAATCTATAGATAAAACACAATGTCTCCAGGAATGTAGGATATGCATGAGGACTGGAAGGTCAAAATGGAAACTGCTGAGGTCGACTCCCTAATAGCTGAAACCTCAAAGGCCCTGGTGCCGAAGACCTTCCACTGCTAACCTTGAACATCGAAAAAGCCTATTAGCTCCCCTTATGTGGTTGACTTCCTCATGAGTGAATTATCTCAAATAGATCTGCCTTCTTCTAGACATATAGTTATGCCGACAAGATGAAGGGAGTAATTGCGTACTATATAGAGGGATAATGTGAATCTTCTAAGAGGTTCTCCTGAGGATTCTCATCTGAAAAGAGATCAGGAGCGATGTGATGTGGAACCTTGAACTTGATCCCCATCTCCCATACTAACATACTCCTCTAGTGAAGGGTGAGTATCTATTGTCACTTATTAGCATTTATGGTTAAATAAAAGAATTATCTTTGGTACTCTTCAAGATTGACCCAAGAAACATGATCCTAATTTCTCTCCCCCAGGTACAATTTCCTCCACTAACACACATCTCCCCACATTTAACTAACTACCAATGGAACCCATAACTCCAATGTATCCCGAATCATGCTGAAAGTTATTTCAATCTCCCCAAGATAACTCTTTGTCTCCTTATACGATACACTTCCCTTGTAATTTTCTTGGGTCGACTACTAGAAAGTGCATAATGTTATCCACCACCAGTTGTCCTCCTCCTATAGATCAACCCCTATTCTATCAACTAGGTCAGCCTGCTGGGCCTCCGCTCCCTGCACTGCAAAAAGAAAATGACTGGGTTCTACTGCAAAAAAGGAAAACCAGGAACTCCTAATACTGAGTAGTATCAAATTTTGTTCATTATTTATTTTAACATGTTATTTATTTAAATTCCCCAAAAATCCCAATTAAAAAACTCAAGTCATCATGATGCATGTACCTTTCCGAAAGTCTCTACCCTAAAAACATTGTACCCTCACTAGATAATTCTTTATTCTCAGAGTACTTTTATAGGATCATAGGGGGGGTCCTATATCCTAAGTCCTAGCTGGTCTTTTTTGGACTATGTTAGACACTAAGATCACCTGAACCTATTTTCCAATCAAACCATGAAATTCTCACTGTTCCTAACTCCAAACTCCATAAAATCTCTCAACCACTGACCTCAAATAATATTCTATAATGACATCCCCCCTCAAAAGATTCCCTTCTAGATTTATCAACAGATGAAAAGATATAATGACCCTCGAGTCCCACCTCTTATAGGCCCCGGGGTGGTGAACATCACCAAGGATATACAAATTTTACAAAATTGGAGGCATTAACATATTAATAGTTACCATGATTGGGAGATAAAATTTATCAACCTCAAAACAACTCTACAAAAAATATATAAAATAATCTAAAATCCATACAACATTCATGTTTAATGTAAAACAACTAAAAATACATTGAAAAGATAGAATGTAAATACCAGTGGAATAAAACTATGTAGTGACATGAAAATGTCCCACTGTCCAGGATAGTAATGCCTAAAATGGTCCTCATAGTCCTAAATGAAACCTGAAAATAGTTTTTTAGTTGGGTGATCATTCAAGTATGCTCAGTTGGGAAAACCAATGCCTCTCATGTATAATTGGAGAAGAATACTGATGCCCCTATGAGAAAAAGAAGAAATAAAATTCAGATAATAAGGTATAATAGCCACCACAACCTCAAGAAAGGAATTCACCCCTAATAATTAAAGTACAGAAAAGTAATATAATAAGAAAATCTTTGGTAGGGTACTGTACACCACTTTCCTACTGATTATACACCCTCATACCCTAACAGAGAACGCCCTGGTTCTCCCACCACTACTGAAAGAATGACATCACAATCCTTCCACACACACGCGGTCCACATACCACACCACACCACACCCATAGACCCCTGGGAATTATATCTAAATATCATCCACCCCATATAGTTTGGCCAAAATCCCCACCACTACCTAATGAAACTAGAGATCCACAACTCATCTCATCCTGAAGACACTTGGGAAGCCCAAAGTTTCTACACACACATGGAACTAACAAAAAACAACCTACCTAAAGAGTTGTGGGATTTTTCTATGTGGAATAGGGAGTAGGGAATAGTGGGTGGCCATCCATCCATCCTCCCACTGGAATCATTTGGAAAGACACCACCCGCTATCATAATGGGGGTGTTCGGAACGTAGTGCTCAACTAGGGTCGGTTCATATATAATCACAAGAATGTAGAAGTGTGCATATATAGGTACCTAAACCTCATCCCAACCTATATATTCTCATGAAAACAATGACCACATAACACTGCATACTTTACTGCTACCAATAAATGCACATGTTAAAACAAATGATGGTAACTTCCAAATTTGATAAGAGAAATCCAATTAATACTCAATCATTTTTACATAATTTATAATTTACCAGTAATTACATCCCTACACATGAAACTAACTACCACATCACATTACTAGCCTCACAACCAACCACATTATATGAAGAAAAATATGTTAAAATACCACACTTCACACTACCTCCTCACTAAGAACACATGCCAACCTCTTTCGTTATCATTCTATAATGTCATTCCGACCCATCATTTCTCTCAATAATAAACCCCCCAAATTAGAACCAAACAACACTACACACCTCATCACAACCATACATGGAACACATACTTCATAAAAACACTAGCCCAATAACTTAAACATAACACAACCCAAATATATGGCCATTCTACCAAACAAATTCTCATCCATTCCACAATCAGTTAATCTCTCAACCTTACAATCAATTACACAACCCATACCACCCCATATACATAGCCACACTACCATCCCCAACACCACATGGCCAGCACAAAACACATGGTTGAATAGAACCATACAAAACACACAGCCACACCAAACAACACGGTGTATTCCAATTTATCAACCCTCATTCTTTCATTCCTCATTGAGAATTCATGGTTGATCACGTCACTCTTTTAATCATAGTTAATCCATTTATTTAAATGATTATACACGATTAACTAGATTCTCATATTTTTTGCCATTAAATAGTTTATCGATAACATGTATAAAGAGTCACCCATGCATAAGAAAACACCACCAAATTCCATGATTTTAAAATGGATATAGACCATACAAATCATAATATGGATCAATGATAAGAGATAAAACATACAATCAACATCAACATCAGCCTACCCCACATTTATTACTAAAGATATAGGTCCAATTATCATTGTAATTATTATCATCCCCACCCCTCATTTATCATTGTATAATTGATTTCAACCATACCAATAATAAAAAATCCATACACACACCCATCATGATAAATAATTAAAAGAGAGTTGATGGAATTCCTACCTGAATGAGCCATATATTAGTTTCTCCTCGTTGCGAGAAAAATAGGGGTGCCTCAGCAATAGTAATTAATCCAATATCAAATTGGATCCAAATACCACAACACGACACACAACTCCATGGGGTAGAAATGCTCTGATCATACCAAGAGAAAATGGAATGGTTCAAAGAAGAGAGGACGTCATCTCTAGAAAATTCTAGATCTTATATCAATAGAAGGGGATGGTTTCAAGGTCCAATACTGTCATATCATGGTCAAGACCATGAGGATTTTCCATTTCAAAGTATCAGGGGTGTTATTATATTAAATATATAATTAATATATTTTTAAAATGAATAATAAAAGGCAAAACAAGGTTTTAAACTCGATGTACGTCATATAAAACATCAGAGGGGAGAAACTAGAAAAAATTGGGAAAAACTTTAAATGAATAACTGATGGTCGAGTCACCGAAACGAGTCCATAATGTGACTCACCGAAACCAAATTACCAATAAAGAGTCACTGACATGACTCAATGACAATGAGTCCCCAATGAAACCCACAGATAGTAAGTCACTTATGTGACCTAGTGACACCTAACTCACCAACATGACCTACTGACGCCTGACACACCAACACCCGACCTACCAACACCTAATGCACTGATGCATGAACTACTGATGCCCTTACTACTGATGTTCAACCTATCGATGCCCAAACTACTAACATTATTCATTGATGTGACCTACCAAGACTAAGTTGCCAAGAAAACCCACCAATGGAAAAACTAATTTTTTTAGAACTCATGAAATGAGAGACCTTTTCCTCCCAGAACGCACAGAAACTAGATTTTCACAAAGGAATGGACTAGACATGTATAGTAAATCACATTTCATTAAGAGTTTGTAAATTACAAAATAATATCTCCTAGAATTGTCATTCTATGTGTGCAGCTAGGCCCATTATTGTGTATAAGATTACCACAAGTCAGGCTGGAAACATCTTGTAAAAGTTCTTATTCTAAGTTACTTCTATAAGAGACCCACATCAACTTATAGTATCCCTACATGAATGAATTTCTAGGAAACCACATACTCTATCCTTAACCAAAGTTTGAAGACATTTTCGGAAATTTTAACTCATCCTTATAGCCATCATTAGAGACATCCCTAGAAATGACATAAAAATTATACATAGGGATGTCACTAAAGTTTTCCCATCCTAGTTTACAATTGTTATCTAAACCATTTTTAAAAAACCAACTATAATGAACCAATCTATACATACATAGACATTACATAAGTTTTTTGTTATACTTTAAACGTTTTTCAAATAGATGCCCAAAGACTGTATAAGTGTAGTGCCTTTGGAATCATGGAAACATTAAAACTGGCACATAAGAGAGATACATTATCACCCACTAGGATCTACCAGACTATCACCCCTCTTAGACGAATCACACAAGAATTATATCTTCCCAAACTAGGTTAGAAAAAAATGGGAGAGCTCAAATACTTAGTAAGGGTAAAAAAGGTAAACATGTATGTATAAACATTGGAATATGGGTATGAGAATGTGATCACAACATTATAATATCATACCCTTTATATCAAAGATCATTAAAATTAATTATGTAAGTAATCATAGTTGTTCTTAAGAAATAAATAATAAGGAAATAAATAACATAATCCATGAATTCATAACTGAGGAATATGATATAGATTTTTTGGCACACATATAATAATATGAAATCCTCTGTCAAGGCCACATAGTAGAATTTTTATGACATGTTAGACTTTGGATATGGCTAGTGTACATTCTTCAGGCATGGGATGCACTAATATATAGCCTCTTATTTGGAATATGGGATATCCTCTTGTGTAACCTCTTATTTGGGTATAGAAGGCCCTCTCGTATACCCTCTTGTTTTGGGCATGGTATGTCCTCTAATGTATTCTATTATTTAGAGCTTGGAAAGTACTCTTATGTAAACCCTTATTACAAGTATGTGGTTTTTCTCTTGTGTAACCTCTTATTTTGGTGTTGGAATTTCCTCACATGTACTCTTTTGTTTTGGGTTTTCAATTCCCTCATATGTACCCATTATTTTTCTATAACTTTTATCATAACCAATGCATTAAAGGGAGATATAGGTCCCACCCATCAAATTACAAAATCATAAATAGATGCACCCCATTATTATAAAACATCCATCATATCATGATCCTTAAAAAAATATGGGGTATATATATAACAATCACTTATCATTAAATAAAATGTCTATCATTAAAATTTCATAAAATCATAACCTAAAGAAAATTTATAGGTTTTCTAATTATTTCATTAAAACATAATCCATGAAAATTATAGGGATTGAAAATCATATAACTAGTGGAAGAGAAACTAGTGACATAAGAATAATTAAATTAAAACAAAAACCATTAAAGAAAAAATATGAATAGAACCAATAGATAATTTCCAAGAAATGGCATTGCTAACATCAAAGATGTAATCCTAGGTAAAAAATAAATTTGAAACACCTTTCAAAAAAATTTCTTGAGGAAAATATCATTTCTTCTTTGAAAATTTATTTTAATTACCTAATAAAATTTGAAATAATTTAATTATAAAATACTTGAAAAATTATAACGAAACTTGTGATCATTTTGAAAACATTTTCCTTGAATACTTATAAAATAATATTTAATACATTTTTAAAAACGTGTTATTTGAAAACTATTTTAAAACTTATAAAAAAGGATGAATATTTTTTTAAACCCATTTTATTGACTATGCATTAAAAACATAAAAATAATGATTATTTTTTTTTGAAAATCATTTTTTTAAATACTTATAAAAACTAAATATAAATATATAAAAACCTTTTAAAAACATTTCTTTGATAATACATTAAAAACTTATATAGAATTACTGAAAATGTGTTGAAACCCATATACTAAAAAATAACATTGAAAACATATAATGAAACATATTAAAAAATACGTTTTCCCTGAACATGGTTTTAATTTTCATTTGAATATATTTTTATTAACATTATTTAAAACAAGGTTTTTGAAATAAAATAGATTTCCAGCTAAATAGAGAAGTACAATTATATTTTTCCTAAAAACATTTTCATAATTATCCTAAGTACCAAAGATTTTAAAAAGGGAACTAAAATATAAATATATATTGAATGATATAGGAAAAGTAAACACAAGAGTTTAATTGAGATATGCTTCATATCATTTCATCAATGAATCATAATCATTAACAATACATAAAAGTGGTGAGGTTGTTTAAAAAATCTCTTATCACTTAGTAATTTGGGATAATAATCTCCATGTAAGAAATAGATATTTTATAAATTTTAGAATATCATTAAAAGAATTAGATTCATTATATATCATTTAAAATGGATGTATATAAACCTTAAAAATAATTTATATGTGTCATTCATTTTTCTCAAAGAAGGAAAATTGAGACAAAACTATTTTACCGATTTGGTAACTTTTGAAACTTAGACCCCACGAAATAAATATCATAAAATTGATATGTAAATAACCATAAATATATGTATAATAATCACTAAATACATCCATTGTTAGTATACACACCACATAAAAGCAATTGGTGGTGAATAAAGAAAGTATCTTAGGGAAATAAAAAGTTAGATGCAATCCCCTAACATTGTGTCTTGACTCTCTTTGTATACAAACAAGATTCTTGTATAATATATTTAACATTATAAAAATATCCTAGACAGATTGAAGTACTTATATCTAATACCATATTTTGTTTTATAATTCCCTTACAATACATTATTGTTAGGAATATTATGTTATGGTTATACTTCGGGTAATATTCACATTGTTCTTCGAATTTGTCTTAATTTGTTATATATTGGGTCCTTATACTTATATAATAATTTATAGATGGTAAAACATGATATAAATATAATTTATATACATTATATTTTTATTAAAAAATCTAAATTATATATAAGTTTTAAATGGAATATACAATTCATAGAGATGGTAAACCGTACTTATGCATGAACGCTATTTCCATTTTTATTCGCCCATAGAAAGAAATAACAGAAATGAAATATATTTTTATATATGTATATATATAATTTTTAAATTAGCAAAACAATATCATATATATAATATTATTTCATTAAATCCTCCCTTAACACATTCCACATAGTGGGCCAATGAATCACATTGCTTTGAGGGGTGGTGGTCCATATTTCCATAAATGAAATTATCATATTTACACTAAATGGAATGTAAAAAGGTAATATGTTGTAAAAGTGATAAATAATACTAAATACATAATAAATATAATATATGAAATATATAAATAGTTTTTCTCTCAAAATTTAAACCATGAGAGGTAGTAAAGGAAAAATGATCAATCATCATTTAGTGAGGTAGTAGTTCATTGTACTCATAAAAAATATGGTCATTACCCATTAAATGGATGTGTGTGTAATTGTAGCTAGAAACCATAGAATAAAAATATTTTAGAATATTTTTGATACATTTTTTTTATATAAGTATGAAAATATAGAGTGTATGTTGTGGAGAAAAAAAATAAAAGAAAGGAGTTTGAGAGAAGATGTTATCTCTTAATCGGGTAACATATTTTGGTTTTCATCAAAATGATTACACAGAAATATTTATGAAAAAAGTTGGGATTAATGGAAGAATTAAGAGATTTTGATATGTGTATTGGTCACTTATTGGCCGAATCTATGTGGTTTTATTGGTGTGATGAAGGGGGAGAGGTGGTGGCCTATTATAGGGAAGGGAAATGAACCAGTTCACAATTTTTGAAAAAACAATAGGTGTAAAAATGTTATTATCTATGAAAATGTCATCCCAAAACAAAAAAAACAAAATAATGGAAGGTTATTAGATGATTAATGGCCATAAAATGGGTTTTGGATAAGTTTTGAGGTCTTTTTATGTCTTAAAATTATGTTTTAGTAGTTTGTTAACCTAATTTTTCTCTAAGTCATTGTAATTAACTATAATAAATTTCAATAATATCATTACTCATAAACTATTTTGAAATTGTTAAAAATTATAAATTATGTTGATTCCAAATCTGGAATCCATTTTCCAAAATTTCCATCACAAGAGTGGAAAGAATTAATTTAAATTTAATCCGGTAGTCAGGTTGACATTGTGGGTTTTAAAAGTAAAAATGTTCAGCAGTTTGTGATGTCTTTATATAAAATTTCATAGTGAAATTGATTAAAATTAACTAAATTATTTTTATTGATACAATTATGATCTAATTATACATTTTAACCAATTTTAAATTTAGTTTTAACTTATGAATAAATTATATTAAAATGATGTTATGAACTAAAATTCATTATTTTTCTCTATTCATTATAAAATGAAACATCACATAAAAATAATAAATATTTCACATAACCTAATCTTTATGTTCCAATTATAGAGATAATTTTTATTTTGACATAATATGTCTATTAAATTTTGAAAAAATTCATTTATAATTGGATTTCCATTAAAATGTGGAAATATGACTTAATAAAAATATAGGTTTTTAAGCACAAAACTGGGTTTGTTCTTATCTTATATCTTTAAAATCTATTTTATGAATAAAATTTGTTTTAATTTATATCATATATATTATATTAATTTTACCCACTAATCTTAATTAATTTTATTTCTTAGGTTATAACAGCTTTGTGGGTATAATAATATTTTCTATTATATTCAAGCAGGTTTCATATTCATTTCTAATTATTTTGTAACTAATGCATTCATTTTAATTTTATGTGGACCTTATATTTTCATAAGTTAGTTAACACTTTTCATAACTAATAATTTATGATATAAGTTAGATTAAATATAACATTGTTATTCGAAAAAACTGGTTCTTTCTTGTTACACAAGCCATCGAGGAAAGTCATTATTGCATGTAATGCAAGATGACCTTATTTTGTTGTGTAGAGAAATCTACCATATTTTGAATTTAGTGAAAGATTAATGTGTTTTTTCATATAAATAAATCTGAAAAAGTTATTTAATATAAAATTCACTATTATTAGTGTTGTGTGAATTGAAAATTTGAAAAAAACATTAAATTAACATGAAAGAAATATTTAACAAAATATCGGTGTGTTACAAAATCCAATTATAGTATCTAGAAAAGGGTGTATTTTTATGGAAACCACATGATATATATTTTTACAAAACATTAGGACGTGATTTATAAATATATTCAATGTTAGTCATAAGGTTATGTTCCTTAATTTATTTTTCCAAATTCTAGTGCTCAAGGTTTCTAAAGAACCATATTAGATAAAAAATAAAAAAACACAAACAAAAGTAACCCAAATCTGGTGTCTGTACTATTATATTGGGATTATATACATGTGATATCATGTTAAGTGATTGATGATATTATATGTCTTTAAGAACCAAATACATACATGGTTCCCATTTTAAATATGAAATAAAAAAATAATACATAACCAAAGAAAATGTTTGGAATCCTTTAAACTCAATCAAATATTTATTCAATATAACATGGGGAAAATAAGGGTGAGATGAAATTACCTATAATTTTTAAGTACAAAAAAAGATATTATGATTAAATAAGTAATAAAAAATATGGGATGTTAATAATTGGAAACACAATATATTAAATCCAAAACGTGAGACAAAAATGAATCTATGGATAATTTCAATGAAGTAATATCATTATTAATACTACTAAATGAAATCTAAATTAAGGAAATGCATAATATAGTATTTCCTGATCTTTGACATGATAAAACTTTTACAGTGAATAAATTTCACCAAATACATTTTCAACTATGGGTAGGAATACACGAAAATCCCATTTAATAATGTTATCAAATTTTTTTCTCTTGGGAGAAATTTGATAAATTAATAGGGTATATAATTCTGAAAACCACCTATTACAACATGTATAATACATTAATAATTTGTTTAATGAATAATTTATTTCAGAAACAATCTTCCTTATCAATAAATGTAAATATTGAATAATGATTGTGGAATATTAATATTTCCCTGTTAATGGAATAACATTCCATATAAAACATTATATATATATATATATTAAAATTTATTGTATACAATCATATCCATGGTAAAATGAATATAAATATTTAAAAAAAATCAATATGCATTGATCATAAGAAAGAGAATGTTTCAAGAGAAAAATAACAACCAAAAAACTAAAAATAGATAAAATAAAACCATCATTTCATCAGAAATATAGAAATTTTAATAAAATCATATATATTATAGAAACAAATAAAATGGAAGAGATATACTAAAATAAAACTTCATTAATGATTTTTATTAATAAAAACAATGAAAAAATGTGGAATAATACAATAGTGTAAAATAGTTATGGTAGTCGTAAAATTCATTAACAATGCACATGTTAAAAAATGTTCCATTTGATTTTTTTAAATAAATTCAAAAAAACATTTTGAATACATTAGAATTATTCTTTCAAAAAAAATTAAATATTAATGGAGAAATTGAAATTTATTTTGAGTAAATGAAATGGATTTTTTAAAAGGACGTTGAATAATATGAACATGGATGATAAATAAACCTGATAAAATAGATAAATAATATCATATTCTATTTTTAATGTTTAGTTTCCTGATTTAAGTGAAAATAAGAAAAAAGATAGTATAAAAAATTGAATCTCATTAAATATTTATGGTATAAGAAAATATATGAAATTTATGTAGGATATATAAAAATATTCCTTCAATTTAAATAATATAAATCCCCAAAAAATAGGTTTTAATATAAATTCTTACATATTTAATATCTTTTTAATAGTTACCCGATGAAAGATTGAAAAATAATAAAAAATTTATTCTCCATGTTTAAATATATATTATTGTTAAATATATCAAAGGGTTAGTATATACACCACATAAAACTAGATAGATGTATACAACTAAATATTTCTCAACGAAGTGGTAATTGTGATGAAATCTTCTACAATGATCATATCATCAAAGTGAGAGTTAATAAAGAAAGTTATTATGTGTGAGAGATTTAAATAAAAAACTATTTTATATAAAATATTTTATAACAATTTGTCATTTTACACATAATAATGACATAACACAGTCAACGATGTAGAATTATAACATAATTAATGAAAATTGAGTTAAGAAACCCCATACCTAAGGCCCAACTCATCCCTGACATTCTTTATCCTACTAAATAACAAAGTTCTATTTTTTCAACATTATGAATAATCTTTTTTATATTTTTCATTCATTTTATTTCATTTTATACCTTGTTATATGTTATTACTGACTTAATGCATTGACGTCCTATGTTTTGATAATATTCGATTCATAATTCAAAAATGACATTTGTTGTTTGACAACGATAAAATTGTTCACATTTTCAAAATTTACAGAGTAATAATCATTAAATAATAATCATTTTTATACATTAATTACAATTTTAAAACCAACCTTAAACTATTATTATGAAAAATTAAATGTGTTACAATCATAGAGACTATTACTTATATGTAAACACGAGTATCATTTAAATTTATCAATGATATTGATAAAAATAAGAAAAATATTATTTTTTCATTAAATAATGATAATTATATCCCAAATACAATTTTATTTATTTATATAAAATTATATATCTCAACCACCTGATTTGGGGATGGAAAATGAATCAGATCTCATCATGGATGTTGTAGTCCACATATACGCATAAATGACACTGTTAAATTTCAATGAATATAAAGGTAAGAAATTAAATGATATTTGTTTTAGAATCAAAAATATTTCATTAAAAAATATAAACTTTAATTAAATCATTATAACATTCCACGATATTTGTTAATGAAAAATCAATTATATCAGTTCGTGAGGCAGTATGCTACCATTCACAAGAATGACCGGTTTTTTAAATTTGATTAAAGATGAGATGAATATAAGTTATTAAATTAATAAAAACGTGTATAAGTACATTTAATATAATATTTTTATCATTAAATCATGTTTTAAGAATATCTTATTTTGGCAGATGAAGAAATAAAACTAAAACATTTAGCTAAAAGGATAACCCATTATACTGAAAGTCTATTTTAATTTACACATTAAGCCATTCAAGGGTGATATTATAACCACATTAGTATCTGTAATGTGATAAGTGATTTTTGGAAGGTGTTTATATTGGTATTTTAAAAATAAAAAGGTTCTTGGAATGTGTATAAAGGAGGATATAAGGTTCTTTTTTTTAAGTGAGGGGATATGCATTCTTGGAATTTCTTAAATTACTAAATAAGTTTAAATTAATTACACATAAAAAATGGATCTAAATTGCTATAATTTTAAGATAATATTTAGATGAGTCTAAATAAAATCATATCATATAATTTTAACATGTTTTTTTATATTATCATTTTTGTCTAAGTTAACCCCACGTGAACCCTTTATACAATTACGACAAAATAAGAGTTTTATACACATTAAGGGTGAAGAAAGATTGCATAAATGTATACTTAGACCATAAATGGAAAAAATGACTTCTCTGACAACATATTATCCCCCTTTTCCTACATGAATATATTATGATTTTTAAATGAACTAATAAAATATTATTTTCATAAAATATCATTAATGACATTTTGGACAATATTTCATCATTTTGACTTTAAAAACATAAATAAAAAATAAAAATCAAATATAATAATTAAAAAAATAAAAAATAAATTATATTTATATATAAATTTTTTTGAAACAATTATTTTATATAATTTTTATTAATTTTAATATTTTTTCAATAGTTTTTTTAATTTTCTATTAATTGAATAAATACTGCTTCAACATTTCATAAGAATAGAAGGTGTTTATTCAATTGATGTTTTTTTAAAAAATAACATATACAAAAATTAATAAATTATATTCAACATAAGATTTTATATTCATCCACAATGTATTATTATTATTATTTTATAATATAATGTAGTTAAAATTAAAAGAGTGTCATTTTGGAATTTTATTTAATTAAAATAATATAAATTTCATCACCAATATCAGGATAAAAATGAAATATTTACAATTTGGGATGGGTATTTATGAATTAATCACATAAAATGATGTAAATAAATGTTTTTTGGTTGATATTTAATGCCACATCACATTATTATTTACCTAAATTTTCTTATATACCATTGATCGATGTGATAAAATTTTCCACAATTACAATTCATCATGAATAAATATAAAACGATTTTATTTATAAAATTTAAATATATTTATTATAAAATGGTTATTTATTTTACAAGATTATTATTACAAAATTGGATGAATTTAATTAAAAATAAAACCATAAAACATGACAAAAAGTAGTTTTCTAGAAAAATGATTTTCTAATGTATGGATTGTTTTTATAGAAAAATGCCACATAAAATTTTTTCTAGTTACAGTAGTTGGATTATTAATAATATTAATAAACTACTGTAACTTTTACAACCATCTAAAAATTTAATCATTTTAAATTCTCTAGATAAAAAATTGTTATTCAAAATTATCATTTTTCGCTATTTATTGAAAAATCCCTCATTTCGAAAAATTATAAAAACTTCACTCTAACATAATTATGACATATTTATGTCAATTTATTTTAATTTTTTTAAAAAATTTAATAAATTTTTTAGAAATTAGTTATATTATTTTCTCTCAAAAAATTAACAAAACTTGTTTTTGAAGTGTAAAAAAATTATTTTCAAAATTGAGTACTTATTTATCAATGAATTTTAATTATTTAAAAAAATATTAATTTTTTTTCAAATATTAGTTATTCTTATTTATGAAATCAATATTTAAAAATAAATTATGGTGATCATGTATAAATAATAAAAGTTTAATAGTGCGTCACTATTTTTTTAAACTCAGTGTTGCATATAACACATGCTATCAATGAAATTTGATTTATTTAAAGAGAAATATATTTTAAAATATCAAGGTGTTACATGGTATCAATTATATAATATTGAATTAAATATATTAAATTTTATGACTGTTTATTATAATGATGGAAAAACCGATTTTCGTCTAATTTCTATCAAATGGGAAAGGAGAAAATTTCCCATGCATACATGTGGACTACAACCTCCATAATGCGATACGTCTCATTTTCCATCACTACTTAACATAGACGGTTAAAATAATGTATTTACTAAATATATATGGTATTTATTATATTATAACAATTCTTTGATTGAGAACTATTATTTATGATTTCTATCCATCCTTCGAAAAGTGGAAACCTTACTCGTGTGTAGTACAAATTATTACCATCACAAAGTGATGTAATCTTTTTTTCATCACTTATTTGTACAAATAGTTAAAAAAATTTATGTAATTATTATATATAAAAAATATTATATGAATAAAGTTATATCTAATTTTGAAAAAATGATAAAATTATAAGGACCAGTACTATCCAATCGAAACACGCAAGAAAAATGAACCTTTTATCACCCAAAATAGATATTTTGATACAATTTTTTTTAATTTTTTTATAAGTTGTTATAATAAAATCAAATTTGATATGATATATATGATTATGGTTCTAGAATATATATATATATCTATTATATATTTTTTATACATGATATTCATTTTTGTATGAAGTAATAAGATATTTGAGGTAAAGGATTTATGTCTTATTCCCATTTTAATCAGGATTTTATATACTTGAATTTCCATTAAATGAATTATATGATTCCTATCTAATAAATCCTTCATTTTAAATATCATCTACTTATTTATATATTTTTTTTGGAAAAATGTTCCTCTCTTAGTTTCTCAAAACGGTTCTAGAAATGATTTTAAGAGAGTCTAAGCTTATTTGTCATCTTTCAGCAAGAGAATTATTTACCTCTATATTAATGATTTATAAATTTATTTCAAGAATGTTTTACTACATTATGATGATTGATTAATGTAATTATTACCCACTTTTACATATTATATAAAGGTTAAAAAATAATATTCATTTTTTTCTGAATGATTTAATTTTTATCTAAGATACAAATAAAATGTTTAGTTTAGAGATTAAAACATGTATATAATTTTTTATTGGCACAATAAATGATTCCAAGCTTACATTACATGTTTTTAAATTTATTTTCAAACATTTTTTTCACAATATTTTTTAAATTTTTATATTTTAAATAACTTGTTTCAAAATAAAAAGGGTATTTTTCATCAAGAAATAATACATTAATATTTTAAAGAAATTTTCCATCCATGATAACATCCCAAAGTTCCATTATATCATGAGAACCATTTAGTTTGGGTGGTGAATTAGTGGTGATCATTTTAAAATTTAAATTCTATTAAAATTAATCCTTGGTAGTTGTTAGATTTTATTTCATTATCAACTTTATAAAATAACATAACGTGCATGGGATGATAAAAATGTAATGCAAGGAACCAAATATTTTTAAGGTTCTCCCACAATGATGGTGAATAAATCCATTCCATGGAAACACTTATAACAATATTTAATTCTTATATTTCAATAATTTAGTACAACATGAGATAAATACCATTATGAAATATTATATGAACTATCATCAATTACAATGTTTTTCTTATCATCCAGAGGAAAAACAGGAGTAAAACATTGTGAAATAGATCCCATCAATATCATCTAGAAATCATTCATCCGATTTTCTCCATCCGTTAAGTGTCTGTATGGTTTAACCTTAATATTTTCATTTCATTGCATCTGATGCACCTCAGTAACCCTGATTAAAATCAATAATCTATATGATGAATAGATCAATTGTGCCTAAAAATTCCACACCTTGTAATGATTCTGTATTCCATTAATACAATACATAACCTCAGACCAATTCTCTATCTGATGCATCTAATTGGTAACCCCCTATCTAGTAAATTTGATTTCAAAACATTTTTCAGGTATATTTTTCATCTTTAACAATTATATTTATTTGGATGAAACTCACTCTAATATATAGTCTCTACTATTATAGTTTGGTTTGTATTTCTCTATCAAGTAACAATTCTGTATCAGTTAACCTACCCCTTTTAATATGTAAATAATGTTAGTATGAGTTTCAGTTTCACCCCTTTATATAGGAGCGGTAAGAGTCAATGAAGAGGGAACTCAAATTCATTTTCACCGTTAATGAAAAATAAAATATAAAATATTTCATTCAAACGAATATAATTTGATTCTTTTTAAATATTCTATAATTTTGTTGAAACTTTATGAAAATTCAAATGACCTCAACCTTTTTCAAACTTACTATATCTAAGCATCAATGAAATTATTTAAACATCCTTTTTAATTATAGATAACAATATTTAGAAGATCATCTCATCAATATAATGTTAAGGGGCATAAATAGTTTGTGTAAAGTGATTAGAAATAAAATTATGTCATATTTGTTGTCTAGTAAATCATTTCTGCATTTGACGAATATATGTTAATACTATGACCAAGTATCCAACTTGTTATCCTCACTATTAATGATCCACTTCAATTTACTATGTTTGACCAGTGAGCCCAGCTTCTCTTCAAAATCTATTCTTTGAATGATTCCTATAAAAATGGACTTCAGAAATGCACGATTTATGAGATTACTATCATGATTTTTGTTGACTCTATTGGATCATCCTTCCTTATCTCAATCCTATGAAATTTACAATACTCTACTCGGTGAAAATTCATGGAATCTATCATCTGATGGAATTAGTAATTTATTTATTGATTATCATTAATCTGATGAACTATGAAATGTTTAGTATAAACATGATTTTTTCTAGAGGGTCGTTTTATTTATAAAAAACTAAATCAGATGGTTCCTCATCTGATGGACTCAACCAAATACCTTCATGAATCAATGTCAATTTGTTTACATTCTGCCTATCCAGTCACCTTATCTACCTATTTTTGGATAACTCATGTCATTTATATTCATATTACATTGATGAAACATCTAAATACTTATTCCATTGAAGGCTGTAACCCCTTTGAATAGTTAAAACATCCCTACCATGTCACGTATTTCAACATCAAATTATTTACTTTCACTTAAACATCCAACTTTTCAAACAATTTTACTTATTAATCATTTATACAAAAAAAATTTCTTCATGTGTAAATAAACTCAAAAGTATGAATTCATGATAAAAATCTGACTCGTAACAACTAACATTATCAGTATGGTAACATTGTGTTACATCTCCATCCAATAAAATCTAACTAGTGATCTACATCCTGTAGGCTTGATCCATTATCATCAGTCCAAAAACCTCTATCTACCCATACTGTTTCAATATTGAATCCTAAATATCTCTATAATGGTAGGAACATTCATAATTACATAGCATCATTTGAGTTAAAATATGTTTTCCTAACATGAAAAATATAACATCCTTCAACTCCTCCTGTACTTCTGAAAAACATGCTAATAACATTTATTAACACTTTATCACCTTTATAATATTTGTTTTTAAAAAAATATTTATAATAAAGTAAAATAATTATAAAAAAATCCCAAAGTATCACAATACCCCCTTTGTATTTTTTTTGGCCATAATCGCAACAGATTCGAAATTTTTTTAATAAACAATTTCCTTAAATTTTATCAAACTATAAATTTTTTATAGAGAATGTCCTAACACCATACTACATGATAAAGAAATGTTTTTTATGGACTTACAATAATGATTGAATTTTTTTTACATCAATGATAAGAAAAAAATACCATTTATTTTATATTCACACAATTTTATGATAACAACTAATTTATATTTATAACATAAATAGTAGTAAAACATCTTACAATTTTATAATTAATATCCCACTAAGGAAATATAATCCAATGCATGGTGGGGGAAATTCCTTAAAAAATTTAGAAATTCATTAATGGTGGATAAACCTATAGTTGTAACCTCAAATCATCAATTACTTCCTTCATCATAGATTTCATTAAAACATTATAAATTTGATACATTTGTAAAATTTACTCAAGTATATCATCTCCACCAGAAAAATTATCTTCTATGATATGGTTAATAATATAAATGAATGTTTATCTTGAATATCTTGTGGATTTATCGGTATGATCAACATCCTTTTTATTATCATAATGAATCCTCAATGGATTTCTAATATTCATTATGAAATCTTCCTTCTGAAATTTTATCCATACCATTTGAGTACAATCATGTCTAGTAAGAACATATTATAATTCCACTGTATTCAATGAAATAAAATATAGATTTTTTCTGTGAGAGATTACGCAAAATTATCCAAACTGAGTGTTCCCCATGATGTTTAATTTCTATAAAAACAATATTTATCCCAATCAGCACAATATTATACCAAAAAATCATGTCTTAACTTTTAAAAATAATTTCAAAAGAAGATGTTCCTCCAACATACTTTAGTGTTATTGTTTGATTCCATCGTATTTGATTCATTTGTATTAATCTGATATATTTCATACAATGTAATAATATTTAAAATATATTTCATCGAAGCTGTAAGTTATGGAAAGCTTCATACACACTTCCAGAATTATTTTTGATTCAAAAATTTCTATGCATTATCTTTATTGAACATTACAGCAACAGAGATAAGTGTATAAATTTATTTTGATTCATCCATGCAAATTTTTTTCAAAATACATTGATATATTTTTCAATGATAGAAACATATACCATTTCATTAGTTGAACTTTTATTCCATAAAATAATACTAACTCTTTGAGAATTTTCATTTAAAATATTATCTTTATTTATTCAGAAAATCTATCCAATGTTTCATATATTAAACTAGAAAAATTATATCATCAACATTAATAATAAAAATATTGGTACATTTTCTAATTTTTATAACAAATATGTTTCTATAAAATTTCCTTGAGAAAATTTTAACTACATCAGGAAGAATTCTTGCTTATAGTACCACACAAAAGGAGTCTCTTTCTACCCATAAAAATATTCCTTTATCTTACAAACCATAGTTCTATATATATCAAGTATGACCCCCTCAATTATCTCAATATAGAATTCGTTAATTTCCCTATTTATGAAACCTCACATAACATCCAACTGAAAATGTTTGTAATAATTATGGGTAATAAATATAAAAAACATTCTTCTCAATTTAAGTGTTTAAATAAGGGAAACAGATTCTTAAAAATCTATGCCTTCATCATGTGTATACTATTTATAGACATGTTATGGTTTATTTCATAAAATTTATCAATATTCATTATGTTTTTTTTGAATTCCCTATTTAATCCTATAATATTATTTCTTTCTAATCATGGTATAAGATTACATGGGTCATTCTTATCAATATATTCTTACTCACCGTTCATCACATATATCCACTCATTATATTAAACTATATATGAAACTGATTCTTTTTCTACCTGTGAGATGAATGATGTATGATTCTATAATCTTATTTTCCTTATTTTCAAAACTAGTGATTTTTTATTTCTAATTATGTCTCCAAATTTCACCTGATTTTGTAAATTATAATAATTTATATATTTTCTTCATTTGTTACATTATTCATCAAAATATTTATCTTAATCATCTTTCACATGTTCTAGATCAAATTCATCTTTACTTTTTAGTTATCATTGTAAGTTCTTAATCTACCATTTGAAACATATATAACATTTTCTTTCTTAAGGATGATTTATTTTTAATAACATCCTCATCATTTGAATCCTCCAACTTTTGTAGATTTTGTTCCAACAATTTCATCATTATATATTGGATAAATATCCAAATAAAATTACTTCATCATATTTTCTATCAAACATTCAAACAATTGAATGTATGATCTTTATAAATAATGTAATCCCAAAAAGATTAAACTATTTCATTGAAGACATATTATTATAACACATCTAATAGGAATAAATTTCGTATTTTTGATTAAATAAATATTTTTTTTGCATTAATTATAGTACATATAGAATCACTTCATAAAATTAAAGAGTGTTTATATTCAGTGAGTATACTTATTCATAATTCCAATAAACATATTTTTTCCTTTCCACCGAACCATTTTGTTAAGGGGTGTATAGAGAACTATATTGGTGTTTGATTTCATGTTTCAATCGATTGGATTCAAAATAATTTTTTTAGTAATAATTTCTATTATAAGTTATCAATATCTTTATATAATCACCCATCTTCATTTTAAATTCCATTTTTAAAGACATAAATATCTCAAAATCTTATGATATAAGTTACATATAAATAATGTGGGTCATTTGATTGAAATCCTCAATGAATATTATCAATTATAAATAGTAATTTTTTGTTTAATGTCTCAATGGAAATCAATAATTACAGTGAATGATCACAAGTGGTATAGTGGACATGATTTCCACATTATTATGTCTTTAAATACCCATATTCCCTTAGTGACATGTTGTAAAAACAAAATATTATTTTTGTATTCAGTTGTGGTATGTTTCATACATCACAAATATTGGAATGTTTGTTCATTATTTTTGGATCAAGATGCATACATCATAGATTCCATAAATTATCTTTATCCTTAACACTTATGTTACTATAGTTACAAAGATATGCAATTTAGAAAAACATTCTGTCAATTATTTCTCCATAAGTAATAATTTTTTCATCTTTCAAACTTATAATTAAATAAGAATATTTTATAAATAAAGATGAATTTCTATAATCCCTATATTTCATAACTCTATGTTTTTATTTTTTGAGATCCAAAAATTAAAAAACATCCTTTGATTTTAGTTAGTTAGATTCAACATCATCAGTTTATTTTTCTGTTATTTTTAACGAATTATCATTTCCAAAAGTAATTTCTCCTCCATGTTATTAAATATATTTTAATATTATTATATCACCTATTAAATTTGAGTAATATACACTATTAATTATCCATGGTTTGTTACATTTTTATATTTTAGAGTCATCTAAATATCAAAATAGATTTTCTCAACATTATTCATTGTAGTTTCCTTTTCTTTCATTGCATATTAATATTGGACTAAAATAAATTTTATGATTAATTTTGAAAATTTTCATATCT
The DNA here is from genome assembly GCA_963277665.1 of Viscum album. Taxonomy (NCBI): domain Eukaryota; kingdom Viridiplantae; phylum Streptophyta; class Magnoliopsida; order Santalales; family Viscaceae; genus Viscum; species Viscum album. The sequence continues at coordinate 362,891,051 of OY728148.1, read as the reverse complement.
TCTAAAGACTTCCTCTAGGATGTTTAATTAGTTTTTCATGGATATTTTCAATCCTCTAATGATTTTGACTTTTATTATTCCTAAAACATAGTTTTGTCTATCTCTTTTCAGTAAGAATTTCTCCCCCTTAGATAATGTATATTTATAAGGAGGTACATTTTGTGCCAAAAATTATTTTCCATATCCCATATATTACATAACACCAATAAAATCCCCTAAAGTTTGATCCCTCTTAGAATAAGTATCATTCCATATAAGAGGTTTAGTGGGCTTGAACGAAATTTCCAATACCTATTTCCCCCATGAGTGTGGTTCCATTTTAATTGAGGTTGTTTCCACCCTGAATGGCCATAAGGCCTTCTTTTTTATTTATATATGAAAACCCACCCTTTCATGGGATGAGGGGGAACCATTACAAGGTCCGTAGGCTCAGAGATGACAAGGACCATAGGCTTAAAGGATTACATGGCCCAAAGGTCTTTGGGAATTCAACCAGATAATCTATAAGAAACTACCCCTCCCTAGAATCTGCGTCATGACAGCAACTCTCCACCTTTGCATGGCATTCTGGCTAGCCTTCCCATGCTAGCACAGGCTGGTCCCGATGTGAAAGACATAACCTCTCATTCTGAATAATCCATTTGGCTCTGCTCTGGTAAGTGCACCTACTCTAAATCCTCTTTTGGGGATGATCTTTTTTTTGCAGTGTGTCCGAGGAAACTATATGTGGCCCAATGGCCTTGGTGTGGCCCAAGGGCCTTATTGTGTCCTAGAAGCCCAACTGACCCAAAGGCCTAGGTGGCATGAAATTCTTAAGGACTCCAATCCCAAACCGGTGGCCCAAGGTGAATAGTTCCAGCTGCTACAGTACCAAAAAAAATCTAATACAGTAACTGCTACAATGTTTGCTATAGTACCCACACAGTGTATAGTTCTGCTATAGATGTGATATTTTTTTTCTAATATATTTTCAATATGTATTTTTCTATCATTGTTTCAAATACCTACATTGTTTCTACAATCATACAAATATCTATATATATTAGGTATAGATGTCAAATACTTTTATGGAAGCTTTTTTCTCCATAAGGTTCTATGGTTTATCATTTACTTTTAAACCCTTGTTATTTTATTTATTAGTTTCATAAAGGTAATTTTTAAATTAAGATATTTAAATTAAGTTTAAAAAACATTAATTTAATTAGTAGAAAGTTATATACTATGATCATACACCGTATGTTATATTATACAAACATTTAATTTGAGGGTTTTAATCTCCTCAATATACTAATATTTATTTTAAAGAATATATTTTTCTCTTATATTTCTTTTCTAAATTTATTAATTAAATATTATAATTTCTTTCTCTGGTTTTATGTTTTTGTGAATACATTCCCCAATATTTTTTCTTAGCAAATATTCTATTTGGGTTTCTTAACATTTTTTATTCTTATGTGTTTGATGAGTATTTAATTCCCACCACATTCTCCTAGAAAATATTGAACTTATCTATATTTTAACCTTTCGAATAACTGTTTTCATTAGAAAAAAACATAAACTTTTTACTCAAGTTAATTATTCAATTCATTCGAGTGAACATTTTTATACTTTTACTGGATCATTAATCATTCTAGAAAGATTAGATCTATTTCATACATCAAGGATTTTTTCCTTATCATCATAAAGTTTAACAATTTATTATTTAGAAAATATAAAAAAAATTCTCTATTCATCCACACTTGAAACATTAATGTGGTTGTTTTCATTCATATTTTTCGTTACAGTATTATATTTTTAGAAATAAGTGGCATGATTTATTCATTGATTTAATCATTTTACTAATATTTTAAATAACTATGTTCATCAATTTTATTTTTATAATATTTTATTTTTTACTTTCCCATATCTTTTAAATAAATTTCTTCCTTGATGTTTCATTTGAATTATATATACATTATAATCTCATATGCAACAAGAATGTTATGTAACTCATCATTAGAAAAAACCATCTTTGTATTTTAATGATGAAACATTAGTATCAAACCTCTTTAAGAAGATTCAATTGATTTTATGATAAATGGTGGAATTTTCAAAGACATATCTTAATCCTATGATGTCATAAACAATTTCATTTAATATGGTTAATTAATCATCTATAGTTTCATCCTATTCTATTGTGATATCTTTGAACATGGTTCACCGTATTTTCATATCATCTTACTTTACATTGATATTTCCCTTAAATATCATTTACTGTTTTCCCATTTTTCTTTATTTTTCTTGAGATCCATCAAATTTTAAAAAAATTAACAGAAACATTATATTATTATTTATTACATTCCCATATACCACAATATTACTGTTTTCAGCGAATATCATTGGATAATAATTCTTAATTGGTTGAAACTAAATAATTATTTTCCTAATCACCTATATTAAAATATGTAGATGATATTGTATCATTATATTTTCAAAATATGAAATATTCTTACATCAAATGTAGGAGTATATTTTCTATTAACAGAATTGAGATTATCGATTATTAAGATCAAAGAGGGGATCCACGATCTAATACTAACTGAAGTTCCTTAGGACTGTGAGAACCATTATGTGTGTGTAGGGGGGGGGGGGGCTGGAATAAAATATGATTATTTTGAAAATTAAATTATCTTGAAATTAACACATAAAATATGTTATTGTTTTTATCCTTAAAAAATTTATAAAACACTCTCACATACATGAAATGATAAAAATGTTAATCCAGAGAAAAATATGTACATGGTATGCCCCCATTGTAGGTTACTATATTTTTTCAATGGTGACCCTTATTGGTCCATAATATTTTACTATTGAAATAAGTGAATAATTTTTTTCCAACTGACTTTAAACTCCATATATCTCTAGAAATGAAATTTTATAATGACACCTATCAATTAAAAATTCTTTCTTATCAAATGAATCAAATACAGTAATTTGCATAATTATAAAATAGCTCTAAGATTTATTGTATATAAATAATCCACCTAATTTTATCCATTAGGCATGATTCCTTCCGGTGATCTCTTTTTTCATCTAGTCTACTTTATTTAGTGAAACTCTCTAACTATTATTTTTATATTTGTTCTTTTTTTATAAAGAAATCACTATGCCTCGCAAATCTACACTTTTAATTAATCCTATATCTAATGATCATAATTAAATGCCTATGATTAGTCCTATGTTTGATTCATATGAAATTTAATCCATTTCAACAGTATATTATAGAAATATATTTTTTTAGTTGCATCTTTTTCATTAATAAAGACATTTCTTCATGGGAAATTCACAATTTTCATGATGGATCTACAATTCTGATTTGTTTTCATATAATTACTCATTCCTATCAATCTTCTTCATATATTTAGCTCTCTATTTTCACATGTGAATAGAATTAGTATGAGTTTTACTTTTACCCCCTCTGTATTGGTGTTCTCAAAAGAAAAAATGTGGGAACTAGAAATTATTTTCCAACTTAAAAAAATCAAATACAAAAACTCATAGTTACCATAATCCCACTAGATGCTTCTAAATAATTATTGAATGTTCTTGAAGTTTTATGAATAATCAAGTGACCATAAAATTCTATAAAATAACATAATATCATTATTATAGGATTTATTTAAATACCATTTTCATTCACAATAAAATAATTAGAAATATAATCTCAATACATTCATGTTAATTGATTTGCAAAATTTATATAAATATCATAAGAAATTCATCAAGTGAAAAGTATGTCTGATACATTGTTTCTCCATCTAGTAAAATATAATAATTCTATGACTAATTTTCTCCACTATTTACATTTCTCCATCTAATTTTCGTCTACAGACCATGTTTTACTGGTGAACTCATATTCTCTTACTTTGGTGCTCTACAAATTCTTCATTTGATCATAAATATTAAGATATATTTGTCTGATGTGATTTTTCCATTTAGTCCAAATGTTTTCCTCTGATCATCTTACCTAATTCCAAACATCATATGTTTACAAAACAATTCCTGATGAAACTTACTAGAATCATCCATCCTATTTCATTATTAATGTTTGATTGATGGTCATATGTTAGATGATATTTATAAAGATGTATATGAATACACCTTCACCTGAAGATTCATTTTATTCTTTAAAAAAACTTGATCTGGTCATTATTTATCCACTATACCCAAATAAAATCCTTTCACCACAAAACAATTTTTACTCTCTATATGTTTGGTCACCTAATATGCCACTGTCTGGTGCACTCGAGTAATTTTCTATGCAACATCATTATTGAAACATCTAATGTAATTTTTATAGAATAATTTCCCCATTTTTGTAAATACAACATCCATGATCCATCTAGTCATGTATATTAATATTTTTACTATCAATTAAAAATAAAAACGTCAAACCAGTTCAGATATTCTATATTTAATTTTTTAAGAGTATAAATTCACATAGTGAGGACATCCAGCTAAACCTCCAACTAGCAACGACTACCCTAGAAACAATGGTATGTTTGGTTTACATATTCATCTGATCAAATGTATAATGATATATTCTTAGTAGCATCGATCTATTATAATTATTATTATTGCCTATATCTACCCCTTTAGATCCAAGATTTAATAATGAATACCTTTAGGATGCAATGAACTTGTAGAATTATAGATAATTTTTAGAATTATGATAGGTTTCTAACATGTTTAAGAAAAATTCCCTAACCTCTTTCATCTGTTTGTAATAAAAAAAATTCTTAACAACTTTATAATCTCTTTTCAACTTATAAAAAAATACATTACTAAATATATTTTATGGGAAAAATGAAATAAATGTTTTTAAAACAACCTAAAGGATATTCCCGTCCTTTTATGTTACTCATGATTTACTTGGAATATGATACAATGATACCATCCTTATCCTTTCTCTATAAATATTATGATTATGATGATGGGATGTTTGTAGAAACCATCAATTTTCAACATCTTATGAATTGAGTAAATTATGAAATTTCTATGAGATTCATTTATTTTCTATATGTTATTCTCTAATTAAATTATTATCTTTTTATGATATTATAACACACATATGTATAGTATTTATTATGTGATGGTTGGATACATGAAATCCCTAAAATTCATTTAGTATGTCCTTATATCTCTTATGATAATTATAGTAATTGAGTTTATATGATCTATCAACTAGGTTAAATAGGTAGGGATTCCTGATCTACTATTATATGGGAATCATGAGGTGATTCATGATTGGTTATGATATGGGAAATAACTAGTTCTTTTTGAACCACAATGATATGATTGTCTTAATATTTTTCCATGAAAAATCGATTTAGTTTCTATACATATTATGGTGAAACATTTATATGAAATGATTTTATGCTTATGATTTGATGTCAGGGTTTATGATTGATTTATAACGATCTTTCAATCATATGATTCTTTCTATTTGATATGATATAGTTTTATATCATGAATCATGTCTATGTTCTACTACTAAATATGTATAAAAGTTATAAGTTATGATCATGATCTAATGTGGTTATTCTTTACAATTATAATCAATTTATATATCCCATGATTATCTCTATAGATAATCTATGATCAAAATTTTTTATGTTTCCTTTCCCCGGGTTATGAAGAAAGGTTTTAAGTTGGGTATGCGAAGAAGAGTATAATTTGTAAAGAAAATTTTGAAATATGATGAAGATCATACATAAATTATATATTTATGTATCTAGTATCCAGGTCAAATAAACCTTTATGTTTATGTAGTTTGTAATATTTATATATATATTGAATATTAATCTAAATATATCCAATATTTATGAATGATTTTCTTGGTTCACCTTAGTTAGTATTAAGGAAAGCATTGGTAATATTTAGACATTATGATTATAGAATTTTTATGAAAACCTTATGGATATGTCAATGTATAATACAACATCCTAATATATAGAAAATAAATGATTTCAGTTTTCATAGAAATTACATCAATGTTTGGATACTAGAAAGTCAATGTAAAAATGACACATATGCACGTAGGTGTAACAACACTAAAAGGGTATAATTTTGTGTTAACTCAATCATCATCGGTGTATAATGAGTGGACCCAAGACTATACACCATCCTAGACATTAATGGGGTATATACTTGGGTTATTTAAAATTTTAGCTTTTACCCTTATAATCAATATGAATAAATAATGACCATTGATGAATTATTTTAAACATATGTTGTCATTGATTTAATAGAAGGTTTCTTGATCTTGACATCTTATGATTAAATTTTCATGATTATATAATTCCTCACTCTAATTATTGTATCTTCATGCTTAAAATATGTTTTTTGATTTTAGTAAATTATTAAAAACATAAATACACTAACCCATATTTGTAATCTACATTATTACATTGTCATGGATATAAGGGATCTATTCCCAATGGACCAATATGTTTAGAAGATATAAAGTAATACTTCCATACATGAAACCCATATTAAATTAAAAACATAAAATATATAGACAATTAAATTCTTGAAACATTGATATTATTCATAATTTCATTCTTTATATCATTGATCAATTAAAACAAGGAAATGGGTAGCTCATATTACTATTTATGGATACTATCAATAGATTATTTCATGAATTTATACTGCATAATAAATAATGAATGATAAATAACTAAAAACAAATTACAGTTAGCACATAACTTGATCGCAAAATGAATCAATAGATAATATTAAGGGAGTAATATCAAGGATATTATCAACTAAATTCCCAATAAGGAAAATTATTATTATTCGATGTAATGATTTGAGATATCAGGATATCTATACCATCAATGCCTTGTTTCATGACAGTTTTATCAATAGGCAAGTATACACTAGAAACCGATTTAATAATGGATTACTAATTATTTGAATGTGACCTATCGATGAATTGAGGGGTTATCTATAATTGGTCCCCACACATTATGTCATCTCTAATGAATTCCTTATATATTTAATGATCAATTTTGTTGATAAAATATATTCCATATCAAAAAATATACCAATTGAGAAAAGAGTACAGATTTATGAGGTTTTACCTAGGAAATAAAATACAATTGAAATTAAAACACCACAAATATAAATGTATTAAATATAGGCAATAATTATATCCATGATACCAAGAATATAGATACTTAAGAGAAATTTATTATTCAATTATCACAAAAAAGTTTAATATTTTCAAGGGAAAGTTCTTAGCGAAAAAATTAATAACAGATAAGAGATGAACTGAGATTAATCATAAATATAGGGGTATTAATAAAATCATGTCTCATTGAGAAATAATGAATGTGGAATTAAAATATAAAAATAATATTTAATGGGTTTTTTTTGTTTTTTAAAACAATTGATAACTAGTAGAAAAATTTAAAAGGTGTAAAACATTTTCGGTGGTGGGACTGTCTTTTAAAAACGTATAGGTTAAAAAAATTATGTTAGAAATTTTATAAGAAACGTAGAGAATTATTATTTTAAAAATATTAGAAATATTCCTTAGAAACCCTATATAATTTTAATAATGTAATATAGTTCCCATAATAAATGTCTTTAATATATAAAGAGGGAATTTTGTAATCTTATTTTAAAATATAGATTTGGAAGAAAAATATATCCAATCAAAAAGATAAATAATATCAAAACTTTTTGACATTAATTTTGAATGAGTAACATGAATTGAATCATTAGATGTCATGAATAAAATATTTATTCATTTTATATATCTCAAAGGGTTAGTATAAATCATATTTATTTGAATAGGTATGTAATAACAATTACGTCTCAATAGAGGGGAAATTTAGAACAGATCCTTTACCATTGGTCTGAATCATCAGATACATTATTAATATTCATGAATAATAAACTTATCTTAATTGTGTATTTTTTATGATTTTTTTTCAATTTTATTATTCTTTGTATTTAATTTATTATATTTTTATATTCATTTTCTTAATCAATTTATTTTATATCAGGAATTTTGACAAAATTAAGTTCATATGTCAAAAATGACTCTGGTAGGCTGACTATGGTAAAAGAAGTCATTATTCCATCCACTCAAAAATAGTAATACTAAAATTACTATCATTTCTATGAACCAATTATAATTTTAAAATAAACCTTGAATTATGTTTAGGATAAATTAACTATGTTATAATCATAGAGACAATAATGTATACATACTCATTAATAACGTTTTCCATTTTTCAATGATAAAGGTGGAAGGATGGTAAGTATTATTCTAGTTTTACAAAATGATAATTATAACATTAATACAATATTATTATTTAAAATATATATATATACTAGCCATGAAATGTGGTGCTAAAAAGAAAATCACATCTCTTCATCGAGAAGGTAGTCCACACATATGCATAAATGATGTTTTCATTTTTCAATGAATGGTTAGGATAGAATATATATGATTTATTAAATTTATTGAACTACAAAAATGTCATGAATATAATATATATACATTGAATCCATCATTATAACCTGTCTATAGTGGACGTGATGAATAATAATGTATATCATTTTGTGTGTTGGTAGTCCTCCATACACATGAACGATGGTTTCAATTCCCATTTGATAGGATGAATATAGAGTATTCCATAAAAAAACATATTATTATATGGAATATATTGGTGTTATTATTTTATCATGGTTTAATATGATTTTAAGGATTCATATAAAGAAACAAAATTAAAATTCATGTTTAATAATTATACCACTTCTATGGACAACCACTTTATGTATACACCTAAAGGCTTAGTAGGTCAGTTTTATCATCCAACTTGGGACTCTAGAATTTTAAGATCAATGTAAGTAAGGTATTTGGGTAGGTATTTGATTAACTGAATGTCTCTTGCAGTTTTTTATTAGAGGAGATGGGGTGTCCTTTGATATGTGGGGGGGGGGGGGGGGGGGCAGAGACGCGTTTAATTTTTTAAAAGAATAAAATATATGAAAATCTTACTCAAGAAAAATAAATCAAAAGTAGACCATTATTGAATTATAGATAATATTTTGTACTTATATGTCAATAAAATTTAAATTAGACATTTTTAGTTAATTTTAACCGTTATATCTATATTTTAACCCTCGATAAACCTATTTTTCCCTTAATCATGCTTATAAAAGTTTACTTTTTTACTATAAATTGTTAAAAAAATTACCTTATTACATAATATTACATAATATGATTCCAAATGTGCAATCTATTCAATATAATTTCATTCATATAATTTGTAGAATTTACTTTCAAATTAATCTTGATAAACATGAAAAAAATATAGTTTATTCAGAGAATGTTTTTCTAAGTATAAAATATATTTTAAAAAACTAATGTATAAAATTTATTTAGAGGAATAAATTTGTATTAGAAAATATATACTTGAAATAATTTTTAATTGAAATAGTTTTAAAACTAAATGTAACATTATAGATTATTGAATTAAAAATAAATATTTTACAAAAAATCATTTTTTATTATTCACTAAAAATCAATATTTTCATAAAAATTCCAAAAACTAACCACACGTTAATTGTAACATGATGATTTAAAAAATAATTTTAATTTTTCAAAATATATTTTATATAATTAGAAAAAATAAATTATATTTATTTCCCACAAAAATAAATGAAAAACATATTTAAAAATTCATTTTTTGAAGAATAAGATATCATTACTAACAATTGAGTACATATTTCCTATTCATAAATGGATAATTTTTTTATTGGGTATGTTCGTTATGTATATATATATTCAATAATGTTATTATTCTTATTCACACCTATAAATTCAATATGTGTGTTATAATGGATATATTCTAATTATGATATTTTTTGGTTTAATTAATATTGTTGTTTCATATGGAATATGTGATATAACATGGTGTTTTTTTGAAATATTTGTTTATTCTATAAATGGTTGTAACAAAAAATAAAAATTGTAAAAATGAATATGGTTGATAATACACTTGTTTTAATCCTATAAAACTAAATTCTATGGGAGCTATAATATAGAATATTGTTTCTATTTTCACATAACATTCGCAGGACAAAAATCATGTTTAGATTTTAACAATCAAAAGAAAGAACATGATTCTATTGAGTATTTCATGAGGTAATATCAACCATATATTTATAGGTCATTTTATACTATAATGGATGAGAAATATATTAGTACCATTTAGAAAATATTTTTTGTAATCTCGTGCTTGGATTTTAAAATGTTATCTTATCGATTTATCATTCATAAGAAAAATTTGATCAATGGTGTATTCAATTAAGTATATTATAAAATTAGAATAAATTTAGTTTGTTTAATGGTATGACATTAAGAGTATATTTTCAAGTAATTACATCCCTTTTATTCTATGTAAAAAATTTTATATGGAATTAATTAAGCATAATAATAAGGAAAATAAAAAGTGCTCAATTTTATCGTAGTTAAAAATCATGTATTCGATGTAAATACCCCAACCCTTGTATCATAGATTCGATAATTACATAATTAAAAGTAAATTATATTCATGTAATCACATCCCAAAGGAATGACTAGATTAATAGTCAGGGTAAACTAGATACCCACATGGACATTTTAACTAAAATTAAAAACCTACAAAAATAAATTGTTTTTTTGAGAACTCAACATTATCCCTTAGTATATCCATAAATATAAATCATAAAACACATCATGGTATCCTAGGGAATATTGTATATAATAAATTTGGGAGATTAAATTCTTAGAAATGGTATGCATACAATATATGATATTATTAATAAATTAGAATAATCAATATAGAAAGGTAAAGAAATGAAAAAAATCTATTTAGACAATTACTTGAATATAACATAGTAAGAATAATTCATGATTAAATAAATCCACATACATAATAACATGGGATTTAAACTCATCCATGTATTATCTAACTAATAGACTAATAGAATGGACACCAATAAATAATATTATAATATGATAAATTCATAATGTTAATCATCTAAAACATACTTTCAATAAATTTCAAAAGATTGATTAAAATTATGGGTAAAAATTAATTTAATTTGGCCAATTGATTTAGAATGTGAGACATGATGTTGTATGGAGAGTCTATTTAATTCCAAGACCTACACATCACATAACAAGTATAATTAATTCCTTATATAAAATGGGTGAAGCATAATTAATATAAACATTTATATGGAAATTATAACATATAAAATGTTGATACATACCCTAATAAATAAACTTATTCTTAAATGATCCTGATTAATATGGTGAATAGTAACAAAATGGTACATACCTAATCAAATTGATCATAAACAATACATATTAATAACATGTATGGTGTAACTATAATATATTCATTGTGGATCATAAAGATAATAAGGGTTTGTGGTCGTTAATTATTAAAATTTCATCCTTAATCTTTCAAAACATTACTGTGTAAAAAACATTACTCTTTAAAAATTTCCATTTAAACCTAAAACTTCCAAAAACATTATAAAAAATATTCTTTTAAAAGTAAATTTGAAACATAAAAATTATTCCTTAAAACATTTATTGGATATCATAGTGGGAAATTTGGTAAATACCTTATATGTTAAAATAACGATTCTATTCCGATTTTTACCAAAATAAAAAAAAGTCTTGTTTGGAAAACATCATGATGATTCAATTATGTTTTTCTGTAAAAATTAAAACCTAGGTAAAAATTTATTTCATAATAACTTATATAATGCTAAAAATATTTTGGATAACATTCTTAGGAAACAAGAATTTCGATGAAAAATGATTTTAGACTGAAGAGAGAAATGAAGACAAATATTATTAAAAAAGATTAAATCCATATATTAATTATTGTAAAAATATTACATAACTATAATAATATATTACATTGGATATATAATTTTTTTATATTCTATTAACACAAAATTATTAACAATTTTATTGTGAAAATCAATGTTTCGGGTGGTAATTGTTTCATATTTCAAGTATGTTTTTGTTTGGTAATTTTATTAATTTTACTTATTTCCTTTTTATATAATCTTTATAATGTTAAAAATAAATTTAATATCATATATTTTTTTATGTTAGTAATTATAGTATTTTAAAATGTTATATATGTTAAATGAATTACATTGTTTATAGAGACGGTAAGATATACGTACGCTTAAAATATGTTTCCATTTTTCATGATAGATTGAATGAAAGGAAAGTAAATGTTAATTTACCACTAAAGAATACTTATTAGGCCATATATATCATTTCTTTTAATCAAATATATCTTTATTTAAATCAAATTTAAAAAAATGAAAAAAATATCAGATTGCTACGTGTATGAGGTAGTCTGCATGTACGCATAAACAACGTTATCTTTTATGAAAAGATTAAAGCATAAGAATTTATATGTGATATTATATTTGAAGAAGTTTTTTATGAAATAAATACCCTATATATGATTGAAAACTATCCTTAATAACTTTCATTTAATGAGTATGTTAATAACAAATCACATCGCTTCGTGAGGCAGTAGTCTGTCGTACACGAAAGCGATGTTATTATATTTCCCCATGGAATGGTATGTAAGAAGTTATATGTGATATAAAAATTATAGAATTATAATAATGTCTTACATATCATATAAATATGTTAAATACATCGTTATATCAATCCTTTTATGGTGGTTATGGGAAATGAATTATATAGACTCATGAGGTGGTAGTCCTCATAACACATGATCAAAAGTTTACATTCCCATTTGATGGAAGTGTAGATGAATCAGGGTTATAAATTTAACGTAATAAAATAAAATTTTATATGTTATAATTGGGTAATTATATTATCTAATTTTAAGATGATTTTATGGAGGAGGGAGAAGAAATAAAACAAATAAACGCATTTAAGAATTTTACCTCTACTTAAGAGAGACTCTTTAGATTTATTCTTAAATAATTTTTAGAAGATACTCATAATAGAAATAAGGGATATTTAATTTTTAGGGAATAAATGAAATTATTTGGGTTGTTATTGGCTGAAAAAAATGGATTTGGATGAGTGAAGTGTAAATAAGAGGGGGTTGAAGTTTACAAGTGGGGGGATGACAAACATGGATTTTTTTAAACAATAATGTTATAACAACATTTTATTTATTCCATAAGCGCCATATATGGGTAATTATTGACAAATATATGTTTTAAGTTCTAAATAAGTCCAAAAAATTGCGGTTGGACATGTTTTAGGAAATTTTCACTCCTATCTTCTTAGTTTATCCCCCAGAAACCCCTTTTTTACATTAATCGTGGTAATGAATATATATTGTTTTCCCTATTTATTATGTAAAAAATTAATTTGAAATTATCATTTAATATAAATTATTATAATTCAAAATATTGAATATATTTTTAAAAATTAAATTAACATATGTGGATGAATTAAATATAAAATTAAACTCACAAAGACATCAAAAAACAATTAACCCAAAGAAAAACATTCTAAAGTATAAAAATATTTAATATAATAATTAATTATGAAATAGTTTCAAATGAACTAATTTTTATAAATTATTATATTTTGGATATTATTTTACATTGTAAACCATTTAAAATATAATTTATCCTTGTAATTAATTTAAAATAAAAACCATTTTTGAATAAAAATCATTATTTTTCACTATTCAAAAATAAATTTATATTTTCAGAAAAATACAAACAACAACCCATATGTGACTTGATAATTTATATTTAAAAAAAGTATTTAATTTTTTATATAAATTTTCTAAAATTTTAAAAAAATAATTTTAATTTATATGTGAAAGACGTGACTAAACTGTATTTTAGAAAAATAATTTTCTTTGAAGACATTTATTTTTCTTTCGAACGAATATTACATTATACATAATAATTAAGTAATCATTGTATTTGATCGGACATATTTTATACCTCATCAACAAATAACCATTTAAATTATCTTTTAATGGATAATAAGAAATATAAAAGAGTAAAAAGTTGTTCTTCCTATCATTACTAAAACCAAATGGTTTGAAAAAGATATACAATATAATACATTAATCTCTAAATCTCAATAGTTACTCTAAAAATTCAAATTAATCCTTTTCATAAATTCTTAACCTTAAGACTCTTCCAAAATATGTCTGACCAGATTCAAATTCCACAAATTTAGAAAGGAGGTCACTAATCCACATTATATTATATTCCACATAAAACATAAATTGGAATTAATGTAATATTTCAAATATTTGATTACCACGATCACCATAAGACCTTAATAAAAATATGGATTCTTATAAAAAAAATCTCATATTTTCAAATATATTCTATAAATAAAAAATTCAGTGAACTCCATAAAAAATAAAATAAACTGTTAAATCACTAACTAAATTTCAATATCACCAAAACTATCCCATATACATATCTTTATCAGTATTATCTCAACATCAAGTATATATTAAAGGTAATATTCCCTCAATCATGTGTTTCCCAAAAATACCAAATTTCCACTAAATTGCTTTTCTTGGTTATCACTCTTATTCAGCAAATACCTTGAAATCCTTAAATAAAAAAGTAATATTGTAAAATCCTTATATATATCAAAATTCTTATAACCAGGATATAATTGATAAAATACTAATTTAGCATAATTATTAAATCCAAAGATAAGCACATTAACCATTCCACGTCATTCTAAAAAAAGTAACCAGGATTCATCATCTTATTCCATAATACCTCCCTCCTTTTATATTTCATATTTAGACTCTTCATCATTAGTAGTATACCAATTATTCATATAAACATGATGATTATATTAATGAAATTCATTACTAGGACCCTAATTTATATATTTTTTGTAATATAGACAGATAAAACATTCAACCATTGATAATACCTTAGGTAGACCATTATTATCAACAATTACTTTTACCCATCACTCAGTTTTTTGTTTTTCAGAAATGCCTCTTTAAGGATGAATATTAACCACACATATAAATAAATAAAAAACACATACAACCAATTGTATAATTAAAAAAAACTGAATCCAATTTCAAAATTCCAAAAGAATCAAAAAAAACCATGGAATTGAAAATTTGAGAAACCACCATAGGCTTGGAGTCGTGAGCCACCACCAGCTACCTATCAGAACTATATCATTCATCATGATGATGTTCCCATCAAAACCACAATCACCATCAACCAAGTCTGTAAATTCCCATCATCAACCAACATCATCATCAGATCCACCATTGTCATCTTCATCCTCACCATCGTCGTCGTCGCCATCAAAACCCACACCAGTCACTAGATACCATCAATGACCATCGTAACTATCGTAAAACCCCATCACCATGCCATCATGAAATAGAAACAACTAAACCACACCATCGTTAATATAACCCACATCCTATATAGTAAAAATTCTAAAAACAAGGGTGGAGATGTCTGAAATATAGAAAGAATCCTCTAAATATTTTTATTTTCATATTGGAATGAGGAAGAGAAATGAGAAAAAACAAATCAGACCACACTGAGAGCATTATTAGACAAAAAATACCACCACCAAAAACCTCTGAGGGACCACCACATACGATCCATCTCAAAGTAGAGTTGAGGGGAATGAGTTATAGGAAAAAAATTTAATGACCTAGGGCTCCAAGAATAATCATGATGAGGTTTAATCCTGAAGCCAAATATAATAATGCGATGTTATAAGAGTGCCTAAACAACCCACGACTTCTGAACAACTTAATCCAAAACCATAGTGTATCCATTGCTCAATATAAGACCTAAACAGGCATGGTGTAACGTGAGGCCTGAGAAGTTAGAGATAGTTGGGTGCTTCAGCGATGAAAACCTTCTTCGTGACCAACAGATTCACCCTATTATACAGACACTAAAAAACAACACCACATTGAAAGGAGAGGATTAAGGCAGATATAATTGAGGAAGAAAGGTAGGAATGGAAGATGATATAATGCTCAGATGTGTCACCAACCCCAAATTTTATGTTTTATTAAAGAAAACCTTGGTGAAGCTAATTGAGAGGGGGAGATCAAGGAGAGAAGAGAACTATAGATTTTACATCATTACATTAACTAGAATTTTAATATTTGTTTGGGAATTACTTCATTTGTGTACTTCATTTCCATACCCAAATAATATGTTCCACTATAAAACTCATTTAGGTATTTCTCCTATATACCCAAAATAAAGGAAAATGAATATTTATTCATCTCTGGTCTACAACACCTGAGTTCTCATTGAACCATATAATTCTTTTTTTGTTGAATATAAGAGTTAGTTAAAGTGAGTGTTGTTAATCATATATCCTTATTATTTATTTGGAATAATCACAATATCATTCACCTAAGTAATTATAACATTTGGTTTCTTTTCAATATATTTCATGTCGAATTCAATGTTATCCGAATTAATTATGGTCCCTTCCATTGACTAAAACCAAAAATCATAGTGTAATAAATTATATTCTTACTGTAAACCACAAAATTTTGAAAAATATTTTATAGTATGGATAAATCATTAAAATCGTATTTTGAATCTATTACACCTTACGTTAAATGTTTATATTCATGGTTTTTATCTATTCAAATTCAACGTAATGTATTGTAATAAAAATGTGAATTAACCATAATATATCCCCCAAGAGTGTTATATATTGTTCACAGTGAGGCCTTTTTTAAGGTAGGATGTAATGATTGAGTCAAGCTAAAAAAAAATTTTAGAGTTATTACTCCTAAATAAATCTACTCCAAAACCATTTCCACTTTTAGTATCCAATCAGGGATATATTACAAGCTAAACTACATAATATCTATCTTACCAAAACATTTTGATGTTATCCTATTCAAATATTTTTTCCAAATAAAACATTTAAAAATCTTTGTTCTCTAGTATATTTTTTCCAAAATATAGTTCCCGTGGTTTCTACTAAACATTATATAATAAAAAATATAAATACCAATTTCCTAGTAGACGAGAGTCTGTGTTTACATTATTAAATATTCATAGGATACAAAAAATAATATCTTAAATAATAAACCAATTCATTAGTCTTGGTTAACTAGATACAATCTTATAATTTCACAATATATTTTAAAACATAAAATGAAAAAAGTTTTTTCATTAATAATTCAATATTTCCCATTAGAATATTCTTGCATATAAATCCTAAAACACTTCCTGATATACTAGAGAAAACAAAACCCAATAAAGGAGTGAGGTAAAATTCTTATGAAGGGAAAGCCTATTATGGAAGCTATCATGAATAAATAAGAATAATAAATATGTTATGGTAAATAAATAAAACAAAATCCATTTAAATAATAGCTAGAGCATAATACGGTCTGAAGAAATTATTATCAAATAAATACATACACATAATAACATGATCTTGAAACATATCCATGGATATTATAAATATTCATATAATCACATGAATAAAAATAAGTTAACTCATGAAGAGTGAATGCATAATGTGAGTCATATAAAATGTAATGTTAATATGCTTCATAAAAAAGATTCAAACTAAGGGTAAAAAACAATTTAATTTTCCAAACTAATTTGTATCATGATAATTTTCGATTCATCAGGGGGCTAGGTAATTCTATGCCCCAAACAGAACATAATATTGCCAATGCACTATTTATATAAAAGGGGTGAAATATAGTCAACATAATCTTTATTATTTAAAAACTAACATATGAAATGTTAATACTTAACCTAATAAATAAACATAATCCCAAACCCTTGAGTGTAATATGGTGAATGGTAATAAATAGTACATACCCTATCAAACTCATCATAAACCATACTAAAAAATATTATTAATGGTTTCACTAAAACATATCCCCCATCGAGTATAATTAAAATAATTTATTTTTTCCTTTTTTAGGAATATAAATTCTATGAAATTATCCATTAAATCATTTTTAAGGAAGATAAACGTTTCACATTCAAAACACCTTTAAAAACTATAATTTCACAAAGAAACTTGGAATAATTTTATTTGAGAATTATATTTTAATGATAAAATGGATTATTAAAACATCGAGTGGTCATAATGGTGGGAAATTATGTACCAGTATTAAATTTGAAAAAAAATATTCCTTTCACATTTTCAATAAAGGGAAAACATACATTATATAGAAAAAATAATGTAGATTACTTTAAAAACATTTTAGTAAAAAGTAAAAAAATGGGTAATAATGAATTTAATAAATCATTTGGATAATTTTAAAACAATTTTTTTAATTTTCATAGAGGAAATATATATTTTGATGAAAAGGGATTTTTAACCAAAGAGAGAAATATTGTTAAATTTTCATAAAAAAATTTTCTCAATCATTTTATGTAAAAAAGAGTAGAAATTTTTATATTACTTGAAAATGTCATAATTAAATATAGTATAGGAAAATATTTTATTTATAAGGTATAAGTATCTAATAATTACGCCAAGGTATACATAAACATTAATAATCTCGAATAATGACGAGATTGTGATATAAACACATACTACATAGGTAACTTCTAAACATTATGCCTAATAAAATAAAAATAATAAACATAGACATTTAATTTCAGGAATATAAATAGACTCATTATATAACCTATCAAATTTTTATTATATAAACCTCTAAAAAAATATGCAGTGTATATTGTATATGTATAATGGAAGTAAAAGTTGGATGAGAAGTCTTTACATTAGTTCTCATTTCCATCATAAATGTTTAAACATAATTTATTGTAAATATAGGATAATATACATATATTAAAAACCATAACCATATATTTGATATCACATATTATTTACTTATAGTCCTTTTCACCCCTTTATTAACATTTCCTTTTTAAAGTCACTATTTTGGGGGATAATTTCAATATTTTTCATGTTTGTTTTGGTTTTTTAATTTAACTTATTTTACATTGATCATGGTTCCATAGTCTCCAAAAAATTAAATATTACGTAAATATCATATATATTCCTTATATATTTTTATTATAATACTATATAAATTTTAGCTGTAGATAGATTACACCGTTCATGGAGATGGTAATCCTTATATACGCATGAACTCTTTTTTCCTTTTTATCAATAGATGAAATGAAAGGAAAATAACTACTAACTAACATTTATATAATCCTTATTACTTTATATATGTTATTTATATTTATCAAATTTACCATTATTATCATCTATAAAAAAATGTAAATCATTTCACATCACTACATGCAGATGATATTCCACATGTAAGCATTAACGTCATTCGTTGATTTCAATGTATTTTAAGGAAATAAGTAAGATGTGATATTATAAATATAATTTTATAATTAGTTCATAAATAACATATATATTTATTAACATTATCCTTACAACATTCCATATAAAGCATAAATGGAAAATAAAAAACATTTCTTCGTAAGGCGGTTGTCCAGAGTACACATGAGTGAAATTACCGTATCCCCCACAGAATGGTAAGTTATAAGTTATATGTAATATAATAATTATAGAAGTATAATAATTTCTTAAATGTTATTTTAATATGATAAATCAATCATTATATCCAAACGTCAATGGTGGTGATGGAAATCATTTACAGCGATTTTCTTGGAAGTGGTCCTTCTAACACAAAGTTGATGATTTCATTTTCTATTTGACGAATGTAGAGATGTATTTAGGATTTTTTGATCAAAAAGATGCATAACAGTAATGGAGAAGATCAGAAGACGTACAAATACAATGCCGTGATGGGAAATTGGCCAGCCATAGCTGGATACCATCAAAGGGGCCTGAGGCTACCAACTAATGGGCCACATTGTTTCCTTCCCTTTTGGTAAAGGTGAAGGTATAGTTGGGAAAGCATTGGTGATGCAAATGAATTCTCCTGGTAATTCATCCAAATGGCTTGATTCCGCCTTCAATATGATTAATAACACCGTTAATGGTGTGACAGTTAGAAACAATGATTATATCATCCCATCCACGCTCCATATCGAACATCATGCCTGCAAGAATGGAGGACGCTTCAGAAACCGCAGGTTCCCAGAAGGCATGATATGATTCATATTTTGCAGCAATGATTTTCCCTAGATGATTTTGTGCCAATAGACAGAGTGCAACAAGCCCATCTATAGGGAGAGATGTGTCCACTTAAATATTAAGAATCCCTTCCGTTGGGGGGTTCCAATGAGGACGACAGGAGGGGGTAACGCTTGGCATATCATGTCATTTGTGGTCCTTCCAGTTCTCAATCCATGAAATAGCCTGTTCAATCCAGAAATCCAGAGGATTATTAATGTTGTTAAAAATCGTGTCGTTATGCCGGACCTAGATGATCCACACTAGAGAGAAAAGTGAACCTGGATTGTTCGATGACATAGAGGAGCACCAATGCCTCAAAAGATCGTGGAGGTCAGATTCCATGTCCAATGAAGCATCCAATGTCGAGCCCCATTTATTCAAAATTTCTTTAGCTCCTGTTCAGTGAATGATGGCATACAAATGGGTTTCAGTAACATTCGGGTAGAAAGGAAAGGTCTCAGTACTGGACATATGATGGAAAAAAAGAATACTATTGGTAGGGAGTTTTCCCATACACACCTTCCACCAAAAGTAGTGAATTTTTTGGGGAATTTAAGCTTCCAAAGATATTTTCATGGTCCCACTCCCGGATCATCTGAATGGTTTCCAAGAGTATGCCTGTAACCGGATCTCACCGTGTAGTCTCCTGACATGTCATTGGTCCAGAATAGATGGTCAGGGCCTGCATCTGGGAACCACTGAATGTTCCGAATAATTCTTTGGTCTCTGTCATTAAACCATTCATGGATCTTTTCCATGCACCACCTCGGTCCCTGGTCTGAAAGGAGGCACCTAACAGTAGAATCCTCAAGGCCTGGTTGGGCATGGGATGTAGCCCACATCCCATTCTTGTCAATCATCGATGGATCGGTCTAGATGTTGACAGATAGGCCATTCTGAATCCTCCATCTCATCCCTTTTTCAAGGACAGTATGGGCCCCCCAAAGGCATCCCCAGAGGAAGCTAGGACGGGGGCCAAGATATGAACCACATTATTCCATGTGGGGAAAGTACTTCACTCGGAGTACCCATGCACAAAGAGATGATGGATGGTTAATGATGTGCCATCCTTGTTTGGCCAACAGTGATTCATTGAAGAGGAAAATGATCTAGAAAACCATCCCTCCCTCCGATTTGGGTTTGCAGAGTTTCTCACAGGACATCCAATGGGGTCTATTCCTTCCATCATTTTCCCCCCACCAAAATTTGGCAGTTCGAGACTGGATTAGATTGACGATGGTCACTGGGTGATTAAAAATGGAGATAAAATAGATGGGGATAGACAGGATGACTGCATTAATGAGTGCTTTTTTCCTCCATTAGAGATTCTTTTTAGGGTCCATCCATGATGTTTTTTCTCAATACTGTAGACGAGAGACGCAAAGATATCTTTTTTGGACCAGCCAATCACAGTCGAATCTCGAGATACTTCTGGTGTTTTTCGACCATACAGGTGTGTGCTGATGCACAATGATCATCAGTCCTTGAAGAGGGAACCCTTACGCTGAAAGAGAATTTTGATTTTCTGTGATTGATAGACTGTCCAAACGCCCTCTCATACTGCTGGATCGCATGGATTATCACCCGAAATTCATTAATAATAGCTCTGGAGAAAAGGAAGTAGTCATCGGCGAAGAAGAGATACGACAGTAGTGGGCTGTCACAGCAGACCCTTTCCCCATGAATAGAGTTGGAGGATACAGCCCTGGAAATAAGGTTAGATAAAACATCAGGCACCAAGATGAAGAGAAAAGGGGAGAGGGGATCTCCCTATCGGAGGCCTCAGGTTAGGGCGAATCCTCGAGTGACCTCACCATTGACCTTGATTTTGAAGGAGACTGTCGAGATGCATTGCACGACAATATCATTCCATTTAGTGGAAAAAACCATTTTCCGCATCACTACTCTATGGAAATGCAATTCCACTTTATGATATGATTTGGTCATATCCAGTTTCCAGGACATGGTTCCTCTTTTCACGACAGAGCGTGTTTTCATAGAGTGGAACACTTCCTGGGCCACAATTGCATTATCAATGATCAGTCTTTTAGCCACAATGGTGCTCTGGTTTTCAGAGGTAATATCAGGAATCCAAGGGCATAGCCGATTGACAAGGATCTTAGAGAAGATCTTATAAGAGGCATTACAGAGACTGATAGGTCTAAAATTAGGGATCGCCAGAGGTTTCTTGATTTTGGGAATGAGGATGACAATCATTTCATTGATGGTGTAAAATTTTGTATTCCATGCCCTGATATTTTTTTTATTTTTGAAAATGTCGGGACCGATGATGTGCCAATATTGTTTAAAAAATAGGTCGTGGAATCCATCTGGTCCCGGGGCCTTAGTGGGGTGGATGTTTTTCAATGCGAGGAAAATATCTTCAAGGATATTTGGGATGTAATTATGTTAATATAAGGTTTTTATGTGTGAATATGAGATGAGATGGGGTGACCATTTATAAGTGAGTGAGATGAAAAACCTGATATTTTGGAAAACATAAATTGATTCCTATTTTTTTTTAAATGTCATGAAAATGGGTAATTATAAAAAAATAGAAGTGATAATTTTGGAATATTTCAATAAAATGGGTTTTGAAAAATTATTAGTTTCTTTATAACATTTCTATTCTTAGTATAACCCCGACAAACCCATTTTGTACCATAACTGTGTTAACTAATTTTTAAAATTATTACTATTAATTATAGAAAAAATTTAAGTTGAAATTATTAGATAATATAAATTATTATGATTCAAAATATTTAATCCATTTTTATAAATTCTATTCACACAACTGGAAGAATTCATTTTAAAATTAAACCCACAGACACATCGAGAAAATGGTTTTTCAAAAGAAATAATTTCAAAATATTAGAATGATTTTGTATTATAATTATATATAAAATTGATTAAAACGACTAAAATTAGATAAATTATATAAAAATGAAATAAATTTACTTTAAAACAAATTTAAAATATAATTCAATTATGTAAACATTTAAAATGTTAAGGAAACTGTAAATAAAAATATCTATTTTCACTATTAATTAAAAAAATTATTATTTTTAAAAAATTGAAAAAAAATTCACCCAAATATAATTTTTAAATTTATGTTTAAAAAAAATAATTTTATTTTTCAAAACAATTTTTTTAAAAGTGCTAAAACATTAATTTTATGTTATGTATGCAAATAACAACAAAATTTCTTTCTTGACATATACAGTTTTGTTTAAAAAAAATTCATTCAGATGATTATTATTTTATTTCTAATAAATAGAAAATAATTTAATTTACATTATACATGTGGAAAGTATATAGTTTTCAAAATTTATTTAGAACTATTTATTTCTTCTAACAACTTAAATATAGTGTCCATGTTTAAATAATAAAATGTTAATTGAGTATCATGTTTTATTTAGACTATGAATTTTGTGCATCCTAAGATATATAAGAGATTGATGGAAATATTTTTTTAAGTACCAGTGGATTAAATTCTCTTCAATGCCTAGTATTGTGTTTGATATATGCTTGAAAATTTGTTGATACTCTTTTAAAATCTCTTAGTGTTACATCTATAATGTGTTATCTATAATATACTTTTGTTTCTTTGAAAAAAATTTCAATGTTTAAACAGGTTAGAAATTGAAACATTAGTTTCCCATCATCACAATGGTTTTGATAAAAAAGGAATATGGGGTATCCTAATAAATCAAATACATTACATAGTGGAAATAAATTACATTCATCAATATGCCAGAAATGTGGGAAGAAACATCAAGGGAAATGATTGAATGGAACATAGAGGATGTCGAAACATATAAATATTGGTCATAAATCTTGTGAATTTTGATTGTAAATTTTGAGTCCATGTTGTACAATAGAGGAAATGAATATTCTAATTAATGAACCACCCATTCCCTAATGCAGAAAATATAAGGATAATAGGAATTACACCCCCAAGTGTATGAATATATAGTTTTATGATGATGATAAACATCAACAAACTCTTACTCCCAATGAGAAAGACAAATCTCATTCAATAATGACTGCTGAAGTGGGTTATGAGAATAAAATGGAGAAATATTAACATTCCATACTCTCTAGAATAACAGATTTCTTATATTATTATAAATGAACCCACTATTACATATATATAAATGTTTTTAAGGGTGTACCAGTAACACCTAAATTATCTGATATTGAGTTAGTTGTGGAAAATCCAAATGGATTGATGATCACAAATCGATTTTATAGATCATATCTGATTTAATATTGTAGTTATGTACTTCTTAAATGTCTAGTAATTCAATGTCGAGTAGATATTGATATGATTGTAGGATTGGATTGACTATCTTTGTATAGATATCATACCAATTTTCATTAAAGGGAACTATCATTTCATATTCTGAATAATTTTATGATTTTTTACCAGTGGGAGGATGAATAAAAAATTCTAATCGATGTTACATCTAATGTAAGTTACTTCTATGTTATGGTACTTAATTCTTATACACGAATATTAATTTTCTTAGATATTTAAGAGTAAAATCAATATTGTGGATTTTGTGACTATACATGTGTATGTTGACATCTGTTTAAAATAGTTTCCAAGTATTCCTCCAAATCTTGATATTGAGTGATTAATATAATTCATACATAAGGATACACTAACTTCAATGAATCCATATAGAATTGACCTAATTGAGATGTAGTATATAAAGAGGAAAGACAAGGAGAGTCTTGGTAAAGGAATCACATACCCAAGTGACTTACTTTGGGGTGTACCGATTCTTTTTTTTAACAAGAATGATGGTTCAATGCTAATTTTTATTTATTAATAGAAACATATAATGATAAATATAAATAATATGTATCATAATACATGTATCAAAGATTTTTATTAATTATATGGGCCATAATACTTTTCCACAATAGAGCTTTATTCGATATATAATAAATTTAGGGTTAATAAATACCCAAGAGAACCTTTTATATGAGGTAGGTGTATTATGAATTTTTAGTGATGGAATTTTGACGTTCAAATTACCCTTTTATATTTGGGGATATAATGAAAAAAATTAATTAGATGTTACGTTGATATGTTTTTGGTAGTTTTTTATAAGGTATTGTAATATATTTAAAGATACATGGAGAGAATAAATATCATTTGAAAATTATTTTAAAGTCCTTGAGGAAGGAGGAATTGTAAGTTAAATTTTATAAATGTGAATTTTGGATATAGAATATTTCATTCATAGGGAATATAATATAATGTAAGGTTTTATTATTGGATCCCTCAAAGATAGAGTTATTGAACAATTTCATAGGCAAACCACAATTTCCAAAATATGTTGTTTTCATGGGTTTTCTAGATACTGTAGATGTTTTTTTGAGATATTTCTCATTAATAACTAACACATTCACAAAGATAACTTATAAATGGGTTATTATCTAATTAATAAATGAGTGTGAATATAATTAAGGAGCTAAAAATACGGTTTATTAGCACATTTATGATGACACTACGTGGTAGTGAAGAATAGATTTTGATATATAGTGATAAATCAATTAATGTTCTTGTATGTGTCCCTTTGAACAATAATATGGTGATACCATATTCCTTATCTAGATAGAAAATAAATAAGAAACAATCATGACTCATAATTTTGAGAAGGAAGCAGTAATTATTTCACAAAATAAGTAAAGATATTTTCTTTATGATGAAAGGGGGGTAATGTATACTAATCACAAAAATTTTAATTATATATTCACATAAAAGGATTTAAACATGAACCAAATAAGACTATTTTATATTATTAATGATTATGAATTCTCAATATATTACCACACTAGGAAGGAAAACATGGTGGATGATTCTCTAATTTGGAAGGACTGTGATAGTTTGGACATGAAAAGGATAAATAATGATCTGATACTTACGGATTTTCAAAAGATTTAACTATAAATTACAAAGAATGTGGATAAATATTATCTTTATTAGATGAATATTAAACTTACTATTCATGGATGGATTAAATAAGCACATAATGAGGATATTAAACTACATCAAATGGTATGAAATATTCACGAGTAGATCCATGATAATGATGGAATGAAAATATTCAGAAACACTGGTGGAAATCCAACCTATACAAACACTTCATTCCAAATGGATTGATTTTTTTTGGGATAAAAACATATACCCATAGTTATAGTATACCATTGGAATAGTTAATATAAATTATTTTTCCAAATGTATTAAAAAACCACTGGGAATGTTAATATTAAATGGATCTATTCCTACAGTTTTTAAACTGTTGGAATATAGAACCATTACCAACTTTTTTTAATAAACATCGGGAAAAAACCCTAATTATCCCCACTTACCAATAAATTGTCTAGTAGATCTCTCCTCCTCCAATATAACCCTACGTCCGGACTGATTCCCAGGAAGATATCTCCTCCTACTCTGAAAGAGATATCCTTGAACCCTACTTCCCAAACAAATCCCAAGAATATCTATCCTCCTACTCCAATATTGATCTCCTATAACCTTAAATCCTAAACAATTCATGTGCATATCAATCCTCATCCACCATCAATGATCTCCTCGAAACCTTCTTCCCAACCAATTCACGAGTCACTTCCTCCCAAACGGATATCTTCAGGTTGTCAACACTAATTCCTAATCACCCTTCTTCTAGAACACATCTCTATGATTTTGTCCTAAAAGAGACCTCTCTAGGTTTCTAACCATACTTCTCAACCCGTGATATATATTTGATTCAAATAATTTAGGTTCATTAAATTCTATAGGTATTATATTCATAATTCACAAATAAATTCTGTGTGTATTCAATTCATAATTCAATTCAGAATTCTGTATTGCACTGGGTAATTGATTTATGAATTCTGAATTCAATTCAAAATTAAATTCTATATGTGTTTAATTATCTTCTTAATTATGTATTATACTTCCTGGTAATTGATGAATTATGCATGTGTGTGAGAGATGTGAGGGATACTTTAGAAAATTTGGTATGATTTCATTCCATCAAGTAGGAAATTAATTATACTTGTGGTTTATTAAGTTGTGTCTAAAATGGGAATAGTTTAGAATTAGATATTCTTTAAATGATATACTAATGTTAAAGTTCACTTAATTGTATAATGATTTTTCACTTTTAATTTTTATTATTCTAATTTTTTATTTCATTTTTATTTTAGATCTATTTATTTTTAAAAATATCAGATAGTAAAATTTAATGAGTAATTTCTTATCATTTTTTAAAATCATTGTATACACTCCTTTTATATAATAATAACATTAAGATTTTATTATACCTATCTATATGTTTTTGACATAATATTATATGTTTTTGTGAATGAAATGATCTATATAACTTCCAAATAATTATAGTGTCATGATAAAATATCCAAAATATAAATATTAATTGGTTTTTATTCTTTAATAACTAAGAATGATGTTCTTGGACACTACCCTTTTAACATTTTTACAACATCATCAATAAATCTCACCAATCATTGAGTAATGAATTATACATAGTAATGAGATGAGATAATGATAATTTTGAAGATATAAATAATATTTTTTCTTGCATTGCATACTATTATTGTCTTTTTCAATGTGATTACCAACAACATCCATTTAGTGAGGAGTATTTTTAAAAGATCATTATTTTTTATATATAAATATTTCTTATTATCTTTGTGATCACATTAATTCTATGGGTGGAGTTCATTTCATTCAAACTGTGTAGTTTGAAAAAGAATGATGGTGAATTTTTCATTAATCATACATATTAAATAGAATCTGAGGAATGGAAATTTTTATTATTGATTTATTGTTGAGGAAGATTTAGTTTTGAAACTTTTTTCCTCATATAATTGACATCAATTAGGTTCTTTTACTAGAGCGTTTATACCGTGGATCCAGTTACTAATTGTTCAACTACTCTTGAGTAAAATGTAATATTTATTGTGAATTTGAAATGGTTTTTCATATTATCCTTCTATGAACATTTGAATCTTTTATCTAAATCTTCAAGAGTTATTTTTTTATTTTTATTTTTTCAAATTGTACATTCTGTTTAGTTCAATCACAATTTTTAAATCCCAATAGTTTTTATGTTTTTTTTCATTTTATACTATGTTCTACTTTTATTTTTCATAGTTTATAACACCCGAACCAAAAAAACTATATATTAGGTAGAAAATTTGAGTATAAATGTTTAACTTGAACTAAAATCGATTTCTAAAAATGTCTTTTTACTCAACCAGGAGACCATACCTAATCAAATCTTAGTAAAATTCTCTTCAATTTCGATTCCATCAATTAATTAGATGCAGCACCATTCCTCAGGCATGTGAACTGCTCATAATATTTATTAAGATATCAAACATTCCCATATCTTGGAAATGTGCATAATGGATTTGCGAAAAATATATTTGGGTGTCCTAGATCCCGATACCAAATACACAATAGTGATCCTATTCAATTAGAATCCTAAAATTACACCTCCAAAAATTTACCATGGAGGATCTTATACATCATCTTTGAACTACTAAATGAAGTATTCCCTCCACCAAAATGAGGAAGTAAATAACTCCCATTCCATGTTCATGTAAAATCTATATTTTTAAAAGACATTATTATATATACAAATATGTAGGTGGGAAAAATTAGAAGGCTTGTCCATGATCACATAATTAGTCATAGATTTATTACAAATCATCAAACCTTAAGCCTTATATTAATCATATGATTTTACATATACCTACCATATTAGGGAATGTTGATTTATATTCAATAACTAACAATATTTCCTAGTCAATATCTAAGAGATCACAAGATATAGATAAGTTAAGCTCATCTAGTATGTTTTTGTCATTAAAGATCAACTGGAATCAGTTATAATAAAGGTTTATTCCTTCATTTTCACAATAACATTACACCACACCATATCAAGATCCTTTAGTACGAAAAAACCAATCCAGTATTTTTATGTCTCTAGGTTCTATAAAAAGTTAATATAAAGATGTTTTTCTTCCAAAATTCATATTCCTTATTCAAACCCATACATTAGTATTTTTAATGAATTAGATATGACCCATATTTTCCACATCCATCTCCAACATAAAAAATCCAATCGCTCATTAGCTGGGTTAGATATAAAGGTCAATCAACACATTCATCACCACTTATCTGATATTAGGTTCATACTCAATTATTGGATAATAGAGGGACTCATGAACACCATACTTAATAGTGGAGGTCCCAATAAATTTCACAATATCATGAAGTATGTGTGACTAATAAGAGAGAGTAGTCTCCAAAGGAATATCAACATTAATGAGGTTAGTTGATTCATATCTAGTTTCCACCTGACCATTTTCTGTTCCATTCTCATCCCCTAAATGTTGGTTACAAGGACTGTGGTTGTCACTGGGATGACCATATTCCACTTGGAGGGTTCATACATGACCAGCTTTCTAGATCGGTTGGGCATCCTACATATCCTTACACAAATTGTGGATGGAATCATGAGTATGGGTGTCACTAGAGTGACAATGTGTGTCACTGTCACTTGATTTATCAATAGACAATGTGAGATGAACATCCTATAAATATATTTTGATGTCATCAGTAGAGGGGGTGGGTTTCCCAGTTATTGTCCACTGGGAATTATATTATCTTATCAATATATGATTGGCCAGCAATGTCCTATATCTTCATATCAAAGACTGGGATATTCTCATTTCCATTCCTCCTTAATAATTTATAATCTTCATATCCTATCACGTGACAGAAGGTAAAATCCTTGTCCCTGTTACATTTTGAGAAAAAAATGACCACAAAACATGAAATTAATGCAGAACATTGGATTCCATTCATATTAGATGAAGAGGTTTATGATTTCATCCCGTGTGGTTAATACCACTTATTCCATATGAATTTTGGACATATGAACATCTACAATAATTATCACTTGATTCCTGAAACATGGGTTGTCAGTCTGCAAATCATCATAATTCGACTCTATCCAAAATCATAGATTTTAAAAATATTTGAGGTACTTGGTATGATGTTCTACCTGTAAAACTCATCCATAGGGAAATCAAGCTAATTGAAATCCTTTTCTGAAACACTTTCCTATAAGTATCGACTGATTAATAATAAAAATCTCCATACATATATATCTGTTAGAAAAAATGATGATATTTTGATGATCATTACCATCGAGTCAATGACCATGAAATGATACACATGATTAAAAGTGGTATTTTCCTTTCATAGGATTTAGTATAGTGCCACAACACATCTTTATTTAATTATCACATGATAGAATAAATATCCTACATAGATAGATATAATGTATCTATCATGTTGAGGTTTATTATTTTTCATTCTTGTATGATGATAAATAGAAAATTATATTTTTTGAACCAAAATAACATATTTCCCATAGGAGAATAATAATTTATGAAATAATGTATACTATAATTGAAATTCATAATTTATATGTATCAAAAATGTTTCAAAATCCATGGATATGTATAAAATTGAGCTCAACTGGCCTGATGTTAGTTACGGTGTGGTGTTTTTGATAAAGATACCATCATCATCATCATCATAATCATATTTGTTGAATTTTCTATAGGAATCTAAAAGAAAACTATACACAAGAAAAAGACATGTTGGGACAGTAAAGAGAATGATTAAGGGGGTCAGAAATAATTGAGACCATGAGTGTCCCCTAGCAGAAGGTTGATCCCCTCCAGAGGAAAGTGGAGCACGTTGGTAAAACATGTAATCTTAGTGTACTGATCTACTTTCGAAGCGAGAAGGTTTACTAATTTATTACCCACCCTCCACATATGATGAATACTCATCAAACTACTAATGATACCAATACAAATTCGAATGATATATGAAATAGAACATAGAGTAGTGCCTAAACGAAATAATAACTTATAGAGAGTCATGGAGTCTATTTCAACTACCACTGGGTTGATGGTAGAATGATTTCAAAGATGATGACCTGTATTCAGAGATCTAACTTTAGCATGATGTGAATCGCCTCTACCAAATAAAGTAGATAATGAAAAAATAACAGAGCCCTAAGAGTCCCTGACCACCCCACCTCCCCTCATAACATCCAATAGAAATGAGAACTCCATATTCATTTTAAGGCTCAAGATGTGAGGGTACCATATTAACCGGTGACCTTAGTGAATAGAACAAATCAATTTTTCATGGTAAAAGCAAGCAGTTAGATGATTGAGGGAGGGTGCCTCCGAACAATTATTGATGAGGCGAATCAGGTTATCTTGGAGGTTATGAGTTTTGAATACAAGAGTCCCCCCAAAGGATAAAATACCTTAGAATCGAAATTTGTTCTACGCATGCTAGATACACAAGTTGCTGGCAAAGAGAACCAATTCCCATTCCTTTATTTTTTACTGTAGCATCTTTGGAACCATGTAACCATTTATTGAGAAAGGAAGACTCCCGCAACTTCGGATCAGAAAAACCGGTGAAATACCCAAATGTAGACCATATTCCATGAGCCCATCTCCAATTGAAGAAAATATGATTCATATGATCCTCATAGTGATCATCAGATCCCACACACCTCGAATCCAAAGAGATACCTGTATGTTTAATAACCTCGTTCATAAGAAGCGCTTTACTGATAATACTCTATATAAGGAAATTATGATTTGTAGAGAGCTCCTTTCACCACACAAACATTACCCATTTATTCATATGCGAGTCGGAAGGCATAATTATATAAAAATCCTTCAATGAAAAGATTCCCAATGATGACCCAGTAAAGAGACATTTTCGAGGCTCACTTTTGAGATAAAAACATTAAAAAAACATCACGTTTCATCTCATCCAGTACTGTATTAATAAATCCTATATGTCATTTGGCTTGGTTGAAGGGAATATCAGGGATGGGTTATCCAGGAAATCTGAAATATGTTCCAGAATAATTATAATTTCAGAAAGAGAACTCAAATCTTCCCACAATCCATCACTAATTATTCTGAAGGGTGGGAAGGTGAAGGTGGATGATAGACCAAAAAAAAGTACTTCTTCAAGCAAGATCTGATGTAGCAACTATTTTTCCATAAATCAGCCCTATATATTCTATCCTAAAGAACTTCCCACACTAGTTTTTCCTATTTACACTAAGGAGTATCTGATTGATTTTTGACATTGATGCCACCCACCTCAATCGGTCGGGGCATTTTTGCCTAAGAAGCCCCATGGCTCTTTCCTTTCATATTAGAATCCCATATAGACGAGTCCATGATCTTTTCAATATTTGAGACCTCCCCTTTTAGCACCCATGTAGCTGAGAGAGAATACACTGGGTAGAAGAAAGAAAACTATTAAGTTTTTTTTAATTATGTGTGTTGTATTTTAGTGTATTTCTGGGTATTGTATAGTGAAATGGATGGAAAATTTGAAAATAGTGGGTGGGGGGTTGTGAGTTATGTGGAATACAATGGAATTCTATGTATTCAATGGGAAATAGAATATAATAGAAAACTGTTTAATTCTATGTGGATTCGGTGCATTCTGTTATTTTTTCTTGGTATATGTAAAACAATATATTTCTATGTATTCTATAGTGAGGGAAAACAATTTATTCCTTGTTTGTGATTTGTATATGGTATTATACTACTTTTATGTGTTTTATTACATTTTTTAATTATGTGTATGGTATTGTACTATTTTCAATGTGTTTTTATAGTATTGTTTTTGTATGGAATATTGGAGATGGTATTGTATATTGTATTAAATATTGGACCTTCTCTAGAAAAAAATCAGGGGTCTGCTGTACTAATTTTTTTAGGAACTCTACACCATGTTAGAGTTGCTTTGGGAAATATAGTGGAGGTCTACTATACTGAGTTTTTTTGGAACTCAATACCAATGGTTCATAAACCATTGGTATAGTTTGAATTTGAATTTATACCAAAGGTTATTAGAAAACTGTTGTTATAAATTTATACCAATGGTTGCTAACCATTGGTATAATTTTTAGGCGTATTCTCTACACCAATGGTTTACAAACTGTTGAAATATATTTATGCCAAAAGTTCTCAATAATCTATTTCTATTGTTCCATTCGAAGTTTCATATACCAATGGTTGAGTAATAACCCTTGGTAAAGGGATATACACACACCATTACACCCAACCATTATTTATATAGTTGGAATAAAATATACCAATGGTTCTATGGTGTATACCAATGGTTAACAACCACTGGTTTAATCTTAGTTTCATGTGGGGAAACTGAGTATATGTGATATCAATTAAATATTTGATTGAGTTATTGGTTGAATATCATTGTTTTTAGTTCATTATTAATTATGTAATTTTGAACAATTATATATATTTGAAATATAATTTTTGTTGAGAAAACATGAGTAGAGATATTACGATGTATGCATCTCGATGCCGGGTATGTCAAAATGATAAGGATGAGAGATAAAATCCTATGAGAAAGCTATAACCATCACTTATACCATAATTAAAATGATACAACATTACCATATATTTCCAAACTAGAATCCCCAAAACATATTAAAGGAATAATTCTATTTGGGTTGTAGTTGAACATATTATGAAGCCATCATAGTTCACTCCCATAAGAGAAGGTTTATATCTTGATCAAATTTATAGGTTATACAATAAGGAAGTGGTGAGATTTCGTAAAATACCACTGTCAATTGTATCTATTATGGATTCAATGCTTACCTCAACGATCTAGGGAAATATTTAGTATACTCCAGATACATATTTTAGGTTTAGTACTTTATATCATGCTTTGATAAATGGTTAATCTATGTAAACCATTCAATCCGTAAAAGAAATGTTGGAGTCATGTTATATGGATTTAAACGGTGGTTGAGATTAACACCTTTCAATGGTATAATTTTCATACAATAATTACATTCAATAAATCATTCAAATAGATCCTTATGAAGCCATATAAGTCACGATGTGCGTAAATACAACTTGTTAGGATGAGGAGGAAGAAAGTAAAAAATTCGGACCATAACTATTTGAAGAGATAAAATAGAATATTAGAGACATTCAGTACCACATAAGCGAGAATCATAGTCAATAAATAAATTATGATGACAATCTCTTGTGAGATATATAGTTCAAATTTGGGGACACAGAATTTATATAAATATCTCCTTCAATGAAGGTTATGATATTTTTAAATAATGGATAGTTGATCCATTATTATATCAATCTGTTTAAAATTATTAATTTTATTGAGATTGAATATTATCTTTTATAGCTTTTACCAAATCCCTCTCAATTTTAGTATGTGTTCCATTCATTTCTTAAGAGGAAGTATATACATGATCCTTCAGATGCAATGAACTAAGAGGTAATACTGTTTGAAAAAGATCTATATTATGAGGAAAAACTATTTTAGATTATATATCATTGATAGAATGTTCAATGAAACAAGGAAAATTACATGGTCTATGTTTTCTCTTGAAACCATAAATTAGAGGATGTTACGTGGGAACCCATGGATCTGATGAGGAAGAAGTATCATAAGCTATTTTTTTAGAGTAAATAAATTATGATGGTGAAATATTTATAAATGATTATAATATAACGTCTTGATATTTTTTGATATATTTATATTCAAGTAATTTTAATTTTCATGATATGTTTCTTTATAAGTAAGAATAGAGTGAAACAAATCCTGATATAATGTTAAAATATTATTATTTAATATCAATTATATTTATTAGAAATTGTATTGGAAAGTATGAATACTACTAAATGAATAATGAGAAATTTTCATCTATTTATATATAAAATGAATTCATTTGTTGTGAATTAATTAGAGATGACAATAATATTGTTTTAAAGTAAAATAAAATATTTCTAAAAAATCCATTTTCATATAAATAATGTATTTTTATCTTAACCAATATAATTAATTACAATGAAAGATAATTTTTAATGAATTTAATATATTATATATTCAATATATATTTTAAAATATTTATAATTTATTTTTTGATACGAGATAAGAATATATCTGGTTTATTCTTAAAAAAATTTATAAAAATATTATTCATTTAATTTTATGTGTTTATTTTAAAATGGATTTATTCCACTTGTACAAATTGAATTTTGAGAAATTGATTCCTTATTTTGAATCATGAGGACCAAAGACATTCTGAATAGTAACCTTAGAAAATATTTTTCACCTCATTAAGTGTAAATTGAGTTAAATAGGGATTCCAATTAGAGAGAAAGCTTTAATTATTTTATAAGACATGATTTTAACCCATTTCATTAATGAAGATTGGATATAATCATAGTAGTTTCAAAAAAAATGAAACATGGTTGATTTTTCTAAGGGAGGTCCATGAAACTCCTTAGTAAATTTGTATATATATTCTTGAATTATGGGGTAATTTTATGTTCATATACTTTCATTTAATTCTTTATCTTCACCAATAAACTCCATATATAAGTTTATTGGTGGTTCTACTAGAAAAATCTCATGTCGAGATATCTATCCTCTAACGATAGTTATAAGTTATCCATTCATGAATACTGAGATTTACATGCTTCTATATTTGATATTAGAATTATACATTGAGATACAATCTATCCCTATTATAATGTTGAATTCCATCATGGCAATGACTACTAAATTTGTGACAAGATTTTTATCACTAATGTAAATACTTGTGTTTATAAACAATGTTTATATAAGGCCCCAGAAATAAACCTTACTTAATCTGGAGTTAATACAAGTTTACACATTGGGGATCTTTTCAGGTTTAGAGTTTTATAGAATTAGATCATAAAACTTTCATTACATTCCACATTTAAACAAAGTGGTTACATAAAGATAGTATTCATTTTTCCCATCAACGGAAACATATTTAAAATGAAACATGGATTCTGTCTTGACACATCCATGACAGTATCATCATATCATGTACCATTCCCTTGACCTGTGAAAAACATTTCAAAAAAACATTGGATGAGCATAAAAAGCTCATTATGGGTTATAAAAATATTGAAAGGAAACATGAGTTCATATATGCATAAGAATGAAATCATACTTTACCCATAAAACAAATGTACATTAACATACCACATCAAATCATGAATAAATCATAGAAATCATAAGACATAAACGTAACTTGAGGCATTTATAAAATTCTTACGTAGGGAGTAACCCTCTTGGCTACGTTTGGAATTTCCATCACATTATATTCCCTAAATATCTTCGTAGAAAACTTACCATTTCACTCCTTCGCATTACCCAATGAATTGGAGAGCTATATCGGGCTCCCCCGCCCTTATTTTATCACGGAATCACCCGTATTCATAATAATTCCTAAGAACGTCAACATAATCGTATCACATAAAACATGCATAAAGGAAACATAACATTTCCACCTTTCAATCACAATATATCAATACAACACATTGATATAAAAACATTATGAAAACCATTTTCAATACCAAAATAAAAGAAAAGTAAAACATGGTATTTATTTTTCTTTAAATAAAGGTATGGCTTGTAGAGGACACCGAAACTCAAATATTGGTCACGGCGGCGGAGAAGTCGTTGATGCCGCATATGTAAGACAAAAACATTCCCTTTTGTCATTTAGTAAATGCTTAATATAAAAAATATTCCTTTTGAATAAACTTAAAGGTCAAATGGGTTTATACACCGTAAAAAATAAGGTTGTGTATAAAACAAAATATGCCTCAATGAAAGGAGATTGAGACGAAGTCCCATACCTCAGGTCTGACTTCACTCGGTCGTTCTTTAATGTCCTGAATAATAAACTTGAGTTAATTTCTACTTGTTTAAGAACCTTTTTCAAGTTCATTATTCCTTTTATATCACTTATTAACCTGTCGTGAACATTATGTAATTAATTTGGTTAATAACGGTCGTTTTAACGATCATTGGTACTTGAGTCAAAATATGCTCTTTATAATTACAAGTTGTTCATGTATCCATTATATCCAGAATGGTATTCATGATGTATATATAATATATATAATATATATCCAGTATATACATGCATTTATAATATTACATAATCATTTAGAGGTAAGAAATGAAATGCACCGTTCATGGAGACGGTAAGTCGTACGTACGCATGAACACTACTTTCATTTCTATTTAGTATTTTATAGAATGTAATCATAATGATATAAAGGTATATTATAATTCCAGTGTCATATCATATATAACTCCATCCTTTATACATCCCACATATGGTATTTATCGAATCAAATCACTTTGAGGGGGCGGCAGTCCGAACTTCCTTAAATGAAGATATCGCGTTTACCCATAATGGAAACCATAAAGGTATGCCCAAAATGACAAATACAGGAGCTTAAGGAAAATATAAACATATTATATATCATATATAAATATAGTGTCATGTTAATGGCCACCTTTGAAGGTGTTAAAATAATGTTGAACAATCATCGTTTCGGGAGGCCGAAATTCGCCATCCACAGAAACAAATTGTTCTTTAACCATTAGATGTAGGTGTGTGTAAGTGTAGCTTGAATCCTTCTTATGACAACAACCTAGTATATTAAAGATATTGGAGTTGTTACAAAAGAAATGAATAAAAAAATATTAGGGGGTTGGAGATGTAAAATAAAACAAAGGGACTCAAGTGAAGACAGTACCTTAAAATCAGGTAACTCTCTTTGGTTTGAGCTCAAAGTCTTTGGAAGTGTGTGTAAGGAGGTAGAGGTGGGGGCCTTTTATAAGAGGAGAGGAGGGGCACTCGTGGAAAGTAAAGAAATTTTACTTTATTTTAAAATGAGTTTCGGATTCAAAAGGTCCCACATTAATATAATTCGAGGATAAGGTGATAAGGGTTCGAAATATACCAATCCAATAGGTTTTGGACATGTGTAAGTCCTAGATTTTACATTATCTTTTCATTTTATTTAAATCCTTTATTAATGAGGTAATCGTTGCATCATCATGATGTCATAAAAAATTTAATTTATTTAATGTCTAAATATTATATAAAAAAATATCATGATGTAGGAAATCTTTTTAGATTTCTAATTAATATTTATAGTCAAAAATATGACTTGTATAACCCCATGTAAAAATTGTTTTAGTAAAACATCTCATGTTTGTGTCATTTTTACTTTTACATTAAATAATAATTTATTTATGTCATTTCCCAAAAAAAGTGGCTCTATGGGGTCCCCAAGTTGACCCATGGATTGTCTTGGTCAGCCATGACACATCCAAAGAGTGTAGGACATGTTTCAAGCTCATCTCATATTATTAAAACATTATTTTTACCTTAAACTACACTAATTACCACTAATCGCGATTAAAAACATAAAAGTTACTATTAACCAAAAAATTATTTTTATCTCATTGAACCAAATTTTACTTCATAATGACAACCATGTATGTAGGATTTTTGAAAATCAGATCACAGAAGTGGAAATGATTCATTTAAACGAAAAATTAGTTTCTTTAACAACCACTTAGTGGTTTCATTATTCATCAAAAATTGAAGTTTTTCAGAAAAATACCAAAACATCACCCTATGCTATATTTGATATTCTGAATTCAAAAATGATGACTATTTTACAAAATTCAAATCATATAAGTTACATTAATTAATTTAATAATTAATTCCCACTGTCATGACAAATAGCGTGTTTTTATGAAACAATAAGTATCAAAAGATTGACACTAGTTTAAGTCCAATTTCAAAGTGAAATTAATTCCAATGACCACTGTTGGATTAAATGGTAAAAATATACTATAATTTCACTTTAAAAACAAATCAAATGATAATCCAATCATATAAATAAATTAGATTAAAAAGCAGTTTTGATGTAAAATGCAGTATTTTTCACAATTCATTAAAAAATGAACATTGTCAGAAAAATATCAAAATTTCACAAAAAGTAAATTTTGATGTCCCAATCATAAAGAATAAGTTTATTTTGACAAACATAGCTTATAAAATTGTCAAAATGCAGATTTAAAAATGCTTTTCCATCAAAAGGCAGTAAAACAATCTTTTAAAAATATTAGTGTATTCCATGCTTAATATTGAATTTATTTTCATTTTAAGCCTCTAAAAACACTATTTAATTCATTAATAGACATAGATAAAAATGTATATTATTCATTACTTACATGGGATGTTACATCTTTCCCCCCTTTGGAAAATTGTGCCCCCGCAATTTATTTACTTATCGAAAAAGTGGGGGTATTTATCCCTCACCGCATTTTCAGATTCCCATGTTGCCTCTTCAATCATGTGGTTTTTCCACAAAACCATTACCTGATGAATCACCTTATTTCATAACACTTTCTCCCTATGGTCAAGAATCTGGACCGGTTGTTCCTCAAAAGATAGGTTCTCTTCCAGCTGAACTACCTCTGGACTCAAAACATGAGATGGATCTGGCATATACTTTCTCAACATTGAAACATGAAAAACATTGTCTACCAGAGATAAACTCGGAGGTAAATCCACTCGGTATGCAACTGATCCAAATCTCTCCAGAATTTTATATGGTCCAATGAACCTTGGACTCAGCTTTCTTTTCTTACCAAATCGCATCACACTATTCCATGGTGAGACTTTGAGAAAAACATGATCACCTACCTCAAAAGATAGATTCTTCCTCTTGTTGTCCGCATAACTCTTCTACCTGCTTTGAGATGTTCTCATGTGTTTCTGTATCAGCTGAACTTTTTCTACCAACTCTTCTACCAATTCTGGTCCCATCAACTTCCATTCACCCACTTCATCCCAAAAATCTAGAGTTCGACACCACTTCCCATATAATGCCTCAAATGGTGCCATCTGTATACTGGAATGAAAACTGTTATTATATGAAAATTCAACCAAAGAAAGATTTTGGTCCCAACATCCCTAATAATCCATTGAACAAGCTCATAGCATATCTTCCAAGGTCTGAATTGTTCACTCCGACTGCCCATATGATTGAGGATGAAAAGGTGTACTAAAATTTAATTCAGTACCCAACGACTTCTGAAGGCCTTTCCAAAAGTTAGAAGTGAACCTGGGATCACGGTCAGATACAAATGGAGAGAGGAACTCCATGTAACCCGAATATCTCTTTAAGATACAAACAGGAAAGTTGATCTAGAGAGAAATTATCTCGTATAGCAAGGAAATGAGTAGATTTAGTCAAGTGATCAACAATAACCCAGATTGCATTATTACCTCGAGTTGTCTTCGGTAATCCCACAACAAAGTCCATGGATATATTCTCCCATTTCCACTCTGGCACTGGTAAAGGCTGAAGCATCCCTTTCGGTAACTGCGGCTCTGCTTTAACCTGTTGAAAAGACAAACACTTCACAGTAAAATCAGCAATATCTCTTTTCATTCCATCCCACTAGTAATACTACCGCAAATATCTGTAAATCTTAGTACTTCCAGGATAAACTGAAAACGGAGAACTATGAGCTTCACATAACAACTCTCTCTTCAATTGTGAATCACTCTCTCTTCAATTGTGAATCACAAGGAACACAAAATCTCTTCCCAAATATCAAAACACAATCATTATCAACGTTGAATTCATGCAACTTACCCTTCTGAACTAGCTCTACCTTTTTCTGCAACTCACTGTCTTGCTTCTGTGCTTTCATGATTCAATCTCATAGAGATGATCTCACTGATACCTAAAACAAAACATAATAACTTCCTGCTCCAACAAATTCTATGCCAAATTTTATCAAATCCTTAACCAAAGGATCACGTTCCAAATGCAACATTTTTAATGAAGAGTTACTTTTTCGACTCAAAGAATCGGCCACTTTATTTTCTTTTCCCGGATGGTAATGAATTGTACAATCGTAATCCTTGAATAATTCTAGCCATCTCCTTTGTCTCATGTTCAATTCTTTCTGACTGAATATATACTTTAAACATTTGTGATCGGAATATATTTCACACTATACTCCATACAAATGATGCCTCCAAGTTTTTAAAGCAAAAACAATAGCAGCTAATTCCAAATCATGTGTAGGGTAATTTACCTCATTAGTTTTCAACTGTCGTGAAGCATAAGAAATTACCTGATCATTTTTCATTAGGACAAAACCAAGTCCTTCCAATGAAGCATCTCTATATATAACAAACTTACCATTCATGGAAGGTAGTGCCAAAACCATAGCATTCACCAATCTTCTTTTCAATTCTTGAAAACAATCATCACATTCTTTTTTCCAGATAAAATTAATACCCTTCTGAGTTAGCTTTGTCATTTTACTAGATAACCATGAAAAATTTATAAAAAACCTTCTTAATAGTCTTCCAAACCATGGAAGCTACGAATCTCAGTTACATTTGTGGGTCTTGGTCATTCTTCAACAACCTTTTTTTTGTAGGATCAACAGTTATCCCATCTTTAGAAACAATATGACCAAGGAAATAAATTTGTTGCAACCAAAACTCACTCTTTCTGAATTTCCCATACAATTTCTTTTCTTTTAAGTTTTTAAAAATAAACCTTAAATGACTTTCATGCTCCTCTAAACTTTTAGAAAACACCAAAATATCATCAATGAAAACCACCACAAACTTATCCAAGAACTCATGGAAGATTCTATTCATTAAGTCCATGAATACAGCAGGTGAATTGGTTATCCCAAAAGGAATTACTAAAAATTCATAATCGCCATATCTTGTACGAAACAGAGTGTTCAGAACATATGCTTCCTTTACCTTCAACTGATGGTACCCCAATCTCAAGTCAATCTATGAAAAATATTGTGCTCCCTGGAGCTGATCAAACAAATCATCGATATGAGGAAAAGGATATTTGTTCTTAATAGTGATGTTATTCAAGTCTATATAATCAATGAAAAGTATCATAGAACCATATTTATTTTTAACAAATAAAACAGGAGCACCCCATGGTGACGTTCTAGGTCGAATGAAACCATTCTCTAATAAATCTTGCAATTGCTCCTTCGACTCTAAAAGTTAAATTTGAGCCATTCGATAAGGGGGTTATGAAATTGGCATAGCTTCAAGAACTAAGTCAATAGTAAACTCAACTTCCCAATCTAGTATTATTCTAGGCAACTAATCAGGATATACATCAGGATACTCATTTACCACTGGCACATCATTAATCTGAACAGTTCCTTTATTTTCAATGATGTGTGCAATGTAACATTCATTTCCATCTTTTACAAGTTTCTTGGCCTCTTGATATGTTATCAACAGTAAGGGTTCATTCTTGTTCACAAAATGAATGTCTTTCTGAAATTCAACTTCTTTAGCTCTACAGTCAATCTTAGCATGGTAAATAGAGGTCCAATCCATTCCTATGATAACACTAATCTCTAATAGAGGTAGAACAATAAGGTTTTCAAGTAGGTTCTTTCCACGGATAAGGATAAGAAGATTCTTATAAATTCTTTTTCCCCCAACATTTCCCCCAGGTGTCTTTACCACAAGTTCAGGAGTCATTTCTTGAGATGGTATTCCCATTTTACTAGAAAAGTTTTCAGAGATGAAAGAATGTGTAGACCCCAAATCAAACAACACACTGGCATAATCTAAAAAAACAAAAAAAGTACCTGATACAACTTCATTTGATGGCCCGACATCTGCTTCAGTAGTTGCAAAGGATTTCACCACCCCTTTCTGCTTGGAGTCTAACTGCTTCCCATCACTCAAGCTCTTTGTCGGACACTCGTTTTCATAGTGACCCATCTCATTTCACTTAAAACATATCACTAACTGTAAATCAAATTTGAACTTACCATTACATTGATCTTTTTCAGTGCAATCACGAGCCTTATGTCCCATCTTACCACATCGGTAGCACTTTCCAGAATTTAGAAGACATTCCCCACCATGCCTTTTTCCACATTTATCACAAACTGGAAACTTAGAAT
Source organism: Viscum album (assembly GCA_963277665.1). NCBI lineage: Eukaryota > Viridiplantae > Streptophyta > Magnoliopsida > Santalales > Viscaceae > Viscum > Viscum album. The sequence goes on along the minus strand of OY728148.1, from coordinate 362,847,849 downwards.
TCTTACCATCAGAATTTTTTGAATAATTCTTCCCTTTATCCTGCCAAATCGGTCTCTTCTTTTGTTGGTTGTTATAGAGCACTTTATCATCGGAAAACTCCATTTCCACCTTCTCAGCACATCAAACAGGCTTTTCATAACTTTTAAACTCATGAGAAGCTAATGACCTTTTATATTTTGGCATTAATCCTATGTAAAAACGATTCATTTTACTATCAAGGTCTCAGATAAAATTTGGAGCATAACTTTCAATCAAGTGAACCTTTCTTCATAGGTAGACACTGAGTATTCCTATTGACTCAATTCCAAGAATTTATTTTCCATCCTAAGTCGAACAACCTTAGGAAAATACTTCTCAAGAAACATACCTTTGAATTCATCCTAGTCAAGAGCATCATTCTCATCCGCGTCCTTGATATTTTTAACCATCGACCACCACTGATCTGCTTCACCCTCCAAATGGTAAATAGCATGACTAACCTTTTGATTTTTTAAACACCCCATGACGTCGAAAATCTTCTCTAGTGATTTAATCCACCCTTCAGCTAACACAGGGTCAGTTGATCCTAATAATGATGGGGGATGTTGCCTCAGGAAATGTTCCACCACTGACATGTTCCTCTGCAGTTGATCTGGCTAATCTTGTGCATGGATACCACCACCATTTATCGCTTAAGTCCACTGCGCCATTACTGCAACAAACTGTTCAGTTCCAATTCCGACCATCTCAGGATGCTGATTCGGAAGGTTATTTCATTCTTTATGCATTCCTAGCACTGCTTCCCTGTTTCCTCTGTGGAAAACCATTCTGAACAAACATGTCTTAGATAAACAAACATGGTAATCTTCAAATGCTATATAATTTCAATTTGACCATAAAAAAAATATTTCCGGATAATCATTTAATAGAATTCTAACTCCTAAAGATATCTAAACCGACCTATGATACCAACTATAAGGCCCTAGACTTAAACCTTGCTTAATCTTTAGTTAATACAAGATTACACATTGAGGGTCTTTTCAGGTTTAGAGTTTTAGATAATTAGATCATAAAACTTTCATTGCATTCCACATTTAAACAAAGTGGTTACATAAAGATATTATTCATTTTTTCCCATCAACAGAAACATATTTAAAATGAAACATGGATTCTTTCTTGACACTTCCTTGACACTATCATCATATCATGTACCATTCCCTTGACCTGTGAAAATCATTTCAATAAAACATGGGATGAGCATAAAAAGCTCAGTATGGGTTATTAAAATATGGAAAGGAAACATGAGTTCATATATACATAAGAATAAAATCATACTTTACCCATACAACATTTCACTTTGACATACCTCATCAAATAATGAATAAATCATAGAAATCATAAGACATAAAGGTAACTAGAGGCATTCATAACATTCTTACGTAGGGAGTAACCCTCTTGGTTACGTTTGGAATACCCATCACAGTATATTCCCTAAATATCTTCGAAGAAACCTTAACGTTTCACTACTTTGCATTACCCAATGCATTGGAGAGCTATATCGGGCTCACCCTCCATTAGTTTATCACAGAACCACCCGTCTTCATAATAATTCCCAAGAACCTCAACATAATCATATCACATAAAACATGCATAAAGGAAACATAACATTTCCACCTTTCAATAACAAGATATCAATACGACACATTGATATAAAAACATTATGAAAACCATTTTAAATACCATATAAAAGAAAATTAAAACATGGTATTTATTTTTCTTTAAAAAAGGTATGGCTTGTAGAGGAAGCCGAAACTCAAATAATGGTCACGGTAGCGGAGAAGTTGTTGTCACCACATACATACGATAAAAACATTCCCTTTTTCATTTAGTAAATGCTTCATATAAGAAATATTCCCTTTGAATAAAAGTAAAAGTCAAATGGGGTTATACACCGTAAAAAAGAAGGTTATGTATAAAACAAAATATGCCTCAATGAAAGGATATTGAGACGAAGTCCCATACCTCGGGTCTGACTTGACTCGGTTGTTCATTAATGTCCTGAATAATAAACATGAGTTTATTTATACTTTCTTATGAAACTTTTTCACGTTCATTATTCCTTTTATATAACTTATTACCCTATCATTAACACTATGTAATTATTTTGGTTAATAACGGTCGTTTAAACGATCATTGGTACTTGAGTCAAAATATGCTCTTTATAATTACACGTTGTTCATCTATCCATTATATCCAGAATATTATTAATGATGTATATATCATATATATCTTATATATCCAGTATATACATGCATTTATAATATTACATAATCATTTAGAGGTATGAAATGAAATGCACCGTTCATGGAGACGGTAAGCCGTATATACGCATGAACGCTAATTTCATTTTTATTTCGTATTTTATAGAATGGAATCATAAAGATATAAATGTATATTATAATTACAGTGTAATATCATATATAACTCCATCCTTTATACATCCCACATATGGTATTTAATGAATCAAATCACTTTGAGGGGGCGGTAGTCCGCACTTCCTTAAATGAAGATATCGCGTTTACCCATAATGTAAACCATAAAGGTATGCCCAAGATTAAAAATACAGAAGCTTAAGGAAAACATAAACATATCATATATCATATATAAATATAGTGTCATCTTAATGGCCACCTTTGAAAGTGTTAAATGAATGTTGAACAATCATCGTTTCGGGAGGCCGAAATTTACCATCCACGGAAACAATATGTTTTTTAACCATTAGATGTAGGTGTCTGTAAGTGTAGCTCGAATACTTATTATAAAAACATCCTAGTATATTTAATATAATTTATTTGTTACAAAAGAAATTAATAAAAAGAGTTTAGTGGGTTGGAGAATTAAAATAAAACAAAAGGACTCAAGTGAAGACATTACCTTAAAATGGGGTAACTGTCTTTGGTTTGAGATCAAAGGCTTCATTGGGAAGACTAATGCCCAAAGTGAGTCTTCAATGAGTAATATTGGGATGTGTAGAGACAAAATGGGAAGGGTTTGGCCAAGCCAAATGCTTTGGATGTGTGGGTAAGGAGGTAGAGGTGGGGGCATTTATAAGAGGAGAGGAGGGGCACTCCTGGAAAGTAATGAAATGTTACTTTATTTAAAAATGAGTTTCTGACTAAAAAGGTCCCACAATGATATAATTCGTGTCTAAGGTGATAAAGGTAGGAAATATACCCATCCAAAAGTTTTTGCACATGTTTAGGTCATACATTTTACATTATCATTTCATTTTATTTAAATCCTTTATTAATGAGGTAATCACTGCATCATCATTATGTCATACATAATTTAATTTATTTAATGTCTAAAAATTATAAAAAAACTATAATTATGTAGGAAATTTTTTTATCTTTCTAATGAATATTTATAGTCAAAAATATGACTTGTATAACCCCATGTAAAAATTGTTTTTGTAAAACATGTCATGTTTGTGTCATTTTTAATTTTACATTAAATAAAAAGTTATTTATGTCATTTCCCAACCAAAGTGGCTCCATGGGGTCCCCAAGTAGACCCATGGATTTTCTTGGTCGGCCATGACACATAAAATGAGAGTAGGACATGTGTCAAAATCATCTCATATTATTAAAACATTATTTTTAACTTAAACTACACTAATTCCCACTAATCGTGATTAAAAACAGAAAAGTTACTATTACCAAAAAATTATTTTAATCACATTGATCCACATTTTACTTCTTAATATAAACCATGTATGTTGGACTTTCAAAAATCAAATAACATAAGTGGAAAAGTTTCATTTAAATGAAAAATCAGTTTCTTTAACTACCACTTAGTGGTTTCACTATTCATCAAATATTGATGTTTTTCAGAAAAATACCAAAACGTCACCCTAAGCTATATTTGATATTATGAATTAAAAAATTATGTCTATTTTAAAAAATTAAAATCATATAAGTTATATTAATTAATTTAATAATTAATTCCTGATGTCAGAACAAATAGCGTGTTTTTATGAAACAATCAGTATCGAAAGATTGACACTAGTTTAAGTCCAATTTTAATGTGAAATTAATTTCAATGACCACTATTGGATTAAATGGTAAAAATATATTATAATTTCAATTTAAAACCAATTCAAAATATAATCTAATCATATAAATAAATTATATTAAAAATCAGGTTTGATGTAAAATGCAGTATTTTTCACTATTCATTAAAAAAATGAACATTGTCAGAAAAATACCAAAAATTCACACAAAGTAAATTTTGATGTCCCAATCATAAATAATAAGTTTAATTTTATAAACATAGATTATAAAATTTTCAAAAGATAGATTTAAAAATGATTTTCCATCAAAAGGCAGTAAAACAATCTTTTAAAAATATTAGTGTATTCCATGCTTAAGATTGGATTTATTTCCATTTTAAGCCTCTAAAACACTATATAATTCATTAATAGACATAGATTAAAATATCTATTATTCATTACTTACATGGGATGTTACAGTTTATGCTTGGATAATCCCACCGAGAATATTGATTTATAACTATACTTTTATAAAGTTAAGGGTTGATTATAAATTCTTAGAAAAAGTGGAGGAAATAAAGGAATTTGTAGAACTAGAATCATAGAATGTACATAGTATCTATGAGAGAACAATATTAGTACCCCCCACCACATCATTAATAGATTCAACATTTTCTGTCCTATTATAAAAAGCACAATCATTCTTCCTTGTTCTATGATGAGGTTAATGATGATTACTTTCCACTTCCCTCAAATCTAGACATTGATTGAAAATGTGACCTATCCAGCTACACATAAAGCAATGTACTTTACATACAGCCTCCAACATCTTCCTATTGACATTATTTTTGAGGTGTTAAGTCTTATCCTCATAATGATAGTTCCGATTGATATATCCATACCTTCCACACTTGTAGAATTTACCACTACCAAGAAATTAGTTCCCTAAATGCTTATTCACAAATTTATTGCACATCGAATGTTTACCATTCTTTATCCATCTTCACTGATAAAGTATCTTCTCCATTCGTAGCTCCATTGATATTTTCTTTTCATTTTTTGTGAGACCACTCCATCTCACCAACCTCTAGTTCAACCTTCATAACATTTCTTATGATTTCCTCATTACTATAGTAATATAAATTTGGTTAAATTATTATTTAGATGAGGTCTTAATCCACTAAAAAATCTATTAACCATTCTGTTAGGATCTATTAAAAAACTAGAGGTGTAATGGGAAATTCTTTTAAAGGACATCTCATAGATACGAATATATTATTTTTCCTTCTCCATCAACTCTTTGAATTTCTTATCCATTTTTTGATCCAATCGAACAAGGGAAATACTTATTGAATAATATTAAACTCATAAATTCAAACTCAAAAGCTTCAATGTCCCATCACAGCCTCATGTATTTAATTAGAAACCACCACTAATTAATTTCTCATTTTATGTGGTGAACAACCATGGTGACTTTCTTATTCTGAACAATGATGTATCTTTAATAAAAAGTTTATCAAATGTTCTTAATGAAATGGTTTAGTAGATCCAATGAACATTAGAGGTCATTGACACATAAAAGAATAAATTGAATTTTTTTATATTTATTTTAAGACTTTTATCTCATCTTGATACATGTTATTGCCCATTTATTGTGTTAGTTGATTCCTCGTTCTTGTAAAGGATTCCAATACTGCTTCCATTAGAGGGTCGTTAGTGCATGGTTTATTATTTTCACCATTCATGGGCTTCCTAATTCTCCAAAAAAATTTATTAAATTATAAAAAAATTGTGAGAAACATGTTTCATTTAATAATCATATAATTCTAAATGAATTTCAAGTCTTAAAACATCATTCATAAATATTTATTTCTTTAAAAACATTTACATTTAATACAAATACTTTATAATTGTTCATAGATATCTTATAATTAACCAAAAATATCCTCTTAGAGTGTCATACTAGGAATTTAGTAAGGCTCATTTTCCTGCACTATTCCCATTTGAGTATAGTTCAAAGAGGTATTTTCATGTTTTACCCCTAGATATATATGTGCTAGAGCCAAATCCAATTGTTCATATCTAGATAGGGTATTATTTGGGTAGAAAATACTTAAATAATTTTTTACCAAATTACCAAGATGTTTTATATTTTTAAACTTTTATCTAATGTTATTCTGAATGTTTTCTAACCATAATTTCTACCAATAACTAAATCTTCCTATAATAACATCTATGACATCCTACCTTTTTATTATATATCATTTGATTACATTTTACAATAAGAGGATATTTAAAAGACTATCTTCAGGGAAATAAAAAATATAATACATTGAAATTTATAACATTATTCTATTTCACTTGAAATTATTTTTCAATGTTCATCCTAAATACACATATTTCATCTCACAACCCAGGGACATAGATCAAGGGAATGGGTGAACTTAAGGCCCAATAAGGGATAATAATTGAAACAATTTGTATGTGATATTGATTATAACATGAAGAATATAAGTATATCATGAAAAAAGAGAGTATCAGGCATATAATAAAAAAATTAAATTGAGTAATAACTTTTAAATGTGACTAAAAACATTAATTTAGATATTCATAATCATATAGCCATGGTCTACCCCTTGGGTTTCATAAAAATTACAATGGTTATTCACCAAGGTATCATAAAACTATTAATATTTAGATATTGAATTCTTTACCAAGTGCATTGGATCGATATCAAGGTGAACCCTTAATATGAATTTATTTTTATGTGATCCACATATATTATGATTAAACATTTCATAAATAACTCATGGAGAATAAAAGAAATGAGTTTCAAATAAAAATCATTGAGTTTTAAAAAGTTCTTAAAAACATGATCCTTTTGTAAATTTAAAACCACAAAAAGGAAGGTGGGATTCATGTATTTTAATACCATAATTAAAATAGAAAATTCTTACATCTTTGTGAGTACCATAGGAGAATAAATAATTTTGGTTATTCAAAAATGGAAAAACAAATCTAGAGAAATAGTGGGAAAATTTAAGAAGAAAATTCTCCAATTGAATGTGCATATAACATAGTTTTAAAAAACATTAAAAATATAGGATACATGAGTCTATAATTTATAAAATACTCATAATATTGTAGAAGGATAGAATAATATGTATAAAAGAATAGGGTATGAAAATTTTACAGACATACTACATAAAAAGGAAACTTGAAAGAAAAAGAGAAGCTAAGCTTTTACTTACCTTGAAGAGTGAATTATAAAATGTGAGTATTAGGACATTGGTTTCTTTAGGACACCTTGGGGGGAATCCTTGGGAGGTAATAATATTAGGGATCTGAAGATGATGAATTTTTAATGAAATTTATGGATGAAATTGGTCGGTATTTAATGCAAAAATCGAGGGAGTGTTTTATTAATTTCGGTGGGCACCTCAGTAGTGGTATTTGAAAAACCATGGGCTTTACCATGGTACTTTCAAGGCCTCTTAATATTAATTCCTTCATTATGTTGTCATGAAGCAAACCAAAAACTCAAAGCTGTATTTTTACTATTTATCAAAAAAGAAAATATTTTATAAAAATCACATAAATTAATCGTAACCTAATATTGAACGTATGAATTAAAAATGGCATTTATTTTATCACAATAAATTTCTAAATATGATAAATTTTACTTTTAACTCTAAAAATATTTAATCAATAAAAATAATATTGGATATAATGTGCATTGTAAACTATATAGTAAATTTTTGACACATGAAAAAATAAAATCATTTTATCATTTTTAATAAATAGAACTGTTTTCAAAACACTATTTCATTATAATAAACATTATTGATAATATAAATGTTTAATAAAAAAATATATCTCTCTAAAAAGTAACTTTTTAACCTGAAAAATAAATTTATTATATTCTATCCTAATTTTAAAGCAAAACTATTGTTAAAACAAAAATGACGAAATAACAATTTCATTTAAACAAGGGGATTGCATTTTATGTAACTAGGGTTTTTACACATAACCCCTTTAAACACCCACTTATAACCTAAGGGTAAGGCCTATGATGTTATGGACTCTTGTAGTGGCTCATATAAGATTTCCCAACTGGTAATCTCAACTAATTTGAACTTCTCACATAGTCGATTTCGTTCAAGATTAACATGTGGAAGCTCGGCTTGGTCGTGGTCACCACCGAATCCCAGTAATTCTACCTCCTTCACAAGCACCAAAATATGGGCTTCTTATTGAAGAGTTCTACAACATGAGTCCATGACCTCTAATTTATTCATTAGAAAACCATTATAATTTTTATTTATAAATAATAATCATAATGTTAAAAGTGTAGTTTCCAACAATCATATTGTCCAATGTTCATAATTGACCAACAGTCTTAATTGACCAATGGTCATATAACGATTGAAACTTGATGGTTACATTAAAATATAATCACTTCATTATTAGTGAGATATAGTTCTATTTTGTAATAATAATAAAAATTAGGATAGAGTTATTATTCATAAAATTCATCTTATTAAAACTTTATAATATAGGATCCAACACCTTTGTTTGGAAATTTATAAATAACCATACTTTCATTTTTTATATAAACCCTCCCAAAATCTAATTTATCTATACTAGAAACCATTGGAAAATTAATTTAGTCCACCATTACCTATATAAAAACCTATCATGGTTCCCCCAATCTCTTAATAACATACTACAACGATTTCAGAAGCACTCTTTCAAGGAAGGGGTTCATCTTAATATACTCTTTATTCAAGAAAATTAATTTTATTACAGTATTTAATTTAATGTTTTTGACATTGTGATATGTTAATAGATATCTATAATACATTTATTATAATTTATATGTTTTGTTATCCCCCTTTAAATCTCATTAATCCCTTTTATGAATCATTATTTACCATCATTATGAATCCAAATATATCCTATTATTTTTCATGACAAAAAATAGTGTAGTGAATAACCATTACCATTCCCACTCATGGTTATTCAACTAGATGTTACTATCCTTAATTTATTTTTCAGTTACCTATATTTATATCTCACTCCATAATTGTGGAATTAAAAGTAATTAAATAATTCCTTATGTTTAAGACCTATGTGGCACACTTATGCACGTGCATGATATAAAAGTGACCGGTGGGCTCAGAATTACATAGCCCTCTAATTTATTTAGTAATATTTTTATCTCAATATATTAAATGTATGGTTCATGAGAGGTTATCCTAATGACATTATTTTATGATTTCAATGATTATATCCCTGAATTATGTTTATGAGGTTATGGTTTATTTTGTTTCAATATTCCAATATTTCTTGTCTTCCATCATGTAATATAATGTATCATGGTTCCATATTTTGATTCAACCACTCTTATGTTTTCATGATATGACTTTTTTATCATAATTATTACTTTAAATCATGAAATTATTTGGTTATTCTCTTATTTTTTGTCATATCTCACCCCTTTATTTTATACACTTGTATGAAATTTTATAATATCCTTGGAATATAAGAACTTGTTATTGTGTTTTTAAATATTCTTTTGTATTTTCTTTATAATTCTTTTGATATGTTTATTAATTACCCCCAATAAACTATGGATTATGATCTTATGGGGTTCTATAAATTATATACATTTTTTAAATAAATCATATATTAATGTGTATGAAATATATGGGTTGTCATAGTTGGTATTTGAGAGCAATTTATTTATTTGGGTGGATTAGGTTTAGAAAACTATAATGAAATATTTATGGATAATAATAAATTCATGAAATCATATCCAAATTTTGGTAAATTATAGGGTAAGTGGATTCAATGAAAGGTCATCCCTGTTTAGATACTATTAGTGGATGTGGATCTAGAAGAGTTGTACATTGCCGTAATAAACCTAGAATGGATGTATTAAGATGGAATTGGAAATCACATTGTGTATAAAAATGAGCCTTATTACACACCTCGTTTCACACTCTATAGGGATTTGATTTATTAAATTAGCAAGATCATTATTAAGGTTTCAATGATGACCATAAAACTCTGTGATATGAAATAAATCACGAATAATAGAAATTGAAGCCTAGAAATAAAGGTGTTAAATAATTTATGATTTATCCCTTTTATGATCAATTTTACTCCTTCATGTATTTTATAATTTTAAAATTATCACCCCCAATTTCCCCTTTTTCATTTGATAGAAATAGTAGAAACTGTGTCAACATCCAATGTATGGGGGAATGCGATGTCTTCCAAAAAGAAATTCCAAACTTTATAAGATATGTAATCATGAACATTATGATAATACATTCTCAGCTAACCAAATCCTTAAAAAACTGAATGATGATGAATTCTTCAATCAACCTAAAAAAATCTAATATTAATGGAATACTTTATGAGGAAATGTTCACTGAATTTATATGGATCAATTAATTCCTTAACTTTGGAGAAATAGATCAAATCCATTGAAATGATATTTTCCATCCTTCAATGCTAAAAGAAAGTGAAGTTCATGTTGCCTGATTATCACATAGAGTGATAATCTAATCAATTATCGATGATGGATGAAAATGTGAAGCCCTATGGGGAGATTTAAGTTATAAGGTGGGAGGAATTCTAGAAAATCATTTTTGGAAAATGTTTTTCTAAAAAATTTGACATAGAATTCCTATGTATTTTATTATCCTCAATCAAATGTATGATCTACCCATTTGTGAATATGAAGAAAATGTCAAAATGCATACACAATACAAGTCTGTATTTTTCATCTCCCATAAAAGTAATGTTTACCTCTATAACACCAAGATGTTTTTATTAAATATATTCATTAAATATTTTTTATTCATTAGAATATTTCTTAGCAGGAAATCATGAGTTTAAACAAACTGCTAGATGCCCTTATTATAAAATAACCATTATAGCCTAACTGTTAGGTTAGATGGAATATTTATAACAATGTTATGAAAAAGAATAGTGAAATCATTGGCTCCCAATTATTATTAAAAATATAAATAAAATGGATATTTTTATTTCTGATTGAATTACGTTTTTTAAAGAGATTAATGTGATATATATGTGTTATATACTTAATAAAATATTTTTGATATACATCTAGTGGACATTTTTGTCATATGGGATGAATAAAACCCTATTTGATGTATAAAACCAATTTTTTAAATGTTTAATTTTAAACTATTAAATGAAGTAACCATTTTAAATTAATATTTCGACACATTAATAATTTTTATCTGACAACATAAACATATTATTTTGAATCCTAAAATAAAAAAATCATCTATATAATTTTTTGCATTTTTTATGATAACAATCATGTTTTTATGAATAATAAACATATGCTAATTTTTAATGGAAAATAAATTTTTTCATTGAAATAATTTGTATAGTTATATTATATTATTTAATGGTTTAAATTTTAAATATCATATATTTTTGACATTTCATATAATCTAGGTAAAAGGAATTAATTATACATTATTTTTATATGTAAAAATATATCAATATTTACCAATATTTTATCTTTTTTTCTCATTTAAACAATTGGATTTATTTTATATTAATTACTGAAACTTCTGAATATTGAATTTGAAAAATGGAATCCATATTTGAAATCAGTAGTTCCAAATTAATTTTATAGGCTACGTTTATTTTTCTGCATTATGAATAGTAATATTGGTAATTATTTATATTACCATGGTTAATGGAATATAATGTAATTAAAGGTAAAAATAATACTATAAAATTACCTTTAGACATATAAAAAACATTTTTGATGACTAAATTCTACCCATATCATATATTTTTCAAAATTTATTTACATAATGTCCACTTACCTAGGAATATGACAGAAATATTATAAAAACTATGAATATAACAAAATGACACATTCTCATTTTAAATAAGTATACTAATTTTAATATATGTATAACTAGAATATAATATCAACTATAGATATTGTTTGGAAAGATACAATAATTAAATTCATCATAGATTTTTTTTTATAATATTTTGATATTAAATAATTACAGTTAATAGCGACACAATAGTGTTGAAGAAATTATTTTATTAATATAAATATATAAAAATGGTTTTAAATTTTTTTAAATAAATAAAATATGAACTAATTATTATTATATTAAAATTTCCAATGTTATAATGACATATTTGGAATTTATTAAATATTGTGTTTCAGATTTATCTTGCTTATGGATTTTCTTTGATGCCAAATAAATGAATAGTGTCCAAATTGACACAATTGGTCTTTTTTTAAATTTAGATTTTCATACATTATTTTAAAATAAAAAAATATTTAAAATTTACAATGTGGTAACTATAAGGTGTAAAATGGCATAAAATATCTATTCATGTTCAATTAACACCATATAAGTATATATTAATAACCACTAAATATTTAGAATGTTATAACCACAATTAAAATTATATGGAATAACTAATCTTCCATTAAAATTATATGGTTTTAACTGAAAAAATAACTGGTCCGAATGTTATTGGTTGATGAACATACAACCCTATATAATATTATCGAATTTTTTTTGACATTTGGAGGTTTCTGGGCAGGGTTTTAGTTTATTATAAATTATTATTTATAGCATCTCCAAAAGTACCCCTCTCATCAATTATAAAACGACACCTCATAACTCACCTACTCACATCATTTTGAGCCAAAAATATTGGCCATAACTATCCATTTTTACTTATAAACGTACCTATGTTCATTACATAGGTTTTGGAAATTTTCACGTACTAACTCAAATGCTCTAAGAATATATTTAGAGGAAGCACGCCGAGGAAGAGGTAATCTCTTCTACAGATTTTTAAAAATTATTCTTCTTAAAAATAATATTCATTAGATGATTAATTATAATGTAATAATATAAATATATATAATATATTTATATATTATTATAAATTTTAATAAAACATATTTCACCCTCTTTCCATTCTACGAAAATTGAAATCACATTGTATGTGTACGTACGACATACCATTTCTCTACCGTGGTGTAATCTATGTTTTTACAACACCGTACATGGATGGGATTTATGATTGAATATATATATATATATATGATTAATATAAAATTATATTTATTCTAAGTTATTATACACCATCTACTTCAATACCATTCATAAATTACGGGAAAGATGTCATCGCTCGTGCGTACATACGACTTACCGTCTCCACAGTGCGATGTGATTCATTTTACACAATATTCATTAAATAATGACAATTCAAATGAATTGAATGAATAAATATGATATACATTATTATAACACACTCTTTAAATGGTATAACTATAACAAAAAATTATTAATATGAATTTATCAGATAAAACATACATAAGAACATAAAGTAGATAATACTCAAATAACGATTAACAAATAAATGTTACTATCAAAAAGATAGAAATATTATCATTAATGTTATCATAAAAATTATTATCATTCTGGAATAAATCACTAATATTATTTAAATAATTATATATGATTTTTGGATACATACAAATCATATCAGACCTATGTTAAGGGATATCTTTTAAAACACATTTTTTATTCAAGGTTGTTTATTTGTAAGTTTTTATTCGTGAATATTTATTATCCACGTCCATGTTTCATAAATATTTATTTCAAAAAATTATTTATATTCTTATATAAATTTTTAATCAATTTTACATATTGGAAAATTTTTACTAAATGGTATGAAGGGAATCTTTTGTCGTTTTTAGTAAGAGGTAATTTTTGACTTTTCCCACAAAATTAAGGGAAGAATTTTTTTAACTTGTATGAAATAGATGAATCTTTAAACATTTATAATAACTTATTTACTTGATTAATACCCTACAATATTATAATTTTATTTCCATATAATGTGATTTCTTTTAAATTTTTAGGGCATTTTACTGAAGGAAAGAATTTTTTAAGAAAAAAAAAGGATAATTTCCTCAAAAATTATGTTCATGTGTTTTATAAAAAAATTTTTTCTTTCTAAGATGAAATATGATTATATTTATATCACTATTAATAATTTCATTATTTTGTGATTATTATGGAATTATTTTTATGAAATTAATTTATTTTAATTGGATTATGATAGAATGATGTCTAAGAAATCTATTTTATTTCATGGGTTACGCTCTGGTAAATGATTCATTTTTTTTGTGAGACATGTAATAATGATTTAATTATGATATGGGTGGGACCTATATCTCCCTCAAAATTTTTGGGAAATGTTTTATATCTCATTTGATATTAATGACTGGAATGGCATATAAATCAAGTTCAATAATACAGGGATGGATGGTGGAGTGAACTCGTTCCAATAATGGACTTTATCCACTATGATGGTCATGGAAATGAGACTTGACAAATGTGAAATGATTTTCTATGGTTATTTGTATATGTCAGAAAATTAAATGTCTTATTATATGAAAATTAGGACAACATTTCAGTTTGATTATTTATCCCATGACATGATATTCTAGTCTTTTATATGAAAGATATGATTTTCAAATGTAAAGTTGTTATTATTTTTTTATGATTGATATTTCTATTATTTATCCTTAATAAGAATTTGATATCACCAAATCAAATGTTTCTTTTTTCCAATTCATGATGAAGGGTATTAAGTATGATATGTCGAGAAATTAGTCTACTTTTGAATTATGAAATAATGGTTTATATTTTCTAGTTTCTAAAGACACTTACCTTATCTGGTCCTAGAGTTATTTTTATTAAGTTATATAATAAATATTATTCAATGGTTACGTAGTATCTACATGTAAATTATAATCCATTATATTTGGTATCAGAACAAAGGTGTAGTTAACCTTTTTAAACATGGATATGAAAACCATAGTAAGAACCCTAAGGATATGTTTAAGTATAGGTTAAAAATAATATCCTATTATTTGAGATATTTTCAAGGATTAATCGTGAATAAATCCTAATGTGTCCTAAATTGAAATTTTATTATTGAATTATGTGTTTTTCCCATCATGATCAGTGTTTCTCACACTATGCTTATTGGTCATTATCAAAGTCTAGAACCTGAAGTAACCATGTGAATGCTGAATGGGTAGTAAATACTATGATAGTCCACCTAAGAAACGAAATGTTATTGTAGATAGAATGGAAAATATTTTAGCCTTGATCACACAACTTTCACATGATATGAATCATGTCAGAATTCCAAACAACCAATACAGGGAAAAACATTCTAATGAATCATTCATTAGGTAGTTTCCACCTTCATTTAGTGGGTATTCTGATCCATTAGTGTTTGAAAAATGGATCATTACCACTAAAATTTCTTTTTTAGTTCTAAAATTTAATGAACATGATAAAGTCATCTTATTAGTCTAATGTTTTGTAGTAGAATCTGATCAATCGTGGAATCTTATCAAGAATACGAGGGAACAATATGACATTGAGTCCATAGAATTGAATGGGTTAAAGAACTTATATATTAGTAAGTAATTTCCTTGTATTCTTAAAATAAATATGGAGAAGGTATTCCTTGAACATATGAAAACTGATGATGAATCTGTTGGAACCTATGATATTTTTTTACAAGATATTCATGATATGCTTCTATAATTTTTGTCCAACCTGTGAGTAAAATTTATTAATTATTTAGTGGATTAAAACCAAGTCACCAAAGGCCATTATCCATAAGGGACTTCAATAGATATGATGAAATTTTTCAATGTGCTCTTAATGTTGAGATGAATATTGGAGTAACCCACCAGTCGTATGGGTTTTATAAAAATATAAAAATTGAATTCAAAGAAAAATATAAAGGCCACAATGAAAATTAAAATATTTTCCCCTCATTCTCAAAGTGTGGAATGAAAAATGGAGGGAACTATCTTAAAGGGACTAGTAAATGTTTTAAGGGTGGAAAAGAAGGACATTGGGTAGTTTAATGCTAATGTAATGGGAAAAGGATGTCTAATGATGAGAATAAAGAGAAGGCTACACAGAATGCACCGCATACATGTCAATGCTACATATTAAACAAAATGAAGAATTATTCCAATCAGTGCCCTTATCTAGGGGTTATTGATGATGATAAACATAAAAAACTCTTAAGGACATAGAAAAAGGAATGTCACATTAAATAACTATCGATGATGTGGAGAAGGATAAGGATGGGGTGACAGATACCCTTACCATCCACTCTAATGTATTAAATTTTTTATTTGATTATAGATCCACACACCATTTTATATTTATATAATTTTATATAGGTATATCTGTAATACCACAACAATTATGTGTTGAGTTAGATGTGACAACTCTTAATGGCATAACAGTCGCATTAGAATTTTATAATTCTTATATGGTTGAAGTTTTTGGTAAATTACTTCCTAAAAATCTTGTGATCCATCCTATAATTGAATTTGGTTTGATTATTAGCATGAATTGACTTTCTATATATGTATATCATATCAATTTACATGTAAGGGGAGTCACAATTCATGTTCCAGATCAATCTATGACCATCTATCGATGAAAGGATGAATATAACCATCTAGTATAAATTTCTGCTATCATATAGGTCTTGATTCCTATAAATGAAGGTTATTTATCACAAATGGCTGGGGAGAAACTCAAAATTTAGAATACACCAAGTATAGAAGAGTTTGATGATGTCTTTATAGAATAATTGAAATGTCTTCCACCAAATCGTGACGTTGTGTTTTCAATATAAATCATACTAGGTGATATGCCCATTTCAAAGAAAACATATAAAATAACACCAATTGAGTTGTAGGAATTGAAGAAGAAACTCCAATATAATCTTGAGAAGTGATTCATAATCCCATGTGAGTCACCATAGAGAGAACATGTTTGGTTTATTAAGAGGAATGATGGATTAATGAGACTCTTCATTGATTATTGAGAACTTATCATGATCAATATCCAAAAAAATATCCACTTCCCTGTGTTGATCACTTATTTGACAAACTATGTCTATTGAAAAACCTTTCCAAGATACATCTTCATTCAATATATCATCAATTAAGGGTCAAAAATGGGGATATACCAAATATAAAATCCCACACGAAGTATAGACACTATGAATTTATTGTTATACATTTTGATATTACTAATTCCTCTCCTATATTAATTGATCTAATTAATTGAATATTTAGATACTATCTTGATCATTTTGTGTTAGTATTTATAGATGATATTCTTGACTATTCAAATGGAAATGAAGAGCATGAATATCACTTAATAATTGTAATGAATACCCAGAGAAAGGAGAAACATTATTCCAAATTTAAAATTTGTGAATTTTTGCTTAAATTTTTATCATTTTTGAGTCACATAATCTTGTGATAGGGGATATCTATGGATCTACAAAAAATATAGGTTATTTGAAGATGGTCGAGACCAAAAATTGTAACTGAGATCTAAAGTTTTCTTTATTGGGATAGATATTATTTTCGTTTTGTGAAATATTTTTTTATGAATATTTAATCCAATCATAATGTTGACTAGGAAAGGAGTTATGTTCAATTCTATGATGGAATGTAACGAGAATTTCAAAGAACTAAAAATAAGGCTAGCCTCTGCACCTGTGCTCACACTGCCTTGTAGTGGAGAAAGGTTTTTGATCAATAGTGATGCATCCAAGAAAAGTATTGGATGTGTTCTATTGAAAAATTTATGGTGATAGCTTATGTCTCACTGTAGTTGATGATCTATGTGGAAAAGTACCCAACTCATGATTTGGAGTTAGGTTCATTAATCATTGCATTAATGATATGGAGGAATTATCATTATAGTGGAAGGTGTGATATTTATACTGATCATAAAAGATTAAAATATTTTTTCCCAGAAAAGGGGATGAATATGTAAAAAATATTTTTTTATTTGAAAATGATGGATCTTGTAATTTTAAAATAATGGGAGAAATATTACCTTTCTCAAATTAATGTTAAAAAATCAATACAAGTGAAGATTAATGAGTCACTGAATAAATATGTAGAGAAATAAAATGGTGGGAAATGTTGTTGAATTAAACAATGATTGTGATGAAATAATAAGGTTCAAGAATTGGGAATGTATTCCTCCCATAAAAAAATTCAAGAAGGATATATTAGATGATGCTCATAGTTATTCATTCTCTATTCACCCTATAACCATAAAGATGTAATGGGACTTGAAAGTGTACTTCTAGTGGGATGGCATGAAATTATATGTCACTGATTATGTCTCTCAAAGCTTTGTTTTTTAGTAAAGTATGGCTGAAGGACATAATTATAAGGAGATGTTACAACCATTACCCATACCAGAATTGAAAGGGGAAAACATAACTATGGAATTTGTCATCAGATTTCCCAAAACATTTGAAGGAAATAATACTGTATGGGTAATATATGATCTCCTTACGAAGTCAGCACACTTAATTTCTTTTAAAGAAAATTTATATCTTTCTTAACATTCTAGGATTTATGTTTAGGAAGTGATAATATTTCACAGAGTGACACTATCAATTTTAAAAATTGATATCTGAACTTTACCTTGAAGTTATTGGGAAGTCTTCAAAATTCACTAGATACATAGTTATATTTCATCATGTATTATCATACTCATAATGAAAGTGAGTATGAAAGGATACTTCAAACTATGGAAAAAATGTTGAGAGATTTATCTATGGATTTCAAAGGTGGTTAGGATAAAAACCTACCACTAGTGTAATTTTCATATAATAATTGATTTCACTCTAGTATTCAAATTTATCCTTATGAATCCCTCTACTAAAAAAATTGAAGAACTCCATATTTATATGATGATATTTGGGAATGAAATCTATTACAACCTGATCTGGTTGATAAAATGGCAGAAAAGGTCATATCTATCCAACAACACATAATATCATCTCAATTTCATCAAAAAATTTATTCCACAAACCGAAGAAATGACATAACGTTTGAAGTGAGTGATAAGGTGTTCTTACGAATATCTCCCTCGAAGAGAGTAACGATATTTAGAATGAAGGAAAAACTGTGCCCTAGGTATATTGATCATTTTGAAATTCAAGATTGTGTTTTGAAATTAGATTACCAATTGGCACAAACACCGAATCTCACTCAAGTTCATGATTTTTTCCATGTATCTCTCTAGATAAAGTACATACCTGGTCCTTAACATGTATGAAACATAATAATCATACCACTGGATCATGATCATTATTATAAAGAACACCTTATTAAGATTTTGGATCATAACAAAAAAGTTATACAAAACAAGGAAACTCACTTGGTTAATGTTTAATGGAGGAACCAAAAAATTGATGAATGTAAATGAGAACTTGATGATATGATGAGGGAGAGTTATCCTCATATATTTGTTTCCATGTGATGAATTTGGAAGGTGGAATTCCGTTTAAGGGGGGTAGAATGTAACACCCATACATTTTTATGAAATATTTTTCTATAAATAATTTTTATTCTTTAATATCTTGCTATGAATGAAATATTGAGTTTAAACGAACCACAAGACACCCTAATTATAAAATGTCTATTATAGCCTAACTATTAGGTTAATGGGAATAATTATAACTAATTTATGAAAATGCATTGTCAAATCATTGGATATTAATTATTTATGAAAAAGATAAATAAATTAGATATTTTTATTTTTGAGTGAATTAATTTTAGTATTTAAATTAATGTGACTTATAATTTTATATACTTAATAAAATATTCTTATATTTATCTAATGAATATTTTAGTTATAGAGTATTAATGAAACCCAATTTGATGTATAAGAACCTATTTTTTAAGTTTAATTTTACACCATTGAATAAAGAAACCATTTTAAATTAAGAATTTGAATCCTTAATAATTTTTTATATGACAACATAAAAATGCTATTTAATGTATGATATAATAATTTACATTGGTTGAATTCATGATATATTTTTTGATAACATTCATGTTTTGATAAATAGTAAAAATATGATAAATTTAAATTGAAAATACCTTTCATAATTGAGATAATTTATGTCGGTAAATTATATTATTGAATGGTCTCAAAGTATAAAGAGAATATAATTTTTCCATTAAATATAATTTAGGTCATTGGAATTAATTTTCACAATAAATTCAAGTTTAAAAACTATTCAATCTTTTTCAATCTTTTATCTTTTTTTTCACATTTCAATAACGAGATTAATATTAAATTAATTATTGCATATTCTGTGATTTAAATATTCAAAAATGGATTCCATATTTTTATTGGGTAGTTCTAAATTATGTTAATAAGATTCTTTTATTTTTGGATATTATGAATAGTATGTTATGTAATTATTTTTATTACCATTGTTAAAGGTAAATAGGATAATTAAAGGTATAAATAATATTATACAATTATCTTAACACATGTACAAATACTATTGGATAACTAAATTAGACTGTTATAATCTATTTTTCTCAATTTAATAACTTAATGGCCACTTAACTATGAATATAAGATGAATATAATAAAAACTAATGGATCTGACAAAATGTCACAATCTCAACTTATATATGTATATTAATTTTAATATATAACGATGACATAATATCGACTATAGATAGTATTTGGAAATATAAAATAATTACATAAATAATATAAATTTATTTAAAAAATTTAGATATTAAATAATTAACATTAAATATGACACAAAAGTTTTGTAGTAAATAATTTTACTAATAGAAATAGCCAAAAAATGGATTAAAAAACATTAAAAAATATCATATGAACTAATAAATGGTCTCCACGAATTTCATATGTTCATATCACATTGTAAGAGTGTATTAAATATTTTTTTCTAAATTATCTTCTATTTTTATTTTATTTAATGTGAAATAATTGAATAGCCTCAAAATTGACAATATTGATATTTTATACAAAAAACGTTTTATTAAATTATTTCAAAAAAATTATAAATTTAAAAATCACAAAGTTGTAATTAAAATGTCAAATATTTCATTAAATAACCATTTATTTTCAATTAAAACCATATAAGTAAATATTTATTACCATTTAACATTTAGAATTTTATTAACGCATTTACAATTAAATAGTATAACTATGTGTAAATTAAAACGATATGGTTTAAATTGAATAAATAAATAGTCTATAATTTATTGTATGATGATATAACTACCCTATATCATCTCATCATTTATATTGTATCATTTTGGAGTTTTTTTTGTAGGTTTTTATTTTATTATAAATTATTATTTATGAAGTTTCCACAAGTGTCCCTCACAATAATTTTAAATGGGATCCTCCTCCCTCACTACTTCACGTCATTTTAAGCCTTCAATATTGTCCATCCCCTACACATTTGCTTTCTCAAATTACCTATTTTTGTTTTGGATGTTTTGGTCCTCTTTAAAGTCACACTCTAAAGCTCTATGAAGAGATTTAGAGGAATCACACCGAGGAAGAGATAATCTCTTCTAATGATTCATTCATACTTCTTTCTTCTTCTACTTCATATTCTTTAGATATTTAATTATAAAGTAATTAAATAAATATAAATAATGTACTAATATGTTATTATAAATATTAATAAAAATATTTCACCATATATCCATCTACAAAAAATGAAATCACAGCGCGTGCTAACGTACGACTTACCGTCTCCACACCGTGGTGTAATCTATTTTTCACCACCACCTTTAATGAATTGGTATAATGATGGAATTAATATATATATATATATATTAGTAATATAAAATAATATTTTTTTTCTATGATAATATGCACCATACACTTAAATACCACTCAATAATTATGCGAACGGTATCGTCAGTTGTGCGTACGTACGGGCTTACCGTCTCTACGATGCGATTTGAATCGGTATACATAATATTCATCAAATAATGATTATATAAATAAATTTAATGAATAAATATGATAAATATTATACTAATACCTTTATTAAATGTTATAACTGTAACCTAAAAGTGTAATATGAACTTATCTTACAAAACATGCATAAGTACATAATGTAGTTAACCGAATAACAAGTAACAATGAAATGCCAGTATCAAACGGATGAAAATATGGTTAAAAATATTATCATAAAAATTATTTGGAATCATGACTAAATCAGTAACTTTATTGATATCATTATACAATATGTTTGGATACATATGATGCATATCATAACTAAGGTATGTGATAACTTTGAAAATCATATTTTTATCTGAGATTGTTTCATCATAAGTATTTACTAGGTATATTTATCATCCACATCCATGTTTCCTAAATATGTTTTTGAAAAATTTTTATATATCCTTATATAATTTTTAACATCAATTTTACCCATTTCATAATTTTTACTAAACGTTATGAATGTAATCTTTTGTCTTTTTCGGTACGAGATACTTTTTGACTTTTCTAGCAGAAGTACGAGAAGATTTATTTTATGTTATACAAAATTATTAGTTTTTTACACTTTAATAATACCTTATTTACTTTAATATTCCCATAAAATCAAACAATGTTATTTACACATAATTTATTTCTTCTAAAATTGTGTGGCATTTTGACGAAGGAAAACATTTTTCGAGAAGAAAGGATGTTTTCTTTTGCAATTAAGATTAGGTGTTTTATAAAAATTATTTTCCATATAAGATCACATAGGATTATATTTATATCCATATTTTTAATTTTATTTTATTGTATTTATGATGTAATTATTTTTATAAATTCCATTTATTTTAAGTTGATTATTATGGAATGATGTTTAAGAAACCCATTTAATTTCATGGGTTATGATATGATAAATGATTTTTATTTTTTTCCCATACGTAAGAATGGATTAATTATGATATGTGTGTGAAATATATCTCCCTAAAATTTATTTGTTAGTGTATTATATCTCAAGATATATATATTAATATAATGGAAAGTAAATATGGTTTGGTATTATAGGGTTGGAATGAGGAGTGGGTTCGGTTCAGCGATCGACTTTTTCCCGTATGGTGGTCATGAAAATAACCCTTGACTAACATGAAATGATAGTATATTATTATACATGTTTTCTATGAATATTTGTGTCTTATTATATTACTACAGGGATTACATTTCACTTTTATGATTTATCCCATGACCTGATATTTTTATCATTTATATACACGATAGGATTTTCAAATGTTTTGTTTTTGTGATTAAGATATGATTGATATTTCCATTTTTAACCCTTAAGATGAAAATTAACTCTCCCTGTCATGTGTTTATATTCTTTAGGTAATGAAAGAAGATTAATATGTATGATATGTCAAAAAGTAGTCTAGTTTTGAAGAAATAAGAATAAGATAATGTAGATGTTTTATGAACACGTTGTTTATGTTTATCAATTTCTAAAGACATTAAACCTATATGGCCCTGGTGTTGTTTTTTATGTTATGTAATAAATATTCTTAAATGTAGATGTAATATATATATGTAAATTATGGGATATTTTAACCACATATTTGGTGTGATAAAACAAATTCTTTAAAAAAAACATTTCAAATTTGAGACATTGAAACCTATAAGAAATTCTATAATGTACCCTCAAAGTCAAAATAGATATCAATGAATCTAAAGGGTTTCACAATACTTGATATAAGACGTGAATAATTGATTTATATATAATTGGGTAATAGAAAAATATCATGACGGTACGAAATCATATCATCTAACTTTTCAAAAGAGTGGTAAGAAGAATCCCCAAAAATTCATTAAAGGGAAAAGGAAATACATTTAGTGTGGGAAAAAAGGGAACCTAACTATTGATTAAAAATGGGAGAAACCCACCAATTTGATTGAATAATAGAATTATATATGAAATACGTAGCCTTTTATCCAACATTACAACTGAAATGAGCACAGATACAATGTGAATCAATTCCTAAAGCCTAGGATTATAAACAGTAACCAATGAAAATAAACACTATGTCCTAGAGAAAAAGGGTGAGCATTTACCATAACAACTGTTAAGGTGGATCCTAAAACATAGTGGTTGTAGTTACACTAGTTATTCATTCAAGAATAATGAACATTAAATACTATTATAGTTTAATATATTCTTTCATATCATGTGTGTTTAGTATATCTATTCAAACAATACAACATAACATGAAAATTGTGTTCATGGGGAAGAGAAAAAATGAGTCAATTATTTCATCCCAAACATATAACTCATCCGTCATCAAAAAAATTCATATTAATTTACTTTAATAACATATGATAACCTCTTACCACAATTTGATGTTATTCTATGAATGAATTATCCTTACTGGTATAGATCCATCATAAATTGATGAGAGAATTAAATGAACCTCATATCTCTAATTTTAATATGATTATGCATAAGTGCAAGGAGGAGGATGAATCATATTTAGTACCAAAATCTCAATCATGAATATTTTTACCCTAATAATAAGTATATCTACCTAAATGAGTGAGAATAAAGAAAAGATAAATCTTGATGAGATGCCCATTGTTATGGAATTCACAGATGTGTTTCCTAAAAAAATTATAGATACTCCTCCCAACAGTGTGGTACAGTTTTAAATCGACCGTATACCCATATATTTTCCAATAACCATTACTCCTTATATAATAACCCTTTTTATAATTTGAGGATTTGAAGAAAAATTTATAGGATAATATGGAAAATTGGTTTTTATAGTAATGTGATTCACCATGGGGTTCACCAGTCATCTTAATCACTATTAAATATCGGTCATGTTCCATTTGATTTAATATAATTATCTTAAAAATATCACTATAAGGAAACGTATCTTCTTCAATTAATTTATGACTTGTTTGATGAATGTTGTGGATCTGAATACTTTTATTCGGAAGATATTTGGTCAGGATATTATCATGTAATGTTGAAAAGGGAGGATATCCCCAGGACTACTTTTTGTACATGGTACCTGCACTAGAAGTACATATTGATTCTATTATAACACATTAATGGTCTATAAATATTCATGGACTTAATGAATTGAGTCTTTATGAACCACCTCAAAAAATTTGTGGTAGTATTTATATATGGAATTTTTAACTACTTAAAAATAAAGGAATAACATGGGGAGTATTTAATTACTATACTGAAGACATTTAATAAGGAAATGTTATATTAGAATTATATGAAATTTGAGTTTCTGTTAGAGAAAGTATTTATTTCGGGAATTTTATCAATAAAATGGGATAGAAATTTATCCATGAAAAATAAAGTTACTCTAATGGTTGCCCAACCCAACACATGTTATGTAAACCCATAGATTTTGTGGATTTTCTATGTATTATAATCAATTTGTGAAAACATTACCATGATTATGGAGCCCACTGATAAATATTACCCAGAAAAGAGTCAATTTTTTCAATACTGTTGAATGTGAATAAAGTTTTAAATATCTAAAGAAGAGGAAAATCCCTTCCCCTAAGCTCATATTACCGAACAGTGGGGAATTATTTTTGATCTATAGTGATGTGTTCAAAAAGGTATTGAGTTTTATACTCGTTCAATAAGAAAAATTGATTTCATATTTCTCATTCCAATTAATGATCCATGGAAAAAACTACCCATCAACTGATATGTAATTAGTAGAAGTGAACTTTGTATTGAAAATATGGTGACATTATCTCCACGGAGAAAAGTGTGACATATATATGGATTACAAAAAAATTAATTATATTTTCTAAAAAGGTGTTAATATGAACCAACAAAGGTGGTTAGATATAATCAAGGATTTTGATTCTTTCTTTTATTAGCATCTTATGAAGGTAATCAAAGTGGTATATTCTCTGAGTAGAAAGGTTTCTACAACCATATCATTGATAAGGATTGAAATGGATCCAATCTTATTGGACATGAAAAATATTTATATGGGAATAATTCAAAGATCCTAACACTTCCCTGGTCAAATAACTACATAATAATATATTATTAAAAAGATTAAGGAGGCCTAGAAAGATGATGAGTTACTATAGAAGAAGGTGGTGAATATTATATAGTATGTCATTGTTAAATATAGTGTTATATAGTTTAGAACCCATATTTGTGTCCCATTAAACCAGAATTGAAGATCAAACTTCAAGACGATGTGAACATCTCCCACTTCTTTATTCTTCTAGATATAATTTTTTTTATAAATATATGATGTTAAACTTATGGCGGGATAACAAGGATAGGGATATTTAAATTTTTGTATATTGATAATTTGTATGATAATTATTATAGGAAGAATGAAATAAGTCTCAGGGTATGATGAAACCAATTCCCATATCGGTAAGGAAATAAAGACAAATTACCCAATATATAATAATAAGATTTCCTAGGACTACTAAAAAAATAATCCAATCTGGTGGTAGTAATTCACCTTATAATGTTGGGATTAAAATTTCAATAATAGAAGCCTTATATCTTTATCATCATTCCATGATAAATGTATTAAATGTGGTAAGAATGCATAGATTTCCACTCACTATTATATCTAACACCATTGGAATTTAACACATTACCAATGGTTCAAAACTATTGGTATAGGCCTGGAAACCATTGGTAAATATTATACCAACGGTTCCCTCAACTGTGGAGAAGTAAGGCATGACAATAGGCTTATACCAATTATTCTATGAAAACCGTCGGTATTGGTTTCAAAATTGAAGTTATACCAACGGTTTTCTACAAACTGTTGGCATATCTGTATCAAATATAACATATATCAACGGTTTGTAAAACTGTTGGTATATGTGTGTTACACTGATACCAATGGTTATAAACTGTTGCTATAGAGGGAGAATCCCATGCCATAAGGGTATACCAACAGTTTTGTTATAACCACTGGTATAAACCTATACCAATGGTTATAACAAATCGTTGGTATAGTAATATAATACTATCTATACCAATGGTTCTGCAACCATTGGTATAGAATTGCTCTGCTCCACAGTAGTAGCCCACTATCCCCTCTCCAGACCTGCAAGAACACATAATCCCATCTCCAGACCTGCAACAACACCAATACAATATCCCAATCCATGTATTTAAAATTTATAATTCATTATAGAATTTAAAATTTTAGAAATTCAAATGCAATAACACCTGTAAGATAAAACACCTACATGTTATAGGAAATTCAATAACACCCATAAGAGTATTCCAAACTCAAAACACAACACCAACACTCATAAGAGTATTCAAAATATAGAATTAATTCCTCACTCAAACCACAACACCAATAAACATAAGAGAAAAAACCTATATGTTTTAGGAAGCACATGGGATATTTAGTCATGGTCTTGGGTTGAGTATCGTAAAACCAATAAAAACATGGGTAGAGTGCCAAGGATCATGATACCCATAAGATATAAAATATAAGTGATCATGTGCCTAGACCTGGGAAGAGTTATAGGAAGCACATGGGATGTTTATATTCCTATAATTATTATGCATCCATGTATAAATGGTTCATGATGTGTTAGTGGGTAACATTGGCCAACCTCCACATATGAGATGGGTTTCTATAATAACATAAAAGTTTTTTATAGATTTTGCTATTAGAATAATTGGTTATGTTGCTAATTGTAATTTTCTCTCCTGGGTGTGATGTGAGATGAATCCCCTTCAGGGGTAGTGGGTATGAAAATTCAATTAAGTCTTTGGTATTGGGTTCACAAAGGGACTTTGGATTGGTCCTAGAACCCACTATTTGAGGATTGTATTGAGGTAATCCATGGGCTATGGTGTCAACATATGTATTCCTCACCATTGGGGAATTTTAATGAGACTTTGATACTTATTTTTCAAGAATATATGTGTATAATTGTTGACCAATTTGTTATATGGTATGCTTGAGTGTTCATAGGCTTCATATGAAATCACTATATGATATTTATTTGTTGTATGTTATTGTATAGAATGAATGACCCATGATTGAGAATTAGAACATGAGTGTTGGTGCATGTTCATGATGGTATGTCGAGACTCATTCCTAATATAATTCATGTTTTTCTATATATACTATGACCCATTGTGTTTCAATCTATTCCTTGGGAATATTTTAATCTAATAACGTATAAACAATAGACCATATTTTATTTTTTATCCCATAATTTCAAGAATATATATGTAGCATTAGGAAGATTTTCCATATGTTAGTTGTTGTTTTCACTTAAAATGTTGTCAGTTTCAAACAAAAGTGAGACACTTTGAGTGATACTAGTCACACTGTGCCTCGCATTAAGGTGGAGTTGACACGTACTTGTCACAAATGAACCATGGATCGTTTGGTGGGGGCTTGTCCGAGGGGGGGGGAAGGGGGTTCCGGTGGGTGCGGGCTGTCTGGGGTCGGAGGGGGGCTGTTCGGTGGGTGCGGGGGGATATTCGGGGTTGAGGGGGGCTTTCCTGGGGTGCTGTCCAGAGTGAATTTTCAGCCACTACGGTCTCACAACACCACCGATTGACGTTTTGTCTATCCAAACATTTCACAATTCACAAAACCTTTTTTGTCGTCTGATTTCATGGCATTCTGAGGTTGTTCAGCCGGTTTCGATCACCCCACACATGTTTTTGAAATGCACCAAACACCTAAAAAACATATTCAGCCGTTCCGTGCAATCCGTAGGTCCTATTGATGTTCCATATTTTCGTACACCTCAAGAATAATAATTTGTGTGTTTTCGTGTGATTTCAAGTCATTCTGATGTCGTTCGTTATGCATTTGATCGTAAAACCCATGTTTTGGCCATTTACAACATGTGAAGTGTGTTTTCAACTAGCATGGTCACACAACACGTTTGATTGAAATGCCATATAGCCGACCAATTCATAATTTACTCACCATTGTTGTCGTCTGATTTCATGGAATTCCGAGATCGTTCGACCAGTTTCGACCACCCCCACACGCTTTTCAAGAGGGACAAACACCTAAAAACGCATATTCAGTCATGACACACAAACCATGTGTCCACATGATGTTATGTTTATTCAAACACCTCAGTAATAATTATTAGGGTGTTTTCGTGTGATTTTAAGTCATTCTGATGTCTTTAGGCATGCATTTGACCGTTAAACATATGTTTTGACCATTTACGACACGCTGGGTGTGTTTTTGGCTAGCGCGGTCACACGAAACCTCTGATTGATGTGTCGTCTAGCCGACCATTTCACAATTCACCCATCCTTTGTTTTCGTCCGATTCCATGGAATTTTGAGGTCGTTCGGCCAGTTTCGACTACCCCACGCAAGCTTTTCAAGCGCGACAAATACATAAAAACACATATTCAACTATGTCGTGCAAACTGTGTGCCCGAATGATGTTTTTCTTCTCCTTTTACACCTCAGGAATAATAATTAGGGTGTTATTCTGTGATTTCAAGTCATTTTGATGCCGTTCGGCACACATTTGACAGTAAATCCAATGTTTTGCCGATTTACGACACGCGGAGTGCCTTTTCGGCCAGTGCAGTCACACGACACTGCCAATTGATGTGTTGTCGGGCTGACCATTTCAAATTCACCGACCCTTTGTTGTCGTCAGATTTCATGGACGTCCAAGGTCGTTCGGCCGGTTTCGACCACCCCACACACGCTTTTCAAGTACGCCAAACTCCTAAAAAACACATATTCCGTCATGTCGTGCAAACTGCATGTCTAAATGATGTTTCATCTCCTAGTACACCTCATGAATAATAATTAGGTTTTTTAGTGTGATTTCAAGTCATTACGATGTCATTTGGAATTCATTTGACTGTTAAATGCATGTTTTGGCCATTTACGACATGCGATGGGCATATTCAGCCAACACGGTCACACGACACCTCCAATTGACATGACATCTGACCGACCATTTCAAAATTTACACCCTTAGTTTTCATCCAATTTCATACCATTTTGATGTCGTTCGGCCGGTTTCAACCACCCCACGCACGTTGTTCAATTGCGCCAAACACCTAAAAAACACTTATTCAGCTGTGTCGCATGAACCACATGTCTGAATGATGTCTCTTCTCCTCATAAACCTCAAAAACAATAATTAGTGTTTTTTTGTGTTATTTCAAGTCATTCTGATGTCGTTCGGCATGCATTTGATAGTAAAACGCATGTTTTAGCCATTTACGACACGCGGAGTGCATTTTTGGCCAGAGCGATCACACGACACCTCCAATTGACTTTCCATCTAGCTTACCATTTCAAAATTCACCCAACCTTTGTTGTCATCCCATTTCATGGAATTCCAAGGTCGTTCGGCCTGTTTCGACCACCCCACACATGCTTTTCAAGCAGGCCAAGCACCTAAAAACACATATTCAGCCGTTCCGCGCAAACCGCACATCCAAATGATGTGTCATCTCCTTGTACACCTCAAGAATAATAATTAATGTGTTTTCATGAGATTTTATGTCATTATGTTGTCGTTCGTCATGAATTTGACTGTAAAACGCATGTTTTGGCCATTTACGACACACGGAGAGAGTTTTCGACTAGCGCGGTGACACGACACCAGCAATTGATGTGACTTCTTTCCAACCATTTTAAAACTCACCCCCCCCCCCTTTGTTTTCATATGACTTCATGGAATTCTGAGGCCGTTCGGCCAGTTTCGACCACCCCACACTTTCTTTTCAAGCACGCCAAACACCTAAAAAACACATATTCAGTCGTGATGCACAAACCACATTTCCGAATGACATGTTGTCACCTCGTACACCTCATGAATAATAATTAGGGTGTTTTCATTTGATTTCAGTCATTTTGATGTCATTCGGCATGAATTTGACTGTAAAATGCATGTTTTGGCCATTTACAACATGCTGAGTGCGTTTTCGGCAACTGCGGTCACACGACACCTCCGATTGATGTGATGTCTGGCTGACTATTTCAAAATTCACCCACCCTTTGTTTTCATCAAATTTCATGGCATTCCGAGGTCATTTGGCCTATTTAGACCACCCCATGCATGCTTTTCAAGCGCGTTAAACACCTAAAAACTCATATTCAGTCGTTTCATACAAACTGCATGTCCGAATGACATGTTGGTACATCGTACACCTCAAGAATAATATTTAGTGTGTTTTCCTGT
Source organism: Viscum album (assembly GCA_963277665.1). NCBI lineage: Eukaryota > Viridiplantae > Streptophyta > Magnoliopsida > Santalales > Viscaceae > Viscum > Viscum album. The sequence continues at coordinate 362,816,655 of OY728148.1, read as the reverse complement.
GATTTCAAGTCATTCTGATGTCGTTCGGCCTGCATTTGACTGAAAAAAAATGTTTTGGCAATTTACGACACACAGAGTGCGTTTTAGGATAGTTCGGTCGCACGACACCTCCGATTAACGTTCCGTCTATCCGACCATTTCAAAATTAATCCACCCTTTGTTTTTGTCGGATTTCATGGCATTTCAAGGACGTTCGGCCAGTTTCGACCACCCCACACATGCTTTTCAAGCGTACCAAAAACCTAAAAAACACATATTCAGCCATGCCACAGAAACTGCGAGTCCGAATGACATGTCATATTTTCGTACACCTCACGGATTATAATTAGGGTGTTTTTGTGTGATTTAAAGTCATTCCAATTTCATATGTCATGCATTTGACAGTAAAACGCATGTTTTGGCCATTTACGACACGCAAAGTGCATTTTCGTCCAGCGCAGTCACACGACACCCTCAATTTACACTCCATCTATCCGACCATTTCACAATTCACCCAAGCTTTGTTATCGTCCGATTTATAGGCATTCCGATGTCATTCGAATAGTTTTGACTACCCATGCACGTGGTTTAAGCGCGCCGAAAAACTAAAAAACAAAAATTCTATCATCCAGCAAAATCCACAGGTTCGATTGGCATTTCATCTCTTCTTACTCCTGAAGAATAATAATTACAGTGTTTTTTTGTGATTTCATGTCATTCTAATGTCGTTCGGCAAGCATTTGACCGTTAAATGCATGTTTTGGCCATTTAAGATATGCGGAGTGAGTTTTCAGCCAGCGCGGTCACACGACACATCTGATTGATGATCCATATAGCCGAGCATTTCAAAATTCACCCACCCTTTGTTGTCGTCCTATTTCAAGGCATTCTGAGGTCGTTCAGCCAGTTTTGGCCACCCCACACATGCTTTTCAATCGAACCAAACACCTAAAAAAACACATATTCAGCCTTTCCGTGCAAACCGCATATCCAAATGATGGGTTGTCTCCTCGTACACCGCAAGAATAATAATTAATGTGTTTTCATGTGATTTTATGTCATTATGTTGTCGTTAGTCATGAATTTGACCGTAAAACGCATGTTTTGGCCATTTACGACACGCTGAGTACGTTTTAGGCCAACGCGATCACAAGACACCCGAAATTGATGTGTCTTCTTGCCAATCATTTTAAAACTCACCCCCCTTTGTTTTCATCTGAATTCAGGGAATTCTGAGGCCGTTCGGCCGGTTTCAACCACCCCACATATGCTTTTCAAGCACGCCAAACACCTAAAAACACATATTCAGCCGTGATGCGCAAACCACATTTCTGAATGACATTTCGTCACCTCGTACACCTCAAGAATAATAACTAGGGTGTTCTCATTTTATTTCAGTCATTCTGATGACATTGAACATGAATTTTACTGTAAAACACAAGTTATGGCAACTTACGACATGCTGAGTGCGTTTTCGGCTAGTGCGGTCACACGACACCTCCGATTGATGTGCCGTTTGGCCGACCATTTCAAAATTTACCCACCCTTTGTTTTCATCCAATTTCATGGCATTCTGAGGTCATTCGGCCTGTTTCAACCACCCCATGCATGCTTTTGAAGCATGCCAATCACCTAAAAACACATATTCAGTCGTGTCGTGCAAACCGCACGTCCAAATGACATTTTTTTCCTCATACATCTCAAGAATAATAATTAGGGTATTTTCTTGTGATTTCAAGTCATTCTGATGTCATTCGGCCTGCATTTGACCGTAAAACGAATGTTTTGGAAATTTACAACACACAGAGTGTGTTTTAGGCTAGTTCAGTCGCACGACACCTCTGATTAATGTGCCATCTAGAAGACCATTTCAAAATTAATCCACCATTTGTTTTCGTCGGATTTCATGGCATTTCAAGGACGTTCGGCCGGTTTCGACCACCCCAAACATGCTTTTCAAGCACACCAAACACCTAAAAAACACATATTCAGCCATGCCGCATAAACAACGAGTCCGAATGAAATTTCATATTCTTGTACACCTCACGAATTATAATTATGGTGTTTTCTTGTGATTTCAAGTCATTCCGATTTCATTCGTCATGCATTTGATAGTAAAACGCATGTTTTGGCCGTTTATGACATGTGAAGTACATTTTCATCCATCACGGTCACACGACACCTCAAATTGACATTCCATCAAGCCGACCATTTCACAAATCATCCACGCTTTGTTTTCGTTCGATTTAAAGGCATTCTGATGTCGTTCGGCCTGTTTTGACCACCCGCGCATGCGGTTTAAGTGCGACAAACACCTAAAAAACATAAATTCTCTCATCACGTGCAAACCAAATGTTCGATTGAAATTTCATCTCTTCTTACACCTGAAGAATAATAATTGCGATGTTTTTCTATGATTTCAAGTCATTCTGATGTCGTTCGGCAGGCATTTGACCGTTAAATGCATGTTTTGGCCATTTACGATATGCGGAGTGAGTTTTCAGCTAGCGCGGTCACACGACACATCCGATTGACGAGCCATATAGCCTACCATTTCAAAATTCACCCACCCTTTGTTGTTTTCAAATTTCAAGGAATTATGAGGTCGTTCATCCAGTTTTGACCACCCCACACATGCTTTCCAAGCGCTCCAAACACCTAAATAACACATATTCAGCCGTTCCGCGCAAACCGCACATCCAAATGATTTGTCGTCTCCTCCAACCCCTCACATATAATAATTAATGTGTTTTCGTGTGATTTTATGTCATTATGTTGTTGTTCTTCATGAATTTGACCGTAAAACATATGTTTTGGCCATTTACGACAGGCGAAGTGCGTTTTCGGCCAGCGCGGTCACACGACACCTCCGATTGACATGTCGTCTGGCCGACCATTTCAAAATTCACCCACCCTTTGTTGTTGTCTGATTTCATGGCATTATGAGGTCATTCGGCTGATTTCGACTACCCCACGCATGCTTTTCAAGCACGAAAAACACCTAAAAAACACATATTCAGTCGTGCCATGCAAAACTCACGTCCGAATGATGTTCTGTATATTCGTACACCTTACGAATAATTATTATTGTATTTTATTGTGATTTAAAGTCATTCTGATGTTGTTTGTCAATCATTTGATCATAAAACACATGTTCTGTCCATTTACGACACGCAGAGTTCATTTTCGGCTAGTGCGGTCACACGACACCTTCGATTGGTGTGTCTTCTGGCCAAATATTACAAAATTCACCCACCCTCTATGGTCTTCCGATTTCAGGTCATTATATGGATGTTCGGCTAGTTTTTACCACCCCACACACGCTTTTCAAGTGAGCCAAACACCTAAAATAAACATATTCAGTCATGCCGTACAAACCGCACAACTGAATGATGTGAAGTATCCTCGTACAGCTCACAAATAATAATTAGGGTATTTTTGTGTGATTTCAAGTCATTCCGATGTCGTTCCTCATGAATTTGACCGTTAAACGCATGTTTTGGCCATTTATGACACGTGAAGTACGTTTTCAGCCAGCGCTCTCACACAACACCTCCAATTGGCGTTCCTTCTGGCCGAAAAATTCACGATTCTCCCACCCTTTTTAATGTCTTATTTCATGGCATTCTGAGGACGTTCGGCCAGTTTCGACCACCCCACGCATGCTTTTCAAGCATGCTAAACACCTAAAAACACATATTCTCTCATTCCATGCAAACCACGTGGCTGAATGACATTTAATCTCCTCTGACACCTAATGAAGAATAATTAGGGTGTCTTCGTGTGATTTCAAGTCATTCTAATGTCGTTCGGCATGCATTTGACCGCTAAACACATGTTTTGGCCATTTATGACATGCAGAGTGCATTTATGCCCAGCACTGTCACACGACATTCCGATTGATCATTTGTCTAGCCAACCATTTCAAAATTCACCCACCCTTTATTGTCGTCTGATTTCATTGAATTCTGATGTCATTTGGCCCATTTCGACCACCCCACGTACGCTTTTCAAGCGCACCAAACACCTAAAAAACACATATTCAGTCGTGCCATGCAAACTGCTTGTCCAAATGACATGATTTCTCCTCGTACACCACACAAATAATAATCATTGGGGTTTTGTGTGATTTAAAGTCATTTTGATGTCGTTTGGCATGCATTTGACTGTAAAACCAATGTTTTGGCCATTTACGACACACGGAGTGCGTTTTAGACCAGCGTGGCCACACGGCACCACTAGTTGATGTGTTGTCCTTATGACCATTTCCCAATTCACACACCATTTTTTTTCGTTTGATTTCAGGGAATTCTGAGGTCTTTTGGCCAGTTTTGATCACCCCATGCACACTTTTCAAGCACATCGATCACCTAAAAAACACATATCCAGCCATGTTGTGCAAACCACTCATCCAAATGATAGGTAGCCTTTTTGTACACCTCACAAATAATAATTATATTGTTTTCCTAAGGTATATACTCAATCCAAATTCATTTGTTTTTTTCCATATTCTAGTTTTTGTTTTCACATAGATTGTAGTCCATTTCAAAGAAAAGTGACACACATTGATTGGTGTCGGCCACACCGCATCTCTAATTTAGGCGGGGATGACTCGTACAAGTCAAAAATGACCAATGGATATTTTTACTAAAGTTTCAACAGAATCTAAATGCGTTTGGTCAGTTTTAAGTATTCGAGTTGTTGTTTTCAATTAAAATATTTTCCATTTCAAATAAAAGTGAGACAGTTTGAGTGGTGTCGACCAAACCGGGCCTCAGATTGGGGTGGGGTTGACTTGTACACGTCACATATGACCCATGGATCATTGTACAAAATTATAAATAGATTCTGATTGATTTTTGTCAGTTTTTCATGTGTCAGTTGTTGTATTCACTTAAAATGATGTCCTTTTGACACAAAAGAGAGACTTTGAGTGGTGTTGGCCACACCACGCCTCGGATTGAGACGAGGCTGACTCGTACATGTCAAAAATGACAAATGGATCATTGTTTTGATGTATCAACTCAATCCGAATGCGTTTAGATGGTTTTCTGTATGATATTTGTTGTTTTCACTTAAAATGTTGTCTATTTCAAATAACAGTGAGACACTTTGAGTGGTGCCGGAAACACTGCACCTCACATTGAGGCGGTGTTAAATCTTATATGTCAAAAATAACACATGGATCATTTTCCTAAAGTGTCAATAAAATCCTAATGTGTTTTGTCTATTTTCAGTATGCTAGTTGTTTTTAATTAAAAAAGTATCGAATTTAAACAAAAGAAAGACACTTTGATTTGTACCAGCCACTCCATGACTCGGATTGAGGTGGGTGGGGGGCTTGTCTGGGGTCTAGGAAGTATGGTGGGTAATGTATCTAAAACTCTATCTTGCTATCATACATCGAATTCCAATAGGACTGCGAACCACCACAGGGTGTCATCCTGGAGCAAGGCCAAATCACGTCATTACCATGGCGTGACCGCATTGTGACCATGGCGTGACTGCGGTGTGACCCCAGCCTGACCGCAATGTGATCATGGCATGACCGCGGCATGAGCACGACGTGTTGGCCCAGTCTAGCGACATCCACAGTGCATCCTTTTCTGGCCAGGATTCCAAATTAATCCTATGTAGTTGTCCTTCACATTATAGAAACTTATCTTATGTTATAAAAAATAGACTCTTGATTCATGATTGTGGTATGATAATTATATATGTTTTATATTCGTTGTTTTTAAATGTGTTACTTTGTAGTTGAAATTACTAATTGAGAGTCAAATTATCAAACCCTAAACTATCACTATGATTTTTTGCAAATAGTAAACCTCCGTTGGAGGGATTTTATTCAAAAACAAGGCATAAATTATCAAATGAAACATTTATATTAAAGAAAACTTATTCAAGATATTAAATTCCATATAATTATTCAGAATTTAGAATTAAACTATATTCAATTTAAATAATTATTAATTTAAAGAGGCTTCCATATTTTTTCAAATATAAAGAGTTATACTGAATTAAAAAATATCCATACTAGAGTGAAAAAACATGTTAAAAAATAAAGAGTTATATAGAATTAAAAAATGTAATGGATCAATTTTCCCCTGAACACCATCACCATAACCACTGTCATCATCATCCTCATCCTCGCCACCATCACTTTCCTTGTCGTCATCCTCATCATCATCCTCATCCTCGCCCTTGGTCCCATCCTTGCACTAGGCCCCCTCCCGACCCTCTGCCCCATACTCTCCCTCGTCCTCATCCTCATCCTCACCTTCATCCTCATTAGCATCCTCATCATCACCAAGAACATCATCATCTCAACCACCACTAGAACAGCTACCTGGTGCATTGAATAATTCACCCATCAATGACATATATGTCTGACAAGCCGCGCTGGCATCTGGTGGAAGTGATGAATATAAATCTTTGATCAGTTTCCAAAATTCATTCTCCCTTTTTTAAACATGTTCTTATATCCTTGTGACATAATTATCAGACTGTCTTGGATTCTCCTTGACCTGCTCTAACTTGGTGGTACTAGAATGGATACCTGGAGAGGACTAATAACTCGTCATGACTATATTCAAACCATGTTGATAGCGTACTCGACCAGAGTGCTCATCTCCCCAAACCTGATATAAATGATTTTGTGGGCCTAAATTGTCAGGATCCTGGGAATCAAGGGAATATAAATAATCCTGTTAAAAGTATTAATTTATTATTAAATTTAAGAAAAGATATTAATAATATAAATAAACAAATGAAAATTTACAATCTTTTCATGTGTCGGTTCATTAACCGCAGTTCCATCATCTTTCCTTGTACTCGAGCAAAAAAATTTGCTCGAGGGATACGTCCTTCAATATTCAATTTTTCTTCTGTAGAGAAATTGAAACAATATAGTGTTCAAGTATAATAATATATTTAATATTCAATAAATCACATAATTTAAGTAGCAAACAATAAAATGGGTGAGTCCTAAAGAAAAATTATAAACAACTATATTGTACCAGGTCCCTCTCATGATTTGACATAGTTGTGCACCCCAAAGTGTACAGGTATTGCTTTGAATAAATGTTTGTTTGTTTTCTTCAAAAGATTCCAATATAATTTATAATAAAAAATAAGATAATATTAATGAAAAATATGAAAACTATCATTTAAATCCCTCATATGGGAATAATACCTTAAATTTGGCAGTTTCCTGAGGGGTAATCATTTGGCAATATTTCCTTATCGGGCAGTCATCCAGGATTGGTACTGTCTCCAACTCCATGCCCACTCTATCACACCAGCCAACATACAGATCATTTTTATAAGATCTCCAAAGCTCTACTAGCTTATTTAAACATGCTGGTCATGCACCTTCACCATCAGGGAAGTTAAACTGAAGATGACACCCAATATATTAATTCATATAAATACAAAAAATAGTACTACATTAAATCCAATAGATTTTTTACCCATATTTGTGCCCATGAATTATCCTTGACTTCGTGTGGCAGATGTCTCTAAGAGAAGGGGTTGATCAGAATGATGTCAGAGTATTTGGCTCTTATATCCAAAAAACCCTGATATTCCTGCCCAGATTTATTAATCATCTTTCCATCATCATTGTATTCAACCATCAACTATGTCTTGTGGTTCTATACCACACTCATGTGAGTATGCCACTCCCCCACCTACTATTATTGGATGAATATGTTATTAATGAAAAAAATATTAGTACATGTTATAATAAAAATAAATTTTGGTATTAAAATTTGTTAGAGTTATATAAATATACATGTGGTAGTTGGAACAATGGGCATCACTAGATGTGCAGAAGATGAAGGAATATCCTATATAGGTTGAGTGTCCCTTAGTGTATGCTCCTCAGCCACATACTGTGTTGGATCAGTAGATGAAGAAGGTGGAATATAATAGCTCTATGATAATGAAACAGAAGAAAAAGATGATAAAACAGACGTCAGTCCAACTGGTAGTGTAAACTTCAGAGGGATAAATATCTCGTGTGTCACTAAAGACACACCAGGATCAAAATGGGGGGTAGAAGATATGCATGTGGTAGGGGCATAGTCTAATCAGGTATGACTAGTGGATTGTCTAACTCTCACACCATGAGCCCTCGTACCACAGGCCTCAGTACTGGGACCACCAGATGATCTTCTAACTCTGACACCACCCCTCCTTCCACTATACTCTGTAATGGGAGAAATGTCAGGGTACTCGTTGAATATCTCTCATCTAGGGGGTGAATCTTGAAAAAATGTTTAACAGAAAATTAAACACATGATATTATATGTTATTGAAATATATATATATTTGAAAAAAAATACTAACAATAAGGATGAGTGGAGGAATTCCCATTTGTGTCATGCAATGATTATTTTCTATTATATTTTTCCACCGCCTTTTAGAAATGTGTGTCATTTCCTGCAATTAAAAAAAATATGGAAGTAATTAGAAATAGATTTCTAATGTTTAGCCCAAATAAAAAAATATAGAAAACCCATTATAATAAAAAAACATAATGAAACATATGATTTATGGTTGTTTAAAGGTAAGTACTATGATACACACTCTATATGATGTTGGTGAAACACACAGGTGTGAACATGATTGTATGATTCCTTATATTTCCCACCACAACATCGGGTTCACAATCAACTTGGACAATTGAGCTATTGGAGTCCTCATAAGTAATAAACTGATTTCTTCCAATTGAATTAGGGATAATGTCACCTTCATCATCACCATAATCCAAAACATGTCTGTGATTTAATTCAATAATCACACCAAATTGAGGATGATGATGATTTTGACATAAAAAACATTTTTCACCATTGATGCCAATACATATGGTTCATCAGTGGCAAGAGTACGAGTCACGGTAATAATTAAAAATCCGCAATCATCAATAACAGTGCATTGCCTCATCATTGAATCAAATCATTAACAATTCATCATCGTGACTCGACCATGTGAGTAATAATCCATAATTATTATTTTCTTTGTGACTCCATAATAAGCTACATTTTCAGAGCCAGGTCTGTTATTCGATGAACTGGCATTACAGTCCGTTGTGGAAGTTAGCATAACACCATCATGTTGTGTTATCATGTTTCTTATTTGTTTAGTGATAATAAATTTGTATCCATTGATCACAAGTTATTTACAAGCATGAACCATGGTATTTGGACCAAAAGTCAAAGCTCTTATTTCCTAAGAAACAGAGTCTGTAGGAAAACTCGATACCAGAAATATAAACAAATAGTAAACTTAATTAAATATTATTTTTATATAGTTATTATAGAAATATTTTTACCTTCAATTTCAACCAAGCAGCAAACACTTTGCTATGTAAAGTCACTTTCCTTCTAAAAGACAGTGAATGGTTCTTTCTATATATCAATTCATTATGTTCCCTACAGATTAAAATAATAATAGTTTAAAAAATATTAAAAATTTCAAGAGATAAGATAAGAGATACATGTACAATTTACTTACTTGATATACTCCTCAAACAACCCACAATAGAACCACACTGTGTGATGTGCCATCTCTCACTCATCAATGCTTAATGTATTCAATGTATATGATCCCAAAATTCCTGCTGTCTGAGGAAGTGATGAAAAAATGGGTTCAATATACACATACTATTCTTCTTCATTTCTCATTGGTCTATTTATTCTCATATTAAGATCAGAAAAATACATTGAGTAGAAATACATACATGTTTTAGCCTTGTAACCATTCTCAATAGAAACTTCAGGATAATTCTTGTTCCAAACATATTATTTTACTGTGTACATGTTTCATTCAGTTGGATACATCCAACAGAAAGCAACATGTACTCCAAGAAGTATTTCGGTCGGATGATGGACAGTCAGATGCAACATTCATGTAAAAAATGATGGAGGGAATATTTTCTCTAACTCACACAAAATTAATTGTGTCTCTACAAAAAGTGTTTGCATGAAGGATTTCAGAAACATCATAGTAGAAAGGTCTCTAAACAAAAAGTACAACCGAATAACTGAGACTTTTACATTATTGGAAAAGAGATGAGGGATTGATGTAGGAATCAACTCAAGAAAAGGGAAGTGATAATAATAAGTCTTCAAATATTTCAGCTTCAACTCTTTTCTGTTGACCCATTTCGTTATATTTGTTGAATAGAAATCATGAACATTAATAGTCTCTAGAACGTCCAGAAATTTATTTTTTTCAACAGGTGTCATCACATGAGAAGCACATGGAACTTGCCATTTATTTTCACTGATATAGACAGGATGCAATTCTGGTCTAATCCACCAATCTATTAAGTCACGTAGAGATCATAAATCATCTTTTTCCTTCTCCTTGAAATTTAGATGAATCGAAAGAAACATTTCACAAATATTCTATTCAATGTGCATTATGTCTAAGAAATGACGTAACAAGTTGGTTGACCAATATGAAAAATCATAGAATATAATCTTCTTCTTCCAATTGTAATAGGTATCATTGGAAACATTTTTCCTCTTTCAAGATTTGATTACACCTTCCAAAATGAATAACTGAAATCTTTAGATTCATTAAGCACATCGGTTCCAAACATATGTTGAGGTGGATCTTCAGTCTCCATGGTATTGTAAAATCTTCGACAAAAGTTTCTATATGGATGGTACATTGAAAAGAATCGTCATTGTCCCATAAAACAAATACTATGAAGATATTTTAGTCTTCTCAATCTAGTATTCTTCATACAAATAGAACATGACAATTTTCCTTTTGTGCTCCATCCTGAAATCATTGCACAAGAAGGAAAATCATTGATCATCCACATAACCTTAACACACATATGAAATATGTCTTTCAAACATGCATCGTGTGAGGGCACACCCACATCCCAAATATGTTTTAACTCTTTTATTAAATGTTTTATGTATACATCTATAACATTGTCCGGATCAGAAGGGCTAGATATCAGTATTCTCAAGAAAGTGTAAGGCTTCTTCATACAAAACCATTGGGGAAGGTTATAAATGTGTATGAAAACAGTCAATGTGATGTGCGAAGTAAGTATCTGCCCAAATGGATTAAAACCATCACATGAAAGACCCAGTATCACATTAATCACTTAAGCTACAAATTCAGGATATCGAGCATCAAATCTATACCATAAAAATCCATCTACAGGGTGAACCAACTCTTCATTATTCTTTTTTCTCTTTCTGTCATTCCATCACATTTTTACTAATATTTTATCAGACATAAAAAATTTCTGTAATCTGGCGATCAATGGAAAGTTCCACATTACTTTTTGTGGAACATGAGATGGTGTTCCATCATCTTTTGGCTTCCATCGGGAGGATCCACATTTGATACACTCATTTCTTTCAGTAGTTTCCTCCCAACATAAGATGCAATCATTCAGGCACACATGATTTTTTTTGAGAATCCTAGTTCATCAAATAACTTCTATTCCATATAGTGGTTTAAGTGAATATCTGCATCATCTAGAAGTAAGTCCTCCATGATGATAAGAATGTAATCAATTACAGTATTTGAAATCCCATATATAGTTTTCCTATGAAACAATCCTATTAAAAATTACAACCTTTTCATTTTACCACATTACAGATATACTGGAGTCATCGCAGTATCATTCAATTTTTTCACCCTATCAACATCATCATTTTCATTGGATACATCATGTGTGATTGTGTCAAAATATTGTTGGATATCCATCCTTTCCTTCTCATAATGCTGAATAAATAGAAATTGATCATATATAAAACTCTCTAATTCAGTCATATCATTTGGATCACCAAAATTTTGAGATTCCATTTTTTCTGCATTATGATACCAAACATAATAGTTTGTTTGGAAAACATATTTGGTTAAATGATAGATAACTACTTCATGACTCAACCAAGGTCATTTAACACAATTTGAACATGGGTAGTGTATGCGACCACTATCTGAAGCCTTGTCATATGAAAAATCTAAAAATCTGTTCAAATTATTTTGAAAATTAGTTGAAATTCGATCAGTTTCGTACATCCAACTTCTATCCATTCTTTAAAATAAGTTCAATAAGTCATTTAAAATAAATTAAATAATATTTTAGTTCAATCAAAATAAATATTGAGGTAAATGACAATTGTTTACTTTAAATAAAATCATAACAGAAACATCATTATATATGAATATAATATTATGAAATACAACAAAATACAGTGTATATAAGAAAATATGATACAGAATTTATAATTACTATAGTAAAAGATTTCCTAGTAAGATATTTGAAGTGGTTTAAGGAATACATAATCCTTAAGTTTGTTGTTGGGAGTACAGAAGTTTTATACTTTAACTTCTTTAGGGAAATCAGGATGAAGAGTAGGATGAGGATCACATAAAAAGTAGGTATGGCCTCATCAAGATTCACCTTAACAATGGATTAAGGTATCCTAGGTTTTGGGCCATATTTCATAGGGTTTTAGGGTGCTTTCATTGAATCATGTCCCAATTGATTTTAGAGAGAGACCTTCAATAGTTATAGTCATGGATTTGATTTGAAACACCTAAAAAAGGATATCCAAGAATTGTGATGTCCCAAACCAGGATGCCAATCATTAGTGACCCAAACCCAGATGGCCACTCATTAAATAGGGACCTTCAAGTTCTATTGTTTTTTATCTCATATATAAATAGTTATTTTTGAGTCGTACGGGGTCCTGGGTGGTGGGTGGTGGGCTGTTCAGGGTCCAGGGTGGACGGTGGGGGGGGGGGGGGGTTGTTGTCCATGTTACAGGAAGCAGGGGGGGCTGTCCTGGGTCCAGATAGGTTTGTGGGGGGCTGTCCGGGGTACATGTAGGAGGGGGCTATCCAGGGTCTTAGAAGGAGGGTGGGGGGCTATTCGGGGTCTAGGGAGAAGGGGGGGGGGGGTTGTCCTGGGTCCAGGAAGGAGGGGGTTTTCCTGGGTCTAGAAATGAGGGGGGGTGTCCTAGATGGACCTCAAATCACCCAATGCAGTTCCAATCTATAGTTCTAAGAATATTTTATCCAAAGATACAAGGATTCCACCACTAAACATGACATCATTAAATCAGTGACAACTGTAATTTCATGGAATTTAAGGGATATCTGTTTTTTGAAAATCCTATATATTACAGTGACGTTCAGGAATGATGGGTTTTTCCCAAATGTATATGGAATTTAGTAAAGAGGACAATGTCTTGCATTCAACAAATGTTATAGTGTACATTTAGGATTAATTCTTTCATTTAACCAGTGTTTTAGTTATTTTTAGGTGAGGTGAGTTAGAAACCATTTTAGGCATGTCACTAGAACAAGGGTTCTTCTATTTAACCATGTAGTCTTGAATTTCAGGGATGAAAGTGTTTGGCTAAGATAATTACTACCTACTCTATAGTATGGACAACACATCATGTGGGCATACCCATTAAACAAATCCATGTGTAAATGGGATGTTTTCAGCACCCCATTGGCCAAACATAATTTTCATAATAAGGGATTGGCCATGTATATTCACTTGGATATCCAATTTATGTATTATATTTACATTACCATGTACATTCCCAGGACACTAGATTATTGTAGACACCATGTAAACCGTTATACACACCATGTGAACCCTTATACCATATCGTCATTATTACAACCATTAATAACAACTTATTAAACAACAGCACTTGTCAAAGATAATCAAATTAAACATAAATCAATAATAATATAGGATATATCAAGTAAACTGAAGTCATACTATCTTACATTTTATTGACCACCCACAACTATGTAAAGAGAGTTTTTTAAATATGTTATTGATGATAAAAAATGGAAATATTTTGAAAAGTTATAATATTTCATAAAACCCACACTAAAGTCCACAGAATGTACCATATCACCCCAATAAAAACAAGGAAAACCACCCATCCCATAGAAAATACCACATCCATCTATTCTATACAAGTTCTATTGTGTTTTATCTCACATACGAATAATGATTTTTGGGAGTCAAATAGAGTAGATCATGAGCATTGTGCTCACAAAATGAAGAGATCCAAACAACATAATTGTTTAATGAATAATAATCCCATGGTCCTCTATATATCTGAACCACACAGTCATGATTCTGATGATGAACCTGTATCCCTGAAACCATATGAGAAGAATGATTCAATATATGTGTTTTTCTGATTTTTACAAGCATTTTCAGGAACCACAAATCAGTGAAAATGTCCATTGTGTTTTAAAAAGGTGAATAAATTACTCATGTATCATGTTGAAGGATGAATGATTAATGGTTATAACAGGAAAACTAATATTCATTAATTTTGTGAATTTTACATTCTGTGAATTAGTTTCATGAAGAAGGGAGAATTACTAGATGGGAAAAGGAGAGGTCCCACTGAGAGTTCCCTTTGTAGATATTTTATTCATAATGAACATTGGATTGTACGGTTAAGTATTTCTTTTTTCTTCAATGAAGAATAATTACGGACTACATTCTATTTTTCAAAGATCAAGAAGATACTCCATATGATCAATTTTGAAAAGGATAAGTGAACAGTGTGTCATTTAATATATATATAGATTTTGTAGAAACCTGATACATACATGTTATGTAATACACATAGTGTATAAAAATTAGGATGAATAAGATCTGCATGTTTGAAAAGATCTTAATGAAAGGAGTGGTTTTCATGAAATACTATGAATAAATATTACTAACAATTTTTTATGAGTTCAATTACATGAAGCTGTCATATTTAATGAATTGAGAATAAAAAAACTATAAATATTTAACATTAGAACACAAGAAAGAAACAGCATGCCCTTATAAATTTATATGTGTAATGAAAACATTATTTGGAAAATTTGTACACCGATGTAGTGATTTGAGTACACATTTCATGGAGAAATGAATCATAAAATTTTCCAAAATCCCTAGAAATAGGGAATGACGATATCCCTGAGAATAGAAGGATATCCTTAATAAGAGGTAGAAAGAGTCTAACTTAGAAGTTGATCATATGGAAGAGGTTCAACTGTGTTCGGGCTTCTCAAGGGCTTCTGGGTGTCAGGCAGTGCTTTTGGAGTTGCAAAATCTGCTTCTGTAAAGCTTCTAAAACTTGGAGGGGGGGTCGCCTGCCTTAGTCGAAATTGTGGATTTTTTTCCAACTATTATTAAAAATGTTGGAAAACAGATATTTCCTAATGGTTTGATGAAACAATTTGGGAAAATTATCTAAATTCCATCTTTACCAATAGTTCCTATAGACCGTTGGTAAAAAATGGTTTTCCAACATTTTGATGAAACCATTGGGAAGGCACATCTAAATTCTATATTTACCAATGGTTCATGAAAACCATTGGTAAAGAACACCAATACCAAAGTTCTTTTGAACGGTTGTTATACAAGTATTGGGAAAACTATGATTTCCAGTAGTGTAATGTAGATGTGAGGTTTACATAATGGTTTTGGTGAAGCCATGAGCAAGATTTGGATACAAAACTAATGATTCAACACTAATTATCAGCCTCTGATGGATGGCCAACCTAAACGTACCATTAAAAATCTAGAGGATATGAGGAGATAATGATTAATGTATTTCAAATTTTTACATGACCAAAACCTTCCCCAACTGATGTTATCATTTGAGAATACATTCCATTCTCGCATTTAAATGTCACTTTTTTAGGCTCTATATGGGAAGAGGTGTAAGACACTGAAACTGTTGGGTGATGTTGGAGGGTTGAATTTAATGGGAAATTATCTTATCAAATAGATGGAAGAGAAGGTTCTAACCCTTCAACATCATATTAAAATGACACAATGTCGACATAACATCTATGCACAAAATCATTAATTAAACTAGGATTTTGAGGTCAAAGATAAATTTTTTCATTCATATATCCCCATGAAATAAATTCCTGAAGTTTTGAAAAAAGGTAATTCATTGTCATAGATAAATCGACACCATTGATATCCTTCATCGCATTAGAGAGGAAACCTATCATCTTTCACAACCTCCTAACCTATTTTGAGTAAATGACGAGTTCCATGTATCCCAATTGGGGAAGTACATACAATAAACCTCACATGTAATAAATCTAGATATGATACAATTATGGAATTATCATTCATATGATGTTCATCTATCTATGGTTTTAGATATTATATACAAATTTATATGAAAAAAGCCATCGCATATGGTCAATGTTTTGTAGAAGAACCACACATTTAATATAGTGACATGGGAACCATAATATGTAATGCAAATGAAGTAACTTATCCTATTTTAGTGTTTCATATGAAAAATTTGATGGATAATTTTTTGTAGGTGAAACATTTTAATGGCCAAAACTTTTATAAATTAAATTCCTTTCATAAAAGAGTAATATTACTTAGTAAGAATTGATGTTATAGAAAAAAATGAATTACATTGGTCAATTTAGACCTTGATAAGTTATATTTTATTATATTGAAAATTTGGTTAATAATGATAACCATTGATAGTATAAATGTTATATAGAGATAATATGATTAATATATATTAAAGGTTATGATAAATTCCAATTTACATAGACAAAGGAACTAATGGCCTAGTCTAGTAGGATTCTACTCAATGAAGCCCATTTTTTAGGGAATCATAGTTATATAACATCATAGGATGTTTCCCTTAACCAATTACTACTCGATAATCAACAACTATAACATTAATAAAATTGTGTTTGTTAGATGTTTAGGCTAATTGAGATCATGGTCCAAACCATGTTCACTAGAACACCCTATGAATGAATCACCATCACACACCTTACCCTTTGGGAATTAACTGGTGTAATAAAGCTATATCAATCTTGACTGTAAGAGTATAAATTTAAATATGAAATTTTTAATAAAATAATTATTATATTTATTCCATATTTATTATAACTTTTTAAATGATAAAATATTGAGTTTGATTAAATTATATTTTGATATGATGACACAAAAAAATTATTTTTTGGAAATATATAGTTTAAATAATTAAAATAATTTTGATGAAATAAGTAATTTTTTCTATAAATGATATTTTAAAAAATATTAATATTAAATAATATTTGTTGTATATAAATAATCATATAACATTGTGAAGTCAAATATAATTTTTATGAGGGTCAAAAAATTTAATTGTAAAAAAACAAGAATGTTTCAATAAATGTGGATTTTTATTGAATGGTTTAAAATTTTAAATTTAGAGAATAATTTTTTTAATTTAAAAATTTTTTATCAATAAATTGAAATTATCAAATGGTGAATTTTTCATAATTTTTTGTGATAATTTAATTAATGATTATAAATTAAATATTGATTAAATATACAGTTTTTATTATGACACCAGAATGATGAAAAATTTATGTAATATATGCCATAAAATGTATCCTTGATAAAATATATATTTCTCTTATAAAATTATTAGTTTCTAATTTATTTTAACAATTTTTTAAATCCATAATAAATCCTCCAAAACGTATAATATATTTTAAGGTTTTAAAAAATTTATTTATAAACATGACTCACTTCTACATTACTAGGGGTATTATTTTAATGTGTCATTATACGAGACTTATATATCATTAAAAAATTCCTCCTTGGTATAAACTATGGTGATATTTTTGGTTTCGTTTACTTTTTCATATAGAGTCCAAAACATATGTGTAGAGACCCGAAGCTTGACGTAAATGGACATTACATTACATTTGCGGAATACTTAATACATAACAAAAATAGACACACAGGGACCATAATAGTTTAGTGTCTTTGGAAACATGGAACGTAATCTTCTAATAGTGGTGAAAGATCTTCAACATCTCCAATAAAGTTCTTCCCTTTTTTTCTTACCTAAAACCAATCTTATTATTTTGGGGAAAATAAAACATAAAAAGGGTGAGCTCAAATGCTCAGTAAGGTGAAGCATGGATAAAATAAAACATACCATATACATTTGAACTTAAAAACATTAACATAATGTTTAAACATCAAAAGATTGAGAAATGACCTAAAACATGAAAGTACATAAGGCATATATCATAATGAAACATTAAGAATAATAAAATAGCATGGGAATAAAACTATTAATTGTGGAAACCATTAATCAGATGATATGATTTCTATATTATCCAAGGAATTTCTGCCAATACCATCTTAGTGGACAAATTCCCTTTCTAAATCGAGTTCACTCCTTGTTCCAGTCTTGTATTACAGAACCAGTTTAACTTGTCATTCCTGCCATGTCTATCTCATGAGATATAAATCCTTACCCAATGCATTGGAGGGAGATATAGGTCCCACCCATCTCATAATGAAATCATTCTTACTTGTGCCACAAAATAAGCATACATCATTCATAATAACCCAACGAATAAAATGGGTTTCATAAATATCATCTCATCACCACATAATCCATATAAAAGAAATGGATATCATTTAATAATAGGAAAAGTGAATCCATGTAAATGATAGAGACATTATACTTGAAACATACACATATAAAAATAATTTCATCTTAGATGGAAAATGGTTTTGATAAAACACTTGAAATGAATTCTTGAGGAAAATATCCTTTCTTCTTGAAAATCATTTTCTTTTCACAAAATGCCATGCAATTTTAAAAGAAATAGATTTTTTTGAAAATAGTTAGGAAAAATTTTAGAGTAAGCTTCAGGAAAATAAGGCTATATAAAACCATAAAAATCCTTTCATGTCGTATAAGTTAAAAAAAATTCTTCTCGTACTTTTACAGGAAAAGTCAAAAAAGTACCTCGTAACGTAAACAAAAGAAAGATTTCTTACATACCATGTAGTAAAATTGAAAAATGGGTAAAAATGACATTCAAAATACATTAAAAATCTTTTATAAAACATGTACAAGTATTATAAAAATAACCCCAGTAAATACTTACTTATAAGCAATCTCGGATAAAAATGTGATTTGCAAAATTATCCATTGCCTTAGGTCCGATATGCTTCGTACGTATCTGAACCTCATGTATAATTATTCAAATAATGTCATTGACTTATTACAGAATCATATTCATTGTTAATATATCATATATGGTTCACTTATGACTTTATATTACCCGTTCTTTTGTAAGTTCCATGTTAAAGTTGCGTTTTGGGTAAACTCGTTTTTTTAATCGTAAATGTTTGGACTTGCTGTTCTTGATATTATTACTTATAACATGATTTAAATAATTACATAATGTAAAAAATTATTTATATATATTCATAATATACATATATATATATATATGATATATCGATAAATGGAATTAAAATACACTGTTCATGGAGACGGTAGGCCGTACTTATGCATGAACGCTGTATTCGTTTCCTTATTGAATTGAATGGAATTAATTGGATGAAATAAATATATATATACATAAATACAGTATAATTATGTAATATATTTCATGATTACTTATTATATATACTTTATAATCATTCATGAATGGTTAATCATTGAGAATGAATGTCATCACGATGTGGAGACGGTAGTCCGTACGTACGCACGAGCGTTGATATTGTTCCCATAATTATTGAATTGAATTGGAGAGGATGATACAATATGTCAAAATCAGTATGATTTTATAATAACTATGTATAGTTATTATTTACACCATTATACCCATCCATGTAATGTGGCATTGAAAAACAGATTACACCACGGCGTGGAGACAATATTTCGTACATACGCAAGCGCGGTGATTTCGTTTTCCGTAGGATGGTAGACGGTGAAATAGGGTTGTTTCATACATCTAATAACATATCAGTATATGAGTTATACTGATGTTATTACTTCATAATGAAACAACTAAAGGAGAATAAGTGTAAGAAGAAATAAAGTTGAAAGAATCAGTAACGGACATTAGCTCTTCTTTGAAGCACCTCTTTGAGACCTCCTCTTAGGGAACTAAAATTGGTCTTTGAATAAGGCCAGGACCTCTAGGATGTCTCTACAGAAGTGGATAAGAGAATTTTTCAGGGTTTGTTTGAGCTTTAAGGCTCAAAGTGGTGTGGGGAAGAGAGGGAGGAGGTGCCCTTTTATAAGGCAGGAGAGGGGCACCTTTGGAATCCACAAAAATATTAGTTTAATATAAATTCAAACCCCACATAAAAACCTCCAAAAATTACTTAATTGGAATAATAGATGATATATGGTTGTAATCTCGTAAACCAATAAAATTTAGACATGTAATAAAATTATTTTAAACATTATCAACTTGATTTATCCTTACTTAATCAATTTAATTTTATTTGTGGTAATAACATTATAAATTTTAAATTATAAAAATAAAAATTGATTCCTTTTTAATTTTCCATAATTTGATACTTTATAACATATAAGACCATAAAAATTTAAATTTATAATTTTTATATATTTTTGTGATTTTCAAACAATTTTATAATATGTTAATTTTATAAAATAACAATATTGTCAATTTTGACAATATTCATTTGTATGAATTTAAATAAAATATATACAGAAGATATGTTCAAAATAGAAGCATTAATAGATTCATAAAATTTCATATGTGTCTATAAAATCAGTGTATCACATTTAATAGTTCATATAATATTTATTTTATTATTTTTAGAACCATTTATTTGGTTTATCTCTTAATAAAATAATTACTACAACATTTTTGTAAAAATTTTTAATATACATATTTTTTGCATAAAAATTATATATAAAATCCTATAATTAATATAAATATATTAACTTATAAAATAATAATTTTACTCGAATTTATCATCTTAAAATAACATTATTTAAATTCTTATATTTATTAAATTATGAAGGTGACAACTTTGGCATCATTTAAAATAAAATAATATATTCATCATAATCACATTTAGAAGACTCCAAACGATTATATATTAGGTCATTGGATGATTATGGTATAGATATACACTAAAAATAAGTTTTGGTCATGTTTTTGGGACTTCTAATGGGTATTATTATTTCAATAAAAACTATATAACTGATTTTTCACTTAATAAATAATTTCTGCATCATTAATGTATCACCATTAATGACAATTATTTAATTCCTAAAAAATCTAAATAAATTATCATGATTTAGATAATTATATTATCTTTTTGGAGACTATTCATGTTCGAAGTTTAATTATGTTTATCAATAAATTAAAATTATTATACTTATAACATTTAAGAGAGTGACATGTTGTCACATTCTTTTGTTTTTATAATAATTAAATTATTTTCATGGTCAAAAGTCCATAAAATGAATCTAATCCGACCCTTAGGTGATATGGGTCTACTTTTATCCATCCAATAAAATTTTGGCATGTGTTAGGGTAATTTTACAATATTATACTTACCCTTAATTACCGGATTTACCTTTAACAATGGTAAATAAAATTTACTGTAGTTACTATTCATAATTTCCAAAAATAAAAAGTAGCCTATTAACATAATTTGGACCTACTGATTCCAAATATGGAATCCATTTTTTCAAATTAAATACACAGAAGTTTCAGCAATTAAATTAAAATTAATCCCGTTGTTGAATGAAAACGGGTTTTTGTTTAAAACATTGCAAAAGATTGAATTGATTTAACCTATGAATTCAATGTAAAATCAATGATAATGACATATATTATATTAAATTGTAAAAATATATTCTATTTATACTTTAAAACCATTTAATATTATAATTTAACAACATAAGTTATTACGATGAAAAAAGATATTTTTATTTAAAATATACCGTGTTTTTACTATTCATTAAAATATGAATGTTATTAGAAAAATATGAAAAATTTATCCAAGGTAAAATTTTATATCCTGATTCCAAGGAATAATTTTATTTTGTAAAATTGAACTTATAAAAATGTCATAATCTAGATTTAATGTTGGTCCGCCATCAAAAGGCTGCAAAACAACATTTTTTTAAAAATACTTATTTTACTCGAAAAAATTATTTTGTTGTTATACCATGTTCTAGAAAATGTTTATGATGAATAATAATTTTATAAAATTAAATATTTAGTTAATACTATTCATAACGGCTAGTTCATAATAATATTATAAAAATATATCGTTGTTTAGTAAAACTCGGTATTTCGTACAACACACGCTATCGAGGAAGGTCACGATTGCGAGTAATGCAAGCCAATTCAGGGTTTCATGTAGTGCACGACTCCTTTTTTGTTTCGTATAAAAAAAATACATTGAATATATATATATATATACTCAATGTTTCGTAGAATAACTACTATCAAACAAACAAGAAATTGTGTGTAACACGATCCAAGAATAGTGTTGTGTATACTACAAGCTAATACGGTGTTGAGTATAGCGCAAGATAATCTTGGTGTAGCTTACAACAGAATATATGAAGGAAATTAAAATTAATATATCTTATAAAATCTCGGGTTGTTACATTCTACCTCCCTTATAATGAATTTCTTCCTAGAAATTCGTCGGGTTTATAAATCGTTTACTATTCATAGAAACCAACATCGTAAAAAGGAATACTAAAACATAATTTTAAAAAATAAAGTAAGAAATGTAACGATTACCCAAAGTAACTCATCACTGGGTTTCCATATAGGAGAACATAGGTGAAAATATGGATATGGAAGAATAATCTAGCAATCATGTTCTGATGGAGAGTGGTAGAGAACATGGCTATGAAAAATCCATCAATCATAAAGCCATAAATTTGTGATGATCTAAGGTACCATATGATTCATCGGATATAAGAGCACTAGGACAACATTTTAGGTTTTCAATATCATTTCCCTAAAGTTTAAAATTTTCAATCAGAAGAAGTACTTGCTTGATTTTTGTACAATCTCACTGTTATTCATGCTTTCAACTATTTTCACTTCATCTCTTAATGAAATGAAGTTGAATTTGTTATTCGTGAAGTGTTAACAGATCATGTGATTGAATGATGGGTCATTCCATCTGTTTCAAACAAATGTTTAGGAAAATTTATCAAATATACATAAGTCCATCTATGGTGAGTTTAATCATATACGATTCCAAAAATGAACTTAAACTTCATATATCATACCGCTTAATAAAATAAAACTAGTTTCTACTAACAAAGGACTTCATGTAGGCCATTGGTGGGTGATAAAGGCCAGTCACACTTCGGTTGTGGATTCGATTCCCACATCCTTGTCAAACATGATGGGCTGTCACCCGTCCTACAGGTTGTCCTTTTTCTAAAACTACATTACTATAACATCCCATCAATAATATCAAAAAATAGTTCTATCCTTAAACAATATTTTCTTATATCCAACATAATCCATTCCAATCTTTAGGCTTTTCTAAAATACTTCAGTCTAAGATCATAGTATAAAGAAAATGATTATTTGAAATGTCACATAACAATCACGTGAATTCCCTCATTTATCCCCCATATATCATAAGATATATCTTTTTGGTTAAATTACAAACATGTGAATACCTTAATCATGTATTCTCTTGAAGAATGAATACCCATTGAACTTTAGTTAAAACATGAATATTGTTAGATTTTAACACTTTCCATATACCGAAATCCCAAAAATTCTATATACTCAAACCATAATATCACTTACTCCTTATATCAGACATGAGCTCATGAATACAATCAAACATCTCATTATTTTCTTATCCCTTCAGTATGCGCATTTCATCTACTTTCCAAAAATATCTGAATAGCCTTCCATGGTTACTGATATATACTTTCAGAAACATTAGGAAAAATAGTAGTGTAACATTCCTTAGATGATTCTTTATTCCATAGTTTTATACATTATTCTTTACAAACATACAATAATTCCACTAACTTCTTAAACCACTGATTGAGATTCATCATTTCTTTCATCTAATATTTCATTTTTAGTCTCTTCATCATCATCCACATAAATACTACTCATATGACCATGCTGATTTTCTTCATGAGATTTTTCCTTTGGGCATTAGTTTGAATAATGCCCATACATTCCACATTTAAAACATCTAATCATTGTAGATGTCATAGAAATACCATTATCCTTGTCTGTGGTGTTAACTGAACCTTTTCCTTTTCACATACTAGCTTTGAGTCCTTCTTTTCCACACCCAAAGCATCTTCTAGTTCATTTGAAACATTCTCCCTGATGTCTCTTCCCACATGATTTAAATGAGGGAAATTGAACTTTCATTCCTCTATGATCATCATGAAACTCCATCTTTCTCTTATTATCTGAGTCGGGAAACTTACCAATTTTTAGATTATTGATCATATTATGAGATTTATGATTTGGCATAAAAATGATGTTTGGACTTCCAAATCCTGTTTCATTTGGTTTCTCATGAAGAATATCATTCCATTTTCCGTCATATCCTCCATTATCGTGAATCTCATTGTTTCCAGAAATTTTCTAAAACCCAAAAATAATAGTGTGAGAGGAAAAAATCATACTAGGGAAAAAAATAGTAAATGGGGATTACCCACAATATCTAACATCTTAGGTTAAATTATAAGATCGTTACCGTAGTTCTAGGACTATATCCTATACTTATACTTATCCATAGGGACATCCCTAGACATACCTTAGAAATATCTCTAGGGATCTCACTAACGTTTTTGCATCATAGTTTCCAAAGGATGACTAATCCTTTCCTCTGATACCAACTGTAGAGACCCGAAGCTTGACATACAAGGACATTACATTACTTTTGCGGAATAATTAATACATAAAAAAAACAGTCACACAAGGACCGTAATAGTTTACTGTCTTTGGAAACTTGTAACGTAATCTTATAATCATGGTGAAAGATCTTCAACATCTCTCATAAAGATTTTCCCTTTTTTTCTTACCTAAAACCTTTCTTTATATCCTGCGGAAAATAAAACATAAAAAGGGTGATCTCAGTGCTCAGTAAGTGTAATAATGGATAAAATAAAACATTCCCTATAAATTTGAACTTAAAAACATGAACATAATGTTTAAACATCAAAAGCATGAGCAATGACATAAAACATAGAAGTACGTAAGGCATAGATCATAAAAAAATTATGAATGATAAAATAACATTGGAATAAAACATGTAATTGTGGCATCCATTAAGCACATGATATGATTTCCATATTAGGCAAGGTGTTGCTTCCAAGACCATCTTAGTGGACAAAGTCCCTTTCTGAATCGATTTCACTCCTTATTTCAGTCCTGTATTACTGAACCAATTTAACTTACTGTTCATACCATGTCTATCTCATGAGATATAAATCTTTACCCAATTCATTAGAGGGAGATATAGGTCCCACCCATCTCATAATTAAATCATTATTACTTTTTCTGCAAAATAAACAAACATCATTCATTATAACCCAATGAATAAAATGGGTTTCATAAATATCATCCCATCATCACATAATCCATATGAAAGAAATGGATATCATTTCATAATAAGAAAAGTGAATCCATGTAAATCATATAGTCATTATACTCCAAACATACACATATTAAAATAATTTCATCTAAGATGGAAAAAGGTTTTGATAAAACACTTGAAATGAATTCTTGAGGAAAATATCCTTTCTTCTTGAAAATTATTTTCTTTTCACAAAATTCCATGCAATTTTAAAAGAAATATATTTTTTTGAATGTAGTCATGAAATCTTTTTGAGGTAGCTTCATGAAAATAAGGCTTTATAAAACCGTAAAAATCCTATCATGCCGTATAAGTTAAAGAAACATTCTTTCGTACTTTTGACAGAAATGTCAAAAAGTACCTCATAACGTAAACAAACAAATGATTCCATACATACCATGTAGTAAAAGTCAAAATGGGTAAAAAGGACATTAAACATTCATGAAAACACTTTTATAAAACATTTTCATGGATGATAAAAATAACCCTAGTAAATACTTACGTATAAGCAATCTCGGATAAAAATTAGATTTGAAAAATTATCCCTTACCTTAGGTCCGATATGCTTCATACGTCTCCAAAACTCCTTTGTAATGATTTAAATAATTTCATTGACTTATTAAATAATCATATTAATTGTTATGATATCATATATGGTTCACTTATGAGTTTATATTACCCGTTCTTTTGTAAGTTCCATGTTAAAGTAGGGTTTTGGGTAAAATTGTTTTATTTATCGTACATGTTTGGACTTATTGTTTTTGATATTATTACTTATAACCTGGTTTACATAATTATAGAATGTAAGAAATGATTTATATATATTAATAATATACATACATATATATATATATATATGATATATCAATAAATGGAATGAAATACACCGTTCATGGAGACGGTAGGCCGTACGTTTGCATGAACGCGGTTTTCGTTTCCTTATTGAATTGAATGGAATTAATTGGATGACAGATATATATATATACATAAATCAAATATCATTATGTCATATATTTCATTATTACTTATTTTATATACTTTATAATCATTCATGAATGGTTAATCATTGAGAATGAATCTCATCACGTCGTGGAGACGGTAGTCCGTACGTACACACGAGCGATGATATCGTTCTCATAATTAATGAATTTAATTGGATAGGATGATACAATATATCAGAATCAGTATGATGTTATAATAACTATTTATCGTGATTTTTTACACAATTATACCCATCCAAGTAAGGTGGTGTTGGAAAAACAGATTACACCACGACATGTAGACGGTATTCCGTACGTACGCATGCGCGGTGATTGTTTCTCCATAGGATGGATAGATAGTGAAATAAGGTTGTTTCATAATTATAATAACATTTCAGTATATTATTAATTCTGATTTTATTACTTTATAATGAAACAACTAATGAAAAATAAGTGGATGAAGAAATAAAGTTGAAAGAATCGGTAATGGACATTACCTCTTCATTGAAGTGCCTCTTTGAGACCTCCTCTTAGGGAAATAAAAACGGTCATTAAAGAAGACAAGAACCTCTAGGATGTTTCTAGGGAAGAGGATTAGAGAAATAGGCAGGTTTTGGAAGAGCTTGAAGGCTCAATGTGGTGTGAGGAAGAGAGGGAGGAGGTACCCTTTTATAAGGGCGGAGAGGGGCACATTTGGAATCCTCAAAAATATTAGTTTAATATAAAATCAAACCCCACATAAAAACCTCCAAAAATGACTCAATTTTCATATTAGATGCGATAGGGTTTTAATCTCATCAACCAATAAAATTTAGACGTGTTAGGAAAATTATTTTAAACATAATCAACTTGATTTATCCTTACTTAATCAATTTATTTTTATTTGTGGTAATAACATTCTGAATTATAAATTGTAACAAAAAATAACTTATTTGTTGTGAATTGTAAATAATTGGATACTTTGTAAAATTAAATATCATATGAAATTAAATTTATAATTTTTATATATTTTTGTGATTTTTAAACAATTTTAAAATATGTTATTTATATAAAATAAAAATAGTGTCAATTTTGACACTATTCATTTATATGAATTTAAATAAAATACATACAGAAGATATGTTCAAAATAAAAGCTTTAATAGATTCATAAAATGTTATATGTATCTAGAAAATTAGTGGAGCACATTAAATAGATCAAATAATATTTATTTTGTTATTTTTAAAACCATTTATTTGGTTTATCTCTTAATAAAATAATTACTATAACATTTTTGTATAATTATTTAATATACTTATCTGTTGCATAAAAATTAAAACTAAAATACTATGATGAATATAAATCTAAAACATTTCATAATAATACTTTTAATAGAATTTATCATCTTAAAATCACAATATTTAAATTGTTATATTTATTAAATTATGAAGATGACAACTTTAGAATCATTTGAAATAAAATAATATAAGTGTCATAATCACTTTTATAAGACTCCAAACGGTTATATATTAGGTAATTGGATGATTATGGTATATATATACACTACCAATAAGTTATAGTCAGGTTTGTGGGTCTTTTAATGGGTATTATTATTTCAATAAAAACTATATTACTGATTTTTTTCACTTAATAAACAATTTCTACATCCTTAATGTATCACCATTAAGGACAAATATTTAATCCCTAAAAATTATAAATAAATTATCATGATGTAGATAATTTTAATAAATTTCTGGAGACTATTAATGTTCGAAGTGTTATGATGTTTATCACTAAATTAAAATTATTATACTTATAAGATTTAAGAGAATGACATGTTGTCACTTTCTTTGGTTTTAATAATAATTAAATTATTTTCATGGAAAAAATTTCATAAAATGAATCTAATCTGACCCTTAGGTGATATGGTTCTACTATTAGTAATCCAATAAAATTTTGGAATGTGTTAGGGTAATTTTATAATATTATATTTACCTTTAATTACATGATTTACCTTTAACTATGGTAAATAAAATTTTCCGTAGTTACTATTCCTAATTCCAAAAAATAAAAAGTAGCCTGGTAACATAATTTGGACCCAATTATTCCCAATATGGAAACAATTTTTTCAAATTCAATATACTTAAGTTTCTGAAATTAAATTAAAATTAATCCCGTTGTCGAATGAAAATAGGTTTTTGTTTAAAACATTGCAAAATATTGAATTGATTTAACCTATGAATTCAATGTATAATCAATGATAATGACACACATTATATTAAATGGTAAGAATATATTATATTTACACTTTAAAACCATTCAATATTATAATTTAACAGCATATGTTATTATGGTGAAAAAAGTTGTTTTTAATTAAAATATACCGTGTTTTTACTATTCATTAAAATATGAAAGATATCTAAATAATATGGAACATTTATCCAAGGTAAAATTTTATATCCTGATTCCAAAGAATAATTTTATTTTGTAAAATTAAACTTATAAAAATTTCAAAAACTAGATTTAAAGTTGGTGTGCCATCAAAAGGCGGCAAAACTGCATTTTTTTGAAAAATACTTATTTTACCCGAAATATTTATTTTGTTCTTATACCATATTCTAGAAAATGTGTATGATGAATAATAATGTTATAAAATTAAAATTTTAGTTATTACTATTCATGACGGCTAGTTCATAATAATATTATAAATATATATCGTTGTTTAGTAAAACCAGGTATTGCATACAACACACGCTATCGAGGAAGGACACGATTGCATGTAATGTAAGCCAAGTCAGGGTTGCGTGTAGTGCACAACTCCTTTTTGTTGTGTATAAAAAAATACATTGAATATATATATATATATACTCAATGTTTCGTAGAATAACTACTATCAAACAAACATGAAATTGTGTGTAACACGATCCATGAATAGAGTTGCGTATACTGCAAGCTAATACAGTGTTGCGTATAGCGAAAGATAATCTTAGTGTAGCGTAAAACAACAGATATGAACGAAATTAAAATGAATATATCTTATAAATTCTCGGGCTGCTACAATATGTTTGGAAATCAATAAAGCATTATCATCTCTTCTCTGATATAAACCCAAAAATCACCCATTAATCTTTTATTAAATACTTTTTAGAATATATTTTATCTAAACTTACCAATATATAGCCCCCCCATGGTTCCCACAAGCTCATTATAATATCCTCTCAAGAATTTAGAAGTTCCCTCTCAATGTGATGGATCAACTCCTTCTAATCTTTTTTCTAACACCTTGTTTGCACTATGACCATTAATTTATAATTGATCATGTAGGGTTATGTTATTATACATCCCAATTACTTACATATGTTTTTAAATTTATTATAGTTTCCATTCACTTCATCAATAAATACTATGATTCTTTATGTACTATTATTATACTATAGAAATTTTCTATGATTTTTCATGCCAAACAACTGTGTCGTGAATACCCATTCCAATTCCAATCAAGGGTATTAAAATAGATTTAACTATGTGCCATTGAATTTTTATTTCCATGTATGTATATCACACTCATTAAAAATTCTATTAATAGTGATTACATAATTCCTTATGTTATATAACCTATGTGTTACACTAATGCTTGTACATGATATCAAAGTGACTCATGGTTCTAAAATTATATAACTCTATAATGACTTGGGTAATGATTTAAGATAATTATATTCCATTTATGGGTAATTATAGGTTATATTAATCAGGATATATTATTATTTCTTATAATTTTTCCTTGACCTATATTTATAATTTCACATTTTATATTATTTCCATATTCCCATATAGCCTTTATCTTATCAACTAACATCATGCATTATTGTTCAAGATTACTATTACAACCTCTATTAGGTATAATCAATATTCCTCTTTGATAAGATATATTTATTTAACCAATGATATAAATATTTTATTCTCATATTTGATTTTATAGCTCACTCCTTTCTTATGTACATCAATGGGTCATCATGAGAGGTTTTAGAAGATCCATTAAATATAATTGCATGTTATAATGTTTTAAAATAACAGTATTGAATTTATTTTTCATGTTGTTATGATATGTAACTGAATAATCAAATAGAGTACGCATCATGATATTATGGGGTTTTATTATAGGTACCTTTATGTACTAAATCATGAATTAATGTTTTTAAATATATTGTTTTTTATATTTGAATTTTTACTGAAAGGGTTAAAAATAATATTCCGGTGATTTTCATAAAATGGTACTTTTTATAAAAAATAGGAAGATAATATTTATTTTAATTATTAAAATATGAATATAATATTAGGATCCTTGTCTGGTCAATGCTTTAATGTTTACATTATAAATTTTCATGGTAATTTTCATGGAAAATATTTTCCATAATATTTTTAATGTTTTTTATTTTAAATTTTTTGTTTCAAAATAAAAATTCTATTTTTATAAAGAAATTTTATAGGGATATTTAGGACTTTTTTTCATATATGATGATATATTTTATGTTATTTATTCTTGAATAGGGATACTATCCAATGATACCTCCCCCATTCTTTCTATGGATTGTTTATGATTGTGATAAACACATTCATTTTTCACATGTTATGATATGTTGAAATGATAAAATGATTGTAAAAAAATATGGTTCATGATTTTTTGAAATGAAAATTATTTTATGATACCATGGAACAAATATATTTAGATTACATTATATGATGGGCGGGTTTGTTAAATCACTCTGATTCATAGGGTAAATTTTTGAATCTTATGAGATAATTACAGTAAATGAGTTGATATATTCAAACCAATATTTGAAAAAGGTAGGGATTCTTGATTCACTATGATATGGGAAACATGTGGTGCTTCATGATACATTATGATTAAAAGAATATGTGTTCATTCTTGGTCTAATATGATATGATGGTCCTGATAGATAACATTGACAAATGATGTTTTTTCTATGCCTTTTAAGGTTCAAAAATCTAACAATTGTTTTATTCATATGATTTAAATTGACAGTTCATGATTGATTTATGTTGATTCGTCACTCTAGTGATTCATTTCTTTTGATATGATATATATTTATGAAATGACTCATGTTTATGATCTATGTTCAATTAGATATTAACTTTGTATGCTATGATCATGATTTCATACCTTTATATGAATATATGATCCCAGTTTTATATCACCCATGTTACCTTTAAATATAATACAAGAATACACATTATTTTGTTTCCTTTTTATAGGATACAAATAGAGGTTTTTGGTTGGGTATGGTAAGTAGAGTACAATGTTTGAATAGTGTTATGATAGTTGATTATGATTGTACCTAAATATGTTTTTTATGTATCTAGTCCCCAGGTACACTAAAACATTATGGTTATGGGTCATGTAATGTTATTATATGTATTAAATATTGTAACGACCCATAATTTTATTGATGAAAATTCCACTTGATCTGATTAAATGTTTTATTATGTAAAATGGTTTTATAAAACATATACAATTAATTGGTTTTATTTCTTTGGATTTTAAGATACAGTTAATAATAGTTACCATTGGAAATATAGTCATTAAATAGTGATCACATGATTAGTATAAATATAGGTCTTTAAAAATCCAATTTACTCAGGAAAATGAAGTGATTACCTCATATAGTAGAATTTATCCATAAAATACCATTTTTTAGAGCTTGAAAACAATGTGTCATGTGTTTTATTTGATCTATACCAAGACCAAGATAATATTCAAGAAATTATGATTTAATGGAATCGCCTACGGGAGAAGTGGAAGTTAATTGAGACTACCACCCATGTGATGTTATCTGAGCCACCCTAAGAGTCTGTTACAATCACACGCCTTAACGTTAGGTCATACATGGGTGCAATATGGTGTTATGTAACAAGACCCTATCACTATAATTATGGTAATTTATTTATAATGAATATGAATTCCGTTTGTTATTGTTACTTTGTAAATTATTTTTAAAGTAAAAATAGTAATATTATTTAATTTTCAATTAAGAAATATATTTATATGATTTAATGGATTTTTTAATAAAATATTATTTTAATAAAATATTATTACTAACGTATTTTTTATTAAATACAAATGATCTTACAGTTTTTAGGAAAACCATTGTAATTTTTATTACAGTTTGAAAGCTATTTTTCAAAACCCATGAATTTTGGATACATGAAGATTTTAATTTGATAGTGAAAATTCAAATATTTAGATATGTATTGAGGTAAAATGAATACCATTTTTGGATTCAGGATGTCTAAATTATATAGCGATGAATTTTTCAAAATTTAAAAAGACATTATAATTTTTGGGAAAAAATTAAATACGGTTTAAATATATAATGTGTTTTAAGACATCATAATGACCTAATGTCGATGCAATAAAATACTATAAAATGTATCTTTAGCCAACATATGTTTTATCTTTAAAAATTATGTGATTTTAGATTATTTGATGAATTTTATGGTGCTGTAGTAGACCACCCAAGACATAAATTTTTTTTAACTTTTAAAAATGTGTTCCTTGAGAGTGTGACTCACCATCACATAAGAAAGCCTAATATTTTAATAATTTTGGCCATTGGCCTTATAAAATAAGGTTTTACACCTCAATTTGGATGATAAAATTGGAAAAACCCAGGTATGGTTTGTGGTTTTAATTAGTTTAATATGTAAAGTCCAAAACAATAATAATAATGAATTCACACTCTTTTCCTATTTAAACCCACTAAATATCCCATTCATATTCTCTCACAAACATATGGATCTGAAAAACACTCTTCCCTCCTCTCTCTATAATCCTCCCAAGGCGCCCCATGCTCCCAATAAGCCTCTCTCAATCCTCTCCCAATCCTTTGGGATAACACATCCAAGTAAGGGATCCTCACTTTCCTTCCTTCCTTATTAATGTTCCTATTTTCTTATATTAATATGCACTTCTATATTCAATTAAAAATGTTATGGTACGATTTCTATTCTCCCCTATACATCTATATTTATTTTTGAATGATTAGATACCCCTTTATCTCTCTTTAATTCCTCCTAGGTACACATGTTACCATGCTGAAATTTCATAAGGGATTTCGTTCGTTCTCGTTTTTTTTTTCTAAATTTCGTTATGTAGGTATTCCCTTTTATTTTCAATTAAAATATATTGGGTATTATTTAGAACCTACCAATAATTCCCTACTTATGTCATAATTATGAGCTACTTATTTCCTTTTCATTATTGCCTCCCATGTAGACCTAGTACCATATGAAATTTCTATAAATAATTTCTCTCTTATCATTTACATTCGAGAAATTTGATTATATTATGCCTAAAAATTACATTACATATATTGGGATATTATGTTACATGACCCCTTTGCAATAAATTTCCGGTATAAATGTTGATTGTCCCCTATCTCTCTCATTAACCCTTTTTTATGATTTCTATTTGATGTCGTTATGCTGCATATGTTACACCAATATTTCCCATGCCAAAATCATCATGTAAGTGAATACCATACCCATTTCTCTATCAAGGGTATTCATATTTATGCACATGCTATTGCTGATTTATGAATTACATTTATGTATTCCACATCTCTTATTCATGGACTAAATTAGTATGTTCAATGAATCCATGATATATTATCATTCTTTTACATTTATGCATGATTTAAAATGTTTGTAAATGTTGTGCCCTAATAGATCTCTTGTGTATTGGGTAAAGATTAGTATCATGATACATGAAGTGATATGAGGGTTTACTAATGATAATTCATGTTCAATCAGGGTTTAATCATGCTAATTCAAGTTCAATGATGGTTTTCTCATCCACCATGTTAAATTATCGTTGGATCAATCTAATATCATGGTAATTGTTGTTGCCAAAAATTTTTATTTTGATAATCATGCTATATAATGCCATTAATTTCATGTTTTTCTTGTTACTATTTGATATTACTATTAACTATCATTTAATTTATTTTTCATGATATGTCTTTTAACTCCCTTAGCAGGCTTTATTGGTCACACTTTTCTTATGTATCTACTCTGGTTATCCCATGAAATGCTATGTACGAAGGAATTTTGATGTTTTGTAAAACAATTTTTCAGTAATTATGTAGTATTTTATGTCTTAAGTATTCATGTAGTGATACTAATTTCACAATACACTAGACATATCGATCCTTAGATTTGTCTTAAGTGTATTTTTATGTAATAAATCATGTTGAAGTGTTTAATATATAGTAGGGTTGTTATAGTTGGTATAAAAGGATAGGTTTAGTTATTTTTTGGGATTAGGATTAGAAAACCCTAGTGAAATCAGTAGGTATACGGGTAAGAAATATAAAAAAATCCCTATATTTTGGTGATCATAGTGTATGTGGTTTATCATGAAACTACATCACATTATAGATACAAACTAGTATAGGTGGATCTAGATTAGATTTATCTACGGGTAAAACCCCAAAAAACACTTTGATCTATAATCGAATGGGAATTGGTGCCCGAAAATGGTCCTTGGATCACTCTTGGTTATGAATCTCCGATAATTTTTTTTCAAAAAATATTTTCCTTACATCCTCTGAATTAATATGGAAAAGTAATTTATTCTTTCATGTAAAAGGATAACGAATCCATCAGAGCATATGTGGAAAACATCACAAGGCTTGCATGATATGACTCTGGCTTCGTTGTTACCCATGAATGCATGGTTGACCACATCTTTGGTGGTCTGAAACCTATAATACGGAAATCCTTAACTATCTGTGACATGAATATTTATGAGGAAATTTTCTGATGTTCCCTAAAAGTGAAAATAGATATATGTGAATATTAGTTGTATCATGGGGGTAAGAAGGGTAAGGTGGAATTTAATTCTGGTGATCTAATAGATAAATCCAACAATGCTAAGAAATTACAGCACCCTACATTCTAATTGTTTGTAAAGAATAAACCCATAAATTGGTTGAAGGGGATGAGGAAATTATATTTTTGTGGAAGAGAAGGGAACCTGAACATTAACTATCAGAAAGAAAAATCCACTATTGTGACTGAGGATAGGAACACATCATTCGACCCTCAACAAATTTTTCATTACATCAACTACAATGAACTAGGGAAATTTTAAAACTAGTGCCATATGCCATGGGTTTTATAAGGAAACCAACAACCTCCAAGGCATTAAGGGAGAGTTTTTTCCATCACTATCATGGATGTGAACCATGAAAATGATGTGGTTACAGGTATGATAGTTATTCATTCAAGAGTAGAGAAAGAACATTTTCATTCTAGTTCTATGCATTATTTTATATCTTAAAATATTATTAGAATTATTCCAACACCACCAAATATCATGGAAGAAAATAATTCAGTGAGAAAAGAAAAAGGGGAAATAATTTCAACCTATGAATATAACTTATCCCCTATCAAAATTTATGGTTTTAACTTCCTGCGAACCTCATAAAACACCCACTGGTGAAATTTTATTTAATTCATAGCTTGTATTATCTTTCCCTATATAGATCCAACATTAATTGTCATGACAGTTAAATCGATCTCCATACATAGAATCAACCCAAAATTGTATATAAGTTCAAGGTTGAGGATGAATCTTTTATTGCACCATCATTTCATGTGTGGATATTAATTTATTATGAGAATGTGTTTCTTGGTTAGATGATTATGTCTGAGGGAGAAAATATCTATGAATACATGCCTATTGTGAGGGAATTCCCAAATGTGTTTCCTGAAGAATTTCCAGGTCTTCCTCCTAGAAGAGATTTTGAAATCAAGATTGATATTATACCTAGGGAATTCCCAATATTGAAGACTCTATATAGAATGGATTTTGTAGAGCTTGATGATCTAAAGAAACAACTACAATAGAATCTTGTTAAAATGTTTATACGCCCAAGTGCTTCATCATGGGGTGCACCGGTACACTTTGTCAAGAAGGATGGGTTATTGAGAATTCGTATTGATTATCGTGAGCTCAAAAGAATCATTATAAATAACCAGAATCATATGACACGAATTGATGTCTTGTTCGATCAGCTACATGGATCACAATACTTCTCCAAGGTGGATTTGTGGTCGAGATATTACCAAGTAATGTTGAAGAAGGAGGATATCCCCAAGACTGCTTTTCAGACATGTTACAAGCACTATGTATTCATAGTAATTCCTTTTAGACTAAATAATTATCTAGATATCATAATGGTCTTAAAATATATTGTCTTTATAGATTACATCAAAAAAATTGTGGTAGTATTTATAGATGATATTCTAATACACTCCAAAACCAAGGTGGATCATGAGAGGCATATAAGAATTGTACAAGAGACCTTGAGCAAGGAGAATATATATGAAAAGTACATAAAGTGTGAGTTTTGGTTGAAGGAGGTTTCATTCATGGGTCATATCATCACATGAAATGAGATATGTATGGATCCATCCGAAATAGCTACAATTGAGGGATGGTTAAGGCCAACATTAGTGAATGATATCCGTAGATTCCTTGGGATACCTGAGTATTGTCAACAATTTGTGAGAAATTTTTCATGATTTTCAAACTCTCTTACCAAGCTAACTCAAAAGGTATTAATGTTTTTTTTCTATTGATGAATGCGAAGAGAGTTTAAAGGAGTTTAAAAGGAGTCTTATCGAAGTGATCACGCTCACACTACCTACTAATAGAGATCTTTTGTGTGGTATTTAGTGATTATTCAAAGAAGGTCATGGGACATGTATTGATGCTAAATAAAAATTCATTGCCAATGATACAATTTAATTAAAAGTTTGTGTGAAAAATAATCAAATATATGATTTGGTGTTGGATGAAACATTCATTGATTTAAAAACATCGCTCCATTACTTTTTTGGGGAGAAGTGTGAAATATATACGGATCACAAGAGATTCAAGTATATATTCAAAACGAAAGAGTTCAATATGCACCATATAATATGGTTAGAGCTAATCAAAGACTATGTCTACCCAATTCACTACCATCTATTGAAAAAAACAAGTTGGAAGATGCTCTAGGTAGAAGGGATCAAATAACTATTTCATGCTGAGAATTGAAAAGAATCCAATATTCTTATATTTTTTGAATATTGACATGGGAAACCTAAATAAGTTAACATAATCAATCATTTCACAAATTTTTTCTCAACCATATCTTCTGGAAATGTTATAGGATACTCAAAAGGATGATGTCAAAATTAATAATAACGTGTAAATTATTGGGAAAGGGAAATCCTCGGTGTTAAATTTTAATGATTCAAGAATTCTAAGATATGGGTCAAGACTATGTGTTCCATAAAATCTAATGTTAAATAATGATCTTTTGGATGATTCACATAGTTCAAATTTCTCCATTAACCCCGGAAACACAAAGATGTCTAGATCTTAGAGAGAATTATTGATGGGATAACCTAAAGAAAGATATATCTAAGTATACATCAATGTGTTTGGTATGTCAGTAAGTGATGGCTGATAGGAATATGTCAAAGGTGATGATGCAACCATTACCCACACTAACCAAGAAATGGGGTAACATCACCAGAAACATTGTCACAGGAAATCTGAAGACATCCAAATGAAATAATTCTAACTAGGTTGTTTTGGGTCATCTTACAAACACTTCACACTTCATTGCAATTTGGGAGTATTTATCATTTGATAAACTTGAACTTATATACATCATAGAAGTGGAAAGGTAGCATGGGGTACCACTATCTACTATATCATATCGAGATACAAGATTCACCTCTAAGTTCCAGAAGCATCTCCATCATGCTCTGAATATCGAGTTGATATTCAATATGTTTTATATTCCTCAAACAGATTCCCAATATAATCATACTATAAAAACACATTAGGACATGTTGAGAGAATTTTCAATGGACTTTAGAGGAGGATGTGATCAACATCTTCTTCTAGTTGAGTTCTATTACAACAACAGTTTCCACTGATGAATCCAAATGGAACCTCATAAAGACCATTATTAGAAGAGGTATTGAACATTGACTTGTTGGAAAGATGTTGGGGAGAGAAATCTCTT
Source organism: Viscum album (assembly GCA_963277665.1). Taxonomy (NCBI): domain Eukaryota; kingdom Viridiplantae; phylum Streptophyta; class Magnoliopsida; order Santalales; family Viscaceae; genus Viscum; species Viscum album. Next base: position 362,778,163 of record OY728148.1, on the reverse strand, counting down.
AGGTCAAGAAATGGTCGGGGAAATAACAGAGAAAGTCAGACCATCCAGTAGCACCTTAAAGCTACTCAGATTTGACAAAAGTGCTATGTTGATAATCATCGATGAGACCTAGAGATTGATGTTGGAGACTTTTTAATCCTTTTCATATAACCTAGGAAGAGGTTTATGTGATATGGGAATAAATAAAAGCATAATTCAAGGTATATCGGCCATTTTGAGTCCTTGATCGGATTAGAGCATGGCATATTGACTAGAGCTCCCACCGAACATGTCTCACGTACATGATGTATTACAGCTATCACTAATGAGGAATTAAATACTTAACCCATTTCATGTACTCAATCCAATGGTGGTACTATTGTATACTGACCTCTATTATGAAGATAAGGTGGTGAAGATGTTTGATCATATAGAAAACATTCTACCAAATAAGACGACGCCCCTCATCAAGGTGTTGTTGAAAACCCACATGATTGATGAAGAAATGTTTGAATCAGAGGAAATGAAGAAGTCATGTTACCCTCATCTATTTTAGTATGTTAAAAGAAAATTTGGATGGTGAAATTTATTTAAGGGGAAGATTGTAACGACCCAAACTTTTCTTAATAAAAACTCATCATGATCTGATTAAATGTATAATTAATTAGAATGGTTTAATAAAAAATATGCACTTCATTAGTTTTATGATTTTGGATTTCAAAATACCTTTAATAATTGTTACCATTTCTAATATAGATATAGTATAGTGATCAGATTATTAGTATAAATATATAGCTTTAACCAATACAATTTACTCAGACAAACGAAGCTATAACCTCATCCAGTAGAATTTCCCCCTAAGAATTTCATTTTTCGGATCTCAGAAAGAAGCTGGAATCACTGGGCTTCTCTCTTGACCAATCCCAAGTCGAGATTCAATAGTTTAAGCTTGAATGGAATAACGTATAGGGGAAGTGGAAGTTAATAAAGATTACCACCCGAGCGATGATATTCGAGCCATTCCAAGTGCCAATCACCATCAAACACCTTACCCTTAGGTCTTATGAGGGTTTTATAATGGGTCATGTAACAAGACCATAGATGTATGATTATGTGCATTATTTTTTATGTATAAATAATATACATTCGTTTTATTATTGTTACTTCGTAAATGGGTTTTAATGTACAAATAGTATTTTTAGATAATATTAATTAAAAAAATATATATTAATGAGTTAACAGTTTTTTTATTAAATAATATTTTAATAAAATATTATTATTAAATTTATTTTTGTGAAATATAAATGATCATTAATTTTTATTAATACAATTGTAGTTTTTATTAATGTTTGAAATATGTTTTTGTCAAAACCAATGAATTTTCAATAAATTAACCTTTTTATTTTATAATTAAAAAATAAAATATTTAGAAAACAATTTAGGTAAAAGTAATATCATTTTTGGATTCAGGATGTCAAAATTATCGAATGGTGATTTTTTCATAATTTTTCGAGACAGTCATTGTTTTGGGTAAAAATTAAATACCATTTAAACATATAATGTGTTTTATGACATCATTGTGACAAAATAATGATATAATGAAATAATATATCTTTTTTTCAAACATTATATGTTTTATAATTAGAATAATATGATTTTATATTTTTTTTATTAATTATATGGTGCCTTAGTGGACCCTCCAAGACATATAAAACATTTTAAATTTTTAAAATTATTTATTTGAGAGTGTGACTCACATCCACATAAGAAAGACTAATATTTTAAAATTTCTGGACATTGTCCATATAAAATAATTTTTTCCACTCTACTTTTTCAAAAAACTTGGGAAAAAAATTATATGATTTGTGGTTTTGATTTGTTTAATATGTAGTGTCCAAAACCTAAATAATAAAGATTTCCGTCTCCTTTCCTATATAAACCCACTCAATATCCCATTAATATTCACTCAAAACATTTGGAGCACGACCAAAGTCTATGCTTCCTTCTCTATAATCCATCCAAGGTTCCCAAATATCCCAATAACCCTCTCCAAAACCTCTCCCAAGTCTTCTGGTTCACAAATCCATGTATGGTATCCTCACTTTCCTTACGTCCTTATTTGTGTCCATGTTTCCTTATATTGATATGCCATTTTATTTTCAATTAAAAATGATCATTTATGACATATACCCCCCCTTATGTATACATAATTTTATTTAATGATGATATATCTCTTTCTCTCTCATTAATGGCTCCCATGTACACCTGTTACCATGCCTACATTCGGTCAGGAATTTCTTCCTTTCTCATTTTTGGCCAAATTATTGTATGTTTTTAAACACTTTTGTTATAAATTTAAAATATTGAAATATGATTTACCTCCTCCCCCATACTACCCTCATTATATTTAAATTAAAATAAACCTATTTATCTTCCATTAATGCCTACCTGTCACGAACCAGCCCGGGTCGACCCTGAACCAGTCACCCGAGCCGGTCCGCGGCATGGCCCGAGGGGCGTTCCCGATCCCCACGGGCTGGCAACAAGTGCCGGGCATTAAAATTTGAATCGTTGGGAACGATTTCCGCCCAAACCAAAAACATGATCAAAAGAACGAATACAACTTAAACCAACAAAAAAACACTAAAGTCATAAACAAACTATACCACGACATACCTCCATGTGACCTCGCGGGTCACCACCCAACTAAAACCAACGTCACTCCCACACTGAGCGACTCAAGCAGGAGAACCTGAACAAATGGAACCTGCAACTGAAAAGGTAAAAGATAGGCGTGAGAACAAAAGTACTCAGTAGGTGAGCCCCACACCAAATCCCAATGCACAGCCAGTAAATAAAGAATCTACATAATCCAGGTTTGAACTTAAATGTATAAATGTAAGTTTTCATAATGCTTTACTTGAAAATCAAACACGACGCATTTCCCTTATTCCTTTTTGAAAGTTAATTCCCTTTCATTAGTTTTGAACTCATTCTGAAAAGAAAAGTGTTACATTTTCAAATCTCACCCAAAGAGAATTAAGCATTTTCATTTGAAAACCCATTTTTCCCAAAGTCTAACAGTATAGGCTGTGAAATATGACTGAAGGCAAACAAGCAGGAAAACAAGTGCATGTAAAGGTAAACAGGCAAGGAAAACCAAGTACAAGTAAAAATAAACCAGAAGTTATCAGCAATAACCATGGGCACACACACACACTCACACACTCACACACACACACACATACTCACACACGCACACACTCACACCCAAGTGGTCCCCCATATGCCGACGGAAGGCACCACGCCAGAGATGGTAGAGCACTATGGGTAAATCCCCTAAGGTTCATCTAGCTCGCGTGGGACCCTAGAACCTCGTGTCTCGGTGAAACGTGGCTTAGAAGGCCACGACCCTCAGAAAACGTGGCTTAGAAGGCCACGAACCTCAGAACACGTGGCTTAGAAGGCCACGACCCTCAGATCTCATAGGTTTAGTTAGTGTTGCAATCGTCAATCCAGCTAAGTGAAACAGGGACGACACCCATCCGGCTCACTAGCACACTAGTTCTAGTCCGCCCACCTAGATACCCAGGGTTTCCCGTGTGCTCAAACAAGCTTCACATTCACATAGTATATTTCTTCCTCATATCGCAGGCCAAACAAGATATCGCACACAAAAGTCACCATTTCCACACCCAAACAATATTTCAAAACTCACGCACGTCAGAAATACCTTTCTGAAAATATAAATGTCATTACCTAATCATTTCGCAAAAACCCCTTTTTGGAAACACTCAAACAAGAACATAAACAACTTTCACAACCCAGAAAGCATTATTTTTAATATCACAACAAGGGAAAACATCTTTCGTCAACCAAGAACCACACGTAAAGTTTCCAAAAACAATTTCAAAAGGTCACACGACGTTTTCTCTAATCAAGGTTATAAGAAAACACCATTTTCCATAAACAGTACATTTACTAATTTACACATGCCAAAAACATTTCAAAACCCAATTCAACATGTCTTTCGTTACTCAGGAAGAACCATTTAGCGACATTAATATGAAATCCCACAATTGAAACCAAGAAAACACTTTTAATGAAATTCTAGAATTAAACAGTTTGCATTATCAGAAAATCACCACACTAAAAAAAACTACTTAATATTATTTTCTTAAATTTACTGAAATTTAATAAAAGGAAAAGGAATAAATAAATTCTTAATTTAGAGGCAAGTGCATAGGGAGACCTACCTCGGATCGGAACGAAGAACGACACGGCGCGAAGCTCTTGTTGCGTAAAGGTCGCAGCGTGTTGCGTCGTCAAACTGGTCCTAAAACAATAGGTCGTTAAGCAGGCTCATTAATGACAACATACTAATAATAATAATAATTATAATATTATTAACGTAACAAAAATAATAAACATTATATGAAATTGACCAAAAAAAATAAGAAATAAAAAAAAAATTGAAAACAATTTACAGCAGGGGTTTGCGGAGCAATAGCGAGGCCGGAGGGGAGGTCGGGGGTTCGGAGGTCACGCGGCGCGGCAGCAGGAGCAGGAGGGGAGCGGACGGCGGCGGTTCCGTCTTGGACGAGGCGGGACGACAGGGAGCAGGGGGTCGCGGGGTTCCGGCTTGGGCGAGGGAGGAGGCGGCAGGCGCCGAAGCGGGACGGCAGAGAGGCCAGCAGGCGGGACGGGGGTGGAGGCGGCAGGGCGCGGCAACGGGAGTAGGAGGGGAGTGGGGAGCCGCGTGGGGGAGAGGGAGCAGGAGGGCGGAGGTCAGGAGAGGAGGCCGGCGGTGACGGAAGACCGGACCGGAGATACCAGATTCGGCGTCAGAGGGATGCGCGGCGTGAAGAAGAGTCTTGAAACGGGAGTCGGGCAGGAACAGGCAGCCTCGCGGTGAGGGTTGATGATGCGAGATGCGGGTATGGAGTCGGGAACGGAGATGCCAGACGGCGGTGATGGCCGGGACGCCGGCTGCGGCGATTCGGTTGAGTTGAAGGTGTCGGATGCAGGCTGCGGTGAGATCGGGGGAGAGGAGCGGCCGGAAGAGGCTGCGTTTGGGATGGGGAGGCTGGGGAAGTAGGGACGAGGCCGGGATGAGCGCTGAGGCGCTGGGGGGGAGCGGGAGCCGGCGCCGGAGAGGGCGTGGCGTGGGTCGGTCGAACCAGGAGGAGAGAGGAGAGAAAGAGGGGGGGGGGGTGTGCGGCGATAGGGTAGAATAGGGTGGATAGGGTTTCGATTAGGTTTATATATATATACATATATATGTGATAAAAAAAATAATGATAATATTATTAATAATAATATTAATAACATTACATGAATAATAATAATAAGTATAATTTTAATCATCAAACCTTAATATATATTAATAATAATACTAAAACATCATAATAATAATGATATAAAACCCTTATAAAAAAAATAATTAAACTTTATAACATTAATGATAATAATGATAAAACTTATAATAATAATAGAACTTATAATAATTATAATAATACATTAGTTAATTCTTATAATAATTATTTTAATCAAATAATAAAATAATTTAAAGATAATACATATATATACATAACCATATATAGAACTATATGTATATATATACACTATTATACATATATATATGTAAAACATACATAAACATATATAAAATAAAATTAACTATCATACTAATAACACAACTTAAATAACTCTAATATCAAAATATCAACATAGAAATCATAATATTTAAACATGCCGGGTGAATACACGGTCACCCGGGCTGAACGCACGGTCACCGCTAATGATGCAGTGACCGCGCACCGGCGCGAAACCTGCCAATCGCAATTAAACTCCAAAAAATTTAAATCGGGACCAAGAAAGAAGAACAATTACGGACATCTGCGGTCGGGGTGTGACAATTCTCCCCACCACAGACACTTTCTACCCCCAGAAAGTCACCAGGCCAATAGTCGATCAAGATTTAAGTCCATGCCCCAACGGAACTAAAGGAACCAGAGAGAACTGAGAATCTTGGGGATGCCCTTACTCAGCACAGGTCACACCCGACCGATTCAAGAGAGAACTGGGGTCCGAGATTGAGGGGAGAACACGAAGGGGTTCTCCCCACCACAAGAGCTTTACTAGTGCAGAAAAGATGACCATTCAAATAGAGAACCCCAGGAAGGGGGGGTCGACGCGGGAACTCCCAACCAATTCAAACCAATTCTTATAGCACGATTACTACAACGCCTCCGTCGAAACCTTGAACCCACGACTAGAGTCAACAACCTTCAATTCTAGGGGAAACCCACGAAAACCCTAAACCAAAACATCGAGTTAGAAACATGGCCCACTGAAATCCATGAAACACAAACACATCTGACGATCATTGCTAAACAAAGGTCAACCCACCGAAGAGTCAAACACACCTTTCGAAAGACACACGATTCAGAAACAACACATCCACATCAACCAGACTACTTGGATTATAATAGAACAAGTCCATGATAACCCCATGGTAAAACAATGATCATACAACAACGTCAAAACTTAACAGTAGAAAAAAAAGTACTAAAAGGCCTTGATTGTTCCACTGCTAACACGGAACACAAAACCTGGACCAAGGCTTCACACCCCTGGGGGCTCCTGACTGTGCGCGAGCTTCACCCCGATACTTGTGGCTGGGGCTTTGATGGCTGAAGCATCTTCTGCCTCACAGTCAGGTACTGACATTCTCCCATCACAGCTTCCTCCTCAAGCTATGCTTCTTGCAAAACTTCTCCAGATGACCCAGACAACCACAGCGATGACACGTCTTCAGAGGGTTGCGACAAGACGACTTTAAATGCCCGAAACGACCACACTGAAAGCATACCATCGAACAATCCGATGAACTGGAAGTTGGGACCAAAGGGGATAGCTCATTAGGAACAGGTATCTCTGGCGCCTTTTCCTCACCAGAGGGGGAACTCTTACGAACAACCGGGGATGCTAAAGGATTAACCACCCGCACACCGGAATCCAACTCAGCCAAGAACGATTCCTCCACGAGATTCTCGAAACAAGGGTCTTTAGAAGGGAGGACTCGCTCCTTGATCTCTGGACGAAGACCCCCAGTGAAAAGAGAGGCCTTCATGAGCTCATACGACGCTACCTCTGGAGAAAAGGAAATTAGTTCCTTGAAATGGTCAACATATGCCTTCACCGTCCGTCGACCTTGTTGAATATGCACAAGCTCCCTCTTTTCTCCAGCTTCACTTCCTCAGGTACAAACCATTGGATGAAAACAGTTTTAAAGACATCCCACGTCATTTGACCTTGCGTTGACGGTGGGGTAACCATCTTCCACTGGTCCAGAGCTGGACCCTCAAACAACTCCATAATTGCACGGACCTTAACACTATCGGGAGTTCCCAATATTCTAAAGACATGTTCCACTTCCTCGAGCCATTTCACTGCTTCTAACGGACCCTGATCACCATGGAGAATAGGCAAAGTCTGAGGAGGACCAAAAACTGGGCATGACATATCCGAATCCTTAGAGACCTTTCTGGGCGGCATTTCCTAAGCGACATATAAAACACAAGGCCAAAACCAACATCAAATCGAAGCAACATCAATAAAAGCGCCTTCATCAAAACAGTCAGCACAAGGACCAAACAGATACAACACAACCCAAAATAAAATCTCCTCTTTAAAATTCCCTTTTTTTTTTCAAAACCACCCTTTCTCAAGATCACTTTCCAAAAACCAATCCACTTTCAAACCAAAAACTTCCCAAAACCATTTTCCCTTTAAAACCAGTTTAGGAAACAAATTCAAGCGTTAAATTTCAAACACACCCAGGTACTCCCATGACCCGTTGCAAATGTCTTTATCCACATTCCATTCATACGTGCATCAACACACACTTTCCATGCATTCTCACACGTGTGCAAACGTTCACAAAGAGGACCTGGGTTTTCATCCTGAACCATTCTTAACCAATTTCAAGCAAACAACAGATTTCCAAATCAAGAGATTTCAGTTTCAAAACCCATTTCATACATTTAAAGTCCTTTAAAAGAAACCAGTCAAATTTTCAAAAAACCTTTTTCATTTCCAACTACGCACTCACACAGACCAAAACGAAAACAACATCCAAATTTGCATCAATCACTGAAATGAGGGACCAGTAGTCACGCTCAACCTAGCGACATGGTAGTGGGCCATGTCCCAAGTCAGCGTCGACCACTAGGAGAAATTCAAACCACGTACTCGGACTCCACATGGGTCACTACTCCATGTGAAATCACGACATAACGTCGGCTTGCCTCCATTGTCATCTCTCAATCCAAGACAAACCAGAAAAGACAAGGACACAATTCCCGAACTACCCCTGGTAACTCGAGGATCAGTGCGATCAAGAGTTCGCGACGCTCTTCCCGTACCTACCCCTCGAGTTCCGACAGTCCTAATCTCCTTCTACCGGACAACCCAAATAACAAGAACCACCTTTGATACCATTTTGTCACGAACCAGCCAGGGTCGACCCTGAACCGGTCACCCGAGCCGGTCCGCGGCATGGCCCGAGGGGCGTTCCCGATCCCCACGGGCTGGCAACAAGTGCCGGGCATTAAAATTTGAATCGTTGGGAACTATTTCAGCCCAAACCAAAAACATGATCAAAAGAACGAATACAACATAAACCAACAAACAAACACTAAAGACATAAACAAACTATACCATGACATACCTCCATGTGACCTCGCGGGTCACCACCCAACTACAACCAACGTCGCTCCCACACTGAGCGACTCAAGCAGGAGAACCTGAACAAAAGGAACCTGCAACTGAAAAGGTAAAAGATAGGCGTGAGCACAAAAGTACTCAGTAGGTGAGCCCCACACCAAATCCCAATGCACTGCCAGTAAATAAACAATCTACATAATCCAGGTTTGAAATTAAATGTATAAAAGTAAGTTTTCATAATGCTTTACTTGAAAATCAAACACGAGGCATTTCCCTTATTCCTTTTTTAAAGTTAATTCCCTTTCATTAGTTTTGAACTCATTCTGAAAAGCAAAGTGTTACATTTTCAAATCTCACCCAAAGAGAATTAAGCATTTTCATTTGAAAACCCATTTTTCCCAAAGTGTAACAGTATAGGCTATGAAATATGACTAAAGGCAAACAAGCAGGAAAACAAGTGCATGTAAAGGTAAACAGGCAAGGAAAACCAAGTACAAGTAAAAATAAACCAGAAGTTATCAGCAATAACCATGGGCACACACACACACTCACACACTCACACACACACACACATACTCACACACGCACACACTCACACCCAAGTGGTCCCCCGTATGCCGACGGAAGGCACCACGCCAGAGATGGTAGAGCACTATGGGTAAATCCCCTAAGGTTCATCTAGCTCGCGTGGGACCCTAGAACCTCGTGTCTCGGTGAAACGTGGCTTAGAAGGCCACGACCCTCAGAAAACGTGGCTTAGAAGGCCACGGCCCTCAGAACACGTGGCTTAGAAGGCCACGACCCTCAGATCTCATATGTTTAGTTAGTGTTGCAATCGTCAATCCAGCTAAGTGAAACAGGGACGACACCCATCCGGCTCACTAGCACACTAGTTCTAGTCCGCCCACCTAGATACCCAGGGTTTCCCGTGTGCTCAAACAAGCTTCACATTCACATAGTATATTTCTTCCTCATATCGCAGGCCAAACAAGATATCGCACACAAAAGTCACCATTTCTACACCCAAACAATATTTCAAAACTCACGCACGTCAGAAATACCTTTCTGAAAATATAAATGTCATTACCTAATCATTTCGCAAAAACCCCTTTTTGGAAACACTCAAACAAGAACATAAACAACTTTCACAACCCAGAAAGCATTATTTTTAATAACACAACAAGGGAAAACATCTTTCGTCAACCAAGAACCACACGTAAAGTTTCCAAAAACAATTTCAAAAGGTCACACGACGTTTTCTCTAATCAAGGTTATAAGAAAACACTATTTTCCATAAACAGTACATTTACTAATTTACACATGCCAAAAACATTTCAAAAACCAATTCAACATGTCTTTCGTTACTCAGGAAGAACCATTTAGCGACATTACTATGAAATCCCACAATTGAAACCAAGAAAACACTTTTAATGAAATGCTAGAATTAAACAGTTTGCATTATCAGCAAATCACCACACTAAAAAAACTACTTAATATTATTTTCTTAAATTTACTGAAATTTAATAAAAGGACAAGGAATAAATAAATTCTTAATTTAGAGGCATGTTCATAGGGAGACCTACCTCGGATCGGAACGAAGAACGACACGACGTGAAGCTCTTGTTGCGTAAAGGTCGCAGTGTGTTGCGTCGTCAAACTGGTCCTAAAACAATAGGTCGTTAAGCAGGCTCATTAATGACAACATACTAATAATAATAATAATTATAATATTATTAACGTAACAAAAATAATAAACATTATATGAAATTGACCAAAAAAAAATAAGAAATAAAATAAAAAAAATGAAAACAATTTACATCAGGGGTTTGCGGAGCAATAGCGAGGCCGGAGGGGAGGTCGGGGGTTCGGAGGTCACGCGGCGCGACAGCAGGAGCAGGAGGGGAGCGGACGGCGGCGGTTCTGGCTTGGGCGAGGCGGGACGACAGGGAGAAGGGGGTCGCGGGGTTCCGGCTTGGGCGAGGGAGGAGGCGGCAGGCGCCGAAGCGGGACGGCGGAGAGGCCAGCAGGCGGGATGGGGGTGGAGGCGGCAGGGCGCGGCAACGGGAGTAGGAGGGGAGCGGGGAGCCGCGTGGGGGAGAGGGAGCAGGAGGGCGGAGGTCGGGAGAGGAGGCCGGAGGTGACGGAAGATCGGACCGGAGATACCATATTCGGCGTCAGAGGGATGCGCGGCTTGAAGAAGAGTCTTGAAACGGGAGTCGGGCAGGAACAGGCAGCCTCGCGGTGAGGGTTGATGATGCGAGATGCGGGTATGGAGTCGGGACCGGAGATGCCAGACGGCGGTGATGGTCGGGACGCCGGCTGCGGCGGTTCGGTTGAGTTGAAGGTGTCGGATGCAGGCCGCGGTGAGATCGGGGGAGAGGAGCGGCTGGAAGAGGCTTCGGTTGGGATGGGGAGGCTGGGGAAGCAGGGACGAGGCCGGGATGAGCGCTGAGGCGCTGGGGGGGAGCGGGAGCCGGCGCCGGAGAGGGCGTGGCGCGGGTCGGTCGAACCAGGAGGAGAGAGGAGAGAAAGAGGGGGGGGGGGTGCGGCGATAGGGTAGAATAGGGTCGATAGGGTTTCGATTAGGTTTATATATATATACATATATATGTGATAAAAAAAATAATGATAATATTATTAATAATAATATTAATAACATTACATGAATAATAATAATAAGTATAATTTTAATCATCAAACCTTAATATATATTAATAATAATACTAAAACATCATAATAATAATGATATAAAACCCTTATAAAAAAAATAATTAAACTTTATAACATTAATGATAATAATGATAAAACTTTTAATAATAATAAAACTTATAATAATAATAATAATACATTAGTTAATTCTTATAATAATTATTTTAATCAAATAATAAAATAATTTAAAGATAATACATATATATACATAACCATATATAGAACTATATGTATATATATACACTATTATACATATATATATGTAAAACATACATAAACATATATAAAATAAAATTAACTATCATACTAATAACACAACTTAAATAACGCTAATATCAAAATATCAAAATAGAAATAATATTATTTAAACATGCCGGGTGAATACACGGTCACCCGGGCTGAACGCACGGTCACCGCTAATGATGCAGTGACCGCGCACCGGCGCGAAACCTGCCAATCGCAATTAAACCCCAAAAAATTTATAAACACTTTTGTTATAAATTTAAAATATTGAAATATGATTTACCTCCTCCCCCATACTTCCCTCATTATATTTAAATTAAAATAAACATATTTATCTTCCATTAATGCCTACCATATACACCCGTTACCATACAGAAATTCTGTAAGGAATTTCTCTCTTCTCATTTACATTCAAGAAATTATTTTATATTATTCATCTAAATTACATTACATTGGTTGGGATATTATGTTCCATTACCCACATGATTTCCATTTCATTTATAAATTATTATAGACCACATTATATCTCCTTAACCCAATTTACAATTTATATTTGATGTTGTTATACTATCAGAGTTACACCAAAAGTTTCCATAACAAAATCATTGCATAAGAGAATACCATACACATTTCTCTATCAAGGGTATTCACCTTTATTCACATGTAATTATTTATTGAGTATATACACTATGATATTCCACATCTCTTGTTTTTGGAAAAAGTTATTATGTTTATTGAATGAATTTTGTATGTTTCATGTGGAACACATATGCATGTAATGAAATGTTTGTAAAGGGTGATCCCTAATAGTGCTCCAATGCATTAGGTAATGATTAGTATCATGATACCTCATGTGCAATGTAGGATTACTCATTCTTATTCATGTATAATGAGGGTTTTATCATGCTAATGCATGTGTTGTGAGGGTTTACACATGGTCTATATGCAATGAGTCATGTCTCATTCTAATATTATGTAAAATGTTGTTGCCACATTTACATGTTATAATAATCATGCTATATCATTGCGTTAGGTTCATTTTTAACTTATAATCCATTGACATTACTATTTAATAACATGTACAATATTATTTATGGTATTACTTGTTTACTCCCTTACTTGGCTTTATAGAGTACATATATCTTATGTATGTCCTCAGGTTATCCCATTCAATGCTATGTATGAATGAATTTTGTTGTCATGTAAAAGAAGGATTCAATAAATATGTTGTATTTATGTCTTAAGATGACATGTAATGTTCCTAATATTACAATACAAAATTACTCTCAATCCTTAGAGTTGTCTACATTTATTTTTTATGTAATAAAACATGTTTAAGTGAGTTATAAAGGGCAGGGTTGTTATAAATATTTTATTTATAGATATAATATTTATATATGAATTACATGGGTCACCTCATTTCCAGCATGTATAATTTTTGTTTGTGGAATATTATAATGTGAAAGTGACTATACCATTACCAGTAATTCATTTCACAGATATGTTTATCCTTTTCTAGTATGGTTCCTTGTTATATTGAAAAAATCATGTAGAACTATATTTCTATAACAAATAATAATATAATTTCATTACATTATATTGATTTGAAAACTTGATAATAAAATACAATTTAGTATTTTATTCATCTTACACTATTTTTTTGAGTCCCAATGTCCCTCATCATAGATTTTAGGATATCTTATCACATGAATATTCTAGTAGTAAGGTTCCATATATACTTTACCATAACACATATAGAGGGATGATAAGCTATTGAAAGGTATTTTTTTTTGTAAAAACATCCGAAATGAAACAATATTATAGATCCTTGATCTGTTGAGGGGACTCCCCTATCCTAAAATATTGTATTTGTATTTCATATTCTATCACCTATAAGTTTCACTATGTCTCTAATAGGTAATTGAACCTTAATTCTAACTGTGTTAATTCAACCCAAATATCAACTTATAAATTTCACAATAATTCAAATCACTATAATAGAAGTTAGTCAAGCACATTGAACTATTGTTAAATTTCATGTGGCATCCTGGAAGGATAAAACCACTTAATATTTTTATTTTATTTATTTTATGTTTATTCATAAATTGACAAATTTTATATTTACTACATTCTATTCTAATATTAAGATGATTTGAATAAGTTATTAACCATGCCTCAATAATTAAGTGTAATATAATTTATTTTAATTCATTCATTCAGGATTATTAATATATTAATTTATGTGATTATAATAAACCACACACACAAAAATTAATCATGAAACATGATGAAAATTATCTAGTAAAACTATAATGAACAAGTCATTCTTAAATTGTTGATTCATTTAGCAGATGATAATATAACCCTAATCCCAAGGGGAAAAAACCTTGAATCATAACATGTTTTATATTACATTATTCTAAAAGAACTCTTTTGTAACTTGTAGATTGGGTTCACCACATACTTTAACTTGAATAACCTCCTCTATTTGGGAATATCCATTCATTATATAATCATTACTCACACATTGGTGAGGATAACCAAATAATTATTTTAGGGGGTTACGTAAAATAAGCCACACTTACATAATCCATTATCTAATGATAAGAGGGGATGTCAGAGATGCCATAAATATAATTTAAAAATGATTATAAATTTAAAGGAAATTAATCACTTATAAAGAAATGGTCTATGATTATGATCACATAAACACATGAAATATATATATATATATATTCCACCGACCAAGCACTCATCTCAATTGGATATTTAATTAGGATTAAACACCTGTATTGAATACAATTAATTATATGATTAATTAATTAGTTAAATTAATATTAAATTCATCCATACCATCATTGAAATTTCCATCATCTATTATTTATAACAAATTAAATGAAATAATTTTATTTAAAAATAATAAAGTATATATGTGTACTTGGAAACAACAACATATACTCATCCAAACTACTCCGCATGGTCTATGTACTATGTATTCAATTTTAACACAATATATATTTTTTGTATTGTCATTACAAGTCATGAATTTTTAATAAATGATGTGTGATCATATATAATTTTTGTGTCATCTGATGATCTTAACCCTTGTCAATTACACTACAAGTAAAATATATAAATGTATTGAAGTGTTGAATTTAATAAGGAAATTTATTTTATTAGTATAATTAAAAATAATAACATATAGGGTGTATTATCAAAAAATGATGGATGAAAACATGTTTATTAGGGTTAATAATATCATGAAATTTTCTTTTGAAATTAGATTAACAACACGTGTTAAAATAGAATACATAATGTGTACTTGGGATACTTGGCATGTATTTTCTTCTACCCATGTCCACAACACATGCCTAAGGATGAGTTTTATTTTATATAAATGGATTTATTCAAGGTACATGAACTATTTGAAACTACACACCATGTCCCTTGATGTTTCAAAGGTTTCATGTACCTGATTTATGTAATAAATACACAAAATGGTTTGGAGACTATACTTTATAACATGGAAATATGTAGACTACACATCGAATAATATGCAAAACTATGATAACACATAATTCGGTCAGCCCATTATTAAAATTTAATTATTACCATGTGTTGTTATGACATGATGATTAGAATTAATTATAGTTTATCTTGGTGAAAATAATGTTTGTACATGACATATACAAATGGGATACATGATGAATTTTCTTCGGTTATTTGTCCAAAACATTTTACACCTCCTAATGATGTCTTATAATTTTATTCATATTGATTTAACATATTCTTGGATATATGAATGAGAATGAAGAAAAATAAAAGAATGATTTGAGTCTTGGATTCAAATAATGAATAATATAGAAACAATAACAAAAATCCCTTTCATATCATTAATCAATGAATAATAAATAATTATTAACTAATTATGTGATTGAAATAATATTACTTTATGGTTCAAGAAAGAACATAAGTTCCTATTGGGAATATCCCTCTAGAATTTTTCAACTTAATCAATTAATAATACGATATGTACATGATAAATAATATAATTAAAAATGATATTAATTCGAATTTTAATTTACATATGAATTATTAAACCAAAAAAATTATGATGATCACATGTAATTTTTAATTTCATTTTTAAATATAAAAACTACTCCCTTATCTTGTAATTCATTTTTATTGATAATTAATTAGTGTACTATCATTAATTTATCATTGATTCATATGATCCAAGGTTATATTTCATATTGTGGTGATCCAATAGTGCTCTAAAATATCAAAACCTCATTATAGAATATCCATGTACAAGCATGATCAATCTTAATCACTTGCATCATCTACCATTTATTTCAAGAATTTTACTTTAATCAGTAAAATATTCCTTAGGATATATTTAATGATTTCAAGGTAGTATTAGCACTGAAACATTAGTTCTATTGTGCATTCTTGTGGGTTTTCGCTGTTGGTTCTTGAGATTATTCTCTCTAAGGTATTTTATGCACAAAAAGAATCCAACATTGAAATGAGATAAAACTATTTGTTTATAAATAATTGTTAGGACTAGTAATTTCATATAAGATAGTATCCAATTAATAATTACTTAGTGAAACCTATTTTTAATAATAATTTAATTGTTATTTTTCTTGAAATTCAAAATCCCCAGAGATAAATAAATACCATAAATTAATAATTAAATTAATAATTATTTTAATGATATTTAATATATCGTTTATAGAAAGGAAATTATAATCAGTTTTTTATTCCAAAAAGTATTTATTGAACCTTGAATAATGGTTATTTATATACTAATTAAATATTACTACATTACATTTGTATAAATAAAATAAATATTATATTCACTATATTTTTTGAATAAATATTTATCATTCATTAACTCACATTTTTCTTCTTCTTAATAACTCATGATTAAGTCTTGGAGATAAAGAAACCCTATTTAATTAACGAATCATAAATTGAGAATAATATTTAATCTATCTTGTTAAATTCAAAAGATAATTTAACTAAGATTCAAGGGACACATTGTGTGTGACCCCAAGACACATTTCATAGTGGCATTTAGTGAAACTGCATAGAACCCAAGGTAATCATCTTACAAAATGACCAAACACCAATGGAGAAATATGTAAATATTGAAATGGAATACAAACCTATTATAATTCCCATTGTGTAATATAATGACACTATCGTGATATATTAATTCAATTAGGTTTCATGTTGGTGTCATCAACCTATGTTCTAGATTTCTATTTATTTGGATTTCTAAAATTAAAACTTCCCACAGAACACTATATCCATGTATTCAAATATTATAGTATATTGCTATTTGGGGACCTAATATATCAACTTATATTAAGGAAAATAGTTAAAAATACATCCTTGTATTATTATTTAATGAAATATCATCTCTAATGCACCTAATGTATCCTACATCACCTCCAACCTATATCTTCATGATATTCATCATTACATCCTAGTATGATATTAATTATATGAAATAAAAATAATATTAATATCTGACGACAAATATGAACATCAAAATATAGAAGAATATAATTAAACAAATATATGGATTTCCTACGTGGATATCTTGATCTCAAAGTCTCATAATTTGAAAATTATTAAAAATGTACACTATGAGAAATTATATTAAGATTTTATGAGTCTCCACCCCTTATTTACTATACAATTATTATCCTCTAAAATGATATAATCTAGCTATATAAGACTCATTTGATAACACTATAATGGGAATTTTAGGTTCTCATCACAGTAGGGAACTGTTATGATTTTGGAGTGCGACACGCACTCTTAAGAATTACAACTTACCATGTACATATAAGTACAAAAATGTTGTGATAATAAGTTTATGTATATTTAACAAAATGAATATATGTAATCATTACATAAATTGGATTTTATTTTATAGAACCAAATTCAACACATGGTTATTTATTAAAAGAACCACATGAACATTTTCAATGACTATTTTAGGGTCATAGTAGATAATTTTATAGAGGATTTTCATAATTAAAACACCCCTTGAATATACCAGTAGTATTTTTTTACAGTGGATGAGACTTTACCGGATATATGGAACAGTAATTATATTTATTATCTTATGATTAAGGTAATATTATTAATAGTGGTATGTGTGGGTGAGACTTTTTTTTGCAGTTGTTGATTAATGTAACGATATATGTATGTGCATTTCAATTATACCATTTTTATAATACTTTTGGGCTCTTTGATAGTTTATATATAATGGAAAAAATAGAGTAGGTAATGAAAATTTAAAGAGTACATATTGTACTACCTTAAGATTACACTGTGTCTAGTGGAACTAAGTATCAATACACCCTTGTATGATATTTTCCCCTCAGTTTGTCCTGGTTTGGTTTGACTGTGGAATAGGGTAGTAGAATTAAATTAATATCATCAACATTGTTGATCATGTTCTGTACATCCTATAATTTCCGAATAGATTCAAGGTTTTTCTATGATCATTGTTACATGGATGATTATATTGGTTACTATTAATTTATTACAATTATTAAACACTATCTATTGATTTATTGTTCCAATTATCACATTTTTTCAACTATTATTATTATAATATCTCATTTTTTTCCATTGTAATCATTTATTTTTAAAAGAAAACTACAAATTTAATGTTTTCTAAAAAATTATTCAGAACACATTCCCAAATTTTTGTATATTTTTACCTTTTAGAATATGTTTCTATAAATGAATTATCATATTTATGTGTTAAGGACCCCATCATTCAAAATGAAAATACCTCACATTTTCAAAGGAACCAATTTTGAATGAAAGTGGATGCATACTATTATTAGTTTTAAAACTGAAATATAAAACATATTCTTGAAAAAAATATTTATAATTAATATGAACTAGAATTTTTATAAAAGTTACTTGTGGAAAGTAATTTATCATTTCAAACATATTGAACATTCATGCTCAAGCCTAGATATATATTTAAAAATCATTTTTAGGTTATTGTTGAACCATGATCGCTATAATGTGATTGTTTGTTGGGTATGGATGGTGATTATAGGGTTACATGATGATTTCCTTGAGTTTTTGAGTATTTATTATTTTTTTATCTTTATAATATCTTCTAAACGGGTCATTCTCATACTAATTTTTGTTTTTTGTTTTATTTATATTATGAATATTGCATTATTATTTTATTTATTATTGTCTATGTGTTTTTTATAAATATATTTATTCATTTTGTAATGGATGTCCAATGTAAGATAGTTCATGGAAGATTTTCTATAAGGACTGCACTAAAAAAAATTTATTAAGAGAAATCATTACCAAATTATTATATTGATTTTTAGTGATTTACTATAGACATTGGGGTTTGAGAATCCCATTAGGTATTTCATGGGATGGATCAGGTTCCTCATTCAGGGGTTATGAAAAATTTATTTGTGGTATTTTACCCTTATCGAGTCTGTCAATATTTTAAAAATAACAAAAAACATATAATGTTCTTAACTTATCATGGTGATGAATAAATAAATGGGAAAATTCATTTCCAATATCTTGGAAAATATTGGAATGTATCTATATTTAATTTTTATATGATAATTAGGTTATATAAATACTAAAATGGAAGGAAACTAATTATTTTGAAAAAAAATTGTTCATTATAATAAGAATTTTTATTTTTATTTTCTAGAGTAACGTAAGAAGTAATGTGATAAAAGATCAATCACAACACATATTCATGTTTTCTAATTGAAATTATTTAACATTGAATAATAAATATTATATATTGGAAACTTATCTCAAATTTTTATTAATGTATAGATCATTAGAGAATCAAGGAAGTCAATTAATGCATAATTGGACCTATGAGTTTATTATAAAGAAATAGTTCCTATAATATCCATGGATATAATAAATTTATTACTTCATTTTTGATTAAAATTTTATATAATTTTTTTTATCATGAGATGTTGATAATTATAAATTTTAATTCTGTTTTATACATATATATTATGGGAATTTTTTTTGTATTAAAGAATAATTATTGTTCTATATTTATAAATCACATGTTGTATAGTTTTTTAATATGTTTAATGTATTTTATATATTAAATTCTAAATGTCTTATCTATAATGTAAATAATAAAAATGTAAAAATTAATGATTTGAGTTCCACATATCATTGGCACTATCTACTGGGTCATATAAATAATAATCACATCCAAAAACATCATAAAAAGGGATTTTCTTAATTTGAGTAATTATGAATCATTTTATGTATGTGAATATTTTTCACCACAAACATCGTTAAAATCAAATATGAATGATAAATAAAACAGAGATAAGTATTTTTTTAGATCTCATAGATAATGATGTATGTGGTCCTATATGTAAAAAATGTCACGATGGATTTCAAAACATTGTTACCTTTATAAATTAATTTAATAGGTACCAGTATGAGTATATTATGAAACAAAATTCTTTTTCATTGAAAATTTAAAATGCGTTTAAAATGAATTAAAAAATCAACTTGGAAGTGGTATTAATATACTTTGATTTGATATAGGTCAATAATATATAGTTAAATTATATTTTAGCTATATTGGGGATTATAGTAATGTATCAAAACTCACTCCACCAAGTAGTTCATAATCTAATGGTATATGTAATTAGAGGAATAAAAATGAAATAGAGATGGTATAGTCAATGATGTTTCATGATGAACATTATATTTACTTTTATGGTTATCACCTATAAACTATTTTATTTATACCAAATTATGTTTTATAAAATGATATTCAAAAGACTTTGTATGATATGTGGACTAAAAAGTATCATAATTTGAATTTTATAAGTTTCTATGGCCTATTAAAAATATATAAGATGTATTACATCAAGTAAAATTGAACCCAAATAAGATAAATTAATTGTTGGTTCTCCAAAAAGGTAGTGGGTTAGTATTGTTATAACCTATTAAAAAATAATGTTTTTATAGCTCAAGATACTTTATTTTTTGAAAATTATTTTGTATCTAAAAGAATCAGTGGGTATAAAATTCTAATTTAATATGTTCATGAATAATAAGATGATATTTAACCTAACATGGAGGAGTTAATACGAAAAATAATTTAGGAAAAAAATCCTACTAAATATATATAAGAACTATGAAGGCTTGGTAGATTTCATTAAAAATATGAGAGATATGTAATTATCATTTGTGATGAATGTGATATAATGATCCTAGAAAATGATTCAAAATCTTAACAAGAGGCTATCATGAGTTTCGAATCTTATAAATAGTAAAAATTGATGGAATCTAAAAAATATTAGAAATACACAAATTGGGTTTAGAATACCTAAGATCTACTAAAGTTAGTAAAAATCATTTGGTATGAGTGTGTATTTTCAAGAAGACTGACATATACAGTAGATTATTTATTTATAATGGATTCTAATTATCTAAAGTATTTTATCCAATTCGTGATATTACATGTGATGAAAACTTTTCTCCACTGGAAATGATCAAATAGATTAGGATTATTTTATTAATATTAGTATATTATAATTATGAAATACATAAAATTCTTATAAAAACTGAATTCCTTTTGGAGAATATATTTCAGGATGTATATATAATAATAATTAAAGTTTTTCAATATCCATGTAGTTATAATAAAATTTTTAAGCTACAATGATTCATTTATTAGTTGAAACTACATTATAAGAGTTGGAATGTTTTTATAAATTAAGATATAAAATATGATTACGTTATCAAAAATTAAAAAAAATCGTGTTTATAAAAATAGTTTAGAGGGAGTATTGATTATTTTAAAATATTGTATATTGTTGACTTACATATCACTATAAATGACATCTCAATTTTATAATTAGTTAAAAATTTATTAATAAATTTATTCTCAGTATAATGTCATGGTAAACCAATAAAGGTAATAGTTATTTATATCTATATAGATATATATAAATGAATGTTTGTACATTGTAAAACAAATTCTTGTAATGTGTTTAATAGGATTGACATGGAAAACTACAGAAAAATTTCATTACAAATATTTCATGGAAATATTCATTCAATGAAAAAGTCATTCAAATAAATAGTCATTCAAAAAAATATATTACAAAAACAGTTGAAGAAAAAAATAAATGTTTATGATATCATTTGATTATTTTGTTTTATCAATCATATATTCTATGTTTTGGACTCATTTTGATCTATATTACGTATTAATAATGATTTATGGATACCAAAAAAATCTTGTCTAAAGTCATTGGGTTACTATAAAAATATCTTTATGTACTTTAAAACAACCAAAGACGTATTTTTATTTTTTGGTGGTGAAGTAGATGTTACTGTAAAAGGATACACTAATGATTATTTCCCAGAAAAATAAAAATATTTTATATCTCAAATTGTTTTTTTTTTGACGGAATGTTAGAGATGAATGATGGAAATGTTTCAAGTAACCAATGATTGATAATTTTATGTTAAAAGATAAATGAACAATAAAATCACATAAAAATAAAAATTTTGTTTGGATAAATAATTTCATTATTGAGCTAGTGGTTTCCCAATGTAACATTAATTCAATTGAACTTTAATATTTTATTATATAAGTGGTTTCAGATGCTAAGGAACCCAATTATAAATAGTGATAGAAAATTATTCTCTATTTAATTCAATATATTTTTAATATGGGTGACACTAAGATGTGTCTAGTACTTTAGATTATAGATGGGTCATGTAGGGACACAAAGGGGGGGGGGGGGGGGTGAATCAGTGAACCCAACTATTACTAGGTTTTTATTTATTTTTAATTAGCCCCTTTTATTCTCAATCCCCTATACTAGTTAAGAGGGTTGGATTTGTTGAGCAGTCTCAACCATTAAATGAGATTTAGATAATAAATGAAAGAAAATCATACAATTATTTTTACCAGGTTCAGTATTAAGACATACTCATGGTCGTGATCAACATGTGGTTGGTTCATGGATTTTCATATCAATATAAATTTAAATTATTACATAAACATAATATTTTCACACAGTTTCTATCCAAGGACGGTACAATATTACTATATGTACAGAGTTATTTATATTGGTACCACTAGTCTATAATGATATTGTTCAAACTAAAACCACTAGTTCTGCAAGAGATATCCATTCACTAAAAGAAATCTTGTTGATCTTACCTTGTGTCCATTCTCAAAAAAATTATAAATTTATATCCTGATACTCATATTCAAATGATTTGGATTAAGTGATCACTATATTAAAGAATTTTCTAGATCCAACCCCTTCTCTATTTTATACAATTACTATATCGGATGCTCCAAATGATTTTTCATTTTTTCATTTTTTATTTTCACTTTCTTTTATATATTAATACTAAAAAATGAGGAGAATGGGGACCTAAATAATTACATGATTTAAATTCTCAATTTACATGTTCGTATAAATATTTCTAAAATAGCATATTTATTTTCCTTCGTCAAGTGAAATTAAATGAATTATTATAGTTATTATATTTTTCATTTTAAATAACCCAATGACCAGTGAAATTATTATTATTCATGATTATTCAGAATAATAGAATGATTTGGGTAATTTTTTATTCTTATCATGCGGTAAAGTCACCTAAGAAGCATACCATCCATATTTGAATAATAAAAGGATTTAGGAGTTCTTATTTCTATTCCCAACCCTATATCACCCCAATCATTAATACTGCATGCATCTTATAACATGAAACACAAATACCTAATGATCGGGATGAATATAAATTTATTCTTCATGTGGTATAAGAACATGAAGATCACCCTATAAGAATTAATTCATGAATGAGAACCACTAGAAATTCTTTATTGGTTCGGGAAATTAATTTTATGTTGATAAAAAACATCAAAAGGCCTCAGGTAAACAACCATAGGTTTTAGGTCTTTTATTTCTCCACATATATATTCAAATGACACATCTCATTTATGTACTGAAAGGATCAAGTCAATATTATTCAAATATAATATTCTTTTTTCAGTATCCATTTCTCATCATCAAAAAAATATTTAAATTGGAAGGACTCATTATCCTTAAAATCTAAAATACGCCAAGTTATTACCTTTCATGCCACCTCCACCCATTTAAATTTGGTGTATATACATTAATGATTAACTATATATATATCATTTAATTTTATACATACCTCTTGGATTTATTAGTAATTAACATCCTCCATAGTCTTAGTATCTTCATGTGGTAATCTTGGACTGGGATAATTATCTTCATGCCAGGATGTTCAAGAATATCGTATGTAACATGCTAGTGGATATCACATCAATCATAAGAGATCTCTATGACCATAAGGTTTATTTGTATAAATTGAAAAAAAGTTCTCAAACTTATCAATAGAGGAAAATCCACATGATAAGAACCCTAATTAAGGAGAAGGAAGAAGAAAATTCAATGCTTGATCAAATAATCTAGATCAGACACATCAAGAATCTATGGTCATGCCCATCTTTTTTATCGTAGATAAATCATCACACCATGATACAATGTTTCATTTTAATCATTACACTACTACACTAAACTAGTTTTGTATTGAAAATTATGAAAATAAAAAAAATTAACATCATGTATTAATCAATTATTTTGTGTTTATCACTGTTAAAAAAGTAAATGTTACTTATTTTGATAACTGCATTGAAGGTGGAGGTGATTTTGAAGGCCCATAATGATGTTCAACAAAAATGGGCCAAATTATACAGGATCCAAGAACACTGGTGGACTCAAATGCATAGTACTACTAAAATGTGCATTCCAATGAGATGATATTTCATGGGATGGTCTGATATTCCATGGGATAAATTTCATATAGAAAAAATCATGCCTTATTCAGACTTCTCATGCCTGATCCGAACTGATCTGTCCATCATACCAATTCTGTCTATATAAAAAGTGATGTGATGTGATCTATCCATATCTCAAACAGTAGGTGTCCAAATGAATCCAAACATTCAGAAGATATATTAATGAGTTGGGGAAAACTTTTTAGTTTCTCTAACATTGAGATATGGATGTATACCAATATAAAACAATGGGCCATGTGGTTTTACACAATCTATGTGCCTAAAACCTCCTTCCACAGTGACTATAAAATGATTCATTGGGTACCTCATTTGGAAGTTTGAAGCAGAATAAAAGTGCTTCCATTTGGAATTCCTATAGGATTCCTATCCTCATGATAGATGTTTTCGAGGACCTTATGCTCATAGGGGGGGTTCAATAATGAAAATAGAGTTCCACTCGAGCTTCGTACTCCACTCGATGTCAAGTGAAACAGTGGGTGATCGTTGTGATAGAGATACACACTTGTCAATGACGTTTTGGAACATCTATTAGCTAATGGTTTAGAATAATATGGGTGTTAAAACATTTCATTCCATGTATCTAATGTTTTTTCATTTTTGAATTCTGGTTTTATGAATGTGAATGTTATGCTCTTAATTTCTACCTGATCGGTGTGAGGTTTTTGCTGTGTGTCTTATGTTGTTCCAATCGTACAACAAAATAATAATTTGCACACCCTCATTCTTGTGATCTCAATCTGCTTTAGAATATATTATTCCATGCATAAGTACAATAACTTGTCTATATGATTGTTATGTCATTATTTGGTCCATTAAGATATAAAATAAAGGCATAGGAATTAATTTGCAACCCAAATTAATTGCAACAAAGGAATTCCTCTAAACCTAAAATAATATCTTGTTTCAATGAACTTGAAATGTGTGTAGTGGAAACACAATAAACTATTAATCTCATATTTTTCGAAATCCACTTGTTTTTTCAACTATTAAACTCTTTTTTTGTTTTAGTAAAATTGTTTTAAAAATCACCCATTTTTAGTTGTTTTTATAAAAACCATAGACTCTAAACCTATGGACACTCTTTGAGAAATTACCTAGGGTCTTCCCTATAATATAAATTATCCATAAAATCATAATTAATTTGAATTTTTATGATTGAGTTTTCAATGAATTATGACTTCATTGATGCAATCCCACATGGACCATGCAATTGAAATGACACTTATTTATTACTCCCAATTTTCCTTCTGTTGGGCATAAGTACATGTTTGAGTCTTCTCCAAAACCAACACTTAAATCACCCCATTCCACATATCTATATTTTTACTACTCCTCACATTGTAGTCCTTCCACTAATCACATGTTCTCTATAATCTTTCTCACTCATCCTTTATTTATAGCTTCCTTCGGCGGGCCATCCCATAGAAGTTGACGCTTTGTTACCCCTATGAGTGGTTGAGGGATATACCTTAGGGATAGTAGGGTTGGACCAATATTTATTAATGAAAATTAAACACACATATTAATTTATATATATGAATTTATATGCTGAAATCATTCAAAATAATTCAAAAAATATATATTTTCCATTCCCTTATTTAATTCCTTTTATTCATTTTTAATTCAACATCATAAATCATATGATAGGAATGGAATTCAATTATTATTCTCTTTATGAAAATAATTATTCACATGGTTTTAAATTTTTTTATCCATTTTGAATATCTTCAAAATGAATTTTCTAAATGTCTTCAACAAATGATGATGACCTTAACAATCATAATAATTATAAGGAGATTTTTCCATGCATGATATACATTCACATTATATGAATCCATAAAATTTCTCCTGCAATCATCAGCAACCATGGAAAAATGTGTAACGAAGTGACAACTAATGAGTCTATAATAATTCTTCAAGAATCACCACCATCCATATTCAATATTTTTTTAATATTTCCTCATCTATATCTTTCCATGATTAACTACTAATCATAGATAACATTATTGCACATTAATTTTTTTTCTTTCTTATATATAAAAAATGAATAAAAACATACTCATCAACTATCCACATGGGATTTTAAATCTCCCACATTAGAGTTTTCATAAATTCCAATTTTTTAAGTCCAATGTCCTTTCTCCCCCTTATTGAAAATATTTTAAAAGGACTACAGTAGGGGATTTCTTCTTCCCTTAATAGAATTTAAAAATTACTTCTTTTTCTATATATGAATAATTCCACATGGTTCACTTAGTAATTATCCATCAACTCATCTCCTATATGTCTGAATGGGCTAACCCAGTGTAGAAAGTAAGAGATAAACAAGAAAGGTTGTATATGTTGTCTATTAAAAACCATGTTGGTGACATCATGATTATAACATATTTATGTCTCAAATTATGGGGGATAAAATATATTTTTTAAGTAATATATTATCCTAAATAATTTATAAAACACATCAGAAATTTCATGTGTTATAATATTTTACTCCCCCTTTGTCTCATGTGGACATAAATCAAGAACTCCCATTTAATTGATATAATAATTAATTTTAGAATAAGGGATGAAAGTGTGATTAACATAAATTTATTTTAAATATATATTGATATTAATGGAATATATATTGATAGACTCTCCATTATATTTTCTCCCCCTTAAGGGGTGCATTACCTTTATTTTAGTTGGTGTCTAGTTTTATTAGATAGACTTTATGTTGTTCATATTAATGATCTACCTTTACAAAAAAATCATGTTTTTACTAGATATTGAATAAACATTCTAAATTTTTTTCTTCCACATTGTCACTCATTTATTATGTTGGGAATGAAATTTTCCTTCCATTACCAACAATGTATAAAAAAATAACAAAAAATATTATGTGAATAATGTTGAATTCTTATGAGTGTAACAGTATGTGAAACTAGGAAGATAAGTTTCTCTCAACCCAGAGACTTCTTTTCTTGTAGATCTAAAGTGTTTGGTTCTTCAATGGAATGATATCTATTATTTCATTCATTTATATATTTTGTGATTTTTTTACATATTCCAGTAGTGTAATAGGTTCTCCTGAGTCACAATTTTCTATCATAAGCCTCTCATTTTGAGAAAGTAATAGAATCCTATAATTTATTTTATTATGTTTAGTCTAATTGCACCTTACAAATTTTTTTTCAAACACCATAATTTTCAATTACTAAAAAACACTCATGTAATTTTAATTCTACTATATCTGAAATATTTTGTTCTTTATTATACTTTTTCCAATATACTTCTTCATAATTAGTTTTTCCATTTCTATCGAATCTTTTAATTAATTCAGAAAAATGATTTATAATTCCTTTTTAACATATTCTGATTTAGATATTTTACATGTATTATAAACTGTTTCTATGTTAAATTTATTAGGTAACATTCTAAATACTTTTTCAAGAATGTCTGTAATCTGTCATATCTTTTTATTTATTTCATGGATTAATTCTCCTCGTGGTTTCACCTTCGTTTAAATCATTTCCATCCCCATTTGTAGTGGTCCATGATATTAACTATCATTCCATAAAATAATCATCTATTCACGGTTAACATGGCATTCATGCAATCCAACATATTATTCTTATTAGGTATAGCCTGCTTCTTTGATTTCATAACTAAGTTCTCTTATTTATTCCCCAATGAAGAATTTTCAGTTTATTATTTTATTTTAGATTCATTTGGTATTTTATTAGCATTGTATTTTTAGCTAGTTGATGCATAACAACACTCTTCTTCTATATATTCACTCATGATGTAGTACAAACAAAATTATTAA
The DNA here is from genome assembly GCA_963277665.1 of Viscum album. Taxonomy (NCBI): domain Eukaryota; kingdom Viridiplantae; phylum Streptophyta; class Magnoliopsida; order Santalales; family Viscaceae; genus Viscum; species Viscum album. The sequence goes on along the minus strand of OY728148.1, from coordinate 362,749,772 downwards.
TGGAATTTTAATATATTTCTAGTCTAAGATTCAAACTCTTATATGGAATATGATTATTTTTTGATGGTTTCTTTATTTTGTCACCTATACTGACCCTGTATGTAGGCCTTCTACAGTCTTCATACATTCTCATGTTATTTCATTATTCACCACCCTGATGTTCAAACATCTAGTATCACTATTATTAGACAAAAAATATTCTTCCTTTTCTTGTAGAACCTATCTATATAGATTTAGTGTACTAATGTTTATGTATTTTTCTTTACCTTTTTTTGAGAATCATTTTGGGGTTTATTTTTCTTGATAATTCCAATATCCACTATTTGTGAGTTAGTTTGTTTCTAAACATTTTTATAAACCAATAACTTCCCACCTTGTCTTTTAAAACATGTAATAGTACATGAATATGAATCAATAAAAATTGAATTAACTAAGTTATAGGATTTCATTCATCTATGTTATTATAGATGCTTTATCTCAAGACAAATTGGAAATATTATTTTTACATATATGAGTCTCATTAGAGACACGAGTGTCATAAATAGTGTGCATTGAAACATCCCTTTTTGGTTTATGGATATTTTAAAAGTATGGGAGGCATAATATTTCATCTTCGAAACATGGGAATTTCCACCTTTTGTCTCCTTAAATTTTCATAAATTTTAAATATACTTCAACACATTTCATGCTAAGGAAAAACTTTTAAATTTAAACAATTATTAAGCATCCTTCCCATTTTATTTTCACTTTTTTTATTATATCATTATGTTTTTTACTACCTATAATTAGAGATTTTTCTAGGACTTTAATACTTATGGATTTAAAATGTAATTGGGCTTCCTTAACACTGATAATAGGTCTAATTTATTCTCAATGATAATAGATTTTTTTAATATTCTCCACATGAATACCTATTATTTTATTTTATTAGAATGTAAATATTCTTTACTTTACATGTTTTTTACTAAATTTGAGCATCTTTATCATTCATGGAAGCATAGAAAAATGTTTTAAAGTCATGTATTACTTAATCAAAAACATGTTTAAGTAAAATGATATCATAAAAATTTCATTTCAATTATTATTCAATTAATGAAATACTTTATTATAACGTTAGACAACCCTTTATTTTCTTCAACTTGGTTTTTGTGAGTATTTCAACTTTCGGATAACATTGAATGTTAATCCTTATTTATATCAACATCCTCTCTATACTAAACTTTGTCATAAAAAATATCCTTAATGGAAAAAAGTATATATGAAATTACTTTTTAGAAATATTCTTTATATATATTTTAAAAATAGAGTATAAATATTAAAAAAATTCACTTAATAATATTCTCCATAATATCCACAACATGATATTATTGTGTTCATAACGAACAATTTCAACTAATTTGATAAGATAGTCCTGATATTTCTATTTGGAGATTTTCTTCAATCAATTTTATTTCCTTGTAATTATTGTAGCTTCCTGGTCAATACCTTCATGTTTTTTCAATAGTAGTATGTAAAATATATTCCACCTGAGGTACATAAAAATGAAATTCATATTTAACATCATATAATTCTGAAAAAAGACAATTTGAAATAAATCTTTTATCCAATGAATGTAAAACCATTCCACTGATACCACTCATAGAGACTATATTTATTGTGAAGATACACTTATAGGGGTGAATCAGTGTACCCAAATTTTGTTATGTTTTATTTATTTATTATTTTTACCTCTTACTCTTGAACCTCTTCCAAAGTTGAATTGAATGTGTCTATTTTACACTATCAACAATAACATGTAATTGTTATTATAAATCAAACAATAAAACAGAAATATTTTTACAAGGATTGATAATAATACCTACACCTTTTCATTATCAACATGTGGTTGTTTCATGTATTGTTTTTCACAGTAAATTGAAATGATTAAAAAAGACTATTATGGGAAGACAATGTTTTTAAGGAATAGATAAGTATTCTTGAGTGTGTGTTGTTATAGATACTATCACCAAAATTATGAAATGTCATTGTTTATACTGGAACCACAAATTATTCTAGTGATATTATTTCTTTATCAAAAATATTTTATCTCTTAACTTGTTTAATTTATTAGGATATTCCTATATATAAGCCTGAAGACTTTTATTAAAATGCTTTTGTTAATGTGATCACCTTCTTAAGGAATTACTCGACTTCGAATCCTTCTATCTTCAATATAATGACTATATCGAGATATCCAAAATATATTGAAATAGTTTTTTAATTACAACTGCATGAAAAAATTTATACTATATTATGTGGTGAAAATGGATCTCAAATATTATGAGATTAAAATTCCTCATTTAAATCCTCTTATAAATCAATTTTGAATGAAAAATTTATTCTTTGCCTTCAAATATAAATACTTAAATAATTTGGGTATTATATTTTTCATTTTAAATTCCATAATGACCATTGGTATTATTATTCTTCATGATAATTTGATGTGGCTTACTCAATTGGTTATTTCCTTATTCTTCTACCATTAAAAAGTCACCAAGGTAGTGTATCTTATATATTTAAATTCCTAGAGGACTTTTTTGATCATATTTCTATTCAAACCCAAGGTTCACTCCATTTTTCATGAATGTTTGCATCTCGCAGCATGCAACTCAAATACCCTAGAATTGAGATCCCTATAAATTAAATCTTCATTGGGTGTAAAAACACCCATGGATCACATTAAACGTGTTCATTCATGATTGAAAACCATAAAAAATATCAGTAGCTTCTGGAAATCTATTTAATTTGGATAATAAAAATCACATGTACTCATGTAAACACCCAAACATTTTAGGTACTGTATTCATTAGTAGAGAATGAATAGTACTGCATCTCATTTAAATACCTAACTAATTGATTCCTTATTATTTATGTGGAATATTCCATATTTGAGTATTCATGGCTTCTTATCACATGGTGTATTCAACTTTCAAAGACCTGAGATATTTAATCTCTCCAATACACCATGTTTATCGCTTTCTGGTTGAATCCTCCAATTTTTTTTCTATATTTATGAATGTTGATATGTATGTAATTCTAATTATTTTAGACATATGTCATGTATTTATCACTCAATAACATTTTCAAAAAGTTTAGTTTAATAAAATGATAATTACAACTCGAGATCCTACTTTTTATGCATGATAGTGCATGAATATTGAAAAAAAAACATGTTCTTGGTTATTTTCCTATATCATAAAAGATAAATGTTACCTTTAGTTTGATTAATTGATGTTAATCTAAGAGTTCTACATATAATCCTTGTAATTTGATCCACATGATAATAACCATGATGATGTAGGATGAAGAAGGCATCATTACACTCAATCAAATGGTCTAGATCAGCTGCACCATGTAGCAGTGGTTATGCTCATCATTTTAAGAATGATAAATTGTGACCACAATGCCAATTTTATAAATCCATTATAAATTTTGAAATTCTAATCTTTATTACTCTTTTCATTCCTTGAGCTGGCCAAATGTTATTACTAGTGCCTTCTCCCAAACCACCAATAGCATCATCCCATTCCAGATATGTCTGTTACCATGTTTCCCCACATGGTGGCACTGCCAATACTACCATACACTCCATGTGAGCACTCTCTATACCCCAAGTCATAGATTCAATGGGTAGGATTTACCATGTGGGTTATCCCTTGGGACCTTGTATGTGTTACGAGGGATAACCATTTGGGGAAAGTATGGTTGGCATATATTTTTTAATGATATCCCAACATACATAGTAATTACTAAGTGTGAAATTTTAATTTTGACCTCCTCCAAGAAATGAAAAAATATAAATATAATTCTCATTCCCTAACTCATTCATTATCTTTATTTTCAATTCATCATCATGAAGGTTATTTAATTTATTACATTTAAATCTGAATATATTCCTGATAAAAAATATTTTCATAGTGTTCCATTATTGTATTCATTGAGCATATAAACCAAATTATTTTGTCACACATCATAGAAAAGGTGATCACTTTAACAAATCATCAAAATTTCAATGATAATTATACCATAAACAAATCCAATTCCCTTAGATAAATCCATAAAAATTCACTTATCAAAATCATCATTATTGGGAAATTTTCATACCAAATGAAAACCAATGAGTCTAAAAAAATTCTCCAGACATCACCACCATACTTCTTAAATAGTTATTAGAGTAATCCCATAATTATATTTTCATGATTAAGTTATAATCATATAGAACAACATTATAAAATGATTTTGATTCCTTCTTATATATAGATAATTAATAAAACTGTACTCGTCATGAATCCACAAGGTATTTTCAAGTACATGAAGTGAATACAATCATAGATCCTTGTATAAAACCCCTTTTCTAATAAAATGATTTAATACACAATAGTTATATTGTAATTAAATACATGGTTTAATAGATTTAATTTAATTGGGAGAGTATTAGTGTATTTTTTCTATGGTTATTGATGTGTTGTTGACCTAAAAATGTGTTCTATCTTGTAATGTATTTTAAAGGAAATATTTTACCATTAAATTATGATTATTTCATGGAACATGAGAGATGATATGATTTAAATCCTAATACATATAATTATTACGAGTTTATCCATCATTTATAATCATCATATAAGGCTGTAATGATATTTAACGATTACTTTGATCAAGATCACTTTTATAGACATACAATTGATAATTAAGGGGATATAAATTAGTCAAAATATATTTAGATTGACCCAATTAAAGTACACCACATAGATTATCATATATTAATAATTGGAGTCACTTAGGTGAACATTGGCTACGTATCCTTTTACTTGAGGTAGTCAAGTAGGTTCCATAGTTGTGATTTTATACATATTGATAACGATATATATATTTTGATAAGTTGAAGTAGTAGATGTTATCTGTTTATGACACTAGTCAATTAGAGGAATTTGATAATCCAAAATAGGATGTTTCTACCCATATGATGGGTTATAACATAAAATACCTCTATTAAATTTGTGATTTTACTCATGTCCATATCATAATAATTACATGTCATGTAATTATACAATGTATTGATGGATTGGTAACTGAGAAAAAGAGATAAGATATATTATATTGAAATTATCGTTATCTCATACATAATATATATGAGAAGGATATTAACTTTAATAGAAAAAATCAATTGAATATCATGACAACAACCCCTTTTAAATTTATGTAACTATAATTTGTTTATAAATATAACTCTTATTTTATGATTATAAATGTGATTACTGATCTTTTATAACATTACAAAGGGAATAAGGGTCAAAGAATAAGAAATTCTATATAGTATTGTTTAGTATAATGTGATTAATTCACGATTAATTAAATTTATTGATTTTATAATCACTAATATTATTTTTTTCATACATGTACTATTTATTTATATAATATTTATTTAATTAAATATTGTTGAGTTAAAATGTAAATAATTTTTTAATTAAATTTTTTTAACATAAACACGAGGAGTTGGAAAACCCCAAATGGAAATTATGATTGGGTTTTAGTAAATATTTTTTAATGTGCTATTACATGAAGAAAATTCATATTCCTTGTTAGTGAGGCTATTTATGAACATGAATTTATACTATTAACAAATTTAAAAGCACACTAATGAATCTTCACATGTGATTTTGGTCTTATTTCACTTTTATATCATATTAAATGATGGAAATAATATTTTAATGATATTCATAACAAATACTTAGGTTTTGTTTGTGTTTAGATTCTTTAGTAGCTACTATCATACAATATAGGACAAATAAAAAGAAGTAATGTTTTTTTCTTCATCTAACCAAGGTAATGAAAATTTGGTTCTTAGAGTTAAATTGTGTTTTTTATTAGAGAGGGATAATAGTTTATTTCAATTAAAGTTTTCAATAATTTTACCCTTGGGGTGACTTTTATCATTTGGATAAGAACATGATTCCATAGAGGCATCAATCATTCATATAAATTAGGGATATCAAAGGAGACATTGATTTTAAAATAAAATCCTTATCTAAATATACTTAACATATTTTAGAATTTATTTTATTTTTATTATTATTGTGCCATTAATTTATTTAGTATAATCTAAAGTGAATTTTATTATTAATTTCACAATGTTATGACTGATGATATTATTATTAAACCCTGAAAGTGTTTGAAAGACTTTATTAATAGTTCCCATTCAAAAATAGTGGCTACAGGTATAAAATAATCTATGTTCTTTAATCATTATTAAGAAATGGACTATTTACAACCCCTTATAAAATAACTCTAGCTGGAATTTCATAAACCATATTCTAGAGCCTCAATGGGCCTCTAGAGTGATTGATCAAAGTTTATTAATTTTCATAGGTTCCCTATTTAATTAAGTCTCATTCTCATTACCTAATTTTTATTTTTGAGAAACAAATTTTCTAAGGTATTTTGTGTGGATTCTATTCCAAAAACCTAACACAACACAACTATTATCCACATCCCACTAAGAACCATCAACAATTTCATTAGTGAGTTATACTTTGTTACCCAATATTCAAGATATATTTGTAAAAAAAATAAAAGTGATGTAATGAAGGACCAATTACATTTTATTGGAGTTAAATACTTGAGTGAGGATCAAACCTTTTTATAAGCCTACCCAATCTGGTAATGATTATTATTCACATCCATGATCCCATATTTAATTAGAAACTACAAAATAATTTCTTATTACAATTTATATTTAATTCCACTGATGATTCCAAAATCACCATAATTTGTTCAAAAAAACTAGTGGGGTATCTTGTCCAAACCCCACGCAATGTGTTATAACTTCTCCTTATTTAAACCCAAATATATTACACAAAATCTATAAAAAAAATTAATGATGATTTAGGGACTATTTTTCCCACCAAATAAATGAATGTCAAATAATAACCAATAGATAGATTAAATTTAGTGAATGAATGAGTAACCACATGTTTCCATAAATTTATAATATATTATAATATCTATATATGAAATACCAATATAGAATATGTTACTCTATAATGATCCATAGAAATATCAACATAAATCTATGATTAGAAACACCAAAATTGGAATAATGGGTATGAGAAAAGGAAATGGAAATTATTGAGAATTAATTTTTTCAAATTTCTTGAACTTAATCCTTACAGGTTTTTAACTAACAGGGGAAGGAGACGAAGAGAATAACATGCTATTTTCATCCCTTATTACTGCCTATTAAGGACTACCATACCCTTGCGGGATATTTAAATTAAATGAACACTACTGGAAATACACTATTTCTCAACGGTTCAGAACTGTTGGGAAAGCCCCTGAAACCGTTGGGAAAGGTTTTCCCAACGGTTCTTAGAACCGTTGGGAAGTAAGCCGTTGGGAAAAGTTTTCCCAACGGTTTACTGGAAACTGTTGCAATAGAGCCATAAAATTTACCCTACCCCAACGGTTTGGGTGAACCGTTGGGATAGTTTTTCCCAACGGTTCTCCCAAACCGTTGGGAAAACCAAATACCATGGAACATTTTCCCAACGGTTGGAACCATTGGGAATTGGTGAAGTCTTTCCCAACGGTTTAAAACCGTTGGGAAAGACATGCTAAAAACTTATATGCCAACGGTTTGAAACCGTTGGCATACCTATGCTGCAAATTGAAGCACCCTGCAATTTGCACAGCCCCTGTCCCCTGTCCATCACCACCAGTCATCAGGCCTCATTTTCACCTCATTTTCACCTCATTTTCACCTAATTTTCACCTCATTTTCACCTCATTTTCACCTCATTTTCGATCCAACTATTGTACCAGTAATAAAATAAAACATACATATTCAATTACGAACAAATTCATACACATTTAACATATAATGGATCCTGAAACTATACAAATCCATAATTAAATTACAATTCATAAACATACATAATTCATATAGAATTCAATTTAAAATTTAGATGACAATTGTACATGGAATCTGAAATTCAATTCATAATATGATCGGTTTTTTCTATACCATATATTTTTACCTCAAATGATGTCCATTTTAAACAAAATACATACACCTGAAGTGATACCGGCCACACCGCACCTCAGATTGAGGTGGGGTTAACTCGTACACGTCACATTTGACTCATGGATCGTTGTGCTAAAGTATCGACAGAATCCTAATGCGTTTGGTCGGTTTTCCGTATGCCAGTTGATGTTTTTCACTTAAAATGGTGTCCTTTTGAAACAAAAGACGGACACTATGAGTGGTGTCGAACACACCGCGTCTCCAATTGAGGCGGGGTTGATTCGTACACGTCACATATGACTCATGGATCGTTCTCCTAAAGTTTAAATGGAAACCGAATGCGTTTGGTCGGGTTTCCGTATGTACTTAAAATGTTGTCCATTTTAAACAAAATAGTGACACTTAGACTCATCCCGACCACACCGCGACTCAGATTCATCCCGGGTTGGCTCGTACATGTCACATATGACCCATGGATCATTGTGATAAATTATCAAAAGATTACGAATGCGTTTGGTCGGTTTTGCGTATGCCAGTTGTTCTTTTCATTTATAATCATGTCCATTTTAAACAAAAGAGACATAGTTAGAGTGGTGTCGGCCACACCACATCTCAGATTAAGACGAGGTTGACTTGTACACGTCACATATGACCCATGGATCGTTGTGCTAAAGTATCGATAGAATCCGAATGCGTTTGGTCGGTCTTCCGTATGCCAGTTGATGTTTTTCACTTAAAATGACGTCCTTTTGAAACAAAAGACGGACACTTTGAGTGGTGTCAGCCGCACCGCATGTCGGATTGAGGCGGGATGATTCGTACACGTCACATAGGACCCATGGATCGTTCTCCTAAAGTTACAATGGAAACCGAATGCGTTTGGTCGGTTTTCCGTATGTACTTAAAATGGTGTACATTTTAAACAAAAGAGAGCCATTTAGACTGATCCCGGTCACACCGCGACTCGGATTGACCCGGGTTGGCTCGTACACGTCACATATGACCCATGGATCGCTGTGATAAATTATCAAAAGATTCTGAATGCGTTTGGTCGGTTTTGCGTATGCCAGTTGTTCTTTTCACTTATAATCCTGTCCATTTTAAACAAAACAGACACAGTTAGAGCGGTGTCGGCCACACCGCGGCTCGGATTGAGGCGGGGATGATTCGTACACGTCACATATGACTCATGGATCGTTCTCCTAAAGTTTCAATGGAAACTGAATGCGTTTGGTCGGTTTTCCGTATGTACTTAAAATGGTGTCCATTTTAAACAAAAGAGAGCCACTTAGACTGATCTCGGCCACACCGCGACTCGGATTGAACCCGGGTTGCCTCGTACAGGTCACATATGACCCATGGATTGTTGTGATAAATGATCAAAAGATTCGGAATGCGTTTGGTCGGTTTTGCGTATGCCAGTTGTTCTTTTTCACTTATAATCATGCCCATTTTAAACAGAAGAGACATAGTTAGAGCGGTGTCGGCCACACCGCGTCTCGGATTGAGACGGGGATGATTGGTACACGTCACATATGACCCATGGATCGTTCTCCTAAAGTTTCAATGGAAACTGAATGCGTTTGGTCGGTTTTGCGTATGCCAGTTCTTTTCACTTATAATCCTACCCATTTTAAACAAAACAGACACATTTAGAGCAGTGTTGACCACACCGCGCCTCGGATTGTGGCGGGGATGATTCGTACACCTCACATATGACCCATGAATCGTTCTCCTAAAGTTTCAATGGAAACCGAATGCGTTTGGTCGGTTTTCCGTATGTACTTAAAATGATGTCCATTTTAAACAAAAGAGAGCCACTTAGACTGATCCCGGCCACACCGCGACTCGGATTGAGCCCGAGTGGGCTCGTACATGTCACATATGACTGATGGATGTTGGGTCGGAGGTGATGGCAAGAGGGGGGGTGAATTGCCTTTTTAAAATTAATTAACAATTTAAAACAAATTTAAATGCAGCGGAAAGTAAAATGGCAAGACACAATTGATAACGGAGTTCGGCTTTAAACTCAAGCCTACGTCTCCGCTCCCAACTCAACCGTTAGGTGATTTATACGACCGCTTGCTTTTTAATGGTTATAGCAAGAAACCCACTAGCCGTTTTAAGGTAGGCTAGATCACCTTCTTACAGCTTGCTTTTTCATTATGGTTGTAGCAAGAAACCCAAATTGAAAGAAGGAAGAAAAAGAGTGGTTTTTTTTAATACAAACCCAATTAAGAACTAAACAATTGAAGTAAATAATTTAGAACAAACTGGAGGAAGCCTTGAGCGCCAAGAGGTGAGTGTAGTTGATGTAGAGGCAGCCCAAGCTTCAAGGATGGCAATTGGATCTCAAGTAGCCTTTGAGAATTGTCGTAGGAGCCTCAAATGATTAAAATAGCTTTGGTATGCTTCGGTATATGATCGGTAGTGTTCCCGGCATCCATGGACGTCTATTTATAGGAGAAATGCTCCCAAATACTTCAAAATAGCCGTTGGAGGGCTTTCGGAGCCGTTGGGGATCAAGTGGGCCAGCCTGGTCAGTTTGACTGAGAACACCAGCTGGCCGGTGCTGATCCACGGGCTGGCCGGTGCACCAGACAGAAGCAAGGGATTTCTGTCTGGCTCCACCGGCTGACCGGTGCTGAGCCACCGGTTGGCCGGTGGTCTGGACAGAAGCATGCTATTCTGTCTGGGTTCCACCGGCTGGACGGTGGTCAGGCACCGGCTGGCCGGTGGTCTGGACAGAAGGTATGCCATTCTGTCTGGGACCACCGGTTGGCCGGTGGCCAGACACCGGATGACCGGTGGCACCTGGAAGAGGGCAAGGCCTTCTGCCTGGTCCACCGGCTGGCCGATGGGCTGGATCCGGCTGGCCGGTGACCTTACCGGCCGGCCGGTGGTCTCACACCGGCTGGCCGGTGGACTTAAACAGTCCATTTTGAATTCTTCTTGGGCCAGCTTCTAGGCACCCTATTTCCTATCATCAAAAACACTTGAAAACAAGTTATAATACAATTAGAGTGATTGTGATCATTAAAATCCAAGAGAGAGGGGTGCAACAATGGATCGTTGTGATAAATTATCAACAGATTCAGAATGCGTTTGGTCGGTTTTGCGTTTGGTCGGTTTTGCGTATCCTGTCCATTTTAAACAAAAGATAGACAGTTAGAACGGTGTCGGTCACACCGCACATGAAAGACCCAGCCTCACATTACGCACGTCAGCTGCAAAATCAGGATGTCGAGCATCAAATCTCTTCCATGCAAATCCATCTGCAGGATGAACCAACTCATCATCAGTCTTCTTTCTCTCGGTATCATGCCATCTCATTTTTATTGATATGTCATCAGACATAAAAAGATTCTGGAGTCTGGGGATCAATGGAAAGTGCCACATTACTTTCTGTGGAACGCGGGATGGTGTTCCATCAGATTTTGACTTCCAGCGGGATGTGCCACATTTTATACAATCATTTCGTTCAGCGGTTTCCTCCCAGAATAAACTGCAATCTTTCGGGCAAGCATGAATTTTGTTTCTTGAAAATCCAAGTTCCTCAACTAACTTCCATGCCATATAGTGGTTTGAGGGAATATCTGCATCATCTGGAAGTAAATCCTTCAAGAGGGTAAGAATGTAATCGATTGCTGTATTAGAAATCCCATACATAGTTTTCCCATGAAATAATCGGATTAAAAATTTCAGCTTTATCATTTTGTCGCATTGCCGATATACTGGAGTCGTGGCAGCATCATTCAATTTTTTCACCCTATCAATATCATCATTTTCACTAGATGCATCAGATGTCCTCATATCGAAGTCTTCTTGAGTCGAAATCCTTTCTTTTTCATGATGACGAATAAACGGAAACCGATCATCTAACAAATTCTCCATTCCAGTCTTTTCATTTCGATCATCACCAATTTGAGATTTCGTTTTCTCCCCATTGTGATACCACAGAAAGTAGTTTGCTTGAAACCCATTTTTGGTTATGTGGTAGCTGACTTCTTCACGGCTCAACCAAGGTCTACCAACATAATTGGAACATGGGCAGTGTATGCGACCACTATCTGAAGCATTGTGAAATGCAAAATCTATAAAGCTCTCCAAATTGTTTTGAAAATCATCTGAGATCCGATCGGTTTCATACATCCAACTTCTATCCATTCTGTAAAAAGAATTTTTATAAGTCATTTTGTCATAAACAATTCAATAGGCATTAACTATAATAGAATATACATTTAAGTAAACGATAAAGGAAGAAAATAATCAAGGTATCAACTACACATGTCAAAAAAACATACAAATGTGTTATTGAAAAAATGTAAAACCAACAAGAACTTAATGTGTTATATCACATAACAGCATGACTCATCCCATAACCATATTAGTAGGGTATCATGAACATGAATAACATCAACCTTGTGCCATCCTCCTACCCTACATGACCCCAACCACATGCCACATCTTATTATAGCCTTATCACATCACACCTCACCGAAAAACACTAGGGAAATCATAGTACATCTCACCTGAAGACACATGGACAATCACATCGCATCTTGCCTAAAAACACATGGTCAATCACTTTTGAAGGAAGAGTAGGGAAGACATGGTAGCTATCCAAACATATAACCACCATCCTAGATATTAGAAAAAATACCCATAACTCAAAACCTCTGATCGTTGGTAAGTTTATCCAACTCTGGTTGGGAATGTGTAGAAATAACATAAAAATACATGATATATAGATAGCACAAAATACTCAACCTATGGGTTCACATTAACTACATAATCACACACTTCACTACTACCATAAAACACATAAACCACACCACCACCACACAAGACGCATATCATTGGAATATAATTATACATTCAATAAGTCTATCTATGGAATTATCATAAGAATCCATGTATCAATTGGAATATAATTCTACATTCAATAAGTCTATCTATGTAATTATCATAAGAATCCATTTATCAATTGGAATATAATTCTACATTCAATAAGTCTATCTATGGAATCCCTCCCTTGGATCCATGTATCACCCATGGCTTAATCAATATTCAAAGAAATGAGTCTATCCGTGGAATTCCATTGTGAATCCATTTATCACATAAAGCGTATAAGTTAATAGAAACAAGATTATATACCTGGCATCCTAATAGAATCCATGTATCACTATTTACTATTAATCATTTAATGAATTCCATTTCATTTAAACAATTCATTAAACATACCAAGGTCAAAAACTAAGGTATTTAATACAACTCACCTCAAAATGGCGACTCAATCAAATAATAACCTGAAAAGAATGAAGCTTCATTTACTCATGTTGTAATGACAAGATAATGAGATTCCCTTGTTTAATCAATCAATTCCATATCATGGTCTCAACATAACTCATAATGGCTAGCAATTCAATGAAAATTCAAGCACTCACATGGGAATTTTTAATAGAACACTCCTAACAAGACTATAAAGATATCACATGCATTAGTTATAATATATCTAACATGGTAACATAAAATATAAGATAAATTCAATCCAATTTCATAGATTCATAGCATAGTCTCTACTTTACTCACATTGGCAAGGCAATACAATTAAAACATGTGTTAAAAAATAATTGGCATTCATGTGTTAAAAGGGGAATGCAAACCATAAAATACCCTTAATTAATTTAATTTACAATTCAATTCAGAAATCGAACAATCAATTCGATTTATATAACCTTTCACAAATGACATCCCATGTTCAAGGGGTAAAATCCAAAATGGAATTTTCAAGAAAACTCACCCTTAGGCTGGTCCGGCCGGCAGTAGCACCAAAATCACCTAAACTGATGGGAAAAATGAAAATAGGTTTAAATACTATCCAAACATTTGAATACATTTTCAGTTAAGAAGAATAATAACCTGAATAAGATCTGGAAAATTGAAGGCCGGCGGTACCTCCAAAATCGCCTAAATCCGCTGCTGCTCCCGTTTTAGGGTTGTGTATCGCGAATTGGGGAGAGAACAGGCGGCTGGGAATTTGGGGAGGACCTTTGCCAACGGTTCTTAAAAACCGTTGGCATATGTCTATCTATCCCAACGGTTCTACAGAACCGTTGGGATAAACCTGCTAAAACCTCATCTATGCCAACGGTTCATGAGAACCGTTGGTAAAAAACCATCTATCCCAACGGTTCTCATGAACCGTTGGGAAAAAGCTCGCTGGAAACCTCAATGCCAATGGTTCTAATGAACCGTTGGTAAAAACCTCCTTCCCCAACGGTTTCGAAGAACCGTTGGTATCTAACCGTGGGGAAAGGCCAGCATTCCAGTAGTGGAATGAAATCCACAAAATTATCCTACCAAATGTGGGGTTCAGGATGACCTATTAGGAGTTGTTTTCCCCCCAAAAGAATTACACTAGGTTATTGGGTGCCCAGTTCTACCCATTGGATCGTTAGTGGAGGGTTATAAATAAATTTTAATATCATTGGAATTATGGTGTGGCCCATTAGGTTTTCAATAGACTATTGTTGTGCCATCCCATGAAATCACATTTATCCAATACTGAAATATCATTTCTCACTCTTTTCCACATGAATTTTTTCATTCAAGCCTTCCTTTTAATAAGATAAAACATGTATGTAAAAAAATATTTGAAAATAAAAATATTAAATTGTAAATCCACCAACATTATATTATCCCTGTAATTCATCATTTCTCCAATTACAGTAACACTTTTTGTTGTTTGTTATTATATAATTGTAATAATGGGCTAAAATTTCATTACCATGTGAAAATATTTATTTCTATGGAATTACCCAATAGAGAAAATAGAGTTTCACATAGTGGAAATAGAGTAATTTACAATAAAAAATATAGAAAATAAATATTAAACAATTACACATCATATTTATAAAATAATCATTAATATTATTAGAAATAGATTTCTAATATTGATAGAGAACCAATATTTTAAGAGGATTAAACACATTTTAATGGAATTGATCGTCTATGGTTAGTGAAAACACACAAACTATTTCCCAATAATTTAATGATTATAGTGACTCTGATAAAAAATTAGCAAGTTATTATTTCTCAATGGATACAAAATTCACATCAGGGTAAAAAAAAGTACAATTCTGGTGTGCATTATTTTGTAGAATTATTTTTTAAAAAAATTGATCATAGAAACATTCATGTATAACTTAATTTAAGAAAATGATTATAAAAGATGAAAAAATATATAATTGGTCATTCTGAAAATCATCCCCTCCTATGATATATTTATTTTAGAATTTACACCTTATCCTATTTTAGGTTATAATTTTTTTATACATTACACTTAGATTTACATTAGTGATATCTATTAACATAGACAAAATTGTGGTTCTTGAGGATAAACATATCTAGTATTTTTATAATTACATTAAATAATATATCATTATATGTTTATAGTAACATTTCAGTGTTGGTTTTGGTTATTTTAATCATATATATTATTGTTTTTAATGTTATTAGAGGATTATGACTATATACCCGGATTTGAGGGATACCAGTGTGTTCTTTTAATATATAGTATTTTATGGGTTTGTGATTATTCCAACAAATGGTTATTCATCCATTCATATAAATAAATTTTTCTAATATTTAATCATATTTTACATTTTACATTTTTTTTTTGGTTGTGGGTGTTTATATATTATTTTTTTGGTTTTGTATGTTGTAAATATACGTGATGATTTTTGGGGTAATGCCTCTCATATGAGCATTATTTTACATTGATGTGACTTCCTAGTAAAAAAATTATAAAAGGAATCATTATCATGTCCTCCTAAGTTCTTTATAAAATTATAGAGGATCCATATTGGGATTTAATTGTGATATAGTTATATTATAAACAAGGCTATGTGAAGTAGGTTTTGGAAAAAATATATAAATAAAGAGATATAATGAGATAATAATATTGAATCATATTTTTTTAGTGATCATAATATTGTTAAATTGTATTATTTATATGTTACTATTCTAAAAACATTTGACTCACATCATTTATCAGTATCCAACACATAATATGTGAAAATGCTGTAATAGTTTTTGATTTGACAAGTAAAAACACAATGATTTAAAGTCGTATTCATCTATATAAATATTCTTGGGTTTAGTTTGAGTGAATATAATGTTAACCTATTGATATTTCTCATGTTAATTATTAACGAGTTTAGTATGTTGATGTGTGTTATATACATGTAGTTGTTTGTTAGAAGGATTAGTTAATAGACTTAAAAATAAATAAACATTTGGTAGATCCAGAAAAACTATTTTAGTGGTATAGATTTATATGTTATGGGGGTTTTTTATATTTATAATAGAATAATAACTGGTTATAGGTGGATGAGATTATATTTCTATTATTTGGACACCAACATGGTATCAATTGACTTTGAAAGTGTTATTTTTATGATGCAAAAAATTATAGTTGTTGATTATTTTTATATGTAATATTTAGGATTATATTATCCAATTGTTCCAATATTTAGAGTAAAAAATAAGGGTTTTTTATTTATTAATTTTTGATCCGTGAATTAGTATGTTCTTTGACCATCCATCAATTATATTGATTGTGTGAGATTTTAGAGATTTTGTTTTAAATTTTTTTACATTATTCCAACGAAATTTTGGTTTATATAGAGTTAGGGTTTAAATATTTTTCATAGGGATTTACTTTTAAGGATAAAATATAAATTTGGAACTCTGATATTTTGTAATATTATTGAGTTAATCAAGTTAAAAATTGTTCAATGAGCCAGCTATTATGCATTAGTTCTATTTGGAATTTGAGTAATTAAAATGGGAGTTATAGTGGGGATGAAATTTGATTTTATTATTTCTATCCAAATATTCAATTTGTTTGAATGATAATTGGTGTTTTAAATAATCATACCTTAAGTCATTTGGTATTTTTAGTTTATATTATATGATGAAGGTTAAAATCTGAAGCATTTTTTTGTCATAATGCTGAGTAACTTGGTTTGGATTTTCATATATCAAAGATTATTAGTGTATTTGGGATCATAGAATAACTAAATAATTTCATTAATATCATTTTAAGATGCTTAATTCAAAGTATTATATTAGATATTTTTTTCATTAGATAAAATGTCTTGAAAACATCACTAATAAGATTAAATTACAATTGGAAAACTAATATATAGTGGAGTTGGTTGGTGAAAATAATAGTTTTTTAGGATGTATCCTTTGGGAATATGATAATAGAGGATCCATTAATGTGGAATATAGTAAGGAACCTATAAAGGAATAATATGTGGAGGGAAATATTAGATGATAATGGTGTAATTATTTATCAATTCAATTTCTATAAGCGGGATATTCTAAAAAACATGTAAATTTGGGTATAATAAATAATAATGTATATAATATAGATTTTATTTCCATGATTTATTTAACTTCTAAAATATAATTCTTTTTCATTCTATTAATTTTATGGTGAAAAAATAATTATTTACATGAAATTTGAGAAAATATTTGTATTAATGATATTTTATAAATTTATTAGGAGATATTAGAAAAAGTAAAATGATGACATTATATTAGTGTTATTTATGTTACATGGATAATTTATTTGGAGTTTTATACATTTTGTTGTTGAAAAATGTAATTAAATGGGGGTTTATTATATAAATAACATGATACAAATAGGGGTTTAATTATAGGTTCTTAAATAGGTATTTATGTTGGGCCTTCTCAATTACATAATGTATGGTAATTAAAATATGTAAAATTATAAGAATATAATGATTTAAATTATAATTAATATAGTGTAATATGAATTCATCATAAATAATTAAGGGATTTATTTTTCAAATGAAATTATTTTCATGGGATTAAAAGAGGAAAATTCATTAATTGATGTTAAATGATTAATAATTCGACATCATATGTTTTTAAATGAATTTTAATATAATTTGGATAGTTTGACCTTAATTTATAGTTGTGAAAAATGGTTTTTTTATAGAGTGAATTAATGGGGGATGTCGACCCCTTAATTAGTGATAGTTACTCATGGAATAATTCATTAAAATGTATAGAGTAAATGTGTTCTATAAGTAATGGTGTTCTATAGAATACACTTTTTTGGATTTCTCTCTATATATCAATTGGATATGGTTGAATAAAACTACGAGGAGTTTAGAGGAAAATAGGCCAGATAAATTTTTTCAAAATGTGATGGTATGTTCTTATGCAATTCCAGATAATTATGAATGTAATCAGTAGTTATATAATCTATCCTGATATCGTAAGACCAAAATAACCATCTTCTACTCTCAAGAAAGATAATTAAGAAATTACAATTTAGATTGAGGCTATTAAAAATTGAACATGGGTCATGCATATTTATTATATTTATCATACAGCCCCTCTTTCTTTACACCTTTAAGGGAGTGAGAGTCATGATGCTACAAAAAAGAGAATGGGTTTCTTTCCACTTACAATTGGGCATGACCTCTAATCCTAAGAGCTTCAAGGTGGTTGTTCCATTATAAGGCAAATTATTCCACTTTAGCATGGTTCCATGTTAAATATTTTAAAACAATACCAACAACTCTTAGATTTTTTTTTCGTTTATATTTTAGGTATGGTAGTGGATAAGTAGTTTTGTTGATATTCCTAGGTGGTTTAACTTATTAAAATCAGTAGATTAATAAAATTTGCGGGATTATAAGGAATTTATCTAATATAGGTGCGTTATATTCATTATTATGTTGATTATGATTCTATTTCATGTGATTAATTTTATTCAAAAATTATTATTTAAATATGAAAATTTATTTAATAATTTATGTGAATTTTATTTCATAAAATGATTCTTTATCTAGATTTGGGATAAATAAAAAAAGACTTTCAATGAAAACATGAATATAGAGTTTTCAAATCCTGGTGCTTTATTTATGTAATATGTGATTTTTTATCAAAATATTGTTTTAAATTTATGATTTAATGGTATTATAGATTTGAGAAAAATAAGAAATCATTTTGGAATGAAAATGGGAATTTTGTTGTTAACTTAGAAGAAGTCACAAAAATTGAAATTATATATTTGGAAATAACCATGTGCTATTTTTGAAAATAACATAGTTATATGGTTTGAAATGTCTATATACATATAGTAAATAACTTATATAAACATATAGATAGGAAATGGTTCATTACAGCCCCCCTATGATTATTTTTGGGAAAAACTATACACGATATCGTGTACCAATACAATTATTTTTTTGGCATGATATGTCAATTTTTATGATTATTTATTGTTTTGTAACTTTTATGGACTATGTATAATAGAAATATTATTTTGTTCAGAATGATTCTTAGATATTAATATTCTTTATTAAAGTAATTATGAAATAAGAAACTACAATTTTATTATTTGGTTCCTCAAAAAACATTATTTACATATATTGGAATATATCATAAATCAAAATTCATGGGTGTTATTTGGGAATATACTAATGATTAAAGCATTACACACACCTAATTGCACTTCTCAGTGTGAATTAAGATGTTGCTTTCATGATGATGGAAAATTAAATACTACTATGTTTCTATATAAATGATCATGTGTGTTTTGTTCATGATAGGACGTGTTAGGGTTATATTGGAGATAATCATGCATGTTTCCATCCTTGGATGACAGGTATCAGTGTTCTATCACAAATTTTGTCATGGTTTTTATCTTGGTTTCCATTTAATTACTGGTATTTAGTTTCATTAATGGCTTTATTATAAATATGGTTTTGGTTTTAGAATAAATTGATATTCATATTTATATATAGTTACTTATTTATATTTGAGAAAAAATTATTCCCCAATCATTATGAGGTATCAAATGGTTTCATTTCTTATCCTCCAGTCATCGAGAAATCAACTTTGAGGGCATATAAAGATCGAGTTTGGGTATCAATATTTAGGTCCCTTGGTTAGGTTATTAGAAAATTGTACTAGACAATGGGTTTGATATAATGTATTGGGATGTCTGGTTGGTTGGGAGAATAGGATGGTCAAAACTCGGGAGGAATAGAAAAATGGTATAACTATCCTTTTTCATAACAAACACGAGTTTCCATGGATTTTGTTATGATAAATGAATTGGAAATCTCCTATAGTATTTTATCCCAGTCACGTGTGTATATCCATCAATTATTGGGATAAGAAAAGTTTTCACTTAACATAGTAGAAATGTGAAAGTATGATATTCATAAGTGTTTGTTTTTTAATTTATCTAATTACCTTGAAGTTGTTTATGAAAGGGTGTACATTTTTTTTGAAAATATTTTTAATTTTGGAAAATAATTTTGTTGAAATTATTTTAGTATTACTCATGTGAATTTGAAAATAATGAATCATGGGAAGGAGTGTAAATCCTACTATATGTATATATAATATTATGTTTGTAAATTTAAAACTTTTATGAAGAGTGAAAATGGTTTTTTCCAAAATAAAATGTATAATGTTTTTGAAATGTAATAATAGAATTGGATATATTTGATTTTAAAATTAGAGATAAAATTTATTTTATTATTTTTGGAATAATTACGGTTGAATTAATTGTTGATTGTTTTAATATAATGATGCTTTTAATTATTTTTTTATATTGGATGTGTTGATTATATATTTATAAAATTTGGAATTTTGGTATTCTAAAATGATATAAGGGAAATGACACTTTACGTAAAATATCATCCTGAAATTCACAAGGCATACATTATTTCCGTAAAATAGTGGTTCCAAATTTGTATGGGGTTATTCAAATTCTACATGACTGTTTTAAAAAAACTAACATCCATAATTCTACATAACCATTCATATAAGGTGGTAAGATAGTGACAAAACCACGTTTTTAATCTCTATTTTCCTAAATAATATTAAATATTAACTATTTTGGAAGGTAGGATCTTTAAGGATGAGTTTAATGAGATTAAGTGAATAAAAATTGGGAAATAGTGGTCAAATATCATGGATTAATGAGGCAATATTGGGTTTTTTTATAATAATTTGAGGTTGTGGAATGGGAAGTGAGGAATTGTATAGTTATAGTTGGGGAAAAGGGGGTTTTATGAAGAATGGACACTAATATATAAAGATGTGAAGGATAGGGAAATTATTTATATGTAATTTATATTCCATTAGTTTCTTTTCTGAAAATACCACATAACATTCTTCAGAATATATAGATCACATGATCAAACAATTAGATTTTTGTGTGGTAATGTTTGATTTCAAGTTGAATTTTATTCCTATAAACTATTTTTTACAATAACTAATGAAATTATCTACTATTTTTTGGGGATATTGGGATGTTCATATAGCTAAATGACGGTATTTTACTAAAAAATAGTGATCTACATTGTCAACTGTGTAGGAAAATTCATTAATTTCAAATCTTATGGGATAAGACAAAAAATTATTATCGTGGTGGAAAATTTGATTAAAAATTTCCCAAATAATTTTACATTAATACCACCAGTGAGTTATGTGGTGTCTGAAATTGAATGTTTTTCAAGAACAATTATAATATTCTTCCATTATATATCATTATGATTATAGAGTAGTATGAGTAAATGGAATAATTATAAGATTTTTTGGGGCATATTTATTCAATTTGGTGTTTCATTTTGGGTTATAGTAGTATATTTATCCATGAATCCAGAAAGAAGATTACACTTATGCTTTTACTAAAAAAATTGAATAAGATTATGGTGAGTAAATTGTATCATTTACCTATTATATTTGATCTTTTTGATCAATTATATAAAGAAAAAAATTTTAAATTTTGAATTATGGTTGAGATATCACCAATTGAGGGTGAAAAGGTAAGAAATTAAAATGATTTATTTTAGGAGTTAGTAAAAACATTAATATTTTCTAATGATTATAATTTTGGTTACAAATTATCTGACAATTATATATATATAAATATATATAACCTTATCTTTCACAAATACCTTGATTTTTCCATAGCCGTATTTTTGGATGATATTCAGGTTTATTTAGGATTAAAGTATATAGTATTAAATATATATGATGATTATTTTTTAAGGGTCAAAAGAGCACTAACTAAATTAAAATATTACCAAATGATGATTTGGATTCATGTGATAACGATTTTGAGAAAAATTATTTCTAAGAATGTAATTTTTATGGATTTGGAGAAATATAAAGAAATATTGGATTGGTAGAATCCCTTGAATATATTTTAAAAAATAATTTTTTCTTGGGGTGGTGGGATATATTACTAAATTCATTTGATATTTCATAGAACAAGATTCACCAATGAAAACATTGATATAAAAACATGTGATGTTAAAATGAATTCAAAAGTGAGATATACATTTAGGTTTATTAATAAAAATGTTGAATTCTACCCTAGTATTGATATTACATGAATAGATAAAAATATATTTACTATATTGGGATATATAATTATTTAGATCAGGATCTAAATAGATTCAAGTGTAAAATATTGTGGTGTATAGATTAAGGAAATTATGACTATATGATATAAAAAACCTAACACATGATATAAAACTGGGGAAAATTATAAATTCATTAATGAAATAGAGGTAATACTTTTTTAATAATATGTTCTTAATATACACTCCTTATAATAGTTGGAAGCATATTTTGTCATAATGTGATTTTAAATTGAGGAAAATTGTATGAGTTGGGTATCTTCAATCATTTTATTTTGAATTAGCATATGAATTAGGTAAGGGTAATTCTATTACTGTTTTCACAAGTAGAACATATCAATTAGTAATGAAATTGAAATAATAATAGAGAATGATTATTATGATGGTGGAAATGTATCTGGTAGCTCATAATGTGGTATTAATATGGGGTTATATCAGATTAACATCACATATGTTCTTACGAAAAATGTACTGGTGGGTTATGTAATTAATATCAAATATAAAGTGATTGGTCATTCCTAAAATATTGGTTATATCATTTTTATGTGTCCTATAGTAATGGATTAAAATATCTAGTTCTATAATATTATTTCAGTTCTATAAAATATGATAAAAGAAGATATAATGATATTTCATAACTCTACTTATCTATCTATTCCATGGATAATAATGATTTATGATGACATCATGTGATGTTATTGGTGAGGGGAAATGTATAACATAATTATTTAGATTATTTATTTGGGATTATATTTTATATAAGTGAAGTATGAGCATTAGTCTCTACAAAGAATTTTTAAAACACTACAAAGGATAACCATGAAATTGGAGAATATAGAATTTTTCTTTTTCTAATTTTACTAAATCAACATAGAAGCTAGATAATATTTGGGATATTATAATAAGACTTACAAAATCATCTCATACCCAATATATTCAAGATATATTCTCTATAGGATACTTGGGTGTGATTTTTATGGATGTAATAGTAATTTTTGAGGGAGTACCATCATCTATTTTTTATATTTAAACTTTCATTTCACAGTTTCATTGGGGGGTTTGAAAAAAGTGATGGGTACTTAGTTGAAGATGATTAAATTGTATTAATTGGATGGACATATTGTGAAAAGTATAAATAATTTTGATGCAATTATTTCTATATTTTATTTTATTTTGAGAAATCAATGGTGAATCATGTTAATTTGGTATAAATTTTCGATATAAACAATTATTGAGAATCCATTTGAATGATCCCATTCAATGATCTATATGGAAGATTTTGTTGATTATATTTATATTAGGACGAAATAGAAGAGATATATCTATTAGAAATGGTATTAATGGATGAGATAACATGTTGTATTCATTTAATCATAAAGAGGGTAATTATGAAATATACAAGAAGTAAGTCTACTATAGACAATGAAAAGAAGCCACTATAATTTTAAAAAGATTATAATAATTTTTTTAATTTTACCATTATTGGAGATCAATGATTATATAATAAATTAATTTTGAAACTATGGTATGTGATTCCTTTTGTGAAAATGTATGTTGACATACATGATGTGTAGAGTCATATGATCAATGATATCACTAAGAGTGGGTAGGTATAATTAGTGATTTATTAATTTTATAATTTCACCCATAGACAACAATTTTTACTTGTTGGATTAAAATTATCAATTTTTATTCCATAGACTAACACATATATACATAGAAAAAATGATGTAAAAGTTTTTCTACTCAACGTGAGTAGCTATTCCTTTGAATGCTTAAGAAATACCCATGTTCACTTGATCCAGAAGTAAAAATTTGTGAATCACCTAGTGAAAGAAAAATCATAATAACTATATTTAAAATTATATTGATTATTTTTTTCATCCCATATTTTATATTAATCATGAACTAATATATTATTGTAAGATGAGAAAACATATGAAGATACTTCAACACGTGATTTCTATCGAATTTATGCCTGTGTTTTGATCATCTTTCAATTCAATTTTTACAAAACAGGGAGAAGGAACATCATTTTTAAACCTAGTACTATATAAAAAACTTATTTAGATAATTACATATTCAATATGAAAAAATTATTCATAAAATGTAAATAAAAGCACCTACTTTATCTTCCTCCCTCATTTTTGTTATCTTTATAATCAATTTTCCCAGCTGGTTTACTAAAAATCACAAAAAATAAATTATTCATTTTTAGAATATATTTATTCATGATATATCATATTCATAATATTATATAAATTTTTGATAATTTATTATTATTACACCTCTTATAAATAAGGATGTAGACTTAAATTTTAATCCCTTAAAAGGCACAAATCTTATATTTTAAAAACAACAACTGATCCTCTTCATAACTAATGAATGAAATACAGGGAATAAATAAATGTAATAACAAATAAATTATCATGGAATTATTCCTCATCTAATATACATATCATCTATGATGGAATCATTTATATGAGTTCATAAAATCATAATATTTACATTTCCTGTAAATATGTGACTTCATTATTCACTGCAAAAACTATGTGAATTATTCCCCCTTCTTCAATCTTGAAACTGTTCCCCTCAAAACCATTGATTCATCCTATCATATATTCCATGATATTACATGAAATATAAAATAAATAATATACATAAAAAATTCCCATTATTGTTGTTTACTTCCTATTCTCTCCATGATCAATCACATGAATTAGAGATACAAAATAAAATATGCATGCATGCACCAACCATTTATAGAAATGAATCCCTTATTTTTTCGATAAAATAAACACACAAGATATTTTTCAGATTTATTATAAATTAAAATTGGGACATTATATAATATAGTATCAAAATATTTATCTTTCATTGAATATATTATTACTTGACTCTATATAATTTTTGAATCACAATAAATTTGTGATGATTTAATCCTTGAAAAATGGCCGAATAATTATCTCATGAAAAAAAATCTTTCGATATTCAAATTTGGAAAAATTATATTTTTCAACTAGTATATAATAAAAAATATAAAAATTATAGTTCGAACCATATTAGGAAACATCCAATGATTCATGCACCAGATGTAGACCAATCGACTGTGCCTATCAATATGTTTACTATTATCTAATTTATCTACAATGTACTGAATGTACGGATCTACCATTTGAATTGGATAAACTATTCATCTTAGTTTAGAGTGACTATACGAGCAATTAAATCAACTATGTGATTTTATAATTAGTGAAAAAACAACACATAAAAATCCAAATGATGGAAATTATATGTCTAGATAAAAAGCATAGACAACATAATCGACCATGAGAAATTCAAGTGATGATAAATTTTTATCGGTCTATAAATTCTTCACATACATTATTTCAAACTAAATTATCTTAAAAACATCTCTAGACATCCTCACCCAACATAAAAAAATTTCATCTTAATCTATGCCTCTAAAACCACTGATTGTTTTCCTTGATTTTAATTTGAGAAAAATTCAATAGTCATTACATTTCGACTTTACATGATTTATGTGTTAAAATAAAAGAAATAATAATAATCATGTATACTTAAATCTAATTCTATTTTTCTTCTCTAAATGAAAACCACTACCTTTAGGAACATCGTCATTTAATAGAATTGTTCTCAATAATCTTCACATTCATATTTTATTGGAAACCAAATTACATGAATCCATGTAAAACATATCACACATAGAAATGAATTATAAGTCAATAATTATTTTCCTATATGGGAAACCATAGATTTGGAAAAAAAAACATTTAGTTATAAAATAATGTTATCCATTATTAAATAGTGATTTACATTCATAAATCTTCATCGTTCAACATCTTAAAACATCCCATAAAATCAGTAATACAAAAATTCCTACAAATACTTCAAAAAATTATTAAAATAGTTCACAGATTTAATAAAATATGAAATCTTAATGTACCCCTTTTAAATAATATCAAAAAAATATATTCTCACCCTAAAGAGAATCAAACAACAATGAATATTTTACCTTTTAAAACTGTCAACGACATAAATTTGAATAAATATATTATATTTCATATATTTTTATATCTATTGGAAAAACTAAAGGTACAAATATGGTATAATGAACTGTACATTTTCATTGGTTGAGGGATTAAAAATACAGAACATCATATTTAAATTATGAAAATATTCCTTGGATAATGATTTAATAACACCTTGTCTATTTTCTAAATTATTTCAATATACGAAGACATAAATTCAACTATCTACAAAGGCTACTTGATAACATGATATTTAACATCAATGTGGTTATTTGATAAATATTGAACATGATTATTTAAAAAGTATATATATAATTTCACATAATATCCATGAATAAGTAGAAACATCAACTCAACTTTTAGACATTCCAATTATGGATTTATCATCATTGATTTGAGTTTTGGTATTAGTTTCATCCACATATTCTTCCTCATTAGTTCATAAATTCACATAACTCTTATTCTCAGTGTGTCATCAAACAAAATTATCTATAATGATGAATACTTCACTATGTATGGATCTTATGTGATCAACACAACCTGTATAATGTGGAAAAAAATAATGAAAATAGATCCAAATTAACTTTACAATGATATCTCAAACTAATATCTATTGTACCCTTTATATACATAGTAATTATCTTTCCTTCTAAAAATTTAGTCTTTTTTTAATTAAATTTGATACCTATAACCATGAGTGAAAACATATATTAAATATGACCTTGATGTTTTGAGATATATATAACATCCATTTTAATATATGAAGTCATGTAAATAAATTTTTTTCCCAATTTATTTTGGACATATTTTCTACAACTCCAATCAATGAAGAAATAATATTTAAATATTATTTTCCAAATATTTTCATAAAATCCTTGGTATACATCACCTAAGAGAAAATAATATTAACTTTCAGTTTAGAGATTTGTATAGAAATAATGTATTGTATTTCAGCTATCATGGAAATCTTAACTAATGACTTCAACACCTTCTTAAAATTTTCACACATTTATTTATTATTTCTAGAAACTTTGATGTCATAGATATAAAAAATAACTAGAAGATATCAATATTTTACATTTTTGACATATAATTTGTGGTATACTCTTCCATTTTTGAAATTCATTATCTAGAAGAAGGTGTTTATATTAGAATACCATGCTCTTGGGGACTATTTCAGCCAATATAATGCATTTTTAACCTGAAAATACAATTCAAATATTCTATAAGCAAGATCCCACTTGGATTCTCATTTTAAACCACATATTCTAACTCGTCTTTGAGGAATGTAGTGTTAAAATCCAGTTGAAATATATTGTATTGACTTTGTTCTACATTATTTAGAAATAATTGTTTTGGGTTTTAAACCATTAAATTGGTGAAATGGTCTCATAAAATTCAACTACGTCAACATTTATATATCATTTACACACTGATCCTTATTTTATTATCACAAATTCTCTAATTTCATTCAATTTTTAAAAAAAGACAATTTGGCCTCTATCACATTATATTTTTAAGGTTTGGGAACATATTCCACATACTCATTTTTATCAATTTTTTCTAATTCATCTTTCATATACTCAACAAAACCTTAAGACTTCAATAATGTTTCTACATCATTAGGATCAACATGAGAGAGATGTGAAGTATGCAATTCTATCTTCAGGGTTTTTCTAGTTTTTATCAATTGATTTTTATTTCCAAGGATATATTGGACATGAAATTTACATATTGTTCATATATGAGATTCATTATGTTGTTCTTCAAAACATAAAATTGTTTCATTGAAATCTCCAACATACACATCTTCATAATGTTCTTCTCTATTAATTATTTCTTCTAGATATTTATAAAAAATAAACCAATATTACTTAAGGAACATTAATAACAGTATAAAAAAATACATATTTTCATTTTCAATGATCTTTACAACAGAAGTATAACTAATTCTCATAGTATCTTTATTATAGTAGAGATATCTACTTCTATATAAATGACAAATAACAAAATTTCCAACAACAACACTTGGATAAAATCTACGCAGATTTTAAAATTTTTTGGTGATAGAGGAACTTAAAATTACACAAAAATATTTCAAACTATGATTATTTTAATGTTTTATTATATGAAAACAATTATTTTGAACATGAACTATTCATCTAATCAATTTCCTAAATAAATAATGATAGTTTTCATTCCCATTCAACGTCATTCAATCCATTTTGAAAAAGATTATATTCTTCTATTCAACAATACCATTATTTCGTAGTTTTAATGGTGCACTGAGATCAAGATTAAATGAAATATTATAATAAAAATATTTATATTTATAAATAGTAAACTCATCACTATTATCTATCGATAATTTTTTGGAGTAATTAAAATCTTTTTCATCACTTCTCTAAATTTTTTGAAAATATATAATGTCTATGATTTATGTTTCATAATATTAATACTTTAAATTCAATTAATTTAATCAATAAGTGAAATGTAACAGTTATATATATTTTTTACTAATTTATCAAGGATATAAAGATATATTTTTAAATGGGGATTCCTATAACAAACATAAATAATAATTTTCAATTACAATACTATACATATAATGAATTTTTATTTATATATTCTTAACATAATATTGTTTATTCTTCCATGTCCACTATTTACATGGTAATATTTTTAGATTTTTTTAATATTAATGGGTTATAGTAATTTCCAGCTATAATGTGAACTGTGAGATACTATGACAACAATAATAAACAAATATCATATGGTTAAGATACATAATACTTACTTGAAAATAAAAATGGTTGACTATTAGGTGCTATGGCTTTATAAGAATTGAGACTACTTTTAACGAAAATTTCACCTAGTGATGTAAAATAAAGTTGGGTATGAGAACCATCCTACCGATAATAACACCACACATTTTGGGTGTCATTTTATTCCTATATATGAGAAGTTATATTGTCTATTGACATGGAGATTGATAGGAGTAGATATCTCAGGCCCAGTTGATCAGGTTTGAAATTAATTTATTAAATCCATTACCATGGAGATTGAAGTTATATATTTTTAACAAGGTAAATGAATTATACTGTATGAATTGACGATTTCATGAAGGGTGCATCCTTTTTTATGAGATAATGTGAGGAAAATAGATTATATTATATGGTGTGTGTTAATAAGAGGTTTTCATTGTTATGACAATACCTTATCTCCTTTGGGGTCATAATTGGTTGTTAAATTCCTCTCTTCATCTTTGAGTAATATACACTACTATCAAAATAAGTACTTAAAGGGTCACGTACATACCATTTATAAAAGTCATAAATGTTCTTATGAATTGAATTATAGTATATGCTGGAACCCACCATAAGGACCTTGGGATTTCTATATTTAAATTATCACCATTAAATAAATAAATTCATTATTGTTTGAGTATAGAATTTTTATTTTTTCATTTATTTATTAAATATATTTATAGGTCTTAAAGTGAACATATGATAAAAATTTAATGAATGATTAATATTATAATGTTCAATGTTTCGTTAATATTATTTAGAATTTCAAGTCGTGTTAATGAATCTCTTTTATAATTTATTATTATTATTATATAATTATGTGATAAAATATAAATCCAATTTATTACATAATAAATAGGTCATAAGATTTCATTTATGGATTTGTTTAGTAGGTATTATCAATACAGGGGAAAATGATTCAATATTAACAAATATTACCGACATTATTAAGTTGGAGAAAGGTAAAATTTGATATAATATTCACCCATAATAATTTTATTGTTATAGTTTTATCTCTCCAAATCAATGTGAGAGAAGATGTTGTTCCGAAAATCGATCCATGTTCTTCTTTCTAGATCGATGGAATGGAATTTTAGTGATCAACATGAGGGTGAAATATTCATCTATTATACTCTCTAGATCTCATTTTTTTTATGCTCTCGTAGACTCTTGAAGAATGTGTGGTTGATATAGAGGGACTTGATTTTGGGATATTCATGTAATAGTCACTAGCATTGATTGCAACATGGTAGGATTATAAAATTTAATGAAGTAATAGTTTTATTTAATGTTACATCCTTATATCCTTTCACATGGTATCCATGAGTTATTTAATAGGAAACACTATATTTGAGACAATGTTTTGATATCAACCCAGGGATGAAAATTTTGAAAATCTAGCCTATCTGCTTCCAATGTATCTCGGGTACCAATAATTGGTTTCATGGGGAACACATGAGTGTTTAATCCAATTAATTAATTAAATGTACATGGAATTATAGGGAACCCATAACAAAAACATTGACTTAATTAAACATTATAAGTCCAATTAATGCCCATATGAATTTTTAAATTAGATTAATATATTTTTTTCACATGACTAAAAAATGATGAAAATGTGCACACATAAACACTAACATTTCCATAATATAGACTCTTTGAATTCCATATTTTCTCTTAGGTTTTAATTTCTGGAATAATACCCTAATAAGGGTTAATTTCAGAAAGACATTTTTAAGATAAAAAAAATTTATAAACATGATAAACATTAGAAAAATTAAAATGAAAAAATTGGGTGGGGTAGGGGGGATCCCATGTTGAGGTGGGATACATAAATAATTATAACAGTAATTATATATATATATGGGATGATCTATCTTTACCACATATAAACATGATTTGAGAAAAGAGAAACACTCTTTGATACCTCTAATAGTTCACAAGAGAATATATTTATTAATTTTTTTATTATAATCCATAGTAGTGATGGGCCCTAGTTCCCCCTAAATTAAAAGCCTCATAAAAAACCACATGGAGAAAACCATACTAGATTTCCCAATGGTTATATATGTTCTAGACTAGCCTGACTATCCCAATCTTATTCATGCCCAGAAATTTTTTTGAATCACCTATTTTGGTTTTCAATCCACTTGAGACTGAGGAAATAAAATAATTTTTTATTTAACGAGGGAAATTATTTTTGGATGTATTAAATGATTTTCTAGGACTATGTAATTTATTATTTATTAATTAAAATTAATTAAATAATTTTATTTCATTTAAAATGAGATTGATTCGATTTTATGGTAAATATAATTTTCTGTAACATGTTTAATTCATGTCAAAAAATATAGAGCCTCAACCAATCAATGATTATCTAGTATTTAATTTAATTATTTTACTATTAATAGTGTGTGTGGTGATTGTAAAAATTAGTTTATTTTTATGTTTTGTGTATCATATTTTCCCATTTTTAATGGTATTTCCTATCTACTTGTGATTATCTAAATATGGATTTTCAATCTATGATACCCCATCTCTTTAATGTGAGTAATTCTGTATAAATGTTATGATGAAAAAATATGCAAATAATGTTGTAGAACAAAGATATTCTATATGATAAAATAATATATTCGATGAGGTATACAATGCAACCAAATTCAGAAAAGAAAATTGAAATATCCCCTAGGGTCACATTTCTTAAATTTATGCTTAATGTATTATTCATCAATACATAATCAAGAATAGTTATGATTTTTATTTATCATCATGTGGTGTATTATTCAAATGCATGTACATGGTCACAGTTGACACATATAGACCCAATGGGTCCTTGGATGTAACTCCCCAAGCCCCCCTCCAATTGGCCAAGGGATAGCGACTAGTGACGAGTAGGAATATCACTAACATGGGAGCCATTACCGATGTACATGTATATAGGAACATATATAAAATCTCCCAAAACAAGTGAAATGTATAAATAACTACATAATTAATGCATACATACATCTATATCCCATAACTGGAGTATAATATAAGAATTTAGAGAGAAACAAGAGAAAAACAATGCCCACCAAAGAAAACTGCAAAAGCATCCAAACTACCAAGAAAAAGGGGATCACTATTAACTAAAACTACTGAAAATATCTTCATCTTATATCTAGTAAAAACCTCAATATCTCTACCTTTCTATGATTTTCCAACCATGGGTCATCTATGGACTCTATTGAAAGGGATGTGGTCTGTACAAGACACAAAACAGTTGAGGGAAAAGATCATTTAGGGGGTACCTAGTAAGAACCCCAAAAACCCCAAAAATTGTAAATTTAAAGGTAATAATTTGATTGACTTAGCCATAGGGAACCCCAATCGAGAGATAAAATCCATCTCAAACCATCCTTGGTTGTACATGACAATTCATCTTAGTCTACAAGGTGTGCCAACCCTGACATGTGACAACACTACATGTAATCTCCGAAATCACCCAGATACACACATATTAGACTCTAGGTCTCATGATGTTCTGTCCTCAAAGGCAATAATATGATTCACTTCATAGGCTATAACCATAATTATAAAATAGTAAAACACAATCCATGAGCTCAACTATCTTAGATGTCTCCCGTTTGGGAGATGAACTACTTTAGGAACAGATTATTAGGTATATCTCTAGTGACCTACAGGATAGGTCCATTCATTTTCACCTTGCGCCCAGTTCAAGATAAAGAAACCCAAAATAAGTGGACCACACCTCACCATTGTCTATAGTTGAGGGATCACTTCTCTAACCTAGGCACCACAAGAATTCCATCTAACGCAAGAAATCATAGGGACATGTTCCTTGTCACTACCTTTTAGTAGATGGAGTACTACTCCTAAATATTTAGGAAAGTATTTGTCACTACTTTATAATGTATCCCACACCTCAGTTGTTTATATGATAACTAACTCTTACCAAGGTGTAATTCATATCATGAGATGGGAAAATCCTTATAATTGTATCCCATAGTTGAGGGTTCTCAAAATCTAATGAAGGACATGCTCCATAATACTACTCAGAGATGGGGGAGTAATCCTCCATAAGCAAGGACTTGTTCCATCATCCAACATGGTATAACCATGGAGAGAAATTAGTACCAACACCCCGATATGATAGGGGACTACCACTCCATAGACCGAGGACCCACACCCTGACTTGGTAGGGGAGTACCACTCAGTGGCTCGAGGACCCGCATCTTGGTAGGATATGGGTGTACCGAACAAACAAGCTCATTGTCTATGGGAGGACCAGCATCCTAATATGATAGTGGATTTCTAACCTCATGCTTGAGGACCCTCACCTTAACATGGATGGAGAGTATCGACTTTTTCCGAACAAGAAGAATGGAGGACCCATGCACTATAACGATAGGGGAGTAAAACTCATATGACAGAGGAAACATAGCCTAAAATGGTAGTGGAGTGCTAAATCAAATTATAGCTCATATATGGAGGAAAAACAACCTCATATAAAAGGAGTTTGTTTCCATCATCAAAAACATCATAGGGAAACTAGCAGCATAGTTTATCAGGGGAGTAACACCCCGAGAGGAATCTACCCTAATGTAAATGACTCACACCCAAGATGTGTTGAGTCCTATATATACCTATGAAGACAGGTGATGGAAACCTGAAGAACAGTTCATCACTGGAG
This sequence comes from Viscum album, assembly GCA_963277665.1. Lineage (NCBI taxonomy): Eukaryota > Viridiplantae > Streptophyta > Magnoliopsida > Santalales > Viscaceae > Viscum > Viscum album. The sequence goes on along the minus strand of OY728148.1, from coordinate 362,715,669 downwards.
TACCGGTCCCAACCACTCTCTATACGAACTACATCTATCTCCAACAACAGGTCAGTACAAATTCACAAGCATCCTTCTCTATCTATTCCATCTCATATCCCATAAACTATAAGAAAGCACACCATCATGTTCCACATAAAAAATAGCCTTGGATAAACAACTCAGAATCCAGAATCTGAGTCTCAGATAAGATGATACGGAAGGTGTAAGATCAAAGGAGGATCTTCTAAGATTACACGGCGTGCACAAAGACACACATGGCTTATGAGACCGCCTATGAACATATTCATGTAACCTTTCTACATAGTTTACCAAACCATGTATGGGTACACTACATGTAAAATAGGTACATGTTGCGTGCATCATCACTCATCCCCTGGTCATTTTATTCTTTTTCATGGACCGGTGGACCATTTCCCTCATGCGTCATGTATCCCATATTACATGGTGTGTTATGGTTAAACGACCACCTACCCATGTACTTTTCCCATGTCCATGTATTGGACCTCATTTCAATGTAACTTGATTTTGATTTAGAGATTTTCAATGTAGTTTTTCACAGATATTCTAATCCATGTCCCAAGATTATACATTTTAGGGAATGTCACATCTTGAAACACTAGTACATGGCATGTAGTTCTGAAAGTTCATCTTCCCTGGTCATAAAGAGCTAAATGATGTTTTTCACTAAACTATACACCATGTAGGCTATAATTCTAGTCAGTGATTAACTGAACATTCCCCAAACCATCATGTTCTTCCCCAAACCTATAGATAGACCTAGTAGGAATCAATAGACTTTGTAAATGGGATCTATAACATTAAAACATAACTTAATGAATGCGACCAGAGACTAGAACTAAAATACACCTACCTCGTTAGAGATATTATAATGATTTGGATGAATAACACTTCCCAGATCATGTTTCTCTATGATCTAATGATGTTCTGCATATGAAACAGAGAACAAAAACACCTTTCTTCATCGCGTTGGCATTGGTTCCATTCACCGCTAAAGGGGGGAAGAGAGGGGTGAGGTGATGGGGGATATAAATTGGTTGTTTCTTGAACCTAAGAGTAATGTGTGTAGAGGAATTGATTTTAATTAAATTAAACCAATTAATTACCCTTTCCAACACCACGTCTCCAAAACACCCCTAATCGAATCTCATGATGAAGATTACCTTATGTCGTGCCCAGGGGAAACAAGATATTCTGGACTCAAATGCAGTATCATATATCTGATCCAAGACTCTGAATGATATGTATTTACATCTCAAGTGAAACTATACATGTGGAATGAAATATATTTAATATTTTTAATACCAATGTACCAAGGTTTAATGGGACCTGGTGTACCTCATCGACTCATCACCCGACTTTAGAAATATTCTTATGTCTTATGGGTCAAAAACCGAGAAATTAAATTCACTCAACCTTAGGTATTTACATCATCAACAAGTGAAATACTAGGCACAAGGGAAGAAACTAATCTCTCAGTTAGACTACCATGACATCGAGCTCACCAGGGGTTCCCATCCTACAAACAATAACACACACAAATGATCCCCCAAGGTCAAACCAATCTCATGTCTAGCTACTAGCTGGGAAAAATCATGCACCAAACAAGCACAGGAATCTATAGCAATGACTAATTGGAAATCACCAAGCACCACAGTCCTTCTGTAGTCATATGGTCTAGAGGTACACACCTATATAACATGACATAGATACTAATGGAACCTGAATGTTCACATCGACCACTAGATGGGCTATACAATGGTATCCTCAAGAATTTTTAAATCAATGATGAAGTTGAATAGGTGAGGGTATTAAAAAAAATAAGGCTACCTAAGAGTAAATAATAGGACTTACAAGGAACTTCATCTACAAACATCCTGATGTTACACAAATCACCCAAAAAGAACATTTCCACACTCACTTGTGGAATCCTAGCTATGTATGGATGGTTATAAACTAATAAATAATGCAGAGAAATCATTAAGTGTGAATCTTCCTCTATAGAATGATTCTAAGTAATAATCTCCCTCTCATAGGGTCGATAATATAAAGTGTTTGAGTAGGGAAAATCTGTTGGAAAGGCTAGGACCTGTTCTAACACACCGTCACATAACCTCATCCTGAAAATGTAAGTATAAGGAACACATGCACCACACCTTGTTGTTAGTCTCTTTTGCTGGCACTGACTCGCTCAAATAGTTTTCATCACATCACAAAATGACTCTCGGTGGGGATAGCCTCCCCCTTCCTTGCGAGTTTAATGCTATGTTTAGCTACACCACATACTTCATAGGTGTATCATGTAAAAAATAGATTCAAAACTAACCTTGTACTAATGAAAAACAAAGATCTACCCAAGAAAACATTTCATTTCCCTAGGCCCTCCATCTCAACTACCACCATGAGGTTCTATTGACAATGCACATCACCCTGGTTATAGCTCAAGAAAAAGGGGAATGAAAAGAGTACCCACAGTAGTGGATATCAATTTAAACTAACTAATGTATAAAAAACAATGATTACATCTATTCATCCTCAGGTATTTTGGGTCAATGACATCTACGTCCTAAAGTTGTCCCCACCCACATCCTCTAGCACCCTAAGCCTAGCATGGACCACTTAGGGGTGGTGGTGGAAACATCTAGATCTTCCTGCCACCTTCATTGAGATCTTGAAGCCCCTCTTACTCATCCTCCACCTCATAGACCACCTAGATCCATGCACTATCTCTACCCAAGTAGCTCATCACCCAATTCCCTATTAGTAGCATCTCAGGTTGGGAAATCTCTAGCGCGATGCCCCTAACCGTCACAATCATACACAACCTCGCCTTTTGTTGACTATGTTCTTAAAGAAACTTCTACACTATAATCCCAATAGTCTATAAATAGGCATTGATATGCTTCTTGTACCACAATCCTATGTCATTTTATCTTCCATCCCTGCATATGCCTCAACCTCAAGACAACTATTGCAGGCCACATTTTCTTGTTCCTCCACTAAGAAATTCTCCACCACCAGAGCTCAGACTAGAACTCCGGCATAGGTGGGGATGCGCAACAGAATCATGAACACTCTGATCTCCCAAAGAAAGTATTTCATGGATGTTCGTTCTCTATAGAATAGTTCATGAACCATATCCATGAAGTAGTGTGACAAGCCTTTATACTTCACCAAAAACTATTCCATTGTCATGCTACCCTATAAGAGATATAGAATATTCTAGATATGCACTGATCTCAACATTTCTATGTAAAAATATTCCCTAAATATTGCCTTAAACTCCTCCCATTTTAGTTTCACCTCTTCATGAGACTATATCAGAAAACATCACAATTGCCTAACTGAACTATACTGAATGATCTCCTCTAGGACCTCCATCTGATCAAAAGATTTCTTCACAAAGAGGAACACACATGTGACTAAATAAAGCTAATATTATACTACATAGATTTATAGATCACCTATGTACCATAAGTGTATCTTTCTATTAAACTCATGAAGTGCACTCAACATGCTCGATTCTATAGCCAGAACTACCGATAAAACCTACTGCTCAACAGTTGGTGGTCCTACAGCTGGACCACATGGAGGTAATGACTCAAAATCAGTGCCCTACAATAAAGACTAATCATGGGGTGAATTTTCATCACAATTACACAATAATATCCCATCAACATATTATCATGTAGGTATCCTGAAATGAAATCTAGATGTACAATAGTGAAAGAGTATATTGGCAGAGATGACTCATCAAGGACTGAAGAAACCAAAAACATTGTCATATATAATGAATTTACAATTTCATTCCCATTGACAAGTGTCCTAATGTACCATTTCAAATACCGGGTTATTGGTGTCCTTGTGATTGGATATTTGGGATGCCACACTAACACTAGAACCTATATCCTAAAATTCAATCTTTAGACTCCCTAACATTGTCTCTATAAAAATCCATACAATTTCCCAATAATGAGGTCCTAATTTGGAATCAACCTCCCTCTGATACCTTTTGATCATGACCTGAACCGATGGGGCATGGGCCACAACTCCTAATGTCTGCCTCTAATAGGCTAAGGGATGGTGATTATTGTCACATAGGCATATCAATAATAAGGGAGGCACATTCTCTGTACTTGTAAACACACACACATCTCCATGATCAAAAAACGATAAAATGTAAAAAAAACTTAGTAATCAAAGAATGCATACATCTATATCCCACAACCAGCTTAGAAAAAAATTATTGAAAGTGAAATAATAGAAATACAATGCTTCCCAAATAAAACTATAAAAGTGTCCATCCTTCTATGAAACAAGGGATCACAATGTATTGAATGTGCTAGAATGCTCATTTTCCCAGCTCTAGTAAGGACCTCGGTCTTTCTAACTCACTAATATATTCCTTCATTGGTTCCTATGTGGAAATTTTTGAAAGGCTTGTGGTCCTCACAAGTCACGAAACATGTGCATGAAAAGCTCATTTAGGTATGAGAAAAAAAATTATCACTATGTTCCAGAAAAATCCCAATCGAAAAAGGGATATATAGAATTAAAATATATAACTTGACCTATATATAGGGAATCCCAATAAATAGAGAAAACCCATCTCAATACAACCTCATCTGTACATGTCAATTCATCTCAGTATACAAGGGGTGTTACAAACGACATGTGACAACACCATAAGGACTCCCAAAAATCACTCATATACAGACATCTTAGACTACATGTCTCATGATGTTCATACCTCATATCTAGAACTAGATTCTATTCATAGGCTCTAACCATATCACTAAAAAAGGAGAACAAAATCCACAAGATCATCCATCCCATATTGAACATGTCTAAGAGATTCAGTCTATTGAGAACGTCTTACTTGGTTAACCATGAGTGCACAGCACCATAGGTCCTTTCACTATCACCATACACCCAAAGTAATCTAAAGAAAACCCAAATAAGTGGCTCACCCTCACCAATACACATAGTTTAGGGAAAACCACTCCATCCTATGAACCACGTGCATTCCCTCTAATGAGAGAAAACAGATGGACCCACACCCCTGTACATCCCATAATCAAGGGATTACTTCTCCTAAATAACCCAAGAAACCACTATCACTTCGGTATAGAGAACACCACACCTCAGAATGTCATGGTAGAACCAAATATTTTCTAGATATTGTTCATATAATGTAGAGGAGAACACTCATTCAAAATTGTATCCCAAAACTAAAGGAGATCCAAAACCAATAGAGGACCCACTCCCCACTACTACTCAGATACTAGGGAGTAGTACTCCATAAGAGATGACCCACACCCTAATCCAATAAGGGAGTTACACTCATATAATGGAGGTCCCAAACTCTAATATAGCAGGGGTTACCACTCCGTTGATTGAATACCAACACCCAAACCTAGTATAGGAGTACCACTTAGTGGATAGAGGACTCATACACTTGTAGGACAGGGATGTACTGACTCCACTTTTTTCACAATATATGTGGTACCACACCTTGATAGGATAGGAAGTACCATCCTCCAACATGAGGACATGATAACTAACATTGTAGTGGAGTTTCGACTCTACCATAAACATAGGTATGAGGGGCATGTGATCAGGGGAAACATGGGATTACTGACTCCTATAATAGAGGACCAATTCCCTAACATGGTATGAGAGTACTAATTCTACATATATGTCACATATGGAGGACTAGTGCCCAATTAGAATAGGGATGTATTCTAAATCATCATGAACATCATGGGGAAACCCACACACTAGTCCACCAGGGGAGTGATACCCCCGAAGGAAATTAGCCATTGGTAGTGAACAAATGCCCACAACGTGGGGAGTCCCATCTCTAACTAAGCATATAGGATAGGGAATCTGATGTCCAGGTATATTTGGGGAGTACTAGTCATAGTGTATCCATACAAAAACCAAATTGATGTACAACATCAGATCATTATAGATTCATAAGAATCTTGCTCAATATATGAAACATCATATCTAGTCAGCCATAATATTTGTCATGATCTTTTTTTTCAGAAGAACACTCAGTATAGTCTAATCACAAAACATAATCCATGTCCAAGGAGAAATATTAAGAATGTGGAAGATCACTGGATGATCTATTAGAAATAAATGGCACACACCAAAACACACACGACTTGCGATACCACCCGAAAACCTGGTCATGTATCCAATATTCATGGTTTACCAACCCATGTATGGGTACAGAATATGTAATGGAGGTAAACACCATGTGACTCTTCACATGGACCCTAATGTGTTCCTCTTATATACTAACCAACCCACCATGTACCTCACACTCTGTGTATCCCATAATACATGATGTGTTCAGCTTATATGACCCCCCTGCAAATGTATTTTTCCCATGTATGTGTACTGAACCTCCTGTTTGTGTACCTTGGTTGGGTGTTAGTGCACAAACATGTTGTTTCATAATGCTAAACTAAGACATATTCAATGATTACATAGTTTAGGACACTATAGGGCATGTAACCCCAGTACAGAGTGTGTATTCCTGGGAGTTCATATTCCATGAACATGAAGAGCTAGATGTTTCATGTCATTGAACTACATGCCTTGTAAAAAAAATTCTTGTCATAAATTTCCTATAAAACACATAGATGGGTCCAATGATTCCCAAAAACTCAGATATTTATCTAGTAGTGACCAATAAAAACTATATTTCGTACTTAAATCCTTAAAAAATGCATAATTAAAGGGATTAGGACCCAAACTCAAATCATACAACCTCTAGGGAAAATGCCAAATCGTTTGATGAAGAACACCTACCAGATGATGTTGCACCTTGATAAGATGATTATATGCATTAAAAATACAGTTCGACATCACCTTTATTCATCTATTGAGAATTCATTTCGATTATTACCAATTGGGAGAATAGGTAAGAGGTGAAAAGAGGGATCTCCTTTCAGTGTTTTGCATTCCTTAGGGTTGGGGTTGGTGAGGAATTGGTTTTATTTAAATTAAACAAATTCATTACCCTTATCTATGTCACATCCCCATAAACCCCCCAATTGAAACTGCCTATATGGGAAACCTTAGCTCATGCTAAGGGGAATAATGATGTTTCAAACTCAACTGCTATCTCAAAAATCCAGCCCAAACCACTGAATGGGAGTTATTTACAATTCAAGTGAAACTATGTGTGAGTGATGATTGATATTTAATATTTTTATTATTACCACATCGAGGCACCCTCGTCCCCAATATCCCACACTGAATTAGTGACCAAAATTAGTAAAATTAGATAAAATATTCTAAAGTCTTATGGGTCAAACCCCATGTCATTACAATAGTGAATAATAAATGAGCATGTATAGATAAAATAAAATTAATGTATGATAAATGTATTTCTACTTAATGTATTATTATATTTTGAGTGTGACCACATAACACGATCATATTAAATTGGAAAATTATTTCATTCATCGAGAAATTACAAATTACTATAAATATTTATAAAAAAATAATCCATTATATTATTTAAATTTGAACTAAATTTAGTTTTTGAGGTGATTTTCAAACATAGTTGAGGGTGCCTCATAATAATTCAATGTTATTATGAGAGTATTAGGTCTAATTAAATAATGTTGGTAGAAAATAATTAAAAATAAATAAATTCATGTAACATCATATACAAAAGATTAAACTATGTAAGGTACTACATTTTAGGATATGGGGCTCTAATCTATATATCAAGGTGACAGGGGTTAATGTGGTTGGTGATCCATAGTCATAAATTATTGCTCACTAAATAGTGAAAAAACCATATCTTGTAAAATGAGGAGATTTTTTGAGGATCCTTTCCCCAACAATACTCTCATGGATGGGTTTTTTAAATCTAATAGTTTTGGTAAAATATGAATTAATAAAATAGTGGTAGAGAATTAATAAAATAAAATAGTTACTGTTTAATAATTGGTAATCAATATTTAATTAGTAATATGTTTTAGTTATATTTGTCAAATTAATGGATATTAATACTAATAATTCATGGTGACCAATTTTGGAAAAATAACATGTCGTAACGAGTATGAATTTCAATGTATAATATATTCATTTTTGTATGGTACTATGATATGAAATAAATTATTTTTCGTGGAGTCTCCCACTCTTGTTGAGCCACCTCAAGAATTGAGGGTGAAAAAATAATCCTACAGGAGAAACATCAATAATTCATTTGATATTTACTTAATAATTTTATCATTAATGTATATTGTGTTGTGAAAACTACATCGGAAAATATATGGAATCACATTTTTTGCATGATCCCAATGAAGTCTAAAAAGAGAAAATTTAGTGAGAAATGATTTTGATTTCAAATAAACTGAACATGTGTAAATTGAAATATGTATCACAACCTTTAAATACTTCCCATTCTCATATCCTTATCACCCAATTAATTTATTATCATATTGGACTAAAAAAAGAAAAATTATAGGGAAAACAATTTATTACATGTTGGGTAATATTTTTAATCAATTATAAAATTAAATAAATACTAATATATATTTTTTGGGTGGAAAAGATAAAATACAATATAAAAAGGCCAATGAAAGGAATGACACCATAAGAACCTCAAAACATCCTTTTATGATATGTGGAAAATAATTATACATGGGTACAGTAGATTCACATTTTTTGAGATAAGTCTACAGTACGTAAAAAAATGAATTAAAATAGAGTAAAATTATACATATACATATTTTATATTCATTATTGTATGTGATGGTTTTTTTAATTCTTTGTTATTGTACATTGATTGTGTGTCACAAATTTATATCCAAATATAGTTACTTGTATGTATAGAAACAATATAAAACGTATGTAGAATTCTATACTATAAGAGAAAGGGTGATTACTATATTAGTAGTGACAAGTACAGAACTTCTAATATCAATTTTTATTGATTATATTTTAACATTATTTAGTGTTATAAAAAAATTATATTATGTTTTCAGTGGACACCAGGAGATATTATTCTATTTTGGAATAATTTTTTATGTAGTTTCTCATAATCAAATAATATTTATTCAATGATTGAATCATTGGAAATATCTGAATAATATAAAATGTAAGAATTAAATATCTACATGTGGTATGATATTTCCTTTTCTAGTAAAAAATGAATAAAATTGTCAAAAATATACCTAGAATGGTATCTAGACTCTTTTGAGACAAAAACATCATCATTATCCACAAATTTACTTATATTGTTTTAGAAAAATAAATCCATAGAAATAATTTTAATCCATAAATCTTTTGAAATTATTTCAGCTAGAGATCATGAACCATTTCTAGGAGAAGGTTATGGTAAATTCATAAACTTCACAAGATTCCTTTAAAAGTTTTATAGAATATTAAAAGGAATGAATTGACATACATGGTTATATAATTTCAGATATTTTGGGACTGGGAGATAATGAATTTATCCACCATTCATTCATTAGAAATTATTATTGTTTATTGGATTTATCTATATACTCAAATTTACATATAAAAAAATTTGTGATGTTAGTTAAATATAGAGTTATAATGAGTAATACATGACCAAAAAGATAATTAAACGTTTTTATGGAGGGATTCATAGATACTAATTTACTTATAAAAATCAAATCCATGATGTCCGTGAAAGGGGAATAAATTTTGAGAGTCAAATGAATTGAAAATTTTGATGTTATCTTATTTAGAAATAATTTGAAAATAGTGGAATTATCCCAAAACCATATTATAAATATAATTACAACATTAGTATTCTATGTTTTATAATATGATATATATCCATTATTTTATAGCACCAGATGATTAGATTTATAGAGGTTTTTAGGTATAATTTTATAAACAAACATGCATCACGAATGATATAAAGTGAAAATCTATTATTATCTTAATATTTATATATGATTTTAAATAAATCCCTAAGATAAAAAAATTATAGTCAATTGATAGACTAAAATTATAGAAATTAAAATGAAAATCTATATTTAAGATAGTGACATAAAGATTGGGTTTGGTTAATTCAAGGTAGGAGATTGGAAAGTAGTTTTCGTTGCAACAAATTCCACAAGAAATAATGAAAAAGGAAAGTTCAAGAGACATATTCAGTGTATTAAATTAAAACCCCAGATAAACGGTTGTATGTTTACTGAGGTGGATGTTATATTATTAATGACTAATAATGAATCTAAGAAAAAGTAGTAATGATAAATGGATAAAATAATAAGTGATTTGGAATTCCATGTTGGACTCCATCTACCAAAGTATATGTTCTTGGTATATTAGATGTTCCATTTAATCATACAACGATGGGTATTCTGGATAAAAAAACACATGGATGATCATGTTCAGACTAATAAGGCATGAATAATTTTTTAAAGGTTTAAAAATTAATGTTTAGACATAGTTTGCGAAGAATAATTTACACTAATTATCATGCTCTATAAATATTAATTATACTTATCATAAATAGTTTATATGATCTATATATTCTGCATTGCATGTCAAGACCACATTTCTTGGATTGAGCCTACATGGTACAACCTGAAATATTCAGTTACAACACTAAATGGAAATAAGGTTCTTATTTTATTGAAATTAATTTTCGATTTATGTAATGAATATGATCATAAAATATTCACAAGAATTAAATTTTCCCCATTTATCCATAAGTGGTTTGTGAGAGTGAATTTTTATTCCACATGTAGTATTTTCTATAACATATGTAAAATAGTAATTGATATTACACTTAGATAAACATATAATTAAATAAACTCAAATTAGATTTAGTTACAGTAATAACCACCATTATAGGGAATAATATTGACTAATATAGATCTAAGGGCTACATAAACCAATTCAATGTACCTATATATACAATATACTGAAAAATACAAGTTGGAAATTTTTAAGTGATTATTGTTTCCAATGTTAAGTAGTATAAATCCATGCTAGATGAAATTTACCCCATTCTAATGTTTGTCTTATGTATATCATCTAGCCCTTGATGAAATTATGATATGCTATCTGTTATTGACTGTTAGAACTGACCCATTTATTATGGTTCCATTCCATATGTAATGAAGATGATTACAACATATGGTAAGTATAAATTGGAGTATAGTGTGGATCCACTATAGATTACTATTCATATGTGTTATGGAATAATTTTATTATGTATCTAGTCTCAATGAAACTAAACATTTCATTCTTTTGATTTAGTAATGATTTATGGCTTGTAATGGTTTTCATATAGAAATTATTTAAGAATATATATATAAATATTAAGTCTTTTTAAAATCTCCAATACTTATTAGAGTCATAATTATATTTTTAATTGAACTCAAACATCATATCCATATACCGAAATCCACCATAGTTCCATCAATATCCATAAAAGGCATATTTTTCTTTGAAAAATAAATATTTTCCAAAACTATTTATCTACTATTCATCCTTATTTTTACCATAAAGTTGGGATTAATTTTAGAACCAAATGTTTCTTAAATCCATATAAAATCCTTCTTTATGATAGAATATATTATATAATTTAAGGTTATTCTATTTAATTAGTTTTTAATGAATATTTTAATTTATATATTTTTTATATTTTTTATTCTCACATTATTTAGCCACAATCTTGGAACATTTGAATTTATTATTCTTTTGGGATTATTTACCAACCTTCTAAAAATTAACATCATATTGGGAAGATTTTGTTATTGATATTCTTACATTTCATTCTTATTTAAACATTCAATTATTAATTGAATATATTTCTATAATTTGATTCTGGATTGGTTCAATTATTCTTCTACTTAGATCATTTTTAGATGAATATGATCAAGATAATTTTACAATTCATTATAATTTTATTTCTTTTTGATACACAAATCCTTCCCTTCACCACTAATTGTTTTGTATAAAAAATCTACATTAATTGATTATATTTTTCTTCTTCATGAATTCATTATATACTATTCATGGATTTATTATATTTCTTGAAATTCCTATTCATATTTTTATGATTTGATATTTTTAGATACATTCTCTTAATTCTATAACTTGCATGAATTACATTTATATTTCCTTGTATTAATTTATAGAATTATTACTTCTCTAACTAGTGAAATATTCATAATTAACTTTCTCAAATATATTATTTTACCAATATCATTGTTTTCTTCAATTTGTCCTTCCATGATACTAACTTAATAATCTTTATTTTAGATAAACAATTACACCTTTTTTCCTTAACAAATAATTACCCTTTTATCAAAAAAATATAATTTTTATGGATTTACTCTTATGTGTGGAACTTATATAATTTTTATCATCATAATCACTGAATTCATTCTTTTTTAATTTTTGATAGATTGCTAAAAAATCTGTAAAAACCACACAATTAATGAATTTAAGTGGTCAATTCACTTTGAACATTCCATTTACTCTTCTAATTTATAATTATATTGGAGACATTAGTTTATCATACATCACAATCACATATTAATCTGAATATTATGATCCAACATCATCATCCTAAAAAATCCTTCTTCATTTTTTATTTTTCATTCCTTTTAGTGGTGATATATTTTTTATTTATTCCTATTTTTCAAACATCATCATCTTTCCTCATTTCACAAGATATAATAATATTGTACATGTATTCTAGTGGGATATATGTTTCTTACAAATTAGATAATTTCAAATAATTTGATCAAGTTAGATACATTAGATTTTTTTCATCAATAGAAGAGTCTATCGACACCTCACCATAACCAGTGATCTGGATAATAACATTATTAACCCTTTTAATAAATTTGAAAATTGTCTCATCACCATGAATATAGTTATATTAATATTTAATCCAAAAAAATATACATTTTCTTACTTCAAATTTTTTATACCTTAATAGATGTTCTGTAGGCATTATAAAATACCTTTATCATTTTATATTCATGTTACATTCAGAAACATACTCTGTAAAGGAGATGAAAAAATAGGATTTCAATAATGTCTATCATTTTCCATCTTCCTTTTTTCTATCAATGTTAAATTATTACCTTCAACATGTGGATGAAATCCTTTAGTTTTAACTTCATAAATAAATAAATCTATAGAGAAAATATATTGACACATTATATCATTCCTTGCATGAAGAAATTACCAAAAAAATGTTGGAATCCTCTTACAATTAACAAAATTTAAATTATTCATTTACGATAAAATAAATTAGTGATTCAATTTAATTCAAGATAGGCTTTAAAAAACATCTAATAGGGAAAGAAAAATAAAGAGAAATTGGATTTTAAGATAATTATAGAGTCATAGGATCTATCAAATTATTCAGTGGTGGTGAATTAGTGATTTATTAATCTTATCTTCTTTACCATAAACAATCACTTTCACATATCAGAGTGAAATAATTTAAAACCTTACAACACACAAACACACACAGGGAAAGCACACATGACTTACAATTTTAACTACTCAATGTTGGTTTTTATTATTCTTCATAAAAATTTAAAACACATGATCACATGATCCAATTGTAAAACATTACGAAACATAATGTTCCAAAAAATACTAAATTTTTATTTATCATTCTCGTAAATATTTGGGTTCATATTATGTAGTTTTCAAATCCCACACTAATTCATTAATATCAAGTGAGTAAATAATATAATATTATTCCATTAATTACTTATTAAAATGTTGTTCTTGTGGCGATGATCGACTTTATCTTATATTCATTCATATTATAAGAAAATAACTTTATTTTATCGGTATAATATTGAATTTTATAAATTCATCGATTTAATTCATATTCAATGTGAACATATTATTTAGGAAATTTAAATTTCAGCTCATATTTCCTAATTCACTATCAATTTTGTTAACTTTATCACCAAATGACATTTTGGGTTTCTTTAATAATACCAAAGTATCATTTCTGAATTGAAATAATTGAATTATTCATGAGATACCATGTGAATAATATTATAGAAAATAACACCTAATTCCCAGTATTCTACCTTTAAAATATTTTTTTATATATTAGAATTTGAATTTGTTGGAAGTCACATATCATATATTTCAAAAACTCTCCCTAAAACACTTCATGAATGATGATATAAATATAAAAAAATATTTCATGTAATAAATATAAAATAATATGAGAGTTAAACTTTTTTTAACCTCTATATCATATATGATTCTGGAATTTAAAGTAATTCATACTCATGTGATATTTACAATCCCCTAAAAATTCATGAATTATTTATTTGCAACACAAAAATAAACCAATTATATTATTTTATTTTGAATTGGAATAATTCCACTTAAAACCATCAATCCATTATATCCTTATTTCTATTTTATTACATTAATTTAATGACATTCAGTATCCCGTAATGAATTCACAAATTATCAAGTACTTCCTCCTATGTCCATGTTAATTCAAATGCAATATAGAATTATATTAATATATGTATCTATATAGAAGAACCATCTTCCAACACGACTTCCTTATTTATCACCATAAATATCCCAAATATAATTTTATTCTTCCTTTATAAAGTCTTCATATATCAGAATGTAACATCATATCATTGTATTTGTTATTTATGTTAACATACACATACATAGGACAATCTTGGTTTTCAATATCAGTAAATTTTTTAGGATTAAATAACTAGAATATGGGATCAACATTGTCTCATTGAATATATATTTATATTCTAAATTATAATATATTATATTTTTTTACCAAAAATATCATAAAAAGACTCTATGTATGGAACTGATCATATGTACAAACATCTAATGGATCAACGAAATAAAGTTTACAAATATAATCTACCAGTCTGGCTAGTGATGAGGATCAACCGTATATAAAATTAGATAACCATATGGATCAAATGTGTGAATTGGAAAGACCATTTTATTATCCTTTATTAAATTTATGAACATGTTAACTAACCGTGTAATCCTATAGTTAGTGGACTGCCCATTTTTAAGTACAAGTATGGATTGACCGCAAAAAAAATCAATTGACCTTGAGGTATTTAAATGACCATGTATTTGTCTCAGTTAAAAAATTCTTTAATTTCATCAAATAAAACTACACCATAATAACATAATCTCTAACCTTCACCAACTAGCATAAAATCTTTTCATTTATTTTTTGAATGTTTCTCTACATCCACAAAAACATTTCCTTGATATTACATATAAATATCTTAATGATCATCACATTTTGTTTAAACATTACTTATGTGTTGATAATAAAATCTAATACAATAATAAATTACCATTATAAATGATTCCATAATTCTTATATATATGAAAACCATAACAAAGAGAAACTTCATTAGAAAATAAACCAAGTATCCAAAAGGTTTTTTTATTGTATTTCTATTTAGTGATTATAAAAAGACTCATATCAAATATTTATGTGGGAAACTATTTTTTTTGGAATCTACATGACTTTTATTGAGTGGAAAGTGAATATTATGGAAAAATAAGATAAGTACTTTTGAAAAATTATTACCCATTATTTTTAATGTTATGGTGTCCATGAAATTTTCTAAAACACACATAAGGGAAATA
The DNA here is from genome assembly GCA_963277665.1 of Viscum album. NCBI lineage: Eukaryota > Viridiplantae > Streptophyta > Magnoliopsida > Santalales > Viscaceae > Viscum > Viscum album. The sequence continues at coordinate 362,699,985 of OY728148.1, read as the reverse complement.
ATCTCATATACAACAAAGATGGATATATATTTTTGAATGAAAAATATACCATCGAATTTTTAATATTGAGAATACATATAGTGGGGAGAATTATAAAATATATTATTTTTGTGTTAATAAGTTATCATGGATATAATATTTATTTTATTCAATTAAAGAGTTGTCATTATAAAAATATATTTTATCATTATTAATATTATTTATTTAGTAATGGAATAATTTTTAACATGTTTTTTTGGAAAGATTTGTCTTATGATTACATTAAGAATTTATTTGGAGATATAATAGGAGTAAAAATGATGTTATTGAAATTATTTCACTTATGTGAGATGGATAATTTATTGGTATGTTCTGACGTATCATAGCTAAATCAAGGAATTAAATGGGAGGTTGTGGTTTAACATTATTTTAAATGTTTTAATGATAGTTTTAATTACTAGATATTTAATAATGATATTTAATTTGAGTACTCTAATTCATATACTGAAAGATTATTTATTTATAGTAAAATAAAGTAATATAGATACTTCAATTAAAATTTATATATTGAAATGTGAATTCCCCAATTTCAATTAAGAAAATGTTCTCAATGAAAATGTTTTTAATGGGATTAATATTTTAATATTTTACATAGTAATTGGGAATCATTAATTACTTTGCAGCATATTATTTTTATGAATTAATTGGGATGAAACAATAAGTGTTTGATGTTGATATTATCGTGGTAGAATATGGACTCATATATATAATTATGTGGTAATATTTACCCTTTACCAGGCAGTCTTACTCATGAAACAAGTCAGGGAAAATGACGGAGGAAATATTTTCTATAAATAACCAAAGTATATAGAATATTTGTTTTTTGTATTACTCACTATATCTATATTAATTATGGTAGAATCATTTCATGAAGATATCATAAAACAATGGGTTAGATACATTTTTATCGAATTGTTGAGGTATGTTCATATATAATGACATATTATTAGGAACATAATAAAATTGTCAGATAATGCTCCCATATACCCAAAAAATATCATTTCTATAATTATAGCTATAAAATAGAACTATAATGGGTTTTAAATGTTTTTCATAGAACTATGATATGTTTCTTAGAGGCTATTACATTCTATAAATAGACTTCATCCAACCAAATCACTTATTCTACACATCCAAGGAAGTTTGGTACATGGGGATATAAAAAATGGGATGAGTTCTATGCCACCCACTAGTGTTCAAGTGATCAAATCATGAGATCTATATTGAGGTTATTTATTATAGAATAGGTAATTATATATTATCATTACTTAATAATGAATGATCTAAAATATTCCAATATCTATGTGAGTGTCTGTTTTTCCATTGAGTTTAAGGACTATATTTAATAACATATTTTTATGGAAGGGATATGTTTTTTTTTCGCATTTAGATCATTTACATGAGTGAATGTGGATTATTATAATGAAATAATAAATATTTTGGGTCCTCTCTGCATTGATAATATCATTAAAATTCAGTTTATTTTTATTCCATTATTGAAAAAAAAATTTAATGAGGTATTTGATTAAATTATATATATTTTAGATTATTTGATAAAATGATGGTTTATATATATTTTTGATAACTAAAAATAAAATTTAATGAAAAACATGAATACTATGTTTTTAAACTGTGTAATATGATTTTTTGAAATTGGGATTTTTAACTTAAATTGTTTTTGAATTTAAAATGAATTGGTTTTATAAATTTTTATTAAAAATGGAAATTATGTTTGAAATAAAAAGTAATATTTTTGGAATATAAGTTAATATCCATGAACATTGATGTTCCAAGGTTGGAGATAAAAATGTTGTATGGTCAAAAAAACCAAATGGTATGGTAGATAATAAACATGACCATGGTGGAAATACATTACATGAATATATAGATTGGGTAAAATTAATTACAAGTGCACTATAATCGTATAATGGATATAATATTCATGGTAACATGATTTATTAAATTTTTATCAACCCTAATTACCTAATATTTATACATTTGGTTTACTTGGTAACATAGAAGGACCATTTATCATAAAAATATTTCATATTTGTTAAATATTCTTATAGATTACTTTGACTAATTCATGTAATTAAGAGGTCATATCAATGAACAATTTTAATTTTTTACAAACAAAATTAGTTACAGGTTTTAGAATATTCCATATATGGGTGTGATTTAGGAAAATACTTCATGTAATGTTTTACTCACCACTACACATATATTTGGGTGTGCTACAGACATATTTTATTATGACATAGGAAGAAATGCTACCTTGTTCATCAATGATGGGTCCTAGGGGTTATTTTCATGGTGAGATATGCTAGTATTCAAATTGATATTTTATATTGGTTTCTACCCCTGAGTTATATGTGTTGGTTTTACAACTCTATTTTATCAAGGTCTTCACCATGTATTCCACAAAAATATTTCTTTTTGATTTTTTAATGATTATATATATATGGTTTTAGTTTTAAAAATAAATAGACATTGATGTCGACATATAATTGATTATGTATATTTCAGTGAAAACCATTCTCATTGATTATATTGTATCTCTTGGCACTAGTTTCTAGATTCTAGATATCAGGGAATAATCCTATGTTTGTATAGTGATTTTATATGGTTCTTAGGATTTGGGTAAATAATTTATTTTTCTTCATGATATTATTCTTCTCAACTCGTTAGTTTTACTAGATTATCTGTCCTTGATCATAGGTTTGATTTTTTTTGTTGGTAGTTTTCAAGGATAGATAGAGTTATCAGTTATTATTAGGAATGTTTCTAAATTTTGGTATTTATTTTTGGCTGATGAGTTTTATTTTTCTCAAACCTTTTGTCGGCAAAAACATATATTTCTCTAGTATCATCCATAAAATTTAATCCATGAATTGTATTAGTTATAATAAATGGGATGCTTTGTTAATTCCTATAGTATTTGGGTTATATTATCAATTCTAATAGGTAAAATTTGAAACATTACCTGAGAGAAAAATTACCTTACTTGTTCTCATTATATTGAGAATCGATCGATTTTATCACATATATCAAGCTTAGTGATGTAAAAAATGGATGCACAATTGGATGTTTTTCCTCATACTATTCAATATTTCACTAATTATTTACCCAATATTATTACGATCATACCATTCATCATGGTATTAAATAGATCTTTTTTGATCCATACAAGATATCTCCTTCTACACACTATGAGCCAAGAGTTCTGATTAATTCTTTGTTATGGAAGGATTTCATCCAACTTAGTGTTTCTTATTTGGTATACCTATTTTATTCTCTAAGAAGGAGGATTTAGAGAATCGAGAATTTGTATTTTCTCCAAAAACTACAATGTATATTTTAGATAAAACAAATTTTGTTATATTTTTTTTGAAATCGATAATCCAAGCATAGAAATATACCATAAATAAATGTTATTCACTAGACCATAAAATACACAGAATTTTTTTCCTTAAAATATTAAATATTTAATAAAAGATTCAAATTGTCAAAAAATACTAAAAATAAACAAATTCAATAAATAAAAATACATATTTTCAGTTTTAAATTAAAGTATATTGATTTATAACTTACTAAAATAATAATTTCCTGAATAACATTGGTTGTTAAAAAGAAAAAAATTATAATTGAGATATTGATTTTGTAAATATCAAGGAACCACAAGGACTATAAATCCATAAGATGTGGGGGGTATGATAATCTTCATATATTAAATCATATCACTTTATTTATCACAATTAATAAGAATATGATTTCATGTTAGTCAAAAAAAATCAATCCATATTTTACATTAGAAACCCAACATAATATATAAAGATGATAAATGATACTTGAATTTAAATAAAAATATTTTTACTTGGATCATGAACAAAGAAATATCTTAGAGAAGAATATATCTATAATTGTACCATTATATCATAATTAACTTATTATTTTGAGTAAGTTTAGAAAATGAAAATGAAATAGAGTGATCACTATATAATTATTTTAAGGATAATACAATACTCCCCAAGGATCACTTTCTCTAATTACCTCTCCATGAAATATTTTTAGGATCCAATCAGATTTTATATACATTATGTTATCATATAATTAATATAAAATAATTTTAATAAAATTTCCAAAAATTCAATATGTTGTGCAACATTGAAATAATGCTTATTAACTTTTCATTTAATAATTGTATTAAAATCATTCTATAATAATAAAATTATTACGGTTTGTTATAAAAATTTATATAATATTTATAGGCTATATATTATCAATTAAACATAATGAGAATTGATCCCATGTCCTCTATGAATTTTTCATTATAGATTTACCTTTTTTAAAAGGGAATCATTAATAAAAAATACATTTTTGGAGAATTTATCTTCAATATATTCTCTAACCTTCTAATTATTACTTCATTTTTTTTATCATACATATCAATGAAGACCTATTTAGAAGAAAAATTTACATAGAGAAAATAATTCATTACACTATAAAAATCAATTTTTTTTCACTCTTATTTTATATTTTTATTACCTACATCCTATTCTTAATTTTGTATTCCTTCTGGATATACAACCTTGTTAATAATAAATATATTTTAAAGCTGGGATATATGTTAAATTAGAATAAAACATTTTTAGATATTGAATCACCAATAATTAGAATATGGAAATTAGAATCATCATTAAAAATCTCCCAAATATCATTATTATTTTTAAATAACTCAAAAATTTCAATATTTCAACTCCTTATAATTAGAGTTGGAATATTAATTATTAAATCCCATTATTTTGAATTAATACCAATTAAAATACATTATTATAGAGTAATTAAACCATAATGAAATTTTTATTAATATTATGAATTTATAAACTAACTATTAAATTTCCATTGAAATGTGTAATTGACAATTACAATACCTTTAAAAAATTTAGTATTTATTATATATAAATTCATCGACATTAATAAAACATAAAAAAAAGTTATAATCAAAATCCTAACCTAGAAAATATTACTCATTAAATTAATTCTCTTAAAACCAATAAAAAATAATATTCCCAATTATGAATATCACTTACACTTATTCAGCACATACAAATTCAACATTCAACTCTTCTGTGTCCCTTCTTAGTAAGATCTAATATTATTTAATTTTTTATAAAATAAATCAACTGTTATGAAATATTAGTTTAACTATTATAAAACCATTATATTTTCCAAACACAAAAGTAAATAGTTATATAATATTTTAAGGATCACATACAAAAAACTAGACAAACACTTATTAAAAATATGTAATTTAATTTTTCCATAATATAGACTATTAGATTCACATTTAACCAGAATAAATTCTATTTATATAGGATCCAGATCCTTATCAATTTCAGTTATACATTAATATCATTATTTAAACATTTTCAACACTTTATTAAATTCATTTTCATTATAAACATTACCTTGTTAATATTTACCTTCTCCATATAGATTTTTAATTAATATTACATGTTTTAATTATTCTATGAAACATAATCTTAAATATAATATTCATTAAATATATTCAATACATATTATTCCCATTAATCATGATCTAAATCTTCAACCACATAATTCATCAAAAAATAAAACATCTATTTATAACATATTCTTCTTTTACATTAGTATGGATTCCAAAAAAATAATACCATTAAATTATTTAACTCATCCAAACTCAATTATTAATTATAAAAATTTGATGTATATCTTGAACATGATGATGAAACGATGTCCTATATACAACCCCTGGTTGAAATATTCCCATATTTAGATTATGTTTTGTACACTAATATAAATCTATCATTAAAAAATAATCCAAAATTTTATATTCCACTTCATATTAGAAACTTTGAACCATTCCTCTTCTCATTGTAAAAAAAATAAATTTTTATAAATTTGGATTTATGGATCATAATATCCCCATTCGAAAAATTAAATTGATGATTTTATAAACACTTATTATGGTGAAATGACTATACCTCATTAGAAGAACCTGAATATAAATTTTATTCCATTTTACTATCCACTACTAATATATATATCCACCCCAAAATAATTTTTAAAATTTCCAAAAAAGAATATTTTCACGTTGCAAAGGCCATTTTCTATACTATAGTTTTAGGGATTTATGCAGTCTCAAATTCCATTGATGATGACACTTATGGTTATCACATAATACTATTTCATTTTTCCTAAAATAAATCATGAATATTATAGACCATATAATATATAATTTTGAATAAAACTTGTATCTATTTTAACTCTGTAGATTCATTAGACATTGAATTATTTTTAATTTCAATACCATCTCATATATAGGTTATTTTTATTATTCTCCCCCTAGTTTCCATAATTTAGTTTAAAATTACCATCCAATAAAAGTTATTATGCATCATGTTAATTATCCTTTTAAATTTTCCATGATACCACTTATTAAGAACAAAATTTCAATTTTTAATATTATTATTTTAAACCATTCATTCTTCATTGGTGTTTTATTTTTTAATCAATAAATGTTTTCATATTTTATAATTTAATTAAGTTTTATTTTTAAAAAAATATATTCACCCCAACATATGATAATACTAGCTCTTCAATTTGGTATTGATTGTGCCTTCAATAGATAGTAAAATATTTACTCATAACTCATCTATAATTCACTTATTATTTATACACACACATTTCATTATTTAGTAAACATTAATTACAAATATCCAAATGGTATTTGGACTTTATATATATATATTTTCAAAAAAATCATGAAATTTTATCACTTTGGAAAATCAATTCATTATCAATTTATTTTATTAAATAACTCTATATGTCAAAAAAGTGTCATTGTACCTAAACATATCTCCCTACAATTTCATAAATAATATCAAAATTAACTACTCCATGGTTCTCTCCACAATTATTCTTCTCATTTTTTATACAGATTCAAATAGTATATTTTTAAACCTTTATTAAGGGGAAACCTTATGAAAATAATAAATATTTACCAACTTGTATAAGATCATTTGAGTCAAGGATATATATGATAAACTAAAAATCAATTTATCTGGAAAAAATTAATTTATATACTATTAAGTATTAAAATATATAAAACATGATATTGTTCACCACTGGGTCCTTGAATTTGTAAATAATTTAAAACAATTTGTGTCGAAATTATTTATATTTCAAATGTTTCATTATTACAAAATCCATTTTTGGTATCTATAATTTAATGTGAAATAATATTAATCTATTTGTGAAATGAATAAAAGTATATATTGAGAGGGTCTCTATTAAAATATCTTAAGATGATGAATATCATTGACATTCATGATCCAAATCATTTCTTATGAATAAATAAATTACATTATAGATCTTATTCATAATGAAAATTCTCTAAAAAAATTCCACATGTGAGGAAATAATTAATTCATTCTAATATTTATTCAGGATCTTTCTTTTTTTTACCGTTCATAATTAATGTGGTGATTTTTAGAGTAATTCCACAAGCAAAACATTCCTTATTTTTCCATAGGATAATACTAATTCAAATAATATATGTCCCTTATTGTTTTTCCTTCCCAATATTTGGATTGGATGTTATTCTATTGATATATTCCTTTCAATATATCATATTTTGTTTCTATTTGTTTTTTCGATTAATAATAGTATTTTATATGAAATAACTCAAACAGAATCATCCCTTTGTACATGTCTGAAAATCTTATTACTTTCAATTTTTATTTATTTTAAATACTAGAATATGGTGTATAGTGTAACCTATTTATTTTCTATACAAACATGATTCGTATTATATGGCCAAATTATAGATTTAGTCTTGATATTTTAACTAAGTAATCTATGACAATAACTTTCCATTAGAAAATGGCTATACTATTTCACACATTAACCATAAAATCCATACAATTTATATTTATTTATAAAATTAATATTATATTTTGGTTCCTTTATTTTATTAAGCATCAAGGTTTAATCAAAAAAATATATGGTGTCTCCTATACCACCACCACAAAAAATTTAAACAATAATACACCATGATAATTGTGCTTTCATTTTTTTAAAAGTAATGACATGTTTTTACACACCTCCTCATTTTTTATTAATTTTTCTTCTTCTTGAAGTGCTTGTTTGAATGTTTTTTATTATACATATTTTTTTATTCTCCATGACATAATTTACATCATTAATTTTATCATAATAATTCTTCCATGATAATTATTGGTAATTATTATTTTGAAATTAACAAAAAGGATTTTTACTTTATTGATTATCAATAGTATTCAATGTATTCTCAAAATAATCATCATAATATTTTCCAACATATGATTTATTTTATAATAAAATTAGAATGTTTCTATTATCTAGGATATTATAGATTTTTTATTCATATGAGCTACCATAAAATCCAATTAAAAATGAAAAAAATTAACTCTTTCTAATTTTTCATAAATTATTACTTGAGAGAAATTATGTTAGAATCAAGGGTATTTTAATTAGCCATATTCAATTAAAATTCATGAGAAATATTATTCATAACATCAAATTATCATTCATGTTTTCTTTAATTCCATTAAAGAATAACTTATAACCATTTCCATTTTTTTGGATTTTTTCATTTGTATATTTTAATTAATATATTAATATAGAATAATCTGAATTACAATTTTTTTATTGATTAACCTTATTTATATGTATTTAATTAATAATAATTTATATTAAAATAATGTAAAACAATATCTTAAGACATATTAGAAATTATTTCTTCTCTTTTTTTATTTTAGTCATTATTTTCCAAACAACCATATGGGTGAAAATACATTATTTTAGTTATGAAAGGGTCTTTTATAAATTAGTATCTTTTAGATTTATGTAATATCATATCATCACTCATAATTACTATATTGATTAATTTTTAGATGGAATATAATTTTTAATATAAATTTACATATTGTAATATTATATGTGCTATAACTATTTAAATGTTATTTAACCTTGAATAAATGGACCCGAGCATGTGATATACTATAAATTAATCATTTAATATAAGTAATAATCAAAAAAACATTTATTAACTATATAATGTTAAAAATCATGTCAAAATTTATTACGTATGATAAATTCATATTAAATAGGATAATGAAAATAAATGACATGAAAAAACTAATAAATTTGATGTTTCATGGTTTCCCAGTAATACTGTTGTTGTGAAGAATACTATACTAAGATAATAATATTTTAAATAAGATATATTTTTTTTAAATAAATCAATATAAAAATGATATAAAAATAATTGAATGAAATTTATAGTATTTAAAATGTATATAAAGGATATAATGTGTGTGTTCAATATAATGGGTAAGATATTCATTTAAGATATAACTATTTGAATAGTAACGTGATTGTTAGAATAAGAACCTAACTGTTATATGTGAATTTTTGAATACCCATATAAGTAAATAAATTCAATTATTATATTATCATAATACCAATGGAGAATATTTTAATCAATGAATATAATATTTTAACGCTATTAAATAATGTAAATTTAAATAATATAATTTTTTTTATTTTTTGTTTTCCCTCATTTAGGGAAAGAAAATATTTATTTATAATTAATATAGAAATTTATTTTAAATTATTTATATAATCATTTTAAAAAAATTTATTATAATGTTTTAAGTGGCATGGTAAATGTTTTAATGGGATATTTTTTAGAGATTTTATGAAGTAATTGATATTTTAATGAATAGTTTAATGTAATAATTAATAAATTTAATAATATTTTCAAATATCAAATCATGATTTATTATGAAAATATTTTCTTATAATGTTGAATTAAATTTCAAAAACATTTTAAATAATATATGAATTCAAATTTGTTTAAATTTTTAGGATATGTCTCTCTCTATGAAGAACTCGTTTCTTCAAAATATGTTGTTTTTATTTTGTTAAAAATTTAGAAATTTATTATATATTTTAATGTTATGGTGTGAAAAATTATTTTAGGTTATTTTTTTTGTTATTTTTTTAAAACTAAATAAATGTGTAACATAATATGTGCAATAATGCGATGATAAAATCATCAGAAAAAATTCATCCAATATGAAAAAAATGTTATCATTTCAACCAAATGATATTGAATACTATTACAAGTCACAAAACGTTCCACTATTGAATGTATTGATCATTTAATTATCAATAATTAATATTTAATTACAAAATAACCCACCCTGTAGACTATAAACACTCCATATCACCCCCATTTTCAAATCTTTTGTGAAAACACATCCTATAAAAACTACTCTGAAATAGACTAAAAATGCTCTAATATAATTTAGATAACACTTATCCATTAATGATCATAATCATCCTTAATTATGAATGTCAAAACTTTAAGGGATATCACCATCTAAGACTTAGTTATTCTCACCCTCTCTCTGTTATTTAAATTTAAATTTATATTTCTAATATTTATCCATTTATGTAACCCTAATAAAGACATAATATAATTGTTATATGGATTTTAAAAAATTAATATTATTTTTGTTGAATATTTTTGATTGTTGTAATAAATTTTCATGTTAATTATTTATGTAATTCTTCAATGTTAGGTTAAAGCACCTAAAAACATTAATTTGAAAAACATAGATTTTATCAAATCAATGAAATCCTAAAAAAATTACCAATCATGGATCTTCATACAAAATTATAATTTCATCGAAACATAAAAAAAGTTACCCTCAATTTTTTTAATAATTTGGGTATCCTCAACCAAAAATAGGTATTAATACCACAATGGTGAAATAACCTTGTAATTCTTCAAAAAACGTATTTTCAGGACATTTCGAAAAAATAGAAGGCTAATAAATATTTAATAGAAGATATATTTGATCATAAATTTGATATATTAATATTAATTAGTTATTTACTAATTTATAACAAATAAAATTTGGTTATGTGTTATGGAAACATGCATAAAAGAAAGACATGTCTAGGAGAAATGGGTTCTTTCTATATTATCTACCCTTTGGGTTCAAATAATCTCTCTATAGGTTTTATTTTTTAAAAGAATATATTATATTAAGTGGACGTATATTCCATTAGCTTGGGATATTTTTCTTTTCAATGTAACATTTTAGCTAATGAATTTTTTTTATAGAAACTTATTGAATCTTATTTCTAATACCCTACTTCTCCCTTTCAATATATTATATTAGAATATTTTTATATATTATTAATCTAACTAATCATATGAATTAAATTATAACTTTTAATGTATTTTCAATCATTTATTTATTCTATTGTTTATTAATACCATGAATTTCATGAAAATCATAAATATAGTCTTACACAATCACATATCTGATCTCTTTTTAAGTATATATCATTTCAATGATTTCCCACTTCTCTATACCAATACTAGATGAATATATATTTTTCATAATGATAAATTACATCTATTTCTTCTATTTTTTATGTGTGATCATCACCCATTTTTTCATTCTCTTGATTTATTGATATTATTCTTTGTTTAATGAGGCTTCAATGAAATCCAATTCTATTTCTCCATGGTTTATGTATGTTATGCAAATTTAATTGTTCATGAAAACTATAAACCTGATTTTATAGGTGTAAAAAATTATTTTTAAGAAAATTATTATGTTATGAGTTTCCTTATGCACACATACATCACAAATAAATTTGATAATTCTAATATCTCTTGAGAATCTATGTACGGGGAATGGGCAATGTGCCAAGTCTAACTATGTTATATTGCCTTTGTAGCATTACCTGACTATAATTAGGATGCTATATTATTATTCTCAATCGAAAATCAGATAAATTATATTTTATTATTATAACAAAATATTTATATTCAAATAAAAAATATTATCATCTTTTATGTTGTCATATTGATTACCCACCCTTTAATGTTTGACCACAGTACAATCACATGTGTTAAGAACATTTTGATTTATTTATATGAGTAATATTTTGATGGAATTTAAGAAAAGAGTTTTTTAGTCTTACATATATTTATTCTCTAAAAATTAACTAATTTTAAAGATCACTAACACTATCATTTTTTAGTTATGAAATATTAGATATATTTCTATTGAAATGATGAAAAATGCTATTATTATATTTTGGGAACTATGTTGTCATGAATCATGTCATTGAAATTTAAGTAAAATAGGGGATATTTAATTTTTTTTAACTCATGTGGAATTCAAAGGGGGAGGATAAATGATCATATCAAGAGATATTTTATATTATTTGACCACTATAATTATCTTGGATAGGGTGTTTACCCTAGGACAATATTCTGGTAAAATTCAAAGTTTTTCAAATTTTGGACAAATATTTCAAATTCAATTAATTAAATAATATTTATTTGAGCATGTTCGTTTGATGATATATTCTGATCAGGGAATTAGATCTGAGTTATGGATTATTGGTAGAGTCTAGAATGTGGTTATTTCCTAGGTGGGGCATAAACTCATATCGAGCACTGGGTCTGGGATGGGTCCCCCTATGGGTGGGTTTTTCCTTGATGTTTCTCTTTTTGGTTGGGTGTTTTTTGAGGTTTATCTTATGGGAATTTGTTATCTGTATTTAAAATGGGATTCCATCCATGTTTCATTCGAGTATTCTTGGGATGAATTCTAGTTGTGATAGGGTATCCACTTTAGGGGTGTCTTTCCAATGCTGTTAGTTTTTAAAGGAGAAACTTGTTAGGTTTCTTATTGTGTGGAGTTCTTGAGAACTATGGTGGATTCCAAATGTTAGTTGTAATATGATTTGGCCAGTGCTGGTTTAGTAGTTATAGTGAGGGAGAATAGTTGTTAGGTGACCCTGGTGCTTGAGATATCTCATATAGGTTTTATGTTGTTCTTTTTTTGATATGATTACAGATGACACCTTTTGGATATTTTGCGACCTGATGTTTTCCCTAGGATTGAGTATTTTCTCTCCTCCTATGGTTGGTTAGTTATTGTGATGTTGGTATATGATTCTTATATATGATATAGATGAGGGAAACAACCTTATCCCAAAAGTTTTGTAAGGGATAGGGTTAGTTGATAGTAGAAACTATTGGGCTTCCCAAAACCCAATTTTCTACGGTTTTTTGGGAATGGCCTAGTGTCATAGTGATGCACTGACATATTCATTCACCAAATTAGTTTTGCAGGAATTTTGGGTCTGGTAGTACACACCTATGGTCAAAAAGGGTCCATATTTCCATTTAATATTTTACTATTTGATTCCTAATACCTATTACATGTGCTTGGAATTTTGATTCGGAGGAAAAGATCCCAAGGTCTGGCATGTGTTATTTTATTTTCATTGGTATTTGTAGTTAATTTTGGATAACATAGACACACTTGATATAGTATCCATGTTGGAAAAAATTCATAATTACTCTAGTAAAGTCCAATGTGTGGGTAATTTTACCAGGGTGTGTCTAACTAGAAAATGAGGATTTTAGTTTCACTTTTTGTTTCACAATTATTTTCTTTTTTTATATATTTTATGTTGGTAATCATGTTCAACTAGGTTGGTCATGATGTGTGTTTCATACACATGTTATGACAACATATCTTAGGGACACCATTAGGGGGTGGCCTAATGAAATTATATTTCACCCCCTTTATGTAAACCTTGGTGTATTTGTATACATTGTGTCTAATTTCATGTTAAGCATGGTTCAGTGGATCGGGTAGAAACCCAATCATTCATATTTAATTATTGTTTCTCACGTGGATTCCATGGTTTATGTAGTTAAAATATCAAGGAGAGGAGGTATATGGTTTGGTTCAATACTGTATTAGAGCCTTATGTATTTCATTTATTTTATATTGATTTTTATGTGGTCAGCCAATAGGGGACCAATGTTTATATGTTTTATTTTGTTTATACTATATTCCTCATCCAATTTATTACAGTTATTATAGTTATTTATTTATATATGATCTCTCTTATATGTATGTATTATCTAATGTTTAGTATATTTTAGTTCCTATTACACTCTAATGTGATGGTTTAGTTTTTTCAGTATATACTTTTAGCCCCTCACCAATAGTAGGAAGCCTTTGGAATATTAGAAGTCATGCTTGAAGCATTATTGTGAGCCGGATCAAGTGATAGGTCTAGTCAACCTGGGATAGTTCATGATAAAATGGTATCATATAATTTTATTTATTTTCCATTCTATTTAGTGAGTTGATATATAAATGATCTATTAATGTGTTAGATCTTGTGATGGATATAACATTGGTGTGTCATGAACACTTATTTTGTTAGGAAGTACAGATTACCAGGGTTTTCATATTGGTGTTCTTATCTGGTGCTATTATAGTTTAATGATTTTCACCTTGTGTTATACACTTGTGTTTGAAGAATTTTTTTTTGATTATGAGTTTTTTTATCATGCACTAAGGGAAAGAGGCCTTAGCTCATGCATTATTCTAGCAACATAAGATGCTTATTCCTATCTATGTGTAATTTATAAAAAATTTAGGATTAGTTGTTTATTGTGTCAACAATTTTTTATACATTTTTCTTTCATATATATACATAGAATAATTATACAAAACCAAGCCAAAATTACCAATATTCTAATGAAATTATATATTAATTATTTGGTGTGGCGTTCTTTGGAGGTTTAGATGCATTCCCTCTATTGAGGTGTTTGTGCAATGCCTTTCTGATTGCTATGATATTTTGTGTGCCCAGGTTCTATTAGCAGCAGGCGAATTGATGATGGCATGGAAGCATAAGATATTTTTTCTCTATGGTCATGTTTACCTAAGGTTTTTGTGGCCCGGAGAATTATTATGGTTGGCATAATGTTTCCTTGGTATTTTTTGATGGATTAAGAGGAGTTGTTGTGGATTAATTGTTTTTGTAAAGGTTGAGAGGGCATGTTTCATTTTTCTCTAACCCTATTATTTTTCATGGCACATTGGGTAGAATAATGGGATTGTGGTTTTGCACTCATGGTTTTGGATTGATTCTCTTATAGAGGGTGGTCTTGTTTGCAGATCTTAGCATGGGTGAGATCCCATGTTTTGGAATTGTAGTGATGAGGGTGCTTTGGTTTGTCAAGACTGGTCTACATAAAGAGTATGGTAAATGGATTTAAGTGCATTGTCCTTTGTTTGTTATTTATTTTTTCATTTGAGAATTAGATTTTGGGAGAGGATTTTTGTGGAATAACCTTCCTTGAGAATGGGAGTGGTGTTTCGATGGATTTTTTTAGGAAACCTTGTTGAAAAGGAATATGTGTGGAAGTTAGTTGCACAATCAGTTGGTCCATATGAGTTCCCTGAGATTATTGTTGGTCTTGAGGACGCCTTATGGTTGAGAGTTCACCACATGAACTCATCATTTGTGGTACTTGTTTTAAGTGGTTCTTTTAGTGTGGATTTTTCATTCCTAATATTTCAGGAATGGGGGGTTACTGGTTTTCTATGTTGGTGCTCTAGTGTGAGTGGCTAGGACATGTGTTTCCATTGTGTTCATTAGTTAATGGAGTGTGGGTTGGGATTTGGTTTTTGGATTAGGGATGATGATAATATACTCCAATTGTGGGGAACAACTAATCAGTTGTGGTTGAATGTCCCTCAGGTTGGGGAGTTTGTTCAGAACTGTGAGACTGATCAGTGGATAGTCAAGGTAGTGTTTAAAGAACTAGTGTCTATGGAAAATCATCTCTGTGGGATGAAAATGTAATATTCTAAAGGGATTGAAGCATTTATGGTGGTGAGTTTGTCACGAATAATGTCATGCCAGTTTAAGTAGAACATGGGAAATTTCATTTTTTTTATCTCAACTTGATTTTGTTAGAGGAAAAGGAAATTTTTACTATCATGAGATCTTCTATAATTTTTTTAACAACTTTGTTGGTCTGGAAATAGGGTATTTACACTAAGATAATATTTTTTTTGGAATTCTGAGATATTTGAATTTTGGATAAATGTTTAACATTTATTAAATTAAATATTAATTTTTGGGCATGTTTTTTTAGTTATATATTCTATTATGATTATAGGATTTGAATTCTGACATAATCATTAACTCGTGAATTAAGGTTTTTTCAAGGCAGGGCATAACCTCGGGTCGATCATCTTGTCCGTGTCAAGAACCTTTTTCATATCTATCTTATTTTTCTTTTTTTATTTTATTTTTAAATTATTTTCTTATTTTTTAACATTTTTCCATTGGTATGTTTTTTATTCCACCAAATTTTTTTGTCTTTTTTAAACTATGATAGAGGATATGGATAGTAGAGGGAGAGAAGAAGGAGAGGGGGAAAAGGATGTACTACCATTGAGGTTGGGTCACATCCGATCAATATGTGGGTGTTAAAGAACATGAATTAGATTATTGCTATGGAGTTTTCTACCCAAAGGTATTCACATATAATTTTTCCATTGTAAATTATTTTAGGTTAGTTTTTTTTAGGTTTCAATATTGTTTCTGGGATATTGGGGGCCTATTGTGGGTCAATATAGTAGTTTTAGGGAGAATTGCGGAGTTTCAGATCGTTCTGGATGGTTCATAGGGACTTCCCTAGGGGAAATATAGAAAACATAGATTATGATTTACGGAAGAGACACTGTGTGTTACTACTCTTTGTTGAAGATGGGTTTTGGGAACTAATTTCCTTATACATGGGTAAAACATAATGTAGTGGGCTTTGTTATGTAGTTGAGTACTCGACCAAACAAACCACTCGAGTGTAATTGGTCGTGTGTGGTATACAAGTAGTTCCCATGTGGGGTTAACTCTCTATAGGTTTACACAACATGGAAGGTTAGATGGATTGATACACTGGGGGGTCCCCCGGTGTGTAGAAACATCATTTACTCGGGGTACATGATATGTTTTCAGACATGTTACACTCGGAGTAGGGGTGAGGTACACAAGTAGGAACCCATGTTGGCATACGCACCGTGTACCTAGAGCTAAACACTCTGTACTTTAGAATGTACATGGTGAGTGGGCTAGTACATAAGGAAAATAAGGAACATTATTGGTACACACCATGTACCTGAAGTTAACACTATATACTTATCCTTCCCCAGTCCATTTGGCTTGTATTTGTTCCCTAGAGTTAAAATTGGTCTTTTCAGTAGTATATTATCATTGTTTTTCAATGTATATCATAGTGTTGGATTCCTTTCAGTATGTAGAGGACATTTGGGCGGTGTATTTGGAAGCTATAATTTTTGGAAGGATTAATAAGAGGTTGTTTTTCCAAAATCCCCATGGTGGGTGATTTTAGGGTTATGAGTCTTGGGTGATATTTATTAAGGCTCTTTATATATATTCCAAGAGGAATGATCATGTGTCTTCTATAACACCCGAGATTTTTATGAGTAATATTTTGTTTTTATATATCATCAAAGGAATCTTTCACTACATACTAGATTGGCTTACTTTACACGCAATCACGACCTTCCACGATAGCTTGCGTCGTACGCAATACTGAGTTTCACTAAACAACGATATGCTATTAAAATATTATTAAAACTAGCCGTTATGAATAGTAATAACCACTTTTTGAAATTTTATAAATTTTATCTTTCAAAATGGACTTATTTTTGGATTCGGAATACCGAAATTAGCCTAGGGTGAAATTTTTGTATTTTTCTGAAAACTTGCAATTTTTGATGAATAGTGAAACCACTAAGTGGTAGGTTAAAAACTGAATTTTGCATAAAACTTAATTTTACTACTTCTGTGAATGGAATTTCGAAAATCCGACAGACACAGTTGATATCAGTAAGTAAAATGTGGTTCAATGAGATAAAAATAATTTTTTGGTGAATAGTAACTTTTTACTTTTTTTACCGCGGTTAATAGTAAATATGGTAACTAAGGGTAAATATGATATTACTATTACCCTAACACATGTCCTAATTCTATTGGACAAGTTTAATTCACCCAAAAAAACTTAGGAATAAAATATGACCATTTAGGCCCACTTGGGTTAGATTAGGACATTTATTATTAATTTATTTAAAGAAGGGTTAAAATAGTTAAAATCAAAGTTTAATAAGTAAATCATTTTTAATAAGGGGTTATACATAAGATTAATTCGAATATAAATATTATTTAGAATGCTAAAAAGATTTCCTACATAATGGTATTTTATTTATAATTTTTAGACATTAAATAATTTAATTTATTTATGACACAATGATGATGCAATAATTATCTTATTAATAAAACATTGACATAATTGATGTTATAAACACCAAAATAAATGTAATTTGAGACTTTTTATGAATTCCACTAATTTTATAGGTTACTATGATATATTAGTGTTGATTTAATCAACTTGGTTCAAACATATAATTCTGTTATGACTTTCACAACAATCACATATCAAATTGTGTCAAAATTGACACAAAATAGTTTTTAAATAAAATATTATATTATTAATTGTTATTGTATTCCTAAAAATCTAAGGTTAGGACAAATAACTTAGATAAGGATATATATATTAATAATAAACAATTTGGGGTTCGTTTGGCATGTTATGGTAAGTGTATTAACCATATAGTGTAAGAAAACAAAACGACATGGTAAAAGTTAAATTATTTAACGTAGAGTAAAATCTAATTGATAAGGTTAAAATAACACCCTAAACTTGTCTAAATCCTATTGGTTTATAGGATACGACCCATCCCCACTTTAGATTCGAAATAAAACCCTTTGGAACCATTATAAACCGATTTTGACTTTAATATAAAATAATATTTTGAGATATTCCTAAGGTGCCCCTCTCCTCCCTTATAAAAGGGCACCTCCTCCCCCTCCTCCACACACCAATTTGAGCACTCAAGCTCGGCCAAACCCTACCATGTTCTCCTCTAAACTTCCCTAGAATAATCCTAGAGGTCTTGGTTTTCTTCAAAGACTAATCTTAGTTCCCTAAGTGGAGGATTCAAAGAGGCATTCCAAAGAAGGGGTAATATCCATTACCGATCTTTTCAATTTATTTCTTCTTCAACTTCTTCTTCATTAGTTGTTTCATGATAAAGTAACAACATCAGTATTGCTTACATACTGATATGTTATTATAAATATGAAACAACCCTAATTCACCTTCTATCCATCCTATGGAAAAATGAAATCACCGCGCGTGCGTACGTACGGAATACCGTCTCCATGCCGTGGTGTAATCTATTTTCCACCATCACCTTACAAGGATGAGTATAATTGTGTAATGAGTAACTATTTATGATTATTATAATGTAATATTTATACTGAAATAATTTACATATACGCCAATACAATTCCACGATCATAGGAACGATATCATCACTTGTGCGTACGTACGGAATACCATCTCCACGATGTGATGCAACTCGTTCTACATGATCATCATTACATAGTAATTATATAAATGAATTGAATGAATAAATATGATATATGTTACAATAATAACATTCTGGATATTAGGTATCTATAACCTTAAAAGAAGAATAAGAATTTATTCAGCAAAACATGCATAAGAACAAAAGGCAATAAAGACCTGAGTAACAAGTAACAATGAAATATTACTAACAAGAAGCTATGAATATGACCATATATGATATCATATAAATATGTATGGTTCTGGAATAAGTCAATAACATTATTTAAACGATTATACAGGGGCTTCGGAAACATACAAAGCAAATCAGACCTAAGGTAAGGGAAATATCACAATCTCATTTTTATCCGAGATTGTTTATTCGTAAGTTTTTATTGGGGTGTATTTTATCATCCACATCCATGTTCCCTCAATATGTAATATTGTTTCCATCCACTTACAATAGTTTAAATCCAATTTTACCCTTCAGTGAGTTTTTAGTAATGAATATGAAAGGAATCTTTTGTCGTTTTTTCGTACGAGGTACTTTTTGACTTTTTCGACAAAAGTACGAAGAAAGTTTTTTTTAACTTATACGGCCTGAATGGATTTTTAAAACATTATTTCCAAGAAGATCCCTTTACAAGTTTTCAAGTTTATTTTTAATCAACTTCTTTTAGTTTAAAATTGTATGACATGTTAAGAAAGGAAAATGTTTTTGAAGAAGAAATGATATTTTCCTCAAGAATGGAGTTCAAGTATTTTATCAAAATTATTTTCCATCTAAGATAATAAAAGGGTTATAGTTTTATCCCTATTATTACATGGATTTGATTATGTTGTGATGGAAATATTTTTATGAATTCCTTTAACATATATGAATTTTTTTATGATGTCATGTTGTTTAAGAATCCCATTTTTATTACATGGGTTATGCTATGATGTATGGTTTATGATTATGTGGCACACATAAGAAAGGATTCGTTATAAGATGGGTGGGACCTATATCTCCCTCCAATGCATTGGGTAAAGATTTATATCTCATGAGATAGACATGGCTGGAACGGAAGGTTATTTCGGTTCAGTGATACAGGACTGAAATGAGGAGTGAACTCGGTTCAGAAAGGGACTTTTTCCACTAAGATAGTCTTGGCAATGAGTCATGACTAACAAGAAATGATTTTCCATGATTATGTGTGCATGCCACAAAGTTTCAAGTTTCATGTTATGATTATGGGGATCTCATTTCCACTTCTATTATTTATTCCATGTTAAGATATTATGATCTCTTTTGCAGGTT
Source organism: Viscum album (assembly GCA_963277665.1). Lineage (NCBI taxonomy): Eukaryota > Viridiplantae > Streptophyta > Magnoliopsida > Santalales > Viscaceae > Viscum > Viscum album. The sequence goes on along the minus strand of OY728148.1, from coordinate 362,679,217 downwards.
CTGATTTTCAAAAAGATATGATATGTTTTTTATTTCCTTTATTTGCTCGTGCTGAGCATTTGAGCTCACCCTTTTATGTTTTCTTTTCCCCAGGTTAGGAATATGGATATTAAGTAGAATATGATGAAAGGGACCCTAGATATGATGAAATAAATGGGAGACACTGTAGAAGATTTATGAACCAGTTGTTTATGTTCCCCAGTTTCTAAAGACACTATACCTATACGGTCCTTTGTGGTTTTGTCATATGTTGTAATAAGTGTGCTTCAATTTTGAAGTATTAACAATGTATGTAAAGTATGGGTCGTTATAGTTGGTATCAAAGGAAAGGTATAGTCAACCATTGGAAACTAGGATGTGAATGTCTTAGTAAGAACCCTAAGGATAAGTCTAAGCATAGAACACAATCTTAGTGTTTTAGAAATGGCCATGAATACCCTAGGATAAGACCTTAAGTGTGAAATTTTATCCTTGATTATGTGGTTTTCCTATTATAATTAGTGTTGCTCACACTATTCTTCTTGGTTTTAGTCAATGGCTGGAACCCGAAGGAACCGTGTTAATGTGGAATGCGATGGGCAATGCAATGATTGTCCCCCTGAGCAACCAAACGATATGGGAGCTGGAATGCAAAATCTTGTAGCCATGCTCACACAACTTTCTCAAGATATGAATCATGCAGGACTTCCAAACGAGCAAAGGAAGGAGCAACATTCTGTTGAATCCTTCATGAGGCAGCGTCCACCTTCTTTTAGCGGGTCTACTGATCCATTAGTTGCTGAACAATGGATTAGTACTACTGAAAAGATATTTTCAGTTCTTCAATGTTCTGAACATGATAAAGTCATCCTAGTAGTGTATCGTTTGGAAGGAGATGCTGATCAGTGGTGGAATCTTATTTAGAATACGAGGCAAAGGGATGAAATTGAGTCTATGGAATGGGACGAGTTCAAGAACTTATTTTTCAATAAGTACTTCCCTCGTATTCTCCGAACAAAGATGGAGAAAGAGTTTCTTGAACTGAAGCAAAGGGATGATGAATCTGTTGGTACCTATGAAGCAAATTTTACAAGACTTGCAAGGTACGCATCTGGTATTATTATCCAACCTGAGAGTAAGATTGATCGATTCTTTAGTGGGTTAAAACCAAGCCTTCGAAGGGCGTTAGCCATAAGGGACTTCAATAGCTACGAGGAAATCATTCGATGTGCTCTCAATGTTGAGATGGAGATTGGAGTAACCCATCAGTCACATGGGTTTGATAAGAATAGGAAGATATAATTCAATAGAAAATCTAAAGAGCACACTGAAAAGAAGATGAGCTTTCCCTTCTGCTCAATGTGTGGAAAGAAACATGGAGGGAGTTGTCTTAAAGGGAAAAGTAAATGTTTCAAATGTGGAAAGGAAGGTCATCGGGCATTTGAATGCCGCGATAATGGGAAGAAGATGTATAATGATGCAAACAAAGTAAGGGATACACAGGATGAACCTACTACACTTCAATGTTTCAAGTGCAAGGAGATGGGGTATTATGGAAATCAATGCACAAATCCAAGGGTTGATGATGATGGTCGACGTCAACAAAATATTAAAGCTAAAGACAAAGGAAAGTCACATGCAATTTCTATCAGCGATGTGGAGTACGATAACGAAGTGGTGAAAGGTACACTTACCATCCACTCTAAAGTAGAAAATGTTTTATTTGATTCTGGATCCACCCACTCTTTTATTTCTGAAAACTTTTCTAAGGGTATCACCGTATTACCTCAATAATTAGATGTTGAGTTATCTGTGACAACACCTAATGGCACAACAGTCGCATCAAATGATTTTAATTCTTCTCCGATCGAAGTTTGTGGGAAAGTGCTTCCTGCAAATCTTGTGATACTTCCTTTAAGGGAATTTGATGTGATTCTTGGCATGGATTGTCTTTCTCTACATGGATCTCATATTAATTGCCCAAGAAGGGAAGTCACATTTCATATTACAGATAAATCTACGATCGTCTATCGATGCAAGGATGAATATAACCTTCCAGTGGAAATTTCTTCCATCTTATGGGTCTTGATTCCACTAAATGAAGGTTATTTAACTCAAATGGTTGGTGAGAAACTCATGATTAAGAATATGCCCATCGTACGGGAGTTTGATTATGTCTTTTCGGAGGAATTACAGGGTCTTCCACCAAATCGTGAAGTTGAGTTTTCAATAGATCTCGTACCAGGTGCTTTGCCTATTTCAAAGACACCTTATAGAATGGCCCCAATTGAGTTGCAGTAATTGAAGAAGCAACTCCAAGAGAATCTTGATAAGGGATTCATACGCCCTAGTGCATCACCTTGGGGAGCAACTGTTCTATTTGTTAAGAAGAATGATGGATCAATGAGACTCTGCATTGATTATCGAGAACTTAACATGATGACTATCAAGAACAAATATCCTCTCCCACGCATTTATGACTTATTTGACCAACTACGCGGAGCTCTATACTTTTCCAAGATTGATCTTCGTTCAGGGTATCATCAATTAATGGTCAAAAGGGAGGATATACCAAAGACGGCTTTCCGTACAAGGTATGGACACTATGAATTTATAGTGATTCCATTTGGTCTTACTAATGCCCCTGCTATCTTCATGGATCTAATGAATAGAGTCTATAGAGACTGTCTTGATCAAATTGTGGTAGTCTTTATAGACGATATTCTTGTCTATTCAAAGAGCAAGGAATAACATGAAGATCACTTGAGAATTATATTGAAGACCCTGAGAAAGGAGAAGCTTTATGCCAAATTTACCAAGTGTGAATTTTGGCTTCAAAAAGTTGCATTTTTGGGTCACATAATCTCAAAAGAGGGGATATCTGTGGATCCAGCAAAAACAGAGGTTATCAAAAGATGGTCGAGACCAACAACAGTAACTGAGATCCGAAGTTTTCTTGGTTTGGCTGGATATTATAGACTTTTTGTAAAATATTTTTCACGATTATCTAATCCGCTCACCAAGTTGACCTGGAAAGGAGTTAAGATTGTCTGGAAGGAAGAATGTGAAGAGAATTTCAAGGAGTTGAAAAGAAGGTTATCCAATGCACCTGTGCTCACACTGCCTTGTAGTGGAGAAAGGTTTGTGATATACAGTGATTCATCCAAGAAGGGATTGGGGTGTGTTCTTATGCAAAATGATATGGTGATAGCTTATGCCTCACGACAGTTGAAAATCCATGATCAAAATTACCCAAAACATGATTGGGAGTTAGCTGCGGTAATCATTGCATTAAAGATTTGGAGGCATTACCTTTATGGTGAAAGGTGTGATATTTATACTGATCATAACAGTTTAAAGTATATTTTCACAGAAAAGGAGTCGAATATGCATTAATGAAGATGGTTGGAGCTGATTAAGGATTATTACTGCTCAATCCATTACCACCCTGGGAAAGCAAACAAGGTGGCAGATGCATTAAGTCGACAAGAACATGCTAGTTTATCCATGATGAGGATCACAAAAGATCCAATATTTATGGATTTAAATAGGATGGATCTTGGATTTATAAAGGAAGGGGAATAATATTATCTTTCTCAAATGAATATTCAACCATCTATACATGTGAAGATTAAAGAGGCACAGAAAGAAGATGTAGATTTACAAAATAAGGTGAGAAATGTTCCTGAATTCAACCTTGATTGTGATGGGATAATAATGTTCAGGAATCGGGTTTGTGTTCCTCCCATCCCCGAATTAAAGAAGGAGCTTCTGGATGAGGCTCATAGTTCTTCATTCTCTATTCATCCTGGAAGCACGAAGATGTATAGGGACCTGAAAGAGTACTTCTGGTGGGATGGCATGAAAAGAGATTTGCTGAATATGTCTCTCGATGCTTGGTTTGTCAACAAGTTAAAGCAGAGAGACAAAAGTCTAAGGGGATGTTACAACCATTACCCATACCCGAATGGAAATGGGAAAACATCACTATGGACTTTGTCACAGGACTTCCTAAAACATCCAAAGACAATAATGCTATTTGGGTCATAGTTGATCGCCTTACAAAGTCTGCACACTTCATTGCTATTAGAGAGGATTTCTCTCTAGATCAGCTTGCCAGGATATATGTAAACAAATTGGTAAGATTGCATTGAGTACCACATTCTATTATATCTGATCGGGATCCGAGATTTACCTCGAAGTTCTGGCGAAGTCTTCAGCATACTCTGGATACAGAGTTGAGTTTCAGCACTGCTTATCATCCCCAGACAGACGGTCAGTCTGAGAGAACAATTCAAACCCTAGAAGATATGTTGAGAGCTTTCTCTATGGATTTCAACGGAGGTTGGGATCAACACCTACCTTTGGTGGAATTTCCTTATAATAATAGCTTTCACTCCAGTATTCAGATGGCTCCTTATGGAGCTCTCTATGGAAAGAAATGCAGGACTCCAACTTGCTGGGATGATGTTGGGGAAAGAAAGCTATTAGGACCTGATCTCGTTGATGAAATGGCAGAAAAGGTCAGATCTATTCAACAACACATAAGAGTAGCTCAGAGTCGACAGAAAAGTTATGCCCAAAACCGAAGAGAAGACCTAGAGTTTGAAGTGGGTGATAAAGTGTTCTTACGAATATCTCCCTGGAAGAGGGTTATGAGATTTGGAAAGAAGGGGAAGTTGAGCCCTAGATATATCGGTCCTTTCGAAATACTGGATCGTGTTGGAAAGGTAGCTTACCGATTGGCGCTTCCACCGAATCTCTCTCAAGTTCACGATGTGTTCCATGCATCTCTCCTGAGAAAGTACATACCTGATCCTTCACATGTACTCAACTCAGAAGTTGTACCGCTGGAGCAAGATCATTCTTATGAAGAACAACCGATAGAGATTCTGGATCATAGCGAAAAAGTCCTACGAAACAAGACCACTCGATTGGTGAAAGTTTTATGGAGGAACCACCAACTTTGAAGAAGCTACATGGGAGCTTGAGGATATGATGAGGGAGAAGTATCCTCATCTGTTTGTTACAAAGTGACGAATTTCGAGGGCGAAATTCTTTTAAGGGGGGTAGAATGTAACACCCGAGATTTTTATGAGTAATATTTTGTTTTTATATATCATCAAAGGAATCTTTAACTACATACTAGCTTAGCTTACTTTACACGCAATCACGACCTTCCTCGATAGCTTGCGTCGTACGCAATAATGAGTTTCACTAAACAACGATATGCTATTAAAATATTATTAAAACTAGCCGTTATGAATAGTAATAACCACTTTTTGAAATTATATAAATTTTATCTTTCAAAATGGACTTCATTTTTGTATTCGGAATACCGAAATTAGCCTAGGGTGAAATTTTGGTATTTTTCTGAAAACTTTCAATTTTTGATGAATAGTGAAACCACTAAGTGGTAGGTTAAAAACTGAATTTTGCATAAAACTTAATTTTACCGCTTCTGTGAATGGAATTTCAAAAATCTGATAGACACGGTTGATATCAGTAAGTAAAATGTGGTTCAATGAGATAAAAATAATTTTTTTGGTGAATATTAACTTTTTACTTTTCTTACCGCCGTTAATAGTAGATAGGGTAACTAAGGGTAAATATGATATTACTATTACCCTAACACATGTCCTAATTCTATTGGATAAGTTTAATTCGACCAAAAACAAACTTAGAAATAAAATATGACCATTTAGGCCCATTTGGGTTAGATTAGGACATTTATTATTAATTTATTTAAAGAAGGGTTAAAATAGTTAAAATCAAAGTTTATTAAGTAAATCATTTTTAATATGGGGTTATACATAAGATAAATTCGACTATAAATATTTATTAGAAATAAAAAAAGATTTCCTACATAATGGAAATTTATTTATAATTTTTTGACATTAAATAATTTAATTTATTTATGACACAATGATGATGCAGTAATTATCTTATTAATAAAATATTGACATAATCGATGTTATAAACACCAAAATAAATGTAATTTGAGACTTTTTATGAATTCCACTAATTTTCTAGGTTACTATTATATATTAGTGTTGATTTAATCAACTTTTTTTGAACATATAATTCTGTTATAACTTTCACAAAAATCATATATCAAATAGTGTCAAAATTGACACAAAATAGTTTTTAAATAAAATACTATATTATTAATTGTTATTTTATTCCTAAAAATCTATGGTTCGGCCAAATAACTTAGATAATAATATATATATTAATAATAAACCATATGGGGTTCGTTTGGCATGTTATGGTGAGTGTATTAACCATATAGTGTAAGAAAACAAAAAGACACGGTAAAAGTTAAATTATTTAACTTAGAGTTAAATCTAATTGATAAGGTTAAAATAATACCCTAAACTTGTCTAAATCCTATTGGTTGATAGGAGTTCGACCCATCCCCACTTTATATTATAAATAAAACCCTTAGGAACCATTATAAACCCATTTTGACTTTAATATAAAATAATATTTTGAGATATTCCTAAGGTGCCCCTCTCCTCCCTTATAAAAGGGCACCTCCTCCCCCTCCTCCACACACCAATTTTAGAACTCAAGTTCGGCCAACCCCTACCATTTTCTCCTCTACACTTCCCTAGAATAATCCTAGAGGTCCTGGTTTTCTTCAAAGACCAATCTTACTTTCCTAAGTGGAGGATTCAAAGAGGCGTTCCAAAGAAGAGGTAATATCCATTACTGATCTTTTCAATTTCTTTCTTCTTCAACTTCTTCTTCTTTAGTTGTTTCATGATAAATTAATAACATCAGTATTAATTACATACTTATATGTTATTATAAATATGAAACAAACCTAATTCACCTTCTATCCATCCTACGGAAAAATGAAATCACCGCGCCTGCGTACGTACGGAATACCGTCTTCACACCGTGGTGTAATCTATTTTCCACCATCACCATAAAAGGATGAGTATAATGGTGTAATGAGTAACTATTTATTATTATTATAAAGTAATATTTATACTGAAATAATTTACATATACTCCAATACAATTCCACGATCATAGGAACGATATCATCACTCGTGCGTACGTACGGAATACCGTCTCCACGATGTGATGCGACTCGTTCTATATGATCATCAATACATAGTAATTATATAAATGAATTGAATGAATAAATATGATATATTTTACACTAATACCATTCTGGATATAAGGTATCTATAACCTTAAAATAAGAATAAGAATTTATTCGGCAAAACACACATAAGAACAAAAGGAAATAAAGACCCGAGTAACAAGTAACAATGAAATATTACTAACAAGAAGCTAAGAATATGACCATATATGATATCATATCAATATTTATGATTCTGGAATAAGTCAATAACATTTTTTAAACCGTTATACAGGAGCTTCAGACACATACAAAGCAAATCGGACCTAAGGTAAGGGAAATATCACAATCTCATTTTTTTCTGAGATTGTTTATTCGTATGTATTTATTGGTTGTATTTTATCATCCAAATCCATGTTCCCTCAATATGTAATATTGTTTCCTTCCACATACAATATTTTATATCCTATTTTACCCTTCGGTGAGTTTTTAGTAAAGAATATGAAAGGAATCTTTTGTCGTTTTTTCGTACGAGGTAATTTTTGACTTTTCTGACAAAAGTATGAAGAATGTTTTTTTAACTTATACGACAGAAATGGATTTTTAAAACATTATTTCCATGAAGATTCCTTTAAAATTTTCCAAGTTTATTTTTAATCATCTTCTGTTAGATTATAATTGTATGACATGTTAAGAAAGGAAAATGTTTTTGAAGAAGAAATGATATTTTCCTCAAGAATGGAGTTCAAGTATTTTATCAAAATTATTTTCCATATAAGATGATAAAAGGGTTCTATTTTTATCCCTATTTTTACATGGATTTGATTATCTTGTGATGGAAATATTTTTATGAATTCATTTATCTTATATGAATTTTTCTATGATGTCATGTTGTTTAAGAATCCCATTTATATTACATGGGTTACGCTATGATGTATGGTTTATGATTATGTGGCACACATAAAAAAGGATTCATTATAAGATGGGTGGGACCTATATCTCCCTCCAATGCATTGGATAATGATTTATCCCTCATGAGATAGACATGGCTGGAACGGAATGTTATTTCGGTTCAGTGATACAGGACTGAAATGAGGAGTGAACTCGGTTCAGAAAGGGACTTTGTCCACTAAGATAGTCTTGGCAATGAGTCATGACTAACAAGAAATGATTTTCCATGATTATGTGTGCATGCCAAAAAGTGTCAAGTTTCATGTTATGATTATGGGGATCTCATTTTCACTTCTATGATTTATTCCATGTTAAGATATTATGATATCTTTTGCAGGTTATGATTTTCAAAAAGATATGATATGTTTTTTATTTCCTTTATTTACCCTTGCTGAGCATTTGAGCTCACCCTTTTATGTTTTCTTTTCCCCAGGTCAGGAAGATGGATATTAAGTAGAATATGCTAAAAGGGACCCTAGATATGATGAAATAAATGGGAGACACTGTAGAAGAATTATGAACCAGTTTTTTATGTTTCCCAGTTTCTAAAGACACTATACCTATACGGTACTTTGTGGTTTTGTCATATGTTGTAATAAGTGTGATTTAATTTTGAAGTATTAACAATGTATGTAATGTATGGGTCGTTATATCTTCCTGGCTAGTATTGCTAGTCCAGTTTCACAAGGTTTAGGTATGTTCTCTAAAAGCTGACACAAATAGTATCCTTGTCGATGGTTCGATATCGTTGGATTTCATGTATGAGAAGTTGTCATTGATCATAGCATGAGATAGGTATGAGGGACCTATTATGGGGAATTAAATTTTCGGGGGGTTATTTCATGAGGATTCCATTTGGGGCCTGTTTTTATTTGAGGTTTCCATTAATGGAAGGTGTTCTGTGGATTTGATATGGGATTCAAGCCATTTTTATTTTGATTGAACTTGGATAGAGGTTTGGTTTTTAGGGGACCCATTTTAGGGTATCCTACTAGATCTATTGGATCCTAGAGAAGCCCCTGGATAATTATCCTATTATGATATGGTTTGGGGTACCATGGTGGCTACCCAGTATTGGTTGTCATGTGAGGTGGTTGGTTCTGTTTCATTAGTTCTGGTGAGAGGGTTTTAGTGTTAGTTGACCCTGGTGTTTGAGATATGGCTTAGAGGTTTGAGGTTGTGATTACTCAGGAATGGTGAGAATGGTTACCTTTGAGATAATTTTTATCCATGCATTTTCCTTAATATTTATTCTATTTATCTCTATATTTGGTTGGTTGGTTGTTGTATGGTATTCCTTAGGATTTAATGAACATTTTTTATGAGTGTTGCTGCTTTAGATAGATAGTTATCATAGGGTAATGTTAGTGGACCATGGTAGCTATTGTGCTCCTAGTAACCGATTTTATATTTGTTATGGGAGCATTTCTGGTATACCAGTGACACACTGATATGTTAATATTTAGAATTAGTAATATAGGATATTTTGGAATTGTAGCATAATATCAATGTCAACATAGTGTCCCTTCCATCATTTCAGATCATAGCATTGGAGACCCAGTTCCTGGTAGTTTCCTTCAATTTTTTGATGTCTAGTATGTGATCCTAGGGTATAACATGCATACCTAACCTTTTATTGGAATTTGGATATCCTTATTTATCAATAAAATGCGAAAGTTGTTGTTGCTACATGGACTACATTTTCTAATTCCTCTGGATGAAGAAATATTGATGTTAGTTTTACCTATGGGTGTCAAGCTAAATACAAGGATTCCTGCTTGACATTTTTATGCCTTTTCTATTTCAATTAATTTTTATATCATTTATACTAGGGTCTATTTTAGTCTAGTATAGGCATGATTCATGTTTAATTCACAGTATAGGAAATTATATGTTAGGACCACCATCAGGGGTGTGTTACTGATATTTTTTTCTCACCAACAACGTGTACACATTTGTGTACATGAATATCTTATTTCTATATTCATGTTGAGAATGATTCTGTGGATCGAGTGGAGGCCTAGTTTTCAATGATCAAGTATAGATTATTATGTTCATCCCTAGGTTCATTCTGGATGTATTCAGCCATTATAGATTCTAGGTATATGGTTTGGCCTATTGTTTTAGTAGATCCTTCTGTATTTGGTTTCTTATATTTTTTTCTGTATTTTGTCATCCTAATGGGAGGCCAATGAATATATGTTTTAGTTTTTTTGTATGAATAATTCCTTTTATTACACTCATTGAAGTAATTTTTTTCACTATAATAGTCAGGGTTCCTTGTATGGTTAGTTTATTTCAACTACAATTTCACATTTATATAATGGTATGGTCTCCACGTTGTCTCCTTTTAGGTCGTCACTTCTAGTTGATAACCTTAGGTGTACGGAGAGGCACTCTTGAGTCTTTATTATGAGTTGTATCGAGTGGTGGGTTGGGTTGATCTAGGCCATTTTTTGACATATATTTAGTATTAAAGAAGTATTTAGATTATTTTAGAATTAATTTGGATAGTAAATAAAAAGTAGTTTGAAATAAGAAGTTTTATATGTTAAGGTACAATATATATACCCATAAATTCATTATAATTCAAAAGATATTAATCCATAATTATTCACTTATTCTTTTAATTTCTTAAAAAATAAAATATTTCATAAAATGCTGGTAGTACAAATAAATTAGGATAATTTTATGCAAGATATATAATGTGATATTTTTTTAAAAAAAATCAATAATGATATGATAGGTAGAGGTTAAAAATTAATATTATTACTTAACCAACTATCCCATATTTTCAACAATAACTTGACCTGTGTGGAGAGTCCACCTTCAATAAATACGGATTAATAAGTTATTTAATACTTCATGTGTAAACGATCACCTCTATTTATTGGATCATTAGGCCTATTTATATTTAAAAAATGGATTAACACCATTGATAAGATATTTTACACACATCATTTTTTTTACAAAAAAAGGTTATTATTTATTCCTATCATTTATAAGGAGATGTTGATAAATTGTAAAAAAAATCAATAATTCTGAGCTTAAATATGATATTTATTTCCTCAAATGGTAATATTTTAAGAAAAAAATATCTTACCAAATATTTTCCTTATTATATTCAAATCAAAATGGATAGGGAATTTATCTAATTCATTTAAAATTCTGATGGATCTAATGGAGAGTATGAGGTTAATTTTACAATTTATAATAGTTATAATATTGTTTTTAATATCATTAAAGAAAAATTGATAGATGACATGTTATTTAAAAACCATATCACTGAAATTATACAAATTTTCAAAAATTTGGTAGTCACAAAGAAGTGGTTTATTACACTTTGATATTTAAAATTTAGTTTTGAGGGTCACAATGGTATTTAAGTAATAGAGATATGAAGTGGGGGATTAATTTTTATTCAATTGAATGAATAGATAAGGGACATAGAAATAAGAAGTTATAACTTACCATATATTAAATGTATAATATAAAACACTAATAAAACTGTCTTAAGGGGACTACGATGTAATACCTGTTTGGAATATTAGGGAATAATGAATGTTTTTTTAATGGACATGAAAAAGAAACATAATACAATAAATGAAAGTAATGATATGCTCAATATAATACCAATGATATAATTCATAAATTTCAAAGAACATAATAACTATAAAATATTATGTATTAAACCATGGTTCCTTGAGGAAAATCATTGAAAAACCCACATTATATAATGAACGAAATAAGAAAATATTCCATCACCACCAATTTGGTGGACTCAAAATTTTTCGGTGAAGGTTATACTCATGATTAAATAAATAGTGGTGAAATAAATATTCAGTTTTTGTCTGAATCATACCAATAATTATTACAAGGACTCAAGAATAAGAAATAACCACAATGATACCTTGAGGCTGAGATATCATGTAAATTACTGGGTGGTTCAATTATTTCTTCCCAAGTGTTTGAATATTCACCAATTAACATTTATTAGGATCATTCATTAACATAATTTTATAATTAATCAATAGTTTTAATTTTAATCTACATTATTCATTGAATGAATTTTTTTATACATAACTCATATCAACATTTATAAAAATAAAATATCAATCTATATTCGAAGCCATCCAAGATTCAATATAATTCTAGTGATAATTATGAATCTTCATTTGAAATAAATCCACAAGTATGGGTCTTGATAACCAACGAAAAATAATTTCTTTCTCAAATATTTAAGATTAATGAAAGAAATAATCCTCAAGGACATGTATATTTATTGAGAATATAACAATTTATTTGTAAAAGAGTTTATTAGTCTTCCCCGGGATTATAATGTGGAGTTATCAATGTAATTTTTACAAGGTAACATACCTATATTATGAAAATACCTATCAATGAATTATGTAATAAAATTCATGGAATTCTGTACCATTATAAATTGAATATTAATTTTTGATATCATTAAATTATTTTACAAGGAGATGATATTTAAAAGAAAAATTTTTATACAAGATAAGGAAACTATATATTAAGAGTGATTTTATTTGGACCTAAAAAATCTTTAATAATATTCATTTACATGATAAATTTAGTCAATAAATATTACAATAATAAATTTGTTGTTTTATGTATTTACTATATTCTCATATAACTAAAAAGTGAGGAAAAATATAAATACAATTTAATTATTGTAATAATGAATTTAATAAATGAGAATTAATTTTAAAAAATTATAAAATGGTACGTTTAGTTGTAGAATGTCACATTATTTTGGCATGTCCAAATAAACAAGAGAATTTATTCGGATCCATCAAAGAAATTGGTTATTAGAGGATGTAATTGAATAAATTTTTGGATAGAGTTATATAATTTTTTGAATTATTATTTTACTATTGAATGTCTATGGAAATTTTATCAAGATTTTCTATCTAATTAAATTTTTTTAGAAAATTGGTAATAAACTAAATCATTATAGGATATTAATAAGAAATTATCATGCCTCTCAAAAAAATATATTCATTTCACCTGTAATGATACCACCCCTTATTGGATATGGGTTTCTGATATATAATATTCTTCTAAATAATGTATAGTGTGGACTCATAATGAAAAATTATAATGTGATAGCCTATTCTATAAGGAATATAAAAATTGATGTGAAATATTTATTAACAAATAAATTCGTGTGATATGTAGTAATATGTGCATTAAATACAAAGAATCATTACATATATGGATTAAATTATGAAATATATGTTCATCGTAAAATTTTGAATTAGTATATATTCACAAGGAATGAGAAGTTCTTAAATTAATAAATACAGTTTCAATTAACCAAGGACTATGATTTGTCAACACATTTTTATCCCATAATTTTGAATAATGGAGTTGATTATCTATGTATAAAGGATTTTTATATCATATCCATGTTGGGTATTAAAATAGATAAGATCTTATTTCATATATAATGTTTGTTTATAAATACCATGAAATATTATTTGATCTATATAAAAATGAATATAATTAAATTTTGGAAGATTTATGATTTAAATATAAATAATGGGTTCATTTTTCATATTCAATCATAATTTTTATGACATCAACACTGATGTAAAATAATGTTCAATCTAATAATGCACATAGAGTATCTTTGTAAAATTATAATCTTTTTCTAATAAAGCATTAGAATGTATATAATAGTTTTTTGGAACCTAGAGCTAAGATGTCATGAGTTTCCAAGGTGCAGTGACCTCAGTATTAATATAAAAAAAATATTTAATATTAAAAAATTAATGCACACACTATTTTCATGAAATATTAGAATAAATCATTTGAATGCAATTAGATGGAAAATTGGAGACTGTCATTGAGTTTTAATTGAAGGTTTTAAACTCACAAAGAAATAATCATGAACGATATTTGTTTTTATCATAGACGTATTCATGGAAGAAATAATTAAATATATTAAAATATATATTTAGTATTTTTAATTAATGCCTAACATAATAATCCTTTATAAATACAATACTATAATCAATTATAAAGGTTAGCTTCATAACCAAAATAATTGAGAGGAGAGAGTGGTGGAACATTGGAAAACATCCATATCATAGATCAATGATTAGTATACAATAAGTATTAACAATCAGAACGAAATTAACAGATCTATACAATTATTAAATCACATATTCTTTCTTTTTTACTAATAGAGCATACCTTGAGATATATAATTTTATTTCTTTTTGATTTTCCATGTTGATTTCCTTATTACCAATGTGAATGAATTCTTATAATACTTTGAGTCATATGCCAATCATGTTATATTAGGTGTTGGTTTACTCTCCTAGGTTTTGGGAGAGTTATTATATGTTTTTTATAGATTATAATGAGTCATCATTTCAATTAAAATTAATTTAGGCCATCCTGAACTATGGATATAGTTCAATACTCTATTTTTTGGACTCCTTCAACAATTCATTGTATGATTATTCACGAGTATTTCCTTGGTCAAGGATTTGACCAATACCAATCATTTGATTATTATATGATCATTAATCAATATAGTAGATCGATGTCATAGGTTATAGTTTGTGATTGATAGAGCCATAGAGGTGCATAAAAATGGAATATGATCAGAGGTAGATTGAGATCTGATCAGGGTTTTCCCAATTGGGCATGTCATTACAACATTATGTCATGGTGGTGGTTTTCCAATTAGATTGACGGTGAAATATTGTGGATGATGATATAAATTATTGGTCGGATAAAGATCTATAATTATCAGAAGATTATATGGAATGAATCATAGTTGTAGTTGTGTAAGAATTTTCATAACCCCAACCTGAACGTTCTAGAAAATTCACAACTCCATGACGTGTTTTTCTAAAGAACACATGATGCATAGTCTACTCTTCCATAGAGGTGGGATTTACACATTGAAAAAATTGCCACACAATAGGGTACCTAAAAAATTCTATATTAACCAACATTGGTGTCTCAAAATTTATTATAAAGGATCATTGACACACACAAAACCATGAAAATGGGTAAAAAATAACGTCCATTACCATGAATTTGTAGTAAAACATGACTAGGTAAACAGAAAAAACCAATTACATGGGAATAGGAAATGTACATGGTAAAGGGTTTAGGAAAAAGGGAGAAGACATGGTATGTTCTTGGATTAGAGGTACACACTGTGTAACCACTATACACATTGTTTACTTCCTCTATGGTTGTTCAGAGCCCTTCGTTTCCTCAGTATAGACTACGTTTAGTTGAGTATGATTCCTTAGTCTATCCCTACGATATTATAGTGTGACGTAACATCCTAAGAATTTAATTTTAATCCCCTCTCAGAGTTTATTATTGGATAGATTTAATGGAATACATCTATGAGGTCTAGGGTGGGATCCTCTATTTTATATTCTTCCCTTGATAGGGTTTGTTGTATCAACATGATCAACATACAAAGGGAATCGATACCATATATATTATATTATACTAGTAGGATCTGTGGTGTCCCACATAAATCCTTTGTGTGATCCCCTAAATGGATAGATATAACTTATGAGTTATATTGAGAACTTCTTTGGCAAGGAAAAAGTTTCACAAACTATTGACTGAGATACATCATTGATAAAATTTTTCATAGAGTGGATTCTAAATAGATCATTGTGGACATGAAACCTTGGGAAGAATCAAATGGATTGAACTATGAGTTAGATATATTTATGTATTTGAGTCTAATACTAGTATATCTATGTTATTATTAATATTATGCATATTATCTTGATTGGAATTCATTTTTTATCTTTAATTGAATACTATTGATGTTTTATATTTAGTAATTTTGGGGTTTCCTATTAGTATTGTTATAATTACCCATACATGGGATCTTCCTTCACCATTCGTGTCTAAATAAGATGAAAGACTATTGGATGGAGTCTTATGAGGACTGGGAGAAGGAAGAGCATAGTTTGGGCTAGATAGAAAGAGTTTTATAATAGGATTTTAATTTTACATTAGTCTCCTCCTTCTGAGTATATTGGGCTTTTTTCACTTTGGGTGGGCTTGTATTTGACCCTATCTTTTATTTCATTAATTTTTTCATAATATGATAATGGGATATCGATGTATTCATAATTTGATATCTATTTTAAATTACATTCAATATTGTATGTTGTTCAAGATTTATGTTTGAGTATAGGTACCATAAGAAAATGCCTCTAAATGTGTGGTATTCTTAATCAGTTGAAGTCTCTATCCACTATCCTTTTAGAGGTAGAATTGGGGTTTCTAACTTATTTTATCATAGGACTAGTGGGAGTCATTGATTAGATATATGATAGAGTGGTATGAGAGAATTATATTATACATTATGACAAAATAATGGGTTTTTTTCTAGTTTATATCTTTGGTTTGGGATTTAATAAAATTGGGTTAAAATGCTTTTATTTATACTCTCAACCTAGGGAGTCTAGTTTTGTTGTGATGGATAATGTATACATTCAACAATACACTAAAAATATACTTATTGACATAGAACAAATGGCAACATGTTTCAGGTAAAACATTGGTACCTACATCATATACTAATGAATTTTGATTTCAATGTCATTTTTGAGACAACACCATGAATATAATCATTAAACATAGTATGTCTTGATTTTATTTCAGGATTCCTTAATGATTATTTTCAGCTAGTCTTACATAATTTAATGATGAGGATGATCCTATGTGTGATGAGGCATAGATATTGGATCTTGTACATGAGGTGGGACCTATGTGTGGTTCTTTAGTTCTTCCACCATCTATTGAGTATAAATTTTACCCATAAGTAACGGATAACGATTCACATTGGATGAGAACACTCCTTGAGTTTCTAAGATTTCTAACTCATAGGTTTTGAGCTGAGATATACCATTGTGTTTCTAAGGGCTATCTAGAGGTAGTCACCTATGTTTTATTCCCCATTATAACACTTACATGTCATATGTTGGTGCTTGCAGCATGTTGTCTTCAGGGAATTAGTGGATAGTGGTGGAGTAAAAACAAGATGATTTTGCTCTCTCTATGACATAATTATGGACTATCATTATAGAGGAGTTCTATCCAAACATATTGTGGTTAGTGTGTATCTAGTATCTTATGCATTTTTGACATAGGAACTTGACCATGGTAGATTATTTGTTGAGGTTCAATATCCTCTCAAGATACATTATGTATCTGTTTTGGGATCTAATTTTTGTGAATGGAAATTGTATAATGGAATACTATAGGATATCCAAGCATCGGTGATATATATTTTTATTCTTTCCTATTCTTGAGTTCTTGATCATGCCTCAGTGGTGAATATTTTACTAGGTGATCAGTAATAGATAGTGAGCACTGGTAGTGGGAATATAGGAGGAAAATCCTTGAATGTGGGTAGTTGAATATTTCCATGGGTATCAGAGAATGTGAGATGCTTCAAGTGGTGATCCTATGATATAGGGTATACATTTTAATTCTTACTAGATGGTTACTGTCTATATATAGTGAGAATATGCTCCCACTGTGATGGACTAGGAAATCTCAGTAAGGATTTTCCCAGACACAAAGTAGGTGGTAGTGAAAAAATAAATGTATTTCCTAGGAAGAGACAATAACATGAATTTGGTTTTCCATAGGGAAGAATATGTGGTAAATGAGTTGATAGAGAAACATGTTTTTTCATGTGGTTTTACATTTTTCCACCACCACCCCTAGGTTTTTCAGTACAGGCTCAGAGAGTAAGTGGTCAAGGATGAGGGAAGCTATAGGACGTAGAGGCCTATGACCCTGAGTCTTTAGGTATGAATATATGTATGATATGTGTCTTATCTTCTTTATATGTATAACTGATAGAAAAAGGTGTGATATAATATTTTATTAACACTTCTACACTTGAATAATTGGATATTTTGGTGGATCCCATAGTTGTTCCCTTTCATTGGGAGACTCCTAGCAGAGGTTAGCCATCAATCAGAATTTTTTCTGGATAGTGCGGTAAGATTCATGGAGGTAAGATTATACTATGTGTTCTATTCATTGAATTGATCAGTCCATATGATGTAATATAAGGTATGTACAAGTTTTCCACATTACATGACTAGATAATCAATCTTAGGTGTATTATGTGGTGTATCCATTGTGATGGGATGATGTTTTCCTTATGGGGTGATAAGGAATCCTAGACAATGAATTATTGACTCATAAATAAGAGGATACAATTTATTACTAAAAAATCAGATAGTAATACCTTTGTATTAGTGTATTTAATGAGATTTTAGCTTCATGTAGTGGTGGAAGAGTATGAGGAGCTCATTCATAGGATGTTCCAAAATTAAATCCCTGGTGGGATTTAGAAATCTACATTAACATTAACCTATGGGATGCCCCAATATATGCACCAGACAATCGGTTCCTCCCATAGAGTTTTGTGAGATGAAGGTATAGTTGCAGGACTTGCAACAAATGAATATATTCACAATTAATGTTTCCACTAGGTATTCCTAATGGTGTCCCCTAATAATTTATACAAGAACTAATTGTTATGTGTGGATTATATAGGGGTGAATCATGTTTTTGTAAAGAGTAAGTATCTATAACCGCATATTGAAAACCTCTTCAACCATTTCAGTGGGAAAATATATTTATCAATGTTTTACCTCAGATACAGTTATCACTAGCATAAGTTATGAGATGAGGATATAAAAATATAGAAAAATGTTATAACTATTTCCATTATGAGTAATTGGTGATTCATTTGGGAATGAGGAACTCCCAATAAGTTTTTATGGCACACCTAAACTAGAACTTATATCTTCTCACAGATAGACTGTAGTGGTCCTTATTAATGAAATTATAATGTAATCATTCTCTAAGGAGGATAATGTGAGAGAATTTAAGATGGTATTTTATATACTATTATAGCACTATCATTATGGTATGCTATAAAGGTGTCAATTTTGGTTTCAATAGGTCAGTATTTTGGTATATGTCATCTCGGATAATTGGAAAGCAGTGGACACAACAATGGTTGATTCAGTGTTGTGATGCAATCCACCTAATATTATGATAGAGATGAAAAAATTCATTAGGATAGAAATATAATACATAAGAATTTTTCTCAATTACTCTAGGATATCATCATATTTGAATTATTTTCGTGAAAAATTTCAACCATTTTTTGAGTGGAGTGGTGTCGATAGTGATTTAAATTTTTGTAATTGAGGTTGATGGGAACCCGCATATTAAGAACACTAGAGGAGTTTTTTGATCATGTGGTGTATTGTGAGGCCTTAGGGGACATAACTGGATGGGTTCTGATGCATAGGTGGGAAATAATATCCTATATACCCAAATATCTAAGACCACATGATGAAAACCATGTTACCCAAGATCTATAGATTGTTGTGATAGTTGTCACCCTGAATATGTTGAGAAATTATCTTGTGGGTGATCAATTTATCATATATTCTAACTATAATATTCTGAAGCAGATATTCTTCCCCAAGGATCATAACATGATATAGATTTGATGACTATATTTCCTCTATGAATATTAATTCTATATAGTCTCTACACTAACGTAGGATAACATGGTAGTAGATTCTCTATATAGGTGATCTTGTTTATAGTTATTGGACAAGGAATCAGAGAAGTTGTCCATGTTACCATTATCATTAATAAACGAGGATAGATCAACATACCTATAATTTATGGTTCTTACTAACTACTTCTATATCAAGTTAGAGATGATCATTATAGAGATATTGACTGTCAGAACATACATATTTAGATATTTACTTGGTTTTCCCCATATAGATTTTATAAATGAGGGAAGAACATCATCATTTTTAAAGGAATAATGATGGTTTTGATAGCATTGTGTGAGGAGGTGATGATAGAAATTCATACATACCCTTTTGAACTAATTCATTGAGTGGAAAATATGTACCAAGACCATTGAAATTATTTCTAGTGGCTAGGGATAAGGAATTGAGTATCCAAGTTTGTCTCTTGAAGCCTCACCTATTAGTTGGTGAAGGCTTAACACTAGGTTTCAGTGGTTTTTTCTCAAACCATTATGGTTACAATGTGGAAGTGGGGTGATATTTTTAAAGACTTTATGATGGAGTTACCAGATACTTCTAGATTATACGATGTAATAGATCATCCAGATGTAAGGATGTCCCTTGACGATCATTTTTGGATATGATGCTCACTTCACATCCTGATTATGGATATGATTGTATGATTCCTTTGTGTTTCATTTTCTTTTTGACTGAAATTTAACCCACAAACAAGTGTATCTAATGAAAATACCATTCATGTTCTAGAGTATATGTCATATGCTTTTATGTTGTAAATTACCCATAGTTATAATAACAATGTACACATTGGGAATCTTATGGACTATAACAATTATAAATCCACCATCAGTATGAAAATATTTGAAGCCGTGTATGGGTGACTTTGTAGGTGACTAAATGTTTTGACTGATATAGGTGAGTTATAACAATTGGTCCAATAGTTGGCACAAGTTACACCGGAGAAGGTGAAGACCATATAAGATCAGATGAGGGCTACACATAGCCATTATATGTATTATACAAGCCAATGATGGAGGTCTTTAAAGATCTAGGATGTAGAAGATGTGTTCCTGAGGGTATCACCATGAATTTTATCTCTAGGATTTAATTATGTTAGAATGATTTAATTGAGGTTCATTGTCCCATTCTTGATGCTACATTGGGTTGGCATGGTGGTATACCACTTGTTCCTACAACATTAGTAAAATAAGAACATGAAATATTTCACCTGTCATAATGGATGTGGATTGTGCATGACCCATCATATTTATTGACTGGGGTGATATGGACATTGAATATGCGTCTACCTTTACAGAGCACTCAATATAGATTAAGGATTTCTATGAGAACATCTTTTCTAGTTCGAAAATTCCCTTGGTATGTGTCTAGTGGAAGTCTAAGAATCATAGGGAGAGAACCTGGGAGAGGGAGACCTAGAAGCAATCTCAATAAACAAATTATTTTTATTACTCCTTTTGTTTTATTGGGATAAAAATCCCTTTGGTGGATGGAAAACAACATATGTATTTTTTTCATTTAATATTTTAGAATATATCTAATAATATTTTCAGAGCCAGAGGATATGATAGTGAGAGTTTCTATGGTTTTTTGTGCCTACTGTTGATATAATAAAAATAGTAAATATATTAATATAATATGTTCATAGCTTTATCGAAATAGTGGAATAAATCCAAAATGTGGACTCAGATAGGAAACATGAGACAATTGTTGAGTCAGGGATACAAGTTTACGCTATTGGTGACATACTCTTTGTTTAATTCTTATGTTTGACTTGAGATCCATCACGGAAAAAATAATAAATTATATTAAAATATTTATTAAATATTTATATTTAAAGACTAACCTAATAATTTTATATAGATAAACACTTATAACAAATTCCCTAGTTTAGCTATATAACCATGATAATTTAGAGGAGTAGATGGAGTAGAATTGATTGATATCTAAATTATGGATCAAAGACCGGTATACATAAATAATCTCTAAAAAAATATAGTTATTGGATCTTAAGAATGAAAACAACACAAATTCATTTTTCATTAGCAATAAATCCTAACCATATATTGGGTGTTTTATTTTTTTAATTATTTCCTCCGCTGATTTTCCCATGATGAACATGAATCAATTATTCTAATAATTTAGTTTACAGGTCGATCATATTGTTTTGGGTGTAGGTATACTCACATGGGCTTTGGGGAAATTTATTAAATATTTTTCATTGTTTCTCTTCTTTATTCATTTTAATAACCATGAATCGAGTCCAACATAAACAACAATTTCGATTCATTAATATAATTTTTTATTATATTTTACCACTTATTCTTCAAAAAATTCATAACTAGTATTTTATTTGGATGTTATTCAACCAATACCAAGAATCTAATTATTTTGTGACCATTCTCTAGTGAAACAGTTTTATTTTGTGAGTTCAGGTTAATTATTGATGAATTTAACAAGGGACAATGAAGATTATATATTATAAAACATATATTGGGATCAAATTAGTGTTTCCTTATTTTGGAATTAATAAATGATGCAATGTGATGTTGGTGGTTTTATGAAGTTATTGATATAATACATTTGGAAGGTGTAAATGACATGGATTGTTCAGATTGAGATCAAATATTATTGATGGTTTAGATGGGGGTGGAGTAATGGCGATAGAGGAAGGAATGTACATGTGAATATAGTTTTAATTTTTTTGAAAATTCACAACTACATAGCCTGTAGTATGAAAAATTGAAGTGAGAAAATCCCATGTTATGTGGTCCACATCACACTCCAAGTGACCTAGTGCTATAAACATAGTGTGTATCCATGAGGATACATAAACATGGACCCGACATGGTATATTGTAATGTCCAAAGTACACGAGAATGGATTTGTAATTAGACATGATACAGTAACGTGGAAATTCTAGTGTACATAGGCTCAGGAAGAAGAGGAGACACACATACCAAGGTAGGTCCATGTTTAGAGTTATATTCCATGTAACCTCTATACACACAATGTAATTAATCTGAGGCTATTTAGAGCCATTTGATTTCTTAATATGGTTCAGGTTTGGTTGAGTGT
Source organism: Viscum album (assembly GCA_963277665.1). NCBI lineage: Eukaryota > Viridiplantae > Streptophyta > Magnoliopsida > Santalales > Viscaceae > Viscum > Viscum album. The sequence continues at coordinate 362,656,472 of OY728148.1, read as the reverse complement.
GATTCCTTGGTCCATCCCTATAATTTTACATTGTGGAATTATGTCCTAGGAATAGGACAATGATCCCTTCATTGTTTTTTATTAGATAATGTTCTTTGTATCCACTTATGAGGCATAGGGTGGGACCCTTTATCGTATCTTCTTCCCTAGGTAAGATTCTTGTTTTTAGAACGAACACCAGGCATAGGGAATCAATCTCCTATCTAGTATATTGATCTAGTGAAGTTTGTGGTGTCCCCCAATGGTCCTGGGTGTGATTACCTACCTGGATGATTAGATATTTTGAGCTCCATTGAGTATTTATTTTGTGATTCCCAAAGTTCACACCCTCTTTGATTATAACCATTAGTGATTGTGTGTCTCGTATAGTTTATTCTCCAAAATATGTGTTACCTTGAATCCTTGAGCCAAATCTTGTTTCATGTAATGTGGTTGATATCTCTTTGATACATGGGGTATTTAAGGAGTATATCTAGGGGTTTATTATCATTTTGTATTATATCTTTATTGACTTACCAATGAATTTATAATTTTACTACCCTTTAAGATTTTTTTTTATTTATTTCAATATGTACAACTTGGTATTGAAATAATCACCCTTATATGGTCTGTTCCCACATAGGGTGTGTCTTAGGAAAATGAAATGTCATTTAATAGATTCATGGGAAGAATAGCAGAGGGAGGAGTATATTTTGAGCTATATAGCCTATGATTAAAAATAAATAAAATGAAATTAATCCCCTCCATTTGAGTTGGAATATCATCATTTCACTTTTTGTGGTCATATATTTTGACTATTTATAGTTTTCAGTACTTGATTCATACTCTAACTATGTGATGTGGAATTAAGAATTAAATGATATCAGTTTTACTTTACATTCTTCATGGTATATAGTTTGAGATGTTTCTTATATACACATAACATAAGATAATGTCTCCTTTATGTGTGATATGCCTACTCGATTCTGGTCACCATCCCCTATCCTAATAGAGGTGGGCGTAGGGTGTATCACATAGATTATTTTCAGGTAGGTGTGACCTCATTGAAATCCTTGTTTTAAAAAAAACAGTAATGTGGGGATGTTTTAAAATTGAAGTAATGTATTTGTAGTACCAACTAGGATGTATCATTTTTTAAGGTGGACCTTTTTTTTCTATTTTAAGCCTTTTTATCATCAACTTTGCATATAATGGATTATGGGTTCATATTTTTTAATGTCATTATAATAATTATTTTTAGAAGAATTCTTTAAAAATCCATTGGATCACCTTGTCATAAACTATATTGGGGTGTGGGTTCTTGATGTCTCTCATTATATATTGATTTAGATTTATCTATAACTACTATATAAATTATTAGTTCTATTTCATCTAAACCATTGAGTCATGGTTGATGAGGCTATGGTTTTCACTAGATCATCTAATCATGATGAATCATAAGGTTCTTTTTTGGGTGAAATCATCCATCAGGAATGTGGTCTGTGGTCTAAATTATATTGTTTCTTGTGTTGTGTATTTTATTTATTGTATGGTATCCAATAATTATTATATGAGACAAGCAGTCCCAAATTAGAACGAATAATTCTCATGATTTCAAATAAAAATTTTGAGAATAATATTACAAGGTCCAACATTATATATCCATGATTTAAAATTAAGTCTCTTAGTGATCACATTTCTTGTTAGATATTATGTAAAAAAATTTATGGAAATTAAATGTGAATTCAGGCTTGACATAAATTATGAGGGTTTTATGTGGAAATATTTCTACTATGTTATAGAGTTCACTAGGAGTAGATTATGTGAAAGGGTGACTACTGATAGGTTTTAAAAGTGTTTTTATATATAAATGAATGTTTAAATAACAATTTAATGGTACTAGAAACCAACTAAGAATACTTTTTAGTCTTTTAATGGGATTACTTTTGAGATTCCTTGTGTGTAGTTTCTAATAAACATGGTATATTTGAGGAAATATTTACATTTAAATCCTTCATTATGGCCTCTAAGGAAATTTGAATTATCCTAAGCATATCCCTCGGGAGTTTCATAACCATGATTACAGAAAGGAACGTTGTTGTGTGCCAGATCCACCTATACCTATTAATATCCAAAGAGGGATGTATTGCTTAAAATATCCAAATAATTTATTCCTTACCAAAATACAAGGACGTTATTATATTTTTTTTCTCAAAGACTATCTTAAGAACTATTCCCAAATCTATGTTTTTTAAAACTATTTCCTACGTGTTCTACTAAACATCTTCTAACACCCATTGTAAGGACCCGACCCCAGTTTCATAGAGTCAGTATCTTATTTTATTACCTTGGAATATAAACAAGGTATATTCATCCCAAATGACCAAGTAGATTAGTAGTATTGGTAAGAAGATAAATAAATAAGATCAAAATTACAACATGAAATTAAAATACCACACTAATTTATTAATTTATAAATATCCTTGACTCTTAGATTATGCTTGCAATTCATTCATAATTTACCTCTTCATATCCTGATAAAATGAAACATAAGAAAGGGGAGAGATCAGATTCTAATAAAGGGTAGGAAATAAAGTGGAAGCATGAATAAACATAATACATTGTAAATAATTGAAAACACATGCCATTAAAAAAATAATTTTGTACATAATATGGAACGAATATGAGTTGCATAAATAAGGCTATAATAATACATAATCATAGTTTTTATACTGCTAGAATAACCACATGAAATTTAAATTACTAGCTTCCTAATGAGGTATTTTCATAAGCCAATCATTCGGAAATATTTTTTTAATCCCTCGACCAGACATCAAAAAATGATTAAGGTCTCAGCCAAAACCATTTATCACGTTGGGAAAGGCCTTAGCCAATTCCACGTCTATTTTCATCATGAGACCTACCACTACATCGTGGGGCTATATAGGGCCCCACCCATCACATAATAAGTCCAATTAATTCCTCATATGAGTGGGAATAATAATAAACAAAATATTCCTTCCTATTGAAACTAATATATAAAATGTTACTAATTTTCCATAATCATTGAACATAAAACACTAACCATTTGGAGTAATATGGTGAATGGTTTTCGGATAGCTTCTCCACAATAAAATTAGTCCTAATAAATTAATTAAATTTAGTTATATGACATCGTAAATTATTAAATCCAATAATACATAAAAATCAAAATGTTTGTTGAATTATATGAAAATACTCTTATTAAATCATTATGCAATTTTTTAGATAAACACACGTCATTTTGAAAAGAAGAGTTATTTTGGAAAAATCATTGTATAAGACCAGAAGTGAATGAAGATTTTATTTTCATAATAAAATTTGTTATTACATAATGATAATGGTTTCCAAAAACATATTATATATTTCCCTAGAAAATAGATATGAATATGAGAAATCCCTTTCAATCGGGCTTATATTTTGGAAACAGTTTTGAATGTTTCTTTTAAAACATGTAACTATCTATAAAATAGTGAAGGATTATGGATTATGTAAAAATATAGAATACTCAATTAGAATTTATTTTTGTTTTATAATAATACATAATAATTTCACTGAGATATTTTTACAATGAAATTAACTCGAATGAAAATGGATGTTTTGGTGGATAACCCTTACCTTAAGTCTGAATGGGTTCCGCTCTAAAACATAAGGTCATTGAATATGAAATTAGACTTATTAATAACATATTAAAGAATAAAATCATACATGTATTTTTTTATCATAATTATTTTTAGTTTATTTATTTTCTTATTGATAAGTTATTATAATGAATTTTATCATTTTAGAGTGTTTATTTTATTGATTTTTATAATTGGTTCCCTTGTTTTTTAGTAATTGAGTAAATGGGGAATAGTTGTAAATCACAATAATAGAATTAAAATATTATCTATGACCATCCATAGGTGTTAGTGGACATTTATATAACTTTTTTACATGGAATGTGGATAAATTATTATATATAACATTAATTAAATTTTTTTCAGTCAATTGGTGGGATTTGATTAAAATGAATTCATTTTTCTTTATAACATTATAACATTTGTAAAATGGATGACAGAACCTTAAATATGTTATAGTAAATATATAATAATATGTTTCAACCATAATAGGAATTGTTTCATTACCAGAATTGAGAATGAAAATTGAAATCAAAATCCCATCATCCATGAATGTGGTGTGTTGACACATCTCAGATTGTCTTCATACTACTACTATAATAGAATGTAAAATTAAGATATGATGGTAAATTATTTCACTATAATGAAAACATTCCATTATAGGTAAGGTATTAGAGTCATCAGAACTTTTGGATAAGGATAGGTAATAATAGAAAAAGAAAACAAATGATCTTGAATGGAAAGACACATTATTAAAAAGGTGAATTTACCTCTTGAACCAAACATCCTTGAGAGCCTCTTTAAGAAAGTGGTTTTGATATTTTTATAAGAAAAAGGATTTTTGGACGTGGGAGAGGAGGTTGGGAAGACATTTGGATAGAATTTGGAGAAGGAACAAGGCTTGATAGGAGTGAATAGAAGAGGGAGATATTGGGGGTTTTATAGTGGAGGGGAGAGGGGATTTCTTAATTTTATTATCATTAATTTATTATTTATCCAAAAGACAGTGAATAATGATTCTTCTATAGCCAAGAATAGTAATATTATCATATTAATTAGAATCAATTGGGCTTACATCTATAGAACATAACACATGACTCTATAATTATGGTATTTAGCTTATTTTGTAAATTATGTTATTTCACTATTTATAAAAAATTCAAGTATTTCAAAAAACTCAAAAACATTCACCGAATCTATTTTTCGACGTGTAGAATCCAAAAATGAAGTCTATTTTTCAAAAATATTTTTATATCTAAGATTAAGTTAATACTTAATTAAAATCATAATTTATTATAAAAACTAGTTTTAAACTTTTATTTACTTATTCCAGAACATAGGTATATCAAACATCAACTCAAATATTATTTATATACAATAATATTTCAGGTTAATATTCATTATTGTATATAAATATTCATAATGTTAGTTTAGTATTCAGTAAAAATTAGGTTTTTCTTATCAGACATCAAATAACACACTAATCACAACCGTGTATGTCAGATTTTTTAAATTCACATCGCAGAAGTGGATCAATTCTGTTCAATGGTCACAAAGGATATAGTGGTTCATTTTTCTGTGATTTCATGTGATTATGAAATGTTTATAATAAATAATTTCCATTGTAAAATATTGGTTCGTTACAACATGAATATCTCGAATGTTTTTGAAACCATTATTATATACCAAATATATATTTAATATGTTATATAATTCATTTCAAAATAAAACAATGGACTTATAAATCAATTTATAACATTTTGGAAATCATTGTAAAGATTTAATACAAATTCAAAATATTATTTTTTTTTATTTTAAAAAAGTCTTATGATGGTTCTTTTCAATATTGTTTTGGTTTTAAAATAAAATTATACTAATGTTATTGTAAATAATCAAATATATTTCTTGTGAATAGACATTACTCTTTATTTTACTATAAATTCAATTTATTTCTTAAAACAGAAAAATTTCTAAAAATTGTTTCCATTGCATTTTGTTAAATTATATTAAAAGTAATGTCGTAAAATTTTTTAAATAAAATATTATAAAATGGTTTCCATATTTTAAATTATAATAATTAATATTTGGTAGTGTGGTGAACTTAATTTTTTGTCACATTAAACAATAACAATGTAAAAACATTTCACTACGACGATGGATAAAAGGCATTAATAAAGTGTTTATAAAAATATAAAAGGGTAAAAATATTCTATAAACTTACCCAAATATTATAATTTTTAATTCATATCATCCCTATATCATCCTATATTTCAAATTAACCCCATTTGGATCTACTTTTATTGAGCAAGACACAAATTATAAAATAATTTTCTAAGTATTTACATGTTTTCCACCAACCTAACTTATTAAAGGGAACCTCCTATAATCTCTTATTAACACTTATTAGTCCACATATCTAGAAAAATAGATAGCAATATATATTACCCCCAAAAATATCCACATGTAGTAGGGGTTCTAGCCTAACCATAATATCACCTCAATAAATCATAAAGTGTATTCCAAATGAGGTTAATAAAAGAAGATGTATATGTTCTTACCAATCCTTTTCAAGTTTCATTCTTCATAAAATAGCTTAAAATATTCAAAAATAATATTTTGATAATTTTAAAAAATATTTATTTTTTGAATATGTTTTTATTTTATTGATTATTTTATTTTCAACATCCTTTCCTTCTTTGGGAAAATGAAAACATCATTTCTCTATATACACAACCAAACATCTTAATATTGTGGTATTCTTTATTTTTAATCGCCACCTCACAAGGATGGTTATAGAGATGGAATAAATAAAGATATATAAGACATTTATTACAAAAATATGATTTTTTAAATATAATATTTTAATTGTTCATTATACCTTTCCATCCTTTGGAAAATTATATCTTCCCTCATGTGTCCATGTGGACCACCAACTCCACGATGTGATGTGAGTCATTTTACTATTACCACCATGAATATATGATGAAATGATTATATATAAGAAATGAAAATTATATTCTAGAAATTATAAACATTTTTTAGATTATGGAATAATCTCATAACACCTTTAACAAATGTGTTTATACTGAAGTGAATTTGTATTACTTGACTGAACAACTATCTGTGGTCAACTCATGAAACAACTCTTTAATGAATAGATTCAATATGATTATTAAACAAACAAAAAAAATTTAAAATATATGAAAAATTATATTAATAATGAATTTAATTGATTATATTGATTATTTATGAAGATATAATACATCATACAAGTAAGTATCTCAAAGTAAGGGGTGACATCAGATAAAACACCAATAGGGGAAAGGAGATAGATACATATAAATTGAAAAAGGGGATAGTGACATAAATAATTGATAGATTAATTGTTAAAATAAATCAAGATACATATATTCCAATTAAATGAAAACAATATTTAGGAAAGAGATAAATCAATCGTGAGATCAAGATCCCAATCAATAGATGAATTATTCCTTTAGAAGTGAAAATGTAGTTTTTTTCCTAATAATTTACCCCTCCCCCTTCTTAATCTTATTTTTAGGGCTATATATCTAATCCTATATAGAAAAATATGATTAGCCATATATTAACCATTTAAAAATTCATTGACTGATAATTTAGGATCCCCCTAGGATGAAGTGATCTCATTCCCCCTAGAAAACGATCTCATATAATTTTTATGACAACTCATTTGGTCCAAGAATACGGTTTTACCCTAGGATTGGTATTTAGTGTAATTTCAAACCATTATAATTTTAGTAGAAATAATTAGTAATTAATATATAATAAGTTAAATATTAAATTTTTTATTCATGTTCATTTGGAAATATCTTTTAAAACGAGAATCAGATTGAGATTATATATCCAATGTTGAGTTCTGAACTGAATGTTTTTCCTAAGTGATTCATTAACACAAATTGGGTGTCAGGGTCATCCAAGGAACTTTTTTTTCTATTCTCTTATTTTAATTATCTTTTTATTTATTCTATTGTATTTCATTTATTTCCTCCTCCTTGATTCTCATGGACTCGACCCTATGGGTTCCTCCTTCGCATGATGGAGAGAAAAATGAATAAGGATATATATAGAGAGATATATATGGGGTAAAGGGTAACACCATGGAGCATGGGAAATGTCATATCATCATGCGATAGTAGTGAAGCGTGTTAATGGATGAAGCATTGGTGGATCCTACCCAAAGGTTATACTTTTTAGTTTTTAAAATAAATCCCCATGTATTAACTATTTTCATATTTTAATCACCTATAATATTTTATTATGACCCATCATCATATGATCATTTTTAATGGGATGAAAATGGTTGATTTAGTCTTTTCAATGGGTTTCCATTTAGGAAAACCTATCTACATGGAGTGTGGTTTAAGGAACAAAAATTGTGTGTTGTTCCTATTCAAGAATGGTGAACATTTAAAAATTCATTCCATTTAGGATCTATATACACTATGTATTGGGAACCATCCATATAGTCGAGTACCTGGTTAGTCTTCCCGTTTAGGGGACCCATGTCGTGTGGAGTACATAGCCAGAACCTATGTGGTTCACTAACAATTTTATTGTACATGACTAGGAATAATTCCTAGATAGGCCTTGTGTGGTACAATGGTAGCTAACCCAATTAGGGTAAAAATAGTGTACATGATAAACATACAATTTAATTGGGAATTTATAAGGCTATTACCAGATATATTACACACCCAGGTGAGGCCTTGACGATACTTGTCATGTAATTTGGTACCCATGATGTATACTCATCCCTTTATAACCTTTTAATGATTTTTCATATATTTCTATCCATGCGTCATAATTAGATCAATTTTTATTCCATTATTAGTATCATTTCATTCCAATTTCAATATTATGACCCATGTGGTTCTTTGAGGAATCCTATTTGGAATTTTGGGCATTTATTAAATATACATGTTCTACCTACAGTAATAATATCTAGTTGTCTTTAGAGAGTGGGACCCATAATATAAGATGATACATGTGTTATCTCTCTTGAATGATGTTTTCTGGATTTCTCGTTGAGTAAGTATCCATTGTGAGATGTTCCCTTCTTGCCTATGTGGACTTAATAGAAATTGTTTCAATGGATACCCTACAAGATAAATATTCATATGTTTCGATCTAGAGGATCCCATATAAGAAGTATCTATGAACTTTTTGTACCAAAGACCCCCTATTGGATTCCTTCACCAACATTCTGACATATGAAATACCTAGTATGACCCATTTTCATATATACTTTTTTGAGGATTCCCTGTAGGATTCCTCTATTGATTTACCATTCATGGATTCAATTTTTCATTCATCCCTTACCTTTTAAACTAAGGATCCAATGTAGGATTAATTTTCATTTGTATAGAACTCAAGGATCCTAAATAGGATATCACATTGTGTTTTAATTATGGGACCAAGGGAGTTCCATGATGTTTTACCGACCCAGAGCTAGTACATTGGGGGTTTTAGTTTATATGTTATCATGTTTCATATTAGAGCCCATAGAAAATTGGTATGACCATGGGTATGTGGTAGTAGTGTGTGGATTAGGCATTAAAAAATACTCACTATTTTTTTAATAATTCACTTTTTTATTATATATAAAATGATGATTACATGTGGTACTTCCCAGTTGGTGGTTGTTGAGCCCAATGTGATGCATCTTCTTTCCCTTTGGGAATATTGTAAATTCATCAAAGGATTCTTCTTATTAATTTATTTGGATGCACGAATGTGATTTCTAGGGATTTGGCATCTAATCCATTTTATTATTATATTATTCATTTATATAGAACTACTACATGGGATATGAATGTTGAGACAAATATTTTATTATTATATTATTAGGATTTTTAGAGGTGAATTCTGGTATCTGGATGTAGAGCTTGAGATTATGATATAGACATGATATTCCAAGTGTGGACACTTATGAATGATTCCACTATCCCTAGTGAAGTATGATTCTTATCTCCTTTGTTTGGTATGTGATGAAGATGATTATTCAATATTTTATATGATTATACTCATTTATATTTATTCTCTCTTGAGTGATTGGGATGATTACACTCGCCCTAATAGGTTTTGTGACCATGGGGTCAGGTATAGTGTTTAACATAATTGAATACCCATGGATGATTATAGAAGGTTCTATTTCAGTTTATTTATTTCCGCCAAACTCAATTTATTTACTGTTGTGTATGATACATTTTTATTTCCACTATTTCTTAATTTGAGGTGTGGGCATAGAATCCCCATTGTTAAATCATTGTCTCTTAATAAAATTCACTAGCCTATGGTGTATGTGGAAACATTTTTAAGGCCTCCTAATGAACTGTCTTAGTACATCAGTTTAGTGGAATCTAGGACGTGAAATCACAATGTGGTATCTGAGCTGTTCATTTCCTAGGAATTATTATTTTGGACATGATAGAGAGTCGCATTTGTAATATGTCCAAACATATGAAGTATATTGTACTAGTGCGTCAAGAACACTTGTACAGTTACGAAATAATGATTTTTATGGTACGATATTGTTTTTTGGATATGCGATATTACTATTTCATAAGATTTTCACTTTAATAGATGCATATATTATATTGATGTGATGATTTATCATTTATTTATAGATTATATCATTTTGAAAGGGTGAAGTGATATATTTTGACTCTTGTCCAGCAAATTAAAGTGGCATATGAGGTATCATATTTGACATGTATGATTCAAATTATTTAGGCTAGTTTTTGTGTGATTATTACTAACGAATGTTGTTCAATTGATTAAAGTTTCAATGAAAATATATATGGTGTCTTATCATAATGGTTTTTTTGGAATTATTCTCAATTGATCACACTTGCATATATATATATATATATACTTCTCATGGCAGGTAATTTTGATGTATTTTGTGGAATAATTTAGTGAGGTTGTTGACTTAGTCCCCATGCATAAGAATTACAGTGACCCTAGTTGTTTGATTTAACATATGATTCCCTTATGTTTTACCCCTTGTGGGGTGTTGTTTTTTAGCTATTGTTATCTAGTTTAATGGATGAGTATGATACTGCTAGACACCAAGACCTTTGTTGAGAACTAGAACTATAGGGGGTATTATCATAGATTGATGCCCGATGAGTTTCTGTTCATTCTCTCTTCTGTTTTGGTTTAATGACATCTATTGTTCAGTTCCATATGTAGACGATCATTGAGGATCAGGTTCTTGTTGTCTTTTTTGTAGTTTTTACCCTTGTAGGGTATTGTGACATTTACTTTCATTAGATTCATTTGATATTTTTTGATAGGTGGTTGGATCCCATGCCCTAGTTGTGGGAATTGATATTTAGGGAATTGTGGTATACCTAGAGACCCTTACTTTTTACACAGACCCCTATAGGATGATGATCTCTTTATTATGTAATAATTTTTAAGAGGTGTAACCATGTTAAAAAATGACTTTTTAGGCAATGATCTTACTTATTCAATTTTTATGATATCACTTAATGGTAGGTGATTAGTTTGCGATATATAAAATTTTATGGCTTTATATTTTGATAGGAACCTAGGGTTATTTGACATCAATAATGGATTCAATGGTCAAGACTTTTAGGTTTCTTTCCTAGTCGATTTGTATTTATGTTATTTAAAATGTAGTCAAGGCATATGTATATGCTCATAAATGGAATGATGTTGGGTGATGGGTGATTATGGAATATATCATGGCCCATGTGAGGTTATTGTTTTTGAACTGGAGTTCCTAGGGAGGTTTTGGATTAATGAAACTGTTGTGTCATGGATCATGGTCATCTTAGTCAAGTGTTGGAAGACTTTATGGAGTATGAGTCGAGTGATAAATGTGCATGCTGGTTTCACAAGGTAACATTTGAATCTAAATTGATGAGTGGATGGATGCAAGCCGAGTACCAATGGTTCCAAGGATTGTCATTGTAATTGTTTCCTAGCAGTTGATGTTATGTGAAAAATGGCCCTTCATGGTAGAGTTGACGTCAACAATGACTAAGTAATATAAGATAGTCAACCCATGGCTGAACCGTGAAATACTTTTTAGGAGACGAGGGGTTGGGATTTGGTCAAATCCAAGTGATACCTGCTTTTATAAGAGTGTGGACTAGAGATATATTTAAATTTTTTTTGGTGAAATATTACTGTACTTATTTTTAGAGATAACCATACTCTATATTGACACCTTCTTGAGTATACTTAGAGAGAATAGGCCCAACACCAATCTTCTTTTCTTTAAAAATTCTTCCTATATTAATGATCAAAACCCATTAAGGTTTCATTGAGTAGTATTTTAAGGTCAGAAATATTACAGGGAGTGTAATATTGGTCATTTATGGGTAGTGACCCTCACTTTCCATTTAAATTCTTCATTTTCAATTATCCATTGTGCTCAGGGCTTTGTGTTGAGACCACGATAAGCATAGTCATATATTGAGGAGAACTAGATTGACCATAGTCAAATGGATTAATTGATGGAAGAGTTATATATGCAAGGTGACTAGTTGTTGGATAATCAATACAACTTGTTGTGAAGATTCCCATGGTTAGAGCATGACTTCCAGTCTTACCATCTGACTTCATAGGGAAGAGAAGGTTCAGGGTGAAGAGATTGTATCAAAACATGTTTTTTTCAGACTGAAATTTTTTAGAATCAATTGAACTTTTTCTTTTGGATTATTATAAGTGGTAAAATGGTATTTCCCCCTTGAATATGACCTCAGATAATTTTCTTTTCACCACTCCATAATCTCGGAATAGGCTGTTTACCAAGGACATGAGTTTGTATAATTATGTGTCATCAAATTTTAGATGAATAATTAATAATTAATATCAAATAATTTAAATATTAAATTATTCACAGTGGTTTTTTCATCTATATCATTTGAATGGAGCATCCGATTGATTTTTTACATTTCTTTTTAGTTCAGAATGGTGAGTTTTTATAACACCCTAGTTTTATAGACATGTTTTTTCAAAAATATTAATTTAAATTTACATCTTGACATGAGATAAGTCAAAGATTACTTTAAGAAGGAGTTGACATGGAATACATTGCATGAAAAACTAACTTTTTTTACATTCCATACAACATCAACTTGGCATACGATGCACACAACACTGAGTTGGTGTACGATATACACAACAATTAGTTTCTATGAAATATAAATTTTAATATTTTTAATTATTTCAATTAGATAATTGTACCCTAGTTGTTAAAATTAGTAATATGAATATTTATAAATACTTTTCAAATATTGTTTCTAATTTTTATATATAAATAAATCATATTTCTAATAAAAGACATGATTTATGGTAATGTCCTTTATATGATTAAAAACAATGATTTCTCGAATGAACTACTTATAATAATGAATATAATTTTAGACACATTTTTAAATTGAATCTAATAAAATAATACTCAATTTTGAATTTAAAACATCAAAATTAGCTTAGGGTTATATTTTGGTATTTTTCTGAGAAACATCAATTTTTTATGAATAGTGGACAATAATGCCTTTTAGTTTAAAACATCCTTTTTGTATTATAAATTATTAATAATAAATGATATTATAAATATGTTTTAAGTTAAAATTAGATGAATATTACATCTATTAATACAATTTGATTCATTAAAATCAATTTTACTTTGAAATTGAATATAATATATTAACAAACTGTTGATATATTTCCTTATTTAAAACCTGTTATTTCGTCCCATTTACGGGATTAGCACTATTCCTAACTTTTCTCTTCTATGGTTGGCATTTAAAAAAATAAAACATACAAAATTTTATATAGTGTAATATTTATATTCTAATATTTCCTTGTTTATTTTTTTCCTAAATGATTAGTAAAATTGATTAAAATTAATAACATCAACTAAGGAAAAATTAAACATAATTAGGGACTACACCATATAATTATGGGACCAAATGACCTATTAACATCTAAAAAACCCAATGGATGTTCACATATAATACATAAACCTTAAATTATTCTATTTGGTTGGTATTTTGTGACTCTTATTAGGTAATAACATGTGGACACATAATTTTTTTCTAAAAATTCCATGTGAGTCATTTTAATTATCTATAAAAGGCCACCATCTATACCCATTACTCAAACCCATCAAGCCTCTCAATTTTGACCAATACTAGAACAAATTTCATACCTAAAATACACCATTCAAATTTTAATCCTTCCTTTGGGATAAAAGCCTCTAATTTTAGCCTTTTTGAACAAACCAAAAGAAGTTACCCGATTAATAGGTAACATCTTATCTCAAGCTCCATTCCTTTATTTTCCTTCTCCACACCCTCCACGATATTTATACCATTATTGTGTGAATCATTTAGTATCATAAATATACTAGGATATTTTAATGAAATTTTTAGGACCTATACTTATAAAAATCTTTATCTTATTAATGATGAACATACTATTTCTGTGCACAGTGATCTACTACCTCACAAAATGATGATTATTCCTTTCTCACTTACCACCTATAATGGTGGCCATTATGATGGAAAACTATGTTTTTATTTACAATATTATATTTAATATGTTTTTAACTTTCATTATTCATTTTCAACTCAAATATTTTATCCATCTATTTCATGTTAATACGATAATCTCATTTGAGGAAGTGTGGACTACCACCCCCTCAATGCGATGTGATTCGTTCACACACCGCATGGGATGTATTAAAGATTAATTTAATAAAATTAAATGATGTAAATGATATATTTATTATAATATAATAAAACATTAAATACATATATAGACCCATATATATATATATATCAATTTCATTTGTTCTTCCAATACGACATTTAAAAATAGAAACAACAATCATGCGTACGTATGAGTTACCGACTCTGTGAACAATGTATCCCCTAGCATATTTAAATGTGATATAGATTGTAAAAACATAATTTTACAGGATATACCAGATATTTATATCATGTTATGCATTATATAATAATGATATATGTATAAGTATCAATGATATAACAAATTAAGACACAAGCGAAGAACAAAAACAATATTACACGAAGTGAAACCATAAAGTAGGGTAATTAACAAGAGATTAATATAAGGTTATGATAAAAAAAATATGGAAATAGAATTAGGTATATTATTCTCTAAAATAATTATAATAAAATTATGATTATCACATAGAAATATTTTAAGATTACAGAGAGAGTCAAGGAACGTGTTAAAGGGATTTCATCTCACTTTTGATTTTTGTGAGACACAAGCTATGTTTTTCACTCTTTCATTTTGTATGGTGTATGTATGGTCCATGAAGTAATTATATTTATATTATAAATAAATTTATAGGAATACACATATCTACTCAGTAATCCTTGTTTCATGGGGTTTAACTTTCAAACATCACCAAATCTATAAAACCATTTCATCATAATTTTCCTTCTTTGTGACTCATGTTTTTATGCACCTAAAATACTTTTCAATTTTTATATACTTCCATTTTAAATGTTATATCATTAAACTAATTCTTTTCATTATATATTTATATTTATATAAATTCATATTATTACATGTAGAGTATGATCCCATGTAAGAATGTTATAAGAGATTATTGAGACAATATTATAATTTTTTGAGATTGTTTATTTTTATAAATCATTTGATGAAATCGCTCAATAATATTCACGGGTTTCCTTATATTCTATTTATTCAATATATCATTATTTATTATTTATATATTTCCACTCTTTTTCAATTAATATAATTTTCTTAGTAAAATCAGTCATTCTCTCTCTTCTGTCGAAAATCCATTTTATTCGAAAAATATGTTTTCAAAAATATTTTCAATATTTTTCAAATAATACATGAAGATAATATTAAGGAAAATTATTTTAAAAATCTACTATTCTTATCGAATATTCCTTTATAAATATTCCAGTCTATTTTCATAGAAAAATGTATCCAAACGGTTTTATGTTATAATAATCATTTTGCAAAGAAAAAAATGATATTTTCCTCAAGAAGTGTTATTAAATGATCTTAAAAAACTATTTCCTATAGAATATAACATCGATTGGTGTTTCTAATAACATTATGGGTTAAATAATAATTTATTTCATTGATATTATTTCTTTTAAAGGATCATGTTTTGATGTCATGATGTTATGATACTCGTTTCCCTTTCACAGGTTATATGATTTTAAAACCCACTTCTTTTCATGGGTTATGTTTTTGGATGAAATGTGTATTAAACATATATATTTCCATAGGTAATGATTTGTTTACATGTTTTTGATATCCATTTCATTTCATGGGTTATGATATCTTCATTTATGATCTTGTGCCACATGTATATAAGATTTAATAATGTGATGGGTGAGGCCTATATCCCTTTCCAATGCATTAGTTAAATACATTAATCTCATGAGATTATATAAGGATGAAACAAGGGATACTATGTTTAGTAATACAGGGATGGAATGAGGGTTACATAGTTTAGAGATACAAGGTTGGAACTTTGGTCACTCATTTCAATAATATAGGTTTGGAACTGGGGTGACCCGATTCAGTAATGTAATTTTCCCAATAAGATGGTCATGGGATTGTTGAGTGGGATAATATAGAAATTAGTTTATAGTTATTTGTTTCCACAATTACAGGTCTTACTCAGCTATTATACATTCATGGATTATTTACATCCTTCTGTTCCATGTCTTATGAACTATCATGCTTTATGACATGATTCTTGTATATGATATTTGATATGTAGTGTATGATCTTATATTTTCATTATCATGTTCGTATGACCTTATGCTCATGTATGTTCCAACATGTCTTCCTTGTTTACCCATACTGAGAATTTGAGCACACCCCATTTCATTTTTATTTCCCTAGGTTATGAAGATATTTATTATGATTGATGTTTCTAAGAAGGGTGCAATTGATGAAGAACCTTATGGGATATAATGATTCTCATTTATAATCCAATGATTATGATTCCATGTTTCCAAAGGAATTATACCAACTACAGTATAAGGGATTCTCTTTGAATAATGATTAAGTATTCAGAGAATGTTATGTGATGCTTATGTTTATATATTGAGGGTCGTTGAAGATTGAATCAGAGAAAAAGGTATAGTTAAAATTTGAAAACTAAGATGATAAAAAATGTTGAGAACCCTAAGGAACATTTCTAGGTATGTGTCTAAGAACAAGAAAAGGTATAATAAATTGCGTTGGAATTTTGATGATGGATAATGTGAGTGGTTTCCTAGAAATATATCTCATTCTAGATATAACCAGTGGATGTTTCTATTGAATAGATTTACCTAGGGGTAACAACTATGAAAATATGTTTTGGGTATGATATGGGGTAATCTGGTACATAAGAAAAAGTATTTATTCAAACCTAGTTTATCCCTCTTATGGGATGTGCTTTGTGAATTCATAAACTATTCATGAACCATTATGAAGGATTTAATCCTAATTAGACTGTGTATACCATATTATAAACATATGGTGTGATAGATTAAGAAATTATTTATATGTGAGACATTCTATAAGTTATTTTTCATGATTATGTAGTTTCTCATTATGATAAATATTTACTACTCTATGTTTTTGGTTTTAGTCAATGTTTGGAACTCGAATGAACTGTGTTAATGGAAATTGAAATATAAAATGATATGATTGTCCTCATATGAAACCAAATAATATGGGAGATGGAATAAAAAATCTTGTTATTATGTTCACACAAATTTCGTAGGATATGAATCATGGAGGAAATCTAGGTGGGAAAAGGAGGGAACAACAATCTATTGAGTCTTTCAAGAGGCAACATACACCAGTTTTAGAGGATTTTCTAATCCACTCATTGTGGAATAATGGATCTGTAGCATTGAAATGATAATCATTATTCTTCAGTGTTTTGTGCATTAGAAACCCCTTTTGGCTATTTATTACATATAAGGAAAAGAATATCAGTGGTGGACTCTAGTCCATAATACAAGGCAACATGATGAGATTGAATCCATGGTTTGGGACTGGATAAAGAACTTTTTTTCAATAATTACATTCCTCATATTCCTTGTTCCAATATGGAGAAGGAGTTCCTTGATTTGATGCAAAGGGAATATGAGGTTTTTGGTAACTACAGGGATAATTTCATGAGACTTGCGAGGTACACTTCAGGAATTATCATCCAACATGAAAGTAAACGTAAATAGGTTCATTGGTTATTTAAAGCCATGTATCTAAAGGGAGTTGGCCATAATAGACATCAATAGCTACGAATATATTTTTTATTTTGTAATCAAGTTTTAAATGTGTATGTGATTTACATATCAATCTCATGGATTTGACAAGAAGAGGAAGATAGAGTTCAAAGGAAACACTAAAAACCAGGGATAATAGAATACAAACAATCCATTATGCATTAGGTGTGGGAAAAAGCATGGATGAAATTGAATTAAGGTGTATAATTTTTTTTTTAAGGGTGGAAGGGAATGCATCAAGAAATTGATTGATGAGGTGATGGGAAGAAATTTTCTCAAAATTCAAATGGAGAAAAAGCCACACAAAATGAACCTCCCACGATTCATTGCTTAAAGGGTATAGGGAATAGTAATTATTCTAACCATTTCCCAAACCAGATGGTTGGTGATGTTAATCAATTTCAGTAAACTTTTAATCCATGGTATAAGGGGAAATCTCATGAAATTCCATTATCTGTTAAGGGGTATGATAATGATGTGATGAAAGGAGAACTTACTATCCACTCTAGAACTGGTAATGTCATATTTGATTCTGGATATTCCCACAACTTCATATGTAAATAATTATATAAGGGTGTTATAATTCCAAAAAAATTATAAGATGTAGAAGTAGTAGTGAAAACACATAATGGAATGATTATTCCATCTCAAGTCTATTATTCCTCTCTTGTTGATATTTTTTGGAATGTTATTCATGAAAATATTTTGATTATTCCTTTGGTCGAATTTGATGTCATTCTAGGCACAAATTTCCTTTCTCTACATAGCTCCCATATCAATTTTCAAGTAAGGGAAGTTACATTCGGTATTTCAAACCCTCTTATGATCATCCATCAATGTGATGATAAGTATGAATATCTTGTGGATATTATATCAAGTCTATGGGTCTTAAATACCCTATAAATGCGATTTTTATTCAAAATAGTTTGGGAGAAGATTGAAACTGATGTTATGCCATTTTTTCATGATTTTGTGGATATATTTTAGGAATATTTTCCTAGTCTTACACCAAAATATGTTGTTTATTTCTCAATATAACATATACTTGGTTCGACACCAATTTCAAGGACACCTTATAGAATGGACCCGATTGAGTTATAGGAATTTAATAAGAAACTCCAAGAAAGCCTCGATAAGGGATTCAACCGGAAAAATGTGTCATCATGGGGTCAACAAGTTCATTCTATGAAAAAGAAATATAGATCTATGCATCTCTGCACTAAATATCGGGATTTGAAAAAATATCAATCTATAAAAAGTATCCCTTTCCCTATATTGACGACTTTTTTGACAAACTGTGTGGATCTCAATACTTTTCCCAGATTTACCTACATTCTTGATACCATCAATTGACAGTAAATAAGTAGGATATACAAAAGGCTACATTTCGTACAAGGTATGGTCACTATGAATATATACTAATTCCTTTTGGTCTCACTAATGACCCTAAAATATTCATGGATATAATTAATAGAGTCTTTTATGATTACCTTGATATGTTTGTGTTAGTCTTTATAGATTATATTATTATCTACAAAAAGAGAATTGAATATCATGAAGATCAGTTTAGAATTGCACTAAAGACCCTAAGGAAGGATAATTATATGAAAAAAATTTAAAATGTGGATTTTGGATAAAAAAGTTTCTCTTTTGTGTCACAACATATCAATAGATGATATAACAATAGATCCATCCAAGATAGAGGTTATTGATAGGTGGCCTACAACATCTAAGGTGACTAAGATCTGTATATTTGTCGATTTATCATGTTATTATGAACAGTTTGTGGAGAACTTCTCATTTTTATCTAATCAAATGACTATGTTAACTCAGAAGGATTTCTAGTTCATATAGACATATGAATGTGAAGAAACATTCCATGAAATGACGGGATGATTGGTCAATGCACCTTTGCATGCATTACCATATAGGAGAGAAGGTTATGTAATCTACAGAGATTCATCAATGATGGGAATGGGATATGTTATTTGGTAAAATAACATGGTTATAACCTAAGACTCGTGAAATTGGACGATATCTGAGCAAAATTACAGAAATCATAATTTGAATTTTTTATTAGTAATATTTTAATTAATTATATGGAGGAATTATGTTTCTGGTGAAAAGTGTGATATATATACCGATCATTAATGTATGAAATTTATATACACACAAAAATGTATGAACATGCCCCATAGAATACAGTTAGAGTTGATATAGGATTATGACTTCTCAATACATTACCACCCTTGGAAAGTGATCTTGTTGGATGATTCTTTGAGTCAGAATGATCATGTTAGCTAATCCTTGATGATGATCATAAAAGAACCAATATTTATTGGAATTTCATATAATTGATCTAGAAATCCTAATGAAAGATGGAAACCATATATTTTTTAAATGAATGTTTAACCCTCAATCCATGTGAAGATTTAGGAGTCAAATAAGGAATATTGAGAAATACAAAATAAGGTTAGAAATGTTCTTGCTTTTAACCTTGATCATGATTTAATGGTATTTTTGGGAACCATGTATGTGTTCATTCAATACTAGATTTGAAGAAAGATTTGTATGTGGAATATCATAGTTCATCATTCCATATTCAACATAGAAGTATGAATATGTATAGGCAATTGACAGAATATTTCTGGTGGGAAGGCATGGAGAGAGATATCATGGAGTTTGTATCTTGTTGGATGGTATTCCATAATGTTAAGGGTAAAAGTAAATAGTCTAAAGGGTTATTTCATCCATTACCCATACCAGAATAGAAATGGGACAACATCATTATAGATTGTGTCCTTGGACTAGCCAAAACCTATAAACAGTTTTATGGTATATGGGTGGTATTCAATCACCTTACTATGTTAGCACACTTTGTTGCTATCGTAGAATATATCTAGCTTGATCATCATTCCATGATCTACATTAATGAAGTAGAAAGGTTTCTGGAGTTTCATGTTCCATTTTATCAGATCAGGATCCAATGGTTACCTCAATGTGCGGGAAATGACTTTAGAAATCACATGATATAGAATTGAGTTTCAATGCTACTTATCATCCCCAAATAGATGGTCATTATGAAAGAACAATTCAAAACATATACGTTATGTTGAGATCTCTTTCTCTTGATTTTCAATGGTGGTTGGGATCAACCCCATTTTCTAGTTGAGTTTTCTTACAAAATTAACCTTTACACAGTTATTCATATTTCATCATATGATGATCTATATAAGAAAATTTGTAGATATCCAACATGGTGGGATGAGTTTGGAGAAAGAAATCTATTATGGCCTGAGATTGCTGAAGAGACAGTCAAGAAGGTCAGAACCATTCAATAGCATTTCAGGGTAGCTCAAAGTCAACAGAAAATTTATACTGATATCCATCAGCGTGATCTAGAATTTGATTTTAAAAAAAATAAATTTTAACAAATATCACCCTAGAATAATTTTATGAGATTTGGGAAGAGGGAGAAACTAAGACCTAGGTATATTGAGCCCTTTTAAATTCTTGATCGTATCAGAATAGTCACTTATCTCTTGGAACTTCTTCCAAATATATCTCAATTCCATGAGTTGTTCTATGTATCACTTATGAGGAAGTACATACCATAATATTCATATGTACTATACTCCAATCTCATACCACTAGAGCTGGATCATTCTAATGAGGATAAGCCTGTTAAAATTCTACTCTGATCAAGGAATGTTCTATAGAACAAGACCACCCACCTAGTAAAAGTTTTGTAGATAAATCATGAGTTAGAGGAAGCTATGTGGAAGCATTAGGATATTATGAGGCATAATTATCTTATTTTTTTACACTAGTGATTAATTTTAAATTCAAAAATCATTTCATAGGGAGTAGAATGTAACACCCCATGTTGTTTGGACCAATTATTTTCAATTAAATTTAAATTTCCATTTCTATCTTATAGTGAACTAATTCATAGATTCCTTTCCCATGGAACAGACTCCTCATACATTACATGAATCACCAACTTGGTGTATGTTCCACGCAACAATAACTTGATATATAATGCATACAACACTGAGTTGGCATACAATACGGGAAAAACTAAGATTCTATGGAATATCTCTTTTTATTATTTTAATTATTTATATATGATAATAATAAGAAAGGTGTTAAAATTAATAATATGAATATTTATAACTAATTTGTAAATATTTTTTATAATTTTTTTATATAAATTAATCATATTGATATTAAATTATATAATTTTTGGTAATATCATTTTTATATTTAAAACAATCATATTTCAAGAATGAACTACTTATAATAATGAAAATAATTTTAGACACATGTATAAATTGAATTTGATAAAATAAAAATCATTTTTGAATTTAGAACATCGAAATTTTCATAAGGTCAATTTATTGTATTTGTCTAAGAAACATCATTTTTTGATGAATTTTGAGAAATAATTCTTTTTAGTAAAAAAATTTCTTTTGTTCTAGTTTATTAATAATGATAAAATATGTTAAAAATAATGTGTAATGTCAACTAAAATCTATATTACATCTCTTAATACACTTTCATTCATTATAATCAATATAACTTTGAAACTAAATGTAAAATCATAATAATCTTTTGATGTCTTCCAACATTAAAACCCCATTATTTTGTCTCGTCTATGGGATTAACACTAATTTTAATTTTTGTAGGTTCTATAATTGGAATTAAAAAAATATGACATAAAACATTTTTTATTATAATATTTTAATTTTAATTTTACCATATTAAATTTTGACCATCATTATTAGAAAAAGTGATTAAAATTAATCACAACAGTAAAGGCCAAATTAATCTTATTTACGGAATAAACCAAAAAGTTAAGGCCACAAATGATCTTGAAACATGTCAAACTCTCATTTTATATCCTTATTTAGGCCACAAACCATCCATTATTGAGTTTTTTATGGGTTGTAAGACAATTTTTAGGTACGAAAATGTTCACACAAAATTTTTTTCTAAAAATTCCATGTGAGTACATTTCATTCCCTATAAAGGCCACCACTTATACCCATTCCTCACACCACTCAAGCCTGTTATGTTTGATAATACTACCCGAAGTTTCTTCCCAAAATCTACTTTTTTTCATTTTATCCTCCCTTTTTGATGAAACCCATCTCAAGGAAGTGGTTTGGCACATACCAAAAAGTGTTACCCGATTAAGAGCTAATGTATTCTCTCAAGCTATTTTCCTTTATTTTCCATCATCACCCTCTCCACTATCATTATTTCAGAATTGTGTGAAAAAAACTGTATCTTCTATATATTAGGATATTCTTATGCAATGTTTATTACTAACACTTAAACACACTTCAATATAATTGATGTCGAACATATTATTTCTATGTATGGTGAACTATTACCTCATGAAATGATGACTGTTCATTTCTCCTATGACACCAATCATGGTATCCATTGTGATGAAAATTCAATTTATATATGTCTTATATTATATTTACTATGTATTTAACTTTATATATTTATTTTCGAATACAAATCATTTTACCTTCCTTCTGGTGTAAATATGATAATCTAGTTTGATGAAGTGTGGACTACCGCCCCCAAAGCGATATGATTCATTCACACACCACATGAGATATAATGAATATTAGATTAATAAAATTATGTGATATATATGATATATTAATGATTCAATTGTAATTATTCACACACACATTGAGATATATATATATATATATATCATTTTTTTTCATTCAATACAATAATTAATAATTGAAACAATTTTGATGCGTTTGTACGATTTACCATCTCAATGAATGGTGTATTCTGTTATGGAAATCACTAATATATAGATTATCAGAATATAATTATACTAGATATACCTAATATTTACATCATGTTCTACATTCTACAATCATGATATGAGTATGAGGATCAATGATATAAAAAATTAAAACACATGAAAAGAAAATAGGGAATATTACACGAAGTGAAACCATAACATAGGATCATTAATAGGAAGGGAATAAAAATTTATAATAAACCCATAAAAGGTAATATATATAATAATACTATTCAGTAAATGATCTATAATATACTTATATGTATTATACATAAACCTTGTATGAGTACGAAGAGAGTCAATACACAAGGTAAGGAGATTTCATCTCACTTTTAATTTCTATGAGATAGAAGATATGTACGCCACTCATTCCCTTTTTGTGGTGTATTTACTGAAAATTATTAAATTATATGTATATTACTCTTAAATATATGGGTATTAACATTTCCATTATATGGTAATTATTTTATGGGATTTATCCTTCAAATGTTAACAAATCAGTAAAACAGTTTGGTATCAATTTTCCTTCTTTTAGACTCATGTTTTGTTATGCACCTAAACTCTTTTTCGACGTGTATATACATCCATTGTATATGTTATATCATGAATCTCATTATTTTTTAGACAAATTATGCTTCATGTAGTTTTATTTTATTTCATATAGATTATTATCCCATGTAACCAAGTTATAAGAGTTTATTGAGTCAATCTTATCATTTTTTAGTGATTGTATATGATTATGATTACATTGATGAAATTTTAGGTTCCAGGCATAGCGGAAGAGATGTTGGGATAGAACCAAACATTAATTTTCACCATGATCAATGATTATTTTGGGATAAATACAATGATTAAATCTAGTCTCCATGGGATAGAATCAATGATTTAGATAAAGAAGATAATGTACTAAAACCATTTTTTGATGATTTTTTACATCAATTTTATAATTAATTTAAATAATTTAATTAAAAAACATTGCATAGATATTCGGAATTTTCATTGTAGATGATGTTGAATATCCATAACGAACCTTCAATATTATATTGATTTACTACGGGGGATTGAAACCAGAATCCATTTAGTGGTGATCCACATCTCTTCTGATGGACTCCAATCCACACCAATTGTTCTTCAGGTGCTACCACAGTGAAGCGAGCGACTTGTGTCTATCATTCTTGATCACTTATTCTCCATCATTTAAGAACATATCTCATTATTGAGATGGGTGGGAAGTGGATTGGAGATAGAAATTGTTTAGATTTATAATTCTCAGTTTATCGAGCGTGCAGTTCGGTGGTTGGGACAATAGACGTACGTGTCTATTTATCGACATGGTGCTTCAGTTTCAATATTTAATTTCATAATAGAAATTAAATACATTAATAACCTTAGAGAAAACACATGATTTTATTTTTAATACCTCTTAATTATTTATGGTTCACTAGCATTCACAAAACTGAATTATAAATAAAATTCTGCATCCCAAAATAATAGCAACGTTATTTTAATTTGAGCCAACTAGTTAAATAATTATTTACGATCATGAAAATAGTTATTTTATTTCCAGGATGACCTTGGTCCACTCGAACTCCACCTCAATTTATTGAATACCCAAATAAATAAATAAATAATTTATTCTCTAATATCAATATTTTATTTACAAACTAGTAAATAAATATTTAATAAATGTTTAATAAAATAAATAAATATATTTTACCCAAAATCTGGTGAATATATTATTATCTAATTTATGCAACCATTTTCACTTGAATAAAAATATTCCACTGTCTAGAGAATAATATTTATTAATTGAATTAAAATATAATTTTACCAAGACCATTAGAAACTCTTATTGTGTGTCCCTCTATGATTCTTTCACATTAGCATTAGGTGGGCTTGACTAATGTCTAAGATTAATGTCTAGCAATGGGTCAAGGCACCCAAGAGAATGAACCTAATGTCACAAAAATTCTATCCATATATGAATGCTCATATGTAATATAATCTCATTTTCGCAATATCGCTTCAAGAAATTTCATGATATTGTCATTAATCATAATGCTTGATATGTAATTCATTGACTACCTGAGAGAAACTCATCATTACACCATTGCCATGGATTTTTTCACGACGGATCTATTTCAATCAATGGGATGAGATATCAGCTTGTAGATATGGAAGGGACAAATACATTATTGAATTATCTATTAATAATGTGCAACTCAGGACGCACCCAATGTACCATACTTCCCACCAACTGTTTGCGTGATAGTTTTTTCCCGAAAATATAACTCTATGAGTCATAAATAGTATTAATGTTAATATTAATTTCTAACGATCATTACACAAGCTCCTAAATAGGAATATCTAATGAATCCAAAACATTCACAATTACTAATGGTGGTTTTTTCTCATAGAATATCATATTATTGATTACCATGTACGAAATTAATGAGAGGAAGTCTCATCTTCTTATAATCACTCGCACCTGACAGGTTGTATACTATGTGTCCCATTATAGTATGTCATCTAACCATATATCTATATTTATAAATATTGTGATATCACATTATGGTTATCATCACAGTGGGGAACTGCAATGACATTTTCAATGCAAAAAATACTGCAAGACATTATTACACTATAGTGATGCCAAACAATAAGCAATATGTTATAATATTTTTAATATTTAAATCTATTAAATATTCATGTAATCAAAGTATAACTAGATGGTTCTGCAACCCAATCACTTACAAACTCTAGCTTTTAATAGAACCAACTGCCTATGACTTTCAGTCCACAAGACCTCACATGATGATCATGTTTCTTAGAGTCAAGGTTTTAGTCAAGGGGTCTGCCGCATTATTTTATATGTAAATACTACTCATTGAAACTTCACCACTAATAGAAAACTACCTCAAGAGATGATACTTATTATGTATGTACTTCATCCGATGATGTGACCTTGGATCATTTGTGAGAGCCACCAATGTAGTATTATCATAGTACAATGTGATGGGATCTTTACTGCTAGGTGTCACATCCAACTCTTGGATGAAGCTATGCATCCAAACTGCTTCTGTAGCTGCCTCAGAAGCTACCATATACTCAGACCCTATCGCAGAATCTAAGACCGCACTCTATTGTGAGCTCTTACAATTCACTACACCTTCATTCAATGTGATGATGTGTCCCATTTGCGAAATCAGATCATATTGATATTTCTGGATACTAGAATATTTATATCCTATGATCACTAATTCCTCAAATCCTCTATAAACCAATAAAAATTCTTTAGTACACCTCAGATACATTTGGCCAGTCATGACATACATCCAATGGTAGTCACCTAGGTTAGATTGATATCTACCTACAACACTCAATGAATAAGTGAAATACAAACCATTATATATCATTTTATACATTACTAACCCAATTTCGGATTCGTATTGTGTACTTTCCATTATTATTAATTCCTCATGTGTATGAGGGAAAATTTTATTTGAATTATGAATTCCATGTGACACTTGAAAAAACCCCTTCTTGGATTGTTCCATACTGAATATTTTATGTTTCATATTATTGTATATACTCTAACATAGGCCCATCAATCTATTGGATCAAACATGATGGATCTTGATCAGAAGAATATATGTTTCCTGGACCATGTACTTCATGAAGATGTATTGATTCAACCATGCCTTAACAAATTGTAAGGCTTTTATCACATTTCCAATAAGTAATATTTTATCAACATAAACTTTTAAGAATATGAATCCACTCCCACAAAACCATTTTTAAATACATGGCTCAAACTCATTTATGATCAAATATATTTTTTTATAGGTTCATCAAAATGAAGGTTCCATGTCCTAGGTTATTTCTTTAATGGATAAATGGATTTCTGGAACAATGATACCTTATTTGAATATATTGGTGTCATAAACCCTTCAAGTTGTTTCATGTTGACATCATCTTGAAGGATTGAGTAAGGGAAGGCTATCTTGATATTCATTTTCCAAATCTCATAATCTTGGTAAGTGGAAATGGCCAATAGAATTTTGATGGATTTCAGAATTGAAACAAGTTGAAAGGTTTCATCGTAGTCAATGCCTTTATTCTAAATGAACCCTTTTTTAACTAGTCTTACCTTATTCGTACTGAATTTTCCTTTCAAGTGTTGTTTCATCATGAATACCCATTTTAAATAAAAATATTTACATCAACTAGAGGATCTAAAAAATTTAGACATGGTATTGGTACATGAAATGCATTTTTGAATTCATGGATAATTATAACTTAGAAACATCTATTCCACTTAATGCATCCTTGTAGGTTAGATGATTGTTATTATCAACTAGTAATGAGTCACCGTCATTGGTAACACGAAAATTGTACCATTATAGTTCTCTATCATCTCTAGTACTCTTATGCAGTTCTTGTGTCTCTGGAAGTGTTCATTTTTGTAGAGGGCTTTGGAGAGTCTGTTCCTATACCAACTCTTATAAACATTGAACCTCTACATTAACAATGTCTATCTATCTCCCACTATCTCTTTCAGAGAGGTGATCCATCTCATGTAATATGGTGTGTCTTTCCACTATTTTATTTTTAATGAGAGGTTATATATGAAATATCCCTTTGTTTTCTTTGGATATTCTATAAAAGTACACGTTGTGCCTTGGGGTGAAAGTGTGTTACATGAAGAGGCATTAAGAAACAAATAGCTTCCCCATAGATGTTAATTTGATAACGTGGATTTCTATCCACTCGATAACTCATATGGAATACCATTTAATGATTTAGTTGGGGGAATTGTTTAGTATTTGATCCTCTATTTGTAACGCTTATCCCCAAAAGAATAATGGAATACTCACACGACTCATCATTGATCTCACCATGTACAACAAGGTGTGGATCCTATTTTCACTCACACCATTCCACTATGGCATGTATGGAGGAATGCGATAGGATATAATTCGAAATTCCCATAAGTAATCAATGAAGTCATGATTAAGAAATTTCCCACCTTAGTCTGAGAAAAGTTTCTTAATCTTCTTATGAAGATTCTTGTTAACATCATTCATGTATTCATTGATCCTATACAAAGAATCTTCCTTCTACCTCATTAAGTAGACATATCCGTATCTACTAAAATTATTATTAATAGATATGAAATATTATTACCATCATCTTTCTTCAACTGGAAAGGTTCCACACACATCTATATGAACCAATTCAAGAAGATATTTAGAACTTTTATGTTTCCAACTAAATGGGGCTTGGGTAATTTTTCCTTGTAAACATCCATATCATAATCCATGTGGTTTTAGTTCAAATGATTATAAATATCCATCTTCATGTAAATTTCTAAAGAATTTCTTATTTACATGACCTATCTGGTGAAGCCAATGTTGGGAGTGGTATGAGTCTTGTGAAGTTTCATTATTGTTGATTTACATTACTTGGTTTGTGTAATTCAACACGTAAATACAATTATATAAATGTTTCCTACCAAAACAACTGATATATTTGTAAAGGAGAAACATTCATTTTAGAACATGAAAATAAATCCATATTTATCTCAGCTAGATATAGAAATAATGTTTTTAGAAATAGATGACACATAATAACAACCCTTTAACACCATGATCATCCCAGTTTGAAACGTGAGGTGGTAGTCCTTATCAGCTATAATAGCGAGTATAGCTATGTTGGCTTCTCGTAGATCTACCACCCCTCGGTCAATTTTCTTGAATCTACATAGTTCTATTGTTTGTATACATTTGTGAGCACAAAAAGACATTTATAATACCCAATTTGTATAAGCAAATAGATGAAATTCGAAATAAATCACCTTAAGTTTCCCCTTGCTTCTTAGGTATAGTGAAGTTATTCTTCATGTGGCCCTTTGTGCCACATGTGAATAAAGTAGCTTCTTGTTCCCCTACCTCCCATTTGATCATTCTTTTCTTGGAAGGGCATGAAGAAACATTGGTCTTAAATCTCTTCTCCTTCTCTGTGAACTTATTCACTATAAGGAAAGAAGGAATTCATGCTTCATATTATTTTCCACTTGTTGAATGTGGACAGGAATGTGAGATAGGGAATTATCAATGTTTTTTATATTGAAATTAAAAAAAATTATGGATAATCCCTGAGGGAGTGAGGCATGAATGAGATAGGTGACAAATTCTTCAGCGAGTTTAAACCCAAGAACCTTCAAGCACTCAATGTTTGTAATTATCGTGACTACATGAGGCCCAGCCGGGGACCCTTTCCAGGAATACTCTGAGATAGTGCCTTGGAGATCTCAAACCATTCATGTATGTTTGTCTCCTAGTAAAGACCACAGTGGTTCTCAGGCATGCTATAAGCATCCATTTTTTAGTAATACATTATGTAATCAATATACATTGATGATAGAATCAAGCATTCACCATTGACCACATCATTCATATGTTTCACATAGACCATGAAATCCTCATCAAATGCCTCTTTGGAAGGAGGATTAGTAAATAATCACTCAAACATGAAAGACATCCATTAATGGTGTAGAATAGCTCTAATGCATCTAAACCATTCTTGGATGTTACTACTAGTGAAAATGGTTTCTTTATCCATAATTGATCGTTGAGATAGTGTGGTTGAAGAGATTTTAATTTTTATTCTATAATTAAAAGGGAATACCATTAGTACTTTCTTAATTACATTTCATGAGAAATAATAAATTATTTTTGTTATGTATCCCAATATTTTATCAAGCCCCAATGGCCCTCACCATTGAACATGGAATGTCCATTTTCTATGAAATTATAGTTGAAAGGATCCATATTACCCTTTGAATAACTTTGAAAAGGGTTGGTCAATCTATTTGAAGGTATTTAGGTAGGATAGTATTTTCCAACTTTGGGCATGCAACTCCTTGATCAGTTGAGTGAACTCCTAAATCCTGAAATCATGACTTTGTATTTCCTGATCTCTTTCCTCGAATATTACACCATTTATAGAAAGGGATACTCCTCTTGATGTAATTTGGGTAAGTCAGCCTGAATACTGTCACAAATGCTTCTCGTATAAAATTTAGTGTCCCAAAAAGGGTAGGTCAAACCCATAGTATTATTGATTTATTCCTTTAATCAAGTAACATAAGGCTAGGTATCACTTAATTTTTATTTGAGGTATTTTACATCTTACACGTGAATTTATTATTATCATTATAACATGATTGTTAATATTGTGTATAACTTACTAATGTAATTAACTAGGTCATGATAATGTTTATTCATAATCTTGTTTTATTTTAGTTACATCTTTGATGCTTTTTTAATTAATTAAATATGTGATCATGAAAACACATCAATAATGATAAACCATGCTACTAATTGAAATAAAACAAATCAAATTGAATGATCATGAGATTTTTTATTTGTTAGTTTATCTAGTGGTTGATAAACTAACCAGAACCTAGGAGATAAAAACCTTGATCCTTTTTGGTTCATGTTTGTAGATTTCCACCTATCTACCTCTATTTCTCTTGTGATTTGATTTCTGTTGACTCCAGCGTGAACAACCTCATCAAGCTTGGTCGTTCCATCCATTACATATAAATTTTTTTAACTCAAACATGGGTGAGGGGGGGGGGGGAAGGGTTGATTACATAAAATAAAGCATTGGCATGCAGGCCCTATATATTAATTAGGAGAGATTCCCCAGAGGAAAACAAATAATTTAATAAATAAATTAAAATGAAACCAATCACATACAATGGTCTTGGTAATGCTCATGATCACCCACATACATAAAATGAGTTACACATATAATAAAAGTAGTATAAAATTATTTAATCATTACTTTTTAAGAAAAATCCCACTCAAATAAATTAATTAACATCATCAAGTAATCAATCCTTTTATCTTAAACACATTATCTAAATTTCTATGATATTTTCTTCCATCATAAATTTAAACAAATAAATTAATTTAATAATATCATTGTACGTAATTTGTACCCTAGATTAATCTCAGTGAATTCTCATTCCTATCTACCCATTGAGTAGGAATGAACATTACACAGTATTTAAATTAAACACAGATATATATATATATATATCACTTATCACGTGTTTTTAACCAGCAATACACTTTCACCACGGTACATGTCTCAAGGGTTTGTATAATATTATAAATAATTTTAATAAATCTCCATAATTTTGATGAGTACACCCCCTTGTAGTTTTTAATACATAGTGTGTACTATCTTTCACTTCCCTTCAAAAGTACGTTCCCACGGATACAACATGTATATGTACATCAGAAAACCTCGGAGTACACGAAATGTCCCGTGGGCCACACGATGTATAGTATCCTCATTACACGGTCTCTAGTCGGGGAATATTTGTATGGGGTACATGACCCAACCCTAACTCAAATAAATTACACACAGTTTCTAGTGGGCCACACAGTGTGTAATCGGGAAACCTTGTTCCACTTATTTCTAGTCAACACATAGAGTCTTTGATACATAGACAAACTCTAATGACACGACATGGATTGGAAGAATAATCCCATTGCATTGATCATTTCCACATGGAGTGTGAATCCAAATAAAAACAGTGTAATATGGTGTTTTATGGCCAAGAAACTTTGGTAACTATAGATGAGATCCAATTTTTAAATTTAATTAAAATTGATATTAAAGATCATTTCTGTATGGTGATAGTGAAAATAACGAGGGGGAACATATCTCAATATTCAGATTTTCATAATGACTAAGTAGAATTAACAATCTAAATTGTTAAACCGATAATCATCAATGAATTATTTAAATATTTATAAACTATGATATAACCACTCTAATACCACTTGTAGTTTCTAGGCGTAGTGGAATCATGGTTGGTCTGAAACCTAAAATTAATTTTTACAACGATTAATTATTATTTTGGGATCAATATGACAATGAATGACAATCTCCCTGAAATAGAATCTTATATTTAGATAAATAATGAAAAGGCCCAAACCCATTAGAGAGGATCTTTCACATCATGTCGATAAATAATTTAATTAATTTTATAAAGAATAAAATACCTGGATCTTATATATTTCATTTTTTGATGATGTTGAACGTCTGGAATGACCCATTTGGAATATCTCATTGTGCTTGAGAGTAACCAAACTACAATCCCTCTAAGGGTGATCCACAAGTTCTCTAAAGGCCTCTGATTGACACCACTATTTCTCTGGGTTCTAGTGCGGTGAATCATGTGCCTTGTGTCAGTAATTCTTAATCAATTATTATTCACCCCTCAAGAATGTATCTCTTATTTGAGAGAGGTGGGAAGAGAAATTGAATGAGAAATTCATTTAGCTCAACTATTCTCAATTCATTGGGCGTGTTGTTCAGGGCATGGAACAATTGAAATATGTGTCTATTTATCGACATGGGGATTCAGTTACAATATTTAATTACATAAAAACAATTAAATACATTCCTAAAATTATTGAAAACCCATGATTTTAATAATAATATTGTGTCTATATTTATGGTGGAACAATGTGCACAAAATGGAATTATAAATAATCTTTTGTGTCATAAAATAACAGAAAGTTTTTTTTTTAATTTGTGCCAACTAGTTAAATAATTATTTACCTTATTGAATATAATTATTTTACTACTAGACCATCCATGGTCCACTTGACCTCCACTTCTATTTATTAAACACTGAAATAAATAAATAAAATATTTATATTCTGAAATAAATAATTTATTTACAAACTAGTGAATAAATATTTATTAAATGTTTAACAAGATAAATAAATATATTTTATCCACAATACTATGAATAATATATTTATTTAATTTATGAAATCATTTTAAATTGAATAAAATAATTATATTGTCTTGAGAATAATATTTATTAATTAAATTAAAATATAATTTAACTGAGACCACCCGAACCACTTAATGCATGACCTTATAGGGTTCTTTCTTTATGGGATTAGGTGGATTGCCTAAATTTAAAGAGTACTATCTAGAAATAGTTCAAGACACCCAATTGAGTGAACTTAAAGTCTCAAAAATGACATCCACCTATGAATGCTCACTATGTAATATAATCCATTTGTCATAATATCTCATCAAGCTAGGTTCATAGTAGTGTCATCAACCGTTATTCTTGATACAACCATCATTGACTACTTAAAAAACTCATTGTTACACCATAGACAATGAATTTCATGTGATTGTTATATTTCAATCAAACAGCTAAGATATCAACTTCAATAAATGTAAGGGAAAAATCCTTCCTCGACTAACCCATTAATAGCATGCCACTCGTGACAACCCAATAGTTTCTACATCTCGAAAACTATTTTCATGACATTTTTCATCAGTAAATCAAAGTGATCGAGTTGTGACTGATATTAATGATTATATAATTTTCTAAGGATCATTACTCACACTCACATATAGGAATAGTCAATGACACCAAAACATGTAGAATTCCTACTGGCAGGTCTGTTCTCAAAATCTCCCTTCTTAGAGATTTTCCGGTATGAACATCATTATAAGAAGTCTCATATACTTATGAGTATTCACACATGACTATTTATATACTATGTGTCCCATTATAGTATTTATTCCAACCTAAAAAACTATATTTTCGAATATTGTAATAGAGTTCCATGGTTCT
Source organism: Viscum album (assembly GCA_963277665.1). Taxonomy (NCBI): domain Eukaryota; kingdom Viridiplantae; phylum Streptophyta; class Magnoliopsida; order Santalales; family Viscaceae; genus Viscum; species Viscum album. The sequence goes on along the minus strand of OY728148.1, from coordinate 362,621,981 downwards.
CATCACAGTAGGGAAATATTATGACATTGCCAATGCGAAAAATATTTCAGGACATTATTACCCTATAGTCACGAGGAACAGTGAAATATATGTAATAAGATGTGTAATATTTAAATATATTAAATATTTATATACTCAAAGTACAACCTATTGGTTATTGGACACCAACTATTATATAAATATCTCAAGACTATTCTTTATTTTTCTTTATCCTTTTTTTATTCATGATATACTGATTTGTTTGTACTATTTGTTCCAATCATTGGTACATCAGATAATATTTTTAATAAAATCACATTACCTCTCTCTTCCATCAGAAATCCATTATATTCCAAAACCATTTTTTCAAAGAAATTTCTATGATCCTTAAAGATCATATTCAAAGAAAAGTATTTTAAAAATAATTAATTTTTTTATCTTAGTTTTGGGGTTTTCAAATATTTTTCAAATAAAAAGTGTTTCAAAAGGATTTTTTTTATAAAAATCATTTTTCATATAACAAAGGATATTTTACCCATGAATTTTTTTTAAAAGTTCTTTCAAAATTATTTTCCATTTATGATGACATCCATTAGTGTTGCTCGTTGCATTATGGGGAAATTAATCAATGTTTTCATTCATTTTATTTCATTCAATTTATTATGTTTTTATGGCCTGATGATATGAAACCCGTATCTCTTTCATGTGTTGTGTGATTTTGAAACCCATTTCTTTTCACAAGTTATGTTTATAATGAATTGATAATGAAACACGATTCTTTCCAAAAGATACAATATGTTTAGATCTTTATGATCTCCATTTCATTTAATGGGTGATGATATGTTTATTTATGATCTTGTGGCACATGTATGTATGACTTTTTTATGTGACGGGTGGGACCTATATATACCTACAATTAATTGGGTAATAATTGATATATCATGATATAAAATAGGGTCGAAATGAGGGTTACTTATTTAAGTAATACAAGGTTAGAATGAGAGTTACTCGATTTAGTAATACTGGGATGGAATGAGGATCACTCGATTTAGTAATATAGGGGTGGAACAAGGGTTACCAGGTTTATTAAATTACATTATCTACTAATATGGTCTTGGAATTGGTTCCTAGTATACTATATAAATCAATATATACTTATGTTTTTCAAAAATTACATTTCTTACTCCTATTTTATGCTTTCATGGATTATATCATTTACATCCTTTTATTTCATGCGTTATGAATTGCCATGCTTTATCCCATGATTCATGTATATGATTTTTGATATGTATGGTATGATATTTTATTTTCAGGGTCATGTTCCCTCACACTTGTGCTCATATTTATTCTTACATATAAACATTGATTACCCTTACTGAGCGTTTTAGCTTACATATTCCCATGTTTATTTCCTGATTCTATGAGTATATGTATTATGTTTGATGTGTCTATAAAGGTTTGTAGTTGCAATTAACCTAGTAGCAGATAATGTAACTCACTTAGTAACATTTTTTATTTTTCCATGTTTCCAAAGGCACTATTTTCATGACCCATCCCAGTGGGGTTCGAGCTGCAACTCTCCAAGCCCGCCTCCAATAGGCCAGGGGCTGGTGACTAGCTCCATGTAGGCATGCTACTAACATGGGAGTAACTTCTTATAAATTTTTACGCACGCACATGCATCCCCAATCCCACAAAGCTGAAAAGTAAAAAACTACTCAAAGTAAAAGATGCATGCATACACTAAAACCCATCCAACAGAGTATGATAGGAATGTAAATTACAAGAATGTAAAAACCAGGGCCAAAAGTACAAGCCCACCAAAAGGGAGTCCGTAGCAAATTCAAACCTATAAATAAAGGTGCTGGGACTGCAATCTGTAGTCGTAGGAACACACCTCGTCCTGTCTAATCTCACTGAGTATCGTCTGGACCAGGTCCACCTAGAATCCTTTCCAAGGCTCGATCGTCTACACAGGACACGACACGTGCATGCAAAGCTCGTGTAGTGGTGAGTATAACAATACCCAGTAGGGCACCCTAAAACAACAAAGAAAATACAACAAGGGAAATACCACAAAGGAAATATGCAGTCATCTCCACACAGTAAATGTCTACAGAACATATAACAAGAATATCTATATATACTCATATATGATATACTATTGCGAAAACACCACTAAGATCCATCTCGAAGATTCCAATAATCATGAAACAAGGAGAACACACTACTAAGTCTGAAGAGAGATATATGAAGTACTAGTTCCGTTAGAACACACTCCACAAGTACTTGAGAGCATGATGCTCAAATGAGGATCACAACCAATCTCCATGGGGTGATTCCAATAACTCAGTCTAAACTAATCCTCCAAGCATAGGATAAGTGCCAAGGTAAAGTTGGTCACGTTGATACCAAGAGCTCTACCTAGGGTTCCAGGAATGAATAGATGATCTGGCTCTAAGCCTCACAGATGGGATTCCAACAACTCTATTTAAGAAGTCCTGGTGAAGGGATCATACTCCTATATATAGGAAACGATACAAGAAACCTTCAAGAGGAACACCAAGGGGATGAACCCAAAGGAAACTAGCCCAATCACAGAAGGAAACTGGCTCAAGCCGTGTCAAAATTTGTTACACGGCGTGTAGTATGGTTACACGCTGTGTTCCTTAACCCCGGGTACTTCCAATCTAAATGGCCCGTGTCATCCGTTTAGTATGTGTAAAAAACAACTACACGACATGTAGAAGAACCACCCGCCATGTTCCTTGACACTGGGTACTGCCCGTGTAAACGACCCATATCATTCGGCTTGTCAGATAGTATGTAACTACACGGCGTGTAGAAGAATCACATGTCGTGTCCGAGCACCTGGCCTCGCTCTGTGTATGCTGGCCATGTGCCCGTACATGGTCTTTGTCTATGTCTTCTACTCGTGAACAAGAAATCAAGGTATCCCAGGTATCTGTCCGGGTCTAGCCAGGGAGGGGTATACATGTCGTGTCCTTGCCCGTGTACCCAACCCATGTCCGTGTACACCTGGAGTACACGCGAGGTATATCCACCAACAAGCACACGCTGTGTAGCCAATACTACACACCGTGTAGTCGGGATTTTCCAAAAAATGTCGTCTTCCTCCTCGCACCGCGGCTGATCCTCTGAATCCACGGTTTATCCTCCATTCATCCCAATAATCCATGGGTTGGTTCGTTTCATCATACTAACACCGAAATAGGTGGTTTCAGCCCTTAAATTGGATCATAAACCTGGAAAAATTCATCCAAAGAAAAATGGTAGAAAACTCATATCTCTCGATCCTCTCCGAATCATCCGTTGAAACCGTCGTCGCACCTCCGTGACATCGTTCTGGGGTTGGATCTACAATCTCAGATCGTTCCGCCAACAAATGAATGCACAGCGACTGATTTCCTCCAAGAATGCATAGAACGCAATGAAGAACACGAGGGAGAAACAAATACATAGAATCAAACAAGAGGGATGATCCTTGATCGTTGTTCATGGTGATCCGGGTTCGTCATTGTTAGATCAAAACCAAAACAATCAAGAGATTATAAATCTTGAGTATTTATTTTCTCGATAAAACCCCAAATCACACCCTCCCACAAAACTATCAACCCACGGGCTAATCGGTTCGTAGATTATACCACATTCATCATAGGAATCATGAACTGGGAATGTAAAATAAAAGAAAAAACATCCTACCCAGATTTCGAGGCATTTGTTGGTGAAGATCTGGTCATCTCGTCGTCGTGGCTGGCGAAAATCGCCCGGAACATTGTCGCCCCGTTGGGAGGTTTTCTCCAAATCCTCCAGAGCCACCATGGGTTTCAGGGTTGTGAGGTTTGTAACCCTGGACCCCTGTGCTATCCTTTATTTAAAAAAGATAAAGATATCCCCTGCAACATATTTAATAAAATATTTTAAATAAAATATTTTATTACGGTTATGTCCAAAACCCACATTTCGCCACCGATATGCGACAGTCGATGATAGGTCTTTTCTAGGGTAAACCCGCTAATCTGAATGCAATGGTTCCATAGGATTTTTGATCTGAGTAGCCATTCGGGAGTTATCCTACTTTTTTCAGGAAAAATGCACGTGCGTGTAACTTATTTATTAAATTAAATTGAAACATTTTTTCCGGGCTCACCGGTCCTCAATACTGCACGCCGTCTCAGAGCCTAGTCTCGAAATAATTCCCTTTATTTGTAAGAATAATGTATGGAAAATCCGAGATATTACATCACAACCTCCTTAGGGCTTTTACATCCCCAAAAGGCAAAAACAAAGGATACTCAGAACGATGTGGGTACTGTACACGAATGTGATCCTCCGGCTCCCACGTGCTCTTCTGGAAATTCATGTGCTGCCACCGGACACCCACCAAGGGAATAACTCGCCCACAAAGGATCTTCTCCTTCTGATCCTCAATATGCACCGTGTACACAGCAAAGGTCACTCCATCATCGATGTCCAGCTCGCCCTAGTCGATGACATGCAATAGATCATGCACGTACCTTCGTAGCTGAAACACATGGAAGATATTGTTTACCCGGTCCATCTGAGGAGGTAGAGCCAAGAAATACACCACCTTTGCAACTATACTCAGAATTTGGAAAGGGCTGATGAACCTCAGAGATAGCTTGCCACCTCGGCCAAACCTCTGCAATCCATGTTGAGGTGAGACTTGAAGGAACAAATGGTATCCCTCCTCGAACTCCATGGGCCTCCTCCTTTTGTCGGAATAATACTTTTACTGACATTGTGAAGTCTTCATCCTCTCCTGGATGACCTGCACCTTCTATATAGTAGCTCGAACCATCATTGGGCCAATGAGTGCTCACTCTCTTGGGTCAGTCCAACAAAGTGGTGACTTGTAAGGTTTCCCGTACAGAGCCTCGAATGGTGACATACAAATAGTGGAATGATAACAGTTGTTATTAGAAAATTTCACCAGTGGTAGGTAATCCTCCCATCTACGACCGAAGTCAATTATGCAAGCTTGAAGCATATCCTCCAGAACCTGGATGGTTCGCTCTGTCTGACCATCAGTGTAGGGATGAAACGTTATGATCAAGCATAACTGAGTCCAAAAAACTTCCTACAATCCCTTCCACAATCTGGATGTGAAATGATCATCACAATCTTAGATGATCATGGATGGCACTCCATGAAGTGGAACTATCTCCTACACATAGAGGCGTCCTAAGCTCTCTACTGAACTCTACTCCCATATGTCTAGGAAGGGGGCCAACATGGTGAGTTGATCAATGATCACCTAGATGGAATCATGTCCCTTGGACGTACATGGTAAACCCATCACGAAGTCCATGGATATCCCATCCCACTTCCACTATGGAACATCAAGGGGTTGAGTCAAACCTGCTGGCACCTGGTGCTCATCCTTTATTGTTGACAAGTAAGGCACCGAGAAACAAACTCTTCCACACTCTTCTTCATTCCTGGCCACCAGAACTCAGGTAGGTGGTTCTTGTACATCTTTTTCATGCCTGGATGCACCTCCCAAGGTGATGTATGGAACTACCTCATAACCTCCTCTTGCAATGTCAATGGTACTACTGTACGCCCTCTGAAAAGAACAATGTGCTCCCCACCTGTTGAATATCCATCGGAAGCATCACCCGAGGATATCAGATCACATAGAGTCTCACAGCTAGCATTCACACGTTGTGCTTCCCTGACTCATTGTAAGAGTTTAGGGGTAACAACCATCGATTGAAGGTATGCTCCCTCATCTCCATCCATGAAGGATAACTGTAAGGAGGCTAACTGCCTCATCGCCTCATCCAGCAACTGAAAACTGGATTTTCTGCAGAGAGCATCTGCCACAACGTTCCCATCCCAGGTGTGTAAAATATCTCAAAGACGTAATCCTGGAAGAAATCAAGTCATCATATTTGTCTCTAATTCAGATCCTTTTTGAGAAAAAATATATCTGAGACTCTTGTGATCAGAGTAGACAGTAAACTGATCGCCCATCAGGTAGTGCCTCCACATCTTCAACACGAAGACTACCTCTACCAAATATAGATCAAGGGTCACATAGTTCTACTCATGGGGCCTCAACTAGCATGAGACATAGGCAATAAATTATTGCCTCTGAATCAGGACACAATCCAAGCCCGGTTCCTGATGCGTCATAGAACACTACGTACTCGACACCCTCCTCCGGTAATCTCAAGATCTTGGTGCATGTCAGACTTTGTCTCAACTGTTGGAATGCCTGCTGGCATCTCTCGGTCCACACGAAAGGATGACCCTTCTTGGTTAATGATGTCATGGGTGCTGAAATCCTAGATAAATCAAGAATAAATATTTAATAGTAGCATTCCAACCCAAGGAAACTCTACCCCCCCATCATGCTATGTGGTGGCTTCCATGCTAACACTACCTCTACCTTGGCTGGGTCGACTACTACACCATCTGCTGAGCCAAGGGATAGGCTAGCCAACTGATAGGATATCAGTTTCACCCTCCGAAAAATGAGTCCATCATGTGCTGCCTAGGTCTCTCTTTCACCGAAAAAAGAGAACATCCTTCTATCATAGCGAACACACCGCACCCTTCTCCTAAAATAGTCGATATGGGTATGACCTATGGATAGCCAGTCCATACCAAGAATGACATCGTAAGGCCTCAATGCTCCCACCAAGAGGTTCCAACCGAAACTCTCACATTCAAGGGTTAGTTCACACTACCTACAAAGGTGTGTGTTCTATGAATCTTCTCCAGTCGGTGTTTCTAAGCATAAGGGTTGATTCAACGGCTTAACTGGAATATCAAGGTCTTGAACAAAATTAGTATCTAGAAAGGAATGACTAGGAACTCTGTCTATCAGTATGATAGCCAATGTTTAAAAGACACATATTGTACCTCTAATAATTTCGGGAGTACCTGGGTCATACGCCTCTACCACCTGCAGTTTTCCCTGCCTCTGTCCCCCAGATCCCTAAACCTAGGGTGGACTTCCTGGGGGGTGGTGGTGGTAAAAGTTAAAAACGCCGACCACTTGCAGCTTCTCTCCCAGTTCCTCTACCACGTCCGCCACCCCGTGGATCTATCTGCACCACATGTTGCCTCTACCTCAGTGTTCCATCCACTGCTCCCATTTTAGTAGTACGGTGGGTCGGACAATCTCAAGCAAGGTGTCCCTTGCCATCACATGAGTAGAATCGCCTCTCTCGAGGCTGGTTGGATGTGCCCTGCGAACCCTGTACGGAAGATCCCCTATCATGGGATCTCCCCTAAAAACATCTCCCTTGCATGGGTCCATCGCGTCGGCTCCCTGCTGCCAAGGTCTCTGCTCCAGCTCTCTCAATACTGACTACTGTCGGTTGTCTCTACTCTTCCAAGAAGCTCTCGACCACCAAATCTCAGTTGAGCACCAAAGAAATAAGTGGGAATTCTCATAGGGTTAGTGATATCTTGATATCTCTATGCAAGCCCCAGTCAAAAGTACAAGCTCTGATTTACTGATCTCTGACCACATCCTTTGAGTACCGTGAGTGGTCATTAAACTAAGATGAATAGTAAGCCACCATCATGGTTCCTTGCTGGAGCTGAAGAAGCTAATGTATACATACATCCCTTCGGGTAACCGGTGAAAACATCTCTCTGAAGAGATAATCAAACTCTTACAATGCAAGAGTCGCCTCATTGTGATTCGGAATAACCAAACTCCACCCTCACCCTACCGAACCCTACAGAAGGCTCGCTGCCAGGATCACCATTTGGTCTACTGGTGTCCTGACCAAACGAAAGACTCTGGTCAATGCCTCAAGGCATTCCTCTACTGCCTAAGGGTTAGGCTCGCCTCAAAACCTGAGGGGACCCTATCTCAGAAACTCATGGAGTGCGCTTAGCCTGCACTCCTACTCCACTGGTACAGAAGGCACTAAAAACTGCTCCATAGGTGGTGGGATAACTGGCACACCACCCGATGGTAAAACTGGGGGATCTGGTCCCTGAATCGAAACTTCTATACTAGAAGGGGCATCCTCCTGATCGAGCAGCTGGATCCTAGTGGGTGCATGTTGCGGAGGCATCCTGTAATAAAACAAGATATATCTCAGTCAGTGAGTAAATCTGGAGAGCTGACTCAAGAAGGAAATGGAAACCCCAACCCATTCCTATATGATTTACGTACCATTATTTTCCCCTAAAACTAGTGTTCTCATGTTCCGAGTCGAAAAGAAATTTATCATAGTCCTGGTGTATGGATATGTCGGCCTCCCGCACCAACACTGGGGTCCCTGGCCTAAAATCCGAACTCGAAACACATAACAATGATGACCCAAACCAACTCACAGACTCTTGGTCCTAAGGTAAAACTGACCACCTCTGATACCACTCTGTCACGACCCGTCCTAGTGGGGCCCAAGCCGCAACTCCCCAAGCCCACATCCAATAGGCCAGGGGCTGGTGATTAACACCGAGTAGGCATGCTACTGGCATGGGAGGCATTTCCTATAAACATGTACACACGCACACAAATCTCCAAGCCTAGAAAGCTAAAAAGTAAAAAATATACTAAAACGAAAATATGAATTCATACACTAAAACCCATCCAACAAAGTACAACAGGAAATTAATGTACAAGAAAGAAAAACCCTGGGCCAAAAGTACAATCCAACCAAAAGAGAGTTCGTAACAAAGTACAACATGTAATGAAAGGTGATGGGACTACAATCTATAGCCGTAAGATCACACCTCATCCTATCTAATCACACGAAGTATCATCTTGTCTTAGACCTACTAGAATCAAGTCAAAGGATTGCTCGTTTGCACAAGACACGACACGTGCGGGCAAAGCCCGTGCATGGGTGAGTATAACAATACCTAGTAGGACACCCCAAAACCAAAAATGAAATACAACAAGATAAATACCACAAAGGAAAGATACATTTAGCTCTACACAGTATATGTATACATAACATATAACAAGAATTTTCAGATATACTCATACACGATCGAGTATTACGAAACCACCACTAAGATCTAGCTCTATGAATCCACTAAGCATGTAACAAGGAGAACAAACTCCTAGGTATGAAGAGAGATATTCAAAGTTATCATTCCGGGATAACACACACCAAAATTACTTGAGAACATGATTCTCATATGAGGATCACTACTAATCTCTATGGGGTGATTCCAACAACTCAGTCTAAACTAATCTTCTAAGCATAGGATCAACGCCCATGTAAAGTTGGTCACGCCAATACTAAGAACTCTACATTGGGTTCCAGGAATGAATAGAGGATCTGGCTCTAAGTCTCACATCGTGGATTACAAAAAATCTATTCAAGAAGTCCTGCTGAAGGGATCATACTACTATATGTAGGAAATGATACTGGAAACTTTCAGGAGGAAGACCAAGGGGACGAACCCTAAGGAAACTAGCCCAAGTCACATAAGGTAACTAGATCAAGCCATGTAAATATTGGTTACATGGCGTGTGGTATGGTTACACGCCGTGTTCCATGAACCCGGGTACTGCCCGTGTAAATGGCCCATGTCATCCGTTAAATCTATATAAAACTCCACTACACGACGTGTAGAAGAATCACATGCCATGTTCCTTGACTCCGGGTACTACCTATGTAAATGGCCCGCATAAATCGGATTGTTGGATAGAATGTAACTACATGGTGTGTAGAAGAATCGCACTCCATGTCTATGAACCTGGGCTTGCTCCGTGTACGCTGGCCATGTGCATGTACATGGTCTCCGTCCGTGTCACCTGCCTGTGTACCAGCAAATGGGGTATCCCGTGTATCTAGCCGAGTCTGTCCGGGGAAGGGTATACATGTCGTGTCCTTGGACGTGTACCCAACCTATGTCCGTGTAATCCCAGAGTACACGCCAGGTAAATCCGCAGATGAACACACTCCGTGTAGCCCATACTGTACATTGTATAGTTAGGATTTTTCCAGAAACGACGTCTTCCTCCTCACGCCACGGCTGATCCTCCGGATCCACAGTTTCTCGTCTGTTCGTCCCAATACATCAGGGGTTGGTTCGTTTCATCATACGAAAACCGAAACGGGTGTTTTTGGCTCTTAAATCGGATCATAAACCTGGAACGATCCATCTAAAAAAAATGGCTGAAATATCATATCTCTTGATCTGCTCCGAATCATCTGCCGAAACTGTCCTCACACCACCGTGACATTGCTCCGGGGTTGGGTCTATAATTTCATATCATTGTGCCAAAAAACGAATTCACAACGTTCGATTTACTCCAAGAACACGTAGAACACAATGAAGAACGCGAGGGACAAAAAAATACACCGAATCAAATAAGATGGATGAACCTCGATCGTTGTTCGTGATGATCCAGGTTCGTCATCATTAGATCAAAACCACATCAATCAAAATATTATAAATCTCGAGTAATTGATTTCCCGATAAAACCCCTATTCACACCCGCCCACAAAACGATCGAACCATGGGCTAATCATTTCGCAGATTAGTCCACGTTCATCGTAAGAATCAAGAACGGGGAAAGTAAAATCAAACAAAAACAACCTACCTGTATTCTGTGGTGTTTTTTGGTGAATAAATGGTCATCGAGTCATCATCGCTGGTGAAAATCGTCTGGAACGTCGTCGCCGTGTTGGGAGGTTTTCTCTAGATCCTTCAGAGGCGCCAAGGGTTTCAGGGTTATGTAGTTTGTAACCCTGGACCCTTGTACTATACTTTATTTAAAAAGAATAAATATATCTGCTGAAACCGATTTAATAATGTTTTTTAAATTAAATATTTTATTATGGTTACATCCAAAATCCAGATTTCACCACCGGTATTCGTCCGTCGATGTTAGGTCTTTTCTAGGGTAAAACCGCTGCTCTGAACGCTAGGGTTCCATCAGATTTTTGATCTGAGCACCCATTTGGGAGTTATACCACATTTTTCAGGAAAACCACATGCACGTGAAATTTAATTATTAAATTATATTCAAAAATTTGTTCCGGACTCATCGAGCCTCGGAACTGCATGTCGTCTTAGAGCCTAGTCTTGAAATAATTCATTTTATTTTTAAGAATAAATTATGGAAAATTCGAGACATTACAACAATTCCAACTACTGTCTATGGGTATCTATTTGTATAATGTTTAAGAATTCTGAAAATTTTATGTAATGCTTATATGTTTAAATCGAGAGTCACTACAGTATTCCCAAGGTGTGGAATAAACCCATGTTGGGAACATGGACTAGTTAGGGCCCATATATCTTTTTTTCTATTTTTTATTTTATATATTTTTTATTTTCATTCCATTATTCCTTCATCCTAGATTCTTATAGATCTCCCTATTAGTTTCTTCTTCAAACTTTAGAGGGAAAATAAGGAGAGCGAGATGGAGAGGGTAGGGAATAAGGGTATCCCTAGGAAGATCGAGGTGTGTTGGATGATCGTGAGATAACTATAGAGCATGGAAATTGGTGAAGATTTTGTAGATTCAGACCAAAGGTACGAATTTTTTATTTTTCATTATATATCCCCACATATTCTCTATTTTATGTTTTAATACCCTATTAACCATTAATAGTATCCATCATGCTCTAGTCTATTTTTTGTTGAGTGAAAGCTGGGGTTTGAGGAATTTAGATGGTTTTAGTTTGGGAAAACAAATCTATAGGACATGTTGTTCAAGGAACACATGCGGAATGTTCTTCCCATTTTGGAAAGATGGATTTTTTCACAAAAATTCCACATGGTAGATATACACACCATGTACTAGGACTCTACCATGTAATTTAGTACCTAGCTAGGCTACCCATGTAATGGGAACATACTAGGTGGTGTATACAATCGAACCCAATGTAGCTCGCACTCTGTGTAGATATACACGACAAGGTAGTCTACATGGTCAGACCATGTGAGGTACAAATTTTGGTACCCCATGTAGGATACACATAATTTATATAAATTTTTCTAAGAAATTATCGCGATACGTACAAACCTAGGTGGGGCCTTGAAGTTACAAATCATGTACCAGGTTATACACAATGTGCACTCCACCCTTGCTAACCTTTTGAGGGGTTTTCAGATATATTTTCCTAGATTTGGAATTAGGCCCTTGATTAGGATATTATCCATATTTTTCCACATATATTATAATTGTATGACCCATGAAGTGATTTTAGGACTCATTGGAGATTTTTTGATAATTTATTTAAGAGAGTGGTTCTTTCACCAGTAATCAAATCCAGTGGTCTCATAATAGTGAGACACTTTATCTAAGATGATACATACACTATCTCTCTTGACTTATGCTTCATAGATTTCCCCTTGAGTATGTCTCCCTTGTATGATGTTTCTTTCAAGACTATGTAGTCATGATAATACATTTTTTTTAGTATTCCAGATAGGATACCTATTTTTACATATTGACCTTTAGGACCCAATGTAGGAATCCTCCATCTTCTTTTTTGTATCAAGGATCCCCTATATGATTATTTCACATTTATAAAGACCTATGGAATACCAAGTTGTATCATTTTACCTATCTACCATTTAAATGATACCTTATATAATGCCTTTGTTTATTTACTATTTTAGGATCCCATGTAAGATTCTTCCATTACATTTCTAGCTAAGGATCCCTTTTGGATACCTTCGATTATGTGTAGAACTCACGTATGTCATGTTGGATACCTCCTAGTGTTTTATTTTGGGGAACCGGGTAGTTCCCCAATAGTTTATTAAACCTAAGATAGTGTGTTGGGGGTTCAAGTTTAGATGGTAACATGTGTCACCCTAGAACCTATATCAAAATGGAAATAATATGGGACTATGTTAGTAGTGGTTGGTTTAGTTGTAAGACCACCCTATCTCTTTTGTTTATACATCAACTTGTCTTTTCCAAATGCAGCAATGATTACCAGCGGTTCTTCCTGGTCAGTGGCTACTGATCTGAAAGAAACACGTATTCATTTCCTTCGGCATGAAAATCAATTCTTCTTTGGATCCATAATATTTGTTTTTTGAGACTCCCATACATTATTTCCTATGATAGGGCTTCTAATCCATGTAATTGTTTTACAATATTTATACCCTGAGGTACTTTCAGTGATTTAGAATTTGAGACATATATTAGATTATTATATTATTTGGATTTGTAGAGGTTCTTATTGGTATTTGGATATTGAGACAAATATTATGATACATACATGAAATCCATAGTATGGATACCCATGGATTACTATGTTCTCCCAATTGATGAGGATAATTACACTCTATTATATTTGGTATGTGTTTAGGATTATTATTCTCCCCTTGATTTGATTATACTGATGGATGATTACATTTTCATAAGTGTTTGGGATGGTAATACTCACCCTAATCAGTTACTTGACCATGGTGTTGTACAAGGGGTTTTACATCGTTGGATACCCATTGATCCGTATTATTTAATGAATGATAGTTATGATTCCCTTCACCCTTATTTGAGTCCTCTATGGGTGGTCATGGAATCTCATCGGAGATATTTCCAAACAGATCACTTAAGGGGTAGAACCTTATGGTTCATCTAGGTTATAAATTTTGTTACTGCCTAAATATTGGGATCTAGAGATCAATAATTAGTCTCAGTTTAAATTTAATTAGAATCATGGCACTAGTTCTTGTCTATTTATAGTATTTTCAAATGTACTTCCCTAGAATCTTTCTTTACAGTGATTAGAGGTGAGTATGGGTGAACCCATGGTTCAGATCAGTATCCTCCTATGAGAGATTTTCATTCTTAGATGCATTTTCAGAATTGGTCGAAGTCTGTATATGTGGATTGGGAATAAATACTGAAAGATCAGATAAAGAATAAATGAATTGATTGCGATGAATTCTAGCTTAATTCCCATGCATATGATTTCTAAGAGATTAAAATTATAGTCCCAAGTATTGAATGTTTATTGGTTTTGTGTTATTTCATTAACTTTACTCACAATTATTAATAATTATGTATATATATAGGTATGGGAATATACATGTCTATGCCTATAAATAAGGAAACCCATGGTGGAAATTCCCCAGTTGACAGGGATTGCAGACCCATGGTTTGACTGTGGATTCACATTTATTTTCATAAATTATCTTTTCAGTTGTTTCCCATGAAGACTGAGTATATATCATTTTCATGCACTTATGGATGTGTATAAATAGGTTATTAATTAGGATAGAATTATGAGATTATGTAAAACCCATTCATAAAAAACTCGATGTTCATGTATACATTATGTATTCTTGTTTAGGTTAAGCATGGATTTTATGGTGGATATGGACGAGGCCAAGAGTTGCACGATCAAGAGGAGCTAGACGAGTGGGTTCTTATGATCAGAGAGGTGAAATTCGACTATGTATAGAGACTAGTTATGTGGTTTATCTCAGAGTGAGTAGTGTAGTCATATTATATTATTTTAGTTTCCTTTTTACTCATGTATCTATATGGTTATACTAGACGGTGACAATAGTTGTATGTATGAAATAAATTTTCAAGATTTTATAGAACATTCATTTATTACTTCAACTTGTTCTATTTATGATTATTTATTTTTTCCCCACATTATTTATTTACTTCTATATATGATGAAAATAAATTTATACTATTTATATACTCTGATATGAGGGAATTTTACATACTATTCCCATACATATAGTCTACATCTATGGACATATGGGGAGCTGCGCTTCAATCCTCATAAAGAACCAGCATGGAGGATTGTTTTTTGGGAATCTGAGTTAGGTCATTACACATCCTTGATTAAATTTTATGTTTATATTATCCATGCGATTGAAATTTTGATAATTTCTATGGATACATTATGAAGATTTATTTATTTTATTAGATAGAATATGTAATGATTTTACACGATGCCATATTTTTAAAGCGTTATGTACTAATAATGGATTATTTTGTTTGATTTAACTTATTAATAATATGATCTCATCATTCAATATGATTTCCTTTCCATATAATATGAAGAAGGAATATTTGAATGATTATTAAGGATGAAAAAAGCTTTCTCTTGTAGTTATTTGTATGTCCAATGTATTATGGAAATCATGTATGTATCTAATATACAAAGACATATAAATGTAAAAATAATTTATGTTTTTATACCATATATCTTAGAGTAATTGAATAAAGTAATAATTTTATCGAGGTTACTAGAATAAAGGTAGTTATAGTTTTTATCAGTTGACATTAATTATGACTCATCTGAACTAGATTTTGGAAGAAAATAACAATAATAGAGATTAGAAGTATAATGTAATGTAATAACAACACCTATGTCCAATGTAGGAATTTGTCATATGATAAATTCATTATAGATTTTGTTAGAGATGATATAATCAGTGATATATTGTGTAAATACACTTAGGTAATGATAAATACCATTGACCATATGGAGAAATAAATTATTCTATAATGAAATGAACTTGTGTTTCAACACATTATGAAACATGACCCCCTCCGATAAAAATAACTACTAATCCATTGGTTTATAAGAAACATATCATGTACATTGTAAATATATTATTGGCTATGGGACATAATGAAAAATATATGTTTCTTATGAAAGTATATTGTTTAAAGGGATATGTTGATCAACAATGTCCATTGATCTAGAATACTAAATAATATGCTGAAATACAAAGTATGTACTATAGAACTTTTAATGTGATAGTCATTGGGAATTATTTTCTTTGTGTGAAACGAGTATAAATTGACATATTATTCCTCAATATAAAGTATAATGAATAAAAAAAATTTAATATGATTCTAGATACATAAAGATAGAAAGACATGAAAATTAAAACACAATAATCTAGAAAAAAACATTGGTGATTTCATTGATGAGATTAGGATGAAACACTAAAGGTAGGTATATCATAAATTGTTTGATAATAAAATGATAAATTATAATGTTCCACCAAATAAAATAAATAATTCTATATGATTAAAACCCTCAACTGAAATCATGAGTAGTGGAGTTAGAATAAAAACCAATGATAAAGAAATATATAAAAGAAGAAAAAAGTAAATATGGTATGTCCACAATGTGATAATTGTTGAAAGAAATATAACTGTATATTATTATGGTGAATGTGATTCTGTTATAATTGTGGAGAAAATGCCAATCAATTCAATTAAGGAAATAGAAATAATGAAATTTTTACTGTCTAGATATTTATCATGGTGGATATGTTGAATTATTTAAACTAATTCTCTCGGAATGAATAAAATAAACTACATAAGGGTCCAAATAAAAAATTTCATGCTTATATAATTATAAAAATATATTGGCTAATTTCCAAAAATGATGTGGAAAGTAAATTTAAGGAAAATAAATAGATAATTTTTTATTTTATTCTCTATCATTATGCTTTTTTATACCATCCATGTCTACCAAAAACATTGAATCATTCCCAATCTCTTTATAAATCGAGTTATCCATCAAGCGTACTATGGGAAATATTAATAAAACTACATTATTTATGTCAATACGCTTTATAGAGCATAAATATTAAATATTTTAAATATTAGTTATTATACCAAAGGTTGATAGGGATTTAATCCTTTGTATTTATTGGATTTCAATTTATAATGAGAAAAATATTTGTAAGATTAATTGATTTCAATTTGTGAAGGAGTTATGGAATAACATGTCATTAAAGGGGAGACGACATCATCTAAGTCACATTTGGATCCACCTCTATTAGTTATCCTAAATGAAATTCTTGTATAAGAAGAGTAGAATAATCCCATGTATGAGAAATCTAACCTTAAAATAAAATCTGTACCAATTGTTTCAGAATAAATTTTCATGTTTTCTAAATTTTTAACTAGAAAAACTTTTGAGTGTTACTTTTATTTTAATTTTAAACACATCCCTTATGAAAAATCAATATATAAGCCTTCCTACAGAATGATGATAATGTAATTTGGGAAACTAAGGAAATAACTAAAAGATTTGATTAATTAGAGATTCATTCACCCCTACTATTTCACCAAGGGGTTCCCCTTTTCTTTTTGTCATGTTGAAATATGTTTATATCTAGTTACTTATCGGTGATATGGAAATAAATTTCAAGAAAATAAATTAAAAATATTATCTATCTTGTACTGATGCATTATTTGATCATATTTATAGTGCTAAATGTTTTTCAAGGAATGAATTTTATTTTGGGTATCATAAATTATGAGTAATGAAAGATGATATTAAAAATATGAAATTTCACAGAATTTATAAACATTGCATCCTTATAGTAATTCCCAATAGTGTAAATAATTAACCCTATTTTTTTGTATTTTATTATCAAATAATTGATAACTTATATTGGTAATTTTATTGTGGTATTTACAGTAGAAATCCATGTATACACTAAATGTTATGAAGGGAATAAAATAAATTTTAGATTTATTCATGAAACTCTAAAAGGGAAAGATTTATTTAGGAAATTTAGTATTTGTGGATTATGGCTTCACGATGTTTCTTTAATCTCTAATATTAACTCCAATTATATAATATTATTTTATCCATAAAAGAAAAAGGTTGTTAAATAATGACCTATAATAATAAAACTAATTTTTATACATTGTTTCTGGTCATTAATAAGTTATTATTGACGTTTTTTTGAAAAAATCATTAGATTAATTAATCCATTAACCATCTAGACACATAGTGGGGTCATAAGAAAATTGTATGATGAATGAAAAGATTATTTTCTGGGAAATGAAGTGTTAATTGTTTAATTCATTTCTATTTATTTAAACATAATTAAATTTAACATTATGTAGAATGATAGATTTTTTTCTAATACATCAAGATAGTTAATGGTCCATAGACATAATTATTAAACACATGATCTTCAGTTGGTTTCTCTAATATTTTATTTTTTATAAGGATGAATTATCTATATGGTGAAATATATGAAATATATACATATCTCCAATGTTTTAAATATAGTTTTTCCATAAAAAAACCTCAACGAGATACAAAGGAGATATTTAGAGGTACTCAATGATTATTCCCACTCAATACACTCCCACCATAGAATGTCACATAACGTGGCCAATTTACTCGGTATGAAAGATCATGGAGTTAAAACTCAAATGAAGATAAAAAAGATCATACATTCATGTATTTAGTAAATTTGGATAGGGAATTCTTTTAAGGAATGAGAAACCTCAATCATTTTAAAAATTATTGAGAAATAAACACTATTGGATATGATAAAAATATCAACATGGGATAAATTTATTTAAAAGAAAAAAAAAGTCATGAATGATAGGATTTTGGAAAACACTATTTACAAATATGGGGTGATGAAATTATAAAAGGTGAATTGTGTTCCATTGATAATTAATCTAAAGATGGAATTACAAGATGAATCCCCTCTCTCAAATTTGTATATCTACTCTCATAGCACCAAGATGTTCATGGATTTAAGATTTCATTTTTCTTGGATAATATAAAGCATGAAATTACCTACTATGTATCAAAATTATTGGGTTTTAAATAGTTAATATTTATGAGACAACATCCAAAAGGATTCATACAAGCTATCCATTTTACTATATGGATGATGCATGATATTGCTATAAAATTTATTATCGGGTTTCGAACGACTCCTAGGAGAAATGATTCTATATGCGTTATTATTGATATACATAACATGCAGAAATATTTCCTTTCTAGAAGTGAAGATATACCTATTCAGATCCTCTCCAGATTCTAAATCAATGATGTTTCTAAATTTCATGGTTCAATAGTCCTGATATAAATGATCATGACTAATGATTTACAACATAATTCTAGAAAATTCATTAGAAGGATCTCAACAACGTATTATAATTCATCATTACATTTAATCCTTAGATAGATATAAAGTCCAAAAGGTCAATTAAAAAAAATATACATGTATATGGAATTATAACTTGACTCTCAAGGTATCTGGGATCAATATATATCCTCAAAAGAATTTTCATATAGTAATTTCTTCCATTAAATTATTGAAATATCACCATATGAAGAATTTCATGGGAAAATATATCATATACCATCTTGTTGGAATGACGGTAGCTAATGAAATATTTTATTCCTGAATCATTTTAAAGATACGATTGGAAAAGTGAGAACAATCTAGATAAGAATCTAGGTTGCTCAATGTAATAAAAATATCTATGTAAATATCCAGGGGAAGGATATATAATATCTAGTAGGGTATCATTTTTTCTTGATGGTATCTTTTTATAAGGGTGTTATAAGGTTTGGAAAAAAGGTAAAATAAGTCCATGTTATATAAGTGAGTTTGAGATCTTCTTTAGAAATGAAACTGTGGATTACTATTTTTCAATACTCCTCAACCTCACTAATGTTTATAATGTGTTCTATATACTATTATTATGAAATTATATGATAGACCTAATGAATGTACTGATATATGATTAAATCTATCAATGTTTAAATAGTCTAATTTTGATATGATAATGTATATTCATGATAATAGAGAACAAGTGTTGTAGAATTAGATGACTCAATTAGTAATGATATTATGGAGAAATTATAAGATAGAAGAGCCAATGTGACAATATGAAGAAGTTATGTTGATGAACTGCCCACATTTTAATGAGGGGATATTCTATAATTTTTTAAGATAAAATTTCTGAAAGGGGAATAATGTAACAACATAACTTCAATTGATGATGGAGTGTTATTCATTTTCTAGAAGTCGTAGCATAATGCAAACTAAATTATAAAATAAGGCGATTAAAAACTAAATTCAAACATTTTAAAATTTTAATTTGATTCAATAAACTTGATTTTTTAATTTATTATTAAAAAATTCTCTTAGGTCTATTTTTTTATATTTTTCAAAGATATTTGATTTTTAGGGTGAATGGTAAAAATACTGATTATACAAATAATTTAAGTTTTATTACTTTATTATGATATAATAATGACATGAAATTTTTTAAAACCCTTTTTATAAAAAAAAAATTTATGATTAACCAAATTAAATAAAAATTTAAATTATGACTTCAAAATATTTTCTAATTATTTTTAAAATCTAATTACTATTTTTATTCATTTAAAAAATATTTCTGGTCGTTCTCTTTTAATAATGAAATTAAAAAGTGTGTTTTGGTTTTGGTTTGGTTTGAATGTTAAATAAGAATCATTTTATTTAACATAATCCAAAAAGGTATATAAGGTAAATCTTTATACATTACTTTACTATAAAATCATTTTCTTATAAAATCATTTTTCTAAAAACAATTTTCATTACATTTATCAACATATATTAAAATAAATTATAACCAGTTATAGGAATTGCATATTTTTTAATATATTGCATATTTTTAATAATCATATTTAATATTATTTAATGTGTTCAATGTAACTTTTGGTCATAATTAATATAAAGAATGGTAAAACATTATCATTGTAGTAAGGGTTAAAAATGATTAATTAGAGGATTAAACTAATATATAAGGGTTAAAATAAATATTAACAAATTTAAATATAATATTTTTTATGTAATTTGACAATATATAGTCTATTATTTTAAATTTATCCAATTCGGAGACACTTTTCTACAGTTTTTTATATATTATATAACAAATACACAAGTACATATATGGTTCCCCCACAAATCACATTTAAAAAGGAACCTCCCCACCACTTTTACCAATATTTGTTGTTCCAATTATCTCAATTAACTACTAAGAAAGTATTTCAATAAATTAATATCTACATACTAGGGGTTGTATTGCCACTAAAACACCATATCAAGAAGTTTTTGGTTGTAAGATAAATATGGTTTCCAAAATAAGAGTTATATGTTCTTACCAACCCTTTTCAAGTTCCTTTCTTCTTAAACCTCTATAAAATCTTAAATAACCATATTATAAAAATTATATAATTATATTTTTTATAATGATTTGTATTTATGTTAATTATAAATAAATTTATATCTCAGTTATGTCATCTGGAAAATGAAAATATCACTTGTGAATATGTATCACCTACCATCTCCGCATGGAGGAGTAATTCATTATTTCGCACCACCTCAATTAAATGGTTATAAATATATAAATAATGAAAATACTTTATCTATATTTAATAATTATGTTTCCATAAATATATGAAATTATTTATCTCATTATCTCTCCTTCCATTGGAAATTGATAACATCATTCATTCATACGTGTATGATACCACCTCCATATAGTTATGTGAATATTTGTTCTATTAGAACTATAAATATATGATTATAAAATTTTATAAAATGAATTAAAATTATATCAGATAAATTATTAAAATTCATGAGATGATCTATCCATTTAATAACACCTTTAAGCATGTTCAATATACCAAAGTAATTTTGATGAAATCGACCGAGTATCCTAAATTGGTCGAAATAACAAATAATAATCCAACAAAGGGATGAAAAATTATTAATAACGAACCTTAAAAGAAGTAAAAAATAGAAGATAATTAATATCAAAGTATAAAATAAATTAAAATTTAATATTTATAAAGATATAACATTTCTAAAAATAAGGAATCCAAATTGTTGGTTTTTCATGTCACTACCACTCCATTAAGACATATTTTATATTAGACACATTATTTATTTTATATAGTTTATATACTCCCAATTTGACCTATAATATCACAAATTACCTATTATTAAAGATATAAAAAAAATTAGGTCATTTTTTCCATTTTAGGAGTTTTCTTTCACATCTTATTAAATTTCTAAATGTTTTTATATAATCTAACTCTAATGGATGACTTTACATATTTAAATTTATGTTGGAAGAATTTATTTTTTTCACTTTATATTATTAAAACCCATATATATTCTTATAATCTATTTATTTATGGTATTTAATGATTATATTCCGAATTTTCATTGCTTTTGAGTTCAAAGAGAGATTGTTATTAAGAAAATATTACTCCCTTTATTCTTTAGGGGAATTTTTTTTATCAATTTTGATATTGTATAGAATGTTTTATAAATGTTTTTTTCTAGTATCTATTGGTTATAAAAAGTTTTTTCATCCATATTTACCTTTATTTGCAATGTTATATAAATGAATATTTTTAATGTATTTAATACTAGTTGTTTTTATCTCTCTTTATAAAAGTGCGAAATAAATGTTACTTTTTATATATACAACATTAATGATTTTTCATATAGTCATTAATGATATTAATTATCAAGCAAACTCTCGAAATTTCCATGTTTTTGAAATAAGTCCATTTTTTAATTATTTGGTAAATTTTTAGTTTTTTTGTTATTTTAATACTGAATATTTTTCTAAAATGTAGAAAAATGGATTGGAAATGATTTATAACTTTTATTAAAATGAATATACAATATAATTATGGAGTTTTATTCATTATATTTTGCTTCCAATTTATTCTCTTATACCCAAAATACATTCCACTACTTGAAACATATAATATCTTATGAATTTATAGTATTTTGTCATCATTTACTGATTTATGGATCAAATATTATTGTGATATCAATAAAAAATTTTGATCTTGTTCTCTATCTCACTCCATAAATGATTAAAAAATAATTTCCCTCTTTTTATACATATTATTCTATATCATGGATATATTTATTTTCCTAGTGATCAGTGAAAATACATTATAAATTAAAAAATTAGTGTTCAGTATCTCCTGTCAAGGTAGAAATTATCTCTATGCATAATATATATATATATTTCATTTTATATATTCACATTATATGACTCAATGGAATTTAAATTGGGATTTCATTATATCAAATGAATTTTTTATTTAATAATAAGTTACATATCTATGTCATCATTATAAATATATATATTATGGTTATATAAATTTTCACCATTTAGTTTTTTTATAGCTATTGATATTGATTATGATTTTTAGTGGTAATGAGATCAAGGGTAAATATTTCCTATGATACAGATTAATTACTCACATCTAGATAAAAACCTATTGCATATGTGGAGGATCACTTGAGTAAATGTGGTGTTCCTAACTTGGGGGATGTTATAGAAATATAATAGATCCTCTTGATTATAGTTTTATAATTTTAGGGTTCTTTGTATCTAATTTACAGTACTAGTTAAAACTATAATTAGATCATCAGGTTATTTCTAGATAAAATTTCAACATTTTATGTCTTATATAGTAGGGTGGATTTGGACCTAATTTTCATAATTCAAGGTTGTGATATCAAAGATTATATGTTTCATTTCAGGAAAATTGGTGAGGGATCAAGCATTTATGTATCTTGGATGAAACATAAGATAACATTACATGTGTATTTCTTTATTCATAAGCATGTATGTTTTTTATGCATATATATTTACCTATCATTGAGTATAATATTATAATAATGTTATGATTACTTATGATGTCCAAATGGGATATAAAACGAATTAGTTCATAATGATGACTGGTATTCTAGGGGTACGATCAAGTTTGATTTTTTTGTATACTCTATATATGGTCTACGAGAAGTATGTATGATTCAACATGATGTTGTATATGATTTTTTTGTTTGAGTGATAAAAACTTTTCTCATAATGAAATGATTTTTAAAAGGTGCCTCACAATAAAGAGTTTACCTTGTTAGATAAAATCATGACCTAGGGATGAATGTATCTCTAGTGGATATGATAGATATCATTATTTTAATGAGATTTTTGTTAATGGTTATAATAGGAATGTTCTTGAATTGATATACATTTTTTTGATGTTCGAGGTAGGTTGGGAAGTCTGGTTAATGTGATTTTCAAAAAAAAATAGGGGAACTAAACTAGTGCACCAAGTGTTATTTTTTTGTATTTATGGTAGTGAGATATTGGAACTTTTTCCATTTTATAGATACAATAGAGACACATATAATGTGAAGAAATATATTTTTGTTTTGATATATGGATATAAATCCTAGATAGGGTAGTATAAATATAATTATTTACTTGGAGTTATATAGTAATGGAAATACTTAATGTTATTTATGAGATATATTAATGAGGATGAATAGTAGACTTACTAGGATGTCTTTCCCCACTAAAAATATAATGACCCAAGAAATAATGTGATACAACTCATAAAACCATGGAAAAATTATATGATCAATGTACTAAAAATGTATATACCTTCTTATGTGTATAATTTTTCAGATAATGAGGATAAATATGGATTTCAAGATTCACTTATAGTAGAATGTCTTAAAATTTATCAATATGATATATGCCATATTTATATGTCCATTAAGTGAATATTTTTATATTAATATATACTTATATATTTATTAATATGTATTTATATTGTTATTTTAGAGATTTTTGAACTCAATTCTAGATATAGGTGAGATTAGATGGTGACCTAGAGCATGTACTGCGTGATTCATTTTAGAGGCCTACCACATATAACAATCTCATAGAAATTTATCCAATGATAAGGCCATAATAACCAATTAAAAAAATATTCTTTAAATTTATTTTAACAAAAATTATATTGGTGATTATAAAATGTAGGTCTTAGAGGATTAGATCGAGATGATTTGATAGAAATTAATGCTTACAGTTATGACCTATTCAGTTAGAGGTTTATGTTGTGGACAAATAATAATTATAAAGAGATACTTTGAGATGCATTATAAAATTATTGAATGCTGGTGGGGGAGGGTTAGGGTATTCTATTTTTTAAACCTATAGAAATAATAAATTTACCAATACAATTTCTTTGTGGAAGAACATTTCATATTAAATTGGACTATCTAAATGGGTCTAGGGAGAGATATACCGATAGAGAGATAGGGTATTTCAAATGATTTAAATGAAAATAACCTCAAGTTGAAAATTGATTTGATTTATGTTAGAAGTAGGGTTTATGGGATCACCCAAGATTATTTTTATGTGTTCATGGTTCTGGTCTTTCCATGAGGTCTATGGATGTATGATGTTAATGATTCTAGATTTCATTTCAAACTTAATCAGGGTAAAGAAGTAGCCTAAGCTTATGGAGTATTATTTTGTGAAATGTATACTATTGAGTATATTTTAACACATATATTAATATGTTAATAAAATATATAAGGTATAAACATAGTATTTTTTTATGATGGTCAGTATATTATTCAATATTGGTGAATCGCATTCATTTATTTCTACCAATGATTAATGAGTTTGTTCTTAATAAGGATAAATCATCAATTGAGTTATTAATAATTATACATCTAGGGAAGAGGGAATAAATAGTTAGGTAACACCTCATGAGTGACGAAAAATAATATTTACAATCAATTTTTTATTTTTTATCATTAGTTATTGATATAAATCTTATTAGGAGACATGAATAATAATTTTTTATATTAGTTACTTATTTGATTTTAAATAAATATATATAACATTCCTTGATTTTAGAATAAAAATATAATGTACCCTAAGAACCTAAAATTTCATAACACTTCACATAATTTATAATGTAAAATACATGAAATGATCATGTATATTTTGTTTTTTTAAATAACAAACATTAAAATCATCATTTCACAAGGGAAAATGTATATCCCATGTAAAATGTTATTTTATTTAAGTCGTGTATTTATTAATCAGTAGAAAAAATTTTAATCTTTTATTGAAAGATAAACCAATTGAACATGAATATATAAAAAAATGTAACTCAAAATAGCATAAATACTAGAGGGAAATAACTGTAATGTACAATTTTAGAAAAAAATATTTACATTAAATCTTCTTTTAAATAACCACTACATTTAAACTGGAGTTTAATATTTAACAACTATATAAAATAAAACTATATTGAAGATGAAATATAATATACCCATTATACTTAAGTATAATTCAACTCATTTAATTTATATGTAATATGATCAAAAAAATCTATAAATTATAAAAAAATTATTCAAAATTAATTTTAAGTATAATTCCACCAAAAATAAAAGTAATTTTCATAAAAAATTATCTTAACAAACCTTATTAATGTAATATTTGTTATTATTTAGTCCATAAATCATATGACATAATATAAACCTTTGATGAATCCTTTTTATATATGAAATTTTTCTTTCAAAATAAATTTTCAATTGAAAATAACGATTTTATGTACATTCTAAATTTTAATAATTAAAAATTAAGCTTCCTATACACACAAATTTTTAATATTTATTTTCATATATTTTAATACCTCATTACTGAGATCCTAGGATATAATTTAATTATAAAATTTATGAAATAAAATATATTTTTATTACAATAGACAATAAGAAATTTAATCAAATATATACCTCTAATACTTAATTAATTTTTTCTCACACATCCCAATTTATAGATCAGAAATGGTATGCCATCTATTTTTTGGACAAATAACTACAAATATGTAATGTCCACTAATTAAAAAAATTAAAATACATTTTATTATTTAAAAAATTCAAATATCTCTTTATGAAATATATTTTTCAATGTTTAGAGATAACGAATCATCCCACACATTATTACATTATTACTAACTTCATCATATATATTACTTTTTCTTTCATAATCTGATATTTTCTAGGAAATATGTGAAATATATTTGGTTTCCATGAATCCTTGTACTAATTTATTGTTATACTCAATAAAATTTTCATAAAGATAACTATTAAGAAAACATTTATATGATGTTTGATCAAGCTGATGTAATTTATTTTTCTTGAAATCAACTTATACTAGAAGAATTTCCATCATTTTGAGAACCAATATAAATGTTGTTATATGATTCATGATATATATATTATAATTTATTATTATATAACCACACCCATAAATTATAATAGTAATTTAAACTTTTTATTTATCCTACAACATAATTTTAAATGATGGTATTTTATAATTTCCATCAGAAATAGGGTGTGTAACCGACTTGGTCTCAACCTTTTTTTCAATTACAATTTTGTTAAAAATTAATGAATATATAATATATATATATATATATATATATTAAAAAAATTATAGAAATATTAAATAAAGTATATAATTTGTGCATACCTTTGTTATATGTGTAAAAACTGGCGGAGATAAGAAATATAAAACATGATTGACATATTTTCCCACTTTAGAAAACTCATTAGTATGAATTAGTACTCAATATGATGCATCTATAATATCCTATAACATTTCTAGAAACTGATCTACCTCTATCATTTGATAATGTATGTAACCTAAAATCTATTTTATATTTCTATGTTATATAATGCGATACTAAAAATCATCAACATATAACTCATAGTAAGTGGGATCTCCTTCGAGTGGAGATAGATAAGTGAGATATTTATTCACTGGTGGAGTAGGATAAATTGGAATTTATGGAGTATGTTATGTAGTCTATGAGCATCTCATCATATAACAAAAAATTGATTATACTTATGATATAATCCTCACCTCCATCCTCTCACCCATCTCCTTAACATTGGATTCTAAAACATCTTTTTAACCGTTTATAAACATCCTCCCTCAATGATGATAGAGAATGACTAAACACTTTAAAACTTTTATACAACCACAATGTATCATTATACAGGGCTTGAATGTTTATTTTCCCTTAAATTTGTATTCCAAAATGTAGTCACATCCTCAGGCATAAATCACACCTATTTTATTTTCTCCTCAACATATTACTAATTAGAATATTTTGAGATCTTATTAAAAAACAAAAAAAATATATAAAGAGTTTAAAAATATATTATATAGTATCCTATAATATTTTCATAAATATTATTCACCTTATCTACATGATATATCCCCTTTTTCTTCATATGGTCCATTTTAAAAGATTTCATATCAAGCTGGGGGAAGGAAGGGCTATCTTTATAGGGCTTGATCAACTCTCAATTCTTCAAAATTTTCACCAATAATTTTTTCATTCACAAATGTATAACCTCCATGTGATAAAGACTAATGATATACATTTTTATATGTTATCCTAAGTATATATCCTATTTTTCAATTAATTGATCACATACAAATCATTATTATGAGTTTTTTGAATTATTATATAATAAAACACTTAAAAAAGATGACATTTCACTTATTAAAAATTATTTTTATTGTTTTCTTTCAGTAAAACCATTACATGTATTTTCATATGGGAAACCATATAAATTTACTAGATTTTCTAGAGAAAGAGGAAATTCACATATGTTTAAAATCTCACCATGATATGTGAGAATACTTATTTACTTTGTAAAGGTATCTTATAGAGATAAAAATACATGTGTAAGGGGAAGATCATAAAGTGTGAAACAGAAGTATAATAAAACCCATCATGAAAGTTACTAATAGAATATTTGGAAACATTATTAGAGATTACAATGATTCATATGTAATACTATTTATTATATAAGTTTAATTATTTATAAATATTTTTTATATCTAAATCATAGGATACTAAAATTGTTCATTCATGTATCAAAATATCATGATTTATTGTTTATCCATGGTTCAATATTGTATTTGGGATAAACAAATGTTTAAATATTGGTAATATCCCTAGAAAATTGTTGTATTACTCTCAAATATGAATATTTCAAAAATCATATTTGTTATCAAGACAGTAGAATTATTAATAATATTATTCAATTAGTTCATATAATATGATTTCTATTCATGTAAAATAGCTTGAGTTATGCTGTTAAATAAAGGGGATTATTGTGATATCATGGGGGTTAAGATCATTTTATTCAATTGAGTAAAAATTACTAGGTCCTAATAGACAATTAATTTTTATATTTAAAGCTAATAAGTCATTTTGTAATATTCTTAAAATATATTAAATTATATAGAAATTAGAAAAAGAAATATATTGGTATATGGAAGAAAATACTATGATGAATTTTAGAATAATATTAAAGTGTTTGGAATAGATAATACCAAATAACTTGAGACCACAATAAATTAAAATTAAAATTATCAATGAATCAAGAAATAAAAATATAATGATATTTTAAATAACATATCCTTTGTATAAAAGAAAAATGATAAGAGGGAATAATTGAAAAGTAATGTAGGTTTATAACCTTTACCTTCTATATATATGCCATTGACAAATAATTAATAGAAGGAGAAGAATATTTAAGGGAGAAAAATATGAATTCTTATTTTTTATCTATTTTTTAGGGTCTCCAAGAATATCAATGTTATTTATTAGAAGTATCAAGATAACATATAATGTTTGGAATATTTGTAACTTTAAGAGAATAATGTTCATGAACTCAATTAAATTTCACATTTCATATAAAACAATATAATTAATGGAGAATATTAGATTATTGAATGAATCAATATAATATGCATGATTTTTGATATTATCTATTATGTTTATTGGAAGGTACATTTGTTATCAAGAAGGAGCCAATATAATAAAATAGAAAATATTTAACAAAAACATGAAATAGTTTTATGGAAATGGATGAAACGTACCTCACATATATTAACATCAGTAATATAGTTAATAGGCGTGTCTTAGACTTGTCTCAATCATAACATGTATGTTGAAACCCATATTATGGATATCCTTGTAAAAATAATACATAGTGATATCTTGATTTATCTTCAATATTTCATGTTGTATGTGTATGATGGGTAATTACAATAATATCCATTTATATATTAAATAATAAATGGGGTTCTAAAAATTATTAATTAATTTAAACTGTTGAAATAATATAGTAAAAAAGATACACTAATTCACACCCCCTCTAAAGTGATTTTATGACCCCGATAGGAAATCACAATGATTATTAGATCATAGGATATGATTTCACATCCATGGGAACTATCAGGTTTGAGTGTGGGGTGAATCATGTAACTTCACATAAGAGGTCTATTATTAGATTACATGGATTTATAATGATACATATATTTAGTTCCCTTAGGTCAGTGGCTGATATATTATATATGGTTTCCTTTATAGGAAAAATATACTCATCAAGGAGTTATGTAATAGGTATCTATTGATTCATCATAAGCATAATTTAATTATTAACACTATATAGGGTCCCTCTGATTGGGTCAAATTAATTCCAAATTATATTTATTAATTTCACATTTAGTTTAAACTTGAAAAAAAACAAAATTTCGACATATTAAAAATTAAATTCCCATTCCTATTTGTACCAATATAAAGGATTCAGGAAAAAGGGAAAAAATAGGAAAACGAAAAAAATATGTTTAATAATAATTATATATATAAATTGGGTACCCCCAATATTTTAGGGTCGCCAAATTTCTTATCCATTTATTTGATATTTTGAAAATCATTATTTATATGAATAAAGTTCATGTTGAAAACATATTGAATTAAATGGATCTGAAAAATTATTTGATTAACTCTACCAAGTGGTTATGGATTACATGAAAAAATCTCATAATAAAATTTTATCATACATATTTTAGTTCATTTTGGATATTGATGATTAATAATCACAGTATATAGTTTATATAGAATCTATTCAAAAAATCTTTCTAAAAAGGTAGAATAATGATACATTCTCAAAAAATATGGAATCGACAGAAAAATTTGTGTTATTATTTCATGAAATATATATATAATCTACAACATTACTTAATATTTTAATTTATATAAAGGGTTATTATATTAAATTTAATGAAGATCAAATTTATTCATTATAAGAAAATAATGGGCTGTCATGGATTTCATGAATTATTATATGGAAATTATTGCTAAAATAGTCAAAGAGAATGAAAATACATAAGAAGAAATGAGTGAGTGGAATAAACATAAAAACATGAATATCAATAATTAATGGGAAAATAGAATCACTTCTATTATGGTTGAATGGAATTATATTAACATAAAATCCCTTATGTTAGAAGAAAAATTTAATAAATTAAAAAAAACTGATGTAAAATCATTCCAAACTATTTTAAAAATATATACATTCATGTAAGTCATTTAATGATTTATTATAATGAAAAATACTCAACATAGTGGAAATAATTACTCAATATCAACCAATATAATGGAAAAGGTTGTCCTTTGTTAACAAAAAGTTTGTATTAAATGATGATATTTCACCAGTTATAATTGGTCAACATATTAAATATGGAAAAATTTGGTGGGAAAAAGATCAATAAAAAAATCATAACATCAATTTTTTATATGATCATGATCAATATTATCATCTTACCAAGAATATATGAATATAATAGGGTTTATATCTAAAAAATATAATGTCATAAAATCTATCTAGATTGAAATGAATGTGAATGGATAATGATTGACTATTCCTGAGTTAGGGTATTGCTACCATGAAAAATGGATTAATATTTAAATATATAAAGATAATAGATGTATGAAATTAAGGGGGATAACGTAATAAGATAATATAAATTCAATAGATAAGAATCCACGCACATATGAAAATTGAAATTTATTCTCTAAGAATATATATAAATATCTCCCGATGTTCAGTGATAATTAAAAAATAGATGACATTTTTTATGATGAGTTATAGAATTAATACAGAGATTATAATTCATATACCGATGAGGGGAGAAAAAAATAAATTCTTAAAAAGAGTCTAAAAATATGGGTGAGTTTTCCTTGGGGTATTATAAAGAGAAGAAAATATTTTAAACATGAAACACCCAAAAAGAAATATAGAAAAGATTATTTTCTATGAAAGAATAAATTCACGTACTATGGAAAAAAGGTCACTTCTTATTTCTTTTAAAATAGAAAATTAATATAAATAATAAATGAACAATGGTAATAAAATAGGGGTAATCAATTAAGATTGGTGTGTCATATTAAACAAATTAATAGAATTATTTGTTATCTAAATTAATCACAATTGTCTTCTATTATGATCTAAATTGTGAGGTAATTGAGTAAATTAACATATTTATCATTTATATATATACAATATTTCCACACATCATTGAAATTAATTAGGATATATTTTTAAAAATTATAAGAACATGAAATTTTCAACATTATGAAGAAACCATGATATTAGAATAAAATTTATGTAATTAAATACCATAGTATTTATTGTCAATAAATAAAAAAAGACTAATTTCTTATAAAAATAGAGAACTATTAAAAACACAATGATAGTGGATTATATAAATCCATTAATGGTACTGATAATGGAAGACTGAATATCTAGGAGGTTTTTGTTGATTTAATTTGTTCTCAAAAATCATTCCAATTCGTTTTTGGTTCTATGGAAGTGAAAAATAGATGAAGTGAATTAAGAATGTACTGATTGATGAAGATTATCTCAAGGAAATGTATCCTGAATATATATTGGGAAGAATCATGAAAACATATACCTAACTTTTTATATTTTTTTCTATGATTAATATATGATTTTCCATCTATTAATAATTCTTGTTGAATGTTCATTCATTTTTTTCAATTTATTTTTCCAAATTTTCTTACAATATTAATTATTGTAAAATAATAAGTACTTGAATATTATTATTGATATTAAAATATAAATTAATTGAATTGAAAAAAAATATATATAGGAATATTAGAGAGAATATATTTGAAATAATCAAAGGCGAGTGATATATTTGTTGTGATATTTTTCTATAACAAAAAATATTTATAAAGGATTGAAGGCTAGATATTGAGAATTCATATGAAATTATAATTTCAAAAGAAATGATGGAAAAATGTTTGAGAAACCATCCATTTATTATTAGTTATTAATGCAATATATATTTAGTGAAGTTTATCTGTTAGATTATATTTGAAGAAGTCTATATATGATGATATTGTAAAAAGGGTAGTAATGTTTCATTAAACTAATCAAATTGGATTACTCATATGATGTGAGATTTTAGAAATGAGGTTAATGATATTTAGAAACCATTATTAATGTCTATAATTATTCAATGTTTTTTGAGGTGTTTTTTATTAAATTGGAGATTCGTTAATAATTTTTTTAGAGGTTTAATTGTGATTTCCATGAATATTTTAATTTTGAGTTGAAGCCTAAAAAATAATGAAGGCATTACATATTCTATTTTTTCTTTATAATGGATAATTAACAATGTTTGGAATCACAATTTATGTGAAATTTATTCTTCATAACTCACCAAAAATTCACCCATTATGGAGCCTCCCTATATTCATAAGGATTTCATGGTGATGTTTAATATTATTGTTTAAATAATATATCAAAAATAAAAAATAAATTAGTAAAACATATATTTAAATTATTATTGGAATCATGGTTATCAATTCTTATTTTTAATGGTGTGATTTATATAATGATAATCATTTTATAGGTTTATCATGTTTACTTTTGTTGATGAAAATTTTTTTTCTATAAAAATAATCCTCAAATAAGAAGTGTTGTTATTTGTAAAGGGGTTACTTTTCACAGTGTTTTCAAAATTTTGTGTGAAAAATATTGTGTAACTTTTTTCAAATATTAGTGATGTAGCATGAAATTTTTGAAAAAAATGATTCATAAAAGAATTTATTCCACGCAATTATCATGAAGATCATTTATTAGGCATTATTCCATATTGGTATGTTTGTTATATGAGTTTCAAGTGGGTGGGCTACATTGAAGATTGACAATCACATAGGGAGTATGTAGGTCATGTGTGAAGTTGGATATCATATGATGATGATTCTCTGTAACACACATATTTAGTACATCATATGTTTACCAAGAAGTAGAAATTTCATGATGGATGAATATATTCATGTAAAATTAACACTTACTTAATGTTGGAAACATAAATATCCCTTGTTGCTTCCCCATGATGGTGAAAACATAAAGGAAGATTATCTACAATGTTTTTTGTGGGTTCTAGATCATTATCGATGTCAACAGAATCAATACTATAAATGATGGTTTCCAAGGGTGGTACACAAATGATAATGGGTTGTGAGGTGGGTGGTCCTCAACATTTGGTTGTCTACATCTACTATGTGTTGAATAGTTATCTCAGTTATTAACATGATTCTCAGTGGTACATTCCCATATTCCCATTAATCAGATTATTCATGATTGAGAAAGGCCTCTAATGAAATACATGAAAATGATTAAGGTTCAAAAGAGATACAATGTAGGAAATTCATAAAAATAAAGGAGAATATAATATATATATGGAGTCGGTCCTTGAAAATGAAATTCATAAAGGATTTTTGTAATTGGGTGTCTCGCATGATCATTGTGTCATAAAATTAGTGAGTGGGGTCACAAGGTAATATATTTATGGGAGTATCATGAAATTAAATACATGTTATATTTTCATTTATAAAGCTCTCTATACTTGAATTAATGGTAATTGAATTTCACATTGAACAATGTGATGGTGGGAAAATAATTATCTTCTGAAAAATATAGTGGATCATAATAGATTATTCTACTACCAAAATATCATTATCTTATGCTCCTTGTAATAACCATTAATCGTGTGACAAGTTAAAATAGTTATGTTATATTTTATTTCTTCATTTTTCTGTTTGGTGATTATGACATCAAACTATATAGTTTTAGCGTCTTCCTACCAATATGGGTACAATATTGTTTTATTAGAATAAATAGTTAACATCCCAATTAATCACTCCATTATCAATGTTTTACATGGTATAAAATATATTTTCATTAGTATATATAGTATATTTATAATACATTAGTGTTTTTTGATATCTTTGACAAAAATATGTTAAATTAATTGGATGGTTATGATATTTCATAGTGTGTAATAATATATAAGATATTTATATACATGCATAATATATTTGGGAGACTAATAAGAAAAAAACCCTACACTATGATATGTAGGGATAATAAAACCATATATGCAGATTTATAACTATGTAGTTAGAAAAGTGAAGTGATCTCAAAACAATACAAATGGAATTTCATTTACATTTTATGGTTCATCCGATATAAAATTTTCAATAGATTTAAATTAGATTATGTTGATATAATTCTTCATGAGTTAACATGTCATGATCCTTTATAAAGCCATTATTTATTGTTAATAAAATGAATAAATACCTATAAGTTCATTACTCTATTATTTTGAGATTTTCAAATATAAATATTTGAGAATAATAAATGTGGTCATGACTAAATAATTCATAAAAATGTTATTCAATTAGTTAAATTGAATAATAATTTTTATTAGAATATAAATTGAGACTAAATGTTAGTTTTATATGAATATTATGAGATCTTGGGAAGATTTTCCATGTGATTTAGTTGAGATAAAAAAGGTCTGATTATGGTGTTGATAGAATTTCTATTTATAAAAATATAGAAATCATATTTTTATTAACAATTTAATATAAAAAACAAGGAAGAAGAAGAAATATGGTATTGGTAAAGATAATAAGATGCTAGTTTTTTAAGAACATCATAGAGTATCAAATATAATAAAAAAGAGAGAGCCCAAAATAATTTTAATGATGAGGAAAACTGTAACACCCCAAGATTTCATAGTGTGTTATTTCTTCAAAATAATTCACTAACTGGCACTACACGCAACACCGGGTTCAAGCGCACCATGACTTACCAAACAAGCTGTTCAAAAGAGGTTATGAATAGTATTAACTAAATTTTAAACTTTATATAATCCTTATAATTTTAGAATCCATATTATCAGTTTCATAGACATAATGTAAGAACAAATTCATTTTCAGTATTGCACTTTTACCAACTTTTAATAGTGAACCCTTTTTAAATACAATATTTTAAACATTCTGACTAAATGGGGACATCATAAATTTAAAATGTAACACCCCAGCTTCTATGGTACACTTCTCTTTGAATAATGTGATAGCGTGTGTTGTACGCAACACCGAGTTCTAACACACCAAAACCAATCAAACTAGCCGTTATGAATAGTAATACCTACATTTTGAAATTATATATATTTTATATTTCAAAATAGACTTCATTTTTGGGTTTGAAATATCGAATTTATCCTAGGGTGAAATTTTGGAACTTTTCGGATAACACTTATATTGTGATGAATAGTGCAAATTAGTAAATTTTATTTAAAAACAACTTTTCTAATCGAAATAATTTATATTAATAAATTATGAATTTGAGTGGTTTCAAATTATATTTAGAATATATTTTTACCATTTAATATAATGTTGGTCATTATACATAATTTTACAATTACACCAAACATAAACAAGTGTCAATCTTTTGATAGTTATTATTTCTTAAAAACACACTTTTTATTTTAACAACGGGAATTAATTTTAAATTAATTTCTGCCACTTCTACGTTTTGAATTTGGAAAAATGGATTCCATATTTGGAATCAGTATGTTCAAATTTTGTAAATAGGAAACTTTTATTTTTAGACATTTTGAATAATTAATGTGGTAAATATTTTATTTACCATGGTTAAAGAGTAAATCCGGTAAATAAGGGTTAAAAATTAATATTATAATAATATAAAATTACCATAAAACGTGTCCTAACCTTATTGGTTGATACATGTCCAACCATGGGAATATTTTAGTAGATTTTTGGACCCATGGAGCCACTTGTAGGTGATAGGGACACTTTATTTTAATTAAGTTAAAATGAATACAAAAATGACACAAGCATATATCTTTTAGGAAAAAAAATTTTACACAGGGTTATATATGTTGGAGATTCGGCTATAAATATTCATTAGAAATATAACAATATTTCCTACATAATTATATTTTATTTATAATTTTTAGACATTAAATAATTTAATTTATATATGACACAATGATGATGCAGTAATTACCCAATTAATGAAAAATTAGAATAAATGATATTACAAATACCCAAATAATTATAATTTGAAACTTTTTATGAACTAAAATAATTTTATAGGTTAATATGACATGTTAGGATTGATTTAATTAACTGTTTTCGAATTAATCATTCTGTTATGAGTTTTAAAAAAATAAACTATTGAATAGTGTCAAATTTGACATGAAAGATTTTTTAAAACAAATATTATATTATTAATTGATATTAAATTATAAAAAATATAAGGTTCGGCCAAGAGACTTATATAATGATATAATTAACATTAATGGACCACTTGGGGGTCTCTTGGATTATATATTATTTTTATTAACCATATAATATAAAAATACAACGAGACATTGTAAAAGTGAAACTAATTAACATAGAGTTAATAATTATAGATAAGGTTAATATAAGTACGCAAACCTGTATAAATTCTATTGGTTGAGTGGTTTGAGACCTATCCCCACCTTAACCTGTGAATAATCAACTTTGGAGCCATTAGAAACCGAATATGAATTTATTATAAATTAATATTTCTAGCTTTTCCAAATGTGCCCCTCACCCCTCTTATAAAAGGGCACTTCTCCTTCTCATTTCTTAACACCTTCAAAGAATTTTGGTTCGGCCAAACTCTAACCAAATACTCTCACAACATCCTTAAATACAACATATAGTCCTTAGTTTTATTAGAAAGCCAACCTAAGGAGCCCTTTTGATCAAATCAAAAGTAAGAACCCGAAGAAGAGGTAAAGATTTCACCACCCTTTTCCAAGTTCCTTTCTTCTTCCACATCATCTTCCTTTGTTATTACCATTTGAAAATAATAACTCCAGTATCATATATATAATGTTATGTTATTATAAATATGGTACAACCATATTCAGTATTCTATCGACCCTTTGAATTACATGTCACCGTACGTGCGTACGTATGGCTTACCGTCTCCACGTCGTGGTCTAATTGTTATTCAATATATTATTATTTGGATAGGTATAATAATGATGTGTAACTCATGTTAATAATAAATATAACATGTTAATGATTCTGTATATATGATATAACATCCATTTATATATTATTTTAATATCAAAATAATTATATTTTCGCTCGTGCGTACGTACGGACTACCGTCTCCACGAACGGAATTAGATTCATTCTCCATCGTATCCATTCAAGTATAATTATCATTTGATGATTTAAAAATAATGTTTAAGTAATTGATATCATTTAGTATATGAATAAGATACAACCTATCCATAACAAACACGGATTATGAAACAAAACATATAAAAGAAAACAAGGAAGTTAACACCCGAAACAACGATAATTCTAAGATATTATTAACAAATCAATGTTAAAATATCATATATGATATCATATTAATATATAAGATTATTGTATAATTTAATAACAATTATTTCACCATTATACAGGAGGTTAACCTACCCTCAACCAAGGAAAAATGCAAGGTAAGGGTTTATTTCACAATCTCTTCATTATCCGAGGTTGTTTATACATAATAATCTACTGGGATCTCTTTATCATCAACATACATGTTTCTTAAAAATGTATTTCAAAACATTTTTACAATTTACAAGAATATGAGTAAAAGTCATTTATTCCGTTGTTTGAATTTTTATAAGTTTTTTATAAACGAATCTTTCTGTCATTTTCCAAATAAGGTGCTTTTTAACCTTTTCGACAGAATTATGGTAAGAATGTTTTTCTAACTTATACGGCGGGTGTGGTTATATTCCGCTGTTATAAAATCGTTGAAGGTTCCCTTACAATCTTATAAGAATATTTTCAAAGAAAATGTTTTACTCTTAAATGATTTCAAAATGAATATTTTAAGAATTTTTTAAATGTACTCTTTATCAAGATGATAA
Source organism: Viscum album (assembly GCA_963277665.1). NCBI lineage: Eukaryota > Viridiplantae > Streptophyta > Magnoliopsida > Santalales > Viscaceae > Viscum > Viscum album. The sequence continues at coordinate 362,583,246 of OY728148.1, read as the reverse complement.
TTTTAAATGTTTTAACGATTTATCTTTCTAAATATTTTTAATTAATGTCCATGTTTTCAAAATGATTTAAAGGATTTATTTATATGTACATGAAGGTTTTGAAATGATATTTATTTTCAAAAGTTTCAATGTGGTATGGGACACTTTGATTCAAAAATATCTTTTAAATTACTTCCTTTATAAATGTGTGACTTTTCAATGATTTCGAAAAAATAGATATTTCTCTGAAATAGTTTTGATTTCATCTATGTCAACATCCTTTGATGGATTTTATGCTTATTTGAAGTTGATTTATTATGAAACCAAACTTCTATATTGTATTGAAGGTTTTGTGATATGTTTGACTGTGGATGTTCTATTTATACCATTCATGGTTTATGGTGAAAATATTGACATTTCGTATGCTAGTTTTAATATGAATGTTTATGTTATGTTTAATCCTTTTGATATGGGAATGCATTAGACTTAATATGTGACGGGCGGAGCCCGCTATATCTCCTCGATGCATCGGTAGTTCTCATGAGACAAACTAGTGTCTTGGCACAAGGCCTTGGCAAAATCTTATTTGTAGTCTTGGCATGAGGCCTTGGCTATGTGGTTATGATAGTCTGGCATTATGCATTCCATCATTATGAAAGTTGTTATTGATAGTGCATGTGATTATTCGATTAGTAGAATATCCATGTGAATATGTAAATGGCATTATTTCATTTTACTTTTTCTATACTATGTTGAAGTTCAAGTTTAAAAGGCTTTTGTTTTAGTTATAAATTGCCATAAATGTTTATGCTTATTTTTGAAAGTTTCCTCTATATTGTTATCCATACTGGGCATTTGAGCTCACCCCTTTTCTATGTTTTATTTTTCCCAGGATGTGAAGAAGTATGTTATGAATGACCTGTAGGGATTTTATGAGGGGATATGAGTGTGAAATATGGAAACTATGTTGTTGTTGTAGTTTTTCACTTTATGATGTAATGTAAAACATTATGAATATATCTAGTGATTCCAAGGGTACTAAACCAATCAGTCTTTCGAGATTTGATCTTTCTTGTGATCATTCCAATGTTATGTAATAATTCACCGACTCTGGGTAACTGGGGTCGGGGCGTTACAGTTGGTATCAGAGGAATTTTAGTAATAACCTTGGAAACTAGATTTAGATAAACTCTGATTAGAGCACATAGCCCTAATGTAGACTATGAGGATTAATATAGAAGAACATCCTATAATTTTGGTATTGTAAAGATTTTGTGAGTTTTCCGAGAAATACATCCCTGTATAGATATGAGCAGGTAGAGGCGGCTCTGGCACAGATGTACCTAGGGGTAAAACCTGAAAACACCACTTTGAGCAAGACTCGAACGGGAACTGGTGCACGACAACGAGCCTTGCTGCACTCTTGGTTACGACACTCCCGGGGGATATGCTTACGATAATTCTCATTTTCTGTACAAACTATTATGAAGGGCTCATGAGTATATACTTACTCAAAGAAAACATTTTTATGATTATGGATTATATCCATAAACAGTTCAATTTGTGTTTGGTATTTTACAAGTTTGTAATTATTCATTGCAATTCATAAACTGACCTAGTTTATGCTATTGTTTAGAAATGGCGCCTAGTAGAAGGAATGTGAACTCCAGCAATGCACATGATCCAAAGAGAAAGAAGGATCATATCATTCATGGTCTTAAGCCAGAATTTATAAGAGAAATAGTCTCGCATGTATTATCATCATATAAAGAAATAATATCATGTGTTGATAAGATAAGTAAAGAGTTTATTGAGTCCTATGGATTTTAAGGGAAGCAAGAGATGAAAAGGAGGGAAGATAGAAAGATGGATAAAGGGAAGAGGGAAATGAAGAATTTTTCCCATATGTGATAACTGTGGAAAGAAACACCCTGGAACTTTCCTGAAAGAAATGGGAGTTTGTTATAAGTGAGGAGGAAAAAGGCACAAAGTACATGACTGTAAGGGTAAGAAAATGGTTTCAAATGTACAATGCTTAATTTTCAAGGAGTTTGGACACTACGCGAACCTATGTCCCAGTCATCAGACTATGCCGCAAATGATGCTATTGGGTAATAATCAAGTTATGATACTACCACATATGAAGAGGAATGATTAGATTTCTTATGTTGATTATGTCATTTGAGTGTTGTATCAACAATGTAATTGTTATAATAATTATGGAGTATATAAGGATTTTACTACAATACTATTTCATTAAGGACTTGATATTGTGTGGAACAAAGAAAAGTGACTCAATAGTAGGTTAAATTTTTGGAAAATATATGGTTGAGAGAAAGATAAACCATAATATGGTTCTGATACCGAGGTAGTGATTTTAGAATAATACATGATTGATTTGGATAAATTATATTGGATATTCTTGACTACCTTAAAGCTGATTAATTATTTATATATTCCGTCTTTGTTGTGGTTTAAAACATTTTTGGATTGATGAAATATATCCAGCATTATATATGGAATAAGGGAGCATGAATGTAATCAATAAGTATTATGGTAATTCAGGATGTTTCAGTGTTTTAAAAGAATACATGATGAAGGTATTAATATGATATTATGGGGTAAAAAGGATCTACATTATGTTTACCTTCCTTATAAATGTTGGACTGTGAGTTTGGACAGAAGTATTTTGGATAAATTCTAGTTTGAGATTAATTTTGAATTGCTATAAAACGACAACTCGGAGGTCGAGCACCAACCTGTCGCGACCGGCAAGGCCGCAAGACATGAACCTGCAACCAAAGGGCGACAAGGGTGTATCACCTACTACTGGCCCACGAGATGTCCTGGATTAAATAATGTAGCTTTTTTAAAAAGATCTGGTAGATGAATTATAAATTCATTTATTTTGGAACCATGTATGAAGAGTATAAATAGAATTTTTTTACGTTCTATTATCTTTTAGAGTGAAATATGAGTTTGTGGTAGAAATTTATTAATGGATAAAACTCTAATTATAAAGTAAGTATATCTCCTTATGATCTTAGCCAATCTCATAAATAAATTCCTCAACATTAAGAAAAGGAACATTGAACAAAAATGTTGTCCTAGATGGTACCTTAAATCATCACTAATTTAGGGCTTTGGGATTGATGGCCTTCTCATAGCCATGTTCTCTACCACTTTCCATCAAATAATTGATGGTTATATTTCTCTTCCATATCCAAATTTTCCTACATAGAACCCTAGTATGTGGTATTTTCGGTAATCTTCATACTTTCCACTCTTTATTATAAATATAGGCCTTATTAATTCAATTTTTTATGTGGGATTTCAACTAAGATATTTCGAAACGTCAAAAATGTGTTATCCTAATACCCTATGTTTTGTTGAACTAATGGTATTTTAAATCATCATAGATTGATAAATTTAAGGACCTCAATTATAAACTTGTTTGTGATTGATGACCTCAATCACTACGTATAAATATTTACATTTGTTTCTCCAATTATATGTCTCTAATTTCCACCAATGTTCTCCTAATCGAGATCATAATTTGGTGGTGACCCTTTCATTTCTCTTTTCCTCATATTAAGACTAAATTTTAGTAACCCAATTTCCGATGTGGGTTTTCCAACAAATATATTTTCTATTTGCAACCTTTTATTTATGAAGAACAATTTCAAATTGCGAGGACGCAATTTATTGAAGGAGGGGAGAATGTAACACCCTAAGATTTCATAGTGTGTTATTTCTTCAAAATAATTCAATAATTGGCACTACACGCAACACCGGGTTCAACCGCACCATGACTTACCAAAAAAGATTTTCAAAAGAGGTTATGAATAGTATTAACTAAATTTTAAACATTATATAATCCTTATAATTTTAGAATCCATATTATCAGTTTCTTAGACATAATGTAAGAACAAATTCATTTTCAGTATTGCACTTTTACAAACTTTTAATAGTGAACCCTTTTTAAATACAATATTTAAAACTATTTGACTAAATGGAGACATCATAAATTTAAAATGTAACACCCCAAGCTTCTACGGTACGCTTCTCTTTGAATAATGTGATAGCATGTGTTGTACGCAACACCGAGTTCTAACATACCACAACCAATCAAACTAGCCGTTTTAAATAGTAATAACTAATTTTTGAAATTATATATATTTTATATTTCATAATAGACTTCATTTTTGGATCTGGAATATCGAATTTAGCCTAGGGTGAAATTTTGGATGTTTTCGGATAACACTTATATTTTGATGAATAGTGAAAATTTCTAAATTTTAATTAAAAACACCTTTTTTAATCGAAATAATTTATATTGATAAATTATGAATTTGAGTGGTTTTAAAGTATATTTAGAATATATTTTTACCATTTAATATAATTTTGGTCATTTTACATAATTTTACAATTATACCGAACATAAACAAGTGTCAATCTTTTGATAGTTATTATCTCTTAAAAACACGCTTTTTGTTTTAACAACGGATATTAATTTTAAATTAATTTCTGCCACTTCTGTGTATTGAATTTGGAAAAATGGATTCCATATTTGGAATCAGGATGTTCAAATTTTGTAAATTGATAATTTTTATTTTTAGACATTTTGAATAATTACTGCGGTAACTATTTTATTTACCACGGTTAAAGGGTAAATCTGGTAAATAATGGTTAAAAAATAACATTATAATAATTCAAAATTACCCTAAAACGTGTTCTAACCTTATTAGTTGATACATGTCCGAAAATGGGCATCTAGGTTAATATGACATGTTAGGATTGATTTAATTAAATTTTTTCTATGTAATCATTCTGTTATTAGTTTCACAAAAAATCAACTATCGAATAGTGTCAAAATTGACTTAAAAAGTTTTTAAAACAAATCTTATATAATTAATTGATATTAAATTCCTAAAAATATAAGTATCAGAAAAGAGACTTATATCATGTTAGTTGTCTCATTAATGGACGTCTTTGGGGTCTCTTGGATGTATATAGTAAGTTTATTAACCATATAATATAAAAATACAAAGAGACATCATAAAAGTGAAACTAATTAACTTAGAGTTAATACTTAAAGATAAGGTTAATATAAGTACCCAAACCTGTATAAATTATATTGGTTGAGTGGTTTTAGACCTATCCCCACCTTAAACTTTGAATAATCAACTTTGGACCCATTAGAAACCTAATATGAATTTATTATAAATTAATATTTCTAGCTTTTCCAAATGTGCCCCTCACCCCTCTTATAAAAGGTCACTCCTCCTTCTCATTTCTTAACACATTAAAAGCCTTTTTTTCAGCCAAAGTCGGCCCAAATACTCTCCCAACTTCCCTCACTACAACCTAGAGGCCTTAGATTGATCAGAAAGCCAACCTACGGAGCACTTTTGATCAAATCAAAAGGAAGAACCCGAAGAAGAGGTAAAGATTTCACCACCCTTTTCCAAGTTCCTTTCATCATCCACTTCTTCTTCCTTTGTTATTACCATTCTAAAATAATAACTCCAGTATCATATATATACTGCGATGTTATTATAAATATGATACAACCATATTCAGTATTCAATCCACCCTTTGAATAACATGTCACCATATGTGCGTACGTACGACTTACCGTCTCCACGTCGTGGTGTAATTGTTATTCAATATATTATTATTTGGATGGGTATAATAATGATGTGTAACTCATGCAAATAATAAATATAACATGGTAATGATTCTTTATATATGATATAACATCCATTTATATATTATTTTAATATCAAAAGAATGATATTGTCGCTCGTGCTTACGTACGGACTACCGTCTCCACGAACGCGATGAGATTCATTCTCCATCGTATCCATTCAAGTATAATTATCATTTGATGATTTAAATATAATTTTTAAGGACTTGATATCATTATGTATATGAATAAGATATAGCCTATCCATAACAAACAAGGCTCATGTAACAAAACATATAAAAGAAAATGAGTAAGTTAACACCTGAAACGATGATAATTCTAAGATATTATTAACAAATCAATGTTAAATGATCATATATGATATCATATTAATATATAAGATTCTTGTATAATTTAATTACAATTATTTCACCATTATACAGGAGGTTAACCTACCCTCAACCATGTAAATGTTCAAAGTAAGGGTTTATTTCGTAATCTCTTCATTATCCGAGGTTGTTTATACGTAATAATCTACTTGGATCTATTTATCATCCACATCCATGTTTCTTAAAAATGTATTTCAAAACATTTTTAAAATTTACAAGAATATGGGTTAAAGTCATTTATTCCGTTGTTTGACTTTTTATAAGTGTTTTATAAAGGAATATTTCTGTTGTTTTCCAAATAGGTTCCTTTTTAACCTTTTCAACAGAATTAAGGTAAGAATGTTTTTTTAACTTATACGGCGGGTGCGGTTATTTTCCGCCGTTATAAAATCGTCGAAGCTTCCCTTATAAGCTAATAAGAATATTTTCAAAGAAAATGTTTTACTCTTAAATGATTTAAAAATGAATATTTTAAGAATATTTGAAAGGTACTCTTTATCAAGATCATAATTTTAAATGTTTTAACGATTTATCTTTCTAAATATTTTTAATTAATATCCAAATTTTCAAAATGATTTTAAGGATTTATTTATATGGACATGAAGGTTTTGAAATGAAATTTTTTTTTCAAAAGTTTGAAAGTGGTATGGGATACTTTGATTCAAAAATATCTTTTAAATTACTTCCTTTATAAATGTGTGACTTTTCAATGATTTCGAGAAAAGAGATATTTCTCTCAAATAGTTTTGATTTCATCCATGTCAACATACTTTGATGGATTTTAAGCTTATTTGAAGTTGATTTATTATGATAAAAAACTTCTATATTGTATTTAAGGTTTTGTGATATGTTTGACTGTGGATGTGCTATTTTTATACCATTCATGGTTTATGGTGAAAATATTGACATTTCATATGCTATTTTTAATACGAATGTTTATGTTATGTTTAAACCTTTTCATATGGGAATGAATTGGATTTAATATGTGACGGGCGGAGCTCGCTATAGCTCCTCGATGCATCGGTAGGTGTCATGATACAAACTAGTGTCTTGGCACAAGGCCTTGGCAAAATATTATTTGTATTCTTGGCACGAGGCCTTGGCTATGTGGTTATGATAGTCTGGCATTATGCATTCCATCATTATGAAAGTGGTTATTGATATTTCATGTGATTATTCGATTAGTAGAATATCTATGTGAATAAGTAAATGGCATTATTTCATTTTAATTTTTCCATACTATGTTGATGTTTATATTTAAAAGGATTTTGTTTTAGTTATAAATTGCCTTAAATGTTAATGCATATTTTTGAAAGTTTCCGCTATATTGTTATCCTTACTCGGCATTTGAGCTCACCCCTTTTCTATGTTTTATTTTTCCTAGGATGTGAAGAAGTAAGTTATGAATGACCTGTAGGGATTTTATGTGGGGATATGAGTGTGGAATATGGAATCTATGTTGTTTTAGTAGTTTTTCACTTTATGATGTAATGTAAAACTTTATGAATATATCTAGTGTTTCCAAGGCTACTAAACCAATCTTTCTTTCGAGATTTGATCTTTCTTGTGATCATGCCAATGTTATGTAATAATGAACTGACTCTGGGTAACTGGGGTCCGAGCGTTACAAAAACAATTTTAAAATAAAAGAAATATAAATTAAAGTTATTTAAAATAATATTTAATGTGGATTAGAGAATTTGAATACGTTGAAAAATAATATGAATGTGCATTAGGTTTGTAATACTTCCCTGTGATATCCACAACGTAGAAGAAATAATTGAGAGAATATGATGCATTTTATAGGGATATTGATTGTTAATATAATTATTTATCTATTTTGTTGAGACATTAAGAAGATTAAGATGACTAAAGACAACTATAAAAAAATTATGATCTAAAATCTTGGAAACATGAGGATACCACATGCAATAACTATAAAAGACAATATATTTGTTTTCCAAGACTTCAATTGAGGAATATGTTAAGATCGTTTGATTCAGTGACATCGTATAATAGATTTGTGATCTTTTTTATTGTGTTTCTTGGAAAGAATATTTTTAAACTGGGTAGATCCAGTATAACAAATAAATAGAAATATGTAATTATTTTTAAATAGTTTTTTGTTCATGTATGATACCTACCCAACATTTTTTTATTTTATTCGTATAGTGGATAACGTTTTCTTAGACTTTACCAAAACACACTAACGAAAATTTCACCCACATTGGGGGGGGATATTATAAATTTACTATGTACAGATCAATTGACTAATTTTAGTAATTATAGGTTATATGTGTGTTTTGGGTAATCAAATGAAAATAATTTTATATCATAACCTAAAACATGGGTATAGATATTGATAGTGTTGTTTATTAAAGAAAAACAATTCAATAAACAGGCAATAATAATATACCCCTCTCCTAGGTGACTACATGATGCTACAAGGGTTATTAAATTTCAATGGTGTGATAATAATTAATTAACCATTAGGTTCTAATATGAAGAATTAAATAGGGGTTTATAGTGCTTATATTCCAATAGAAGCTATATAATGAGTTATATGATCACATATGATGAGACCCCAAAATTCTAAAGTAAGAACATTGTAAATGATAACATATATGAAACGAAACACTCTCTGTAAAATGGAAAATAAAATTCTATGACTTTATGAAACATTTAATATTTTAAATAAATAATATGTATGATATATTTTTTAATTGACACAACATTTAGTTATCTTGTGTTACACACAAAAATGACTATTTGGTAACTTACGTTACATACAATACAAATTTTTACCAAATACAATTAATATTATTATTCAAAATTAAAATTGTCTCATATACATTAATTTGGAAGTTATGAATAGAGAAAAAACAATTAATAAAGTATATGTTTTTAACAAATATAAATTTAATTCATTGGTTACCAATTCCTCATAAATGAATATAAAGACCAATTGATATAAATGGTTTTTTATAAAAATTTAAATATATGCACCCAAAATAATTTTATACTAATAAATAAAATTAATTACTATTATTTAATTATATCAATAATATATATATACTATATATTCATTAATTATTTTTTATACTTTTCCAATCGATTTGATATTCATGTGATAATAACAAGTAGAATTTGATGCTTAAAAATATATTTTGTTCTAAATAAAATATTTCAACCTTTAAATGGTGTGATAATTTAAAAACTATATATTGAAACTTTTATAAATTTTATTTACAAAAAGGGAATTAATTTTTCATATCATAATTTTAAAACAATCTTGGGGTGAATTTTTGGTTTTTTTAGTAGTATCATTTTTTTGATGAATTGTGAAAAATAAAGAATTTTCTTTAAAATCTAAATTTTTGTTTCAAGTATTAACCGTCATAAATTATATTTGAAATTTATTTTTAAGTAAAACTATAAAAATTATACACTAATAAATAAAATCTGATTTATTGGAATAGTTTTTATTATTAATTTATATTTAAAAATGTTGTAAACTTTTGAGAAATGTTTACCTTAAAAACCCTCTTTCTTATTATATATATAGGATTAATTTAAAATAAATTTTATCCAATTATGTGAATTTAAAAACAATAGATCCCATATTATGAATAATTATTATTTATAATGTTTAATAGGCTTAAATTAATTTTGTACAAAAAAGATGAATGAAAATAGTTAAAATTATTTGTAGTGATTAAGGTTAAAACAAGTTTACTTAATGATTATTATTATAATAATAGGAGTAAATTTAACAAAAAACATTTCCAATACCCAAATTAAGGCCATATATTGTCATTAAATATTCATTTATACAATTTAGTGCATTATGTAACCCTTTTTTAGGAAAAATCAAGAGTACACCCAACTTTTTTTCACAAATGACAAGTATGTCCTCTCCCCCACATAAAAAAAGGACACCCCTACACCCTACTGTCCACAAATTTCAAAACAATTCGTTTAGAAAATATATACAATTATCACTCCCAAAATTACCTATCATCATGATATAAAATTTATATTAGGTATTAGGCCATCCTTTGAAGTCTTTAGTGAATACTTAAGGAGGATAACTAAATAGGAAGTAATGCTCTTCTAAAAGAATTTTTATTTTATTTTCTTCCTCATCTCCATCAATTATTATTATTACCTATTTTATTAATATTGGTAGTATATTTTATATAGTGTGATATTTTTATTTTAAGGGTATAAACAAAAAATTCACATATATTCATCAAATGGGTTATGAAATCATTGTTCGTGTGTATATCAGACTTTTTCCTCATGAACTAATGTCTTAGGTTCATCCATTAACACTCTTAAAGCTTGGAAATAAAGAAATATTTAGAGTTTATATATGATATATATTTTTAATATTTATTATTTTGTTATGATTTTGTAATTATCATGTCACACATACCTTCATACTCTCTATTTTGTTGCAATATGATAACGTCACTCGTGAATATGACGGGCTACTGCCTTTAAAAGAGATGTGATTCATTTAAAATTTACTTTTAATGATTTATGTATTGTTTTAATTAATATATCAAAATACTATAACATAAAAATGGCACACAATAGAAAAAATTTATGTATAAATTAATTTTTTTCTATAAATATGACAAAAAAAGGAAAATAATTTTCATTCGTATGCACGACATATCTTCTCCATTAATGGTGAATTTCATTCCCTATCCCCAAATTTTTGGGATTACTATAAATAAATATCTAATGAAAATATATAATATTTAAATGATGGTTTGAATTCATGTTATTATTAAATCATGATCCACGTAATATGAACAAAATATATCAAGTCAAAGCATAATCCAAAAATAAGGAAATTATCATAGAAAAAATAAAAATAAGGATAGATTATTAAAAAATGGGTGATTAAATGTTATAAACTAATCATACTAGATTTTATAAATATTATTATGGTTATTTTTCACGTTAATAAAATTCTGAAAATCATTATAATGGATTTTAAATAGAGTTAAACCAAATGTTTTTGTAAGGTAATGGATTTGATCTCAATTGACATTCCACATAGATTTATTTGTTATAATGCACCAATTAATTTTTAAGTGGTGTCAATACTACCAATTTTACATGTAATATCATGATTACAACATTTTTAATATAATTTCATGTTTGAATTTAAATTATTTCAATTGAGGATATTTATCTTGAAAATTACCAAATTGTAATAGTTATTGTGGAGTCTCATTTTCATTTTTTATTGTTTAATTTCATTTGAAACAATCACTTAATTGTAATCATTTATCATTAAAAATTTAATTTTTCTTAAATATAAATATTATATTATGTTGTATATGATCATTTCATAACCATATACCATTTTTATGTACAATGATTAGTTTGAAAGTAATTTGATCATCTGAGAAAATATTGAAAAATGAATATTCTTTAATCAATATAGAAATTTGATAGGCCATAATGATTATGAATTAAATTTATTATCTAATATTGAAAAAATACTCGGACATAAAGACATGGGAGGGATCTTGTTAATGATAGCCACATTATTTATCAATTGTCTAATGACACAAATTAATTTTCTAAATCAGAAGGGTTTTTACAGAATAGTTTTAAAATTACTTGAGTGTAGATATCGATGGTAAATTCATCATGTCCCTTGAAAACATCAGTTATCAAACCAAACAAAAATTCCATATTATCAAATATAAATGCCAATTCACTAGTAACTTGAGGAGAGTTCCTGATCTACATGGGTTGGTGACAATAACTATGGCATTAAAAAACATTTTTAAGGAATGATTTCATCCAAAAATATTAAAATAATAGAGTATAATCTGAAAAAATCGTAATATATATATATATATATATATCAAACATTACCTACATATCAAAATACAAGAACACATTAGTAAAATTGATATCCCGGTGGTCTATTACCACCCACCATGTCCCAAGCCAACTACCATTGGTAACCATTCATGGACCAAAAAAATGAATATGAGACCACAAAAACCTACTACAAGATAAAAAAGTGATTCAAACATAAAAAGATACAAGTAGGGTTTTAGAAAAATATTCTAGTAGAATTAAACTAAATATTCTTTTGAATTACGTCACAAGTTAATAGAAATATGCTAAATTATTAGTATAAATTTGAGAGTATGGGGAGTAGTATATGAATAGAGTTTTAAAGAGTTAGAAATTTCTTTTTAAAATGAACTTTGAAAACATTGTATTTAACCATTAAAAATCAAAACATTTTTTTTGAAAATCATTTAAAACCATTTCACAAGCTAAAGTTAAGTAATCAATAAAATAAGATAATATACACCTGATATGGAAGGATGGGTAATAATAAATAAAATAGATTCAAGTTTCATAATAATAATAATAAATAAAGAATGAAAGGAAACTCTAGTTCCATATGATTTAACAAAAAAACAAAAGTGTATTTCATTTTAATAACAAGGTTTTCCATTTCAAAGGAATTTTTAAACAAATCCTGATTTAAAATAAAAATGATGGAATATTTGAAAAAAATGGATCAATATTTTTCTATGAATAATAGTTTATATAAATTCACAATTCAAGTAAAACTGTTACAATAATGAAATATATTCATTTAATATATAGAAAAGTGAGCAACACAATCAAATTCTTCACTATGTAGGATTGTTCAAGGCTATAGGGTCCCAACAATAAGGAATAGTAATGTATGTGCATACATCCCTTGAACCAAGTCTAAGAGGACTCATCACTATTTCTAAGGGACACATTGTGCTAAGATCTTGTTTTAGAGCCTTTTAAAATCATAGAGCGTTGTCCAAATAACTCACTAACTACCAAATTGTTGTCTGTGCTCTAGTAAAAAATCAAGGATGGTAAATTTCTTTTAAGGATACTTAACTAAAAATTTAGTTCTATTATCCATTTCAAATATGAAAATTTTCAATTTAAAAACCATAACATGATTTTTTTATTAAAACATGTCTTTTCAAAAAGATGAAATCTTACATTTTACATCAAAACCATTTCAAATCAAATTTTCACTAATATTGATTCGAAACATTATCATGAAATTTCACAACATATATTCACAATGTATATTCGACAATTAAATTTTCAGTCAAATTCCTTCAATTTCTATTAAACCTTTAAATTCAATGTCATTATTTCTTTTCACAATTTTCCATCACATTTCAATTCAAAACCTTTTAAATAACATCAACATTAAAAAGGGTAATAATACCCACTTCCTTTCCGAATTCATCAATAAAATACCAAATGGTCCATTAAAATGTTCATAAATTAATTTCAAATTATGTTAAATAATTAAATATTTAAAAGGGTAATAATAATTTATTCCATTCACAATTCATTAAAAAAATTCTAAACGGGCCGTTAAAGCATTCATTTATTTCAACGAATCCCTAAATAATATAAAAGATGTATTAAAATTTTAAAAGGAATGAATACAATTTAAAACAAGTCTTATACCCTCTTTCCATGAAGATAAATCATTTATTTCAAATAAAAAAAACACCCATTTAAAAATACACTCAAAATCATTCAAAGGGACTTCTTAGTCAATTAATAATTTCATTTATTTAAAGAAATTTCTAAAATTTTAAAAATTTTAATTCATTTAATTCAATTAATATTCCCTCAGATAATAAATCAATTCCTAGGACATATCCCAAATAATAAATCAAAACCCAGGTTAATACCATCAATTTAACCAAAAAACATTTCAGAAGTTCTTTGAAAATAAATCCAAAAAAATATGTAATTTTAAAAATTCATAAAATGTTTATAGAAATCAAGATTATACCCATATAATTATATCCATATTTAAGTCTAAGAGGAATTTTCCAATGAAGAATTTATGAGGATATAAATGGATGAATTACACAGAACATCTGTAAGGAATTTTGATTCATGTATCTATGAATTTGTCTAGAAATAATGAATTAAAAATAAAAGTAAAATAATTCAAACACCTACTTAGAAATTAAGGAATCCAACCACAAAAAATATGATATGTATCACCATCGATGGAGATCACCATATCTAAAAATAAATATGCCCAAAGAAGAGAGAGGAGAGATTAGATCAACAATTGCTCTTTAATAAATCAATTCAAAACAAAACCAAATCATTTCCCAACCTTTAAAAACAATTATTCAATATAATAAGGGAGTAACAATATCAATAATAATAGAAATCCTTACAAGATGACCACTACATCCACTGGCACTTTGATTAGCCAAGATATGATGTTTGGAATGATTAAAATGGATCTAGGGGTTCCCAAAAGATGGAGAACCAATTTTGGTTTGAGTGGGAGTAGTTTGCAGTTAATTATGGGGATTTTGGTATTTTAATTAATATCTTCATAACATTAATAACTATGTTCATGATTTCCTAGGTTAAGATTCATGATTAGCACTGACCATGATCAACTGTGAACCCAGAACAAAGCCACTAAATTGGTTGCAATATTTTGATGCACACTTTGTCCAAACGTGCAACCATCAAGTGACCCCATACATTCCATGTTGTACACTTTTTCAAACAGTTTTCAAACCATGAACAATCTGTGCATAGGCCCATAAACCATTAAAAAATATGAATATAATCCATAAATGACCTATAATAATACCCAATCATTTAGCAATCAAATAAATAGGTCATAACACATATCAAAAGTAATGGGATGCTAAAACATCCCCACCATAAAAATTTATTTCCCCATAAAGAATCAAGTTCGAAATATAGAGCATGATAAAACAATAAGAACAACCTCACTCATCTGGTGAGGTGAACTATCCATAGTCTATAAGTGAGACAAACCCTAAGGATAAAAACACACACAACTCCATGTTCAAACCTCAAGATCATCACAGGTATCTATGCATGATAAAATAATATACACCATGTATAGGTCTCCCCACTATATAAATATTCAACATAATGGTATAAAATAGGAGACAAGAATCTACCTTGAAACTAGAGAGGTTACTTAAAAAATTCTATAAAGATAATCATCTAATACAATGAATCCACAACTAAGGGAAATAACATGCATGTAATTCTACCATGGGAAAGTACTAAACAGTAATCTAGGATTTTTTAAACCAAGCCACAAACTTCATTGAGCTCATTAAAACAAATGCTAGGACTGAGGTGTGACCGATCGATCAAAAATACAAATTTTCCATGTTATATAAGGGAATTATCATGTTCTATCCAAGTCCAATAAAAAAAATATCACACTACTTGGTTAGTGCACAACTTTGAACTATTCTCACACATGGGAGATCATAAAACAAATCATAATTGATTTCTAAACATCAAATAAAAACAATATAAATGTCGGGAAAAAACAAACAATATGTTTAGAAAATGAAATCATTATTAAATCACCAATAAAAAAATTATCCAATCCATGTTACATAATATACCCTAAAAAAGAAATCAAAGAAAAATGTTTCCAAAAAAAAGACATGCCATAAGAAGGAACAAATAATTTATTTTCCACTTCAATATCAAAAACAAAAATCTAGATCAAATTTAAAATATCTAGAATCTACAATATAACAACCGAAATATCTTCCACTATATGAAAATATTCACTCTAAGGCCTATCGATGTATTCTTATTATCATGAATCATATAATACCCCTCATTAAAGATATGATATTCCCAAATAAAATTTCCCATTACAGTCACCCAACATACAATACCTCATAATGTTACCTATGTGTCCACACCATTTATAACATCTTGGATTTTTGAAACACAACTTCATAGAATGATCTGGTGATCCACACTGGAAAAACATGGCAGTCCTATTCTTTTAGTAAAGTGGCTGAACATTATCAATTAGAATATGGAATTTATTGATTCCTATTTTTTCCCTATATCAACTTTAGCAAGAAATTCCCTTTCTAGTATCTCTTGATAAGATACCAACCATTATACTGTTATAGTAGTAACTCATTCTGGACAAAGACCTATTATAAAATCGTTAACCTTAATAAATTTATTTCCAATAATACAAGGTAATAAACATACCAAAAGTGATATGTTTTTTGCATACATAGAAACTCATAGATAATCATGATTGAAACTCAAGAACACAAAAAATTCCCCCTTCTTCAATTCCTTAGGATTCTAAAAATAAAAGAAGATTGACTTGAAGAATTATCATGAAACAATTTCATACATACCATAGCTAATAAAAAGTTTCTACCATGCTTGCCCAGGTCCCTCAAATAAAGAGTGGAAATAATTAAACATCACAAATTCAAGAGTCTTGAGAGTATTGAATATCCAATCAACATAATCAATCCAACACACTGCCTCAAGACAAACTCATTAAACTTTATAATAAGGTGGAAGGCAATATAGGAATTAAAATATGTTTTTTCAATTATTTAATGTTTCTAAATCCACCAAACTATATGGATTTTGAGTATAGTTGTTCACCAGGGATTCAACTTCTAGAAAACATGATGAACTACTCAGAGGATTGGACTGATGGAATAACATTATATCTTTCTTGAAGAACATTCTTGGAGACATTACCGATCATGAATAAACACATGCATATCAACTCAGGAATAAAATAACATTCAAAAAGTGATCATAATATTTGAAACATATTAGGAACCAAATTTTTAGAAAAATTTGTTGATTTCAAAATGCAAAAGATTTCACCATTTATAGAAAATTATTCATTCCTATCAAAATGATAAATATTTTTGAAAATCATTTATAGTTTCAAAAACACTTTATCATTACATGTAAAATATTACATGGTTTTAATACCATTAATACCATTTTTAAATTAGGAAAACCATTATTATTTTAAATCCATTACAAGAAAAAAATTTATTCTTAAAACTCTTTTTTAACAAATCACATATTATTCTTTGATATCTAATTTTCAAAAAAAAGAATCATTAAACTCACTTTTTATTCATTGAATACATTTATCAAAGAATGTACAATGACCTTTTTAAACACATTATTTTATTTCACAAATAATTTATATTTTTCATCAAGGGATTAAATTTCAAAAAAAATTATGATCATGAAACAACCCACATCCATAACCCACAATAGCACCCTCATATAATGGAATTAAATTATTATAAATTGGATATAGTATCAATTTTATAACCAAGTTTAAACTATAGGAGTGATGGTCATATGGGATGGTAAAGCAAAAACCGTTATAAAAATTGTTCATGGTTTGATTTATAAATAATTCATAAGGATTCATCACAGTTTAATAGAACAAGGAAACATTATGCCACTATGTCCATCATTTCATCTAGGTTTAAAAATCCATTAAAGATTCCCCAAATCAACTATAGTCTCATTGGAAATCGAAATGTATTTTTTCATCTGAAAACCAATTACGAAACAAATGGTGTAAGTCCCAACATCCCTAGTAACTCAGGTCTCACTATGAAGGGGTGGTGATCAAGAACTCTCTCACAGACTACCTTTGGTTTCCCAAAATATTCTTAATCTCATTTCTACAAGGATATAACCCAAATAATATATGTTGTTAAAATTGAAGTATTTAACTTTAATTAAAGGCAATTTCTAATACTATTTGTGTTGATCCAACCGAGAATACCATATAATCTGATATCTGAGGTGATTAACCACTAACCTAATGAGAGTTCCCAATATCCAAAGTTTGGTGAGAAGAACCTGGGCATTAAAAAATAACCATTGTGAATAACTTAAAACTCAATAGGGTAAAATAACAAATGCAAAATTCATAAAAATCATCATATATATATATAGCGAACAATATATACATATCAATTAAAATGAGAGAGTAAGAAAATTTAATGAAGAATATGACCACTGCAACCCATATACTTATGGTCCAAATCCACCCACCATGTCCCATGTCGCCCTAAATTTGTCCCAAAAACAATCCCACAAAGTAATAAATGTAAAAATAACATGCTATAAGATAATAAGGGGCAGCAGACACCAAATGGTGCAACTAGGGTGTGAGCAAAAATCCCCAATATGATTACACAAAAATTCTATAAAATTACATCATAAGTTCAACAAAATATCATAAAAGTGGAGTAAAAATGGGATAGTAGGATTATTAGTTTAATAATAGATTTCTAATAATTTAAAAAATATATATTAAACTAAAACTGTAAAATATGTTATTTCACCATTTAGAAAAAACATTTCCATAAAATGGTTTGAAAACTATTTCACAATCTAAAGTCTAGTAATAATGAATTTATGAATATATGCACCAGATATTTAAATAGGAATATGAATAAATTAAATAGATTAACGTTGCATAATGAAAATAAATGAAGAAATAAAGGTAACCCCAGTTCTATTTGGTTCAATAAGAAATTATATAGATTTTCTTTTTAAATAAAAAATTTTTCATTTAAAAAATATATTTAAAAAACCATGATTTAAATTTCAAATGAAGAAATTTTTATAAAAAAATGGATGAGTAAATTATTTTATGTAAAATAGTTTATATAAATTCACTAGTCATGTAAACAAGTTAAAAATTAGAATATATAAATTTAAAATAATAACAAGTGAGAACCATTGACATATTGTTAATTAGGTACAATAGTTCAATTCTAAAGGGACTAAACACAGTGAAACATAGAAAATATTTACATATGTCCATTGATCCATGAATAAGATGACTTCATGACAATTGTATAAGGGATGTGATATGATTATATGATGTTTCATAATGTTTTAGAATCATAAATTTTTGTCTGAATAACTCACTAACTACATAAGTCTTGCATGTGAACTGTAAAAAACAATGATGAGAACATTATTTTATGGAATCTTAAAATACAATTACATCCCATTATTGATTTCAAATATTCCAATTTTCCATTTATAAACAAAAATTGGATTTTAATAAAAAAACATTCTTTTTCACAAATATGAAACCCTAAGGTTTCCATTATAACCATTTTTAAATCAATTTTCAAAAATAATGAATTCAAATGAAGTCATTAAATTTAACAATTCACTTTAAAAATATATATTTTAAAATTAATTTTCAAAATAATTCGATCAATTTCATAAAAAATTCACAATTTAACAGAATTCGAGTTTTCACAATGTTCAATAAAATTTAAATTCAAAACCATTTAAATAATATCAACATTCAAAGTGTATCTATACCCCCTCCATTTCACAATTCATCATCAAAATGAAAAAATACCATTGAAATAACCATAAATTAATTACAAATCCTTTTTTGAAAATCAATATTTAAAATGGTAACTATACCCGGTTCATTTCTAAATTCATCATAAAAATACCAAATATTCCTTTAAAAAATTTATTTAAAATAAATCCTAAATCATTTAAAGAATGTATTATTTTTTTAAAAGTATTCAATATATTTCAAAACATGGCTTTACATCCTCTTTTCATGATGATAAATCATTTATTTTAAATAATCCAATAACACTAATATCAAAACAATTTCAAAATAATTAATGTGGGGTTCTTTTTTATTTAATAAATTCAAGAATTTATAACTATTTTTAAAATATAAAATATTTCAATTAATTTAATTCAAATCATGGATGCTAATTTTAATAAATTAAATATTGGGTCACATCCCATTTAAAAAATAAAAACCCCGACCAAATATCGTAATTTCACCAAAACAACCTTTTAAAATTTCTATGAAAATAAATTCAAATAAACATGGCATTTAAAATTTTCGTAAAATAGTTATATATATATATATATATATAAAGATTATATCCATTAATTTAATTCCATTTTGAATTCTAAGGGTAATTGGTGAAAGAATATTTTTTTTGGAATTAAAGGGATGAATTCATTATAAGATGTGTATGGAATTAGTAAAAATGTATCTTTGAATTTCTCTAGAAATAATGAATTAAAAATAGAAATAACAGAGATACCTAAAAGGAAATTAAAAAATCCGGCCAAAAAAAATATGAGATGTATCTCTTTTGATGGAGATCATTTGATCTAAGAAGATAGAACATTAAAGAAGAGTATTGAGATCCAATATATATAATTCCACCTGAGCAAATAAATGACCCATAAGAATCAAGAATTTAAATACATTTAGGAATAAGTAATTTTGAGAACAATAAATATCAATTATCAAGATGATTAGAAGACAATATAATATGATCACTACTTCAATTGGCCCTTCGATCAACCAAGAGATGTGGTTTGGGAAGCCAAATATATCTCTATGGATATCCCAAAAGTGGGAGAATCAATTTAAGTTTGATTTCGAGTAGTTTTTGGTGAATTGGGGGGAGTTTGATTTAGAATATAGTTTTCCTAAAATTAATTACAATGTTCAAAATTTACAGGGTTATGTGACATGGTTATCACTAACCATGAAAAAACCATGCAGCCAAAACAGAGCCATAGGAATTGTTTCACAGTTTCACTGCACAATTTTTCAAACAATGAATCGACCATGTGACCCCCTATATTCCAGGTTACACACTTTATCAACTTGTTCTTAAACCATGCTCAAATCTTTCACATTCCTCAAAACCCAAAAAAAATGCTCGAAAAAATTACAAAATGATCTGTGAAGATACCCAATCATTAGGTAATCAAATAAATAGGTGAAAACATAGAAACAAGTAATGGGATGTTATACATGATTTATAATAAATAAGAGTTACCTTCATTTATATTCAATTATTATTATCCATGATATTTTCACTATAAGGAAATCTATAGTTGAATTTCATTATCACCTTATTGATTAAATGACATTTTTTAAAAATTATATACATTTCCATTTTTATTATTACTTATATAGTAATTTAATGATAATTTTATTTCAGTTTTTTATATTTCCATATATATTATTCATTATTGATTCATTATATCATTAATTTTACTTGATCCTAACTAATCATTTTAGCTCGACTATATATTTCGTCCATTCCATAGGTTTTGAAAAATAGATATTCGAATGAGTATTCGTGGATAAAATTTATTATATTTCATTATGTTTTATGTTTTATTTTTTCCACCAATATAATATGGGAATCATGTAAATATAAATGTTTTCTAAAACATATAAATTAATTATTTTTTGGGGATTTTAATCATGTATCTATCTTAGTGTTATAAATTAAGGCACCCTCTTTGAGCTAGTGAAGATAGGTTCTTTTGAGTTTGTATTTGAGAAAGTTTAATAGAATCCTCGGGAACTATATTTTGGAAAACATAGATTAGAGAACATAATACAAATATAGATTTTAGGTGAAGTATAGAATAATATTATAATTTTTCTTTAGTTAGATATTATGGGGGTCTTTCTAAAAATACATACCTTTCTAAATACTACTTGTAGAAGTGTTTGTGGAAAAAATGTTACTATGGGTAATAACATTTTATATGGTGTATCAGGATTGACTTGAGAGTAACATGGTACAGAAATAAGGTCCTTAATACAAAAATGGTTTGTCACACCCATGGATATTCTTACGATAATTCATATTTTCATTATAAACCATTATGAAGGATTTTAAAGTAATGATATACCAAATGGAACAATGTTTATGATAGTGAGATTATTTGTGGGAAACTTTTTAAATTTATCATAATTATTTACTTGTTTTGGGATTAATCATTAGGTTATGTTATGTTATGATCTAATATTTTGAATTCCAATATATCAAAATAACACCTGTAAGGAAGAAGGGTGTCAATATTCCTATCCAATGAAATGGTTTCACTACTAAGAAAGCTAATATAGCTAGTATTGGAACTAACAAATTTATTGATATATTATTGCAGCCTAATCATGTTATGAAAAATTACCTTTCCCATATTGAGAAACCTATCCCATAATGATATTCTTCAATAGTAGATCTATTTATGTGACAGAGGTCCCCATCATTTAGTCTTAATACTAATCTAATGGCAGATAAGAAATGGATTATGTATTTTAAGAACATATTTATAGAATTGGATTATGGTGGAAATTATAAGGTCACACATGACTATTATTTTCCCAATGAATATAATGATTTATGGTGGTCATTATTCTAGAATAATAGAGATAATGAGGAATTAAATCTCATGTAATGAAAAGCATTTAAGAAGAAATTATTTGTCTAATATATCCCTTTCTAGAATAAAACTAAGATGAACAGAAATTTCCATAGCTGAAAACAAAAGGAAAAATGGAATTTTTTCACAGTATGAATCTAAATATAAATGTTTATCTATGTGTTATATGGATTACATATGTAAAAAAAGTTAAATAATGAACAATTCGTTTATGGGAATAATCTATTGTGTCCAATGGGATCTTCTTCTCAAATATTTTATTTATAGGAATAAATAGTTTTATATGGTATCACAGTATTGAAATAATTATCCATGTATTATATATTCAATTGTAAGACATTAAATAATTTGATGATAGATAAAATAATGGATAATGGGAACAGGGGAAGTAAGGATTTTCCCATATGTAATAATTGTGGAATGAGTCACCCGTGTGAATTTTAGAAGGGATTGGGAGTTGGTTATTAGTGTGTAGAAAAGGGTCACTAGGATAAATAATTAAAAGGGAATAAATAAAACACTCCGATAATTTATTTAAATTGTAAGAAAATTGGGAACTAATCAAATTAATTAACCAAGAAACAAAGGAATTTACCTTATAAAATCTAAGGGATGAAGGTAAATCTTACGATATTATGAAATTGAATGATTAATTATTAATATTATTAGGTATTTTGATCCATGAATTATATTGTAAATTTATTTTCTATGATATTCTCATCATATTAATTATGAAATATATAATTATTGTACTCTTGTACTATTTCATAAGGAAATTGAATGAATGTATTGAATTTTATAAATAAAAGTAATTCAGTAGCATGTTGAATTTTATTTAAGAAATTTGGTTCAGCTAAAGATAAGCCTTAATATATTATTAATACTGAAAAATTGATGTTTAAATAAACAAATGATTGATATGGATAATGTAAATTGAATACTAAAAACTAACTTAGAACTAATTAATTATAAGTTCATTTTTTAATTTCATTAATCTTTTTTATAATGTTAAGAATATTAATATTCTGAAATGGACATACGGTCATCCATTTTTTAAATGGATTATGTTGACATTTGGATGAGGTTTTAGATATTAATTAAATAATTCTCCATGTGATACAACTTATGGTAATAGATAAAATAGAAATAGTTGAATGGAAAACAAATGGGTGAAATATTTCTTATTAAATGTATCAAAATAAAGTAATTATATACCCTCATGAAATTTACTCACATTTAATGAAATGGAACACGAAACAAATATATATATATATATATATATCATATTATACTCATATATAATGAATCATTTGGTTATTTAAATCATCACAGATTTTTGTTTTTTATTCCCTTAAATTTCCATTTATCATTCACATGTTTATTATCAATGAACTATATTACTCTCCTTCAGTAATTGTATGTTTTCTTTTTTCTAGGTCCATTTTTTTATTTCCCAAAAATGTTCTCCAACTTGAACACTGATTTATGTGATTATTTTATATAACATTTCTACCGCCCTTTCTCTTTTATTAAGAGTATATTTTTAACTCTACCATGATGTAGTTTTTTCTATCGTGGTAAATTAAAATATCAAAAACCTATATTTATAAGATCATGTATAAATTATGAGTATTCAATTTAAATAAATTTGGTAGAATGTATAACCCAGAAATTTGAATGTTGGAACATTGTAATTGAGAGTGTGTTTGACACACAACACAGACTATTGATAGGAATATAACCTAAAATAAATAATAATACATTTAATATTTTAATTAAATTAAAACAATGATATATATTTAAATTCATGAAACACATAGTTATCTTATATTTCAGGTAAAAATGAATTTCTACGATAACTTATGTTACATATAAGATCATAATTTAATATATATTATTAATATTATTATTTACAATTAATACTCTCTCACAATAATTCAATTTGTGGTTATTAATAGTGTTAAATAAATTATGAAAATATATGGTTTAAAAAATTATAATATGAAATCATTGGTTACATATTAATTTCAAAAAAATAAAAAAATTTAATATTAAAGAAATGTTTGATTAAATATTCTTTATATACAGGTAGAGTAGTTTTAACCAAATAAATCATATTAATTACTATTTTTGAATGATATTAGTGGTATTTAAATATTGTTTTTTATAATTGTTCTTTAGATTCATCTAATAGATATTATATATCAATGTTAAGTAGAAATCCATTTTTACATACAAATAAGTGTAATTTTTAAGGCAATTTTCTTATCGTAAAATGGATCACATAATTTCAATTTTTTACACTTTTATAAATTTTAATTTACAAATTAAAATTAAAATTTTTAATATTTAATTTCAAGATTATATTTGGGTGATTTTTTCATATATTTTTGAAAAATTTTGTTTTGGTTGAATAGTGAAATATAATTAAATTTAATTAAAAAATACATTTTAGATATAAATGTTTATAGTGTTAAATTATATTTGAATTGGTTTTAATGAAATATTAGATCAATTATAAATATTTTAATCTAATTTATCTCATTGGAATAATTTTAATATTTAATTTAGATATAAAAACATAGTAAATTTTTTAAAATTTTCACATTAAAACCACTATTTCTCATCACACGTTTGGGATTAATTTAAAAATAATTTTTTCCACTTATGTTAATTTAATATGGAAAAATGGAACCATTATTTGTAATAATAATAATTTATAATGTCTAATAACATCAAACTATTTTTTATCACAACCATTTGTAGAAATTGTTAAATTTAATTACAGTAGATAAGGTATAAATGAGTTTACTAAAATATTATACTAAAAATATAAAATGTAAATATCACCCAACACATGACCAACACCCAGTTAATGGACATATTTCGACCTTAAAAATTATTTTTATAATTGTCTTATTATTTAATCTGTTATTAGCTAAAAATTTGGGTACACATAATTTATTTCAAAAAATTCTATGTATGCCATCTCCCCCGCTTATAAAAGGTCACCCACTATCCCCCTAACATCACACAATCAAACACAATTATTTAGACAATAAATAAAATAATTACAAAATAACATACATACATTTATCCTTGAATACTTATCTTGGTTATAAATTCATCCTATGAAGGCATTAGCGTGAACCTAAGAGGATACTCGAGGAGTAGGTAATGTTCTTCTAAAATCATTTTTATTTTATTTCCTTCTCCACCACTATAAATTGTTATTATAAAATTATTATATAATAAAATCATTATATAACATTTAAATATATATTTTTATGTTATTTATAAAACATAAAACTTAAATCACTTCCATCAAATGGGTTATGAAATCCTTATTCAAGTGTACGGAAAACTACCGCCTCACGAACTAATGTCATTTGTTCTTCAATTATCACTTTAAAATGCAGAAAATAATGATGGATTTATAGTTTATATATTATATATATGTTATTTTTTATTTAATTAATCTTTTTTTAATTTCTATATAACACATACATTCATGCTTTCTATTTTTTTGGAAACACGATTATGTCACTCGTGTGTACGGAGGACTATCCCCTTGCATAACACTATGATCCATTCACACTTTACATTGAATACAATAACGATGGTTTTAATAAAAATAAGTGATATATATGATATAAATGTAATTTTTAAATGATAATATATATATTAGATTTCATTTTTTCATTCAACGCGATAAGAAAATGGTAAGAACATTCATCCTAACGCCACCCCTGTTGTTTCCATGAACGGTGTACTTCATTTACAATCACCAAATTGTATAGATTACTATAAATACATATTTAATGAATATATATGATATGTAATTAATTAATTACATTTACAAATGGTGGAAATCAAATTCTATAAAATAGGAACAAAAAATAACATTTCAATAAAATACTCAAAAAAAAAGGAAATTAACACCCATAATAATGAAAATAAAGAAATATTATAAAAATGGAGGATAAGATATTTTAAAAGGATCATATATGTTATTATAAATATTAATATATTTCTAGTTTAAGTTAACAATATTATTAATATCAATATATAGTAATTTAATGAGTGTTCAACCAAAATGATGTGTAAGGTAAAAGATTTCTTCTCAATTTACATTCCATTGATGTATATTTGTTATTTTGTGTAACTTCTTATTACTCATATAAAATGTATGTTTATAAACTTGTTACGGTTTTAATTTTTTATTATATAAGTTGGGTTAAGAATCAAACCAGAGGATACCTATAATGGTGAAGTGATGGATTTGTGAGAATGTCGGGCACAAGATCTGATAGTTATGCAACCTAATGCAGATTTAAACATCGTGAATTATTTTTACATGGTGTGTAATCCATAAATGGAAAAAATAATTTTTTTAATCAAAATGTGATGGATTTTTAGAGATTATGGGACTTATCAGTTACACTATGTGTAATTGAGTTATGTACCATAAAATTCTTTTGGGTTATTTTTTAAACAGTATGTCTGGCTGAAATATTTATTTTTCATCCACTATGATTCCTTTATCATGACATAGAGCCATCCCCAGGATATTCTGGGAACCTCCAACCCCTTCTATATTTTTCATTTGGCTATTTTTTATTGTTTCAATGATGATGTTTCTTTCCAAGTAAATATTCTTCATGCATAACCTTCTATTTTTATATTCCTTCAATGGATTTCGAGGGATCATCTTGAGTTTGATTGATCTATGCATTGTGTTGTTGAATATCATTTCTAGGTTGAGTCCCCAGATCGTTTGTGCCTTCAATCTTGTTAGATAATTTAATTGGGGGAGTTTTTTTCATGATGATGGTATTTGGTTCCATTTTGATGACCAATTAATATTCACATTATAATATTTTTTTTATTTATATGGTTTGAATTACAATGAAATTGATTAATTTTACCTAAATGTATTTCAACCCGTTTGTTGGAGAAACCCCAATTTCATTAGATTGGGGTTTTGAAATTTTTTTTTGTCATGATGTTGGAAAACCTCCAATTATATTGAATTGGGTTGTGTTTATGTAAAATATAAAAAGATAAAAAAATTTATTTAAATTGTGAAATGGATTTGATGGAATGTTGTAAAACCCCAAAATTACATTGATTTGGGTGTTTTATGAAATTAATGGAATTTTATTTGGAACATAAAATTTTGAATTTTATTATTTGAAATTGGATTAGAAAATTTCATGAATTGGTATCAAATACATATTTTTGAAATGTGGATTAAAAATGTTTTCAAATATACTTCAGAGTTTTATCTTGGAGAAAGGAGTGATTTTGATTAATAAACAATTATGGGTTTTAACTAGAAAATGGAATATTCTAAATAGACAATGGAATTGAATTTTATTTAATAGAGTTTTAAAATAAATTCTCCATAATTATTTTTTACTTGAGCACAAGCAAGCCTTATTTAGCTACTGAGTTTTATAGATGACACGTTACAATTTATATCATTCTAAAACATTATATCATCACATCGCATCCAATAGGTTATAGTGATGATTCCTCATTTTCACGAGTTAAAAGGGACCTATGTACATTCAACAATTCACTATGAGTGTGCCATCATTATATCCAATAAATTTCATACCTTATTAGGATCGTGACTCTGTTTCTCTCTTGTTATTATTTAAAATGTATATTCCATTATTGTAAACTATTTTCCTTACCTTTTGATTTATTTAATCATTATTATATATAAGCATTTCTTTAATCCATTTTGGTAAATGTACCATTTTTGAAAATTATTCTATGATTAAAGGTAAATTACATCATATTAAATGTTTTTCCACTATTTAAACTATGTAGCCTAAATTTCTAAGGTAATTTATATATTTATATTTGTATGTTTTATTTGTGCCAAACATATTTATTTGAAAATTGAAATCATTCTGGGTGAGTACCAATTCCTCTATGGGTAGTGGGAGATCTAGGTGGTTCTTCTGCTGGAAATTAATCCCCCTTGATGGGTCCAGTGGCGGCACATCCTCAGCGGAGATGTACCCATCAAGAATTCCCATCTCATTCTCCCCTCCCGACAGATCGGTCATGTCGACCGCCACTCTTCTCGGGGGCTTGTCCTCACTATCGCCAAGTGAGTCGAGTTGCCGGCGAATCGCACTGATGAGGAAAGAAGCGTACTGCCCCCAGCCACAGACTTGCACGTGGGGGTATCCTCCTCAATAAATTTTCGGAGTACATGGAATATCTGAATGCATTGCCGTTGGAGGGCCCTGTGGTGTCCAGGTGACTTAGGGTACCGGACCGCGGGGAGCATGGCCAGGTCAACCAGACGGCATTGTTCTCCGATATATGCAAGGTAATCTTGGCTCCTGGGATAAGTCACCCGCAAGTGGTGAAGATGGAAGTGAGTCGCCCAGTGGTTCCGATAGAAACATTCAAACTCCGTTGGGTTGAGCGATTCTGGCGTACCAAAATTTGGTCCTACGACCGGCCAAAACTTCTCCGGGAAGTGGCCTTCTACGAGGATGGTCTAGAAAATCCTCAGGTCAGATTCAAGGTCTAGCCCTTTATTTTCCCACTTTTCAGCTGATGGTCGCTGAGGAACAGGTAGTGGCACTGAGGTGGGCCACTTGGACGGTAGATTGGCCAATGGAGAATACGAAGATCGGGCTAATTTGATGCCGAATCTTGGGTTGTCCTCTGCAGGTTTTAGCAATCTGGCCGCCCTGTCATGATAGGATGGACTGGAAACAAGGGATCCCGACACAACATAATCATCCGACGAGGGTGGGCCATGTCGTGGATCTCCTGCCATTGACCCCCAAAATAGCTCTCCATAGCCTCGATCCAAGACAAAGGGTACTTCTGAAGATGAGGGCAGTGACAACATGGTTGGCCCTGGGAAACATGCCAAGGTCTCATCCTCTGAGATATACCTTCAAAGGGAAACAAGGATCTTGTGGATCTCACATTCGGGGAGTACGAGGCTGATGCACCTCGTTCCATCCACATCCCCTGACTCGGAGGACTGAGGAGATGCTTCCCGCGATTAGCGGGATTCTGCTTCGAAGTCTGGGAAGCGGACTGGTCTGATTGTTGCTCGGCCATCTCCAGAATACCTATTACAGTGGCGAAGAACCATCATCCTACCCCTAGGTGGATCCTTAGGATATGGCTGACTTCCGACATGGGGTCCTCTGGCTGTACTAGTGGTGGGGCAGAGAGGGTTTCCACCTGAGAAAGCTGGGGTGCGAGGAGCATCTGGACAAATGTCGAAAGGGACATGGGGAGGACCTTCGTGCTAACGAGTTACCAGACATGTAATGTATCAATATCAGCAGTCTGTGGCTGGGGGATTGACCTCGTACTTGGTGTAGTGATCACGGGATAGATCCACATATGGAGTGTTGCTGTCACAGTAAAGTCCCTCTTTTGGGTTGATGGTGGAACGAGGAAGACCTCCAAGTCATGATTGGAAGGAGGGAGGACCCGCACCTTCTGTAGTGGTGGAATGGAGCAGGCCTCCGTGTGGGGTGGCAGTACTGTGGATTGTTCTGCGACGGCCATAACCTACATCGACGATCGGGAGAGTGGACCCAGCCTGCCTATGGGGTGTTTGGGGACTCGATCCTGGTCGGGCGTGAATCTTTCCCTACTCAACGTATGCAGGGAGTTAGGGATATGAGTCAGCAGTGGTTCGGGCCATAGTAGTTGATGATGTTGACACCCCGTGGCAAGCATCTTCTTCCATTCGCACCTGATGCTGGCGTCAGGTCAATTGGACTGGAGCCAGTGATGCAGGCATGTGGATTATCTGCTCCACGGCTCAGGGAACTAGGGAGCGGCACTGACGTGGCCTATTGGGGTCCCACACAGGGAGCCCTTGAAGCGGGACTCCAATTGGGCCGACCCATACATCCCCTAACTCATTGGCACATGGGAGGGTGCTCTCAAGGTTCTTTGGGGACCATCACACAAAGCGATTGAATTTTGGGGTGGGGACTAGTGGATCCCGGCATGGCCCTCATGGGTGGCATTGAAGGTGAGGTGCAGCTGCCTCAAGATCCAATCGGGCCATATCCCTGGTGGGGATGATCCCCTCCTCCTCATACCTGCGTACAAGGTCATTAATTACCCTTCTCTAGATAATTTTTAATGGGGATAGGGGGTGTGGGTGTCCAGTAGTTATGGTGGTCGGGGCCTTCATGGAAGAGGCAAAACCATGCAGGGTAGCCGCGTTGATATTTCCCCTTCCCCAGCGTCGGCGGGTAGGTGATCGATCTCCGAATGCAATGACTTGATTCCTGAAATCAGGGAGATGAACTCATTAATACTTCTAAGAAAAAGAAGAAATATCATGTGCCCTAGCTCCATTCCATTTTCTGTGGTCGGCCAGAGGGATCCATTCTGACAATGTCGCAGAACAGAATTCTCAACGTCCCGATAGTCCCAGCTTCTGGAGAGTTTCACATAATGCCTGTTTGGTGGGACCTGATACTGGATGATGGGGTTAGATGTAATTTTAATCCATTAATGCCCGAACACTACTAGAATCCCGGCTCATGAGAGGATATTCACGTCAAGTTCACCATTTTATGTTTCCGACCCTTTCATCAGGGTGCGGGCAGGAATTCGTCATGCATAGGACATGCTACTGCTACCTGGCATTCCCACATTCCAATGGAGGGTAGCATACGCTCCTTATTCAGGGACTTCTTCTCATTAATTGAAATGGGATGATGGGATATCGATTATTCCTTCCGTGGATTCCTCCTCAGATCTCATCACCTAGTACGAGCCTCCCTCATAGATTTAAGACGTAGTTCGTGAAAATATTCCCATTGCCATATCTTCATGAACACCAGTCCATTACACTGCTTTTGTTGGGATGCTCCGAGGAGTTTGGGCTGGGTAGCATACTTTGGTTAAGAGTGTAGTCACGCTGGATATCACTAGCATGTCTTGACCCTGGGGGATTGGCATGCCTGTCTTATGTCCCTTATCATAGGTATTCTCAAGGGAACAGAAGCCTGAGGCATCCCACATCAAATGTAGAGAATCCTATTCAACAGGCATTTATCTGAGGTTTTCCTCAGTTCCCATGTTTAAAATAGGGTATACTACAAGTTTAACATCCAACAGCAACATATCGGATTGATCAGATCACTGATAAGAGTGGATCAGACTGAGGAACCCCCAGGATAGAACACCAATGTTGGGGCCAGCACGTGGGCGGGTTCCCAAATATTTTGGAGGGGAATGAGGTGGCATGATCCCACCCGGATGTGGTGGCGTAGGTAAGAATCAGGATAGATGATGGTCATGGTCTTGAGCCTTGAAGAGACTTCCTACAAATCCCTATGGCGGGGAATCAAAATCTGCATAGTTCGATGAATGGAGGGGACAACTGAGGAGGCGACCGCTAAGAATTGATTCATGGATGGGGCCTAGAGGAAGTGGAACCCTCTGGTTATGGAATGAGCTTCCTGAGACATGTGGGCTCAAGGGAGAGATCATGATGAGTCATGGTTGATGGGCTTGAGCCTCGTAGAGGCTTCCTATGTATCCCCATGGAAGGTAATCAAAGTCCGCATAGATCAGGTGGCATCTAGGCAATACACTCGGAGGTGACCCATACTGTCAGTAAACTAATGTGAAGGTGGACCTAGGGTCCAGATGGATGGTGGTATTGAACATCTTGGAGGAATTCTATGTTCCATTCCTTAGCATGGATCAAATTATCCATAGTTTATGATGGAATGGGGATTATTCTCTAAGATTTACCAAGGTGGACATAGTTTAATGTTATACGGGATGGGGGCGAACCTTACATGAAGGAACGATCATGTGGTGGGCTTGATCATTGTGGAGGCTTCCTATGTACCATGCCTTGACATGGATCAATGATTTTGTAGTTCAGTTTGGATTGGGGATTACACTATGAGGCAGCCCAAGGTGTTGGATTGGGGCTGACACTCTAAGGTGGTCCAAGGTGGTGGATTAGGGCTTTCACTCTAAGGCATCCCAAGGTGGTGGGGCATGATCATCGTGGAGACTTCTTACGTACCATCCCTTGACATGGATCAAAGTCCCAATAGTTCTGGTTGGAATGGGTCTTATGCTCTGAGGTGGCCCATGATGATGGATTGGGTCTTACACTCTGAGGCGGTCCTAGGTGGTGGTGCTTGAACCTCGTGGAGGCTTCCTATGTATCATTCCTTGGCATGGATCAAAGTATTCGTAGTTCAGGTTGGAATGGGGCTTACACTCTGAGGCAGCCAAAGGTGGTGTATTAGGGCTTACACTCGGAGGTGGCCCAAGGTGGTGGGGCTTGAACCACGTGGAGGCTTCCTATGTACCATGCCATGACATGGATGAATGTACCCATAGTTTGGGTTGGAATGAGGCTTAGGCTCTAAGGCGGACCAAGGTGGTTGGGCTTGACCCTCATGGAGGATTCTCACATACCATTCCTTATCACAGATCAAAGTCCCAGCATTTCAGGTATACAGTTTAACGTCTTGCAAGATGGGGGTGCTTGGCAGTTTAATGTCCTACAGCTCGGACGAGGGAATTTGGGCGTTACACTCTGGGGCGACCCAAGGTTGATGGATTGGGGCTTACACTCTGTGGCGGCCCAAGGTGATGGGGCTGGAACCTCGTGGAGGCTTCCTACGTACCATGCCTTGACATAGATCAAAGTCCCTGTAGTTAGGGTTGCAATGGGGCTTACGCTCTGAGGCGGCCCAAGGTGTTAGGGCTTGAACCTTATGGGGGCTTCTTACATACCATTCCTTAGCACGAATAAATGTCCCCATTGTTTGGGTATACTGTTTAACGTCATACGAGACGAGGGTGCTTGGCAGTTTAACATCCTACAGCTCGAATGAGGGAATTTGGGGCTTACGCTCTGAGACGGTCCAAGGTTTGTCATGTCTGGTGCTCACACTAAGCTCACGGGAATCATGCTCGGTGTGAGAAACAAGAGCTAGCAATGACCTGATGATCATGTCACGAAGGGTGCATCCCTGAGAAATGAAGAGGGTATTACAGGTTAAGCGGCCCAAGGTGTCGGGACTTACTCTAGGATGGAGGCCCGAGGGCGACAAAGCCCAGCAGAATAGGGATTTGGGACTGAAGAAAGGATGAGTCGTATTCCATATCACACCATCTGTTAGCCTTGGGGACCGAAGATGAATGGAGGAGCACCATTCCCCATCACAACATTGGATGGCTTTGGCCACGAGGTAGTGAGGAGGAACAAAGGTGCTGCCTCCTACATGAAAGGTTAGGGGATTACACAATGGTTCCTGCCCCGCCCCGCGGACAAATTCCACTCCAATAAAGAGGATATCATCCCCTGTGAGGAATGATCCTATCCCCGTGGAGATGAGTGGGAATGGAGAATGTCCAAGGCGGGGGTACCTTGTGTGAAAGGCATCATGCCATGTCATAGTTTAACGTCATGTGTTGAGAATGAAGTGCTTGGCAGTTTAATGTCCGGCAGCTCGGACGAGGTGGGTTTTCTCCGCACCCCTAGGATATACATAACTGGTACTCCCAGCCCCTTGTGGGAGGGAATTAATTGTCAAGTCCTTAGTGAGTGGGTGTCACGGAGCGAACCATTGAGGGGACCACGTTAGCATGGTTATGCAAAAAAGTAATAGTCGTTACCGTGCCTATGCGAAGAAGCATGAGGAAAAGAAATGCAATGGGATGTATCATCCAAGGGACATTGAAGTTACTTCGTATGAGTCTGGAAGGTTGTATGAAAAAATTTGGCATGACGCGAGTGTCCGAGGGGATTACGTGCGGCCCTTGAGGCTTACGCACAAAATAACTGTCCTGCGCGAAAAACATCGGTCTGGAACGAAATTAGTGATGCTTGTGCAGAATTGGAACCAACATTCAACAAGAGAGGATTGTGTGCATGGAGTATGAATTGCGCGCAAGTGGTAGAGGTCATGCGCAAGGACAAGTGGTTCACGCAATGGGAGGAATTGAACGTAATTGGCCGGCCTGTGGGCATTGGAAGGAATTGCGCACAAGGGGTGGACCCCGAAGGGATTGGAATTCAGTCGAATCCAAAGTGGATCTCTCCTGAAGGCGAACCCCATGGCGACTAGGCCTGAAAAGAACCGTAACCTAAGGCCGTATTGTGCGCACATGGAATTCCGATTACGTGCATGAGAGACGGTTCAGATTCTTTATCCCTGAAAAAAGAACGGGGTCACCTTTTATTTATAGGTAGACGAGGGCACGAAATATAGGTCAGCATGAAATTATTGTGCAACTGAGGCGGTGACACGGAATTCCAACCACCCAGGGCATGGATGCGAAATTATTTCACAACTGTGTCGTGGACTCTTCATGAATCCTGGTACTTTCTGCGCGGGATAGATTTTTTCATGCACTTTATCCTTTTATTGTGAAACCTCTATAGGCCCCCCAGACTTGGTATCCGGGTTCTAATATGACTTCGCATTGTCGTTTCAAAACTTCCTCCAACACTTAATCACTTTTCAGCATCTACTAATATGAATTAAAATAATTTTTTAATTTGCTCTGTTTTTAGAACCTGATTAAATGAACCATATATCCTTGGTTTTACTAAGAATATTATTTTATCAGACCAATAATTATTATAATTTTTTAATTGGATTTTTTCTAATTAATTTGAAAAAAATTAGAAATCAATGTTGAAATGGTTTATTATTCTGGAGAACATTATGGTTAAATATTTAGAATGAAAATCTAAATCATTATTCTAAAAAAATTTTATTTTAAAATTTGATTGAAATTTTTTTTTCATTAAAGGTAATGTATAAGGTGTAGTTTATATTTTGGACTCCCTATTGTGATTTTTTATTCTCACAACTAATTATTTAACATTTTTAGTGGAATGTTTTAGCTTATCTATTCTCAAACATGGTTTTTATTGGTTCTTATGTGGTTTTTGATCAATAGTATAGTCATAGGGTGCTAGAAATTTTATAGTTTGATTTTATTTTAGTTTTCTTTATAAAATTTTCCACTAAGGGTTTTAAATTTTTATAGATAGAGAGAAGAAATATCATCTAGTAAGAGATGAAAATACTTTTGAGGAGGGTTTATTTTCTGTGTAGGAGGGGGTGTTCTGAGGGTGATGGTTGTTATTAGTGCTCGCTGCAATTTCACTAATATAATAATTTTGAGAATAGTTTTCTTATTTGTTTATTTTATTTGTGGTTGATGTCTGATATATAGATATGTCATGTAGAAACTGTATTTATTTTATGCTACTTATTTTATTAATTATTAATTGGATGAAATTAATTCCATGTTATGCATTCTAGATGCAGAAGAACTTGGGTCATCTCGGGGGGTCGAAGATACAATTCTACACTATGGATTTTGGCCTAATTATTAATGTAATATGTTATTTATCACAAGTATTTTAACCTTTTCTCATTTTCATTTTTTTTGAAAATTATTATTTATTTACAAATACATTGAAAAAGTCAAAGAGATAATTTTAATCTTTGAAATGTATTTTTTTTACTAAAATATTCATTTTATGTACATTTTTATAATAAAATAAATATATAATTTACAATATATATTGTAGATATGAATAATTTTTTAAAAAAAAAATAAAATTTTTAATAGGGATGAAATATGAATAATAATAGTTAATATTTTAAAAGTTATGTTCTTATAAGAATTGTTTTCATTCTATTTCTATTGACCATTTTAATGTTTTTGTTTCTTTTGTCGGGGTGTGTGCGTCCTTCTACATGGACGTGATAGGCACGACATTTGGGTTGCCCTACATTCTCACTTTCAAAAGGTTAGTGGCATCCCCTACTTATTCATGGATGTTTTCTTTTTATCGAAACTGGGATGATGGGATGTTTGTTCTTCCTTCTGTGGATTCCTCCTCAGAACTCGTCAGCTAGTCCGGTTCTCCCACATAGATTTAATATGTTGTTCGTGAAACTCTTACCAGTTCCATGTTTCCATGGACGCCTGGTTAATTACACTGCTTCTGTTAGGACATTCCATAGGGTACGGTCAGGGAAGCAACCTTCAGTCTGGGGATTAGTAACTTCGAGGCATCAGTAAAGTGTCTAAATGCTGGGGAATTGGTGTGTCTATATTTTTCCCTTATTATAGGGCTTCTTGAGGTTGTGGAATCCTAAGGCATCCCACATCGAGCACGGGGAATCGTTTACCATAGGCATGTGTCTGAGGTTTTCCATAGCTTCATATGTTTAACATAGGGTATTCCGCAAGGTTAACATCCAGCGGAGGCTGATCAGCCTGATCAAAACACTAGCTGGAGTGGATCAGATTGAGGAATCCCCCTTGAGGGAATGCCGATATCGGGGCCATCCCTTAGGCGGCTTCTCGAATTTTTTTTAGGGGAATGGGGTGGCATGATATCACAGAGATGTGGCAGCCCGGGTAAGAATCAACGAGGATGATGGAGAATTGCATGGATGCGGTCGAAACAACCATGTGATGGGCTTGAACCTCATGAGGCTTCCTACGTACCATACCTTGGCAAGGATCAATGTCCGCGTAGTTCGAGAAGAGGGGTGTTATACTGACATGAAGGGGTGTCAGAACAAGTGGATGGTAGTGTCACAAACACTTACCACCAGATTGGGATTTGGTTTAACGTCATGTGGGACAGGGGCGCATCCGAGAACCGACGGGATGAAGGACCTTGGTCCAGGTGGACGGTGGTCTTGAACCCTATGAGTTTTGCTACATACCAAACCTTGACATGGATCAAATACCTCGTAGATCATAATGGTGTGTCGGAGAACCGACGCGAGTGAGGACCTTGGTCCAGATGGTGGGGGGTTTACAGACTAGGCTTCCCAGGTGTTAGTGAACCGACGTGAAGGGGGTCGGAGTGACCAACGGGTGGTGGGATTGAACCTCGTGAGGCTTCCTACGTACCATGCCTTTAAACGGATCAATGTTTACGTAGTTTCGGTAAACATGGTGGGTGTCGGTGAACTGACATGAAGAAAGGACCTTGGACCGATGGGTGATGGGCTTGAACCTCATGGAGGCTTCCTATGTACCATGCCTTGACATGGATCAAAGTCCTCATAGTTTGGGAAGGGTTTTGTTTGTTAACCGACATGAAGGTGAATCTGTGGGTCCACTAATGGTGGGCTTCAACCTCGTGAGGCTTCCTACGTACCATGCCTTGACATGGATCAAAGTACTCATTGATCGGGATAGTCACAACAGCTTACCATCGGACTAGAATGCAGATTAAAATCATAGGGGATGAGGGTGGATCCTGACATAAAGAAATGATGGGCAGTGGGCTTGAACGTCGTGGAGGCTTCCTACATACCATGCCTTAACATGGATCAAATACCTGATAGTTCAAATGGATGTACAGTTTAATGTCATGCGGGATAGGGGTATGCAGTTTAATGTCAATATGGATGAGTGGATACAGTTTAACGTCATGCTGGACGAGGGAATTTCCATGGTCGATGCTTACTCTAATCCCATGTGAGTCAATCTCGGTGTGAGAATCAAGAGTCATCAGAGACCTGACAATCACGTATGGAAAGGTGCATCTGTGAGAATCGAAGTGGGTCTTACGCATTAGGTGCCCCATGGTGCTGGGAATTACTCCAAGATGGAGGCCCAAATTGCGGCAAAGCGCAGTGGGAGAGGGATTTCGGACCAAAGAAGGAAGGTGCATCGTTCCCTATCTCACCCTTCACTGGCCTAGGTAGTGGGGAAGTACAGAGGTGCATGGTTGCTACCT
Organism: Viscum album; assembly: GCA_963277665.1. Classification (NCBI taxonomy): domain Eukaryota; kingdom Viridiplantae; phylum Streptophyta; class Magnoliopsida; order Santalales; family Viscaceae; genus Viscum; species Viscum album. The sequence continues at coordinate 362,545,256 of OY728148.1, read as the reverse complement.
TCTGCAAGAGGGGCTAGGGGGGCTTACACCAAGGTGGTTTCCTTTCTCCCGTGGACATACGCCACTCCGATAAGGAGGATATCATCCCATGTGTGTGTGATTACATTCCTGTGGAGACGAGTGGCGTAAAGAATGTCTGAGCTGGGGGGACCCTGAGTGGGAGGCATGGGGTCGGGTCAGAGTTTAACGTCATGTGTTGGGGATGAGGTGCTTGGTAGTTTAACGTCCTACAGCTCGGACAAGGTGGGTTTACTCCACACACCTTGGACTTACTTGACCGGTACCCTCTTCCCCTTAGGGGAGGGAAGGTATCGACAAGGCCGTGGAAAAGGGGGGCGCAGATTGATCCATCTAGGGGTCCACGTTAGCGTGGCTATGCGAATAATAAATAGTTGTTAGCGTGCCTATGTGAAGAATCATTAGGCGAAGCAATGCTACGGGTGGTGTCATCCATGGGACTTTGAAAACACATCGTGGAAACCTAGAGGGTCGCATGTGAAGAGGAATTTCCAACCAAAGGTGCCCATAGGCCGGGACCTCGTGGAGCTTGGTTTCTTTGCATAGTGGATAGCAATAGCAATGGGGTGTGCTTCGCGATGTGGAGTGCCTTGGCCTTAGCTTGGGGAAGGGGTGTGAATGGGAGGTACTTCGGGAAGTGTAAGGGTGCCCACGGAGAACTACATTGCGAAGAAGAGGTGCCTCGTGAAGGAAGGTGTTGGGAAGTAGTGTGCTTCGCGAAGTATAGTGACCCTACCTTGGCATGTGGATCACTTGTACAGGATGGGTGTTTTGCAAAGCATAAACACTCTGTGGCTGCTCGGGTTCCCTTGTAAATCCCTATCCTTCACGAATGCCCTTCGGCTTTGCAAAGGGAATCCCTCTCGGATGAGGGGCACAAAACGAGACAAGGAGAAGGCATCTCGCGAAGAAAAAAATACCTCGTGAAGATCATGATTATCGGGGCAAAGGGTGCATCACGATTCTCGAGCTGAAAAGCAGAATGGTCATATTTTCCATCTCAAGAGATCAGGGGGAGCTCGGTATTTATAGGCATGGGGCGCCGTGGAGCAGAACTCACACGGTGCGAAAGGGGCCTTGGTGGCATCGATGTGGGTCGTGAAAATCAACCAGACTTGTAGAGGTTTACCTGCTCCTCTTCTTCGCGGCGGGCCACAAACATCAGGTCGTTCGTGGAGCGTTACCACCTATGGGGATGCACGGCCGTCGCGTTGCTCGGGGGTCCTCCACGTCTGCGCATCACGAGGCAGCGTGTGGGCTTCATTCTCTTCTTCCCTTTGCATCTAATATTTTGGTGACAAAAATTTCCCCCTCTCTGACTTGTGGCCGCGGAGGGACCAAGGGTCGAAGTCTGGGGGAAAATCACCAAAATTATCGGTAGTTCAAGGTGCTGACTCGCGAAGAGAGAGCGTGGGGCGGACAGCAGCCGCGCGATCCGGACGCGTCGCGATGCTCTGTGCGGGCGAGACGTGCGACAAAGATGCGGGGTCACCGCCTATAAATAGGGGGGCTGACCTCTCATTTTTCCTCTCGAAACTTTTGTCCTTTTGCGCTCTCAACTTCGTGATGCTCTGCAAACTCCGCTTCTGCTCACCACGACTTGTGCTTTGTGGAGAACCACGATTCTCCGACTCCACGACTTCACTAAGAAAACTTTTGCTTGAAAGTCGAGGCTAAGATCTGCATCTTGGCTTTGTGCCTGAGCCTCATGAGTGGCCTTCGCGAAAAACCTCTATGACCCAATCCGATTTTTTCTAGAGTTCTGAAACTGTAATTGCCTATAAAGAAGCTGTGATGGGGGTGATTGCAGACGCAGCCTAGAGGGATGATATGGCCAACCATCTAGGACTTGGAGAGATGGTCTGATGTCATTCGGACCATAATTCATTGATAGAACTCTTAAAAGAATGCCAATAAAACTATTTGTTGTGTAACAAGCTACCCTTGTATGGCTTCGGGCTGAGGGATGATGTATTCATTCCTGAGGTAAGTAGGGATGAAACTGCTTGCTGGTTCAGGAGCATGCCATGCCAATGCCAATGGTTTAGGGCGGCCAATGGTCATGCATGGGAGGACATCACACCCATCACTGCTGACTACTTGTACAACCATCTGAACAACATCGATGGGGAACCACTACAACCGGAGATGCCCCCTCCCATGTACCGCACAATAATGAAGGTGGCTCTACAGGATCCAAAAAAGGGGTTGTCCGACGAGTGTGACCCGTGCCAAGGCGGTAACATCACCAATGACTAGGAATGGGGCTACAGGGTAGGTGCCTCGTGTGAGGAGTTTGGGGCCGAGCTGAGGAGAGTGGGCCTGTACAATGCGACATGGGCCTCCCAATTCTACATTTATCAACCTAAATAGTTGATGCTAGAGCTACTGATAATATGGTCATCTAGGACCAAAACTTTTCACCTTCATCCTGGGGAGGATGTAATTTTTCTGTGGGATGTCCATCAGATATTGGGGGCCATGTACAATGAGTTCCTCCCTATAATGAGCGCGTTGGAGGATCCGGAGAAGATTATTCTACTGGTGTCGGCATGGATGGCACTGGTCCCTGGAGAGGACAAGGATGAAATTAATGATGTTCACTTTATGAAGTTGTCCAAGTGGTTCATGAACTTCTCGGAGGATCGAGAGTTCCCTTGGAGGCCTCGAACATGTCTAAAAGGGGCTCAATGGGTCATGGAGCACTCGTATTGGTGGCTCTTGGAGGAAAGCCAATGGAAGACTTGGGCTTTCAGTGTCAGCACTAAACAACATCCAATAGTTAGGCTGGAGGCATTCATCGCGGCCTTTATATGTGGATGGATCCTACCGGTGAGGGATACCAAAATGGGTATGCGGCCCAGCTCGTTCATCATGGCATCCATGCTGGCCAAGGAAAGGTGGGTCAATGTGGGGATTCCAAAGCTCGCCAGATTGTATAGGATGATACGGCATGTCAGCGAGGGCAATAAGCCACCATGAATATGTGGTCCCTTCCACCATCTGTACGGGTGGATCGTGGCACACATCAGGGGGGTTTATGAATACCCAAACCCTATCTCACCACCCGGATCAAACTTCCACCCTTCCATTCTGAATGCATCTTGGAGCTTCACAGTAAAATTAACTATGTTGATGGTGCTGAAGTAGGTGTGGAAGGCAGATGAGTTCAACTTCCACCCATTTCCATTGCCGATGAGAGTTCTCACTAATGATGTTCAGGGAACTGAAGAGCACTGGGCCTATCTCATGGACTTTCAAGGCAGAGTCTTGGTGGCACAAGGGGACAGTGAGCCACTCTGTGATCCATACACCCCACATCGGTTTGCGAGGTAATTCTGGTGCCTGCAGCCGCTGACCCCACAGGTCTACTGGGAGGTGCATCATGAGGAGCACCCATGTTTAATGAGGTAGATGTGGCTCATGTTCACAAAGGAGGGTGGGAAAATGCGGATGGAATTGCCTCCATCCACCGTCACTTTTCGGATTGGTGAAGGAGTATGCCATCAACTTCGAGGCAACTTATCCGGGGGAGATGCTGAGGCAGCCAACCGTTCGAGCTGGTGACGGTGGGCCTCCACTATCCCGAGGTCGGGGTTGGAGGGTAGAAAGGTCCTCTCACGGTGGCGGGACTGTCGAGGCGGTGAGACCTGCACTTGCTGAGGATGCGGTAGCAGTGGTAGATCCAACAGTGGTAGTGGACCCGGTGGTTCTGGAAGAGCAGAGACATCTGCATGGGCGGCCAATGAGGGGGTTTCGCAGGATATTCACTCAGGCTCCGGGGAAGCGGCTACACCACATTGACATGCTAGAGGATGTCGTCTTCTTGGAGGCCTGGGACATTTGGGATGTTAACTTGAAATTCCATAGTACACCCGAGATGTGGCGCACTTGAATGGTCTCGGGATGGAGTTACCAGGCCTATTCCCAGTCTGGGCTGGTTTCACGGCATCTCCGACGGAGGCAGAGCAATACTTGGAAAAGGTGGAGGTCTACATTCACTCGAGTGGTGTCCCACGCCAAATGATAGACCAGGTGAGGGTACTGCTGGATCAGACGGTTCCCCCACATCTTTCAGCCACTGATCTGAGGGGGCACTTTTCCATACTGGATTAATCAAGGGATTTCTCTTAGGAGGATGAGGATAGCGGAGGGAGCTCATTGGAGGAGGGTGAATTCAGAGATCAAGACTCAGATTCTGATGATTTCGAAAAGGCTCTTGAGGTAGCATTCTGAGCTTCTTACCTCATGGTCCACTCATAGGAGATCATTTGTTTCTTACCAATATTTGAACCATGCTAAAAGAACTTGTACGCAGGCCTCGCTCTCGCCCTTTTGCGGGTGATGATGCAGGACCTTCAGAACCCGCACCTGCGGTTGCATCCAGTACTCTGTTTTGCAGGGCTAGAGTACATGAGGTGGCTCCTCCAGAATATCCAAGACTTCTGACTATATACGGAGGGCCATGCCTCGGGGTCGCATCAGAATTGACTCTAGAGTAGCACCAGGAGTTCGATATTCGTATGTTTTCTCCACTGAATTCATTGTTGTTATATGTAGATCATGCCAACTGATGTTTATGTCCTTCTTTGTCTTACAGTTCTTCGACTGGAACTGGCTACTGTGGCAAGGCTAGTCGAGATGTCTAGTGGAATCCCTCCTAGGGGCATGCTTGCGATTGTAGAGATACTTTCCCCACCTACCCGAGCTACAACACTCTATATCATTTGTGGGACCACCAGCAGGGTTGTGCCCGAAGATATTGAGGTGGAGTCTGATGATGAGGATTAACCATCTGACCCACATCCCGCCACGCCTGCCCCGGTGCCAGATGTTGTGCCAGATTCAACGCCAGACGGAGATCCTGACAATGATTTCTTACGGGCGTATCCTGCACACGAGCATGCCAATCGCACAGATTGGGACGAAACAGACTTTGATGAGGAAGACAACAACATAGTACAATGCCGATCATGGAATCTAATCACACGCTTCATCAAGGACACCCCAAGCATTATGGCTAAATTAAATGGACATACTTCGCTCGCAGATGTTTGAACTGTGTGGTGGGGGATTTGATGCCCAACGTCGTCATATGCTCATCTAAGATCTCATGGCACAGAAGATCCAGGAATACGATAGCGGGCTCAGCGTTGGATGGCAGCGGAGTAAGGCGAAGAATGTCAAAAAGCTCCACAAGGCTGAAAGCGAGGCCCAACAGCTGCAGGCCCGAGCGGATGAGCACTTAGCCTCTCTTAATGCACAATCTGAGCTGATCTCGCGATTGAAGTCCATGCTGGAAGATGAAAAATAGTGTATGAGGTAGCCTTCTAGAGAGATGGCTTCCATCATGCTGATATAGAGAGGGCACGATCTGAGGCTGACGAACTGCTCCCGTCGCAGCTGAGTTGGATCAGGAGCTGAGTCGGCGACAATAAGTCCTGGACGTCACAAGTCAAAGGGTGGCGGAGCTGCAACACTCTTTTGACGGGTTAAATCCGTCCATGGGTGGAGCCAACCCCTGGGTACTGTAAAAATTACAAACCCTTTAATGGTACTCCCATTATTTGATTTTCTTCTTTCATTGAATGTCGTAGCATGCATGATTTCCACTATTTGAACTGGTTCCTTGCATTCTTACAATGTTTGTGGGATGTTCGACGACAATTTCCTAAACTCACATGGGGCAGGCCTGACGTGAGAAACAAGAGATAGTTGCCTCATCATCCCACCGAACATAGGATTGTAAACTAGACCTACGGCATCTAAGGTTTGGATAACCGGTCCAGATTTTTGGGAAGTAGGATAGACCTGAACGGAGAAGGAAGTTCTCAGAATAGCCAAATTACTATTTTTACAGCGTGCTCATATGCACGAACAGTGAAATGCCAGGGGCACTAAAATCAGTCCGAACAAATGGAAATGGGATGTGTGAATCACAATACCCAAGATTCGGAACACTATGGGGATGGCATGACAATAAAGGACAACCATTAACCATGGTGGAGAAATGGTATCCTTAATGAATTAGCCTGAAATAGGGACAACATATGAGGGTCAAAGGTTGACCATGTTCGAAACATTGGACCATGTCACAAATTCTTTCAATAATTCCTTCGGGACATTGGCCCAGGACTGTAGGCGGACCCTAGGTCGAGAATCCATACTGTTAGTGGGTCCTTCCAAACATCACCAGTCTTCCGTAATGTTGGTCTAGGACGGTAGGTGTGCCGATGCGCCATAGGAAAAGGCTGTTAGGGGGTCCCTTTATACATGACAGTGGGTGGGGATCTGAATAACAGGCACACAAAGCATGGAATATGAAGTGATTTTTTGTTCGAACAGAATCCAAAAATCATGTAATTACACCACCGTGGTGGGAGTATGCCAGATGGGTGTATCGGTTTTATCATGGATCAGTCCTTATTTGAGACAGGGCCTCTCTGGAGAGGGGGTATATCGCTTCCCAATGTAATCATGGGGCATCTTGAACTTGTTCAGGGAAGAGTCATAGTTACACTGTCCTCTACGAGGGGTCCAGCCAAGGGGCCGGTAAGGGGAAGAACGAGATAAATGATTCCTGCGGGCTGGACCATAAGAAAAATACCAGGGTGTCCCTACGTATCCCATGAGAATTGGAATCAAGCCACACATAGTTCTGGAAGCATATTGTAGTCATAGACCAACACTGACATGTTAAATTCTCTCTGGCAGAGGCTCTGGTGCATCCATTGATTAACATGGGGCCTCCTGAACTTCTTCATGGTAGAACTGCATCTTAGTGTCATGCATTGAGGACATATGGACTGCCATAGTTTGGCGTCATATTATAGGACGTGGAGTGAAAAGGAAGTTCCTAAGGAGCATATGGTGTGGTAGTTATGAAACTGGCGTGAATGAGGACTTAAAGTCCAAATCACACCATGTACCCCTGGAGGAATCTTTTCTGGTCGAGGGACCAAGAGTGAGGATTAGGTTGGGGCCAAAGTAGAGTGGTCGGACATTCCTACGTACCCCATGAAGATGGGAATCAATCCATATGTAGTTATGAGAGGATGATGAGAAGCCTTCCCGTGTTGGTACACATACTTCCAAAACTACTAAGCCCACATGAGTCGTTCTCGGTGTGGGAAACATGATGTAGTGGTGGGAATTTCCCGACACAGAAAGGGGAATGTTAGGGAGAAGGGATGCTCGATGAATACCGGTGCCATGATACTAACACGACTGTGTGGCACACCTCGATGCACGAAGAGATAGAGCCTGGTATGTTGGAATTCCACTTAAACATGAAAAAGTGAAAATGTGTGAATCATGACACTTGATATTTGGACCACAATGATGGTGGCATGATGATAGAGGATAAATATTAACCGTGGCGGAAATGCAGCATCTATATCACGTTAGTCTAGAATGGGGACAGACAAATGAGGGTCTATCGTTGACCATGTTCGAAACATGGGACTATATCGCAAATGTCGTCAGATATCCTTAGAGACTTTGGACTGAAGAGATAGGAGATACCTTAGGCCCAACATCCATGGAGAGCCCTTAAGCCTAGCATCCATGTCATCTGAGGGTCCTATTGGATGTGGAAGAGGATCAGGATCCAAATAACAAGCTCACGAAGCTTGGTCATGGGAGGAGGGGAATGTCCCCATGAAAATCCCACACATCGGGATCTTTGTCAAAGATAATCTGAATACAACATATATACATATTAGATATAAGGAGAAGAGTCATTTCCCATAGGGAGATCTTAGTTTAGGGTTGTAGAATTCGGACCATGGGTGGGAGGAAACACAGAAGGCATGTGGCGGGTATTTACAAAAACCCAATGTGGATGGGAACTGGGGGTGTGTATGGTGCGGTGAACATCCCGACATGAACGAGGACATAATACTATACCGCACCGCACAACCCCCCTTGAGAGAGGTTTTAGGTCAAGGGACCTAAAGTTGAAGTTGAGCTGGGCCTGAAGAAAAGTACAAAGGCGTTCTTACCTACCCATTGGGGATGACGATCAAGCTCCACATAGTTCTAAAGGGTGGCACGGTAAGGTACCATTGTCAGGGAAGAAGGGGAGCATGGGTGTGGCCCTATAACCAAAGAATCAGAATTTGATAAATCTTGTTTGTCATTTAAGGTGTGCAGTTTTTTTGTGAAGCAAATGGCCTACGGTAGAAATCCCTGGTGTCTCCACAAGAATCAATACATGATAGGCATTGAAAAATGGCATGGAATGTTACCAATACCCAACATTATTTCCTCTACAACGAGGTAATCACAATGAAGTTCCGTTTTTCATCTTGCGTCCAGGACGATAATGTCATAGTTTAGGGTGTGTGATAGGATCAAGAATGCATTTTATCATCACGCAGCGTAGACGTAGCAGAGACGATGCTAGACCTGGGATGTGTACGGTGTCATGTTACATAAACGACATAAATAGGGACATAATCCCACATTATACAATACTCAATCCTGAGAGAGGAACCTTGGGCTGAGGGGCCCACATAGAGGTGAGAGGTGAGGGGAGAGATTAGCACCCAAATGAGCTGGACCTAAAAACAAGACGTTCGGGCGGTCCTACGTATCCCATGAGGATGGGAATCAATCTGGACGTATTTTTAATGGGATCTTAGATTATGGTATTAGAGCTCAGACCGTGGGGGCCCCGAAGGATGCCGTATTTATGATTTGTCCCCATGATATGCAATGGTGCACTGAGGGGTTGCACTAAGAGTGTCGAGATTCCACATGGATATGATGGGGTGGAACATAATGTGAATCATGTATCCAATATTCACGGTCGGGAAGGGCCGTCATGAAGATAGAGGATTACTTCTGACCATGTTTGCAACACAGCATCATGTCGCATTAGACTGAAATGGGGGAAAACAAATAAGCATCGACCACTGACCTTGTTCGCAACACGAGATTTGTATCAATTTGTTGTCCAAATCAATTGGGGGAATTGTTTGTAACGGTAGGAGATCCCTTGGGAGTTGTATCCAAGCTGTTCATGGGGGTCCCTTCAGGTGTGAAAGGTGATGAAATCTTGAATGAAGGGGAACCCGAAGCTTGGAAAGTGAAAGGAACTTGACCAAGTCAAATCTGACACTCTTGGTTCTAGACAAGTGTACTCTTAACACATTGGTGAATCAATGCAAGGAGTTGAGGGACTCAACATGAGGGTGATCGAGAGATGGTGGATTCCCGGGAAAGAGGTCATATTTCCCAAAACCCTGTATAATTCCTATATATCCCCCCCATAGAGAGGGACATGTTGAGGGGCCTAGGTGACCAGGAGATCGAGAGATCTCTAGGTGGTGGGGCTGGGCCTGAAGTCTAGACATTAGTATGGTCCAACGTATCCCATGAGGATGGGAATCAAGCCATATGTAGTTCATGAAGGTTCCTTTTATGTCTTGCGATAAAATAAATAGGAGGTATAATTCGGAGAACTGGGTGCACGTGGTGTGGCTATTGAAAACCCAACGTGAATGAGGACCTGATCTCACATCACACAATGAAGTCCTGTCGTAAGGGTCCCGAAGGCAGGACAGAAGAGACAAATTAGCTAAACTCAAGATGAACACAAAGACAAGAGGTCTGGTCATATCTATGTAACCCATGAGGATGTAAATCATGCCAAACATAGTTCTTATAAGATCATAGTTTATGGTCTTAGAGATTGAACCGTGTGTGGATGACAACTTTACAGGTGAGCGAAGACCTCAACCCGATCCCTAAGACCACTTTAGTTAAACATGGTGTGGGAAATATGGGGGGAAGATCCCTATCACAATACCTAGAACATCCATCATGGGGAAGTCAGTGAAATGTCCTGAAGGACACCTCTAACACAGCTTTGTTCCCCTAACGCGTAGATTTGCATGGAGGAATTGTACCGTGAGTTTTGAAACACTACATGGACATGATGAGAATGGAGAAGGATGTGAATCGTGTAACAGGCATTTGGGATTAATGGGGTTGGAGAGGTGATGGAGGATAACTGTTAACCATGGTGGAAAAACAGTCTCCATATCACATTAGCCTGAGGTGGGAACAACAAATGAGCATCGACCGCTGACCATATTCGCAACGCAGGATTTCTATCGATTTGTTGTCTGAAACCCTCGGGGGCGTTGGAACGTAATGATAGGAGAGCCCTTGGGCATGGTATCCAGGCCATTCTGGAGGATCCCTCCAGGTGCGAAAGGTGATTAAATCCCTGATGAAGGGAGACACGAAGCCTGAAAATCGGGTTCAGATGTGTCCGAGTAGAATCCGACATTCCAAGTAACTTAAACCAGAGTACCCTTAGGCATATCGGTGAACCGCCGCAAAGGGTCAGCAATGTTCCTTTAGAAAGGTTGGCCATGGGTTCAAGGTGGGATGTAGATCGTTGACAGATGGGGATGGACCCTAATCATAGACATTTGGGTGGTCCTATGTATCCCGTAAGGTTGGGAATCAAGCCACATGTAGTTCTAGATGATACCCAGGGGCAGGATACCCTAACGAGGACTTGTACGGCATGATGTGTAACCCGACGTGAATGGGGACGTAATCCCATACCACACCACATAGTCCTAGAGGAAAGAACCTGGGCCAAGGGGCCCAAAAAGGCCAAGGGGCCTGATAGTTGGGTTTTGGTAAGGAATGCCTTTCCTACTTGTAGTTTAATGTCATGCAGTGAGGACGATGGTCGGGGAATCAGCGTCCCGTGACGGAGGAGGTGTATGGTACGGTGAACAAACCATCGTGAATGTGGATAAAATCCATCACCACACCATACACTACAAGTAAGAAAATGGCCTAGCTCCCAAAAATGCCAAGAGGCCAGAGGCTGGCCCTCGATAAGCGAATTCATACTGCATGGAAAGTAGCCCAATTTGAATGGAGACATAGTCCCACACTACACCGTACACTCCCTAAAATGAATCATGGTCATGCGCCCGATCGTTGGCACCACCAAGAGGGAAGTTTGTAGCTTTGGGATGGGGCAGAACAAATCATTTCACTCGACGTTTGGGAAATCTTGGGGAGGACCCGAATATCCAGGATAGTGAACTGACATGGGAGCAACAAATGATCGTCGACCACTGACCACGTTCGAAACGCGGGACTTGTATCGACTTGATTCTCGACATCCTCGAGGGAGTTGGACCAATGTGGTAAGAGGACCCTTAGTTCGAGCATCCATACCCATTAGGGGCCCTTTCGGATGAGGAAAGTGATGGAATCCCAGTCATGGAGGGGGTGAAGCATAGTCGTACCTATCTACGAGGGAGGTGAACATCTACTGGGGAGGGGATGTACAGTCGGGTCGAAGCTTGCTCGACATGAGTTGGGGAAAAAAATGTCCACCCTGTCATATGTCTTATCCCGAGGGGAAGATTATGGCTTCTGGGATGGGCCAACAGACGAAATGTCTGGGCGTTCTTATGTATCCCATGAGAATGGGAATCAAGCCATACGTAGTTCTTGAAGGCCATGCAGTTTAACGTCGTGCGGTAAAGACGTGTGAGGATAGATGAATGAGAGTGGGAACATGGTGAGACCCTTATTATCCTTGTATGAGCGGGGCAAAGGAATCATACTCCTCATCATGTAAGAACCCTCCGAGGAAACTACACCCAAGGGGGATAGTCAAAGAGAATAGCTCGGGGATGGGATCAAGATGAGACGTCTGAGTGTTCCTACGTATCCCATTAGGATTGTAATCAATACATATGTAGTTCTCAAAGTGCAGTTTAATGTCGTGCTGGATGAGAGATGTGTCTCATCTAGGGACATGTACGGTACGACGGGTAACCCGACATGAATGAGGATGTAATCCCACACCACACCATATGATTCCATAAGAGAGCCTGAATCGATGAAGGCCAAGGGGCCAGAGGCTCAGCCTCTGTCAGGAAGGCCTGACTGACTTGCAGTTTAACATCATACATTAAGGACAGGGGCTAGGGCCCCAAAGAGGACAATGGTCATGTTGCTGAGCCTCGGTCAGGGAGGCCTGACCGTTTTGCAGTTTAACATCTTACAGTAAGGATGGGGGAGATCATAGTTTAAGGTCATAGAGCTCAGACCATTTTGCAGTTTATCATCTTGCAGGACGATATCACAGTTTTAATGTCTTGTAGGACAGTGGTGCAGTTTATGGTCATGAAGGACCATAATGTGCATTCTAGGGTCTTGAGGGACCATAATGTGAATTTTAGGGTCGTGAGGGACCGTAGTGTGTAGTTTAGGGTCATGAGGGACCATACTGTGTAGTTTAGGGTCGTGTGGGACCATACTGTGCAGTTTAGTGTCGTTTGAGGACCATACTGTGAAGTTTAGGGTCTTGCGGGACCGTACTATGCAGTTTAGGGTCCTCCGGGACCATACTATGCATTTTAGGGTTGTGAAGGACCGAATAGTTTAAGGTCGTGTAAGACCAAGGGGCTCAGGCAAAGTACTGCTTGAGGAACTTGGTGTTGGTGGGGGGAGTTATGCGCTCACCATCCATGGTCACCAACGAGTATGCTCCATTGGGGTAAGCCTTATGGATGACGTAAGGTCCTTCCCATCTGGGCTCATGCTTAGGGGGTTTCCTACTGGGAATCATTGGCACTCGAAGGTCCAACAATAGATCGCCATGCAGAAAAGAGTGAAGGAAAATCTTCATGTTTAAGTCAATGTCTATCTTATTCTCATGTCTTTACAGATTGTGCAGGTCACAAATCATGTTCCCGTCCAGTGCTTCCAATTCGGCTAGACGGATTTTGGCCACCTTATCTGGCACCTGCTGGTCATAGACTGCAGTGCATAACTATGGAAGCTGGATCTCAATGGGTAGGATGGCCTCAGCCCCATACACCAGGGAATATGGGGTCACCTGGGAGGAATTTCAAGTCATCATCCGATAATCCCTGAGGGCGTTGGGGAGCTTGTCCAGACAAATTTTCTAGTTCTGACCAACCATTTTCTACAGAATGTTAGAGAGGGTTTTGTTTAATTTATCGACCTTTCTATTCACCTGCACATGATAGTGAGAGGTATGGTTCGAACTGATATTGTACTTGGCATAAAAAATCTTCGGCTCGGTTGCTTGGAAGTTGGTGATGTTATCGGCGAGGATAGCGTGAGGGACTCCAAAACGGTGGATGATATTAGAGCTCATGAAGTAAACGATGGAACGGGCCTTGACCTCTTTGAGTGGAAATGCCTCTTCCCACTTGGAGAAGAAATCTTTAGCAGTTAGGATGAACCTACACCGGCGAGTTGTCGCTGGTGGATATGGTCCCATGACATCGTGTCCCCATACTGCAAATAGCCAATAATACATGGTGGAGTGGTGAGGTTCTGGCGGCCGATGTAGGAAGTTAGTGTGAACTTGGCACGTGTGGCATCTCTTGGCAAACTCGATACAATCATGGATCATAGAGAGCCAGAAGTACCCTAACCTTCAGATATGATGGGACATCTTGGGCCCAGCCTGGTGGGAACCACAGTAATCAGCATGAACCTCTTGCATGACCTGAGAAATCTCGACTCCTTGAATGAAACATAGGAGAACACCATCGAAGTTCCTCTTATAGAGGATCTGCTCTTGACTGGGACCACTCTAGAGGTTAAATTCCAGTGCGCGACATCGGATTCACTCAAGCTTGGTCTGATCGTTTGGGAGGCATCCATTTTGGAGATACTCGACAAAAGGTGTTCTCTAGTCAGGAGTGGCCTCAGCCACTATGTCTAACGAGCCTGGGACCACTGATGTAGAAGTTCTACTAGTAAGATGACTTACTCACATGCCATAATTTCCCTTTTGGGTGATGGGGGAATGACTCTCCGGTGTGCCACATGTATGGTCAAAACATCTTGATCGGGTTCTGTAAGCGATGTAGCTAAGCCAGCAAAAGTGTCTACTCGACCCTTCTGTGACCGAGGGACATGGGTTACCTTCTGGTTAAGAAGAGAACTGGGCCATTAGAAGGAGGGTGCACTCCAGCAAGGGAATAAGCTCTGGCTTCCTAATGACATAGTCTCCATTGATCATCTTGATGACTAGTTCGGAATACCCTTTCACATGTTGATGGGGAACATCCATCTCATGGGCCAGATCGAGACCAGTGATGACAGCCTGGTACTCTGCCACATTATTGGTGCAGCCTTCTGACAATATGAACGAGTATGGCAGAACAGCTTGTTCCGGGGTGATGAAGACGATACCAGACCCACATTGTTGAGCTTAGGATCGTTGAGACTCCTGCCGATGGGGATCTGTGAGGCACCGTGAAAGTGCATTTTCCAACATGAGAAGACATGATCGAATGAGAAGATCACCTCATCAAGAAAATCCAGATCTAGGGATTGATCTGTAGAGGTTGGATGAGCAGCTAAGAAGTCATCCAATGCTTGTCCCATTCTGGCCTTATGAGGAATGAACCTGATGTTGAACTGCTGTAGGATTACCTCCCACCACGCTAGTCGAGCAATTAATATAGGGTGGTTTAGGATGTACTTCAGTGGGTCTACCCGAGAGACCAACTATACCTCATGGTGTTGTAGGTAATTCAGAAACTTGTTTATGGTGAAAACGTGAATAAGGAAGCTCTTTTTGATAGTTAAGTATCTAATCTCTGTATCGAGGATCATGCGGCTGAGATAGTAGAGGTTCTTCTCTGTACCCTAATTGTTCTTCTGGGTGAGAAGCGCACCGAGGGACCGTTCCTTGGTGGTCACGTAAAGGACCAGCGACTTTTTGGAGATGGGTGGCATCAAGAATGGGGGTTGGAGCAGATACTGCTTGATTTCCTCAAAGGCGGTCCGACACTCTTTATCGCATCCATAGGTGGCACCTTTCATCATGATACAGTAAAAGGTCTTACACTTGCTAGCCAGATTTACAATGAATCGGAATATGTTTGCTAAGTGGCCTTGGAGTCCTCGAAGCTCCTTAATATTTCTCGGGGGAGGCATCTGGGTAATGGCCTTGAAATTCTATGGGTCGATCTCAATGCCCCGGTATCTAACAACAATGCCAAGAAACATCCCGGAGGTGACCCCGAAGGTGCACTTAAGTGGGTTCATCTTCAGGTGGTGGGAATGGAGGAAGATGAACACTTTCTCGAGGTCCTTGATATGGTCCTCGCACTGGATTGATTTGACTACTAGATCATCCACGTAGCATTCCAATAGCGTCCCAATAATCAACTTGAATATGCGATGCATGGCCCACTAATAGGTGGAACCTGCATTTTTCAGGCCGAAGGGAATAACCTGGTAACAAAAAGTACCTTGGGGAGCCCTGAAGGTATTGGACTCCTCATCCTCGGGGGCCATCCAGATCAGGTTTTACCTGAAATACCAATCAATGAATGAGAGGGCTTGGAACCCGCCCATGGCATCAATCAATAACATTGTCCCTGGGAGGGGAAAATCATCCTTCGGGAAATGGTGGTTGAGATCGCAAAAGTCTATGCAGACTCTGATTTGCCGATTCTTCTTCTTGACTTGTACAATTTTGGCATGCCACCTGGGGTACTAGACTTTCTTGACGAAGCTGGAATTGATATGCTTGTCAACTTCGGACTGAACCATGGCACCGTAAGAAGGGTGCATCTTTCTAGAAGGCTGCATAACCCCGCGATGGTTTGTCGGGAGACCAAGGCGGTGGACGGCAACCTGAGGATCTTGTCCTGGCATCTCATCGTAACTCCAGGAAAACACATCACGATACTGTTTGAGAAGGTCCATGTACTATTGCTACTCCTCAAGGGGTATGGTTGCCCTGGTCAATGTGGGTCTCAGATCTGCCTCACTACTGAGGTTCACCTGTACCAGGTTATCAACCGTGGTGGAGACCACTTCTTCAAAGGCAGGGGGAGTATCCTCCAGATCCTCCTCTCCACCCGTGGAGGGATTTCCAATAGGGGAGCTTCTTTTGAGTTGTAAAACCCTAATGGGAATATGGTGTCGGCCTGGGCAACCATTGTAATCTTATCAGGTGACCCATGCACCACTAAGACCATAGCGATGAAGGCAGTCGATCCTATCCTATCTGTCCTTCGGCCCAAGGGGCCACATTTTATGACATCAAAGCAGTAGTGACGCATTGGCCCAAGCCGGTTGATTCTAGCCTGGCGAAAGAGACACATGTGATGTACATCCATTGCCATAAGCCTAACATTATGATACAGCACAGGGGTATGAGATTCTGGGATCACTTGAGCCTGGTTGGTGTTGGAGTACGAGGTGATTTGATGCCGTCTCATGGACATGGGAACATGCCTTCCTCTTGTACCCGAAACATCAAAACACTTTCCCATGTTGGGGGTTTTGGCCTCCATCCAATGGATCAAAAAGATGTAGGTGTCATCCAGGCCATCCAAGGGATCACTTGTGACTGGGGCGGGTTCATCCTCACTTGCTAGGATTTTCTTATCCTTGATCTTGTAATAATAGGCGTCTAGATAGCGGTCTTCACAAGAGGTAAAAGGAGATGCATCTCCATGGAGCACACCTACGTGACCATTGAGGGAGTACTTGAGGCATTAGGGATACGAAAAAGGGACCGCTGCAGGAAGATGGAGCCATGGCTTGCCCATAAATGCGTTGTATGTGGTGTCCTGGGAGACAACCATGAATTCGGTGCTGGAAATTAGGCCAACGAACTTGGTCTCCAAGCAGATCTTATCAACTTTGGATTGTTCAGTCCTATCGTATACCTAGATTCTGAGGTTGGAGGGTGATAATTCATCCTCAGACAAACCCAGCTTTCGTAGTGTCCGAGTCAAGATTAGGATAATCCCGGAACCCGTGTCAACAAGATAGCGGCGGACTTCCAGGACATTGAACTGGCTAGTGATGTACAATGGAAAAATATGCCCATGTATGGGAGGGTCATCTTCTTCACCAGAGAATTAGGTAACTACCTGGCATTCGGCATTCTCAATTGCCTCAACATGGGAGGCTTTTGTATCTTCTACCTCTGTCTCAATCTAGAGGGGGCTCCTTAGGGCCTAGGCAAGTGCTTCACGCATTTTAGGCAACAGGAGAAGATCCTCAAGAATAGAATTCCTTTATGGAATATCGACCAGGTGCTTCAGGACATCATAAATTCATGCCAAACACGAACCTCTGCTTACAGGAGGTTATTCTGCAGTTGGAGGCATAACGGGCCCTGCCGGCTAGACCAGCGGCTGGCTGGTACTGGGTACATCCAACTGGCCACTAGTTGATGCTTGAAGAGTAGCTTCTGTATGAGGACCAGACAACTAGGATTGGCTTGTAGCCAGGAAAGACTAACAGTGGTACGAACGAGGCAGCTCTGCCTGATTTAGTAGCACAAATGGCGGTGGAGGTAGATATGAGGGCACCAGATGAGGTTGTGCTTGCTGAGCTCTGCCCAGAGCATGTTGTCTATTTTCAGTAGCGTGAATGTCTTGACTGAAAACACCCACAGACGTGCCTCGAAGACCCATGTGGTTGTGGTTCTACTGACTTTGACGTCGGCTGTGGATGTTGGGGAGGTTATCCTGGCGTTCCCCGTCGTCGGGAGTCATATATGGATTTTCCAGCTCCATGGTATTAAATGAAGCGTACCCTTGGTTTCCACATGATTAATCATCCACCACTAGGTGGATTATAGGAGGAATCCCTATTTTAGGGGGCATAAAGTCACCAAGAGTATAGGATGGCGACGACAGTGGTGGGGGGCGTTTATTCTTCTTGCGCCATCACTGCTTGCCCTTTTGGGAAGAGGTTGGCTGTGATGTCGACACAGAGGTATTGGTCCCATCTTCTGAAGGCTCCAGCTAATTCAGGTGTGTCCGAATTATTCCATGGGTGCGGGAGACAGTTTTACAGGGCATCCAATCATCGTACTTCTCGAACCCATGGCTGGGAACCTGCTACCACTCACCTTCGCTGTCGCTACCGCTTTCGGACCCTACAAAGACACCCACCACTTGTGTCGGGGTTGAGCCCAACCTGACTATGTTGTTTTCGACCTTTTCTTAAATCCAGTCTTTAAACACAAAGCACTGCTTGTGGGTGCACCCTAGAATCCGATGATAGGGGCATTAGTTGGGGTGATCGGTGAGATTCTCATCTGTCGGCATTCTGCGCTCTGGTAAGCGCACAATCCCTTACACTAGTGCACTTGAGAAGTAGCCAGGGACCTAATTCTCGTTGAACGAGTATGTCTGGGGCCTTATTTTCGGATATGGGGCCCTGGGAGCCTGGCCATGACGAGGGGTCGGAGGAGCCTGCCAAGGAGGCGAAGCCTGATTGTCCTACCTAGGTGGTGGTGGCACATTGCGCGGGGGAACCTGTTGGTTCAGAGGTGTTCGTTGCCGGGCAGGAGCCTATACTGGAGGTGGAGGGCCTCTACGGGGTTGCAGGGCTGGTGCCACTGGATGTAATGCTAGCAGCCTGTGGGCTTCTATTTGGGCCACCACGGTGGGTTCGGCTCCAGCAGCCCTCTTGGCTAGGATCACAGGGGGCAGCCGACGTGCCTGACTAGCCTGTTGCAGAGCATCCTTATGGTGCTGATCCTTATCTGAGAAATTCTGGAACCCTCCGGGGTAGTTCCAGGTGATCAGGGAAGGAACCTATTCTATTTTATCATTCCCTACACACATCATTTGTAATTTCTCCGGATACTGTGGCATGTCGAGGGAGTATGTAATCCCCTTCCACCAGGAGATGATGTCTGCGAGTTACTAATCAGGCCTTCATATGCACTTGAAGAGGTCTGCGATGCTGGTGGTTTGCGTGGTGGAGCTGAACTGGTATAAGAACTGCCGGTGGAGATCCTCCCAGCCGGTCACTGATCTGATAGGGAGCTTGTTGTACCAGACGAATGCAGGGCCCTCCAATGTCTACACAAAACATCGGAGCTTGACGGCTTCTTGTTGTGCCAGGGTCCCCAACAGGGGGCCACACCAGGAGAAAAAATGGGCCAAGTGCTGCGGTGGGTCCCCAGTCCCATTAAAAGGTGAGAAAGTAGGATTCCAAAATCCTGGAGGAGTGGGAATATCATCCACCCACAAGGGATATGGCTTTCCATCCAGTGGGACTGCTACCTCTCGCGTTTCCAACACCTCAAGGTGGGAGATGAGTGCTGACATCGGATCATCCGGGTGGGTGTCCCTATCTTGACGGGGATCCCTAACTACGAGTGCATTTCCAGGCACTTCGACACAGTAACCAGCTTCAATGGATCATGGAGCGACTGGCGGAACGGCCCTCGTGGCGGCTGGGGGAACCCAGGTTGGATTCCTCAGATTTCCTCGCCATTCAGTAAGTTTTTGTGAGACGTATCATGCCCTCATGTTGTGTGTTTCAGCATCTTCCCTGTCTTCAGGAGTAGCGTGATCAGGGTTTCCCAGAGGCATCTCACCGGGGGGAGTAGATCCTGCCCCTGTTGCCCCGACTTAGGATCACCATTGTCGGGTCGCCCCTCAGTAGCGCGTTTGGCTAAGAGATCGTCAACCAGCCTCTTCTGCTCATAAAGCTGCTAGCGCCACACGGCCTTATCGGGGTCATCATCTGTCTTCTATACAGAGGAAGATGGGTCGGATTGCTTGACGGTCTCGACGTTCTCTTTACATTTACCAGCATTCAGGCTGAGTACCAGTGACTCAGTGGGCATAGGGAGGCCCATAAGGTTCCTCTGCTGAAGAGTAGTCCTCCCTGATGGGTCCAATAATAGTGGTACACCCTCATGGTGTATGTCTCCATCGAGAAACTCCAGCTCGTCCTCTTTTTCCACTATATCAGCCATATAGACCACAACCCTTCCTGGGGGTATGTCTTCAATGTTGCATAATGAATCGGGCTTCTATCGGATAAGACTGAAGATGAGGGAGGCATACTATCCCCATCCATGGACATGCACAAGGGGGTAGCTTCCCTGATGATTTTTCAGAGTACCTTAATACTCTGAACGCATTTTTGTTGGAGGGCACTCAGGCGACCTGGTGACTCAGGGCGCTGGGCCACAGGGAGTGCAACCAAATCATCCAGACGACATTGATCACTGATTTCCTCGAAGTGTAATTGGCTCCTAGGGTACATTACTCACTGATAGCGAAGACTAATGTTTTTCGCCCATAGGTTTTGACAGAAGCACTCGGCTTCCCCTAGGGTGATGGATTCAAGCACACATAATTTCGACATGGCCACTGACCAGAACTTCTCCGAGAGGTGGTCTGATGCAAGAATGTTCCAGAAACTCCTGGGATCAGATTCAGGGTTTGGACCCGTTTTTCCCCACTCGGAAATCGAGGGTGGCTGAGGGAATGGTAGCGGTACTTAGGTGGACCACTGGGACAATAAACTGGGCAGTGGAGAATACGGGGAACGAGATGACTGTCTGCTGAATTCCGGGCCATCCTCTGAAGAGTGAGGTGATCTGACCACAATGTCACGATACAATGGGATGATATCCAAAGAATTTGTTACATGAATTGTGGTGACTTGTGATGGGTCCCCTTGTCGATCAACCTCCACCGTTCCCCAAAATAGCTCTCCGTGATCTCTGGTTGTGGTATTGGGCGCTTTTGGGAGAATGAGGCCGACAAGCCCTGTTCTTGCCCCAGTCCTTTATGTGGAGGAATGGGGGAGGGTTCCGATGTTGGGTCACATTCTGCTTCAGAATCCACAAAGTGGGCTGGTTTGATCTCCCTCCAGGATTTCCCAGGATTCTTCTTATGGCGGAGGCGACCCACTCTCCTACCCTCATATGGCTCTTCGGAACCAGGCCGATTCCCGACATGTAGTTTTAGGGCCGTACTGATGTTGTGGCAGAGAGGAAATACACTTGAGATATCCAAGGTGCGAGGGGAACTGGGGAAAATGTCGAAGGGAACATGGGGAGGACCTCCATGGATAGCACCTGAGCGGGAAAAACCTTCGTTGGAACCGATGGGAGCATGTGGAGGACATCTATGCTTGGTGCTGGTGGAGTGAGGTTTACCATCATCCCTCTGGTTGTCGGGGCGAGGAGGACCTTCTCCAGTTTCAGAAAGAACTTAGGGAGGATCCCCACGTTGGAGAGGGTCTATATGGGCAATTCCATCACATCGACAGTCGGGGGTAGGAGGAGGAATTCCATACCTAGTGTGATGGGCACAGGAAAGACTTCCACACTGAATGTCACTGTCGTGAGGCAGGTCTTCATTTGGGTTGGGGGTAGCATAAGGCATACCTCCATGATGAACATCAGAGTGGGGGAGGCCCCTACTCTATGGAGTGGATGTACGGGGAGGACCTCTGTACGTGGTGACGTTACCGCAAATAAGTTCGCAGCGATCACCACTCGAGCTTGCGATCCGAAGAGTCAACCCAGCCTACCCGTGGGGTGGCTGGGGCCTCAACCCTGGTCGGGCGTGGGGGTGTTCTTGCTCAGTGCGTACATGGTCATCTTGATATACGTTGGCTGTGGCTCGGTCCATAGTATCTGTCAACATCGATGCACGTTGATGGGCACCCTCAGCTCAGGTCCAACGATGGTGTCGGGTTAGGAGAGATGGTGCAGGTGGTGCAAGGGAATAGCCTACCTTCTCCTCTGGAAAGGACGGACAGTGGTGCTGACGCGGCCAGGTAGGGGCCCTAATTTGGATTCCATGGATTGGGATTCTGACTGGGCTGACCCGTACATCACCCACGTCATCAGCGTAAGGTGAGGAGTCATCGAGGTGATCTGGGGACAGTCTCCCAAAATGATTGAATGTTGGGGTGGGGAGCATGGGCTCCCTACGCTGCCCTCGAGGGCGGTGTTGACGGTGGGGCCAGGACACCTCCAGGTCTAGGTGGTCCATATCCCAAGTTGGGATTATGCCCTCCTCCTCGTAAGGATGTATGACTTCGTCGATCACCATTCATTGGATGAACTCTAATGGGAAGAGGGGATGTGGGAGTCCCACATTCTTAGTTATAGAGGTTTTTGTGGTAGTAGTGGAGCCACATGGAGTGGATGTGCTGGTATTTCCCCTGCCCCTATGTAGGCGGGTGGGCATCGATCGTGTCCCTGTAGCAGCAACCTGATTCCTGGGAAGAAGGGAGATTAACTCATCAACACTGCAAGGAAAAAAGATCGACAACCAGTGCCCCACCGTCATTCCGTCTTCCGTGGTTGGCAAGAGGTATCCACATAGTCAACGTTGCAGAATGGAATGCCCCACATTCTACTGCCCCAACTTTTGGTGAGTTTCATGCCATGCCTTATATTTTCTTGTTGAGACTCGGAGCCGGATATCTGGATCTAGAGACACGTCAATCTACTAATGTTTTGAACGCTACTAATCTCCACATTGAGGGGAATACCTTAACGGCAGGTTCAACATTTCTGTTTCTGACGCTTTCCCTGGGGTGCGCGCGTTCATCTGCATGGACGCGATAGGTGCGGCTTTTGTGTTTCGCTGCATTTCTGATTTCCAAAGGCGGGTGACATCCACTCCTTATTCAGGGACGTTTCCTCCTTGATCGAAACCAGAATAATCAGATTTTGGTTCTTCCTTCCATGGAATCCTCCCCGGAACATGTCACCTAGTCTGAGTCTCCCTCATAGAATTAATACATTTTTCGTGAAACTTTTCTCTGTGCCATGTTTCCATGGACGCCTGGTTAATTACACTACTTATGTTAGGACATTCCAAATGGTCCAGTCAGGGCAGCAACCTTCAGTCAGGTGAGTAGTCATGTCGAGGCATTATTAACATGTCTAAATGCTGGGGAATTGGCATGTCTATCTTTTGTCCATAATTATAGGGATTATTGAGGGAACGAAAGCCCGAGGAATCACACATCAAGCATGGGGAATCATATGCAATAGGAATGTATCTGGGGTTTTCCTTAGCTTATTATGTTTAACACAGGGTATGCCACAAGCTTAACGTCCAGCGAAGAAGGATCAGCCTGATTAGAACACTAGCTGGAGTTGATCATATTGAGGAATCCCCCTTGAGGGAATGCCAATATTTGGGCCAGCCCGTGGGCAGCTTCACAAATTTTGTGTAGGGGAATGGGGTGGCATGATCTCACCGGGATATGGTGGCCCATGTAAGAATCATGGTGGATGATGAAGAATTTCATGGATGTGGTCAAAACAACCAGGTGGTGGGCATGAACCTCATGAGGCTTCCTACGTACCAGGCCTTGGGAAGGATCATAGTCTGTGTAGTTCGAGAAGAGGGGTGTTATACTGACACGAAGGGGTGTCAGAACAACTGGATGATAGGGTCACAACAGCGTACCGCTGGATTGGGATGCGGTTTCATGTCATGCGGGACATGGGCACGTCGGAGAACCGACGTGAAGAAAGACCTTAGTCTAGGAGGATGGTGGGATTGAACCTTGTGAGGATTCCTATGTACCATGCCTTGACATGGATCAAATACCTCGTAGTTCATAATGGTGTGTCGGCGAACCGACATGAGTGAGGACCTTGGTCCAGATGGTGTGGGGATGACACACTAGGTTGCCCAAGTGTTGGTGAACCGACGTGAAGGGGGTCGGAGTGACCAATGGGTGGTGGGCTTGAACCTCGTGAGGCTTCCTACATACCATTACTTTACACAGATCAAATTCCATGTAGTTTAGGTGAAAATGGTGGGTGTCGGCAAACTGATGTGAAGAAAGGACCTTGGTCCGATGGGTGATGGGCTTGAACCTCAGGGAATCTTCCTATGTACCATGCCTTGACATGGATCAAAGTCCTCGTAGTTTGGGAAGGGTTCTGTTAGTGAACCAACGTGAAGGTGAACTCATGGGTCCACTTTTGGTGGGCTTCAACCTCGTGAGGCATCCTACATACCATTCCTTGACATGGATCAAAGTCGTCGTAGTTTAG
Organism: Viscum album; assembly: GCA_963277665.1. Lineage (NCBI taxonomy): Eukaryota > Viridiplantae > Streptophyta > Magnoliopsida > Santalales > Viscaceae > Viscum > Viscum album. The sequence continues at coordinate 362,521,387 of OY728148.1, read as the reverse complement.
GATAGTCACAACGGCTTACTGTCGGACATGAATGTAGTTTAACATCATGCGGGGCGATGGTGGAACCTGACTTGAAGAAATTATGGGTGGTGGGCTTGAACCTCGTGGAGGCTTCCTATGTACCATTCCTTGACATGGATCAAAGACCTCATATTTGAAATGGATGTACAGTATAATGTCATGTGGGATAGGGGTATGCAGTTTAACATTATAAAGACCATACTTTACATACATTGTTATTACTTCAGAATTGAAGTACGCTAATTAAAACATATAACAAAACCATGAAAGGACCGTATAGGTATAGTGTCTTTAGAAACTAGGAAACAAAAACAACTGGTTCATAAAGCATCTACATTGCCTCCCATTTATTTCATCATATCTAGAGTCCCTTTTTGGCATATTCTACTTAATAAACAACTTCCTGACCTGGGGAAGTAAAACATACAAATGGGTGAGCTCAAATGCTCAGTAAGGGTAAACAAAAGAAATATCAATCACATCATATACATAAGAACATTTCTTTTGAAAATCTTAACCTGCAAAAGAGATCATAATATCATAACATGGGATAAATCATAGAAGTGAAAAGTAATCCCAATAATCATAACTTAAAACATGAAACTTTGTGGCATACACACATAATCATAGAGAACCATATCTTATTAGTCAAGACTCATTGCCAAGACTATCATAGTGGAAAAAGTCCATTTATGAACCGAGTCACCCTCGTTTCAGTCATGTTTCGCTGAACCGGTATAACCTACCGTTCTAGCCATGTCTATCTCATGAGATATAAAATCTTTACCCAATGAATTGAAGGGAGATATAGGTCCCACCCATCTCATAATTATACCATTCTTATGTGTGCCACAAATTCATAAATCATACATCATTGCATAACCCATGTAGTAAAAATGGGATTCTTAAACAACATGACATCATAAAACAATTCATATAAGATAAAGGAATTCATAAAAATATTTCCATCACAACAAAATCTAATCCATGTAATAATAGGGATAGAAACAGAACCCTATATTATCTTATATGGAAAATAATTTTGATAAAACACTTGAACTCCATTCCTGAGGAAAATATCCTTTCTACTTCAAAAACATTTTTCCTCTCTTAACATGTCATAAAATTTTAAACTAAAATATGTTGATTAAAAATAAACATGAAAACATGTAAAGGAAGATTCTTGGAAATATTTTTTTAAAAATCCATTCATTCCATATAAGTTAAAAAAGCATTCTTCTCGTACTTTTGTCAGAAAAGTCAAAAAAGTACCTCATACGAAAAAAGACAAAAGATTCCTTTCATATCTTTTACTAAAAACTCACTGAAGGGTAAAATAGGATTTAAAAAATCGTAGGTGGATGGAAATAATATTAAATATTGAGGAAACATAGATGTGGATGATAAAATACACCCCAATAAATACCAAAGTATAAACAATCTTGGATAAAAATGAGATTGTGATATTTTCCCTTATCATAGGTCTGATATGCTTTGTACGTCTCTGAAACTCCTGTATAATGATTTAAATAATGGTATTTAGTTATTACAGAATCATAATTAAATTTATGATATCATATATGGTCATATTCTTAGCTTCTTAGTAGTAATATTTCATTGCTACTTGTTATTCGGGTGTTTATAACTTTTTGTTCTTATGTGTGTTTTGTCGAATAAATTCTTATTCTTCTCTTTTGGTTATAGATACCCCATTTCCAGAATGGTATTAGTGTAATATATATCATATTAATTCATTCAATTCATTTATATAATCAATATGAAATGAAGATCATGCAGAACGAGTCGCATCACATCGTGGAGACGGTGTTCCGTACGTACGCATGAGTGATGATATCGTTCCTATGATCGTGGAATTGTATTGGAGTGTATGTATACTATTTCATAATCAGTATCACATTATTATATTCATATTTAGTCATTATTTACACCAATAGATTCATCCAAGTAAGGTGGTGGTGGAAAATAGATTACACCACAGCGTGGAGACGGTATTCCGTACGTACGCACGAGCGGTGATTTCTTTTTCCGTAGGATGGATAGATGGTGAAATAGTGTTGTTTCATACTTATAATAACATATCAGTATATGAGTGATACTGTTTTTATTACTTCATAATGAAACAACTAAAGAAGAATATGTGGAAGAAGAAATAAAGATGAAAGAATCGGTAACGGACATTACATCTTCTTTAAAGTGCTTCTTTGAGACCTCCTTTTAAGGCACTAAAATAGGTCTTTGAAAAATACCATAACCTCTAGGATGTCTCTAGGGAATTGGAGAGAATAAAGTGGAAGGGTTTGGCCGAGCGTGAAGGCTCAAAGTGGTGTGAGGAAGAGAGGGAGGAGGTTCCCTTTTATAAGGGAGGAGAGGGGCACCTTTGGAATAACTAAAAATATTATTTTATTATAAAGTCATGTTTGGTTTTAAATAGCTCCAAATTGATTTATGTCGAGGATAAGGTGGGTATGGGTCTAAATCCTCTCATCTATTAGATTTTAGACAAGTTTAGGTTTCTATTTTAACCTTATCATTTTGATTTAACATTAAGTTAAATGATTTTACTTTTACTGTGTCTTCTTGTGTTCATATAATATAAGGTTAATAAACTTATTATAACAAGGAAAAAGTACCCCAAGTTGTTTATTATTAATATATATAACCTTATCTAAGTCATTTTCCCGAACCTTAGATTTTTAGGAAAAAAATAACAATTAATAATATAAAATTTGTTTTAAAAACTATTTTATGTCAATTTTGACACTATTTTTTAGTTGATTTTTGTGAAAATCATAACAGAATGATTAGTTCTAAAAAAGATAATGAAATAAATACTAACATGTCATATTAACCTATAAAATTATTGTAATTCATAAAAAGTCTCAAATCACATTCGCTTGGGTATTTATAACATCAATTATGTCAATATTTCATTAATAAGATAATTACTGCATCATCGTTGTGTCATAAATAAATTAAATTATTTAATTTCTAAAAATTACAAATAAAATAGCATTATGTAGGAAATCGTTTTATATTTCTAATAAATATTTATAGTCGAATTTAGCTTATGTATAACCCCATATTAAAAATGATTTAGTTATTAAACTTTGATTTTAACTATTTTAACCTTTCTTTAAATAAATTAATAATAAATGTCCTAATCTAATCCAAGTGGGCCTAAATGGTCATATGTTATTCCTAAGTTTGTTTTTGGTCGAATTACACTTATCCAATATAATTATAACATGTGTTAGGGTAATAATAATATCATTTTTACCCTTAATTACCCTATTTACTTTTAACCGTGATAAATAAAAGTAAAAAGTTACTATTCACCAAAAATTATTCTCATCTCATTGAACCACATTTTATTTACCGACATCAACTGTGTCTCTCAGATTTTTGAAATTCCACTCACAAAATCGGTAAAATTATGTTTTATGAAAATTTTAGTTTTTTAACTACAACATAGTGGATTCACTATTCATCAAAAATTGAAAGTTTTCAGAAAAATACCAAAATTTCACCCTGGGCTAATTTCAATATTCTGAATCCAAAAATGAAGTCCATTTTGATAAATAAAATTTATAAAATTTCAAAAAGTGGTAATTACTATTCATAACAGCTAGTTTTAATAATATTTTAATAGAATATCATTGTTTAGTGAAACTCAGTATTGCGTACGATGCAAGCTATCGAGGAAGGTCGTGATTTCGTGTAAAGCAATCCAAGCAAGTGTTGTGTGCAGAAAAAGATACCTTTGATGATTTATATAACATAAAAGTCTCGGGTGTTACATTCTACCCCCCTTAAAATGAATTTCACCCTCGAAATTCGTCACTTTGTAACAAATAGATGAGGATACCTCTCCCTCATCACATCCTCAAGCTCCCATGTAGCTTTTTCTAATTGGTGGTTCCTCCATAAAACTTTCACCAATTGAGTGGTCTTGTTTCATAGGACTTTTTCGCTACGATCCAGAATCTCTATCGGTTGTTCTTCATAAGAAAGATCTTGCTCCAGCGGTACAACTTCTGATTTGAGTACATGTGAAGGATCAGGTATGTACAATCTCCGGAGAGATACGTGAAATACATCATGAACTTGAGAGAGATTCTGTGGAAGTTCCAATCGATAAGCTACCATCCCAACACGATCAAGTATTTTGAAAGGACCGATATATCTAGGGCTCAACTTCCCCATCGTTCCAAATCTCATGACCCTCTTCCAGGGAGATATTCGTAAGAACACTTTATCACCCACTTCAAACTCTAGGTCTTTTCTTCGGTTGTCGGCATAACTTTTCTGTCGACTCTGAGCTGTTCTTATGTGTTGTTGAATAGATCTGACATTTTCTGCCATTTCATCAATGAGATCGGGTCCTAATGGCTTTCTTTCCCCAACATCATCCCAGCAAGTTGGAGTCCTGCATTTCGTTCTATAGAGAGCTTCATAAGGAGCCATCTGAATACTGGAGTGAAATATATTATTATAAGAAAATTCAACCAAAGGTATGTGTTGATCCCAACCACCTTTGAAATCCATAGATCAAGCTCTCAACATATCTTCTAGAGTTTGAATTGTTCTCTCAGACAGACCGTATGTCTGAGGATAATAAGCAGTGCTGAAACACAACTCTGTATCCAGAGTATGCTGAAGACTTCGCCAGAACATTGAGGTAAATCTCGGATCTCGATTAGATATAATCGAAAGTGGTACTCCATTCAGTCTTACCACTTCCTTTAAATATATCCTGGCAAGCTGATCCAGAGAGAAATCCTCTCTAATAGTAATGAAGTGTGCAGATTTTGTATGACGATCAACTATGACCCAGATAGCATTATTTCCTTTGGATGTTTTAGGAAGTCCTGTGACAAAGTCCATAGTGTTCTTTTCCCATTTCCATTCGGGTATGGGTAATGGTTGTAACATCCCCTTAGACTTTTGTCTCTCAGCTTTAACTTGTGGACAAACCAAGCATCGAGAGACATATTCAGCAAAATCTCATTTCATGCCATCCCACCATAAGTACTCTTTCAGGTCCCTATTCATCTTCGTGCTTCCCGGACGAATAGAGAATGAAGAACAATGAGCCTCATCCAGCATCTCCTTCTTTAATTCAGGGATGGGAGGAACACAAACCCTATTCCTGAACATTATTATCCCATCACAATCATGGTTGAATTCAGGAACATTTCTCACCTTCTTTTGTAACTCGACATCTTCTTTCTGTGCCTCTTTAATCTTCACATGTATAGATGGTTGAACATTCATTTAAGAAAGATAATATTTTTCCCCTTACATTATAATTCCAAGATCCATCCTTTGTAAATACATAAATAATGGATCTTTTGTGATCCTTATCATGGATAAACTGGCATCGTCTTGTCGACTAAATGCATCTGCCACCTTGTTTGCTTTCTCAGGGTGGTAATGGATTGAGCAGTCGTAATCCTTAATCAACTCCAACCATCTTCTTTGGCGCATATTCAGCTCCTTTTGTGTGAAAATATAATTTAATCTTTTCTGATCAGTATAAATATCACACCTTTCTCCATAAAGGTAATGCCTCCAAATCATTATTTTAAAGATTACTACAGCTAACTCTAAATCATGAGTTGGGTAATTTTGCTCATGTATTTTCAACTGTAGTGAGTCATAAGATATCAACATATCATTTTGCATAAGAACACACCCCAATCCCTTTTTGGATGCATCACTGTAGATCACAAACCTTTCACCACTACAAGGAATTGTGAGCACAGGTGCACTGGATAACCATCTTTTCAACTCCTTGAAATTCTCTTCACATTCCTCCATCCAAACAAACTTGACTCCTTTCCGAGTCAACTTGGTGAGTGGATTAGATAATCATGAAAAATCATTCACAAAACGTCGATAATATCCAGCTAAACCAAGAAATCTTCGGATCTCGGTTACTATTGTTGGTCTCGACCATCTTTCGATAACCTCTATTTTGCTGGATCCACAGATATCCCCTCTTTTGAGATTATGTGACCCAAAAATGAATGTTTTTGAAGCCAAAATTCACCATTGGTAAATTAGGCATAAATATTCTCCTTTCTCTGGGTCTTCAATATAATTTTCAAGTGATCATCATGTTCTTCATTGCTCTTTGAATAGACAAAAATATCGTCTATACAGACTACCACAAACTAATCAAGATAGTCTCTAAAGACTCTATTCATTAGATCCATGAAGATAGCAGGGGCATTAGTAAGACCAAATGGAATCACTATAAATTCCTGGTGTCCATACCTTGTACAAAAAGCCGTCTTTGGTATATCCTCCCTTTTGACCCTTAATCGAAGATCAATCTTGGAAAAGTATTGAGCTCCGCGTAGTTGGTCAAATTGATCATCAATGCACGGGAGAGGATATTTGTTCTTGATAGTGATCTTGTTAAGTTCTCGATAATCAATTCAGAGTCTAATTGATCCATCTTTCTTTTTACCAAACAGAACAGGTGCTCCCCAAGGTGACACACTAGGGCATATGAACCCCTTATCAAGATTCTCTTGGATTTGCTTCTTAAATTCTTGCAAATCAATTGGGGCCATTCTATAAGGTGTCTTTGAAATAGTAAAAGCACCCGGTACAAGTTCTATTGAAAACTCAACTTCATTATTCGGTGGATGACCCGATAATTCCTCCAGAAAGACATCATCAAACTCTCATACAATGGGCATATTCTTAATCGTGAGTTTCTCACCAACCATTTTAGATAAATAAACTTCATTTAGTGGAATCAATACCCATAAAATGGAATAAATATCCATTGTAAGGTTATGTTCATCCTTGCATCGATAGACGATCATAGATTGATCTGGAATATGAAATGTGACTTCCCTTCTTTGGAAATTGATATGAGCTCCATGTAGAGAAAGCCAATCCATGCCAAGAATCACATCAAATTCCACTATAGGAAGGATCACAAGATTTGAAGGAAGCACTTTCCCACAAACTTCAATCGGAGAAGAATTATAAACTTTTGATGCGACTGTTGTACCATTAGGGGTTGTCACAGCTAACTCAACATCTAACTGTTGAGGTAATACGGTGATATCCTTAGAAAAATCTTCATAAATAAAGGAGTGGGTGGATCCAGAATCAAATAAAACATTTTCTACTTTAGATTGGATGATAAGTGTACCTTTCACCACATTGTTATCGTACTCCACATCGCTGATAGAAATTGCATGTGACTTTCCTTTGTCATTAGCCTTATGAGTTTTTTGACATCGACCATCATCATCAACCCTTGGATTAGGGTATTTATTTGCATAATGTCCCATATCCTTTCACTTGAAACATTGAAGTGTTGTAGGGTCATTCTGTGCATCCCTTCCTTTTTTTTCATCATTAGACATCATCTTCCCATCATTGCGGCATCCAAATGCCCGATGACCTTCCTTTCTATATTTAAAACATTTACATGTCCCTTTAAAACAACTCCCTCCATGTTTTTTCCACACTTTGAGCATAATGGAATGCTCATATTCTTTTCAGTGTGCTCTTTAGATTTTCCTTTGAATTCCATTTTCCCCTTCTTATCAATCCCATATGACCGATGGGTTACTCCAATCTCCATATCATCATTGAGAGCACATCGAACGATTTCCTCGTAGCTATTTAACTCCCTTATGGCTAAGGCCCTTCGAAGACTTGGTTTTAAGCCACTAAAGAATCGATCGATCTTACTCTCAAGTTGGATAATAATACTAGAAGGTTAACTTTCATGTCTTGTAAAATTTGCTTCATAGGTACCAACAGATTCATCATCCTTTTGCTTCAGTTCACAAAACTCTTTCTCCATCTTTGTTCGGAGAATACGAGGGAAGTAATTATTGGAAAATAAGTGATTGAAATCGTCCCATTCAATAGACTCAATTTCAACCCTTTACCTCGTATTCTTAATAAGATTCTACCATTGATCAACATCAAATTCCAAATGATACACTGCTAAGATGACTTTCTCATGCACAAAATGTTGAAGAACGGAAAATATCTTTTCAGTAGTACTAATCCATTATTCAGCATCTAATGAATCAGTAGACCCGCTGAATGAAGGTGGACTCTATCTCATGAAGGATTCAACAGAATGTTGCTCCTTCTTTTGCTCGTTTAGAAGTCCTGCATGATTCAAAGCTTGAGAAAGTTGTGAGAGCATGGCTACAATATTTTGCATTCCATCTCCCATAACGTTTGGTTACTCAGGGGGACAATCATTGCATTGCCCGTCGCATTCCGCATTAACAGGGTTCCTTCGGGTTCCAGCCATTGACTAAAACCAAGAAGAATAGTGTGAGCAACACTAATTATAATAGGAAAACCACATAATCAAGAATAAAATTTCACACTTATGGTCTTATCCTAAGTTATTCATGGCCATTTCTAAAACACTAAGATTGTGTTCTATGATTAGACTTATCCTTAGGGTTCTTACTAAGGATTTCACATCCTAGTTTCCAAAGGTTGACTATACCTTTCCTCTGATACCAACTATAAAGACCCATACTTTACATACATTGTTATTACTTCATAATTTAATCACACTTATTACAACATATAACAAAACCAAGAATGGACTGTATAGGTATAGTGTCTTTAGAAACTAGGAAACATAAACAACTGGTTCATAAAGCATCTACTTTGCCTCCTATTTATTTCATCATATCTAGAGTCCCTTTTTTGGCATATTCTACTTAATAACCTTCTTCCTGACCTGGGGAAATAAAACATACAAAAGGGTGAGCTCAAATGCTCAGTAAGGGTAAAAAAAGAAATATCAATCACATCATATACATAAGAACATAAATTTTGGAAATCTTAACCTGCAAAAGAGATCATAATATCATAACATGGGATAAATCATAGAAGTGAAATATAATCCCAATAATCATAACTTAATACATGAAACTTTGTGGCATACACACATAATCATTGATAATCATATTTTATTAGTCAAGACTCATTGCCAAGACTATCTTAGTGGACAAAGTCCATTTATGATCCGAGTTACCCTCGTTTCAGTCCTATTTCACTGAACCGGTATAACCTACCATTCCAGCCATGTCTATCTCATGAGATATAAAATCTTTACCCAATGCATTGGAGGGAGAAATAGGTCCCACCCATCTCATAATGATAGAATTCTTATGTGTGCCACAAAATCATAAATCATACACCATTGCATAACCCATGTAGTAAAAATGGGATTCTTACACAACATGACATCATAAAACAATTCATATAAGATAAAGGAATTCATAAAAATATTTCCATCACAACATAATCAAATCCATGTAATAATAGGGATAGAAATATAACCCTATATTATCTTGGATGGAAAATAATTTTGATAAAACACTTGAACTCCATTCTTGAGGAAAATATCCTTTCTACTTCAAAAACATTTTTCTTTTCATAACATGTCATACAATTTTAAATTAAAAGAAGTTTATTAGAAATAAACTTGAAAAATTGTAAAGTAAGATTCTTGGAAATATTGTTTTAAATATCCATTCATGCCGTATAAGTTAAAAAAACATTCTTCTCGTACATTTCTCGGAAAATTCAAAAAATTTCCTCGTACGAAAAACGACAAAAGATTCCTTTAATATCTTTTACTAAAAACTCACTGAATGGTAAAATAGGATTTAAAAAATTGTAGGTGGATGGAAATAATATTACATATTGAGGAAACGTATATGTGGATGATAAAATACGGCCCAATAAATACCAAAGTATAAACAATCTCGGATAAAAATGAGATTGCGATATTTTCCCTTACCTTAGGTCCGATATGCTTTCTACGTGTCTGAACATCCTGTATAATGATTTAAATAATGTTATTGACTTATTACATAATCATAATTATTTTTATGATATCATATATGGTCATATTCATAGCTTCTTAGTAGTAATATTTCATTGCTACTTGTTATTCGGGTGTTTATAACATTTTGTTCTTATGCGTGTTTTGTCGAATAAATTCTTATTCTTCTCTTTAGGTTATAGATACCTCATTTCCAGAATGTTATTAGTGTAATATATATCATATTAATCCATTAAATTAATTTATATAATCATTATGAAATGAAGATCATGTAAAACGAGTCGCATCACATCGTGGAGACGGTATTCCGTACGTACGCACGAGTGATGATATCGTTCCTATGATCGTGGAAATGTATTGGAGTGTATGTATACTATTTCATAAATAGTATCACTTTATAATAGTCATATTTAGTGATTATTTACACCATTATACCCATCCAAGTAAGGTTGTGGTGGAAAATAGATTACACCACGGCGTGGAGACAATATTCCGTATGTACGCACGCGCAGTGATTTCTTTTTCTGTAGGATGGATAGATGGTGAAACAGGGTTGTTTCATACTTATAATAATATATCAGTATATTAGTGATACTTATGTTATTACTTCATAATGAAACAACTAAATAAGAAGAAGTGGAAGAAGAAATAAAGATGAAAGAATCGGTAACGGACATTACCTCTTCTTTGAAGTGCTTCTTTGAGACCTCCTTTTACGGCACTAAAATAGGTCTTTGAAGAAGACCAGAACCTATAGTATGTCTCTAGGGAGGTGTAGAGGAGAAAGTGTAAGGGTTTTTTCGAGCTTGAAGGCTCAATGTGGTGTGAGGAAGAGAGGGAGGAGGTTCCCTTTTATAAGGGAGGAGAGGGGCACCTTTAGAATAACTAAAAATATTATTTTATTATAAAGTCAGGTTTGGTTTTTAATAGCTCCAAATTCATTTATTTCTATGATAAGGTGGGGATGGGTCGAAATCATCTCATCCAATAGAATTTAGACAAGTTTAGGTTCCTATTTTAACCTTATCATGTAGATTTAACATTAAGTTAAATAATTTTACTTTTATCGTGTCTTCTTGTGTTCTTCTACTATAAGGTTAATAAACATACTATAAGAAGCCAAACGAACCCCAAGTTGTTTATTATTTATATATATAACCTTATCTAAGTCATTTGGCCGAACCATAGATTTTTATGAATAAAATAACAATTAATAATATAATATTTATTTTAAAAACTATTTTAGCTCAATTTTGACACTATTTAGTAATTGATTTTTGTGAAAATCATAACAGAATGATAAGTTAGAACAAAGTTATTTAAATCAATAACAACATGTCATAATGACCTATAAAATTAGTGGAATTCATAAAAAGTCAAAAATTATATTTATTTGGGTATTTATAACATCAATTATGTCAATATTTCATTAATAAGATAATTACTACATCATCGTTGTGTCATAAATAAAATAAATTATTTAATTTCTAAAAATTACAAATAAAATACCATTATGTAGGAAATATTTTTATCATTCTAATTAATATTTATAGTCGAATTTATATTTTGTATAACCCCATATTAAAAATGAATTAGTTATTAAACATTGATTTTATCTATTTTAACCCTTCTTTAAATAAATTAATAATAAATGTCCAAATCTAATCCATGTGGGCCTAAATGGTCATATATTATTCCTAAGTTTGTTTTTGGTCGAATTAATCTTATCATATAGAATTAGGACATGTGTTAGGGTAATAATAATATCATTTTAACCCTTAATTACCCTATTTACTTTTAACCGTGGTAAATAAAAATAAAAAGTTACTATTCACCAAAAATTATTTTCATCTCATTGAACCACATTTTACTTACTAACATCAACAGTGTCTCTCGAATTTTTGAAATTCCACTCACAGAAGCGGTAAAATTATGTTTTATGAAAATTTCAGTATTTTAACTGCCACTTAGTGGTTTCACTATTAATCAAAAATTGAATGTTTTCAGAAAAATACCAAAATTTCACCCTAGGCTAATTTCGATATTCCGAATCCAAAAATGAAGTCCATTTTGAAAAATAAAATGTATAAAATTTCAAAAAGTGGTTATTACTATTCATAACGGCTAGTTTTAATAATATTTTAATAACATATCATTGTTTAGTGAAACTCTGTATTGCGTACGACGCAAGCTATCGAGGAAGGTTGCGATTTTGTGTAAAGAAATCCAAGGAAGAGTTGTGTGTAGAAAAAGATTCCTTTGATGGTTTATATAACATAAAAGTCTCGAGTGTTACATTCTACCCCCCTTAAAATGAATTTCGTCCTCATAATTAGTCACTTTGTAACAAACAGATGAGGATACCTCTCCCTCATCACATCCTCAAGCTCCCATGTAGATTCTTCTAATTGGTGGTTCCTCCATAAAACTTTCACCAATCGAGTGGTCTTGTTTCATATGAATTTTTCGCTACGATACAGAATCTCTATCGGTTGTTCTTCACAAGAAAGATCTTGCTCTAGTGGTACAACTTCTGAGTTGAGTACATGTGAAGGATCAGGTATGTACTTTCTCAGGAGAGATACATGGAACACATCGTGAACATGAGAGAGATTCGGTGGAAGCGCCAATCGGTAAGCTACCTTCACAACACGATCCAGTATTTCGAAAGAACTGATATATCTAGGGCTCAACTTCCCCTTCATTCCAAATCTCATGACCCTCTTTAAGGGAGATATTCGTAAGAACACTTTATCACCCACTTCAATCTCTGGGTCTTTTCTTCGGTTGTCGGCATAACTTTTCTGTCGACTCTGAGCTTCTCTTATGTGTTGTTGAATAGATCTGACCTTTTCTTCCATTTCATCAACTAGATCGGGTCCTAATAGATTTCTTTCCCCAACTTCATCCTAGCAAGTTGGAGTCCTGCATTTCTTTCCATAGAGAGCTTCATAAGGAGCCATCAAAATAATGAAGTGATAGCTATTATTACAAGAAAATTACACCAAAGGTAGGTGTTGATACCAACCACCTTTGAAATCCATAGAGCAAGATCTCAACATATATTCTAGAGTTTGAATTGTTCTCTAAGACTGACCGTCTCTCTAAGGATGATAAGCAGTGCTAAAACACAACTCTGTATCCAGAGTATACTGAAGACTTCACCAAAACATTGAGGTAAATCTCGGATCCTGATCGGATATAATAGAAAGTGGTACTCCATGAAATCTTACCACTTCCTTTAAATATATCCTGGCAAGCTGATCCAGAGAGAAATCCTCTCTAATAGCAATAAAGTGTGCAGATTTTGTAATACGATTAACTATGACCCAGATAGCATTATTGCCTTTGGATGTTTTAGGACGTCCTATGACAAAGTCCATAGTGATGTTTCCCATTTCCATTCGAGTATGGGTAATGGTTGTAACATCCCATTAGACTTCATTCTCTCAGCTTTAACTTGTTGACAAACCAAGCATTGAGAGACATATTCAACAACATCTCTTTTCATGCCATCCCACCAGAAGTACTCTTTTAGGTCCCTATACATCTTCGTGCTTCCAGGATGAATAGAGAATGAAGAACTATGAGCCTCATCCAGCAGCTCCTTCATTAATTCAGGTATGGGAGAAACACAAACCCTATTCTTGAACATTATTATCCCATCACAATCAATGTTGAATTCAGGAACATTTATCACCTTCTTTTGTAACTCGACATCTTCTTTCTATGCCTCTTTAATCCTCACATGTATAGATGGTTGAACATTTATTTGAGAAAGATAAGATTTTTCCCCTTCCGTTATAATTCCAAGATCCATCCTTTGTAAATCCATAAATATTGGATCTTTTGTGATCCTCATCATGTATAAACTGGCATGGTCTTGTTGACTTAATGCATCTGCCACCGTGTTTGCATTCCCAGGGTGGTAATGGATTGAGCCGTCGTAATCCTTAATCAGCTCCAACCATCTTCTTTGGTGCATATTCAGCTCCTTTTGAGTGAAAATATACTCTAAACATTTATGATCAGTATAAATATCACACAATTCTCCATAAAGGTAATGCCTCCAAATCATTAATGTAAAGATTACCGCAGCTAACTCCAAATCATGAGTTGGGTAATTTTTCTCATGTATTTTCAACATTCGTGAGGCATAATCTATCACCATATAATTTTGCATAAGAACACACCACAATTCCTTCTTGGATGCATCAATGTAGATCACAAACCTTTCTCCACTATAAGGCAGTGTGGGCACAGGTGCACTGGATAACCATCTTTTCAAATCCTTTAAATTCTCTTCACATTCCTCCATCCAAACAAACTTAACTCCTTTCCGAGTCAACTTGGTGAGTGGATTAGATAATCGTGAAAAATATTTCATAAAACGTCGATAATATCTTGCTAAACCAAGAAAACTTCGGATCTCAGTTACTGTTGTTGGTCTCGACTATCTTTCGATAACCTCTGTTTTTGCTAGATCCACAGATATCCCCTCTTTTGAGATTATGTGACCCAAAAATGAAACTTTTTGAAGCCAAAATTCACACTTGGTAAATTTGGAATAAAGCTTCTCCTTTATCAGGGTCTTCAATATAATTCTCAAGTGATCTTCATGTTATTACTTTCTCTTTGAATAGACAAGAATGTCGTCTATAAAGGCTTCCATAAACTAATCAAGATAGTCTCTAAAGACTCTATTCATTAGATCCATGAAGATAGAAGGGGCATTAGTAAGACCAAATGGCATCACTATAAATTCATAGTGTCCATACCTTGTACATAAAGTCGTCTTTTGTATATCCTCCCGTTTGACCCTTAATCGAAGATCAATCTTGGAAAAGTATTGAGCTCTTCGTATTGGTCAAATAGGTCATCAATGCGTGGGAGAGGATATTTGTTCTTGATAGTGATCTTGTTATGTTCTGGATAATCAATGCAGAGTCTCATTGATCCATCTTTCTTCTTAACAAATAGAATAGGTGCCCCCCAAGGTGACGCACTAGGGTGTATAACCCTTATCAAGATTCTCTTGGAGTTGCTTCTTCAATTCTTGCAACTCAATTGGGGCCATTCTATAAGTTGTCTTTGAAATAGGCAAATCACCCGGTACGAGTTCTATTGAAAACTCAACTTCATGATTCGGTGGATAACCCGTTAATTCCTATGGAAAGACATCATCAAACTCCCGTACAATGGGCATATTCTTAATCGTGAGTTTCTCACCAACCATTTGAGATAAATAACCTTCATTTAGTGGAATCAATACCCATAAAATGGAAGAAATTTCCAATGGAAGTTTATGTTCATCCTTACATCGATAGACGATCATAGATTGATCTGGAATATGAAATGTGACTTCCCTTCTTTGCCAATTGATATGAGATCCATGTAGAGAAATCCAATCCATGCCAAGAATCACATAAAATTACACTATAGGAAGTATCACAAGATTTGCATGAAGCACTTTCCCACAAACTTCAATCGGAGAAGAATTATAAACATTTGATGCGACTGTTGTGCCATTAGGGGTTGTCACAGCTAACTCAACATCAAACTGTTGAGGTAATATGGTGATATCCTTTGAAAATTCTTCTGAAATAAAGGAGTTGGTGGATCCAGAATCAAATAAAACATTTTCTACTTTAGAGTGGATGGTAAGTGTACCTTTCACCACATCGTTATCGTACTCCACATCGCTGATAGAAATTGCATGTGACATTCCTTTGTATTTAGCCTTAAGAGTTTATTGACGTCGACCATCATCATCAACCCTTGGATTAGGGCATTTAATGGCATAATGTCCCATCTCCTTTCACTTGATACATTGAAGTGTTGTAGGGTCATTCTATGTATCCCTTCCTTTGTTTTCATTATTAGACATCTTCTTCCCATCATTGCGGCATTCAAATGTCCGATGACCTTCCTTTCAACATTTTAAACATTTACTTGTCCCTTTAAGACTACTCCCTCCATGTTTCTTTCCAAACATTGAGCATAAGGGAAATATCATCTTTTTTTCAGTGTGCTCTTTAGATTTTCCTTTGAATTCCATTTTCCTCTTCTTATCTAACCCATATGACTGATGGGTTACTCCAATCTCCATCTCAACTTTGAGAGCACATCGAACGATTTCCTCGTAGCTATTGAAGTCCCTTATGGCTAAGTCCCTTCGAAGACTTGGTTATAAGACACTAAAGAATTGATCGATCTTACTCTCAGGTTGGATAATAATACAAGAAGCGTACCTTGGAAGTCTTGTAATGTTTTCTTCATAGGTACCAACAGATTCATCGACATTTTGCTTTAGATCAAGAAACTCTTTCTCCATCTTTTTTTGGAGAATACGAGGGAATTACTTATTGAAAAATAAGTTTTTGAACTCGTCCCATTCCATGGACTCAATTTCATCCCTTTGCCTCATATTTTTAATAATATTCCACCATTGATCAGCATCACCTTCCAAACGATACACTACTAAGATGAATTTATCATGCTCAAAACATTGAAGAACTGAAAATATCTTTTCAGTAGTACTAATCCATTGTTCAGAAACTAATGGATTAGTAGACCAGCTGAATGAAGGTGGACGCTGTCTCAAGAAAGATTCAATAGAATGTTGCTATTTCATTTGCTTGTTTGGAAGTACTATATGATTCATAGCTTGAAAAAGTTGTGTGAGCATGGATAAAAGATTTTTCATTCCAGCTCCCATAACGTTTGGTTGCTTAGGGGGCAATCATTGCATTGCCCGTCGCATTCCGCATTAACACGGTTCCTTCGGGTTCCAGCCATTGACTAAAACCAAGAATAATAGTGTGAGAAACAGTAATTATAATAGGAAAACCACATAATCAAGAATAAAATTTCACACTTAAGGTCTTATCCTATGTTATTCATGGCCATTTCTAAAACACTATGATTGTGTTATATTCTTAGACTTATCCTTAGGGTTCGTACTAAGGATTTCACATCCTAGTTTCCAAAGGTTGACTATACCTTTCCTCTGATACCAACTATAACGACCCATACTTTACATACATTGTTATTAATTCAGAATTGAAGCACACTTATTACAACATATAAAAAAACCAAGAAAGGACCGTATAGGTATAATGTCTTTAGAAACTGGGAAACATACACAACTGGTTCATAAAGCATCTACTTTTCCTCCCATTTATTTCATCATATCTAGAGTCCCTTTTTTTGTCTATTCTACTTAATATCCTTCTTCCTGACCTGGGGAAATAAAACATACAAAAGGGTGAGCTCAAATGCTCAGTAATGGTAAACAAAAGAAATATCAATCACATCATGTACATAAGAACATAACTTTTGGAAATCTTAACCTGCAAAAGAGATCATAATATCATAAAATGAGATAAATCATAGAAGTGAAATGTAATCCCAATAATCATAACATAAAACAAGAAACTTTTTGGCATACACACATAATCATAGAGAATCATATCTTATTATTCAATACTCATTGGCAAGACTATCTTAGTGGACAAAGTCCATTTCTGAACCGATTCACCCTCGTTTCAGTCCTATTTCACTGAATCGGTATAACCTACCGTTCCAGCCATGTCTGTCTCATGAGATATAAAATTTTTACCCAATGCATTGGAGGTAGATATAGGTCCCACCCATATCATAATGATACCATTCTTATGTGTGCCACAAAATCATAAATGATACATCATTGCATAACCCATTTAGTAAAAATGGGATTCTTAAACAACATGACATCATAAAACAATTCATATTAGATGAAGGAATTCATAAAAATATTTCCATAACAACATAATAAAATCCATGTAATAATAGGGATACAAAAAGAACCCTATATTATCTTAGATGGAAAATAATTTTGATAAAACCCTTCAACTCCATTCTTGAGGAAAATATCCTTTCTACTTCAAAATTTTTTTTCCTTTCTTAACATCTCATACAATTTTAAACTAAAAGAAGTTGATTAAAAATAAAATTGAAAACTTGTAAAGGAAGATTCTTGGAAATATTTTTTAAAAAATACATTCATTCCATATAAGTTAAAAAAACTATCTTCTCGTACTTTTGTCGGAAAAGTCAAAAAAGTACCTCGTACAAATAACGAAAAAAGATTCCTTTCATATCTTTTACTAAAAACTCACTGAAGGGTAAAATAGGATTTAAACAATTGTAGGTGGATGGAAATAATATTACATATTGAGGAAACATATATGTGGATGATAAAATACTCCCCAATAAATACCAAAGTATAAACAATCTCGGATAAAAATGAGATTGTGATATTTTCCCTTACCTTAGGTCCGATATGCTTTGTATGTGTCCGAACCTCCTATATAATGATTTAAATAATGTTATTGACTTATTAAAGAATCATACTTATTTTTATGATATCATATATGGTCATATTCTTATCTTCTTAGTAGTAATAATTCATTGCTACTTTTTCTTCGGGTGTTTATAACTTTTTGTTCTTATGCGTGTTTTCCCGAATAAATTCTTATACTTATATTTAGGATATAGATACCTCATTTCCAGAATGTTATTAGATTAATATATATCATATTAATTCATTCAATTCATTTATATAATCATTATGAAATGAAGATCATGTAGAACGAGTCGCATCACATCGTGGAGACGGTATTCCGTACGTACGCACGAGTGATGATATCGTTCTTATGATCGTGGAAATGTATTGGAGTGTATGTATACTATTTAAGAATCATTTTCACTTTATAATTAGTATATTTAGTCATTATTTACACCATTATACCCATCCAAGTAAGGTGGTGGTGGAAAATAGATTAGACCACGGCGTGGAGACGGTATTCCGTACATACGCACGCGCGGTGATTTCTTTTTCCGTAGGATGGATAGATGGTGAAATAGGGTTGTTTCATACTTATAATAACATATCTGTATATGAGTGATACTGATGTTATTACTTAATAATGAAAAAACTAAAGAAGAAGAAGTGGAAGAAGAAATAAACATGAAAGAATTGGTAACAAACATTACCTCTTCTTTGAAGTGCTTCTTTGAGTCCTCCTTTTATGGCAGTAAAATAGGTCTTTGAAGAAGACCAGAACCTCTAGAATGTCTCTAGGGAAGTGGAGAGGATATATTGGCAGGGTTTGGCCGAACATGAAGGCTCAATGTGCTGTGAGGAAGAGAGGGAGGAGGTCCCCTTTTATAAGGGAGGAGAGGGGCCCCTTTGGAATAACTAAAAATATTATTTTATAATAAAGTCATGTTCGGTATTAAATAGATCCGAATTGATTTATTTCGAGGCTAAGGTGGGGATGGGTCTAAATCCTCTCATCCAATATAATTTAGACAAGTTTAGGTACTTATTTTAACCTTATCATGTAGATTTAACATTAAGTTAAATAATTTTACTTTTACCGTGTCTTCTTGTGTTCTAATACTATAAGGTTAATAAACATACTATAATCAGTCAATCTAACCCCAAGTTGTTTATTATTAGTATATATAACCATATCTAAGTCAATTGGTCGAAGCTTAGTTTTTTAGGAATAAAATAACAATTAATAATATAATATTTATTTTAAAAACTATTTTATGTCAATTTTGACACTATTTAGTAAATGATTTTTGTGGAAATATTAACAGAATTATAAGTTCCACAAAAGTTTATTAAATCAATAATAACATGTCATATTAACCTATAAAATTAGTGGAATTCATAAAAAGTCCCAAATTATATTTATTTGGGTATTTATAACATCAATTATGTCAATATTTCATTAATAAAATAATTACTGCATCATCGTTGTGTCATAAATAAATTAAATTATTTAATTTCTAAAAAT
Source organism: Viscum album (assembly GCA_963277665.1). NCBI lineage: Eukaryota > Viridiplantae > Streptophyta > Magnoliopsida > Santalales > Viscaceae > Viscum > Viscum album. The sequence continues at coordinate 362,501,635 of OY728148.1, read as the reverse complement.
TACAAATAAAATACCATTTTGTAGGAAATCTTTTTATATTTCTAATTAATATTTATAGTAGAAATTATCATATTTATAACCCCATATTAAAAATGAGTTAGTTATTAAACATTGATTTTATCTATTTTAACCCTTCTTTAAATATATTAATAATAAATGTCCTAATCTAATCCAAGTGGACCTAAATGGTCATATTTTATTCCTAAGTATGTTTTTGGTCGAATTACACGTATCCAATAGAATTAGGACATGTGTTGGGGTAATAATAATATCATTTTTACCCTTAATTCCCATATTTACTTTTAACCGTGGTAAATAAAAGTAAAACGTTACTATTCACCAAAAATTATTTTCATCTCATTGAACCACATTTTAATTACTGACATCAACTGTGTCTCTTGGATTTTGGAAATTCCACTCACAGAAGCGGTAAAATTATGTTTTAGAAAAGTTCAGTTTTTTAACTACCACTTAGTGGTTTCACTATTCATCAAAAATTGAAAGTTGTCAGAAAAATACCAAAATTTCACCCTAGGCTAATTTCGATATTCCGAATCCAAAAATGAAGTCCATTTTGAAAAATAATATTTTTAAAATTTAAATAAGTTGTTATTACTATTCATAACGGCTAGTTTTAATAATATTTTAATAGCATATCATTGTTTAGTGAAACACGGTATTGCATAAGACACAAGCTATCAAGGAAGGTCGTGATTTCGTGTAAAGCAATCCAAGAAAGTGTTGTGTGTAGAAAAATATTCCTTTGATGATTTATATAACATAAAAGGCTCGGGTGTTACAAACATCATGCTGGACAAGGGCATAAAGTTTAACATAATGCTGGATGAGAGCATTTCCATGGTCGATGCTTACTCTAAGCCCACTTGAGTCGTGCTCAGTGTGAGAACAAGAGGCAGCAGATACTCGATGATCACGTCGTGAAAGGTGAATCTATGAGAAGTGAAGAGGGGATTACGCGTTAGGCGGCCCATGGTTCTGGGACATACTCTAGTATGGAGGCCCAAAGTGCGGAAAAGCGCAGCGGGCGAGGGATTTGGGACAAAAGATGGAAGGTACTTCGTTCCCTTTCACACCCTCGACAAGCCTTGCCAGTGGGTAAGTACGGAGGTGAATGGGATCTTCCTTCCTCAAGAGGGGCTAGGGGCTTACACCCAGGTGGTTGGCCTTCTCCCTTGGACATAAGACACTCTGATAAGGGGTATATCATCCAATGTGTGGGTGATTTCATTCCCGTGGAGATGATTGGCGTAAAGAATGTCTGAGCTGGGGGCACCCTATGTGCGAGGCATGGGGTCGGGTCTCAGGTTTACGTCATGTGTTGAGGATGAGGTTCTTGGCAGTTTAACGTCATATAGCTCGGACAAGGTGAGTTTACTGCGCACCCCTAGGAGATACATAACTGGTACCCTCTTCCCCTTGGGGGAGGGAAGGTAATGGAAATGTCGTTCTAAATGCGGTAGGGGTGTATAGTGAACCATCGATGGGTCCATGTTAGTGTGGATATGCGAAGAAGCAATAGCCTTTAGTGTGCCCATGCGATGAAGCATTAGGTGAAGGAATGCTACGGGTGGTGTCATCCATGGGACATTAAAATCACATCGTGCAAACCTGGAGGGTCGCATGAGAAGAGGAATTTCCAAGCAAAGGGGTCCATAGGCATGGACCTTGTGGAGCTTGGTTGATTTGCATAGTGGAGAGCACTTTCAAAGTGGTGTGCTTCACAAAGTGGAAGGTTACTCACAGAGCACTGCCTTGAAAAGCAGAGGTGCCTCGGAATCAAGGTGTTGGGAAGCAGTGTGCTTCACGAAGTATAGTGACCCTGCCTTGGCATGTTGATCACTTGTACAAGATGGGTGTTTCGTGAATCATAAACACTCTCCAGCTGCAGGGGTTCCCTCGGGAGACCCATTCCTTCGCGAATTCCCTTAGGCTTCGTGAAGGTCATCCCACTCGGAAGAGGGGCTCAAAATGAGGCAAGGCGAAGGAATCTCTCGAAGCATAAATACCTCACAGAGCTTATGATTCCTGGGGCGAAGGTGCTTCGCGATTCGGGAGCTGATAAGTCGAAAGGTCGGATTTTCCATCTCTAGAGCATAGGGGGAGATTAGTATTTATATGAAAGGGATGTCATGGAGCAGAACTCATGTTGCGTGATGGGGGCCTCGGTGGATTTGCAGCGGGTTGCAAACGTCAACCGGACTCGCAGAGGGGTACTGCCTCATCTGCTTCACAGTGAGCCATGAACGACAGGCCATTCGTGGAGTGTTACTACCTTTGGGGCCTCGTGGAGGTCGCGTTTCTCATGGACCCTCCGTGTATGCGCTTCACAAGGCAGCGCGCGGAATTATTTTTTCTTCTTCTCTTTGCGTCCAATATTTGGGCGCCAACATTTAACATGACCAAATTAAATTAATATTATTTATTTAATATAATAATAATATTATATTTTTAATGGTTTTGGTATATTTTTTAAAATAATGAAATTTATGTGGGCAATGTAAACTACTATTTTTATAATTATGAGTAATTTTATAACATTGTAATTATATAATTATAAATTGAAAATTTATGAAACCATTTTATAGATTGAATATTCATTTTATAAGATATATTTTAAATTTAAAAGGGTTTATTTTAATTTATAGAACTATGTTAGGTATTTTAGAACATTATTTAAACTATTATTTAGATCTATTTTCAATACATTATATGTTTATTATTCTGAAATTATTATTTATCACTTTCAATAAGTTAATATAGGTTTTTTTACGTTAGAATTATATTATCTATATTTTTTTACGGATCGTTTTTTTTATGCACCAAAAATGAATACAATAAGAGAAAACTAGTAACCACAGTAAAAGACAAAAGTGTAAAAAAGGGTTAAAAATGATAAATATTCTAACAATATGAAACCATAGTTTTAACTTAGTGGTTGAAATATAAATCTAATAATCCTTATCTCAAATCCATTATTTTCAATTTTTTTAGTTTTCTTGGAATGTGAAAATGTTCATTAATAATATATGATTGAAAATAATTACATTAATGATATTCTTGAAAATTATAAAAGGGAACTATGACCACCCCTTTAACACAACTCAAAATTTCTGTTACATCATGAACATATACCATCCCCTATAATCTACTTTAAATTTATTAATCATCCTAAAAAAATTCATAATTCATCCCTTTCTATGTATTCCTCCATGGGATGTAAAATGTAAACTACCCAATTACTAGTTGTTCCCAAACATTGTTTATGTTTTTTGTTTACCTTAAAAATGATTATTCCAAATAATTTCTTATTAGATAAAAATTTATTCAATAATAAATATTATTTTATTAGGGTAATGACCATTAACAAACTTTCCCTATATCCCTTATGGGAAATGAAAAAGGGATTCTTGTGTATATGTATACTATATCCTCCATGAAGAGTTATGCCTAATTTTTATTTACCACCTTATGTGGTGGGTCCTAATGTGAATATTAATTTATAAATAAAACATTTTAAACATTTTTTATATTGTCAAATAATAAACCATACTATATATTTTTCTCTTTCTATAATAAATAAGATCATCCTTCATTTATATGTGTTAATTACCATGAGAATAGAATGATGTATTTTTTTGTTCATTACCCCCATTGATTGCTATTTATGAATTGGGTTTAATGGATAAATATTATTTTCATGAAATTATTTCAATTATTATAAAAAAATTTACACACCATTAATAATATGATAAATAAATGTCTTTGTAAAATGAAGAGTATAAAATCATCATAATATCAGTATAATAAACCATACTATACATTTTTCTCATTCTATACTAAATAAGATCATCCTCCATGTATATGTGTTAATTACCATGACCATAGAATGAGTAATAAATGATCGTTGTAAAATGAAGAGTATAAAATCATCATACTATCAGGATAATAAACCGTACTATACATTTTTCTCATTCTATACTAAATAAGATCATCCTCCATGTATATTTTTTAATTACCATGACCATATAATGATGTATTTTTTTGTTCATTACCCCCATTGATAGCTATTTATGAATTGGGTTTAATAGATAAATATTATTTTCATGAAATTATTTCAATTATTATAATAACTTTTTTACACACCATTAATAATATGAGTAATAAATGATCGTTGTAAAATGAAGAGTATAAAATCATCACACTATCAGGATAAAAAATTATTCACACTATTGTATTAATTCATGGGGTCCTATGATCTTTACGAGTTTATTTAATTAAATGGAATTCGATTAGATGGAAACCAAGGATGTAATTTCTATTTTCATTTATTTTCAACAAAATTAGATAATTGTGATATTACATAGCATATTTTAATTTATCTTTTCTATTAAACATTGTATTTCCTTAAACTATAATTAATATCTTAAATTTCATGAAATTTCAATTTCCATTTCTTGTAAAAACTTTTATATTCATTAGATTCTAATGTTAACATTACTATATGGATTTGTTCTTCAATCTCAATTTCAAATAAGTATTGTTTTTCAATGGCTATCCATTTATAGAATTTATATTCTACTAATTTCAAAAATCACACTTAAATTAATCCTAATTTTATTATTTTTTTCGTTTTATATATCTCCTCACTATTTTAGTTTTCCCCATGGATAATTCTTTACCCATTTTATTGAAATTTAACTCCTATATTCTTTTTTATTTGGAATCCTTCTCTTTAATTGACTATATTCAATGGATAAATTAAAAAATTTCTATATCATTACCTTATTAATTAGTTGGTTTCATCTTATTATAATTTTAATTCCTAAATATAAAAAAACAAGTGTGGTTTATAGGGTTTTTCTTCAATTATAAAAAGGATCTTATTTTTAATGTTTTATAAATAAACACAACATTATATATCTTTTGTCTTTTCTTGTGGAACATTCTATATATTATTGCATGTTTTCTAAAATAAATTATTAATATCTTCTTATTTTTAAATTATATCTTTTAATGTGTTCAAAAATATGAAGAATGTTTCTCATATATAAAAGTTATTTTCAAAATGGTCCTATTTTTTACATCTCTATCAATGTCCTCTAGAATATTTTATTCCTAATCAAGGATATTTTTCAAATGATAACATCCACCGTCATTCTCTTTATTCTTTACAAAATGTTCCTCTCTATAAGTTTTATGATCAATCAATAGTTTTTCCATTCCAATCTATCCACTATATATAATAGTTATTTTTTATTCCAATGCCTTTCCTTTTAAAAAACACGATATTTCTTTCACTTGATTGAATAGTGTTACTGTAGATGGAATAAATATATTGATTGGGGAAAATTATTTACTAAATTTTATACCATTTATTAACATGATGAAAAAACCATACACCTTATCATTTTAATTGAAGGGTATTTACCAATACTGTCAATAAGTATCTTTAGATGCCTTGTTGTCTTCCATGTGTTTATCATGAAATAATTATTTATGTAATTATGAATAATTTCATTATGTAATTCCATTTCAAAATTCTATGAAACCCAATCTACTTTTATGGGTACTTTATGATATGATAAATGCTTGATTTCATGTAAAAGTCATATATATATAGTTGAATGAATGGTGGGGTCTTATATCACCCTCAAATTTATTGGTTAGAGTCATATATGTCATGAGAGATCTATACACAGAAAAATTTATATTCTCTAAATCATGGGTACATGTTTTTTACTCACAAAGGGGATGTATACCTTTTCTATTTTCCCCACATTTACATTGTATTTTGATTTTAAATAATCATAGAAAATATTTATTAACTAATGATTACTTTCTATTCATATTCATATACTATGTTATTCCAATCCTTAATCCATGACTAAATTTATTTAAATGTTTTATAGTATATGATTCAGTTGCTTTATATCCATGTTCATTTACTATTGCAATATTTTCATCTTATGACTACTTATATTAGTTAATTATTATCTCTAATGTTTACCCATACTAATCCATTGAGCTCATCCCATGTCATATTCTTACATTTCCCCATGTTATGAATAAAAATGACATGATTGATGGTTATAAAAAAGTATTTTTTAAGGATTCTTTTTCGTACATGATGAATATTTTTTATTGATTAAAAAGTTTCTAATATCATGGAAAATGTTCCTGTCTGTTGAAAATATATAAAATTTATTTGGTAATTTTTTTTATAATTCCCAAAAATTATATTCCAAAATTATCATGAAAAAATAATATCATGAAATATTTTATTTATTTTTGTTAATTATGCAATGGGTAGGTATGTGTGATATCATATTTAATTTCAATATAGGATTTTGAAAACTTCAGTGATCATAAAGGTATCAATTGAATTAATAAATTTCATCAATGGGTGATCGGTTAAGAATGGTACAATTTTTAAGGTTATAGATATGCCTTTATGTTAGATGAGGTAATATAGAATATATTAGAGATTAGGATAAGAGAACCATAATGAAAACCATTTTGATAATTCTATTTATAGAATAACGTACCATGGTTTTGTTAGAAAAGATATTATATGGTTATTATATCAATTATATCCAATTTAGATACTAGAATGTGGATTTATCTATATGACATATTCATCTAGGTGTAAAGCCCCAACCTCAGAAGCCCAGATTCATTGCATCATTTTAAAACATTTGAATGGTTACATGGAATCAAGTCACTAAAGTCTAGTAGGTTTAGCAGTCTTTGAATATAGATTAAATACATGAACATTACATGACACATAATAAAATAATACACAACATAAATTATCCTATGATAATGCAATTAATCCCCTAGATTAAACCTGATTATAAATCATAATACAATTTTTCGAATCCTGGGAAAATAAAACATAAGAAAGGGGTGAGCTCAAACACACTGTAAGGGTAAGCAATACAGTGGAAGATAACATAAACATTATGCAAGGTGAATAATTTAAAACACATGCCTTTACAAATAATAAACATGAACACTTTATGGAAGGAATATGAGATGAGTAAATAATGGCATAATAAAACATAGTAAGGGGTATTATACTGGTTAAATAACCACATGAACCATGAATAATATTTTCATAATTAGGGAATGTATAATTTCAGAAATTCTGAAACATTTTTTAATTCCTTAGCCAATACATCTAAAAATGATTAAGGCCTCAGCCAAAACCATATTTGAAATCGGGAAAGGCCTCATCCAATTCCACATATAATTGTATCATAATACTTATCGATTCACCTAGAAGCTATATCAGGCCCCGCCCGTCACTTACTATGTCCAATAAATTTCTCATATGGAAAGGTTGAAAAATAACATAAACATTCATATTAGAACTAGGATACGAAATGTCAATACTTTAACCATAAACAATGAATGGTATAAAATAACGCATCCACAGTCAAATATATCAAAAAACCATCAATACAATATGGATGATCTGTATTATAAAAAATCAACCTCAATAAATAATAATATCCCATAAAAGATATTGACATAGTTGAAATGATCAGTAAAAATCGTTGAGAGAAATATCCATTCTTCGTGAAATCATTTAAAAGTCACATAATTTATAAATGAATTATTTTAAAATATAGTTTAGAATCTAATTGTCCCATACCACATTTAAAATTTTTATCTAAATTAACATTTTAAAACATTCAGGTCTATATAAATAAATCCATAAAACCGTTTTGAAAACATAGACATTTGTGAGAAATGATTAAATGAATAAATCCTTAAAACATTTACAGTGATCTTTTAGAAAAAAAAGTCCCTTAAAAATAATCACATTGAAAAATCTTTTATGGAAAATGGACATGGATAGTAAATATGTCCCAGTAAAAACATACCCGTAAACTATCACTAATAATAATGAGATTGACGAATTAAACCTCACCATTAACTATCTTTTGGTCGCCGGTACGTTTAACCTATTTTATATTGACCATAGTCTATTATTATATTATACCAGAACCATAATAATATTTATTATATCATACATGATTCATTAATGACTTTAGTCAACCCATTTAATAATTACTTCCATGATAAATTAATATTTTGTGTAATAATCGCTTTCTCTATCATATGTGTTTAACATTTTTCTCTTGGTAGTATCATTTAGATCATGATTAAAATACATCTTGAATAAAAACATGGATTTATATATCATATATATTTAGAATATAAATATTTATAATAGATATATATATGAAATGGGAGGCATTGTTTATGGAGACGGTAGGCCGTATGTACGCATAAATGTTGTTTACGTTTTCATATCATATTGAACGAATGTAAGTGAATAAGATATATGTAAGTACATAAAAACATACATATATATATATACAGTATCATTATTATGTATTTTATTACATACTTATTAATAATATATATTTTTATAATGATCTTTGAATGGTTAATGTGGGAATCAATATCTGTTCACGTCGTGGAGACGGTAATCCGTACTTATGCACGAGAAACAATATCATTATATTCATGGTGAAATAATATATAATTGGATTTTATATCATATAAAAAGAATCATAAAAATCATTTTTTTACCTCAGTTATACTCATTATTATACCCATCCAAATAAGGAGCTCACAAACTACACCACCACGTAGAGACAGTACGCCGTACGTACACACTTATGATTAATTTTTCATTCATATGATGGATAGAATAAAAAAATATGGCTGTAAAATTTTTATAATTATATAAAAGTATATATAATATACTGGAGTTAGTATGTTATAATGGATACATCAAATAAATAGGAAGTGGAAGAATAAATGAACATGAATTATGTGATGAAATATTTACCTCTTCTTCGGGTTCTTCTTTTTGATTTGATCAAAAGGGATCCATGTGTTGGATTTCTGACCAAAAGAAGGCCTCTAGGATGAACAGAGGAACATTGGGAGGATATTGGGGCAGTGTTGGCAGATCCAAATATATTTGGAGGTGTGAAATTAATATAATGTTAAAGTCCATTTTATAATATATGTGAGGGTCACTTTAGTTAAAGCTTGAAATCATATTTTATAATAAGATCATTTTATGTTTATAATGTCTAAAAATTGAATTATATTGAGGATGAGGTGGGGATGGGTCTACAACCACTCAACCAATAGGTTTTAGATAGGTTTAGTTCATCATATTAACCTTATCATTTAAATTTAACTCTTAGTTAAATAGTTTGACATTTACCTTGTCTCTTGGTATTTTTATACTATATGGTTAATAAACGTATTATAACAATCCAATAGAACCCCATGTGGTTCATTATTAATATATATAACAATATATAAGTCTTTGTTATGAACATTATATTTTTAGGAATATTATATCATTTAATAATATAGTATTTGTTTAAAAACCCAATTATGACAATTTTGACACTATTTAATATTTCATTTTTTTGAAAGCCATAAATAATTTATCAATTAGAATAAAATTTATTTAACCAACCCTAACATGTCATATTAACCTAGAAAATTGTTGTAATTCATCAGAAGTCTCAATTTACATTTATTTGGATATTTATTATATGAATTATTTAATATTTTATTAAAAAGATAATTAATGTATCATTATTGTGTCATAAATAAATTAAATTATATAAGGTATAAAAATTATAAATAAAATACCATAATTTATAAAATCTATTTATATTTATAATTAATATTTATAGTAAAATTTATATTATGTGTAACCCAATATTCAAAATGGTTTAGTTATTAAACATTGAATATAACTCTTTTAACTCTTCTTTGAATAAAATAATAATTAATGACTTAATCTAATCCAATTGGACCAAAGAGGATTATATTTTTTCCTAATCTTGTTTTAGGTTGAATTATACTTTTCCAATAGAATTAGGATAGTGTTAGTGTAATTATGATATCATTTTTACCCTTAATTTCCCTATTTACTTTTAACTCTGGTAAATAAAAGAAAAAATTTACTATTCATCACAAACTACTTTTTTCATCATATTGAAGAAAAATTTACTCACTAATATCAACTGTGATTCTTGGATTTTTTAAATTCAACTCACATAAGCGGTAAAATTATGTTATATACAAAATTGCAAATGCTCCTAGGAGGTTGATAAAAGATGGTAAAATGTTAAACAATATTTCTATATATCTAAACTCATAATAAAATGACTCCAATGAATTTCATTGAACTTATACAGGTATTATTTATATAATTTAACCTAAAAAAATTTAAATTAAATAAATAATTATTTAAATATAAAGTCAGTTTTAAACAATAACTTTGTGTTTTTCACTATTCATCAAGAATTGAATGTTTTCAGAAAAATACCAAAAATTACCGTAAGATAATTTTGATATTCTGAATTAAAAACAGAATTGAATTTTACCAAATTCAAAACATTGTAGTTTTCATTTATTAATTTAATATTAATTCTCATTGTCAAAACCAGAAAGTGGGTTTTAAAAAGAGTAAATACTATCAAAAGATTGACAAGTGTTTATGTCAAATTTAAATGTGAAATTATTTATAATGACCTAAATTGTATTAAATGAAAAATATATAATCTAATTATTCAACAAAACCATTCCAATTCATAATTTAACAATGTAAATTATTTTGATTAAATAATTTTTTTTCAATTAAAACCTATTATTTTTCACTATTTATAAACATATGAAAGTTATCAAAAAATACCAAATATTTTTCCAAACTAAATTTGTATGTCCATCTAATAAATAATAATTTTTTTGTTAGATTAAATATAAAATTGTTAGATATTTCATGTAATAAAAATTCACCATTAGTAGGCGGTAAAATTGCATTTTTTAAAAATACTTCCATTATCTGAAAAATTCAACTCGTTATTATATTATGGAAATGAATCACATAATATAGGTGTTAAAATTATATAGAGCATATAAGATTAAAAATTTAGTTAATAATATTCATAACCTCTTTTTTAACAGTTATTTTGGTAAGTTGTGGTCTGCTCGAACTTAGTGTTGCGTGTAGCGCTAGCTAATGAATTAATTTAATGATATAACATGCTATGAAATCTTGTGTTATTACATCCTCCCCTACTTCAATAAATTGTGTCCTTGCAATTTGATATTGTTATTCTAACATAAATGGTAATAAATAAAAATAAAATTTTATTGAAAACCCACATTGGAAGTTGGATTAATAAAATTTACTTTAAAAAAGAGGGAAAGGGAAATGAAAAAGTCACCACATAATTATGTTATTTATTAAGAGAACATTGGTGGAAATTATAGATACATAATTGGAGGGAAGATGTAAATATTTATAGGGAGTAATTGAGGTCATAAATCATTAACAAGTGTATAATTGAGGGCCTTAAATCCATCGATCTTTGATGATTTAAAATATCATTAGTTAAAAAAAAGGTATTAGGATAACACATTTTTGGTTTTAAGACATCATCCCTAAAGTTAAATAATTAATTTATTCATAGAATAAGAGAAAAATATATATACATAACATGTATTGTTTTATGCTTCAAATAATTCCTACCATAAACTCATCTTTCCTTCCAAAAGATAATAGAATTCAAACATATTCTATTTATTCAAATCGTATAGGGTTAGAAAAATAAATAATTTATAATTTATTTGTAAGACTATTTAAAAAAACAACATTATACAAAACTATACATCACGTATACCAGTGGTAGGTGATTCACCCTTGTCACCCTTCGGTTGTGGGTTCACGTCTCGCGGTCTTGCGAGACATGACGGGTTCTCGCCCAACCGTTAGGTTTTCATTTTTTATGACAATCCATAAATAATCTCAAGAATTGATTAATCCTTAACAATAGTATCAAATGTCAAACATAATCTATTCTAACCTTCAGACTTCTCTAAAATACTTTTGACCAAACTCACAGTCTAAAATTTATAAGGAAGGTAAACAAAATGAAGATCTGTTTTTCCATGTAATAACACAGGAATAGCTTCATCATGTATTATTTTAAAACATGGTAATACCTTGAATTACAATAAAACCATATTGATTACATTCATTCTCCCTAATTCCTTATAGAATACAAGATATATTCCTTATATCCAATAATTTTTTGAGTATTTCAATAATGAAGGAATAAAAAAACTATTAATCAGTTCCAAGGTAGTCTAGAGAATCCAATATAATTTATCCAAATCAACATCTCTTAATTCCAAATCACTACCTCAGTATCAGGACCATATTATGTTTTACCTTTCCTTTAACCATGTATTTTCTAAAATGTTTAATATAAAACTTTGTCACTTTACATGGTACCATACAATCTAAAATCTATTATGAAATAGTACAGTAGTACAATCCTTATTTTTTTCCATAATTCTTATAACCAGCACATTATTGATTCAACACTGAAATGAAATAAGTCATTAATTACAAAATAATAGCACTAATCGTTACTCTTTATTTATGGTATTATAATAACTTGATTATTCTCCAATATCATCATTTGGGGAATTCTATGATGATTTGGACATAGATTCACGTAGTGTCCCATCTCCTTCCAGATGAAGCATTATACATTTGAAACATTTTTATCACACTTGAAATCACGTACTTGGATTTCTTTTTCTCCGCCTTTATAACAAACTCCCCTTCTCGTATAGAATTTGGAAAGGTGATTCTTTCAACAATTATCACATATGGAGAAATCCTTCATTCCCCTCTTCCCATTATCCATCTTTCTCTCTTCCATCATTTTATTCTCTTGCTTCCCTTCAAATCCATAAGACTAAAAGAATTCTTTACTTATGTTATTACCACATGATATTATTCCATCATATAATGAGAATACATGGGAGAATATTTCCCTTTTAAATGTTATGTTAATAAAATTAATGAGAGGATCCTTCTTAATATTTCGATGATGCGTATTTTTGGAGGTCTTATTCCATATCCGTGGAACCATTTCTAAAAAATTGAATACACTAGGTTAGTTTATGAATCACATTGCATAATTAAATACATGTAAAATACCTAACATAAATTGAATATTTTATGTAAATAATCCATAATCATAAAAATGTTTTCTTTCAGGAGGTATATACTCATAAATCCATAATAATGGTTTGTAATGAAAATGTGATTTATCCTAAGCATATCCCTCTGGAGTGTCATAACCATGAGTGCAGCAAGACCTATTGTCATGTACCATGATACCATGGGTCTAGCGCTAAATACTTGTATGATTTTTCACTCCTTAGTACATCTGTTCCAGATCATCCTCTTCTTTATCATATTCTGATAGGTATGCACTGCTTGGAAAATACACAAAAATCTAAATTACCATAATTCTATGAAGTTCTTAAATACTAATCCTCAATGTATATCTAAGGGTAATTATGTATAATTAGTGTTTTTATAAATCTAGATTCCACGGTATGTACTAAACTTTATCTGATAACAATTGTAACGTCCCGATCCCAGAAGCCCAAAGTCAGTGCTTTATTTTAATACATTGGAATGATTACAAGGAATCACGTCTCGAAAGACCAATCGATTTATCAGTCTTGGAAAATTGATTACATTCATTAAAATTAATTATACATCAGAAGATAAAACACTACATAAATGATCATTGATAACTCCATTAATCCCAAAGCTTAACCCTGCTTATCAATAATAATACACCTCTTGGAATAATGGGAAAATAAAACATAAGAAATGGGTGATCTCAAATGATCAATAAGGGTAAAAAATATAGAAAAAGATAAAATAAACATTATGCAAGGTGAATATTTTTAAAAACATGCCTTTACTAATAATAAACGTGAACACTTTATGGAAGGAATGTGAGATCAGTAAATAGATCCATAATAAAACATAGTCATGGGTATTCAACCATTAATAACCACATGAACCATTAATAATATTTTCATATTGAGGGAATATAAAATTTCAAACATTCTAAAACATTTTTTATGGCCTCGAGAAAGAAATTTGAAAATGATAAAGGCCTCGCCCAAATCCATATATAAAATTGAGAATGGCCCCATCCAATTCCATGTCTAGTTGTCTCATGAGACCTACTGATTAATCGAGGAGCTATAGCGGGCTGCACTCGTCAATTACTATGTCCAATAAATTCTTCATTTGAAATGTTTGAATCATATCATAAACAATTGTGTAAGAAATAGAATATGAAATGTGAATACATTAACCATATACTATGAGTAGTATAAAAATAAAACATCCCTAGTCAAATACATCACAAAACCATCAATACAATATGGATGATTTTTATTATAATAAATCAACCTCAATCAAGAATTATATCACATAAAAGATGTTAACATAGTTTAAATGATTAGTAAAAATCATTGAGAGAAATATCCCTTTTTTGATGAAATCATTTAAAAGTCACATAATTTATAAAGGAATTATTTTGAAATTTAGTTTTGAATCAAAGTGTCACATACCACTTTGATACTTTTTAATGGAATTAACATTTTAAAATATTCATATTCATATAAATAATTCCTTAAAACCATTTTGAAAACATAGACATTAATGGGAAAGGATTAAAAGAATAAATCTTTAAAAAATTTAAAATTATGTTTTAGAAAATAAGTACCTTGAAAATAATCCATTTGAATACGCTTTTATGATAAATGGACATGGATAATAAATATTTCCCAGTAAAAACTTTACCATAAACATTCTCGAATAATAATGAGATTGAGGAATTAACCTTTACCTTGCACCTTCCTTAGGTCGCAGCTATGTTTAATATCCTGTATAATAATCATAATATGTTATTAAATTATACCAGAACAATATTTATATTTATTATATAATTTATGATTCTTTTATGACTTTAAACTACCCATTTAATAATGATTTCCATGTTAAATTAACATTTTGTGTAATAATCACTTTCTTTATCAAACATTTTTAACTTGTTATTCCTGATCGTATCATATAAATCTTGATTTAAATACTTCCATAATATAATCCCTGATTTATTTATCATATAAATTTAGAATATGAGTATTTATAAAAGATTGATATATGAAATGGAAGGCACCCTTTAAGGAGACGGTAGGTCGTACGCACGCATAAACGTTGTTTCCATTTTAATATCTTATTGAAAGGAAGTAAGTGAATAAGATATATGTAAGTACACACACACACATGTATTTATATATTAGAATTATTATATCATATATTATATACTTATAAATAATATATTTATTTTTATAATCATCATTTAATGGTGAATGTGGGAATAAATATCCCATCATGCCGTAAAGACGATAATTTATAGGTGCACACGAGAAAAAATATCATTATATTTATGGTTAAATAGTATATAATTGGTTATTATATCATATATAAATAATCTTTAACAAGTAATATTTATTATTTACATCAGTTATACTCTTTTTTTTACCCATCCAAATAATGAAGTGACAAACTATACCACGACGTGGAGACGATAAGCCGTACGTACACACGTATGGTGACTTTGTCATTCATGTGATGGATTGAATAATGAATATGGTTGTAAATTTTTTATAATAACATCACAGTATATAGAATATATTGGAGTTATTATTTAGATTGTAAATAACAAATAAATAGGATGTGGAAGAAGAAAACAACTTGATTGATGTGTTGAAATATTTACCTCTTTTTCTGGTTCTTCCATTTGATTTGATAAAAAGTGCTCCATATTGTGGATTTCGGACCAAAGGAAGGCCACAAGGATGAAAGGAGTGATTTTTGGAGGATATTTGGATAAGGTTTGGCTGTGAAAAATGGCTTTGGTGGTGTGATATTATGATAATTGGAATTTCCCTTTTATAAGATATGTGAGGGTCACTTTTGGAAAATCATGAAATATTATTTTAGAATGAAATAATTTTCGGTTTATGATGTCTACAAAATGAATTATATAGAGTAAAAGGTGTGGATGTGTCAATAAACTCTCATTTAATAGGTTCTAGAGCAGTTTAGGGCTTCATATTAACCTTATCTTTTAGATTTAACTCTTAGTTAAATAGTTTGACATTTACCATGTCTCTTGATATTTTTATATTATATGGTTAATACACGTAAAATAAAAAGAAACGAGATCCCCATGTGGTTCATAATTAATATATATAACCTTATCTAAGTCCTTTGTCTGAACCTTATATTTTTAATGTAATATATCAATTAATAATATAGTATTCGTTTTAAAACCCCAATTATGTCAATTTTGAAACTATTTAGTATTTTATTTTTTTGAAAGCCATATAAAAATTATCAATTCAAATAAAACTTATTTAACCAACCCAGACATGTAATATTACCCTAATGAATTAGTTTAAATCATCATAAGTATAAATTTACATTTATTGGAATATTTATAAGATTAATTATTTTAATATTTCATTAATTAGATAATTACTGCTTCATCACTGTGTCATAAATAAATTAAATTATATAATATCTAAAAATTATTAATAAAATTATATTATTTTTGAAATATTTTTATATTTCTAATTAATATTTATAGTTATATTTATATTGTGTGTAGCCCATTATTACAAATGGTTTAGTTATTAAACATTGAATTTAACTCTTTTAACAATTTATCAAATAAAATAATAATAAATGTCATAATCTAATCCATGTGAACCAAAGAGGTTTGTATTTTAATCCTAAGGTTTTTTGATTGAATTATACTTTTCCAATAAAATTTTGACATGTGTTAGTGTATGTATGATATCATTTTATCCTTAATTACCATATTTACTATTAACCGTGGTAATTAAAAGTCAAAAATATTAATCACCAAAAATTATTTTTTTCTTATTGAACAAAATATTACTTACAAATATCAACCTTGTTTCTCTGATTTTTTAAATTCAACTTACAGAAGTGGTAAAATTACATTTTATGCAAATTTGAAAATGCTCCTAAGAGGTGGGTGAAAGACGACAAGAAGTTTAATAAACTTTTTATATATCTAATCTCATTATAAAATGACTCTAATGAATTAAATTGAAAATTTATTGGTATTATTCATCTATTTTTACCTAAAATATATTTAAATAAAACAAATAAATATTTAAATAAAAAGTCATTTTTAAACAATAACTCAATGTTTTTCATTATTCATAAAAAATTGATTGTTTTCAGAAAAATACCAAAAATTCCCCTATGCTAATTTTGATATTAAGAATTCAAAAAATGAAGTCCCTTTTATCAAATTCAAATCATAAAAGGTTCATTTATTAATTTAAAATTAATTCTCGTTGTCAAAACCAAAAATTGGGTTTTTAAAAAAAGTAAAAGCTATCAGAAGATTAACATGTTTTTATGTCAAATATAAATGTGAAATTAATTATAATGACCAAAATTGTATTAAATGATAAAAATATAACCAAATTTTAATTCAAAACCATTCAAATGCATAATTTAACTCTATAAATTATTTCGATGAAAAAGTTGTTTACAATAAAGACATAGTATTTTTCACTATTCAAAAAAATGTAAAAGATATCATAAAAGTAGCCAAAATTTGTCCAAACATAATTTCTATTTCCTAATTATAAATAATAATTTTATTTTTATCAAATTTAATATAAATGTGTAAGATATTTCTTTAAAAACAATCACCATTAGTAGGCGGTAAAATATCATTTTTGAAAAATACTTCATTTGTCTGAAAAAGTGAATTTGTTCTTATATTAGGTCTAAGAAACACATAATATTGTTGTTAAAATTATATAGAGTATATAAGATTAAAAATTCTATTAATACTATTCATAAATACTTTTTGAATGGCTAGTTTGGTAAGTTGTGGTGTGCTCAAACTCGGTGTTTCATATAGCTCAAGATATTGGATTACTTTAATAAGATAACAAGCTCTAAAATCATAGAGTATTACATTCTACAATCCTTCAATACATTGTATCCTCGAAATTTAAAATTGTTCTTCAAATATAAAATGCTAGGAATTTAAAAATACCTTTGTGGAAAACCCATATCAGAAATTGGGTAAACCAAAGTTAGTGTTAATTAGATGGAATGGTAAATTAAAATGTCACCACAAAATTATGATCCCTATTAATAGAACATTTGTGTAAATTATAGACACATAAATGGAGGATAAATGTAAATATTTATAGGGAGTGATTTAGGACATCAATCACAAACATGTGTACTATTGAGGGCCTCAAATCCATCGATCCATGATGATTTAAAATATCATCAGCGCAACAAAAAATATTGTATTCAGAAAACAGATTTTTGGTTTAATATATCTTACCTAAAGTTTAATAATTAATTTATTCATATAATAATAGAAAAAAATATATACATAATAATTAGTGTTTCATCCATCAACTAATTTCTACCACAATCTCATCTTTCACTCCAAAAGATAATATAATTCAAAAATATTCTATTTATTATAAACATATAGGGATTCAAAAATATTTAATTTATAATTCATATGTTGGAATATTTAAAAAAAACTATATTATACAAACTAGAACATCATGTATGCTAGTTGTAGGTGATACAATCTTATCTCACTTCGGTTGCGGGTTCAAGTATCACAGCCCTATCGGACGCGACAGGTTGTCGCCCGACTTCCAGGTTATCATTTTTATGACAATCCAAAAATAATCTCATGAAATGATTTAACATTAATAATCATATCAAATGTCAAAATTAATCAATTAAAACCTTTATAATTATCCAAAATACTTTTTCCCAAACACACAATCCATAATTTATAAGAAAGGTAAAAAAATGAAGATCTCTTTTTCCATGTAATAACATATGAATATATAAATCATGTATTATTTAAAAACATTGTAACACCCTGAATTACCATAAAACCTTATGGATTACATTCATTCTCCCTTGTTCTTTATAAAATACTAGATATATTCCTTATTTAATTTTCTTTGAATATTCCAATAATGATGGAGTAAACAAACCATTAATCAGTTCCAAGGTTGTCATGAGTGTCCAATATGATTTATCCAAATCAACCATATCTTATTCCAAAATTACTACCGCATTATCAGGACCATATTATATTTTACCTTTCCTTCAACCATGTATATTCTAAAAATTTTAACTTGAAACTGTGTCGCATTACATGGAACGATACAATCTCAAATCCATAATTAAATAGTACAGTAGTACAGTCCTTATTTATTTCTATAATTCATATAATTATTACATTGTTGATACAACACTCAAATAAAATAATTTTAAATAACAATATAATAAAACTAGTCATTACTCTTCATCTTTGGTTGTATCTTAACTTGATTATTATCTAATTTCATCATTTGGGGAATACTCTGATGATTTGGACATTGATTTGCCTAATGTCCCATCTCCTTAAAGATGAAGCATTATACATTTGAAACATTTTTCTTACCCTTGAAATCACATACATGGTTTCCTTTTTCTCCACCCTTATAATAAACTCCAATTCCCTTAATGCATTAACCAAGGTGAATCTTTCCATAATTATCTCATATAGGAAAATCCTTCCTTCCCCTCTTCCCATTATCCATTTCTCTCTATTCCATCCTTTTCTTCTCTTGAATCCCTTAAAATCCATAAGACTCCGAGAATTCATTACACATCTTATTATCACATGTTATTATACATTCATATGATGAGAATACACTGGAGACTATTTCCATTTTAAATATTGGATTAATATCATGAAATATAGGATCATTTTTAATCAATCGATCATGTGTATTGCTGGAGTTCTCATTCATTCTACTAGGAAACATTTCTAAACAATGGAATACACTAGGTTAGTTTATAAATTGCATTGCATAATTCCAAATGTGTAAAATACAAAACATAAATTGAACAGTTTATGGATATAATCCATTATCATAAAAATGTTTTCTTTGAGGAGATATATACTCTTAAATCCAAAATAATGGTATGTAAATAAAATGTGAATTTTCTTAATCATATACACCAGGAGTGTCGTAACTAAGAGTGCTGTAAAAAACATTGTCGTGTACCAGGATACTGCTGGTCACGCCCGAAACTCCTTGTCAGGGTTTTCACTCCTTGTTACATATGTTATAGAGCCTCATCTACCTGCCCGTATCCAGATAAGGATGCATTTCTTTGAAAATACAAAAAATCCCTACATTATAATTACTATATAAATTTCTTATATACTAATCCTCAATGTCTATATTATGTTAATGTTCTCTAATCAGATTTTTTCTAAATCTAGTTTCCAATTTGTGTACTAAGATTTATCGGATTCCAACTGTAAAACCCCGACCCCAGAAGCCCAGAGTTTGTGCATTATTTTAATACATTGGCATGATTACAAGGAATCAAGTCTCAAAAGACTGGTCAATTTAGCAGTCTTGGAAAATATATTTCATACATGCACATCACATTAAAATATAGAAAATAAATCAAAAAGAAAATGATCCTTTGAGAATGACATTAATCCCCTAGCATAACCCTAATTATCAATCATAACACACTTTTTCAAATCCTAGGAAAATAAAACATAAGAAAGGGATGCACTCAATATCTCAGTAAGGGTAAGCAATACAGCAGAAGATAACATAATCATTAGGCCAGGTGAATAATTTAAAACACATGCCTTTACAAATAATAAACATTAACACTTTATGGAAGGAATATGAGATGAGTAAATAGTGTCATAATAAAACATAGTCATGGGTATTATACAAATTTAATAACCACCTGAACCATCCATAATATTTTTATAATGAGGGAATGTATAAAGCCAGACATCTTGAATCATTTTTTCAAGGCCTTGGACAATACGTATAAAAATGATTAAGGCCTCTACCAAAACCAAATTTGAAATTGGGAAAGGCCTCAGCCAATTCCACATCTAATTGTTTTATGAGACCTACCGATGCACCGAGAAGCTATATCGGGCCCCACCTGTCACTTACTATGTCTAATACATTCCTCATATGAAAAGGTTGAGACATAACGTAATCATTTGTATTAGAACTAGCATATGAAATGTCAATTCATTAACAATAAAAAATGAATGGTATAAAAATAACACATCCACAGTCAAATATATCACAACACCATCAATAAAATAAGGAATATTTGTATTATAATAAATCAACCTCAATCAAGAATAATATCCTGTAAAGGATACTGACATAGTTGAAATGATCAGAAAATTATTTGAGAGAAATAACCTTTTTTCATGAAATCATTTAAATGTCACATAATTGATAAATGAATTAATTTAAATGATATTTTGGAATAAATGTGTCCCTTACACCATTGAAACTTTTGAACAAAATAAACATTTTAAAACATTCAGGTCTATATTAATAAATCTATAAAACCATTTTGAAAATATAAGAATTAATGGGAAAGAATTAAAAGAATAAATCCTTAAAACATTTAAAATTATGTTTTAAAAAAAGACCCTTAAAAATAATACCTTTGAAAACTCTTCAATAAAATGATTTACGTGGATAATAAATATTTCCCAGTAAAAACATACCCATAAACAATCTCATATAATAATGAGATTGAGGAATTAACCATTACCTTTCTCTTTCCATGGGTCGTGGGTATGTTAACCTCACATATAATGACCATAGTATTTTATTAAATGTATTAATATTTATTATATCATAAATTATTCATTTATGACTTTAAACTACCCATTTTATAGTGATTTCCATGTTAAATTTACATTTTGTGTAATAATCACTTTCTTTATCGTACGTGAATAACTTATTATTCTTTATTGTATCACATAGATCCTGATTTAAATAATTCTGGAATACAAAAATTGATTTATATATCATATATATTTTTAACATAAATATTTATAAAAGATTAGTATATGAAATGGGAGTCACCATTTATGGAGATGGTAGACCGTACGTACGTATAAACGATGTTTCCTTTTTCATATCGTATTGAATGGAAGTAAGTGAATAAGATATATGTAAGTATATATACATATATATATATCCATTATAATTATTATGTCATATATTACATACTTATTAATAATATATATATTTTTATAATAATCGTTGAATGGTTAACGTTGGAATTAATATATAATCGTGTCATGGACACGGTAATCCGTACGTACACACAATAGAAAATAGCATTATATTAATAGTGAATTAGTATATAATTATATGATATATCATATATACAGAATTAAAAACATGTTATAATTATTATTTACATTATTTATGCTAATTTTTATACCCATCCAAATAATTAAGTGACAAACTACACCACGATGTGGAGACGGTAAGCTGTACATACACACGTATGGTTACTTTGTCATTTATATTATGGATATAAAAATAAATGTGGTAGTACCATTTTTATAATAACATAAAAATATAAATAAGATACTACAGTTATTATTTTATAATGTAAACAAAAAATTAATAGGTAGTGGAAGAAGAAAATAACATGAAAGTCGTGATGATATATTTTTAACTCTTCTTCTGGTTGTTCTTATTGATTTGATAAAAAGGGATCTTTAGGTTGGATTTATGACCATAGTATGGCCTCTAGGATGAACTGATGAAATATGGGAGGATATTTGGGTAGGGTTTGGCCGATCCAAATTGCTTTTTAGGTGTTAAATTAGTAGAATGGGAAGCACCCTTTTATAAGAGAGGGGAGGGTCACTTTAGGAAATGCATGAAATATTCTTTTATAATAATATACTTTTCGGTTTCTAATGGATAAAAAATGATTTATTTAAAGGATAAGGTGGTTATGGGTCAAAAAACACTAAACCTAATATGTTTTAGATAGGTTCAGGTCATCATATTATCCTTATCTTTTAGATTTAACTCTTAGTTAAATAGTTTGACATTTACCATGTCTCCTTGTATTTTTATATTATATAGTTAATAAACATAATATAACAATCCAAGATAACCCAATGTGGTTAACCATTAATATTTATAACCTGATCTAAGTCCTTTTTATGAACCATATATTTTTTGGAATATTATATCAGTTAATAGTAGAAAAAGTATTTTTAAAATCTTAGTTATGTAAATTTTGACACTATTTAGTATTTGTTTTTTTGAAAGCCTTGAAAACTTTATTAATTCGAATAAATTTCATTTATCCTACCCTAAAATTCCATATTAACATATAAATATAGTTAAATTCACCATAAGTCTCAATTTACATTTATTTATATATTTATAATTTCAATTATTTTAATATTTCATTAATAAGGTAATTACTACATCATCATTGTGTCATAACTAAATTAAATTATTTAATGTATAAAAATTATAAATAAAATAAGATTATGTTGGAAAAATTTTTATCTTTCTAATGAATATTTATTGTCGAATTTATATTTTGTTTAACCCTATATTAAAAATGGTTTAGTTATTAAACATTGAATTTAACTCTTTTAACTCTTCGTTAAATTAAATAAAAAATAAATGTCCTAATCTAATCCAAGTGGATCCAAGAGGATCATATTTTATTCCGTAAGTTGTTTTTAATATAATTATAGTTATCAAATAGAATTAGAGAATGTTTTAGTGTAATTATGATATCATTTTTACCCTTAATTACCCTATTTACTTTTAACCGTGGTAAATAAAAGTAAATATATACTATTCACCAAAAATTATTTTCATATTATTGAACAACATTTTACTTAATGATATAAATTTTTTCTCTTGGATTTTTGAAATTCAATTCACAGAAGCATTAAAATTATGTTTTATACAAATTTAAAAATTCTCTTAGGAGGTGGGTAAATGACGGTAAAAAGATCTATAAGAATTTTATATATCTAAAGTCATTATAAAATGACTCCAATGAATTAAATTGAACTTATATAGGTATTAAGTATATATTTTCACCTATAATATATTAAAATAAATTAAAAAATTATTTTAATAAAAAGATGGTTTTAAACAACAACTTAGTGTTTTTCAATATTCATAAAAAATTGAATGTTTTTTGAAAAATACCAAAATCATTACCCTAAGATAATTTTGATATTAAAATTCAAAAATGATGTCCATTATACCAAATTAAAAATATTTATGTTTCATTTATTAATTTAAAATTAATTCCTATTGACAAAACCAAAAAGTGGGTTTTTAAAAAAAGAAAATACTATCAAAAGATTAACTTGTGTTTATGTCAAATTTAAATTTGAAATTGATTATAATGACCAAAATTTTATTAAATTATAAAAATATAATCCAATTATAGGTCAAAACCATTCAAATGAATAATTTAAATCTATAAATTATTTCAATTAATTTTTTTTCAATTAAAGCCTACTATTTTTAAATATTCATCAAAATATAACAGTTATCAAAAAAGAAAAAAAATATTTGTACAAAATAAATTTTTATCTCCCAATTATAAATAATTATATTATTTTATCAAATTTATTATAAATATATCAAGTATTTTTATTTTAAAAAATTACATTTAGTAGGTGGTAAAATTCAATTTTTGAAAAATAATTCCTTTATCTAAAAAATTGAATTTGTTCTTATATTATGTATAAGAAACACATAATATGGGTGTTAAAATTATATAGAGTATATAAGATTCATAATTTATTTAAAAATATTCATAAATTATTTTTGAACAACTTATTTGGTAAGTTGTGGTGTGCTCGAACTCAGTTTTGTGTGTAGTGCAAGCTATTGAATTACATTAATGATATAAAATGATGTGAAATATTGGGGTGTTACATAGGGGTAATCATCATGAATAATACTGGTTCTGTATCAAATAAATCATTATTATTGTTCATTATGAGTGGGAGTACTACTGATCACCTTTCCTCACTCTTGGGTGATATTCATTGGTTAATTAGATTCAATTTACATGTCAATATGATGGATTTATTAAGTAATAAAAAATATTATTACAGAATACAAGAGACGAAAAATCCATCTAACCCTGACCACTGACTGATTTCTAAAATAGATAATTGAGGAAAAATTCACACATGACTCCCCATATACCAGAGGCTATCGATTAGTGGTGAGGTAAAGATAGATTAACATGTGGTTACTATTCCCTCATATTAGTGTATATTAAAATCCCAAATGAAATGAAATAGAATATATATATATATATATATACATCCCAACCAGATAATGTGATAATAAACAATATAATATGAAATTAAATAACGAATAAATGTGTCATACACTCCAAACCAAATCATCTAATGGAGGATTATATACAAGAAATGAAAGAAAAACAATTGTGAAAAATAGAGGCAGAAGACCTATACGTAGTTTGTTCAGAGTCCATCCTGCTCCCATCATCAAACTATAACATAGGAAAATAAATAACAAAAAAAATAATGCATTAACAAAAACTATTAAATATGTACATTAAAAGTGTCTTTTTAGGTTCCCATTTACCATTTCAACGTATTCTTGGTGGGAGTAAAACACAGTAGACCACAACCAATGGTAACCCTAAACCTGACCAATCTGAAATAAATTTCATGAACAAGTGATCAAATTAAAAAATAAAATATATATTTGTGGAATATTTAAATGGAAATATTAAATCCAATCTCTAACCCATGGGTTAGGTTCACCTTGGGAATGATACATAGCTACTTCGACTAGTGCTGAGGTGTCTTAGTATACACCATGAAAACCATTACAAATATCTCCCAAATAGAGGTGATATACCATTCTCTTGTCATAACCCATATCATATGGTAATATACCAATCCTTGTCATCCCAATGACCAACCAGGTTCCGTATTCACCCCTTCATTAACAATCGGTCTTAGTGTTTTACAAGGGCCTATGATCACAACATGTTTTTCCATTTCTCTCAGTATGCACCTGAGGGCCTTTTTCACCCATGGTTTAACCACTAGTCTAAATGTCCTCTTAGGGGGTCATGTTCAAGTGGGTATAACCAGAAGTCTTAGCATCTACCATAGTGTTTTTGCAACATGGGTTTAACAATTTGTCCCAGCATTTTCCCTCGAGCTGTGTTCACCTTGTGTTTAACCTTTATATCCACAAGGTACTAGACTTACATTATTTCCAAGGAATAAAATATAAAAATAGTAGGTAATAAGGATCACTAAAAATTACTCTTCCAAAATTATGACCAAATTTCCATTATCCAAAACTATATCAAAACCATTTTTGATTTCAAATAGAAAGAATAGTTTCATTCTCATTTCCAAAATAACATTTTAAATTAAAATTTAAATTTAATATTTCTTATTCACATATCAAAATCCAATCCAGTTTACCATTTTCAATTTAATTTCAATTTTTGATCCCAATTTTCATTTCAAAATGAACCAAATTAATATTTTTGAAAAATGATTCATGTTCCATAAAAAAACTATATTTTCATCGAAATAATAAAAAAATTTACATTTTAATAACAAAAATTATTATCCAAAAACTACTATCCAATTACTATCAACTGGTCCACTAGGGACCCCCTTCCAACAGATCTCAAAACCAATTAAATTGTTTTGAGTAAGGAAATTTATAATTAGAAACATAAATTATTTTCAATGGACATCCCTCAAAAACATGTGAGACTAAAAACACATTCACTAAATGGAATAAACAAGACTATGGGTGAATTAATGTACCACATAACTAATATGATTCTTATATCTATTTTCCCAAGGGTCAGTAGTAGCTTCTAAATCGTGTCAAGCCTCATCAATACCAAAATTATCATTATCTATTCTGTTGAAATCCACCTCACATCAAGATGTCTAGACTAGTGAATTACAATTAATAATTATTAATTGATAAATAACTCCAAGATGGTATATAGAGACAAGAATCTACTCAATGCTCTGATCACTTTTACGCCACAACTAAAAGATCACCAAATATTTAAGGCACACCAAAAACTATATTTCATCCAAATGAGTAACCAACAGTGTTATGAAAAATGAAATTAATTTCAATTTTATTGAAAATAGATAAAATAATTTGGTGGATCTACATACACTCAAAAGAAACACATAACAATATATTGATTCCATATCAAGATCGCCTTTATGAAATCCAAAAGAATACAATGATACATGGTTGATTCTAGCATTTTTTGGTGGAATGGAACTAGAAACCCTAAATGACGACTCAAAATTTAGATATGGTAAAGGAAAAGTGGAATGGATTTTTTTATTTTTTAAGACATACCTAAAAACTCTAAATAATGGTTTCTTAGTCACACAAAATAAATGTTTATTGAAGGGGGAGGAGGAGTAGGATAGATGAGATGTCAGAATGTGAAAAAAAATTGAAAAGGAGGGGGATTTGTTGATTATAGAATAAGGTAAAATGGTAAAAACAAATTCTAATGATCTCTATTGTTTACCAACAGTAGTTTCCAAAATTATTGGTAAGAACATCCAATGTACACCCCTGTTGCATGATTGAGATTATTTTTTAGTAAAACCATATCTCAATCAGGAAAATTGGCACTACCCTGGTTTGAAACATTACACATGGTTTTTATGTGACCATGCATAAACTGTGATCAAAGGCACAAGTTTAAACTAAGACACATGTTTCACCCATTAACATTCATGGTTCACGAAATACCATGTACTATTCATTCCATACAACAATTATCAAAACAAATTTTACTCAAACACCACTTATGTATGGATAACTGAATAGTTTACTCCAATATATGGAACCTAAATAGTTCAACCAAGAAAAAATAATCTAAAAATCCTATAACATAACCAAAAGTATCAAGATTCCCCTAATGAACTTAGGAGCTTCTTGATCCTCAAAATACATAAAAAAATAATTTCAAGACGTCCAAAATTAATAATTCCAAAGTAATGGTTCCATAAATTTTTGACATATCTAGTAGTCGATGATTTAAACAACCATTGATAACCAAACCCATACATATTAATGGTGTAGATAAAAAATACCCATCATTGAACATATAATTTCTATAATTTTTGTTGTCATTTATCAACATAGTCGTAACTATGTAAGTCCCCAAACATAATCTAAATGCTCTGATTCCATTCCCAATTCCGAATGAACATCTAAGGAAAAATATTCACCTCAATGATCCATGACACATAAAACATGGGGAAATTACCATATCCAGAACTAAAACACTTATATGGAGCTTACCCATTCCCATATATCTTAAAACAGCAGTGTTGTATTTTTATGAACAAATGATTGGCCAATGGTGCTACCCACTATAAGATTGACCGTAAAACACAAATGTTTTTCTGTTATAGGGTCTTTACCCATATAATTTTTCATTAAAACCCCAAAAAAGTTCCAAAGATACACAAAGTGAGGTCCCAAACTCACCCTAACCAAGAACACATGAGAATATTGGATAAGTGTTTTTATCCTTCCTTATCACTAAATTCTATATAGGGATGGGAACATAGCATTTTTCTATGTAAAATCCAAAAATATATTAGTTTCAATATGAAAATGGTATTTTTATTTTTGAAGAATATCAATCATATATTAATGTATAAAAAATATGTGTTCCACAACTTACCACATATTATTATATTCATGAATATATGTTGAATCCACCTTGGTAGACTGATCTAAAAATTTTCTACCTCCAACATCCGATGCATCACCAATTTACATAACCCCAAATCCTTTACTCATGGAGTCATATTTTGATCACTAAAATTCATACTAAATTCCATATATAAATCTTGATGATATTAAAATTTTAGATCCTCATCCATTAAATCCATCCTCGAGCTTTGGCAATCACATTTACCCACCTTCAATAAAATTACCCTTAAATAAAAAGAATTACTCCTCGATTCAGAGGCCAATCCCTGGAATCAATACAACATCACCTATGATTTTTGATTTGACATTCCGTGAGTAATGAAAATATGAAACTCATCATGTTCTCAATAGTATATTGATGCCTCCACAACCACTCCATGGTTCGTTTTACAAAACAATAACCCATCCAACACAATAGCCATACACTCATGATAGATAAATCACTCCCAACTATTGGAGAATGATTATAATTACTTCACTTGAGTTACAATTTTAATCTATAGATTATGATTAATCCATCAAAAAACTCACAAATTGGTCATGTTCATATCACTTCCTCCCTATCAAAAAAATACCAAATCAACTAGCACCCATTCATTAATTTTGAGAAAATCACCTTCATCAATCGCTATACTTGTTCCCCAATGAGAACATATCCAAAAAATATTTAATTGTGAGATATAGATATAATGATTTACCTACCACGTATCAAAGATAACCCATCAATACACTTCTTATAAAATGTGGGGATATCTTTTGATCCATTCTTGATGTATCTACAAACCCATATTAATTTGTCTCATTCAAACCCTATCATCCATGCCACCATAATCTAATCCTAAATTCCCTCGTTCTAATAAAATACATCATAGATCCCATAAAAAGGCCTTAGGTATCCTTACCCACATGTTTCTCATCATATCATGGTCACAATGATTCTAGAGCGTCTCATTTGAGAAATCCCATAACCACCTCAAGAATCATTTCCATTAAGTCATTAACTAATTTCTATCATGGAACTATTTACACCATGAACCAGAGATCCTCCAAGAATAGAATGATTTTAAATATAAATATATATAGTACACATTTCCATTAAATTTTTAAATATTCCCCATGTGTAACATTTGCACTTCACCTTGATCTCATTAATAATAAATATGTACTTACACCTGATGCCCATGTTCACACAATCCAAACAACATCACACATCTCCAACATGTTCTTCATACCTCAATTACATGAAATCCCATGGTTTATTATCTCCCATGTTTCCATTTACCAACCCAAATAGTCGTCCCATGAGTTTTCGATTACCAAAACATGGATCAACAACAGACTCATACATCTGAGAATTCCTCTAAGTCTGTTAGTCTCATTGAACTCAAGGAATTATCTAATATTCCATTAAATTAGATTGATATCTCTTATGGTTATATTATAACCATACCACCACCCATCATATGGATATTGGTCCAAGAGTCATAATCATATACCTTGGACCCACCAACTATAGACTTATCTACCTAAGGTAAAAATGAATTTTCGAACAAAACAAAGTTCGTATAGGATGTTCAGTCATCAAAATTATACGACCCCGTCAAAGAGACCATTAAACCAAATAGTAGAACATGAGTGTTTTCTATATAAAATATTAAGGACAAAACCACAACATTATTAAAATGATTAATTCACATTTTTCATTGATTTTATAAAATAAAGAATCATACAATGTTTCATGTTTTTAAAATAACCACAAAACTAGGCCAACCCCTCTTGCAGTCCCACTAATTACCATACAAACCAAATCATCAGTAGTTTGAGATAGATCTATATAATCATTATGCTAACAGATCAAGAATTTTCACATGAGGGGTTTTCCTAAACCATTTCCAAAATACATGGTGGCCAACACCTCAAGAGATACTATTTAGTCCATGTTCCCCATGCCCATTATTAGTGGCACTACATTTCAAGAGACCCACTCTAGGGTCCTATGCACAATCCAATGAGATCACATGAAACCATGACGTAAGGAAACATCACAAAAAACTCATTATCACATATAAAATGAAAAAAAATGAAAAATACCATATCAAAATAGATCGGATCCCATAGTTGTCTCAAAACCCATATCAAATGGTTTTACCACCTCTGAGCTCTCTCTCCCTATCCCAATTACCCTAACATAGTTTTAGATCATATCATATTGAAAAACCATCACCATGATCCAAAAATTATAATTATTTATTATTTAATTATTAATAAAAAATTCGAATATAAACACAAGGATTCACATGTGTAAAATTATATTACCCATAATTAAAAAGAATAATTTTTCTAATCATTGTTTATTTTCATAATGCATGGTTTGGTTATATAGATTTTCATTAATTATTTATTGGGTTAATCTCATAATAAGATTATTATTGGAAATTTATTTAACCAAAACCATCAGATTATAATTCATTAATATCTTCCTACTAATTAGAGTTCACACGAGGATTTGGTCAAGTATAATGATACCCCACAATTATTTATAAACTATATAAATGGTTTAGAAATGTTAAATACCAACCCAAATCAATTAATTATAACCATTGTTTGATATAAATTACATGAAAATATATGCTATATATAGTATAAAAAATACCATATCCTATGAATTCGAAGCAGAGAAAAATTATCCGAAACATACAGATGACACCCAATCTAATTTTACTAGCATGATGTATGAAAACATAACCCATATTTCTATACTGGATCAATATATATATTACCATAAATCCTAAAAAATCACACCCATGAGTTAAATTCATTGGGTGAATCAATCATTTGAAAATTTCAACGGAAGAACCATAATTCCCGCCCTTTATAATGTGGATATCCCCCTTAATTGGGGTTTAAAAACCTATGCATGAGATCATTACCATGATTTAAAAATATATTTGCTTTGTGTCTACCAGTCCAAAAATTTTGGACAACATATAAGTAATATTTTATACCAATTTGTAAAATACATCCACCCCAAACCACTAACCAGTTACCAAACCAGTGAAATGTGGTGAAGCATAAGTGTGTCTCTTTATATTATAGAAGATTATGACTAGTGATGAGGGTTTGAGAGATTACCATGGGGATACTATTCCCTCATATCATAGTATAATTAAAATAGAAATAAAAACTATATATAACATCTATATATAAACATAAAAATGTTAAAAAATAAATATAAATCAATAAAATATCATATGTAATAATAAATGAACAAATCATGAATACCAAACTGTATCACATGTGGTTAGACTATAAAACTGAATTATAGAAATGAATTAAAAAATAAATAATCCTAAAAACCTATCACTAACTGATCCCAAGTCAAGATAGATCTCACCATCCAACTCTATCCTAAGAAAGAAGCAAATGTACATTTTTGGGCCTGACCCAAAACCTATACTAGAATATAATAACAGTGACTTTTATGAAACCCATGTTTCATTTTAGCCTCAATAGGGTGTGAGTAAAACTCAGTAGGCTGCCACGAATGTTTTCCCAAAGAATAACCAGTATAAAATAATGTGCTCATAGAAGTGGTTAACTAAAAATGTACAATACAACCATTTATAACATTTAAAATAAAATCCTAAATCAAATTCTAAACATGTGGGGTGGTTTCTATTTGGAAACTGTACATACCTACATTGGATGGTGCTGAGGTATGATTGAATAATTCATAAAGGCAATTCCTATTATCTCCCTAACATGGGTAATATACCCATCCCTAGTCCACAATGACATCTGAGGGTAATATACCTATCACTGAAGCACCGACATACAACCATGGGTTGTGTTAAACTTGGGTTTAACTATTACCCTTAGTTTCCATTGATGTTCATGTTCACCTTGGTCATAACCATTACTCTCTATATTCATAAAAGGTTTGTGTTCATCTTGGATTTGACTTGTCATCTCGGCATCCACCTGAGGGAAATGTGTACTATGTGTTTAATCATTTATCGTTGTGTAAACCTAATATCTACCTTCACCCCATGCTTAAACATCAATGCCATAATGAACTAATCATCTATTATTTCCACTAAATAAAATAGAAACTCCCAAGGCACTAAGGATCATTAAACCATTACGTTTCGAAAGGAAGAATAGATTTACATTAACCAATTTTTTTTAAAAAACCATATCCAATTTCATATAAAAATACCATTACCTAAATATATATTTGAAATAACATATAAAATTACCATATCACATTCCCATATTAAAATCCAACACAAATTCCCAATTTTATTATCATGTCCATTACCATAAAAAATTCTAATTTCAAAACTATCTAAATTATTTTATCCAAAAACAGTTTCATGTTCCTAAATGAAACAACATTTTCAATTAAACCTTCCAAAAATACTATTTTATGAAAAAATCCATTTTATTTATTGAAAACCACAGACACATTATTAAAAATAGGTTCGACCAGGATCAACCTCTAAAAGGTCTAAAATAATATTAAAGGGTCATATGTAAGGATATTTATATCTAAACCCATTAATTAATTTTCATTGTCATCAATTGAAGACTAATTTTATTTCCACTACATACACATAATGGAATAAAAAATAATATGGGAGAATTTTTGGACCACCTACCTCATATGAGGATTTTAACAATATTTCCAAGGGTATACAAGTTGTTTACAAAGCCCTCCCAACCTCATTAATACCCAAATTATCATCCCCCACACTAAAAATTTGTAACTCAGACCATGATATTGTAGAAACATAATTATAATAAATTATAGTTTACTTATAAAACAACTCTAAAAGGTTATATATAAAGATAAAACTAAAAACATATCTCATTGCCTTAGAACCTTGACGAAATTCTTGTTAATGGCTTTTGACAATACCCTATTAAATTTTATCCAAATACATAACCATAAAATTAATGGAAAACACTAATTTCTTCTAAAATTAAGAAAAATCCTTAAAATTTTGATGTTCACTACACCTTGAATGAAATTAAATAAGACAACCTGACGTAACCATATCTAGATCTTCTCTTTGTTAGAGAAATTTAAAACCCTTAATAATTGGATGATTATACCGTATTTTGTTTTTATTACAACCAATAACCATAAGAAATGAATACAATATTTGAGACGAGAAAGGATAAGAGGAATGTTGGTTGTTGTATCTGAATCCTTACCTCAAAAAAATTAATATTTTTGATTATACCACACAAAATCAATGGGTCTAGAAGGGAAAAAGAAGATCTCAATCATCTAGCGGGTGTTCATTCTAGGAGTAATTCAAATGATGGGCTATGGGCATACAATTGAAAAAGCTATAGAGGGTAAAACTCACTTTCAATGGTCTACATGGTTTGGCCATGTAGTTTTCTCAAACATGTGTTGACCAACTGGAAGGAACATCCAATATAGACCATTTTATAAAATTATTCTACATGGTTCTCTATATCGACAATCATCTATATGAATTTTCACTTCCTCAGTTTGTAATACTTCATAATATTTTTTCTGAAAATGGGAAAAAACAATTTACCAAGCCCCTAATCCAATATAATTAAAAAGTTTCACCAAAAAACCCAAATGGTTTTCCTAAAATAAAGCTCTAATAGTTTCATAAGACTATTCTCTAAATATATTGAACTAAAA
Source organism: Viscum album (assembly GCA_963277665.1). Lineage (NCBI taxonomy): Eukaryota > Viridiplantae > Streptophyta > Magnoliopsida > Santalales > Viscaceae > Viscum > Viscum album. Next base: position 362,467,272 of record OY728148.1, on the reverse strand, counting down.
ATTCTTTTGATTAAGGTTAACCAATGTATTCTCCAATCAATCCAATGAAAACTTCATATCCTAGTAAAATTATTCCAAAATATTGAAAATAAATTTAATGATTTTGAGACTCCCCTCAGCGTGTATGGAAACTCTTATGGCTCAAACCACATAAAAAACAACATTTATGACATTTAAAAATATATAATTCCTATAAATATTTCCAATAAAAATTCAACCAATCCTGTAGTCTAAAAATAAAATTTGACATATGAACCAATTCATTTTGTACATTAAAGTTAGTACAGAAAAATCCTTCCTAAAAACTATAGATGAACCTAGAGTGATTTAGGTTGAAATAAAAACTATTTTAATAATTTTTATGATTAAGATATTTTGAGGTTGTATTTTTTTATGTAATTATCATAAAATAATTCCCTTATGATGTCAATCGTTCATTAATTATGATTAAATCCTTTTATTTTTCATTCGGGATGATGAAAAAACAATATATATTAGGAATGGATGTCATGTCAAATGAATATATTGTTCAAATGGAAAAAAAATGGGATAAGGGAAGGAGTGAGAAATAATGGGGTCATTCCTAATCACATTTCAAGAAATATGATTAACAATATGAATTTAGGTGAGTTTCCAAACACACTAAATAATGGTAGGATATAGTCTCATGGAATCTTAGGTGATGAATATGATAAATCAATGAAGACCTGAGTTAATAATTGTTGAAAATGTTCTATGATTAACATAAGATAATGTATCAATAGAAATATTTGATGTTTTATTTGGGTAATAAGATGGAATATATATAATAAACTACAATGGAAATAAAATATCTCAATGGACATGGGGAAAGGAAAAAAATATTATGGTTCCACAAGTGTTCAATGAATTAAATATTGTAATTTTGAAAATTTCCAACATGAATTTCATAATAAAGTGATATAATGTATTATAGACAACATAAAATTCCATGAAAAATGGAATTATTATGAATTCATAACTATGGATGTGTATTCTAAATTTGACATAGATTTAGGAACATAGATCACCCACATAAGAAATGTATGTACCGTATTGATATATTTCTTATCATACTCATTGTATCTAGAGTGATTAGTGATAAAATCACCTCCATGAAATATAGATTCTGAATTATTAATAGAACCATAATGAGGTATAATTATTATATCAGATTTTATAACTCCCCATTAATATACTGTTATAATAATATTCTTATAAAATCATATTATCCATATTTTAGTAAAATTCAATTTGAATTACCCATGGATTAGATCTATTAACATAGTGGTCATGATAATTTCAAAGTTAGGAAAATAAAATCTAAATATTTATCAAAAAACACATATTAATTCATGTCTATCAATAATATTCCAATTTACTACTACTCTAAATATTTTTGGGTATTTGGATGAAATGGTTAAATGAAAAACTCAACATTAAATATAGTAATTTTATGAGGGGAATAGAGAATTTCACATGTCATATGAAGGTTAATGAGGATGAAACCCCATTATAAATTTAGTGTAGATTCATGTATATAATATATATACCCTTTTTTATTTTGTCAGTAATGAATAATTAAAAATTTCAAAAATGTAATTTATTGAATGGGGGAATGTAAGAACCCAAAATTTCACAGTGTATATTCCTTAAATAATTAATATGTTAACAACTTATTCTATATTCAACATTAATAAAAAAATAAAAATTTGATACATTAAAATAAAATTTTACTATTATAATGTAGCCTTCTTATATGGATGTTACTATATATTGAAATCTATGGAGAAAATGGAATGAAATGGAATTTCGTAGTGGAAGTTACTCTTATAAATCTTATTTTTATTACCTTGCATTGGGTGTATCTTTGTTTAGGATTTTTATATGAAAATCCCATGATAAATTTGGAAAATTATTATATGGGTGTGTCATGACCTTACCCACTAAGGCCCTCTTACCCTATAGTAATATGATAATGATACTCCAATCCAATATCCATCATGCAGGGGGTTAGTGACAATCACGGAGTACGTATATCACACACATGAGATTCCATATTCTAAAGTACTTCGGCACATGCATGCATGTCCATATACCGGTATAATGAAGAAAGGTAATAAAATAATATTTTAAATTCATATATAACATCTATACCACATCTCAGTAAAATAATTAGTACAGATAAACTAAAGGTCCAAATACATGTCAATCTAAAACTACAAAATATCCAAAAAACTGCTAAAATTTGGGGCATCAACCTAAATGGGAATCATGGATCCATTTATAGAATACTTATCATAACAAATCTACAACTAATATCCAAATTCTCCTAGTCCATCTATGACTCCCATTATAAGAGAATCATATTAATAATACAAGACATGTGCGGGAAAATCCCATCTAGGGGTGAGTATAGACAAACACTGTTGGAGACCCCAAAATCAACAAGAATAAAAAATCAAGATAGTAGTTAGTTCATCACCATGAAGGTATGTTAATAAAGATTTCAGAGAAATTAATTTACATAAATAATAACACATATATGATCAATATAGATGCTAATTATCCCGGTGAGGTCATAACCTTGCTACTATTCCAGAATACTGTTAAAGGATCAAGAAAATGTGCATCCAAGATAACTCACTCTAGAAGAATTTCTGTACCTGATGGTACTCATTTGAGAGTTCTCACTCATTATGTATTTTTATTCTGAATGAACTCATCTCAAATATCACAGACATTAGTTATATTCAAGATGAAGCACTAAGGAGAATGATAAAGATCACTCGAGATAGACACTCAATCGAACTACACCTCATCTAAATAAAATAGATATGGAAAAAAAGATAATGGATCACATATAAGACCTATGAGGTATACTTGACCCTAACTGTAACTATAAAGATCTCAATATATTTATATGAGATCTTACTGTGTGCCTATACGGTATACCTTACACTACATGGAATAACCTGCTATGTAGGGGACTGTACAACCATACAAGTTGGTCACAAATATTCCAGTAAATCCACATAGGGAAGAAGAACAAATGATGGAGGATCACACCCTGTGTCACACAAAAGTATCATTAATCACTATTTGAGACTAATACCATATATGATCACATCTCATTCCTAAGACATAATAACTTAAAATACTCACATGGTGATGGAACACGGGTTCACGCTAATAATGAAATGGTCAAAGGTAACCCACTCAAGGTCACACCACCGTTGTACATAAAATAAACTGGGATCCAACCACCCATTTAAGGAGTACACAATTGTTACCATTGGGTAAAATTTTGTTTCTAACAAATCCTAGAACTTTTCATGTCCTCAACTGATGTGAAATGAAATTATAAAATACACAGTGTGTCCATAGGGGTAAAAAAGGTAAACATGAAAATATTTTCCTTGTAATTCCATTTAGTATATCCCACGTATTATATCCAAAGATCATATTCTCTGGGTATGTTCAATCCAGTGTCCATGTACTATTGTACATGAGGTGTACTTCATGTCACCTTGTGTGTATGGACTGGTATGACACAAGGAATGTATCGTATTACCATATCTATGTACCTTACCAATTACACATCATGTTCCATACCTTAAATCTCATATGGGGCACATGGTCTATGAGACATGTACACCATGTGTACTCTTATCCATTAAGGTCACAAAATATTTTATCCCATCACAAAATGTATAGGGTCACATAGACTCCTAGGTGTGTACTCATTGTACACAATGAGCTAGATGACTAAGGGACACATGGTGTGTGGACCATCCAAATAGTGTCTGGATCCACCACATTGTGTGTGGTATTTATCTCCATGTGTAACACATAGTCACTTCACTTAGGGAACTATATCAAATGTTTTCTTTCAGAATATGTGTCATGAAATCATGATTTTTAAAAACATTATATCTTGTTTTATAGATCTCACCCAACTCACTATGACCATAAATTATAACACTAACTCCACTGGTAAATACAAATATAGGATCAAATGACCAGGTTTATAACTAGTGTCTAGATTTTACGAATCAAATCTTAACATGAATTGCCTCTATCACACTGCAAAAGCTAAACAGTAATAACCATGAACCAGTGACCAATAGATCTTAATTTGATCTTATATCTACATTTTTATGAATGATCACACCATTTATCTTGATCCTAACCAATATGAAAATATATTTTTATTCCAAATAGTCATTTCACAATGATTTTTATTATGTAATTTTTCATACATCCATTGAAATTTATGTCGATGATGAATTCATGAAGAATAGGGAGAGAAATGCATAATACATAATTGTGAGTTATTAACCTCAATCATTATTCTAATTTGCCTCAATATTTTTGCATATAATTGATGAATGAATAGGAATTTAAATAAAGAATCATCAAAAATAAAAAATTCTAAATTCTAGGAAGATGAATCAAAACAAGAAAATCAACCATCATTCTATGAATCAGTCTTGTTAAAATGATTGAGTCATGTAATTTTTTTGATAAATGTATAGTAATAAAATAGATAAAAAAATCCTACATCATGTTTGGATCTATCTATGATGAAAATCTATTCTATGTCACTATCCTTGGAACTATCCACGAACTCCATAGGTGAAGAAGAACTCTTTTTTAATGAACGTAGATCCATGATCCATTTGATGTTTCATAATTATATTAATCTTGATCTCTCCAAATACCAAGTGTTATGCGGATAAACTTATAATATTACCATAATTTAGTTAAAATAGAGGGGTTCTAGTTGATGGTGATTAAAAAATAAATAAAGAATTTTTCAATCTACCTGTTATTCTGATTATGGTGAAAACCCAGTCATAACAAAAGTTATACCACACCTTGGTTAAATCCTATATTACATATTAAATTGAAGTCATTGATTTATCATCCAAGTGTCTACTTTGGAGATAATATATTATCCTTGAATAATTATGTGTTCATGATTAAGTATATTAAATATATTTGTTATGTCATAATTTAGTATCTATGGGCGATGGATTCTCATGCTAAATCAGTGCCTCACACTGAAAATAATCCATAAAATATTCCAAATTCTTATGAGGTGAAAAATGATTTATCACATTCTCCCCATTTTCATTGATTTTCATCTAAAAAAGATATAAATCTTGCCACATGTGAGGATACAATGGTCTCACCCGCATCCCCCACTCCCATTAGATCTATTGGGGGTTCCCATGCTACCTACATGAACAAACCAAAGGGAAAAACCTGTCCACAAATGGTATTCTCCCAGCAGTTCTCGACATCTCTTTGAACCTTAAAATGATATCCCACCCCTAATGTCTTTTCAAACCTAGTTGACATCATTCAATGAGTCATGGAAAAATCCCCCCAACTACGACGTGTGGAATACATCATGTACCCGATTTAACTAAAGTATTTGGGTTAAGAGGTACACCACCTCACAATCCAAATGTAGTAAAATATGAAAAGGTCATACTAAACATGGAGATAGCCAACGCCATCCAAATATCTACATTACATGATGTTGTGTGATCTTTCAAAACACAATATCTCCTCCCCAGACTATAAATTCCACCTTTATGATCAATAATTGGCTCTTAATGATTCTAGGTAGTACTTATCCACACCTAGATTAACTTAATCATTTTATAACCATTTTCACACAAAATCTAGGTTGATAAGTGATTTGCCTAACTAGATCTAACTAGTAAAGCTGTGACATATAAGGTATCTTGTACAATAACTCAAATAGCGCTACACTAATGGTGGATTGGTAACTTGTGTGATATGTAAACTCCACCTATGGCTTGAAACTCTCATTCACACCCTAATAATGTGATCTAAAAACTGAATGGTTTACTTTAACTAGAATAATCCCTAGGGAAAAAATTTCATAATCAACTACAACTGATCTCAATGGGCCTATTATATCCTCTATCTAATTAGGATATAAATCAATAATTATGGTCTGAAATGATCATCAAGGAAATTCCATGTATCCAAACTATCTCTTAAATGCACATACAACCCAATAATTACTCTATGCACATCCCTTAAATGGTTATGAAGTGGACAAACTTGATGAGTCATCCTATGATCACTTAGGTAGCATGTTGACCTCTCACTGATATGGAAATCATCATCAAATGTTCTGTGATGATACAATCTCATTTCAACTTCTATTAAGGAACAATGGGTTTAAACTATTTATAGGTGAAACATTGAGAGTTAATCTTAAAAAAATTATACAACTTCATCAGATATCCAACCAATGCCAATGGATACCATTACATCCTCACATAATTTAAATTTAATGATAATTAAAAGCATGAAACATACTCATATAGTATGAATTCTGTTATTGTCTATCCTGAAACAAGTCTTGCATTCTCGAAACCATCAGCATATCCATCTGAAACATATCCATTGGACATATTGTAACAATGGTTCTAACATTTAGTATATAAACACCAGACCTCTATAATTCACTACAGTATAAGATATATAAGAAAAATTACGTAATGTTATGACACACTACCCTCATCTTTAGTGGTCAACTGCAAACATTCCAACTACTTTTCCACCTTTCTCAAAAATAGAAGACAGAAAATTTCACTGTGAGCATCAGCTTACACAACCACGCTCTCAAGTGGATCTCCATCCCACACTACCTCAACCTTTGATGGGTTTACTATGACATATATGTATAATACGTCATATCCAAATAAGTATTCCTTCTAAATCATGATCTAAATGTTCTAGATCTTTCTACGTATGAGGTACTCTCATATCATGTTCATAAGATTCCTCATGTTTTTCTTAGGATCCACCTCTGGCATCAAGAACATAAGAAGGTCACCAAATAATATTCAAACAAATAAATCCAATAAGGGTAGTATCTGGTCTATAGACCCAAAAAACCCCAATTAGGGAGTCCAATATTTCATAAATTATCATAATGAACTAAGAACACCAAAACATCATTAGAAATAAACCTTAAATAAATGATACTCTTAAATAAAATTCTAACAATATCCTCTCTTGAAGTCAAACTAAAGACCTAATTCACCCATAAACACTTATCAATGAATTCATTGATTAAGAGAGTTGGATACTCCCTCCTAAAAAAAATTTAGGAGGTGAATCCACACATAACCTCAAGTTCACTTTTTTTTCCTATGAGGACAAAATTGAGCTACTCAATGAAACGTGAGAGGATACCCATCACCAAAATATTTCACAAATTTAACTTTAAACTCTTGTAGATACATGATATCATCAAATGTGAATGTGGAGATATCATTCCATAATTAGTGAATGTAGTTGTTGAAAAAAATTATACGGGGAAGTAAGAAAGGAACAACATCGAAGAACGCATCCACATACTCCACTATCATAAGAGGTAACTAAAATATCATTGCATATACTACTATAAGGATCATACCAGCCAAATGATTATAAATCATATTTGTTCTCTTATAGATGAGCTTATCCTTCCCATGTTTGGATTCATTCTCACCAAAGAGAGAAAATGTTGTCCCACTTGCTCAAAAACATAAATAACCTCACTGATAATAATCAGCTGATCATGGAAATTATTCAGGAAGTCCATATAGTGTATAAATCATAAGGTATCACTAAAATTATGAAAATATTCCACATGAGGTTGTCTCCCCTCCTAGGTTTAGTTCACACTATCAAATGGTGTATGTTATCACAGAACATTCTTTACAAGATCCCAAGAAAATTTGTCACGACCCATCCTCGGGGCCCGTGCCGTGACTACCCTAAGCCCACCTTCCATAGGCCAGGGGCTGGCGACTAGCACCAAGGCGTAAATCCCGGTAAAAAGGGAAGGCATTTCCTTTGTAATGTAAACAAGAACCACAGAGTAAGCAAGTGGAAAAGTAAACAATAAGTAAAAATAGAGTACAACTGAAAGTGCGGATAAGTAATTGGTGCAGTATACAAACCCAAACTGAAAGTAAAGTACAAATCGAAAGGGAAAACAACAACTGTAAAGTAAAAGCCGCTACACCGAGTTGTCCACTAGAAATCTCACCTGAAGGATGGGTACAGATAGCTCCACTGCTCCTCGGGTCCCGCCATCCGCTTCGAGCATGTCCCGCCCAGTGGTCCACCTCCAGGTACCGTCCTGCTCTGGAAGCCTCAACCACAATCGACATTGTCCGTCATCTGTAACCAACACAACGTAGTGCGGGCATAGCCCATGCAGGGGTGAGTATAAGCTACTCAGTAGGGACCCCGAGACCCCCGAAGGTCTCCCAAAATCCACAAAGGATAAACCAAAAAGGAAAGATACAAACATGATGCAACAACCGACATTGCTTAGGTATATGCCAATACATATACCTAAGCCATCAATTCCAATACGCTCCAACCTCTGAGCCCAAATACAACTCAGTCCACACAGGAAAGTATACGTATTCCACACAGGAAAGCAAAACATAATCTACACTGGATAGCACAACACAATCCACACAGGAAGGTAAACATGATTCAGCTCACACAGGTATACTTCATATGATGTTAGAGATAATCAGATGTAACCACTGATTCTTTTAATTCATCGGACCCACAAAGGATTTGTAGGTACTAACCCTCACAATGACCCATACAGGATCGATCATGAAGTTGAACCCAAAGATATTGGGAAACTCCTTCTCCATCAAGAACAGTGGTTATGCCACTACAACCAAGCGGTCCTCTATGCCGCTACAACCAAGCGAACCTCTGTCGTGGGTCTACCGCTACAACCAAGCGCTTCCCTATGCCGCTACAACCAAGATCACCTCTTTCGTGGGTCTGCCGCTACAACCATGTGCTCCCATGTGCCACTACAACCAAGCGCACCTTTGTTGTGGGTCTGCCGCTACAACCAAGTGCTCCCCTATGCCGCTACAACCATGCGCACCTCTGTCGTGGGTCTGCCGCTACAACCAAGTGCTCCCCTATGCCGCTACAACCAATCGAACCTATGGGCTATCCGTAACACACCGAGTCCTTCAATCAGTAGTCGTCAAGTCTCAACCGGATCTAGGGTTTCCGCACACAACAAGCTCGTTCCGGGAGGGTCCACTCCACGAGCTAACAGGTCGATGCATCAACTGACATGTAGTCCGGCGTTGATGTATCCCAAGATGTACCGTAGTGATCACTGCCGAAAACACAGAGGATTCCCGTACTGTTTTCATCATCGTCGCAGTCGAATCCACTGAGGATCTATGTACAGTCGTCGTCGTCACAGTAGCGGTCACAGCCAGCTCTAGGGTTCCCGCACACAGCAAGCTCGTTCAGGAGGGTCCGCTCCATGAACCGAGAAGCTGATACATCAACTGTCACAAAGTCCAGAGTTTATGTATCCAAAAGTTCCATATCGTCAACAGGAACTCAACGCAACAGACGGCGCGTCAATCGGATGCCCGGTCTGAGAGTTATTGGCCTTTTCGTCCCAAAGGCCCAGTTGGTTTTTTAAGGAAAAACCAACCCGACCCCACTCCACCTGCGTCCAAACCTCGGGCGGAGTATGCCAAAAGATCCGTCTCACTAAGAGAAACTCAACAAAGTCGACGGCACGTCAATCGGACGTCCGTAGCTCACGATATGAGCGTTTTTGCTCCGAGGGCCCGGTTGGTTTCGTGTACGAACCAACCCGACCGAACTCAATATAATCTGAAACCTTGAGTGTGATATCCCGAAATGACCATCTCGATCCAAGGATCGCATCGCCGCTAACGACGCATCGTTTGAAGGTCTGTAGCCCGTGTTATGGGCATTTGAACCTAAATAGTTCCGTAACGGTGGTTTTCAGGCCCGGGCCGACCCGACCCGAGACCCCCCGGTTGGCCCGAACCGGGTCGACCCGCCCAGGACAGAGTCAGCCTAGTACGGCGCGGCCCGGCCCGACCCGGCCTGGCGAACCGGCCAGGCGCTGGTCCAGCTGGAGGCAGCGCGCTGAGCGCGCCACCAGCTCGGCCGAAGGCCGAGCTGTTTTAAGAAATGGGGGGCGCCTACACCCCCCCCCCCCTTTGTAACTCCCCCCCCCCTCTTAATGGGAGGTCGTTCGACCAGCCGGGGGAATTAAATTCCCCTGGTTTTCTCCACTCTGGCCGGCCCGACATGGCCAGGCGGCTCCCTCTCTACGGGACCGGCAAGGCATGTCACCTTCCGGCTTCCGACACCGGCGGCCCGGCTGGCAGCCGGTCACCAAGCTCCGCCGCGGCTCGGAACCGGCTGCGGCCCTTGTCGTCCGGCGCGGTGCGACAACAACGCGCCCCTCCGCCGCGGCCCCGCTCCGGCCGCGGCGTCCTCGGTTTCCTTCGACGCGGTGCGACGGCGTCTCGCCCTTGAAATTCTTTCCACGGCGCGGCGCGATGGCGCCGCGCGTATCTTCTGCAAAATACCACATGGTGCGAGGGCACCACGTTTTCTCGTATCAACCTCAAGAAACCATCACGAAAAAAAGGAGGAGGGTCAACCGTGTTTGTGCGGTCCGACTACCTTGCGTTATTTGATAACAAAAAGGGTTTTAATCCATGATCATCACCAAGTTGGTTTTCACGAACAATTAAATAAATAAAACCCCTACCTCGGTTTCAAGTGCGGAGCACGTCAACAAGCCGCGGAAGACAAGCGTCGCGGAGGCCGGGCGTCGCGGGAAACGAACGTCAATTCCGTTGACGTCGAGGTGCGTCCAAAGAGGTACATCGACGGAGAAGCTTCGTAAGCTAACAGAGAAAGTTCGAGGAGGAAGCGACGTCTCCTTTCTTTGACACGAGAAGAAGATCGAAGAAGCAGTGTCGTCGATCTTTAGAAACACACCGACTACGATGAATAGAAGCGGCGTTCTTCGTCGGAGCTTAAGCGTTCTTTGTGTTCTTCGTCAAGTTTGAAGAAGATGAAGAGAGAGCTTCCCAAAACCTCTCAAGGTGGCAAAGGATACTAACCAAAATAAAATAAGCTTAATGCTTTTTTTATTTACACAACTAAACCACTTTGAATTTCAAAGGATTGAAAAACAATAACTCATCTCAATTAAAACTCAAGTTGTCAAAATTAAATTGAGTGGAGTTATTGGGAGTTTAAAGGGGAGATAAGGAGTTAGGCTTCGTGTGGGCCCCACCACACTTAATCCTCTCAAGGGAGGTTAAGTGGATGTGGGTCCCACCTCTAACTCCCTTTGGGAGGATATAACCAAAATGGATAAAAATAAAATGTGTTTCCACATTTTATTTAACTTCATTTTATTTCCCCCAAAACTAACTCTCAACCCGCATAAAACGAAACCTCGGAAAACGTCTCTTTAAGCGAATATCAGCGCTGCGAGTTCATCGGTGCCCTCGGAATACGATTCCGGGCACCGGTTCAAAAGTTAAAAATTTCTGCTCGTTCGTTCACTGAACGTACCCGATCCAAACATTAGAAATTGATTCCGGGCACACCGGGCTTCGGAATCAGGTTCCGTCAGAAACCGCACTCTTGTAAAATTCAAAAAAAAATTAAGAAAAAATTTACCTTGAATTTTACGGGTCTTTACATTACTCCCACCTCAGGGCTTTACATCCACGTAAAGATACATCAAAACTAGGGAAACAAATGAGGGTACTGAGCACGCATCTGAGCCTCCCGCTCCCAAGTGCTCTTTTGGAGGTTCCCGTGCTGCCATCTGATGCGCCCTAGAGGAATCAACCTTCCACGTAGGACCCGCTCCTATCGATCCTCGATCTCCACCGGGACCTCCGTAAAAGTCTCCCCATTTTCAACATCAAGCTCCCTAAGGTCAATGATGTGCGTCGGGTCGTGAACATATCTCCTCAGCTGAGATACGTGGAAGACGTCGTGCACTCGGTGCAACTGAAGTGGTAGAGCCAGGCGATAAGCCACCTCGCCTATCCTGTTGAGGACCTAGAATGGTCAGATGAAGCACGGAGATAACTTGCCGCCTCGGCCAAATCTCCATAATCCACATCGAGGTGAGACACGCAAGAAGACGTGGTCGCCATCCTCGAACTCTTGTGGCCTCCGCCTCCCGTCTGCGAAAGAATTCCATCGGCTCTGAGTTGTCTTCATCCGCTCCTGGATGACCTGGACCTTCTCTATCTTGGCCTGGACCACCTCTGGTCCCACAAGAGCAGCTATGATTTCTTCGTTGCCGATAAGATAAATCCAGTCTCATCCCTTGGATGAACCACGTTAATTGCCTAATACAGTCAATCCTGACATGGATGATAATAATCCATACCATGGAAGACGTCATAAGGCCTCGACACTACTACCAAGAGATCCAACCGTTACTCTTGCCTCCAAGGGTTGAGTCACACTGTCGGCTTCAGTGTGTGGTAATTGGGTCTCCTCCAGTAGATGTATCACAAATGAGGGTCAAGTCAACAGTGAAAACTGGAACCTCTTAGTAACAACACAAAAGAGGACAGGAATGAAAACATCACAAAGGTATGCGTCTTTTATTATTGCAGCTCATATTACAAAGACACTACACAATAGCAACAAGGAACTAGAATTACAAATGACGTATCCACTAGTTCTGCTCCTATACATTTTATCACAGAGCTCCATGACCGAAGTCCTCAGCTGCCTGAAGATGAGATCTCCCATGTCCACCGACTCCCTGTGGTACGGGCGGACCTCCCGGTGGTGGTGGTGGTGGCAACACCTCGAAGTGTCGCCCACCATCTGCTACTCGGCCAGCTCCTCTGCCACGTCCTCCTGCACCCAGCGGACCACCCTGATCGAACCTCTGCCTCTGCCTAGGGAATCCTTCATTCATCTGCTGGTCATCCGTTTGGCGGGTCGGACAGTCACGAGCCATGTGACCAATCCCGCCGCAGGAGTAACACTGCCCTGTCATGGAAAGTCATTGTCCACCCCAAGTGCCTCACACAAATGATACAGAGTCATTATGTAGACCACCTGTAGGTCTAGTCCTCTTGACCCTCTCCATCACCTGTCAACTAGCAGCTGCAGAAGACCCTGCTATGGGCCGTCCTATGGAGGGTCCTGCCGCTGGTGCCTACTCGGCGAAAAATCTCTCTACTAAAAGGGCTCTCTCCAACACCTATGCCTGCGTCGGAATGTTGAGGGAGACCATCGAAGCCCTGATCTCATGCCTCAGTCCCTGCTCGAAGGTCCGGGCCCGGAAGAACGGGTCCTGTACCATATCTGTGGAGTAGCGTGAGAGATCAGTAAATCTCGCCGAGTACTGGGCCACTGTCAAGCTGCCCTGCCGCAGCTGAAGAAGCTCCTGAATGCGCACCGCACGGAGGGTGGCTGGGACGAACTCCGAGTGGAAGATGCTCTCAATGTCCGTCCAGAGAAGAGATGTCTCGTCGTGCACCTGGAGCATCAAGCTCCACCATCGGCCCGCTGCTGCGTGCAGTAGGCTCGCAGCGAGGATCACCATGACGTCTGCTGGTGTCCTCACTAGCCTGAAAACTCGTACGACTGTCTCCAACCAGTCCTCGACTGCCTGGGGATCCGTCTCCCCGCAGAACCTGGGCGGTCGCTAGTGCTGGAACTCATGCAGTGCACTGAGGCGACGTGCATCATCAGCGGCTGGGGCTGGAAGCATCGGTGGCTCGGCAGGTAGGGCTACCGCCGGTGCCACTGCTGACAAAGGGCCCTGCACCGAGGCCTCGTCGCTCGGTGGGCTGTCGTCATGCTCGACTCTCGGAACCCTAGCTGGCTGCCGTCGTGGGGCCATCCTGAAAAGGAAACAGGTGAGCCATGGTCAGAACAATATACCTGGTGAGCTGATATAAAGTAATCACAAAGAAAACATTGAAACACACATGCAATCAATGTTTTCGTGCATTAAGTCAGAAATCAGAAGTTAGGGTCCTGGTGTACGGATACGTCGGCCTCCGCACCAACACTGGACTCCCTGGACTGATAACCATACTCAATACGCTAAAAATTATTGCTTCACATAGAAACATCAGAGTTAGTGGTAGAACCGAACTTCTCTGATACCAATTTGTCACGACCCATCCTCAGGGACCGTGCCGTGACTACCCAAAGCCCGCCTTCCATAGGCCAGGGGCTGGCGACTAGCACCAAGGCACAAATCCCGGTAAAAAGGGAAGGCATTTCCTTTGTAATGTAAACAAGCACCACAGAGTAAGCAAGCGAAAAAGTAAACACTAAGTAAAAACAGAGTACAACTGAAAGTGTGGAAAAGAAATTGGGCCAGTATACAATCCCAAACTGAAAGTAAAGTATAACTCGAAAGGGAAAACAGAAACTGTAAAGTAAAAGCCGCTACACCGAGCTGTCCACTGGAAATCCCACCTGAAGGGTGGGTACAGATAGCTCCACTGCTCCTCGGGTCCCGCCGTCCGCTCCGAGCATGTCCTGCCCAGTGGTCCACCTCCAGGTACCGTCCTACTCTGTAAGCCTCAACCACGATCAACATTGTCCGTCGTCTGCAACCAACAAAACGTAGTGCGGGCATAGCCCGTGTAGGGGTGAGTATAAGCTACTCAGTAGGGACCCCGAGACCCCCGACGGTCTCCCAAAATCCACAAAGGATAAACCACAAAGGAAAGATACAAACACGAAGCAACAACCAACACTGCCTAGGTATATGCCCATACATATACCTAAGTCATCAATTCCAATACGCTCAAACCTCCGAGCCCAAGTACAACTCAGTCCATACACGAAAGTATACGTATTCCACATAGGGAAGCAAAAAATAATCCACACAGGATAGCAGAACACAATCCACACAGGAAGGTAGACAGGATTCAGCTAACACAGGTATACTTCATATTATGTTAGAGATAATCAGATGTAACCACTGATTCTTTTATGTCGTCGGACCCACAATGGATCTGTAGGTACTAACCCTCACAATGACCCATACAGGATCGATCATGAAGTTGAACCCAAAGCTATGGGGAAACTCCTTCTCCATAAAGTACAATGGTTATGCCGCTACAACCAAGCACTCCTCTGTGCCGCTACAACCAAGCGCACCCCTGTTGTGGGTCTTCCGCTACAACCAAGCGCTCCCCTGTGCCGCTACAACCAAGCGCACCTCTGTCATGGGTCTCCCGCTACAACCAAGCCCTCCCCTGTGCCGCTACAACCATGCACACCTCTGTTGTGGGTATGCCGCTACAACCAAGCGCTCCCCTCTGCCACTACAACCAAGAGAACCTCTGTCATGGGTCTGCCGCTATAACCAAGCGCTACCCTGTGCCGCTACAACCAAGCGCACCTCTGGGCTATCTGTAACACACCGATTTGTTTGACCAGTAGTCGTCAAGTCTCAACCGGCTCTAGGGTTTCCGCACACAGCATGCTCGTTCCGGGAGGGTCCACTCCACGAGCTAAGAGGTCGATGCATCAACTGACATGTAGTTCGGTGTTGATGTATCCCAAGATGTACCTTAGTGATCACTGCCGAAAACACGGAGGATTCCCGTACCGTTTTCATCATCGTCGAAGTCGAATCCACTGAGGATCTCTGTACAGTCGTCGTCGTCACAGTAGTGGTCGCAGCCAGCTCTAGGGTTCCCGCACACAGCAAGCTCATTCAGGAGGGTCCCCTCCACAAGCCGAGAAGCTGATACATCAACTATCAAAAAGTCCAGAGTTGATGTATCCAAAATTTCCATATCGTCAACAGGAACTCAACGCAACAGACAACGCGTCAATCGGACGCCCGGTATGAGAGTTATTGGCTTTTTCGTCCCAGGGGCCCGGTTGGGTTTTTAAGGCAAAACCAACCCGACCGTACTCCAGCTGCGTCCAAACCTCGGGAGGAGTATTCCAAAAGGTCTGTCTCACTAAGATAAACTCAAAAAAGTCGACGGCACGTCAATCGTACGTCCGCAGCTCAAGATATGAGTATTTCCGCTCCGAGGGCCCGGTTGGTTTCGTGTACGAACCAACCCGACCGAACACAAAGTAATCTGAAACCTTGAGTGCGATATACCGAAACGACTGTCTCGATCCAAGGATCGCATCACCAATGACGGCGCGTCGTTTGGAGGTCTGTAGCCCGAGTTATGGGCATTTTAACCAAAATAGTTCGGTAATGGGGGTTTCGGGCCGGGGCCGACCCGGCCCGAGATCGCCCGGTTGGCCCAAACCGGGTCGACCCGCCCCGGACAGGGTCAGCCAGGCCCGGCGCGGCCCGGCCTGGCCCCACCTGGTGAACCGGCCGGGCACCGGTCCGGCTGGGGGCAGCGCACTGCAAGCACGGCCGAAGGCCGAGCTGTTTGAAGAAACGGGGGGGGGGGGCGCCTGCCCCCCCCCCCCCCCCCTTTGTAACTGCCCCTCCCCCCTCTTAATGGGGGGCCGTTCGACCAGACGGGAGAATTAAATTCCCCCGGTTGTCTCCACTCCGGCCGGCTCCATATCAACGGGACCGGCAAGGCCGGTCCCCTTCCGGCTTCCGACACCGGCATCCCTGCAGGCCGCCGGTCACCATGCTCCGCCGCAGCTCGGAACTGGCCACGACCCTTGTCGTACGGCGCGGTGCGACGACACCGCGCCCCTCCGCCGCGGCCCTGCTCCGGCTGCGGCGTCCTCGGTTTCCTTCGACGTGGAACGACGGCGTCGCGCCCTTGAAATTCTTTCCACGGCGCGGCGCAATGGCGCCCCGTGTATCTTCCGAAAAATACCGCGTGGTGCGATGACACCATGTTTTCTCGTATCAACCTCAAGAAACCGTCACGAAAAAAAGGAGGAGTGTCAGCCATGTTTGTGAGGTCCGACACGCTCGCGTTATTTGATAAAAAAAGGGTTTTAATCCACAATCATCACCAAGTTGGTTTTCACGAAAAATTAAATAAAGAAAACCCCTACCTCGGATTCAAGTGTGGAGCACGTCAACAAGCCGCGGAAGACAAGCGTCATGGAGGTCGGGCTTCGCGGGAATCGAACGTCGATTCTGTTGACGTCGAGGTGCATCCGAAGTGGTACGTCGCCGGAGAAGCTTCGTAAGTTGACGGAGAAAGTTCGAGGAGGAAGCGCCATCTCCTTTCTTTGACATGGGAAGAAGATCGAAGAAGCAGTGTCGTCGATCTTCGAAAACACATCAGCTACGAAGAAGAGAAGCGGCGTTCTTCGTCGGAGCTTATGTGTTCTTCGTGTTCTTTGGCAAGGTTGAAGAAGATGAAGAGAGATCTTCCCAAAACCTCTCAAGGTGGAAAAGGATACTAACCAAAATAAAATAAGCATAAAGCTTATTTTATTTACACAACTAAACCACTTTAAATTTCAAAGGTTTTAAAAACAATAACTCATCTCAATTAAAACTCTAGTTGTCAAAATTAAATTGAGTGGAGTTATTGGGAGTTTAAAGTGGAGTTGAGGAGTTAGGCTTCGTGTGGGCCCCACCACACTTAATCCTCTCAAGGGAGGTTAAGTGGATGTGGGTCCCACCTCTAACTCCCTTTGGGAGGATATAACCAACATGGATGAAAATAAAATGTGTTTCCACATTTTATTTAACTTCATTTTATTTCCCCCAAAACTAACACTCAACTTGCATAAAACGCAACCTCAGAAAAGGTCTACCTAAGCGAATATCGGCGCTGTGAGTTTATCGGTGCTCTCGGAATTCGATTCCAGGCTACGGTTCAAAAGTTAGAAATTCCCGCTCGTTCGTTCACTGAACGTACCCGAGCCAAACTTCATAAATTGATTTCGGGCACACCGGGCCTCGGAATCAGGTGCCGTCAGAAACCGCGCTCTTGTAAAATTCTAAAGAAAATTAAGAAAAAATTTCCCTTGAATTTTACGGGTCTTTACAAAATTTTTCGAGCTACAAGGTTCAACTAGTATCTCTAGGTCTCAATCGTTTGATACATTTAGGGAAATATAGTTTGCAATAGTGTAGTAAAATAATAGTTGAAAAATTGAAGATACATGTTTTACCTATAACCACACTCGGCGCATCTGGTTCACAATCTCTAACTCTTGATGTTATCCTTTCCATTTTCCAGTAGTTCATAGTAACAAGGTCCCATTTACAAAACTTACCACAACCAAAAATGACCTCGTACATACATGTAAAAGTCATCCATCCACCACACCTCAATACAATCTACATTTTTATGGAACAAAATCCCTTGAACAGTTTTGAACTATATCAGAATAGCATGTCTCAATTGGGGAAGTTCTCCTATTCCTTATGTTCTAGAAGTTGTGTCAAAACATCACCCAAACAGAGCTCTACCAACACCCCCATGTCACCATATAAAAGTCTCTTAGGTAGGGGCTCCATCAATATAGTTTCTAATATATAATAACATTCACACTATAGCATAATACTGGTCCTATAAAACCGAATAAGGGGGATCTAGTTCACCATAAAACCCAAGAGATATCTATATCTAATAATAATGAAGAGAACTCATCACAAATGTGTCATATTCTAGTATTAACATAACATTCAATTTCATAACCTGGATAGAATGATTCATCTTATCTACTAGAGGAGGGCCAATATACATCTAAATGTATAGAGACATCACTGGTAATCCACCAAGAGGAAACACCTCATACACAGGTATATAAAATGAATTCTCCACACAAAGTGGATCATAACCATGACCCTGATATAGAATACTATATACCTATCATCATGGATGCATCTAGTGATTTCTAGGACACTCCATAATCAAATGTTTTAACCTGGAAAGATGAAATATGAAGAAAAAGGAAATAATAACCATTCCAATATGACTCATATATTATTTAATTCCCTAAAAAAAGTTCCTATATGTGTTGAGTCAATAAGTTGGTTGTTAGATTCCTAGTGAATGGGTACATCACTTATGCAGCAACCATTTTTTCCCAATCCTGAAACCCATACTCAAAACACATCAATCGTATCACCCTAGATTAAAAACCAATCCTCACAACAATTAAATCCCAAAACTATGATCATAATAAGACATCTTCGGATACGACACTATCATGAACTGATCCCACAAGGCTCACTTCTTTGGTATTAATCCAATAATAACACCCCAGAGCCACCTACAGTAGGATATATGATTGGAATTAGCACATGGTAGGTATATCAAAAACATTGGAGGCTTAAACTAATGACAATTTACACACGCAAAACATTATATTCTAATATAACGAATAAATTAAAAAATACTTTTTAAATGAATTAATAAAAAATATCCCACTTTAGAACATAATATGTTGTAAAAATACCAAGGACCAAATACAAGACTAGTGAAAACTAAAAATTTCCCAACTTGCTAACAACCTTGGAGATGATACCAAAAAGAATCATTGGGATCCATTTGAGATCTATCTAGTTTAACTAATGTGAAATTGATCTCTAAATTTTACTGATCCACCTTAGACTCGAACGATGATAATATCTTCGATATAATATACAATACCTATGAGAAGAACACATTCAAGGGTGAGTATATGCATAGATAGTAGGAAACACTATGATTACCAAACAAAAATCATCAAGAGAGTAGTCATCACATCACCATGATGGCATGAAAATCTGGATATTAGATATAATAATATAAAACAACAATAACATATATCTTCATAATTTATACACCAAGTCTCAGGGTGAGGACATGAATCAACTTCTAGCCTAGGATTCTTCTAGAGAATGAAGAAACACTTTTCTGGTAGAACTCACTTTGTGAGCTATAACATCCTTTATGGAACTCCTACTAAGGGTCTCAATCATCATGTGTTACTATACTGGTGGAACTCATCCAATAGAACAATCTATTCAAGATTATCCCTAAAGAATAACTAACAAAAGTGAACCATCTTATTATATAGACAAACTAGATAAGACAATACCACGTTATAAGATGATATATGTCAATACATTGTTTAGGGAACACACCAAATGTAACACCCCAGGTAAATAAAGAATATTACATTTTCATATTTATCCATATTTGTGAATAAAATATTAATATGAATTTAAATGGGACGCTATGCTCGATGGCGTACCCAACACGCAACAACGAGTTTCTTGGGAATCTTACGTTGCACTCTAATAATAAAATAATATTATATTAAATGGTAGTTAACATGTAGTCGTTGTATTGGTGGGAATGTATAGAAATAACTAAAATATGAATATATATGTTTTTTAATGTTTTTAAATTTATCCAATAAAAGATAAAGGCATAAAATACGGAAATAATTCGATTTTAGGCGTATATGCCCTAGTTTTCACTAAAGGATCACTTATCGCCTTTTGATGGAGAACTGTCATTAAATATAGTTTTGTTCACTCTTATACATCATTTTGGACCAAGTAAAACTCTTCTTAAGAATTGGGACATCAAAATTTATTTGTGTAAATTTTTGGTATCTTTCCGGTAAAGTTCATTTTTTAAAATGAATAGTGTAAAATGTTGTATTTTAATTCAAAACCTATTTTTAATCTAATTTATTTATATGATTAGATTAACTTTTGAAGTACTTTTAAAGTGAAATTAGAATATATTTTTACCATTAAATCCAATTGTGGTCATTGGAATTAATTTCACTTTGAAAACAGACTTAGACCAGTGCCAATCTTTTGATACTTATTGTTTCATAAAAACACGCTATTTGATCTGACAGCGGGAATTAATTATTAAATTAATTAATGTGACTTATATGTTTTGAATTTTTTAAAATAGACTTCATTTTTGAATTCGGAATATCAAATATAGCTTAGGGTGAATTTTTGGGATTTTTCTGAAAAACATCAATTTTTGATGAATAGTGAAACCACTAAGTGGTACTTATAAAAACTGATTTTTCCGTTTAAATGAAATTTTTCCATCTTTGTGTTTTTAATTTCAAAAATCCAACTTACATGGTTTTAATTAATAACTAAAATGTGGTTCAATGGGATAAATTTTTTTGGGTGAATAGTAACTTATTATGTTTTTAATCACGATTAGAGGTAATTAGTGTAGTTTAAGGTAAAAATAATGTTTTAATAATATGAAATGAACATGCAACATGTAATAACCTTATTGGATGTATCATGGACGACCAAGAAAACCCATGGGTCAACTTGGGGACCCCATGGAGCCACATTGGTTGGAGAATGACATAAATATCTTTTTATTTAATGTTAAAGTAGAAATGAGACAAACATGAAATGTTTTACTAAAACAATTTTTACATGGGGTTATACAAATCATATTTTTGACTATAAATATTCATTAGAAATATAACAATATTTCCTACATCATATTTGTTTTTTTATAATTTTTAGACATTAAATAAATTAAATTATTTATGACATCATGATGATGCAGTGATGACCTCATTATTTAACGATTTAAATAAAATGGAAAGATAATGTAATATCTAAGACCTAAACATGTAAAAAACCTATTGGATTAGTTGATTTCGAACCCTTATCACCTTATCCTTTAAACACATAAATTTGGGACCTTTAAAATCAGAAACTATTTTGAAAATAAAGTAACATTTTGTAACTTTACAAGAGTGCCCCTCCTCTCCTCTTATAAAAGGCCCCCACCTCTACCTCCTTACCCACACTCCCAAAGCCTTTTTCTCTGCCAAAACCTGACCATTTTATCCCTCCACTTACCTCTATTACACCTTGAAGCCTCACTTTGTGAAGAAGCCTTCCCAATGAAGCCTTTGAGCTCAAACCAAAGGGAGTTACCCGATTTTAAGGTAATGTCTTCACTAGTGTCCTTTTGTTTTATTTTGCTTCTACAACCCCATAAACTCTTTTTATTCATTTATTTTGTAACAAATACAGTATATAATATATACTAGGATGTTGTTATAAGAATTATTAGAGATACACTTACACACACCTACATCTAATGGTTAAAGAACATATTGTTTCCGTGGATGGCGAATTTCTGCCTCCCGAAACGATGATTGTTCAACATTCTTCTAACAACTTCAAAGTTGGCCATTAAGATGACACTATATTTATATATGATATATAATATGTTTATGATTTACTTATTCTTCTGTATTTTTCATCTTGGTCATACCTTTATGGTTTCCATTATGGGTAAACGCGATATCTTCATTTAAGGAAGTGCGGACTACCGCCCCCTCAAAGTGATTTGATTCGTTAATACCATATGTGGTACGTATAAAAGATATATTTAATGATATTATATATGATACCATACTGGAATTAAAATACTATTATGTATCATTATGTTTTAATTCCATTAAATTTGAAATAGAAATGGAAGTAGCGTTCATGCGTACGTACGACTTACCGTCTCCATGAACGGTACATTTCATTTCTTATCTCAAAATGTTATGTAATACTATAAGTACATATATATAATGGATATATATGTAATATATTACATAACAATTATGGATAACATTCTGGAATTATAAAATATATATATATATATATATATATCTCATTTTGTTTTACTTCCACTAATATGACAAAAAATGAAGGTAGCATTCATGCGTACGTACGACCTACCGTCTCCATGAACGGTGATTTTCATTTTTTATCTCCAAATGATATGGAATAGTATGAAATGAATATTTACTGTATATATATGATATTTTAATAATTAATACTATTCTGGAAATTATTTACTTATAACTACATGAGCAATCTTTTTTTATACAAGTTCATTTTTGACTCATGTACCAAACATCGGCAAAAATGTCTGATATGAACTAACATTATTAAACAATTATTATAACATTATAATATGTGAAATGGAATAAATAATAATCTATAAAGGAGGTACTTAGGCAATTATTAATTGACCAATGTTTATTATTCAGGAATATAAAGAAACGAACAAGACAAGTTGGACTTGAGGTAAGGGATCCTACTCCTCTCTTTCTTTTTAAATACACTCTTTTATGTCATTCCTTCTAAGATAATCTTTCATGTTATTGGGATGTTATTTTATATTACTCTTACTGTAATTTTTATGTTCATATGATTAGAGACCCTATTATCTCTCATCAATCCATTTTTGAAGTTTTGAGTGGCGCCGTTAGGCTGCCGAATTTTCATAAGAGATCTAACCTCTCTCTTTCTCTTTAAGTACTCTCCTTTATGTCAATTCTTTTAAGCTCCTATTTGTTACGTTGGGGGATGTTCTTTTATATTCCTCTTTCTATAAACATTATGTTAATATTATGAGATACCCTATTTGATCTCATCAATCCATTTTTGTACGTTTTATGTGGCGTTGTTAGGCTGCCGAGTTTTCGTAAGGGATTTTTCATCTCACTTTTATTCCCGTGAGATTTATGCTACATTTTCCATAATTTCCTTTGAGTGGTGTATGTACTGCCCATTATTTTACTCATTGTGTAATATATTTTCTTTTATGAGTATTTACATCAATGTTGTATTGTCCTTCTTTCATGGGGTGTATGTTTTGAAAGATACCCAAGTCGGTAAGGGAACGTTTCACCCTCCTCTTTTTAAAAGACTTCTTTTGTTGGGTCTTTTAATTTACATATTGTTATATTGGGATATGTTATCATATATCCTTATTGATGTAAATTTCATGTCCAAGTGATGAGATACCTTTTTTTTAATCTCTCATCAACTCATTTTGATGTGACGTCGTTAGGCTGTCAAGGGAACTTTTTAACCCAATTTCGATTTCTTTGGTTTCAACATGTAGTTATTGAATATGTCATCCTTTGAATATGTGTGAATGACCTTTGATTATTTTACAATTAATATCCACTTATATTTGGTGTATTCATTTGTCACAAATAATTATGTAATTGATTTATCCTTAAACCAAGGATACCGTCTTTGTAAAGGACTTCGTCTCAATATCCTTTCATTGAGGAATATTTTGTTTTATACAGAACCTTATTTTATACGGTGTATAAACCCCTTTGAATTTTACCTTTATCCAAAAGGAAACTTTTTTATACAAAGCGTTGTACTAAACGACAAAAGGTATTTTTTTGGTCGTACGTATGCAGCGACAACGACTTCTCCGCCGCCGCGACCGTTATTTGAGTTTCAGCTTCCTCTACAAGCCATACCTACTTTTTAAAAGAAAAATAAATACCATGTTTTAATTTTCTTTTATTTTGGTATTGAAAATGGTTTTCATACTGTTTTTATATCATTGTGTTGTATTGATATCTTGTGATTGAAAGGTGGAAATGTTATGTTTCCTTTATGCATGTTTTATGTGATACGATTATGTTGAGGTTCTTAATCATTATTATGAAGACGGGTGCTTCCGTGATAAACTAAGGGCAGGTGAGCCCAATATAGCTCTCCAATGCATTGGGTAATGCGAAGGAGTGAAACATTAAGGTTTTTCCGAACAGATTAAGGGAATATACTGTGATGGGTATTCCAAACGTAACCAAGAGGGTTACTCCCTACGTAAGAAAGTTATGAATGCCTCAAGTAACCTTTTATGTCTTATGATTTCTATGATTCATTCATGGTTTGATGAGGTATGTTAGAGTGCCTATGTTTTATGGGTAAAGTATGATTTCATTCTTATGTATATAAGAACTAATGATTCCTTTCCATATTTTTATAACCCTTACTGAGCTTTTTATGCTCATTCCAAGTTTTTGAAATGTTTTTCACAGGTCAAGGGAAAGGTACATGATGTGATGATAGTGTCAAGGATGTGTCAAGAAATAATCCATGTTTTATTTTCAATATGTTTCCGTTGATTGGAAGAATGAATTCTGTCTTTTATGTAACCACTTTGTTTAAATGCGTAATGTAATGCAAGTTTCATGATATAATTCTCTAAAACTCTAAACCTGAAAAGATCCTCAATGTGTAATCTCGTAATAACTCAAGATTAAGTATGTTTTAAGGCTGGGGCCTTATAGTTGGTATCAAAGGTCAGTTTAGATAACTTTAGAGGTTGGGGTATTCTCTAAGCATAAGTGATAGTACCATAATGGATAGGATTTCAGAAAGAGTCCTAGTTTTAGATAATGTGAATGAGTAAGTATATCTTAGTTTTTATCTCCCTCATTTGTACATGATGGTTTTGTTGATATACTGACACTGACATTTCTGTTTTTAGTGAAATGATGGATCTAGCGGGCACCAAAGAGACAACAGGTTTGAAGGAAACTGTGGTTGTTCTCTGATTAAGATACTAGATAAAATGGAGGATTCAATGAGGAAACTCATGGTTTTTCTAAACCAAATATCAAGGAGTCATGATCAACCACTTGAACCTTGGTATGATCTTTAATGCATCATTTACTAGATGACCAATCGATGTAGAAGTTCAGGTAATCATTATAAAGGTAACCATTAGAGTTTATATGATCCTTACTTTTGAGGTAATTATGGGTTATTATATGATATGCTGGAAAATGAAAGGCATGAGATAAACTTGAGGTTAAAATATGTTATGATAATTTTTGATGATTTTATCTCTTTTTGGAGAATTATTTAAGAAATATATAGTTTTGGAAAAAGGACAACATGCAGACCGTGTGACAACCCGTCGTGTCGGACAAAGCTGCAGGAATCAAACCCCCAACCAATGTGTGACTGGTATTTATCGCCTACCACTGGACTACGTGAATTCCCTGGTTAGTTTGACCGATTATTTTTAGTTATATGATTTTATTAATTAAGGGTATGTTGATTTTGGGTTATTTATCAAAATGATTAACCTATCATAGAGGATATGTGATTAGGTTAATTACTTTTCAATACGAGAATTTAGGAGCAACTGATGTTGTTTGGAGATAAATGTTACGATTTAACTTGGATGTATATGTGACTAAATCCTTCAAATATTTGGGTTTCAATCTTATATTGGTTTATTTTGACGAATTTTATGGACAAATTGTTTAACGGATGGTCCTCGTTGAGCTTTGGGTTTTTTTGGAAAAATTTAGAGATTAAGAATAGATTTTATTTTTATAAAGGGTTATCCATTTTTGGGTTATCTAACCTTGTACTAACCTTTCTAGTTTTTGTTTTGGTTAAATCCTAAATACATGGGATGTATATAGTTCACTTTTGTGGATTAGGTGATTTTCTAGAAGTTGATTATATTACTCTTAATGCGAACAAGTCTCCCTAAATACTCGTCTTTTGGATAAAATATGAGTTTGATTAAGGAATCTAGTAAAAGATGAAAGTCAACATGAAAAGTGATTATGTTTCCTTATAAATAAATTCCTCAATAAAAAGTAACTTAAAACAAAAATGTTTTCTATTAACTTTTCCTACTGGGGAACCCAACACCGTTTAACCCATCACAAGTTTGTCATTTTCTTAATGTTAACTTTTTTCCTAAACATTTTTTCTATCACTCTCCATCAGAACATGACCCTATGTTTTCTCATCCATGTCCATGTTTTCCTACATGGAGTCCTAGTATGGGTTAACTCCGGTGACCTCTATACTTATCTTTCTTTTTTTTAAAGTGATTGTTTTACCGACTCTTGTTACGATGTGGGAGTTTCAAGGATGTTTCCAAGCGTAATTTTAAAATTACGAGGATGAAAATCCCTAAAAGGGAGGAAGGATGTAACACCCCAGGTAAACAAAGAATATGAAATTTTCTTATTTATCCATATTTGTGAATAAAATATTAATATGACTTTAAAGGGGACGCTATGCTCGATGGCGTACCCAACACGCAACAACGAGTTTCTTGGGAATCTTACGTTGCACTCTAATAATAAAATAATATTATTTTAAATAATAGTTAACATGTAGCCGTTGTATTGGTGGGAATGGATAGAAATAAATAAAATATGATTATATATGTTTTTTAAGGTTTTTACATTTATCCAATAAAAGATAAAGGCATAAAATAAGGAAATAATTCGATTTTAGGCGTATATGCCCTAGTTTTCACTAAAGGTTCACTTATCGCCTTTTGATGGAGAACCGTCATTAAATATAGTTTTGTTCACTCTTATACATCCTTTTGTACCAAATAAAACTCTCCTTAAGAATTGGGAAATCAAAAGTTACTTTGTGTAAATTTTTGGTATCTTTCCGATAAAGTTCATTTTTTTAAATGAATAGTGTAAAATGTTGTATTTTAATTGAAAACCTCTTTTTAATCTAATTTATTTATATGATTATATTACCTTTTGAATTAGTTTTAAACAGAAATTGGAATATATTTTTACCATTAAATCCAATATTGTTCGTTGGAATTATTTTCACTTTGAAAATAGACTTAAACCAGTGCCATTCGTTTGATACTTATTGTTTCATAAAAACACGCTATTTGATCTGATAGAGGGAATTAATTATTAAATTAATTAATGTGACTTATATGTTTTGAATTTTATAAAATAGACTTCATTTTTTAATGTGGAATATCAAATATATCTTAGGGTGAATTTTTGGGATTTGTCTGAAAAACTTCAATTTTTGATGAATAGTGAAACCACTAAGTTGTACTTATAAAAACTGATTTTTCCGTTTAAATGAAATTTTGCCATCATTGTGTTTTTAATTTTAAAATTCCAACATAAATGGTTGTCATTAAGAAGTAAAATGT
Source organism: Viscum album (assembly GCA_963277665.1). Classification (NCBI taxonomy): domain Eukaryota; kingdom Viridiplantae; phylum Streptophyta; class Magnoliopsida; order Santalales; family Viscaceae; genus Viscum; species Viscum album. Next base: position 362,439,709 of record OY728148.1, on the reverse strand, counting down.
GGTTCAATGGGATAAAAATAATTTTTTGGTGAATAGTAACTTATTAAGTTTTTAATCACGATTAGAGGTAATTAGTGTAGTTTAAGGTAAAAATAATGTTTTAATAATATGAAATGAACATGACACATGTCCTAACCTCATTGGATGTGTCATGGACGACCAATAAAACCCATGGGTCAACTTGGGGACCCCATGGAGCCACATTGGTTGGAAAATGACATAAATATCTTTTTATTTAATGTTAAAGTAAAAATGAGACAAACATGAAATGTTTTACTAAAACAATTTTAACATGGGGTTATACAAATCATTTTTTTGACTATAAATATTCATTGGAAAGATAAAAATATTTCCTACATCATAGTAGTTTTTTATAATTTATAGACATTATATAAATTAAATTATTTATGACATCATGATGATGCAGCGATGACCTCATTATTTAACGATTTAAATAAAATGGAAAGATAATGTAATATCTAAGACCTACACATGTAAAAACCTATTGTATGAGTGTATGTCGAACCCTTATCACCTTAACCTCGAAACAAATCAATGTGGGAGCTTTAAAATCCGAAACTATTTTGAAAATAATGTAATACTTTGTAACTTTACAAGAGTGCCCCTCCTCTTCTCTTTTAAAAGGCCCCCACCTCTACCTCCTTACCCACACTCCCAAAGACTTTTTCTCTGCCAAACCCTGCCCATTTTCTCTCTCCACTTCCCTCTATTACTCCTTGAAGCATCACATTGGGCAGAAGTCTTCCCAATGAAGCCTTTGAGCTCAAACCAAAGGGAGTTACCCGATTTTAAGGTAATGTCTTCACTAGTGTACTTTTGTTTTATTTTTCTTCTCCAACCCCATAAACTCTTTTTATTCATTTATTTTGTAACAAATACAGTATCTTCAATATAATAGGATTTTTTTATAAGAATTATTAGAGCTACAATTACACACACCTACATCTAACGGTTAATGAACATACTGTTTCCGTGGATGGCGAATTTCTTCCTCCCGAAACGATGATTGTTCAACATTCTTCTAACACCTTCAAAGGTGGCCATTAATATGACACTATATTTATATATGATATATGATATGTTTATGATTTCCTTATTCTTCTGTATTTTTCATTTTGGGCATACCATTATGGTTTCCATTATGGGTAAACGCGATATCTTCATTTAAGGAAGTGAGGACTATTGCCCCCTCAAAGTGATTTGATTCGTTAATACCATATGTGTTACGTATAAAGGATATATTTAATGATATTATATATGATACTATACTGGAATTAAAATACTATTATGTATGATTATGTTTTAATTCCATTAAATATGAAAAAGAAATGGAAGTAGCGTTCATGCGTACGTACGACTTACCGTCTCCATGAACGGTACATTTCATTTCATATCTCAAAATGTTATGTAATACTATAAGTACATATATATAATAGATATATATGTAATATATTACATTAAAATTATGGATATAATTCTGAAATTATAACATATATATATCTCTCTCATTTTGTTTTATTTCCATTAATATGACAAAAAATGAAAGTAGTGTTCATGCGTACGTACGACCTACCGTCTTCATGAACGGTGCTTTTCGTTTTTTATATCCAAATGATATGAAATAGTATGAAATGAATATTTAATTGATATATATGATATTTTAATCATTAATAATATTATGGAAATTATTTACTTATAACTACATGAGCAATCCTTTTTTTATACAAGTTCATTTTTGACTCATGTACCAAACATCAGCAAAAATGTCTGATATGAACTAACATTATTAAACAATTATTATAACATTATAATATGTGATATGAACTAAATAATAATATAAAAAGGAGGTACTTAGGAAATTATTAATTGACCAAAGTTTATTATTCAGGAATATAAAGAAACGAACAAGACAAGTTGGACTTGAGGTAAGGGATCCAACTCCTCTCTTTCTTTTTAAGTACACTCTTTTATGTAATTCCTTCTAAGATCATGTTTCTTGTTATTGGGATGTTCTTTTACATTACTCTTACTGTAATTTTTATGTTCATATGATGATTGACCCTATTCTCTCTCATAAATCCATTTTGGAAGTTTTGAGTGGCACCGTTAGGCTGCCGAATTTTCGTAAGAGATCTAACCTCTCTCTTTCTCTTTATGTACTCTCCTTTATGTCACTTCTTTTAAGCTCCTATTTGTTAAGTTGGGGGATGTTCTTTTATATTCCTCTTTCTATAAACTTTATGTTAATATTATGAGATACCCTATTTGATCTCATCAATCCATTTTTGTATGTTTTATGTGGCGCCGTTAGGCTGCCGAGTTTTCGTAAGGGATTTTTCATCTCACTTTTATTTCCATGAGATTTATGATACATTTGCCACAATTTCCTTTGAGTGGTGTATGTACTGCCCATTATTTTACTCATTGTGTAATATAATTTCTTTTATGAGTATTTATATCAATGTTGAATTGTCCTTCTTTCATGGGGTGTATGTTTTGAAAGATACCCAAGTCGGTAAGGGAACCTTTCACCCTCCTCTTTTTGAAAGACTTTTTTTGTCGGGTATTTTATTTTACACATTTTTATATTGGGATATGTTATCATATATCCTTATTGATGTAAATTTTATGTCCAAGTGATGATATACCTTTTTTTAATCTCTCATCAACTCATTTTGATGTGACGCTGTTAGGCTGTGAAGGGAACTTCTTAACCCAATTTCGATTTTTTTGGGTTCAACATGTAGTTATTGAATATGTCATCCTTTGAATATGTGTGAATGACCTTTGATTATTTTACACTTAATATCCACTTATATTTGGTGTATTCATTTTTCACATATAATTATGTAATTGATTTATCCTTAAACCAAGGATACCGTCTTTGTAAGGGACATCGTCTCAATCTCCTTTCATTGAGGCATATTTTGTTTTATACACAACCTTCTTTTATATGGTGTATAAACCCCTTTGAATTTTACGTTTATCCAAAACGAATCATTTTTATACGAAGCGTTTTACTAAATGACAAAAGGGATTTTTTTTGTCCATACGTATGCGGCGACAACGCCTTCTCTGCCACCGAGACCGTTATTTGAGTTTCGGCTTCCTCTACAAGACATTCCTACTTTTTAAAAGAAAAATAAATACCACGTTTTAATTTTATTTTATTTTGGTATTGAAAATGGTTTTCATAATGTTTTTATATCAATGTGTTGTATTGATATCTTGTGATTGAAAGGTGGAAATGTTATGTTTCCTTTATACATGTTTTATGTGATACAATTATGTTGAGGTTCTTGGGCATTATTATGAAGACAGGTGGTTCTGTGATAATCTAAGGGTGGGTGAGCCCGATATAGCTCTCCAATGCATTGGGTAACACGAAGGAGTGAAATGTTATGGTTTCTCCGAAGATATTTAGGTAATATACTGTGATGGGTATTCCAAACGTAACCAAGAAGGTTACTCCATAGGTAAGAATGTTTTGAATGCCTCAAGTAACCTTTTATGTCTTATGTTTTCTATGATTTATTCATGGTTTGATGAGGTATGTTAGAGTGCCTATGTATTATGGGTAAAGTATGATTTCATTCTTATGTATATAAGAACTCATGTTTCTTTTCCATATTTTTATAACCCTTACTGAGCTTTTTATGCTCATCCCAAGTTTTTGAAATGTTTTTCACAGGTCAAGGGAATGGTACATGATGTGATGATAGTGTCAAGGATGTGTCAAGAATGAATCCATGTTTTATTTTCAATATGATTCCGTTGATGGGAAGAATGAATTATTTCTTTTATGTAACCACTTTGTTTAAATGTGTAATGTAACGCAAGTTTCATGAACTAATTCTCTAAAACTCTAAACATGAAAAGATCATCAATGTGTAATCTTTTAATAACTCAAGATTAAGTATGTTTTAAGGCCGGGGCCTTATACCCAAGACCTATTTTTTAAAAATGAACCTAAATGGAATTATGAATACCTAGAAACATAGATAAAGGATATCATATGGGGCCTCTTGGTTATATAGGATCCTAACTAGAATAACTCACTAAGAAGGTGGTTGAATTCCCGCATATACTGACCATGATGATTCCTTATAAAACACCTAGGGAAGAATAATAAATGATCAAGGATAAAAACTGTGGTCTAATAGAGGTATTATTAATTTCTACTATAGACAAAACCCATAAAGGGTATTATATCCCATAAATAGGGAATGATTACTTTCAGTATGCTCATGGGGATGAACCAAAAGAATAATCCCATACCAAAATAGTCCAAGGGAAAAATACTAATCTCACACTAAAGATGAACTGATATGAAATGATGATACAATAATCCCATTTGGGTGTAAATAGTGTGACCTATAGGAGTACACGACATGTCTCGCGAGGATTGTCATTTCCCATTTCTCACACTCACATGATATGCATTTCTAAAATTACACATCATGTCCCTTGTGGTACATGAAATATATAGGTAAGTCTAGGACTCATAATGATATCCCATCCTTCTTTTTTACTACAACCCATGACTATGTTCTCATGGACTATCTTGGTTCATTCCTATATACTCTTTGAATCACATGGAGTGTACTTCATGTCACTTAGTTCGTAGGAGTCGAGACACCACTCTTTAGGTGTTGTCTTCCAATTATCGTGTACCTTACAATGTAAATAGAGTATGCCTCTCCATACATAGTATGAGGGTTACATGGTCTCCCAAGAGGGAACTTCCTATACACTATGTCCCATCTAGGTTACACACAATGTGATTCCATCACATGGTGTGTGGGGTATCATAGATTCCGACACATGTACTCACTTTACACGTTGAAAATGACATCTAGGTGTTACATTATGTTTAGAACCACCACAAAATTTGTGATATTTATCATCATATGGAAAACATAGTACCAAACAAGATAGGAGTATATAGTGTCTGTTCTTCTAGATTACACAATGTGTAGTCAGGATTTTCATAGAATATAAAAAATGAACTACATGTATCTACCATGATATAACCACCATCAATTCAACCACTATATCCACTAAAAAATTCGTATCTAGAATCAACCTATCATGGTTGACAGTGGTCATAGGATTCAAAATATCAAATACAATTGAGAATCTCCACCATTACACCGAGTCATATGAACATTGAAAATCATGAATTGGGTATCTCCAAATCTAAAAGTAATCATCTATTACTATTACACACCATGATCATGTTGTCGATCTCAATACCTACCCCAGGGTAAACATCAATTTTTTACAATTAACTATTTTGAAATGATCATTCACTAGGAATTTTCTGAATCTCTTGTCTAAGGAATATAAAAAAAGAAAACATGATGAATGGGAAGACAAAGCAAAAAAATGTAATCATAAGGAATGAAAATTATACATTATTTAATTTTCCTCTATTAACTGACATATAATAAATTATTGAAGTGAAATTAAAAAAAATAATCACTAAAAATAATCAGTCCTAATTCTACGAAGATAAAATAATACCCATATATCAATCATTGATTTTTGAATCAATATTATTATAAGTAGTGATTTCATTTTACATGGGATAAAAATAGTTATTAAATATGTAATGAATCATCTTACCTTGAGTATGGATATATTAATGATGGGAAACGATTCCATGTCACTATTATTGGCATGATCCAAGAACTCTGTTGGCGAAGAAGAACTCCTCAGTACTGATCATCGATGAATAATCCCATTAATGCTTGCCAATAAACTCCACCATAGTCTTCCCAAATCCCTAGGTTAATGTAGATAAACATAAGAGTATCCCATAACTAGGATTAAATAATAGGGGTGAAGTCTTGTTCATTAAATAAACATATGAACTTCTTTATTTATTACCCCTTGCATGAATCTGCTTAAGCATAACACTCGTTGTGTAGAAATGATATGTCACAACTAGGGTAAAACCTATATTCCAGATTTAATGGTAATATCAAATTTATCATGCAGGTATCCATTTGAGTGATATTACATTATCATAGAAAAACATTTCACGAGTGATATAATATATTTATTATTTTTATTTTATCATTATCAAGGGTCTATGTGCCTGAAAATATCACTCCGACTCGGAGCCTGGATACAAAAATATTAATTGAAATATTCCAATATTTTATTAGTATAAATAGGAATTTCTACAAGGAAAATTATATTTGATATAAAATCAAGCCTGTGGAAACTTCTATAATATCCATGCAAACAAAATCAACGCACACGACTACTACTAAAGTTATATTTATTCTTAGATAGCATGAAATGATCTTCATGGGATATTTAACTAGAATATATGATGATATAATCGTTTAATTATTAGTTTCATAGGTTATTTATCATAAAAAAATTATAAATTTTCTATTTTTACATTTAATATAAAATAATTTTTTTTCTTATTGCATTGATAAAAACAACAAGATAATTTTACTCTAAGAAAATGAATTTTTATACAATTGGATTTTAATGTTATTTATTTTTGACAGAACATATATATTTTATATTATATCACATCCATTTTTAAGTTGGATTATTTAGTTACATAAATTTTTTCTAATTTAAAGGAAATAAAAATAAGAACAATTATTATTTTAAAAAGTTTTTTTTTCATTTGAAAATGGTTTTCATTTTATTTCTATTTAAATTCCAAATTATAGAAATTTAAAATTACAATTTTAATAAATTTACATCATTTTTGAACTATAATAATAAAATTATGTTATGAAAATTTTTTGGAATCTTTTAAAAAGGACGATTTAGGTGAATAGTAAAAATGTCATTTTTACATATATTCGGAATTTTATGATATTATTATAAAATAAGAATGAATTAAAAATTTATGATTTTTTTTAGATAAAACAATTATTTAATATATTATCAAAATAATCCATGTAGATGCTCAAATTCAGGTGGGGGTGAATTGTTTGATTAAAAGCATTCATTTTTATCCTTAAGGAAAACTATGTTTAACAAAGTTAAACAAGGTAAATTCACAATCTCTAAATTAGTCATATGATATAAAATTTCTCAGGATCCATAAATAGGATTCGAAAAATGAATCATAAGAAAATTTTACATAGGTAAATATTCTACGTTAAAGCATATAAAATCTATATTATCAGAGTTAATAAAAGTATAAGAAATAAATACTTTCTTTCATTATAAAAATACCGAAAAATAAAACATAAAAAACAAGAAATAAGATGGAAGTATTTTGACCCAAAGATTAGGGTATCCAACAACACATGATAAAATTACATTTATTTAAACATTCACGAACATTTGTCTTACTCACACTAGGGTAATCACTTGATATGAATATAGAAATCTGTTTTGTTATCCTCACAAGCCCTCAATATTTAAGGTTGTCATCACCTCTTTCTTGTTGTGCTTAGAAGTCCTCTAACATTAAGTTAGTTGGATCCTTTGTTGTAACACACCAAGATTCCATGGAATTCTTCTCTTTGAATAATTCAATATGCTGTGTTTTACAGAACTTTGAGTTCTTGCACACTATGACCAATCAAACTAGCCGTTATGATTAATCATATCTAGTTTTTGAAATTTTAAAAAATTTATTTATCAAAATGGACTCCATTTTTGGATTCATGATATCAAAATTATCTTAGGGTGAATTTTTGGTATTTTTCTAAAAACATTAAATATTTGATGTATAGTGAATTCCACTAGGTTATAGTTTAAAACCGAATTTTATTTAAATAATAATTATTTTTATTTAAATATATTTTAATTTAAAAATAGATACATAATACCTATATTATTTCAATTTAACTCATTGGATTAATTTTATAATAAGATTAGATGTATAATATTTTATTGAATTTTTTTACGTCTTTTACCCACCTTCAAGGCACATTTGAAAATTTTCATCATACAAAATTTTATCTATTTGGTGAATTGAATTTAAAAAATTATAGAGACATGATTTATATTAGTAAGTAAAATGTAGTTCAATAGGATGAAAATAATTTATGGCGAATAGTAACTTTTGATTCTTTATTTACCATGGTTAAAAGTAAATGTTGTAATTAAAGGAAAAAATGATATTATAATTACCCTAACACATATCCCAATTCTGTTGGATAAGTTTATTTTGGAAAAAAACTGTTGGAATAAAGTATGATCCTTTTGATCCACCTATATTAGATTAGAACATTTATAATAATATTATTTACATAATAGTTAAAAGTTTTACATTAAATGATTAATAAATAAACCAATTTTAATATAGGGTTATACATAATATATATTCAACTATAAATATACATTAAAAAACATAAAATATTTTATACAACATGGTATTTTATTTATAATTTTTATACATTAAATAATTAAATTTATTTTTGACACAATGATGATGCAATATTATCCTTATTAATGAAATATTAAAATAAATAATATTATAAATATTAAAATAAATTAAATTTAGACTTTTGATGAATTACATTAATTTTAATGGATAATAGTTCATGTCTGGGTAAATTAAATAAATTTTTTTCTAAGTGATATTGTTTTTTTGACTTTGAAAAAAATAAAAAAACTAAATAGTGTCAAAATTGACGTAAATGTGTTTTTAAAATAAATTCTATATTATTAATTGATATAATATTTCTAAAAATTTATGGTTTGGTAAAAGACCATATATAAGGTTATATATGTCCACAATGAACCAATTGCAGTTCTCTTTTATTATTATCATATGTTTATTAACCATTTATTGTAATAATACAAGAATACATGGTAAAAGATAACCTATTTAAATAAGAGTTAAATATATGATATAAGGTTTATATGGTGACACAAATCAATCTAAAACCTATTGATAGAGATTTTTTAAACCCATACCCACCTTTGAATCGAAATTAATCCTTTTGGAGCCATTGTAAACTGAATATTATTGTATAATAATGTAATATTTCAAATGATACCTAAAGTGACCCTCACCTCTCTTATAAAAGGGTACTTTCCCTTCTCTCAAAATAGCACCTCTAAGGATATTTGGATCCGCCAAACCCTACTCAAATATCCTTACAACTACCCTCAAATTCAATCTAGAGGAATTAATTTGCAAAAATAAGCCATCTTATGGATCTTTTTTTATCAAATTATAAGGAGGCACACGAAGAAGTGGTGATTGTTTCATAACCTCGTTCAATGTTATTTTCTTATTATTCTTCATATTTCTTTTTTATTTCCATAAAGAAATAATAACTCCATTAACTTCAACTTAATTTGATGTTATTATAAATATGGTACAACCATATTCATTATTTTATCCATCCTATGAATGAAGAAGTCACCATATGTGTGTACATCCGGCTTAGCATCTCCACGTCCTGGTGTAGTTTGTTATTAAACACTTTATATATTTTGATGGGTATAAAATTGAGTGTAATTGATGTGAATAAGAAATATAATATGTTAATGATTTTGTATATATGATATACTATAAAATTATATACAATATCACAATCAATAGAATGATATTGTCGTTCGTGTGTACGTAAGGATTACCGTTTCCACAAACACAATGATATTCATTTCCCATCATAACCATTCAAGAATAAATTTCGTTTTATGATTAAAAAATAATGTTTAGGAACTTATTATCATTTTAGATATGAATCAAATACATAATGTCAATAAAAAAATAAAACTTACATAAGAACACAAGTAAAAGAAAATGAATCAATTAACCCCCAAAACAATGATGCTACAGAAATATTATTATCAAAGCAATATTAGAAGATCATATATATCATATCATATTAAAATTTTTGGTTATTGTATAATTTAATAATTATTATTTAACTATTATATAAGAAGTTAAATTTTCCTCTACCCATGAAAAGTTCAATGTAAGGATTAATTTTACAATCTATTTACTTATTTGAGGTTTTTTATTTTTAAGCATCTAATAAGATTTATTTATCATCTACATCCATGTTTCATAAAAATATATTTGAAAACATTTTTACTATTTCTTATAATATGGGTTAAAGTCATGTATACCCTTTTGGCTTTTTATAAATTTTTTTCAACGAATTATTTCCGTTGTTTTCCAATCAATGTACTTTATGTCCTTTTCGATGAATTAAGGTAAGTATGTCTTTTAAATTATATGGAGCGTGTTGATATTTTATTCTCTTATAACACCATCAATTATTCCCTTACAATCGTATGAAAATACTTTCAAAATAAATGATTTTATTTATAATTTTAGGAATTTTAATTTTTTTTCAAAATAGAAAGATATATTTCTGTCATATAGTTTTGATATCATCTATGTCAACATCCTTTGAATTATTTTACCGTTTTATGAAGTTGATTTATTATCACACAATCTTCTATATTTTATTGAGGGTTTTGTGTATGTTTGATTGTGGGTGTGTTATTTTTATACCATTCATGGTTTATGGTTAAAATATTTACATTTTGTATGCTAGTTTAAAGATGAATGTTTATGTTATGTCTCATCCTTTTCATATGAGTAATGAATTAGACTTAGTATGTTATAGGTGGAGTCCACTATAGCTCCTCGATGCATCGGTAGGTCTCATGAGACAAACTAGTGTCCTTTTACAAGGCCTTGAAAAAATCTTATTTGAATTCGTGGCACGATGCCTTGACTATCTGGTTAGGATGTCTAGCATTATGTATTCCATCATTATGAAATTAGATATTGATATTATAAGTGATTATTCGACTAGTATAATGTCCATGTGAATAAGTAAATGGGATTATTTTATTTATCTTTTCTATATTATTCTGAACTTTATGTTTAAACAGTGTCTATTTTATTCTTATACACTGCCATAAATTTTTATTCTTATTTATGATTGTTTCTGTTATATTGTTATCCTTACTGATCATATGAGGTCACCCATTTGTTATGTTTTCTTTTTTCCTTGGATGTGAATAAGTATATTATGAATAACCTATAGTACTAGTCTAAGGGATAAGAGTTTGTTCAAAAATTGACACAATGTTTTTTCCATTTCATAATGTAAAGTAAATCTTATCTCTGTATCTATTAATTCCAATGCTACAAAACTAATTGGTCTATTGAGACATGAGATCTTGTGATCATGCCAATGTTATTTAATAATGCACTGACACTAGATAAATAGGGTCAGGGCATTATAAATGTATCGGAGAAGTTTAGTATAAACCTTGGAAACAAGATTTAGAAAAAATATGATTACACAACATTACCCTAAGATAGACGTTGAAGATTAGTATAGAAGAACATCCTATAATTTTATTAATGTGGAGATTTTGTGAATTTTATAAGAAATACATCCCGGTTTGGATTTGATCAGGTAGATGCAGCTTTGGCACATATGTGCCTAGCAGTGAAAACTTCAACAATGAATATTTGGACTGACCTAGGGTATCCTGGTACATGAAAATGGGCCTTGCTGCACTCTTTGTTACGACACTCCTATGGTATATGATTAGGATAATTGACATTTTCATAAAAAATATAAAGGATTTATAAGAAAATACCTCATCAAAGAAATATTTTTTTAGTATTATAGATTATATGCATAAAATTGTTCGATTAATGTTATGTATTTTACTAGTTTGGAATTATGTTTTGTGGTTCACAAACTAATATAGTGTAGGCCATTTTTTTTTGAAATAGCACCCAGTGGAAGGAATGAAAACAGTATCAATGCATATAATCCAAGTAGGGATTTCCATTATACTTATAATAATTAGAGTGGATTTGGTGATGCAACTAGTACTGAACAACTTATAACCATATTTGGACAACTTAATCAGGTTAAGAAAAATAACATTAACTATATTGAGCACCCTGATTTACTATGCAGAGGATAAATGTTATAACACTTCATGGAGAAACAACCACAAAAATTCAATGTGACTATAAATCCACTTGTAGCTGATAAATGGAAACGTTCCTTATAGAAAATATTTCTATCTTTGGGAGTAGTGAAAGAGAAAATGTAGTCATGGAAGTTTATTTTCTCACAGGAGATTAAAATCAATGGTTGTAATTAATTAAATACACAATGGAGGATGAAGAAGTTTAAAAAATGTAATGTAAGGACTTTAAAGATATTTTAATAGAAAAATTCATTACTTGTGAACAGTGAGTAGACATGGAAAAGAAATTTCTATGTTTATGGAAAAAGAAGGTTGATAATGTCACAAAGTATAAGACAAAATTTACAAGGTTAGAAAGGAATGAATTAGATTATATACGTAACTCAAGGAGTAAGATTGATCTATTATTTTATGGATTAAAACCATTTCTCCATTGAGAATTAGTCTCACAATACTTCTCATCATACGATGATATTTTCTCATGTGATATCAAGAATGAAAATGAATTCTAAAAGTATTATGACATTAATGAAAAGGGAGATAATAATATATCTTGTAAATAGATCAAAAATGGAAATAAGGGGAAGAAGGGAAATGTTGAGTTTCCATAATACAGTAATTGTGGGAAGAAACCACATGGTACATGCCTGAAGGGAATAATAGTTTATTACAAGTGTGATGAAAAAGGCCACTAAGCTCGTGATTGCAAGGGATAAAAAGAGGGTTCCAATGGGGAATTTTTCAATTGTAGAGAAATGGGGCATTATGAAAATTAATTTCTTATGTTCCATGGAAACTTATTTCAGAAAAGGCCAAGGAATCAAGGATAAAATTATGTGATCACTACTGCTAAGGTTGAATCTCTGAATAACGTGGTGGAAGCTAATTTAATGGTTTACTAAAATTTATCCAATTCATTATTTTATTCTAGATCATAGAATTATTTAACATCTTCCCAGTTTTCTAAGAGAATTAGATTTTCTAAAATTGATTTAATAAGGGAGTTTTCAGTCATAGCTCGTATGGGAAGAATCATTACAACAATGTTTTGAGAATCAGTTCCCATTAAGGAATATAAAAGTGCTTTATCTTCTAATCTCCTCGTTAAACCCATGATTTAATTTGACATAATCTATGGTATGGATAGGACTTCGGACCATGATGTGAAAATTTATTATGAGAAGAAATAGAATACAATTTTTTATGATGATAAAGAAAAACTTATCTTTAGATCAGAAACGTCACCATCTAATTCTTATCAAGATCCACCCCAATAGCTCTACTAAATAATACTATTGGGGAGAAAGAGAGTGAAATAACTATAGGTGTGTAATGGAATATTAAAAGATAGGATGTACCTATTGTGAAAGAATATGTGGATATGTTTCTAGAGAATTAACCTAGACATCCACCAGAATGGGAAATTGAGTTTTCCATTGGCTTAAATTCTTGGTTCAAGGCCCTTATGAAATACCCCATATAGAATGGCCACTGTGGAATTATTGGATCTAAATAATCATCTAACAAAATTGAGTAATAAAGGATTTATTTTACCCAGTGTTTCTCTATGGGGATCCACATTCATTTTGATAAGGAAAAAGATAGATCAATGAGGTTGTGCATTGACTATAGGGAGATTAATTCTATAAAAAAAAGGAATATGTATCCCATATCTTACATTGATGATTTATTTTATCAACATCATTGTGTTCAATATTTTTCAAAGATTGAATTTTGATCTGGATACCATCAGTTTTGTTTGAAAAAATATGACATTCCAAAGGAAACATTTTAAACCAGGTATGAGCATTCAGTGTTTATAGTAATACCTTTATGAATAACTAATGAACCCTGTATATTCATGGAACTAATGAATATTGTTTTCATGGAATATCATGATGAATTTTTAGTTTTATTAATTGATTATACGATGGTATACTAAAAAATCTATGAAGATCATAAAAAGCACTTGCGCACTATTCTAAATACTCTTAAAAGAAAGTAATTATATGGGAGGTTTAGAATGTTTGAATTCAGGAATCAAGAGATTTATTTTCTTGGATATATTTTATTTAATGATGGAATCAATGTTGATACTTCTATGACAAGAGTAATAAAAAAATTGCCAACACTGATGAGTATAACTGAGGTACGTAGTTTTATTGGTTTAGTAGGTTGTTATCATCATTTTGTCATGAATTTTGCATGAATTATTATCCCATTAACCATGATCACATGATAATGGTTTAAATTTATCTAGAAAAAAGTGTGTGATGAATTTTTTGAAGAACTAAAGAGAATATTTCTCTATGCTCTTAACATGACTCTACCATTAGTAAATGATGGGTTCGTTATTTATAGTGATGTTTCAAATAGAGGACATAGTTGTGTTCTTAAAAAGAATGATAGTGTTAATTCCCATGCATCATGACAACTAAAAATTCATGAAAAAAACTACACCACTCATGATATTGTGTTAGAAGCTCTAATATTTTCTATGACGATATATAAACACTATCTATATTCTGAAAAATGTGAGAAATATATCGATCACATGAGTTTGAAATAAATTTTCTCATAGAAGGAACTAAACATCAGTCAAAGGGGATGGATTAAACTACTCAAGGATTTTTATTGCACTATACACTACCACCTAGGGAAGGAAAATAAGGTGGCAGATGCTTTATGAAGAAAGGATCCTAGAGTTCTGACCAAAATGAGAGTTGAAAGTGATCCTATGTTCATGGATCAGGTAAAGATGGATATGGGGAAAATCATGGAAGGTGAATCATTGATAATTTTTTTAAATTATTTACATTAAATATTCACTAAAAGGATAAAATGTTTTTAGATTAATGATGAGGAGTTTAAAAAAAATTAAAGCAGTGAATGATGGGAGATTGACTGACTTCGTATATGAAGATAGTATTTTGAAATTTTGGAAAAGACATTGTGTTCCTGATGTAAATTTTATAAAAAGGGGATTTTTGGATGATTATCATTTCTCATATTTCTCTATACACACTGGTATCACTAATATATATATCTATTTGAAGAAAAATTTTGTTGGGACAACATGAAGAGAGAGATTGCTGATTATGTGTCAAGATGTATGGTTTATCAACTGGTGATGGCTAAAAGACAACATCCTAGAAGATTCAAGAAACCTCTTCCAAAACCTGAGTGGAAATGGGATGATATTATGATGTAATTAATTCATGGGACTACAAAAGACTCATAGATGAAATGGTGCAATATGGGTCATTATTGATCTTCATACCAAGTCATCACATTGTCTTGCTATAAGAGAAGATTTTACTCTTGAACGTTTAGCAAGACTATATATTAAATGAAGTTGTAAGGCATCATGGAGTACCTCTGTAAATTATTTATGATTGTTATCCACATTATAAATCATGATTCTGGAATGGTCTTCCGTAGGCCTTGAATACTGAACTTAATTTGAGCATTGCCTACCACCGTGAAACTGATGGACAATCAGGACATACTATTCAAACCATAAAAGATATTTTGAGGATTTTTCACTTGATGTTCAAGGTATATGGGATCAATATTTACCTATGGTATAATTTTTCAATAACAATATATTCCATTGATGTATTTAGATGGAACCATATGAAGTGTTATTTGGAAAGAGATATCATACACCAACTTGATGTGATGATGTTTGTGAATGAAAACTCGTTCGACCGGAACATGTTGAAGATACAATGGAAAACAAGAAAAATATACAAACCAACATCCAAGCAGCTCAATGTAGGAAAAAGAGCTATGTCGGTAACCAAATTATGGATTTTTAATTTCAAGTAGGAGATCATGTTTTCTTGAAGGTATATCTATGGATATGTGTTATATGATTTGGTAGGAAGGGTAAATTATATTCTAGGTACACCAGACCTTCCAAAATTCTAGAATGAATTTGAGTTGTAGCCTGCCATTTGGTAATGCCACTAAGTCTCTACAAAGTTCATGATGTTTATCATGTATCACTGTTGAGAAAATACATGCATGTCCCATCGTATGAACTCACCTATCAAATAATAGAACTGGAACCCAGTCAGTCTTATTGTGAAGAGCCTGTAATGATTCTTGATACCAGAGTACACATGTTGAGAAACAAGATGACTCGTCTGTTGATAGTCCTATGGAAAAACCATATAATGGAAGTGTAAATGTGGGAACCTGAGGAACACAAGATTAAGAACCACCAGAATCATTTTATGCAGAAATATTTTAGAAAATTTTAGGATGAAGTTATTTGAAGGAGGGAAGAATGTAACACCACAGTCTTCCATGGTACACTTCTCATTGAATAATGCAATAGGTTGTGTTATTCGCAACACTGAGTTTTAACCAACCACAACCAATAAAACTTGTCGTTTTAAATAATAATACAACATTTTTAAAATTTTTAAAATTTTATTTTTTTCAAAATGGAAATCATTTTAGGATTAAGAATATCAAAATTAGATTTCAGTGATTGTTTTGATAATTTTCTGAAAACATTCTATTTTTGATGAATACTGAAAAACACTGTGTTATTTTTTAAACACTAATTTTATTTAAATAATTTTTTATTTTGTTTAAATTTATTATATTTTCAAAATAGATGCATTATACATATATTTGTTCAATGAAATTTATTCGATTCATTTTATAATAGGACTATATGTATAAAAGTTTATCGAAATTTTTTACATCTTTTATCCACGTTCTAGACACATTTCAAAATTTTCATAAAACATAATTTTACTGATTCTATGAATTGAATTCAAAAAATATGGGAGAAATAGTGGACATACGTAAGTAAAATTTTGTTCAATATGATGAAAACATTTTTTGGTAAATACTAGATTTTAAATTTTATTTACCACAGTAAAAAGTAAATAGGGAGATTTGAGTTAAAAATGATATTATAATTACCCTAATATATGTACTAAGTCTATTGGATAAATTTATTTAGACCAAAATAAACCTTATAAAAAATATATGATCTTTTTTGTTCACATTGATTAGATTAGGTCATTTATTATTATTTTATTTCAAGAAGAGTTAAAAGTGACAAATTAAATGATTAATAACTAATCCATTTTTAATATATGGTTATACATAAGATAAATTTGACAATAAATATTTATTAGAAATATAAAATGATTTCATATTTCGTGTTATTTAATTTATAATTTTTAGTCATTAAATAATTTAATTTATTTTTTACACAATGATGATACAGTTATTACATTATTAATGAATGATTAGAATATTTGCTATTATAAATACTAAAAATAATGTAAATTTAGACTTTTGTAGAATTAAAAATATTTAAAATGTTAATATGAAATTTTTGGGATTATTACATAACTTTTTTTCAAAGTGATTATGTTTTTATGACCTTCACAATGATCAAATACTAAATAGTGTCAAAATTGACATAAATGAGTTTTTATAAAAAATACTATATTTTTAATTGATATGATATTATGAAAAATCTAACGTTCATAAAAAATTCATAGACAAGGTTATATATGTCAATAAATAACCACATGGTTTTCTCTTGGATTTTTTAGTATGTTTATTAACCATTTATTATAATAATACAAGAATACATGGTAAAAGTAAAACTATTTAACAAAGAGTTAAATCTAAATTATATGGTTAATATTGTGTCCTAAACCTATATAAAACATATGAGTTTAGATTCTTTCGACCCATCATTACATTATCCTATAAATAAATCCTTTTGGAGCCATTATAAACCGAATATGATTGTATAATAAATTAATATGTATATCTTTTTTTTAAAGTGACCCTCACCTCTCTTATAAATGATTACATTCCCTTCTCTCCAAATAATTCCTCCAAAACCATTTTATTATCCAAAAAAGCTAAAATATCCTACCAAATATCATGATATCAACCCATAGGTCTTACATTGAACAAAAAGCAAACCTAAGGATCCCTTTGGTGAAATACAAAGAGAGTAGTCGAAGAAGTAATAATTATTTCATCACCACAATGAAAGTTATTTTCTTCTTCCACGTACTATTTATTTTTTATTTCCATACCATAATAATCACTCTAGTAACATCTACATACTTTGATGTTATTATAAATATGTTACAACCATATTCATTATTCAATCTATCATATTAATGACAAAGACACCATACTAGAGTACGTACGACTAACTGTCTCCACGCCATAGCGTAGTTTGTTATTCAACACATCATTATTTTGATGAGTATACAAATGAAAATTATTGATGTAAATAATTAATATAATACTTTAAGTAATCTTTATATATGATATTACATCCAATTAGATAAAATTTCACCATTAATAAAATGATATTTTTGCTCATGTGTACGTACGGATAACCGCCTCAATGAATGCAATGATATTTATTCCCCATCATAACCATTCAAAAATAAATATCATTTAATTATTATTAAATAATGTTTATGAACAAATTTTTTTATATATATTAACAAATACATCCTATCCATTAAAAACATGACTTACAGTACAAAACATAAAATGGAAAATGATTCAGTTAGCACCCGGAACAATGATGCTACTGAAATACAATTAACAATGAAATATTAAAAGATCATATATGATATTATATTTATGTTTGTGGTTATTTTAGAATTTAATAGTAATGATTTAAATATTATAAGGGATGATAATGTACCCTCAACCATGGAAAATTACAATTTAAGGGTTAATTTTAAAATCACTTTATTTATCTGATGTTGTTTATACATAATAATATATTGGGAATTCTTTATATCCACATATATTTTTCTTAAAAATGTATTTCAAAACATTTTTACAATTTCTAAGAATATGGGTTAATGTATTTTAATTGATTGTTCGAGTTTTTATTATATTATTTGAAAGGAATATTTCCATTTGTTTCCGAACAAGGTATTTTCGTCCCTTATAGACATATTAAGGTAAGAATGTTTTTAACTTATATGGAGGGTTGCGAAATTTTAAACAGTTATAACACCTTTGAATTTTACCTTAATAGCATATAATATTTTTTTTAGAATAAATGATTTCTTTTATAATTATGTGACTTTTAAATGATTTCAAAATAGAAATAGATATTTCTCTCAAATAGTTTTTATTTCATCTATGTTATCATCCTTTGATGGGTTTCACTCTTACTGATGTTGATTAATTATGATACTCTTTTTGCATATTTTATTGAAGGTTTGGTGTTATGTTTGATTGTGGATGTGTTATTTTTATACCATTCATGGATTATGGTTAAAGTTTTAAAATTATTATGCTAGTTTTAATACCAATATTTATGTTATGTTTCATCCATTACATATGAGGAATGCATTGGACATAGTAAGTGACGAGTGGATACTAATATAACTCCTCGATGCATCAGTAGGTCACATGAGACAAACTAGTGAAATGGCATAAGGAATTGAAAAAATCTTATTTGTAGTCTTGGAAAGAGGCCTTTAAAATGTGGTTATGATTTTCAGAATTATTCATTGCATCATTATGAAATTAACTATTGATATTACATGTGATTATTCTACTAGTAGTATATCCATGTGAATAAGTAAATGGAATTATTTGATTTATCTTTTCTATAATATGTTGAATTTTATATTTAAAACTATTTTTTTGTCTTATAAATTTCCTTAAATGTTTATTCTTATTTATGATAGTTTCGACTATATTATTATCCTTACTGAGCATTGGAGATAACCCATTTATTATATTTTTTCCAACATGTAAAGATGTATATTATGATTAACCTACAGGAATAGGCTACACAATTCAAGTGTGTTCAAATGGGGACACAATGTGGTTCTTTTTTCATTTCATAATGTAATGTAAAACCTATGAGTGTATCTGGTACATTCAATGCCACTAAAGTAATTAGTATTTTTAGGATTGATCTTTTTTTATCAATCCAATGTTATGTAATAATGACCCAACTTTTGGTAAGAAGTTTCGGGGTGTTACATTTGTCTTACTATCCCTATAAGTCCTCGATTTCACTCAACAATAATTAGAGACTCACAAAGCCAGATGTACACGGTGTTAAGAGTGCACAAGGAATGAGAGAATCTATTTCTACGAGTTACATCACAACATGTAATCTGTTGATTGATCAAAATATATGATCTCGTTCAAATGAGCTCTTCTTTATAGGCACAACTCACATGGTTGGGTCCCTCCTCCAAGGGTCATGTTTTTTTTGAATCTCAGGGGGACCTGTACATGTGTCACTCAACTAATGGTTAGTTAAGAATGTATTATATAACATCATTTAATAATAATAATATATTTAAGGGATATTATCTTTCTTAACCAAATATGAATTTCCTGGAGTCTAAGGAATAATATAATTATGAATCTAATCATATGAACAATCGGTATCTATAAGACATGGATATTCAAATTCTCTTTTTCAAAGAGTTTTGAGTCTGAATTCCTATGAATTTGGTATTTTAATTTTGAGGAATTTAGTGTATAAATTATAAAAAATATAGATTATGAATTATAAGGAATTAGATGTTTGAATTATGAACAATTCAGAGTCCAAATTATGAGGCATTGAGAATATTAATTTCAGTTAATTAGGAATATGAATTGTTGAGAATTAAGAATATTAAATTTAGATATTTCAAAATCTAAATTTGAGAGAATTTGGAGTCTAATGTTTATAGATTTTGGTGTCTTAGTTTTAGATAATTGGGTTTTTTATTTTCAGAGAGTTCAGAGTCAAGAATTTCAGAGAATTCAGAATCTAAATTTCAGAGAATTCAGAGTCTGATTTTTAGAGAATTTGGAATATCATTTTCAGAGAATTCATCATTTGATTATTAGAGAATCCAGAATATGAATTAAATAGAATTAGGCATCTGGTTTTCAGAGAATATGAAATCTAAATTTTATAGAATTCAGAACCTGATTTTCAAATAATTCGATGTCTGGTTTTAAAAGAATTTAGAATCTGAATTTTAGATAATTTGCTATCTGATTTTCAAAGAATTCGGAATTTGAAAACACAAGACCATATATCCAAAAAACTATTAGATTATGAGGTTTTTAGAAATGAATATAAATTTTTGTCATATTGATAAAATTATTTTGGTTTTTAGAGATTGTAAAATGAGATAATTAAAATAAATGTAAAGATAAAATTTTCCTTAGAGAAGGGAAATTTTCATTAAAAAATAATCCTTAGGGAAAAATAATTTTTTGTAATATAATTTTTTATGATTTTAAAGACATAGAAGATTGGAAAAGACACAAGGAAACCAAATTGAATAAACAGTCTCCCCCTTTTTGGAAACCACAAACATCCTTTCAGAAATGAATATTAGGACTAAAAAATTCCATTATGAACATTAAATGTAAAATCAAATCTCCCTTTACTTTTTAATCATGTTGAATCCGACTGACTTCTCCTTAGGTTTTGAAATCACTAAGGATATTATTATTGGATTCCTTAAAATTACTTTACTTTTTCTTTCATAGGAAAGTATTCTCTATGGATGTTCCCCTAATATAAACTCCCCCTTACATAGGAAATTGTATTATTTATACTTAGTATTCATTTTTATCAATATTTTCTCCCCAATTTTTGATTTTTAAAAAGGAATAGAGAGAATGAAAAAAATTATCACCTAATTTATTAGAACTATACATAAAAAAACAAATAATTAACAAAATGATTTTTATTAAGATTATAAAAATTGATACAATGAAGTACAAAAAAGTACATAATTGAATGTAAACATATCCATCCTTGCTTTTCTTCAAGAATGATCTTCTTCATTATAGTCTTCAGATTTTTATGGTCCTTATGATATTCATAAATGTAAATGAGTAATGGTTCATTATCATGATTTTTCTTTTCAAGATCCTTGATCTTTTCCACCCGAGACTTAAGTATTTTTTCCCATGACTTAAAAACCACTTCATGATGGCACAACATTTTTTCATACTCTATTCTAATATCCCTTTCCCAATTCAAATTCAAATAAACTGAATTTAGTTTCCTATTTAGATATTTTTCATTTGGCTTCTAGTATACCGGTTCTAGGATCAACATCTTAGTAAAACATGTTTTAAGATCGTTAATCATATCACATGTTATATGCAAATAATCCTTTAATGAAGCATGAAAGACATCAATAATTCTCAAATCTTTAATCATTTTCTGGGACCACATTGTAATGTACTTACAAGTCCTACTGTGATCTCTATAATCGATATAAATGGTTTGGAAAATTGCCTCAAGATTGATGAATTTTTCCATGGGAATGAATACAGATTTTCTATACTAATTAATGGAGTATTGAAGCAACTAATACATCTAGTCAATAATTGGAAACAAGGGAATGGTGTCTACTAATTTCTTCAACAACTGTACTACAATGTCCTGACCAATGGAAGAATAATTGGTATATGATTTCCAGCTAGGTAAGGTTTATTTTTCTATATCAGAATACTTCTTATTAGATGATTCACCATCATTATTCTGGACCATAATAGATCTATCAATTGTATCAACTATCACATATTTTCCCTTTTCAACTCTTGAAATGGTCTCCTCAGACTTTTGGGATTTTTTCTCTCCATCTGAAAACTAGACGATTTTATCTTAATCGTCCTATTTCTTCTCAGAATCTACCTTATGTTCATCAGGTTGAATGAAGTCATGATTTCCTATTTCATTATTAGATGATTTATTAACTTATTCCTAACCCCCATCTTATTTTCCTTGTGAATCAAATCATCTTCTTTTCCTTGTGAAGCATATTTATTTGATTCATCTTGAGAAGTCAGGATCAAAAGATTTCCAGAAGGAAATATTTTCTCATGATATTCTCCAACTTCTCTAATGACATAATCACTCTCATCTCATTCTTCCTCTTCTTCTTCTTCTTCTACTTCCTCTTATTGAAATTTTTTTGCCTCCACTTTAGGTTCCAGAATAATGACTCTCTTTTCTGGAGTCTCTACTGGTACTGGTTATTTGATAAATGTTTCTGGTATATAAATATATTAAGAATCTTTCTCAGTATCCTTGAGAATAACTTCAAAAATCTTAGCTCCAGACATTTTCTTCTTCTTCTTCTTCTCTTTTTCCTTCCTTTAATATTAAATAACATGCTTAATTTTCAATTCCTTTGCCTCATCATGATCTATGAAAAATATAAGATCTTCTCCCTTCGTATTTTTCTTCTCTTCCCTCTACTTCACAACAACTTCATTAGGGTATGTTTTTTGTTACATTAAATTTGGGATCTCTGATGGGGTTTTCTGAACTGTAGGTTTTTCTAGGACTTCTGGTTCTTTATGATTAATATTCATCAGTTCTTTCATGGATGTCTCTATTAATTCCTATTTTTTAAGAATAGATTTAACATCACTTTCTTATAAGTAAAAAAAACTCTAAATTTACTACCAAAACCCACATTCATCCTACTGAAGGTGTCATCACTCAACAATAACATCATGAATGTATTAGTTTAGAACTGTAAGGGATTATCATTGGTAGAATTTATGTATACATTATGATTTGCGATTTGAGAGTTCCATTATTGATATTGGAAATCATCATCAAGATATAATTAACCAGATTAATCTTCCTTATGTTCACTAGAAAATATAGAACGTATATGTCACTCTTCTCCAAGGAGTCCTTGTCTCCTTTTCATAGAATAACAAAAAACATTACAAATAAATCTATCATCCATAAAATTTTTTAGATATATTTTATATTCATTTTTTCTCTCCTTTGAGTCCATGGAACTCTACAGCTTTCTCTTTCTCAAAACTATTGGATTCATCTAGTTGCTTATTGGTGTAAAAAATGGCTTCCCCTTCATATAGAATTATGATAATATGTAGAACCATATCAAAATAAAGGGTGAAGGTTTTCCCTTGACTATTGAATGAAATCCAGTCTCTTCCACCTTAATTAAAATATGATACTCTCTCATAAAAATCAACAAAAAACTATGGGTAAACCAGATCTTATGTTCTCGGTTTGGCTATGCAAAGACTCTCCCATCCATTGACCTTGAAATTTTCCATAATCATGTAATTATACATATTGAAAAATCACTAATCAAATAAAATTTCACTATATGTTTTCCAATATGTAATTTCCTTGAAGGATGACATTTTATTCTAAATAGAGGCTTTGAAAGACATCCATAGTCTATGAAAACTCAGAAATTCTTAATGACCCTTTTAAAGAGAGGTAGAGCTTTGGGGCTGAAAAAACCTTAAAAACAATGTGAGGAGAGAAATTGGGGGCCTTTATAATGTTGTTGAAGTGATTTTTCATATTCTTGAATTGATATAATGGTTGAAGTTGACACAATTTGATCTGATAGTTGAGATGAGAGCCGATGTAGAATTTGGTAGGTTTCGATCTTTTGAGGTTTTTAATGTAAAAATTCAGATTTAAGGATAATGAAACTGATAAATTTCTTAAAACAAGATAAAAATACCAACAAGTAAAATATTCGATTATGAAAATTTATGTAAGGAAACAACCCTTCAGAATTTCTAGGAAATGTTTAGTAATGAAAAATATTCTTCTTGAGAAACTTTAGATTTTAGGAATTTTTATTGAGGAAGTAAAATTTTATATTTCTATATTTTATTAAAGTTATGTAGTTTTTTAAACTAATAAAAACTACATGAAGGAAAAAAATTTGGGTTTCAGAATTTGAGTTTCGAGTAAACTTTGATTTAAAAAATTTGATTACCAAAAAAATTATTACAGTCAAATGTACTCCCCTTATGAAAAAGTGCCTCTTAATGTAAAGAGATAGATTTCCAAAAAAAGATAACATGGATGATTCTATTACATTTATCTTTCCTATCCTCATTTAAATGTATCCAAATCTATTAAAGAGTAATAATTTTGTGAAAATGTGATTAATTTGATCTTTCTTTCCGATAAATAGAAGAATGATATCACTTTTCAGTGTGTGATCCTTAGAATGTGATGCATAATATCTATATGTTTTGTATGGGAGAGATGTGTAGGGTTTTTTATTAGGGAAATTTCACTATTTTTATCACAAAATATCTATGTTTTGGTGAAGCTCATTTAATATTATTTGAGTTTGTGATGCATCCATAACTCATGGGGATAACCACATCGAGATGCTACATATTCAGCTTCAGTTGTGGGAAGTGCAACTGAGTGTTTGTTCTTGCATGACTGAGAAACTAATGAATATCCTATGAAATGAAAAGATATAGATGTACTTTTTATATCATTCTACGTCCACCTAAATCATCTTCTAAATAACCATTTTAAACAAAATCATTTCTATAAGTATAGAAAAGTCATTAATCCATGGTTCCCATTAAATAAAGAATAATTCAGTTCACTGATTTGAAATGAGATTCATTTGGATTGGATTGATATATTTGACATAAGCATAATAAAATCATTTATTCTGGATGACTAGGTATCAAGTATAGTAAACCTTCTATCATGCCTCTAAAAGATGATTGATATACTTGTTTCCTAGCTTCATCAAGATAAAGAGAATTTGATGTACCGATAGAAGTGCTTTTACTTTTATAGATATTGAATGTATACTTTTTAAGATCATTAATATAGTTATGTGGGTATATATAAGTACCTTCTGGTTTTTGAGATTTTTAAAAACCTAGGAATAATGATAAATCACACATCATTAAAATTTCAAACTCATATTTCATTAGATTGAAAAACAAATCTGTTAAAGATTGCTGAGTTTAACCAAATATAATTTCAAAATATTAAATTTATACAATAAAAACATTTTTATTATCATTCATTGTTTAAATTGTTGGATCAGAAGTTCCCTTAACATAAATTTTTTGTTACAAAAATCTTATATGTGTATCATATCAGGCTCTAGAAGATTGTTTATGTCCATATAAAGAATTGGTATATTTTAAAACATGTTCAATATGTTTAGTGTATTAAAAACTAGGAGGTTTTCCAACATAAAGTTCCTCTTGAACATATATATTAACAAAAGCACACTCTGTATCCATATGAAAAAGTTTCAAAATAAATAATTCTACAAATCCAGGTAAAATATGAATTTATTCAATTATTGTTATAGAAGCATAATTTTATACATAGACTAATCATTCTTGTTGATTATAGCCTTTAGAAACTAATCTAGCTTTAATTATTACTACGATTCCATTTTCATCGCACTTATTTCTAAAGACCCATTTTACTCCAATTACAAGAATTTTCCATAGGTCTTTTAACTATGGTATAAACATTATTCCTTTTGAGTTAATTTATCTCATATGTTATGGATTTAATCCAATCAACATCACCTAAAGCTTCATCAACGATTTTTGGTTCGAATTGGGAATGAAATTTTATATGTTCTACTTCATTACTTAAGTAACCTCTAGTTCTTACAGGTTGATTTACATCACCAATTATACTAACACTGGGATGATTCTTACGAAACAACTAATTTGGGTTTTGTAAAACCTGTTCAACAACTTATGGTAGAAGATATTTTGGGTTAAACGGTTCAAAAATATACTCGTGGAAATTTTCCTTATTAGAACAATATTCTATCAATGATTGATAATTAGTTTTTGTAAATACATTCGAGGATGTAGGTTGGGATTGTTTAAAAACAAAAGGAGCAGTTTATTTTAATTTAAGATGAACTGTTTCTTCAATAGTACAATTGTTTTTATTAAAAACACTATAAGCCTTATAAGTAGTTGAGTACCCATAGAAAATTCCTTCATCATATTTGGGTGTAAAATTATGTATGTTATGTTCATTATTCAGGATTCATACTTTGCAACCAAATACTTTGAAGTAATAAATTTTAGTTTTTCAACCGGTCCACAATTCATAAGATGTTTTGTTTAGAAAATAATTGATTAAAACTCAATTTATATTATAACAAGTAGTATTATAATCATCATCCTAAAATTGATTAGCTGTAGAACATTCACTTATCATGGTTCTAGTTATCTCTTGAAAAATTTGATTTCTTTTTTTAAATAACAACATTATTTTGGGGTGTTCTTGGTTCTAAGAAGTTATGTGTAATGCATTTATTATTGAAAAAAGATTCAAAATATGATTTTTTAGATTCTCTTCTATTATAACTAAGAAAAATTTTCAATGATTTTTTTTCATTATTAACCTGGGTTCTAAAATTTTTAAATTAAAAAAAAATATTTTTTTTGCTAGAAAATAGACCCATTTAAATATAGTGTAATCATCAGCTATGACTAATATATAATATTTTCCTCTAATAATTATAATTTTTGATGGAAAAAAAATATATTTATACACTAACCATAATTCATCAAGAGTTGAGACTTCATCGATTTATTTAAATCTTAATTTATTATTCTTTCCATATTGACATTGATTAAAAACATTTTTAGAATCAATCATAAGCTTCGATAGATCCGTAAAAAGTTTTTCATTGAGAGTTTTCATAGGTTCCTAAGGTTACAATGTCCTTCCCTTATATGCCATAACCAGGATTGATATCCCATTACACCATGGCATGGTATTTATTATCAGCTATGGTCTTCTATGTTAAGTGAGAATAAATTCCCTTGCCTATGGGAATAATGAATAAACTCTTCTTTGGGAGTATTTATTAGGTATTTATCATTCCTAAATTTTAAAAATTAAATTTCATCACACAATTGGATTATTCTAATGATGTAATCGTTATGATGATAAACAAATAAAACAATTGAAAACAATTTTTTTCCAAGAAGAACAATGTTACCTGTACCAATAATTTCCCCCTGGGCATTATCCCTGAAAGTTACTTATCCTCCTTTTGTCTAGATAATATTTTTAAAGAAGTTTTTATTACCAATCATATGTCAGGAACATCCATTATCCATGTACCATATGTTGTTTTTTGTACTTTTTATATTTGTCTAAAATTAATAATCTTGATTTTGGGAATCCAATGATTATTAGGTCTTGAAATTTTAGAATGTAATATTTTAGGAAACAATATTTTCCTTGAAAAATAAACTCTAAAAAAACCTAAAGATTGAATTTTTTTAATGAACAAATTTTCTCTCAATGTCCACCACACTGAAATTTAGTACCAAATGAAGCACTTTGGGGAACAAAATAGTTATTACTTAATAACTGGTTTAGAATAACTATAAACAAATTTTGGATTATTCATTAAAGATAAATTTTGGAATGAATATTGTAAATTTTTTCTCTTCCAGAAGTAAATATTGATCAAAATTTACTTAACAAAAAGATTTCAAACATTATTTTAATATCCAAGTTCTTATCCCTCATGTTATTAGATATAGAACTATAGTCAACCTCTAAAATATTTTTCATAGAAATTATATTTTCATGATCCATAGAATGTTTTTCCTTCTCCAAATTAAAATACATAATGTTTTGAGAAACACTTTCAAAATGAAAATATTTTTGATCATCATATATAGAAATATCTGATACTTCTATAGTTAAAACCAAAAATCTAGAATATTCCTTCTCTTGTAACTTTTTATCATTCAATTTTCCTTTTCAAGAAGTTTAGAAAACCTAAAATTTTCTTCATGTGAAGGTAAAGTGTTATCTTCATTAGAAGAAGATTCTTTATCTGGGCACATATAATATTTATCATTAGTGTAATTTTCATTCAAAGATATATTATTAATAGATTCACCATTGTGTTCCTTGGTCATTAGAGAATGATTTTCAAAGGGAGGTTTGTCTTGTAGACCAATATTCTTCTAACTAGAATTTTTATACTCTAAAGATTCATCAGATGAGTCACCACTACTAGCACTCCCTGAATCATTAGCCTTTATGAATTTCATTTCCTGAGTCTTATATTACTTCATTCTATTCCTTTCAGAATACTTTTTTTTTCTATATTTTCTCTTAAGACTAGGAAAATCCAGCCAGATGTTTCCGTCTATTTTACATAAATATCAAGGACATTTGAGTCTTTCTTGTCCTTTCTTTCTATCTTCATATTTCTAGAGTGAATATCGTTCTTTCCTACTATCTTGTTAATCCTTTGAGAAATATTAACTAATTCATTTTCAGATTGTTCACTTTTACATAACTCAAATAGAATAGTGAATTTTTTATAATTAGATTTGGTAACCCGTTCTGATGTCTTGGATTTCCATTTTTCTTCTTCTTCACATTAGTATCTTTTTTCATTCTTGTGTCATGTTGATCATGAGATCCAAAAAATTTATCAAGATTAATATTGGATACTTTCCTATTCTCATCTACAATTGTCCTTTTTTATTCCCACTCATTTGGCATAATAACAAATATCTTAACCTCAAAGGATTCATTATCAAGAACTATTTCTCCCATATATTAGAGATTGTTGATAGTGGTCAAAACTTATTGCCGAACCTTGAAAATAGGTTCTCCATAAGGAATGATAGATCCCTGATATTCAACTCTTAACATGGAACTTCTAGTTTCTATCACATTATCAGTCCCAAAATGTGTAACATCATGTTTCTTCCAAATAGAGTTGGAAGATTTAAAAGATGATATTTGAATATATATATTCATGGTCATAAATCACAACAAAGAATTACACACCAAGTAATTTAGATGATATTCTTATTTTTATTTGTTAGTGAAGGTTTTTAATTCTTTGTAATGAATTTTGTAACCTCTTGTAAGCATTAAACAATTATCCACTCCACTGTTGATAAAAAAAGCCTTCATTATATCAATTCATTACTCATAATCATTACCATAAAAATAGGTGTTCTGGTAGGATTTAAATTTTCAAATTGAACCAACATTCATGCCTTACATTATATATTAAAAAAATTTCCCATAAAACTTGTATGTAGTAAATATTTATAAACCAATATAAAAATTATTATGAAAATCATAATAAAAAAACTTAATAAAGGAAATATAGAACAAGGAAAACATAAAAAAGACAATTTAGATGAGAATATAAGTATTTCGAAGACCTCCTTTGATACCAATTGTAGGATCAAAATAATGTATGTAGATGATCAAATACAAGGGATGGATTGTATGTTTCACAAAAATAAACTTTTATCCTTAAAGTAAACTATGTTTAAAAAAGTTAAACAAGGTAAATTCACAATCCCTAAATTAGTTCTATGAGAACAACATGCCTAGGTTCTAGAAATATGATTCAAAAAATGAAAATTAAGAGATCTTTACTTAGCATATGATTCTACCTTAATGTTTATAGAATCACCATTATTAGTGTTAATAAATGTATAAGAATGTATAGGAAAGA
Source organism: Viscum album (assembly GCA_963277665.1). Taxonomy (NCBI): domain Eukaryota; kingdom Viridiplantae; phylum Streptophyta; class Magnoliopsida; order Santalales; family Viscaceae; genus Viscum; species Viscum album. Next base: position 362,409,440 of record OY728148.1, on the reverse strand, counting down.
TACATATTATTTATTTTATAAAAATATATCAGAAATAAAATATGTAATGAAACAAGTAATAATTAGAAAATCTTTTGACCCAAATAGTAGGGTATCCAACAAAATTGGATAAAGATCAACTAATTTATACTTTCAAGAAATTCTTTCTTAACCACACTAGGGTAAGCCCTTGATAGGAATATCAAAATCTATCTTCCTATCCCTAAGAGCCCTTGATAATAAATGTAGGCGATACTTATTTATACCTTTCCTCATAAGTCCTAGAATATTAAGGTATTCGAAACCACTGTTTTAAGATAACTGGATGTCCTTGATTATACTCACCAATAATCGGAGTCTCGTGAAGCAAGATGAACAAGGTGTTCAAATTACACAAAACATGAGAGTCTCTCTCTATAGAAATCACATCACAACATGTAATCTCTATATTGATAAACATATATGTGATCATTCAAATGAGGTCTTATATATAGGCACAACTCTAATATTCTTCTCCCTCCTCCAATGGTCATATTTTTCCTTGAATCTCATAGGTACATTTAAATGTTTCACTCAACTAATTGTATGTTAGAAATATTTTATACAACCTCAATTCATAATAATAACATGTGTAAGTAAAATCAAGTTCTGTAACCAAATCTGATTTTCCAGAGTGTAAGGGAAAATTTAATTTGGATTCTAATCATATGAATAATAAGTTTTCATATAACATGGATATTTGAATTCTGTTTTTCAATGAGTTTTCCATCTGAATTATAATCAATTATAAATCCAAATTCCGAGGAATTTGGAGCGTGAATTAAACATCATTCAGAGTCTGAATTTTAAAAAATTATGAGTTTGAATTTTGAGGAATTCAGAGATTTAGTTATAAGGAATTCAGAGTCTCAATTTCAAGTAATTTAGAATCTAAATTTCAAATAACTCAGAATCATTATTTCATAGATTTTAGAATCTGATTTTCAATTAATTTAGAGTCTAAATTTTATAGAATTCTACATCTAAATTTCAATGAAATAGAATATTGAAATTTATAGAATTACACATCTAAATTTTAGAGAATTTATAGTATGATTTTAGAGAATTTGGATTCCATTTTTCAGAGAATTTGGAATCTAAATTTTAGAGAATACATAGTCGTATTTTCATTGAATTCAAAATTTAATTTTCAGAGAATTTATAGTCGAATTTTCAATGAATTCCAAATATGAATTTCAATGAATTCAGAATATGATTTTCAATGAATTTGGAATCTGAATTTCATAGAATTTAGAGTTTTATTATAAATAATATGAAGTCATATTTTTAAAAAATCTAGATTCTAAATTTTCGATAATTCGGAGTATGATTTCCAAGGAACTCGGAATCTAAAAATAGAAGACTCTATATCAAATGAAAAATATGACTCTGAGTGTTTTATATATGAATCCTAATTTTTGATTTAGTAAATAAAAGAGTTTTTTTTAGAGATTGTAAAAATAGATAATGAAAATAAAGTTAAGGATAAAATTTTCCTTAAGGAATACAAATTTTCCTTAAGAAAATAATCCTTATGGAAAAAATAATTTTCCTCAAGATAAAGTGGTTGTAATTTTCAAAACTTATAGTAATGGAAAATTCACAATGAAACACAACATAATCATCATTTTATAATAGATAATTTAAAATTTTAAAATATATATTTTAATTTTAAATCCTATGTTGTTTGTTATAGGTCTTATCTTCTATAATTCTCAAAAATGATTTTCAATATATTATACATTTATTATTTGAAAATTAATTTTTATCTATTTTAAAATTTTAATATAAAAAACAAATTTTCAAATTTTATATTTTAATTTCCATATTATTTAAAAAGAATAATTTAAATTTTAGTAATAAAATTTTATAATTTAGGTAAGAATAAGATACTTCGTTAAAAGGATAAAAGGAAAAATGGTAAAACAATGGGGTTAATGGTTGAATATGTTACAAAATAATTATAATTGAGTGTTTGAGATACGAATCAAACTAAAAGTTTATCAATTCAATTATTATCTATTATTTATTTTTCTTGATTTTTAAAACTCGTTATCTCATTAAATTAAGTTGATATATTTATAATGATTCAATTCTCCCAACTTATAAAGGCAGTTTTCAATACCCAATCAAGACCACTATAAATTTTAGTTTACTATTTAAATTTGAACGTATTTTCATACCCTAAAATCAACATAAATTTTTTGTTCTTATTTACATAGTATATTCTCTAAATTCATCCATTTCCATGTAATCCACATTGGAAAACTGAACATTATCAATGTAAGAAATAACTTTTCCAAACCAATTTTCTATTCCATATTTCCTTATAAAATATATTTTTCTCAATATTATATTATAAATTAATTATTTTTAATATAACTTTTTTTACTAACCACCTATCCCCTTTTTTGTTATGAGAAAAAAATTTATCCATGTGTTTATGCAGACTACTACTAGAATGATGTGTCATGGTTAATTTTATAAAACCAAAATAAATGGATAGTAATAATGAGGATTTTAATAAGTAATAATGATTTTTTATTATTTTTCTATTCTAAAATAATAAACCATAATAAAATTTATATCATTCTATAAAAAATGAAATCAATTTCCATATGTACGTATGAACGTCAGCCCCCATGGAGCTATGTATTTCATTTTTCATCACCACTATTCATGGAAAATAATGGAAATGTTTTTAATTGATAAGTTTTTTTATTAAGGTATTACAATTATGGTAAGATAAATTGTAAAACATTCTAATAATATGGGAAACAACGGTTCATTTTAAATTCAGCGATATTAAATGTGCAAACTATGAAGAACAATTAATTATTTATACTATGTAATAGATTCATATAAAATTCATATTATTATAATTATATTAAATTATGATTTATAAATTTCATAAAATATAAAAAAATATCCATATTACTTGTGAAATATTATAATACTCCTAAATCAATTACTAATCATCCATAAATTTTTGTATGTCAATGTTTGGGTCGGTCTAACCATATTATTGAATAATGTTATAATATAATATCATGAATGACTATGAAAACATAGTTAATTAAAAGATATCTTATAGATGATAAAATTATTTTTTTGAATAGTAAAATTGATACTAAACTCATTAAATCTATCACCAACTTCCATTAGTTAAAAATCATCAAAGAAATCATATTCACAATTTCATCTTTAAGGAACAAAAAAATGCACTCATAGTATTAAATTGAAAAATATAAATATTTATAAATACTACATTTTACCTTCAATTATTTGGGAATTATTAAACATAAGATAATATAAAAAGAACACAACAATTATCAAAGTTGTTCAAAATGATCAAGGTTACTCGCTCCAGATATTAAAAATTGATAGTAACTATGAAATATACATGTTGAAATGAATTATAAATTATGGGTTTTAGATATGAATAATGTTATGAAATGTTTCTTTAATATATTTATTCATTTATATAATATTTTAAAGTTCTTTCATGGAGTTAAATAATTAAGTTAAGAGGTTCATTACCTCAAATTTAATTTCTCAATATATATTTATTATTCTAGACCATGATATCTTTAATATGGGTTGATTAATACCTAATGAATTTATTTTACCCCATTAATGTATTTCATGTATTTTGAAGACCCATATCATGTTATTTCTTAAAATAGACTTAGAATCAAAGGTTTCTATGTCTTTAAATGATATTTGTCTCTATTTTAAACACCATGAGACATATTAGATATTATGCACTCCAATTTATATTAATGGGTTATTCATTTCTTTATTTTCTTTAGGTATAATTAATTTATACCATTTCATTATATATTTATTTCTAATTCTTTATAACCCTCTTATATAATTTTGATTCATTCGTTACCAATATCGTAATGGTTTCTGAATTAATAAAATTAGGCTTGGTTTTGAAATATAATCCACCAAGATAATTTTATGATATTTAATAAAATAAGTAACCATAATTTACTCCTAAAATTAATTTTGGAGTTTTATACGTTTTCTCAATCTTTATTTTTACCCCTTGGCTCATTAGATACCCATAGTAAGAAAATTTCCAAACCTCTTATTTTGGGTTAAGAATCATCCTCTTCCATTGTCGTGTCATTATATTATTATAAAAAATTCATTATCTATACATTAGAATGTTTTTATATTCATATAATACTACCTTTAGCTTCATTATATTTTCTAAAAAATAATCATTTTCTATATGGTTTGTTATCATCAAAATGTGAAAAGTGTTTCTTCGAAACATTTTCCAAAATTATTTTTATAATACTACTAAAAGTTATTTATAATATAAATCTATATATGTTGACATATTTTATTCTTGATAAGTGATAATATTAAAAAATAAAATTCAAATTATTTATCAAGACAAATTATGAAATTATCATTTTTATTATAGGAAATATCCATCACTACTTTTGTCCTTCATAGTTATCCATTGTGTTTAAGGATTTTTTCCTTCCAATGATTTTACTTTTTGAACACTCTATATTTCATTCATTTTATTGAAATGTGTACACCTAGATGAATAAATCCATTGATTGGTAAAATTATTGTAAAAACCATATATCTTTTATTTATATGATGTAGATACTATATTCCTTGTCATATTAATTGAAGGGAATATACCTTGATCATTAGTTAACATATTTGGATTCCATGTTATACTACATGGGTTAATTATATTATGATTATTGATGGAATCATGAATTATTTATATATATGATTCTATTTATAATTTTATGAAACCTATTTTCATTATATGAATTCATTAAAATAAAATAAATTATTGATTTGTTGTGCCACATATACATATGGATAAATGAAGTTTAGGGTCCTATGCTAATGTTGGTTCCAAATTTTTTAGGTAATGTGATTCTATATTCTCATAGTGCACGTTTATTAACTAATGTTTCAAGTCATTTTGATTTATATATTATTTTATGACAAGAATTATTCAATCACTTATGATTTGTGAACTATTATTTATTGGGAATGATTCTATTTTTTATATTATGTTCCACTATCATAACCATATTAAAATTGAATTATCATTTATGGTCAATAATTGTTATCACATTGGTTTACCATTATTGAGCATTGGAGTTCAACCCCATTCATATATTTCTATTTTCATAGTTTAAAATGAAATTTAAAATGAATGATGTGTCCATAAGAGTATCCTGTGAGAAATTTTATTGATATTTCTATTATTTATAATGGATTAGTCATTTCCAATAATGATGAAAAAAGATGATTTGTTGAAAAAATGGGTTTTATATTTATTTATGTTTTTAACATTCTAAAACTCTAAACCTAAAAGATCATTGGAATGTATTGTAATATAATATTTCTTAGGTCCCATATTATGAGAGGAAATATTTTTACAATTTCCATATACCATATTATATCAGCATACTATCAATTATAATATTCTATTGTCCTTTGATTTTCTAATCCGTGGTGTCCGATCCCATTGTCAATAAGTAGATAGAAACTGTGACTTTAAATTCTCTATTACACCACTAGAATAGAAATTAGAATATCCTTTGATATGATTTATATTCATAGAATTACTAATATCCACCCATATTGAACTATTTATGTTGGGTTATGATACCATAACATCATAATGAATTAACAATAGTAGGTACTGGACTAGGGTTCATCATAAGAGATGAATTCATTCAAAACTATTGATTTTCTACAGATTTCGTATTTAATATCATTAAGTCATAGATATATCTTGTAACATATATAGTGACATACTCTAACATTTTATCTTATTTTTACATGGGGAGGAACATGGAATTATCTCTACTACTGTTTTAAAAATTAATATTTGATTTGAATGATATGGAATAAAACTCATTATTGTGTCAGATTTGACATAAAAAATTATTCATAAAGTTACATGATTTTTATATCAACATTTTATTGACAATAAAATTATCAACCTCTTCATCAATAAGACTACACAATCCCAATTTATAAAACATCCAAAATTTATAGAATAATAATTGATCATTATAATAAAAATTTAAGACTAATTTGAATCTATGATTGAAAATATTGAAAAATATTATAAATATTATAAATTTATATTTCATGTGACCTTAATATATGGTATAATCCATACATAATAAAATAAAAAATGGATTTTATTTCAATATTATTAGATAATATTAATAAAAAGTGTGTAAATTTTAATAGGATGTGTCAAACATTACCTATACCATCATGGAAATAGAAAATCATAACAAAGTATTTTTTCACTTGACATCAAAATATTTCTAAATTAAATAAATCAATATGGAGGTTTATACATTGAATTAAAGGGAATACATACTTAATCATTATTTGATAATATTACCCACTTTATCATCCTATTAAGATATATATAAAAAATGTGATGATGTTGTATATGGAAAAAATTTGATTTTATATAATCAAGATCCATGGTCTACTTCAAGGTTCTTGAAGAGTTTTCAAAATAAATTGAACCCAATTTTGAAATTTAATAAAAATGATCATACATAATTACACGGTCAATATAAAAAAATATAGGCACTGAATATATTATTAGTGAATTATTGATATACTTTATAGGATGTTGGAATAAAAATGGTTCCCATAGTTGAGTTATCACATAAAAAAGAATTCAGAAATGTATATAAATTTTTCTATATGATTAACTATATGGGAATAGATTCCCTACTCTGAAGTTTTGGGATTATGTTGGGGAATAGAAGTTACTGACACCTAAAATAACATGATGAAAAAAAATAAGATCAAAACAATTTTGTAAATTGTTGAAGGTGTATAATGTCGATTGAAAATTTGTATTAAAAATAATTATTTATTCATAGCGTTTTATATTGGGGAAATGTTCCTCCATTTAATATATTCCATGAAAAGTGTTATTATGTTTAATGATAGGGTAATGTTTTGATCTAGGTATAATAGACACTAGTTTAATTTTAATCATTTATAAGGTGTGAAATATTGACCAGAATTCTTTCCAAAATTTTCAGCAGTGCATAATGTTTTCATTTCTCTCTCATGATGGTGTATATAATAGATACCTCACAAGTACTAAATACAAAGGTGGTATAATTGGAGAACAATATAAATATTAAAGAGAAAGATACAAATATTTTGGATCATTGAGATAATGTATTATAAAACAAAACAACACAAGTTTTCATGGCTATCTTAACAATTAAAAATAAATAACATGGATGACTAAATATTTAATAAAAAATTCAACCCTATATATTCATGAATAGGGATAGCAATTAAAAATTTTGATGTTGAAATTTATAAATGGGGGAAAATGTAATGACCTAAAATTTTTAAGATTAAATTACAATAAATTATATGTGTTTTATAATATTTAGATGTTATTTATTTGGGAATTACATAATTAGTTTAAAAGTTAATAAAAACTCAATAAAATATTATTTATTTTATTTTACATGAAATCTACTATGAGGTTAATTAGAAAATGATTAAAATCCATCAATTTAGATAAAAAAAATTGAACTGAACACATACACTCACAAAATAAATGCTCAAATACTAATAATTGATTCAAAATAAAAAAACATATCACACCTTGGAACACATTCAAGGAAAATGAATCATTACCCATATGAACAATCAATTCATTATCTTCATTACATGAAATCTAAATTTATACACTATCATTGAGAAGGAATTTTTTTTTAATTAGTACCATATTATCGATAAATTAATAAAAAAAATACACATAATAAATAACAAAAATGTCTCTAATCATTATGTACTAGAAGAAACTAACACAACACCATCATTTCTACTCAATACCGTAGTATGACGTTGAAAGGATGGTAGAGTCTCACCGGGTTACACTATAAGCAAATATTAATCTATCCACTAGTATTTTTTCCATCATAGTTGCAATGAACTCTAGAGTACCAGACTACAAAAAGAAATGATATATAAATAAAACCCTTCAATTGAATACATCATATCACAGATATCTCTTCTAAAATAAATTTTTTTTAAGATGATATACCACAAACCCACACAGATCATTCAAAACAGAAATTATAGACAATGTAACACCCACCTTCAGAGCACGAACAAATGAAACTAATCAAAAACAACTACTCATAGAAAAGCTGTAGGGAATTAAATTTCTAGATAATACCCATTATAAAACAAATGAAAAAATAATACTACAAAAGACATTATTTTAATTGATCAAAATAAAACTATGCGAGATACAGACTTCAGTAGGGGCACTAGATCCACCAATGAGCTCCATAATTATAATTTCATGATACCTGAAATCCCATTCATCCTTGGAAAAGGTTGGGGTAAAGTATGATATGTCAGGTAGAAAGGGAAGTAGATTGAAGAATGTGACCAAATAATGTAGTGGAAAATTAGTCATCCAACCTTATACAATAGATGAAGCATAAAAAAATTAAAATTGATAATTGAAAAAAAGAATTTGATGTAGTTGAATCTCAACCATTATGATAATCCTAAGACTCCATGAGTACCTATATTCTAAATGAATTGTTTTTTTAAACATAGCGGTTTTGGTAGAAAATGTGGTGGTAGAGTGTGATCCATGTCAAAGAATATAAGAAATATGATGAAAAATATGAAGATATATTACATGGAATCACAAGAATCCCAATAACTAAGGACAACTGGGAAAACTAGAATAGATCCATCCATGGAAAGGGGGTGAAGACGAGAGAATACAATAGAGAACATATTGAAATAATGGATAACATCTATCACATAGTGGGATACTAAGTAGAGGGAGCTCCATAAGAGAATAAAGCTACATGGGAGAATATGCACATCTTATTGAGGAAGGTAATAAATAATAAATATACCATATTCACCAAGTAAAAAATATTAATGTTTCAAATCATTAAAAAAATTAAAAATAAATGAATAATAAATTTTATATATTTAATATAATAATAATGAGATAATTAACACAATTAAATTAAATGACTGCAATATGAAAATTTAATTTATCATAATATCCCAAAAATTTAATAAATGTGAAAAGTAATGTTCCATAAATAAAAATATTATAAATATAATAATTATTTTATAATATAAATATACATATCTATGTTAAAAAAATGAATTGAATGAAATATTCTATATTTAATGGGTTTAAAATAATTATTTTTTATTATGTGTTTCACCATTTACCATAAAATCCTAGAATTTATTTTTCTAACTCTAATGTTGTATTTAAATGATTTAAAAACATATATTAGTTAAATAGATTACAATTTGGAAATTATCAAGTCAATTTTTTTAAATAAATGGATTCTTTTTAACAAATAATCATTCATGTAAATTGTATAATTTTGATTTGTAAGAAATATAATAATCTTTTATAAATATAAAAATATGTATTAATATTTATATAATTTATAAAAAAATATTATATCTAATTTCCAAAACCTATAATGTATTTTACCAAGTCTAAAATAATAATTTTATATTCCAAAATATTTATTTGGCTATAAAAACATTGTTTCTATAACATATTATGTTTTATTGTTAAAATTTATTTTATTACTTATATATATTTATTTTTGAAAAATATAATTTATATTTTGAATTGATAAATTGAAATTATATTTGGGATGGATTTTGTATTTTTCTAAAAAAATAAATAATTTGGGAAAGTATGATGTAAAAATTATATATTTATGATATCATCGTGAAAAAATGATATCATGTACATAATAATGACCTAGGTTTTAGAAGATTGAATGAAATACTATTCCAATTTATAAATAAATCATTATTCCATCTCTTTATGATAATGTAGCATTATATTGATTATTTAATTCTAAAATATCCCACCCACACCCTATTAAAACCTCATACCACCCCTATTTGAAAATAACCTATGAAAACTATAGTTATATCAAAACACTATTCAATATACTCATAAATATTGTATCATATTATTTACATCCCTTGGTAACATAGAATCCCAAGTAGCCTAACTCAAGAAGGTATCAATGGTGAATGATTTCTTTATCCAAATGGTACTGACACGAAACTCTTTATTATATTTTCATTCAATTAATTTTTTAGATTCTCATCAACAAAATTACCCATTATATATATATAAAATAAATACAAAAAAAGGTCAATTACATATTCCTTGGAAGAACGAAACTCATGTAAATAAATTCCAGTAAACAAGTAGGGTCGGGGACATGATGATGTATTTCACGTAATTATCACTGTATTAATGATTGGTTTATTTTTTTAACTTACATTATAAATGATTATTATTATTCAATATTAATATCAATATATAATGAAATTAATATTCATATAATTTATTTAATGATTAATTTTATGGCCTATAAATTCACATAAAATAGTTGAACTATAAAACATGGATTTTTTTAATTATATGTAATCCACACAAAGGGTTTATAATATAATTTCATACCCAATGTACCAATAATATAAACATAAAAGTCCATTACCTTGAAATTTATTGCAAAGATCCAATCATAATCATCACATTATCTTGAGTTTTTTGTTGAGAATTAACTTTATAACATTATTGAGGTAATTTATGGTTTATAGATTTAGATGATTATGTAAACACTCTTACATGCCAAACCCATATATCTTTGAGTGAAAAAATAAAATCAATATCAATTTCAAAAAAAAATACTTAAAATTTTAAAACCAATTCCATTAAAACTAATTTACATATTTAATATTAAATCCTTATACTATAATGTTGGACCTTTATATAGTTCTTACTCATCCTTATGACCTATGAATATATTTTTAAAATTGGGGATAAGCAAAAAATTGAAAATTTAAATAGAAAAGAAATAATGAAACTTGTTAGTTCATGAATTCTTATAAAAATATTCATTTTAGAAAATACACTTGCATATCAAAATAAAAAATTACATACTTAATAAATCATCTTCCCTGCATAAATATTTTCATATTCAAATTCAAAATTAATATTAATGGTAAAATAAACTAAATTAATGTTTCTAAATAATCCTAAAAAGCATGATTTTTTAACAAATTTGTTCTTTTATCCCGTAACAGGTAGAATATACGTTCATTTATCTGTAATATAATTATATTAAAATTTGAAATCAAATTAGTATTAGTAAAACCCATATAAGGGATAAAAAATCATGTAGGTTACATGGGACATTAATATTATATAACTATTAAAATCACTCTTACATGTGGAATAAAACATATAAATGAATTATAAAATAGTTATTACCCAATAAAATTGAGGTGTATCATAGAACCACCAATCTTAGGATGATAGTAGAACCACCAATTCATTGACTATAACAGAACTACTCATCCAAGGATTATAATGAAGCTGAACATCCTTAGTTTAAAATGAAACCATCGGCCATCACAAAAAAATAGAATAAATGTAACAAAACCATTACTAATAAATTTTTTCAATTTCATCATTTCCCTCATGATAATATTTTTTTCACCCATAATAAATCATTGGCTTATTTTGAAATATAAATTCCATTTAAAACAAATTATAAAATATTCAATACTAATAAAAAGAGGGGTTTCGATTTACGAAAAAATGAATGCTTATAAAATAATCCAATAATCAAATAATTTATTTGTAATTTGGACAATCTATTGATGTTTAATGTGTAAAAATTGAAAAATAATTTTTCCTTTTGGTACAAATGTTCCGTATAAAATAGAAAAAAATTACTTTTTAGTAAAAATTAATAAAATTTAAAAGTGTTAGAAAATTAAATTTTCAATCAGATTATTTTAATATAAATACATCAATAAAACAATCTTATTAATATTTATATGGATGAAAAAAATTTATAAAATAATCAATTAAAACATTTACAATGAGGTTGTTAAAATGAATTTTCCTTTCCAATGAGTCCAATTAGTCACATTAATTCTTAATACTATAGAATAATTTATTTTTTTATTATTTAAATTATTAAGAACCATTTTTAGGTTCATTTTTTCCCTTATTTTATTTATTATATTTTTATATTAAATTATTTAGTCATTTATGTTCACGTTAGACATTTTTATGATATTAAAATCATAGGTCCACAATGGATTCAGTAGGTTAACTATATTTTAGGAGGTCATTATTAAATCATCTCTAGAGTAATAAAAATTCAATATATATATATATTTTACATTAATGGTACTTATATAACTGTCCATGATACATTGTTGTGAAAAACGAACTATGTGAAAATCATAGTGACGATAAGCCACAATTAAGCATAACTAACATTTCCCTTTTTCAATAATGGAAAGAATGTGAGTGTTATTACAAATATCCAAAATGATAATAACATCATAAATACAATACAATTTATTAATGTATACTTATATGTATCATCCATGTGATGTGGTGATGAAAAATAAACACATCACATCATAGAGGAGGTAGTTCCCATGTACACATGAACGACATTATGATTGTTCAATGATATGAATGTTAAGATAATATTTCATATATTAAACTCCCATAATTATAATTATTTCATAAATTTTTTATATATATGATAAATCCATTATTATAACCATATATGTGATGTAGTTAAGTAAAATTGATTACATTGGTTCATGAGGCAATAGTCCCCCATACACAAGAATGATGGTTTTGTTTCCCATTTGATAGAAAAGGATATGGATATAGGTAATTTAATTAAAATAAAATGTCAAAAATATATGTAATATATGGGTTTTATTATTTAATCATGTTTGAAGAATATTTTATCAAATAATAAGATTAAATAAAACAAAAATATTTTACTAAAATTATACCTCTTATTTATAAAAGCTTGTTTTCTTATCACCTTAAGCACTCTATGGTTGGTATTCAACATAAACAAACACCCAACTAATGTGATAAAAGATGATAGAAATGTATCTTTTAAAGGAGTATTATAAAAAAAATGGTTGTTGAAATATAAAAAATAGAGGATATTAGGTTCCATTTTATAAGAGAGGGGATGAGAACTAATGGAATTTCTTATAGTTGTAAATAAACATAAAATATTCATAATGTAAAATATAACACCCATAGATTTTATGAAAAATATTATTTTAATTTCATTTATATATTAGGTTCTATGATACAAAAAAAATTAGCTTCTGCTATACGCAACCCTGTATTAGCATATATTATACACAAACACTATTCATGGCTTGTGTTGCTTGTAAGAAAAACCTTCCTCAATAGCGTGTGTTATATGCAATACTGAGTTTCAATAAACAATGATATATTAATATAATATTATTATGAACTAGCCTTTATTAATAGTAGTAAGTAAATTTTTAATTTTATTACATTATTATTTATCTTACGCATTTAATAGAACATGTTATGAGAACAAAATAATGTTTTTGGGTAAAATAAGTATTTTTAAAAAAAATACAGTTTTGCAGCCTTTTGATGGAGCACCCACATTAAATATAGTTTATTACATGGTTATAAGTTAAATTTGAAAATATAAAACTATTCTTTTGAATCAGGATATAAAAATTTACTTTGAATAAATTTTTGATATTTTTCTAATAAGTTTATTATTTTGATGAATAGTAAAAATACTATAAATTTTAATTAAAAACTACTTTTTTCATCAAGATTATTTATATGGTTAAATTATAATATTTAATGGTTCTAAAGAATAAATAAAATATATTTTTACCATTTAATATAATGAATTTCATTAGCATTAATTTTACACTAAATTCATAAATAACAACAATTCAATCTTTTGCAATGTTTTAACTTTTAAAACTAGTTTTCTCAATAGTGGTATTAATATTAAATTAAATACTGCAACTTTTGGGTTTTGAATTTGAAAAAATGGATTCCATATTTGGAATCAGTAGGTCCAAATTTTTTTAATAAGCTACTTTTTATTTTTAGGCACTATTAATAGTAACTACGGTAAATTTTATTTATCATAGTTAAAGGTAAATCAGGTAATTAAGGGTAAATACTACATTATAAAATTACCCTATATCTTGTCTGAATATAATTGGATGATTAAATTTTTTCCTAAATCATACATGGGTCTAAATGGATTCTAATAGAACCCACATGTATTTGATTAAAATATTTTATTTATTTTATTTAAAAGAAAGTTAAATATGTCTCACTCAAACATTAATAATTATATTATTTTTAATATAAGGTTATTCAGAATATAAATTCGATTATAAATACTAGTTTTAAAGATAAAATGTTTTTATTTATCATGGTAGTTTATTTTTAATTTTTATGAAATATTTAATTGCATTAAATTCTTATGCATTAATGATGTAGAAATTATTTATTTAGTGAAAAATCAATAATATAGTTTTTATTTAAATAACAATACCAATCAAAAGGACCATAAACTTGACCAAACATTATTTTTAGAATATATATATACCTTAATCATCCATAGGTCTATTTGGGGACCATTTGGATCCTTATAAAACCGATTAGGACATTTATATTATTTTATTTTAAATGATGTCAAAGATGTGACCTTCATAATTTAATAAATATAACAATTTAAATGTTGTGAATTTAAGATTATAAATTCGAGTAAATATATTATTATGAAATTTATTATATTTATCTTCATCATAGGATTTTTATTTTAAATTTTTATGCAACATATAAGTATATTAAATAACTATACAAAAATGTTGTAGTAATTATTTTATTAAGCGATATAACAAATTAATGGTTATAAAAATATTAAAACAAATAACATATGAACCAATTAATGTGCCCCATGAATTGTTCTGAAGAATATGACATGTTAGGAATCTATTATATATTTTTTCGAACATACATTATCTGTGGATTTTATTTTAATTCAAATAATGAATAGTGTCAAAATTGACACTATTGATATTTTATAAAAATAACATTTTATGAAATTATATAAAAATCACAAAAATATTTATAAACCACAAATTGAAAATTATATGGTCTAAAAGGTTATAAAATATCCAATAATAGGATATTGACATCATTTATTTTTGTATTTATAAAAATATAAAAATTAGAATTTTATTACCAGAAATAAAATTAAAGAGACTAAATAATGATTAATAAAGTTGATAAGGTTTAAAATAAACATAAAACACGTCTAAATTTTATTGGTTGATTAGATTACAAACCTATATCATCTTATCCTCTAATGGAGTCATTATTGGAGGTTTTTATGTGGGTTTCATTTTATTATTAATTAATATTTTTGAGGTTTCCAAAAGTGCCCTTCTCCTCTGCTATATAGGGGTACCTCCTTCCCTCTCCTCTTCACTCAATTTTAAGACTTCAAGCTCGGAAAACCCCTACTAATTTCTCTTCTAAACCTATATAGTTATATTTCGGAGGTTTTGGTCTTCTCAAAAGAACAACTCTAGTGCCTTAAGAGAAATCATAAAACAGGTGTGTCGGAGAAGAGGTAATCTCTTCTACCGATTCGTTCAAGTTTCATTCTTCTTCAACATATTCGTATTTAGTTGTTTCATTATATAGTACTAACATAATTATCAATAATATATTGATATGTTATTGTAAATATTAAAAAACTCCATTTCACCTTCTATCTATCCTATGGAAAACGAAATCACCGCACGTGCGTACGTACGGAGTACCATCTCCACACCATGGTTAATTAGTTTTTCCACCACCACCATACTTGGATGGGTATAATGGTGTAAAGAATAACTATATATGGTTATAATAAAATCATACTAATTCTGAGATATTATCCACTCTAATTCTATTCAATAATTATTTGAACGATATCATCGCTCGTGCGTACGTACGGATTACCGTCTCCACGACGCGATGCGATTCATTCTCCATGTTAACCATTCAAGAATGATTATAAAGTATATATAGTGAATGATAATGGAATATATAACATAATAATATAATTTGATTTATGTATATATATATACATAAACATATATCATATGCATACTTCAATCCAAGTCAATAGGGAAAGGAAAACTGTATTAGTGCGTACGCACGACCTACTGTCTCCATGAACGATGTATTTCATTTCGTTTGTCGATATATTATAAATATTTATATTCATAATATATATATTCTATATAAACCATGTTTTACATTCTGGAATTAATTAAATCAGGATATAAGTAAGAACAACAAGTCAAAACACGTACAATAAATGAAATGATTTTACCCAAAACGCTTCTTTAACATGGAAATTACAAAAGAACAGGTAATATAAGGTCATAAGTAAACCATATATGATATCATAACACTGAATATGATTTTATAATATTTCAATGATATTATTTAAATCATTATATAGGAGGTTCAGATACGTACAAATCATATCAGACCTAAGGTAAGGGATAATTTTTCAAATCTCATTTTTATCCGATATTTCTTATATGTAAGTATATGATGGGGTTATATTTTTCATCCATGTCCTTAAAAATGTTTTCCATAAAGTGTTTAATATTCTTAAATATACTTTTATTGTCATGTTTATCCCTATTTGACTTTTAATTTGTGTAATGGAAGGAATCTTCTTTTGATTACCATATAAGGAACTTTTTGACTTTTTCGGCAAAAGTATGAGAAAAATGTATTTTTATCTTATAGGGCATGAATGTATTTTTATGGTTTATTAACACCTTTTTTTCAGGAATATTACTATACAAGATTTCATGATTATTTTCAATAAAATCCCTTTCTTTTAAAATTCATGGAATTTTGTGAAATGTAATTGATTTTGAAGAAGGATATTTTCCTCAAGAATTCATTTCAAGTGTCTTATCAAAACTATTTTCCATATATGATGAAATTATTTAGCATTATTATGTATCAATTATAATGTCTGTAATATTTACATGGTTTTATATTTCTTATGATTAAATGATATCCATTTCTTTAATATTGATTATGTTCTGATGGGATGATGTTTATGAAACCCATTTTATTTGTTGGGTTATGATGATTGATTTATGTTTATGTTGTGGAACACGTAAGAAGGATTTCATTATGAGATGTGTGGGACCTATATCTCCCTCAAATGCATTGGGTAAAGATCTATATCTCATGAGATAAACATGGATGGAATAGTAAGTTAATCTTGTTCAATTATACATGACTGGAACTAGGAGTGAACTTGATTCAGTAAGGGACTTTGTCCACTAAGATGGTCTTGGCAGCAATACCTTGGCTACAATGGAAATCATATAACGTGATTAATGGCTTGCCATAATTACATGTTTTATTCCCATGTTATTTTTTCATGAATAATTTTCCTTTATGATCTATCCCTTATGTACTTCCATGATTTATTTCTCAAGATTTTTATGTTTAAACTTTATGTTCATGTTTTTTTAGTTCAAATGTATATGATTTGTTTTATTTTATCCATGATTAACCTTACTGAGCATTTGATCTCACCCTTTATATGTTTTCTTTTCCACAGGATTTAAAGAAAGGTTTTAGGTAAGAAAAAAAGGGGAAGTTCTTTATGGGAGACGTTGAAGATCTTTCAACATGATAATAAGATTATGTTCTGAGTTTCTAGATACACTAAAATATTACGGTCCATGAGTGTTGGTTATTGTTATGTATTAATTATTCCAAAAAAGTAATATAATGTCCATGTACATAATGCTTGGCTCTCTATAGATGGTATCAGCGGAAAGGTTTAGTTAACCTTTGGAAACTAGGATACAAAAACATTAGTGAGATCCATAGAAGATATTTCTAAGGTATGTTTAAGGATATCCCTATGGTTACGTATAAGTATAGGTTATAGTTCTAGAATTATGGTAACGATCATAGAATCTAACCTTAGATGTTATATATTGAAGGTACTCCCCCTTGATTATGATTTTTTCCTCTAACACTATTCTTTTTGTGTTTTAGAAAATGGCTGGAAACTGGAAGATTCATGATAAGAGATGATATGATGGACAATGGAATGATATTATTCATGAGAGACCAAATGAAATTGGATATGGAATTCGACATATCGTTATTATGCCTAATCAGAAATCTCATAATATGATCAATAATAACATCTTTGGTAAGTTTCATGACTCTGCTAATAAGATAATGATTAGGTTTCTTGATGATCAGAGAGGAATGAAAATTCAATTCCCTCATGTAAATCATGTGTGAAGAGGCATCGGGAAGAATGTTTCAAACGAACTGGAAGATTCTTTGGGAGTTGAAATTAAGGACACAATGCTAGTAATTGCAAAGGAAAAGGTTTATTTAACCCTGTAAACAAGGATAATGTTATTGCTAAGACATCCACAATTGCTAAATGTTTTAAATGAGGAATGTATGGGAATTATGAAAACCAATGCCCTAAGGGAAAGTCTCAATAAGAGAATAATCATGGTCATATGGGTGATATTTATATTGATGATGATGAAGAGACTACAAATGATCTGTGAGATGAAAGAAATTTTTATGCTCAGTCAATGGTTTAAGAAGATAGTGGAAAGATTTATGTTTATTAAGAGTTATGTAGTATAGGTAATGGGATTATGGAATAAAGACACATATAAGGTTTGTTACACTATTGTTTTTTATAAAGTATTTGAATGTATACGTTGAATGGTAATGGTAAAAATGAAAGGTTATTTATATATTTTCGGAAAGCCAATGATATTCGCATAATGAAGGGATATGGAGATAATGAAATGTTTGATAATGTAAATCTACTCATGAAGGATATAAGGAAAAAGTGATATAATGGTTTGAGTATATAGAAAATTAGGGATTTTGGTATGTGGAACGAGTTATCTTTTGACAACATTCATGTTTTCAATAATGTTCTATGGTAATTTATGTTTCCATATAATACACGATTAAGGTATTAAATTTTTTGAAATTCGATAAAAAAGATATATCTTATGATATATGGGTGATACATGATGGTATTCATGTGCTTTTTATATTACCTTTCAAGTAATTGTTTTCTTTATACTATGAGATTGGACTGATGTATTTTGGATAACCCTAAATATTGGAATGGATTATGTTGGACATATGATAGTATTATTTATGGATAGAAAATGTTTGTTGATATTATTTTTGGAATGTTATAATAATATAGTTTTAGAAAAAGGACAACCCATAGGATGAGTTACAACCCATCGCGTCAGACAAGGCTGTGGGAATTGATCCCACAACTGAAGTGCAACAGGCCCTTATCGCATACCACTGGCCTTAAATAAGTCACTGGATAGTATAAATTAGTATTAATTTATTAAGTGGTATGATATATGAAGTATATGTCATTTTAGAAACCATATGTGATTAATCTCACTATAGACGGACTTACGTATATTTAATAACTTGTCAAAACTTTTTTTTGAGATAGATGGAATGAATTATCATTGTATCGCATGATCTGCTAACACTTCACAAAGGATAAATTCAAATTCATTTCTTTAAGAGATGAAGTGGAAATTCTTCATGGAATGACCAACAATGAGATTATACAAAAATCATTAAATTAATTCTTCTAATTCAAATTTTTTCAACTTTAGGGAAATGATCATGAAAACCAAAAATGATGTCATATTACCCTCATAACTGATGAATCATATGGTATCTTAGATCATAAAAAATTTGTGGATTTTTTATTGTTGGATTTTTCATAGCTCTGTTCTATACCACTATCCATCAGAACACGTTGGTTATATTTCTCCTCCATATCCATATTTTCACCTATGTTCTCCTATGTGGAAACACAGTGATTTGTTAATTTGTTTAACCATTACGTTTCATAATTTAGTTTTTAAAGTTACACTTTGGTATTCATTTTTAAGATGTGGGTTTCAATTAAATAAACAATTAAGTAGTAAACCATGTATAACCCCAACGAATTTCGAGGGCGAAATTCATTTTAAGGGTGGTAGAATGTAACATTTGAGATTTTATGAAAAATATTCTTTTAATTTAATTGATATCATGTGTTGTACGCTACAACAAAATTACTTTGTGATTTAAGAAACACCGTATTAGCTTATATTATACACAAACACTATTCTTGGCTTGTGTTGCACGCAAGAGAAACCTTCCTCAATAGTGTTGGTTGTACGCAATATGGAGTTTCAATAAACAATGATATATTGCTATAATAATATTATGAGAAAACAATTATGAATAGTAGTAACTACATTCTTTATTTTATGACAATATAATTTATCTTACATATTTTATAGAAAACGGTATGAGAACAAAATATATTTTTCGGGTACAATATTTATTTTTAAAAAAATACAGTTTTCCCACCTTTTGATGGCACACCCACTTTAAATCTAGTTTTTGACATTTTTATAAGATCAATTTGAAAAAATAAAATTATTATTTTGAATCAAGATATAAAAATATAGTTTGGATAAATTTTTGATATTTTTCTAATAAGTTTCTTATTTTGATGAATAATAAAAATACACTAAATTTTAATTAAAAACAACTTTTTTCATTGAGATAATTTATATGGTTAAATTATAGTATTGAATGGTTTTATAGTAGAAATATAATATATTTTTACCATTTAATATAATGTAATTCATTAGTATTAATTCTGTACTGAATTCATAAGTTAAAACATTTCAATCTTTTGCAGCGTTTTATCTTTTAAAACACGTTTTCCCAATAGCGGGATTAATATTAAATTAAATACTGAATATTTTTTGTTTTGAATTTGTAAACATAGATTCAATATTTTGAATCCGTAGGTACAAATTATGTTAAAAAGCTACTTTTTACTTTTAGGCACTATGAAAAGTAACTACGGTAAATTATATTTATCATAGTTAAAGGTAAATCGGGTATTAATGGGTAAATAAAATATTATAAAATTACCTTAACACTTTTTTTAATATAATTGGATGATTATATTTTTCTATCGATCAAACATGGATCAAAATGGAATATAATATGACCCATTTGAATTTGATTAAGACCTTTTATTTATTTTATTTAAAGGAAAGTGAAATATATCTCACTCAAATTTTGATAATTTGATTATTTTAAATATAAGGTTATTCATAATATAAATTTGATTATAAATACTGATTTGAAATATATTTTTTTTTCCTTATCATGGTAATTTAGTTATTAATTTTTAGGAAATATTTAAATACCTTAATTTCATATAAATTAATGATGTAGAAATTATTTATTTAGTGAAAAATCAATAATATAGTTTTTATTAAAATACAAATATCTATCAAAAGACCCTAAACATGACCAAACCTTATTTGTCGAGTATATATATTCCATAATAATACAAGGGTATATTTTTGGACCATTGTGAGCCTTATAAAACCGATTAGGACATTTATATTATATTATTTTAAATGATGTCAAATATGTCACCTTCATAATTTAATAAATTTGACAATTTAAATGTTGTGATTTTGAGATGAAAAATTTGAGTAAAATTATTATTATGAAAGGTATTATATTTATATTCATCATAGGATTTTAGTTTTTATTTTTATGAAAAAAAATAAGTATATTAAATAATTATAAAAAATGTTGTGGTAATTATATTATTAAGTGATATACCAAATAAATGTTTTTAAAAATATTAAAATAAATAATATATTAACAAATTAATGATACCCATGAATTTTTTTTGATGAATATGACATGTTATAAATCTAATATATATTTTGTTTTGAACATATCTTTTGTGTGGTTTTTTATTTAAATTCAAATAATGAATAGTTTCAAAATTGACACTATTGATATTTAATAAAAATAACATATGATTAAATTATTATAAAATCAAAAAAATAATTACAAACTAAAGATTGAAAATTATATGGTCAAAGTGGTTATAAATAATCCAAATTTGTAAAATTTAGAACATTTATGTATGTATTTATAACAATTTGAAATTTAGAAGTTTATTACAGCAAATAAAATTAAATAGATTAAATAACGATAAATCAAGTTGATAAGGTTTAAAATAAACATAAAACATTCCTAAATTTTCTTGGTTGATTAGATTACAACCCTATCTCAACACATCTTCAAATGGAGTAATTTTTGGAGTTTTTTAGGTGTGTTTTCATTTTATTATTAATTAATATTTTTAAGGTTTCAAAAAGTGCCCTCTCCACTCCTATATAAGGGAACCTCCTTCCCTCTCCTCTTCACTCAATTTTGATCCTTCATGAGCAGCCAAACACAACCAATTTATCTTCTAAACCTCTCTAGTTATATTATAAAGTTTCTGGTCTTCTCAAAAGACCAACTCTAATGCCTTAAGAGGATGCTTAAAAGAGGTGCATCAAAGAAGTGTTAATCCTTTATACCGATTCTTTCAAGTTTCTTTATTCTTAAACATATTTCTCTTTTGTTGTTTCACTATATAGTAATATCATCATTATCAATAATATACAAATATTTTATTATAAATATGAAACAACCCCATTTCACCTTCTATCCATCCTATAGAAAACGAAATCACCAACCGTGCATACGTACGGAATCCTGTCCCCACACCATGGTGTAATTTGTTTTTCCACCACCACCTTACTTGGATGGGTATAATGGTGTAAATAATAACTATATATGATTATTATAACATCATAATGATTATTATATATTATCCACTCCAATTCAAATAAATAATTATGGTAATGATATCATCGCTCGTGCGTGCATACAGATTACCGTCTCCACGACGTGATGAGATTCATTTTCCATGTTAACCATTAAAAATGATTATAAAGTATATATAATGAATAATAATGGTATATATAAAATTATAATGCTACTGGATTTATATATATATATGTCATCTCCTTACTTCTATTCAAGTCAATAAGGAAAGGAAAACAACGTTCATGCGTACGTATGGCCTACCGTCTCCATGAATTGTCTATTTTATTCTGTTTATGGATCTATTATATATATTTATATGCTGAACATATATATTCTATATAAATCATTTTTTCCATTCCATAATTATGTAAATCAGGATATAAGTATGAACAAAAAGTCGAAACACGTACGATAAATGAAACAATTTTACCCAAATCGCCGCTTTAACATGGAATTTACAAAAGAACGGGTAATATAAGGTCATAAGTAAACCATATATTATATCCAAACAATTAATATGATACTGTAATAAGTCAATGACATTATTTAAATCATTATATAGGATGTTTTGTTACATATAATTCATATTGGACCTAATTTAAGGGATAATTTAGAAAATCTAATTTTTCTTCGAGATTGCTTATACGTAAGTATTTACTAAGGTTATAGTTTTCATCCATATCCATAAAAATGTTTTTCATAATGTCTTTAATATTCCTCCAAGTATGTTTAAAGTCATGTTTCCCATATTTGACTTTTAATTTGTGTTATGGAAGGAATCTTTCTTTTTTTTACCATATATAGTACTTTTTTACTATTCTGGCAAAAGTACAAGAAAAATGTTATTTTAACTTATATGGCATGAACAGATTTTTACAGTTTTATAACAGCTTTTCTTCATAAAGCATACTCTGCAATATTTCAGGATTATTTTAAATAAAATCCTTTTGTTCTAAAATTGTTTGGCATTTTTGGAAAATAAATTGATTTTGACGAAGAAAGGATATTTTCCTCAAGAATTCATTTCAGGTGTGTTATCAAAACTATTTTCCATATAAGATGAAATTATATAGCATGTTTATGTTTCAAGTATAATGTAACTTTTATTTACAAGGTTTGATTTTTCTTATGATGAAATGATATCCATTTCTTTTATATGGATTATTTTAATATGGAATGGTGTTTATAAAACCGATTTTTTTCTTTGGGTTATGATGAATGATTTATGTTTATGTTGTGGTACACGTAAGAATGATATAATTATAAGATTAGTGGGACCTATATCTCCCTCCAATGAAATGGGTAAATATTTATATCTCATGAGATTAACATGGTGGTAATGGTATGTTAATCGGGTTCAGTGATACAGTACTGGAATGAGGAGTGAACTCGATATAGTAAGGGACATTGTCCATTACGATGGTCTTGGCAGCAATGCCTTGGCTAGTATAGAAATCATATCATGTGCTTAATGGTTTTCCACAATTACATGTTTTATTCCCACGATATTTTATCATGATTAATGTTTCTTTATGATCTATTCCTTATGTACTGCCAAGATTTATTTCTCAAGATTTTGATGGTAAATCTTTATGTTCATGTTTTTTAGTTCAAATGAATATGATTAGTTTTATTTTATCCATGCTTACCCTTACTGAGAATTTCAGATCACCCTTTATATGTTTTCTTTTCCATAGGATTTAAAGAAATGTTTTAGGTAATAAAAAAAAGAGGATGATCATTATGGGAGATGTTGAAAATCTTGCATCATGATTATAAGATTATGTTTCGAGTTTCCAAAGATAGTAAACTATTACGGTCCTTGAGTGTTGGTTCTTGATATGTATTAATTATTCAAAAAAAGTAATGTAATGTCCATGCACATCAAGCTTGGGTCTCTACATAAAAATATAATAATAATGAGATATTTAAATTGTAGAATGTTTATGTGATAAAATAATTACATACAATAAAATTCGGACATGTTTCTGTTATTTTTCTAACATTGAATTATGTATGTAACCCCTACTAAACCATTTTGTCTATAATTGTGGAAGCAATGTTTTTTACACTAAATGAGTGAATGAAGTTACTATAATATGAAAACATGAAAATAAATGGATGATAGATGATATTATAAACTATATCAAATTCAAATATAATAATTTATAATTTATAATAATTTTAAATCATTTAATAAAATATTACTTATTATAAGATATCATAACTATCATTTTTTAAAATACATGAAATATTATAATATGTGTATAACTTATTAAAAATTGTTCCAAAACATCATGAATTCTAAAATAAGGAGTATATGAACTTAATATATTCACATAATCATATTTTTATACTTTTTTTAATCATTGTATCCCTTATATATCAGATTAACCAATCGGTTAACCAATTTTATCCTTAATTGCGATAATAATATTTTGATTATTAAATGTTTAAAATATCACATATAATATAAGCATTGGCTCAAAAATGGATCATAAATGATATTTATGACCATTTTTCATAATAATTGTCCATATTAATTACTTTTATGAATTTTATATTATTTAATAATATATGAATTTACATAATATATCATTACTTTAAATTTTAGACAATTAATTTAATTTTTATTTGAAAATATTGTGACAATAGAGGAATTTTAATATAATCCATTCAAACATACCTAAAATTTAATATTTTTATAAATAGTTTTTGTAACACAATAATTAATTCTAATTATTTTAATTTAAATAATCTTATAAGAAATTATTTTATTTTCCTATAAATTAATTAAATACTATGAAATCATTTCATAAGGACTCAAGGTATGTACTTGTTAAATAAAAATTATAAAATAAATAATATGAAAAATAAAATAATTTAACCTTAAAATAAACATTTATATAAGAATATAATTGGTGTCCATCCTTTTTTAACAAATATCATCGATATTTAAAGTAGGAAAGTGGCATTTTATTAAATTATCTTATAATTAAATTTTATAAATGTCAAAATCAATGAAATTTTGCACAATTATTCTATATTATCAGAAAACTTTGATGTAAATATACAATATATACTCATAAAATAACATTAAATGTTTTTAACTAAGGGTTCATGCTAAAAGATAAGGTTATGTCTATGACTTAAACATCTCTAAAACCCATTGGTTGAGAGGATTTAGACCCATTTTCATATTATACTCTAAATATATAACATTTACATTATTATAATTCCAAAACAATTTTATAACAAAATAGTATTTCAAGATATTTCTAATGTGGCCATCCTCCCTCTTATAAGAGACAACCACCTCTACCCACTTACTTACACCTCTCAAGCCCCTTGGATTATCCAAATTCTATTCAAATATTCAACCAACATCCATACCATCCTCATATAATACTTACCTTGATTATAAGAAACTTCAATAATGCTTTTTTCTCAAATTGAAAGAATTTACTCGATTTAGAGGTAATGTCTTATCTCAAGTTCATTTCCTCTATTTTTCTTCTCTACTCCCTATGACCTTCTTATTCGTCGATTAAAAAAAATAAAAAAGTACCATAATTATTCTAGAAAGTTTTATAGTTCAAGGATTATAACTACACTTACTCACACCTCAATCCAATGGATACAAATATATTGATTCTATGTACGACAATCTACTGGCTCACAAATCGATGATTGTTCAATTTTCTCCTACTACATCTTATGGTGAACATTATGATGGAACTATATTTATATATTATATATATTATAAATATAATGCATATATTAATCTATAATATTTATTTACAACATACCTTTATTCTTTCTACAATTTTTAATTATGATAATTTCATTTCAAGAAGTGGGGGCTACAACCCCCTCAAAGTGATATGACTCATTCATGTCATACATGGAACGTATAAAGAATGGTGTCAATGAACTTATGTAAAATATATAACATATATAATATATTTTAATTACAACATACCTATTTATCCTCTAGTTTTCATTCCATTAATCTTAAGAAAATAAAAGTTGAGTTAATACGTACGTATAACGTACAGTCTCCATGAATAGTGAATTTCATTTATTATCTCAAAATGTTATAGAATATTATTAATACAAATAAAAATGATATATATATGATATTTAAATCCTGAATAATATTCTAGATATAATGGACATATGACCACATTGATAATTTTCATCAAAACAAGTTCATTTTTGACTCAAATACCGAATATCGACACAATGTACGATATGAAATCAAACAATTAACTAATTTCTATAACATGGTATCAAGTGATATAAAATGAATAATAAACATTAAAATGGTTCTAATGAAATTATAAATTTACATCTTATTATTATTCATGAAATTAAAGAATAATCAGGACAATTCAGATTCAATGTAAAGGAACATCTTAATCCAATTTCCATTCATTGGGATAATCATCCTCCTCGTGACTATGTCATGAAATGATTATGTGAGAAATAAATTTTTATATCATATATTTTATTTTTAAATTATTTATGTGTATTTATAGTTAATACTTATAATATATCTATTTTATTAACAAAATACTATTTGTAATAGAAATCTGAACACAATATTCATTCCTTGAGTTAAATATCAATGTTAGTGGTTTTTTACAGAATATGTGTGAATCAACTATTATTTTTTTACACTGAATATCCATATATATTGGGTTTATTTATATTTTTCAAATTTAATTATTTCATTTATATATCATTAATCTAATGATATGATATTTTTATGGGATTTTATCTCAATCTATATTCATTGAGACATATCTTGATATTGTGCACCTTTATTTACCATTAAGGTTTATATACGACCATTTTGACATGTAATATCATAAATTACTATATAATAATGATATTTAATTATATTTAGGTTAATATTTATTAATTTTTATTCAATTATTTCTCAATTGGTCAAGGACTGTTTAACTAAACATTATTTGAAGTGTTTTAATGATTTATTTTTCAAATTTATTCTCACTAATTTCTTTGTTATAAAAATGTTTTTATTGATTTATTTATATGAAAATAAATTCATTAAAATTTTATTTGTATAATTTCATTGATAATTTAAATTGTGGTATGGAACACATTTATTCAAAAATATTTTTCTAAAATGTTTTATTTGTGTTTTAAAAGGGGATTGATTGTTTCAATAACCTTGAATGTTTATATATATATATATTCATCATAAATATAATTTCTTGATTTTAAGTCACAATCAAGTATTGAAGCTTTCATTACAATTTTACCATTTTAGTTTAAAAATAATGAGTTTTCATTTATGAGTGAGCGGATTGAATAGATGAAATGTGATTTCAATGTGGAAATGTTAATTTTTATTTATGATTGGTTTATGTGTTATGATTATGTTATAGTTTTTGATAATTTATTAAGTATATGGGTGGTTTCGTGATATATTTAGGGTAGTTGGGCCCGTGATAGATCTCCAATGCATTGGGTAACATGAAACAAGTTAACGTTAAGGTTTCTCTTAAGATATTTAGAGAATATAGTGTGATGGGTATTCCAAACATAACCACGATGGTTACTACCTATGTTGCTGTGAAGGATACAATGTAATTATGTTTTTGATTCCATAAGTTACCTTTATGGTTTATGATTTCTACGAGTTATACCGAAATATTATTATTTCATGAGGTATATTAAATGGATTTGGTTTTATGAGTAAAATTTATGATTTCATTGATTTATAAGTATTCAATAACTTATGTTCCCATTACTTATATTATATCCCTTACTGATATTTTTATGCTCATCCCATGTTTTGGAAATATTTTCCATATGGCATAATGAAGGTTATGATAATGGAAGAAATCAAGATGCTTTTTATAAAGAAAATCATTCTTGTTTTAGTAAATGTGTTTTACTATTGTGAAAATAACGGTTACAGTAGAAGTTTGTACTTTGAAATATTTGGGGTGTAATGTAATAGTTATGGTCTAATTCTATAAAACACTAAACCTAAAAATATCCTAAATTTGAATTAAATTCAAGGGTTGAATTATCTCATGATTAAGTATTGTTTAATGCTACGGACTTATAGTTGGTATTCTAGGAAAGGTTTAGAAAAATATATGGATTATATGTTTTGGACAACCGCATGGTTAGTATCCATGTATATTAATTCAATTAAATCATTGGATTATAACTTTTTCATATCAAGGAATTTCAGTTAAAAATGGAAGGAAGAGGATCTCAAACAACATTCATATCACATCCGTATGACTTTCTTTCAATATTTATTTCAATTTCATGTTAAAATAATTGTGAATCATTTTCTAGCATATAACTCACTTGAAAGTTGTTGTTTTAGATATCAAACACCTCCAATATATCTCATTATCATCGTAGATAATGGGTTGTATTTAATAAAATACTACTTTCTCAATATACTCATATTTTCAATGAATTTAAATATTATCAATGCATTTTGAAATATTTTTTCTTTTCACAAAAATTTTGAATCATATTACAATTTTTAATAATATTATTATTTAGAAAAAGGTTCTAAAGAAGGAGTACCTTGAGAAACCTATTTATATTTCCTTTTGAAATATAGTCTTTTATCACATACTCAGGGTATATTAAAAGGACCAGTTATTTTATTCTTCTAATAAAACATAGTATGAGTGTTTTATAAAATTAATATTTCATCAAATGTTCTAAAATTATATGTCAAATAATATTTTTTTATGAATCTTATTTTCTATGAACTCCCATTTGGGCAATGTTGTACAAGGCGTATTGTGATAAATAAATCAACAAATTTTGAAAGATATCCAAATCATTGTTTCAATCCAAGGAAATTCTATTGATGTGGACTAGAAGAAGATGAATCCGGATATACACCATGATCAAGGTATGATGTTATTCGTTTTGGTAATAGTTTTATTTTACCATATAAAGGTGACAGAAAAATAACTTCAATATATATAAGACTTTATGAATTATTATTTTAAGGTCATTATGCGTTTGGATGAAAATGAGAGATATAAGACAACCATTGAGGTTAAAACATTTTTGGGTTTTTTTTAGATTTATTAAAATGAAGGAAATGTAATATGGGTGAAAACTCGTCGCATCTAGAATGACCATAGGAAATCAAACCCACAACTGAAGGGAAAATAGGGTGTGTCACCTACCACTCGCCTACGTGATGTCCTTAGATAGAATGAATTTTTATTTTTAGTTAAATGATTTTATGAATCAATGTTAAGTTGATTTTTAGATCTTATATTTTATCAAAAGTATATCCTTAGTATATGAAAATGATTTGGATATTAAGTTATACATGTTATTTTGGAAGACATTCTCTTGTTTAGGAACACTATATTCCTAAAGAAAATAGAATACTATGTGATCTCATTTACCGGGTAATGGTTGAAATTTATTTTGGAATAATCTATTTTTTTATTATGAAAATATGGAGATTTGAGTTATTTTTGGGAATTATTATTCTATCTTTGAGAATAAGTTATTATGATAATTAATTGTTTGTATGGGACATTATGAGTAGTCGATTTCATTTGGAGATAAATGTTATCATTTATCATGGAAGATTATTCAATCCAATTGTTGTTAATGTTTGGTTTCAATATTAGTTTTCATTATTTTGAAGAATTATATTGAAAATTGTTTAATGAATGGTATTTTTGAACATTGGGTATTGTTTGTTGAATTATGAAGACTATGCATAGTATATATTTTTGTAAAGGATAATTTTTTTGGCGTATTATCTGATCTTGTACTATCCATTTCGATTTTGGTTAATATCTAATTAAATTGGGAATATATGGTTCATCTATTTTGGATATTTTGATTCTGTAAAAGTTGATTCTAATGCTTTCAGTGTGACCAAGTCATCTTGAATTCTAATCATTTTGAGAATTGTTTTGTTTCTGATAGATTTTTATTAAAGGATGATACTCTATTTGACAATAAAGTTTGTTTCATTATATTATTGTTCATGTACATAAATTAAATCATCAAATTTATGAAAAGGACCTTAAAAATTGTTATCCATTTACTTTACCTACTTGAAAATAAATGACAATTTAACCCGTCAAAAGATTATGTTTTTTTGGGTTTTTAACTTCCTCTTGATCATGTTTTCTATCACCCTCCATCTGAACATGATTGTTTCTTTTCAATCATATCAATGTTTTCCTACATGTAATCCTATTATGTGTTATATTGGGGGACGATTACACATCTCTTTCTCTATTTTTAATTTGATAGTTTTACTGAATCTTTTTCTGATATGGGATTTTAAATGATGTTTTCGAGCCCAAATTTAAAATTGTGAGGTTGCAATTACCAAAAGGATGGAATTATGTAATGACCAAGGTGTTTATAGAATAATAAATTTCCTTATATATTAATATTTATAAATAATATATTAATTTTATGTTAAATATAACACTTTTTCTAATAGTTTACCAGACACAAAACAATGTGTTTCCCCATAATCATTCGTTGCACACAATATTGAGTTATACTATAAAATAATATAAAATTAATAATATTTTAAATGGTAGTTAACTCCCAGCCATATATTTGAATTAAATTAATAAAACCAACTAAAACATGATTATAAATATTTTTAAAAAATATATAAAATTATCCAAAAACATTTATATGCTTAAAATGATAATGAATATAATTTTATGCATAAAATACAATAATATTTTTAAAAGGAAATTTTACCACATTTAAAAGGAGAACCATTTTAAAATATATTTTTTTCATTTTTATATGTTATATTAAAAAAATAAACTTCTCCAATAAAATCAGGTCATCAAAAATTACTTTGGTTAAATTTTGGGTAATTGTATGATAAAGTTAATTTTTAATGAATAGTAAAAAATACTACATTTTAATTCACAATTTCCTTTTCATCTATTTTATTTATACAAGTATATTATAATTTTTATTGTAAATTAATTTTAATTAGTTTATTTTTTTATTGTTTAATCTAATGTTGTTCATTTTTTCTAGCATCACATTTAAATTGGACCAAAACACATGTAAATCTTTTGATAGCTTTTACTTCTTAAAAACCTTCTTTTTTGGTTCTGACAATGGAAATTAATTTTAAATTAATTTCTATAAATTTTATGTTTTGAAATTGGAAAAATGAATTCCTTTTGTAATTATGAGGTCCAAATTTATTAAAAAGGTACATCTTATTTTTAGACATTATGAATAGTAACTTAAGTAATTATTTTTTATTTACCATGGTTAAAGGGTAAATTAGGTAAATAATGGTTAAAAAATAATAATACATTATTATAAAAAATCCTTAAAACGTTTCCTAATAATATTTGATGAGATATTTATGGCTATTATAATCCTTAAGCAAAACGTTTGGCTATTAGGAGACACTTGTCTGTGAGAATGACGTGTTATAAGAATTATTTTAATGTAAAAAGAAATATAACATAAACATGTATCATTTAATAAAAAATTAATATAGTGTTATATACATGATCAATTTTACTATATATATTATGTATAAATAAAAACATATTTCCTAAATCATGGTTTTTTATTTTTTATTTTTATAAATCAAATAAATAAATCTATTTATGACATAACGATGAAGGAGTGATTTCCTTATTAATGAATGATTCTGTTAACTAAAATTATAACTATTAAAATAAATAATATTTGAATATTTTGATGTCTTCCAAGAATATAATAGATGATATTGGCTTATTATCTTTAATTTTATTCTTTTTTATATAATTAGTCATGTTTTTATGACTTTAACAAAAATTTATTACTAAATAGTGTCAAATTTTACATAAATGAGTTTTTAAAACAAATACTATTTTATAAAATGATTTAATTGTAATATAAATATATGACTAAAAAAATAACATTTAGAGTGTTAAAAAATTTATAAATAATCCAATTGTGCTTCTCTTGGAATTTTATACTTATTATAGTAACCATATATTATGAAAATACAAGAAGATGTGGTAAGAGATAATGATTTTAACTAAGGATTAATGCTAAAAGTTAAGGTTAATTTTGTTCCATAGTCTTTTATAAAACCTATTTTTGGAGAGTATATAGACCCCTTATGATCTTTTTTTAAAAATATGTATCATTTTAACTATAGTAATTTGAAAATAATTATATAATAATATATAATTTCAAGATCTTCGAAAACACCCCCTCCCACTTATAAAAAGCAATCACCTCTACCCACTTACTAAAACCAATAAATACCCTTTTATTGTTAAATTATACTCAACTAATCTCCCACAACCCGAAATTATTCCTAGAATCCTTAACATTGAAATACAGAAATTTAAGAAAGCCTTTTGTCTCAAATCAAAAAAGGTACCCGATTTAGTGGTAATGTCTTCCCTCATGTTCCTCTCCTTTATTTTCTATATACAATCTCTATTCTCTTATTAATATTTGATTACAAAAAAATAGTTTATTTCATATACTATGATTTTTTATGATAATAATTCTAGAAAAACTTACACATAACTCTATCTAATGCATCTGAACATATTGTTTGTGTGTACAGCGAACTACTGCTTCATGAAACAATGACTGTTCAATTTTCTCCTACCACCTCTCATGGTGGAAATTATGATTGAGAAATATTTATATGTTATATATATTATATTTATATTTTATCTATTATTCCATAGTTTTTTTACAACATACCATTATTCTTTCCATAATGTGTAAATATAATAATGTCTTTTGAGGATGTGGGGACTACCGGCCCCCTCAACGTGATATTACTCATTCAAGCCAGACATGGAACGTATATAGGATGGATTTAATAAAAATATGTAAGATATATAACATAGATAATATATTTTTATTATATCATACCTATTTATCATTTATTTTTCATTCCTTTATTATGACAATGAAATGAAGGTAGCGTTCATACGTTTGTACGAATTACCATCTCCATGAACGGTGTGTTTCATTTCTTATCTCTAAATTTTATGGACTATTATAAACCCATATATAATAGATATATATTATATTTAAATCACGAATAATATAATGAATATAATGAATATAATGGACCTATGACCACATGGATAATTTTCATTAAAACATGTTCATTTTTTACTCACATACCGAACATCGACAAAACGCCCGATATAAACTCAAATAATTAAAAAATTTATATAACATGGTGATATGTTATATAAAATGAATAATAAACTTTAAAAATGTTCTAAATAATGTATATATTCACCTAATTTTTTTATTCAGGAAATTAAATAATGGACGGGACAAGTCATATTCAAGTTTAGGGACCTTCTTAACGTAATTTATATTCTTTAGGTTAATCTTCCACTCCATGATTATGTAATGTTATGATTATGTGAGAAATAACTCTTGATATACTATATTTTATTTTCACATTATTTATGTGTATTTCTATTGAATACA
Source organism: Viscum album (assembly GCA_963277665.1). Classification (NCBI taxonomy): domain Eukaryota; kingdom Viridiplantae; phylum Streptophyta; class Magnoliopsida; order Santalales; family Viscaceae; genus Viscum; species Viscum album. The sequence goes on along the minus strand of OY728148.1, from coordinate 362,375,185 downwards.
CATAATTGATATATTTTGTTAAGAAAATGAACTTTGTAAGGGAAATCTTAACTCAATCTCCGTTAATTGAGTTAAATATCAAGGTCATTGGTTTTCTTTTTCCAAGAATATGAGTTAATCAAATATGATTGTTTTACACTAAATATCCACTAATATTGGGTGTATTTATATTTTTCACACATAATTTTTCCAATGATTGATCCTTAATCTAATGATAAGATATTTTTAAGGGACTTTGTCTTAATCATCTTTTATTGAGTCATTTCTTGATATTGTATAAATTTATAAACCATTAAGGTGTGTATATGACCCTTTTTACATGTTATATGTTGAATTTATTTTTTCTCATTATATTTAATGTATTTAATGTTAATATTTAATTATTTTTATTCAATTTTTTCTCAAGTGTTAAATGAATCTTTATATAAATCATTGTTTTATGTGTTTTAATGAATTAATCTTTGATTTCATTCTCATTTATGTCCATTTTTTCAAAATGGATTCATGGATTTATTTATATAGACAGAATTTTTTTAAAAAAAATTCTATAATTTCATTCATAATTTTTTGAGTGGTATGAGACAATTTGATTACAAAATCATATTTTTAAAATGTTTTAATTGTGTTTTAAAAGGGGGTTGATTATTTACATAAAATTGAATTTATATATATATATATTGAATATAATTTATCAATTTTATGTCTCTATTATGTATTTATATTACAAGTTTAATATTTTATTATAAAAATAATTTGTTTTCATTTATGAGTGAGCTTCTTGTAAATATTATATATTATTTTAAAGTAGAAATGTTATTTTTCCATTATGATTTGTTTATGTATTATGACTATGTTACTGTTCTTGGGGATTAATTATGTATACGGGTGGTTCTATGATAAAGTGATGGATGGTGAGCCCATGAAAGCTCTCCAAGGCATTGGGTAATGCGATAGAGGTAAACGTTAAGGATTCTCTTAAGATATTTAGGGAATATACTATGACGGGTATTCCAAACATAACCAAGAAGGTTACTACCTATGTAGCTGTCAAATCTACAATTTAAGTATGTTTTGGATAGCACAAGATAACTTTATGATTTATGATTTCCATGAGTTATTCATAAATCATATGATTTCAAGATTTATGTTGAATATATTATGTTTTATGAGTAAAAATTAATATTTCATTTATTTGTATGTATTTATAGAATAATGTTTTATTTCTTTATTTTATATCTCATTCTGATATTTTTATACTCTTCACACATTTGGGAAAAAAAATTCACCGAGTATAAGGAAGGTTAAGTGAATTGAATAATTCAATAAGATTTTTATCAAATAAATTTCTTATTTTATTTATCGATTTTTATTGTTGTGAAAAAAATTGGGTAGAGTAGAAGTGTCTACTTTTTAATATATTAAATGTTAGAAAATAGTTATGGACTAATTATCTGAAACAATAAACATGAAATGATAATCAAAGTTAATTGAAGACAATTTTGTACTTATCACAGGTTTAAGTAATGTTTATGATTATGGACTTATTGTAATGTTATTGTGTCTTTGGAAACATGGAAAAATATATTATTGTGTCTTCAAAATCTCACATAAATATCACCACCTTTAGTACTTCTATGTGAAATCTTTATTCAGGTCATGGGGAAAGGAATCATATGATGGGGTGAGCTCAGATTCTTAGTTATGGTAAACAATGAAAATGTGTAATCATAACATGGACAAAGGTATGGAAATTGAGCATAACATTTGATGATCATACCCAGTATATTGAGATCATAATAAAGACTGTAAATTCATAACATATTGATAATAATATAATAAAAATCATTAGTCCTGAAAGCACAACATAGGATTACAACATGGAATAATGGAATACACATAGCAATATGATATGATTTACATAGTATCCAATGCATTATTTCCAACACCTTATTGGTAGATTGGGTTGACTCCACATACGATTTTGGTATTCATTGTTCTATCTCATGGCCATATTATTAGCCTGAGTTAACTCATCATACCATATTGTTAGTCATGGTTCACTCCCATTATCATCTTAGTAGTACCTTTTTATTCCCAAAACCATCATAGACCACATCATGAGATAACAAAAGTTACTCAATTCATGAAGGGAGATATAGGTCCCACCCATATAATAATGAAATTGTACATTCAGGTTCCACAAAATCAAAAATAATAATACCATAACGCATGAAATGAAATGGGTATTATAAATATTTTATCATATCCTAACCTCCGTAGAAAATACAATATTGATAATCATTTCATCAAAATAAATACGTGTGAAATAGAACTATATTTCATAAACACATGACCCTTGAAAGAGAAATATTTATCATAAAGACCATGAAATTAAGAATAACCCATTCATATAATGAATATTAAGAAAACATTTAGGTATTTTCCAAGAAGGTCATGAAAATCATAAAAAAATGTTATATTAGATGGATAATAAATTTTAAATTTCTTTCAAAAACGTTTCTAGAGGAAAATATTCATTATTCTTTGAAAAAAAAATTTTAATACATAAAACCATTTGAAATTAATTTTATTAAAAAATTCTATTAAAAATTATAAATAATATATAAAATAATTTTGAAAATTTTTTTCTTTGGAAACCTATAAAATAAACATCAAAACATTAAAAGACATTTTTATTTAAAAACAATTCAAATAAAAAAAATGAAAATATTTTTAAAATATTTTTACTTGAAAACTTATGAAAGGAACATGAAACTTTTTTAAAACCATTTAATTGAAAATACATTGAATACAGATAATAATATATTGCTTTTCTAATTAAATTTAACTTGAAAACAAATGAAAGGGTTCATGTCTCATCCCAAAAGGGCACGTACCATGAATACCCAAAACCCAACTCCAATAGGTCATGGGATGGTGACTAGCACAATGTCATAAGATACAAAAAATGGGATGCATTAGTATAATGTACCTATACACACACAAACATCTCCAAGACACAAATACTGAAATGAAAGAACACTTAGTAAATTATACTTGAAAACCACTATATCCTATAATTAGAGTACAAAAATGAATGTACACCAAAGTTAACACGGCAAAATAAACACCACAAAAACTGTATGTAACCAAAATTCCAACCTATAGAAAAGAGGTATTAAGACTACGGTTATAAAAGACACAGGAAGACACCATGGTCGGTCTGGACTCATAAAGCATCGCCTGGTCCTAGATTGCGTGGAACTATGTCAAAAAGTCGATATTATTCATAATACATGACACGTTCCAGAAAATCCTATTCAGGGGTGAGTATCACAATAGTCTATATAACACCTCGAGACTACAAGGAATACCACAAATCAAAAACCAGAAAGTAATACCACAAATGAATACAAAAACACATTAAAAATAGCTCCAAATAGGTATATTTCTATACAACATATAACAAGAATACCAAGATATACTTACGATAAATTCCATGCCATTGTGTATTCTGAACTGATTTCTTTCCCCAAGATTCTGCTGGAAGTATGCTCAACCCGTGAGAAGTCAGTCCTCGAGCCATTATATCATCATATACACTCAATAAGAGATCTATATTGTTTTCAATCTACCCAAATTATAATGTATTGTTAAAGGATGATTATGATACACATAGAGGGGAAAATTTCAAGATAATACCTCAAAACTTACAGATTCAACCAACTAGATAGTGGACCAATACCCGACTCGGCGAGTTTATGTCAATTCCAAAAAACACCACTAGGGGTGGAATATGACCCTACTTCATTCCCATAGGTTAATAACATTTGTCTATATTAGAATCATCCTCTAAAGGGTACTATAATTCAAAAATACAATTACTATTTAGTATGGAACACTCGAGAAAGGACCAAGGGAACACAGCAATCCTATACTGGTCCAAAATATGAAAATTGCATGGGGTCGACTATTAATTTGTTTAAATTGGACTCCAAGTGAAAAATTCATAGGTCAATACAATATTTTCAATCAAGTATTATTGGTCCCACACATTGATCATGATTTAAAAACCTAAAATTGGTATCAAAATATTCATCTCAAAATCAGGGTCAGAGTTAACCAGACAGTTCATCATTCTGACATTCTATGAGAGAGATATAGTACATAAAAGATCCCAAAATATTAACAATTTTATTATTATTAGGGGATTTATTGACCCAAGGCATGATTCTAAAAATCATATCCAACTTTAACCTTAAATTGATCATCTCAATTCTAGTATCATGATGTTAGAGAAGGATTGTCAATCAGAGATCATATGATTATGTTATGACTGAATTATGGTTTTCATAATAATAATAATAATAATGATAATATATTATTATTATTATACCATTCTAAACCATAGCTTTCTTCCCATATATCCCATGCTCAAACTCCCCATCATGTTGTGCACATGTGGTGAAGAAGGAGCCTCCACTTATTGTTTATCCACTTTATTTGATTTCTGACATAAATTTTATAAAAAATAAATAATTCAAAATCAACCAATATTTCTCATACATAGATCACAAAGGGGGTGGTTGTTCAATACTCACCATATAATTTTAATTAGATTCCATTATTTAATTTTCACTAACATGACTCCCCTTAATTAATTTATTTTATTTCATATTTATTATCATTAATAATAACATTAATCACCATTACTATTATAATTAATAATAATAAATAAAACATGATATTATTTATAAAAATAATAATATCATGAACTAACCTCCATGGATAGTCAGAAATACTAGTCTGGTCGTTCTTTGCTAGAAAACCATCTACATAAATACATAGCAACCACATGCCCCTAGTCGCGCATCCTATGTGCCTGAAGTTCGATCCCGATGACCCTTCTGAGATATCTTCTCAACCAGAATCACAAACCATTGATACTCAACCCAATGTCATGTTCTCATCTTCATTTTCAGACCTCTATATCATCTCCATATTCTGAATCCCAATTCATGATTGTAATCTATTGAGTCAAATTACAAACACACAACGATTGGTACTCTCAAATATCATCGAATCACTTGTCAAATTAATACCGACAATGAACACATCTACAGAGGATATTGAAAAGAAAGAAACAATAACCTAGGGAATGAACCTGAACCATTTTTTGTGTCATCCACAATCTAATTTTTTAGATCTATAAAGAATAAAAATTAAAATAAATTTCTTAAAAATCCAATAGATAATATCTCATCTGGAAACAACAATAGAACCATAAATCAATCTATTTCTCGATTAACCCGTGTTCATCATGGAAATAATGAATGGGGAAAATAATAAGGAAACAACATCCTCCTTCATTTTGGATCAATCAATAATTAAGGAATATCATTGTGTCATAATCATTGGTGAGGTTCCTTTGAATCAGTTGTGTGTTGATCATTGATCGAGGATCAGTCATTATTTGTTTGAGAGAGTTAAATGACCTCATCTGAAAATAATTATAGGGCTATTAAAAACCCTTAATTCCTCACAAATTCCTAATAAAGAGAATGGCGTTGCATTATAAAATAATACCATTTTTTGTTAAATAATTTTATTCATGTTACTCCCCATGTCAAAGTTTTCACAAACAACCCTTACTAGATAATGTTAAGTGACAACTAGGGTAAACATCACAATATGAACCCACATATGGTCTATGATTTCCAATCCGAGCCATTATTGATTAGTTATTAATAATTAAAAAAATATATTTTTATTGTATTATTTAGTTTACAGGTATGTCCTTTGTGACTTTTTCTACAGATGGTCCATTCCAACAAAGATTAGTTCATGGCCAGGTTGATTCCACCATTCCCAGAAAAAAGGTTCCCTAAAAGTTTTTATCTAGTCACCTATTTTTGATTTATTCCTCTTTTTTAGGAAAAACCCGTCCGCGTGCTATTAAAATTTTAACATTATTCAAAAAAGTGTTCAATGAAAACCGTGTCTCAGAATCACACTCGGTCTCAATGCCTGATCTTGAAATTAATCTATAGAATATATTAATATATCACATGGTAAAATATAAGACATTACAAAAGGATCTTGAAAATGTTTTCAAAACCATTTCATTGAAAATACATTGAAAACATATAAATAAGGCATGAAAATATTTTGAAAACGGTTTTCCTTGAAAATTCATAAATGGAGGATGAAGATATATTCAAAAAATATTTACCTAAGAATAATTTATTTTTAAATAAATCATTTAAAAATGAAAAGATAGATTCAAAAAAATGATGGTGAGTAAATGCACACATGTCATATGAGGTAAAAATAACAATCATTTTGTGTAGTAAAAAGGTTATGAAAATGAATTATCTAGAAATATACATGAAAATTACATGGAAGATATTGGTAAAAAAGGGTAAAATGTATTTTAATGATTATTGGATATTCTTATAATATTCTTGGAAACCCTTTTTATGGAGCCTGGATTTGATGGAACATATATTTTTGACCCAAGATGGGGTAAAGGCAGAGTCTAAATAACAAATTATAAACTATCTTATATACAAAAGAGTGGAGTAAATTGTACCAATATATAAATAAATAATTAATAAAAATTGGATAACAGTGTTTATGAATTTTATTTATATATAGGTCATAGTATTTCATAAAATGAATCAAAAATATAAACAATCCTTAGAAAGTGATGATATTGTCTCAATAAACTCTTATAACTTGATAACTTGGGATAATACTCTCCATATAAGAAGAGAAAATTACATGAAACATAAAATATCATGAAAATAAGTAAATTAATTTTATTAAATTTAAAATGGAATTATATAACCATATATTTAAATTTTATTTTCTTAATAGAACATGAGTCTCAAAGAAAAAAATTCAGACAAAACTATTTCATTGATTTGGTTTCTTTTGAGACAAAAAACCATGAAAGAAATATCATAAAATGGAAATGTGAATAACCATGAATTTATGTAAATGATATGTATAATCCAATCATGGTCATTACATACACTACTAAAAAAGGAAAAAGTGGAAAACATAACATGTATATCACAAAAATTAAAGGTGATATGAAATCCATTTAACTTGTGTCCTGACTCTCTTCGTACTCATTCAAACCACCTATATAAAAAATAATAATTTATTATAAATATTTTAAAAAACCATATTCTTATATCTTATACAATATATGGTTTTATTATGACTTTATATTACCCTCATGTTAACCACCCTATGTTACGGTTTCACTTCGAATAATATTCACTCTATTCTTAGCCTGTGACTTAATGTGTTATATCAACGGTCCTTATACTTATATTATGATTTAATAATTTAAAATATGATATCAATATCATTTTTATCGCATATATTGTCATTATAAAATTCTATATATTATATAATTAAGAAATGGAATTCCCTTTTCATGGAGATGGTAAGTCATATGTATGCAATAATGTTATTTATTTTAATTGTTCTATAAAAATAATGAAATAAAATAAATCATATATATAAATATAGGTATATAATATAATTAATTTTTTTATAATTATATATATATATCATATAATTTAACTACACCAGTATTTAATACATTCTATGTAGTGTGTGAACGAATTACATCGCTTTGAGGGGTTGTAGTTCACACTTCCTCAAACGAAATTATTTTATTTACACCAAATTGAATGAAAAAATGTATTTGTTGTAAAAATATTAAAGATGGTTAAACTCATGATAAATAAAATATATAATTTATATAAATATACTTTCTATCAGAATTTCAACCAAGATAGGCAGCAAGCAATATTGAACAATAATCTTTTTGAAATGCATATGTTTTTCGTACATATAAAGAGTATCTTTGTTACCCATTTGAGGGATTTGTGTGTAAGTCTAGGTAGACCAAATTTAATAAAAACATAATATTATATTTAGGATACATTTTTTTGTTATAAAATCATTTAATAAATATAGTGGAGAGGTTGTAGATGGAAAATTGAATAAATGATCTTAAGAGAAGTTGTTACCCCTTAATCAGGAAACTCATATTGGATTATGCCAAAAGAATTCATTAGAATCCTTTCTTCCAAAATAGAGGATTCTATTATTAAGGGAATGATAATTGAAAGTTTATATAGATGATATTTTCATTAAATAAGTGGTTTTATAGGTGTGATAAAGATGGATAATGTCTTAATAATTGCAATAAAATGTACATTGTTAATGTTTACAGGTCTTTTTTAGGTCATAAATATAGGATTTAGTCATTAGTTAAGCTTAATTGTACCGTAATTGATATAATTAATTTTAAATAATTTTGATAATAATTTAAAAAAATTACATTGAAATTGTTAGATATTATAAACTATTATTATCCAAAATATTTAATCCATTTTTTCAATTACTCGTCATAGGAGTTTAATAGATTAATTTAAAATTAATCTCATTGACGATTTGACACTAAGGGTTTTTAATGTAAAAAATGGTCAAAATCATTCTATGTTTTTATATCAAATTTCAATGTGAAATTGTTTACAATGACCTAAATTGGAATAATTTTAAAAATTATTATATAGTTAAAAAATTTTAAATAATTTGAAATATAATATCACCATATTAAAAAATTAGATGAAAAAGCCATTTTGAGAAACAAAATCCATTATTTTTAAATATTCATTAAAAAATTAAAAAATTTCAAAAAATTACAATGAAACCTAACCTAATTTTTTTACTAATAAAATGTATATTTAGAAATATTAAATCTTTAAAAGTTCTAAAATTATATTTAAAAAAGATTCTCCACTAAAAGGCATTACAACTACCTTTATAAAAAATATAGGTTTTTATGTACAAAATGAGGTTTTTTCTTATATTATGTATATCCAATTTATTTTATGAAAACCAAATATACATTGTGGAATATATCACATATATATTAGATTAAAATATGTCACTAATTATAATTAATTTAATTTATTATTGTAAAATATCTTTGTTCCCATAATAATATTAGCATTTTTTTATATTAGAACTATTTTCATATTCATTTAAAATAATTAATAACCTATAAATTCATATTATATTTTCGTAAAAAATATATTTTCATTAATTAGTTAATACTTTTCATTACATATAATTCAATTTCTCAGTTGTATCTTACTATATTAAATATTAATATATTAATAATATATTATTGTTTAGAAAAACTCAATAATGCATGTCATGAAAGCCATTGAGGAAAGTCATTGTTTCATCTAACATAAGTTAACAATAATGTTCGATGTAGAGAAAGATAAAATTTATGTTCTATATATTTCATGTTAATCTATGTGTTGCAAATAATTCAATCCAAATATAGTGATTTAATATAAAATTAAATGTTTTTAGTGTTATTTGAAATGATAAATATTTCAAAGGTCAAATTATCTCGAAAAAAGTAATGCACAAAATCTCTATGTATTATATTCTACCACCCATAAACTGAATTTTAACCTAGAAAATCATCTGATTTATCAATGTTTTAATAATTGAATGTTTAATTAATATAAAACCACTTCATAAAAATGGTTACTAGAAATTCTCTTAAAATGGGATAGACAGAACCATAATTGTTACCCGATGTGACGTATTACTGGGTTTCTATATCGGAGAAAAAAGGTTGGGAGTGAAGATTGGACATGGAGGAAAAGTATAAAAGTTTATAGAGAGTGATTTAAGTCATAAATCACAAATAAGTGAATGCTTAAAGAAAATTTGAGCCCCTTAAAGTCTTAAATCTATGCTTATTTAAAAGTTCATTAGTTCAAAAAATTAATGTATTAGGACAAACCCATATCTTGTGATCATTATACTAACATTTTGTAATTATTTTATTGACCAAGAATACAAGGAAATAAAATTACCTGACATATTCATATAAAAAAATATCATTCTTTAGTTTTTCTTTTATCAATTTATAATTTGTCCATTACATCACGTAATGGTCATCCAGAAATTATCTTTGACTCCTAAAGTGCTAAAATACACTTTTATCAAATCTTGTGTCCCATTAATGAATTAAAAGTATAAAAATTTATCTATAAATATTATTAAAAAATCAACATGGTTGATAACTAAATAACTAAATATAAATATAAAACTAGTGTTTCATCATAAGTAGTTATTCATCAAAAACAATTATACATTAATTGGGAAATCACATAGTCTAGTGGTATGTTTAAACCACTCATCATCCTTCAGTCGGGGGTTCAAGACTCTCGGCCTTGTTAGACTTGATTGCTTTTCACCCAACTTACATGAGGTCCATTTCTAAAACCATGATAATATAATTTCAAAAATATGATAGGCATCATTGTAATATGGTTAATCATTAAATAACCTTTTAACAAATGCTTTCAATTTCAAATTCATTGTATAAATACATCCCCATATGTTTTATTAAACTTTTCATATATGGTTAACCTTACAACTCTTCTAAAAGATAATAAAAAATATATTAGAATGAGTCTCGTGAAATCAACTTAACATTGATCCCCCCATATATCACAATGTATCTGTTGGTTGACACATTCCAAACATGTGAATACCCTCATGGTAAAGTTTCTTGGAGCATGGTATCAAACTTAACTATAATAAATAATTCTTGAAAACATGCATGCGTCCATAGTTGATATATTACAGGATATATTCCATAAATCCTAGAAGCTGTAAACATCATCCATCATATTATGAACTACTTTTCAAAAATCCTTAATTTTTTCCATGGTAATGAGATCCATTGAATTTACTTATTCATATCCCACATATCATTATCCAAAAAACAAAATCATAACATAAAGAACATATTAAGGGTTGTCATTCCCTTAATCTTGTCTTTTCTATGGAGAACACCTTCACATTATAAAACATTTCTATTCCATTAGAACCATTCAGTGTGTTCTTGTAAAACCTTATATAAAATCATAAACTATAAAATACTTAAATATTTCTACATTTATGTAACATAATTCTTGAATCCATATAAACATAATATTTTATTATTCCTCTTCATCATAATTCTTTTAGAAAGGGAACCTCATCTAATTAAAGAATACCACTTTCCTTTAACATTTCATTTGTAATATATTTTTACAGATCCAATAATGATGTACATGTACAATACATTAATTTGGAAGAATAATTAATACATGAATCAAACAAACACACAAAGAAATTACTAGTTTTGTGTCTTTGGAAACTAGAAACATAATATTCTAATCATTTAGAATGATATTCAATATCTCCCATAATGTTAATCTAATTTTTTTTCCTACCTAAAACATATATTTATATAGAGGGGAAAATAAGAAAACAAATAGATTAGATACAATGCTTAGGAAGGGTAAACATGGAGAACATAAAACAATGAAAAAACATTTGAATGCAAAAAACATGATCATAAAGTTTAAACATAAAAATATCGAGTCATGAAATAAATCTTGGTTGTAAATAAGGCATGTATTATTATGAAATGGTAAACATGATAGAATATCATTAGAATAAAACATGAAATTTTGGAAAAAAAATAAGAAAATAAAAATATTTTTATAGTAACCAAGTAATTTCTCCCATGCCCATCATCATTGACAAAGACCATTACTAAATCGGGTTTACATGATGTTCCAGCCATGTATTACTGAATTATATTTAATTTCCATTTCATTTAGGTATATCTAATGAGATATAAATATTTACCCAATTAATTAGAGGGAGATATATTTCCCACCCATCTCATAATGATATCATTATTAAATTTTCTGAAAAATATAAATAATTCCTTAAAGGATAACCTGAGAAATAAAATGGGATTCTTAAATATCATTACACCATAAAATTTTCCATAAAATATCATTCCATGATTAAGGAAATAAAATCATAGTAATAATAGTGATAGAAACATAACCCTATATAAGAGCGTCATATAAGATAGAAAATAATTTTGTTAAAACACATGAACATAGTTCGTGAAGTAATTTTGATTTTTCTTAAAAATTGTTTTCTTTTCTAAAAATGTCAGAATATTTTAAAAGAAAAATTTTAGTTAAAAACAATAATGAAATAGTGTAGAGGATTTTTCATGTAAATAAATCATCATGATAGAATAATAAATCCATTCATTCCATATAATTTTGAAAAATAATTCTCTTCTTACTTTTTTCTAAAATGTAGAAAAATACCTCATATGGTAATCAAAGGAAGAGTACTTCCATAACCTAAAATAAAAATCAATAATGAAAAAAATGACTTCTCAACATACATAGAATAATATTAAACATTTTATTAAAATAGTTTTTAGAAATCATGGACATGGACCATGAATATAACCCTAGTAAATACATAAGAGAACCAAATCATTGGTAAAAATGTGATTTCCAAATTATCCCTTACTTTTAAGTCTGATTTCATCCGTATGTGTCTAAAACTTCTCTTCCTCAGCATGCCACCTTTAAATATCCTCTTATGGGACTAGAGATAGTTTTTTGAGAAAACCAAAACCTCTAGAATGTATATAAGTAAGTTTAGAAAAGAAATGGCATGGGTTAGCTTAGCATGAAGGATCAAAATGTAGTGAATAGGAGGGGGAAGAGGATACCATTTATAAGAGAGGATGGGGAAAATTTAGGAAACTCAAAATATAAAATTATTACAAAATAATATTCAGTTTAAAAATGTCGAAAACTCATTTCATTTGATGTTAAGATGAGGATTGTTCTAAATAATCTAATACAATAGGTTTTGGATATGTTTTTGTCTCATATTTAACCTTATCTTTTATCATTGACCTTTAATTAACTAATTTATCACTTACCATTCCTTGTTTTATATTCATATTATATGAATAATATAGTTAATATAACATTCCAATATAACCTAAAGTGGTTAATTAATGACATTTTCATAATTACCTAGGTTATATGGATGAATTGTATTTTTTAGACTATTATATCATTTAATAAAATATATTTGTTTTAAAAACTAATTTATGTCAATTTCTATAAAAATTATATCATGACTTTTTAAAAATCCATAACAATTTGATTATTTTGAAAAAAAAACATCATTAACTCAAATATAACAAGTCATAATCATCCATAAATTTTTTTATGGCATAGAAACATTCAAAATAAGTTTATTTTAATATTTAAAATAACATTTATTTAAATAATTCATTAATAAGGTAATGAAAACATCATCATTGTGTCATAAATAAATTTATATATTTGTTGTCTAAAAATTATATATACAATATATTGATATAGAAAATATTTTTATCTTTATAATGACTATTTATAGATATAGATATTAGTTATATAGCTCTATACTAAAATAAATTTATTAAAAGATATATGTATAGGTTATAAGTAACTTTACATTAAATTCTTTCTTATAAAATTTCATTTTTGCATCCATCTGAATCCATGGGGTACCAAAATAAATCTAGAGATTCTTATGAATATAAAAATCTCATCTAAAATCATGTTTTTTAATAATTAATAACTTTCAAAAGAATGACTTGTGATTATGTCCCATTTAAAAGTAAAATTACATCCAATAAACAACATAGGAATTAATGATAAATATATAATCCAATTACACATTAAATCCAATTTAAATGGTAATCTAATTATAAAAACAAATTAGATAAATAGGCAGTTTGGAATTAAAATGCCGTATTTTTCATTATGCATTAAAATTTCATCTTTATACAAAAAAATAAGAAAATAATTTTTATGCCCAAATTTGTAATAATAAAATTAATTAGTCTAATGTAACTTATAAAAGTGTCAAAATTTTATTTAAAATTGGTTCCCAATCAAAATGCGGTAAAACTGCATTTTTTTTTTGAAAAATACTTCTTTTATCTGAAAAGTTGATTTTGTTCTCATATCATGTTCTAAAAAATGTTAATATAAATTACAAAATTATATAAAAATCAAATTGTGGTCAATACTATTCATAAAATGTAGTTTAAATCTCATTAAATAAATATATTTTATTAATATTTTTTTGTTTAGTGAAACTCTGTATCACATAGAACACATGCTATAGAGGAAGGTCACTCTTGCGTGTAACGCAATCCATGTATGTGTTGTGTGTATTGAAATCTTCCTTTGGTGTTTCATATTTTAACAACCAAATGTTTTTCAATGGAAATTCCCTTCTCATAAGTATGTCATAAAATCAAATGAAAACACAACATAATGAACTAAAATGTGCTAAGTGAGCTTTAAACATAGGTTGCACACTTCTGTGTTTAGAATTTCCAAAATCTAGCATACATGGTTGTGACTAGTAAGTTATTTGGATTCTGATAAGAAAAACATAATTTTTGGTTTATAGTAACCTAACTATATGAATTTTATAATACCCTTATGAATAGTAATATACTTTAATGAATAGTAACCTTACCTATGATTGTTTTAAAATAATATTCATGTTAAATTATGTTGTACTTGTTTTTTAGAAAAAGTAAACGAATGTTTTAAAACTGTGTTTTAATAATAAATTATAATTTTAAAAAAAATATATTAAATTAATCATATTTAGATAATTATTTTTGTAAAATGGACTTAATTTTTGGATTCTACACATTGAAAAGTTGATACGTTGACTTTTTGGGTTTTTTATGAAATTCCTGATTTTTTTGAATAGTAAAATCCAATAATTGACAATAAATGAAAAATAAGGGATTAATTGATTAATTGACGATGATCTATTCATGTAATCCCAATTCATTTGAAGTAACATGCATTTATAACTATTTGTAGTAATTTAATACTTAATATTCCTTGTCTTGGGAAAAAATAAATAACTAATGATTAAAAAATCATGAAAACCCTCCTCCCATCCACTATAAATACCACCAATTCTTACCTCTTCTCTGCACTTCTCTCAAGCCTTGTTCCTTTCCAATATTTAGCCCAAATATCTCCCCATGCTCCTCCCTCACGTCCATAATCCCCTAGCATCATAGAAATACCAAAACCTATCCACTTAAGAGGTTCTCATAGGAGGAAGTTTCAAGAGGTAAATTTTTCTTTCTAATTCTTCATTTTCTTTTATGTTATTTTATTTTTGTTTCCTTCCTCACCTCCCTTCACCAAAATATAATGATAGCACCAGTAACATATATGTACTAGAATTTTTTTATTATAATGGGATATTTCATTATCGTCTTTCTTTTTTACACCTTTTATTTGAAAGGAATGAAAGAACTGTTTAAGATGTGCTAATTTTGCGCATTCAAGGATAATGGTTAATTAATTTCTATTATCATCATTAAATATGGTCATGAAGCCCTTTTGTTATGGTTGAACCAGATTATATATATATATAATATATATTTTTTATTCTATAATATTTTTTTACCAATGGTATTACGTTATAAATCAAAACATGTTCTTTGTAATCAAACCCACTAATTAACAAAAATGGTTGTCACGTTGGTTTTATAAAATAGTTCGACCTAACTCTAAGCAACCAAATTAAATTTAAAACATTGAAATCTTCTGTATGTTCAATATTATAATATAACTTCAATTCTATATAACCAATTTCATCTTATATGTTTATCCCAACATAACTATAAGTGAACTTGTCATTAAAATCAAATAAACAAACGAGCCCAAAAAATGAAATTGAGCCTCATAACCAATCAAAACTATTATGAATGAACATAAAATCATTATACAAAACCAATTACATATACAAGGTGTTTTTTAGTTTTTAATTAATACACCAAAATGGTTTATTAGTGTCTTTAATAACATGTGGATAACACCAACATATTTAAGGTAAGGGATCCTCCCCATGTCATTTTTTTAAGATTGTCCACTATGTTATTCAATTTTATGTGGGATCCCTAATGATTGGATATTATTATCCACCTTCCATATAATTCCCTCATGATTTATTATTTATTATAAACCCCATTTACTCTCAAAAAATCCCTTTTAGGTATACTCGATACCATGCCAATAATTCGTAATGAATTCTACCTAATCCTTTACCCCTTTGAGATTTTCTATCTTTCTTTTTTCCCAAATGAAGTTTCCCTTTTTTATTTAAAAAATATACATATTATTTATATGCTCCAACTCATGTTGAAGGATCCATCCCTCATTCTATTTTTAGGATGTACATGTTTTTAGTGATTCCTTCATCGATGCTACTGACAAACCATTGTGATATAAGAGAACATCCCGAATTATTACCCAATTTCAAGTGTTCCATGTCTTTTTTTAAGCCAAATCTTTCTATATAAAATCACAATTTATATTTTTAAAACCATATTGGTTCACTTCTGGTTTTATATAAAATATTTTTCTCATTTCTATTTTAAAATATCTATAGTATTTTCCTTAAAACCGCACAAAATGTTTTAATGCTAAAATATCTGAAATACATTTCATAAAAGTTGCGACACATTTTTGACATCATGTACCATGATATATACCTATTTAATTTCTATTTATAAATATGTTCCTCATCGAAAAGTTCATGATACACCCATTAGTTATTCTTTATGTCATGGTTGTGGTACATAATTCTTTCCATGGGTAACCTTATGTTTATGTATGTTTGATTATGTATGATTATTGTTGTGCCAAGATTATTTATATGGTAAGATTATTAATGAGAATGTTGAGATGGGTGTGACCAGATAGTTCTCTAATGCATTGTGTAAGTTTATGTCTCTTGGGATGTGATGTGAAATGGGATTGGTGGTTATCCTGGACCCATACTAAAATGGGAATGAGGATTGGCAGTTAGACATGACCCGTAATAAATAAATGACTTATGATTCTTCCACATTTATATGATTACATGTTTATATGATCCAACACTTATATGAAATGATTTTATATGTTCCATGATTTTTTATCATTATGTCATGCCTCCTAAATCATGTTCTTATGATGTATCCTTATTTTCATTCCCTAACAGGGAATTTTAGCTCATCCCATAGTTCATATGTTCCCTAGGGTAACCAATGCAGATGTAAGGGATCAAAGGAAGATAGGATATCTTTATAGAGATTGAATAACAAATTTGTTTAGCCCTGTGTTTTTTGTTTTATGTACATAGTCTTCCAAGATTCTAGACATTACGATCCTTGTCTTGTACTCTGATGTATAAGTATACATAAAATCATGTAAGATTTTATATCAATGTTTTGGGTCACTATAGTTGTTATTAGAGGATGGTATAGTTATTTTTAGAGATTTGGAATAGATAACGATAGTGAGAACCATAAGGAAGAGAAGAAGTATAATAAAACATCCCAAAATTTTTGTAATTATTGAGAAAGTGGGTTCTCAAGAAAATACATCCCTTTCTAGATACATGTAGGTATAGGTGGCTCTAGCACCGATGTTCTTGGGAGGGAAAACTCTTACAAGGAGTATTGGGTTTGACTCTGGGTATCCTGGTACATGACAACGGGCCTTGTTGGACTCTTGTTTACAACACTCCTATGTGATATGCGTTGGTAGATTAATGATCTTAGTACAAACCATTATTAAGGAAAAAAACCCACATAAGAATATATGTCACTAAATAGACTTAGGATAACCTGGATTTAAACCTGAGGAATCCCAAGTTAGGATGTACTTATTATTTATAATTTTACCTTTTATGTTCAAATTTTACTTTTTTATGCTCAATAGATATGTATTCAATACCTCTAATTATAAGTTTTTTTTCTTAATTGAGTGAAATAGAAGAACATGCTCCAACTACCCATGTTATAGGAAATGTGAAGATTTACATTATAATATGCCAAATATGATTGGAGTGGGTGCTCAAAACCTCATTAAAGTACTTGATTAGGTGGCTTGAGTTATGAATAATTACTTGAGTCATACTAAATACCCTCATACTCCATGGAAAGAGCCTGTTTTTGTAGAATTATTCATGATGAAAAGGCCTCCCATGTTTAGAGGATCTTCAAATCACATCCTCACAGAATACTGGATTAACTCCGTTGAAAATATATTCTTCATCCTTCAGTTCTTGGAAGAAGAGAAGGATGTACTTGTAGTTTATCATTTTTATGGGGAAATAAATTAGTGGTGGACACTGATCTTGAATAAAAAGTATGAAGAATAAATTGATTCCACAGATTGGGAGGAATTCAAGAGGATGTTTTCAGTGAATATTTTCCTTAAACTCTTTGTATCATGATGGAATGAGAGTTACTTAGACACAAGAAAAAGGAATATGAGTTTTTTAGGGCATATGATGAAAACATTAAAATGATTTTAATGTATCCCTCTGGCTCTGTCATGATAACTGAAATCCTGGTGGATCACTTCATTAGTGGACAAAAGCTGAGTCTATGAAAAATGTTGGCGATTGGAGACATCAATATTTATGAGGATATTTTCAATTGTGCCCTCAAGGATGAAATGGATATTGTAGACTCTCAGTGGTCTCATGGGCCTAGTGACAAGAAGAGGAAATTAGAGAACATCATGGGTGGTTCATCAAAAAAATCTCCGGATGGAATGATGCCTGAATTTTCCCCTTGAAATAATTGTGTGATGAAGCATCATGGTAACTGTTTGAAGGGAACCAATAATTGCTTCAAATGTTGATTGTTTGATCATATGGCCAGGAACTACTAATGGGATATGAAAAATCTTGCTAATGTTGAAGAAGAAAGGAAGGTTCAGATCCACACTTATCCAATAGTGTATTGTTACAACTGTAAGGAGCATGGGTATTATACAAACAATTTTTCTAAGCTGAGGGTTGTTGGATGCAATCAAAAACAACCTCAAAGGCCACACAGATGTTATTATGCTATCACTATAGTAAAGGTGGAGCCAGACAATAATGTTGTGATAGGTATTCTAGTTATTAATTCAAGAAAAGCAATTGTACTATTTGATTCGGGTTCTACACATTCATTCATATCATTCCATCATTATAGAACTATTCAAAAAACACCTCAAAATATAGAAGAAATGTTATATGTGAGAAAAAAAATGGGGAAATCGTTGAATCCATGGTTTATAACTTCTCCCAATATAACATTTGTGGACTGAACCTCTTTGAAAATCTCTTCTTACATCCTTTATTGGAGATCGACGCAATCTTGGGAAAGGATTGGATATCTTTGTACAAGGCTGACATCAACTATTTAGAAAGGGAGATTACTCTTCACATCTTGAAACATCCTCCTATTCATTACAATTGTAAGGAAGAAAATAAGTCTCCTTTAGAATCTTCATCTCAAGCATGGATATTTTTTTCTTATGAGAAATAATTTCTAGCTCAAATGATTGAGATAATGGAGAGAATCATGCTTAAATACATTCCCATCTTGAGGGATTACACTAATGTATTCCATGAAGAGTTTCCTAGTCTTCCTCCTGACTGAGAGGTTTAGTTATCAATTGATATTATTCTTATATATTTACTTATAACAAATACACCATACAGAATGGATATCGTAGAGCAGCAATTACTAAAAAAAGCAGTTACAGGAGAATATGGAGTAGGTTTTTATACGTCTAAGTGCCTCACCTTGGGGTGAATATGTCATATTCATCAATAATAATGATGGATCAATGCACCTCTGAATTCATTATCGTGAGATCAATAAAATCATGACAAAGAAAAAGTATCCCCTAACATGGATATATGACTTGTTCGATCATCTTTGTGTGGACAATTATTTTTCTACGGTGGAATTTCGGTCAGGAAATCATCAATTAAATGGGAGGAAGAAAGATATTCCCAATAATTCCTTTCACATGAGGTATGGAAACTATGAGTTCATAGTGAATCCCTTATGACTCACTAATGCTCCAGCAATTTTCATGGATTTATTGAATAGATTCTTTAGATATTACCTTGAAAACTTTGGGGTAGACTTTATTGATGATATTCTAATATACATCAACAACTAGGTGGAACCTGATTAGCATTTGAATACTAGGTTAAATACTTTATGAAGGGATATGTTTTATTAAAAGTACAGTAAATGGGAGTTTTGGATGGGGAATTACCATTCATGGGGAATGTTATCACCAACAAAGGGATATCTATGGACCCTTCCAAGACGAAGGGAATTGAAGAGTGGCCCAGAACAAAATCTGTAATGGAGATCTATATCATTTTGGGTCATGCTAGGAATCATCGAAGATTTTTGGGGAACTATTAATGATAGTCAAACACAATGAAAAAGCTAACTGGATGGGGGTAATGTTTTTCTGGATTGAAGAATGTAAGATAAGATTCAAGGAGTAAAGGGAAGGCTGGTCACTGCACATGCACTCATATTACCAAAAAGTGGAGAATGTTTTGTGATATATAGAGATGCTTCAACGAAAGGATTCAGTTGTGTAATCAGTAAAAAATGATGATGTGATAGCCTATGACTCACTACAAGTGAAGATACATGAGAAGAACTACCTGATGCATGATTTAGAGTAGGCTGCCATGCTTTTTTCCTTGAAGATCTGGTGACACTGCCATTATGGTGAGAAGTGTGACATATACATGGTCCAATGTATCATACTGTATATATTAACACAAAATGATCTCATCATGCATCAAAGTAGATGGTTAGAGATAATCAGGGTTTATGACAGCTCTATTCACTATCATCATGGAAACACGTACAAGGTGGTTGATTCTCTACACAGAAAAAACCCTGCTACTCTATCTCTGATACAGATTGAGATAGACCCTATCTTTATAGATATAAAAAGGATGGATTCTAAAATCACATGGGTAGGGGATACATCATACCATACTCAAATTATTGAACAACAATCCATTCATGATAATATTAAGGAAGCACAAAGGGATGACATGGAGTTACAAAAGACGGTGAATGCAGTAATGGGAGGGAAACTGTAAGACTTCCATATC
Organism: Viscum album; assembly: GCA_963277665.1. Lineage (NCBI taxonomy): Eukaryota > Viridiplantae > Streptophyta > Magnoliopsida > Santalales > Viscaceae > Viscum > Viscum album. Next base: position 362,354,236 of record OY728148.1, on the reverse strand, counting down.
GATGATGATGGTGAGATTTGGATTGGAATGAGACATTGTGTTCCTTCCTCGCATGGGATAAGGAAAGTGTTATTAGAAAATTCACATAGCTCAACATTCTCTATCCATCATGGGTGTACCAAGATGTACTCTGATCTCCAAGAATAGTTCCAGTTGAATAACATGAAGAAGGAGATTGTGGAATATATATAAAGATGCTTGGTATGTTAGAAAGTTAAAGTATAGTGAAAAATTACAAAGGGATGATGCAACCATTTCCTTTAATGGTGCGAAAATGGAAGAATGTCACTAAGGACATTGTCATGGGTCTCCCGAAGACTTTAAGGGGAAATAATGTGATATGGGTTGTGGTAGACCGACTCACCATGGCTTCCCATTTTATCACAATTTGGGAAGACCTATAGCTTAGAGAACTTGAAAAAAAATTATGTGAAAGATGGGGTGAGACTTCATGGTATTCCACTCCCAATTATACTTGATCATTAACCAAGGATCATATCTAAATTTTGGGGGATTCTTCAACATTATTTTAATACTGAACTAATTATCAGCATGACCTATCATCCCCAAACTGATGGACAATTTGAAAAGACTATTCAGATGATTTATGATATTCTAAGAGCCTGCTCTATATATTTCAAAATTGGGTGAGATCATCATCTCCCATTGGTTGAGTTCTCATACATCAGTATGTTCCACTCGAGTATTCACATGGATCAGTATGATGCTCTGTGTAGAAATTTATGTAGAACTCCAAACTATTGGGATGATGTTGGAGAACTAAAGTAACTTGGACCTGATCTTGTGAAAGAGATGTCAAATAAGGATTAATTCATCTAGTAAAACATCAAAGCTTCTTAGAGTTGGAAAAAGATCTATGCTGACAACCATCAAAGGGACTTGGAGTTTTACAATGGAGATAAAGTCTTTCTTCGAATATCACCATAGGAGAGAGTAATGTGGTTTGGAAAGAAAGAGAAGCTATGCCCATGGAACATTGGACCCTTTGAGATCCTTGACCACATAGGAGCCATGGCCTATCGGCATTCATGTCCATCAAATATGGCTCGAGTTCATGATGTGTTTCATGTATCATTCTAGAGGAAGTATATAACTGATCCCTCGCATTTACTGAACTCATAGGTGCTGTAGTTCGAAGATGATCTCTCTTATGAGGAGCATCCAATGAAGTTTCATGATCAAAAAGATAAATTTATATGCAATAAGAAAACCCACCTTTTCAAAGTGTTCTTTATGATCCAGAAGTTTCATGAAGCTCTGTGGGATCCAGAGGATGAAATGAAAGAGAAGTACACTCATACGTTTACGGCTTAAAATGTAAAATGAAATTTTGAGGGTAAAATTTCATAAGGGGGGAGAATGTAACGACCTAATGTTTTTTTGATGAAATTTACATTCTCATATGTGTGTAATAAAATCTAATGAAAACACAACATAATGATCTACTAGGTGCTATGTGACCTTTAAAAAGAGGTTTCTTACATATGTGTTTGGAATTTCAAAAATCTGACATACATAGTTTTGACCAGTAAGTTATTTGGAGTCCGATAATAATAACTTAATTTGTTGATGAATAGTAATGTTTTCTTTTGAATAGTATCATACCCTTATGAATATTAATATACTCTAATGTATAGTAACCTCCAATATTATAGTGTTAAAATAGTATTCATTTGAAATTATGATGTACATGTACTTTTGAATAAGTAAATGAATGTTTTAAAACTGGTTCTTAATAATAAATTATGATTTTAATTAAATATAAAAATAATCATATTTAAAAAAATTATTTTTGAAAAATTGACTTCATTTTTAGATTCTAGATGTTGATAAATGGTTAGTGTAAATTTTTAGGATTTCTATGACATATTTTAATTTTTGTTGAATAGTAAAATCCAATAATTCACAATAAATGCTAAATAATGTATTAATTGAGTCATTAATGAAGACCTGCCGATGTAAGCCCAATTGGTTCAAATTAAAATGATATTATTACTATTCATGGTCATGGAATACCTACTATTCATTGTCCTGTGATGAAATAATAAACTAATGATTAAGAAATAATGTATACTCTCCTCCCCTCCCTATAAATTCCACCCATTCTTACCGCTTCTCTTCACTCCTCTCAAGCCTTGTCCCTTGCCAATATTCTACCCAAATATCTCCCCAATATCATCCTCCATGTCCAAAATTACCTATCCCCTTAAAAATACTAAAATGTATCCCCTTAAAAGGTTCTCAAAGGAGGAAGTTTCAAGAGGTAAATTCCTCTCTCCAATTCCATCTTTTCTTTTATGTTATTATCTTTTTGTTAATTTCCTCATCTCCCTTCACCCAAATAGTATGATAACTCTTGTACAATACATGTAATGTATTGTTTTAATTATAAAGGTATATTTAATTATCTTCTCTATTTTCACCACATTTTATTTGAAAGGAATGAAAGCACCGTTTGAGACGTGCTAATTTAGCACCTTGATGCACAATGATTTATCAATTTCTATTATCATATTCAAATCTGGTCATTATAAAAAATTTCTTATGGTTGAAAAAGATTATATATATGTGATATATACTATTTTAATTTTTTTTACACATGGTATTAATTTTTAAATCAAAACATGTTCTTTGTAAAAAAAACCCACCAATTAACAAAAACAGTTCTCGGTTTGGATTTATTTAATAGTTCAACTTCACTCTATGTGACCAAATTAAAATTAAAATGATGTAATATGTTGTATGTTTCCTAATATAATATAACATCATTTCTAGACAACCACTTATATCTTACATTTTAATCCAAACATGAATATGAGTGAAATGGTCATTAAAATCAAGTAAACAAACAAGACCGAATAGTGAAATTGAACCTCATAACCAATAAAAAGAGTTATGAATGAACATAAAATTACTATAATAAACCAATTAAATATATAAGGGGTTCTGAAATTATTAATTAATAAACCTAATTGTTTATTCAGGTCATTAATAACTAGTGGAGAACGCGAACAAATTTATGTTAAGGGGTCCTCCAAATTTCACATTTATTTCAAGATTGTACTCTATGTTATTCCATTTTATGTGTGATCCCAAGTGATGGGGTATTATTTCACAATTTACCAATACATTAATAGTGATTTATAATTTATTATAAACCCTATTCTTTCTAAACAAATACCTTTTAGGTATACCTGATACCACACTAATAATCTATAATTAATTCAACCAGAACCTTCTTTACTCCTTCGATGTTATATATATTTCTTTTTACCCAAATTAAGTTGTCTTTTATATTTATGTAAAACTTATACATAATTTTTATATGATCCAAAATCATGTTCCAAGATCCCTAGCTCATTCTATTTTGTGAATATACATGTTTTTAGTGATTCCTAACTCGATACCCCTCGATAAGCAATTATGTTTTAAGGGAATTTCTTAAATTCTTACCCAATGTCATATATAATATATCATATAATTTATACCACCATTGTCTTAATAAAATTGGTATTTTTATTAGGATAACCATCTTGGTTCAGTTGGGGTTTTATATAATAGATTTTTCTCTTTTCTATTTTAGAAGCTCTATTGGATTTTCCTTAAAACCACACAAAATGTTTTAATGCTAAAATTTACAAAATAAATTTCTTAAAAGTTTTCACACATTTTTGACATCACAAATCATGATATATGGATATATTATTTTCATGTATAGTTATTTTATTTTAGGAACACCTTCAGGATACGCCAGCGGGTAAAGAATTATGTTAGGGTTGTTGTACTTAATTCATTCCATGTGTACCGTTATCTTTATGTTTGGATGATTATGTATGATTATTGGCATGGAAACATTATTTATGTGGAAAGAATATTAATGAAAATTTTGATATGGGTGCACATATATAGCGCTCTAATGTATTGGGTAACGTTAAGTCTCATGAGATGTGATGTGAAACGAGATTAGCAGTTATCCTTAACCCATACTGAAATGGGAAACTGGATTTGAGGATAGCCTTGACCCATACTAATGAAATGTCTTATGATTCTACTGCATTTATATAACTCCATGTTTATATGATGCCATGCATATATGATATTATGTCATATGTTCCATTCTTTGTTATCATTATTTCATGCCTTTTAACTAATGTGATTAAGATGTATCATTATGTTCATTTCCTTTATGAGATTTTTAACTCATCCCTTTGTAAATATGTTCACCAAGGTACCCTATATAGATGTAAGGGCTCAAAAGATATTAGGAGATCATTATAGATATTAAATAATGAAATTATTCTTTGGCCCCATGTTTTATGTTTTATATACCTAGTATTCCAAGACATTTGAATTAATGATATTTTTCTTGTAATCTGATGTATAATTATGATAAAAACCATTTAATGTTATATATAAAATTCTTGGGTCGCTATACGTATAATGTAATCCAAACATAGTTCCCGTATAAATTGATCAACAATCTATACTCATTGTTGTGTGAAATGAATTCTATAAAAAAGATCTTGAAATTGTGTACAACACAAGCCAAGAATAGTGTTATGTATACTGATATCTAATACGATGTTGTGTATAGAGAAAGATAATATTGGTGTAGCGTACGACATAAGACATCAAGGACAATAAAATAATCTGTATAAAAAAATATCAGGTTTATAGATTATACTACCCTTAAAATAAATTTCACCCTTAAAATTTATCGTGCTTATAAATGGTTTTCTACTGGAAAGATAATTTAATTGAAAACCACTTCGTAAAAATGGATAATGAAACGTCACGTTAAAAAAGAAATTTGAAAACATAATGGTTACCCAATGTAACTCATCATTGGGTTTCCACATAGGAGAACATAGGTTGTAAGTGAAAAGATTGATATGGAAGAGAAGTATAACCACCATGTTCTGATGGATAGTGATAGAGAATAAGGTTTGGAGAATGTTAACTACTAGAAATCCATATAATTGTGATGATTTAAGTGACCATATTATTAATAGGATAATATTTCATAGGGATAACATTATCTATTTCATGATCATTTTCCTAATGTTGAGGAATTTTGTAGTGAGTATAAATACATAATTGATTTTAGTACAATCTCATTGTTGGTCATTTCCCAAACTATTTTAAATTAATATCTTATTTATAGAAATGAAGATGAATTTTTCATTCATGAAGTGTTATCATTTTATGAGATAGAATGAGAGTTCATTCCAACTATCTTAACAAAAAGGATAGAACATGTTTTCAAATATGCATGTGTCTAACTATAGAGTGGTAAAACAATAATTGTACAAACATTAACTAAAATATAAATTATACTATCCATATATGGATAATGTTAGAATCCTTCCAAAAAACTGAAAAATATGACACTTTAGAAGGATTTGAATTAAATTGACTTAACATTCGTCTTTCATATCTCATTTTCCAGTTCTTGGTTCTCACATTCTAATAATTTTAATTCCTTAATCATGTATTCTCTAGAAACATGATAATAATATGAATTACCATAAATCCTTAGTTAAAGCATGCATTCTATTAAAATTATCTTTTTCCAAACCTCAAAAATACCAAAAAATATATATACTCAAACCACGATATCACTTTGTCCTTATATCATTCATCATATCATTAATACTATCGAAAATATCATTATCTCCATATCCATTCATTTTGCGCATATCTAGTGCTTTCCAAAAATATTTCAATCACTTTTCATGGTTCCATGAACCATATAATTATGAAATTCCAAAATATACCAATACATAGACATTCCAATATCCCATAATTCTATAAATGAGATTCTGCAACACAATTTTTCAGAATCCCATTACATAATCACATTATCATTTCACTACTTATTTTTCATACTCCACATCACCAATATTGATTCCATATGACTGTCTATTGTTTTTTCCATAAGTGGTTTCTTACTTTGATCATCATTAACCTTTGTATATGGGAATTTGTTAGCATAATTCACCATTTCCTTGCACTTGTAGTATTGAAGTGTTGGTGGTGAATTCTTTGTTGTCTTTTCTCTATTCATATCATTAGAATACTTTTCCCCATTACTTCAGCACTCAACTTCTCGATGAACTTATTTTCAACAATTGAAAAATTATCTAGTCCCTTTAATACAATCTCCACCATGGCTATTTCAACACACTGAGAATATAGAAACATTCATCCTCTATCACCATTGTTTGTAGATTTTTTCTTAAACTATATCTTTCTTTTCTTATCAAACCCATGATTCGAATATCTAACCAGAACTTCCAGTTATACTGTGAGATCACAACTCAAAATCTCTTTATTGATACTAAATTCTATTATATCTAACTCCCTTCAAATAATTAGTTTTAAGACACTGATTAATTGATCAACTTTACATATAGGTTGGATGATTAATCTAAAATCATACATTGAAAGTCTTGAAAAATTAACCTCATATGTAACAATAGATTCATCATTATTTTCTTCATCTGAAGGAACTCATTTACCATAATTATTCTAAGAATATGAGGGAGGTACATATTGAACAATATGATCTAGATCTCTTCCAATTCCATGGATTCAATTTCATCTTGACTCCTTGTATTCTTATTTAGAGTCCACCACTAGTCTGTTTTACCTTCTATATGATAGATATCCCAAATTCCCTTTTCATGATACAAATAGTGAATGATAGAAAATATCTTTTTAATAGTACTGATCCATTTTTTGTCAACAAGTGGATCGGAAGACCCACTAAAGAGGTTAGACATTTCCTCATGAATTATTCAGTAGAAGGTTGTTCCCTTCTCTACTCATTTGGAATTATAGAATGATTCACATCTTGTGTAATTATAGATATAAGAATATTCATTCCATCTCCCATAATATTTGGTTTTTCATAAGGACAATCATTGTGTTTCCCAGTGCATTGATCATTTTCATGATTTTTTCAGGTTCCTTCAATTATCTAAAACCCAGAAAGAACAACGTGAGAGGAAAAAAGCATACTAGAAAACAACATTATCACGTGGTAATACTCTCAAAATATAACATGTTATGTTTAATATTATGTTATTCATGATTGTTCCAATAATTATAGGACTGTAATCTATAGTAAGAAATATCGTAGGGACATCCCAAGACATACCATAGAAATATCTCTAGGGATATCACTAAAGGTTTCGCATCCTAGTTTCCAAAGGTTGGCTCACCCTTCCCTCTGATACCAACTGTAGAGACCCAAGCTTAAGGTACGTCAAAATTACATTTATTTTGCAGAAAAATTTAATACATGACACAAAAAGATGCCCAAAGATCATATTTTCTCAGTATATTTGGAAACTCAAAAAATAATCTTTTAATCATCATGGAAGATCTTTAACATCTCCCATAATAATCTTCACCTTTTTTTTCCTAACAAAAACAATTCATTATATCCTATTGAAAAGAAAACACAAAAAGAGTGAGCTTAGTTTGTCAGTTAGGGTAAACTTGGAGAACATAATAAAAACCATAAGTATTTGAACATTAAAACATGAACATAATGTTTAAACCTCAAAATACTGAGTCATGAAATAAATCATGGAAGTACTTAAGGAATGAATACTAATGAAAAATTAACCATGATAGAATAAAATTGGAATAAAACATGTAATTATGGAAAAATAAGATGCACATAATATTATTTTCACAGTATACAAGGCATTCTTACCAAGTCCATCATGGTGGAGAATGTTCATTCCTAAATCGGGTTTACTTGTTGTTCCAGCCATGCATTACTGAACCACATTTACATTCAATTTCGTTGATGTCTAACTCATGAGATATAAATATATACCCAATTAATTGGAAGAAGATATAGGTCCCACCCATATAATAATGCAATCATTCTACGTGTTCCAAAAAACATAAATCATTCATTGTGGCATAACCCATGAAATAAACTGGGTTTCGTAAATATCATTCCATCATAACATAATCCATAAAAGATCATCCCATCATTAATGAAATAAAATAATAGTGATAATAGGGATAGAAACACAAACCTATTTATGACCTTCATCTTAGATGGAAAATAATTTTGGGAAAACCCTTGAACATAGTTCTTGAGAATAATATCCTTGCTTTTTGAAAAATGTATTCTACTCCCAAAGTACCATTAAATTTTAAAAGAAAATATTTAGGTGAAAATAATCATGAAATACTGTAGAGAAAGATTTGTGGAAATAAGGCATCATGAAATTGTAAAAAATACATTCATTACTTATAAGTTAAAGAACATTATCATTGTACTTTTTCGGATTGTAAAAATCACCTTGTTTTGTAAACCAAAGAAACATTCCTTCCATACCATATAGTAAACAAATTATAGAAAATATTGAATCTAAAAGTAAATAAAATAATAGTAAAAATTTTATGAAAAAATTATTTAATAATCATGGACATGGATGATGAAAATATCCTTAGTAAATACTTATGTGTTAAAAAAAACTCAGATAAAAAACACATTGTAAAATTATCCCTTACCATAGGTCTAATTTCTTATGTATGTGTCTGAAACTCCTCTTCCCCATCATGCCTCCTTTAAATTTTCTCCTAGGGGAATATAGTTGGTATTTTGAGAATACCAACACCACTACAATGTAACTAGGGAAGTTGAGAAGAGAAATGGGAAGGATTTAGTCAAGCATGAACAAAGAAACTGGAGGAATATAAGAATGAGGAGGTACCCTTTTATAAGAGAGAATAGGGGCACTTTAGGAAAATTTAAAAATATAAATTTATTACAAAATAATTTTCCATTTAAAATGGTCCAAAAGTCATTTAATTCGAAGGATATATGATTATTGTTTGAAATAATCTCAACAAATAGGTTTTAATCTAGTTTAGGTCTTAAATTTGACATTATTTTATAGATTTAATGCTTAGTTAACTAATTTAACTCTTACCATGTCTTATTATATATTTATACTATATGTTTAATATAGTTACAATAAAATTAAAATCATACCTGAAGTGGTTCATTAAATAAATTTTTAACCTTATCTATGTAATTAGGCACAATATTATAATTATAGAACTATTATATAATTTAATAAAATAGTATTTGTTTTAAAAGCTCATATATGTCAATTTTCATACTATTAATATTAGGCCTTTTTAAATATCCATAACAACTTGATTGTTTTGAAAAAAAACATCAATAATTACATTATAAAAAGTCAAAATCATCCATAAAATTCAGGTATGATATAAAAATGTTCACAATAAATTTATTTTAATATTTTTATTCACATTTATTTTAATCATTCATTAATAAGGTAATCATTACATCATCATTGTGTCATAAATAAATATATTTATTTGATGTCTAAAATTTATAAATAAAATACCATGACGTATTAAATCATTTTTTTATTTTTAATTAATATTCATAGACATAGTGATCAGTTATATAACTATATATTAAAATAAATTTAGTAAAAGATATTTGTTTAACTTATAATTATCTTAAATTTATTTTAATTCTTATAAAATGACTTTTTCACATCCAAATGAATCCATGGGGTCCCAAAATCAACAGAATGATTCCCATGGTTGGAAATATCTCATCCAAGAGGATTAGGGGAGGTTTTAGGTTTTTATAATATTATTAAAATATTATGTTTTTACCCTCATTTAATATATTTACCCTTTAACCATGGTCAAGAAAATAATTACTGAAGTTAATATTCATAATTTCTAAAAATAAAATGTCCCTATTTACACAATTTGAAGCTTATAATTCCAAATATGGAATCTGTTCTTCAAAATTAAAAACATAGAAGTTGCATTAATTAATATAATATTATTTCTCATTGTCAAAACCAAAATGATGGATTTTCAAAAGTAATAAATATCAAAATATTTAGATGATTTTATGTCCAATATAAAAGTTAAATTACATCCAATGACCCAAATTAGATTAAATGATAAAATTTTAATCCCATTAAACTTTAAAACCAATTAAAAAAATAATCTAACCATATAAATAAATTTAATAAAAATTTCATTTTGAATTAAAATGAAGTATTTTTACAATTCATTAAAATTTCAATTTTATTAAAAAAAATTAAATTTTTATGCCTCGATTCCAAATTGGAAGCATTTTTTGTCAAATTTAACTTATTAAAGTGTCAAAAATTAAATTTTAAATTGGATCACATTCAAAAGGTGGTAAAAATAAATTTTTTGAAAAAATATTTATTTTATCTGAAAAATTGATTTTGTTCTCATATCATGTCCTAGGAAATGTAAAATGTGAATCATATTGTTATATAAAATTCAAATTGTGTTTAATACTCTTCATAAAGGCTAGTTTATATTCCATTAAATATTAATATTTTAATAATATATCATTTTTTTGTGAAACTATGTATCACTAACAATGTAAGCTATCAAGGATGGTCTCTCTTGTGTATAACACAAGCCAAGTCAGTGTTGTGTGTGGTGAATGATTCCTTTGGTGTTTCCTATAACATAATCCAAACATAGTTCATCTATACATCGAAGAAAAATATATAATCAGGGTTGCATGGAATTAATTCTATCAAAATAACCTGAATTTGTGTACAACACAAGGCAAGAATTTTGGTGTGTATATTATAAGCTAATACGGTGGTAAATATAACACTTGATAATATTGGTGTAGCATACAACAGAAGACATAAAAATATTAAAATAATATGTCTCATAAAATTGTGGGGTGTTGCTATTTTCATCATCACCAAGGTAACCGTTACTCATACAAATATACTAATTATCTTCATGTGTTTCCCTCTTGGGTCATTGATTTTAATAATGAACATTTATTCCACACTTAAATAACATAACCTTTGATAAGAACATTAGGAGGGCTATATTATCATCCATTTTTTGATGTTCTATTCATTATACCTTATATACATGTCCTCTGTTTCTTTCATTTCCATAGTCAAAAAAATTCTTTTTCCTCTAATACATTCACATAGGTGATTCATTCTACATTTTTTGACACAACTAAACCCGAATCATCTTTCATTCATGGTATACATAACCCGAACTGTCAGCAAAATCCTTCCTTCACATTCATTGGTGAGTCTGGGAGTTTGTTAAGGTATAGATTTTTAATCATGTTCTATGAAAACCAATTCAGCATGATCACAACGTCTCTCACCCAAGTGATCATCCCACTTGACTTATGATCATTAAATCTTCCATCACATTCAAAGCTAATCCATTTTCTTTTAGTTCCCCAATTATCCAAAAAAAATCAGAGTGTGACCATTACATATCATATCATAAAACCACATATTCATTAAATAACCTACTTAGAGGATATCTAAATGCACATGAGCCTCAACCCGGTTGGTGGGGACTCCTTGAGTGCATCTAGGCGACCCGGGATCAAATCCAAGAGGCATAATTTTTGGGTACTGTAGTAGTTCTATAGTATGAAATATTACAGTACTATAGTGAGTACTAAAGCAGGGACTATTTGGATCTTTAGATGCAAGTAATATTCCCTCGTTTGGGCCTTCAGGCCACTAATTTGGACCCTGAGTCCTTTAAGGACTTCAGGTCAGTAAGGTCTTCGGGCCACCTCAAGGCCTTTTGGCCACCTTAAGGCCATTTGGTAACCTTAAGTGCAGATGCAAACCAGAAAATCTACAAGGAAAAAGTTATAGAAGGAGGATGAGGAAGGGGCGTTCATCATAGCAGAATCTAAAACAGATTGCAAGAATGACTGGGTATGGAACCATCCATCAGAACAAGCATGTGCATGCATGGGAAAGCCTATCTGAATAGCCATGCAAAGGTGGAGAGATGATTTCACTATTAAGATGCTGTGGAGGAGATGTTCTTTGTTGTTAGACTAGGATGTATGTAATATTTGAAGCCTTCAGGTAATTAATTACTCTATGGACTATGGTCCATGTAATACTTTTGCCTACGGGCCTTGTAAAGGTACCACCTCACCCCTTGAAAGGTGGATTATCAAAATCCACAAAAATTAAGGCCTTGAATCCATTTAAGGATGTATAAATCAATGAAAATTACATAATCTATGACACCCTATGTTTATCCTAGGGTTTTCAATGTCACATTATATTTAAATCCTTCATGATGATTTGTGGATATTTTTGTGAAGACTCAAAGCATTTCCCATGGGAGTGATATACAAGGTGTGTTGTAAGGCTTGATTTCATGTATCAGATTCCCCCAATCTAGTCCCAGAACATTTTTTCAGTGTTGTTACCCCAAGTTACATATATGATAAATCCAAAACCACTCATAGTATCTAGAAAATGATGTATTGATAAGAATCCACTTACTCAAACCTTTATTAAAATTTGAATACATTTTCCTAAATATTAACTAATACTTATACATATCCTATGTAACATACCTAGTCGTATCCTTAGAAATATACCAAGGTATCTAACTAAAGTGTCCTCCACAAAGTTTAAAATAGTTGAAAAAACCATTCATTTGATACCAACTATAGATAACAATGCTTAACATAAAATGATATTACACAATTTTAGATGAATATTTAGTACATTACAAAAATCCAAGACCATGGATCATAATAGTTTAGTGTATTTGGAAACATGGAAACCAAATCTTTTATCTGGGTGGAATATCTTCAAAATCACCCAAAAATATCTCGACCTTTTGTAATTATACCTAAATTATTTTATAACCAACGGAAAGGAAACATAAGAAGGGGTGAACTCAAATTCTTAGTAAGGGTAAATATACGAAACGTGGAATCATAACATGAACAAAGTGTATGGAACATAATCATAACATTTGACAATCATACCCTAAATATTATAGATCATAATAATTATTAAAAATTCATAAGACATGTACAATAATATAATTAAGAGAATAAGTCATGATAGCACAACATTATAATAAAACAAGGATTTGGGGTAGACACATAAACATAAAACATGATTTCCATAGAATTCAAGGAATCACTATCAAGACCATATTAGTAGTATGTGTTTACTCCCTATACCATCATTGTTTTCATGTTTCACTCCCATGGCCATCATTATAACAGCCCGAGATTTTATGAAAAATATTATTTTTAATTTCATTAATGTCTTGTGTTGTATGCTACACTAAAAGGATCTTGCACAAAACACATCCTTGACTTGCCTTGCATTACACGCAATTGCGACCTTCCTCGATAGCGTGTGTAGAACGCAATAACGAGTTTCACTGAACAACAATATGCTATTAAAATAGTATTAAAACTAGCCGTTATGAATAGTAATAACCACTTTTTGAAATTTTGTAAATTTTAACTTTTCAAAATGGAATTCATTTTTGGTTTTTTAATATCAAAATTAGCTTAGGGTGAAATTTTGGTACTTTTCGGATAACTTTCATATTCTGATGAATAGTGAAAATTACAAAATTTTAATTAAAAAGAACTTTTAAATAGAAATAATTAATAGTGATAAATTATTAATTTGTGTGGTTTTAAAGTATATTTAGAATATATTTTTACAATTTAATACAATGTTGGTCATTGGATGTACTTTCACATTTAAACCAGTTATAAACAAGTGTCAATCTATTGATAGTTATTATCTCTTAAAAACACGCTATTTGTTTTGACGATGGGAACTAATTTTTAAATTAATTAATGCAACTGATATGTTCTGAATTTGGTAAAATAGACATCATTTTTGAATTCTTAATATCAAATATATATTAGGCATAATTTTTGGTATTTTTCTGGAAACTTTCATTTTTTAATGAATAGTGAAACCACTAAGTGGTAGTTAAAAAAAACTAATTTTTTTCATAAAACATAATTTTACCGCTTCTGTGAGTGGAATTTCAAAAATCCGAGAGACATTGTTAATATCAAGGACTAAAATGTGGTTCAATGAGATGAAAATAATTTTTGATGAATAGTAACTTTTTACTTTTTTTACCACGGTTAAAAGTAAATAGGGTAATTAAGGGTAAAAATGATATTATTATTACCATAACACATGTCCTAATTCTATTGGATAAGTTCAATTCGACCAAAAAAAACCTTAGGAATAACATATGACCATTTAGGCCCACTTGGATTAGATGAGGACATTTATTATTAATTTATTTAAAGAAGGGTTAAAATAGTTAAAATTAAAGTTTAATAAGTATAGCATTTTTAATATAAGGTTATACATAATATAAATTCAACTATAAATATTAATTAGAAATATAAAGAGATTTCCTACATAATAGTATTTTATTTGTAATTTTTAGACCATAAAAAATTTAATTTATTTATGACACAACGATGATGCAGTAATTATCTTATTAGTGAAATATTGACATAATTGATGTTATAAATACCCAAATAAATGTAATTTGAAACTTTTTTATGAATTCCACTAATTTTCTAGGTTAATATGACATGTTAGTATTGATTTAATTAACGTTTTTCGAACAAATCATTCTGTTATGAGTTTCACAAAAATCAATTACTAAATAGTGTTAAAATTGACATAAAATAGTTCTTAAAACAAATATTACATTATTAATTGTTATATTATTCCTAAAAATCTTAGGTTCGGCAGAATGACATAGATCAGATTATATATATTAATAATAAACAACTTGGGGTTCGTTTGGCTTCTTATAGTAAGTTTATTAATCTTATAGTATAAAAACACAAGAAGACACGGTAAAAGTAAAATTATTTAACTTAATGTTAAATCTAAATGATAAGGTTAAAATAGAAACCTAAACTTGTCTAAATTCTATTTTATGAGAGTATTTAGACCCTTCCCCACCTTAGATTAGAAATAAATCAATTTGGATCTATTTAAAAACCTAATATTACTTTATAATAAAATAATAGTTTTAGTTATTCCAAAGGTACCCCTCTCCTCCCTTATAAAAGGGCACATCCTCCCTCTCTTCCTCACACAACTTTGAGCCTTCAAGATTGGAAAACCCCTGCCAAATTCTCTTCTCCAATTCCCTAGAAATATCCTAGCAGTTCTGGTCTTCCTCAAAGACCAATTTTGGTGCCCTAAAAGGAGATCTCAAAGAGGCGCTTCAAAGAAGAGGTAATTTCTGTTACCGATTCATTCATCATTATTTCTTCTTCCACTTCTTCTTCTTAGGTTGTTTAATTATGAATTAATAACATTAGTATCACTTATATAATGATATGTTATAATAATTATGAAACAACCTTATTTCATCATATATCCATCCTACAGAAAACCAAATCACCGCGCGTGCGTACGTACAGAATACCATCTCCACGCCATGGTGAAATATATTTTCCACCACCACCATACTTGGATGGGTATAATGGTGTAAATAATAACTATATATGATTACTTTAAAGTGATATTGATTCTTAAATATTATAAATACACTCCAATACAGTCCCACGATCATGAGAACGATATCATCGCTCGTGCGTACGTACGGACTACCGTCTCCACGACGCGATGAGATTCATTATCCACGTTAACCATTCATGAATGATTATAAAGTATATATAATAAGTAATAATGAAATATATGACATAATAATTATTCTGGATTTATGTGTATATATATGTATGTCATCTACTTAATTCCATTCAACTCAATAAGGAAAAGAAAACATCGTTCATGCGTACGTACTGCCTACCGTCTCCATGAACGGTGTATTTATTTCCATTTACTGATTTATTATATATCTGTATATTCTGAATATATATTATATATAAATCATGTTTTATATTCTCTAATTAAGTAATCATGATCTAAGTAATCATATGAATAATTACAAGTCAAAACACGGACGACAAATGAAACAATTTTACCCAAAACGCTCTTTAACATGGAATTTACAAAAGAACGGGTAATATAAAGTCCTAAGTGAACCATATATGATATCATAACAATGATTATGATTCTGGAATAAGTCAATGACATTGTTTAAATCATTATACAGGAGGTTCGGACACATACGAAGCAAATCAGACCTAAGGTAAGGGAAATATCACAATCTCAATTTTATCCAAGATTGTTTATACTTTGGTATTTACTAGGGTGTATTTTATCATCCACATATATGTTTCATCAATATGTAATATTATTTCCATCCACCTACAATTTTTTAAATCCAATTTTACCCTTCGGTGAGTTTTTATTAAAGGATATGAAAGGAATCTTTTGTTGTTTTTCGTACGAGGTACTTTTTGACTTTTCTGACAAAAGTATGAGAAAAATGTTTTTTAACCTATACGGCATGAATGGATTTTTAAAACATTATTTCCAAGAATCTTCCTTTATAAGTTTTCAATTTTATTTTTAATCAACTTCTTTTAGTTTAAAATTGTATGACATATTAAGAATGGGAAAAAAATTTGAAGTAGAAAGGATATTTTCCTCACGAATGGAGTTGAAGTGTTTTATCAAAATTATTTTCCATCTAAGATAATAAAGGGTTCTGTTTCTATCCCTATTATTACATTGATTTGATTATGTTTTGATGGAATTATTTTTATAAATTCCTTTATCTTATTTGAATTGTTTTATGATGTCATGTTGTTTAAGAATCCCATTTTTATTACATGGGTTATGTAATGATATATCATTTATGATTTTGTGGCACACATAATAATGGTATCATTATGAGATTGGTGGGACCTATATCTCCCTCCAATGCATTGGGTAAAGATTTCATATCTCATGAGATAGACATGGCTGGAACGGTAGGTTATACCGGTTCAGTGAAACATGACTGAAACGAGGGGTGAACTCGGTTCAGAAAGGGACTTTGTCTACTAAGATAGTCATGGAAATGAGTGTTGACTAATAAGAACTGATTATCTATGATTATGTGTAACACCCCAAGCTTCTACGGTACGTTTCCCTTCGAATAATGCGATAGCGTGTGTTGTACGCAACCTCGAGTTCTAACACACACCACAACTAATTAAACTAGCCGTTGTGAATAGTAATACCTAAATTTTGAAATAATATATATTTTATATTTTGAAATGGACTTCATTTTTGGATTCGGAATATCAAAATTAGCCTAGGGTGAAATTTTGGTACATTTCGGATAACTTTCATATTTTGATGAATAGTGAAAATTTCTAAATTTTAATTAAAAACAACTTTTTTAATAAAAATAATTAATAGTGATAAATTATGAATTTGAGTGGTTTTAAAGTATATTTAGAATATATTTTTACCATTCAATTTTTTTTTTATCATTGGACATAATTTTACAATTAAACCGAACATAAACAAGTGTCAATCTTTTGATAGTTATTATCTCTTAAAAACACGCTTTTTGTTTTGACAGCGGGAATTAATTTTAAATTAATTTCTGCCACTTCTGTGTTTTGAATTTAGGAAAATGGATTACATATTTGGAATCAGGATGTTCAAATTGTGTAAATAGGTAACTTTTATTTTTACACATTTTGAATAATTACTGCGGTAAATATTTTATTTACCATGGTTAAAGGGTAAATCTGGTAAATAAGGGTTAAAAAAATAATATTATAATAATACTAAATTACCCTAAAACGTGTCTTAACCCTATTGGTTGATAGATGGTCGACCATGGGCATCTTTTTGTCAGTTTTGGGACCCCATGGATCCACTTGTAAGTGATAATGACACTTTATTTTAATTAAGTTAAAATGAATACAAAAATGACACAAGCATATATGTTTTAGAAGAACAATTTGTACATAGGGTTATACATGTTGTATTTTCGATTATAAATATTCATTAGAAAGCTAAAAAGATTTCCTACATAATGATATTTTATTTATAATTTTTAGACATTAAATAATTTATTTTATTTATGACACAATGATGATGCAGTAATTACTATAATAGTGAAAAATTAAAATAAGTGATATTATAAATACCCAAATAAATATAATATGAAACTTTTAATGAATTAAACTAATTTTCTAGGATAATATGATATATTAGGATTGATGTAATGGACTTTGTTCGAAGTAATCAATCTGTTATGAGTTTCACAAAAATCAACTATTGAATAGTGTCAAAATTGACATAAAAGAGTTCTTAAAACAAATATTATATTATTAATTGATATTAAATTCCTAAAAATCTAAGGTTCGGCCAAGAGACTTATATTATGATAGGTTAATCATTAATGGACCACTTGGGGGTCTCTTGGATGTATATAGTAAGTTTATTAACCATAATATATAAAATACAAAGAGACATTGTAAAAGTGAAACTAATTAACTTAGAGTTAATACTTAAAGATAAGGTTAATATAAGTACCCAAACCTGTCTAAATTCTATTGGATGAGTTGCTTTCGACCTATCACCACCTCATCATTTGAATAGTCAACTTTGGAGCCTTTAGAAACCGAATATGAATTTATTATAAATTAATATTTCTAGCTTTTCCAAAGGTGCCCCTCACCCCTCTTATAAAAGGGCACTCCTCCTTCTCATTTATTCACACCTTCAAAGCCTTTTGGTTCGGCCAAACTCTGCCCAAATACTCTCCCAACATCCCTCAATACAACCTAGAGGCCTTAGTTTGATCAGAAAGCCAACCTAAGGAGCCCTTTTGATCAAATCAAAAGGAAGAACCCGAAGAAGAGGTAATGATTTCACCACCCTTTTCTAAGTTCATTTCTTCTTCCACTTCTTCTTCCTTTGTTCTTACCATTCTGAAATAATAACTCCAGTATCTCACATATACTGTGATGTTATTATAAATATGGTACAATCATATTCAGTATTCTATCCACCCTTTGAATAATATGTCACCATACGTGCGTACGTACGGCTTACCGTCTCCACGTCGTGGTGTAATTGTTATTCAATATAATATTATTTGGATGGGTATAATAATGATGTGTAACTCATGTAAATAATAAATATAACATGTTAATAATTCTGTATATATGATATACCATCCATTTATATATTATTTTAATATCAAAAGAATGATATTGTCGCTCGTGCGTACGTACGGACTACCGTCTCCACGAACGCGATGAGATTCATTCTCCATCGTAACCATTAAAGCGTAATTATCATTTTATGATTTAAAAATGATGTTTAAGGACTTGATATCATTCTAGATATGAATAATATACAACCTATCCTTTACAAACATGTCTTACGTAACAAAACATATGAAAGAAAACAAGTAAGTTAACACCCGAAACAACGATAATACTAAGATATTATTATCAAATCAATATTAAAAGATCATATATGATATCATATTAATGTATATGATTCTTGTATAATTTAATAACAATTATTTCACCATTATACAGGAGGTTAACCTACCACAACCAAGGAAAAGTACAAGGTAAGGGTTATTTCACAATCTCTTCATTATCCGAGGTTGTATTATACGGAATAATCTACTGGGATCTCTTTATCATCCACATCCATGTTTCTTCGAAATGTATTTCAAAACATTTTTACTATTTACAAGAATATGGGTTAAAGTCATTTATACCCTTGTTTGACTTTTTATAAGAGGTTTATAAAGGAATCATTCCGTCGTTTTCAAAACAAGGTCCTTTTTAACCTTTTCGACAGAATTGAGGTAAGAATGTTTTTTTTAACTTATACGGCGGGTGCGGTTATTTTACGCCGTTATAAAATCTTCAAAGCTTTCCTTACAAGCTTATAAGAATATTTTCAAAGAAAATGTTTTATTTTATATGGATCTTAAATGATTTCAAAATAAAAGGAGATATTTCTTTAAAAAGAATTTTGATTTCATCTATGTCAACATCCTTTGATGGATTTTAAGATTATTTGAAGTTGATTTATTATGATACAAAACTTCTATATTGTATTGAAGGTTTTGTGATATGTTTGACTGTGGATGTGCTATTTTTATACCATTCATAGTTTATTGTGAAAGTATTGACATTTCGTATGCTAGTTTTAATACGAATGTTTATGTTATGTTTAAACCTTTTCATATGGGAATGCATTGGACTTAATAAGTGACGGGTGGAGCCCGCTATAGCTCCTCGATGCATCGGTAGGTCTCATGAGACAAACTAGTGTCTTGGCACAAGGCCTTGACAAAATCTTATTTGTAGTCTTGGCACGAGTCCTTGGCTATGTGGTTATGATAGTCTGGCATTATGCATTCCAACATTATGAAAGTGGTTATTGATTTTTGCATGTGATTATTCATTTAGTAGAATATCCATGTGAATAAGTAAATGTCATTATTTCATTTTATTTATGCCATACCATGTTGAAAGTTCGTATTTAAAAGGCTTTTGTTTTAGTTATACGTTTCCTTAAATGTTTATTCTTATTTATGAAAGTGTCCACTTTATTGTTATCCTTACTGGGCATTTGAGCTCACCCCTTTTTTTTATGTTTTATTTTTCCCAGGATGTGAAGAAGTAAGTTATGAATGACCTGCAGGGATTTTATGAGGGGTTAATAGTGTGGATTGTGGAAACATTATGTTGTTGTATTAGTTTTTCATTTTATGATGTAATGTAAAACTTATGAATATATCTAGTGTTTCCAAGGCTACTAAACCAATCGGTCTTTCGAGATTTGATCTTTCTTGTGATCATGCCAATGTTACGAAGTAATGCACCGACTCTGGGTAGCTGGGGTCGGGGCGTTACAGTTGGTATCAGAGGAAGTTTAGTACAAACCTTGGAAGCTAGATTTAGATAAACTCTGATTAGAGCACATAGACCTAAGATGAACTTTGAGGATTAGTATAGAAGAACTTCCTAGAATTTTGGTATTGTAGAGACTTTGTGAGTTTTCCGAGCAATAAATCCCTGTCTGGATACGAGCAGGTAGAGGCGGCTCTGGCACAGATGTACCTAGGGGTAAAACCCGAAAACACCGCTTTGAGCTAGACTCGAACGGGAACTGGTGCACGACAACGGGCCTTGCTGCACTCTTGGGTACGACACTCCCGGGGGATATGCATAGGATAACTCTCACTTTCTTTACAAATCATTATGAAGGGTTTATGAGTATATACTTCCTCAAAGAAAACATATTTATGATTATGGATTATATCCATAGATAGTTCAATTTATGTTAAGTGTTTTATAAGTATGGGATTATGTATTTTGATTCATAAACTGATCTAGTTTATGCCATTGTTTAGAAATGGCGCCTAGTGGAAGAAATGGAAACCGTATCAATGCACGCACTCCATGTAGGGATTTCCCTCCTGCTCAAGATAATTATAGTGGGGCTGGTGATGCAACTGGTGCTGATCAGCTAATCACCGTACTGGGACAACTTACTCAGGTTATGAATAATAACCTTACCCGTATGGAGCACCCTGATCCGCAGCATGGAGGATCAATGTTAGATCGATTCATGAGACAACAACCACCAACGTTCAATGGGAGTACAAATCCCTTAGTAGCTGAGCAATGGATATTTTCCCTAGAGAAAATATTTCAGGCTTTGGGGAGTAGTGAAAGGGAAAAAGTTACCATGGCAGTTTACCGCCTCACTGGAGATGCTGATCAATGGTGGTCATTGATTCAAAACATGAAGGAAGATGATGAAGTATCAAACATGGAATGGAGGGAGTTCAAAGATCTGTTTTTAGAAAAATACTTTCCACGCGACCATCGAGCAGATATGGAAAGGCAATTTCTGAGTCTGAGACAAAAGGAGGATGATAATGTCACAAAGTATGAGGCTAACTTTACAAGGTTAGCGAGGTATGCTGGAGATTATATTCGCAACCCAAGAAGTAAGATTGATCGTTTCTTTGATGGGTTAAAACCATTTCTCCGTCGAGCATTAGTCTCACAATCCTTTTCGTCATACGAAGACATTGTCTCATGTGCTATCAAGACCGAAAAAGAATTCTCTAAGTCTTATGACTTTAAAGCGAAGCAAGAGAAGAAGAGACCTGCTGATCAATCTGGGAATGGAAGTAAGGGGAAGAAGGGAAAGGTTGAATATCCATCTTGTGGTAAATGCGGGAAGAAACATCCTGGTACTTGCTTGAAGGGAATGGGAGTCTGTTACAAGTGTGGTGAAAAAGGCCACCAAGCTCATGATTGCAAGGGGAAGAAGGAAGCTACCAATGTTCAGTGCTACAATTGCAGGGAGATGGGGCATTATGCAAATGCATGTCCTAAGCGTCAGGAGAACTTACCTCAGAAAAGGCCAAGGGATCAAGGCCAGGCTTATGCTATCACTACTGCTGAGGTAGAAACGCCGAAAGACGTGGTGGCAGGTAATTTAATGGTTTCCTCAAGTTTAGCAAATGCATTATTTGATTCTGGATCATCGCATTGTTTCATATCTTCCCAGTTTGCTAAGAAAATTAGATATTTCCAATTTGATTTAATAAGGGAGTTGTCAGTTAAAACTCCTAAGGGAAGTATCGTTGCAACAAAGTTTTGTGAATCAGTCCCCATTAGAGCACATAAATTTTCTTTATCTGCTGATTTCATCGTCATACCTATGATTGAGTTTGATATAATCCTCGGTATGGACTGGATTTCGGACTATGATGCGAAGATTTATTGTAAGAAGAAAGAGGTTACGATTCTTGATGATAATGATAAGGAACACCTTATTTTTAGAGCAGAATCGTCACCACCTAATTCTTATTTAGACCCACCCCCAGTAGCTCAACTTAATTCAATTATTGGGGAGGAAGAGAATGAAGTAACTATCGATGAGGAAAGGAATTTTCAAATAGAGGGTGTACCTGTTGTGAAAGAATTTGTAGATGTATTTCCGGAAGATTTACCTGGACATCCTCCAGAACGAGAAGTTGAGTTTTCCATTGATTTGATTCCTAGATCAAGGCCTATATCGAAGACCCCTTATAGAATGGCCACTGTAGAGTTAGTCGAACTAAAGAAACAACTAGAGGAATTGAGTAATAAGGGATTTATTCGCCCTAGTGTTTCTCCATGGGGAGCCCCTGTTCTTTTTGTTAAAAAGAAAGATGGATCTATGAGGTTATGTATCGACTACAGGGAGATCAATGCTATAACGATAAAGAACAAGTATCCCCTACCTCGTATTGATGATTTATTTGACCAACTGCATGGAGCTCAATACTTTTCAAAGATTGAACTTCGATCTGGATACCATCAGTTGTGTGTAAAGAAGGAAGACATTCTGAAGACAGCATTTCGAACCAGGTACGGGCATTACGAGTTTACTGTAATGCCGTTTGGATTGACCAATGCACCCTCTGTATTCATGGATCTGATGAATAGAGTTTTCAAGGAGTATCTCGATGAATTTGTGGTAGTATTTATTGATGATATATTGGTATACTCCAAAACCTATGAAGATCATGAAAATCACTTGCGCATTATCTTGAAGACTCTGAGGAGGCATGAATTATATGGAAAGTTTAGCAAGTGTGAATTCTGGCTTCAGGAGATTTCTTTTCTTGGCCATATTGTCTCTAAAGATGGAATCTCTGTTGATCCTTCTAAGACCAAGGCAATCCAAGAATGGCCAGCACCTACGAGTATAACTGAGGTACGTAGTTTTATTGGTTTGGCAGGTTATTATCGACGTTTCGTCCAGAATTTTGCCCGATTGGCAAACCCATTAACGAAGCTCACACGTAAAGGGGTTAAATTTGTTTGGACAAAAGAGTGTGAAGAATGTTTCGAAGAACTGAAGAGAAGATTAGTCAATGCTCCTATATTGACTCTACCATCGGGGAATGATGGGTTCGTTATTTATAGTGATGCATCAAAGAAAGGACTTGGTTGTGTCCTTATGCAGAATGATAGAGTTATTGCCTATGCATCACGACAGTTAAAAATTCATGAACAAAACTATCCTACTCATGATCTCGAGTTAGCAGCAGTGATCTTTGCTTTGAAAATATGGAGGCACTACCTCTATGGTGAAAAATGTGAGATTTATACTGATCACAAGAGTTTGAAGTATATTTTCTCACAAAAAGAACTCAACATGAGGCAAAGGAGATGGCTTGAATTACTCAAGGATTATGATTGTACGATACACTACCACCCAGGGAAGGCAAACAAGGTGGCAGATGCTTTGAGTAGAAAAGACCATGGAGTTCTGAACATGATGAGAATTGAAAGGGACCCAATTTTCATGGATCTAGAGAAGATGGACATGGGAATAACCAGGGAAGGTGAAACATCAATGCTTTTTCAAATGGTTGCCAAACCATCTTTACTAGAAAGGATTAAGAGTTCTCAGACCGATGATGACGAATTCCAAAAGAAGATTAATGCTGTGAATGATGGGAGATTGAGAGACTTTGTGTATGAAGATGGAATTTTGAAGTTCGGGAAGAGACTTTGTGTTCCCAATATACCTGATCTAAAAAGGGAATTGCTGGATGATGCTCATAGTTCCAATTTCTCTATACACCCTGGGAGCACCAAAATGTATAGAGATTTGAAGGAACATTTTTGGTGGGACAACATGAAGAGGGAGATTCCTGATTTTGTGTCAAGATGTATGGTTTGTCAACAAGTGAAAGCTGGAAGGCAACAGCCTGGAGGAGTCATGCAACCGCTTCCCATACCGGAGTGGAAATGGGACAATATTACAATGGACTTTGTCATGGGGCTACCAAAGACTCCTAGAAGGAACGATGCAATATGGGTTATTGTTGATCGTCTTACCAAGTCAGCACATTTTCTTGCTATAAGAGAAGATCTACCCCTGGAACGTCTAGCAAGACTATACATTAATGAAGTTGTGAGACTTCATGGTGTACCCCTATCGATTGTTTCTGATCGTGATCCCCGTTTTACTTCAAGATTCTGGAAAAGTCTTCAGAAATCCCTGGATACTGAACTTCATTTGAGCACTGCTTACCACCCTCAGACAGACGGACAATCAGAACGGACTATTCAAACCTTAGAAGACATGTTGAGATCTTGCTCACTTGATTTTCAGGGTATGTGGGATCAATATTTACCTCTGGTAGAATTTTCCTATAACAATAGCTTCGATTCGAGTATTCAGATGGCACCATATGAAGCGTTATACGGAAAGAGATGTCGTACACCAACCTGTTGGGATGACGTTGGTGAATGAAAACTTGTAGGCCCAGAACTGGTGGAGGAAACGGTGGAAAAGGTGAAGGTAATCCAAAATCACATCAAAGCAGCTCAAAGTAGGCAGAAGAGCTATGCCGATAATCGAAGGAAGGATTTGGAATTTCAAGTCGGTGATCATGTTTTCCTAAAGGTATCTCCGTGGAAGGGAGTCATACGTTTTGGTAAGAAAGGTAAATTGAGTCCCAGGTACATCGGACCTTTCGAAATTCTAGAACGAATTGGGGCTGTAGCTTACCGATTGGCAATGCCGCCATGTCTCTCCAAAGTTCACGATGTGTTCCACGTATCTCTGTTGAGAAAATACATGCCTGACCCAACGCATGTACTCACCTATGAGGAATTAGAACTGGAACCCGATCTGTCTTATTGCGAAGAGCCCGTCAGGATTCTTGATACGAGAGAACAAGTGCTGAGAAACCGGACGACGCGTCTGGTAAAAGTTTTGTGGAGAAATCATAAGATGGAAGAGGCAACGTGGGAACCCGAGGAACTTATGATGAAGAACCATCCGAGTCTTTTTATGCAGTAATACCCTAGAAATTGTGAGGACGCAATTATTTGAAGGAGGGGAGAATGTAACACCCCAAGCTTCTACGGTACGTTTCCCTTCGAATAATGCGATAGCGTGTGTTGTACGCAACCTCGAGTTCTAACACACACCACAACTAATTAAACTAGCCGTTGTGAATAGTAATACCTAAATTTTGAAATAATATATATTTTATATTTTGAAATGGACTTCATTTTTGGATTCGGAATATCAAAATTAGCCTAGGGTGAAATTTTGGTACATTTCGGATAACTTTCATATTTTGATGAATAGTGAAAATTTCTAAATTTTAATTAAAAACAACTTTTTTAATCAAAATAATTAATAGTGATAAATTATGAATTTGAGTGGTTTTAAAGTATATTTAGAATATATTTTTACCATTCAATTTTTTTTTATCATTGGACATAATTTTACAATTAAACCGAACATAAACAAGTGTCAATCTGTTGATAGTTATTATCTCTTAAAAACACGCTTTTTGTTTTGACAGCGGGAATTAATTTTAAATTAATTTCTGCCACTTCTGTGTTTTGAATTTAGAAAAATGGATTCCATATTTGGAATCAGGATGTTCAAATTGTGTAAATAGGTAACTTTTATTTTTACACATTTTGAATAATTACTGCGGTAAATATTTTATTTACCATGGTTAAAGGGTAAATCTGGTAAATAAGGGTTAAAAAAATAATATTATAATAATACTAAATTACCCTAAAACTTGTCTTAACCCTATTGGTTGATAGATGGTCGACCATGGGCATCTTTTTGTCAATTTTGGGACCCCATGGATCCACTTGTAAGTGATAATGACACTTTATTTTAATTAAGTTAAAATGAATACAAAAATGACACAAGCATATATGTTTTAGAAGAACAATTTGTACATAGGGTTATACATGTTGGATTTTCGATTATAAATATTCATTAGAAAGCTAAAAAGATTTCCTACATAATGATATTTTATTTATAATTTTTAGACATTAAATAATTTATTTTATTTATGACACAATGATGATGCAGTAATTACTATAATAGTGAAAAATTAAAATAAGTGATATTATAAATACCCAAATAAATATAATATGAAACTTTTAATGAATTAAACTAATTTTCTAGGATAATATGATATATTAGGATTGATTTAATGGACTTTGTTCGAAGTAATCAATCTGTTATGAGTTTCACAAAAATCATCTATTGAATAGTGTCAAAATTGACATAAAAGAGTTCTTAAAACAAATATTATATTATTAATTGATATTAAATTCCTAAAAATCTAAGGTTCGGCCAAGAGACTTATATTATGATAGGTTAATCATTAATGGACCACTTGGGGGTCGCTTGGATGTATATAGTAAGTTTATTAACCATAATATATAAAATACAAAGAGACATTGTAAAAGTGAAACTAATTAACTTAGAGTTAATACTTAAAGATAAGGTTAATATAAGTACCCAAACCTGTCTAAATTCTATTGGATGAGTTGCTTTCGACCTATCCCCACCTCATCATTTGAATAGTCAACTTTGGAGCCTTTAGAAACCGAATATGAATTTATTATAAATTAATATTTCTAGCTTTTCCAAAGGTGCCCCTCACCCCTCTTATAAAAGGGCACTCCTCCTTCTCATTTCTTCACACCTTCAAAGCCTTTTGGTTCGGCCAAACTCTGCCCAAATACTCTCCCAACATCCCTCAATACAACCTAGAGGCATTAGTTTGATCAGAAAGCCAACCTAAGGAGCCCTTTTGATCAAATCAAAAGGAAGAACCCGAAGAAGAGGTAATGATTTCACCACCCTTTTCTAAGTTCATTTCTTCTTCCACTTCTTCTTCCTTTGTTCTTACCATTCTGAAATAATAACTCCAGTATCTCACATATACTGTGATGTTATTATAAATATGGTACAATCATATTCAGTATTCTATCCACCCTTTGAATAACATGTCACCATACGTGCGTACGTACGGCTTACCGTCTCCACGTCGTGGTGTAATTGTTATTCAATATAATATTATTTGGATGGGTATAATAATGATGTGTAACTCATGTAAATAATAAATATAACATGTTAATTATTCTGTATATATGATATACCATCCATTTATATATTATTTTAATATCAAAAGAATGATATTGTCGCTCGTGCGTACGTACGGACTACCGTCTCCACGAACGCGATGAGATTCATTCTCCATCGTAACCATTAAAGCGTAATTATCATTTTATGATTTAAAAATGATGTTTAAGGACTTGATATCATTCTGGATATGAATAATATACAACCTATCCTTTACAAACATGTCTTACGTAACAAAACATATGAAAGAAAACAAGTAAGTTAACACCCGAAACAACGATAATACTAAGATATTATTATCAAATCAATATTAAAAGATCATATATGATATCATATTAATGTATATGATTCTTGTATAATTTAATAACAATTATTTCACCATTATACAGGAGGTTAACCTACCACAACCAAGGAAAAGTACAAGGTAAGGGTTATTTCACAATCTCTTCATTATCCGAGGTTGTATTATACGGAATAATCTACTGGGATCTCTTTATCATCCACATCCATGTTTCTTCGAAATGTATTTCAAAACATTTTTACTATTTACAAGAATATGGGTTAAAGTAATTTATACCCTTGTTTGACTTTTTATAAGAGGTTTATAAAGGAATCATTCCGTCGTTTTCAAAACAAGGTCCTTTTTAACCTTTTCGACAGAATTGAGGTAAGAATGTTTTTTTTAACTTATACGGCGGGTGCGGTTATTTTACGCCGTTATAAAATCTTCAAAGCTTTCCTTACAAGCTTATAAGAATATTTTCAAAGAAAATGTTTTATTTTATATGGATCTTAAATGATTTCAAAATAAAAGGAGATATTTCTTTAAAAATAATTTTGATTTCATCTATGTCAACATCCTTTGATGGATTTTAAGATTATTTGAAGTTGATTTATTATGATACAAAACTTCTATATTGTATTGAAGGTTTTGTGATATGTTTGACTGTGGATGTGCTATTTTTATACCATTCATAGTTTATTGTGAAAGTATTGACATTTCGTATGCTAGTTTTAATACGAATGTTTATGTTATGTTTAAACCTTTTCATATGGGAATGCATTGGACTTAATAAGTGACGGGTGGAGCCCGCTATAGCTCCTCGATGCATCGGTAGGTCTCATGAGACAAACTAGTGTCTTGGCACAAGGCCTTGACAAAATCTTATTTGTAGTCTTGGCACGAGGCCTTGGCTATGTGGTTATGATAGTCTGGCATTATGCATTCCAACATTATGAAAGTGGTTATTGATTTTTGCATGTGATTATTCATTTAGTAGAATATCCATGTGAATAAGTAAATGGCATTATTTCATTTTATTTATGCCATACCATGTTGAAAGTTCGTATTTAAAAGGCTTTTGTTTTAGTTATACATTTCCTTAAATGTTTATTCTTATTTATGAAAGTGTCCACTTTATTGTTATCCTTACTGGGCATTTGAGCTCACCCCTTTTTTTTATGTTTTATTTTTCCCAGGATGTGAAGAAGTAAGTTATGAATGACCTGCAGGGATTTTATGAGGGGTTAATAGTGTGGATTGTGGAAACATTATGTTTTTGTATTAGTTTTTCATTTTATGATGTAATGTAAAACTTATGAATATATCTAGTGTTTCCAAGGCTTCTAAACCAATCTGTCTTTCGAGATTTGATCTTTCTTGTGATCATGCCAATGTTACGAAGTAATGCACCGACTCTGGGTAGCTGGGGTCGGGGCGTTACATTATGTGTGTATGCCACACAGTTTCATGTTTTATGTTATGATTATTGGTATTACATTTCACTACTATGATTTATCCCATGTTTTGAAATCATGATCTCTTTTGCATGTTAAGATTTCTAAAAGATATGTTCTTATGAATATGATGTGATTGATATTTATTTTGTTTAACCTTACTGAGCATTTGAGCTCACCCTTTTATGTTTTCTTTTCCCCAGGATATAAATAAAGGTTTTAGGTAAGAAACAAAAGGGGAAGATCTTTATTGGGAGATTTTGAAGATCTTTCACCACGATTAGAAGATTTTATTCTGAGTTTCCAAAGACACTAAACTATTACGGTCCTTATGTGTTTGTTTTTCTTATGTACTAAGTATTCCGCAAAAGTAATGTAATATTCATGTACGTCATGCTTCGGGTCTCTACAGTTGGTATCAAAGGAAAGGATTAGTCAACCTTTGGAAACCAAGATGCGAAAATGTTAGTGAGATCCCTAGAGATATTTCTAAGGTATTTCTAGGGATGTCCCTAAGGATAAGTATAAGTATAGTAATATAATTACGGTAATGATCATAGAATTTAACCTAAGATGTTAGATATTGAGGATACTCCCCCTTTATTATGTTGTTTTCCCTAGCATGATTTTTTCCTCTCACACTATTCTTTTTGGGTTTTAGATGATGACTAGAACCCGAAGGAACCGTGTTGATCAATGCAATGGACAATGCAATGATTGTCCTCCTGAACAAACAAATGTAATGGGAGATGGAGTGAAAAATCTTATTGCTATACTTACACAAGATATGAATCATTTAGGACTTCCAAATGAGCAGAGAAGAGAATAATATTCTATTGAGTCCTTCATGAGGCAATCTCCACCTTCTTTCAGTGGGTCTTCTGATCCACTTGTTGCGGAAAAATGGATCAGTACTACTGAAAAGATATTTTCAGTTCTTCAATGTTCTGAACATGATAAAGTCATATTAGCAGTATATCATTTGGAAGGTGAAGCTGATGAATGGTGGAATCTTATCAAGAATATGAGGCAAAGTGATGAAATTGAGTCCATGGAATGGTACGAGTTCAAGAACTTATTTTTCAATAAGTACTTCTCTCGTATTCTTCGAACAAAGATGGAGAAGGAGTTTCTTGAACTAAAGCAAAAGGATGATGAATCTTTTGTTATATAAGAACCGAATTTTACAAGGCTTGCAAGGTATGAATCTGGATTTATCATCCAACCTGAAAGTAAAGTTGATCAATTCTTCAGTGGATTAAAACCAAATCTTCGAAGGGCATTAGCAATAAGAGATTTCAGTAGCTATGAATAAATTGTGTGTTGTGCTATCAAGGTAGAAATGGATGTTGGTGTTACTTATCAATCTCATAGTTTTGACAAGAAATGAATGATGGTTTTCTAGGATAAATCTTAGAGTAATGGTGAAAAGAAGATGAATGTTTCCTTATGCTCAAAGTGTGGAAAGAAGCATGGTAGGGATTGTATTAAAGGGACTAGAAAATGTTTTAAGTGTGGAAAAGAAGGTCATTGAGTAGCTGAGTGTCGAAGTAATGGAAAAAGAGTTTCTAATGATGTGAATAAAGAAAAGACTGCAGATAACGCACCAACAACACTTCAATGCTTCAAGTGCAAGGAAATGGGGCATTATGCTAATAAATGCCCTAATCAAAGGGTTAGTGATGATAGACGTGAGAAAACACTTATGGAAAAGGACAAAGGGAATTCACATCCGATCACCATTGGGGATTTTGAATATGAAAATGATGTGGTGGAATGATTAAGTGTTTATGTAATGGAATTCCAAAATAATGTTGTATATAGTATCATGGAATATTGGAATATTTATTTTTTGGTATATTGTGGTTTTCAATAATTTTATGGCATCGGTAACCATGAAAAGTGATTTAAATATTTTTGGAAAGAAGATGATATGAACATAATGATGGGATAAAGAGAATCTAGTATGTTTGATAGTATTCATGTGCTCATGATTGATATAAGGACTAAGTGATATCATGGTTTGAGGATATAGAATTTTGAGGATTTTTGTATGTTGAAAGGGTTATCTTTTAACTGCATTCATGTTTTCACTAAGGTTCAATGGATAATCATTCTTCAAGAGAATACATGATTAAGGTATTCACATATTTGTAATTTGACAAACATGATATATCTTATGATAAGTGGGGGATAAATGATGGCATTCACATGATCAATTTCATTATACTATGAGCTTGGACCAAAGTATTTTAGATAAGCCGAAATATTGGAATGGATTATGTTGGAAATAAGATAGTATTTTTTAAGGATAAAACATTTTTGATATTGTTGATGGGATGTTATAGTAATATAGATTTAGAAAAAGGACAACCTACAGGACGGGCGACATCCCATTTCGTCGGACAAGGCTGTGCGAATCGAACCCACAAACGAAGTGTGACTGGCCTTTATCACCTACCACTGGCTTACAGGAAGTCCCTGTTTAGTAGAAACTAGTTTTATTATATTAAGAAGCATGATATATGAAGTATAAGTCCATTTTAGGAACCATATATGATTAATCTCACTATAGATGGACTTAAGTATTTTATGATAACTTTTCTAACCATTTGTTTGAGATAGATGGAATGACCCATCAATCTATCACATGATCTGCTAACACATCACAAATGACAAATTCAACTTCATTTCTTTAAGAGATGAAGTGGAAATTTTCCAAATAACGACAAACGTTGAGACTATACCAAAATCACGAAAGTATTTCTTCTAATTCCAATTTCATCAACTTTAGGGAAATGATCTTGAAAACCAAAAATGATGTCCTAGTGCTCTTATATCTGATGAATAAGATGGTACCTTAGATCATCACAAATTTATGGCTTTGGGATTGCTGGCTTTTCCATAGCCATGTTCTCTACCACTCTCCATCAGAAAATGATGGTTTGATTTCTCTTCCATATCCATATTTTCACCTATGTGGAATCCCAGAGATTAGTTTATTTTGGTAACCGTTACGTTTCATACTTTTGTTTTTAAAGACTGGTTTTGGTATTCCTTTATACGATGTGGGTTTCTATTAAAGAAACTTTCGAATAGTAAACCATTTATAACTCTGACGGATTTTGAGGGCGAAATTCATTTTAAGGGGGGTGGAATGTAACTGCCTGAGATTTTATGAAAAATATTCTTTTTAACTTCATTAATATCTTGTTTTGTATGATACACCAAAAGGAGCTTTCACAAAACACATCCTTGACTTGCCTTGCATTACACACAATCGTGACCTTCCTCGATAGAATGTGTAGTATGCAATAACGAGTTTCACTAAACAACAATATGCTATAAAAATATTATTAAAACTAGCTGTTATGAATAGTAATGACCACTTTTTGAAATTTGCTAAATTTTATTTTTTCAAAATGGAAATAATTTTTGGATTCGTAATATCAAAATTAGCTTAGGGTGAAATTTTGGTACTTTTCGGATAACTTTCATATTCCAATGAATAGTGAAAATTAGTAAATTTTAATTAAAAATAACTTTTTAATAGAAATAATTAATAGTGATGAATTATTAATTTGTGTGGTTTTAAAGTATATTTAGAATATATTTTTACAATTTAATACATTGTTGGTCATTGTATGTAATTTCACATTTAATCTAGTTATAAACAAGTGTCAATCTTTTGATAGTTATTATCTCTTAAAAACACGCTATTTGTTTTGACGACGGGAACTAATTTTTAAATTAATTAATGCAACTGATATATTCTGAATTTCGTAAAATAGATATAATTTTTGAATTCGTAATATCAAATATTTATTAGGCCTAATTTTTTGTATTTTTCTGGAAACTTTCATTTTTTGATGAATAGTGAAACCACTAAGTGGTAGTTAAAAAAAACTGATTTTTTCATAAAAATTAATTTTCCTGCTTATGTGAGTGGAATTTCGAAAATCCGAGAGACATTCTTAATATCAAGGACTAAAATGTGGTTCAATGAGATGAAAATAAATTTTGGTGAATAGTAACTTTTTACTTTAATTTACCACGGTTAAAAGTAAATAAGGTAATTAAGGGTAAAAATGATATTATTATTACCCTAACACATGTCCTAATTCTATTGGATAAGTGTAATTCGACCAAAAACAACCTTAGGAATAAAATATGACCATTTAGGCCCACTTGGATTAGATTAGGACATTTATTATTAATTTATTTAAAGAAGGGTTAAAATAGTTAAAATCAATGTTTAATAAGTAAATCATTTTTAATATAGGGTTATACATAAGATAAATTCATCTATAAATTTAATTAGAAATCTAAAGAGATTTCCTAAATAATAGTATTTTATTTGTAATTTTTATACATTAGATAATTTAATTTATTTATGACACAATGATGATGCAGTAATTATCTTATTAAAGAAATATTTACATAATTAATGTTATAAATACCCAAATAAATGTAATTTGAAAATTTTTATGAATTACCCTAATTTTCTAGGTTAATATGAAATGTTAGTATTGATTTGATTAACTTTTTTCTAACTAATCATTTTGTTATGATTTTCACCAAAATCAATTACTAAATTGTGTCAAACTTGACATAAAATAGTTTTTAATGCAAATATTACAATATTAATTTTTATTTTATTCCTAAAAATCTAAGGTTCGTCCAAATGACTTAGATAAGATTATATATATTAATAATAAACAACTTGGGGTTCGTTTATCTTCTTATAGTAGTTTTATTAACCTTATATTATAAGAACACAAGAAGACACAGTAAAAGTAAAATTATATAACTTAATGTCAAATCTAAATGATAAGGTTAAAATAGGAACCTAAACTTGTCTAAATTCTATTGGATGAGAGGATTTAGACCCATCCCCACCTTAGCTTCGAAATAAATCAATTTGGAGCTATTTAAAAACCGAATTTTACTTTATAATAAAATAATAGTTTTTGTTATTCCAAAGGTACCCCTCTCCTTCCTTATAAAAGGGCACCTCCTTCCTCTCTTCCTCACACAACATTGAGCCTTCGCACTCAGAAAAAACCTAAAAAATAATCTTCTACACATCCATAGAAATATCCTCTTGGTTCTGGGGTTCCTCAATGACCAATTTTAGGGCCCTAAAAGAAGATCTCCAAGAGGCGCTTCAAAGAAGAGGTAATTTCCGGTACCCATTCTTTCATCTTTATTTCTCCTTCCACTTCTTCTTCTTAGATAGTTTCATTATGAAGTAATAACATCAGTATCACTTATATACTGATATGTTATTATAATTATGAAACAACCTTATTTCATCATCTATCCATCCTATGGAAAACGAAATCACCGCGTGTGCGTACGTACGGAATACCGTCTCCACGCCGTGGTGAAATCTATTTTCCACCACCACCATACATGGATGGGTATAATGGTGTAAATAATAACTATATATGATTATTTTAAAGTGATATTGATTCTGAAATAGTACAAATACACTCCAATATAGTCCCACTATCATGAGAATGATATCATCGCTCGTGCGTACGTACGGACTACCGTCTCCACGACGCGATAAGATTCATTTTCCACGTTAACTATTCATGTATGATTATAAAGTATATATAATAAGTAATAATGAAATATATGACATAATAATGATTCTGGATTTATGTGTATATATATGTATGTCATCTACTTAATTCCATTAAACTCAATAAGGAAAAGAAAATAGCGTTCATGCGTACGTAAGGCCTACCGTCTCCATGAACGGTGTATTTCTTTCCATTTACTGATTTATTATATATATGTATATTCTGAATATATAGTATACATAAATAATGTTTTATATTCTGGAATTAAGTAATCATGATCTATGTAATCATATGAATAATTACAAGTCAAAACACAGACGACAAATTAAATAATTTTACCCAAAACGCTCTTTAACATGGAATTTACAAAAGAACGGGTAATATAAAGTCATAAATGAACCATATATGATATCATAAAAATGAGTATGATTCTGTAATAAGTCAATGACATTATTTAAATCATTATACAGGAGGTTCAGACACATACTAAGCAAATCAGACCTAAGGTAAGGGAAATATTACAATCTCATTTTTATCTGAGATTGTTTATACTTTGGTATTTAATGGGGTGTATTTTATCATCCCCATCCATGTTTCCTAAATATGTAATATTATTTCCATCCACCTACAATTGTTTAAATCCAATTTTACCCTTCGGGGTGTTTTTAGTAAAGGATATGAAAGTAATCTTTTGTCGTTTTTCGTACGAGGTACTTTTTGACTTTTCCGACAAAAGTACGAGAATAATGTTTTTTTAACTTATACGACATGAATGGATATTTAAAAAATTATTTCCAAGAATCTTACTTTACAAGTTTTCAAGTTTATTTTTAATCAACTTCTATTAGTTTAAAATTTTATGACACGTTAAGAAAGGAAAAATGTAATTGAAGTAGAAAGGATATTTTCCTCAAGAATGGAGTTCAAGTGTTTTATCAAAATTATTTTCCATCTAAGATAATAAAGGGTTCTGTTTCTAAACCTATTATTAAATTGATTTTATTATGTTGTGATGGAATTATTTTTTTGAATTCCTTTATCTTATAAGAATTGTTTTATGATGTCATGTTGCTTAAGAATCCCATTTTTATTACATGGGGTATGTATTGATGTATGATTTATGATTTAGTGGCACACATAAGAATGGTATCATTATGAGATGGGTGGGACCTATATCTCCCTCCAATGAATTGGGTATAGATTTTATATCTCATGAGATATACATGGCTGGAACGGTAGGTTATAACGGTTCAGTGAAACATGACGAAAATGAGGGATGAACTCGGTTCAGAAAGGGACTTTTTCCACTAAGATAGTCTTGGCAAAGAGTCTTGACTAATAAGAAATGATTCTCTATGATTATGTGTGTATGCCACAATGTTTCAT
Organism: Viscum album; assembly: GCA_963277665.1. NCBI lineage: Eukaryota > Viridiplantae > Streptophyta > Magnoliopsida > Santalales > Viscaceae > Viscum > Viscum album. Next base: position 362,317,743 of record OY728148.1, on the reverse strand, counting down.
GTTTTAAGTTATGATTATTGGGATTACATTTCACTACTATGATTTATCCCATGTTATGAAATCATGATCTCTTTTGCAGGTTATGATTTCCAAAAGATATGTTCTTATGAATATGATGTGATTGATATTTATTTTGTTTACCCTTACTGAGCATTTGAGCTCACCCTTTTATGTTTTCTTTTCCCCAGGATATAAAGAAAGGTTTTAGGTAAGAAAAAAAGGGGAAGATCTTTATTGGGAGATGTTGAAGATCTTTCCCCATGATTAGAATATTTTATTCCGAGTTTCCAAAGACACTAAACTATTACGGTCATTGTGTGTTTGTTTTTCTTATGTACTAAGTATTCCGCAAAAGTAATGTAATATTCATGTAAGTCAAGCTTCGGGTCTCTACAATCATAGTGTAATTAATTAACTCCAAATACCATATTGGTTGTCATGGTTTACTCCCATTTCCATAATAGTAGTCAAGGATCATTCCCAAGACCATCTTAGTCCATCTCATGGGATATAAATTATTACCCAATGCATTGGAGGGAGATATAGGTGCAAACCATCTCATTATGTGATCATACATACATGTGCCACCAGCACATAACAAATTATATCAAAACTCATAAAATTCATTGAAATTATTTAATATTACCCTATACTATATCTCTTACAATAAATTATGATGTTATAACAAAAAAAATAATATTTTATATTTCTAAAATAACTTGAAGCTATCACCAAATTCACCATGAATCACATAATATGTAATATCTTTCGAATATCAATAAAAAATATTTTTTTAATAAACTCTAAAATACTTTTATAACTCATCTACGACTGTAATGAATTAGTCCATAATGACCAAAAACATCTCTCAAATTGGAATACGATAAGGAATAAGTAATTTATTTTATATCCTAGGGTTATAATTGTTCTCCATATTATACCAAAGTGACCACATGCGAATGATTTCTCCTTAAATGGATCAATAATAAAAAATGGTCACATCCAAGAACCTGATGTTAAGTTTCCTTGTGTGGGTAACCATACAATGAAAATATGAAAATATTAACAACATAAAAAATATTATAATGATAAGGGATGCCTGAAATCACTTATAATGTGGTTTATATTTATATTTTTACCTTTCTGATATTTTATGAAAAGTATAACATCAAAAATGTAAATTGATTATTTTTATTATTTTTAATTTTTTTTTAAATTGGTAGAAATATATGATGTTATCATATTATTGGTTGGTTTTAAGATAAATAATTTATTTTTTCATGATAATTTATTTTTTATTTCTAATGATGACATAAGTACCCTAAATTCTTATACAACAACAACACAATGTCTGTGCAAGATGTAGAATAATCTTGTAAGTGATCATAAAAAATATAGAGTAAATATTTTTTGGGGGATATGTAGTGTCCTGCTAATTTTATGGAACAATATAAAATATATTTTTAGGTATGAAAGGTTTATATTTGAAATATATTACTGTATTATTGTCTTCAAAGTCAAACTAAAAAATAATGTCAAAAATGGTATTAATTGTTATTTTTGTTATATAAAATGTTAAAATTTAAAATTCACCAAAATAATGAAAGGGGACAATAATTATAATTGGTTGTGTAAAATATCACAAATTTTCAACTTATTAATCATTTTTTACCTTATACATAAAATCCTATCCATTTATGCTTGAAAACGTTATTACCCCAGTTAACGTTGAAATTGGTTAATCGAGGAGTTACACCAAAAGATATGGTTTAAAATAACATCTAATGGGTATAATTTTTATTTTATGTTTATATTATAATTATAAAATACTTATATTCTAGTTCTTTTAATTTTAGAACAATTTTACATGATATTGAATCATTTTATGTTATAATATTTTCTAAATTTCTACAAAATATCCTCCCATCTCTTATAAAATGATGTCGTCAATTCTATTAATTACCACTCTTTTTTCCATAAATACTAAATTAAACATAACCAATTATCTTATATAATTCCATATCCATGAATTATATGTGCCTTCCTTCTTCAAATTCCATTATAATTCTCCTTATGATGGGATCTAAAGGGGGTCTTCCGAAGAAAAAAATCCTTCAGCCCATCCACATTCAAATTATTTTTTATTAAACATATTAAAATGTTATTAAAACATGATGATATAATAAAATATATATCTAATATATATTTAATTTCTATTATTACTATGTTAATAAACGTTTTGATTTCCTTTTTTGTCATATGGGCAATGAAAACACAGTTTGTTTGTACGTTTAGAGTACCACCTCCATAAAAAATGAATTTGGTTCTCTATCACCAGCATTGATGAATGTTTATAATAATGGATTTAATTTATTTATATTATGTTAAATAAATAATTATCATTTTTTGAAAAATTATATATCATCTATTTTTACACCTTTCCATCCATTACAAGTTGATAACATCCTCTGTACCTTTGTGTGGATTACCGCCTACATGTTGAGATGGGATTCATTTCTCATCACAACATAAAAAAGATAGTATATATAATATATTTAAAGAGATAGTTTGATATTTATGATATAATCATAATTCCATAGGGATAAAATTACACTCACATTATTACTATTGTTTTCATGAAAATCCAAAAATGTTTTTTATTCATAAATATTGCCTCCCATCTCTTTAATTGTTACATAATTCAATTTTCGTAACCATATTTTATAGTTTGTTTTAAAATTAAACTTAATATATAAAAATTAAAATTATGTTATTATTATTATTCAAATTATAATTTAATAATTACCTCTTTGATTGTGGACAACATACTGAAGTTGTTCTGCAACTACGCACTAAATGTCCTCGAAACACAAATCATGGACATAATCTATTATGTAATAAACTATGTCATTGATATAAATTAATGAAATTATTTAATGAAAAATCAAAAATCATGTAAAATGTTATTATATGAATAAATAATATGTATAAATTTGTTATCTATAATTCTAGGGAAACACATGTAGTTTCTAGATTTTGGGTAAGGGAATTTATATCAATTTACCTTTATTTAGGCATATTTTTATGTTATGCACTTTATTTATTTTATATATTTTATATGATTCACGATTTTACCAGAAATTTAATTAATATTTCATACATAATGGTAATATAATTATCAATTTAATTTTTTAACCCATGGGGATTTAACAAAAAAGTTACAAATCGGTAAAGGGTTTTTTAACTAAATTCCATTCATTGGGTTATACATCTAATTCATTGAGTATTTTATTGCATGATTATGTATGAATATATATATTTAAATCTCATTATTATGTACTTTGTAATGTTTTATGATTGTTTAATTTTTTCTCATTATCACTTCATTCATTATGTATCACTTGATTGGATATGATCATTGTAAGGGTATTCTTTCCTTGAATTTAATTTTCAGGAGGCATGTCTCATAGTATAATCCATTTCAACCAAGAAAAGTGTCGTTAATTCCCCATGAATGAATTTTTTTAATTTAATTCATGTAATTGAGGTTATAATACAGGTGATATCATATTTTTTCTACCAATTAATATTTATTTTAAAATTCACCAATGTGGTAGAGGATATTATGTTACAATCTCATTTCTTCCTGGGATTGTTTGTGTTCATGGATCCTTTAGCAAAAATCATATGCTATTATTTTCTTGATCCACATATACTTTCCTATAATGTATTTATGAAAGTGTATTAAATTTTTAGTTTACATTTCCTACATTATTGATTAAATAAAAATCATGAAAGTTGATATCAGAGCAATGTTTAGGAAAATTTCGATATTATAGTGTGTTCATGTGAGATTATGTTTAGATTTATAGATACCATCATGATTTTATAGGTTTAAATTTTATAATTTGTTTAAAGTATTATAATAAACTTTTTCTATTTTAACAAATTGAATTTTATGGTGATTAATTATATTTTGGGAGTAATTTTATGGGATAGAGGTATTTATGACCTTTGGGTATAACATAAGGTGTTATTTTATATAAATTATATTACATTTTTTAGGATTAATTCTAAAAGGTTTGGGATAACCAATGATATCAAAATTTCCACTAATATTGATTTCATTTTGGATATAAGTTTATTAGTTTAGGTAATGATCTATGTTGAACCATTATATTGTCATTAAATTTTATATATAATTTACTATTTCTAGTATGAAGGTTTATACATTTTGGATATTATCTTACCTTATAATGACCATTTTAGTTTAAGTTAATATATATTGAAATAAAAAATAGATTGTTATCTTTTTTTGACTATGAGATACAAAAAACTATTTTAGTTATTCATGAAAGAAAAATTAATCTTGAAAACAAAAAATTTAGGGAAATTTATAAGATTTTGATAGAAATTGATTAAATAATGCAATTATTCTTATTTTGAAACAATATTTCCTGGGGTTCTGATTCTAAAGTGTCAAGGTTTAACATATAATGTTTTATACTATGTCAACATTTCTAAAGGAATTTGATATCATAATTTAGTGTACTGATTATTTTGAAGGATTGGAACTAGAGTGGGGTTCAGAGGGTGTGATCATCTAAAAATGATTTTTTCAGATGTGGGAAATGTTTCAGAGAAAGTTTCAATGGATTTTGAAAACTCTGGAGGATGAACGGGCATACCAGCCATTGGAAACAACTTCTATATTATATATAAATTTTCAATCCCATGTAGGATGTGAAAGGGGTTAATATTGTGTGTCTAGAAGATATTGGATTTGAAATTATAATGGATTTCCCACAGGAATTCATGAGTTGTAACAGATTCATGGCATGATTTTGGTTCACATGATGAAACTGTTTAGCCTCATGAATCTTTTGGGATGTATTTAAAAAAAGAATCAAGGGTTCAAGCCCTTATTTTTTCATGCATAAGAGGTTACTCATGCCTTTGATGAAGTTCTTTCCCCTCTCCAAGGGTTCTTTGGATCTCCTCCCCCATGTCTCTGATTGATGACTTATTCATCATGTTGGATATCCCTTAGTATTCTTTGGATTCCACTTCAATATTTTCTTGGATTCTCCTACCATAAAGAATGTCAAATCTATGAGATATATTATACCATATCTTCATGTAATTTTTATAATCATATATTTAATCTCAATTCCGATTGAGTTATAGGTCAATAATGGATGTGTGGAACTTTCATGATATTAGGTATAAGGTATATGTTTTTTCCCTTAAGAACTAGTAATTTATATCCTACATCATCATTCCACATGGAAAAATATTCATGTGCCTCCCATAAAATGTGAAATTAAATATGTAGAACATAATACATTTAATTACATAGTAATTAAATATCTAAATTTCTCTATTACTGGTTTCTTTCCCAAATGTAAACCCCAATATGGGTTTTTTATTATATTACCTTGTCCACAATGACTTTTACAATGATTAAACCACCCTATTTGGATATTTATTAAATTATTATATTTATTATTTATTATTTTTCAGGAAAATATTTTAGGTGTTCTAAAAAAACCCTCTAGAAAGGTATAATTAACAGGAACTAAATGAGTTGAAATGATAAGCCATTACTAATTTAATAATAAAATATCCTTTGTGGTGTGTATTATTCATTAATAATATGGGATGATTGAATGGAATATTTTAAATGAAAAATATGAAATGATTCATTTATGTATATCTGACTTATGATATGGAATTATTAAGTATATGTCTTGTTGACTAACATGGCATTCAAAATTGTATCTTTTTCTAGTTCCCAGATCATTGTGAATCACTAAGAGGGTGAGGGGGTGAATTAGTGATCCCATTTAAATCATTTTACTAATTCATTATTTTCAATTACAAATTTATGGATGGTTAAAGACTCTATCTAATCTTCATGTGTCTCTCAGACTTACCTCAAATGATGTTGTAAATGTAAAGGCCCTGAACACAAGGATTTAAATGTATTGTTTCAAAGGGATATTCGTTACTATGTTGGGTATTTTCACCATCAAAGATTCTCCACTATAATTCTGTTAGTAATTACAATGGTCGATACAGTGTCCCATTGTATCTCTCTTGATTCACATAAGAGGTAATTCATACTGATTATCACAGTGTTACCAGAGTCCCACTAGCCTACATCAGAGTCCCAATGAATACGCCTTCTCTTCCCTGAATCATATAGTGTTCTTCAAGATTTTGATTCACATGAGAAACAACATTCATTATTTTGTTCCTTGATTCACTGTATATGATATTTTTCACTCTTCACATAGGCTTGCTGAATCACACATTCTTGTGTAATCTTCCAAAAACTCCAATAGCCTTTGGTCAGGTCTGTTGGTCTTTCTCAATAATTCTGATCACTTAAGTTGATCATTTTTCAATCTCAAAAATTCTTAGGAAATGCTTTATTCTATTGATGAATATCCTGCCTCATTAAGATGTGTTCCAATGGTTCACACAACTTCTTCATTATTATTTAACATTAAAGAGTTATTATAATAATGGAAACACTGTTTATCTTCCTGGATTCTAAATTACTAAACACTTAGATAAAATGACTACTTTAATTCTATTTGGCTTCAGTATCAATTCACATTCACTACATGCATAGATTTCATAGGGTCAAACACCTCTTATATTTAAATATCTCAATTATTATAAAACGTTCATGTCTTCATGAATGATTGCATTCAAGGTCTCTTTCTTTTGAACATGCATTGTCTTCTCTTATTTTACAATATTCACACACACTTTTGAATATTTCTTTTCGTAGGCATGTTCTTGCATTCATGCATTCACACTTCCAGTTATTCTTCCTTGTGTGAAAATATCTATGGGTAAATCACTTTGAGCACACACACAATCTGTTATCATTCTCCTTTTATCTTTCTCTTCTTCTTTTGGTTCAGAGCACACAAAAGATGTTTAATTTAATTATTTCAATTTTATTTGTTTATGCATGGGTGTTATTCAATACCAAATGAGTGTGTCCCATGGTTCAACTTATTCTTGGACACTTTGGTGACTCAATTAATTCATATTATTCATGTGCATCATGTATTCTTTCTCCATTCTCCTTTGTGAATACATGAGGGCTCAGGTTTCTTTTTCTTCAAAGAGAACACACACAAGCATTGACCGTAATTCAATCACTATCATATTCAAATAAGAACTCCTAAAAAATAGTATATATGTATATATGGAGAGAAGGGTGTTCTTCAATGTGCAAAAATGCAGGCACAAGTTATCCATCATGCCCACAGTTTTCATGGGTCTCCTTCACTAAACCAAAGACTAGTTCGTGGGTTCTATAATTGTAGAGTATAGTAAGGGTAAAATTGCATAGGTTGTGTACACATGAGTTGTTTCCCATGAAGACAAAATAAGGGTTTTAAAGAACTTATCCCATTTTTTCGGGTATTATTGCACATCGGGTGAAGATGGCTTCCTCCTTCACAAAAAAGATTCAATACTGTATATCATTTATTTAATGTATGTGGTTTTTCTTCTTCGCATAGCTGAGATACATGAAACCCCATTATTCAGTCCTCTATTTCTTGAAAAAAATATCATCTATCAATATTTACATCAATAAAATGAGTCGGAGGACTTATCTTTTTATAGAGAGAAAATGAATGTTTATGTATGAGAATCTAATATGAAGATCATGACATTGAATTCCAAAGATCTTCTGCTTCAATATTTCAAATCTGTGGGTCAAACATAATCCACAATTCTTAGTTTTCTTACATTCTCTTTAGTCTCCTTCTTTAATGGGGGATTCATCACGTTAATTCATTTAATAACACATGTATATCCTATTCACCATTAAAGATCGATCTTGATTATTTCTACCTAGCCTCTATAGCTTTGCGTTCCTTGAATTCATTGAATATCATTATTTCAATGCATGCATGGAACTTTCAAAGCATTAAAGTGTCTGACTCGTCCAAATGACCTCTGTAGGCTTGAAATGGGCTCAAATAAATCCCAGAGTGATGAGATAATTGTTCGGCTTCATTGTTGGTTCATGGGTGGAGATCGGGTGTCTGGAGGTAGAAGACAACCTCGGTGGAGAGATCAGATGACCACAGTTTATACACCATGTAGTGTGGATGGATGTGTGGTTGTGATTAGATCCCAAGACACATGATGCGTCTTTTAGGGGAGATCTCTCACGAGATCAGATGAGTGGCAATGATTTCCTCTAAAATTTCTAAACTCATCCCACGTCAAAAGGGAGACACGAGCAAAAATAATTTATAATACAAGCTTCCCCAAAAAAAACTAATAATTCTTTTCCTCCTTCTAAGGTACCGACTAATACTGTGTTCACCCTGTGCATGTTCTCTTAATGCCCACTCTACTCCTCGTTCATGCACCTAGCACCCACTATGCATGTGCTACATGAGTTCACCACTATATGTACACCTAGGAATTTATACACAGCCTGCAAAACCATCCTCGAGCTTGGTTGTCATTGTGGGCTTCACTCTATTTGGGTTGACCCCACTAGTCCTACATGTGCTAGATGTGAGTCCTCGGCTAGACTCCACGGTTTTATACTTATTTTTAATGTAATTCCATATAAACATGGTAAAAAACAATGTGTATAGTACACGAATAATGCATAGACACCTTCTATATTAACATTAGAATTCCAAAACACCATAATACTTCCCTTCTTATTTTATTCACTTTGGAATGAGAACCCAAATATCATTAATATTCCTTTAATCTAACAATGGAAGATGCATGGGTCATTTTTGCATGACTAATTCATTAAAACAAAATGCATGGATTCTCATTATTATGAGGGATGTGTTCTTCATTAACGCATGTCTTGGAACATAGGATATATTCTCCAATCGTCATATTTGAATCCTCTTCATGAATTGATAAATTGTATAATTCAATGAATTAAATCAACAATAGTACTCTAAGGCTTCACCAAATTCTTCATCAATAACTTTCATTCACATATTCACTTCTCACTAACAACTTGTTGACAATAAATGAATCACCATGCTAAAAAATCTCACCCATTATATTTTCTTTTCAATATCACATACCCACACATTGAATGACTCAATATGTGTGCTAAAATTTTCTCCTGCTTATTGGAAACAAAATGCAAAGGTATTTGTGGGGTCTCTTAAAAAACATACCCTCCTCCCTTTATATAATATCTTATAAAATATCTCAGAGAGATGGATGATGTCACATGGTTCACAATGAAAATACCCTTTAGTTAATCCCCTCTATGTCTACATGGGATAACCTAGTATAGAAAACACGAGAGATATGACCATGGTTTGTTGTGGTTTCCATAAACAACCATACATTTGATATCTTGCCCAGAATGGTTAAATTCTTAACCAACTGATTAGAGGTAATCTGGTTTATCAATGAAATGTTAAATCCTTTACATAAATTGACAAATATATTAAAATGGTCATGTTCAAGGATAAATATCTCCCTTTCATCCCATAATGTCATCAATCAAGCACTCCCCCTTAATTTCCATGATAAATACAATTAAGAATATGGGATGAATGTCAGATTGGAATAACATTGTTTTAACTTCTTGAGATGATATGAATATCAAGGTTTGTATTAAAATAATCCTTGATATAATCTCCATCATGTTTTCTCCCACTAAATGGGTGCAATCCCTTTGATTCATCATTGTAGAAAATATCCTCGCTTATTCTTCAGGATATTCGTGTTGATAATATTCCACTATGGAACCTTTCATGTTATTATCAATTAATGAATTATGAGTCCAACATTTTGTTCTCCACTTTTCTCATTCAACTATCATCATAGGAATGACCTTCATATTCAATTACCTGCAATTAAATCACTCATATACAACAAAATGTTTAATGGAATACTATGGAACACTTGTGACCTTCATAATAGAAGATTTGGGGGTGATAATTTTCTCTGAACCTATGATCCCCTTTCTTTGAAACTATAATGTGTCTAGTACTAATCATGATGATGTATTCTCTCCATTTAAAATTTGTGTTTATAATTTTCAGCATGGATTCTTTATTTCCATTCAACATTAACTTTTGTGGATTTTTTTATTAACTTTTGTAAGTAGTGAATTATATTTTACTATGGAATGTTGTTTATTTTCCTCCATCTAGGCTGGTAAAACAGTTAAAAATTTGTTTTCAGGATTTCCATCCTTCTTACACCATACACATAGTATTTTTCAGACACTTGGGTTTACAAGTGATGAAAACCTCTCATGAAATTCTAATTCTCCTTCATTTGGAATGATTTTCTTCCCTTTGACTTAACATTATATATTACTTCATCTTCATCTCTTTGTAGTACTCTAGAAATCTGAAATTGAGTAGTCCAGATAACTAAACTCTCATTCGTCACATTTTTTTGAGATACCACATGGATTTTTAATTGTATTCATGTTTCCTTTCTTAGGAAACATATAAAGATTATATTTAATAATGTTTTCATTCAATCCTATATTCTTATACATTGGTTCTCACTTTATTTTCTACTTGATTCCATTAATTTCCATAGCATGTTTGTAGTGATCCATGGTATGAAATTTCATTCCAGATTAGAATAATCTTTTCATTATTGAGATTACATTATTGGGATCTTGTTTTATATTTTTATAGGGAATAATTTATTTCACTATCTTCTTGACTTTGTTGTTTTTAATATTCCTAATGAATGACTTCTCAACTTCATTTTTATCCTCCTGACATTGTTATGGTCTATGATTATTATTAACATATACCTGAGTCATGGAAGGAATAAAGTAGTACTCATCATAACTATGACCACTTCGATTGCAATTATCCCAGATGTCTTGAAGATATTCAAATTTGTTCATAGTATATATTTTCATCATCATTTGTGCATTCTTCCTTAGAATTTTAGTTTTCTTCATTTCTTCACATCAACTTTCCCTAAATGTTGGTCTTCCAAAATATCCATATGCGGAAATATTATGCCCGAAATCATTTTCTAGATGCTGAAACATCCAACAACACCAATAATAGATAAGAAATCTTCTACTTCAACTTGTAGTATCAGTCTTTCATGATTTAGTGTGTTTTTGTTTATGGAGTTTTCTTTATTTCATTAGAGAATACTTTTAGGAGTTTCTCTTCTTTATCATTCAAGTATCCACCCTTGATAATTTGATAAATTTATTTACATTTATATCAATCCACATATTCCCAAAATTTAACGTTGAATTTTTACATGTGGATGAAACTACAAGAGTATGAATAGAAATAATGGGGTAATGGGATACCTTCCTCATGAAGGATGTTTCTGTTAGATTAGTGGATGATCTGATGTTCATTTTGGAATCATATTCCTCTACTAAAACATGAATGTAATAATCTCATCTTTTAGATATTTGGGTAGTTCTAGGTTAGATTTAGTATTGATTCTACAATTTCACCTCCAACTATAGACACTTCATGTTGAGGGAGTATTTCTCATCCTCAATTCATCTCAGCTTGCTTTCCCAATTCTCATTCATCTTTATCATATTTTCTTTATTCATAATTTTTAATTGTTATAAAGGGATGTTAAGATCCTATATCTAGTTGACTTTGTCTTCAACTTGAGCCGCTTTGAAAACCATAACAACATTCTGAAACCATTCAAATGAAAGGAAATTTTCGGTAAAAAAAATATCTAATAACTCCTTCAAACAAATACATCCCTGAAATTATTCAGTAACATGAGAATTTATTTCATTGAAAATGGAAATTTTTTCTTCTTTTTCCTCCACTTGTTTTGTGGGAGTTTTGGATATGCCATCCCTTTTAGATAATTATTCTCCCATGGAATTAGCTTATTTTTCTAGCTATAATTTTTCATCTTTGAGAGCACTTATGCTTTCATCAATGTTCCTTTCTACATATATAGGAACTTTATTCCAATTATCATTGAGGGAATTCTAGAAGATTACTAATATATGAATCATCATAATAGCTTGAACATGATTCATCAAAAGATTCATTATAATAAAACAAATTATCACGTGTTGTAACATTTAGATTACCATCAGTAGAAGGTGTATCTCCATTAGTAGTAATATTATTCTTCATTTTCTTTGACTTTTTATTATTTCTATTTTTTGAGTCTTCGATGAAATCTAAATTTGATGTTTCACACACTTTGATAAAATCTTCACATCATAAATACTCCATTGGATCTTTTATAGGTATCCTCTATTTGATACCAATTAATGTGCCCAGATAACTATGAATCACTGAGAGGGGGTGCGGTTAAATAATTGAACCCATTTAAAAAAATTATCAAATTGAATCTTTTCAATTAATTAGATAGGGTTGGTTAAAGCCTTTATCGAATATTTTTGTGTCTCTCAGATATAACTCGAAGGATGTTGTAAAGGTAAAGGCATGGAACTCAAGGATTTACAAGGTTCGGTTCAAAGTCCTACTCATTGTTGTGTTGGTTATTTTCCCCCACAAACAATATACAATATAATTTAGTTAGTAATTATAATGGTTGTTACATAGTACTACGTTATCTCTCCTAAGTCCCCTAATGGTTCTTTATATAACTTCTCATATTGTTACTAGAGTCCAACTAGACTACTATAGAGTCCCACTAAACACATCTTATCTTTCATGAATCTCACATGGTACTTCTTTCTTTCGAGCCTCCCAAGCAGCTTCCTATTTTATGTTATATCTTCATTCACTGTATATGATCTTCTGCTCTCTTTATATAGGCGTTCAAAATCACAAATGCATGTGTATCTCTTTAATAGTCTTTAACAACCATTGTTAAAGTTTGTTGGTCTTGATCCATAATTCTAATCACTTCAGTTGATCAGTTATCAGTTTCAACAATGCTCAGAAAATTATTTCTAATTTCGATGAAGACCCGACAACATTAGAATGTCTTCCAATAGTGCAAACAACTTCTTCAAGAATAATTAATAGAAAAGAGTGATCTTACACAATTTTAGCACTGTCTATCTTCCTTAATTATCAATAAATAGGCACTCAAATAAATTGAATTCTTTAATTCTATCTGGCTTTAATCTCAATTCTCATGCATTTAATGCATGGATTTCATGGGATCCAATACATATTGTATTTGGATACATCAGTGATTTTCACAAGTGTGTGGGTTCATGCTTCGGTCTCTTGATTTTTAACATGAACTATCTTCTCTACTTTTCTTAAAAGGCACACACACTTTTGATTCATTCTTTACATGTGCATACACATGCATGCACTCTTCCTTTTGTTCTTCCTTGTATGAAAACCTCTATGGGAAAACACATTGAGCAAACATAGACTCTATTATATTTCTCCTATTATATTTCCCTTATTCCTTTTTTCCTTAGCACACAAACAATGTGTTATTTAATTCATTAAATTTTATGTGATTAGGGATGGGTCATCTTTATGCCCAATGAGTACTTCCCATAATTCACCATTTTCATGGACACATGGGTGTCCCAATGCATTAATTTTCATGCATGTGTATCATTCATGAATTCTCTATCCTTCTGTGTGAATACATAAGGGATCAAGTTTCCTTTTCTCCAAATAGGACACACAAAAGATTCAACCTTAATGAAAACACATTCTCCATTAAATACTAACCCCTGAAAAATAATATATATATATATATATATAGAAAAAATGTGTTCTTCATTGTGAAAACAAGAGGGAACGAGTTATCCTTCCCACCCATAGTTCGTGTAAATCACCTTCACAGAACTAATGACTATTTTGTGGGTTTTATATATGCTGAGTAAATTAAGGGTGAAATTGCATTGGTTGCATGCATATGGGATGCTTCTCATGAAGAAACAATTAAGGTTCAATATATCCTATCATATGTTGGTGGGTTTCATCCCATAGGGGGTGAGGATGCCTTCCTACATTACATGGACAATTCAAGAGTGTTTAACTCTTGTTGAATGTCTTCATTTCTTCTTCTTCTCATAGTAGTGTTGTGGGAAACCCCATTCTGTATTGCTCTATTTCTTGGAAACAAGATCTTATCGTAATATTTCCAATAACAAAAGGATTCGAGGGACTCCCACTTTTATAGGAAGAGGATGTGAATTTAACTCTTCTTATCTAACCTGATGATCAGGGCCTTGAATTCCCATGATATTTGGCATCTAAATTTTGAATTTTTGGGACACAGATAAGATAAAAGTCTTGGTTTGTTTTCTTCCTATACATGATCCTTATTTTATAGTGGATACATCATGTGTATGCATATAAGTAAGCATGTATATACTTTTCTCTATGAATTCTTGATTGTGGAGGTTTCTTAATAGCCCCAACAGCTTCGTGTGCCTCGTATTTTTTTAAATAAGTTAATTTGATGCATTCATGCATGTTTTTGATTCCTCTAGATGATCTCTAGGTGCTTGGAATGGGGTTAAATGATGCCTAGAGTGATGAGATCATAGTTCAACTTCATTGCTGGTTCATGGGTAGAGGTCGGGTGTCTTGAGGTTGAAGACAACCTCGATGGAAAGATCAGACGACCGAAGATTAAACACCATGTGGAATAGATAGATGTGTTGTGGCAATTAGATTATGAGTTGTGGGATGCTTCATGCATCTGAGATCTCACACAAGATCAGATGAGTGGCCAAGATTTCCTTCATGTTTTTAAACCCGTCCCACATAAAAATGGAGAAATGGTTGCTGCTCATTTATAATACAAGCTACCCCAACCACAACATAGAATTATCCTCCTCTATCCACGGTACCTCCACGTACCATGTTCACCCTGATGGCGCACTCTTACTGCCCACTCTACTCCTTGGGCGTGCACCTAGAACCCACTATGCATGTGCCACATGATATCACCATGGTGCGTGCACCTGTGGGCTTATGTATAGCCCACACACCATGCCTCTTATGGGGATGGCCTTGATGACTTCCCTCTAGCGCGGTTGATCCCTCGGGTCCTGCATTTGGTTGAGGTGAGTTCCATGGCTGGCCTCTATGGTGGCCCATTATTTTTAATGTAAGGCTTTATTTGCATGGAAAAAAACCATGTGTATATTATAAGAATAATTAATGGATACCTTCTTCATTTTCTTTAGAATTCCAAACCACCAACCTAATTCTCTTATTATTTATATACTTTTTGGAATGAGAATCCAAAATATCTTAAATATTATTTTAATCCAACTCTGGATGATGCATGGATCATTTCTTCATTCCTCGTGT
This sequence comes from Viscum album, assembly GCA_963277665.1. Classification (NCBI taxonomy): domain Eukaryota; kingdom Viridiplantae; phylum Streptophyta; class Magnoliopsida; order Santalales; family Viscaceae; genus Viscum; species Viscum album. The sequence continues at coordinate 362,302,471 of OY728148.1, read as the reverse complement.
ATTAAAACATAATGGATGGATTCTCCCTGTTGTGAGGGATTTGTTATCCATTAACACATGTCTTATAACTAAGGATCTGTTCTATAACTATTAGATTTCTATACTGTTGGAAAATTGATCATGTGTAGAATTCAATACATTAAATCAACAACAATTCTCCAAGGCATAAAAACCTTTTCATCAATAACATTCATTCACATATCGACTTTTGATTTACAACATATTGGCATCGAATGAAACACTAGGCTCAACACTTATAAATGGTTAATTGAATTATATTACACCTCAAGAGATACTCAGGTTCCTTTTTTTGAATTCTAGGGATGAGCTCTTAGGATAATTAATATTTCATGTGAGATGAGTGATACAAAAGATTCTTATGCATAATTCCAAGAATGGGTTTATATGGTACATGCATTTTGTACCACAATGAATGATACTTGGATTTCATTTTCACATAACTCCTCGTTTGGAATCATTGGTTAGATAACATTCCACTCACTCTGAGTGGTACATTTCTTTTTATTTTAAATAATTATATATATATAGTGATCATGTTGTTGAATATTAAAATGTACACTTGAGTTTCTAGGATACATGTTGATAGAGGTATCTTTTATGATAGTTTTTTATTCTAGGATTCATTAAGTATATAGCTCAGGCCGGACTACTAGTCTTATATTCATTTACATGTTACTACATGGAATTGATCTGTGGTTTAGAGACACTTATTATACCTAGATTCCATGTGTTTTCCCAAGTCCCTCTACATATATTATAAATCTATGAGCTCGTTTATGTTCCCTAGATAATATTTCTTGGATAATTGATTTAGTTAATTTAATAATCCTTGTGCTATGATATTTTTTTGACTTAGTATTACTCTCTGTGTACTCCCAGGTGCATGTATATATCTTTATATATATATATATGTGTGTGTGTGTGTGTGAATATTTATATATATAATTATGTATATTTTTGGGAATGATTATAGATTTCCCAAATTTGATCAAAGTAGATATTAGAATCCTGGAATCCTTATGGAACTCGAGTGGACATCTTTTTAGATACCAATGCACTACTATATATGAAATAGCAACACACTACTATATTTTATATTCATGGACTAGATTTCATTAGAAAAAATGGTGGTGGCCTAATGAGTATATCACATACCTTATTCTGGCCACCATTAGACTAGGGTACCCAAACATATGTCTTATTTTCAGGTTCATGTTTGTGGGTTGTGATGGTTCCACCATTTGTGTAATGGATGGTAGGAGCACAGGATTAAAGACATAGCTCATAATTTTCATGGAATTATCCCTTGGTGATTTTTATTCATTTTTATTATACGTGTAATATTTATTAGTGTACCACTTACATTATTATCATAGCAAAGATTACGTAACCTCATCTTAACATGTATCCAAGATTGCATATTGGAAATTGTCTATTTTACTAGTTAATATATATATATTACTGTGAATATTTAATTTATAAGGATTATATTGTGGATTCATTCAATATAGCTTATACATCAGTGCTACTCTGATAATGATGGTATAGTCTCCCCATCATACCATAATTGGCCCATCACTACTAGTCGGCAACCATTAGCATATGGGGGAGAGGGGGATCTTTATTCCATGTGACCGACCGACTCAGAGAACCATTTCAGTGGATTGGGAATGGGACGTTACATATTGAATTCCTTAACACAAAAAAATAAAAATTAATGTTTTATCCAATTAACCACATTTCCCATACATTGATGTCCTTTTTCACACCTCATTGGTTTATGGTTTTATAGCCATTAACATTCTCACGATGAATCACTTTACTAGGATCATTGTTATTCTCCATACACCATAATTATTTGGAAATTATATTTTCCACCATGTCTATATTTTTATTTCCCAATATTTTTATTTGAATTAAAAACCTTGTATGTTTCATTCCAAATGTCCTTATAATTTAGATTTTCTTCTTTTCAAAAGGGTGTTTTTTAACACGTTATATCTAATGGTTTTTCAAAAAATATGTTTTCAAAAATAAACCCTTGGATTATAAAGATAATGATGAAATTATAAAGAAAAAAATTATTATATGGTATACAATGTATCATCTAATGGTTTTATATAAACACTATTTTTATAGCATATACAACACACAATACCATACTTAATGAAGCTATGAAATATTAATATTATAATGTTATAGATATAAAATAGTTGATAAATTATTTGGTATGAATAGGATTATCAATATCATTATATATATATATTTATATTGGTCCTAGTTAATAATATTTTATCTACTAATTCATTGGAAATTATCACTCAATTATTTAGTAATTTCATTTTATACTTCAAAAAACAATTCTTCAAAAACTATTTTATTGATTTTTTATGATTGAATATTATAATTAATTTTAGGGTAATTTGTAAATTTCATTTGAAAAAAAAAATTGTTTTTTAATAATTTATTATGACAAAAAATATTTTTTCTTAGATTTTTTTAAAAATGACGATTTTTCAATGAATAGTGAAAATAGTGATTTTTATTAAAAAATAAACATCCATTTAAAGTAATAAAATATTTTCATTATATTTTGGATTACTTTTTAAATTTAAAAATGTACATTTGATTAAAAATAATGTAATAAATTTTATTTGAATCGGAATTACACATTAATTTTTTTTAAAACTATTTATATACGTAAAATTACATTTTTGTGAAAAATCGTTCTACATCACGTTTTGTGTGATTGGTTTTTAATTAAATTATACCACATCTTTGAAATGATTTTTAAAAAAATATATTACATATTATGAATAAAAATATTAAAATTATGTAATAAGTTCATGTTATTTTGTATTCAACATGAATAGAAACTCTAGTAAATGTTTATTTCCATATTAATTGTAAAATAAGTTAATTGAGGTCAAAACTAATTGTATTAAGATGAAAATACATTTTAAAAGTCATTACATTATTTCGTTAAATGATTATATTTTTTCCATAATCCTACAACCTCCAAAAACATGACCAATTTCAGTTATATTTGATTATATGATTTTTTATATTTTAATTAAAGGACAATGTCAGAAATGTCACTCTCTATTTTTACATAATTTATAATATTTTTTTCAAAGAGATAAAATAAAATTTTATTGGATTCTAAATTGAAATTTGAAAGATAAATAACTATTTTCCATATTTATTTTTTAAATTATTTATTATGAAATTTTTACCATAAAATATTACAAAACGCAAACATAATTCTCATACAGACAGTAGGAAAATCAAGAAAATGTTGTTAATGTCAATAAAATTAATATGATTTAGTTGATTTTTAGAGTTTAATAAGTTTTATTGATAAATATAAAATAATATGGGATTTTTGAAAGGTTTATATTAAAAATCCATCACAATTTCCATGCCATGAAGTTCGAACTAAATAAAGATATCAAAAGATACATTAATGATATTTTATGTTAAATAACATATTATTAAATTATACAAACATCATCAAAAAAATTTAGAGGAAAAATATGAAATTAAAAATTATTAAATACCATCCATATTACATTTATAATCCATCTATCACCTTATAAGTAAAATTATAACCCTTTGATATATATATATTCATTATCATGGTTATTATTAAAATTGGTTAACCAATGGGTCAAAAAAATGATAAAGATTATATTATTTCCTAAAACTATATAATTTTTATTGTGTGGTTATATTAAAATTATATTATCCTTATATTTGAATACAATCCAATTTTTACAATTTTACATGAGTTAGAAACATAGTATATTATAATATTTCTGGAATTTCTAAAAATTTCCCACTACCCTTTTAAAAGGACACCCTTCATTTCTCTTATTTACACCACATTGAGCCATATATCCCCAAAAAATCCTAACACATTATCTTGAAAAATTTACTATTTAGTAATTAGGGTTTTTTTCTTCTTAAAATATAATTACAAAGTCCTTTAAGAAGGGATCAAAAGGGGGAATACTATAGAAGAGGTAATCATCCAACAAGAAATATTTTAATTGAATTATTTTACTACCCCATTAATCTTTTCTAAATACATGATGATAAAAAAATTAAATATATCCTATATAATTATGATTCTTTATAAGTATTTTATAACCATTTTCTATCTCATTTTCCTTTTTATGTGTAATAAAAACATCATTCGTGCGGACATGTGGACTATCACCCATGTAAAGCGATGTGTCGGGTCCTACCTTACAACCACAGCTGGATGTTTATAATGTAAAATTAATTTTATATATATTATACTCATAAAATAATTATAATTATTAAATGATAGTGTATCAAAGATTTTCTTTCATATCCACCCATTGAAAATTTATAATTACATTTTTACATACATGTGGATTAACACCACTACAAAGCAATGTGATAAATTTTTAATCATTGAAACACATGTATGATATATAATATATTTAAAGATATAATATAATATATATGATAAAATAATAATTCTATAATAAAAAAATAAAAACCTTTTTCCCTGATGTTATTTGAAATATGAAAATTTAATCATACATTTGTATCGCCTCCCCTCTACCTGATTATAATGTAATTCATTTTTCATAAACATCAATCATATTTTTTTTAAATTATAACTATATATTAAAAATAATATTTATCTAATTATAATTATTATGGAGATAATTTTACAATTTTTTCTTTGGTGATGGTCGACATACCAATGTTATTTTGTAACTATGACTTAAACATCCTTAAAACACTCATCATGGACTTAACAGATTACATTAGTAAAGATGACAATGATTTAAATTAGATAAATTTTTTTATTATAATTTAACAAACATATGAAATGTTATTAATCAATTAAATAATTTATATATGTTTTTTACACATGAGTTAAAGGATATACATGGAAATTCTTGGCTCAAGGTAATGGATTTCACCTAAATTTCATGTCATTGTGAAATATATTAATTTCATGCTCCTAATTTATTTTATATGATGAGTATATTTAACCAATATAATTTTATTTCATTAATATTTCATACATTATGTTATATTAATTTATAAATCAAATTGTTTCTTCTAATGGGATTTGACATGAATGATACCAATTGGCTAGGGGTTCTATAAATCAATCACCATTCATTCGGATATATTTATATTTAATTGAATTTATTATTACATTATTATGTGTGAATTGATATCAAATTTTTTATTTATATACTTAAAATTTTCTATTTTTATTTAATTATATTTACATAATCACCTTATTTATAAATTATTACAAAAAATTTTATAATCATCATAGGATTTTTCCTTGACAAAACCTTTTTCCAAGATACATGTTTCTTATCATGAAACATGATTTTCTTAAAAGGTTTACTCAATAAACCATGAATTAATATTTACATATTAATTATTTTTATTATTTATATTTATATATCTATATAATATTCATTGTTTAATTGAATTTTTCTTTTAGAAGATACCAAAGAAGTAAAGGCTTTAGGTTATATTCTCATTTATTTTTGATATTTTTTTTGTTCAAGGTACCTTTTGGAGAAATAATATGCCCTTATATTCTTGACAAAAAATATTTTCTTATCCTCTAGTTTCATATTTTTGTTAATATTTAGTTTTCATTCCCTATCATAATTTATTAAATAAAGATCAATAATGTATTTTTGTATGTGATTCTAAAATTTTATATCCTTTTAGACTCAAAATCCTAAAATTTGATATAAATGTTTTTTAAAATTATTTCAAGAATGTTATTTTTAAACATAAATGATTTCATAAATTTATTTTATATAATTTTTTACCATAATTTAAAATGTTTTAAAATGAAATTACATACTATATTGTATATAGTTCATTATTGTCAGTCTTTACAAAAGATTGAAAAGAATTATTTTTAATTTTTATGACATTATTGTGTTTTTAATCTATTATAATGATTGTTTTCTAAAAATTTTCATTCCAAATTATATAACTTAATTTCCAAGAATAGGTTTCCCATATTTTGTTTTGTTTTTTTTAAAGTGATTTTTCATGTGGATGGTTTCTTTTTTTATATAATTTTTTCACAGATATTTTTATGATGTTTATTTTTTTAATGAAAAAACAATTGATGTCACTTATTTTCAAATGGGGATATGTTATAATGACACTATATATTTTCTTTCTCTGGATTTATATTAATTATTTCATGGAACACATTTTTTTCAATAGGTATATAATTAAATGAAAGACCATCATTTGTTGTTATGTTGAAAAATGATAACATTCATCTCTTTGGATTATATTATATATCTTAAAAAAATATATGATGATGGGTGTTCCTAATATATTTCATGATGATAGGTGATCCATATTTTGATCATTATGATAGGTTAGGTTAATATACCTATCTAGTGCAATGGGCAATGATTATTTTCTCTAGATAATTATGTTGGATGTTGACCATATTGGTTATTCCACTTGTAATGTTTATATTTAAAGTTTTTTGAAAATAATGTTCCATGATAGAAACAAATTTTATTTATGGTTTTTAAAATAGTTTAATTTTTCTTTTATTAATTATAGATATCATGTGGCTCATGATTATTGATTCATATAACACATTCCTTTGTTACTGTTTTATTCCATGTCTCATGTTTTACGATCCACATTTTGAGGGGGTTTATTTCCCTTATTTTATGCCCATAAAATTTTATTATTTCATCACTCCCTTATTCTATTCATTTAATAACTACTAAAATTCATTTTTTAATTATTTTGTTTACCCACACTGAGCATCTGAGCTCACCCTTATATTTTTTCCATTTTACCATGTTTTGAAAGTATGTTTTATGTTTTTTTGCATGGAAAGTTTATCTATCTGAAGAAATGTATGGGATATAATGTATATTTTTATCAATTATCTATTTATTTATACAATTTGTTATGTAATAGTTTTTCTAAATTATCTTAACCACTAATCCTAAAAGGTCAATGATTTTTTTAACTGATCTAATATTTCTTTTTTAATTTATTAATTTTTAGTTTATTGAAATTGTGTCACATTTATTGTTGTCAAATACAAAAATATAATGAAAATGTTTTATCCCCTGGATAAGGGTGTCAGAATATGGGGATTTTATTAAATAAACAATTTCTTATAAATAATGTATTACACCATTTGAAATCAATATTTAAATTCATTGGGAAATATAGAGTAAATCCATGTGAAATAAAAATTATAAAAATGTACAATTGAATGAAATAGAAAAATAAATTAAACAAGTCAATATGTCAAACAACACATTTTATAACATTTAATCCTCATAAATACAAAAAAAAACACATTATCAGACTTTTTGTCTACAATACAATGATAATAAATCATTTTTCTTTAAACAAGATCATTAGAATTTTATCAAGCATCTACAATGAATGAAACAACATTGAAGATTAAGATTCCATTTGACTGTGTCAATCACCCATTATTTCAATTAAAAAGAAATTGAAATATTGGAAAATAATTGGAAATGAAACTCTATAAATCCTGAAATTTATTAATCTAGTAAAAATAACATTTAAATCATTAAGCATATTAGTAACTCTTATATTATAAGAAATAGAATTGAAACACACACCTCAAGTTGCATAACCACGTCAACTACAAAAAATCACATCAAATTATGTGTTAAGAGAGAGATAAAAAATGAAACCAAAAACCTAATTAATAACTATCCTATACATAAAAATCATCTAAAATGGAATATTGGGTCAGTGATAAGGTGAAAAAAAGGGAAACCTGGAATGTAAATAAGGAGGATCACTTTCCTGTCGACCTACATGAATAATTTCTAATAAATAGCACTAAATCCACTATGGATGTTCAAAGAAGAGTACGTGATGATATTGGGATTTTTAATGAAGAAACAGTTAAAATATGGGAGGAGTTTGGTAGAAGTACCAAATAAAACCCAGGGTTATAATAGAAAATTCCCATACCCTAAGAAGGTGATACTCATTAAAAAAAATTTATGTGACCGTGCAATAATAATTATCCGAATAAGAATATGTAATGAATTTTCCCAATGTATGAACTAAACCATACGGATAGGTTAAATTTCCAAAAAATTAAATATTTCACCTTGATACACCCAAACATGTGGGAGAAATTTACCTCAAAATACAATCGAGATGTTGATTTTTTGGGTTCCAAAATTCACCTCAACCTTCGACCTTATTAGCGTAAAAGGACACCAATAATTAAATTGTGTGACATTTATAATACCACTTGACCGATTAACATAGTTGATAAACTATCCCATATCCCAATCTATATACCTATTATATTGAAAATGATAACTCCACTATCAATAACAACAATTGTAAAATGCTTCATGGTATACCAAACTTCTAAGAAGTAAGAATCCTAATATAATATTCCTAACCATTGAGATTAAATAATCCACCAAATAAGGGAAATTTGGATAGAAATTCCTATTATGTTTCTCTAGTATTCAAATTATAATAAATATATGTGTTATGAAATTGAATTACTTCATGAATTATATGTTAAATAAAATACAAAACATGAATAACACCTCTAAAAAATTTGAGTCATAGGAGATAGAAACAAGAGTAATCCCTACCACAAGTGTAAGATCCCAAGATTTTATAAAGGAAAAAATATGTTCTTTAATGATCTAGTGAGTACTTTGTGAAATTTATAACCAAGATGTTAAAACTAATTTTTGCACTTCTATGTTTTGAATTTTGAAATGTGGTCATCTACATTTGTGTTTAGTAAGTTATTTAGAGTCTGATGGAACCAAAATGAATATTTATGAATATAAAAACACTCATAGGAATACTAATATGACCCTAATGAATAGATAATTTTATTATTATTTTATTTTCATAAGGAATTTAGATAACGCGATCTTGATTAGTTTTTCATTATATTATAAAAGCATTTTTTGTTTTAAAATTGTTAATTTTTGAATTAAGTATAATTTTATTTAAAAATTATATTAATAATATTTATAAAATTATTTTCAAGAAATTGATTTCACATATGAATAATATACGTTAAAAAGTTGTTAGGGTTAATTATTGGGTTTTTTACTGAGACAGATGAATTTTCAGTGAATAGTAAAAATACAGTTTCGAGTTTCAGTATGATTAATGACATCATTAATGATTAAATAATTATTTTTTAATTCTAGTCGACTTGTGTACAGTAAAATAATATGTTAGGTGGCCCAAGTGGCTAATACAATTGTCAAATACCATGGGAAAGCCAATGGTTTTGCTAATACAACTAATGATCGGTCCCTTGGAAATTATTAAAATATTCATTCATTTTCTCTATAAATACCAACCCATTCCTTAATTAAATTCATTCCAAATACCTCCTAAATAAATATATGGACTTCTTACATACCTATTATTCCTACCAATGTTTCATAAATCGTCAAAGTTCAAAACCATCATGTCTTTGTAGTTACACTACAAGGTAAGAGAATTGTCAACTTCTTTCATTTTCAATCAACGTTCTCTATTATGTTCTATAAATTTCATTTTTCCATACCATTTAATTTTTTTTATTATATCCTTTTTATATAATTTATTATTAATAATTTCTTGATGGTTAACCTTGTCTCTTATATTTTTAGTGTTTTCTAAAATAATGATGCAAAGCTGATAGGCTGCCGAGTTGTCATAATGAATTTCTCAGTATTCCATCATGTTCTATTCATTTCATCCTCTCTCCTCATACCATCTTATCCAAGAATAATTAAATATACAATAATATATTATATTATTTACATTCTCATTTTCATAGAAAATTCATCATCATTCTTCTTTTCTTCTCCCACTTATTCAAGGAATAAAAACATTGTCTGTGACATGTCGAATTACCCACATCGTGGATGATGTGATTTCAATTTGATTAAATCCATATTTATTCTTGAAAACTATTATATAATAAGTATTATATTCTATTTAATGTTCTTTAACTAACTTATGTACATATTACTAAATTATTAATGAAAAAAAGATCTTTGTGGTTGGAAAATCTCTCGAATTAACCCAAATGATCATCATTAAATTTTAACTAATTATTCTTCTACTTGGTATATAAAATAATTGAATATATGTTGATTTGAAATCCTGGAATATCCTTAATAACATTTAATATCAGTTCTGGATGTTTATCCATGTTCTACATGAACATCTATTTACGGATACAACTAAACCATTCAAGAAAACCCTAAAAGCAAAGAGTCTTGAACATTGGATTTTAACACTATAACTCATACAAATGATCATAAAATAACATAATTAAACCATAATGAACCACTTTAATTTATAAAAGGTTCTGTATTTGTTAATTATTTAATATAATGTGGTTATATATGACTTTGAATTGAATAAATCTTTCAGATACAAGGTAAGGAAAAATTCATGATCACAACATTCTTTCTCTAGTTTCTCCTTCTTTCACTTAATTTATGTTATGGTTACTCCCTAAAAATAATTATTTCTTATTTATATTTTTTATTATGGAATATACATGTTCTAAAATTGAATTTTTGTAATAACCAAATGTTTTCCAATAGAACTCTCTTTTCAAGAACACACATTTTACTACTCACTCAATGTTGATGGTCTTGTATCAAGAATGTTATTTCTTATTTCTTTGGGGGATTTTTTTTATGAATGTAAAATGTGAAACACATTTAATTACATGGGTTATTATTTTTTCATGTTTAAATTATTTTAATTCTTTCATGCTTGATAATGTTAATATTATGATGTGACGGGTGCACCCATAATTATATAGTGCAATATAAATGTTTGAATGTGAGGGGTGAGCCACGAATTATACAACACTACAATGCATTGGGTAATGTGATGAATCTATTGAGTATATTTGAAATAACTATTGAATATGATTCTATAATTGTTCAAAAATATGTGTTGTAGTTAACAACTAAGACATGCTATTTTATTTTTTATGCATTTCAAAACTTCATGTCTTTTATTAATGATTCCTCCTATGTTCATGATCATGTGCCTGAGTTATGATTATTCTCACCCCATGTTATATTTTTCTTATCTATAATTCTACTCAAATTTTATATCACCCCTTTTTTAATTATATCCATTGGTTACTATATGTACTAAGGAGAGGTCAAGTGCTAATAACAACCAAGAGATGAAGTAATTAAATGAATATTTAAGATTTTTTGTAAACACTGATTTAATGTAATGTATGTATAATACTATAGATATTATACTAGAAAAGGTCCTCAAATGTATAATATGATATGTAGTTATCTATTATATTTTATATAAAAAAATACAGAGCAAGTTTTATAACTAAATATGGATGTGTGGGTTTAGGGCATTACATTTGGTATTAGATGAATGGTCTAGAAAACATTGGAGATTATAAATTTTCATCTTAAAATTTACTTTTAATCATATGGTTAATTAGGTACACATATGGAAATAGTTTTTCTTAATTATCAATATATAAATTAATAATTATAAGTAAATGAATGAATTACAAAGGTACAATTCATTTAAGGGGGGAATAATGTATCATCTCGTGATTTTAAAAAGAAAACACTATGTGCTTAAATGAACTACTGAATAATATGTTAAATTTTTCACCTTTAATGTTAAACATAATTTTTCTACTTTTATGATTTCAATTTCAAAAAGCGTTCATATGCATTTGTGTTAAGTAAGTTGTTTAGAGTCTGATGGAACCATCCTGTTTTTCATGAATAGTAATATACCATTATGAATAGTAATATGAATAGTATTATGACCATAAGTAATATTAAATTGAATTATTTTTTTATTTTTTTAATTCCATATGATAATGACATCTTGACTAGTTTTTAAATTTTATATAAAATTTGCTCTAGTTTTAAAATTGTTAATTATTGAATTTAGAATGATTTTATTTAAAATTTAAAATAAAAATATTTATTATTTTATTTTCAAAAAATGGAATTCGTTTTTGAATTTTACATGTCAAAAAACGGTTTGGTTTAATTTTTGGGTTTTTTATAAAATAGTTGATGTTTTTGTGAACAGTAAAATATATAGTTTTGAGTTTTAGTATATTTAATGACATCATCAATGATGTACTAATGATTTAATAAATCTGGTCTAATTTTGTAAAGTAAAATATTATGTGAGTTTCCCAATCTGTCTAATACAAGGGGAAAATACCAATTCCAAGCCCATGGTTTTTGAAATAACACTAATGAGGCGTCCCTTGTAAATTATTAAAATATTCCCTCAATTGTTCTATAAATACCAATCTGTTCTTTCATTACACTGATTAAAGATTCCACCTAATTGATGATATGGACTTCTTACCTGCCTATTAGTCCTAAAATGATGTCCTCAAGCCACATAAAGTCCAAACAATCAGATCATTGGAGTTACTCTACAAGGTAAGAGAATTCTCAACTTCTTTCTTTTTCCATCCATGTTTGCTTTTATATGAAATAACCTTTATATTCCCATACCATGTTCTTATTTCAATTTTATTGTTTATATATTATTTATTATTATTCATTTTTGGATTGGTTACCCATTTACTCTCTCTTTTTAATGTTTTCTAAAACCATGATGCATAGCCGTTAGGTTGCGGAATTTTCGTAACGAATTTCTCGACTCTCCTTCATGTACATTTCTTTTCTTCTTCACTTCTCAGGATTTTTTATCCAAGAGGCATAAAATCTAAATAAATATTTTACATTAAATATTTTCCAATTTTCATGAAAAATTCATCACCATTATTCTTCTACTATCCATCTTATTCAAGGAATAAAAAACTTATCTGTGATGTGTCGAATCACCGACATCGTGGACGATGTGATTTCAATTTGATTTAATTCATTGAGATATAGTAAGGAAAACATTTTATATTGGAAAAAGATAATATTATATTTATTATATCCTATTTAATTTTCATTATATAACTAATGTACATGTTACAAAATCATTAAACAAAACGTGTTCTTTGTGGTCAAAAAATCACTTGAAATACCCCATAAGATCATCATTAAATTTTATTTAATGATTCATACACATGTAATATAACATAATTCAATATAAGAAAATTTTAACTCCTATAATATCATTAATAACATGTAATATCTATTCTGTATAATTATCAATGTTCTACCTGAACATCCATTTATGAATACAAGTGAACCATTCAAGAATACCCTAAAAACAAACATTCACGGACAATGGATTTGAACCCTATAACTCATAAAAAGAGTCATAAAATAACCTAATGAAACCCTAATAAACCAATTTAATGTATACAATGTTTTGGAATTGATATTTAATGAATCTAATGTGGTTATATAGGACTTTAATGTGAATAAAGCTTTAGGATAAAAGATAACGGAAAATACTCGAACCCAACATTCTTTCTCCGAGATCTCCCTCATTCACTTAATTTTTTGTATAGTTACTCCATTAATATAATTTTTCATCATTATATTTCCTATTGTGGGATATAAATGGTTAATACATGATTTTAGGAAAAAAACAATGTTTTGTAAAAGAACACTTTATTCAAGAGGACCTCGTTTTCTTCTCACTCAAAGTTGTTGGTTTTGGTTTCAAGTATATTATTTACTCGTTCTTTTGGATAATTATTTTTTGAATGTAACATGTTAAATAGATTTAATTCCATGGGTTATTTTATATTAATATTTCAATTATTCGTAATTTCGCATGCATGATAATGTTAATATTATGTTGTGACGGGTGCACCAAGAATTATATAGCGCAATATGAATTTTTTAATGTGACGGGTGCACCCGGAATAATAAAGGGCTCCAAGGAATTAGGAAAAGTGATTAATCTCATGAATAAAAGTGAAATGATGTGTGAACATGATGCTATCATTTTTCATATGTATGTGTGGTAGGTAACCACTAAGACACGATGTTTCATCTTTTATGCATTTCCACATTTCACATCTTTTGTTAATGCTTCCTCTTAGGTTCATGAGCCTATTCCAAAGATATGATTATGATCAATAAATGTTACATTTTTATTATATATCATCATACTAGTATTTTACCTTGCCCCTTTTTTATGTATATCTCAATGTGAATACATGTACTAAGGAGAAGTGAAGTGCCAATATGAAGCTAGAGAAGAAGGAATTAAATAAATATTTATATTTTTTGTAATCTCTTATTTATTGTAATATTTTTGAAATCCTTCAGAACCTTGACTAGAAAACTTCCTCAAATTTATAATATGATATTTATTTTTCGGAAATATTTTATATAAAAAAAAATTCATCCTGTTTTAGTACTAAATACAGATGCGCAGGTTTAGGGATTTACAACAAGTAATGCAAAAGATAACACCAAAATAGTTATAAAATCATGTAGATAACTATGGTAGGTGTCCCCGCTATTAAAAATGTAATTAAATGGGTATAAAAATAGATTAAAAAACAGAAAATTACTATCATAACGTATCATATAAGTTTTCACTAATCAGAGAGGAAAGGATAAGATTCCACCATCCATAATTGATCATAACATAACCAACTAAAAAATTAATGTGGGAGTTTATCCCAAAGATAAATTTAAAAGGTAGATATACCATATTTACAAGACATCACATTCCACATGAAATAGTAGAAAAACCCAAAACATAAAAATTATTAAACAATCAATATTATGGTTCTGACATCAGTTATCAAGAATACATAGTGGGTTACTCAGGTCCAAACTCATAGAAACCCCACTCATTATAATTTTTAAATAAATACATCATCAAGGATTCTGTCAAAATATAATAGATGAAAAATAACATACCAAAACTATTATAGTTCATACCCAATGAATACCTATGTTATTCATGATGTAATCATAAACCCATAATGTACACCATGCCCAAAAAAGAACAAGCCTAACAAATTAACAATGAATGAATATATTAGAATACATAAATGAATATCTAAATGCACATAAAACTATTACAACAAAAAATATATTGTATAAAAAATATATGGATCAATTTTCAATTAATGTGGTATTATAAAATTAAATATTATTAAAGAAAAATCAAAATCATACAACTCTCCAATGGAAGAAAAATACCAAATTACTGTCTATATCAATGAAGAGTCTGTAAATTATTCTTCAAAATTATTTTCAGCTTAAAAATCATTGAAAGGTGACTCATATGAGAAAATGGATGAAATTTACTTGATTCTATTGTACATGAGGGAAGTCCATATCGAATTATTCCACATTTAAGGGATACTACTAGATTTATCTTTACTAATGTATTAATATCAAATTTTGTAGATAAATACCCATAATCCTCACCTTCTTCCTGATGCTTCCAACATTATGGATCACAGTCAATGATGCTATCTGGTGTTAATGCATCAATTTCAATGGGATTCCAAAAATATATTACTTTATTAATAACTACATCAAAACCATCTCTATATAGGTTGTTAGGTTAAAATAAAATGCCTCATACTTTAGATTAGAATCACATCCTAGTTCAGATTAATGAAATGTTATATCATAAAGAACAAAACCTTCTTTGAATCATCAATAACCATCTTGGAAGATAATGTGACCGGTTTAGTGAAACACTCAATATAGTCTTTCAAAAAATCATCACCCAAATGATTACCTAGTAAATCCAATTCCTTCTTCACTTTACCTTATAAATGATAAAAATAATTAATAAAAATATCCTTCAAATATCATTAATAAATAACCTCAAAATGTAGGGAAATGATATTTAGCTAATAAAAATTAAGAATAAATCTTCTGGACAATGTAGATGTCCACCTCACTGTATAAGAATTTGAAATTCATAGGGACATAAAGACCCCTTTGTCCTTAGTTTTCCACTTTTTTCTCATGGGATACTTAAACATCAACAAACACTAGAAGATACTATTTATAAAACTCTCAGAAATGGTCCAAGAGCGGAGAAAAACCATTCCCCTCCATTCCATCAAGAGCCTGGGTAGTGTCCGAGAATGGAAATACTTCCCTTGGATCACCATAATTACTACATAATACATTCTTATGTTTAATTATTCATTCATTTATTTAGTAACATAATAAAATACCACAAAACAATGAAAAACTCACTTCTCGTACCAAATTATGGGATACAAAAGAACCAATTTTAAAAACAAAGAACACAAAACACCATTTAAAATATCATTTCAAAAAAACCTAACATGGAATTTTTTTACCTTTTAATACATGATATAAGTTCATCAAAATCCTTTTTAACAAAATGAAACACCACTAAAAAAGTCATTTCACAATTGAAAAAGCTCCACCATTCATGAAATCAACTCTATTAATTGGAAAATTTTACATATATTTTTTAATAACTATTAAATACCAAAATAATTTCTTCCACTCAAATCATTTATTACAAAGTTAAAAACATATAACAAAGTAAACTCAAAACACCTAAAATTTGGTATAAAACCTTTCATAATCCCTAATACATAAAACACTATATTAAATTTTAATAAAATCCTTTATAAATACCTTAAATATATAGTATATTATCCATAAACAGGATTCTCAAACCATATAAGTGGATTAAATCACTTACGTTGTGAAAATATATAGATATCCATACTTCAACACTGCACTGGTTTTGGTCTGATGATTTTTCAATCCCAGTGGATAATATGTCAGATCTATTAGAATATTTCTACAACATTTTCTCATGGATTTTAAATATATTTATAGACCATGTTACAAAAACATTCACCCCATTTATCACATCCATTTTGAGTATAATGCTATAATGTCACAAAACTCATCCCAAGATATTCATATAACTTATAGTACAAAAAAAATAATTCCAAAAATCTAGAAAAATGAATATGACAGAAACTCAAAATGAAACTCCTATCCAAAATTGTAGATCAATTTTTTTTATTTTTCAAGGAAATCCATTACACCCACCACTCTAGATTTGATAATGTTATATAATTTCTCTAATCAACATATAAATAACAAGAAGGATCTAATATCATTTGGTAATTAACCATCCTGAGCTAACCAGTTATGTTACCCAAAAGGATATACCATAGGTCCAAGAATGTTCTCAGTATCCTAGGGTTGGAAACTTGTGTGGTGGTATCACAAGGGGCCATGGGGAATTATTTCACCCTCAAAAGAAGGAGAAGAAACAATGGTTCTAACCAGGAACCAAGCATGAGGATTCCATGTTATAGATAACTATGAAAATAAAATATATAGAATCTACTAACCAAAATAAATAATAAGAACATTGAATAATGATGAGGGGAAATAATAATATTTTTAAATTTAGGTAAACAATTGTATATAATGATTTTTTAAACCAAAATAAAGGAACAAATCCGAAAAAAATATAGGAGGAAAATGAGGGGATGTAAAAAATATCCCAAACTGGTTAAAAAAACTCATGGGATTTATCCTACCATTTCTATGTGACTCTTATGTCCCCACCATAAGCCAATCATCCCATTCTACTGAAAATATTGTTTTTCTAACCTATCTTATAATCCACTACCCCAAAAACAATATAATACTAGAAGCCACCATACCCACCAATTTTATTATAGAGGATGTGATACAAATTATATTGGAATACTTCCATGAATCCATTTCATTAATTTTATAAAATTAACGAATAATTAAATTTTGAATCTATATAAATTCAAATATATTTTCAGTTTCATTGTATAATATGGAAATAAATAGAAAATACCACATATCCATTCTTAAAACAGACAATTTAAAAAATTTACATCAATAATGTTTTTCCATTGAGTTAATTTAAAAAACACTCCCATTTAAAACATCACAACATTAAAGAATCCATATTAATCATCCCCATTCAATTTCATTCCATATTTATGAAAACAACCCACTTAAATTGTATTAAAACCAATATCAATGTTTTTTAGTAATATTTATTTCTTTGATAATAACTACCCATTTTACATTAATATATTACACACTCTCTCTCATTAAGAATGAATGAAGATTAAGAGGAACCCATAATAAAATATCATTCCATAAAAACATATATAATAATGTCAATATTAAGATAGAGAGAAATAAATCAACATGAAAACTGAAACATAAGAAAGGTAAATATATCAATGTGAGTTCCATATAATAAATAATAAAAAAAATTGTAATAAACTGTAAATATTTGTAATATAATATATATATCAAAACACTTTTAGGACTAAAGGAATAATAATTGGTTATTACATGTGTAAAATACTGTCATAAAATTAATGGTTACACAAATATCACCAAATCACTCAAAATTTTCCACATTGGGAGTAAGTAAAACGTCACTATATATTCTCCAAGGTAACCTAGGTTTATTAATGGAATAGATAATTTGGTTGGGATGTTATCAAGACTACATAAATCCCATAAGATCCTTATATTCTTAAGGTAATAAAATGAAAAATTCATAAACATAGACCTCTAATACACCACCTTAAATAACAAGTACCATTCCGTAATACATAAACATGATTCATTATACATTTTACTGTCAGAATATTTATACACTCATTAATAACAAACAACAATGGGGATCAACAACGGTGTTTCCCTCAATTAATAAAATACTTTTCTGACAAGGTTTTGAATAAGCATATTATATTAATCCAAGTATCAAACCACTATATTTCAATTCTTAAAACCATCTGTAAACAATGATATAATATAAGGGATAACATAACTAACACCAAGGTACAATTCGAATGAATCAAAAATGTTACATAAAAATTCCATAATTAAAACATTACCCTTTTAAAAGATGATAAATTATTAAAAAACAATACCTTTTAACTAATTTTTTATCCAAAAAAATATAAATAAACAATTTTTATATTAGAAACAAACATTTTATTTTTATTAAACACCTAGAATTCATAAAATCTCAATTCTGATAACGGTTCCCTCGATGTATGAAAATCTCAAGTTATGTGAATGTAATCCAAAATGAAAACACGGAAAACATTTAATAATGTAACTCTTGACATAATAAACATCAATACTCATGTTTAAGGGAAGATTTAATATTTTAAGCATCTAAGAAAACCTCATATAAAAATAAATTAAATGTAATCACTGACATTAAGTGGCGTTACCATGTTGCATTTAATCAACACCACCGAATTAGGTCTAAAGACAGGTATCAAAAACCCTAAGAACCAAATTCCCCAATTTTGAACAACCCTAGACTTAAAAACCAAAAAAAAATAGCATCTATGGTTATAGGGAAAGGTAAAAAATTGTGAGAACCCAATAAGGGAAGGAAAGTGAAAACCTTTCCAATAAATCCATGTGAAGAATCACTATAAAACCACATTAAATCGACTATAAAAGAGATTTAATGGGGAAAAATGATCTGGGGAGGTGCGTCAGTTGAGGAGTTTGAATGGAAGAGGAGTATGGGAGAAGACATAAATAAAAGCAATTTAAAAATTCTTATATTCACCAAACCGACTAGGACTCCTGATTTACTAATATAGTTTACCAAGTTGTATAGTAATCATAAAATCAGTACGATAAAATACTATATAGGTCATATGATTTATACTACAATCATTCCCATATAGTTATCTAAACCATGTTGCCTTAGAAAATAATCAAATATATCATAATTCCACCCTGATTTAACTCAAACCCAATGGAAAAATTAACCACATAAATATATTCCTTGAAGTTATACATTACGGTGTCACATTGTGTCTGAACAATATCAATCCCCATTTATTCAACCAAAATGTGTAATGCCATGGGACTTTGTAATGTTGAAAAGAAATATGAATTCCAATAATAACAGATGTAATAAATAAGATACCTTTTTCATATCATCATTCCTACTAAAGGAATAAATGGTTCTTGTATGATCTCCTTCAAAAACATGTATCTTTTTACCCATGCCTACTATATGCATCATATGATGATTCATGTAATCATATATTCCCATTATCAATGATATAGAGCGACCATATTAAATGGAATATATTAATATCATATAGAATTATTATATGTTCTAAATTCTATGATTTTAGTTTGGACATGTCAATGAATAAATCATAGGTTATTAATATCTACATATGAGCACATCAAATTCTCCTCATTTAAAAAGATATGAACAAAACATTTTCCTTCTAGTTATGGATAAATATTACCTCATTCTATCTCAATAGAGGGACTAGATGTCTCACTCATATTTTGATAGGATTAATCATACTTTTTATAGTATTCAATCGATGACTTAATCAGCAACATACACAACTACTCATAGATTACACATTATGTAATATATTCTACCAACATGAAAAAATGATACACTAGACACTTATTTTTTATAAAATGATATATTTGAAATTCTAAAACACTTTATCAATTAGAACTAGATCATACATATGTTCCCATAAAATAATATAAATGATAACTTAACATCAAAGTGGCCTTATGTTTACTACTCTTTTGGATTTTGAAAAACTCATTATATTTATTGGTTATTTTTGAAAAATATCTGTGTAACCATCTAATAAAATCATTCAAACTAATATATTTTAATAAGTAACATTTATCAAATATTTAATTGAAATAATAGTCTTATTTGGAGTCATATTTTAAATGTTAAACTCTTTGACCCAAGAATTCATTAACCATTACTTTATAAAATATTATATTACAATGTTAGTAACTTTTATAATCTACCGTGAATGATTTCAATGTTCATAATCATCTCCATCAATCATAGAACTTGTTCCTTAAAACAAATTCCTAATATCTTTTGGGAACTAAAATAACAATTTATGTTAATCGTTTATTGATACAACCAAAACCAATTTTAATAGTAAAGTGATGTTGACATTGTATTTTTACTACTCTCATCTATTATTTTTAAATAATTCAATTTTTATAAGTCAAATATAAATCCCAAAATCTTCTGAGAATCATTTTTTTATAATATCATATAATGAAACACTAACTCTATTTCATAGAGAAGTAAAACTTATTAACATTTGTAGGGATATTAAAAAATTTACTATATTATCTATATCATTTATGTTATTATATGAGTTTGATTAATTATTATGGAAAAAATATTACTCTGAAATTTTCCACTATATGTTGACGGGATCATATCCCTTATATATTAATAAACATCATGAGAAAAACTTTTATCCTATATACAAAACTTTTATTAGTTTATTATTATAAATAATATTATAGAATTAGTTCATTAATTTTAATGTTAATAAAAATATTTTCACATTGTTTATAACAACATTACATATTTTATAAAAATTATATGAGATTAAAAAAACAATCCTTATTTTGATCCCATATGGATTAAAGAAAAGCATTGCATTAAAATCCATTATGCAATCAGCCCTTGTTAAATTATTTAATTTTGTACTCTAAGATCTAATCTATAATTATTTTCAAGTACTATAGATGTACAGTAATTTTGAAACACAATGTTGGTATCATATACATTTAAGAATATAAAATCTAAATTGTATGACATTAATAGTAGATGTGGACTCTCCATGATGTTCCTAGAAACCTTTCATGTATTATAGTTAGTAACATCAATAATATAATTTATTTTTTAATTGGAGAAATCCCCTTCCTTAATTTTATTTGGTTTAGAGAGTGTTATAAACACTCTATTCCCTATATTATTTTTCTTCTTGGTAAATGTTTACCATTTTCTTTCTATATCATTATCATAGCACATAATCTCATACCTCCCATTTCCATCTCAGTAATACATAACATTTTGAGTTTATTCAAAAATCTTGTATTTAAATCATTCATGTAGTAATTCATAATGAACTACCCAATCATGTGACAATATATGAATATCTATGGATAAATCTATCAGAATACATGATATAAGTCTCCTTTAGTCATTTATATACACAATTATTTTGATTACCCTAGTAGATTCTGAGGAACCATATGACATCATTCGTTAGTTGAGTAACTTTGACACCAAAAATGATTCTTAGCTATCTTGTTCATGAAAAAAAATTATGTTTTCTAACATCTAATATATATCTATGTTTTTATTGTGTTTCATGAATATGGATTTCATTATCACAAAATTGTGAGTCGTAATGTAGAATTTCATTTTTTGAAACATATACTAAATATTTATTTCTATTTATTTGTATTTATTAAGTAGTTGGTTTCTCAAAAAGTGGCTTATCCAACACATAAAACATTCCTTTTATATGAGAACAATTATTTAGTTTGAGTACAACTCAAGAAAATTAATAATATTTTATTTTTACATCTCTCAGAAAAAATATAATATTTTGTACACAAAGAGTATCGTGATTTCATTATATATGGTAAAAAATCTTCAATCATATTAATATCATGCCTTTATACTTTTAATAAGGAAATTTCTAAACTTTTCTCCTAAAAAATAATTACATATATTTAAATTATATCATTCTCATTAGTTGGAAATTATCCATATTTTACTATGTTAATATTTTCTTAATAATTTATCCCATAACATATTTTTCTATCTATATAATAATCTCTGTCATATGAAATGTGAATCTAGTATAGTAAAATTGATAATTTATATCATAATATATCAAATAGATACACACAAATTAATTAAATTGGTAAATTAATAATATTAGAGACTCTATAAAAAGTATAACACAAAGTTAATTAAAAATGTGCACTTAATCATATTAGTGTAACATATTTCTTGATTTTGTTATATGATAGAATCTATGAGAACCCAAATATGGAATGATATATCTAGTTGGATTATAAATGTCATGGAATTGTTTATTTTGGAATGAATCGGACACTTTATTTTTAAAATGAATTAAAATCTCACCATAATATCTAATGTATTACCTTTTTGTGTTTTCATTCATCTAAATATTTAATTTTGAATAATATTATTTCTATAAAATAAATATTTTAAAAATATATTTTTTTATAACCATTTATGTTACTCACTACATGTTTAATAATCCAAAATTAAAATAAAACTATATTTATACATACCAAAATGAATCCTATGAAAAATGTGTAAGAAACTCTTCCATTTAATGTCTTGGAATCATATAAAATAAATACTCCCCATAATAATAGTCTCTGAGAAATGGATAATTAACACTCATTTTTTTAGATGAGTAATAAGAAAATAAGGTCATGAGGTGTTCATCCTAATTTCCCTCTACACAATAATATATTACTTATGTGAGATCCTAATTCCACTATAATTTAAACACCTAAGATTTATAAACAATAAAAAATCATTATTTTTTTCTCATATCCTAATTGAATAAAAATAAAGGTATAATAAAACTAAATAAATTATCATACATAAAATGTACAATTTTAAAATATTATATTAAACTTTATAAGAGTGGTGGACCATTTTTACATAAATTATACATACATTCAGAATATATTATATTTTATTTGTGAATAATACATGGAATAATATAAATAAATTAACATTAAAAATATCTAAATTTAAGGTATAATATTTATGAAACATTCATAAATAATGAATGTATAAACACAATAGTGACCTCGAACCCAGTATCCCAGAGACAGTTCCTGCTACCAATATATTTGAATAAGATAAATGGAATCACATCCCAAAGGACTGAATAATTTAGTATTCTTGGTAATATATATAAATACATTAGAATTTATATTAAATTTTGATAAACATATTACAAAATATTTTTTGGGAATAACATTATTCCCCCTAGTATATCCTCGCATATCAAACATAGTATTCATCAAACAATCATATAAAAATGGAAAAAATACTTCTAAACTCAAATGCTTAGTAAGGGTTGTGTACACAAAAATATATCATGATTAAATAACAATAATACAAATGTAAATGTAAATTAATGTGCATAAATTCATTTTAATTAGTTGTATAAGGAATAATCAATATGGAATGTTATGTATCTAAGAACACATTCTATTTAATCAATAAACTGAGAATTAAATTCAACCATAGATAATATCTTTATGAAAATATAATTTATAATAACAAGTAAAATATTAATTCCTGAAAGGAATGATTATTATATTCAATTATACCAAGAATCATTAAAACACTACTATCAAAATCATTCACTAAGAGTTTTAAACAACATTTAAAAACATATTTAACGCTATAATAACTTTTTTGTCTCATGAGTACTACCGATGCATCGTGCGAATATATTACATCTGGCCACACACATCACTACATATCCAAACCGTTCTCCATATACAAAATAATTAACTTAATTCAAAAACAATGTTCCATATCATAATTTTTCTATGTTGAGTAAAAGATATAGATTTATCAATATTTTCCGTGATCTCAATTAACATTCAATTTAGTACACCATATGTAGAAGTGATAAATAATTTAATAAATAATCATATCCATGATAAATAATTTTTATAGTTAGGGTAAATTTAATGTCAAAAGATCATAGTACGGTGAATGTTTCAAGGAAATGATTTAAATACATAAATTAATCAAAGAACGGAATCTCAATTCTTTCCTTCATCAAAATGATCTTAAACAATCTAAAAAATTATTAAGGATGGTTTGAGGACAAAATATAATTTTTAAAGTAATAATAAAGGGGTTTTTTATAAATTAAAATATATATAAAAACATTCATACATAATATAACTTTTTGTGTTTTAAAATCTCATTTTTAAAAAATAAAATATTTCAGAAATAATTTTATATTAAAATAATTATTTCAACATCACGAATTTTGAGAATATTTATAAAAATTTTGTTTAAAAATATCCCTATAAAAATTCAATGGAATCATGAAATAATTGACGTCCATTTTAGTGGGTAATTTTGTAATGAACATTCCAATGATGCAATAAAAATGATAGAAAAGTGACTTGTCCAAAAAGTGTCAAGAAGATTACTTTGAAAAACATTAATGAAAAAATTGGTAAAATTTTCTTTACTAAATTATCATAAATGGTTTAAAATTTTGTTTTATCTTTATAAAACATTTTATTAAAGAAAATAATTTCCGACCAAAGAAAGAAATGCGGTTATAATTTCTTAAAAAAATATCATTTATTTAAAGTGCTAAATGTTGGGGAAATGGAAATTTTACTTTTAAATACAGTGAATAATTGGATTAGGAGAAAATTATACGAGTTTATTAATAAATTGAAAATATTGTTTTCAATGTAGATACACAAATCAATAATCTTGATGATAAGGAGATTTTGAAAAAACCATTTAAATTACCATAATGAGGATATGAGAATTGATAAACTAATAGATTATATATATCATATGAAAATACACAAAAAAAAAGTTAATATACAACAATATGTATTTAATATTTATTTTACATATAATAATATAATATCAAATATAATGATGAATTAAATAACCTAATGAAAGGATATTGAGTTATGAAATAATTTACTAATATCTGAATTTTATATAAAATTCTATTAGATGAAATAATAAAAATTGAAACCAAAAATACCATGAATAATTAAGTTTTTTTAAATTAAATTTTAAATTGGGAATATATACATCATATAAATTATTCTAGTTTCAAAAAATTATAATGTTCCTCAATAATATTTATTTGTTAATAAATATGTTACATTATCCTTCCTTTTGGTTGAGAAATATTTTACCACATGTATAGTGGTTTTAAAACTGTGTTTAAATATTTTTAAACAATATTAATATTTATAAAATCATATATGATACTCTTATAAAATATTATAATGCATTCATTATATTCAATATTTTAGGTGATTGTTTTCATGTTTTCTTAGCTGTGTTTCATCATAAAAGATCAGATAATTGGGATTATTATATAGTTAATTAATCTAAAAAATAAAAAAATGAAATAATTAATATACTTTCAAACAATTACTCTTTTGAAAACAATAACCAACTAATATACATGAAAAATTAATCATGTTACGATCATGGAGATGGTAGGTCATACTTACACATGAGTAATGTTTCCATTTTACAATGGTTTTTATAGAAAGTAATTAAGTCATATTTTACCATAAAATAATTATAATAATATCATATATTCCACATTATATACCAATATATATAATAATTAGGGTTTGGTGATGAAATTATATTCACATCACTTCGTAAAGACGGTAGTCGAGACATACACAAATGTTATTATCATCTTTATGTGACTTAAAAGGTATGAAAGAAAATGATATATAATTTTTTTATAGAATTATATTAATGTAATTAATAGAATAATTATGTGATGTATATCACATATTTTTTTATCCATATATTTATAACCTTCCATATGAATATTTTGGGAAAGACGAATCACATCACTTCATGGGGCAGTAATCTATAGTACACACGAGTGACATTATCTTATATCCTATAGAATGATAGGTATATATATATATATATATATTATTATACGGTGAATAAATATATAGAGATATATATGTTATAAATATCATATATATATTTATATACATTATATACACCATCACATCCAACTTTTAAAAGTGGAAATGGAAAATTATTGACATTAGTTCACAAGGCAGCAGTCTGTCATACAAAAGAATGATGATTCTGAGTAACATTTTATTAAATTGGAGACAATTTTAGTTTATTAAATTATTATAAAACCATATTTTAATATATATTTTAATAATAATAAATAGAGGTGGATAATAAAATAAAATAATGATTCTCGTTGAAATTTTTTAACTCTTCTTTGTTTATCATTATTATGTTTTTACTAATGCCTTCCTAGGTTAGATTCGTAGCCATGAGAAGGAATCAATGAAGTGGGGAGGGGATTGGTGACATTATTTTGGGAAATTATTGGTATAAACAAATTTGTTTGTTGTGTGAAGTGTTTAGGAGAGGTGGTGCCCTTTTATATGTGAGAGGAGTGAGACAATTATAATTCTTTGAAAATATTCAATCATATCTACAGTTTTATCGTGTGCGATGTTTTAAAAATAGTCCATTCTCACTATTTGTTTCAGTCAAAAATAATGTTGAACATATTATAAATTATAAATTATTTAGTTTCAAAATATATAATCCATTTTAAAAATTAAATTCAAATAATTATAATATTTTAATTGAAATATCATCTCATGGAAGTGATGAGAAAGTTGGTTTTATAGTGATAGTATTCAAAACATTACAATGTTTTTATATTAAAATAAAAAAATAAAATGATTAAAATTATAAAAATTTGTTGAAATGATATAAAATTTGAATACATTTTACATTAAAACTAATATAAAATATATAATAACAATATAAATAATATAATTGAAAATGTATTTCTTAATTAGAATTCTTCATTGATCATTATTCATCAAAAAATGAAACATCTTAGAAACACCCGAAAAATTCTCCCAAGGATAAGTTTGATATCATATTTTAAAAAATTATTTTAATTTTTTTCTTATAAATTATCAAAAACAATGAAATATTATTTTTAAATCACATGTTGATGGCATAACTAAACCAACCTTGAGATTAAATACAGTTTCTTAGAATTAAATTCTTTTTATTTTTAAATGATCTATATTTTATTACTAATAAATAGATGACTAATAAAATTGTTAAAATATATATATTTTCAAAACATATTTAATCCTTAAAAATCCATAGATTCCAATATCTAGGTGATAACTATTATATTAAATAATAATATTAATGGTATATTGATTATTCAGTAAAACTTAGTCATACATGTATTGCAACTAATCGGTGTAGCTCTTTATTGAAAAAATCATAAAATTACCTCAATGTTCATTGTAACGAAATATAGTTAAGAGATTTAATATACCATATATTGTTTGTGATGTTATATTCTCTTATGCACATTTTTTTGTGCCTCACATGTTATTGAATATAATGTTATTATTTTACAATAAGGTGCTACATTCTCCCCACCTGAAATAAATTCCATCCTCGTGATTTAAAATAGATCATGGAAATCAGGGGAATAATATTTTAAAATACCCTTATTGAAATCCCATATCATGAGAAGGGTTGGTAAACAAATCCACTTTATAATAGATAATGAGATTTAAAATGTTCATATAGAATTACATATAAATATTTTTCTATTTATGATAGTATTGGTGGAATTTGAAGATATGGGCATAGAAGAAAGGTATAAATAATTATATATATATTGATTGAGGTAATAAGAAAAGGGTGTTTATTTATCAATGTAACTTTAAGTGTCGCAAACCTATAAATATAATATTATTTAAATTTCCATCTATTCATCAAATATTAATTTAATAGGATCAGATTTTTGTTTCATGATATTTTCCTAAAATTGAAGAAGTATTTTACTATCTATGTATATAATGTAATATATTTACTTGATATATTACAATTTCATAAGAACAATTTCGTCCTTTGGTTTTAGTTCTTGAAATTTCCAATTCACCACATACTCTAGGAAATAAATATCCAAAATGTTTTTTTAAATGGAAGAATCACAAAAAGTAATTTGTAATAGATCGTACCATCCAGAAATGAGTGACATGCCTTTTGGTTGTCTATAATTATTTTCAAAAATCCATATTGTTATCACTATTTATACATGATAATAAAGATATATTTGAACATAAAATTTATTACCTTTGGTTCAACATCATTTTTTCCGAATCGTTTAATGGAATATTAACCAAGACATCATGTAGTCTAGTTTTATGTAATAAACCATTTTCATCATTGATTCATGGGTTCAAGTATCATGGAATTTATGAATTTTATGGGTTGTCACCAAAATTATAGGTTTTACCTTTTCAAAATTATATTATCATAATTCCCAATAAACATTTATATTCATCCCCAAAATTTAATAATTAAATAACCATTATGAAATGGTTTTCAATAAAATTTATTTTGTTCCCCAAATTAAAATATTATTATTTTTCAATTATTATATTTCATTAATGAACATATTAAAACTAAAGGTTATCAATACTGTTAATCTTATGTCTATAATCTGTAAAGGCATAATTCCCTAAATAAAAGTTCTGCTAAAATATAATCATTCCATAAATTTTCCAGAATTTCCATAATATTTGTAAACTCTCATCAAATAAATCCTAAAAATAACTGTTTAATAAATTTAACTTATGATTAATATTAAACACATTAAACCATTATGGTTTCCATAAGTCTTAAGTAAATTAATACATATATTATTCTAATAATAGTCCAAATCATTATATGTATCATGATTCTAAAAACATGAATACCATTGGTAAAATACTCCTACAATTTAATTCTTTAATTTAAATACATAAATACATCAACCATTTTATTTCATCATTGTTTTTTCATTGGTCTAAGGATTATCCTATGTAATTCATTTTCATCATATGTTTAAATCCTTCATAATTTTTTTCAAGAAAATGTTAATTATTCTATGTATATCCTCTGGGATTTTCAATACAGGCGCATAGTAAGGCCCATTTTCATATACCAGGTAATACTTGAGTAAATCCCGACATTCATTTTTTGGATTTATTACCCCAAATTACCTCTATTACAGAACCATTTCTCCATTTAGTATGAATATAGGGATGTATTTCTTGAAAAACCCCACATAATATCTACCTTATAAAAACATTATGATGTTCTTATATAATTACCTCAAAACTTGTCTTAGAGTTATTTTGTAAAATATATGTTTTCTTAAATCTAGTTCCCATAATTTCAACAAAACTTGATTTGATATCTTTTATAGAAACCCCAATCCCAGTAGTCCAGTATATGTGTTTACTGCTAATACATTATAAAAATATACAATGACTCTCATTTTAAAATACGAAATAGTTTATTCGTATTAGTAAACTAGATACATATATGACTCTTTTAAAAAAAATTGACTACACAATTTGCAACATAATTTTTTTTTCTAGAATATCATTACTATCTCTAGCATATCCTTTCATATCAATCCTAATAATGTTCATGTAATCCAAGAGAAGTAAAAAAATAAGGCTGAGATAGGATGATTAGTAAGTGTTATGTATAGCCGAAACCTCCATGAATTAATAAGTATAATCAACATGGAATGTTGAATAACTATTCTTGCATGTCATTTAAATAACTTGAAAATCCACAATCAATATGGAAAGGTAAATAAATGAATGAAAATTACATTTCATAAATAAAATTTTAATAAAATGAATCTAGAGATAATATCGTTATTAAAATATCTAGGACAATAATAATTGAAAAATTAAAACAACAATTTCTTAATTATTAAACAACATAATCTTAGAATACATGACCCCTCTACCATCAAGACATTTCACAAGGTGATATAAACTACAGATCTAAACCCAAATAATGCTATCATAACTTGTTTGACTCATGAGACCGGCTGATTCAACAACATGATATATAATACTACGACCCACCCAACCCTGTAGGTCCAAAAAATTCCTTATATTTTGAATAATCCATTAATTCCATAAATAATATGCCTTATCATAAATTTTCCATATTAAGTAAAAGATAAAAATTAATCAATATTTTCCTATATATCAAATATCACTCAATATATTACCTCATATTTTTAAATGATACACAGTTTAACAAATAAACAAATCCATGATAAATAATATGGTTATTTAGAGGAAATTTAATGTCCAATGATCCTAGTAATGTAAATATTTCACAAGAAAGTTATTAACGTAAAATATTAATTAAGGAATTGAATGTCAATGATTTTATTGTCAAAATGATCATAAACCATTCATATAAATAGTGAGGATGGTATCATTAAAACGCATACTTATTAGATTAATAATAATGGGTTGCTTTCATTAATTAAAACTAATATTGTTAAATAAGATCATGAGGAAAATATCTTTTTTGTTTTGAAAATCACATTTTAAAAAATAAAAAAATTTGAACATCAACTATTCTGAAAATAATATTCTAAAAACTAATAATTTCTAGAATATTAAGAAATTATTTCTCAGAAAAAAAACCTTTTAATCATTCAAAGTAATCATTAAATAAATGTCTTTCTTGTTAGAGGATATTTTTATACATGTCATAATGAACATTCTTTTTTCACAAGAAAAAATATTAAAAAGTTACGCGTACAAAAATAGAAAAGAATATTACTTTGAAAAGAAAATTTAAATAAAAAATTTGTTAACATGACTTTAATAATTCATTTTATGCAGTTAAAAATTCATTGAAAGCGTTTTTAAAAAAATTGGTCTCCATTGAATAAAAAGTTAGACTGAGGAGTGAAATGAATTTGGATTTTATTTAATGTGTTTTATAAATAATTTATAGTACCAAAGAGTGTGAAAATGGAAATATTACTTTGAAATATAATAAATAACTAAATTATGATAAAATAATATGGTTTTATAATACCATGGTCATATAATTTCATTCAATTTCAATATTAGTATAAAAAATATTGATTGTAATTATATTTTGAAATAAACTCTTTCAATGATAATAATGTTTATGTGGGAATTTATCAATAAATAGATTATATTTATCAGTTGTAAATCAACATAAAAAATTTGTAAAAAATAGATATTCAAAATTAAATATTCACAAAATCATATTTTATCAATGGTGATAAAGGTGAAATATATCCCAATAAATAGAAACTGAGTTATAAAATATCTTACAACTTTGTAACGATTAATTCATATCCCCTTATATGAAATAATTAAAATATAAATGTAATGTAAAATGAATAATTGAATATTCGTGATACTAAATGTCAATGGGGAATTATATACACAATATAAAATAAACTAGGTGTACTACATTACAATCCACCTCAATGAAATTAAATAGAGATGAAATCACTTTCCTTGTGATTTATTTTGGATGAACATGATTAAAAAACTTTTATAATGGTTTAAATAATGTTATAAACATACTATAGAAACATATTTATATTTATAATATCATATATTATCCTATTATAACATTGGATTTCCTATTAATTAATTAAAATTCAATATTTTCATTGTTTTAGGTGTTAAGTGCCTTATTATCTCATGTGTGTATCATCATGAAAGATTCATTTCATGTCCATATTACATAGTTATCTCAATAAAAGATAAATATGATGACATAATTATTATATTTTTTCATTAATTTTACTTTTAAAATCAATCATGAATGACTGTTATGAAAAATTAAGAATGTTATGATCATAGAGATGTTAGACTATACATATGAAAAAATTACATTTATATTTTCAATGATTTTTATGGAAATGTGTTAATAAATATTTTAAAATTAAATAATGATAATAATATCATATATAGTATTTAATATACTTATATATATAATCCTTGTGGTTAGGTGATGAAAAGAGAGTCACATCAATTCATGATGGCAGTAGTCCGCACATACACCAATGATGTTATCATCATTATGTGAATGGAAAATAACAAAAGAAAATGACATATTATTCCATTAAAAATTATAAATATTTCATTAATATCATAATTATTCCTTGTATATCACATATAATCATTAACGTTATCCTTATGACCTTCCACTTGAAGTGTTATTGATATACAAAACACATCACATCGTAAAGCGGTAGTCTAATGTACACACCAGCAAAATATTCATATCTCCAACAGAATATAACATGTATATATATGTATATATGATGAATATATTAGTATTAATGTTATATATATAATATATAATTATACATAATAATATCTAACCTCTAGTAGTGGAATTATAAAAACAAATGACATCTCTTCGTGAGTTTCTAGTCCTCTGTACACATGAATTAATAATTCGAAACCTATTTGATGGAAGATGCTGTGATTTTTTTTTCATGAAATAATTATAAAAAAATATAGGATATTTAATTTATTATTTTTATTATATCAAAATGTTATTGTAATAATAATAGGAGGTGGATAAACAAATAATATAAAGACTATCATTGAAGAATATTACCTCTTCTTAGGGTATCCTACATAGGTTTGCAGTAATGCTATGTTAGGTTGTATTTATGCCCAATTTAAGGAATCCTAGAATATGGGAGATTATTTTTAAATATATTTGGTTTTGTATTTTTTGAACCAAATTTATTTTATGGTGGGATGTGGAGATAATGGGGGCGGGGCTTTATAAGTGAGTTGAGTGGAAGACTTTTAATGTTTTGAAATGATTCAATCATGACCATATTTTTATTGTGGAAAATTTTCAAAAATCCAGAATTATCAAACCTAGATGATATAATGTTTATTTTTTCATAAAATGTGTTTTCACAATTAATTAGTTCACCGTTTTACTCTTATCTTCTTAGTTTAACCCATGGGTATATACATTTTTACTTTAACTATGATAATTAATTTTTAATATTTTCACGATTCATTTTGGTCAAAAATTAATTTTATAATATTTTAAAATATAAATTATTATTATTAAAAATTCATAATGAATTTTTAATAAATCAATTCTAGGAATAGAAAATGTTTAATTTAAAATTTATCTGGAAAATGTAACTAGAAATTTGGTTTTAATAGTTAAAATGTTCCAAATTTTATAATTTCATTATATCAAATTTCAACATGAAAATGATTCTAATGAACTAAATTTGATATTTTGTTATATAATTTAACTATTTTTATTATAAGAAAATAATAATATTTATTAAAATTATATGAAATTTGACTAGAAGGAACATTCCAATTACAAATATGTATTTTTCAATATTTATCAAAAAAATAATCTTAGAAAAATTCGCAAACATTTACCCTAAGAATTTTTTTATATCCATATTTCAACAAAGAGTTTTACATTTTTCATATAAATTTTCTAAAATTAATAAATATTATTTTTAATTCATGTGTTCATGTCTGACTAAACCTTCCTTTAGATGAAATATTATATCTCAAAAAACATATATTTTTCATTTTAAATGATCCTTATTTTTTTATTAATAAATAGATAAGTAATAAAAATTTGTAAATATATATATTTTCATAAGTAATTTAGAATTATTCACACTCACCATTCGAATAGCTAAGTGATAACTATTTTATTAAATATTAATATTAATATCTTATTGTTCATTAGGAAAAACAATGTCTTGCGTGTAATAAAAGGTATCAAAGATACTCATTTTTTCTTGTATTATAAGTTAAACTCAGCTTTATCTATAATTCAATATTTTGAAGAGATTTAATATATTATAATATCTTGTGATATTATATTCCCTTCAACGGTTGGTGTTTCATATCTCAAACACAATTGAATTCCCTGTTCATATTTTAAAATCAAAAGGTTTTACAAACACATTACATTTACTTATAATATGAATAGATTATATTATACACTATATGAAATTTCATGTAAATAAATTATATAAAATGAAATATAAAAATTTTAACAACCAATTTTATTATGTGAACAATTAATGTAATCTAAATATAATATATTTGATATAATTAAATCCTTGATTGTAAAAATGATCAAAACATCTTTTCATATTAGTTATATAATTTCTCAAATAATTCCTTCTCATTAAAAAAATCATATCAAATAATTTTAAAAAAATATTCGTTTAAAAAAACATTTACATTTTTTTCTTATTTTCTTAATTTATAAACACTTTAGAAATTACACTTATAATTTAAATATAAAATTTTTAAATCCTATTTATATGTCTTTATATAAGTTGACACTGAAATTTTAATTTTAGAAATTATTTTTATGAAATATTTATTTAACAAAAATTTTATAGAAATTGTATAATTAATTATAATATTTTTTAAGTAATAAAACAATTAGCATAAATATATATATATTAATTCATCATTCAATAATTTATAATCATTTAATAAATTATATAATCAATTCACATTTGAAAAATAAAAAAAAAATTTAATCAAATTTTAGTAAACTACATAACCAATATCATAAGTATTGGTTTTCAATGTGTTTTTGAAGATGTGTGAGTTATTTATCATACCTAACGATAGATAATGAACAATTTCTGATACGCCATGATTCTTACATAACATAAACATAGAAATTCCCAAAAACAAATTATTATGGCGTATCATCTATATAATTTTAATTTATATGGTATTCATGTTTTATGACACACATCATTATCACTAAAATGATATGATATACTATTTCTCTAATGTGTTCCCACGTTGTTATTCCATTCTATATTCCATATCATATTCTATAATATTTTGAAGTTAAAGAAAGTATACTATATCATTTATTTTTAGAACACATATCATATAACATCACTTGATCTAAAAATATGTTATCACATGTCATAATAAAAGACATGAAACATAATATTGATCATATTTTGTGACAGGATATATAATTTAAAAATTATATTGGTTTTTGTTGATTCCAAAATGGATTAAGGTATTGTTGTGAGAAGAAAATATTTATGAAGGAAGAATAATTGATTTTGTTTTGTTATTTTTTACCAAACATAAATCACATAAAAATGTTGATAATTCCTTAATATGGATAATAGAAATCATACAAGAGATTGAGTTAATTTAATGAAGTTCACTGGTATCATGTTACCGCATGGAGTGTGTAACAAATGGTTATAAGGTTGTATTCATAGTTGTTTGGGATATTTATGTTGGATAAATTTAAATAATGTTATGATTTAAAAATATTAAAAAATTAATAAATGTAATTTCTATACAAAGCTGGTAATCATTTTTTCTATATTAGTTGTCAGAAGAAGTCAGTGTAACTTGGGGAAATATGGTTTAAGAATAAGGGTTTCATGAATAATTTCACTTAATATAGGATGATGAATATTGGATGTTTTTAACTATATTAACAAATATAATAAACTAATTCTTGTCTAATTATGATATTGGCATTTTTTTATACAACGTTAACCACATAAAGATTGTGTACATAGGAATTAAAAATAGGATTCCTATCATAGGGATTAGAAACATGTTTCTTAGTGTTTTCATCAAAAATAGAATTCTAAATGATTTAATATATGTTTCTTAACAACCTTAACAAATGAAAAATTGTGATCCTCATAAAATATATATGTTTTTATATGATTTATAAAGAAAATATATTTTGAAGATGTTCACCAAAAAAATAATGTGTTTGGAGGAGTCAATCAAATGGTTCTGAGTAGATCCATCAAACAGAGTAACTCTACAATAGTTGAGAAGAATAAAAATGTTATGATTTTATATAGAAAACTATAATGACTACCAAATAGAGGGATATAAGACAATAATTAAACTTATGATGTTATCAAACATAGACATTCTTAAGATGATAAACCAAATAATGTTTTGTGGATCTTTAAAATGTTTTTAAAAAAGCAGTTAAATGTACAAATTCTCATCTATATGTTCAATTCCTCAAAATAAAAAACTGTAATATAATAATTCAAGTTGAAATTAATATATTTTTTAATAGTTCACTAATAATAAATTTTTTGAAAATAATCATATGATGTTTCTTACTCATATATTTTAGGATGTTCAGAGACTATCAAAAATGAATGTTTTGAGTATGATATTTAAAGTTCAAGTGGGAAATTTAAATTTCTTTTTTTTGCATCTCTCTATAATTTATAAGAAACCCTACCAATATAATTTAGAGCTTTGGAATCTTGTAACGGATCCAGATGTTTTTATTTCATAGACAATTGTTGAAGAATTGAGAATCTGGTCATAGTGCATGAAAGATTTTTTCATTGTTTCATCAGACATAGTAACATTGAACACAGAGGTATATCATGCATGATATGAGAGAGAGGTGTTTCACACTAAAATTTTGTATCTACTGAACAATGAATTTGATAAAGGGATTAAAGTAAGAGAATGAGAAAAAGATTCCAGATGTACATATATAAAATGAGGAGGTTATTGAATGAACAATTACATATTAAAGTTGATGCATATGTACATTCTCAATACTGTGAAATAAAGTGAAGAGTAAGAAGAGGAAATTTCAACTAGGAATGTTAAAATAAATTTAAATCAATTCAAAGAAATTGTATTGAAGATTACTTTTTAAGGTTCTTATTATTACTATAAAAATTATTTTATCATTTTATATATGTAAGGAGAATAAGAATTTTTGAATGAATATAGTGTTATGTATGTGATGGATATTCCTAGAAGTTGTAAACCAACAAAGTATTTTTTTATGCCGTTGTGTGTTCATATATAAAATATTAATTATTTAAAGAAAATTTTTCTCTTCTAGAGTAGTAAACCATATAAATATTTATATTCCAAAGGATGTTCTTATTTGTGGTCTTTTGAAATTAAATTTCTATCTAATCAATGTTGAAGGATGGGTATAAATAAGAAAACATCATTCATTCACCCCTTACACTATAAATGACCACTTATATCATAATTGGACTTAGCAGTTTTTATAAAAGTGGAGGTTACTTAAAGGAATAATTTCTTTATGAAGTCTGAAAGAAATGAAAGCTATCATGGATGTTCAAAACTGTATTAATAATTAATGGAGTCCAATATTTTAAGTAAAAATTATCATATAAAAGATGATTGAATGTTTCCTTATATTTTATATTTTTTTGAAGATCATTAAGAAACAATGGATTGATTCACTCACCATTTTAAGGGTCACACCCCAAGCTTCCACGATACATTTCTCTTTGAATAATTCAATAGTTTGTGTTGTACGCAACTTCGAGTTCTAACACATCACGATGAAAAAAACTATCCCTTATGAATATAAATAACTACATGTTGAAATTTTATAATTTATTTATCAAAACGGAATTCATTTTTTGATTCAGAAAATTAAAATTATCTTACAGTGAATATTTTGCATTTTTTGGAAAACATTCAATTTTTTGATGAACAGTGAAAAACACTGCGTTATTGTTTAAAACCTAAATTTTATTTCTATAATTATCTATTTTAGGTCAAATTAGATACATAAAACTAGTATATATTCATTTTAATTCTTTGGAGTCATTTTATAAAAAAATTAGATGTATAAATTTTTATTGAACATTTTAACGTCATTTACCCACCTTCTAGGCACAGTTGAGAATTTGCATAAATGTAATTTTAATTCTTCTATGAATTGTATTTAAATAATCTGATAGACATGGTTGACATCAATCAGTAAATATGGTTCAATATGACAAAAATAATTTTTGGTGGATAGTAAATTTTGAATTTTATTTACCACAGTAAAAAGTTAATAGGGTAATTAAATGTAAAAATGATATTATAATTACCCTAACACATGTACTAAACTTATTGGATAGGTTTATTTCAACTGAAATCAATAATAAGAATAAAATATGATACTTTTGGTAAACATGGATTAGATTAGGACCTTTATTATTATTTTATGTAATGATGAGTTAAAAGAGTTCAATTCAAAGATTAATAACTAAACCATTTTTAATATAGAGTTATATATAAGATAAATTCAAAAATAAATATTATTTGAAAAGATAAAAATATATCCCAGAT
Source organism: Viscum album (assembly GCA_963277665.1). Classification (NCBI taxonomy): domain Eukaryota; kingdom Viridiplantae; phylum Streptophyta; class Magnoliopsida; order Santalales; family Viscaceae; genus Viscum; species Viscum album. Next base: position 362,263,781 of record OY728148.1, on the reverse strand, counting down.
AATTGTATTTTATTTATAAATTTTATATGTTATATAATTAAATTTATTTATGACACAATGATGATGTAGTAATTACCTCAATATTGAATGATTAAATGAATTTAAATTATAAATATTTATATAATGGTAAATTGAGACTTTCGATGTATTCCTTGAATTTTATAGATTAATATGACATTTTTTGTTGATTAAATATGTTTGGTTCTAAGTGATATTGTTTTTATGACATTTACAAAAACTGAATACTAAATAGTGTCAAAATATACATAAATTAGTTTTTAAAACAAATACTATATGATTAATTGATATAATATTCCTAAAAATAAAAGGATCAGAAAAAGGACTAATATAAGGTTATAAATATCAATAATTTACCACTTGGGGTTCTCTTTCATTTTTATAATATGTTTATTAACAATTTATTAACGTAATACAAGAAGTCATGCTAAATTTATACTTTTTAACAAACAGTTAAATCTAAAAGATAAGGCTAATATGGTAACATAATCCTTTATAAAACCTATTGTTTGAGATATTTTCGACCAATACCCACATTATACTCTAAATTAATTATTATGGATCTATTATAATCCAAATATGATTGTAAAATAAAATATTATTTAAATCTTTTCCTCAAGCTACCCTCACCTCTCTTATAAAAGACTACATCCCCTTCTCTCAAAATCACACCTCCATATCCATGTTTCTTGGACAAAACCTACTAAAATATCCTCCAATTTATTCTCAATTCAACATATAAACCCTATTTTGATCATAATCCAACCTAAGCAGTCCTATTTATCAAATAAAAAAGAATCACTCGAAAGAGTGGTAATGATTTCATCACCTCTTTCAATGTTCTTTTTCTCTTCAACTTCTTCCTTATTTGTTGTTTCCATACTAAATTAAAAACTCGAGTACCTTACACATTATTTGATATTATTATATATATTTGAAAACCAAATTCATTATTCTATCAATCATATGAATGACAATGTCACCAAACATACGTGCGTACGACGTACCATCTTCATGGCATGGTGTAGAATGTTATTCAACACTTCATTATTTGGATGGGTATAATAATGAGAATAATTGAGGTAAATAATACATATAACATGTAAATGATTCTGCATATATGATATATCATCCAATTACCTATGTTTTTACAATCATTGGAATGATATTGTTGCTCGTGCGTACGTACATATTACCATTTCCAAAAACGCGATGAGATTTATTCCACATCATACCCATTCAAAAATAATTTTCAATTCATGATTAAAAATAATGTTTAAGAACTTAATATCAATCTTCATATGAATCTATTACATCTTATTGATAATAAATATGACTTATGTGACATAAGTGATAAAGGAAAACGAATCTGTTAACAAACAAAACAATGATAGTACTGAAATATCATTAACAAAGAAATATTAGAAGATCATATATGATATTGTACTTATATTTTTTGTTATTTTATAATTTCATCAAAATTATTTTACTATTATACAAGAGCATAATGTAACCTCAACTAAGGAAAATTTTATGGTAAGGGTTAATTATACAATCTATTCATTATCCAAGGTTGTTTATACTTGAGTATCTACTGGGACTTTTTAATCATAAACATCCAGGTTTCATAAAAATTTATTTCAAAACATTTTTTCTATTTACTATACTATTTGTTACAGTTTTTATACCAATTTTTGAATTTTATTAATGGTTTTGAGGAATATTTCCATCACTTTCCAAATATGGTACTTAATGACCTTTTCGACAAATTAAGGTAAGAAAGTCTTATTAAACTTATATGGAGGCTGTGACTATTTTCCTCCAAATTAAAATATTTGAAGCTTCCACTACAGGCTTATAAGAGTATTTTCTAAATAATTATATTATTTTATCATTATTTTACTTTAAATGATTTCAAAATATAATGATATATTACTCATAAATAGTTTTTATTTCATCTATTTGAAAGTCTTTTATGGAATTTACACTATTTTGATGTTGATTTATTATAATAAATTCGTTCATATTGGTCTGATGTTTTTTTGATATGTTTAACTATGGATGTGTTATTTTAATACCATCCATGTTTTATGGTAAAATTATTAATATTTCTTACGCTAGTTTTAATTAGAATGTTTATGTTATGTTTCAACCATTTCAAATAAAGAATACATTATAATTAGTAAGTGATGGGTGGAGCCCACTATAGCTACTCGATGCATCGGTAGGTATCAGGAGAAAAGGTAGTTTCTTAGCCAAAGGACTTGAAAAAATCTTATTTTTAGTCTAGTAACGAGGCATTGACTATGTGGTAATGATGTCTGGCATTATTCATTCTATAATTATGAAATTTCCTACTGATATTACATGTGATTATTCAACTAGTAGAATAACCATGTGAATAAGTAAATGGTATTATTTTATCTATCCTTGCCATATTATGATGATGATGATGTCTAAAAGGCCTGTGTTTTTGTCTTATACATTTTCTTGTAAGTTTTTCCTTATTTGTGATATTTTTTTCAATATTGTTATCCTTAATAAGCATATGAGATCACCCCTTTCAATGATTTGTTTTTCTAAAGAAGAGAATAAGTATATTACGATTAACCTATAAAAATAGGATAATGGATATGAGTGTATTAAAATGGGATGTAATGTTGTTATTTTTCTATTTTATATTGTAATTTAAAAATTATGTATGTATCTAGTACTTCCATGGATACTAAACTAATTGGTCATTCAAGGAATTTTCTCATGTGATCATGCGAATGTTATGAAATAATTCACTGACTCTAGGTAACTAGTTTCAGATAATTATAGTTGGTATTAGAGGAAGTTTAGTACAAACCATGAGAAATATATTTATATAAACACTTATTAAATAAGATTACCCTATGATAGGCTTTTTTGATTATTATAGAAAAACATCCAAAAAATTTGGTTGAGAAAATATTATATATGGTTTTCAACAAATACATCTATGTATGGATACAGGTAGGTAGAGGCAGCTCTGGCACAGGTGTACCTAAGAGTGAAAACACTAACAAGGAGTCTCAGCCTTTACCCGGGGTGTACTACTACATGTCGACAATCCTTACTACACTCTTGGTTAGGACACTCGTGGGGTATATGCTGAGAGTAATTCAAATTTTATTTAAAAACCTTTGTGATGTATTTATGAGTAAACACTTACTCATAGAAAACATTTTTTTATGATTACATATTATATGCATAAACTATTAAATTTATGTTCGGTATTTACTAGGTTATAATTGTGTATTGCAATTTATAATCTAACCAAGTGCATTCCATTATTAATAAATTGATCTTTGTTGAAGGAATATAAACAATATCAGTGCACGTAATCTGTGTGGGGATTTCCCTCCAAATAAATATAATTATAGAAGAGTTGGGGATGAAATAGGTGCTGAATAAATTATAACTATACCGGAACAACTCACCCATGTTATGAATAATAACCTTACCCGTATAGGAAATCATGATCCACAATGTGTAGGATCAATGTTAGACCGTTTCATGGGTCAATAACCACCAACATGCAATAGGACTACAAGTAAATTTTTAGATGAAAAATGGATAAGTTAATTAGTGATAATATTTCATTATTCTGGGAGTAGCGAAAGGGAAAATGTTTTCATGATAGTTTATCAACACACTAGAGATATAGCTAAATGGTGGTCATTAATTAAAAACACAATGGAGGATGGAGAAGTATCCAATGTGGAATGGAGGTATTCTAATGATATTTTATTACAAAAATTATTTCCTTATGAAATAAAGCAGATATTGGAAGACAATTTTTGAGTCTAAGGGATAAATAAGATGATTAAGTCACAATGTATTAGGCTAACATCACATGGTTAGAATGGAATGCAATATATTATATACATAACCCAAGGAGTAATATTGATCAGTTATTTTATGGGCTAAAACCATTTCTCTATCGATAATTAGACTCACAATCCTTCTCATCATATGAAGATATTTTCTCATGTGCTATCATGATAGAAAATTAAGAATCTATGTCTTACTACTTTAAAGAAAAGCAAGAGAGGAAGAGATCTTCTGAACACAATGGAAATGGAAATATGGTGAAGAATGGAAAAGTTGAATTTCCATCCAGTAGTAAATGTGGGAAGAAACACCCCAGTACATTCCTAAAGGGCATGAGAGTCTATTACCAGTGTGGGGAAAAAGGCCACCAAGCTCGTGATTGCATGTGAATGAAATAGGTTGTCAATATTGAATGATAAAATTGTAGAGAAATGGGGCAATATTCAAATTAATGTTTTATGAGCCATGGAATCATTCATTAGAAAAGGCCCAGGGAGCAATGTAAGGTTATTCGATCACTAATATTGAGGTTAATGTTCTTAATGATATGGTGGTATGTAATTTAATGGTTTCCTCATATTTATCCATAGCATTATTTGATTCTGGACTATAGAATTGTTTTATATCTTCCATGTTTGCTAATAAAATTATATATTTCCAAATTTTTTTTTTAAAAGGGAGTTGTTAGTAAAAACTCATAAGGGATGTATCTTTGGAAAAATGATTTTTGAATCAGATCCCATTAGGTAATATAAACATTCTTTATCTGTAGATCTCATTGACAAAACCAGGATTGAGTTTGATATAATCCTCGGTGAGGATTGGTTATCATACTACGATGAAAAAAATTATTGTAAGAAAAAGGAGGATAATTATTTTTATTTTGTTAAGGAGTACCTTATCATAATTGAAGAAACAAAACCATCTGATTCATATATAGATCCTCCCCCAGTAACTCTACTAAATTCTATTATTTGGTTGGAACATACAGAAATAACGATAGGTGAGGTAATGTTTGTTCAAATAGAGGATGTACCAATTGGGGAAGAATATGTTGTTGGGTTTCTAGAGTATTTTCCTCGACATCCTATTGAATGTAAAATTGAGTTTTATATTAATTTAATTCCTTATTCAAGGAAGACCCCTTATATAATGACCACTATGGGATTACTGGAACTATATAAACAACAAGAGGAATTGATTAAAAAAAAATATTCAACCTAGTATTTCTCCATGGGGATCCCCTGTTCTTTTTGTAAAGAGGGAATATTGATATATGTTTTTGTGAATTGATTATAGGGAGATAAATGATCTAACAATTAAGAATAAGTATCCTTTACCTTGAATTAATGATTTAATCAATCATCTTAGTGGAGCTCATATATTTTTCAAAGATTGACCATTGATATGGATATCATCAGTTGTGTGCGAAGTAGGAATACATTCTAAAGATAACATTTTGTACCAGCTATGGGAATTATGAGTTTACAGCAATGCCTTTTGGAATGACAAATAAACCCTCTATCTTCATTGATATAATTAATAGAGTATTCAAGAAATATCTTGATGACATTGTAGTGGTATTTATTGATGATATATTGGTTTACTCCAAAATCTATGAATATCATGAAAAGTATTTGCACAATATTATAACTAACCTCAGAAGAAATGAATTATATGGTATGTTTAGAATGTGTGAATTCTGGTTTCCTGAGATTTCTTTTCATCGCCATATTGTCTCTAAGTATCCAATCATTATTGATCCTTCTAAGACAAAGGCAATCAATGAATGGCCAGCACCAATGAGTAAAATTGAGGTACTTAGTTTTATTGGTTAGAAGTTTTTATCGACGATTCATCCAGAATTTTGACCAATTGGATAACCCATTCATCTAGATCACATGTAAATGGGTTAAAATTGTTTGGAAGAATTATTGTGAAGAAAATTTTGAATATGTAATGAAAAGATTAGTCAATTATCCAATCTATATTCTACCATGGGGTAATGGTGGGTTTCTAATTTATAGTGATGTTTCAAAGAAAGCACATGGTTGTGTCCTTATGCAAAATGAGAGATTCATTTCCTATGAATCACGACATCTATAAATTAATGAACATAACTATCCCAATCATGTTCTTGAGTTAATAGCTATAATGTTTGTTTTGAATATTTAGAGACACTCTCTCTATGGTGAAAAATGTGAGTTATATACTGTTCAGAAGAGTTTGAAGTATACATTCTTATAGAAATAACTCAACCTGAGGAAAAGATGATGGCTTGATCTACTCAAGGATTATAGTTTCACTATATAATACCACCCAGGGAAGGAATGTAATGTGGTAGATGCTTTGAGCAGAAAGAATCATGGATTTTTTAAAAGATGAGGGTTGAAAGGGATCCTATGTTCAAAAATCTAGTGAAGATGGATATGGGAATAATAATAGAAGGTGAAACATAAATACTTTTTTAAATGGTTACACTACATATTTTCTAGAAAGGATAAAATGTTATCAGACAGATGATGGGGAATTTCAAAAAAAATATTAAAGGTGTGAACGATGGGAGATTGGACGTCATTGTATTTGAAGATGGAATTTTTGAAATTTGGGAAGAGACTTTGTGATCCTAGAAAACCTAATATAAAAATGTAATTATTGGATGATGCTCATAGCTCCAATTTCTATATACACTCTGGTATCACTAAGATGTATATGTATTTGAAGGTTAATTTTTGGGAGGACAACATGAAGAGGGAGATTACTGATTATATGTCAAGATATATGGTTTTCCAACAGGTTAAGGCCGGAAGACAACATCCTGGAAGATTTATGCAACACCTTACGATACTTGAGTGGAAATTGGATGATATTATGATAGACATTGTCATGGGGCTATTAAAGACTCCTATAAGGAATGATGCAATATGGTCCAGTGTTGATCGTCTCACCAATTAAACACATTTTCTTTCTATAAGAAAATATTTAACACTTGGATGTTTAGAAAAAATATATATTAATGATGTTTTAAGACATTATAGAGTACCCCTATTGATTTATTCTAATCATGATCCCCATTTTACATCAAGATTCTAGAAAATTTTTCATAAGGCCCTAGATACTGAACTTCTACCATCCTCAAACTGATGGACAATCAAAACCAAATATTCAATCCCTCAAAGATATGTTGAGATCTTTATCACATGACATTCAATGTATATGGGATCAATATTTACCTGTGGAAGAATTTTTCTATAACAATATCTTTCATTCAAGTATTCAGATTGCACTATATGAAGCTTTATATGGAAAGCGAAATCTTGGACCAACATGTCAGGATGATGTTGGTGAATGAAAACTCATAGGCCCATAACATGTTGTAGAAACAATGGGTTAGGAGAAGATTATCCAAAGCCACATCAAAGAAACTCAAAGTAGGAAAAAGATCTATGCTGATAACAAAACGAAGTATTTCGAATTTCAAGTAGGAGATCATGTTTTCTTGAATGTATCTCTATTGAAGGTTGTTTTACGATTCATTATGAAAGGTAAATTAAGGCCCAGGTACATCGGACCATTATAGATTCTAGAATGAATTGGAGTCGTAGTATAATGTTTCGAAATACCTCCAAGTCTCTGTAATGTTCAGGATGTTTTCGATAGATAACTATTGAGAAATTACATGCCCGACCTAACACATGTAATCCCTTATAATGAAATAGAACTCGAACCTGATCTATCTTATTGTGAAGAGCCTGTCAAGATTCTTCATACCAGAGAACAGGTTTTGAGAAACCGGAAGACTCATCTATTAAATGTTCTATGGGGAAACCAAATTATGGAAGAGACAACATGGGTACCTATGGAACTTATGATGAAGAACCACAATTATATTTTTATGAAGTAGTATTATCGAAATTTTGAGGATAAAATTATTTGGAGGGAATAATGTAACACCCCACGCTTTCATGGTATGTTTCTCTTTGAATAATGTAATATAATTTGTTGTACGCAACGTCGAGTTCTAGGACACCACGACCAATCAAAATAAGAATTTTGAATTTTAATACCAACCTTTTGAAATTCTATAAATTTTATTTATCAACATGGACTTCATTATTGGATTTGGAATATCAAAATTAGCTTAGAGTAAATTTTGGTATTTTTCTGAAAACTATCAATTATTGATAAATAGTGGAAAACATTATGTTATTGTTTCAAAACAACTTTATATTTAGTTAAATATTTATATTATTTAAATTTATATTTGTTTAAAATAGACACATAATTCATATATATGTTCATTGTAATTCATGGGAGTCATTTTGTAATAAAATTAGATGTACAATATTTTATTGAACATTTTAACGTCTTTTTCCCACCTTTTAGACACATTTACAAATTTGATTAAAACCTAACTTTGCTGATTCTGCAAATTGAATTTGAAAAATCTGATAGACATAGTGGACATCTGTATGTTAAATTTAGTTCAATATGATTAAAATATTTTTTTAGGATTAGTAACTTTTGAATTTATTATTCCACAATTGAAAATAAATAGGGTAATTAAAGGTACAAATGATAATAGTAACATGTCCTAATTATATTTTTTAAGTGTATTTTAAACTAAATCAACCATATTGATAAAATATGAGAATTTTATTCCACTTGTATTAGATTAAAATATTTATTATTATTTAATTTAAAAAAGTGTTGAAAGTGTTAAATTCAATGTTTAGTAATTAAACCATTTTTAATATAGGGTAATACAAAAGATAAATTTTCCTATAAATATTAATTATAAATATAAAGTGATTTCATACATAATTTTATTTTATTTATATTTTTTATACACTAAATAACTAAATTTATTTATGACACAATGATGATGCAGTATATACCTTATTATTGAATGATTAAAATAATTGATATTATAAATATTTATATAATTGTAAATTGAGACATTCGATATATTCTGAGAATTTTATAGGATGATATTCCATGATAGGGGTGATTACGTAATTTTTTTCGAAGTGATAAAATTGATATTACATTCACAAAAACCACATACTAAATATTGTAGAAATTGACATAAATGAGTTTTTAAAACAAATAATATATTATTAATTGATATAATATTCCAAAATATATAAGGATATTCCAGAGGACATAGAATAGGTAATATTTATAAATAATTAACCACTTTGGGTTCTTTTGTCTTTTTATATTATGATTGTTAACCATTTATTATAATAATACAAGAACACATGGTAAAGGTAAAACTATTTAACTAAGAGATAAATCTAAATGATAAGGTTAATATGGTGACCTAAACCTATCTAAAACCAATTAGTTAAGATTTTTTGACCCATTACCACCTTATCCTTGAAATAATTTCTTTTTGGGCCGTTATAAACCGAATATGATTGTATAATAAAATAATATTTCATGTATTTCAAAAAGTGACCATCACCTCTCTTATAAAAGTGTACTTCCACTTCTCTCAAAATTGAACCTTCAATTCCATTTGGCTCAGGCCACCACTACTCAAATATATTCCCATCAACCCTTAGATAAAACTATAGGCCTTTCTTTGATCATAAGCCAACTGAAGGAGCCCTTTTGATAAAATCAAAAGGAAGCACCATAAAGAGAGGTAATAATTTCATCACCTCTTTCAATGTTTTTTTCTCCTTCCACTTTCTTATTCATTGTTTTTTCCATTCCAAAATAATAAATCTAGTACCTTATAAATATTGTGATTTCATTATAATTATGATAGAACCATATTTATTATTTTATCTATCCAATGAATGACAAAGTCATTATATGTGCGTACTTACAACTTACCGTCTCCATGTCATGGTGTAATTTTTTATTCAACACTTCATTATTTGGATGGGTATAATAATGATTATAATTGATGTAATTAATAAATATAACATTTTAATAATTATGTGTATATGATATACCATCCAATTCAATATGATTTCACTACTACAAATATGGATTTTATCAGCGTAAGAAAAGTGCATTATCAGCGCTAAAAAATGTTGTTAAACGAGGTGAAGATAGGGGGTCCCTTTTATCATCGCTAAAAAAAAGAACGTTTAATCGAGAAAGATAAATGTGGTGGTCCCTTTTAATAGTGCTTTATAAAAGAACTGATTAAAGTAAGAAAATTAAAAAAGTATATTCTGGGGGAGTTTTAAACAGCCCTTGACCACCCATTTATCAGCGCTAGGCGGCCGCACTGTGAACTGCCCTTGCCCCCGCACATCCGACACATGTGCGCACACTTTTTTGCTTCCACCCCAACTCAAACCTGTAACCTCCCCCATGCGTGCCCTTACTATTACCACGAATCCATTTCTTTTTTTCTATTTAATGATACATCTATTTATATATATATATATATATAGTTATATTTATTTTTATATTAATATAGATTCATATTATAATAAATATATTTAGTTATATTAATACATATATGTTTATTCACATATTAGTATATAAATATTCATTATTATGTTAATATATATTTATATCCATTTATATATATATTTTTAGTTAAAATTTTTTAGACATATATTTATTTGTATTTTAATATATATTTATATAAACAGTTTTGAATAAATTTAAAAAATATGTTTTTTTGTTTATGTTTATAAATAAATAAATAAATACATATATACATACATACATAAAATACACACACAAAGATAGACACACACAGACACACACATTTATGAATAAATACATACATATATATATATATATATATATCTCTGTATTTGAAATTCCATATAATGTTAATATGATCATAACTTCTAATAAAAAAGCCCATTTCAACTCCACAAAAAGTCAAATCGAAGAAAATGAAACAATCATCGATATGATATGTGGTACAATCTTAACGTACATCCATATCAGAAGTTATAAATTATTGAATGTTAACAAATTGGGGTATCCCGACTAAAAACTCATTTTTGGAGAACATCTGGGCCTTTTTGGCCTCGAAAAATGTGCCCTAAGATTTGATTCAGTCACAAGCACGTAGATCTCGCCGCAGGATTCGATTTGATATGTTGTAGAGATCAAACGGACACACAGATCAAAATTTATGGTCGTTTGATGTTTGAGTTACATTTTTAACTTATTTTAGATCTGTTATTTATTATTTTTATTTTTTGTGTCCTAAAATTGTTATTAAATAATTTCTAATTAATAATAATTTGAAAATTATTAATTAATTATATTTTTTAAAATATTTTAAATCCATTTTCACTGAATTTCATATATATTAAATGTAATAGTCTATTTATATATATATTTTAAAAAATATAGTATATTTATGTCAATAAAAATATACTTACATAACAATATATTATTTTTCATGAAAAATTATTTTTTTGAAACATAAAATTTATCAGCAGTAAGAAAAAGCACTGATAAAGCCCCCCTTTATCAACGCTACTAAAACAATCGCAGATGAAGTGGTCCCCTTTAGCAGTGCTAAAAAAAGTGCTGATAAAGGTGGGGCCTTTATCAATGTTAAATAAAGTGCTCATAAAGGGTCACTTTTAACAGTGCTTTTTTACCTCTTTTAAATCCCCCCCCCCTTTATCAGTGCTTTTTTTAGCGCTAAAAAGGGGTAGAACTTCCCTTGCCCATTTTTTTAGTAGTTTTTTCCTGTAAATAGAATCATATTCTCGCTCATGCGTATGTACATATTATCATCTTCACAAACGCGATGAGATTCATTCGCCATCGTAATTATTCAAGAACAATCTTCACTTTATGAATAAAAATCATGGTTAATAATGAAATATCATTCTTTATATGAATCAAATACATCCTATCTATAACAATCATTACTTACATAACAAAACATATAATGGATAACAAATCAATTAACACCCAAAACAATGATACAACTAAAATATCATTAACAAAGAAATATTAGAAGATGATATGTGATATAATATTTATGTATGTAGTTATTGTATAATTTAATAACAAATATTTAAATATTATTCATGAGGTTAAAGTTCCTTTGACTATGTAAAATGTCAAGGTAAGGGTTAATTCTAAAATCTTCTCATTATCTGAGGTTGTTAATATGATAGTATATATTGGGACTTCTTTATCATTCACATCTGTTTTTCTTCGAAATATATTTCAAAACATATTTACTATTTAATATAATATGTGTTAAATTCCAGTATACCCTTGTTTTACTTTTATAAAATTTATTGAAAGGAATATTTCCGTCGCTTTCCAAATAAGGTACTTTTTGACCTTTTTGACAAATTAAGGTAAAAATGTTTTCTTATACTTATATGGAAGGTGAGAATATTTCTAATCATTATAACATATTCAAAACTCCCCTTATAAGACTACAAAAACATTTTTTAAATACATTTTTTCTTTTATAGCTTTTTGACTTTTAAATTATTTCAAAATAGAAAAATATATTTCTCTAAAATAGTTTGGATTTTATCTATCTCAACATCCTTTGTTGGATTTTACACTAGTTTGAAGTTGATTTATCATAATACAATCTTACATATTTTATGTATGGTTTTTTGATATATTTGACTGTATATGTTGAAGTGCCCAGATCAGTGTGAATCACTGAGAGGGGGAGGGGGTGAATCAGTGATCCCTTAAAACTTTTTACTAATTGATTCTTAATCAATTAAACCTCTATGGCTGGTTAAAGCCTCGATCCACTCTTCTTGTATCTCTCAACCTTTCCCGGATAATGCAGTAATGAAAAGGCACAGGACACAAGGATTTACAAGGTTCGGCACCAAAGGCCTACATCCTTGCCATGCTCTCTCAGCATGGATTCTCCCATTATAACTTGTTAGAATTACAATGGTCGATACAGAGTCTCACTGTATCTCTCCTGAGTCCCACAGGAGGGTCTTTATACTGCGTCCCACAGTGTTACCAGAGTCCCACTGGCCTGCTCCAGAATCCCACTGAAGACTTCTTCTCCCTGAGTCCCACAGGGTCTTCTCCTGGCTCCTCGAGTCGCACGAGTAGCTCTTCTTCACTTTAAGTTCTTCAAGTATCCTCAGCAGCCTGGGATAAAGGCTGCTGGCCTTGCTCTTCTCTTCTGATCACTTGTGGTTGATCAGGGCTTCTCAAATACTGCAAACTCAGACAAACAATATCTTTCACTTTAGTCTGGCTCAGTCTCAGTTGCACACCACTGATTTAGCACTGTTCACGTGTGCACGTGCATGCATGCATGCATGCACTCTCCTTTTCTTCCTCTTGGTGTAGTAGACCCACAGAGGGTGTAATCAATTATAGCACACACCTTTTCCGAACTTCACACACTTTATCCAATTTGTTTACACACTTAGAGTGTGTTCCACTTTAGTGTGGATGTCCTCCTTTCAACTTCTTCTAAGTGTGTTCACTTTTAGAGCACACCTAGGTTCGGCCACTTCTTTAGTTTTCACACACAAATTCTTCACTTAGCATACACTGGTAGTGACCTTCCTCTTCTTGTTGCACACACACACTTTAGTGTTCTTTTAGTTGTTCTTTAATAGTGTGCACACACAAGGCTACGGCCTCTTCTACTTGCACACACTTCCTCTCGGCCTTTTTTCACTTCACACACAATGTGTGGTATTCCACTTCACTTGGCACACAAGGCACTAAGGCTCGGCCTTCTTTTCCCTTCTTGCACACACACCCGAACGCCTACTGCCCTTATTTGCACTTAGCACACACACAATATGTGTTCCTCAATTTGGCACACTCAAGGGCTACGGCCACTTGTTGTTCTTTTTGCACACAAAGGCACAAAGGCCTTTCCTTCACTTCTTGCACACACACAAGGCTACTGCCTTTTCTTGTTTTGTTAAGCACACACGGCCGTATGGCCTTCTTCTCCACTTGGCACACACTTGGCCCGTAGGTGATCTTGTCCACTTTGCACACACACAAATAGTGTGGTCTTCTTGTTTCACACACACCCAAGGCTACGGCCTTTACTTGCACACACCCGAACTCAAACTCAAGGGAGGGCGCGCAAGGTGTACGGCCACTTCCACTTCTTCAAAGCGCAAGGCACACTTGGTGCACAAGGCAGCATGCAAGTGCTCAAGGCCTCTAGGGCGCGCAAGGTGCATGACACAGGGGCGCGCAAGACCTCCTACCCGCGGGGCGCGCAAGTGCAACACCCGCGAGGTCTTCCTCTTGCCGCGCAAGGGTGCGGGCAGAGAGGGTGACAACCTCGGGCGCGCAAGGAAGCGGCCTCGGGTTCTTCCTATCGCGCAAAGGAGTAGGCGCGCAGGGAACACTTCAAAGCCTCGGGTGGCTTCGGGACAACAGCCGCGCAATGATTTGCGCGGTGGATTCTTCTTCGCGAGGCAGAGGCACACGCGGGACTCTCTTCAAACTTTCAGCGCATCAGCAAGCGGCACAGAGGGCTCGGCCTAATTTTTATAGGCAGAGACTGCCTCGCATCGTCCGCGTGATAATAACTTCAAACACCCGAGATCTTTGGATCTTTAAAATCTTCAAATCTTGATTTTTATACTCTGTTTCAACGCAGGTTTCCTTTTCTTTTCCTTCGGTTTCCTCCACGTGCATGCGACTTAGAACGCATGCACGGCCTTCGTTTAGGCTTATCTCATGCAAAACATCAACCCGGTGCCTCGGCAACTTCGTTTGCCTCGGCCAACATCGAATTCCCTCATTTTTTGCATGCACGTGTATTCTTGGGCATGATCCTGTTCGTTATGGCCAGACGAGCGCGAGGGTGGCTTCACTTCGATCAGCGGTGGCAGGGAGCTCGAGAACGGGTGGTCGGATGGCCTCTGGTTCAGCGGCGTCGCGGGTGGCTTCGGCTCGAGCTCGAGGAAGGAGACGAGCTCTCGGCCGTCGGATCAGGCGTTTGAGATACATCGGGCGGCCTGGATTAGATCGCGGCGCCGCGGATCAGATGTGCGCCGCAGATCAAGCGCGCGATGAGACGGACGGCGGAGATTTGCTCCCGGGATTTTTTGCGCGTCCCACATCGAAACGCAGCCCGGTTTATCCGCGGCTTATAACCCAGCCGCTCCCTTGAACGGCCAGTTGAAACTCCTCCCTCCACGGTGCCGCCCCGCACCGTGTTCTCCCTGCGGGCGCGCTCTGCGCCCACTCTTGCTCCCGCGGGCGCGCTCTAGCGCCCACTATGCTCCTCTGGCGCGCGGGTTTCACCACCGCGTGCCCTCGGGGGCTTATACACGGCCCTCTGCGCTCCTCCGGGCGTGCCCCAGTGCCTCTGTGGTGTCTGCGGGTGCAGCCCTTGCCGCCCTGAGCTCGCCCCACGGGTTCCCCCTTGGGCGTGGCGCCTTAGGCCCACATGAGCCTTGGGGTTGAACCCACAAGGTGCTCACGGGCAGGCCAATTTTTTTTGGCAAAGTAACAAATAGGACTTTGTCAAAAACAAAGTCCTCCATGAAAAATAACAATTCTAAATGCCAAATGCCTCCTCCTCTTCTTCTAAGCCATTCTTTCCATTTCTTCCTCATCCTTCTTCCACAAACATCCTCAACTCCTTTCAATCATGTATTCTAGACTTATGAGACATTTGTAGAAGGTTCTTCATCAGCCGAATCACTTGGTCAATTATTTCTTCTTCATTAGAATTCCTTCATTCTTCTTCAACATTTATTCATCACTTAGTAATGGAATTCACGAAGGGTATTCATCTTCAACTGAGCTCCTGAATCACTTAAATTCTTCAATGTGCTTCATTGATCTAATCAGAGATCAATTGGATCAACTTCAAATTCACATGCACTAAGTGATAGTGCATGGACTTCATTAATGCACATCATCCACTTAGTAGTTGTGGATGGAACTCCTTTCAACTCCTCATGCATTGTCACTAAAATGCATGGTCTTCTAATCATGTTGTGACTTTGTATCATCAGGATACAAGTTCTATGAACTTATAGAGCAGCTCAACAATCGTCAGATTTTCTTAGAGAATGTTTCAACCATCATCTCCTATGTCACTTAGTGAATCTCCTAAGTGACATGCCTCTTAGTACTATGGCCATTCTCTTTTCATCACCATCACCATCACACCCTTTGGCATTCACATCTTGACAATTCCTTGACTTCCATTCATTCCAAGACAACTTCATGCCTCATTGACAACAAATGCAACACAATGCACTTCAATCTCCCCCTTTGTATTTGTTGTCAATACACTCCTTTAGCATATATGAATGGGTCAATATGTGTGCCAATATTTTCTCCCCCTTATTGGCAATCAAATGCAAAGGTGTGGTGTGGTTCACTTTCAAAAATCTCTTCCTCCCTTATAAATAGTATTCTCTTGAAAAAAACTGAGAGAGGGATGATGTCACATGTTCTTCTTTAGCAAAGAACCTTTAGTAGATCAACTCTAAGTCTACTTGGGCTAACCCGGTGTAGAAAACAAGAGTGATGTAACCAAGGTACTCAATGCTGTCCATAACTCTCTACACATGTGAGATCATGCTTAGGGGTTGAATTTTTTTCAGATATTCAATGAATTGCTGAATCCTGCACATACTTCACAAAACTCATTAGAAAGTTCAGTGCAAAGATAAAGCACCCCCTTTCTTCCATTGGTCTTCAATTCATACTCCCCCTTAATTGACAAGATAAACTCAATTAAGAAACAAGGGATGAAAGTATGATTGGAATACCTTCACTTTTCTCAAGATGGTATTAATCTAAGAATCCCATCTTCTTCAGATTGGCTCCCCCTCAAGGGGTGCACTCCATTCTTTCCAAACCATCCTCCAGCTGAGAAATGATCATCATCTTCAACTCCCTGCAATGTTAGAACATGTAAATACCAATGTATAAGGGAATAAGATGGGACCTCCTTGGTTCATCAATGTGAACAACAAGGTTGAGAAGATTCTCTCAACCGAGATGTCCCATTTTCACCAGTCTTCACACTTGCACATTTGATCTTCATTGATGATTGTGCTGGTGTGGTTCTCAAAACATCTTCATGTGAAACCTTCTTCTTCCTTTTTGCCTTGGCAATTGCCAGAACATCACCTTCAGCTCTTTGTAGATCTCTGGCAAGTTGCAACTGATGTGGCCATATGACAAGTATATCATTTGGAAGAGTGGCCCCAGTTCTGGAAGTTTCACATGGTTCCTTAGATGCTGTCAAGCTACCTTTCTTAGGAAACTTGTTTTCAATCAATCCCTTCTGCTTCTTCTGGATTGATTGTCTGTTTGAGTTCAGTCTGCCTATATTAAATTTCATGGATTCTTTACAAAGATCCATGATATGCCCTTTCTTTCCACAGTAGAAGCATTTCTTGGTGGTCCTTCTGGATGCATCACCCTTCTTGGACTCAGACTCCAAGGACTTCTCTTTATTTCTAAAACACTTATTGGGAGCATTTTCTACTTTCTTCTTGCTTCCCAAGGAATCTCTCTTAGCCAGGTTCTGTGATCTTTTCTTCTTTTGAGCTCTGGATACAGTTGGAGATTGACATGTATCTATTTGACCACTTTTGCAATCATCCCAGATGTTGTCAAGTAATCCAAATCTATTTGCAGTAAACAGATGTCTCTGGACCTGTGGATGTTGCTTCTTTCCTTCTGGCTTGCTCCCCCTAGGCATGGGATTCCTCTGTGCTTTGGCATTCAGTGGATTGTACCAACAATCCTTTGCACAATGCCCATACTTGTTACAACACCAACATTGACCCAAAAATCGTGACCTCTTGATTCCTTCTGATTGTTGGGTACCTGTCTTGAATTGTTGTGCTGCTTCAGGAGAGCTTTCTTTCTTCATTGTCTTCATCCATACTTGTTTGGAATTATTTTTCCATCCTGCACTTTTTGTGGAAACACAATTAGAAGCATCAGTACAAGATGGTATGGATGGTACCTTCTTTCTAGAAGTTGTTGCACTTTCACTAGAGGATGTCTTGCTTTTAGAATCATCCTTCTCAAAGCTCACTTGAGTAGCAACATTTCTTCTTTCAGTTGACTGGGAGGCTTTGGCTTTAGGTGATTGCTGATTTGTCAATATCACCTCTAGTTCTAAGCATTTCATGTTAAGGGAGTTCTTTTCATCCTCAACAGTTCTTAGCCTTCCTTCTCAATTCTCCACCAGTTGTTTCATCTGGTCTTCATGCACCTTCTTTAATTCTTGCAATGAATTGTTCAGCTCCTTCACCAATTTTACTTTGTCTTCAAGTTGAGCATCTTTAACAACCATTGATACTCTATGTCTCTTCTCCAGTGCATGGTAAACATCTTTGATTAAAACTTTAAAGATTTCTTTCTCAGAAAGGCTTCTCTGCAATTCTTCATCAGTGTCTTCAAATCTTTCATTGCAAAGGGAAATAGTTTCGTCTTTGGCCTTCACCAGCTTTCTGAGAGTGTTGGTTATGCCAACCCTTTTAGCCAGCTGATCTTCCATAGCATTGGCTTCTTCTTCTAACTGTGATTTTTCTTCTTGAAGATCATGGATGCCTGTAGATATACACTTTGCCACTTCCATGGGAACTGTCTTCTGAAGATATTTGAGTGCACTCTGAAGATCATTCATTGTTTCAACTTCATCACAGCTAGGACAGGCTTTCTTCATCTTCTTGGCCTGTTTCTTCTTTCTATTTTTCTGAGTCTTGGCAGATATCTCCATTTGAGGCTGGTCACTCATTTCCTCAAATCTGCACTTCATGAAGACTCCCTTGGATCTTTTAGAGGTAACCTCCCTCTGATACCAATTGAAGTGCCCAGATCAGTGTGAATCACTGAGAGGGGGAGGGGGTGAATCAGTGATCCCTTAAAACTTTTTACTAATTGATTCTTAATCAATTAAACCTCTATGGCTGGTTAAAGCCTTGATCCACTCTTCTTGTATCTCTCAACCTTTCCCGGATAATGCAGTAATGAAAAGGCACAGGACACAAGGATTTACAAGGTTCGGCACCAAAGGCCTACATCCTTGCCATGCTCTCTCAGCATGGATTCTCCCATTATAACTTGTTAGAATTACAATGGTCGATATAGAGTCTCACTGTATCTCTCCTGAGTCCCACAGGAGGGTCTTTATATTGCGTCCCACAGTGTTACCAGAGTCCCACTGGCCTGCTCCAGAATCCCACTGAAGACTTCTTCTCCCTGAGTCCCACAGGGTCTTCTCCTGGCTCCTCGAGTCGCACGAGTAGCTCTTCTTCACTTTAAGTTCTTCAAGTATCCTCAGCAGCCTGGGATAAAGGCTGCTGGCCTTGCTCTTCTCTTCTGATCACTTGTGGTTGATCAGGGCTTCTCAAATACTGTAAACTCAGACAAACAATATCTTTCACTTTAGTCTGGCTCAGTCTCAGTTGCACACCACTGATTTAGCACTGTTCACGTGTGCACGTGCATGCATGCATGCATGCACTCTCCTTTTCTTCCTCTTGGTGCAGTAGACCCACAGAGGGTGTAATCAATTATAGCACACACCTTTTCCGAACTTCACACACTTTATCCAATTTGTTTACACACTTAGAGTGTGTTCCACTTTAGTGTGGATGTCCTCCTTTCAACTTCTTCTAAGTGTGTTCACTTTTAGTGCACACCTAGGTTCGGCCACTTCTTTAGTTTGCACACACAAATTCTTCACTTAGCATACACTTGTAGTGACCTTCCTCTTCTTGTTGCACACACACACTTTAGTGTTCTTTTAGTTGTTCTTCAATAGTGTGCACACACAAGGCTACGGCCTCTTCTACTTGCACACACTTCCTCTCGTCCTTTTTTAACTTCACACACAATGTGTGGTATTCCACTTCACTTGGCACACAAGGCACTAAGGCTCGACCTTCTCTTCCCTTCTTGCACACACACCCGAACGCCTACTGCCCTTCTTTGCACTTAGCACACACACAAGATGTGTTCCTCAATTTGGCACACACTCAAGGGCTACGGCCACTTGTTGTTCTTTTTGCACACAAAGGCACAAAGGCCTTTCCTTCACTTCTTGCACACACAAAAGGCTACTGCCTTTTCTTGTTTTGTTAAGCACACACGGTCGTAGGGACTTCTTCTCCACTTGGCACACACTTGGCCCGTAGGTGATCTTGTCCACTTTGCACACACACAAATAGTGTGGTCTTCTTGTTTCACACACACCCAAGGCTACGGCCTTTACTTGCACACACCCGAACTCAAACTCAAGGGAGGGCGCGCAAGGTGTACGGCCACTTCCACTTCTTCAAAGCGCAAGGCACACTTGGTGCACAAGGCAGCATGCAAGTGCTCAAGGCCTCTAGGGCGCGCAAGGTGCACGCCACAGGGGCGCGCAAGACCTCCTACCCGCGGGGCGCGCAAGTGAAACACCCGCGAGGTCTTCCTCTTGCCGCGCAACGGTGCGGGCAGAGAGGGTGACAACCTCGGGCGCGCAAGGAAGCGGCCTCGGGTTCTTCCTGTCGCGCAAAGGAGTAGGCGCGCAGGGAACACTTCAAAGCCTCGGGTGGCTTCGGGACAACAGCGCGCAATGTTTTGCGCGGTGGCTTCTTCTTCGCGAGGCAGAGGCACACGCGGGACTCTCTTCAAACTTTCAGCGCATCAGCAAGCGGCACAGAGGGCTCGGCCTCATTTTTATAGGCAGAGACTGCCTCGCATCGTCCGCGTGATAATAACTTCAAACACCCGAGATCATCGGATCTTTAAAATCTTCAAATCTTGATTTTTATACTCTGTTTCAACGCGGGTTTCCTTTTCTTTTCCTTCGGTTTCCTCCACGTGCATGCGACTTAGAACGCATGCACGGCCTTCGTTTAGGCTTATCTCATGCAAAACATCAACCCGGTGCCTTGGCAACTTCGTTTGCCTCGGCCAACATCGAATTCCCTCATTTGTTGCATGCACGTGTATTCTTGGGCATGATCCTGTTCGTTATGGCCAGACGAGCGCGAGGGTGGCTTCACTTCGATCAGCGGTGGCAGGGAGCTCGAGAACGGGTGGTCGGATGGCCTCTGGTTCAGCGGCGTCACGGGTGGCTTCGGCTCGAGCTCGAGGAAGGAGACGAGCTCTCGGCCGTCGGATCAGGCGTTTGAGATACATCGGGCGGCCTGGATTAGATCGCGGCGCCGCGGATCAGATGTGCGGCGCAGATCAAGCGCGCGATGAGACGGACGGCGGAGATTTGCTCCCGGGATTTTTTGCGCGTCCCACATCGAAACGCAGCCCGGTTTATCCGCGACTTATAACCCAGCCGCTCCCTTGAACGGCCAGTTGAAACTCCTCCCTCCACGGTGCCGCCCCGCACCGTGTTCTCCCTGCGGGCGCGCTCTGCGCCCACTCTTGCTCCCGCGGGCGCGCTCTAGCGCCCACTATGCTCCTCCGGCGCGCGGGTTTCACCACCGCGTGCCCTCGGGGGCTTATACACGGCCCTCTGCGCTCCTCCGGGCGTGCCCCAGCGCCTATGTGGTGTCTGCGGGTGCAGCCCTTGCCGCCCTGAGCTCGCCCCACGGGTTCCCCCTTGGGCGTGGCGCCTTAGGCCCACATGAGCCTTGGGGTTGAACCCACAAGGTGCTCACGGGCAGGCCAATTTTTTTTTGGCAAAGTAACAAATAGGACTTTGTCAAAAACAAAGTCCTCCATGAAAAATACCAATTCTAAATGCCAAATGCCTCCTCCTCTTCTTCTAAGCCATTCTTTCCATTTCTTCCTCATCCTTCTTCCACAAACATCCTCAACTCCTTTCAATCATGTATTCTAGACTTATGAGACATTTGTAGAAGGTTCTTCATCAGCCGAATCACTTGATCAATTATTTCTTCTTCATTAGAATTCCTTCATTCTTCTTCAACATTTATTCATCACTTAGTAATGGAATTCACGAAGGGTCTTCATCTTCAACTGAGCTCCTGAATCACTTAAATTCTTTAATGTGCTTCATTGATCTAATCAGAGATCTATTGGATCAACTTCAAATTCACATGCACTAAGTGATAGTGCATGGACTTCATTAATGCACATCATCCACTTAGTAGTTGTGGATGGAACTCCTTTAAACTCCTCATGCATTGTCACTACAATGCATGGTCTTCTAATCATGTTGTGACTTTGTATCATCAGGATACAAGTTCTATGAACTTATAGAGCAGCTCAACAATCGTCATATTTTCTTAGAGAATGTTTCAACCATCATCTCCTATGTCACTTAGTGAATCTCCTAAGTGACATGCCTCTTAGTACTATGGCCATTCTCTTTTCATCACCATCACCATCACACCCTTTGGCATTCACATCTTGACAATTCCTTGACTTCCATTCATTCCAAGACAACTTCATGCCTCATTGACAACAAATGCAACACAATGCACTTCATATGTGTTATTTTTATACAATTAGAGGTTTATGGTTTATGTATTAACATTTAACATGCTAGTTTTAATAAGGACGTTTATGTTATGTTTAAAAAACATTTCATATGAAGAATGAATTGGACTTGGTTAGTGATGTGTAGAGGCCACTATAGTTTCTTGATGCATCAGTAGTTCTAATGAGACAAACTTGTTTCTTGGAACAAGGCCTTGACAAAATATTATTGGAATACTTGGAATGAGGCCATCAATATGAGGTTATGATATCCGGAATTATGCAATACATCATTATGAAATTAGTTATTGATGTTACATGGGATTATTTGACTCGTAGAATATCCTTGAGAATAAGTAAATGACATTATATGATTTATCATTTCCATATTATGATAATTATTTTTTTAAAAGGATTATGTTTTAGTCTTATACATTGACTTAAATATTTAATCTTATTTGTAAGAGTTTTTTCTATATTTTTATCCTTACTAAGAATCTAAGCTCAACCGTTTATTTGTTTTATTTTTTCTAGAATTTGAAGAAGTATTTTCTGATTAACCTAAAAAATAGGCTAAGGGATATGATTTTGTTCAAAGGGGACCCAATGTGGTTATTTGTTTACTTCATAATGTAATGCAAAACATATTTATGTATTTAGTACATCCAAGGATAATAAACTATCAGTCTTTCAAGACATGATCTCTTATGAACATATCAATGTTATGTAATAATGAACCGACTCTTGGTAACTTGGGTCGAAGAGTTACATTGAGTGTGTTCCCTAAATGTCAACAGATAAGAAGAATCTTGAGAATTATGGGTCAGTTACAAATTATATACATGTATCCCTATATATAATGAAATTTATCATGGATAAAAGACATATAATGTAAAAAGGCATCCTATATACTTTGATAAGTATCTATAAAATAAATATTAATTTGAATAAATCCAGGTTGTAGATCTAGATATTTAATTATGAAGATCTTAAAATGGTTTCAAATGAATATATTAGGGACTTCTTCAGAGGGGTTAATGAAATTTAATGGACTATAATATGTTTGGTGAGAATATGGAATATTAAAATATTGTTGAAAAGATTATATGAATTATTCTAGATGAATTTTTTTCATAGTATAACCCTTGAAGATATAGATAATGAACTTATCTCTAAATTATTTACATAAAATTTAATCACATATGAAATGAGAAGGTAAAAACATTCCAAGAGTATGGAAAAGGATTATTGGGAAATAAAATTAATGTTTTCTAAAAAAGGAATGTATAAAAAAATATTTGAGGATGATCCTAGTGAATCCAGATATAAAATTTGAATGAAGTAAATTTTTTATGAATTAATGTCTTTGTTTTCCAGAAAAGTAAATAGAGGCACATGGAAATATAATGTAATGTTACAGTTAATGTGATTTAGTTTATGTGTCATTGTACATTTTTTTGGAAATTTTACCATGGATAATTTTAAAATAATATAGATATTAATAAGATAGAAATTCAATAATATATTTCAATTATAATATATGAAAATCAATGTCCATTTCAAAAGAAAATGATAATATGTTCTCTATGTATAAAAACTAAAACATTTTGTCCAAATTGGAGGCTAATTATGAAACCTATGTAATTGTTTAAAACTCAGTTGATGATGATATTAAAATGTTTCTTGCTAAAAAATTCGAATGATGATAATTTAAATAGTTATATTAGAAATAGGTATGAAGTTGTAGAAAAAAAATATACTTTTATTGAGTTTATACTTAAAATAAAATTAAGATAATTCTCTCAAATATTTTTACACATTAAAATGTTAACAATAAATTAATGAAACATGATATATAATTTTACAATTAAGAATAAATTTTGATTGAAAAATCATGGTTGTTAAAATAGATTTATTATATTAAAAATTAATTTGAAATTGAGAAACCCTCAAAATAAATGTTAAATTAAAGATAAATGTAAAGGATAAAGAATGGGACCGTGTTCAAAAAAAACATATTGATTATGAGAAAGGAATAAAATACATTCAAAACGTATTTCCAGGTGTTTTTTAATTGTTGAAGAAACAAAAACAATAATTTGATCAAGATTTTTAATCCTTAGTGGTTAATAGAAGGTTTATGATATTCATAAGAAGAATAAATTCCAGAGTTCCACATATGTAGCTAAACTTTGTAGTGTTAAAAAAATATAAATTCTCAAGGGAAACTAATTCTCAACAAAAAAATGTTACAATTAGAGACATTATTAAGTTTAAAAATAATACAAAGACAAATGAATATTATTGTCATAATATGATAAAAATTAGTGCCTAGTTCTAAATAGCATGAAGTTTAATTTGGAAAATTTTATTTTTATGTATATCTATAGTATTTTTTATGCTTTGGGTATATATTAAATTTTTTTTGTTTCAATATAAAACACTATGATGAATCTAGGATGTACTCCGGATGAATTTTGAGGGAAATTCATCCCCCTCAAATAATAAAACCTAATAAATACAGCCTGAAAACCAAAAATAGGTATCAACCTTTGGATACTTTTTTTGAATGATCTTATCATTATGGACATCTTACAAAAGATTGTATTATTTTATTGGCATCTCGAAAAGTTGTTTTATGAAAAATTTCAAAAGTCTCATGTGAATGAATTAAAAGGAAAATAAAAATCCGTATTTGTTAATAAAACTCTCAAATCCATAAAATTGGAACAATCATCGATATTATATAGTGGATTTTTATTACATATGAATGGAGATTTTATGTTTTTAAAAAATTAGAATAATTTCAATGAAGGTACCATGATTTTTTTAAATTATGAGTCACTTAGAATTGAAGGTGTTTGATATTATATCACCAAAAAAATTAACCTAGACGCTATTTTCTTGATATATTAAAAAAATGACTTATAGAGTGTTTCAACTTTTTGTGATGATGGTTGTTTTTCAATAATATATGATTTAAAAAAATACGTTTGAGGGTAAATCTATGAAAAGATGGCACTGAATCACGTGAAATTTTTTCATATTTTGGACACACACCAATCATGTTATTTAATAATGATATAATAAAATTAGTTATGTAATAAGAGTATATGACATATGTTCTAGAGATTGATGATTATATTGAAAAAGTATTATTTGTATTATTTATATGATAAAAAAAGAGATTAGTGTTTTTCACTATATCAGAAATGGATGATTATAAATATAGAATATAAGAATTTAAAGATAAATTTTGCACATCCATTAGAGAGTACTCATTCTAACATATGTGGTGCGTTTATAAAAAAATCAAAAAATGTAATAAATAAATAATTTATATTATTGATGTGTTATCCCACACAACATGTACTATGTTATTCAAACATACATAAAGGGCTCTAGAAATTTTCAATCGTTTAAGTATATATACAAAAAATGAATGGGGTTTTTCTATAATGAATATTTGAAATAATAATGGTTTTGAATACAAAAATGCTGATTTTTATTGTTATCGTGTAATTGAAGGATTATTTCGAAAATGTGGGGCACCAGAAAAACTATAATAGATTGAAATATCTTAAATAATATATATATGTTTGGTTGAGATGGCTCAAACTATTCTAATTAAACGAGACACTCCCCGGTTATTTTATATGAAGGATTTTATAGTAGGAGTTCATATTATAAATGAAAATTTTTATGATCTAAAATCTAATTTGACTTGATATGATATGTATTAAAAGAACCATCATGTTTTAAATACATAAGGGTTTTTTCAGTTTAATGTATTATTAATTTCATTGGTGAAAATATTATCATGTTTGATCAAATAAGTGTTAGTGGTTTCTTTATTTTCTACCCTCATAATGTTAGAGGATAAATGTGCTATAATAAATAAAAAAGAAATATTTTTTACACTGCATATATGAATGTGATATAATTCTTTAATAGAAAATCATCACAATCAATAAAATATATGAGATGATGTGATGATATAGTGGTTTCAGTTAAACAATAAGCAGATGTTCTTGACACATGGGATAATATATAAGTTTAACAAAAAGAATAATCATAAACGTCTATTTCATGTGAGGAGAAAAAATTACATTCAACTCATCCAATTATGAGCTGTGTGATGAAAATATTATTAGTGGTCAAGGATGACTTGTTCAAAGTAGAATAGAATTGATTATTGTTTAATATATCACATTATATTCACAGGTTGATCTAAGCGATTTTAAAGATGAATTGGATCATAATGATTGGATTGAATTCCAGAATAAAGATTTGAATTAAATTGAGAGTGATGATACATGATATATTTTTTTGAAACCCTTTTTTTCTTTATATGATTGTAATATATATATATATATATATATTTATAGAGGAATATATAGAAAAAGTGTGTGATTTAGCGGCCCAGTGTGCCCAGAATTAATTTCTTAAAAATATTAAATTTATTATATATTGAACACATGAGGATTCTTAAAGACAATGGGATAAATCTTAAATGGAATCTCAAATTAAAAATTTGGACACCATGATTGAGTTTTGAATGCCTTGTTTACCCTTTAAGTGATCTAAAATGGGTCAGCCTAGGGTATTCAGACTCCTCACCTATTGCTAGTACGTTCAGTGATTAATTAATTATTAAATTCAATCATTCATTCATTTTGATGTAGTGAAATGTTCTATAGGAATACTTCCATTATGAATTGGCCAGGATTAGCATCATATTCTTGGAATCTACAAAACCTCTATCCTTATCCTTCTATTGTACAACCACATCAGATGACGTTGAAACCCCTAAACTGATCATCTCATGATGTAATGATAAAAATGATCCATATTCCTTATTAGAGAATGTCTTCCTCATAAATGAAGGATAAAAAATCGTGAATGACTTTCCAATTGTAAATTTATGCCCTTTAATTAAATTGGTTGATTAAATCTATATTTTTTCTTCAATCTATGCGTATTGAGGGAAATTTCATACACCTGTTCATTGGAATCTTAATTTACTTCCATTTTTTTGTAACCCTTGATCACCATTATTGATATATGTTCATGAAATTTTGAAGAAAAATAATTTATACATTTGTTTTAGTAATATTTTCATATTTCCTGGTTGGGTTTGTGACCTATAGGATATCACAGTCCTGATTTTGCTTTGCCTGGAGGTACCTAGCCTGATCGGTCCCCCAATACTACAATGAATTGAGAAAATATGATTGGATTGTTGAATTATGGAAAGATATGGTATTTTGGTGATGCATTGTATATTATTCTATGATTAATGTATAAATCCATGGGGTTGGAAGTAACATTTTCCTGTGGTTGATGTGATGAACCACTAATAAATGAACGGAGTTCGATCCTGATGAAAAATGAATGAAACCCATGATCTAAAACTAAATCATCATGTTTTTAGTATATAGAGGGTTTAATATTATGGTAGAATTAAATATTCATCTATAAATATCAGATCTGAGAATACTGTGAAAAATTTTACTACACACCATGTACAATGTTGAAAACACAACATGTAGCCTCTCAATAGAGATGGTTAGGTTTTTGGAAAACATAAGGATAACACCGTGTGTAACACTACTACATGACTTGTACACCATGCCTAGATAGAAAAACCAGGTATAAGATCACATAGGTGGGATTCTATGTGGATGTGCATGGCTATGTACACATATGTGTAGCTGAGTACACAAACATGTGGTGACTACCATGACATATTTTTCAGTACACAAAAATGGCCAACATGACAAGGTATAATCCCGGTAATCCCAAACACACAATGTATCCCATCTACATGGAATGTACTACTACATGATATTGGAGCCATGTGCCGACCAAGCACACGACCAGGAAGTTGATTGGGACAACACACCATGTGGGTCCCCACACACACCGTGTACCCATTTAACTCTTCAAAAGAATTATAATAGTTTTTTATATCTTCTTATTATACTCATATTTTTTCCAATAAGTAGAATATAATGAGTATTTTTATTGTTTAATGCAATGGTTCCCTCCGTTTTGGATTTAGAGATGTGATATGAAATATTCTATGCAGGGCGCTTAGAGGGGAGATGCTCGACAATGAAAGGGATTAGGAAGAATTACTGGAGACTATCAAGGTGTACCCTCTAGTAGAGATGGAATGTGGATTCCTTAAAGGCAAGAGTGGACCCACTACTAGAATGGGTATTTTCCCTCTTAGATTTCTTCCATGTGAAACCTTCTAACAGACTAGGGTGTGGTTTATAGATGACTAGAGACAATCCCAATGTTTTATCAAGGTGTGGGTCCTTGAAATATGAATTGTACCCCCTATCAAAATGAGCCCATGTCCTTAATGACTCGAGTGGAAACCCCCTATCACACGGGGGCATGGGTTCTTGACCTATATAATGGAACAACCCCATCATCTGTGGTGTATGTCCTATACTCACTGAGTGGAACCCCTTATCTTCATACGTACCTAGTCTTCATGTGATCAGAGTAGAACCCCCTATCAGTATAGGGATTGATCCCAGTGAAATCAATAGGTAACCCCATGTCATCATGGGAGCATGTTCTCTTCAAATAATTATTGAGCGGAACCTTGCTGACACTCTAGGGTGTGGGTCCTACCATTCTAGATTTTTCCCACTCGACTGTGTGGAATAGTGGGAAGGAATGGTTTGATATGGATGGATACTTCTGGGAAGACATGTGAGATTTTGGGCATCAGTGATGGACTTTTGTAACTGTTGTAGAATCATATTTTTAGTATGATATATGAGATGAAGATTCTCATACACTATCATTTGGAATACTTTTAACTATATATATATATATATATATTCATTTTTATCCATGCCTTGTATTTGGTTTCTCTTTTCCATGGGAGGTGAATACATGCAGGTATGCCACATCCATTCCATTTTTAGCTTCTCATTGTAGGATGAGCTTAATCTCATACTATAGGTGGTGAATAATCTAAGTGTAGGTAATTTACTAACTATTTTCATCCCCCTGTGTTTGGATGAGGTTACATTTACTCTTATTTTGTGTTGATCTATTCTACTTGATGTCATATTTCATAAATTATCATTCATTTCCTTGTGTATCTATTAATTCTTCCAATTCATCATTAAGTGTGTCCAACATGGTATGTATATACTCACCCATGTATGGGCTTTCTTGCACGTGACATGTCTTATTTAGGTGATGGATAGGTTGACAGTGACTTTAGAGGAGCTTAGGTTTACCTGTTACATTGGACCATGTACAGTGGATGTAGCTTGGAGTTCTAGAGCTGGGATCTCTCAGAATTTTATTTTTCCATTTTTTTTTCATTTTGGTACCTATTTCTAGTTGGGAAGTTATTTTACCACATTAATTTTTAGTTTTTATTGTCATACTATTGTACTGTTTAGGTGTTTTTCAGGCATGGTCATTCCCTTAGATTAAAAATTATTTTACTGCCAATCCATATGAAATTTATCATTAAGATGGATATGTATTTCCATATAATTACTTATGTTAATGCCTACCCATGTTATATATTCCATTAGAATTTGTCTCTAACCCCTAGCATATAATGATGGGTTTGGGGTATTTATAGCATGATCCCCAACTTTGGTTGAGACCTGAAAGATTTGTATCAGAGGCTGTTCGATCCTTGGTATGTATTTAGGACTAGTCCCTTTATAATTATTTGGTTGGGTTGTAGGAAGTAATGTCAATGTGTATCTTTTATGGATCTGAGGCCATAAACTATAGTGTTAGTGTGGGCAGCCAACTTGTCCATTCACCATGACCATGACTACCTGCTTATCAACATGACTTGACACGCCATTTTATGTGAATCAATTGAACATAGATATTATGTGATTGAGTATTTGACTTTCCTAGTTGAGTCAGTTCCCTTTTTTTGATATTTATATATATTCTCATCTTACCGTTATAGATTTTGATATTATATTAAGATTCCTTAACAATAATATCCATCCACGATACCAGTTCCGGATCATAATTATGATCTTGTGAGTGACTAGGCCCCAATTCATTGATTATTTTCTAATCCCCTTCCCCCAGTTGTTATGGTAGTAGCCCCTCCACCTATCAAGAATCGGGTTATCCTAACATACATGTATGATGATTTTCATAGACTTAGCATGGTCTGCATGTTCCAGTGCCCGATTCCATAGAGGTTCCATAGCGAGTGAGATCCTCAGGTAGTATAGGATTGGCTAGAGTTAGTGCTTCATATCTTCAATGTTTATTGAAACATGATGGATCAAGTGGTTTCACTTACATATAGAGTTTTCCATGGAGTAGATTTTCATTGTAAGAACCTTGTTACATAGATTCATGATTAGTTGACGCTCTCATGGAATTACATCCAGTTATTTCTTCATGAGGATTATTTCCCCTACTGCTTATGTTGGGTCTAGATCTTGGAACTTCTAGAGCCACATCATGGATTGATGATCATGGCTGATTATATAGTTTGGTTCACATACCTTACACAGTGCTCTCTTTACATGATCTTGGATGGCTACTTTCAATCATGGAACTTTGAGCAGGGACTCCGTAGAGAGATCTGATACACTGTTTTACAATAGTGCATTCCTACCAATTTCGAGGTGCAAGAGTGAGCACTAATGATATAGATATTTCTATAAATAGGATACTAGATTAATGGAGTTATCAATGGGTTCCACAAATGAGATTCAACTATAGTAACTAGAATATGTGATGCACAACGATCACGATGCAGATGACCTCTCCATGAAAAAGCGTAGACATGTGGTCAGAGGAAGTGCAAAGGACCAAGGAATCCCTGAGAGGGGAAGGGATTTATTTTGGATGGATAGAGTCCTATGGTTTGTGATTTCCCAACCAGATGTGTTGAGAAGCATTGGAAGATTTCTGATGGACCACGATGGTAGATAGAATTCCATTATTAGTGTTATCGTAGGTGTGGATAGGGGGTTCCCATGGAGGTGGAGTTGTAAGTGGAGAAGGAGGAGATATGGTTGGTGGATAATGTCATTGGATACTTATAACACCGTCACTAGGAAGACCACGTCAGGCTATAGGAGCAGGTGATCAAAGTCGTGGATAGATGTAGGCTTCAGTGGCATATGATACCACAATGCACAAGATGATTTGAGGTAGTATCAGTGATTTTTCTCATATTAGTTTAATAGTAGAATACATAGCTTCCAACCATTCCTTTTTCTTTATACTCTACGTTTGATATCTAGATCTCCTAGTTGAGGCACTGTCCAAGAAGCTCTATCTTGAGGCTTCAACAGTGAATAATTATTATGTATATTTTATTTATTAGAAGTGGGAGATTTTTCTTCATAAAGATAGGATCACAAGGGACCTTTTGGTCAATATGGTGGAATTATATAACAATGTATTGGGAAAGGATTGTTTTTCTATGTTCTGATCCAATATAGATTATCAGCATACAAATTATAGATTCCTATGAAATTATGGTATGAGATTATATTTTTTGGTGAGATAGATCTCATGGTGGGATAACTGAGTTCTATGGATATGAGGATATGTACCACTACCCATAAAATAGTTAGTACATAACATTGTGTTGAAGCCTCTTCAAGAATCTATATTCCTTTAGTGGTGGTGGACTATATAGATGTCTTCCTCAAGGATGTTCTGGGACTACCTCTAAAGAGGTAGATGAAATTTTGCATCGAATTTCATCCAACACTGCTTAGATGTATTTTTGACATATCATATGGCACATACCTATCTTTGGTATTTATGGTTATAGAATGAGTATCATTGAGGGAAGGGTTTTACTAGACGAACAATGCCCCTAGGCTGGTCTAGTTTGGTTCGTTATAAAGACAAATGAGAGCTTCTAGTTTCATATAGATTATCATCAACTGAAGGAAACCATAATAAAGTACTAGAACCCCTTTCCAAGGATGAATGAACTTTTTGACCATTTTTGGGGCATTATGTTGTTCTCAAATATCGATTGGAGGTCTAAACTCCACCGGTTGTTGGTTCACAGGGATGATATTCTAAAGTTGTCATTATTTTTTCACTACAGACACTATATGTTCAGAGTGATTCTCTTTTGTTTGTTGAATTCCACTTTCAGGTTTATGTCATTGATTAACTAGGTATTCCAATTATACTTTGACTAGTTTTTTGTTGTATTCATCGATGACATACTCATTTACTCTTTAATATAGGAAGATCTAAAAGAGAACTTCATGATTATCCTATATTTGTTTCAAGAGAAACCACTTTATGGGAATCTCTCGAAGTACCAAATATGGATTCATGAGGTTCACTATCTAGAGAATGTCATTTATATTCATGGTTTAGCCATTGAACAAAAAAATATTGATTCAGTTCTATAATGGTAGACACCCAATAGAGTTTCAAAGGTGATGATCTTGCATGTCAAGGTAGGGTACAACAAGAGGTTTGTGGAAGAGATCAATAGAATTGTATCCTAGTTTATAGCCTTGATGTATAAAGGGGAGGTATTTAACTAATATGAGTAGTACCAGAGGTCCATTCCGGAGTTGATGTTTAGGATAATTAGTGTTCTTGTATTTTCACTACTAGAGGAAGTTGTAGAGTTAGTTGTGTGTTGCGATGTGAGAGGATATGGGATTGGTTGTTTGTTGATTCATGATAAAGTTTTTATCGCATATGGAATTAATTAGTTGAGTACCCATGATTAAAACTATGTGAATCATATAATAGAGATGGAAGCGATAATCCTTTAATTTAGAATGTAAAGGAACTAAATTCTTTGGGAGTGATTTTTGATTTACTCAACCCTTCGGAGTTGCGGGTACATCTTCACAGAGAGACACCATTACCTAATACAGTGAAACTGGTTAGAGTTCCTATAGGACTATGACATTGAGATATTTGGATACTATAGTGAAGGTAACATTTGTATAATATTCCATTATTATGAATTCTCAGACTCAATAAAGGAGGCTTTTGATCCATTGGCCTCCTTGAAACATTATGTTGTAGAGATGGAGTTTACAACTTTTTCTTAGTTGATGGTATTGACTCCCCTTCTTCTCGACCGTGTGAGAGAGTCTTAGCTATAATACATGTATGTTGATGTACTATGTGAAACAATCTCCACTTCTGGCTCAACAAATGAAATTTATAAAGATGGGAATCACTCCATAATTTTCCATGGGTGTACAATGGTTCCAGTCATGTTGTAAGAAGAGATGATTTGATAGTTACTCAATTATGCACAAGATATACATCTTAATATGGGGAAGATGTATTGAGATGTTTGGAAATACTTCTGTTTTTTCGGAATGAGATAGATATTAGTTGAGTTCATCTATCGGTTCCACATTTGTTAGTAGGCGAAGGCTGAGCATGAAATTCTTGCATGTTTATTGCATCTACATCATATATCAGAGTGAAAATGCTATGGCATAAGACTGGACTTTTTAATAAGGCTTCCATGCATCCATCTTGGTGATAGTTGGATGTTTCATGATTTTGGTACAATTTCTTCCTATCATGAAGTAGATTTTGGAGGAGAGTTTTGGGTGGCTATATTTATGGATGATCATTCACCATCACGTGGTCCCCTAAATAATTGTCTCTAATCATTATTTGTGGTGTCACTTACAGATGTGAAGATGCCTGTAGAATGCATTTAAGACTCACATAAGAATTATTACAACATTTCACCCCACTCCCATAATGATAGGAAGACTGAGCACCCTATCCATGTGTTGGAGAATATGTTGATGTATTGTGTGTTAGACTTTGACTGGAGGTAGGAAGATCACCTTCCCTTGGTAGAGACTATGTAAGACCACAACTACAACTCTAACATCCGAAATGATCCTTTTGAGGCACTATATGGGAGACCCTTTAGGACACTCATCTTCTAGATAGAGATTAGAAAGAAATCACTTGTGGGTTCACATATTGTGTAGGTCACAATGGAGAAAGCCTATGTCAACCGTGGAAATATTCGGATGGACTAGAGAAGACTGAAATTATATGTAGATCATCATAGGACTTTAGAGTTTGAGTAGAGAGACCATATTTTTTTGTGAGTCTTCGCACAATGAGGATTGAATATGTTAGGGGGAGAAATAAATCTATTCACTATGTTCATCGGCCCATTTAAGAATTTGTAGAGGGTTGGGAGGGCTTCTTACCACCTTAACCTAACCCCAAAAATGGAGTGTGTGTATGAAATTTTACAATTTATCCAACTGAGGAGATAAGTGCTGAACATATACACATTTTTTAGGGTGTTGATATGGACATTGAGGATGGAGACACCTTAGCGGATTACCTAATGGAGATCGAGGATCAGTAGGAGAGGACATTAGTTTTATAGACAACCCCAATTTTCATTTGTTGTGGTAGCAAGAGAATTTATAGGGGAGTTCCTGGGAGCAGGACATCAATTTATGAGCTAAGTATCCCGAGTATTTTTTTAGTTTTTCTTTTTGGGGATGAATATGTTGAATGAGGGAATGATGTAGATACCTTGTTTTTTATAATACTTTTCAATATTTCAAAATAACATTTTAGAGCTTGGTGTTGAGATTGTGTGAAATAATGAGGCCCGATGTGCCCTGATCTTATTTTATTAAAATTGTAAATATATTTTATATTTTACATAAACATATTATTATATAAAATGGGATAACTCTTAAATGGAATCATGAATAAAAAATCTAAGCCCATGGTTGTGTTCTTTAAGTGGTTTTATCACATGGTTCCACTAAAATTGTTCAACACAGGGCATCCAGACTCCTAGCTCATTGGTGGTACATTAAGAGGATAATTAATTATAAAATTTTTTCATTAGTTAATTTTAGAATAATGAATTATTATTTAAGAATACATAGGGTGAACTGGATAGGTTTATCCTCATAATCCAAGAATCGCTACAGATTATATACTTCCTCTTTCAATTTTCGAGTCACATTAGATAATGATAATATTTCAGATTAGGTCATATCTGGATGTAATGACCAAAACGACCCTTATTCTCAATTGATGAGTTCACTCTTCAACAAAAAATGATTGAAAATCTATGTATGACTCATAAAATGGTGATTTTCTCCCATTGATTAAATTGACTAAGAATATTCAACCTTTTTCTTGGCTATCAGCCAACTGTGGCCAATTTCATGTGCCCATGTATAGAAATCTTAATGTATTTTCATTTATTTGTAATATAGGATCTTCAATCATGATTTTTTTCTAAGATAGTTTGAAAATAATCATTGAAACCTTTTTTATCATTATTTTCTCCAATTTATTATTCAAATTTCTCACTAGTATGATGCATTAGTTATAGTTTAACAATTTAGGATGGTTTCAAGCCTTATTGGACCCCTTAAAATGAGAAGGATTGATAAAAAAAGTCCAAAATTGATGAATTATGGAGATATTGGTGATGTTTGAGGGGAATGTGATATGGTTTTGTTGATTTGATTATGAAAACATGGTAGTGTAAAGTCAAAAAAATGTGTGATTCAAGGGAAGAAAACCTAATGGATGAACGTAGAGAGATTCCAGTAAACAACAGTTGGAAACTATGATCTATAGTGATATTCAAATGTTTTGGGTGGATATAGGGCCATATCTAATGAAAAAAGTTCAAATTTAGGCGTAAGGATAAAATCTGATAAAACTATAAAAATACCAACCACACACCATGTATATGGAAGACCACATGGCATGTATCCCCTTAGTAGTGACATCTAGGGTAGTGGAAAAATTATGGATTAAATGTTCTATAGACCTTATACACACCATGTACCACTTCTATATATGGAAAACCCCCATGTATGATAACACTAGTAGGATATCATGTCGATGTATAGGACCAAGTAAACGATTGTGTACCGGTGTACCCAAATATGGGGTTTAGTACATGAACATGGGGTTCGATTCATAGGCATGGGGTCTGGTATAAATACATGTCTAGGAAGACACAGCCTATCCCAATTAGCATTAATTTGTCTTGTAGTTCACCAAATCATCATGTACTTCTATAATGGGAGTAGAGTCATGTGTCGGTAGGTTACACCACTAGGCAGTGGAGCAGGACCACATGACACATGGTCCCCCGATTGACCTCTTCTTAGGAAATTTCATGGTTTTGTATCTCATTTGTTTCAATATGGATTTTAGACCACAAGTAACCTATATATAGGGGTTTTTTATTTAGAACATGATCATTCCCTATATTGTGGATTTTGAGTTATGAGGTGAAATGTTTAGGGTTTGATGCTTTCCATGGAAATTCCCATAAATGGTAGTGATTATTTAGAATCACAGGAGACTACCGAGTTGTATCATCCAAAAAAGATAGATAGTGGAGTCCTCGATGACTATAGTGGAAACCCCTATTAGTAGAGGAATGATTCATCTACAACAAACTTATGACTGAAACCCACTATCATACTTTTTTCAAGGTCCTTGATGAATATATTTGAACAATTGTGTGGTACTAGGGCACTGGTCCTTGACTTCTGAGTGGAACCCCCTATTGGATAGGGTGTGATTCCTCGACGACTAGAATGAACCCCCCTAGTTAAATCTGGGCAAGGTTCCTTGACCTATATAGTGGAATCCTCTATCGTCATGGGAACAGGTCCTTTATCCATAGAGTAGAACCCCTATCAATGTTAGACGTGGGTCCTCATGTCATTAGAATAGAACACCATCCCCAAATCAGGATAGGGAACAAGTCTATGTGCCAGCCGAGTGGAACCCACTATTAGCATGGGTGTAGGTTCTCTATGGATAATTACAAAGTATATCCCCTCCAAAAAACTAGGGAATGTTTCCTATAAATAGAGTTTTTTCCAACTCCACTATTTGGTATAGTGATGAGGCATGGATTGACATGGATAGAGACTTCTAGGTGGATGTGTGATATGTTGTGCTTCGTTGATGGAGATCTGGAACTGTCTGGTATAATTCCTCGTTGGTTGAGCTGTGATATGGAAATCCCCTTACAATATCATTTTGGATTCATTCAATTGGTCATATATATATATATATCAGTATCCACACCTTGGATCTGTTTACTCTCTTTCCATGGGAGTTAAAGATTTATATGGTATTCCAGGTGCATTCTATGTTTAGTTTCTCATGATTGGATGAGTATAATATCTTATTATATGTGTTTAATGAGTCAACATTTATTTTATATACTCATAGTGTTGATCCCCTTATGTTTGGAGGTGGTTAATTTCACTCTTCTTTAGTGTTGATTTGTTTGCTTTGAGTTTATCTTGAATCTTCTATCCTTCTTTTCCTATTGTATCTCCTACTACTCCCATTAAGTTTTTGGGGTGTCCTACTAGGTATATATATACACACCATTTTATGGAATTTTCTTGAATGTTTTATGTATTATATAGAAAAAAGTTTTGTTGGTAGTGACTTCATTGGATCATAGGGGAACATGGTACTTTGGACCGCATATGGTGGTCGTATATTGGAGATCTTGAGCAAGGATCTCTCAATTGTATAATTTTTTCGGTTGGCTCCCAATTATAGTTTTAAAGTGTATCTACCCTTTACATTTTATAATGTACTACTATATTCTTTTACAATTTAATTTTTTTAGGCATGGTTGTTCCCTTAAATTTTATCTTCTTATAATTTTACTCCCTCTTGACCTTTTCATCAAGATAGTTGTGTGTCCACATACAAGTACATAGGAAAATAACTCTTTATGTTTTTTATTTCTTTGGTCCATGTCCCAAGACCCTAGCCTATAGAGGTGGTAATGGGGTAGTTTTTCCTTGAGCTCCATCATGGGTTGGGTCATGAAATATTTTACACAAACCATAACATAATAATAGGATTTAAAAAAATGCATTTTCTAAAACAAGTTGAATGGAAATGGTATAGTAATAAAAAACAATGAAAGGCATGTTTGTAATGAATACTCATAGTTTGAATTAATTTATTTTTATGAGATATTTTCCACTATATAATGACATGAAACCATTATAATATTACTTTCTATTGATGAAAATTGATGATATAGTATATTCCATATGGATGTAAAGTCATATTTTCTTAATGGGGAGCTCAATAAAGAATTTCATATTTAGAAACCATGAATATTCTTTCTTGGTTAAGATGAAATCTATGAATACATGTTAGAATTTTTTTTGTATATGATAATCCAAGATGTTAATGATTGGTATTAAAAAATGGATTCGTTCTTCAAGATGTTGAGTTTTTGGATTGGAATATTTGATGAAAACCACTACAAAAAAAATAAAATTTATATGTTTCCCACATTGTGATTTTTTATTATGATGATATTAAACATACACGTAATGGGGGTGAGATATAAAAAATGTTCCCTAGGAAGGTAAAGATGTTATTTTTAAATTTATAAGATTTTATAAATGAAATAACTTTTTGGTTTATAAATCCATCAAAATATAATTTTTATCTTCCTATCATAATAAAATTTTGATATGGAAATTCAAATGAAATTTGATATTGAATATTCAACGACTAGTTCTATACCCACTTTAGTATGAATGAATTTTTCTAAAGAAGGTTAAATAACGGAAATTGATCCAATGTAATTTTCAATGGGTATTGGAATCCTATAATATTTAATTGATTCAAGACCAACTCATGTTCATGATGTTACACATTATTTGAGATATCAAGTTGTAATAAATAAATCACATATTATGGATGTAAAAATAATTCATAAAAATATTAAACTGATAATTTATTAAATAGTGAAATATGAAATCATAAAAAATATTGATAGTTTTAATTACAATGATAAAAATTGGGATGGTTATGTCATTTAAATAAGTCCCACATCAGGTGGAGTTTTCTTTTTTGGAGAAATATGTATGAGTTGGCTTATAATGATTAACAATTCAATAACTATCAATACTATACAAGGTGTGTATGTAGATAAAACTCAATATGAAATATAATTAATGTGGATGAAGACATGTATAGAATATTTTTTAGTGGTTGTAAATTTACCCTTCTCTTGGGGTGTGATAATGGGAGTGATATCGATATCCCTAAGAATCTAGTGAAATATTCGAGATCTAATCATGCCAATATTAAATAACACTTCTTCCAAGATCATATGGAATTAAATAAACTCAATCTAGAGTTTTTACCATAATAAGATCATGTAGTTGATATCATTACACAACCACTACCATAGGATGAATTTTAGAAGCTATAGATTATTATGGGTGTTCCAATCATTGTATTAAAGGAAAGGGTATATGATGTCCCATCCAATTGATAATTTTTTCGTTAGAAAATGTTCTCAAATAGTGATAAAATAGATAATATAAATTTATTCATTAAATCTATCTTTTAATAAAAATGGATATAAAGTATTTTGGGGAGTTTTTAAAAGGGGTATGTAGTGATTTCAAGATTTGTGAACTATTTTAATAGTTTTTTAAGTTGATGTGGGTATTGTTTCAAGAAGGATGGAGTCGATTTATAATATGGAGACATGGATATAAAATAAGGGTTGATTTTTTAGGAATCACCAATTCCTGGAAATCATGGTATTGTATTTAAATGATTATTATTTACTTCATCTAGGTCAGTCACAATGGATTCAAATTGATCGATAGCAATCCATATCTTGAGTATAAAAGTTTCAAGGGATTATTTTCTTTGGTCGATCAAAAAATGCAAAGTGGGATATTTTTTGAACAAATAATATTTAATGAGTTATTACGAGAAGAAACTATTTATGAAGGAAACAAGGGGGTTTTTAACTATTTTCTGTTCATTTATAACATAAATCACAAAAGGATTTTTAGCTTTCTAGGAAATGTTGAATTGATGGAGTTTAATATATTTATTAAATTAAGAGAATTTATATATTACCAAGTGATAATAATATGTTTTAATCATATGTTCATCTATTTTTATTCATACTTCAATAAGAAATTATGTTCAATAATGTAAAACCAGGTATCAATTAACTGATCTTAAAATGTACCAAAAATAATATCTATAAAAATGTATTCTTGATTCCATCTATATTAGTTGTTTTAATAAGTTCGTGGAACTAGTTGAGACTATAATTTCCAAAAATATGTTTCCTAAATATGTTTACCAAACATTGGTTAAATATGTTCTATGAAATGAATCCCAACATTCATGAACAATTAAGACAAAGATAGAAGACTGATTTTAGTAGGTCAATATAATTAGACAACATTATTTTTGATCGTGTCCCCTATCTAAATATATTGTGTTAAGGAATAAAATAGGGGATTACAATAAGAATTGTCATATATATGATTAAATAAAATTCTATTAGTAAAATTACTATGAAACCTCACACAAAATTCTCCAAACAATGTCACCATAGGAATCAAATGAATTTAATTAAACATAGATGTCTTGGTTGAATATTGATATGAAATGGATTTTGAAGAAGTTTATTGAATTAATATAATCTAACTAGTAATCAAAAAAATAAATCCAAGAAGATTCATAAAATACATTTACTCAAAGATCATCAATAATAATAATCATGTAAGACATTTTGGACAAAACATTTTAATGTTTATTATAAAAAGGATGATTAAACAATGAATGTATTCTTTTATGAAGGTGAACATGATGAATTCAATAAATATTTACACTATTTGTTTTGTCATTGAATATGATGATGTTGCGATTTATATTGAATGCCTCAACAATCACGAAGGTGAGATCGTGATTCCAGAAAATATTTTATGATTTTTGAATTGATCGTTGGTGGAATGTTGTATGGAAATATTCAAACAATGTTTTGTGGACTTATCATTTTTAGAAAGATTGACATTGGGAAAATAAAGAATGATCCTAATGGAATAATAAATGGTTATTGGGTACGTTGAATTTTAATTTCATGCTTATCTATGTGTTGAAAATGAAATTATACCTATATATATCTGAGATGATGTGTCATGGAATGGTTTCTGATGTTATTGCTACTTAGTGAATTCATGAATAATGGAGGTGTTGATTGTAGATAATGAAATATTATATCATCGTATAATAAGACATTGAACAATTATATGTTGAGTAATTACATTACATATAATGGATAGAGAGATTTAAAACTAACATTTGGTATTAGATAAATAGGAAATTAGATAGAGGGTCATAACTGAGGGTATCAGATAGATATTCTAGATAGGCTGGTACATGAGAAATAGATGAGCAGATAAACATGTACATTTAAAAAGAAGATATATAATATTTTTCTCACTAATATATAATAATGTAAAGTGGAAGATGAATAATTTTCAATAATACAAGGGTGATGAAATTTTGATCATCACAATGTCTATATATTGAATTATATTGGTGAAGGTTCTTATTATTATTGAAAAAAAGTTTTGTTGTAATAATTATTTGTGAGGATCACATACACTATTGGGGGGGGGAATATAATGTTATATATGTTATTTATATTCTTTTATTATTATAAACCACTGAATTATTGCTTTCAATTGGTTTTATGGTCTTGTATTATATCCAAACCCTAAAAAGAATTAGGTACTCTTATAGTGTAGTGAGCCTTATAAATACATGTGATTCAATGGGTGTGATTGTTTTTTGGTTTCCCCAAAAACTCATTTCACTCTTAATTTAGGTCATGGTTGTTTTTAAATGAGAAATAATAATAATAAATGATCACAAATTTTCCCATCCCCCTTTTGTTTAACCCATATATCCTAATTTTTCCTTTCTATTTTATTAATTTTAAAATTATTTTATAAATAAAAATGCATTGAGTGGATCTGATAAAACCATTAAGAGAGATCAAATATCTAATTTGAAAATTCCAATTGTTATATCCATATAAACCTATAAAATCCCTCCATATCATCAAATATTTAGTCCATGAAACTCTTTTCATAAACAAAAGATCATTATTGGTGGAGATCCACTATTATTCACCATTAATGGGTGATAGTTCTTATGAATTGGTTTACACATTAACCTAATCTCTAATACCATTTTTTTGGTTTTCTAGGGATTTATTAATAGTTAATCAATATAGTGGAAATAATTAGAACCCATGAAACAAAATCAACCATTCTCTTCTACCAAATTCTTGGTTATAAAATCAAAATCATGTATCTTACACTAAAGAAAGTGTTTGTCTCTATCTATGATCGATTATTTATAAAGACCACTAAGAATAACCAATGAAATCATCCCTTCATGGTGTATCTAAAGATCAATATAATTCAAAGAAAACGATGTCTATATTTTCATCATTTAAAATGTATTCTAGTATCATGTAAATGTTTTAGAATAATGAGGTATGGAGATTTTATAATAATTGAGAATTAGTAATATTAGTATTTATTCCATATCAATTACCCTTTATATTTGATAAAAAATCCTTTATATAGGATATTGGGAATTCTCAAGGCCTCCATAGAATTTAATGAAATATTA
Source organism: Viscum album (assembly GCA_963277665.1). Taxonomy (NCBI): domain Eukaryota; kingdom Viridiplantae; phylum Streptophyta; class Magnoliopsida; order Santalales; family Viscaceae; genus Viscum; species Viscum album. The sequence continues at coordinate 362,221,034 of OY728148.1, read as the reverse complement.
TGTGATGTTTTATTTAAATCATTCATTTATAAATAGATCATAACCTTTCTTCGAAGCATCTATTATTCCATACATCTTATGAAAATTTTAATCAATGATATCATACATGAATATGATGTTTGAACATTGACTATAGTTGTAATTATTCGTTTTAACCATCATAGGAACAAATATGAACCATAAATCACAATTTATAGGTCAATAAAATATAGGGTTATCAATATATATGGCAGGTTGAGGAATAAACATGGGTAACGAACCATCTTTTCATAAAGGTATGGCTCATTTTTTCAATATGAATCCATTGATTAATTTTAAAAACATGTTATACAACCTAAGGATGGTCCTAGGGGTGATGAAATATTATATGGAGCCAGAATTTAAGGAAAATTTGAAAAATGGTAGTCCACACAGTTACCTCCTGATTAGTACAACCCATGTGAGGTAACTGTTTATCACACTTTTTTGCAGTAGGGGAACACGATTTATTTGAAAACAAGTGACCCAAGTTGCATGTACATGTGGCCTATCAATATTTTTTTATATCGGATATATAAATGGTTTGTGAATGATTAGGGAAACTATGTGCCTTTAGTGTGTGGGGTAGCTACTTGGATAGTGGGTTGAGTACAGTTTTCACATGGTTTTTCCAAATCATACAGTCAAACCATGAACCCTTATTTTTTAGTCAAAAATATCTATAATTATGTTACTGAAAGTAAAAACATTATTTACTCTTTTACTCCTATAGGTTATAGAAGATGAGTTCTTCTTCTCCTTTCATTGGTTCAACTCCTCCATATTCTCGTTTTTGCAATAATTCATAGATCCGAACATGAATCAAGATCTGTAGGATGAGTTTGATAGGTATTTTAATGGACTATAATATTATTCCTTCCATTCTATATTTATCGTTGGATTTTCTGTGATATTTTTATGTGATCTCATTCTTTATATATTTTGGGTGTTTTCTCATTTGTCTGAAATAATTCAATATACTTTGAATATGAGGATTATATTGGATGAGAAGTTATCAAAGACAATATGGTAGGTGGTTTAACTGTTTTCCTTCAATGTTTTAACGATTTAATATCTTCACCTTTGGGCTTCACACCAATGTTTTCTATACCATACTTATAATTGTGTTAATTGATTTTAACTAAATGTTTCTCTTGTTGTTATACAGGTGAGGATCATTTATTTGTAGTTAGAGGATTTCACCCTCAGTTATGGACACACCTTGGGTGTGCCAACTTGAAATGAAACCTTGTAATTAGTTGATTAAATGACCAGAACACTTCATAGGAGATTGTCCTAGATTAAATATTGAATTTCTCTATATAGGCAGTTTTCCAATTGATAATTTAAACTTATAAGTGCCTCCTTGAACCATGATATCAAGATTCTATGTCTTTATTAATTAAATGGATTTTATAAAATTTAATTTCATGATTCATGATTTTTTTCCTTGCTAAGATGAACTAAATGACTAAATTTTAATGGGTAAAAAGGCCACACCAATTATTTTATGACTATTTACATGACTTATATGAATGGTAACATAGGATATATTTGGGTTTTATGAATAAAGTGCATCAATGGTGATGCCTCAGAACTATTATTATTATTGTTATTATAAAAATGATATTTGTTTTGGAATGTTGTTTAATGGATTTTTTGGGGCATAACATTTCACTCTCTCTTAAATCTGGTGTTGAGCATGAAATCTCACACCATCAACGTTATTTGGATGGTGGGAAAGATGCACCATGTACCTTAGTTTAGGTGTTGACATGAAGACTCACCCATCAGCTCAAGTGACAGGCATGTCGTCTCTCATCCATTATTAGATGTTGGTCTTTTACCCTTGTTTGAACAAAGTGGATAATTTATACCTGTTATAGGTGACTGAGTTATGCCTCTATCCATCCAGCACCAACTATCTCGGTATATGGATACTTAGTTTCTAAAATACCCCAATGATATTTTTGGGTGTAATATAACACTATACTTTATATATGTTATTACAATATATATGATTATATAAGAAACACTCATTTCATACATGACCTGAAGTAGTTATAGATACCTGGAACCTGAGTAGCCTAGTACTTATTCATTCATCATTTTCTATTATTCCATTTATACCCACAACCTTATATTTCTATTTATGTTGCACAGATCATTTATAGAAATCGTTGGTGGTGTCCTATTATAAATTTATCTCATAGTTAACCCATTATTATTTTAGTACTTGAGTAGATATCATTTTTCCAAGTATAGGTAAGGGAAAGTTACCTATTATGGATATTTTATATTCATAGCTTATAGTTGGAACATAAGATTAGAGGATCATGTGTATTCTTGAGATTCTAGTGGAGAATAATTTTTTCTTTTTGTAGTTTTTATACAGCTTGTTGCATATGCATATCCCATGATCCCATTTATTTATTCTGGTAATCCAAGAAATCCTGTATATTACACTACCTAGTATATTTGTATTATTGTTCAGTTTCATAGTTATTTTTTAATAATTTATTATTATATCGGTTGAATGTGCATCCACCAAAAAATGTTACTAGCCATTTCATTTATGGTATGTTTGTATTACATATCCACTATTACCAATTTATTTATTATTTTCACTATGCCACTCAGATATGAGGGTATATCCACCACATTATTCCACCATTATACCATCACAACTTGTCAGTAGCCTCTAGTATATGGGGAGGTGCATGTCAGGCCATGTGAGACACCATCTTAGGGCCCTTGTTAAGTGGTTCTTCGGGAAGTACATTATAAATTGGTATTAGTGCTTCATTTTTCCCTCTATATTACTATTTGGGAATTTTTCATGAGACTAAGTGTTTTTGGAATTTGGAAATGATCACGCCCATAATCATAACTATCCCATGTACTCAGGATACCCATGTTACTTGGGATGGTTAATTTATATTTTGATTATTCTACTTACATTTGATACGACATCACTATTGGGTGATGCACACTTCATGTTATTTTATTTTTATTTGTATTATTGAAATATTATATCCTTTACCAAGGTGACTGAGTTATTCCCCTATCCATAAAACACCAAGTATCTTGGTATATGGATACTTAGTTTCAGAAATTCTCCAATCATATTGATGGGTATAATATATAACTATACTATAAATATTTTATTACAATATATATATGATTATATATGAGATACTCATTTCAAACATGACCTGAAGTAGTTAGAGATACCTGGAACCTGACTAGTATAGTACATGTTCATTCATCATTTTCTATTATTCCATTTAAACCCACACACTTCTATTTATTTTTATTTTATATAGATCACTTATAGGCACCGTTGGTGGGGGCCTATTATAAATTTATCTCACAGCTAACTCATTCTTCCGTTAGTTCTTGAGTAGATAAAATTTTTCAATGTATAGGTAAGGGAAAGTTACCTATTATGGATATTTTATATTCTTAGCTTATCTTTGGAACATAAGAGTAGAGGGTCATGTATATTCTCGAGATTCTAGTGGTGGATCATTTTATCTTTCTATAGTTTTTATATAGCTTGTTGTATATGCATATCCCATGATCCCATTTATTTATTCCAGTAATCCAAAAAATCGTTTATATTACACAACCAAGTATCATTGTTTTATTATTCAATTTATTAGTTATTTTTTTAATAATTTATTATTATATAGGTTGAATGTGAATCCACCAAAAAAAGTTACTAGCCATTCCATTTTGGGTATGTTTCTATTACACATCCACTATTAAAAATTTATTTATTATTTTCACTATGCCTCTCAGATATGAGGGTATAACCACCACTCTATTCTATTATTATACCATCACTACTAGTCAGTAGCCTCTGGTATATGGGGAGGTGTGCCTGAGGCCATGTGAGATAGCATCTTAGGCTCCATGTTAAGTTGATCTTTGGTCGTTAAATTATAAATTGGTATCAGAGCTTCTTTTTTCCCCTAATATTACTATTTAGGAATTATTCATGAGACTATGAGTTATTGGAATATGGAAATGATCAGGCCCATAATCATAACTATCCCATGTACTAGGGATACCCAAATTACATGGGATGTGTAATTTCTATTATTGGTCATTCTACATACTTTTGATTCGACGTCACCATTGGGTGACACACACTTCATGTTATTTTATTTTTATTTTTATTATTGAAATATTATATCCTTTTCCTAGGCCCAATGAATTTAGGGTGTTTCATTACACGCATCATTATAGGAGGAGTAGGACTTATATTCTATTCATTTCATCATAACATGTCTACATTTAGCATGAATTTTTCTTTTTCATATTATTAGGTCTATTATTATATATGGAAATGTAATGAATTTTCTAGTAAGATGGATAAAAAATAATTGAAACATAATGTTTCAAACTTAATATAATACTTTTTTTCAGTATTCGTTAAACTAGAATCAGTGGGCAGTAAATTAAGGTTGGTTGATCCTTGCATCATTGGTCTCATGGACTAGATCATGTTATGATATTGATTAAGTAGACAACATATATTAGTTCATGATGAGTATGGGCCCATGTGGGTTTGAAATGGTGATCCATTTAGTTCAACCACTAAAAAATATATAAATACATAAATGGGTGAAAATTTAAAATGAATATAAGTTTTGTAATTAAATGGGAGATATAACATTTGTTATGAGAATTAGTCACTAACATGGCCTTATTAGGGGGTAGATGATGGTTTAACATACATTATTATAGGTTGTTATGGATTTCTATACCCCTTAGTCTTGGATTTGGTAGCAGGCAGTGTGGTGTGATCTATTTATAGGAAGGATATGCACATGTCCTATTTTATGTTAGTAATCTTTCAACTATTACAATATCTTTTAAGGAATTTTCATGAAATTATACAACTATTATTGTATGATTTACTCTATTATTATTCAATTCATGTGGTGATGACCCTGAACTAATGGTGTGGGACCTGGACCCCCCAAGTGATTCCTAATGTAGTTCCACCTATGTAACTTGTTCCTATTTCTCATATGTGCATTGATTCCCAGTTCATAGTGGGATTTATATGTATTTTGAAATATATGAATTGTTTTTATAGACCTCCATTGAGTATGGAAGAGTTGACTTGGTATCCTTAGTAGAAGAATCCTCCTAGATTTTCTAGAGATGGTGGACCACATGCTACAATGTCTTTGATCAGAGAAATTATTTCTATATTTGGGAATCTGGAGATGCCTCTAGAGAAGAGGGTCATTCTTTCTGCATAAAATCTTTGTGATTCTTCGAATATAGTATGGGGTTTATTTACCCAGGTTGATTAGATCTTATATAGGGATCCATTTATGTCATGGAGTATTATGACCAATTTATAGAGCTATAGAGGTTCGCACCAACTCTAGTTGGTGATGATCTTATAACCATCAGTATAATCGAGAATAGGCTAGTATATTCCATCTAATCAAAGGTAAATGTTTTTATTTTGAAAAATATTTCTAAAATAATCAACAAGACATTATTATAAAGTGAAATTCGATGGAATTGGATGATGGGTGTTAAGGTATTTTAGCACTTAGGCCTCCTAGTTTTTTTGGGGGAGAAAACATCAATTTCATGATACCCCCTGGAGGTAACAGTTGTTAGGCTCCTTGTACTTGAACATTCTTAACATGTCACCAATACCAAAAAAATTACATACTAAACCCAATTGTTTATGAAATCCATTTTAATGAGTAGTTTATAGTAGTATGATACTTATTGAGTGATTTTTTCAAATTTTTCCCTCACTACCTTGTGAGTGGGGATCTTCACCTACACCATATTCTGGAGCAGGATTTGTAGAATATCATCAAGTAGAATGTCAGAATAAAATCTGAATCTTTGGATGAGGTGGTGATTTGGATATTGGTAGTCATACTCATGATTATCAGTGCTAGTAATTTGGGGTTTCTCATGGAAATCAGTCTATAACTCAAGGTCGTGATACATGTGAGTTTTATTTAGTGTTTTCTATACAGTATTAGTATATCACTGAACCTTATTTAGTTAGATGTACTATTCTAATAAATCTAAATTTTTGTATACCTTATTTGAAACAATATCATTTCATTATTTCACATCTTATACTATTTTCGAAATTGTATACCTTGATATGATACACATTTTTGGAATTATAAGGCTCGATATCCCTCTAGGTATCTGATCAAGATGTTTTTTCTATTTTAATTATTGTCCAATAAAGGTTGGTAGATATCTCATGATATGGAATATCAACATCCCTAACTTTAAGCGATTTTATGTAAACATTAGGTTGGAATAGTTAATACCTTATCAATCCTATACTGGCTGCTATCATCAAAGCATGATGTTTAAATCACCAGATGGAGTTAGGAAAACTCATAAGTGGTATTGGGATTTTCATGTATCTCGAGCTAGAACCAATAAGATAATGTTGGGTTGTGTGATAGCTCATATCACCAGTCTCTTATTAGATTATTAGGGGTTATGAACCACCATTTCCCCCTTATAGAGGAGTACTTTAGGGATGTCTTTCCAATATATGTTTATGGTCTGCATGCACGGTGAGAGATAGACTCCACTATTGAGAAAGTGACATGAGTAGTACTAGTGATGCATCCTCCTTACAGAAAGAAAACTGTGGAACTTCTAGAGCATAATAAAGATTCAGATTATATGGTGGTAAAATGTTTTATATGTACCTGTACATGTCATTGGGGTTCACTTATTCTATTTCCCAAGAGGGAGGATGGTAGCCTCAGCGTTTATGTGGACTACATATAGTTGAACCAGATTACGGTTAAGAACTGATATCCCATACCTAGAATATATCACCCCTTTGTTAAAATCATAGGATATTGCATGTTTTCAAAAATATATTTGGGGTTGGTCTATCGTTGGGTGCATTACAGGACCTCATAGATCCCTTTAATATCGTTCAAGAGTGAGTATTCTCTATATGAGTACCTTGTAATGTCGTTCGGTCACACAAACACACTTAACATATTCATGGAACTTATGATTTATTTTTTACACCTATATCTAGATGCATACATGGTAGTCTTTATTGATGATTTCATATTGTATTCTCATTTTCAACATTACCATTCCAACCATCTTGTGATCATGCTGAATAAATTGAGAGAGCATCAAATTTATGATAATCTTTATAAATTCCACTTCTAGATCGACAAAGTCTACTAATTAGGTCACATTATCTCACATAGAGTTTTTATGTATTCCCATAGAATGTGATTTCTATATTATCATGGAATAATTCCAAAACAATCATTGAAATCTGATGTTTCTAGAGGATATTTGAGTATTATAGATGCTAAAACTAGGATTTAAGAATCCATACTATGCCACTTACAAGATTGATAGACAAGGGTGTGAAATTATTTTTATTATAAGCTTGGGGAGCATACAATAATTATTTGATGAAAATATTTACTTTAGTATCGATATTGATTATTACCGAGCTAAGAATGACCTATATGGTTTACTTTTTTGCCTCATGAATCGGGATTCAGATGCACAAATTTAAAATGAGTAATTTTTCTCGTTTGAGTCTCTTCAGTTGAGGCCCACAAGAAGAATTACCAAGTTCACTCCCTCAAGATAGCTGATGTAGATCATGTTTTATTTTTTTGGAGACACTATATAAATGGAGTGAGTTTTATGGTATTCACTTATCACAAAATCCATTATTACATCTTTACATAGCCTGATATTAATCTCTGGTAGTGCATGTTGGTTGAGTAAGTACAATCATTTGACTCTCATCTTTCTGATATGTTTGTTAAAGGAAATGTTGTAGCGAATGACTTGAGACAAAATACATAGACACAATAATTTTAAGAGGCCGGTGGAGAGTGGTAGCTCATGGCCTTGTTTTTTGACACACATCTTGATGTTCAGAAGAACCATGGGTATACTATATTCTCAACATTGAGAGTGACCTATACCCTTCTTAAATAAGTAATAATGAGGAAACTATATTATTATTATGGCCTTCCTAAAAGTTTAAGTGTCTTAGATGATGATATATCTCAGTATTATCAATTTATGTGGATGATAAATTATAATTTTTTTGATGTTTCTGGGTCCCAAGAGACAACTGAGAAGAGATGACATGGGAATTTCACACCCCAACTTGGGTAGTACAACTTGGGGTCCCCAAGATGTATCAAGACTAAGGGAAATAGTATTGATGGCCTGGTATAAGATGTGATATTTCTTGTTTTATCACTTGATGATCCACCAGAGAGCTGGTGAAGGAACAATATCAGTAATCAATATGACTTTTATAACCATTATTTATTCTTGAGTAAAAGTGGAATGCATTTAAACTGACTTCATGACTGGTTTATCCAGATCACCTCATAGAAATGAAGTTTTGTGGTTTATCATTGATCATTTAGTGAGGGTTTTACATCTATTACTTATGTGAGAGACCATATCAATATACAAGCTGGGGAGGATACACATAACAGATGACTTACTTATTTATGGAGCTCTATGTTATATCATTTCTAATAGTGATTCTCCTAATATATCACTTTTCTTGAAGGCGATACAGAAGGATTTTGTAATCAGGTGCTTCTAATAATGTCCTATAACCCCCAAACCGATGGAAATAAATGGGAAATTATTTAGGTGTTAAATTAAATTATCTCTTCATGTCTCTTGATTTCATTGGGTTTGGGGAGAAACACATACCCCTTGATTCATCCTCTATTAATGTCATATTATATGATAAAATTGATATAGATTACTTTGAATCCTTATATAGTAGGCCTGGATGAGAAACTCTCTACGGTTTAGTGGTAGGGGAGGTTGGTTTTCTTGAACCATATCTCATTCAAGAAACTGTAGAGATATTCTAGCTGATCTGAAGAAATATATTGTCAACCTAGTCCAAAAATCATTTGTATGCCAATAGAAGTTTCTAACCGATTGATTTTGAGGTTGATGTTAAATTTTTTTTATTATTTCCTTTTATATGTATTCGATGGTTGGGTAATCTCTCACCTAGTTTCATTGGACCCTTCCAGTTTTTCGAAATGAATCGAACCAATGGCATACTCGATGACACATTCTCAATGATAGTGTTATATGAATAACATCATTCGTGTATCTGATATTCACCCATATTATCCTTACATTTATAATTTCATTCATCTTGGAGATATTGAGTTATAAATGGATGCTTCCTTCAAGGATTATCCTATTATTTTTGTGTATTAGATCATGAAGAAACATTGAGTCGGGTTAGATTTTTTTGTATGGATGCTATGGAAGCACAGTAGGGTGAAAGATGAGACATATGAGAGGAAGGATGATATACAATATTAGTGGATGGAACACTTTTCAAATGATTCATATTAAACCTCAGAAGGCCAAATTGGGTACGAGTTTCTCTAAGAAGGGTAGGTTGTAATGACCTTTCTATTCATGATGTTGTGTCTTGTATTTCCTTCAATATGTATCAATTTTTCAGAATTGTTAAATGTGTGTTATGGAATAAAAAAGGTCATAGAAGCATCTGATGCATGTTTGGAGCCTAATGTTCTAGAAAATGGGAAAAGGGTAGTTCATATGGTTACCACAGGGTTATTGCAAACCGTGTGGGGTAACCATGAAGGGATTTTTTTTGAACTGGACGGGCCAAATGATATTTCTACAATAGTGATAACTATTATGTACACTCGGGCATCCATATAACATTTTCCACAGAGGTATTTGAATGGTATGTGCATGGTTATGGAAACTATATGGACCTGACCTTATACATTACATAATATTTAATTAAATAAATAATTAAAATTGAAGATCTTTTCAAGTTTATAGTTTTAGAGAATAAGGACATAACTTTTACATGCCAAAATATTACAAAGTAGACACTTCCACATAGTTCCCATTTTTTCATAAAATATAAACTCTTGAAAAAAAGAGTCATATCTAGTGCTATGTTTTATATATCATGACTTTTCATTGATCCCATCCTTGACCCAATTCATCTTTAAGTCCTATGAAAGCATTTGAAAACATGGGATGACCATAAAAGGATAATTAAGGGTTATAAAAGAATGAATGATTTTTTTTGATAAATACATACAAAACATGTACTCTTTTTCTTGCCTCATTAAATCATAAGATTTATGAAAGACGCATAGAAAAAAACATAAAGTGTAACTTGTGGAATCCATATCATACATACATTATACCTATCACAACAACATAGGGAGTTACATTGGATACCCATTATAGTATATTCCAAAAAATATCTTAGGAGAAACATCCAAGTTTACCTTCATAATGTTTCCCAATTCATTTGAGAGCTATATCAGTCTCACCCACCCTAGTTTTATTCTGGGACCACCCGTATAAGTAAATAATTCCCAAGAAGCATAACATGATCATGAAAAATAACATAAGCATAACGAAAAGTTAACATTCCCACATTGCAATAGTAAAATAACATTTCAAGATATTGAAATAATAAATCCATTTTAAAAATCATTTTCAATACCAAAATATGTAAAAGTAGTTTATGGTATTTATTTTTTCCTTTTAAAAACATTCCATCTTGTTAAGTATTCCAAAGATCAAATAATACTCTTGGCGACGGAAAGGTCTTTGTCACCGCTTACTTAAAAAACATTCCTTTTTTTCATTTAGAAAAAATATTCATATAAAAATATTCCCTTTTAATGAAATGAAAAGTAAATGGTGTTTATACAGTGTATAAAATAAAATCATGTATTAAAACAAAATATGCCTCAATGAATGGAGATTGAGACGAAGTCCCTTACCACATGTCTGACATGACTCGATCGTTCATTAATACCCTGAATAATAAAATAAAGATAATTTATAATTTCTTAAGAACTTTTTCAAGTTTATTATTCTTTTTATATCACTTATTACCATGTTATAAACATTATTTAATCATTTAAGTTAATAATATTGGTTTTGTCGATATTTGGTACATAAGTCAAAAATGGGCTTCTTATAATTAAATGTTGTTCATGTGGTCAAAGGTTCATTATATCCAGAATTATATTCAGGATTTAGGTATCATATATAAAATATATATACAGAATATACATGTATTTATAATAGTAGATAACATTTAGACGTAAGAAATGAAATGCACCGTTCATGGACAGAGTAAATCGTACTTATGCATGAACACTACTTCAATTTCTATTTCACAATTAATGAAATTAAAACATAATGATACACAGTAGTATTATAATTCTAGTATTTTAATATATATAATATCATTAAATCTATCCTTTATACATACCACATATGGTATGAATGTGTCGTATCACTTTGAGGGGGCGGTAGTCCGCACTTCCTCTAATGTGATTATCACATTTACCCATAATGGAAACCATAAATGCATGCTATAAATAGAAAATACAGAATCATAAAGAAAACATAAACATAATATATATCATATATAAATACTTTTCCATCATAATTTCCCCCATGAGAGGCGGTAGGAGATTATCGAACAATCATTGTTTCATGAGGTGTTAGTTTTCCATCCACAGAAACATTGCATGCTTCATCTATTATATAGAGGTGTGTGTAAGTGTAGTTATAATAATTCACATAAAAACTTCATAGTATATTTCGGATACTATTTTTGTTACAAAATAATGTAATAAAATGATTTTAGGGGTTGGAGAAATAAAATAAAAGAATACAATTTAAGAGAAACTGTTACCTTTAATTTGGGTAACTCCCTTTGATTTGAACAAAAAGACTTCTTGAAGTGACTTATGCCTAAGTTAATGATTATATGAGGTGGATAATAATGTATGTAGCTTAATTGGGTAGATTTTGGACGATCCAAAAGGCTTTAGAGGTGTGAGGAATTGGTTGTAAATGATCTCCTTTTATAAGGGGGAGAATAGGTGTTTAGGAAACTGTGAAAAGATTATTTTATTATAGAATTACATTTGGTTTCAAATGTTCCAAAGATCATTAATGTAGAATATCAGATGACTCATATTCGAAATAAAATCATCCAATCAGAATTGGACATGTTTTGGATAATATTTTAATCATTATAATCTTATTTATTTAAATGATTTATTCATGAGGAAAACACTACATCATTATTATGTCAGAAATAATTTTAATTATTTTAGTCTTAAAATTATGAAACAAATACCATAATGTAGGAAATCTTTTTAACTTTTCAATGAATATTTATAGTTGATAACTGATCTTATATAACACCATGTAAGAATTAATTTACAAAGAGATATTTGTTTATGTCATTTTTGTCTTTACCATAAATTAATTATTCTAAAGTGTCATTATCACTCCCATGTAGCTCAATAGGGTCCCAAAATCATCCCAGATATGACCGTGGTCGAAAATGACTCAAAAAAAGGATTAGGACACTTTTAAGGGTAATTTTATATTATTATAATATTATTTTTTTACCCTTATTTACCTGATTTACCCTTTAACCATGGTAAATCAAATATTTAATGAAGTAAATATTTAAAATGTCTAAAAAAAGTTAACTATTTAAATAATTTGGGCCTCCATATTCTAAATATAGAATCTATTTTTCCAAATTCAAAACCCAGAAGTGGAAGAAATTAATTCAAAAATATTTCCCACTGTTAAAACAAAAAACATGTTTTTTTTGAAGTAATTACTATAAAAATATTAACAATTATTTTTGTCTAATTTCAAAGTGAAATTAATTCTATTGACCAACATTGGATTAAATGGTAAAAATATATTATAATTAAAATTTAAAAACAATTAATAAGATAATATATCCATCTACATAAATTATAGTAAAAGGCAATTTTGAATTAAAATACAGTATTTTTCACTATTCCTTAAAAAATGAACATTATCGGAAAAATTCAAAAAAAATACACAAAGTAAATTTTGATGTCTCTATTATATATAAGGAATTTATTTTGTCATATAGAATGTATTAAGTTAACCAAAACGGGATATAAAGAGGGTTCACCATCAAAAGGTGATAAATCGGCCTTTTAATGTAAATTATGCTTCAAATTAGATGCATTCACATTTTAAGCCTCTAAAATCTATTTGATAAATGAAAATACATTTAACATACAAGTATAATCATATTTTAGTAAGTTTTGTTAATTATTTCCAATAGAATGGATATGAGTTTGTTGAGTCAATAATGTTTTCCTTATGACTTTTCCATTCCTTCTTGTTTTGAAAATCACAAACACCTTATCTTTAAGAAAATTGCTTTTACAAGGAAGATTGGTTTTGTAAGAAAAATTATCCTTATCACATTTTCATCCATATATTTCTTATGTACAAGATTCGGATTCATTTCTAGATTTTCGTTAGTGTTTAAAACTTTGATTTAAAGCATTCTGTTTTAGGCTCCGAATTCTGGATACGAACTTTAATAAAAATCAACCCCGAATTCTGGATGATAACTGTAAGGAATTTCGACTCCGAATTCTGGATACAAACTTTAATAAAGATAAACTCCAAATTCTGGATACAAACTTTCATGAAGTTCAACATCGAATTATAATGACAAATTTTCCATTACGATTTCTGATGAAGAATTCTCATTACAAAATCTGATGATGAATTCTCATTCCGAATTCACCTATTAAACAGAATCTGGTAATCCATGTTTTACACAATCCGAATTTATTTAGACTCTGAAAATTATTTTTGTTTACACTCTAAACTTTCATTCCGAAATTTTGAGTTAGATTTTAAACGGTGTCGTACATTCTGTTTCACTTGTTTTGTTATATAACAATGTCATCTATTCTGTTATAAACTAATCATTGGTTAAGTGACACATGTACAGGTCCCTCTAATTTTTAAGGAAAATATGACTGTCAGAAGAGGGAGTTGACCGTTGGAAATTTGCTTATAAATAGGAGCTCATTTGAAAGAGCTCAAAATGAAAACAAGAAGTTGATCAATCTGGAGACCACACGCTGCTAAGGTGATTTATAGAGAGAGAAATCTTTTCATGCCTTGTGCATACTGAATAGCTCATTTAGTTTTTGCTTCATGCGACTCTGAATGTTGGTGATTACATTCGAGGACATCCGGGGATAGGAAGACAGAGGTGCCGACTACCTTGAAGTTTGAGGGATTCCTTTCTGAGGAGGATAGAGGTTGCCAACTACCTTGAAGTTGAGGGCTTGCGGGGATCACAAGACAGAGACTCCGATCTTTGTATCGAGGGCTTTCCCTGGTGTGGGTAAGACAGACATTCTTGAAAGTATAAATCAAGGGACCTTTATCCAAGGTTGTTGGATACCCTTCTCTTTGGGTTAAAAGACTTATATCTTGTTACTTGTAGTTTTTCTACTCGTTTATTTCCGCTGAATTTTGTATTATAAGGAAAGTATAACTTTCTTATACTTCCTTACCTGTTCTTTGTTTCATTTAGATTCTATAGGCTTTAAGGTAGAATCTCATTTTGTAATCTTTTGTTAAGTTTCAATTTCCGGAACCGTTTTTCCGGAAACTACATTCGTAATCCCTTTCCATGTTTTCATTTGGAATTAGAGGTGTTGTGAATTTTCTTAAGTTTAACTTTGTTAAAATTAGCCCTTTCCTTTTCTTAAGTAAAACATAGTTAATCATAACTAACATTAAAGGTTCCAAATGAATTTTTAAAGTATACAATTCACCCCCCCCCCCTCTTGTAAATTGAGAATATACATCATTATTTCGATCCTACTGAGTTAACTACCATTTAAAAAAATAATATTATATTATTAGTGTTCAACGTAAGATTTCAAAGAAACTCATTGTTGCGTATCGAGTACACTATCGAACATAGAAACCCTTTTAAAGTAAAATTAATATTTAATTAAAAATATTTATAAGTATGAAAATATCTTATTCTTCATTTACTTGAGATGTTTCATCCTTCCCCTATTGGAAATTGCGTCCTCACCATTTTTATTCACTAATAAAAATAAGTTGGGGTATTTATCCCTCATAGGATATTCCGATTCCCATGTTGCCTCTTCAAACATATGGTTTTTCCACAATACATTTACCTGGGGATTTACCTTATTCTGCAACACTTTCTCTCTATGGTCAAGAATCTGGACGGGTTGTTCTTTATAAGAGATATTCTCTTCCAACTGAACTACCTCTTCGCTCAAAACATGAGATGGATCGTGTATATACATTCTCAAACTCGAAACATGAAAAAAAATTATGTACCAGGGATAAACATGGTGGTAAAGCCACTTTGTATGAAACTGGTCCATCTTTCCCCAGATTTTTATAAGGTCCAATAGACCCCGGACTCAACATTCTATTATACCAAAACACATAAAACTATTCCATAAAGAAACATTGAGAAAGACATGATTACCTACCTCAAAATAAAGATACTTCCTCCAGTTATCTGTGTAAATTTTATGTCTGCTCTGAGATATTCTCATGTGCTTTAGAATCAACATAACTTTCTCTGTCATCTCTTCTACCAATTCTGGTCCCATCAGCTTCCTTTCACCTACTTCATACCAAAAAGCTGGAGTTCAAAAAAGCTTTCCATATAATTCCTCAAATGGATCCATCTGTATACTAGAATGAAAACTTTAATTATATAGAAATTCAACCAAAGAAATATGTTGTTCTCACCTTACCTAATAATCCATCGATCAAGCATGTAGCATATCCTCCAATGTATGAATTGTTCATTCATATTTCCCAACTGATTGATGGTGAAAAGTTGTACTAAAATTTAATTCAGTACCCAAAGAGTTCTAAAGGCCTTTACAAAATTTATAAGTAAACCTGGGATCACGATCAGATACAATGGAGAGGGGAACTCCATGCAACCTGACTGTCTCTTTAACATATAACTGAGAAAGTTGATCGAGAGACAAAGTATATTGAATAGGAAGGAAATGAGAAGATTTATTCATTCAATCTACTATAACCCAGAATGCATTATTATATCGAGATGTCTTTGGTAATCCCACAACAAAGTCCATGGATATATTTTCCTATTTCCACTCTAGAACCGGTAGAGGCTGAAGCATCTATTTCAGTAACTTCCGCTCTGTTTTAACCTGTTGACAAGTCAAACACTTCATCGCAAAATCAACAATATCACTTTTCATTCCATCCCACCAGTAATTCTCACAGAAATCTCTGTACATCTTATTTTTACTAGGATGAACTGAAAATGGAGAACTATGAGCTTCACATAACAACTCATTCTTCAACTGTGAATCACAAGGAACCCATAATATATTTCCAAATCTCAAAACACAATCATTATCAACGTTAAAATCAGGCAACATACCCTTCTGAACCAACACAACTTTTTTCTGCAACTCATTGTCTTCTTTCTATGCTTGAATAATTCTATCTGATAGAGAATATTTCACTGACACCTGAAAGAAAACAAGAGAATCTCAGGCACCAACAACTTCTATACCATAAATCATCAAATCAGAAACCAATGGTTCTCGCTCCAAATGTAGTATATTTAATGAAGCATTACTTTTTCAACTCAAACAACATCCACTTTATTTTCTTTTCCTGGATAGTAATGAATGGTGAAATCATAATCCTTGATTAATTCTAGATATCTCCTATGTCTCATGTTTAATTGTTTTTGATTGAATATATACTTCAATCATTTGTTATCAGTATATATTTCACACTTCACCCCATACAAATGATGCCTCCCAATTTTTAAAGCAAAAATAACAGCATCTAATTCCAAATCATGTGTAGGGTATTTTAACTTGTGAAATTTCAACTGACATGAAGCATAAGAAATTACCTGGTCATTCCAAATTAGGACACAACCATGACCTTTAAACAAAGAATCACTATTGATAACAAACTCACCATTTCTGGGTGGCAGTTCCAAACAGGAGCATTCTCCAATCTTCTATTCAATTCCTAAAAACAATCATCACGTTATTTTTTCCAGATGAACTTAACACATTTTCGAGTTAACGTAGTTATTAGACAAGATAATAGTGAAACTTTTTCAAAAAACCTCTAGTAATAACCTGCCAAATCAGGAAAGCTATAGATCTCGGTTATATTTTTTGATCATGGCCATACTTCAACAACTTTTCCTTTAGCATGATCAACAGTTATGGAATTTTTTGAAACAATGTGACCAAGGATAGAAATTTGTTGTAACCAAAACTCACACATTATGAATTTACCATAAAGTATCTTTTTTTAATGTTTGCAAGACAACCCTTAAATAAATTTCATGTTCCTATTTACTTTTACAATTAACCAAAATATCATCAATGAACACAACCACAAACTTATCAAAGAACTGACGGAAAATTATACTCATAAGATCCACGAATACAGTAGGTACATTGGTTAAACCGAAGGGAATAACTAAAAATTCATAATGTCCATATCTAGTATGAAATGCAGTCTTCATAATTTTTGCTTCCAATACATTCAACTGATGGTATCCCGACCTCAAGTCAATCTTTGAGAAATACTGAGCTCCATGGAGCTGGTCAAACAAATTATCGATATGAGGCAAAGGATACCTATTCTTAATAGTGATGTTATTCAATGCTCTATAATCAACAAAAAGTCTCATTAAACCATATTTCTTTTTAACAAACAAGATAGGAGCACACAAAGGTGATGTGCTAGGTCGAATAAAACCTTTATCTAATAACTCATGCAATTGCTTCTTTAACTCTAAATGTTCAATTTGATCCATTCGATAAGGGGGTTTTGAAATTGTCTTAGCATCAAGAAATAATTCAATAGTAAATTCAACTTCCTGATCAGGTATAATATCCGGAAACCCTTTAGGAAAAACATCAACGTACTCATTTACCACTGGCACATCATTAATCTGAACAGTTCTTTTGTTTCAACAATATGTGAAAGGTAACATTAATTTCCAATTTTATACTAGTTTCTCAGCTTCCTTATATGTTATTAAAATCAAGGGTTCATTTTTGTATACAAACTGATAATATTTCTAAAAATAAACCTCTTTATCTCTGAATTCAATCTTAGCATGATAAACAAAAAGCCAATCCATGCCCAAAATAACATCAAACTCTTTTAGAGGCAAAAAATAATTTTTTCAGGTAGATTCTTTCCGTACACAAGAACATGAATGTTCTTTTGTTTTCTTTTTGTCTCTAAATTTCTTCCAGGTGTTTTTACCATAAGTTATGTACTCGTATCTTGATATGGAATTACCAATTTTCTAGAAAACTTCTCATAAATGAAAGAGTGTGTAAACCCTGAATGAAATAACACATTGGCATAATCTGAAAAAAAAAACAGTGTACCTTATACAACTTCATTTGATAGCCCAACATCTACTGAAGTAGATGAAAAGGATTTCACCACCACTTTTTGCTTGTATTTTGGTAGTTATCCCTTTATTGTGTTCTTTTTTGGACACTCATTTGCATAATGACCAATTTCATTGCACTGTAAACATTTTACTGACTTTAAATATGATTTGGTCTTACCATTACCTTGATCTTTTTCAGTGCAATTACGAGACTTATGTCCCACTTTACAATATCAGTAGCACTTACCAGAATTCAAAAGACATTCCCCAGCATGTTTTTTACCCAAATTTTCACAAACATTAAACTTAGGTTTCTTACCATCAAACTTTTTTTGAAGAGTTCTTCAACATCGCCTTCCACCTAGACCTCTTATCTTGTTGTTCGTCAAAGAATACCTGATCATTTGAAAATTCTATTTCCACCTTCTCCTCACAATGAACAATTTCTTCATAATATTTGAACTCAGAAGAAGCTAAAGCCCTTAGATACTTTGTCATTAATCCTTAGTAAAAATAGTTGATTTTACTATAATGATCTCATATGAAATTTGGATCATACCTTTCCAGTCGAGTAAATTTTGCTTCATAAGAAGCCACTGAGTCATCCTCTTGCCTCAATTCCAGGAATTGTTTTTCCATTCTAAGACAAACCACCTTAGGAAAATATTTATCAAGAAACCTACCTTTGAATTCATCCCAATCAAGAGCATAAATCATCTCACTATACCTGATATTTTTCACCATTGCCCACCCCCGATCAACGTCACCATCAAAATGGTAAACAAAAAGACGAACCTATTTATGTTCGATCCACCCATGACATCGAAAATCTTTTCTAGTTCTTTAATCCACCCTTCAGCTAGCACATGATTAGATGATATTATGAATGATGGGGGATGTTGCCTCATGAAATGATCCACGACTTTCATGTTACTATTAGGTTGATCTGGATGATCCCATGCATGGATACCATCACCATTTATATCCTGAGTAAACTGTTCCATCTCTACAACAAACTATTTAGTTCCAATTTTGACCATCTCAGGTTGCTGATTTGGAAGGTTGTCTTCCTCCTGAGGTTGTACAAACATAGCTACCATGTTTCCTGTAGGGAAAACCATTCTGAAAACAGAAATAACATAGGCGAAGCAACATGGTAATATGTAAATGATATATGATTTCAATATTAAGAGAAATTACTTAATGGATGTTAATTTAACAATACCATATATAAGACCTCGGCCTTAAACCTTACTTAAATTTTGAATTAAATGAATCATTCACGTCGAGGATCTTTTCAGGTTTAGAGTTTTAGAGAATTAGAACAAAACTATTACATCTCAAAAGATTACAAAGTAGTCACTTCTACTAAGTTTCCATAATAAAAAAACTCTTAAAAAGAAACGTGTCTAGTTCCATGTTTTATATAGGATGACATTCCCGTGATCCCATCCTTGACCTTATTCAACATTAAGTTCTGTGAAAAAAATTTCAAAAAAACATGGGGTGAGCATAAAAAGCTCAGTAAGGGATACACAAAGAAGGAAAACTATTAGTTTTTCAAACATCAAGTAAACCATATATACTCTATCAAAGTAATACCTTCACCTTCATGAAGTAGTAAAAACTCTTCACTGAATAAAGTATCATTACTTACCTTTTTGTAACCAAAGGATTACCATAAAACCCATAAAAAGAACACATAACATATATAAAGGTAACTTGGGACATAAACATACTTATGTGGAATAACCATACGGTCGACTTCCACGCATATCACTTAATGGAATAGCCATACGGCTAATTTCCATACATACTTAATGGAATAGCCATACGGCCGACTTCCATACCCAATGAATTGGAGGTTATAACGTAACCACCCGTCCCAGTATTCACGGCACCACCCGTCATATGGTTTATAACGTAACCACCCGTTAAAATTTCCAAGTACTAGTATAAAATCATAAAACATAAAACCAATATAAAGGAATGATAACATTTCCACATTTCACTCACAATATATCATAAATATATCGACATAATAGAATCCTTTTTCAAAACCATTTTCAATACCAAAATACATAAAAGATTATATGGTATTTATTTTATTCTAAAAACATTACGGCTTGTTGAGAAAGCCAAAGACCAAATAATACTCGCGGCGGCGGAAAAAGTCATTGTCACCGCATACGTTAAAAAAACATTCCTTTTTGTCGTTTAGTAAAACACTTTGTAGAAAAAGATTCCTTTTGTATAAAATTAAAAGTCAAAGGAGTTTATACACCGTATAAAAGAAGGTTGTGTATAAAACGAAATATGCCTTAATGAAAGGAGATTGAGACGAAGTCCCTTACCTCGTATCCGACTTGACCCGATCGTTCTTTAACGTCCTGAATAATAAACTTGAGTTAATTTATACTTGATTAAGAACCTTTTTAAAGTTCATTATTCCTTTTATATCACTTATTTACATGTTATAAACATTATGTAACCATTTAAGTTAATAATTTTTGTTTTCTCAATATTTGGTTCTTAAGTCGAAAGTGGACTTCTTACAATTACATGTTGTTCGTGTGGTCAAAGGTTCTTTATATTCAGAATGAAATTCCCGATTTGGATATAATATGTATCATATATATCCAGCATATACATGTATTTATAATATTACATAATCATTTAGAGGTAAGAAATGAAATGCACAGTTCATGGAGACGGTAAGCCGTACGTACGCATGAACGCTACTTTCATTTCTTTGTCATATTAATGGAATTAAAACTAAATGAGAGGTATGTATATTTTAATTCCAGAATTATATTCATCATTTAGATATATCATTAATTATATATATCCATTATATACATGTACTTTTAATAGTACATTACATTTGGGGATAAGAAATGAAATGCACCGTTCATGGAGACGGTAAGCCGTACGTACGCATGAACGCTACTTTCATTTCTATCTAATACTTTAATGGAAAGAAATAGTAATGATATAGAGGTATATTATAATTCCAGTATAACATCATATATAATAACTTTAAATCCATCCTTTACACGTCCCACATACGACATTAACGAATCACATCACTTTGAGGGGGCGGTAGTCCGCACTTCCTTAAATGAATATATCGTGTTTACCCATAATGAAACCATAAAGGTATGCCCAAAATGAAAAATACAGAAGCTTAAGGAAAGAATAAACATATTATATATCATATAAAAAAATTATGACGTCATAATGGCCACCTTTGAAGGTGTTAAATGAGTATTGAACAATTATCGTTTCGGGAGGCAGAATTTCGCCTTCCACGGAAAACATATGTTCTTTAACAATTTGATGTAGTTGTGTGAGAGTGTAGCTCAAATAAATCTTATAACAACATCCTAGTATATTGAAGATACTGGTGTTGTTACAAAATAAGTAAATAAAAAGAGTTTAGAGGGTTGGAGAAGCAAAATAAAACAAATGAACAAGAGAGAATGGATTACCTTTAAAAGTGTAACTCCTTTTGATTTGATCCTAAAGGCTTCCTTTGAAAGGATTATGCCCAAAGGTAATCCTCTAGGATGAGGAGAGGGATTTGGAGAGAGTAAATGGGCAGGGGTTGGCCGAGCCAAAGGCTTGAGGAGTGTGTGAAATGAGATAGAGGTGGGGGCCTTTTATAAGAGGAGAGGAGGGGCACTTTTGGAAAGTAAAGAAAATGTGTTTCGGTTTTAAAAGGTCCCACATTGATATAATTCTTGGATAAGGTGATAAGGGTTCGAAATCCACTCATCCAATTGGTTTTGGACATGTTTAGTTCATAGATTTTACATTATCTTTCCATTTTATTTAAATCGTCAAATAATGATGTCATCGCTGCATCATTATTATGTCATAAATAATTTAATTTATATAATGTCTACAAATTATAAAAAAAAATACTATGATGTAGGAAATATTTTTATCTTTCCAATGACTATTTATAATCAAAACACTGACTTGTATAACCCCATTTAAAAATTGTTTTAGTTAAACATATCATGTTTGTGTCATTTTTACTTTTACATTAAATAAAAAGTTATTTATGTCATTTCCCAACCAAAGTGTCTCCATGGGGACCCCAAGTTGACCCATGGCTTGTCTTGGTCGGCCATGACACAACCAATAAGGTTGGGACATGTGTTGAGGTCATTTCATATTATTAAAGCATTATTTATACCTTAAACTACCCTAATTACCACTAATCGCGATTAAAAACTTAATAAGTTACTATTCACCAATAAATTATTTTCATCTCATTGAACCACATTTTATTTCTTAATGAAAACCATGTATGTCGGATTTTTGAAATTCAAAACACAATGATGGAAAAATATCATTTAAACGGAAAATCAATTTTTATAAGTACCACTTAGTGGTTTCACTATTCATCAAAAATTGAAGTTTTTCAGAAAATTACCAAAAATTCACCCGAAGCTATATTTGATATTCCGAATTAAAAAATGAAGTCTATTTTACAAAATTCAATACATATAAGTCACATTAATTAATTTAATAATTAATTCCCGTTGTCATAGCAAATAGCGTGTTTTTATGAAATAATAAGTATCAAAAGATTGACACTAGTTTAGGTCCGTTTTCAAAGTTAAATTAATTCCAACGACCACTATTGGATTTAATGGTAAAAATATTTTCTAATTTCACTTTAAAACCAATTAAAAAGATAATCTAATCATATAAATAAATTAGATTAAAAAGAGGTTTTGAATTAAATTACAACATTTTACACTATTCATTAAAAAATGAACTTTATCAGAAAGGTACCAAAAATTTACACAAAGTAAATTTTGATGTCCTGATTCTAACGAAGAGTTATATTTGGTCCAATAGAATTTATAAGATCGATCAAAATTATAATTAATGACGGTTCTTCATCAAAAGGTGATAAGTGGACCTTTCGTAAAAATTAGGGTATAAATGCCCAACATTGAACTCTTTCCGTATTTTAAGCCTCTATCTTTTATTGGGTAAATGTAAAAACATTTAAAAACATAAATAATCATATTTTAGTTATTTCTATCCATTCCCGCCAGTACAACGGCTACTTGTTATCTAACATTTAAAATAATATTATTTTATTACTTGTGTGCAACGTAAGTTTTCAAAGAAACTCATCGTTGCGTACCGAGTACGCTATCTAACGTAGAAACCCCTTTTAATTAAAATTAATATTTAATTCGTAAATATTAATAAATATGAAAATTATTTATTCTTTATTTACCTGGGATGTTACATCCTTCCCCCCTTTTGGGAATTGCGTCCTCGCAATTTTATTCACTTATCAAAATAAGTGGGGGTATTTATCCCTCATAGCATTTTCAGATTCCCACGTTGCCTCTTAAATCACATGGTTTTTTCACAAAACCTTTACCTGATGAATCACCTTATTCCGTAACACATGCTCCCTGTGGTCAAGAATCTGGACCGGTTGTTCATAAGATACGTTCTCTTCCAGCTGAACTACCTCTGGACTCAAAACATGAGTTCGATCTGGCATATACTTTCTCAATATTGAAACATGAAAAACATTGTGTACCTGAGATAAACACGGAGTTAAAGACACCTGGTATGCAACTGATCCAACTCTCTCCAGAATTTCATATGGTCCAATAAACCTTGGACTCATCTTTCCTTTCTTACCAAATCTCATCACACTTTTCCAAGGAGAAACCTTGAGAAAAACATGATCACCTACCTTGAAAGATAGATCCTTCCTCTGGTTATCCGCATAACTCTTCTGCCTGCTCTGAGCTGTTCTCATGTGTTTCTGAATCAACTGAACTTTTTCTGCCATCTCTTCTACAAATTCTGGTCCCATCAGCTTCCTTTCACCCACTTCATTCCAAAATGATGGAGTTCGACACCGCTTCCCATATAATGCCTCAAATGGTGCAATCTGTATACTGGAATGAAAACTGTTATTATAAGAAAACTCAACCAGAGAAAGTTGTTGGTCGCAACTTCCCTGATAATCCATAGAACAAGCTCGTAGCATATCCTCCAATGTCTGGATTGTTCATTCTGACTGCACATCTGATTGAGGATGAAAA
Organism: Viscum album; assembly: GCA_963277665.1. Taxonomy (NCBI): domain Eukaryota; kingdom Viridiplantae; phylum Streptophyta; class Magnoliopsida; order Santalales; family Viscaceae; genus Viscum; species Viscum album. The sequence goes on along the minus strand of OY728148.1, from coordinate 362,196,557 downwards.
GCTGTACTAAAATTTAATTCTGTACCCAACGACTTCTGAAGGCCTTTCCAAAAGTTATATGTGAACCTGGGATCACGATCAGATACAATGGAGAGAGGAACTCCATGTAACCTGACTATTTCTTTAAGATACAAACGGGAAAGTTGATCAAGAGAGAAAGTATCTCGTATAGAAAGGAAATGAGCAGATTTGGTCAAGCGATCAATAATAACCCAGATTGCTTTATTACATCGAGATGTCTTCAGTAATCCAACAACAAAGTCCATGGATATATTCTCCCATTTCCACTCTGGCACTGGTAAAGGCTGAAGCATCCCATTCGGTAAATGCCGCTCTGCTTTAACCTGTTGACATGTCAAACACTTTACAGTAAAATCAGCAATGTCTCTTTTCATTCCATCCCACCAGTAATACTCGCGCAGATCTCTGTACATCTTAGTACTGCCAGGTTGAACTGAAAACAGGGAACTATGAGCCTCACATAACAACTCATTCTTCAACTGTGAATCACAAGGCACACATAACCTCTTCCCAAACCTCAAAACACAAACACAAAATTATCCAAGAACTCATGGAAAATTTTATTCATAAGGTCCATGAATACAGCAGGTGCATTGGTTAACCCAAAAGGCATAACTAAAAATTCATAATGGCCATATCTAGTACGGAACGTAGTCTTCGGAACGTCTGCTTCTTTTACTTTCAACTGATGGTACCCCGACCTCAAGTCAGTCTTCAAAAAATACTCAGCTCCCTGGAGCTGATACCACTTCATTCGATGGCCCAACATCTGCTGACGTTGTTGCAAAGGTTTTCACCACCCCTTTCTGCTTGTAGTCTAGCTGCTTCCCATCACTCAAGCTCTTTGTCGGACACTCGTTTGCATAGTGACCCATCTCATCGCACTTATAACATTTCACTAACTGTAAATCAAATTTGTTCTTACCTTCACCTTGATCCTTTTTAGTGCAATCACGAGCCTTATGTCCCATCTTACCACATCGGTAGCACTTTCCAGAATTCAGAAGACATTCCCCAGCATGCCTTTTGCCACATTTATCACAAACTGGAAACTTAGTTCTCTTACCATCATACTTTTTTGAAGAATTCTTACCTTTCTCCTGCCACCTCGGTCTCTTCTTCTTCTTGTTGTTATAGAACACTTGGTCATCGGCAAACTCCATTTCCACCTTCTCAGAACATCAAAAAAGCTTTTCATAACTTTTAATCTCACGAGAAGCTAATGCCCTTCTATACATTGGCTTTAACCCTGAGTAAAAACGGTTTATTTTACTATCAAGATCTCGTATAAAGTTTGGAGCATACCTTGCCAATCGAGTGAACTTTTCTTCATAGGAAGCCACTGAGTCTTCCTCTTGCCTCAATTCTAGGAACTGTTTTTCCATCCTAAGATGAACCACCTTAGGAAAATATTTCTCAAGAAACATACCTTTGAATTCGTCCTAGCGAAGATCCTCAATCTCATCACTATCCCTTATATTTTTCACCATCGACCACCACTGATCAGCTTCACCTTCAAAACGGTAAACAGCAAGACTAACCTTTTGATGTTCTGAACACCCCATGACTTCAAAAATCTTCTCTAGTGCTTTAATCCACCCTTCATCTTGCACAGGGTCAGATGATCCTCTAAATGATGGGGGATGTTGCCTCATGAAATGTTCCACCACTGACATGTTCCTCTGCGGTTGATCTGGCTGATCTCGTGCATGGATACCACCACCATTTATAGCATGAGTCAACTGTGCCATCACTGCAACGAACTGTTCAGTTCCGATTCCGACCATCGTAGGTTGCTGATTTGGAAGGTTATCTTCCTCCTGATGTCGTCCCAACATAGCTGCTTTGTTTCCTCTACGGAAAACCATTCTGAACACAGAAATATCATAGGCGAAGAAACATGGTAATCCGTAAATGCTATATCATTTCAATCATATTATAATTTAACACTTTTCTAACTCCTAAAGTTGTCTAAACCGACCTCTGATACCAACTATAAGGCCCCGGCCTTAAACCTTACTTAAATTTTGAATTAAATGAATAATTCACGTCGAGGATCTTTTCAGGTATAGAGTTTTATAGAATTATAACATAACTATTCAATCTCAAAATATTACAAAGTAGTCACTTCTACTAAGTTTCCATAATAAAAAAACTCTTAAAAAGAAACGTGTCTAGTTCCATGTTTTATATAGGATGACATTCCCGTGATCCCATACTTGACCTTATTCAACATTAAGTCCTGTGAAAAACATTTCAAAAAAACTTGGGGTGAGCATAAAAAGCTCAGTAAGGGATACACAAAGAAGGAAAACTGTTAGTTTTTCAAACATCAAGTAAACCATATATACTCTATCAAAATAATACCTTCACCTTCATGAAGTTGTAAAAACTCTTCACTGCATAAAGTATCATTACTTACCTTTTTGTAACCAAAGGATTACCATAAAATCCATAAAAAGAACACATAACATATATAAAGGTAACTTGGGACATAAACATACTTAAGTGGAATAACCATACGATCGACTTCCATGCATATCACTTAATGGAATAGCCATACGGCCAATTTACATACATACTTAATGGAATAGCCATACGGCCGACTTCCATACCCAATGCATTGGAGGTTATAACGTAACCACCCGTCCCGGTATTCATGGCACCACCCGTCATATGGTTTATAACATAACCACCCGTTAAAATGTCCATTTACCAGTATAAAATCATAAAACATAAAACCAATATAAAGGAATGATAACATTTCCACATTTCAATCACAATATATCATAAATATATTGACATAATAGAATCTTTTTTCAAAACCATTTTCAATACCAAAATACATAAAAGATTATATGGTATTTATTTTATTCTAAAAACATTACGGCTTGCTGAGAAAGCCAAAGACCAAATAATACTCGCGGCGGCGAAAAAAGTCATTGTCACCACGTACGTTAAAAAAACATTCATTTTTGTCGTTTAGTAAAACTCTTCGTAGAAAAAGATTCCTTTTGTATAAAAGTAAAAGTTAAAGGAGTTTATACACCGTATAAAAGAAGGTTGTGTATAAAACGAAATATGCCTCAATGAAAGGAGATTGAGACGAAGTCCCTTACCTCGTATCCGACTTGACCTGATCGTTCTTTAACGTCCTGAATAATAAACTTGAGTTAATTTATACTTGATTAAGAACCTTTTTAAATTTCATTATTCCTTTTATATCACTTATTTCTATTTTATAAACATTATGTAACGATTTATTTTAATAATGTTTGTTTTCTCAATATTTTGTTCTTAAGTCGAAAGTGGACTTCTTACAATTACATGTTGTTCGTGTGGTCAAAGGTTCTTTATATCCAGAATGAAATTCCCGATTTGGATATAATATGTATCATATATATCCAGCATATACATGTATTTATAATATTACATAATCATTTAGAGGTAAGAAATGAAATTCACCGTTCATAGAGACGGTAAGCCTTACGTACGCATGAACGCCACTTTCATTTCTTTGTCATATTAATGGAATTAAAACTAAATGAGAGGTATGTATATTTTAATTCCAGAATTATATTCATCATTTAGATATATCATTAATTATATATATCCATTATATACATGTACTTTTAATAATACATTACATTTGGGGATAAGAAATGAAATGCACCGTTCATGGAGACGGTAAGCCGTACGTACGAATGAACGCTACTTTCATTTCTATCTCATACTTTAATGGAAAGAAATAATAATGATATAGAGGTATATTATAATTCCAGTATAACATCATATATAATAAATTTAAATCCATCCTTTACACGTCCCACATATGGCATTAACGAATCACATCACTTTGAGGGGGCGGTAGTGCGCACTTCCTTAAATGAATATATCGTGTTTACCCATAATGGAAACCATAAAGGTATGCCCAAAATGAAAAATACAGAAGCTTAAGGAAAGAATAAACATATTATATATCATATATAAAAATTGTGACATCATAATGGCCACCTTTGAAGGTGTTAAATGAGTATTGAACAATCATTGTTTCGGGAGGCAGAATTTCTCCTTCCACGGAAAACATATGTTCTTTAACCATTTGATGTAGTTGTGTGAGAGTGTAGCTCAAATAAATCTTATAACAACATCCTAGTATATTGGAGATACTGGTGTCGTTACAAAATAAGTAAATAAAAAGAGTTTAGAGGGTTGGAGAAGCAAAATAAAACAAATGAACAAGAGAGAATGAATTACCTTTAAAAGTGTAACTCCTTTTGATTTGAGCATAAAGGCTTCCTTTGAAAGGATTCTGCCCAAAGGGAATCCTCTAGGATGAGGAGAGGGATGTGTAGAGAGTAAATGGGCAGGGTTTGGCCGAGCCAATGGCTTGAGGAATGTGTGAAATGAGGTAGAGGTGGGGGCCTTTTATAAGAGGAGAGGAGGGGCACTTTTGGAAAGTAAAGAAAATGTGTTTCGGTTTTAAAAGGTCCCACATTGATATAATTCGTGGATAAGGTGATAAAGGTTCTAAATCCACTCATCCAATTGGTTTTGGACATGTGTAGTTCATGGATTTTACATTATCTTTTCATTTTATTTAAATCGTCAAATAATGATGTCATCGCTGCATCATTATTATGTCATAAATAATTTAATTTATATAATGTCTAAAAATTATAAAAAAAATACTATGATGTAGGAAATATTTTTATCTTTCCAATGACTATTTATAATCAAAACTCTGACTTGTATAACGCCATTTAAAAATTGTTTTAGTTAAACATATCATGTTTGTGTCATTTTTACTTTTACATTAAATAAAAAGTTATTTATGTCATTTCCCAAACAAAGTGTCTCCATGGGGTCCCCAAGTTGACCCATGGCTTTTCTTGGTCGGCCATGACACAACCAATAAGGTTAGGACATGTTTCTAGGTCATTTCATATTATTAAAGCATTATTTATACCTTAAACTACCCTAATTACCACTAATCGTGATTAAAAACTTAATAAGTTACTATTCACCAAAAAATTATTTTAATCTCATTGAACCACATTTTACTTCTTAATGACAACCATGTATGTTGGATTTCTGAAATTCAAAACACAATGATGGAAAAATTTCATTTAAACGGAAAATCAATTTTTATAAGTACCACTTAGTGGTTTCACTATTCATCAAAAATTGAAGTTTTTCAGAAAATTACCAACAATTCACCTGAAGCTATATTTGATATTCCGAATTCAAAAATGAAGTCTATTTTACAAAATTCAATACATATAAGTCACATTAATTAATTTAATAATTAATTCCCGTTGTCATAGCAAATAGCGTGTTTTTATGAAACAATAAGTATCAAAAGATTGACACTAGTTTAAGTCCGTTTTCAAAGTGAAATTAAATCCAACGACAACTATTGGATTTAATGGTAAAAATATTTTCTAATTTAACTTTAAAACCAATTCAAAAGATAATCTAATCATATAAATAAATTAGATTAAAAAGAGGTTTTGAATGAAAATACAACATTTTACACTATTCATTAAAAAAATGAACTTTATCAGAAAGGTACCAAAAATTTACACAAAGTAAATTTTGATGTCCCGATTCTAACGAAGAGTTATATTTGGTCCAATAGAATTTATAAGATCGATCAAAACTATATTTAATTACGGTTCTTCATCAAAAGGTGATAAGTGGACCTTTCGTAAAAATTAGGGTATAAATGCCTAAAATTGAACTCTTTCCGTATTTTAAGCCTTTATCTTTTATTGGGTAAATGTAAAAACATTTAAAAACATATATAATCATATTTTAGTTATTTCTATCCATTCCCGCCAGTACAACGGCTACTCGTTATCTAACATTTAAAATAATATTATTTTATTACTTGTGTGCAACGTAAGTTTTCAAAGAAACTCATCGTTGCGTACCGAGTACGCTATCGAACGTAGAAACCCCTTTTAATTAAAATTAATATTTAATTCGTAAATATTAATAAATATGAAAATTATTTATTCTTTATTTACCTGGGATGTTACACCATAACTATAAAATTTTTCCAAACCGACCTCGGATACCAACTATAAGGACCCGACATTAAACATTACATTATATTGAATTAAATGAATAATTCACCTTAAGGATATTTTCTAGTTTATTGTTTTAGAGAATTAGGACATAACTTTTACATCTCAAATTATTACAAAATAGACACTTCAACATAGTTCCCATTTTTTCATAAAATATAAACTATTGAAAAAAAGAGTCTTGTCTAGTTCGATGTTTTAGACAACATGAATTTTCCTTGATCCCATCCTTGACCATATTTATCTTTATGTCTTGTGAAAAATTTCAAAACATCGGATTAGTGTAAAAGGATCAATAAGGGTTATAAAAAAAAGGATGAAAATATTTTTTCATAAATACATACAAAACATGAACTCTTTTACTTACCTCAAGAAATCACAAGATTTATAAAAGACGCATAGAAAACAAAAATCAGAAAGGTAACTTGTGGCCTTCATATCATACTTACATTATAGCTATCACAACTACAGAAGGAGTTACATTGGAATACCCATCACAGTATATTTCATAAATCTCTTAGGAGAAACATTCACGATTACCTCTGTCACGTTATCCAATGCATTGGAGATCTATCTCATGCTCACTCACACTAGGATTATCAAGGAACAACCCATATATGTAAATAATGCTGAAGAACCATAACATGATCATAACACATAACATAAGCATAAATAAAAGATAACATTTTAACATTGCAATAGTAAAATATCATTTCAATATGTTGAAATAATAAATCCATTCTAAAAATAAATTTCAATACAAATATACATAAAAAGAGTATATGGTATTTATTTTTTACCTTTAAAAACATTCCGTCTTGTTAAGGAATCTAAAGATCAAACAATACTCACGGGGGCGGAAAGGTCACTGTCACCGCTTACGTAATGAAAAACATTTCTTTTTTTCATTTATTAAAAATATTTATTTAAAATGATTCCCAATGAATGAACTGAAAATTTAATGTTTTTTATACAGTGTATAAAAAAATTCATGTATTAAAACAAAATATGCCTCAATGAAAGGAGATTGTGATAAAGTCCCTTACCTCGTGTCCGACTTGACTCGATAGTTCTTTAATATCCTGAATAATAAACTAGAGTTAATTTATACTTTCTTAAGAACCTTTTTAAAGTTTATTATTCCTTTTATATCACTTATTACCATGTTATAAACATTATGTAATCATTTACGTTAATAATGTTTGTTTTGTCGATATGTGGTACTTGAGTCAAAAATGGACTTCTTATAATTACATGGTGTTCATGTTGTCAAAGGTTCATTATATAAAGAATTATATTCATGATTTATGTATCATATATATCATATATATCCATAATATACATGTATTTATAATAGTAGATAACATTTAGAGGTAAGAAATGAAATGCACCGTTCATGGAGACGGTAAGTCGTACATACGCATGAACGCTACTTCCATTTCTATTTCACATTTAATGGAATTAAAACATAATTATACATAGTATTATTATAATTACAGTATTTTATCATATATCATATCATTAAATATATCTTTTATTCATACCAAATATGGTATGAACGAGTCATATCTCTTTGAGGGGGCGGTAGTTTGCACTTCCTCTAATGATATTATAGTGTTTACCCATAATGAAAACAATAAAGGCATTATATAAATGGAAAATAAAGAATCATGAAGAAAACATAAACAAAATATATATCATATATAAATACAGTGCCATCATAATGGCCACCATAAGAGGTGGTAGGAGATAATCGAACAATCATCGTTTCGTGAGGCGTTAGTTTTCCATCCATAGAAACATTATGTTCTCAATCCATTAGATAGAAATGTGTGTGTAAGTGTAGTTAGATTAATTCTCATAACAACATTATAGTATATTGAGGATATTGTTTTTGTTACAAAATAAAGAAATAAAAAGAGTTTAGGGGTTGGAGAAGAAACATAAAAGAAAATAATTTAAGAGAAACTGGTACCTTTATTTTAATTAACTCCCTTTGATTTGAACCACATGACTTCTTGAAGTTACTTTTTCTTACGGTAAGGCTTCTAGGAGGAGGAGAGGGAAGCATGGAGCTTAATTTAGTAGAGTTTGGAAGAGCCAAATGGCTTTAGAGTTGTGTGGAATTGGTTATAAATGGTCTCCTTTTATAAGGTGGAGGAGGGGAACTTTAGAAAAATGTGAAAACGTTATTTTATTAAATAATGACATTCGATTTCAAAAGGGCCAAAAATCAATAAATTAAAATATAGGTTGACTCATTTTTGAAATAAAATCATTAAATCATAATAGGACATGTTTTGGATAATATTTTAGTCATTATAATCTTATTTATTTAAATTATTTATTAATGAGGTAAACACTACATCATTAACATGTCTTAAATAATATAATTAATTTGATGTCTAAAAATTATAAAAAAATACAATGATATAGGAAATAATTTTATATTTCCAATGAATATTTATAGTTTAAAAAAGAACTTATATAACACCATGTTAAAATTAATTTACAATGAGATATTTTTATGTCTTTTTTGTCTTTACTTTAAATTAATTAATCTAAAGTGTCATTATCACTACCAAGTGGCTCAATGGGGTTCCAAAATAGACCCAAAAATGAAAATGGTCGTAAATGAATCAAAAAATAGTATTAGGACACATTTAAGGGTAAATTTATATTACTATTATATTATTTTTTACCCTTATTTACCTGATTTACCCTTCAACCATGGTAAATGAAATATTTACTGAAATAAATATTTAAAATGTCTAAAAATAAAAGTTACATATTTACACAATTTGGGAAAACTCATTAAAAATATGGAATCCATTTTTACAAATTCAAAAAACTGAAGTGGAAGAAATTAATTCATAATTAATTCACGCTGTCAAAAAAAAAGTGTGCTTTTAAGAAATAATAACTATCAAAACATTAACACTTGTTTATGTCCAATTTCAATGTTAAATTAATTCTAATGACCAAAATTGGATTAAATGGTAAAAATATGTTGTAATTACACATTTAAACCAATTAAAAAGATAATATAACCATATACATAAATTATATTAAAATGCAATTTTGAATTAAAATACATTATTTTTCTCTTTTCACTAAAAAATTAATTTTATCAGAAAAATTCAAAAAATGTACACAAAGTAAATTTTTATGTCCCCATTCTAATGAAGGATTTTATTTGGTCATATAAAATGTATTAAAGTAACCAAAACTAGATTTAAAGAGGGTTCTCAATTAAAAGGCGGTAAATCAGCCTTTTAATATAAATTATGCTTAAAATTAGATTCATTCACATTTTAAGCCTCTAACATTTATTGGATAAATGTAAATACATTTAACAAACATGTATAATAATATTGTAGTTAGTTTCCTTCATTCCCTCGAATACAAAACCTATTAGTTAACTACCATTTAAAATAATAATATTATATTATTAGTGTGCAACGTAAGCTTTCAAAGAAACCTGTTGTTGCGTATCTGGTACACTATCGAACATAGCAACCCTTTTAAAGTAAAATTAATATTTAATTCAAAAATATTAATAAGTATGGAATTATCTTATTCTTCATTTAATTGGGATGTTACAAAAACTGTGTGCCTAACCCATGTGGGTTCTCTCCTTAGATAGTGGGATGAACATAGTTTGTATATGGTTCAACAAAACCATCAAACAAAACCCTACACCCATAATTATTAGGTTGAAATATATAAAATTCCCTTAATGAATGTTATAACTATATTCCCTCTTACCCCCTCACATTTATAGTACATTAATTTTTATTCTCCTCCCATGTGATCACCTCCTCTCAATTCTAGGTTTTTGAATAACTCCTAGACGGAGACACCTAACTAGTATCCATTAGAATCATTGGATAAAAGAGTTATGCTCTCCAGTAATCTTCAATTCATTCTATTTATATCTTTAGATTTTCAGTGCCATTTTGGTGTGAGCTCATTCTTCCTATTTTTAGGGTGTTGGAATGTTTCTCTAATTTAATCAAACCTACATAGAATCTGAGGCCTCTATTGGATGAGGAGTCATCAACGTTCTTATGGTAGGTGGTATAGATATTTTCTATCAATGTTTGGAAGCTTCCATATACATGATATTGTTCCTCATGCAATCCTCTTCTGTTCATTGTGAATAATTGGTTTATTTGATTTTAAATAAATGGTTCTCATGTTTTAATACTCTTAAGGATCATTATTTAGTATTTATAGGATTTCAACTTCTATTATGGACACCCGATGGGTGTTACAGCTTTAAATTCCACCTTTTAATTAATTTATTAAATGACTAGAACACCACCTATGTTTTCACATTAGATTGAATATGTAATTTATACTTTTAGGTATTTTCTAAATGATAATAGAAACATATTATTTCTTCATTGAACATTTAATTTAAATTATAGTGTTTTTTTAAATAAATGCCCTATATTAAATTGAATTTCTTTCTACATTGTGTTTTTTCCTTACTAATATGACCTAAATTATTAAATATTAATTGGTGTAAAGGACACACTAAACGATTTATGAATATTTATATAGATTATATGAATTTTAATTCCATTGGTTATATTTTACCTTGATTAATTAAATGAAACAGAGTTGAATCCTCATGCCTATTATTTTCATTGTGATTACCCTATAAAAAGTGGTTGTGGAATGATTGTTCACTCTCCTTTAGATCGAGTGTTGAGCATTAAGCCTCTCACTATTGACATAATTTTGATAGTGGGCATGACACATCACATCCCTTGTTTTATGTGGTTATATGAAAACTCACCCACCATCTTGAGTGACAAGCAGAATGTCTCACATGAATCAAGAGATATAGGGATTCAACTCTTGTTTAAGATTATAGTCTCATTTAGACTTTTTATTGATGAATAAGTTACCCCTGTCAAGTGAGAACATAATATCCACAAATATGATTACATAAATAATACCATATTAGGCACATATATGTGGGTAATAAACATAAAAATAATATATTTATAAATATATATATATATATATCTGTGTGTGTGTATGTTATTAATAAATATATGGTTACATGTCAGAAACATATTCCTACCACAAGCTAAAGAAGGTAGAGCCAATAAGTTCCCTTTAAGATCCTAAGCAAGATAAAAATTATTTATTTAGTATTTTCTATTATTCCATTTATACCTCCACACTTCTCTTGATATATAAACTTCTTGGAGTAAATCAAGACACTCTTGGTAGTGGCCTACTGGTATTTTATCTCACACCCTAATCGGGCCACCCTTGGTACCCAAGTAGATTACATGTTTGATGGTATTGACAAGGGTAAGCACTTAGTTTCATATTTTTATATTATTAGCTTATAGTTGGAGCATATGATTAGAAGAAGAATCATATTATTGATATTCTAGAAGATAAATCATTTTCCTTGTTTTTGTTTTTGTATAGCATTTTTTATGTTCATGAACCATGATCCCCTTTTTATATATCATCATTCCATGACATCCTGTATATGACACTAAATAGTGTTTTTTATTGTTTTTAACTTTCTAGTTATTTAGGCTTCTATATTTTTTAATTATATCTATTTTATATTCATCCACTATGGTAGGTTAGTGGTCCTTTAATTTACTGTCTTCTTATTTTATGCTTGCATTATTAACTGTTGGTTTTTTATTTAATATATTTCAATATAATATGAGTGTATAGTCACCCCGTTGTAACGACCTGAATCCGGAGCCCCTCCACTGGTGCCCCGTAACTGGTTCGCCACATGACCTCATGCGCATTTCCCCGAATTCCAGATGTTCCCGACTAGTTGCGAGGGCCTTGGTGAGTCGGTGGGGGAACTATGCACTCATTTGGTGAGGTATACAGCAGAAAAGCAATAGTAAACAGCAGAAACAGTTACAACATGCATAACAATAGAAACCAAATAGAGGAAGTAATAAATATATACTGTAATGATGACAATGATGCAGCAGGTACGGGTATCTATAGAAAGCAGCAAACAACACGAAGTGCTGGAATACAACTGAAAACAAGTGCAAAAGAAAAACAAACTAAACTCCTCAGCATCCCGATCCCCGGCTCGGTTCCATGCTCTCCAGCTCCAGCGCAATCAAGACCCTCAAGTAGAAGGGAAATTTCACTTATCTTTACCTACAACAACATAGTCTGCTTGGGTCGGAAAGCATGACCCAAATAGGGTGTGAGATACAATCCTAGTAGGCAATCACCCAAATATTTGTGCTTAATAGTCAATGAATATCTGGTAGTAAATAAAACAAGAAGTATTAAATAGGAGACCACAAGCAGCTAAAAACAACAGTTCTAACAATAGAGTACACAAGTAAACACCTAGCTACAAGAAGAAAACAGGTAACCCTCTGGGTAGCTCTCACAGCGAACCCCCTATGGCTCAACCTATAAGTACTATCAACCCTCTAGGAGGCACACATAGTCTCACCCCTCTGGTTCAGCTATGAAATTAAGAAGACTCTCTGGGGAAGCACTCACCGTCAATTCCCCCTATAGTCTCGTATCGTGCTAAAGGATCTCTGGGGAAGCACTCAAAATCTATTCCCCATGTGTCCCGTGTCGAGGAACTTCAGACTCTCTAAGGAAGCACTCACCTTCAATTCCCCATGTGGTCTCGTATCGTAATAAAAGGACACTCTGGAAGCCCTTTCTTCAATTCTCCCTTTGGTCTGCTACTCTAGGTTCTCAGGGTCCTGAGTGAAACTAAACATGCTCAGCATGCGTGTACATCGTCCAAGTAAACCTCAAGAACTACTTGGCTATAAAATAAGTCTCATCAGCAAAACAAGGCAATAGCCCACAATCCTAGAACTAGGCATGACAACTGGAAAAATGCCAAACAGGCAGAACAAGCATAGCTACCATTCAAGGTACAGTAAAGCTACCATAATCATAGGCAAAACATATACTCTATCAATCAAGTAATGCAGACAATAAATCAAGGTCAAAACATGAAAACGCAATACCCCGTTCAAGGGTATTGGTGTAATTTTCACAAAATATTCATCAACATTATAGCCAAAGGCACAAACCACCTACCTCGATCCTAGGTGATCTATATAAGTGAACCATGACAAAAGATTCCACTTGGAACGATGTAGATCTGAGAAAACGCACAAAATGCTCAACCTACGATAACATGGAAACCAGGAGGAATCAGGAAACAAGGATATAGCAGAAGGAAGAACTCACCACTGTGATTCCAGTGCAATTGATCGTGCTCGATTCAGAGAAAATATGGAAAGGTGGGAGCTCGTCAATGATCCGGCCATACAGTCGCTCTCATGTGGACAAAAACTGGAGAAGAAGATGAAAATTGTGGTTAGGCGCGACTGCGGTCTGTTTAGTGTAAAAAAGAAAGTACACGGAATATACTTTTAGAGTACACAGCATGTATGGATCTTTTCCGTACTCCGCCAAAATCATCCTCCACGTCACCCCTACACACCGTGTGTGTGGCCCGGGCACGACCTGCACACAGCTTCAAGACAGATCAGAGTACACAGTGTGTACTCAAAATGTACACGGTGTGTAATTTGAAAATTTACCGAAAATCCATTTTTCATAAAAACTCCAGAAAAAAGGAAAAATATACCTGAACAGAGATCCGAGTTCTTTCAAACTTCCCCTCTTAAAGAAATTCTTCCCTGAATTTCCCTAACGGTGAGTAGAATAAGAATCCCCAAACAGTTCCAGATACTTCGATCTTACATCGGCCTCCCTCTCCAATGTCTCCTCTTATACAGGCTCGTGCTGCCATAGCACTCATACTAGAGGAACAGACCGTCCACGGAGTACCTTCGTACTGCAATCGACAATCTGGATTGGATGCTCCTCGAACGATGCATCCGCTTCAATCTCGACTTCCTCGGGCTGAAAGGTGTGAGAAATGTTTGAAAAGTAACGTCAGAGCTCAGATACGTGGAAGACGTAGTGCATGGCCTGATACCTCTGAGGTAGCTACAACCGATAGGCGACTGGTCCCACTCTCCTCATGACCTCAAACGGTCCGACGTACCGCTGTGAAAGGGTACCCTATCTCTGAATCCTCTTGTGTCCCAGCCGCGGTGCGACGCGCAGGAACACCCAATCCCCAACCTCGAACTACAGAGGTCATATCCTCTGATCATCATAAGAATTCTGTCGAGACTGTGTTGTAGCCATCATCATCCGAATCAGCTCTATCTATTCTGAGGTCTCATGAAAGAGACAAAGTCCCAGTAAAGCTGCCTCTCCTACCTCCAACCAGCATAAGGGTGATCGACATGGCCAACCATACAAAGCCTCTATGGTTCCATCTGAATGGTCACCTGGAAAATGTTTTTGGAGGCGAACTCCACCAGAGGAATATTCTTCTCCCATGAACCGCCAATGTCGAGGATGAAAGCTCGGAGCATATCCTCAAGCACCTGGATCGTGCGCTCGGACTGGCCATTAATCTAGGTATGGTATGTTTTACTCAAAAGTATCTATGTACCTAAGGCCTTCTGAAGTCCCTTCCAGAACTGAGAGGTAAAGCACGCATCCCTGTCTGAAACAATGGAGTGTGGAACTCCATGCAGATGAACGATCTCTCAAATGTAAAGTCGTCTCAGATCATCAACATTGATGGTCTATTTAATCGACAAGAAGTGCGCCACCTTCATAAGCCTGTCGATGACAACCCAAACAACATCATTCCCTTGAGGCGACCTCGGCAACCCAGTCACAATGTCCATTGTGATATCGTTCCACTTCCACTCCAGAATGGGTAACTGATATAAAAGGCCTGCTGGTCGTTGATGCTCTGCCTTCACCTGCTGAGAAGTAGAACATCTCCGGATGAAACTAGCAACATCCTTCTTCATACCTGGCCACCAGTACTAGAGATGAAGATCCTGATACATCTTGGTGACGCCAGGATGAACTGACCAAAATGAGGAGTGAAAATCTCGCATCAACTCCTCGCGTATGTCTACTGGTACCCATACACATCCCTGGAAACGCAAGATCTCATCCCTGCCCACTATCCATCCGGGAGGAGGTTCCTCTCCTGACACACTCTCCCGCAGAACTAAGCCTTCAGAGTCTGATAGATGCCTCATCTGTACCCATCAAGAAATGTAGAGGTAATAGCTACAGAAGATAGGAAAGTATGTCCCTATATTTCGTGCACCTCTAGATGCATCTTAGAGAACATAGCCATCAGCTGCTACTCACAATCGGCATCCTGAACTGCCTGAATCTGAGTTCTCCTACTCAACGCATCAGCCACTGTGTTTCCTTTCCATGGCGTATAGGCAAGATAGAAATCAAATGACTAAAGGTAATCGACCCACCTGTGTTGTCTCAGGTTCATATCCCACTGAGTGAACATATATTTGAGACTCTTGTGGTCAGTGAAGACGACAAAGTGCTCTCCCAGCAGATAGTTTCTCCAACAGCGTAAAGAATGAACAATAGCTTCCAACTCCAGATCGTGCGTAGGGTAGTTCCTCTCATGTGGCCTCAACTTCCGAGACCCGTATGCAATGACTCCATCCCCTTGAATAAGCACAGCTCCCAGCCCGATACCTGAAGCATCACAGTAAACAGTGTAGTTTTTACCTGGCTTCGGCAATACTAGTATCGGTGCAGACGTCAACCACCCTTTTAGTTCCTAAAAGGCTAATTCACAAGAATTTGACCATAAGAACATCGCCCCCTTCTTGTTCAGACCTCTCAAAGGTGTTTCTATACTAGAAATGTCCTGAATGAAGTGTCTATAGTATCCAGCCAGCCCTAGGAAACTCTGTACCTCAAAGACGTTCTTCGGCTGCCTCCAGGAAACTACATCTCTCACTTTCTCTAGGTCCATTGATACTCCTGCCTCAGAGATTATGTGACCCACGAATTGAATCTAATCCATCCAGAAGTGGCACTTTGAGAGTTTAGTATAATGTTGTTGCTCTCTCAGTGTACTCAAAACGATCTCAAGATGTGTGGCATGGTCGTGTCGAGTGTGAAAGTACACCAATATATCGTCCATGAAGACCATGAAAAAGGAGTCCAAGTAAGGATGGAACACATAGTTCATCAGTTCCATGAAAATTTCAGGCACGTTCTTGATACCAAATAGCATGACTATATACTCGTATAGACCATACCAGCACCTGAAGGCTGTTAGAGGTATATCTGAAGGTCTAACGCACAACTGATGATAACCGGACCTCATGTAGATCTTCAAGAACACCCAGGCTATTTGAATCTGATCGAAAAGGTCGAAAATTCTCGGAAAATGATATCAATTCTTGACCGTCAACTGGTTCATCATCCGATAATCCACACAAAGCTGAAGGGTACCGTCTGACTTCTTTGCAAATAGGACAGGGGAACCCCATGGAGAAGTACTGGGTGGGATGAAACCCTTAGCCTATATCTCCTCCAACTACATCTTAAGCTCCTATAACTCAAGTGTAGCCAACCTCTATGGAGTAATGGACATCGGTGCTGCTCCTGGAATGAGGTCAATAAAGAAGTATACCTCACGCTCTAGAGGAAAACCTGAAAATTCTTCTTGAAAGACATCCCTGAAGAGATCCACCACTGGGGGAAAATCAAACTGTGGAGTCCCCTGATCATCTAGGTATTGACTCAAAATCATGGTCGTCACCCCTCCTAGCCTAAGATGCTCGAGTCTTGCCCGACTCGCCCGAACGTCCCACTCGCCATTATGGAGAAAAAAATCACCCACTGGTGAAATGAAACTCACTCTGAGGCGATAACAGCTAACGACTACCTGAAAGGGAATCAACCAATCCATGCCAAGGATGAAATCAAAGCATTTCATCTCTAGGACATTGAGATACCATAAGAAGAGATACACTGAAGCCTATAGAGGGAACTCTATACACTGGCGTACACTAGATGTCCTCGTCCCCAAAAGTGTGTCTAGTGTCAACGATTCGGCAGAAGAAAAGATGCAGAGTCCAAGACTCCCCATAACAGCAACAAAGATAAAGATATGCATAGCACCAGTATCGAAAAGGGATGAAGATAAAAATGAGGCTACTAAAATTGTACCTCGAACAATAGAAGGGTCAGGGTCCTGTTCCTGATAAGTCTGCTCCACAGCGATAGACTAGCCTGTACTGTGGCCCTGTGCCACTAGCTAACCACTCTGAGTTGAACATCCCTACTGGTGATGAGGAACTGGTGGCTGAATGCCATGACCTTGACCTCCACCTCATCCCGAACGGCCAGAAGAACTATCGCTCCCCGACTGGTGAGAAACTAGTGGTGCTGCTATTGAACGAGGAGTAATGGAAGAACCCCGGTCACCAGCTATGGCTGAGAAGTCCTGGCAGAAACACTGAAGGTGACCCATCTTGCCGCACTATCGGAACTCCACGGGTTCCCTCTGGCACTGCGGCCTTGTGTTCCCTGACCGACCACACTGGTAACCTGTCACATGGCTGACTGACGATGCATCTCGCTTCCTCGGATCACTACGTGTAGGCTCTCTATGGTGCTTCTTGCTGTCATCTAGAGGAAGACTAGCTCTGGAAGCAGAACCGCCCTGGCTCGTAGGTCCATAGTCTCTCAGATTGCACTCCGCAATCAGTTCCTGGTTGATGATAGACGTAATGAAAGTTAGCTAGAAGTTGTTAACCTATGAGCGGATCTCCTGATTGAGACCATCCTAAATCATCCTTGCTTTGAACACCCCACTCCCATACCGGAGGGGTGTGAAGCGCTACAGCTCAGTGAAATGAGCGGAATACTCCATGACAGAAAGAGTACCATGCTCTATGCTCATGAACTCCCAGGCTCGGTCGGCCCTTAGGGCCTCTGGGTAGAAGTAGTCTTAGAACACACACTGGAACTCCTCCCAAGCCACAACCTACTGCTGACCCACATTTGAGATCACGTCCCACCACCTCTTGGCAGCTTCTCGGAGCAATTAGGTGGAAATCTTGACCCGCCTCTCTGGAGGTGTCTCCAGATGCTCGAAGATAGTCAGCATGGCATCCAGCCATGACACTACAGCCTGAGGTCCTCCTTCCCCCGAGAATGTGGGAGGATGCTGCTACAAAAAAACCGACGTCAAGTGTTCTATAGACGTGGTAGGAGGCGACGATCCCTAGAATGCCTGCATCATCCTCATGAAACCTTCCCTGAACTGCACATTAGCACCTGCAACTGGTATAACAGCCGGTGCCAAGGCTTTCCCAACTAGAGGATTAGCAGGAAGTCCCTGATCAGCCTTATCTGGCGTTTGATCATTTCTCGACAATGGACGTACGACCAAAGGACGTCTCAGAGGCATAACTCTGAATGATCAGAAGCACAACATAGATCAGGAAAACAAGGACAGAGAACACAAGAGTACAAAACAGAAACAGGGGAACAAAAACACACAAGTTTATAAAACACGACTATAGGGCATGTATAAAACTACACGGCGTGTATTCTTAACCCACTGACATGGGCGTTTAATCAAGCCCTACAAGTTGTGTACACTTCAAACTACATAGCGTGTTGCACCCACACACGATGTGTACTTAAAAACTGTTCCCCTGCCCTAGTCTCCTTACATGGCTAACCCACACGGTCTGACTTAACCTGAGACTACACGATGTGTTCATAACACACACAGCGTGTACTAGACAAGGCTTTGACAGCCCATGTTTTTGAAACACACAGCCGTCTACACGGATGAACCTTACACAGAAAGCTCCGAACAAACACGACATGCATAGGCAAGGTGACCCCGTCCCTTGTTTTTCGCAAGACGGCCGGGTACCTGGAAAAGACTACATGGCATGTTCCTAATGAAAACGGGATGTGGAAAAGAAGGTAATGATGGTCCATGTTGTTTGTGACACGGCCGAGTACCTGGACAAGACTACACCATGTGTTCTGAACAGACATAGCGTGTGGAAAAGAAGGTAATGTCGGCACGTGTTGTTTGTGACACGGCTGGGTAACTGTACAAGACAACAATGAATGTTCGCTAAGGACACGGTGTGTTCTACCCAAGCTTCCCCGACCCGTGTTGTTAGTGACAAGGTCAAGTACACGGCTCCGAACATACATAGTGTGTATCAATCGTACACGGCGTGTTCTAGAAGTTACTCCCACGACACTGTGTTCTCTAACATTACACGGCATGTTCCAAATTTCGATTCTTGAGGGCCCATACTCCCCGCGAATCAAAGCTCGGCATCTCATGTAGTCGCATAGAAGGGAAAAAATAGCTCTCTAACATAACAGTAGGGATTCTATCAAGATCTATCACAAAAGCATGCATAATCTAAACAAAGCCTATCACAAAAGCATGGAATCACTAATGCACCCTAGAGGGCATGGAAAGAATACATAGCATGTGATTTCTGGAGGTGTCTATATGATGCATGAGATGGCATACCCTTATCCCATCTGGTTGCGATAGAAATAGAACCAAAATATCAAAACAATAACTGCACAAGTCATGAGAATAACTCTAGGTGAAAACATATCAACCATAAAACTCAAAACAAGCAAACTATAATTAACGAGGTAGTATGGAATTCCATGTACCCGGGTTAGCAACTCCAGAGGACAGCTTAATACCATGTACCGAATCCGTCCTATCCCTGGATAAAGTCACCAAACAGGAATTCAAGTGAAAAGAATGCCTCTGATACCAATTTGTAACGACCCGAATCCGGAGCCCCTCCACTGGTGCCCCGTACCTGGTTCGCCACATGTCCTCAAGCGCATTTTCCTGAATGCCGGAGGCCTCTGACTAGCAGTGAGGGCCATGGTGAGTTGGTGGGGAAACTCTTCCCTCATTTGATGAGGTATACAGTAGAAAAGCAACAGTCAACAGCGGAAACAGTAACAACATTTACAAAAACAAAAACCAAACAGCCGAAGCAATAAATATATTTAGAAATGATGAAAATGATGCAGAAGGTACAAGTATCTATGGAAAGTAGCAAACACAACAACGTGCTAGAATACATATGAAAACAAGTGCAAAAGAAAAACAAAATAAACTCCTCAGCATCGCGAGCCCTGGATCGGTCCCATGGTCTCCATCTCCAGCGCAATCAAGATCCTGAAGTAGAAGGGAGCTTGCCCTTATCTATACCTAAAACAACATAGTCTGCTTGGGCCCAAAAGCATGACCCAAATAGGGTGTGAGATTCAATCCCAGTATGTAGTCACCCAAAGATCTATCCCTGACAGAAAATGAATATCTGACACTAAATAAAACAAGAAGTAGTAAACAGGAAAACACAAGTAGCTACAAACCATAGTTCTAACAATAGAGTACACTAGAAAACAGCCAGAAACAAAAATAAAACAGGGTACCCTCTTGGTAGCTCTCAAAGCCTAACCCCTATGGCACAACCTATAAGTACTAGCAACCCTCTAAGAGGCACACATAGTCTCACCCCACTGGTTAAACTATGAAATTAAGCAGACTCTATGGGGAAGCACTAACCATCAATTCCCCCTATAGTCTCGTATCATGCTAAAGGATCTCTGGGGAAGCACTCAACATCTATTCCCATGTGGCCCACATCGAGGAACTGCAGACCCTCTGAGGAATCCGTCATCTTCAATACCCTTTGTGGTCTTGTATCGTAATTAAAAGACACTATGTAGATGACCTTCCGTTAATTCTCCCTTTGGTCTACTATAATAGGTTCTCATAGTCTTGAGTGAAACTAAACATTCTCAGAATGCATGTACATCGTCCAAGTAAACCTCATGAACTACTTGCCTATCAACTAAGGCTCAGCAACCAAACAAGGAAACAGTCCACAATCCTACAACTAGGCTTGAAAACTGAAAAAATGCCAAACAGGCAGAACAAGCATAGCAACCATTCAAGGTACGGTAAAGCTACCACAATCATAGGGAAAACATCTACTCTAGAAATCACGCAAAGAAGGCAATACAACAAGGGAAAAATAGGAACATGCAATACCCCGTTCAAGGGTATTGGTGGAATTTGCACAAAATATTCATCAACTTTCTACAGAAAGGCACAAACCACCTACCTCGATCCTAGGTGATCAATATAAGTGATCCACGAGGACATATTCCCTTTAGAACGACGTAGATCTAAGAAAACGCACAAAACCCTCAACCTACGATAACATGGAAACCAGGAGGAATCATGAAACAAGGCTAAAGCAGTAGGAAGAAATCACCACTCCGATTCCAATGCAATCGACCGTGATCGAATCAGAGAACAGACGATGAGGGGGGAACTCGTCGAAGATCTGGCTGTATGGTTGCTCTCGGGCAGAAAAAAACTGGAGAAGAAGATGAGAATTGGGGTAAGGCATAACCCTGGTCCGTTTAGTGAAAAAAAGAGAGTACATGGTGTGTACTTTTAGAGTACACGGCGTGTACTGTGTCCTTTCCGTTCTCCGCCAAAATCGGCCTCCATGTCACCCCTACACATCATGTGTGTCACCCGGGCATGAACAGTACATCGCTTCAAGTCGGATCAGAGTACACAGCGTGTACTCAAAAAGTATATGGAGTGTACTTTGAAAATTTTCAGAAAATCCATTTTTCTTAAAAACTCCTAAAAAATGAAAAAAATACCTGAACGAAGATCCGGGTTCTTAAACCCATAAACCCATCAATAAACCCTCTCTACTAGTAAACTACCTCTTGAATATTGGGAGGCATGCTTGAGTCCATGTGAACCAATTTCTTAGTTCCCCATTTAAGTACGCACCAAGTGGGGACGTCACAACATGATTTCATTATATTAACGCATTATTATATTACCTTTATAGGTAATAAGATATTCTATTTATGGGTAATGAAATATTTCATTTATATGGTGTATGATATGACTATATTTTCATATATAATACAATATTATATATCTAGATCATAAATTAATATATATTCCAAAAAATTGAAATTAATATAGGCTTTAATGAATGTCAATAATAATAATAATTTATTATATAATTGTTATTATATTAAATTCATTATTTTGAATATGAAAACCCATTATTAATAAATAATGAATAATTCACCCATAACGAAATAGGACTGGAATAGTTATAACTAAAAACTCATAGAGAATAAAATAAATTATTACTAACTAATATATATTATAAATAAATATAATTTTTTTAATAATAATGGTTGTAAATATAAATATTTTTTTCAAATAGAGGATTACTAAACTAATTTTAATTATCTTGAGATAAATATCATGTTCCAGAATTCATATATATAAGGTTTAAGATTGTCATATAAAATTCCATTATTAGATACATATTACTTTACCTCTCCATGTTTTCTTTTATATGGGGTATATGGTTCCCCAAGAATGAATTTTATAGGAAAATATGTTTAATTCATGTTATTTTCAATTCCTATTCATGTTCTTTATTTCATTATATTTTTTTCATACATTAATTAATTAACAAGGGGTTCTGAGTAACAATATTTTCCTTGATGAATGAGATTTATTCTTTTCTTTTACATGTTGGGTATGAAGCCTCATTTTATTATTAAATCAAATAACACTTTTTTTTGTAGAGAAAGAACCATTAAATTTACTAAAGGCCCAATTACACGTGGCCTTAATACAAGGTTTGAAAGCCAAATTTTTTCCCAAAGGGCCCTTTGGTAAATAGTACTTCTATAGTACATGTGCTGCTATAGTATTTTCCCCACTATAGTTCTTATTACACTACCTCCGCCACTAATGTAACACTACTGCTATAGTTTCTACCACTGCTATAGATCCCTACTACAATACTACATAATTTTGAAATATTTTTTACTTCCCAAATTATTGTGTTGTGATGGATAAATTCTAATATCTATTTTCATTATTTCTTTTCCTTATACATATAATTTATTAAAAAACTATTTTATTTTCTTATTTTTAATATAATTATGAATTTTATACATTATATATTATAATTAACTTTGAATATGTTTCAAAAATATATTTTATTTCCCTTTTATGAACATCAATTACATCAAAACCATTTTAAAATACTTAAAAATTATTTCCTTCTACATCCGTATCATTATCTATTTTTTACAACATGTTTTATAAACATTACCCGGATTTATTTTCATGACTCTATTATCAGACCCTTTTTAATAAAAAAATTAAAATCTAAATAATGTTTTAAAATCCATTTTTCAATCATTTGAAAATAACCATGAAAGGGAATTATATATTTTCTAAAAAAATTATAAAAAAAATGAAAACTCTTTTCATGATCCTATTATATTATATATTATTTAATTATACTGATCTAACGTATACTCTATATCTATTAACCATCATCTATTCTTAAATATATCCATTTTTTTAAAATTCTTCTTGTTGTGAATACTATATATTAATTTCTCTTGATAGAAGGGAGTTCTCCTAGATAACCATAACATTTGGTTCACTGAGAAAATATATTATTGTGACCCATTTATTATATATAGTCTGAATAAAATAGAGAAAAATATAATAATTAAATGTTATTTTATAAAACATACTCTACCATTATATTTATTATTTTTATATCATGAATATTTATATACGGACCATTTTAATTTCTGAGGTTAATAATTCCATGACAAGTTTCTTATGGAATATATATTTATGGATATATCCATTTGTGAGTAGTGGATGCATAATTATATAGCCCTACAATTTATTGGATAAAGAGTATATCTCGTGATATTAAAATTTTTATATAATACAGTTATAGATTATGGGTAGTGATTCCATATCCACTATGTTATGGGATAAGGGATATAAATACCCATACACTATGTTATGATGGTATTAAAAAAGATACATGATGTATGTTATGATTTTATAAACATTCATGTATGTCTCAATTCTATTTTATATCACCATGGATCATGATTTATGATTCCTGAATCATATACAATGGAATATATTTTTCTTTCGTGATGATATTTTTATAGCTAAATATTCATATTCCTTGATCTATGACTATATTATCATACTTTATAATCAAATATTACATTTTTTTTATATTTATCCTTTAATCATGTAATCCATACCATGTTGATGTTCTTTATATGATTTATTGAAATAATAAAGCCTTTATGACTCTTTGATATGTTTTACCTTATTGGGAGGTTGATATCTCCCATTTTATAATGTTTCTCATTTTATAGGGTAATGATGAATATTATTATGAATGATTTTTTAATGTAATCAATTATGATTGAATTTTGATGATGAAATATATAATATTATCTGAAATAATATTGATGTTTAGTTAATATCCAACTCAAATTATCCTATTGTTCTGAAAGAGCATTGTTATTTTGAGGTGATATTTATATCATGTTACATAATTTCATTATTGGTCAGAAATATTAGTTTTTATAATCTTACATGTATAGATATTATATTTTGATCACAATATTAGTAAATTTTATTTTTTGTTACTTATTTAACTACCCCAGGCCCATTATCTAAGAGCTAAAGTATATATTATTAAATTGGAAAAGATACAATGGGTCTAAACCTGAAGGAATGACTAGTTTAGTAGCCTTGATAAACTAGATAAATATATTATTCAAATATTACATTGTAAATATAAAATCAATATCATAAAATAATTATTTCATCATTGATATTGTTTATAATATTCTTTTTCATATCCTGGGAAAATAAAAAAAGGTATTGTAACACCTGGATATTTTTATGAAATATTTTTATTTAAATAATTTTTATTCTTCAATATCTTGTGTTGAACACATTCATGAGTTTAAACATACCATGAAACAACCTTAGTATAAAATTATCATTATATCCTAGTCATTATGTTATAGGGAATAATTATAACTAACTTATGTAAACGCATTGTGAATTCATTGGCTATCAATTATTTATGAAAAATATAAATCAATTAGATATTTGTATTATTGAGTGAACTATTTTTAGTACTGAAATTAATGAAATATATATGTGTTATATACTTAAAAAATATTTTTGATATTAATCTAATAGATATTTTAGTCATGTGGTATTAATAAACCCTATTTGATATATAAATTACTATTTTTTTGAAAAGATAATTTGTTTTAAATGGAGAACCCATTTAAAATTAATATTTTTACACATTAATAATTTTATATAAAAAAATAACCATGTTATTTTGATGTGGTATGTAAACTTTTTCATTGGTTTATTTTTGATATTTTTCTGATAACATTCATGTTTTGATGAATAGTAGAAATACATTGTATTTTAAGATAATTTCTTTAATTTGAAATATTTTATATGTTTAAATTATAATATTGAATGGTTTCAAAGTATAAATATAATATATTTTTATCATTCATTATAATTTATGTTGTTAGCATTAATTTTACATTGAATTCATATGTAATAATATTTTATGCTTTTGTAATGTTTTATCCTTTAAAAACACGTTCTGAGATTCTGACAATGGGAGTGATTTTCAATTAACTATTGACACTTATTTGTTTTAAATATTCGAAAATATACTCCATATTTGGAATCATTATGACCAAATTATGTTAATATGCCACTTTTATTTTTTTGGACATTATGAATTGTAAAATTCATAATTATTTTTATTACCATGGTTGAAGGTAAATTGAGTAAATTTAGGTTGGCATAATATTATAAAATTACCATAAAACATGTAAAAATCATATTGGATGACTATATTATACAATTAATATATTTTTTTATAAATTTTGTCACTTAATAGACACTTTACCATGAATATGATTAAATCAATGAGTGTGACAAAATTTCACACTTTATTTTTATATAAGTATATTAGTTTTAATATATGGACAACCCAGAGATAATATAGACAATTTATAGTATGTGGAAAGATAAATTATTTACCTAATTAATATTAATTTGTTTATAATTTTTAAAAATTATATAATTACCATTATGTATGATAGAATAGTTATGAAGAAATTATTTTATTAATAAAAATATCAAATAATTGATATTTAATTTTTTTTAAAAAATATAAATTGGATTAATTAATGCTATAAATAAAATTTATACGTCATTATGAAATTTTTGGAGAATGTTCAATGTTTTTATTTGATGTTAAATACACTGTGGATTTTATATAAATTCAATGAAATTAATAGAGTCAAAATTGACACTATTGATATTTTATAAAAATAAAATTTTATTAAATTACATAAAATCATAAAAATATTTCAAAATTTAAAAGTTCAAATTTTATGGTCTAAAATTTCAGAATATATCTATTCATGGTAAATTAAAACTATATAATTAAATATTTATAACCATTAAATAATTAGAATCTATTGTGACAATTAAAATAAAATTGATTTAATAAGGATAAATCAAAATGATAAGAATTTATAAAAAATTAAAAAAATTAAAAAATATAAATTTTATTTTTTGAAATTATTTAGGCCCATATTAATTTAGTATGATATTTAATCAACTTTAGATGCATTTGAATTTAAAAATTATTTTATATTTATTTAATATCTTTGGTATTTCCAAAGGTGCCCCTCCCCTCTCTTGTAAAAGAGACCCTCTCTTTATCTTTTAATAAAACTGATAAATCCCATTTTCTTATCTAAAAAATATCCATAAATTCTCTAAAAATCCCTCACTTTTTCCTATTAGACACACTTTGGTATGAAATCCTTTTTAAATAGGCCTTTTTTGAAAATAAAAAGGTGATACTCAAAAAAGAGGGAATTGTTTTATCACATCTTTCAAAATTATTTTCTTCCTCTTCTTATTTTATTTTCACAATAAATTAATGAATTTGGTATCTTATAAACTCTAATATTTTATTAATGTAATGGTACAACCTTATCCAATTTTTATACATTATATAAATTACAATATTTACATGTGTGCATAAGTATGGCTTACCATCTCTACGTCGTGATGTTATCTTTAATTAAACAATACATTATTTGGATGGGTATAATGATCGGTATAATTTATATAAATAATTAATATAACATGATAATTATTTTGTATAATTAATACACTGTCCAATTCGATACAACATAACCATCCAAGAGAATGATATAGTCACTCGTGCGTACGTACAACCTATCGTCTCCACGATGTGATGAGATTTATTTCCACATTAACAAATAATTTTTTTTTATAAAATTTATACGATGAGAAGAAATAATAGTTATGAATTTAATTTATTTTATACATAAATAATATACATCTTATACAAAATTAATATGACTTATATGGAAAATAGTAATGGGAAAATGAAGCAGTTAACACCCAAAATAATGGGAATATTGAGACACTATTAACCAAATGATATAATGGGATAATATATGATATCATAAATATGAATATGGTTTTGGTTCTGGTATAATTTAATATACTACGTCATCCTTTATATAGGAGGTTCATATACATACGATGAATATCAACCCTAAGGTATGGCATAATTTAATAATCTCAATATTATTGAAGATTGTTTATACATAAGTCATTATAGGGGTATATTTACAATCAACATCCATGATTCCTAAATATGTTTATTATTATTATTCTAAAAGTTTCTGAAGAAAATTTTATCAATTGGTAAATTTATATTAAATTCTTTGAAAGGAATATGTTGGCATTTTTCGATTTGTGGTATTTTTTGACTTTTCTGATAAAAGTATGAGGAGAATGTTTTTTTAACCTATACGACATTGATGTATTTTTACAACTCAATAATGTTTTATTTAAATTAGTCCATCTCTACATGACTTCATGTTTATTTTCAACTCAATACTATTATTTTAAAAAAAATTCAACGTCTTGAGATAAGAAAATGATTTCAAATAAAAAAGGATATTTTTATCAAGAATTAAATGTAAGTGTTTTATCAAAATTATTTTTCATATAAATGAAATAGAATTGTGTTTCAATGAAAATTATTATATTGAACTTATTGTTTTTATGATGAATTTATTTTTCTAAATTACATTTATTTTATATGTATTGTGATGGAATGACCTTTAAGAAACCCATTTTTTCATGGGTTATGCTATAATGAATATATTATGTTATTGTGGGATGTGTAAGAATGATTTCAATATAATATGGTTGGGGCCTATATCTCCCTCCAATGAATTGGGTATGATTTATAACTCATTAATTGGAAAATACTCTAAGGGCAAGTAAATTGGGTTCAGTAATACAGGGCTAGAACTATGAGTAAACCTGGTTCAGTAATGGAATTTGTCTGGTATTATTGTCTTGTCTATGAGCCTTGGGTGATATATAAATTATTTTCTATGATTATGTGTATTCCAACAAACATAATATCTTATGTTATGACTTATAGAATTAATTCAACTAATTTATATGTACTTTCATCCCATGAAATGATATCATTATAGTTCATATGTTGGATAAGTTTTTTAAATGTTATGTTTATATGACTTATTATTGTGATATGATTGATATTTCACAGGTATACCTTTACTAAGAATTTGAGCTCACCCATTCATATTTTTACTTACATAGGGTCTTGAATAAGGGTATTAAGTAGGCTATTTTAGAAAAAATTTGATAAATTAAGAAATAAGTTGGAGATAATGTTGATGTTTTGTAAACTAGTTGTTTATATTTACTAGTTTCTAAATAAAATATACCGATATGGTCCTATCATATCATTATTATATGTTTTAACGAATTTACTTAAATTTGGAATTAATATCAATGTGGGTAATGTATGAGTTTTTATAGTTGGTATTAAAAGAATGGTATAGATAACCTTTTGAAACATGAATGGGATAGTCTTAGTAGTAATCCTAAGTAATTTTCAAAATATAGGTAACAATCCTAGTGTTTTATAAATGGCCATGAATAACCTAGGATAAAACATAATGTGTCCTAAATTGAAATTTTATTATTGATTATGTTGTTTTTTATTATGATTATTTTTTCTCACATAATGCTTCTTGGTTTTAGTCAATGTCTAGAATTCGAAGGAACCACGTTAATAATGAATGTGATAGGAAATGAAATGATTTTCCCCCTGAGAAACAAAATTTAATTTGAGATTTAATGAAAAATATTTTAGTCATGCTCACATAACATTCTAAAAATATGAATCATGAAGGACATCCAAAAGATAAAAAAGAGGAAAAATTATATTGTGTCTTTCATTAGGTAGCATCCACCTTTATTCAATGGGTCTTCTAATACATTAGTTTCTAAATAATAGATCAGTACAACTAAAATAATTTTTTCAGTTATACATTGTTTTGAACATGATAAAGTCAACTTAGTAGTCTATCATTTGGATGGTGAAGCTGATCATTGTTATAATTTTATCAATAAATCGAATAAAAGAGATGAAATTGAGTCTAGGGAATGAGACATGTTCAAGAACTTATTTTTCAATAAGTAATTTCCTTGTATTCTTCAAACAAAGATGGATAATGAGTTCCTCAAACTTATGTAAAAGGATGATGAATAAATTGGTTCCTACAGAGAAAATTTTACAAGGAATTCTTGGTTTTCTTCTGGAATTATTATCCAATTTGATAGTAAAATTGAACAACACTTTAGTTTCTTAAAACAATATCTCCAAACGGATGTATCCATAAGGGAGATTAATATCAATGAGGAAATTGTTCGATGTGATCTCAATGTTGATATAATGATTGGAGTAACCCCTCATTCATATGGATTGGATAAGAAGTAAAAAATGGAATTCGAAGGAAAATATAAAGACCACAGTATAAATAATATGAGTTCTCTTTTATAGTTAATGTGTAGAAAGAACCAAGGAGGAAGTTTTATCAAAGGTACTAGTAAATTCGTTCATTGTTTAAATGAATTTCACCAGGTATCTGAATTCCAATGTGATGGAAGAAATTTCTACAGATGTGAACAAATAAAATGATATACAGAATGAACCTCACACACTTCATTTCTATATGTGCAAGGAAATGGGTAATTCTTCCAATAAATGCCCTAAACCAATGGTAATTGATGATGATAGACATCAAAAAACACTTTTGTCCTTATGATAAAGGAATTTCACATACAATCACTATTAGTGACATGGAGTACCATAATTAAGAGGTGAAAGGTACACATAATAACCACTATAATGTAGAAAATGTTTTATTTTATTTGGGATCCAACAAATATTTTATTTATAAAGAATTTTCTAAGGGTATCACTATATTTTCTCAAAAACTAGATGTTTTGTTAGTTGTGATGACTATAAAGAATACAATAGTTTCATAAAAAGTTTATAATTCTTCTACGGTTGTGGTTTGTGGGAGTGTGATTCCGGAAAATCAACTGATCCTTTCTATATAGGAATTTGATGTGATTATTTACATGGATTGGATTTCTCTATATAGAGATCATATGGACCGCCATGGAAGTAATTAACATTTCATATTCCAGATCAATCAATGATCGTCTATCGATGCGAGGATGAATATAACCCTACAAGAGAAATTTCATTAATATTATGGGTTTTTATTCCTATAAACGATGGTTATTTATCTCCAATGGTTCAGGAGAAACTGAGGATGAAGAATACACCCATCATATGGGAGTTTGATGATGTATTTCCAGAGGAGATTCAAGGTCTTCTGGCAAATCGTATGATGAGTTTTCAATAGAACTCATACTAGGTGTTATGCCTATTTGGAAGAAACCTTATATAATGTCCCTAATTGAGTTGTGTGAATTAAAGAATAAAATCTAATAGAATCATAATAATGGATTAATATTCCCTAGTTTACCACCTTGGGGAGAACATGTACTGTTTGTTATGAATAAAGAGGGACTAATGAGACTCTTCATGTATTATCGAGATCTTAACAAGGCCATTATCAAGAACACATATCCTCTTCCCTACATTGATGACTTATTCAATCAACTACACTGAGTTCAATACTTTTCCAATATTGATCTACATTATAGATATCATCAATTAAGGGTTAAAAAGAAGGATAGACCAGAGACGACATTTTGTACAAGGTATGGATACTATAAATTTATAGTGATGCATTATAGTCCTACTAATACCACCGCTATCTTCATGAATCTAGTGAATATAGACTTTAGAGAGATACCTTACTTGGTTTTTGGCATTATTTATAAATTATATCCATTTATATTCAAAGTGAAGGGAAGAACATGAATACCAAATCATAATTGTACTAAAGACCCTGAGAAAAGGGAAGATTTATGAAAAATTTACCATCTGTGAATTTTATCTTTAGAAAGTTTACTTTTTGGGTCATATAATATCAAGTGACGGGATATCTATGGATTTATCAAAAATAGAGGTTGTTGAAAGCTGGATAAGACCAAAAGAGTAAATGAGATCTAATGTTTTCTTTGTTTGGATGGATATTATCGACCTTTTGGAAATTATTTTTCAGGATTATCTAATCCACTCACAAATTTTATGGGGAATGGTTTTATGTTCCTATGGATGGATGAATGGGAAGAGAATTTCAAAGATCTAAAAATATGGTTATCCAGTGCACCCATTCTCACCCTACCATGAAGTGGATGAAGGTTTGTCATCTAAAGTGATCCATCTAATATGGTTTTTGTATTTTTTTCATGAAAAATTATATAGTGATAGATTATGCCTCATAGAAGTTGAATATCCATGAGAAAAATTTCCCAACTCATTATTTGGAGTTAGTTGCCGTAATATCTACACTATTGATATGAAGGAATTTTAATTATGGTGAAAGGTGTGATTTTATAATGATCATAAATATTTAAATCATACGCTAATATAAAATATGGTGAAAATTCTCCAACAAATATGTTAATAGTTAATTAAATATTATGACTACTTAATACATTACAACTGTGGGAATTAGAATCAGGTGGCAGATGCTTTGAGTTGACAAGACCATGCTATTATATCTTTGACGAGGATAGAAAAATAACCAATATTTATGGATTTTCAATGGATAGATCTTGAAATTTTAAAGGGGGGACATATTTTCGTTCTCAAATGAATGTTCATCCATATATACAAGTGAATATTAAGAAGGTGTAGAGGAAAGATATAGAGCTTCAAAATAACGTGAGAACTATTCCTAAATTCAACAAAAATTATGATGTAATAGTAAGGGTTAGGAACTGGTATTCTATTCCTCAGATACTATAATTTAATAAGGATACATTGGATGATGCTCATAGTTCATCATTCTCTATTCACCCTAGAAGCAGAAATATGTGTAGCGGCCTGAAAGAATATATTGGGTGGGATTACATGATTATAAAAGGATATTACCATCAATTCCCATATCATATCATATATGGGAAAACATCACTATGGACTTTGTGTTGGAAATCCTAAAATATCCAAAGGAAATAATGCTATCTGGGTTATAGTTGATCACCTTACTATGTTGGCACAATTCATTGCTATTATAGAGGATTTATCACTTGACCATATTTCCAGGTTATATGTAAATGAAATGGTAATATTACATTGATTACCACTTTCAATTATTAATGATCATAATACAAGGTTTAACCTGAAATTTTGGAGAAGTATTCAGTTTTTTCTGGATACAGATATAATTTTAAGCACTACCAATCATCATCATAATGATTGTCGGTTTAAGAGTATAATTCAAACTTTGGAAGACCAATTGAGATCATGATCTATGGATTTCAACGGTGGTTGGGATCAACACATACCATTGGTTGAATTTTCATACAACAATAGCTTTCAATATAGTATTCAGATGGATCCTTGGGAATATCTCTAAACAAAAAATCGTTGAACTCCAACATTTTGTGATGATGTTAGGGATATAAATCTACTAGGACCTAATTGTGTTGATGAAATTCAAGAAAATATTAGATCTATTCAAAATCATATGAGACCAGCTCAGATTTTACAAAAATGTTAAGTGGAAATCCAAAAAATACCTAGAGTTTGAAGTGGGAGATAATATGTTTTATGAATATCCCTATAAAACAGAGTAATGGGATTTGGAAAGAATGGAAAGTCGTTCCCAAAGTATATTGGTCATTTTGAAATTCTGGATCACATTGGGAACGTAGATTACTAATTGGTGATTCCACCAAATCTCTCTTAAGGACATGATGTGTTCCATGTGTCTATCCTGAGAAAGTAAATACCTGATCCTTCACATGTACTAAACTCAAATGGCATAGTATCGGATAAATATATTTCTTAAGAAGAACAAACAATATATATTCTATATCATTGCGAAAAAGTTCTATAAAATATAACCACTCATTTTTTCCATGTTTTCTAGTAGAAAAATCAATTTGATAAAAATAAATGGGAACATTATGATATAATAAGGGAGAGGTACCTCATATGTGATTTTTCATGTGGTGAATTTTTAGGGAGAAATTTAGTATATTGTGGTAAAATGTAACAACCATGTTTTTTTTGAAATATTTACATTAAATAATATTTTTTCATTATTACATTATGATAAATGTAATAGCATGTTTAACAAAATTGTAAACCACCCTTAGTATTAAATTTCTGTTATATCCTAGTTGTTAGGTTAGACGGAATAAGTATAACTAACTTATGAAAATACATTTTGAATTAATTAGCTATCAATTATTTAGGAAACATATAAATCAATTAGATATTAGTATTATTGATAAATTAAATCTTTTAATGAAATTAATGAGATATATATATGTTATATACTTAATAGAATATTTTTAATATTCATCTAATGGAAATTTTAGTCAGAGGGTATGAATAAAACCTATTTGATATATAAAAACCTATTTTTAAAAGGGTAATTTTATACATTTGAATGGAGGACCCCTTTAAAATTAAGATTTTGGGACATTAATAATTTTTATATGAAAAATATAAAATTTTATATTTAAGTGTTATATAAAATTTACTTTGGATATATTTTCATTATTTTTTCTGATTACTATTATGTTTTAATAAATATTAAAAACACACAAAATTTAAAATGGAAAAATATTGTTTAATTGAAATAATTTATTTAGATAAAATATAATATTTATTGGTTTAAATGTATCAATTGAATATATTTTTATCATAAAATATAATTTATGTCATTATAATTAATTCTACAATGGATTCATAGGTAAAAATATTTTTCTCTTATGCAATGTTTTAACTTTTTAAAACTCATTATCACATTCTTGAATAGATGATTGATTTTAAATTAACTACTGAAACATTTGTGTTTTGAATTTTTAAAAATGGACCCCTTATTTTATATAAGTTGGTCCAAAATATTTTAATAGGATACTTTTAGTTTTATTCAATATTAATAGTTACTTTGGTAATTATTTTTATTACCACGGCTAAAGGTAAATTAATTAAATTATATGTAAAAATAATATTAGAAAATTACTTTAACACAAGTCAAAATCGTATTATATGACTAAATTATACCCTTATAATTTATGTTTCAAAATTTGATCACTTAATGGCCTCTATTCCATTAATATGACAATTATTTTATAAAAATAAATGAGTGTGACAAAATATAACACTTTCTATTTATATTATAATATAATTTTAAATATATAAAAAAGAGATAATATCCACTATATATAGTATCATGAAAGATAAAATAACCACCTATGTCATAGAAATTTATTTATAATTTTTATAAATTAAATAATTACCATTAGGGATGACACAATAGTTACGCCGAAATGATTTTTTTTATTGAAATATCAAATAAATGATTTTAAAAA
The DNA here is from genome assembly GCA_963277665.1 of Viscum album. Taxonomy (NCBI): domain Eukaryota; kingdom Viridiplantae; phylum Streptophyta; class Magnoliopsida; order Santalales; family Viscaceae; genus Viscum; species Viscum album. The sequence goes on along the minus strand of OY728148.1, from coordinate 362,161,664 downwards.
TATTAAAATATATATAGTTTGAAATAATGATGGTTCTATATGATTTTTGTTATTTATTATTACATGTTTGGTTTATGTTATTTTTTTGATCAATTTTATCTACTCTGTGGATTTTATTTAAAATAAAACAAAGGAATAGTGTCTAAATTGACAATATTGGTATTTTATAAAAAAGATTATTAAATTATTTAAAAACATATAAATACTAAAACATTTTGATATGATAATTATATGTTCTAAAATATTAAAAAATATCAATTAATTTTCAATTTAAACCCTATAAGTAAATATTCATAACCATTAAATGTTACTAATTTCATACCACAATTAAAATTAAATAGATTAAAAAATGTTAAATTGAAATAATAACGTTTAAAATAAAATAAAAACATGTCAAAATTTTACTAGTATAGAGAATTTTTACTCGTCCTCATCTAATCTTACAAATAATCCACATTAGAGGGATTTTATTTTAAAAGATAATATACATTAATTTAATATATTTGGTATTTCTAAAGGTTCCCCTCCCCTCTATTATAAAATTGTACCTCTAGTTCCCTTTTAATCAAACCTATAATTACCCTTTTCTCGGCCAAACCCTACCAATTGTCTCTCACAACATCCCTCACTTAATCCTAGAGGCCAGACATTGGGTAAAACCAATCCTAAGGGGGCTTTTTGTGAAATCAAAAGGTGATATTTGAAAAAGAGGTAATTGTTTTATCACATATTACAAAAAAATTCCTACAATTCTAATGTTGTTTCCATACTAAATTAAAACAATCCAATATATTATACATGCTGAGATGTTACTATAGTTATGATACAACCTTATACATAGTTTTGTTGATCTCATGAATAAAAATATCACCATGCATTCGTAAGTATATCTTATCGTCTCCACAACGTGGAGTAATATGTTTCTCTACATTACATTATTTGGAAGATTATAATGATCGTAATAATAGATGGAAATAATGAATATAAAATTGTTGTTATTTGGTATAATTAATATACAATCCAATTCCATACCATATAACCATGAAAGGGAGTAATATTGTCGCTCATCCGTACGTGGGACTTCTGGATAATCGGTATATTCTGATCTGTTTTACCTCAAGGATGATATCATCAAATCATGCTCTAGCACTCCATATAGCATCAACAGTTTCATATTTTATCTTCTTCTTTGGCCCTTCAATTTTCATATCAAGTGTGATCACCCCTCAAAGGCGACCTGCGTATGTCTTCCCAACCATCCTCTACTGTTCCAAAATCCCCTTATTCTTCGTGTGACAAAGAATCTAATAGGAAGATGCATGTGTTCAGATATCCGCATAGTGGACCTTTTTCATCCCATGAATCCGCACATTTTTTTTGAAATGTAAGTTTCGAGGATGTAGTTTGAATATGTGTGGATCATAGTGGGTGTGGAGTACCGCTGCAAACAACACGTGGTTTATGAAACCCTGACAAATTTTTGATGTAAATGAAAGAGGTTGGGACATTCAATGGTGTATTATCGTAGGAGTGCTTGGATTAGAATTTTTTATATAGGATATCGTGGTGGAACAGTGGTCGAGGAACTTCAAGAGGCTTAGGAGCAGAGGCCTACTAGGTTGGAAGATCGACAAAGTGGAAGTCGACCCCTAGTTCTCTATGGGTTTAAAATGGGCCAATTGAGACTTAAACTAGTCAGACACCTCGATCATGTTCAACATTGAATATGTTCTGGTTGATTCAGGAGTGTCTTATAGTTTCAAGTTTGTTTAATAGGCTGAGACATGATTTGATTGAGATAGCCTATTACGACACTCTACGTCAAAAGGAAAGTGTGTGGGAGGAAGACTTGTTTCAACAGGTTGCGGCATGTGAGGGGAATGTAATGTATGGCAGTAAAATTTTCATGGAATGGAAAGAGGTATGTGAGGTGAAGGTTCATGGGGAGGAGTCTAGATCATGTCTTAGTGGATTTTGGAAGGGAAGCGTGGGATGAATTTAGATGTGGCACATCAAAATAGTGCTGAAAATTAGTGGGACTTGAGTTGAGGGTCCGAGCATCACTCCCATTGAGAAATATATTTGAAGGACTATTAGAGGACGGTTTAAGATTAGTCTATTTTCAAAATAATACAGTTATAGGATGCATGAATCAGAACAGTAGAGAGGAGCACAACCATTCAGCTGGTGAAAACGCATGTCTGAGGAAATATAGAAGCAATATGATAAGGAAGGGGAGGAAGGACTATTCCTCACTAACTCCCCCTTAGAAACTATTTCAACTATGATGGAAAAATACATAAATGATATCATTGAGGATGTGAGACATAAATGACCAGGGGATCAAGAGGGTTAATGCTTGGAACCTTTCATAAGTTATGTGGAAAAAGTGGATGAACTGGTCTTACTACTTAATGCCTCTTAGGAGGAGGCACCAAAAATGATTTGTATGACCATACGAGTGACACATAATGAGGATAAATATTATTGGATTGAAACAAATACCTTATTCTAGTTGGGGGATTCAATAGATGGATGATTATCATTGAGTAGTACATCCAGTTTTGTGACCAGCTGTCCTAAGAGTTTGAAAATCTGAAAATGGTTGCTCTAAATATTGAGGTAACTGATATTGTAACACACTGAGATTCTATGAAAAATATTCTTTTAATTTCATTTATTTCTTCTGTTGTACGCTACACCAAAATTATCTTGTGCTATAGGAAACACCGTATTAGATTATATTATACACAGATACAATTCTTTGGCATGTGTTTCATGCAAGAGCATCCTTCCTCAATAGCGTGTGTTGTACAACATACTGATTTTCACTAAACTATGATATATTGTTATAATATTTTTATGAACTAGCCTTTATGAATATTAGTAACTAAAATTTGAATTTTATGACATTATAATTCATCTTACACATTTTATAGAACATGGTATGAGAACAAAATAAATTTTTCGAGTAAAATAAGTATTTTTTAAAAAAATACACTTTTGCCTCCTTTTGATGGTGCACCCACATTAAATTTAGTTTTTTACATTTGTATAAGATCAATTTGAAAAATAAAATTCATCATTTAAATCAGGATATAAAAATTTACTTTGGATAAATTCTTGATTTTTTTATGATAAGTTTCTTAATTTGATGAATAATAAAAATAAGCTAAATTTTAATTAAAACAACTTTTTTCATCGAGATAATTTATATGGTTAAATTATAATATTGCATGTTTTTAAATTATAAATAGAATATATTTTTACCATTCATATAATTTCACTCACTATTATTAATTTTACACTGAATTCATAAGTAAAAACATTTCAATATTTTGCAAAGTTTTAACATTTAAAACCCATTTTCTCAACAGCAGGATTAGATATAAATTAAATACTGCTACTTTTGTGTTTTTAATTTGGAAAAATGGATTCCATATTTGGAATCATTATTCCCAAATTATGTTAATAAGCTACTTTTTATTTTAGGCATTATGAATAGTAACTACCGTAAATTTTATTTACCATAGTTAAAGGTAAATCTGGTAATTAAGGGTAAATATAATATTATAAAATTACACTAACACATGTCTTAATATAATTGGATGATTATAGTTTGACCTAAATTATACTCGTGCGTAAATGGAATCTAATGTAACCCACTTTTATTTGATTAAGCCCTTTTATTTAATTTTTTTAAAAGAAAGTGAAATATGTCTCCCTCAAACATTAATAATTAGATTATTTTAAATATAATGTAATAACAAATATAAATTTGATTATAAATACTAATTTTAAATATAAAATATTTTTCTTTATCACGGATTTTTTTTTAATTTTTATGATATATTTAATTACCTTAATAGCTTATACATTAATGATGTTGAAATTATTTATTTAGTGAAAAATCAATAATATTGTATTTATTAAAATAACAATACCTATCCAAAGGACTAGAAACATGACCTAACATTATTAGTCGAGAATATATATACCCTAAGAATAAAAGGGTAGATATTTGGACCACTTTAATCCTTATAAAATTGATTTAGGAATTTATATTATTTTATTTTAAATGATGTCAAAGATGACACCTTAATAATTTTATAAATATAATAATGTAAATGTTGTGATTTTAAGATGATAAATTGTTGTAAAAATATTAATATTAAAGGTATTATATTTATATTCATCATTGGATTTTAATTTAATTTTTTGTGAAACAAATAAGTATATTAAATAACTATACAAAAATGTTTTAGTAGTTATTTTATTAAGTGATATACCAAATAGATGGTTTTAAACATTTAATAATAATAATAAATGAAAAAATTAATGTTCCCCATTAATATTTTATATGAATATGACATGTTCAGAATCTATTATAAATTTTGGTTTGAATATATCTCTTGTGTGGTATATATTTAAATTCAAATAATGAATAGTGTCAAAATTGGAAGTATTGATATTTTATAAAAAAAAGATATTATTAAATTATTTAAAAAGAACAAAAATATTAAAGAACTACAAATTGAAAATTATATGGTCGAAAAGTTTATAAAGTATCCAATTATGGGAAATTGAAAACATTTAAGTATGTATTAACAAATATTTAGAATTTAGAATTTTATTACCAAAAATAAAATTAAATAGATTAAATCATGATAAATCAAGTTGATGTGGTTTAAAATAAACATAAAACATGTCTAAATTTTATTTGTTGATGATATTACAACCCTATATCATCTCATATTCTAATGGAGTCATTTTAGGTGGTTTTTAATTGGGGTTTAATTTTATTATTAAATAATATTTTTCAGGTTTCCAAAAGTGCCCCTCTCTTCTACTAAGTAAGGGCACCTCCTTCCCTCTCTTCTTCACTCAATTTTCAGCCTTCATGATCATAAAACCCATGAAAATTTATATTCTAACCCTATATAGTAATATTAAAGAGGTTCTGGTCTTCTCAATAGACCAACTCTAGTGCCATAAGAGGAATCTTACAATAGGTGCGTCGAAGTAGAGATAATCTCTTCTACTGAATAAGTCATGTTTCTTTCATCTTAAACATATTCTTATTTAGTTGTTTCATTATAAAGTAATAGCATCAGTATCAATAATAGACTTATATGTTATTATAAATATGAAACAACCCCATTTCACCTTTTTTCCATCTTATGGAAAACAAAATCACCGCGAATGCGTACGTACGGAATACCATCTCCACGCAGTGGTGTAATCTGTTTTTCCACCACCACCTTACTTGGATGGGTATAATGGTGTAAATAATAACTGTATATGGTTATTATAACATCATACTGATTCTGGGATATTATATCATCCACTCTAATTTCATTCAATTATTATGGGAATGATATCATCGGTCGTGCGTGCGTACGGATTACCGTCTCCACGACGTGATGAGATTCATTCTTCATGTTATCCATTCAAGAATGATTATAAAGAATATATAATTAATAATAATGGTATATATAACATAACAATGCTACAATATTTATGTATATATATATATATGTGTGTGTCACTTCCTTACTTTGATTCGAGTCAATAGGGAAAGGAAAACAATGTTCATGCGTACGTACGTCATACTTTCTCCATGAATGGTGTGTTTCATTTCATTTATCTTTCTATTATATGTATATATATATATACTGAATATATATGATATATAAATAATTTTTTACATTCTGGATGTAAGTAAATCATGATATAAGTAATAATAATATCAAGAACAACATGTCCAAACACGTATGATAAACAAAACGATTTTACCAAAAACACTGCTTTAACATGGAATTGATAAAAGAACGGGTAATATAAAGTCATAAGTGAATCATATATGATATCGTAAATATTATTATGGTTCTGTTACAAGTTAATAATATGTTTAAACCCACTATAAAAGAGTATTGGACACGTACGGATGTAACACCCGAGACTTTTATGTTATATAAATCATCAAAGGAATCTTTCACATTCTTGGCTTGGTTTACACGAAATCACGACCTTCCTCGATAGCTTGCGTCGTACGCAATACCGAGTTTCACTAAACAACAATATGATATTAAAATATTATAAAAAACTAGCCGTTATAAATAGTAATAACAACTTCTTGAAATTTTATAAATTTTATTTTTCAAAATGGACTTAATTTTTGGATTCGGAATATCGAAATTAGCCTAGGGTGAATGTTTGGTATTTTTCTGAAAACTTTCAATTTTTGATGAATAGTAAAACCACTAAGTGGTAGTTAAAAAACTGAATTTTTCATAAAACATAATTTTATTGCTTCTGTGAGTGGAATTTCAAAAATCCGAGAGACACGGTTGATGTCAGTAAATAAAATGTTGTTCAATGAGATGAAAATATTTTTTGTGAATAGTAACTTTTTTACTTTTATTTACCACGGTTAAAAGTAAATAGGGTGGTTAAGGGTTAAAATGATATTATTATTATCCTAAAACATGTCCTAATTCTATTGGATATGTCTTATTCGACCAAAAACAACCTTAGGAATAAAATATGACCATTTAGGCCCACTTGGATTAGATTAGGACATTTATTATTAATTTATTTAAAGAAGGGTTAAAATAGTTAAAATCAAAGATTAATAAGAAAATCATTTTTAATATAGGTTTATACATAATAAAAAATCCACTATAAATATTCATTGGAAATATAAAAATATTTCCTACATAATTATATTTTAATTGTAATTTTTAGAATTTAAATAAGTTAATTTATTTATGACGCAAAGATGATGCAGTATTTATCTTATTAATGAAATATTGACATAATTGATGTTATAAATACCCAAGTGAATGTAATTTGAGACTTTTTATGAATTCCAATAATTTTATAGGTTAGTATGACATGTTAGTATTTATTTCATTATCTTATTTAGAACTAATCATTCTGTTATGATTTTCACAAAAATCAACTACAAAATAGTGTCAAAATTGACATAAAATAGTTTTTAAAACAAATTTTATATTATTAATTGTTATTTTATTCTTAAAAATCTAACATTCTGGAAAATGACTTAGATAAGGTTATATATATTAATAATAAACAACTTGGGGTTCGTTTGGCTTCTTATAATAAGTTTATTAACCTTATAGTATAAGAACACAAGAAGACACGGTAAAAGTACAATCATTTAACTTAATGTTAAATCAAAATGATAAGGTTACAATAGAAACCTAAACTTGTCTAAATTATATTGGATGAGATGATTTCGACCCATACCCACCTTATCTTCGAAATAAATCAATTTGGAGCTATTTATAACGTAGATTGACTTTATAATAAAATAATATTTTTAGTTTTTCCAAAGGAGCCCCTCTCCTCTCTTATAAAAGGGCACCTCCTGCCCCTCTTCTTCACACCACTTTGAGCCATAAAGCTCGGCCAAACCCTGACAATTTCTCCTCTCCACTTCCCTAGAAACATCTTAGAGTTCCTGGTCTTCTTCAAATACAAATTTTAGTGCCCTAAAAAGAGATACTCAAAGAGGCGTTTCAAAGAAGAGGTAATGTTTGTTACCAATTCTTTCAACTTTATTTCTTCTTCCCCAAATTCTTCTTTAGTTGTATCATTATGAAGTAATAACATCAGTATCACTAATATATTGATATGTTATTATATGTATGAAACAACCCTATTTCACCATCTATCCATCCTACGGAAAATGAAATCACCGTGCGTGCATACGTATGGAATACCGTCTACACGCCATAGTGTAATCTATTTTCATCACCACCTTACTTGGATGGGTATAATGGTGTGAAGAATGTATATATATTATTATTTTAAAGTGATATTGATTCTGAAATATTATAAATACACTCCAATACAATTCCACGATCATAGGAACGATATCATCACTCGTGCGTATATACGGAATACCGTCTCCACGATGTGATGCAACTCATTCTACGTGATCTTCATTGCATAATGATTATATAAATGAATTGAATGAATGAATATGATATATATTACACTAATAAAATTATGAAAATGAGGTATCTATAACCTAAAATGAAAAATAATAATTTATTCGACAAAACACGCATAAGAACAAAAAGTAATAAACACCCGAATAACAAGTAGTAATGAAATACTACAAATAAGAAGCTAAGAATATGACCATATATGACATCATAAAAAAATTTATGATTCTGGAATGAGTCAATAACATTATTTAAATCATTATACGGGAGTTTCATACACTTACGAAGCAAATCAGATCAAAGGTAAGGGAAATATCGCAATCTCATTTTTATCCGAGATTGTTTATACTATAAAATTTACTGGGCTGTATTTTATCATCCACATCCAATTTTACCCTTAAGATAGTTTTAGTAAAATATATGAAAGGAATCTTTTGTCGATTTTCATACGATGTACTTTTTGACTTTTCCGACAAAAGTTCAAGAAGAATGTTTTTTTAACTTATATGTCATGAATGGATTTTTAATAAAATATTTCCAAGAATCATCCTTTACACGTTTTCAAGTTTATTTTTAATCAACAATTTTTATTTTAGAATTTTATGACATGTTAACAAAGGAACGGTGTTTTTGAAGTAGAAAGGATATTTTCCTCAAGAATGGAGTTCATGTGTTTTATCAAAATTATTTTCCATCTAAGATAATAAAGGGTTCTATTTCTATCCCTATTATTACATTGATTTTATTATGTTGTGATGGAATAATTTTTATGAATTCCTTTATCTTATATGAATTGTTTTATGATTTCCATTTTTATTACATGGGTTATGCTATGATGTATGGTGTATGACTTTGTGGTACACATAAGAATGGTATCATTATGAGATATGTGGGACCTATATCTCCCTCCAATGAATTGGGTAAAGATTTTATATCTCATGAGATAGACATGGATGGAACGGCAGGTTGAACTAGTTTAGTGAAACAGGACTGAAACGAGGAGTGAACTCGGTTCAGAAATGGACATTGTCCACTAAGATAGTCTTGGAAATAAGCCTTGAATAATAAGAAATGATTCTCTATGATTATGTGTGTATGACACAAAGTTTCATGTTTTATGTTATGATTATTGTGATTACATTTCACTAATATGATTTATCCCATGTTATGAAATTATGATTTCTTTTGCAGGTTAAGATTTCCAAAAGTTATGTTCTTATGTATATGATGTGATTGATATTTCATTGGTTTACCCTTACTGAGAATTTGAGCTCACCCTTTTGTATGTTTTCTTTCCCTAGGCCAGGATGAAGGTTATTAAGTAAGATATGCCAAAAGGGACTATAGATATGAAGAAATAAATGGGAGACAGTGTAGATGCTTTATGAACCAGTTGTTTATGTTTCACTGTTTCTAAAGACACTATACCTATACGGTCCTTTCAAGGTTTTTCTATATGTTGTAATAAGTGTGATTCAATTCTGAAGTAATAACAATGTATGTAAAGTATGGGTCATTATATTTGGTATCAGAGGAAATGTATAGTCAACATTTGGAAACAAGGATGTGAAATCCATAGAAAGAACCCTAAGGATAAGTCTAATAATAGAAAACAATCTTAGCGTTTTAGAAATGTCCATGAATAACCTAGGATAGGACCTTAAGTGTGAAATTTTATTCTTCATTATGTGGTTTTCCTATTATAATTAGGGTTGCTCACACTATTCTTCTTGGTTTTAGTCAATGGCTGGAACCCGAAGGAACCGTGTTAATGCAGAATGTGACGGGAAATGCAATGATTGTCCCCCTGAGCAACCAAACGTTATGAGAGATGGAATGAAAAATCATGTAGCCATGATCACACAACTTTCTCAAGCTATGAATCATGCAGGACTTCCAAACGAGCAAAGGAAGGAGAAACATTCTGTAGAATCCTTCATGAGACAGCGTCCACCTTCATTTTGCGGGTCTACTGATCCATTAGTTTTTGAACAATGGATTAGTACTACTGAAAAGATATTTTCAGTTCTTCAATGTTCTGCACGTGATAAAGTTATCTTAGCAGTGTATCGTTTGGAAGGTGATGCTGATCAATGGTGGAATCTTATTAAGAATATGAGGCAAAGGGATGAAATTAAGTCCATGGAATGGGATGAGTTCAAGAACATATTTTTCAATAAGTACTTCCCTAATATTCTCCAATGAAAGATGGAGAATGAGTTTCTTGAACTAAAGAAAAAGGATGATGAATCTGTTGGTACCTATGAAGAAAATTTTACAAGACTTGCAAGGTACGCTTATGGTATTATTATCCAACTTGAGAGTAAGATCGATCGATTCTTAGTGGCTTAAAACCAAGTCTTCGAAGGGAGTTTTCCATAAGGGACTTCAATAGCTACGATGAAATCGTTTGATGTTCTCTCAAAGTTGAGATGGAGAATGGAGTAACCCATCAGTCATATGGGTCTGATAAGAAGAGAAAAATGGAATTCAAAGGAAAATCTAAAGAGCACACTGAAAAGAAGATGAGCTTTCCCTTAAGCTCAAAGTGTGGAAAGAAACATGGAGGGAGTTGTCTTAAAGGGACAAGTAAATGTTTCAAATGTGGAAAGGAAGGTCATAGGGCTTTTGAATGCTGCAATGATGGGAGGAATATGTCTAATGAATCAAACAAAGGAAGGGATACACAGAATGAACCGACTACACTTCAATGTTTCAAGTGCAAGGAGATGAGGCATTATGCCAATCAACACCCAAATCCAAGGGTTGATGATGATGGTCGACGTCAACAAACTCTTAAGGCTAAAGACAAAGGAAAGTCACATGCAATTTCTATCAGCGATGTGGAGTACAATAACGATGTGGTGAAAGGTACACTTACCATCCAATATAAAGTAGCAATTGTTTTATTTGATTCTAGATCCACCCACTCCTTTATTTCTGAATAAGTTTCTATGGATATCACCATATTACCTCAACCACTAGATGTTGAGTTAGCTATGACAACCCCTAATGGCACAAAAGTCGCATCAAAAGTTAATAATTTTTCTCCGATTGATGTTTGTGGTAAAGTGCTTCCTGTAAATCTTGTGATCCTTCCTATAGTGGAATTTGATGTGATTCTTGGCATGGATTGGCTTTCATTATATGGAGCTCATATCAATTTCCAAATAAGGGAAGTCACATTTCGTATTCTGGATCAATCTATGATCGTCTATAAATGCAAGGATGAACATAACCTTCTAGTAGAAAATTCATCCATCTTATGGGTCTTGATTCATATAAATTAAGGTTATTTATCTCATTTGGTTGGTGAGAAAATCACTATTAAGAATATTCCCATTGTACGGGAGTTTGACGAGGTCTTTTTGGAGGAATTACTAGGTCATCCACCAAATCGTGAAGTTGAGTTTTCAAAAGAACTTGTACCGGGTGCTTTGCCTATTTCAACGACACTTTATAGAATGGCCCCAATTGAGTTGCAGGAATTGAAGAATCAACTCCAAGAAAATCTTGATAAGGGATTCATACACCCTAGTGCGTCACCATTGGGAGCACCTGTTTTGTTTGTTATGAAGAAAGATGGATCAATAAGACTCTGCATTGATTATCGAGAACATAACAAGATCAGTATAAAGAACAAATATCCTCTCCCATGCATTAATGACTTATTTGACCAACTACGAGGAGCTCAATACTTTTCCAAGATTGATCTTCGTTCAGGGTATCATCAATTAAGGGTCAAAAGGGAGGATATACCAAAGACAACTTTCCGTACAATGTATGGACACTATGAATTTATAGTGATGCCATTTAGTCTTACTAATACCCTTGCTATCTACTAGGATTTGATGAATAGAGTCTTTAGAGACTATCTTGGTCAGTTTGTGGTAGTCTTTATAGATGATATTCTGGTATATTCAAAGAGCATGGAAGAACTTAAGGATCACTTGAGAATTATATTGAAGACCCTAAGAAAGGAGAAGATTTATGCCAAATTTACCAAGTGTGAATTTTGGCTTCAAAAAGTTGCATTTTTGGGTCACATAATCTCAAAAAAGGGGATATATGTGGATCCAGTAAAAATAATGGTTATCGAAAGATGGTCGAGACCAACACCAGTAACTGAGATCTGAATTTTTCTTGGTTTGGCAGGATATTATCATCGTTTTGTGAAATATTTTTCATGATTATCTAATCCACACATCAGGTTGACTCGAAAAAGAGTTAAGTTTGTTTGGATGGAAGAATGTGAAGAGAATTTCAGGGAGTTGAAAATAATGTTATCCAGTGCACCTGTGCTCACCCTTCCTGGTAGTGGATAAACGTTTTTGATCTACAGTGATGCATCCAAGAAGGGATTGGGGTGTGTTCTTATGCAAAATGTTATGGTGATAGCTTATGCCTCACGACAATTGAAAATACATGAGAAAAATTACCCAACTCATTATTTGGAGTTAGCTGTGGTAATATTTTCATTAAAAATTTGGGGGCATTATCTTTATGGAGAAAGGTGTGACATTTATACTGATCATAAAATTTTATAGTATATTTTCACACAAAAGGATCTGAATATGCGCCAAAGAAGATGGTTGGAGATGATTAATGATTACGACTGCTCAATCCATTACCACCCTGGGAAATTAAACAAGGTGGCAGATGCATTAAGTCAACAAGACCATTACAGTTTATCCATGATGAGGATCACAAAAGATCCAATATTTATGGATTTACAATGGATGGATCTTGGAATTATAATGGAAGGGGAAAAATCTTATCTTTCTCAAATGATTGTTCAACCATCTATACATGTGATGATTAAAGAGGCATAAAAAGAAGATGTCATGTTACAAAAGAAGGTGAGAAATGTTCCTGAATTCAACCTTGATTTTGATGGGATAATAAAGTTTAGGAATCGGGTTTGTGTTCCTCCCATCCCGGAATTAAAGAAGGAGCTGCTGGATGAGGCTCATAGTTCTTAATTCTCTATTCATCCTGGAAGCATGAAGATGTATAGGGACTAGAAAGAGTACTTCTGGTGGGATGGCATGAAAAGAGATGTTGCTGAATATGTCTCTCGATGCTTGGTTTGTCAGCAAGTTAAAGCTGAGAGACAGAACTCTAAAGGGATGTTACAACCATTACCCATACCCGAATGCAAATGGGAAAACATCACTATGGACTTTTTCACAGGACTTCCTAAAACATCCAAATGCAATAATGCTATCTGGGTCATAGTTGATCGTCTTACAAAGTATGCACACTTCATTTCTATTAGAGAGGATTTCTCTCTCGATCAGCATGTCAGGATATATGTAATGGAAGTGGTAAGATTGCATGGAGTACCACTTTCTGTTATATCTAATTGAGATCTAAGGTTTACCTCAAAGTTCTGGCGAAGTCTTTTGCATACTCTAGATACAGAGTTGAGTTTCAGCACTTCTTATCATACTCAGACAGATGGTCAGTCTGAGAGAACAATTCAAACTCTATAAGATATGTTGAGAGCTTTCTCTATGGATTTCAAAGGTGGTTGGGATCAACACCTACCTTTGGTGGAATTTTCTTATAATAATAGCTTTCACTCCAGTATTCAGATGGCTCCTTATGAAGCTCTCTATGGAAAGAAATGTAGGACTCCAACTTGTTGGGATGAAGTTGGGGAAAGAAATCTATTAGGACCTGATCTCATTGATGAAATGGCAGAAAAGGACAGATATATTCAACAACACATAATAGCAGCTCAGAGTCGACAGAAATGTTATGCCGACAACCTAAAAAAAGACCTAGAGTTTGAAATGGTTGATAAAGTGTTCTTACGAATTTATCCCAGGAAGAGGGTCATGAGATCTGGAAAGAAGGGGATGTTGAGCCCAAGATATATCGGTCCTTTCGAAATACTGGATCTTGTTGGGAAGGTAGCTTACCGATTGGTGCTTCCACCGAATCTCTCTCAAGTTCACGATGTGTTCCATGTATCTCTCCTGAGAAAGTACATACCTGATCCTTCACATGTACTCTGCTCAGAAGTTGTACCACTGGAGTAAGATCATTCTTATGAAGAACAGCCAATAGAGATTCGGGATCGTAGCGAAAAAGTCCTACGAAACAAGACCACTCAATTGGTGAAAGTTTTATGGAGGAACCACCAATTAGAAGAATCTACATGGGAGCTTGAGGATATGATGAGGGAGAGGTATCCTCATCTGTTTGTTACAAAGTGACGGATTTCGAGGGAAAAATTCATTTTAAGGGGGGTAGAATCTTACACCCGAGACTTTTATGTTATAGAAATCTTCAAAGGAATCTTTCACTTTTTTGGCTTGCTTTACACGAAATCACGACCTTCCTTGATAGCTTGCGTCGTACGCAATACCGAGTTTCACTAAACAATAATATGCTATTAATATATTATTAAAACTAGCCGTTATGAATAGTAATAACAACTTTTTAAAATTTTATAAATTTTATTTTTCAAAATGGATTTCATTTTCGGATTCGGAATATCAAAATTAGCCTAGGGTGAAATTTTGGTATTTTTTTGAAAACATTCAATTTTTGATGAATAGTGAAACCACTAAGTGGTAGTTAAAAAAAACTGAATTTTTCATAAAACATAATTTTACCTCTTATATGAGTGGAATTTCAAAAATATTAGAGATGCAGTGGATGTCAGTATGAAAAATGTGGTTCAATGAGATGAAAATAAATTCTGGTGAATAGTAACTTTTTGCTTTTATTTACCACAATTAAAAGTAAATATGGTAGTTAAGGGTAAAATTGATATTATTATTACCTTAACACATGTCCTAATTCTATTCGATAAGTGTAATTTGACCAAAAACAACATTATAAAAAAAATATGACCATTTAGGACCACTTGGATTAGATTAGGACATTTATTATTAATTTATTTAAAGAAGGGTTAAAATAGTTAAAATCAAAGTTTAATAAGAAAATCATTTTTAATATGGGGTTATACATAAGATAAAATGGGCTATAAATATTAATTAAAAATATAAAAGGATTTCCTACATATTTATATTTTAATTGTAATTTTTAGAATTAAATAATTTAATTTATTTATGACGCAATAATGATGCAGTAATTATCTTATTAATGAAATATTGACATAAGTGATGTTATAAATAACCAAATAAATGTAATTTTATACTTTTTATGAATTCCAATAATTTTTTAGGTTAATAGGTCATGTTAGTATTGATTTAATTAACTTATTTCGAACTAAACATTCTGTTATGATTTTCTCAAAAATCAACTACTAAATAGTGTCAAAATTGACATAAAATAGTTTTTAAAACAAATATTATATTATTAATTGTTATTTTATTCATAAAAAACTAACGTTCAGCCAAATGACTTAGATATGATTATATATATTAATAATAAACAACTTGGGGTTCGTTTGGCTTGTTATTGTATGTTTATTAACCTTATAGTATAAGAACACAAGAAGACACGGTAAAAGTAAAATTATTTAACTTAATGATAAATCTAAATGATAAGGTTAAAATAGGAACCTAAACTTGTCTAAATTCTATTGGATTAGAGTATTTCGACCCATCCCTACCTTAGCATCAAAATAAATCAATTTGGAGCTATTTAAAACTGGACTTGACTTTATAATAAAATAATATTTTTAATTTTCCCAAAGGAGTCCCTCTCCTACCTTATAAAAGGGCACCTCCTCCCCCTCTTCCTCACACCAGTTTGAGACTTCAAGCTCGGCCAACCCCTGCCAATTTCTCCTCTACACTTCTTTAGAAACATCCTATAGGTCCTGGTCTTCTTCAAAGACCAATTTTAGTGCCCTAAAAGGAGAACTCAAAGAGGTGTTTCAAAGAAGAGGTAATGTCCGTTACCAATTCTTTCAACTTTATTTCTTCTTCCACTTCTTCTTCTTTAGTTTCTTCATTATGAAGTAATAACATCAGTATTATTCATATAATCATGTGTAATTATAATTATGAAACAATTATATTTCACCATCTATCCATCCTACGGAAAATGAAATCACCGTGCGTGTGTACGTACGGAATATTGTCTCCACGTCGTGTTGTAATCTATTTTCCACCACCACCTTACATGGATGAGTATAATGGTGTAAAGAATGAATATATTTGATTATTATAAAGCGATATTTATTCTGAAATAGTATACATACACTCCAATAAAATTCCACGATCATAGGAACGATATCATCACTCGTGCGTATGTACGGAATGCCGTCTCCACGATGTGATACGACTCGTTCTACATGATCTTCATTGCATAATGATTTTATAAATGAATTGAATGAATTAATATGATATATATTACACTAATACCATTATGGAAATGAGGTATCTATAACTTTAAAAGAAGAATAAGAATTTATTGGACAAAACAGACATAAGAACAAAAAGTAATAAACACTCGAATAACAAGTAGTAATGAAATATTACTAATAAGAAGCTAAGAATACGACCATATATGATATCATAAAAATAAGTATGATTCTGGAAAATGTCATAATATTATTTAAATCATTATACAGGAGGTTCGGACACTTACGAAGCAAATTAGACCTAAGTTAAGGGAAATATCACAATCTCATTTTTATCCGAGATTGTTTATACTTTGAAATTTACTGGGGTGTATTCTATCATCCACATCCATGTTTCCTCAATATGTAATATTATTTCCATCCAGCTACAATTTTCGAAATCCAATTTTACCCGTCGGTGAGTTTTAGTAAAAGATATGAAAGGAATCTTTTGTCGATTATCGCACGAGGTACTTTTTGACTTTTTCGACAAAAGTATGAGAAGAATGATTTTTTTAACATATACGTCATGAATGGATTTCTAAAACAATATTTCCAAGAATATTCCATTACAAGTTTTCAAGTTTATTTTTAATCAACTTCTTTTATTATATAATTTTATGACATGTTAAGAAAGGAAAATTGTTTTTGAAGTATAAAGGATATTTTCCTTAAGAATGGAGTTCAAGTGTTTTATCAAAATTATTTTCCATCTAAGATAATAAAGGGTTCTATTTCTATCTCTATTATTACATTGATTTGATGATGTTCTGATGGAATTATTTTTATGAATTCCTTTATCTTATATGAATTGTTTTATGATTCCCATTTTTATTATGTGGGTTATGCTATGATGTATGGTTTATGATTTTGTGGCGCACATAAGAATGGTATCATTATGAGATGGGTGGGACCTATATCTCCCTCCAATGAATTGGGTAATTATTTTATATCTCATGAGATAGACATGGTTGGAAATGTAGGTTAAACCGGTTCAATGAAATAGGACTAAAACGAGGAGTGAACTCGGTTCAGAAATGGACTTTGTCCACTAAGATAGTCTTGGCAATGAGCCTTGACTAATAAGAAATGATTCTCTATGATTATGTGTGTATGCCACAATGTTTCATGTTTTAAGATATGATTATTGGGATTAGATTTCACTAATATTATTTATCCCATGTTATGAAATTATGATTTCTTTTTCAGGTTAAGATTTCTAAAAGTTATGTTCTTATGTATATGATGTGATAAATATTTATTTTGTTTACCCTTACTGAGAATTTGAGATCACAATTTTGTATGTTTTGTTTCCCCAGGTCAAGAAGAAGGTTATTAAGTAACATATTCCAAAAGGGACTATAGATATGATGAAATAAATTGGAGACAGTGTAGATACTTTATGACCAATTGTTTATGTTTCACAGTTTCTAAAGACAGTATACCTATAAAGTCCTTTCCTGGTTTTGTTATATGTTGTAACAAGTTTGCTTCAATTCTGAAGTAATAACAATGTATGTAATGTATGGGTCGTTATAACTGAAGAAATTTAAACTAAGGTGAAGATAATTTTTCAAATCAAATTTTTTTCATAGATTTCTTATACGAAAGTATTTATTGGGGTTATATTTTTTCATCCATGTCCATAAATTTTTTTTTCATACAGTGTTTAATATTATTTAATGTATGTTCAAAGTCATGTTTACCCATTTTGGAATTTTAATTTTTGTTTGGGAAGGAATCTTTCTTTTGTTTACCATATGTGGTACTTTTTAACTTTTTTATTAAAAGTACAAGAAGAGTCTTTTTTTAACTTATACGGCATGAAAGGATTTTTACAGTTTCATAACTCCTAAATTTTATGAATCTTATTCTAAAATATTTCATGATTATTTTTAACAAAATCCATTTCTTATAAAATGAAATGGCATTTTATGATAAGAAAATGATTTTAAAGAAGAAATGATATTTTCCTCAAGAATTCATTTCAAGTGTATTGTCAAAACTATTTTCCATCTAAGATGAAATTATTTAGTAAGATTATATTTAAAGTATAATGTATCTCTTATTTACATGGTTTTATTCTATTTATGATGAAATTATATCCATTTTTTTATATGGATTATGTTATGATGGGATGATGTTTATGAAAACCATTTTATTTTTTGGGTTATGATGAATTATTTATGATTATTTTGTGGCACAAGTAAGAATGCTTTAATTATGAGAGGAGTGGGACCTATATCTCCCTCTAATTCAATGGGTAAATGTTTATATCTGATGAGAAAGACATGGCTATAATGGAAAGTTAATCTAGTTCAGTGATATAGGACTGGAACGAGAAGTGAACTCGATTCAGTAAGGGACTTTGTCCACTAAGATGGTCTTCACAGCAATTCATTGGATAATATATAAATCATATCATATGATTAATTGTTTTCCACAATTATATGTTTTATTCCCATGCTATTATATCGTGATTAATTTTCATTTATGATCTATGCATTATGTACTGCCAAGATTTATTTCTCATGATTTTGATATTTAAACTTTATGTTCACGTTTTTTTAAGTTCAAATGTATATGATTTGTTTTATATTCTTCATACTTACCATTACTGAGAATTTGAGATCACTATTTATATGTTTTATTTACCAAGGATTTAATGAAAGGTTTTAGGTATGAAAAAAGGGGGAATATCTTTATGGGAGATGTTGAAGATCATTCACCATGATTAGAAGATTATGTTACAAGTTTCCAAAGACACTAAACTATTACGGTCCTTGAGTGTTGGTTCTTGTTATGTATTAATTATTCTGAAAATATAATTTAATATCCATGTTCATAAATCATGGGTCTCTATATATGGTATCAAAAGAAGTTTTTAGTTAACCTTTGGAAACTAGGATGCAAAAACTTTTGTGAGATACCTAGAAGATATTTTTAAGGTATGTCTAGGGATGTCCGTAAGGTTACATATAAGTATAGGTTATAGTCCTAATATTATGTTAACGATATTATAATTTTACCTAAGATGTTAGATATTGATGGTACTCCACCTTAATTATGATTTTTTTCTCTCAAACTATTCTTTTTGGGTTTTAGAAAATGGATTGAAACCGGAAGATTCACAATAATGGAGGATATGATGGAAAATGGAATGATATTCTTCGCAAGAAACCAAATGAAATTGGATCTGGAAGTCCACATATAGTTATTATGCATATCATCAATCTCATAATATGATCAATAATCTCAACCTTGGTATGTTTCTCGACTCAGCTAATAAGAGAATGATGGAGTTTCATGATGATCATAGAAGAAAAAATGTTAAATTTCCATCATGTAAATCATGTGGGAAGAGGCATCAGGGAGAATGTTTCAATGAAACTGGAAGATTCTTTGGGTGTGGAAAATAATAACACAAAACCAGTAATTGTAAAGGAAAATTTTTAGTTAACACCATGGACAAGGATAATGGTATTGCTAAGACATCAACAACAGTTAAATGCTTTAAATGTCGAATGTATGGGCATTATGCAAACCAATTCCCTATGAGAAAATCTCATGAAGAGAATCTGCATGGTCGTATGGGTAGTATTTATTTTGATGATGATGAATAGAATACAAATGGTATATGAGATGAAAGAAGTTTTGAGGAATACAATGATGAAGCTCGATCAATGCTTTAAGAAGGTAGTGGAATGATTGCATGTCTATCAAGAGTAATGTTGTATAAGTAATTTCATGGTACTCTGGAATAAAGAAAAATCTATGGATTTTTACACTATTGTTTTTACTTATGTTTTTTGAAAATATATGTTAAATGGTACTGGTAACCAAGAAAGGTTATTTATATATTTTTCGAAAGTATATGATATGCGCATAATGAAGGAATAGGGAGATAATGAAATGTTTGATAATATTAATGAGCTCATGACCGATATAAGGTCTTAGTAATATCATGGTTTGAGTATATAGATATTTTTGGATCATTCATTTTTGCACAAAGATTATATGGTTATACATGTTTCAATAGAATACATGATTAAGGTATTCACATGATTGAAATGTGATCAAAATGATATATCTTATGATATATGTGGGATAAATTATGGTATTCATGTTCTTGTTATGTGACCTTTCAAGTAATCATTTTCTTTATACTATACGATTGGATGGATGTATTTTGGATAATCCTAAATATTGGAATAGATTATGTTGAACATCAGATAGTATTTTTTAAAAATATAACTTGTTTTTGGATATTATTTCTGGAATGTTATAACAGTATTGTTTTTAGAGAAAATAATACCCATAGGACAAGCAACAACCCATCATGTCGGACAAGGCTGTGGGAATCAAACCCACAACCGGAGTTCGACATGCCTTTATTGCATACCACCGACCTACAGGAAGTACTTGGTTAGTATAAATTAGTTTTAATTTATTATGTGCTATGATACATAAAGTATAAGTCCATTTTAGGAACCAAATACTATTAATATCACTATATATGGACTTATGTATATTTAATAACTTTTGCAAACTTTTTGATTGAGAAATATGGAATGAACTTTCATTATATCGCCTAATCTGGTAACTCTTCACGAATGACAAATTCCACTTCATTTCAATAAGATATGTAGTGGAAATTGTTCAAGGAACAAATAATAGTCAGATTGTACCAAAATCAAGAAATTATTTCTTCTAATTCCAATTTTTTTCAACTTGAGGGAAATGATCTTGAAAACCAAAAAATTATCCATTTTTCCCTCATATATGATGAATCAGATGATACCTTAGATCATCAAAAATTGATTTCTTTGTGATTGTTGGCTTTTTCATAGCCATGTTCTCTATCACTCTCCATCAGAACATAATGGTTAGATTTCTCTTCCACACCCATATTTTCACCTATGTTCACTTTTGTGGAAACCCAGTGATTAATTAATTTGGGTAACCATTACGTTTCATAATTTAAATTATAAAGTTAGGTTTTGGTATTTCTTTTTATAATGTGGGTTTATATTATAGAAACTTTCAAGTAGTAAACTATTAATAACCTCGATAAATTTCGAGGGCGAAATTCATTTTAACGGTGGTAGAATGTATCACCCTGAGATTTTAAGAAAAATATTATTTTTAATTTAATTGATTTTATGTGTTGTACACTACACCAAAATTATCTTGAGATATATGAAAAATTGTATTAGCTTATTTTCTATGCAAACACTATTCTTGGCTTGGTTGCACACATGAGCAACCTTCTCAATAGCATGTGTTGTACGCAATATTCAGTTTCACTAAACAATGATATATTATTATTATTAACTAGCCTTTATGAATATTAGTAACTACATTTTGAATTTTATGACATTATAATTCATCTTAGACATTATATATAACATGGTATGAGAACAAAATAAATTTTTCGGGTAAAATCAGTATTTTTAAAAAAATACAGTTTTTCCACCTTTAGATGCCGCACCCACATTAAATTTAGTTTTTGACATATTTATAAGTTTGATTAGACGAAATAAAATTCTTCTTTTCAATCAGGATATAAAAATTTACTTTTGATAAATTTTTAATATTTTTCTGATAAGTTTCTTATTTTTAGGAATAGTAAAAATATGCTAAACTTTAATTAAAAACAACTTTTTTCATCAAGAAAATTTATATTGTTAAATTATAATATTGAATGGTTTAAAAGTATAAAGAGAATATATTTTTACCATTTAATATAATTTAATTCATTTGAATTAATTTTACACTGAATTCATAAGTAAAAACATTTCAATCTTTTGCAACATTTTAACTTTTTAAAAACTGTTTTCTCAACAGCAAGATTAATTTTAAATTAAATAATGCAAATTTTGGGTTTTGAATTTGGAAAAATTGATTCCATATTAGTGATAAGTAGGTCAAAATTTTGTTCATAAGCTACTATTTATCTTTATGAATTATTAATAGTAACTACGGTAAATTTTATTTACAATAGTTAAAGGTAAAGCAAGAAACTAAGGGTAAATATAAGATTATAAAAATTACCCCAACATTTGTATTAATATAATTGGATTATTATATTTTTCCCAAATACTACTTCGGTCGAAATGCAATCTAATGGAACCCACTAGTATTTGATTATGACCGTTTATTTATTTATTTTAAAGGAATGTGAGATATGTCTCACTCAAACTTTAATAATTAGATTATTTTTAATATAAGATTGTACTGAATATAAATTCAATTATAAAAACTTATTTTAAAGCTAATGTGTTTTTATTTATCATGGTAATTTTTTTTTAATTTTGGAGAAATATTTAATTACCTTAAAATCTTATACATTAATGATGTTGAAAATTAGTTATTTAGTGAAAAAATTATAATATAGTTTTTATTAAAATATCAATACCTATCAAAATGACCAAAAACTGAACCAAAAATTATGGGCCGATTGTATATATACCCTAATCATCCAAGGGTATATTTTTAGATTATTTGGATCCTTATACAACCAATTAGGTCATTTATATTATTCTATTTTTAATTATGTCAAAGACGTCACAATCATAATTTAATAAATTTAAAAATTTAAATGTTGTGATTTTAAGATGATAAATTGTAGAAAAAATATTACTATGAATGGTATTATATTTATTTTCATCATAATATATTGTTTTTAATTTTTTTCAAAAAATAAGTATGTTAAATAATTATACAAAAATATGGTAGTAATTATTTTATTAAGAGATATACCAAATAGATGGTTTTAAAAATATTAAAATAAATAATACATGAAATAATTAATGTGCGCCATGAATAGTTTTGATGAATATGGATTGTTAGGAATCTGTTATATGTTTTGGTTCGAATCTATCTTTTTTGTGGTTTTTATTTAAATTCAAATAATGAATAGTGTCAAAGTTGACACTATTGAAATTTTATAAAAATAACGTATTATTATATTATTTAAATATCTCAAAAATATTTAAAAACTAAAAATTTAGAATCATATGGTCTAAAAGGTTTTAAAGTATCCAATTTTGGAAAATTTACAACATTTAAGTATGTATTTATAACAATTTATAATTTATAATTTTATTACAACAAAAAAAATTAAATAGATTAAATAATGATAAACCAAGTTGATACGGTTTAAAAGAAACTTGAAACATCTAAAAACATTATTGGTTGATGCGATTAAAACCCTATATCATCTAATCTTGTAATTGAGTCATTTTTGGAGGTTTTTAAGTGTGGTTTCATTTTATGATCAATTAAAATTTTTAAGGTTTCCAAAAGTGCCCCTCTCCTCTCCTATAAAAGGACACCTCCTTCCCTCTCATCTTCACTCAATTTTGAGCCTTCATGATCAGACAAGCCCTACGAATTTCACTTCTCAACCTATATAGTTATATTATAGAGGTTTTGTTCGTCTCAAAAGACCAACTCTAGTGCCTAAATAAGAATATTAAAAGAGGTGTGTCGAAGAAGAAGTAATCTCTTCTACCGATTCGTTCAAGTTTATTTATTCTTCAAATTATTCTTCATTAGTTGTTCCATTATAAAGTAATAACATCAGTATCACTAATATACTAATATGTTATTATAAATATTAAACAAACCCATTTCACCTTATATCCATCCTACAGAAAACGAAATCACCGCGCGTGCATATGTATGAAATACCATCGCCACACCGTGGTGTAATCTGTTTTTCCACCACCACCTTACTTGGATGGTTATAATGGTGTAAAAATAACTATATATGATTATTATAACATCATAATAATTATGAGATATTATATCATCCACTGCAATTCCATTAAATAAATATGGGAATGATATCATCACTCGTGCGTACGTACGAATTACCATCTCCACGACGTGATGAGATTTATTTTCCCATGTTAACCATTGAAGAATGATTATAAAGTATATATAATTAATAATAATGGTATATATAACATAATAATTCTACTTTATTTATGTATATATATATATATATATTTCATCTACATAATTTGATTTAAGTCAATAAAGAATGGAAAACAGTGTTCATGCGTACGTACGACCAACCGTCTCTATGAACAGTGTGTTTCATTTTATTTATCGTACATGATTGGACTTGTTTTTATTGATATTATTATTAATTATATCATGATTTAATTAATTTTGTTTTCATTCCTTTTTACCACTTTTGGACTTTATTTTTAATAATAATCCTGGGCTTTGGCCCTTAAAAAATGTACGATAAATAAAACGATTTTACCGAAAACGCCGCTCTAACATGGAATTGACAAAATATCAGGTAATATAAAGTCATAAGTGAAACATATAAGATATGATAAATGTTATTATGGTTCTGTTACAAGTTAATAATATATTTAAACCCATTATACAAGAGTTTCGGACACATACGGATGAAATTGGACTTAAGGTAAGGAATAATTTTGTAAATCTCATTTTTATCTCAGATTTCTTATACGTAAGTATTTACTGGGGTTATATTTTTTTCATTCATGTCCATAAAAATGTTTTTAATAAAGTGTTTAATATTATTCCATGTATGTAAAAGTCATGTTTCCCCCTTTTTTACTTTTACTTTGTGTTATGGAAGGAATATTTAATTTTTTTACCATACGTTGTACTTTTTGACATTTCTTTTTAAAGTACAAGGAGAATATATTTTTTAGCTTATATAGAAAGAATGGATTTTTACTACTCATAATGCCTAATTTTCATGATTCTTACTCTACAAGATTTCATGATTAGTTTAAAAAAATCATTTTATTGAAAAATTTAAAGGCATTTTGTGATAAGGAAATGATTTTAAAGAAGAAAGGATATTTTCCTAAAAAATTCATTTCAAGTGTTTTATCAAAAAATATTTTCCATCTAATATGACATTATTTAGTATGGTTATGTTTCATGAATAATGTCTTTATTATTTAAATTGTTTGATTCTTTTTATGATGAAATGATAACCATTTATTTTATATGGAATAAGTTATGGTGCGATGATGTTTATGAAAACCATTTTATTATTTGGTTTATAATGAATGATTTATGTTTATTTTATGGAACAAGTAAGAATGATTGAATTATGAGATGGGTGGGACCTATATCTCCCTACAATGCATTGAGTAAAGATTCATATCTCATGAGATAGACATGGTAGGAAGAGTAAGTTAATCTAGTTCAATGATTCATGACTGGAATGAGGAGTGAACTCAATTTATTAAGGGACTTTGTACACTAATATGGTCTTGGAAGCAATGCCTTGGCTACTATGGAAATAATATCATGTACATAATGGTTTTCAACAATGACATTATTTATTCCCATGCTATTTTATCATGATTAATGTTCCTTTATGATCTATAACTTATGTACTTCCATGATTTATTTCTCAAGATTTTGATATTTAAATTGTATGTTCATGATTTTTTAAGTTCAAATGTATATGGTTTGTTTTATTTTTGCAATGCTTACCCTTAATGAGAATTTGAGATCACCCTTTATATATTTTATTTTCCCATTATTTAATGAATTTTTTTAGGTAAGAAAACAAAAGGGGAAGTTCCTTATGGGAGATGTTGAATATTATTCACCATGATTAGAAGATTAGGTTCCGAGTTTCCAATGAAACTAAACTATTACGGTCCTTGAGTGTTGGTTCTTGTTCTGTATTAATTATTCCAAAAAAGTAATGTAATGTCCATGTACGCCAGGCTTGGGTCTCTACAGATATATCATGGAAGTTTTTTAGGGAACCAACTTTGGGAATTATTAAATTGCAATTTTATGTCTCAAGATAAACTCGTGTTGTCTCTTAGGGTGGATGTCTTTCAGGTGTAGAGGGAATTCACATGTGGATTAGTGTTTTTGTGTCGTGAAGTGAATTTTAGGTCTTTCACATAAAGCTTATTTTTTGGTTTTGCTTCAGATGGGGTTCATATCATGAGGGTATCACTTAAGCATGCCACTTAGGGGTGAGGATTGAGACTACATGAGACTGTTAGCCATGTTGACATGCTTTAGTGAGGGTATTTAACATGATGTAATTTCCTACGAGAGGCAGAACATGTATTCCACTTGGGTTATTTATGTATAGGTTCTTTTTATTGTACATCTGGATTTCGTGGTTCTCAATTTTCCATTAAAGTGATTTTATAATAAAATAAAAAATTACTTTCTGTCAGTCATTATTATTTGATATTATTTATATGTAAGTATTTACTGGGGTATACTTATCATCCACATACATGTTTCATAACTATGTAACATTATTATTATTCTTCTAAAATTTTTTCAAGTCAATTTTTCTAATTGGTATATGTTTGTAAAATTGTATTAAAAAAATATTTTTTTTATTTTTCGATACGATGGACTTTTTTACTTTTCCAATAAAAGTATAAGGAAGTTGTTTTGTAACATATACGACATTAGTTGATTTTTAAATCATTATATTTCCTTATTTACTTGATGATTACTCTATAATATTTCCTATTTATTTTCACCTAAATACATTTCTTTTTAAATTGCACAACATGTTTAGAAAATGAATTTTCTTTATGAAGAATTGATATTTTCTTAAAGAGATAAATTCAACTGTTTCCTAAAATTTCAGTTCTATGTAAGATGATGTAGAGTTATTTTTCTATAACTATTATTACATTGATATTAATATGTTACTAATGGAATTATTATAATGAAATAAATTAATATTATATGGATTATGATGGAATGATGTTTGAGAAACACATTTTATTTCATCGGTTATACTGTGATAAAGGATGAATATTTTTGTGGAACATGTAAGAATGATCTCATTATGATATTTATGGACCTATATCTCACTCCAATGCAATATAAAAAGATTTATATATTATGATAACTACATGACTACAAGAGATGTAAATATGGTTCAGTAATATAGGGCTGAAATGACAATCCGACCCGGTTTAGTAACGGACTTTTTCCGTTATGATGGTCTTTGTTATGAGACATGGCTAATGTGGAAATGATTTTCTATACTTGGGTTTATACCAAAAAAGTTCATGTAATATTTTATGCCTTTTGGGAATATTTCAATTAATTTTTTTGAACTTTTATCCAATGAAATCACGTCATGATATTTCATATATAGCGTACAATTGTAAATTGTAATGTTCTTATCTCTTATGATTATTATTTGATTAATATTTCCCTTGTATTCCCTTACTCAACATTTGAGCTCACCATTTACAATGTTCCTCTTCCACATATTATCAAGATGGTATTATGTTATTTATGTTGTAAAGGAGTCCAGTTATGAAAAAATATGTGGGATAAAATGTATATGTTTTTGGATCGTATTCCTTATTTTTCCCAGTTTAAAAATACACTATAAATTTAAGGTCAAATCATGGATTTTTATATGTTTTAATGAATGTAATTAAAATTTATATTAATATCAATGTATATAAAGAATGATTTTTTATAAGTAAAGTGTCGGATCATATGCTCAGTAATGTTTATGTATATCTAGATATATGCTGAATCAATAAGGAATAATCAATATGGTAGGCTAAATAAGTAAAACCACGTTTCATTAATAAAAAAATTGTGCAATAAATTCATCTTTTGATAATATAAATATAATATTCTCACTGAAAATAATAAATAAATTCTTAGTGACTTAAATGATTAAAATTAGACGTTGTGAAGTCAAACATCATGATAATTATACCTTCATATCCTTATTCCAAAATAGTTTAATCGATGGGTACGTACACATAAAAAACCCATTTAATTATAGATTACTTATTTTTCTCCTGAGGCATGTCAATTAATTAAGGGTAAATATAATTCTATCCCCCAAAAATTACTTTATGTTCAATACATTCCCAATATATTTAATGATCAATTTAATTTACATAAAATATTCCATTTTATAGAAAAATACATTTTAATAAATATTTATTTTTACTAAAATATATTGATTTATCAATTTTTCCCTAGACAATCAAATAAAATTCATAGTGAACCACCATATGTGAAATGATTTATGGTTTAAGAAATAATAATATCCTCACAAAAAGAATAAGGGTATTTAAAATATATTTATTAACCCTTTTTAAAAATAAATTTATGATTTCAAGTAAAATATAAGGACCACAAAATAAATAAATAGAAGAGGGATAGTCCCCCAAATATAAGATTATATATTAAAATAAATTATTTTAAGGAAAAATATAAATTAGTATAAAAAAGTTAACATTAATTTTCATAAATAAATTCCCTTTTAAAATGATTTAAATATTATATAATAATTAAAATGGTGTAAAATGGTTATGTAGTTAGGAAAGTCCGTTAAAATAATATACTTTAAAAGAGAAATATTTCTTTTAAAATTATATAAAAAATGTTAAAAATAATCCTTTTAGGGAAAATATTATATAAATTCATTTCAAAAAAAAGTTCAAGGATAAAATATTAATTCTTTAACAAATCATTTGATTAATGAAATTGATCTTTTAATATCAATTTAAAAGATATGTACATGGATGAAAAGTATACCCGATCAAAAAGAGAAATATGATCCTATTTTATTTTTAACACATCAATAAAATGGGTAACTATAATTTAATAACTAATAATTATTAATAATTATATATTCATGTTAGATACTTCTATGTGGTAGTATATACCCAACAAAATTGTGAATAGGTTCATAATAACAAATATGCCTCAATGAAGAGGAACTTTAGACGTAATCCATTACCTCGTGTATGAATCATCACATACGTTTTTTATCATCCTTAATAATAAAATTATTTTAATTGTTAAGATTATTATGAATCTACTTAAAGTTTATTATTCCATTTATTTTATTTGTTACCATTTTATATTTATTTAATTAATTAATTCAGTTCATGTCAGGAATTTTGATTGTATTTATGTTGTATATCCAAAATGACTTCGTTTGGTTTACTATGGTATAATTAGTTATTGTTACATGATATAAAAAATAATAAAAATGAAATGATTTTCATTTTCATATATCAATTATTCATTTTATACCAACCATGAAATATCGTTATAATAAATGAAGTACATTATAGTCATTGAGACAGTAGGTCATGCGTATGAATTATTATTGATTTCAATTATTAAATTACTATAATGGAATAAAGGTAAGTATTATATTATATTTATAAAAAGTTAATTCTTTCAAAAATACAATATTATTTATTTAAATAATATTATATATACCATCAATGTGATTTGATGGTGAATAAAATCACATCATTGCGTAGATGTGGTAGTCTACATACAAACATAAACGAAATTTTAAATTTTCAAATAATGGAAAGGTAAGAATATATTTTAAATATTATATTTCTAGAGTGACAAATATTTAATTAATTTTAAATATATACACTAAATCCATCGTCATAACTACTCAGTAGAGGTGTTGATGGAAAACAAATAACATCAGTTTGTAGGGTGATAGTTCATTGTGCACACAAATGATGGTTTTATTTCCCACTCAATGGAAGAGATGATGCATGTAAGGTAATATTTTAACATAAAAAATCTAATTAAATGTATTTTTTTTCATTTTATCACTATTGAAGAGCAATTTATCCAAGTAGAAGAATAAATTTAAAAATTTATTATTAAGATTTATACCTCCTCATCATAAAACATACTTAGGGTTATGCCTAAAGACGTCCTAGTATGGATCTATAATAAAAATTATTATTTTATGATGTGTTTAGCGATATAAATAATTTATTTTATAGGGTATTCTCTAAACCAAATGGATCTTGAATTGTTTATCGGGTAGGAGATGTGGTGTCCATTAATAAGTAGGGGGGAGGGAACACAAGGAATTTTCATATATATATATATATATATTATAAAAATTTCTTCATAAAAATTGAAAAAAATATACCATTAATATATAATATATTATATATGGTTAAAATAAGGAAAAAGAATATAATTTAAAAAAATTAGGTCATTTTCAGAATTATATCTTTAGTTTTATAGCTAGTAAACTAGTTTTACCCTTAAACGTAATAACAAAATTTTATTGTTATTACTAAAAATTATGTAAAAAAAATAACTTGAACAAATTATAAAATATTGATTATTCTAATTAAATATATATAATCTATTTTATCATATTCTATTGGTAAAATTTGTATAATTTTATTTAAATTTTTAATCTAAAAATTCTATGATTGACGTTTTTTAGAAAAATGTATTTTAATGACTAAAAATATTTTTATACCAAATTATAGAATAAAATTCTTTAAAATAAATATTTAGTTTAAAAATAATACAATTAAATTAAATTTTCATTATTTTGTTTAAAACTAAATAGAGATCTGTAAATTCCAGAATAAAAAAATAGTATTCAATAATGATCATTATTCTCAACTATTTACAAGAAAATAAATCTTTTTAGAAAAACCCAAAATATAAACCTAATAAAAATTTGATATTATGATTTCTGAAATATAGTTAATTTTATCAAATAAAATATATTAATTTAGAAAAATCTTATTATATTAATTTCTCAAAAAATGAAATCAAGATTATTTTAAATGAAAATGTATTTATTGAATATTATAATTACTTTACAAGGATTTGACTTCATATTTTATAAGGATTAATAAATAAATTGTTATTCATTAAACCTTTGTATATATTTCATAACATGGATATTATTATTCACACATTAAAATTTATTGGCATTTATAATGATCATATCAGAATTATTTTATTTTATGGTTTGATCCAGGTTAGTGTTCCATGTTGTATAAACTATCGGACATATAGTTCATTTAAAATATTTAGATATTAAACTTTCAAAAGGGAGAAATTATCCCTCATGATATATAAATTTCAAATTATTTAATTTATGGTAGTGATGGTCTATGGAAACCTCGGTGGTGCAATGAACTAGTGGGTAATGGTGAGGAGTATCCACCAAGTGATTTTGGAAATTGTTCCTTTTATTGGTTTAGAGAAAAAAATAATATTTTATATGTAGTATAAGGAATATTTAGGATATCCCCTTTATTTGATGTTCTTAATGTATATGTAAACACTCAATAAGACACCAATTAAAATGTTTTTGATATTTCTTTTTTTTATTTCTCTTAGCTTCTGTTTCATACATTCCAAACATAAGTAAGACTATTTCATTTTACATTTAATAGTAGGAATCATTGATGAATAATTAGAGGAATAAATATTTTCAAGTAAAACATGTTTCAATTTAGCAGGTATAACCATCATACTAAATTACCAAAAAATTCATTTGTATAATGAGTCAGGTTATGTAAATATTAAATGATTCACTAATTAGTGTACATGGAATTCAGGGAAACAGTTATAACCATATAAAAATAGGGAATACAAATTAGATCATATTGTGTCATTTGTTGTGTTTTAATTCATTAATTTTTTTAGGGAATTAGTAAATGATATCACATCCAACAATGATAAATTTTTATTAATTAAATGATAGCTATGTTGTTAGGGTTGTTAGTACTCGATAAGTAATCTATAAATATTCCGTAAAAATATATATGTAGTGTGTACCAAGTTACTATGAAATCCAATATAAATATTTCTACATGGAAAATTCAATGTATTTTATTTTACTTATCTATATGTTAATTTTATACAAATAGAATAATATTTTCATTCATTCTGTCATGACTCGAAAGACCAAGATGTGACTTATTACTACCCCAAGCCAGCCACAAATTACCCAGGTGTTGGATACCAGTGAGGAATAGGCCTACCCTTCAAAAGGAAGTCATTATAATATATAACATTACACATGAAATCTTCTCTAATTCCAAATAATTTTGAAATGTATAAAAAATTAATCCAATGCTTCAATACATCTATGATCCCACAAACTTAGAAAGATAGTAAAGCAATGAAATTGAAATAGTGTCCAAAAAAAGACCAAAAAATTGTAAATATTTCAAACTACTCTAATATAAATTACTATAATAAAATGAAGGAACCAAAAAAACTTGATTTTTCATGCTCAATCAATGATCCACCCTCTTTATATCCTCATATGACACAATCAAATGGGTTGTCATCAGTAGAAGACACAACAAATGGTGGAGGCACCCATGCGAGAGAGAGTATAACAATACCCAATAGGAAACCTAAAAAAACTAAACACGTATAATTAGGAATAGTTAGCTCATAATAGTAATACAACACTAAATATAAACATGAAAAACCAAATATACTTAGGAAGTAATTTTCCCCACTAGGTTGATGAAAAAGACTACCAGCCATAGGATTCTTCATGAACTAATTATTGTTCAGTTAGAAACAATTATACAGGACATATCATCAATGTAGAAACTTATCTAAGAGGTTAGGATCATTTCTCAAGAATTATGAATGATAAATGGCCGATGAATACCATGATACTCACATAGGGGGTCACGACCTCGACTATTGGGGGACACCACAATCCCAATCCAGATCAACCCGCTATGTACGGAGTCATATTCCAATGATACCATGAAACATATTGATAAGTCATTAGAGATGGTGTATTAAGACCCTTCTCATGGATATTATTTTTGGAAACATGATCCACACTACCTATAGAATTTTGTAATTCCCTGAACCGAAGAAAATTTATAGAGTACATATCTTGTACCAACCACCCTAACAACATAACAACAATTTACTTTCAAAAAATTTAGAGGTGTTGGATATGATAGCATTTTGAAATTCCTTGACCTAATGAATGAATTCAAACACAACTAATGAAACAATATGATTCTACTTCTATTCCCTAATTTCATAAAGTTATAATGATTGCCTTGAATTCCAAGTGCACCTGTTAGGGAATCATTTAATATTTACATAACCTGATTCATCATACAAATGATTTTTATGATCATTTATTATGATGGTTATACATGTCAAACCAAACTATGTTTTATATAAAAATATCTATTCCCCTAATAATTCATCAAGGTTTCATACTATTAAATGTAAAATGAAATAGTATTACTCATTTATGGAATCTGTGCAACAAAATATAAGAGAAATAATAAAAAAGAAATATCAAATAAATTATGATGGGTGTCTTAGTGTGTGTTTATATATATATATATATATAATATCAAAAAATGGGGATATATTATATATTCCATATAAAACATTCAATATTTTTTCCCTCAACCAATAAAAGGAAAAATATATAAAATCACTTGGTGGAAACTCTTTACTATTACCCACCAGTACATTTCACCACCAAGGTTCCCATGGACCATAACTAACATAAATTGAATATTTTGAATTTAATATATCATGATGGATAATTTCTCCCTTTTGAATTTTTAATATCATTATATTTTAAAAGAAAACTATGTTCGACAGTGTATACAATATGGAAAACTAACCTGGATCAACCCATAAAATAAAATTTTTCAAATATGATCATTATAAATATCCTTAAATTTGAAAGTATGAATTAGAATATCCAAGTTACGAAATATATTCAATGCCTAAATCAGTTAAAATTGATTGATTAATTCTTATGGAATAAGAAGCCAACTCTTTGAAAAGTAAATATAGTATTTAAAAAATTCATTTTCTTCCAAAAAATTTATTTTTGATTTTTGTGGGAAATTAGTGTAAGTAGTTTTTTTCAATTTAATATATTTTATTTAATAACATTAACTTTACTTAATAAATAATAATATGACATTTTTATTAGTGTGAAATTTTTTGTTTTTCTAAATATTTTTATTTTTATGTGAATAGATGAAAATAATGATATTTATTAAATATTGTTTTTTATTCTAGAATATAAAAAATTCAGTTTAGTTTTAAAAAAAAATCAAAAAAAAACTTTATTTAAATTATATTATTTTTAAACTAAATATGGTATTTTTAATGAATTGTATTATTGAATTTGGTATAGAAGCATTTATACATAATAAGTTATTTTTATAAAAACCGTCATTCATCGCATTATTTGAGTAAAAAATTAAATAAAATTATACAACATTTAAAAATTTATTTATGTCTAGATAAGATAAAATAATGGAATAAAATCACAAATTGAAAATACTTCCTACCATTTGGATCAACTAGTAATGAATAATTGTAATGTGTTTCTGTCCCTAGAAGGATCTGTGAACTCCATTGGCACAATGATCCTTTATCATGATCTAATCCTATGTTATCTTCCAAAAATTCTCTCCAATGGTATCTCTAGTACTCTATAGTTTATCATCCATCCCCAAAAAATATCTATAACTATATATTTATAAATTATCTATGTCACTCTATAAAAAATAATAAAATATATTTATTGATTTTATGTATTTGTGACCATGACATATTATTCACAAACAATCCACATCAACAAATTTTATATCACACCTGGGATAAATCCAACACTCTAAAAAATTTATTGACTTTGATTTTTAATTCTGGACCCCATTCAAGATTTATTCCACCTTTTTATGATAATTTCATTCGTGTTTTATTAATATGTTTAATAAATTTAAGACATTTATTCTGTGATCACTAGGCCATGAAATCTTACGGCTTCAAAATATCTATTCTTGAACGTATTCATTAAAATCTCAAAAATAAACACATATAATTTCCAATTCATTACAGATGCATCATGTAATAAATCATTGAAGTTTTTTTTTTCAAAAATTTATATTGATAACATAAATTTGAACATAATCACTAATCATTAAGTATAATGTTTATTAAGATTATTAATATATAATTTCATTCATATTTAATGATTCATGGAATAATTAACTATAATATAATGTTTATAACTTTAGAATATTTCGAGTATGGGAATAAAAACCACAACATGTGGGACTTAATAAAAAAATTATCTAAAATAGTTTTGGTTTTAAACTGAATGGAAGATAGAATGACATGTTTGTGGAGAAAATGAAGTGATTTTTGATATAGGTGACCTAGAGGAAACAATGATGAGTCACATGAAAATGTTTTATGTTATTTAAGGATATGATAACGTGATGTTAAATATGGTTAAAGTTAAATCCATATGTACCAAAAATCTTGAGGATGCCTATTTTTAAAAGTAATTTTTTTCAAAATGTGCCATGAAAGACCTACACATGATGTGTTAATTTATTTTCTAAATAGACAAGTATATTGAGTTCTTTCAGGATAGTGGGAGGCATGATAATTTATATAGAGGAGATACACCAAACAAGACATATCCAAAGTTAACATATTTTGGTTTTAATAAAATAATATATTTTTTATATATCTTGAAAGACTTGTTCAATTTTATACATTATAAAGATACTAATGGTCATAGAAATAAAATTTTGGAGGAATTTTAATCAAATTATTCTTAAAAGGACTTATGTTTTTTCCGTGGATGTGATTGTAAATTTTTTTAAATTTGGAGACCCAAACCATAAAAATGGTAGAATGCTTAATCCGCTATTGTAAATTATTTCTAATATATCATAAGATTATTCCTAGTATCTCAGGAGGTGGTTTTTACTCTCATTTTGAATTTTGGTGAGATTCTAAAATATTCCACTATTTTAGTGTAATTAATATTTATTCAATTAATTAATTTTTTTGCACTCATGTAAATTATTATATCTACTAAATACATCCTCATATGTATATTTTTACACTTTTCATTTTTTAGAATGGGGGAAATATACCTTAAAGTGTTTCAATTTATATGTCTAAATTTTAGGTTAAAAAAGAAGCTTTTTGGGTCCTTATAAGAAAGATCAATTTAGCTTCTTTTTTTGTTTATAGATACTTCTACATGTAATCCTATTATGTTTTAGACACCCACATTTGTAACCTGTAACAACGATAATAGGGGAGAGGTATGGGATCCATTTATATAATAAAATTAAATTATTATTTCTAATAATATTATGATAAATTTTCTAATATGTTCAAAATAATTTTTCAACATAATGAAAAGTAAAAATAGTAGAAATTAATTATCGTAGTTAAGGTGAAAATGTTTTAAACAAGGGATTAAAATTAAAAAAAAATAGGTGAACAAAAATATAAAGTTGTCTAAAAATTATGTTATATTAATTTCTAGACAATATAATGTATTATGGTTGATAAGGATTCAATTTGTATCTTTTTTTCATGTAAACAATAAGGGATTACTTTTTATTTTGAAATATTATAGGTGCACTACTCACCTCACATACAAAAGGTCAGCACTTATGCTCTCATATTAACACAATAAATAAATTTTTCTTCCAATAATTTATACCAAAATCACATCCAAAAATCCTACCCCTCATACTAGAGGCCTTTTTTCATAAATGAATTATAGGGATACTTTTGGTATAATACCCAATATGTGGTCTGAGAATATTTAAAATTTTCAACTAAATGTTTTTATTTCATTTCTTCCTCCTCCTCTTTAAAATATTCTTAATCTATAATAATATGAAAAAACACCTAATATATATTAATATTTTATTAATGGAATATAATAAATCCCTTTCCTCTTCAATCGAATTGGATATGAAATCATCATTCATGCGTAGAGCGGATTACCGCCTCAAACAATGATGTCATTTGTTTTCCATCATCACCTCTCACAAGTTTTTTGTAATGATTTACATAAAGTATATATTTCATATTTTATCATATTTATAAATATTAAATAATTATCTCAAATTTACCTTTTATTATTCCATTCCATGTAGGATACGATAACATTGCTCATGTGAACCGTCAAACACCACCATGCAAAGAGATATGTTTCATTTTTCATTAATGATTTACATGGAAGGATATAAGTGTAATGATAATTAATATATGGGTTATAAATTAAATAAAAATTATAATCAGGAAATATTTATCATTATGATAATATTATATATCACTTTTCATCTTAGACTGTAAAATTATTACGTCATTCGAGTATGTGTGGACTACCGCCTCCATGAAGCGATGTTGTTGTTTTTCTATTACCACATCAAAATAATGATATATATATTATAATATTTCAGTAAATAATGTATTATATTTTATATTATGATTTTTATATAATGATAAAATAATACATACCTTATTTTCATAACGATCATTAAAAATTGAAACGTTGCCTTTGCGTTCATAAAACCTTCCATCTCCATGGTTGTAACATAGTTCATTTTTCATAATGATATTTCATTAACGGTTTTCAAAACATAATTTCTGTATAAATATTATTAATATTTCATTATTATTAATGTAAATATTTTGAAATATTGAAATCCTTGGCCAAGTTTATTACAATATAGTTCTTTTCAAACAATGAATTGAACATCCATAGAACACCCAATATGGAATTAAGTAATTAATAATTCAAATACTTCATTAAAAATAAATATAATAAAATATATAAGAATACTATATTAATCATGGAAAATAATATTAAAAAATAAAATAATTTATATAGTATTATTATATAGTAGTTAAATGACACATATGGAATTTCAGACACAAGGTAAGGGCTTTTCTCATATATCTTTTTATTTCTATGATTAAAATATAATATTAACAAGATTTCATTAATTTTTGGGATATGTAATATGCATATTATATGATATTACATTATTTCCCCATACATAATTTTATTTTAGGTTTCTATTTTAATTATTTAATTTAATGGGGATTAAATTGAAATTTTCTAAGTGTTCATGAATTTTATAAATTGGTTTTTTTCATTATGTTATAACTTCATTTTTTTAGATTCATTTTTCATGGTTATGTCTGTAATTAATTTTAATTGACATATTTTGTATTTTAAATTCATTTATATTGCTTCACATTTGATAACAATAACTGATTCATTGATTAATTCTCATATTCAATGTTATTATTTTCATATGAGTCGTTCATCTCAAGTTCTATTTCATTACGAAATAAATTTATGATATACACCAATATTAATTTATGGAATTTATATAATAACATTAGAAATATTATAACAGAAATAGCCTTATGTTCATGATATTTTATGTATAATTTGAAGTTAATCTATCACATGGTTATGATTGATGTGTTACCAAAGTGTCAAAGGAGTTATGTTTTAATATCCTATCATTCAAGACTACTTATGTTCGAGGTTAAATTAGATGAAATAAGATGATATTATTTTCTAGAACCAAATATAATTATTAAATAAATTTTATGAAGAAGTTTAATTTTTTAAATTCAATTTCACAAATTATTGATTATATAAGAATAAAAAGGCATTTGAATGTAAAACTTATCTTGTATTTTTTTGATCAGGTATATTTATCTTACTTATCTATATTTTATATAATTATTTCAAAAACAATCGTTATTAAAAATTAATTATTTCCTAAAACCAATTTTCATGATCCTTTTCCATTTTCAATGTCTTTTAAAATGAAATTTCGTAACATTTTCTGAATGGGTCACATTTGCCACCATTTTTTAAAATGTTTTCAAAATAATAGTTCTTTTTAACACATATGACATGAAATTATTTTCCTTTTTTTCATTTCTTATATTATCTTTGTAGTTTTATTTTTTTCCAATTCTTTTTTTTCATGTGAAATTATTTCATAATATATTGTGAATTGTTTTAAAACATTTTTTCAAAATAAAAAATCAAATTTTCTTAAATTTTTCGTTAAATATTTAAATGGTATTTACATTCATCAATATGAAAAAAGAACATGTTGTTCATTTTGATCTAATTATGATATTTTTTAATTATTTCAAAATTATTATTTGTCTGGATTGATTAATATTGTTTTAATAATATTGACGAAGAACTCGTTTCTTTCCCATGGGTAAATCATGTTTCCAAGAGATTTTTGTGGAATCTGGTCATTTACCATGAGTTATTCATGTTTTAAAATATTTTTATCTAACCCATTTTTCCTCATGTTAATCATGTTTCAAATATATTTTCATCAAACCCATTTATTTTCCATAGTTTAATCAAGTTATTAAAGGAATATGGATTATTTTTATGAGTTTTATGATTAAATGCATACTCTATGCCATTTAGGGTTCTTGGAAATTTTTTATGAATGATACACAAAGATAGCATCAAGTGATCACGATATAGATTATATGATGGGTGAACCCACAAAATTATCCAATTAATTAGGAAATGATTATGTTCTTTATAGAATTATTTTGGAATTATTTAGTATGATTATTCGGGTATTTTGGGATTTCTATGAGTGATATAATGATAATTTTCCAAGATACCATCATCTTTAAGCTATAGTCTCTATGGGTCTATAAAGTCTCTTTTGATCAAGACTGATATCTTGTGGTTAATGGTTAATTATTTTTATGAACATTATCTTTTTTTAATTCTTATTCCATATTTGATTATAAATGATTATGCTATATATGGGTGTGATTTATTTTATGAATATCTCATGAACTGTGATTATGTCATCGTACCCTTATGCAGTTCATATGCTCATTTCAAAAATTCAATGGTTAATTAGTATGTTTAACCTTAATAATCATTTTACCTCATCCTTTCTATATTTAATTTTCCAAATGTTATAAATAATGTGGTATAATTAATTTTTTATATGAGTTATTTAATATGGATGATAATGATAACTTAATGTGAAATAAGAATGGTATGTATTGTGGGAGATGATTCTCAACATAATGAACTAGTTATTTATATATTTGGTATGTTAATATTTTTTTCAGAATTTTTGGTAAAACTAAAACTAAAATTTATTTTTGATATCAATTGATCCAATATTTGATTTTTGATGTTCTAAATAATGGATAGTGAAAAATTGGTCACCATTATTAGCATAAAATCTGGAAATACATTTTTTTAGTGAAGGATCCAAGAGTGTGGGTTTGGGGAAATTATATTCAACATTAAATGAAATTTTTAGATAAATTTATAGAATAATATGTTTTCATGTGAAGTTTTATTAAGATAAAATTCTAAAATATCTGACGTATAATATTAAATATAATCATAATTTAAATGTCTTAGAGTGATCCTTGATGTTTCACGTGATTTAATCTTAATTTGATTAACGAAAGTTTAAGATATATTTTATTAAGTTGATTACATGTATTTTTTTGGTTTCAAATGAACTATGAATTTAAATTTTTTTGAAAAAGATTTTAATTATTGTTATCATTTACAGTTTTCATGATCTTGGATATTGAGGAATTATGGGAACACAAGTTTTATTATACAGACAGCATTGAGATTAAAAAATTATTTGGTGTCTATGTGACTAATGTTATGTAAATATAAAGATAACAAAACTCTTTGTCTTGAAATATTAAAGGTAAAAGTGAAAATTTTAGGATAAAACATTATATAATGTTGAGGTTATTTATTAATGATTTAGTTAGAACATTAGGTATTACTATTGAATTTTAAAGATTTCTGTATTATTTTAGCATATAACAGTTTACTCTTTTTGGTCATCATGTTACCCTATGTTAGCCAAATTGGTATTAGTTACATTCTAAAAAGATGTGTAATATTTTGATAATACATTTGATGGTTATGTGGTCATTAAAAGTTAATTTTAGTAATTCATGCATCAAAAATTCATCTTGAATACTCATCATTTGTAGAAAAAGAAAAAAGTGTTAATTGACAAAAGGATGAAATTGTATCCAATAATTATATTAATTTATGATCATAAAATAAATGGTAATGTGATTTCTCATCCCTATGAATGGATCTTGAAATCATTTCCCCACAATGATCATTATTTATGATTATATCAACGTCCTTTTTCATACCTCATAGGCTTTTAGTATATTGGTTTTCAAATTTCCCTTGATCATTCACATTTTTGTGGTCAATGATAATAGTCACTCAAATTAACATTAATGAATTTATATATTTTTTTCCATGTCCAAATATTAACTTCCCACCTTTGTTGTCCTATTTTGATTCTTAGTATTTGTTATTCCAGTTGACATGTGAACATCCCTGTATATTTTATAAAGATTATATCTTATTAACCCATTTTTTGATGTGTGTTTAAATACATGTAAATTTTAAATTTAAAATCGTTGATTTGTGAGATAATGTAAAAAATAATTTTTTCAATTTATTTAAGTGGGGATGATGTAACACCCAAAAATCTATGAAAACAAAAATACATTTGATATCATATTAAATACACAACACTGAACTTAAACGCCCAATTATATATATAACCATAATAACCTTGAAATTTAAATGATAGATATGAATAGTATGAAAATATTTATTTAATATATGTATAAATTTCATAATAAATATTAATTATTGATAAATATTTTGTAAATAAACAATCAATTTATTGTAAAGTAATTTTATTCGTCAAAAAAAATGTTTTCTTTAAAAAGTATTTTTATCAATTTTCACAAAACAATATTTTAACTAATTTTGGGAAATCATATAAAATCAATTTGATAAAATGAAAATAATTTTTTAAATAGTCATATTAAAATTTATTTGGCGTATTTTTTGGGATTTTTCATAAAATATTTATTTTTTAAAAAATAATGATAAATAAATATTTTTATTAGAATACCATGTTATTTGAATAAATAAATAAATTAACATATGAAATATTTATTTATATTTAATATAAATAATTTATTTCAAATAAAATTTATATTTTATTTTATTATAAATTTATCTTTCTTTTTAAAAACGTAATTGTTATGGAAAAATATTAATATTTATAATGTTTTTCCTTTTTAATTAATTAAAATATCCAAATTATGAGGAATGATTATAAATAAATCTATATATTACATATCATATTTTGTAAAATGGATTCCATATTTTATGTCATAATAATAAATATTATCTAATAAGGTAAATTAAATTTTTTTATCATGATTAATTTCTAAATATATAAAAATTAATTATCTTTATTAAAGTCAAAAAAAATTTACCAAGGCTTAAACATAAAATATAAGAGATATAATGTTATAATAATTTTTCAAAATTTTATTTTATTGAAATATTTGGAACCTACTATTTATAATGGTCTATAATTATCCTTTTTTTGATCTTTTTTAATATGAAAAATGCGGTTATCACTTTTTATTTTGAATAATCCTTGGAGTTCCACTCACCTCACTTATAAAAGGCCACCACTTCTCATGTCCTACTCACACATAAATATTTTTTATGTACAAAGTACCAAAAAAAATCCTAAAAAATCTTATCTCATCGATGAATAATGTTTTTGGTTATAGATTAATTCTATGAATAATTAAGTTATAATCATAATTAGTTGTCCAATAATATGAAAAATTTCAAACTACAGGGTTTTGATTTATTTCTTCTTCCACCTCCTTAATATATTATTCAAATATTATCATATTCTAATCCCAATATCTGATGTATAATGATATTTTATTATATTAACCTTATAACGTAAACCTATCTCCAATTCAATCAAATGGGATATGAAATCATTATTCATTTATTTGGTAGACTACCACCTCACAAACTAATGTAACTCTTTTTCCATCATCACCTTCAAAGGATTTTTTTTGTAGATTGATTTAATGTATATATATATATATATGATGTATTTAAAATATATATAATTTATTAGTTATTATATCATTTATAAATTATCACTTTCCATTTTGTGATGGATAGGATAACATCGCCCATGTGTATGACGTACTACCAACTCACGAAGCGATGTGATTTTGTTTTTCACTAAGTCTTTAAGAGGGTGTTAATAAGGATAGATTTAATTATTATAAGTGATATACATGAAATATTTATGGTACTCATGAAATATTTATCATACAAAAATTATAATATATAGTTTTCTTTCTTACATGGAAAAATGATAAAGTCATTCATGTATGTGTGGAGTACCGCCTCTACGAATGGATATATGTATTTTTCATCACCAAATGAAAATAATGATTTTTAGAGGAAGTTTTATTGAATTATTATGGTATTTATGATCTTATAATAATTATATAATTATAAAATAATTAATAAATTTTTCCATAATGATCATTGAAAAATGGAAACAATACTTATTTGTACGTACACCGTATTGTCTCTGTGATCTCTATGTAGTAAATTTTTCATAACAAACTTTAATCATTGATGTTTCAAAGTATAGGAAATTTAAAAATTTTATAAATATTTCATGATTATTATTCTAGATATTTTGTAATAATTATCACATTGACCCAGTTTAAGACACCAAATCCATTTTGAAACAATGGACCAAACTTCCTCAAAACACCCAACATGGACTTAACTACATAAATTTTTTCATATTTCATAAAAAATAAATAAAAAAAAATTTTTAATCATAACATATTAATCCTGTAAATGGTTATTAAGAAATAAATAATTTTATAATATTATTATATAGGATTTAAAGACACACATGGAATCTCAGGAGTTGAGGTAAACGTTTTTATCATCTCTCTTTTTATTTCTGTGAGATATTTATAAATTAACCACTTATTTATATTATGTGTTGTATATACTAACAATTTTATAAGTAATAAATGAATTATTTACGAATAATTATATTTTATCTTTATATTTTAAATTTCTCACTAAAAGGGATCTGACATTAAATTTATTAATTGGTAATTAATTTTGTAACTCAATATATTTTCATTGT
The DNA here is from genome assembly GCA_963277665.1 of Viscum album. NCBI lineage: Eukaryota > Viridiplantae > Streptophyta > Magnoliopsida > Santalales > Viscaceae > Viscum > Viscum album. The sequence goes on along the minus strand of OY728148.1, from coordinate 362,117,661 downwards.
GTTATAATAAATAATAATTGACCATATTATATCATTATTATGTGTGTAATTAATTTTTCTTTTCTTATGTCATATTTAAACTAAATTTACATTGTTTTAAATTTTACACACATAATAAATACATTTACTAATTCTCAAATTCAATGGTTTGATTTTTAGAAAGGGCATTCATCTCAAATTATATTATTTTGAGAGATACATTTGTGATATATAGCTATATTAATTTTTGATGTGTATATAATTCCCTTTTAGATATTATATCACTAAAATAATTATGTTCATCATATTTCAAGTATAATTTAATATCATTATTTCATGCAGTCTATGATTGAAGAGTCCCCAAAGAGAAAAAGGTTTTTTATTTAAATCGGTATTCTTTTGAGATTTCTTAAATTCAAGGATCCTTTATAAGAAATCATAATATATATTTTTATTTAACCACATAAATTTATTATCGAAAAGTTAAGATTTTTTTAATATGTTTAGTTTTCATTTCCTCTATTACATATTAAAGAAGCATCAAAATAGTCATTTATAAGTGATATTGATCTTTTATTATTCTTTTATATCAAGTAACTTTCTCTTCTAAATCCATGTTTCCAAAAAAAATTCTTAAATATTCTTAAATAAAAATAAATTATTTTTTCAAATCATTATTCATGTATCTATACCTTATATTAAATTATTTAAAATAAATTTCATATTGCACTGCAAATTTTTAAATTTTGAATCCCTTTTTCAAAATGATTCCAAACAAATAATTTTTTAACAATTATGAAATGGATTGATTTTTTGTTGTCATGTCCAATATTTTTGTTGAAATATAACTTATATGTTTCTGAGACTATTTTTAATGAATTTATTTCCACATTATTTTTTGACTTTTTCTTTTCTAAAATTAATTTTCAAAATGAAAAGTTAATTTTTATGAAAAAAAATTAATTAATTTTTAATGGTATTCCCATTTATAAACAACAATTAATTTTTTTTAAATATGCTTTAGTTGAGGTATTTTTCATTGATAACATCTTTATTCCTACTCTAGATGGATTAATTATATTTCAATTAGATTGATAGTGAACCCATTTCCATTACATGTGTGAATTGTGTTTCAAAGAGATTAGTATATAACATATTTTTTCCAATGTTTAATCATGTTTCAAAGATTTTTTATTGAACTCATTTATTTTATACGATTTAATCACATTTCAATGAAATTTCTATGCGACATGTTTTTATTCAATGTGTTAATGATGTTATGAAAGATATAATTATTGTTCTTTGAGTTTTATAAATAAATTCATGCTCTATATTCGTGATGGTTCTTTTACATTTTTATTTTTTGGGTGCACCCATATAACACTGGATGATCAAAATATAGAATATACTATGGGTGTGCCAAGATAGTTCTCTAACACATTTGTTATGGATTATGTTCTATGTAGAGTTATATTGGACGTGGTTAGTATAATTATTATCATTGTAAGGGTTTTTCAAGATTGATATGATGATAATGTTCCAAGTTACCAACATGTTTCATATATGATTCTCTTGGATTTATAAATTCAATTAGATTAATATCAATAAAACATTGTTCATCATTAATGATTCTTACGACTCTTTCCATTATCGAAGCCTTATTCAATATTTTGTGATTTATGATTTAGGTATTGATTGGTATAAGTTCTTTAAGGATTTTATCTTTCATTACAATTATTTAAGAATTTAGTTATTCACTTCTTATGATCATTGATGAGTTCAATTATTAATGCCTATGTTTCCCATTATAGATTATTTTAGCTCAACCTTCTTCCGTTTCCTTTTCCTTAGGTTATAAATAACGAGATAGAATGAATTATGTCTTGATGTAATATCATATAGATTATAATGGTAAATCAAGGAAAACTAATAAAATATTGGTATAGTGGGAGATGATACTCATATTTATGAACCGGTTATTTATGAATACCTTATCAAAATAGTGTTTCGTAATTCTAAAAATCTATATACATAAATATACATTTATAATGTATGTGATCCAATGTTTTCATTTTGATTTTGAAATTTTTTGATAAGGAAAATTTGGCCACCTTCATTAGTATCAAATATTGAAAAGTAAATTTTATAGTTTCAATGTTGGATCTAGTAGTGTGGCTTCCAGGATGTTGTAAAATTTGTTCTTCTAAAATATTTGTACTAGTGATGGGGTATTTCTAGTGTGGTGTGATTTTTGTAAAAGAATGATAGTGGATACTCAATGACTGTCCAATCATTTTTGTGTTGTAAAGGTTTCATTTGGATGATGATTTAGTATAAAAAATAGCGGTGATAAGAATTTACGTGGATTGTCATTATATGAAAGGAATATGTGGAATCATCCAATTTTTGGAATAATAGGCGTGGATTTTTATAGATATCTATGCTTAAACACACATTAATCCATGATTTATAACATACATTACCAATAATACAAGACAAGATTCTAGAGGTATAGTTTTTTTATGATTAGATACATAAATAAATTATCATTAATGTAAAATTATCATCCTTCTTTAAAACTCAAAATTGTAATTCTAACCCACATTGAGTTTATAAAACCACAGAAGATGGCTCGAGGGAAAGTATATAAGGAATAGAGTTAGCAAGAAATGACAGTTAGGGAATAAACATGTAAATAAACCATAAATGAGAGTCTAGAGGGATATCCTGATATCATAATGATATTGATCATTAGAATAGAAACATGAATTAAGGAATTTAACTTTTAATAGAATTGTATGAAGGAATATTTGGAAAAAACATAAGATGTGAAATCATTAGCATACATCAAGGTTCACTACCATGACCATCCTCATACAGTGTAAACATTATTATAATGGATTAGGTCTATTATCCATTCCCATAAATATTCTGGATAAATTCTAATGGTGTATTATATCCATTCCATATTCTTAAACATTCTCTAACATGAAATGTAAATATTTACTCAATGAATTGAAGGGACATAAATTTGTTGGCGAAAAATTTCTCAAGGTAACATTGCAATGTTTTTTGTTTTGTTTTGCTTTTTGGGTAAGTAAATTAACAAATAATCAAGAAATAGGTATGGAAGAACTATAATTGGTACAAAAAAATTCATGAAAATGGTGATTTTGGAAATGGAATTATTTTCCAATAAATGTAAAATTTGTGTAGAAAGTGGGATGGTGTTCCATGATATTTTATAAAAGTGATGATTCTGTTCCATCACATAAAATGTGTAAAATGATAGTGTTTCATTCAAATTTTGAATATTTGTGTAAATTATTGTTCTAATAAATTGGAAGAGTTATTTGAGAGCATAAAAAATAAATACAGTTGCACAAATTTGGGAGTTACTCATTAATATTTATGTCACGTAATTGAATTTTAGTGCATAATAAAAATTACCCACATAGTAAATGGTTAAAAAGGTAGTTTTTTGTTGGGTCATATACATATATAAATAAGAGGATACCTCCCCTAATTTGTGTATCCCATCCCTTATAGAATATCTAGGATTTGAATCACATAATAGTTATGCACATAATTTTCTTGCATGAATTAATAAATCAAACATCAGTTTAATATATATGAGGGACTAATTTCTATTTGACCAAGAAATTAACCTAATAATGAAAATTCCTCACGAAAATAAATATTTTTGTGATGAGATGAATAGTTTCAAGAAAGATAATGTTTTTCCAAAACACTGAAATTTTTCATGAATGTTAATAGAGTTGTGTTCAAGTATTGAAAAGGTTTCATCAAAGATAAAGTTGTGTGATTATATAAGGATTTTACCATAGTTTATATGGTAATGAGGTATCCATTATGTGTAATAATTTTTGAGCTTCATGCTTCACAAATATAAGTGTAAATAATATTGATTCAATTCATAAAAAGAAGAATCCTTTGAAGGAATAATGAGTACATTTTATGTGATTGAATAGTGCAGTTTTAAATTTCGAATGGTTGTAAATTAGGAGGGATAGATATTCTTCTCAAAAACTTTTAAAAACAGTGTGAATTATTCAATTTGAGATATCAAAATATTATCATTGTATTCTCCATGGATATAGCTGAGCGATTGTGAAACATGTAAAATTATTTTGACCTGTGTATGTTCTGTTATTCAATTGTTATTTTTTCTGAGATGTCATGTGAATGTAGTTTTTCTTAATGAATGATTAAGATTTAGAAGGAAATTTTATTTTCATATATCACATATAGATCCCCCCTATCATGTAATATCACCTATTTGGGTAAAACATTCGTATCAGTGGGAATGATTAACATATTTAGTTCTATCTCAGTGGATTTGATGGATGTTTTTAATCAAAATTGTTTAAAATAGTAAATGGAAACAATTATCAGTTGTGGAAGAATTGGGTGCATCGGTACTTTTGATAATTAGGAATGGAATTATTTATAGATGTGATGTATCGTATTTCAATTACAGTGGATAGTGTAATATTATTCTAATATTTATTAAGAGAATTGGATGTTTATTCCCATAGAATTAATGCCTAAAGAGGAGTATTATTTACCTTAATATACATTAAGCTGATTTTAGGTAATTCAATATATTCCATGTGGGAAATTATGTTAAATATCTATGAAGTTCATCCAAAAGTCATAGAAGAAAAATTATAGGTTCTTGTGGAACAAATTTGAGTACCTGAGAATGCACCACATTGAGTTTGTAGAAGCATTATGTGACTAGGTGAATGTTTTTATTGAACACATACATAGCCTCAAATAAATTACTAAATATTCAGAGATCTCTATGTGAATATCAAGAAGGTTTTAACCTCATTTCAATACATAACTCAGTGGACTTGATGATAATGATCCAAATTATCTAACATTAGATAATTTTCACAGCACTCTTATTACATATTTGATGAGAATTGAAGATAATTGCTCTATTGAAATAGGGATATCAAAAGAAGAGTAATTAAATCCATGAATAAGATCACGACTACAGATGTAAATAAAGATGAAGAAATGTATGAGGTCATGTTATTATGATTTGCTAATATATAAAGAGAAAAAAGAATATTTATAGGGGAAATTCCACTCTCATACTTCCAATGTAGAAAGGATTAAAATATTAAATAATGGTTCCCTAAGATGTTTAAAGATGATGATGAAGATAAAGTAAAAATACACATTAATAATCTTTAGTCTATGTGAAAGAGAAGATAAATTTTATGGGAATATTCTTTAAAAAGTAAAATATTCTGTCACAATAAAATAAATGTTCAACAAAATTTGAGGTAGAATAGAAGAAGAACGAAATGATCATGTAAACAATTCTCTAGATGTAGTTCTAGGTAACTCTCTGACAAGGAAGTAATGTATCATTTATAATGTAAAATTCAGTGGAAGGGTTGATATTCTGAGTAAATTAGAAGCCACTCACGAAGAAATTGATCTTTGGAGAGCCAAAACGAAGAAATCCAATAAATTGATTCATCATTACAATCTCAATACATTGTAGTAATAAAAATAGAATCCTTAGATGAATGAAAAAATTTAAAATATTAATTCCTAAATTCTATATAATATAGAAAATTTTTGTGATTACAAGATCAAATTTTGACATTGGAAAATGGTGATTGATGGTATAATTAATGTAGAAAATGATCAACTCAAACAAATCAAATAAATTGAAGAGTAATTTTTCAACATGTAATGAAAATTAAAAGATCAAGAGAGACACATGAATCCCTTTATAAAATCAGGAAATAATATCAGTTATTTATCGGAATAGATGGAAGTGGAACATAGAGGCCCCAAAAAATTGGATAAACATCCATAGCCAAATGACTAGGCTGGTATAGAGATTGATCACAAAAAATAAAACTTGGATGATTGATGTTAGACCACAATCACCCACTCTGGGGTTGAAAATTTATTTTGGTATAAATAATATTCTGAAGGTACATATGACACAAAGAACAATTGGTCCTAAAATAATGAATCATTGGAATTCATCTTTTCATATGTGTTATTGTTGTAGACAGATGTGATGCAATGAAAATGTATATTCCATAGCCAGAAGGTATAGCAGGTAACAAGGGTATCAATGGTGGAAACATGGAGTAATATATTAAAACATTTATTTTTATAGCCCCTATTTCTAGTGTAAATGATTCACACAAATTTCCAGATACATCTCATCATCAATTTAGAGGAATTTTACAAAGCATAGTCAATGTGGTTATTAGTAGTATCTCAAAGAAACATAAAATCCATAGAAAATAAAAAATTTATTTGTAGATGTGAAATTTGAATTTAGTACATCAATATATATTGATGATCAACAATACAATTCCACAATATTTATAAAGTCAATAATTTTTTTAAAAAGGAAAACAATTAAGTAGGCAATTGTTGCAATGATTTCCTTAATGCATCTAATCATGATAATGTATGGATATTTGATAGTGTATCCACAACCTATATGATAGGAAATAATGATCTTGTTATATAAATCAAATATTACAAGGAATGTGGTTTTAAATTTGGAAATGATGAGGGGCTAAAGATTATTAGATCTGAAAAAAGTCATTTATTGGAACAAAGTTATGAAAAGTGATCATGTCTTGTTTATTGAAGGTATTATTTACAACGTTCTAAGTGTAATTAAATTTCTTGACTTGATTCATTAAATATTATTTACTGAGAATTTATGTATCATCAAGGGAAAATACGATATGTTTGTTTTACAAGAAAATAAAATTAGAGATATGGAGTGAAGATGAGTTTTGGTGTTTTCTATCCATATATTAAAAAAATAGGTTGTAGTATAAATATCTTGGCCGCCATTTCCAAACCTCCCTATAAGATCATGTAAATTAGTTTTGGATCAAGATATCTATATGTTATCTTCTGATCGTACTTACACATGTGATCCCAACCATCAAAGGAAGATTATCATAAATATATATAAAGATGAAAGAATAAAAATCAACTAGAGTGCTTGAATTAGTCCATGAACATGTATGTGGACCAATATAACCTAGATCCATAAATAAGAATAGGTGTAATATTCTTTTCATTGATTATTTAATCCAAATGGAATGGATATTTTTCATTCCCCACATGTCCAACATGTTTAATTTGGTAACACAATATCAGATATAATATGAAAGGATTCTTGCAATGTAAACTTTGAAATTTCAAACTGATAGTAGTAAAGAATTTACAAATATCCAAATGAATGATAATCTCAAGAAACATGAGATAAGGCACCATATTATGGTATTGATAAATAATAAAACATCTAAATTTTTTAGATGATAAATTGAATTATAAAAAACATTGCTAGATAATTTCTTATTTAATAGATCTTAAAATAGAAATTATGGAAGGGAAATTTTATAAAATTGGCCGACATATCTAATATGGATTTTTTATGTCCAAAAAAGAAAATAAAAATATGATATATTATATATAAATAATCCAATATTGATCTAATATCAAATATATTATTGCAATTGTTTTATTCACTACATGGGGAAACACAAAATTCGTGAGTCTCATTGAGATGAGGGGATATTATATGTCCAATATGGTAATAGAAAAGTATATAAATAGTTCAAAAAGTGTCTGAAAAATGTTTCTGAAGGATATAATATCACTATAATAGATAATGAACATAATCATAAATAGTAAAGTGAGAAAATCCTTGATTACACTGTTGAGGAAATAAGAATCTCAAGGGGAGTAGGGTTGGAATATTTTGATTCAAAATAAGATATTTATAATGAGTAAGAGGAAGTGAAATCTGTATTAGTGCATATGATGAAGATTTGAAAGAAAATTTAAAGGATAAACATAATTCTTGTTAATGAAGAAGTTGTCTAAACATGAATAATGAATTATTTATAGTAGGAATACTTCCTCTCTCATGTAGAGGATAATTTTTTTTGAATTAGATAGAGAGGATATCTAGGTATAGGTAAAGAGATTGAAAAAATTGAGATAAATCATACTTGAGATATTTTTTTGTAGACAAGTAGATAAAAATTCAATCAGAACCAAATGAATCTTCTATAAAAAACTAAATGAATATGGATTTTTAGTTCAAAATAAATCCTGAATAGTGTGAAAGGCACACACCCATATAAATGGAATCATTGTTAATGAAAACCTTTCAACTATTTTCATGGATCAAGACTATTTAACTATTCTTGGTCATATGATTGTAAAGTGAATTCAATGATTTTTAGAATGTTGATAGGTCAATATTTTTTAATGGGTTTCTATAATAAGAAATATAAATTAAGTATCCTAATGGTTTTCTTATTCATGATGATGAGAATATAATTTTATAGTTGAAGAATGTGTTATATGGGTTTAATCGAGTACTGAGGGTATAATATTCAAGACTGTAACATTTTTTTAAGAAGCATGAATTTAAGAATCATATATCTGATTACAAAATCAATTTCAATAATGAAAGTAGTCCAAGCATGATGGTACTCATGTTTTTCGATGGATCAGATGATGTACAGTGGAAACTGTTCATAGAATTTAAGAAAATAGAGTTAAAATTTTAATTTATTGGTGAAATAATGTTCTTTCATTTGTAACATGTTACGTAATAAAAAAATGACATATTTATTTATCAATATAAATATTTAAAATATGTCTTAAGAGTATATATAATGTAAAATTCCAAATAATGAGAACTCTTTTGGCTATTTTGATGAAACTATCATGAGGTGGTGAATGAAAATCGATAAATGTCACAGAATATAGGAAAATCATTTAAATACTTTTGAATATAACAGTAAAAAAGACGTGATATTATTTTTTCAAATGCCATGTATTATCTAGAATATAAGGGTGTTGAATTTAAGTCTCTAATTGGAGGAATTATGATAATTCATGTTCTCACAATCTAAGAAAAAATTCAATCCATTACTCATGAACAAATAACATTAAGTCAACAATCATTGTATCATAGAGAATGTAGAATATGGGATTATTATGTTTTAGTATATACATAAAAAACAAAAAGATACATACATTATAATGAATTATTTACCCAAATAAGAATTTGAACATCATTGAGTACCTCTTATAATTCCTGTGACTCCCCATGCATAAAAATGTTATGAAATGGTTCCCCCTCTTCTCAAGTTATAGTTTTTTTCAATATGTTCTAATATGTTTTCATTAAAATATTGAACCCATAAAGCAGTGAAGTGAAATTTTGCTTCATTCAGAAGGGATAATATGAGAGGGGGAATAATAAATTATGACTGGTTTTAAATATTTCAATATTTAACCATTTAATTTAATGATGATAAATTTTTATAGAAGTTGGTGATTCGTATAGTTTGAAATATGATGATAAAGAATGGTGTATTCTTGATTTCCACCTATAGTGTTAAAATTGATATCCAAAAAGGGTTATTAAGTTGTATCGAGAATCAGGTGAATCATTTATGAACATTGCATGATACTCTTACTTCCCACATTGATCATGACTCATGTTGTCTTAGAGTGTTGGTTGAGTAAAATCTTCATTTCTATCTAAAATGACAAGAATCAAGGAATATGGAAGAGAGAAATGTATTTTCATTAAATTATAAATATAAAATTTAAATATTTATCAAAAGGGAAATATTTTTATAAAACTAAAAGAGGAGATTTTTGGGAAAAAATACCTCAACATAATATTGAAATGTATTGTGTTCATTGTGTTCATTGAAAGGTTATATAGAAAAATATTTCATAAATTCCTAGGGAATAATTTTAAGTTGAATAGATTGTTTCATGTACAATGTAGTTTCATTTAATAATGTTTTTTAAAATTTTGGTCCCAAAAATTCGGAGGAATAAAAAAAGGTGTTTTTTGAAATGGAAGGATTTTTAATTAAATATATACATTATGTTAAAGTCAAAATGTTTTCACAATGTTTCCTGTAAGTGAATATTTATAGTATTCACATCAAAATAAAGAAAAGGATAGGGTCTCAAGCAAGTTAAAAATGTTTTTAAATTTATAGTTATAAGAAACATGGAGACCTATGTGATCCCACAAAATTTATTTGTAGTTAGGTGAATATGTTGAGTTTTTATGATAAAGATGACCTTGGATCACAGAATTTCAATTCATAAGTATGGTTGTGTGTATATTTGAATTTTCATAAGATAGCTTCACAAAGCAACATATCCATCTATAAATAGGTACCCCCCCCCCAATTGAGTAGCTAAATCATTAGATAATATCATTGCTCTAAATCTCATAATATTTATATGAATCTATTTCTTATGTGAAAAAATTACTCCAACATCAGTTGTGCATGGAAGAGGTACTTAAAGAAACACTGTGTTTGCTGTTATATATGGGTTATAAAAGTTCAATATGAAATGACGAATGTACTCCTAGAACATTTTTAATGTCCTTAATTTGGTAATTTTCAAGGGTTTTTATATATTAAAAAATACCACACAATGTTTTTTAATGAATAACATGTAGATTAAAGATGGGTAAGATGACTTGAGTTTTACTCGAGTACATTACTGGCCATCTCAACCCAATGTCACATACTTTATAATAATGTATTCAGATAGTGAAGGATAAGAGCATGTGACCTAACCAAGTGATGGAATTCCTTGACGTTTAATATGATGAATTAAAAAACATTTATGATTTCACACCATGTTCTTTAGCTGGTAGAACTCATATCTTAATAGGTTCCACTCTAAGTAACCCTAGAGTCTCATATGATGTATTCAGAATGTGATTACACAACATATATTTAATTCAATGGACCTGAGTCCTAGAAAAAAAATTTGGGTTCCAATTTTGTTATAAATGATTTAACAAAAAATAAAACATTGGGTATGTTGTGATTTCATGAATTTAAATTATAAGTACCTTATCATCTTCTTCTCATGGATCACAGACCATTTTTACAGAAGTTAATTATTTGTATTGTATATACAGTTTCATTTTTAAAATAATCTATACCATGAGTCAGAATGTGAATAATAAATTGTTTATCTAAAGTTATTTTTTGGAAGAATGGAATAGTGTATATTTCTTTGACATTAGATGTTGTTTTATAAGGAATTATTGGTTCATATAATCCTTTATCTTTGAGAAGATGAAACAATTATATGAGTGTGATATATGGTAATATATAATTATTGGAAATCCTCATGTTGGTGTTTTGGTGATAGGGTAAGGGACCTCTATATAGTTGATAGATTCTTTACTCTCTAATTGATTTAAGGTGTGGGTCATCCACATTAGTAATCCAGGCATGTATTTGGTAGCCATTCTTCCTAGACATTTTTTATTCATTTATAGGATTTTACATTTTTCTATTTCAATTCTCTTTCAAAAAGGTGGTCCCTTTTTATAACCGGTGGGGTAGGAAATCTCCGTATTGTGGTTGGGAGATGGTCCTCCATCGTTGGGGTCATTGATCCACTTTCATGGAATTCATATGTTGGTCAGGTTTGGGACCCAAATTACAATTTCACAGAGGTTACATAGAGTCAATGAGATGATTTATAGTATAAACATTATGTGTTCTGCGACGTTATTGATTCATATCAATATATTTCATCTAATAAGTAGATCATTAATGATTGTTATTCATTCTTTGTTCTTCTTTTGTGTGGCCTCAATTCATATCTAGGTCAGAAACTATATTTAGTTGACATGGTATTCCATCAACATGTTTTTTAGTGGGAATCCTACTATGTTTTTTATAGTCACCCTTGAATGTGAAACATTTAACAAAAATTGTGTTTATGTTTAGGGGATTCATATTGTGATGATAAACCTATTGTATGGGGTGTAAGGATGATATTTTTGAGCTTTCTCAAATTGGAATGTTGTATTTTATGAAATATGTTACTTCTATATTATATTGATAAAGGATTCCTTATTCTAAGGAGGCTTTATCCAATATTTTATTTCTTATTCTCATTCGGGACTATAGTAAGAGAAACGATGATGGGAGGGGTTTATTAGGGTGTGTAACATGTTCAACATAATTAATCTACCTTCATATTCCCATGTTCTTAAAAAACCATTACCTCATAATTAGTAGGGATACACATTTTCACTTCCCTATAAAATGATTGTTTATTTTTTGAATGAATTTTCCAAGGTTTTACTATGTATAATAAATTATTACATTATCCAACATTGAATTATTTATGCCATGAAATGTAAAACATAAATAAAAACAAAAGGAAAATTAATTTTACTTAGTTATCCCACTCTAGCCTAATCCATGGACAGGGAAAAAATGATTTTCTATGCACCATAATCCTTTAAACTCATTATTTTATTGTGGGTTTAGTCTATATATCTCATAGTATTAGGCTCACTCCCCTTTAAAGGTTTAATAAAAACTCAATACTTTCTAAGGATAACATCCCTAACTACTTCCCCTTTAATCACTACTCTATAAATGACCATGTTTAATTAATTCACGACATTATAAAGATTATCAATTCAATTTTAGTTTCATCAGATTTATGTTTGTTCAATTTTGTCTCCATGAGATTCTCATTTACAAAATAGCTACAAATGTCTCTTCAAATATATATATGTCATTTCCATGATTCATAAAAACCCATTATTTTTATTATTTGGGAATATATTTAGTGAGAGAAAAAATTCATTCTTTTATATTTTATTTTCATCTAGATTACCTCACTCACAATACAAGACATATTAGAGTTTTTATTTATTTATGATTCCAAAAATGGTTTGTTAGTCTTGTTCTACAATAAAGGGTGAATATGAAATTCAATTCATTGAATAATGATGATCATACCAAGCCACCGACATGATTTACCACGCCTGGTAAATGTTAATAGATCCTCAAGGAAGGATCCAAAATCGACAAATTTAAAATCAAAACATTTATTTAATTTTTCTTCAGCTGTCAATCCACCATAGTGTGGTGAAATATGAAATTCTCTTTGGGAACAAACACAACCTTGTCCTTAAAACTCTGCATGATGATCATTATATACCTTCATTTTATAGGAATTTTTAAATTTAATCACAACATTATCTTGACCGACTATTTCATGGTGTAGTGAAAATCATGGGACATTTCTTCTTTAGAAAAAAACCTTCTATGATGATTGGAAACATGCATTAGCATTTTACCTTCTCTAGCAATGGCTTGATACTAAACACTCCTCAGGACATAACACATGATATCTCTATAGTCTTATTTATGATACTCATACATGAGTCCACCTATGAAACCCAAATTCTCATTTTCAACCGCTTAATTTTTCATATGGATAATGAAAATCCAGTACTATACCGACATTGATTTGGTCTCAACAAGTTACCCATTTTATGATAATTAAATCTAAACTTTAGGTAGAAACCATTTCTATATTCCCACTATATAAAACCTTAAGAAACTATATAAAAAATATTATTTATAAAGGGGTGGCTCTTCAATTTCACATTTTTCATTTATCTTCTTTAATCACAATTATGTCTTACATAATTCATGTGTATCATGTCCCACTAGTCCCCATTTGAAATGGGGATTGTTGCATTGAAATATATCATGAAATGTGGGGGGGGTAGAAAATATATCACTGGTTTGAAACTAACATGAATTCATTCTATACCCCATAATATTTGATATTAACTACCCCAAAAACACATACACATGGGTTTGAAACAACATTGATACAACTTTTCTATCCTATCTTCTAGAATACATTCTACACTTCTGAAAAATCACCAACCCTCAAAATTTTTTAATGAAACTAGAATTAATTTTAAACATATTTTGATAATTACATATTTAACACTTCCAAAATAAGTGAACCTTCTAGGAGACCAGCTTATTCATCAAAATTAATTCCGATAATAAATTTAGTATGACAAAAAAACTGGTGTTGATAATATATTGAACACAAAAAAATCCATCAACAACCAGAATTAATCCTCAATTTGAAAATAGTTGTATATCCCTTTATATTTATTATGAATGAACATCATGAATACAAAAATTCATTCACATCATAATGTTGTTTCCTACTCCACTTATTTTTTATTTCACATCTATGGTGTGAAACCCCACTTTTCAATTAGCTTTGAAAAATCCTTACAAGGTTCGACACCACACTTTTCCTTGATGTATTCACCTTCATCCCCAATGAGCACTGGGAAATCATAAGATTATATTATCCCATATTTTTATTATAGTCCCTTAAAAACATTTATAAATTATATGAAACTCATTTTTCATTAAGTAGTAAGTGTCGTGCAATATCTATATTTATTTCTCGTCCATTTTTTATAATAGATAGGACATATTATATGAAACTTTAGATTTATATTTTAAGATACATAAACATATAAAATTTGGATGAATTATATAACACATTTAGTGAGTGATCTTACAATTTATCAATGATACACAATCAATGAAGATGGTGTAGGAAACAATAGATTAATACAATTTATGCAATGTTTTCTATTTAACGTCATAGAATTTCACAAGATTCATGTATGCATAATTTTCATCTGTTACTAAGGAAATCCTTCTATTAACTCAACCATTATTTTGAAAAACAACGAGCAAATATGCAGTAATTTCAAATTTTTTGATTCACACTGTATTGAATCTTTTAAAAATATGACTTGGATAATTATTTTGATAATAATTTTAAAATTTGATACCAAATTCTTAGAATACATTGTTTATTTCATTGACAGGGGTTTCTTCCACAATAAATTTATATACCACCATTTATATGTTCAAATAAAACTCCCCCAAACACTATTAGTTTCCTCACTAAATATTGAGTTCCAATCCATCTAGGATATCATCCATTTATAGTAGCCATTGATATCTTGGGAACCATCAGTAGAGATTACATAACAACCCATTTTTAGATTATAACAAATAAATAAATAAAATAATTTATGTTGTTGATTATCATTTATTTTATCATATTCTATGTTGATTTTTAGATAATAATTTTCAATATATAAGATCAGAACCAACAATTAAATCAGACCTTAATACGTATCATTAGGCCATTTTTTAACACTCCAATGTTTCCTATTGAACTATTGTGTTTGAAATTACACATTATATGAAATTCAACATGTACTAATATTATCATAAACTGGATTTTTGAGTAATGTCCGAACATAACATTAGTATTTTGAAAATAATTCTTCATGGATAATATCTCCCCCACAACAAAAAACACATCAACACTAGTTAACCATAAGAAAATATATGGGATAGGGATATATATAATTTCTATATGTTATAGAACATGGTGTCTCACTATGGATCGTCTATTTCCATTTATCATTCAATATAGAAACCATCAATAGATCTAAAAAATTTATATAATAAAACTCCCCCACAAATTCCTAGGTTTTCTTCTTTTCACGAAATTCAAAATCAAAATATATTTTCCCTTGGATACACATACCCTTATGGATCTCCTAACACATCACAAATTTGATTTTTCTTATCCAAAAATATATGATTATATGTATATTTAAAAGGATAATATTTATATTTTTAACATGTATGTTTCCTTATGAAAATCTTTTTATGAGTTAATTTTTAGTTCCAACAATATTTGAACTCCTTTATTATTTGTAAATATTCTTATTATATTAACAAAACAAATTTTTATTCAGCTTTATATTTAGAATTTATCTTGAAACATATTATTTTATGATTACCCTATTCAACCATCCTAGATATCAATTTATCATTATAATTAATTCATCATCATACACATACCTATTTTATTCTTTTACATAATTTGATCTCCCCCTAATATCTCCGCTAGATATGGTGTTTTAATAGTAAGAATTATTGGAATATAATCCATATATATGTTTTTGGGGATAGTAACTCATTTTTATAAATCTTTTACAAACATCATTGTAAAAAATAAGTTCCAATTACTAATATAAATAACTAGAACTATATCTATGTACTACATATTAATGGTGAATGTCTTCATCCCTTACATGTGAATTCACTTATCTGTACTTCATTTTTATAAGGACCTTCTTGATTTTTCTTCGCAAATTTCACTTTTTCCTTATTTATAGGAACTACCATATATATCTTACCTAATGATACAAAGGGGTTCCAGCATGGTGAAGTATAAGTATTCTTCAATAATGGTTCCTTTGTGGAATAAAAATTATTTCATTCTTCTCATGTGAAATTACAGACTTACTCTTCATCCCACTATCACTTGCTGAACGATATTAATATGACAACAATAAATAATTTCATAAGAATAGTATATTTCTTTTCATTCAAATTCTCAAATTTATTTTAAACCAATATCAATTCTTATTCAGGTTATTGGACCTTTTTACTCTTTACATCAAGTTGATGATTCATAACATACATAAGAATATTTTGAACAAAATAGTCTCCAAAAATACTGAGTTGGTAGTAATATTACATTATTAGTATAGAATAGAAGATTTATCAAGTGTTCTAAATGATTAGTCGTCTTTAGATACTAGATACTTATATACTTTTTACATTGCACTTGATAACAAGAAAGGTAAAATAAAAACTCCATGAGAACATTTCTATCACTTCTAAAACATCTATTGAAATTTTACATAGTTCACATATCATCTTCTTAGGAGAGGAAAAAATAATTGGGTGGTTAGTTTCTTATTAAAGAATAGCATAAAACAGAATCAATGAAAACATAACAATGGCATAAACAGTATATAAAAAATTTGAAAATGATAAGAATAATGCCTTTTTCCTATGATTTTGTTAGATCATGCCACCACTTTATGCTTGAAAAGAACTAGTGTCATATTTTTTTACAACATATTTTAACATTCCAAATATGGTAGGATTTCATTACATTAAATGTTAATATATAATCCTTGATTAATATATGATGATGGGTTTTTGGTTTATCCTTCCATGGATTGCTCCATAAAACTCATATCCTCATTTGGGCCTCCCTCATAGATCTATGTCAAGTTCATGGAACACATTTCTAATGTCATCTCGTTGTGGAAACCTGTTAATTAAACTAATTATGTCTAGAAATTCGAATAATTATTTATTGGATGACAAACTTAGGTTATGATAGTTGTCACGTTGAGAATTGTTGGTAGTTCTAGACATTAGGAACATTGGTCACATATATTCTTCCTCATATTATGGAATCTTTTAGAGGCATCTTACATAAGAACAACATGGAATCCCATTTCAATCACAAGGTATATAACATTGAATACCCATATCATCCATGTATTTAACCTCATTAATCCCATGTTTTGAATGAGGTATCCAATTGGAGTGATAATTTTAACATCTTATGATGACAGATCATAATTAACTAAAGAGACGGATCAAGCCAGGGGTTTAACACCTTGTGGTGATGAAGCTGACAGATAGAGACATACAATAGATGTTGATCAAGGATGTGGGTCCCTATAAGGAAGGACTTCACACTTGGAGTTTCATCTAGACACCATTACAGGTGGATTCAAGATGTGTGCCACTATAATGGGGGAACCAAGGTTTACCATTTGTGGGGATTAAAACTTCGAGGTGAATCATACATACCATGACTTTCTATAATGGATAATAACCAATGTAGTTTGATTTCGTGGTTTAAGGTAGTGTGACAAGATAGATCCATGTAATTTAACATCATGTGGTAAGGATTGTCGTGTTGTGAAAGGATATTCGCTGAGGGATAGTGTGGGGCTGGAAAATGGAATATTCCCTTAACAACTCATGGTTGGTACTGTGTGTGGGGATTACACATTGTTTTTATGAGGGATGGTAGGAGAAATTATAAATTGGAAGGGATATGCACGTAGAAGCAACCCTAAGAGACATAGAAAAGATGTGGTCTTCAAATAAAGGAATGATCTTACAAGGACTCTGGTCTAGAGAATATCATGATGGGTACAGATAATGGGTTTTGACCTTTGGGATGCATTATATGTATCCAAATTAATTTGGAATCAAATCCAACATAGTTTGGAAATGGGATTGGTCCTATACCTAAAGAGGATGCCTTTGATAATATTTTTATTAGGGTTAATATGAAAAATGTAATCCCATGTATGATACATTATTGAGGATTTCACGTAGGATAAACCAAAATAGGATTTAGGTAGTTGATGTCATAGTCACTAATGTCCCCTAATATTATGTGATTCATGGTCGATGTGATTAACATGAGGAAGTAATATACCTGAAGTTCATGTTGTGAAAGTTGCATCAATGAGATATGGTGTGAGGGTTATGCATAGAAGCTTCCCAAGGAGGATTTCATTCTATGTAAATATTATCAAATTCCATGTGTGGAGGATCTCATTCTATATGGGGAGGATCTCATTACATTTGAGGTGGATATTATTCACTATGAGTCGCACAAGGAGGAACAAGGGTCTTGGGGATCACACCATGAGTGTAGAGGCCTACCTTTGGATAGACATCATCCCATGAGGGGGATGATGTGGCATACCATGATGATCATATATGGTCCATCACATGTGAATTTCATGGGGTAAGACTATAGTTTTACATCTTGTGCTATTTTAGTGCTAGGGAGTTTTATATAATGCAACGTAGACATGGAGAACCCACTCATTACCCGTTAGGCTTATATAACAGCATATCATGTAGACTATGGCGTTGAATGTAATTATAAAAGATAGTTTTCAATGGAATAGAGGAGTGTTAAATCGTGATTTACCAATTAGTGTTCCTATGCATAGAATAAAATGTCATTAGAATAACTATATTGATTAGAAAAAGGTATGGAAATACATTGACTTGGGGAATATGGAAAAACTCGCAAGGGAACATGAAATATTAGGGCACAAGTTTAGAGGATTGTGCTCAATAGGTGAATAGGAAACATGGGGTTGTGTGAAAATGGTGCTCAAACAAGGGGATCTAACATTGGTTTTGTATTTGGATATTCAATGAGGTGGTGCCCAAAACATTGATGGTTGGTGCACTAGGTTACTGTTTCCTGAATGAATGGACTATGTGCGCACTAGAAAAAGGTAAAAACAGGTTATGTGAGGGTTAAAATTTTTTGGGCCCGCTTAGGGGAGGTACCATAGGTATATTATAGTTATATATCATATACCTTGATAGTTCATTTTTGTAATGTCTTGGATGATCATCCTTTTGTGAAATATATTGATGATTTTAATATTGTAGGATCACCTTGAAAAAGATTGGTGAACATTAAATTATAGATGAAATCTTCATTAATCATCACTTGGGATTTATTTCTACGAGTATAACTTATTCATATATTCATTCTTTGACATTGTAGTAGTCTATGGAAGGCAACATTTGATGTCGCCCTTCATGTGCAAGAGGCTTGAAAATAGATTTATATTCCTTACAATGAGTTTTGGAATCTTAAATGCATTGTACATGGTGATCTGAGTGACCTTCAAGAAATCAATGTCAATTTTCACCACCTTTAGAACATAAAAATATACTATTTGTGTTTGTATCTTACACATGGATTCATACTTTGTCATATCAGTGCTCCATAGAAGGAATCATTTGACGTCACCTTTGGAAATCTAGAGGCTAGCGTCTTGATTTATATATCTTGTGTGTAGAGATAGAATATTTATTGCATCTACTACATAAGTTTGAGAAACCTTTGGGAAATGAACGTGGATTGGTGTCTCCTTTGGAGCTTAAGAGGCTAGTCCAAATATTAGGATCTTTATCGCACATGTGGGATCTTCTGCACATCTACCTTTGTGTTCATGGAATTATTTTTCAAGTCAGATGATGGATTTTTTTCACCAAAGTAGGTAGTATGTGCCTTTTAGAGGATTTTTACACCCGTAAATTCCATTTTCCCCCATCTCAGAATCAGATCTAAAAGGGGACCATAAGTTTGGGTCCAAGGGAAACACCAAAGAAATTGGGATAATTTTGGTGGGTGTGCACAAAATCCAGCATTTATATGGAAAGAAACATTCACGTGCATGAAATTCTAGGTCCAAGACTGTAAATAATAGGATGGGGCCTTTTACAACACCATCGAATATTTTAATGATTATAAAATTTTCACACATGCACATAAGTTAACAATATTTACAAAAAAACGAGCCTCAACCAATTCATTCAAATATAATCCACTTCATTGAAAAACATTCCTTTGAAATTATATCATCATTTGTGATTATTCTCCATAATCATGTTTCCAAACCGTGATTCATCGGTTCACTCTCCATAAACTATTCTATCTCACTTGAAATGTTTGGTCTGAAGAATCCTACAGAGATTGAATCAACTGATTTCATTCATAGAGATGCCATAACTATAAATCGAATGATCCATTAATCAAGGATAGTCATATTAGACAACCAAATTATTGCTTCTATGTGGAAAAAGTCATATAAGAGATACCCACTAAGTGGCTATCTCATATTTTAGAACATCATATTATCAAATGAAGTTACTTTCCTAGCATTCGGGATTGAGGTACTATGATCTTTTTTATATGTGAATATGATCTCTATCATTGGAACATCACCATCCCTAGTCATCCAACAAGAGATCATCTGTTCATTATTGTATACATGTTGAATTAGTGGGAAACAATAGTCACATGCCGTCAACTAGAGGTTGAAGTTTACAATACCCTTTACACCACGATCTTCCATAGCAGCATGAGGTAAAAAGGCATTGGTTGTCACAGGGAATAGGAAATGATGTTTAAATAAAATTTCACCAAATTTTTATTGCATTTTATTTTCAGGTACGCTACATTTTCTGGTGTATTGGGAATATCTATGTTATATTGGGCTATGAGAGGTGGTTTGGACATCGTAGTTCCACTTTTAACATAAATGGGAGTTGTTGTCGTAACTCCTTAGGCGATCATCCCTAAAATCAAACATGATTTATCTTTATAATAGTGAAGTTAGAATCAGTTAGTGGGAAATAAACTACATTGGAAGATTTCCATTAGTGTAATTATAGAATTATGAATTCCTTCCATCAGAAAATGTTTGTATTGATAGGCTGTGGACTCCTCTCCTTGCACACCATCCTCTAGAGGTGCTGATGTATATGCTAGAACACACTCCCATTTATCATAGGGATATTTTTTTCAAGGCATGGTTCCACATGTTTCTCATGAATGAAATGAATTTGATGATGCAGAGATGGTGAAAAGAGTGTACAACAACATCACATATAAGGATGGAATGATAGTAGTGGTTGATCCTAGAAGAATAAAAGTATCACAAGGGGGTAGAGAATGGTGAGAGACTGGAATACATAGGTATGTGATACTACTTTACTCTCCACATTCCTAGGTGGTTTGATAATTTTGTTTCGGTATATGTGGATGGGACAACACCAAAGGAAATTGGTAGTGGAAGTAATTCTTGCAGCCAACCGCAATGTTGATTTTGATGGGCATGTATTGGTCAAGGTTTATAGAAAATTTGGCCATGTTTTAAGGGGAGATATGTATAGAAGGATATATGGACATCTATAGTTCTTTAATGGTTTTATCAAATCTCATCTTGCGGGATACCAATTTTATAATGCCATCGCCCATCAAAAATCTACTATGATTCCATCTCTATTAATCATATCTGGTGTTTGTCCAGTGACACTTCATGAGGCTGAGAGTAAAGATCACATTGGTAACCAGTCAATCATATTCTTATACACTTTACCTACACTATTTGTTAAAATGGTGGGTGAATATCATGTCTAATCAGAGTATAGGGAGTATCTACAGGGTTTCCTGGTTGGAGTGGTAGTGGCCCGGATCGACGGTCATGTTTACAACAAGATGTACACTCTACCCCACTTTACTATTTAGTTTGATCACAATCATATAGTGCAGAAGGGAGTGTACACATTTTTCCAAGAAGATAATGGCCCATGTATACAACATTAACTATGGTGAATTCTCATGACTGTATGCTCTGGTTAAAACAATATGCTACCACCAAATAGCATCGATGCTATCATGTTGACAGAATATTCCAAAAAATGGGTGGTATCATATTTTAATGAAATATTGTGGAAGCATATTCAGTTTTTCAAAAAAGTGTTAAAGGATATAGATTAATAAGGAAACAATGGATACTCTCTGAGGGGAACACCAGATATATGGGGGAATATGGGGTAGAATTGCAGTAGTGAGGACGTCTTAATGTGTACATGCACCCCCGCCTCATGGAGGGGAACAGTCATAGAAATGATATTGGGAACAAAAATGGAGGTTCCAATAATAAATATGATGTGACTCCTATAACCAACTTCTTATACTATCTTCCCTTCCCCCTAGTTGACATGGATGACCTTTCTGATGTTGATGTCAACAGATGACCTATGGCGAAAGCAGTAGCGGGATAAGGTTGAGTTTCCAAAATTCAGGCCCATTAGGGTTTTAGAAAGAGTGAACATCCCTAAATACAATCAAATTTCACTACAACGGATATTTACACAAGTCAAAAGGTGGATTATGAACTCCCTTACACCAAAATGGAGGTCAATTTTGATGGTAAAGAGGATTGGGATTTCGTGTCAACTATTCATATCCCATCACCTGAGGAGGAATTGACTAACCAAGAGGTATAGGAATCCATTGATACAGAATCCTTTATAATGACTACCAATCATTGGAGTCCCTCAAAATTAATTGATATCATTGACTCTTAATATGAATACATAGTTGTGTACCATTAGGTAAACCTCAACTATCATTCATCTTTAATTGTTCCTTCTCTTTTAGTATCTGGATTGCCTAACTGAAACATGTCACGTACAGCAGAATCGTGATTATGTGAAAGGGGACCCAAATAAAGGGGGAATGAAAAATTAATGGGTTTGGAGGATTTCGCTTTGGGGCCTATTTTTAGGTTTTTCGTAGGTAGTGGGACAAAAGAGATCGAGGAAGCCAAGATGATAGCATTGGAACCTCATACTCACCTTTTTATCTATAGGTTCTATTCCCTGAAATTAAAATGATAACAACTCCCACTTTTGTATAAGTGATGTATCTATGATTGTTGATAATTAAAATTCATCCATATCATTATAATATCACATATTGAATCATTCATCTATAATAATATCTCGATGGATATTCTATGTCAATGTGCTTATCTATTCAAGAAGCTCATACTCAATAAACATAAGAGGAGATAGTACCGGTCATTGAAATAACAATTGTTGAATGGTCTCCAATTATGAATTTCTATTCCAAAACTCATGATCTCTATTTTTCAATTCATAAATACTATAAGCACTCATTCACTACATGACTTTAACTGATCATCTACTAGCCTCGTTGACTGACAATATCAATTTCATTATTTTTTCTTGAGATATTGAACAATGAGAAATCATATGAGGTCAGTACATCTTGAGTACCTTCTATGGTATCTTCAGTAGTTCATGTGGATCCCTTTTTCCGAGTTGATCTATTCATGGTCGTAGATGGACAGTCAGTTGCGGTTGTGGGTGATGTCACTGGTGGGGGGAACTTGAGGTTGGAAGTGGTAGATTTTTCGAAGCAAGGTGAAAAAATGGAAAAAAAAATTGAGAACAGTCGATTTTATATGATTCTAGAGTAATATCCTACAACCAAACAACTTATATATTTTCTAAATTATGAGCCAAAATTGCCTAAAGAGATGGAATACTCCAACCCAAATACAGACAAAGAGAATCACATCCTCTTACATAGTGCATGGAAATTTATACAATTAATCAACAATTGAACCCAAATACCACATATAGTGAGAAAAATGGTATATATTATATATTCGATGTGAAATATGTGTGTTTGACCAGTGGATACTCATGGTCTTCACACACCATTTCATTTTTTTCTTGTTAAGTGGGTTCATGAGGGAAGAAAGTGTCTCGATGTTTCTTGGGGTGAAGAGAGGTTTGATAGCATTAGAATGATCCATTAAGTATATAATGATATCCATTTTTTGAAATAAAAAATGAATGATCATTTTTTTATCATTAACACTCAATAAAATTCCATCAGCAAACTGATTTTTGAGATGGATGAGGCTGATAGGATGATGAGGTAGGTGTCACTTCAAGTAGCCAACCTCTAAATTGAGTGTGTCTATAAGAATAATTAGTGCTAATGAGATTCTTTTGATAGTAGATGAGGAGGAAACCTATTTTATAAAGAGGCACCAATACATGGATTCCACACCCCATAGGTTGGAGGAGCTGTGTTGTTCAGTCAAAAAAGCATAGCTATGTGGGAAATTATTCCATGGACCATGGTAGGATCCAATGTGTGGATGACTATTTCTACTTCAATGAATTTAGTGTTTTTTGTTGAAACATTCCTATGGGAATAAACACATTAATATTTTATAATCTAAATTAATTAACTATAATCATATTTGTGTAATAATAACTAACTAATCCCTAAGAATATGTAATTCATCCTAAGTGTGAGAAACCAGGGAAGTCCACATTACATCTCTTTTATATGAAAGTGTAAAATGATTATCAAACACTTATGGTATATAATGGTTTAATGACCACCAAAAAATTTTGAGATGAGGGAGGATGTTTCTAGGGAACAAGGCTCTTATAAAATCCATAATTCGACTCCCAACATGATCTAGTTCCTAAATGGGGTGTTTTTGGAGAGTTGGAATGAATCCCAACAATGGGGAATGGAAATTGTGAATCCCATTGACCAAATATTGGAACATAAGGATATTGGAATTGTGAGTTAGGATAACAACTGAACATGTTTAAAAATAGAATATATGTATTATTATCCTGTAACAGTGACATAAAATGAGTTTTTACTGCCAACCATGTTCAAAAGATTGTACATGTATCAAAATGTCATCCAAAGTCTTTTGGGGTGTTGCCTCATGATAGTAGGTGAGATAAAAATGGCATGAGACCAAGCTATTTAGGGGTCCCATCCATCATAGAAGATTTTGAAGATCCAAATAATGGGGATGTGAAGTGTTGTAATAGAGTGATGAAATTTTTGAATGGATTTTATCACTCTTTGAGTTTTTCCACTATGATTTAGAGAACATTAGTGTAAGAGAATTTTTATGAACAAAGTTTAGACTTGTCTTCTAGGGGTTTGTTATCTTAGATTAAAAGTGAGGAATGATGGAAAATGTTTGATGTAGTAGATGGATGACATTGAAGTAATGGGTTTCAAGAAATGGTCTAAGATACCCTGTGTTTTTTTTCATGCAAAAAGGTTATTGGATATGCAGTTTTACGTTGTATGGTGAGAACAGTAGAAATGCAGTTTACCATAGTACCATGAGGAAAAATAATTATACTTTTTAAAATTGTTTTACGAGGATTCATTTCATAGTTCATCATTGTGTGAACAGTATATTACATTAATTTTAAGGTTGTACTACCTAGAACATTGGTCTAATATCCCAAACAGATGTGTGTTTTATGATAGGGTAAAAACCCCGATGTGAATGAGGTCATGGGGAACAAGATGAAACATAACATATCCCTTGGAAGACATCCCACATATAATTTAAGGTATTGATTCTCATACCTAAACCCCCAGTTTATGGTTGTGTTGTTTTTACCATTGGATCCTTTGGGTAACTTCACCGCATCGGTAAACACCCTAATAAAACTTCTATACCCATCTGAGCCGTGGCCGAGGTGAGGAACAATGAATGATAATTGGGTCTTACTAGCATGTGGATGTTCATTTTGGGAATGAGGATACACCAGGTTGATAATTACACCAAAATATAGGGAAGTGAGAATAAGGTATATTGTGACTTTAATGTAATGGATAAATGGGAAACTTGTTAGTATGGACCAACTATTGACCATTTTAAAAACAGAGGGAACAAAAGAATACCGGTAAAAATTGGGGAATGAAAATGAAGGTTGAACTATAAATAGGATCCACTATTTATAACTTGATGTCCATTAAGGCATTTTCCCAATAAAATGGGTGATCTAGAGAGGCATGATGCTCTCACTATTAGGGGAACCATCTGGAATTGAAAGATGGTGTAAATACAAACTGAGAAGGGTTCGATGTGTGGAATGGGGTGTATCAAAGAGTGGAATTCAAATATGGATTTTACAAATAGTTTAATGTTATATTGCTTGGAAAAATTGATAATTATTATTTTAGGATATTCAAGTTCGTACCATGAGATCTTAATTTATTATCATAGATTTTGGACCACATGGACAAAATATATTTTTTAAGGGTACACATCTGCATATATGTGTAGCTGATTGGAGTGAGAACCAAGCACGAATGATGACCACGGAGGCTTGCACTGCACCACAAAATCTTGAGGAGATTCCCCAATATTGATTAATGTCATGATTCTATGACTATAGGGGGATAATTTTCTCCTTGTGTATATATATGGAATGCAATAGCTAAAACCCGATGTGTATGAGGCTTTGGAGTCCCAGTTACAACATACACACCATGAGGTGAACTGTATACAGTTTATGGTCTTAAAGAGTAAGCTGTAATTCTGGATGAAGGATGAAAGGAATATGGAATTATAGATGGTCCAAATGACAAATTGTCTCAACATCACTACATATCCCATGAGGATGAGAATAAATCCCTAAGTAGTTTAAAAAACTATTATTTCATCAAAATGTATATCCAAATAGAAAAATAGAAGAGTGGTTATGAATAGTAATTTTAAAAACATTCATTTAAAATATTAAAAGAAACCTTTTTTAATATAAATAAACAACACATTTTCACAAAACCTATTCTATATTTAAAATGTAATTATACAAGTCCAAATGTTCTGATGAATACAATATCATTGTCAAGTTTATTTTGATATGTAATCCATAGGTTATATTCTAGTCAAAATAATCATATTAAGTAATAATTATATTCATAGAAACTATTATGAAAAGAATTTTAATTATAATGGTTAAGATTTATCCAAGTATTACAATAAATGGTGACTCTATCTTAGAGAGTGTATAATCGTATTAAAAAATCAAAATTAAATCTATTTTGAAAAATGTAATCTAAATAGAAAGATGATTAAAAAACGTATTATTTATTTGTTAAGGAATATAAAACAATTTTAAATAAACAAGTAATAAAATTGATTATAATTATTTCATCACAAGGTGAAGGGTATCCAGTAACCTCAGATAATAGTCCCTTGATATATACTTTCAATAAATTCGATCTTACCCACACTAGGGTAACCCCAAAATGATGATGAGATTCTATCTTTCTATCCTAAAATCCATTGATCAAAAATATTACCATCTCCTCTATCATTCTATCATAGAATCCTTTAAACTAAGGTATCTGGTTATGTCATAGTATCCCCTAAAATTCTTCGATTAGTCTTATCTGAGTCTTTATTCCTAGCTATAGAATTCCTTTATCTTAATAAAAAAAATGTCACACAAGGAAATATGTACTCTACGATTACAAGGATAAGGAACATGTTGTTCACTTGTGTAAAATTCAGAGCTATCACAAAGTAGAAAAATCACTAGGGCTATCACATAGTGTCTTATGTAGCACAATTTTTTGAAATGATCTTATTACATGGTATTTATAAATATTCCTCCCAATGATATCTTGATCTCAAACAATCATATTTTTTCCTTGATTTTTCGTAGGACCTTTACACTTGACAATAAAACTACCATTTTGTTACTAAATCCAATAAATTTAATTGAAAATAAATATAACAGAATACCCAACATCATTTTACAATAAATTTTTAAGGGTAATATTTTTAAATATGATAAAATAGTTTTTTTTGTTTTGGATTAAAACAGAAGAAAATATAATGGATTTTTTTAGATATTCTCATTATGATTTTTTTATGACCGTGAATTTGATGGGATTGGTTCCAATGTCAAATCTAATTTAAATTTTTGTACCTATGATAATATGAAAGATAGAAATTAAATAGTTTTTAAGTGGTGAATCTGATCCTAATCAGATTCATGCTTACTAAAATAATTATAATATAAAAGTTTTAATACATTAACACTACTTTAATGTAATATAAAATTATATTTTTTCAATATTAACATTGTAAAAATACATTGAACATAAAATTATTATGTAATTACTCAACCCTAGTTACCCAGAGTCAGTGCATTATAACATAACATTAGAAATATTACAAGATATCATGTCTCAAAAGACGTATTAGTTTACTATCCTTGGAAGTGATATATATATACATTATTTTAACATTACATCATGAAATGAAAAAAATGGTGTGTCACCTTTGAACACACTCATATCCCTTATCCTATCCCTGTAGGTTAATCATCATATACTTATTCACATATTGGGAAAAACAAAAAATAAGAAATGGGTGAGCTCAGATGCTCTGGAAGGATAACACTATAGATAAAACTATCATAAATAAGCATAAACATTTAACAATGTATAAGACTAAAACGCGA
Organism: Viscum album; assembly: GCA_963277665.1. Taxonomy (NCBI): domain Eukaryota; kingdom Viridiplantae; phylum Streptophyta; class Magnoliopsida; order Santalales; family Viscaceae; genus Viscum; species Viscum album. The sequence goes on along the minus strand of OY728148.1, from coordinate 362,089,150 downwards.
GACTTTTAAATATAAACATCAAAATAATATGGCAATGATAAATCATATAATAGAATTTATTATTCACATGGTTATTATACTTGTCAAATAATCACATGTAATATCAATAACCAATTTCATAATGATGGAATGTGTAATTCAAGACATCACAACCACATCATCAAGGCCTCATACCAAGACATCGAATAAGATTTTTCCAAATCCTTGTGCCAAGACACTAGTATTTATCATTAGACCTACCGATGCAATGGGGAGCTATAGTGGGCTCCACTCATCACTTGCCATGTCTAATGCATTCCTGATATGAAAAGGTTGAAGCATGAAATAAACATTCATATTAAAACAAGAATAAGAAATGTCAATACTATAACCATAACCCATGAACGGTATAAAAATAAAACATCCACAATAAAACATATCATAAAACCTTTAGTACAATATATAATATTGTATCTTAATAAATCAACTACAAAGAAGTACAAAATCCATCAATAAATGTTGACAGAGATGAAATAAAAACTATTCTAGAGAAATATCTCTTTCTATTGTGAAATAATTTGAAAGTCACATAATTATAAAAGAAAAAAAAACAATTTTCTAAATATTCTTATATTTATGAAAGAGTATTTTTGAAGGTGTTGTAATGGTATAAAATAGCCACAGTCACCTTATAAGTTAAAAACAATCTTTCTTTAAATCGTCAAAAGGTTATAAAGTACCTTTTTTTGGAAAACAATGGAAAGATACCTTTAAAAACATTTTATAAAAAGTTAAACAATGGAATAAATGACTATAAACCATATTAACCGAAATAGTAAAAAAAAATTAAATACATTTTTAAGAAACATAGATTTGGATGATAATAAGGTCCTAGTAGTTACTCGTGTATAAACAGCCTTAGATAATGAAGAGATTGTAAAATTAACTCTTCCTTGTAATTTTCCACAATCATGGGTAGGATAACCTTTTTTATATTGGTGAAATTATTGTTATTAATTTATACAAAAACCACATACATAAATATGATATCATATATGATATACTAATATTTCATTGTTAACGATATTTCAGTAGTATCTTCAATTTGATTGTTAAATGATTCATTTTCCTTTAAGTGTCTTATAACATAAGTCATGTTTATTATGGATAATATATATTTGATTCATATCTAGAATAATGTTAATTTCTTAAAAATTATTTATAATCATAAAATGAAAATTATTCTTGGATGGTTACGATGGGATACGAAAATTCATCACGTCATGGAGACGATAATCCGTACGTATACAAGAGTGAAAATATCATTCAATTAGAGGTGAAATAATATATAATTGGTAGTTATATCGTATATATAGAACCATTAACATGTTATATTTGTTATCAACAACAATTTTTCTCATTATTATACCCATCCAAATAATTTAGGGTTGAATAACTAACTATTCCACGACATTGAGACGGTAAGTTGTACGTACACAGATATGGTGGCTTTTTTATTCATAGGATGGAAAGGATAATGAATATAGTTGTACCATATTTATAATAAAATCGAAATAATTATAAGGTAATGGATTTATTATTTTGGTATTGAAACAACAAATAAATATGAAGTGGAAGAAGAAAATAACTTTGAAAGAGGTGATGAAATTATTACCTCTCTATCGGGTGATTCTTTTTGATTTGATCAAATAAGATCCTTAAGATCGATTCTGATCAAATTAAATCATCTATGATCAATTATGGTTATATGGGAGGATATTTGAAAAGGGTTTTTCAGAGCTAAAATGGCATGAGAGGTGTGATTTTGTGAGATTGGGAAATACCATTTTATAAGAGAGGTGAGGGTCACATTAGGAGAGGATTGAAATATTATTTTATTATACAATCATATTCAGATTATAATGGATCAAAAAGAATTTATTTTGAGTATATGGTGGGGTTGGGATTAAAACTTCTCATTCAATAGGTTTTAGATAGGTTTGGTTCGTTATATTAATCATATCGTTTAGATTTAACTCTTAGTTAAATAGTTTATCTTTTACCATGTATTCTTGTATTATTATAAATGGTTAACAAACATACTATTAAAAGCCTATAAAACCCCATGTTGTTCATTATTGATATATATAACCTTATCTACATCCTTTGAAGGACCTTATATTTTTATGAATGTTATACCAATTAATAATATCATATTTGTTTTAAAAACATATTTATGTCATTTTTGACTCTATTTAGTATTTTTTTTTTGAATGACATAACAACTTTATCACTTAGAAAAATATTATTAAATCAAACCTAACATGTCATATTAACCATAAAAACTGATGGAATACATCAAAAGTCTTAATTTACATTTATATTAATATTTATAATATCAATTGTTTTAATCATTCAATAATAAGGTAATTACTACATCATCATTGAGACATAAATAAATTTAATTATATATTGTCTAAAATTTATAAATAAGATACCATTATGTAGGAAATATTTTTATATATCTAATGAATATGTATAGTCTAATATATCTTATATATAACACTATATTAAAAATGTTTTAGTTATTAAACATTGAATTTAACTTTTTTAACTATTCATTAAATAAAATGATTATAAATATCCTAATCTAATCTATGTGTACCAAAAGGATCACATTTTTTTTCGTAATGAATATTTTCGTCGAAATACACTTTTTTAATAGAATTAAGACTTATTTTGGGGTAGTTATAATATCATTTTTACATGTTATTACCCTATTTACTTTTAACCGTGGTAAATAAAATTAAAACATTACTATTCACCAAACATTATTTTATTCTTATTGAACCACATTTTACCTATAGATGTCAACATTTTCACTCATATTTTTGAAAATAAATTTATATAAGTGGTAAAATTACATTTAATGCAGATTTTAAAATGTTCCTTGAAGTTGGGTAAAAGGTGTTAAAAAATTCAACAAAATTTTATACATATAATGTTCTTATAAAATGACTCCAATGATTTATATTGAACTAATATATGTATTATGTGTATATTATGACTATAAAAGAAATTTAAATAAAAATAATAATAATTTAAATAAAATTGTCTATTAAAAAATAACATCCTGTTTTCATTATTCATAAAAAATAAAATGTTTTTAGAAAAATACAAAAATTCATCCTAAGCTAATTTTGATATTTTGAATCCCAAAATGAATTCCATTTTGAAAAATAGAATATATAAAATTTCAAAAAGTGGGTATTAATATTCATAACGATTAGTTTTATATGTTTCAGTGTGCTAGAATTTGAAGTTGCATACAGTGAAAGTTATTGCACAAATCAAATTGAAGTGTACCATTGAATCATTGGGTGTTACATTCTTCCCTCCAAAAAATTTCATCCTTGAAATTTCTTGAAAAATGTTGTATAAAGAGAATCGGGTGGTTCTTCATCATATGTTTATTGGTTTCCCACATTATATCTTCAATTTTATGGTTTCTCCATATATGTTTTACCAGACGAGTCGTCTTGTTTCTCAACACTTATTCTCTAGTATCATGAATATTAAATGCTCCTCACCATAAGACAGATTAGGTTATACTTCTATTTCTTCACAGGAGAGTACATTCATTTGTTTAGGAATGTATTTTCTCAACTGTGATTCATGGAACAAATCATGATGTTTGGAGATACTAGGAGACATTTCAAAATAGTAATCTAAAACTCTAATTCATTCTAGAATTTCGAAACGTGTGATGTAGTTGGGAATTAATTTAACCTTATTAATAAATATTACAATAACCTTCCATGGATATACCTTCAAGAAAACATAATCTCCAACTTGAAATTCCAAATCCTTTCTCCAGTTATCGGTATATCACTTTTTACTACATTGAGATGCTTTGATGTGGGTTTGGATAATCTTCACCTTTTCTATTGATTCCTCAACATGTTTTGGGCCTAAAAGTTTTATTTCACCAACATCATCCCAAAAATTTGGTGTGTGACATCTCATTCCATATAACGCTTAAAATCGTGCTATATGAATACTTGAATGGAAGCTATTGTTATAGGAAAATTCTACCATATGTAAATATTGATCCCAGACACCTTGAAAGTCAAGTGATCAAGATAACAACATGTCTTCTGAGGTTTTAACAGTTTGTCTGCATTGTCCATTAGTTTGAGGGAGGAAGGAAGTCCTCAATTAATGTTCAGTATCTAGGGCCTTCTGATTACGTTTCCAGAATCATGATGTAAAATGGGGATCATGATCAGAAAAAATAGAAAGGGGTAAACCATGAAGACATACAACATGATTCACAAATAGTCTTGTTAAATGTTCAAGAGGTAAATCTTCTCCTATAGTATTGATAAACATTCAAGTGGTAAATCTTCCCTTATAGGTGTAAACCATGAATTCTTATACCTATATTTCATCATTACTTCTAAAAGTGTTTAGTATCCCTATCAAAAAGACCATCATAATATCATCCCATTTCCACTAAGGAATGGGAAGAGGATGCGGGAATCCTCCAGGTTGTTGTCTTCCAACCTTAACCTATTGACAAACCATACATCTTGACACATAATCAAAAATCCCCCAATTCTTTTTGTCCCACAAAAATTTTTCCTTCAAAACTCAATACATCTTATTGCTACCATGGTTTATAGAAAAATTTGATCTATGTGCATCATCTAAAAATTCCATTTTTGGATTAGGTATGTTTTGAACACAGTGTCTCTTCCAAAATTTCTAAATCCCATCTTCTTATACGAAGTCTATAAATCTCCCATTGTTTACATCTTTAATTTCTATTGAGACTCCTAATCATCATTATGAGAACTTTTTATCCTTCCTATTAAATATTTTTTGGAATCCATTAGAAAAATTATTGATGTTTCACCTTCCATGATTATTCCCCTATCTATCTTTACTAGACCCATGAATAGAGGTTCCCTTTATACTATTATCTTGTTCAAAACTCCATGATACTTTCTGATCATCGAATCTACCACCTTATTTGCCTTCATTGGGAGGTAGTGTAAAATGAAATCATAATCCTCGAGTAGTTGAATATATCACCTTTTCCACATGTTGAGTTTTTTCTATGAGAAAATATACTTGAAACTCTTGTGATCAGTATATATCTCACATTTTTCACTATAGATATAGTGTCTCCATATATTAAAATTATTGATTACTGATTCTAACTCAATATCATGTTTGGGATAGTTTTTACCTGAATTTTTATCAATCATTATTCATAGTAAATAACTCTATCATTCCGCATAAGGACACAACCAAGTCCTTTCTTTGAAGCATCACTATCAATAGAAACCCAATAATTATCCAATGGTAGAGTCAAGATAAGAGCATTGACTAATATTTTCTTTAGTTATTTAAAACATTAATCACAATAATTTTTCCAAAAAATGTTACCCCATTATGAGTGATATTGATAAATGGGATAGCCTATTAAAAAACAATTTGGGCGAAATGTCGATAATAACCTGCTAAACCAATGAAACTGCGTACCTCGGTTATACTCATCGGTGTTGGAAATTCGTGGATTACGTTTTTATTTGAAGTATCAACATTGATTCCATACATAGAGACAATACGACAAATAAATGAAATCTTCTCATGCTAGAATTCACACATCCTAAAATTATCATATAATTAATTTATAATAAGAGTTTTTTGAATTGTGCGCAAGTTATTTTCATTATCGTCATATCATTTAGAGTAAACTAATATATCATAAATAAATAAAACAACAATGTAATCAAGATATTCCTTAAAAACTCTATTCATTATATCCATGATGATAGAGGATTCATTAGTATGTCCAAAGGCATTACTCTAAACTCGTAATGCCCATACCTGGTATGAAATGTTGTCTTTTGAATTACTTCCTTTTTCACACACAACTAATGATATCCATATTGAAGGTCAATGGTTGAAAAATATTTGAGATCCATGAAGATGATCGAATAAATCATTAATGTGTGGTATGGGATACCTGTTCTTTATTTATAGAGCATTGATCTCCTTGTAGTCAATTAAAATCATCATAGATGAATTATTATTCTTGAAATAATGAATTGGGGTTCTCCATGGATAAACACTAGGGAGAATAAATCATTTTTACTCGATTTATTTAGTTATTTCTTTAGATCCACTAAATCCAAAGTGGCCATTCTATAAGGGGACGTTGATACGGGCCTTGAACTTGGAATTATGTCAATAGAAAACTAAATTTATCTTAATGGAGGATGTCATGGTAAATCCTCTAGAAACACATCATCATATTCTTGAATAATAGTTATATCTTCTATTTGAACATTACTTTAATCACCCATAGTTATTTCACTCTCTTACTCCATAATAATTGAATTTTGTAGAGCTAATTGGGTGGAAGAATATAAGAATTAGATGGTGATGTTTCTTCTCTATAGATAAGTTACACTTTATAATCATCCAAAATTGTATCCTCTTTATTCTTATAATAAATGTTTGCACCATTGTCCTAAAGAAAATAGCTAATGAGGATTATATCAAATTCATTCATGGGAATGACAATGTTATCTACAGATAAAGAACTTTTATATTCCCTAATAAGAACTGATTCAAAAAAAAACATTGTTGCAATGATACTTCCCTTAGTAGTTTTGACTGAAAACTCAATTGTTAAATCAGATTGAAATATCTAATTTTCATAGCTAACTGGGAAGATATGATACAATGGGATGATCCAGAATCAAATATGTCTTTGGATAAATTTGATGAAAACATTAAATTATCTGCCACCACATCATTCGGTGCTTCAACCTTAGTAGTAGTGATCATATTATCATGGAATTTCTCCCTTTTTTTAGGTAAGTTTCCTTGGCACTTAAGACATTTAATTAAATAATTCCCCATTTCTCTACAATTGTAACATTTAAAATTAATAGCCCCTTTCATTCCCTTGGAATCACAAGCTCAGTGGCCCTTTTCAACCACATTTGTAACAAACTCCCATTCTCTTCGTGAAAGTACGGAGGTGTTTCTTCTCACATTTACTACAAGATGGAAATTCCCATTTTACCATTATCCCCTTATTTCTATTTCCATAGTGTTTATCATATCTCTTCTTCTCTTGCATTAATTTAAATTCATATGACATATAGAACTCATTTTTTTTATTGATTGCACATGAGAATCTATATTTGTTCGATGAGAATGATTGGGAGACTAATGATCAATAGTGAAATGGTTTTAACACATCAACAAAATGATCAATCTTACTCTTTGGGTTACATGTATAATATGTTTCATACCTTTCTAACCTTATAATGTTAGCCTCATAATTTGTGACATTCTCATCTTCCCCTTTCAAAAGACTTAGAAATTGTCTTTCTATATCTTCTTGATGGTCATGAACAAAGTATTTTTCTATGAAAATTTCTTTAAGCTCTTTGTATTCCATATTTTATAATTCTTCATCTTCCTTTGAGTTTTGAATTACTGACCACCATTGATTTTCATCTCTCATAAGGTGATAAAATTCCATGAAATCTATTTCCTTTTCTCTACACTCAAAATCATGATATATTTTCTCTATGGATCTTATCCATTTCCCAAATACAAATGGATTTTTAGTCCCATTTAATGTTGGTGGATGTTGCCTCATGAATCGTTCTAACATTGAGCTACTGTGTTGTGGGTCAGGGTGCTCAACAAGGGTAGGATTATTATTCTTAACCTAAAATAGTTATCCAGGTATGGTTATATGTTGTTCATAACTGATTGCATCATCATCTACAATATAATTATCTTGAGTAGAATAGTAATCCCTACATGGATTACATACAATGATAATGTTTCTATTCCTTCCAATTGTATCCATTTCTAAACAATGGAAAACACTAGATTTGTTTATGAATTGCAATACATAATTACAAACTAGTAAAATACCTAACATAAATTGAATATTTTATGCATATATTACATAATCAATAAGAAATTGTTTTCTTTGAGGATTTATTTCCCCATTGATCATTATAATGGTTTTAAATAAAATGTGAATTATCATAAGCATATCCCCCAAGAGTGTCGTAACCAAGAGTGAAGAAAGGCCCGTTTTAGTATACCAGGATAACCCAGGTCAAGATCAAAATTCTTTGTCTGTGTTTTCACTCCTACGTGCATCTATTCCAGAGTCACCTCTACATAAACATATCAATATAGGGATGTATTTCATGGAAAATTTAAAAAATTTAAATATTAAAAAAAATTCTACAACGTTTTTCTATACTAATCCCCAAAGACTATCATAGAGTAATATTATCTAAACTTATTTTTTCTATTTCTAGTTTCCAAAAATTGTATTAAAGATCCTCTTATACGAACTTAAACACCCCGAACCTGGTTATATAGAGTCGGTGAATTATTATAGAACATTGGAATGATCTCAAGAGATCATATTTCGAAAGACAAATTTGTTTAGTAGCCTTGTAAGTGAAAAATCATACATAAGTTTTACATTACATCATGAAATGAAAAAAAATTATGTCCGCTTCAAATACACTCATAACCCGAATCCTATCACAATAGGTTAATCATAATATATTTCTTCACATCCTGGGAAATGGAAAACATAAGAAAGGGATGAGTTCAGATGATTAATAAGGATAACAATATGGAAAAAACTATCATAAATAAGCATGAAAATTTAAAATATTTTATAAGACTAAAACTAAGGCTTTTAAACATAAACATCAACATAATATGGAAAAGATAAATAAAAATAATCCATTTACATGTTCATATGGATATTCTACTAGTCGAATAATCACATGTAATATCAATAGCCAATTTCATAATGATGGAATGCATAATGTCGAATATCATCACCAGATAGTTAAGGCCTCGTGCTAAGACTATATATATGATTTTGACAAGGCCTTGTGCACATACACTAGTTTGTATCATGATACCTATTAATTCATAAAGGATATATAGTGGTCTCCACCTATCTCTTTCTAATTACAATGCATTCTTTATTTGAAAAGGATGAAACATAACAGAAACATTCATATTAAAACTAACATAAGAAATGTCAATACATTATCTATAAACCATGAATGGTATAAAAATAACACATCCATTTTCAAACATATCAAAAAACATTCAATACAATATTGAATAAAGTATCATAATAAATCGACTTCCAACAAGTGTAAAATCCATCAAAGGATGTTGAAATGGATGAAATCAAAACCATTTGAGAGAAATATATATTTCAATTTTAAAATCATTTAGAATTCACATAATTATAAATGAAAAAAAATATTTTGAAAATGTTATTATAATCTTGTAAAAAATGTTTAGAAAGTGTTCTAGTAATGGAAAATATCCTCACACTCCATATAAGATTGAAAAAACACTCTTTTCTTAATTCTTCGAAAAGGTCATAAAGTAACTGGTTTGGAAAACAATGGAAATATTCTATTCAAAACATTTAATAAAAAGTAAAAAAAAGGTAAAACTGAATTTAAACCATCATATATGAAATAGTAAAAATGTTTTGAAAAACATTTTTATGAAACAATGATATGGCTGATAAAGAGGTCCCATTAGATACTCACGTATAAACAACCCCAGATAATGGGGAGATTTTAGAATTAACCCTTACCTTGTACATTACTTTAGTTTTGGGTAGGTTAACCTCCTGTATAATGGGTAAATCATTTTCATTAAATTATTCATAAACCATATAAATAAATATAATATCGTATATGATTTTGTAATATTGCTTTGTTAATTATATTTCAGTAGTATCATCATTTCAGGTGTTAACTGATTTATATTCCTCTATATATATTATTATGTAAGTCATGTTTGTTATGTATAAGATTTATTTTATTCACATCTAGAATTATGTAATGTTCTTAAAAATTATTTTTAATCATAAAATGATAATTATTCTTGAATGGTTACGATTTGAAATGAAATCTTATCGCGTTGTGGAGATGATAATCAATACATACACATGAGCGACAATATCACTCTATTAGTGGTGAAATAATATTTAATTGAATGTTATATAATATATACAGAATCACTAACTTTTTATATTTATTATTTACATCAATTATACTCATTATTATTCCAATCCAAATAATTTAGTGTTGAATAACAAACTAGACCACAACGTGGAGACGGTAAGAAATGTGTACGCCCGTATGGTGACTTTTCTAATCATATGTTGGATAGAATAATTAATATGGTTATACCATAGTTATTATAACAACACAGTAATTATAAGGTTCTTGAGTAATTTTTTCGGTATGGAAACAACGAAGAAAGTGGAAGTGGGTGAAGAAAAGAACCGTGAAAGAGGTGATGAAATTATTACCTCTCTTTCGGGTGCTTCCTTTTGATTTGATCAAAAGGGATACGTAGGATGGCTTATGATCAAATTAATGACTATAGAATGAAATGAGGGTAAACTAGAAGATATTTTACTTGGTATTGGCCGAGCCATATGGCTTTTGAGTTGTGATTTTGAGAGAAGGGGATGTACCCATTTATAAGAGAGGTGAGGGTCATTTTATGAAATGTTTAAAATATTATTTTATTATACAATCTTATTTAGTTAATAATGGATCCAAATTGATTTATATCAAAGCTAAGGGGGAGATATGTCGAAAAAATCTCACCCAATATGTTTTATACAGTTTTAGATCACCATATTAATCTTATCTTTTAGATTTAACTCTTTGTTAAATATATTAACTATTACCATGTATTCCTATGCTATAATAATAAATGGTTAATATACTTACTTTAAAAATCTCTGAGAACCCCATGTAGTTACTTGTTGATATAACTATATTTATTTAAGTCCTTTGGATGAACCTTATATTTTTAATAATATTATATCTATTAATAATATAGTACATGTTTAAAAACCTCATTTATGTCAATTGGGACACTATTTAGTATTTGGTTTTTGTAATCATAAAAAATTTATCATTTTGAACAAAATTTATTTAATCAACCCTAACATGTCATTTTAACCAATAAATTTCAAGGAATACATCAAAAGTCTTAATTAACAATTATATTAAAATTTATAATATCAATTATTTTAATATTTCAAAAATAAGGTAATTACTGCATCATCATTGTTTCATAAATAAATTTACTTATTTAATGATATTATTAATAAAATAACATTAATTCAGTTATATTCTTATCTTTCATGTGGATATTTATTTTTGAATTTATCTAATGTATATTCTTATATTAAAAATGGTTTACTTATTAAACATTGAATTTTACTCTTTTAGATCATCTTTAAATAAATTAATAATAAATTTCCTAATATAAACAAGAGGGACCAAAAGGATGATATTTTATTCATAAGGTTGGTTTTGGACTATATATATTTATCCAATAGAATTTAGAAAAAATTTCAAGTAATTATAATATTATTTTAACCATTAATTACCCTATTTACTTTTAACTATGGTAAATAAAATTCAAAAGTTACTATTCATCAAAAATAACTTTTATCCTATATAACCAAAATTTATATACTGATGTCAACATTCTCTCTCAGATTTTTGAAATTCAATTTGGAGATGCAGTAAAATTACATTTTATGAAAATTTTCAATTGTTCCTATAAGGTGTGTAAAAGACGATAAAAAATTCAATAAGACTGTATACATCAAATCTTATTATAAAATGGCTCCAATGTGTTAAATATATTTGATATAGGTATTATAAATCTATTTCTAAATTTAAATAAATTTAAATAATAGAAATTATTATTTAATTAAAATTCGGTTTTAAATTATAACATAGTTTTTTCAATGTTCATTATAAATTGATTGTTTTCAAAAAACACCAAAAAATCACTCTAAGGTAATTTTTATATTACAAAAACAAAAATGAATTCCATTTTATAAAATAAAATTTATAAAATTTCAAAATGCCTTTATTAATATTCATAAAGGCTTGTTTGATTGGTCATGGTGTGCTAGAACTTGAATTTTCATAAAACGCAAGCTATTTCATTATTCAAATAGAATCATACCATGAAAGCTTGGGGTGTTATATGTTAAATAATTTAAATTTTAGAATGAGTTTGTGATTTCAAAAACAAAAGGAAAAGTAATTTCAAAAAGAACTTTCGACTCAACAATCCCCCCTTTTTGGAAATCACTAACTACAAGACATAAATAGAAAAATAACACAGAAAACCCGATGACCATTTTTTAGATACATCATATTTAGAACATAAATAATAATACTTATCCACCCTATGTTTGCTAACTAATTTAAAAAAAATTGAATACTACTATCTCCTCTTTAGGAATATAATTCCATTAAGGATCATATTTTGTTCTTTCATAAATAATTATCCCCTTTAATAAATATCCCCTTACAATATTATTATCCCCTTTATATATTGTTACCCTGAATTTTGATCTTCAAAATGGGATGGGAATATTATTTTAGGTACCTAAAAAGGATTATATAAAATAATTTATTCAATAAAACTAGATCATCTATAAATATATGAAAGAATATTCGTCCAAATAAAATTAGAATACATTCAATCAAATGAAATTTAGATGAAAAACATTCTTATTCACATTTCAAAAATAGACCAAAATTGTTAGAAAAATTACTCTTCCTTTGAGGGAATCAATGATTTGATAATTATTCTAAGTTTCATGAATTATTTTTTGTCTTCTTTCCCTTTTTCCAAAAGCTCCACTTGAGATTTTTTTTTTCATTCTTAGTCGCTGAATCCATTCCTCTTTAATCTAAGATATTTTATTTGATTATTTATTTTTTCATCTTGAGCTTGAGAATTATCTTTAAAAAGTTTGATGTGATTTCTGGAGATTTAATTCATTCTGAGAAATTATCAAAATAATTCTTCATAGCAGGGATCTCACTGAGAAAACAATTTAAAGTCATTTAAAAATCTGAAACATCTTTACTCTACTATTAAATGTAAATTTTATATGTTTTATAAAACATTAATTTTTTGGTTGCATCCCTTACGAGACTATTGAAATGATGTTAAGATTCATCCAAATATTTCTTCAATGATCCATGGATTTCGTTATGACTATTTATTTACTCATCAACAGTTCAAGACCAATTCAGTATTTTTTCACCTTTTCAATGTGTTTTTACTTTTATTAATAAACTTTAAATTTTTAATCCAATGTAATTTATCTATCTGTATATTATATTATTGAATTTAGATCCATGTATTGGTTTTCAAAAATAATGTCGACTTCTGTTTTGAGGTTAAGATAATATAGAATCGTCTAAATAAAACATCATAAGGAATGCTAAATATAATCAATGTTTTTATTTTTGATAATATTCTGATTTTAAACTCTAATTGAATTATTTTGATTGTTTTGATATCTGGTTTTACTACAATTCATTTCTTTGAAATCAACTTACCATTCCTATCAGAAATTTTAATTACTTCAACAATACCCGTTATTTCTTCATTCAACATTTCTGTTAAGATTTTGATCATTAGTCTTGGATAAAAAAAATTACTGAATTAAATGATAATTTTTATTATATTAGATAATTAAATTCTCAATAATATTGTCAGATAAACATAGTATTTTCAAAGAATCTTATAAAGTACATAATGAAATATTGTGTGAATTATTTTCATTTTCCTATTCCTTTCCATCTTCATATTTCTATTCCTACTTTTATTCTCTTTATTCTTGTTCTTCTTCTTCATCTTATTTTCAATTATATTCTTCTGTTTTCATAAAAACATTATCTTTATCTTAAAAATCTTCATACCATTTCTCTCTTAGTTCATCAATTTTAGTATTATATCTCTAATCTTCTTTTCCAACTAAAATTTTCTTCTTAATAAATAGAAACATCATTTCCATTATTTTTTCAAAGTGATCATCAGAAAAAACTACTTTTGTAACCTTACAAACTATTATATCATCTGGTTTTGGTAAAATAAATTTAGTTGTGGCTAATTATACAACCTTTAACAAATTTTCATTTAAATGAGCTTCAAATTTCTTTCCCTTTTCTTCTTTTCTTTTTCTTATTTTTCTAATACTTCCTCACCATTAAGTCTTACAGAAATAACTTCTACTAGGTAAAGACTAAATTGAGGCTCTTTCTATTCTCCTTATGAATATTTATTTTTTGGAGAGGGTTATGCCTCTAATGAATAATCCTTAGTATTCATTACAAACATTTTTTACTCAGGTTCAAAAAAAATTCATTCTTTATATTGGGTCCCTTTTGATAAAAACTATTATTTTCATTTATCGGATCACATTTTATTTCAACATTAAAATAACTCAAAGTCATTTTTATTCATTTTTCTAATCTATCAAAGAGACACGGTGATCTAAAAATTTATATACAGTGACTTGATATGCTACACATTCAATTGAATAAAACCATAAAAAATTTTCTTCCTCATATTTAGAGGATAATAAGGAATAAAGGTAGAATAAAAATTTGGTGTATCAATATATCATTTCCTAGGGATGGTAAAACCTTGCATCTATTCAGATAAAACACTTTTATAGAAAATAAAGTGAGTATCCATTCTTAGGTTATCATTTCTATAAAATAATTTCATTTTAGTTTATTCTATTAAAAAATATCCATTTGAATCTAGTAATATTTGATATGGACATAATGCATCTCCATCAGCAGTTACACTAACAAATACCACAACCTATTTTTATGAAATTTCATAGGTTTGGTCATAAATCCTAAATGAAATCGTTTCATTTCCTACCTCCCTAAAAAACATCATAGAATCATAGAAATAATATATTATATCAAGATAAATCAATTCATTGTTCAGATCGATATGTTCAATGAATAAAGACTCCCAACTGGGAAACTGAAGCATTCCCCTTAACGATGAATAAAATTTTTGTATAATAATCTTGGAACTAACGTGAAATTAAATAGAAACCATTTATTATAATAAATATAAGTCATCGTTGTATTTGGTCTAGAAATAGATGATTAAAACATGAAAAGAATTAGATTCATGGATTTAAACACAGAAGAAATTCTCTTCGAAAACCCATGAATGGTGATGAGGGACATGGGGTCCCCTATTTATAGGAAAATTCAAGCTATTGTTGATCTCTAATGAATAATTTGAATACAGATAATCAATCATTCTGATATGATTATTGATATTATATCATAATAAATATTTTTATAAAAAATAAACTCTTGATATTTTATATATGATTATTATTATATTGTGTGAATACAATGGAATTTTAAAATGTAAATCATGTTGAGTGAATATGATTGTGAATGTAAAATAATTTTTAAAAACACACATTTAGAATAATTAAAAAAATAGTGAAATTAATTAAAATAAAATATTTTTAAAGAAAAAAATATAGAAGAATACCATTGAGAGTAGTGACTTTGATATGTTAAATTTTTCTTATGTGTTTTAAAAATAGATTACAATAGTTAAAATTTAAAAAAGATTGATACTATACTTTTCTAGATAAGAAAATTTTGAAAAGAAAACTCAATGAATTATAATTATATATATTCAAGTCCTGTTAAGATGTAGAATTTAATTCATTTTTGAATAAGATTATAATTTCCAATATGAATTCATTTTTGATTTTGATTAGAATCTCAAATCTGAAAAATGTTCAAATATGATAAATTTCTAAATCAGCATTTTTAAATTTGGTATTTAAAATAAAATTATGTAAAAATATTTTAAATACTAATGTTTTATAAAAAAACCTATGTTCTCATCCTTTTAAATGAAATATCATAATGTAATGATATGGTTTAAACAATTAATAGATATGAATTATCACTTCACAGTGATCATTATTAACTTATATTTAATGTATTCAAATCTATTGAAATGTAAGTGTTTCATAAATATATTAGCAATTTGTTCATGTATTCTAATGAATTTTGAAATGATATCTCTTTTTAATGTGTGATCCATAATAAATTGGTCCCTAATATCTATGTGTTTTTAACGAGTGTAATGTTTATGGTTTTTACTTAAGGAAACGACACTAGTGTTTTCACATTGTATTTTAGTTTTTTTAAATTCATACCATTGTTAGTGACTGTGTGATGCATCAAAAACACTTGGGTGCAATAATTCATAACATCCCTATATTCAGCTTCAGTATTAAATAGTTCTATTATGTTTTTCTTTGTATAATACTAAAAAACTAATCAATATTTTATAAAAATTAATGTTCTGGATGTACGTTTTCAATCCATTTTACAACAACAAAATTTTATATCTGAAAATATTGTAAATTAAAAATTATTTCTATAAGAAAATAAAATTTTTAAATCCATTGTTCCCATTAAATAATGAAAAATTATTTTAATAGAATTTAAATGTAATTAAATTGTATTTTCTTGATATCTTAAAGATAATAAAATACAAAACATTAATTCTAGATGACTAAATGTTAAGTATAATAGTCATAATATAATACCTCTAGAAAAGTATTTTATCAACTGTTTTCCTGGCTTAATCAATATAATGAGTTTTTAAAGTTTCGATTGGAGTCCTAATACTTTTACTATTTTTGAATCCATAATTTTTTATATATATTTGATATACTTATGTTGAGATATATAAGTTCCTTATTATTTTTGATAAATTTGAAAGCAATGAAAAAATGTTAACTCGGCCATAATACACATTTCAAACTCTAAATTCAAGAGATACACAAAGGAATCTACTAATGATTTTTCAATTGATCCAAATATTATTTCATCAACATAGATTTGAACAATCAGAACTTTTTTGTTATCTTTAATTATAAAAATAGTTGGTTTAGAAGTTCCCATAACAAAAAGGGTTTCTAACAAAAAACTTATTAATCTATCATATAAGGATCTAGGGTATTTTTTAAGTCCATAAAAATATTTGGTGTTTTTTTAAATGTATTTATGATTTTTAGTATCCTAACAACAGGGAGGTTGTTCAAAAAAACATCATCTCGAACATATTCATTAAAAAAATAACACTTCACATCCATTTAAAAAATAATGAAATTAAATAATTAAGGAAAGGATAATAGAATATGACTATATTTAACTCAAGATACTAGAGCATACGTTTCTTCAAAATCAATTTCCTTTTGATTATTATCAAATTTATCAACACGTCTTACTTTATTTCATTTAATTATTGAATTTTCATCACGTTTTATTTTGAAAACTCATTTTAATAAATTAAAGATGTTTATTTAGGTATATCAACTAAGTTATACACTTTTATCCATTTGAATTCTTTTATTTCTTCTTGCGTATCCTTAATATAATATTCATAACCTAATACCTCGTCATGAGTTTTTAGTTTCGAATTGAGAAAGGAAATCATAATGTTATAGTTAATTTTTAAAATAAATAGAGTCCTCACTGGTTGATTCACATCATGAATGATATTATCACTAGAATGATTCTTATGAAACACATGACTTGGGTTTTTTAAAACATGGTCATCAACATAATATAAAAATTATTCTAGAATAAATAATTTAGAAACAATTTATTGAGAATTTTCATTATCATAACTATCTTCAATAAAAGGTTAAAGATATTTTTTGGAAAACACATCCAAGGATATTGGTTGGGTATGTTTAAAAAATAGATCAATTTCATAAAATTTAACATGCCCCATTTCTTCAACAGTACAAATATTTTTATTAAAAACTCTATATGCATTAAAATTACTAGAGTAGGCAAATAATCTTACATCATCAGATTCGGGTGAGAATTTTTTAAAATTATCATTTGTATTCAAGATGAATATTTTTCACCCAAACCCTATGAATTATGGAACCTTTGTTTTTCGACTAGTATATAACTCGTTAGGTGTTTTATTAATAAAATTATTAATTAAAACTCTATTTATTGTATAGAATGTAGTACTAACACATTCATCAAAAATGTTTTTAGAAATTCAGTATTCTACAAAATGGTTCCTATTATTTCTTGAAGAATTCAATTTTATATTTTAATACAACATTTTTTGAGGAAATCTAAGAGTTGTAAAGTTATGAGTAATACCATTATTACTCCAAAAAGTTTCAAAATTTTATTTTAGAAAATCTCCACCTTGATCTCTATAGATAGATATCAAGGGATGTTTTTTCACATTTTTAACATTGGATAAAATGTTTTAAAAATGAAAAAGTATTTAGATTTTTTTGTTAGAAAATAGACCCATGTGTATCTAGTGTAACAATTGACTAAAATAATACATATTATATACCCCCAATACATCTAGATTCTGTAAGACCAAAAATATCCATGTGCACTAACTATAAAGCATCAGAATTGGAGACATCACCATTAGATTTAAATATTGAGTTATGATTCATTCCATATTGACAACGATCACATATTTTTGACGAATCAAACATATGTTCTAGTTGATCCAAAAAAAATCTTTTTCTTATATAATTTACATAAAATATTGTGGTTAGAGTTTCTTAACCACATAGTCTATATCCATGATTGATCTTCTATTCAACTGATACATGGTAACTCTTATCTCTTATGGTCTTATAAATTAAGTAGGTAAATATTCTCATGTTGATGTGTAGAAAGAATGAATTCATCATTGGAATTATGTAATACACATTTATCATTCCTAAAATTCACAATTTAACATTTATAAAATAATTGAATTATGTTTATAATGTTTTTCTTAAGACCTTAGAAATATAAAACATTATTAAATTAAGAATTTTATAATAAGAACTATTTTACCTATACCAACAATCTTTCCATGAGCACTATCTATGAAGGTAAATCGTCCACATTTCATTTCAATAATAATTTAAATGATGTATTTGTTACCAGTCGTATGATGGGAATCGAAAATATGCATGACTTATGTATTATTATTATTATTGATATTTACATATTTATCCATGAAATATAATAGTTAGACTTTTGAAACCCCAACTTTTTCAGTTATGAAAATGATAGGAAAAAATATTAAGAATCCACATTTGTTTTGAAAATTGTGATTTTTGAAATCCTAATGATTTAGTTTTATTTTAAGAATAATCATTATTCTCTTGACCTCCACGTTGAAAATTTAGAAAAAATGGGGAATTCATAGGAATAGAGAAATTGTGA
The DNA here is from genome assembly GCA_963277665.1 of Viscum album. Lineage (NCBI taxonomy): Eukaryota > Viridiplantae > Streptophyta > Magnoliopsida > Santalales > Viscaceae > Viscum > Viscum album. Next base: position 362,069,957 of record OY728148.1, on the reverse strand, counting down.
CTCAAAAATATATTTGAGTGAGTATATCCCATTCTGGAAATATTTCTTTATTGATATATTTTTTTATACATTTTTACAAAATCATCCTTACCAGTGAAAAGGTTTGATAAAAAAATTTAAATGAAAAATTTTTAGACATTATTTTTATAACTTCATTCATATCCATATTAATATTAGTTGCATAAATGAGTTTTTTATAAAACCATTTTCTATTAAATGAGTTTTTTAATATCTTTAGAAATCTTATCATTCTAATAAATATATTTTTCAAGGTTTTTAGAAATAGAGTCAATTTGAATAGTTCTCTTAATAAGCTCTTTCGAAATAACTGATACATCATTTGTTAACAGATTTATTCTAGTATTTTATATTCATGTTTCTTACTAAACTTACGATTTTCATTTGTATATTATTTAGAAAATCTTGATGCTTCATCATAAAAAAGTAATGTGTTGCCTTACACTGATGATATTTCTTCATCAGAAAATATACAACCATTCTCACCAAGATATTTTTCATAAAATAATTATTTATTAATGAATTAGAAGTGTGTTCTATAGCTATAATACATTTATTTTTAAAAGGTATTATAGAATACAGACCAATATTCTAATATCCAAAATTTTCATTATATAAAAAATCATCTTCAAAATATCCTCCAATAGCACTCAATGTTTCATTATCTTTGAATAATTTCTTTCCTTTTTTACATTGATTAATTTCTATGATTTCTAGGAGAATTGTTTACCATTTTTTCTTCCTTTTTTAGCTTAGGATAATCTTGTCTAATGTGTGAAACTCATTTACATTCATAAAAGGTAACATCATAATCATTCTTATTATTTATTTCCTTGTTACATTTCTTGTAATGACACTATAAATCCTTTTTAACAAAAATATTGATCATTATATGAGAAATATTGGCGAAATAATTCTCAAAATGTTTATAATCACTTGAATCTGTTTGATAAAACATATTTTTATTTGATTATTTAAAAACATTCTCAAGTGTATGAGCATTCATCAGATTTAAAGTAGAATTAAAAGAAACAATACCATTATTTTTCATTGGTTTCTCAGCATCTCTTTTTATCCTAACCTTATACTATAAAATATTTCCAAATAAATAATCAAGTGTAAGTTGTGTAATCTTTCTATATTCATCAACATTTGTTATCTTTGATCCTCATTCATTGGAAATAATATTAGTAATATCTTCAATAAGAATTTCATCATCTAATACTTTTTCACCCAAATCATGTAGTCACTTAATAATATTCATAAACCATTTTTGTACATTAACAAAAAGTTCACCATAAGGAAGTAAAATTCATTACAATAAACTCATTGCATATCTCTTCTAGTCTCAAAAACATTAAAATTCCAAAATGAGTGATTTATAACTTCATCCAAATAATGTTAGCAGCATCCAAATAGAAAATATGGTTATATATGTTTCTTTCCAAAGAACATAATAAGGAATTATTAAATTTTAATTTATATAATATTATTTGTTTTCATGGTCTATAAAAGTTCTTATTTATTATTGGTAGTTAAGTATTCACTAGTAAGAATAAAAAATTTATCAACTCATGTGTTGATCAACAAATACATAATTCTATCCCTATAATATTCATAATTATTACAATAAAATATTTTCTGTTTGGATTTATTGATATTTTTTATAGAACCATTAATATTCATTCCATATTTTAAAATACATAAAGACAAAAACTTTTCCACAATACACATATGTGAAACAAATATTTATAGAAAAAAAGTTTATAACAAGAAATAAAGCTAACATGAAGAGGAAATATAATCATCATGTTTTTGAGTAGTTTAAACATATTCTGATACCAAATTTTGGATAGAAATTTATTTGTAGATGAAAAAATAAAATATGGGTAAATTATGTGATTAAAACCATCCATTTTTTATCTTAAAAGAAGCGTTGCTTAATTGAATTAAAAAAATCATATTCAAAAAATATCTTCTATATTTAAAATACTATTGGGCTTGCAAATGTTTCTGATATAAATAATATGATCCTAAAGTTGATTCTGATATTTAATCCATAAGATAGATTATATAAAATAGAATCGTATTAATTTTTAATCGTATTCAAATAAATGATTATGAAAAAAATCATAATTACAAATGTTATGATTTATTAAAGGAATAAAATATCTGGTTATTCTATCTTAAAGCGTATAAAATAAAATTCAGTTCAATGAAAATGAATCTTAATAAAATCTATTATGATAATTGTAATACAAATAGAAATATGATTACAAACAATCACTTTCTATTTATTTTTAGCTGAATATAAAATAATTTTAAAGAAATAAGTAATAAAATTGATTATAATTGTTTTAACCAGGAGAGAATGGTATTCACTAACCTTAGATAAATTTCTCTTGGTTTATATATTCAAGAAATTTTTTCTTACCCACAATAGGGTAAGCCCTCGACACGATGATTAGATTCTATCTTTCTATCACTATAATCCCTCAAAATAGAAGGTGATAAGACCCTCTATCTTCCTATCATGGAATTCATTGATCTGATGGGTCAGATTCAGCCATTCTATCCCCATGATATCATGGTAAAGCTGATCAGATTCTGTTTTGTTAGCCTTAGAATTATTTGATCATTATCACTTCAATTAGAGTCACACAAATAAAAACAAACTCCATGATTACAAATAGAAGGAACAAAAAGTTCACTTGTGTAAACATCAAAGCTATCAAAAAGTATCAAAATCCCTAGAGCATTTCCACAGTTTCATATTTCACATCATTTTTTAAAATGAACAAATGACCAAGTAATAATAGGAATTCCTCACAATTGTCATTATGATCTCTAACGGTCGTATTTTCTCTATGATTTTCTAATGGAGATATACACATATCACATCTACTATCATTTTATAACCTAAACCTCAAAATTATTTTGTTCAATACATATAATAAAATACATGACATCATTTTTACAATAAACAATTAAGAGTAATATTTTTCAATATGATGAAATAGTTTTTCATATTTAGAATTAAAACAGATGTTAATCTGATGCATTTACACAGATATTCTCATTACGATTTTCTTTATTACTGAAAATAAAATGGTATCAGTTTCAATATCGATTCATATGAAAATATTTGTATATATGAATACATGATATAATTAATTTAAAACGGTATGATAAGTTGAATCCAATCATAATCATATTCATACTCATTATGAGAATTGTAATGTAAATTTTTTAATACAATAAAACAATATTAATGTAAGATAAACAAATATGTTTTTTTAAATATCATGTAAAAATACATATTACATAGAATTATTAGATATATTATATTTAATAAAGAGTTTGGGACTTCCAAAAAAAGGAATGGTAAAGTAAAAAAACAACTTTTGACTCAATAACAGTGTTGGGGAAAGCCCACACTGATGGGACCAATCCTCTCTGGTGAGGGTACATAGGTGTGCCAAAATTATTGTGGGTTATCCTAATCATTTTCTATGTGGGATCATAGTTTCATGTCCTGTGTTAAAAAAATTAAAATTCATATTTAATGTCATGGATTCTAGAACCTAATGGGGGAATATATCAAGTGGGTATGTGTTTTCTTATGACCCGGATATACACAACTAGAATGAGGACCTTGGAGGCCCGAAACCACAAGACACACCCAAGGGACACCTGTATATATTTCAATGTTATGATTCCACGACTTGGGGTGAACTGTTTATGTTAGTGTTTCTTAGACCTTGTGGTTCTTAGTTTAAGGTCGTAGTGTTCATATCATGGAGTTTCTTGAATGAATATATGTAGTTTGGAGGATTAAAAAATATGATGTGAATGAGGGAAAAGAAATCCCAATAACTGAACCACACATTTCTGAGGATGATTTTGAGATTGACCATATAAAATCTATATAGAATTAATAAAAGAGATGCATGATGTGAATGAGGAACACATAGGCCCAAAATTCTATAAATTTGTACTACGGGTGAAGGGGTTTGATGAATTTCCCATTGGTCTTTGAGATGAGAGGTACGAGTGTCACTATTTATCATAAAATGGTAGGAATAAACCCATGTGTACATCTGGACTGAAATATCTTTGTATTGGTCTATCCTATACACTGAGAGATGGCTTTTTTGTGGCTAGACCAAGATGTAAAATCCAGGAGTCTCTACATATCGTTTGAATAGGGTAATAAATTTATATATGTTTTTAAAATATGTCATGGTAGATAAATGATTCCAAGGGAAACATCCTCTATGGTGAGAACATCATGGTGCTATGCAGTTTATTTTCATGTGACCAGGATGAAGGTACTATGCATTTTTCCATCATGTGGTAAGATGATGGCTTTTATGCATTTTGTCATCATGAAACAAGGATGTTGGTTGGTATATAGTTTAACATCATGAAACTTGGATATAGGTAAGCAAAGTTTATGTTCATCTATACAGGGTCACTAATGCTATGAAATTTAACATCATGAAACAATTATGTTGATGCTGTGTTGTTTAAATTCATTCAACATTGAATTTATTTCCATATTCAAGTTACTTGTTGAGGAACTTGGCATTGGTTGGAGGGTTTATGTGATCTCCATCCATACTGGTCAAACAGTATGCACCATTGGGATAAACCATTTGAATTATGTAAGGACCTTCTCATTTGGTCCCAACATTGGTTTCTTCTTACCATTTATCATCGATTTTTGGTAACCCATCATTGTTTCAACATAGAGGATGGAGTAAAGAAAAAACATTTTATTTAATTCCCTATGTATCTTATTTTAGTAACACTGAAGAATATGAAATCGTTAAATCATGTTCTCTTTGATGGATTACTGTTTATAAATATGTAATTATTATATCCTTTATAAAACTTTTTAGTCATAGAAACATCACTTTATCCAAGCATGTGTAGGAGTTTTATGTAATCTTCAAACATTCCTTGTACTTGCGGACTCAAATTCCTTTCGTCCTGGGAATGATAATTCAATTTCCCAAGTATAGAATCGTGCAATTAAATCGGTGATTCGGGAGGAGAAATGCATCATCAAAATCTACCCATAGGTTGGATGAAATAGTGGTGTGCTCAAACTCATAGATCTAAATCATTTTTCCTTCTTTTTATAGTACCCTAAATCTGAATTGAAGGCTTCACATGAGTCAATTAGGTCACATAACCTTGAATCCCGACTACTTGACCATTTAGTGAGTACATGAGGCACAGGTGATATGGGAAAGGGAATTCTACAAGTAGATGAATCCATGTATTTCCTACAAATTCATTGTAGGTGGTATCCTATGAGGAACCATGAAATTAATGTTTTCTACCAATGCATTAAACTAGGTTTTCAACATAATTATTCTGCAAGATCTATGCTCAATCCTATCATATCCCAGAATATTTATATTATAGGTGCTTAAATATGTTGGATAAAGGCAGTGATAATGGGATCAAACTATGAATTTGGTACAACTTCAAATGGATCATAGGTATCAAAGGTCTCAATATACAATTTTTGATTGCCGATGTTCCGATCATAAGTCAATGAGGTTGAGATATCGCAAGGATGACTTCCTGCCTCTGTTCATGGGTAAGAACATTAGTGTGAGAGTCTGTTTCATATTATAGAGGTCTAGGGTAAATTTTTCTCTTTTATATCCCACGTCAGTTCCCTGATATTTTAATTCCTCTTTGACAACCATATTTACTGTAATGAGGCCCTATGGAAATTTGGAAATATCAATGTGTTGGTCTGAATTACCAGTGATATGGATGATGTTAAGAGAAGTGCTCTATCCCTATATCAGAATCTATATATGACGAGATTCCTCTTCCAAGATTTTATGGATTACTATTAGGATTTTGAAACATATATGTTTTTGGGATGGTAGTAATCAATAAATAAAAGGGGATGAGCCACATGGAGCACTACCAACTCAACCATGTGGCACAGCTGATCAATGTTATCAAATTGATCCCTACATCATGGATTGAAAAACTGATGCCCACTGAGGTAAAATTGGATCAGTTAGATTTTCTCATGGAATCAATCAACATGTTCCTCAGTGAAGTATTGTGGGGTGTCAATGTTAGAGGTCACATTCTGTCAGAACACCACTAACAACACATTAGTAGATAGAGTCTCCCCGATTGTTACACAATCTAATGTAGTTCCATATGCTTTGTTATCCTAAGATTTGATCGATGTTGATCGATGGATCCACAATGGCACTGATGTTCATCTATTCAGTGGTTATCTAGTTGATATAGGAGTCTTCTCATGAGTTGGTTGTTCACTATATGCTAGTTTGTCTCTATAGGGAGGTACCAAATACATCATTACGTCTGTTTAACAAAGGGTGTTCACCACATCCTCATATGAGAGGGAATCATTACTCATTGGTTACATGACTAAATACTCGTCATCTATCCCATTATAGAATATCTCTATTTTATATAAGGTATAGGTAGAGGGGGAAAATAATTATGATAGAGCTGGATACATCATGATCCCCTAGAAGAGATCCAAATATTCCTCCACTGACATGTATCTATAGAGGGTTTGGTGGATTCTATAAATCTCACCTCTCAAGATGAAAAACACTACCTTTGGGGTTGTTGTCCCTGACTAGGATTCTGATGAATGGGGTGAAGTTTCAATCACTGAATCAAATTCTACCTCTGAATCTAGGCATAGACTGTGATTTATGATTAATTAACATTTCTCAAAATTGTAACTTTAGCAATGGTAGTTCATCCTTTTATCACGATATAGTTATATTGGACTAGGGAACTCTTTGGTGTAGGGAGGGACTCTATATTAGTTGTCTTAAAAGTAGGTAGTACCTTCTCTTGGACTATTCATGGAGTGGAGAGGACCTCCAATATTTCCAGATATAACATGGGGAAGGGCCTCCATATTAATTTTTGAAGGACTTTGGAGGACCACATCTCTGGGTTGTTGTGACACGGGGAGGGCCTACATGTTTCTTTGTAGTGATAACATTGGGAGGACATTCATAATAATGGGGTGAATCATGTGGAGGGAATTCAATCAAATTGATGCCAAAGCAGGGAGTACCTCCGCATGAGTTGGTGAAATCATGAGGAGGGCATCCATGTTGTATGTTGATGTAAGGGGGGGGAGGACCTCTACTTTGGATGATTGTATCATGCATAGGACCTCTTTGATTAGAATCATGAGTATGGAGAATAAATCTTTACTGAATGTTGATATTGTGAGGAGGACCTCCTCTTGATCTAGGAATAGCATATTAAGAACCTTCGTGATGACGGTCTAAAACACATGGAGGAACTACATTTTTTGGTACCATAAGTAATTGGAGGACCTTTGTATGAGATATTGACGAATATGGGAGGACCTTTACTTTTAAATAGGCATCGTACATTGGGAGGTCCACCATGTTCATTGAGAAAGTGGGGAGGACTTCCTATTTGGTTGGTGATAGTTTAATAAGGGCATATGTTCTAAGTTTCATCATCACAAACCATCTCATTATGGCTTCTGGTGGTTAATATGATTAATAGAGTCAACCTAGCTTACCTATGAGACTAAAGATGTCTCAATCACAATTATTCATGGGTAGATCCCTTATCATAAATTGAATAAATATTTCGGAATGTTCTTATGGTGGCAGAGGTCAATATAGATATGAAAGATAATGCACCATGGTGTGAATTCTCATGATCATGTTCCTGACGTTGATGTCTGCTTGTCCGGATCTGGTCCATAAAAAAGGAATATATTTTACATATTATTTGGCCTATAAGAGTTTTCATTCATGGAGTTGACGTTTCCCAGAGGGATCCCTTGTCATTGAATCTATGGTGGTAGTAATATTCATGTAGGCTCTATAATCCCTTATATCAATAGAGTAATAGTGTGAGTCATAGGATCACTCTAGAGAGAGCCTCCAAAAAAATCATAGTTATAGTGGGGATCAGTGGCTCCATTCTTCCCTTGGGGGCTGTAGAGATGATGAGGAACTATATTTTACAAGTTTAAATAAACCATATTCCTTAAGGTAATGACTCCCTTCTTCTTGTATCGGAATATGAGGGTGTCCATCACTCTCCTCTGGATGATTGAGGATGGTGATACAGGGTGTGGGCACCTTGTATCTATAGTAACAACGTAATTCATAAAGGATATACTATTGCACGGGAACACCACAATTCCATTAATAATTCCCATGCATCTATGGGAAATGGGTGGTTGTTTTCTTGTAGCTTGGGTCCAATAAATTAGGTGGTTTCAACTATTAGTACTAATATGAGGAAATAAATTTCCATTTTCCCAGAATCTTCTACTAATTTACAGTCAGATAGAGATACCTATGATGTTGATGTCGCAGACCGGAATGCCTAAAATTTAACTACGGAAATATATGGTTTGCACCATGCTGAGTCCACTATTTTCAGGGTAGTACTAGAATTATATAACTATATATAGTCACATGATAATATGAAGATATCTTGAAGGCTAATAGTCCCCATGTTGAGGATAATAGTTTCAGATCGGGTTCACTATATTTTATTGCGATGATTTTGTTAGGGTGTGTCGCCTCTGTGTTTTTGTTGCATATTGAAATAGATTTTTGTTTCCCTACATTCCCAATTTCAAAATGTGGTTGAATTTCATCACTTTTAATGGATATTTCTACTCCTTTATCCAAAAGTGATAATGGGATGTTGAGTTCCTCCTTCCCTATATTCCTCATTGGAACTCGTTGTCTATTCAATTTTTCCCTCAGAGGGTTAAGTAATGTTTTTGAATCAAATATTTGTTGGGAAGTCATTGTCTACATTAGTTAATTATGATTCTCATGTCTGGACATTTCATTGGGTCCTAAAAGGGAAGCAACCATTGGTTATAATTATAGTCATGTTGCATATCAGTTGAATGTTTGGATTCTACAAACATTAGTCACATGTATTCTTCTTCATAGAAAAGATTATCAAGTATGAATGTTATGTTCAAAACCCAAATAATCATGTATGGATCATGTGTTATATAGCCCAGAATGAACGTATCTTCCTATTAATTCACCTCAAGAATCCCATTCTTAGCATAGGGTATATACAAAGGGTTAAAATATTAACATATAGCGAAGATGGATTGGAACATCCTGTAGAGAAAAATAGGACCACGGGTTTTACATCTTGTGGAGACGGAGTTGACTGATCAAGACACCCCAAAGAGTAATATTAAGGTATTATGTCCCTATGATTGAAGATATATCACCTAAATGTTGATCTAGACACCATTAGATGTGAATCAGGGAGAGTCACCCCATGAAGGGGGAACCTAGGTTTAAATTGGTTATGATTGAACCAAGAAGTGGCATCCTACATAAACTATGTAGAAGGTAGATTTTGAAACCCATGTATTTTGATTCCCTAGATTAAGTTCTTGTTACAAGACTAGTCCATGGAGTTTGGAATTATGCTGTACAGACTCCCTCACTACAGAAGGAGGGTCAGTAAAAAATCGTGTGGGGAATACACATGGATTTTTTCCTTTGAAAGTGGATTTATCATTGCTTTTTCTAAGTTTAGGGATTATGCATTGAGCTTCTGGAAGGTTTCAATGGGTAGCGGTTAAATGTAAGGATCTTACACATGGAAGTAGCCCAAAAGGACCTGGAGGAGATGTGGTCTTTGGGTAGGCGCATGATCATTCTAGGACTGTGGTCTGGAGAAAATAAGTATGGTTGTGGATGATGGTTTGAGAACAATGGGAGGATTGTTATGTCTCCTAGATAATCAGTAATCAAAGACCACATATTTTGTAAAGGGTTTGAGGCTTATACATAAGGGGGATTCTCATGGATATTATTGTGATTGGGGTTTTACATAAATAGAGGGTGAAGAGTGTGATATGATTAGGTATTAAACGTAGGATTTTCACAAAGAGGATATAGGTGGTTGATTTCATAGTCACTAATAACCTATACAACCACATTAGTCATTCTTGGCATCAGAAACAAGCAGAAGGAATAAACATGACACTCATGTCATGAACGGGGCATTATTAGAATATGGTGTAGGGATTACACATGGATGACTCCCAAGGAGGATGTCCTTCCATGTGACGAAGATATCAATCCACATGAGGAGGATCTAATTCCAAGTGAGAAAGATCTACTTCCATGATTGGAGAATCTAATTCCCTATGAATTATACATTTATGAACAATGTTCTAGGGGCACACACATTGAGTCTAGATTCCCACCATTGGTTGGACATCATCCCACAAGGGAGAGGAGGTGGTATCCCTTTATGATCACAATTGGGGACTACCATTTTTATTATATTGGGTAAGTGTATATGTTTTTCTCATGTTCTGATGACTTTGGTTCAAGGAATATTTCATCTTGCATCTCGAACAAAGGGAACTCACTTGTGACCCATTTGTATTAGATAAATGCAAATCACGTACACTTGGGTGGGCCTTATTGTTAAATGTTTTTAGTTTAAATGGTGTGGGGGAGTGGTCAATCACAAGGTTTAGTTTTATGTTCCTCTAATTATAATAAAAAGTAATTAGAGTCTATATATTGAGAATAAAAAGTTATAGAAATGCTTGCACTAGTGTCATAAGGGGCAACTCAAGATGGACCATGAAATTGTTGCATGCATATTTAGAAAGATTCATGCAATAAGGGTATGAAATAAATGGGGGTTGCATGAAAAGGGTGACCAAACATGATTATATAACATAGTGGCTTCCAATGGAGCTTTAAATAGGGGTTGAGTGAAATATTTTTGGCTTGCGTTCAAGGTCAAGGTTGCACAGAAGAAAATAATTTTTCCACACATGACTTAGTATGAAAGAGTTCGAGAAAGGGTTACACAAATGTGGGATCACATAGGATATGGTTCATATAGATCTTGTCTTGTAAGTTATTATACATTGAGGGTTCCATTATATTATAATGTCATATAAGATTATTCTTACATTAACCATAGTGAAAATTTTTCTTTTGGAGGATCACTCTAAATATGGAAGCGAACTTCAACTTATAGACAAAATCTATGGTGATGGTCAGGCAATATTTTGTTCATAGAAGAGACCTTCCATACATCCACAAACATTGATACTATGGTGGTCCAAGGAAGGTATCATATAATGTCACCTTTGGAACACAATATGTTTTATCATTGATTTAGATGCCTTGCGTTCAGAGCAAGAATCAAGTGTGCATCTTCCTTGGTGATCTGAGTTCCCTTATAAAAATTAATTATGATTGACATCAATGTTGGTGTGTAAGTGTCTTGTTAATAGATTTATATATTTCAAATAGCTTCATATGTTTCCATGTAAAGGATCAGTGTAAGGTAGTGTTTGATGTCTCATTTGGTATGCTAAAGGATTGAAAACATATTTTGATGTCTTTCAGAAGGATTGGGAATCTTGTACACGTCTGCCATGGAGATATATGGGCTCTTAGGGAGTGGAGTGAGGATTATAACAACCATTTGTAAATAATATGATTCCTTGTGAATTTTTATATTTCATGAAAATGTGGTATCTTGCACACACCTACCTTGGAGTTCTCATAATGATTCGTGGAGTCAGATAATGGATTTAGTTTACCAAAGGATGGTTGTATGCACTATCCAGTGGATTTCAGCACCGACCATCATAATAAAATAAAAATATTGGAATAATATTTCTATAAAGATATGTAAAAACATGTATAATAATTAACAATCTCTTATATTTGGAGTGAATAATTTCATATATTACAAACATACAATCTTGGACTAGTTCGAGGTCATCATACATAAATTGGAAAGGCATATGCTAATATCCTAGAACTTATACATCATTACACATACTGATGTATTGAGGGGATATCTAATTTATTCTAATACCAACTGATATTAATTCCATTTCATTAATTGTCTGAATTACTAAATAACATAAAATATATATAACGGAATTTCTTTTCTATTAAATAAATATCCATATTGAAATATAAATTATACATAATTTCAATATTTACATAATCAATAAATAGAATAATATTGTTCTCATGGAGAATATACCATGTATGTTGGAGTCCTTCCTAATTTGTAATGTCACCCAAAAATCCTATATGAAACCCATGTTCAAAACCAGATGAGATAAAATTTCCTCAATACTATAGTAGAGATATATCAGGTATAGTAGCATCACTGTAGCACTGTAGTAGTGTGGGCACTATAATAGGTACCAAAGAATTTTATAGAAGAAGAAATAAAATTCATTCCGAATGGTATTTTAGTGTTTAGAAAGTATATAATTGGGCCATAGTGACTCCAAGACGTCAAGGTCTTTTTGGCCACATGGCCACTGGTTCATAGAGCTTGTCTAGCTTCATACCACTAGAGGAACCACATGGTCTATCAGTACAGATGAATTTTCCATGATTTATTCATAAATACACTTAAAGGTGGGATATGGATGATATTACACTAGGTTTGGGCTACATGAACTTCTAAATAGGGTAGGCAAGGCTAACTATGTCTTCAGATGGTGAACTCGGTGTAGTAATTGAAGTTAGTGCTAATAAATGATTGTTTCAATGTAGTCCGGACGAAGACTTCAAGCTTTTATCTAGACTTTTTTCACTTGTCCTTTGGGTTGTGTAATTATTATCACTTTAATTATTAAGGCCCATTATTCATATAAGGGTTTCCTCTGAACTCGTTTATGAAGGGGATTATCTATAAATAATATATAACTAATGTACTTTGGGAAAGGGTGCTAAGAGAATATCTCATAAATAATATAGAAATTATGAGATATTTTCCACGAAATATAAATTACCCTTATCAAATAAATGTAGAAAAACTTGTTAAAAATACTCTAAATGTGATGGGTTATCAATATAAGATATTAATTGGGTTCATCAGTTTGAAATGGTAGGAAACCAAATAAATGATTGAAACATCCTTCATTATGATTTATAAGGATTGTGTAAATTATCCAAAGCATATCCTTCTAGAGGGTCTATCCTAGTGTGCATTCTTATACCCACTCATCATACACTGAGTGATTATTGGGATAATAATCAACCATAATTTTATTACCCCTAGGATTATATGTTCTCTATCCACATCCAAAATTTCTATATCCAATCATGGTTGTAATTTCTAGGAAAAGCACACACACACAATTTACTTTCCTAAATTTATTATTTTGGAAAAATATGATGGAATTAGGTAACATTTTAATAAAATTACATGAGAGATGAAATTTTATATATAATAATAAATACCATTAATAATGTGATAATCATGATATAAAATATTTAATGGGTCGTAATTGAACCATATATTATAAAATAATCTATGTAACATAATCATGTATCAAGGAAATAAAATTTGAGATATTGAAACCTTACCTTTAATCCCACTTATTCGAATGTGCTCTAAACTCCCATATAATAAGAATAACAATCATAATCAAAATTTTCAATAACTTATTCATAATAATATTTTTTTCAAACTCATTTATAATTATTATTATCATATATATTCATAATGTTTATCTAATTTCAATTTTGGTTGTGAGTAATTATGATCTTTTTGAACTAGTTTTATAATCGCATCGTCGTTATTTATTCTTCTATAAAATTCCATAATTCTAATATCATTAAAGGTAATATAATCAATGAATTATAATTATTTGCATTTTTTAAATTTAATTCTTGTGGAGTTCTGTTTATGATCACTAATGATGAAATCTGTGATGACAATGTTTTAGTTATTTTTAAGAATCAGACATTGGTTTAATAAATAATCAGTACAATTTTATTATTTACATTAAAAAACAAAAATAAAATAATAATTTACTTTTTTATAAAAAATTTGAATTGATATTCAATTCACATGGTGATATATGATATAAATATATTGTATTGTTGAAGTATGTTGTAAAACATACCCAAACAAGAAAAATATCAACATTTATGGATTATTATAAAGTAATATTGTTGTAATATTATTATAAAAAATATTATTAACCTTATCTAGTGTTTATGAGTTTGATATATAATTATTTAATGAATAATAAGATTAATATAACCTATGAAAATTTATTATACAATTTGATAAATTAATTTTTTTCTCTTAGAATTATCTGTTGGAATATTAAATTTTTCATAGTTGATTCTTAATTATATTGTAAATATATTTTATACTTTTTCATCATAGAACCAAATAATATTATAAAAAACAGATTATTTGTTTAAAAAAACCCTCCTAACCATAATTCAGTTTTGTTTTTTAAAATAAATAAATCAAAATCCATCATTTTGAGGATGTTGTGGTCCGCTCATATGCATAGTTGGTGATTTTTTCTCTATAGAATAAAATAAATTTATAAAATATTATGCCATTTCAGAATATAAAATACATTATCAATGTCAAAATTATTCATTAAATTCAATATTATGACCATCATCATAAGGTGATTAAGGGAAATGAAATATGATGATTCATGGTGATGATAGTTTGTACACACATACGAATATCATTTTTCATTTACATAACAAAAAGGGGAACGTTTTTATATACTTATACTCATAGAATAATAAACTTCAGTATAAAAATCATTATTTAATTATTCATGAATTATTTAAATATATTTGAAAAAATAATACATAAAGGGAAATAAATTAGTGAAAATTAGTACCCATGATAGGGAATGGGGAATTCCATTAGAGGACCCCATGGAATGGAAGGGATTAGGATAATCTCTTGTGAATATAAGAATATGAGTGTGAAATATGATCCTACTGAAATAAATAATTGTAAAATATAAATATGATACTAATTTTTTATAATATTATTTAAGAGGTTTTAAGAGGCCCATTCTATAAGTGGTGAGAATGGTGTTTTTGTAAATATAACAATATAATATAAAGTTATTACATGTTAGACAAGTTATGTTACTAAAAAAATGAAAATTTATTTATTAGTGGATTATATAACATCAATAATACCTCATACATTCATGTTTACCCATGTTTTAAACATTTTTATATGTTATTTACTCTATATAATTTTACTTTTACCATTTTTTTCTTCTTACCATGATAACAAGTTTTTTTCCAATAAATTTTTGTTTTAATGAAAAATATCACCCTTATTACATAACTTTTAGTAAATTATTCCATATACTAAATCAGTTTTGTGAGATGAAATTATTATGAGTAAGAAAACTCAACATTAACATCATTGCATATAACGTGTAAAAATTACATTTTTTCAAAAATTGTATTCTTTGTCTTAAAATTTATGTGAAGGATAAAATTATTAGGGTATATGATTTTTTATAAATAAAATAATATATTATAAATCAAATAAAATTTAATGTGGTTTTAAGATATATTAAATAAAAAAATCTGGAATTATATTCATTAATAAAAAAAGACCAAAAACATTGTTTAGAAAACATTACTCAAGTTCTAAAAATATTAATCGTATTTTGTATAAATTCAACATATTATTTTTTACATGTATAATTTTAATTTTTAAATTCATATTTTTTCAAGTAAAATTATTATATACTCTAATTATTTTTTAAAAATCGTAAAATTTATAATTTAGTTTAAAACTATATTTTCTCTACTCACCTAAAACTCCATTTTTCATAAATATATGAAAAATTCATCCTAAGATAATATTTACTTGGTAAATCAAATAGAACATCCTTTAATAAACAATAAATCCTATAATTTAATAAATTTTAATTATAATTGTAATCATGAATAAAGGCTCCTTAGAATGCACATTGTGCCTTATTTTCCGGATGCAATGTTTACATAATGTAGTAGGTTCTCAAATGTTACATTATTACCCCAATATATTTTCATCATTGAAATTTGATACATGTCATATAATAAAAATATGGTAATTCCATACTAATATCTTTTTCATACTCCCATGTTACCACTTTTAGTTTCTGATTTCTCCAAATCTCTTCCATTGGCTGAGTTATTCAATTATGAAACACTTTCCCTCTTGTGTCATGAATCTAGATGGGATCTTCATTATAAGACAAGTTATGTTCCAACTATATTTCCCCATATGTTAGTATATGTACAAAATTTCACATGTATTTTGCACCATAATTTAAAATAGATGATGCCATGTACTTTATAAAGTTGGGTGGCATGGCAAAATTATCACATATAGATCCAAATCATTCAAAGTATCAAAATACACAATTTACATTATTCTTAGATTACCACTTTTTACTAAATCAAACATCACCTTTCGATAATAACACCTTTAAGCACACATGATCTGTCAATAAAAAGCCTAGAGACCCCAGTACCTTCATATTAGATCCAGTCATAACATGTACTGAAATGTGTTCCTAATCCCCAGGGATTTGTGGAATGCACTAGTCATTAAAAAATATAAATGTGGGAATGAAGTTTCTTCAAAAATAGAATAATAAAGATTTATAAGACATTATGCACACACAAAAACAAAATGGGGACAACTGTACCAGAAGTAAAATAGGAAAAAAACACAATGTACAACTTTAAAGTACCATAAAAACAAGATAAAAAAACCAATGTCCAAATTTACAAAACTGCTCAAATCCCAAAGATAAAAAAACTACCAACTCTATGTAGTGCTTCCCATTGATCAAACCAAGGAGGAATAAATCTATAAACACCAAAAGGCTCTGGTAGCGTGTGAGTTAAAATCTTGTTAGGGTCTGACCAAGGATTATATATTAAGATGACATAATTGATTAACCAAATAAATAATTAAATTAGACATGGAAGTAAAAAATCTTATTTAAAACAAATAATGATTTATATTTCAATTGATTTTAGTATTTCAAACAATGTCTTAGTAAAAATATCATATAAAATTGTTTATATAAATTCAAAAGGCATGCGTGAATTAGTTTACAAAAAAATAGAATGTATATCAAAATAATCAGAAAGGAAATACATGGTCATCTGCTAAGAGGTATGATAGTTCCATGTTATGGGATTCTTACACATTCAAATGATGATAATGGAAATGTGTACACATGTACCTATGACATTTGTCAAATATGTTAAATTAATAACCCACATTGGATAAAGTTTCCCATAGCCTCATGGTAGAGTTTTAAAAAATAAATCCATTTCAAGGGAAACACCACCCTAGAGTATTTCTTCCAAATAAAAAACTAAATACCTAGTTTTTCATGTTCCCAATCAATAATAAATAATAATAAATGTAATCCAAATCTATTTAAAATTCAATTAATCCACTTTTATAATTCAATATTTTAATTTCAATTTAAAAACGAAAATGGGTTTTTAATAATATATAGACTTTTACAGGATAAACCCAATTAGATTATATCAAAAAAATTTAGTCAAGGTATCCCAAATGAAATTTTTAAATAAATATAAAAAATCAATTTCACAATTAAATTTCACAATTTAAATTCCCAAAATTAAATTCTAAAATTTAATTTTCCCACTTTTCCATAAAATTTTACAAACACCTCAAAATTTAATAGAATTGGGGGGTTTCCCAATTTTCCTTCCAAAATAAATTTAAATCCCCAATTCACTATAATTTCTTTTAAAAAAACCAATTTATATAAATTAAATTTAAATCAAGATATTTAATTAACGTCCCAAAACATAGTATTAAATCAAATGTCAAATCATAAACAGAACCACATACTTTGGGATAATAGTATCACGAAGCATAACTTCCACTACAATAATCATGTGATGAACGTTGGTAGTGAAGATTCCAGAATCAAACCTACAATCAGTTTCTAAAATTATTGGGATTATATCCTTTACCAACACATAGATATAAAAACACTTGGGAGGAGATAAGGAGATAGAGTTAGAGATGAAACTGGGAAGGAATCATTAATAAGAAAGGATCGAACAATGATTCTAATGCTTTCATTTACCTTGGAAGTGATTTTGAGGATCTGAAATGGAAGTTTGATATCTACAATGATCTATGTGGATGTCCAAACCCAAATTAGAGCACGTAGAGAGATAAATAGGGTTTTGATATTTTTTTTGATTTTATAAATAATTAAAATCCACATGCATGGTTTCTTGGATGTGGATACATCGTTTTTGAATCCATGTTACCTAATAGTGCTCCCTTGTTTGTAGGGTTTCAGGTTTCTTTTTGGTGGGAGCACTATTTTTCAAACCATGTGCCAAAATTTGCAATGCCTCACTTAATAGGTATGAACAATTTTCACTATTCAGGAACACAGTTTGGGAAAATAGTGTGTCAATCTTGAAAAGCCAATGAGCCTTTAAAATTTTACAAAACATCACCCAAGAACCCCTATAAGAAATCCAACCAAATAAAGACCAAATTTGTGTTTGAGGAGTAACTAGGAATAGTAATAGGATGTTACAACCTCTTCTCTATCAAAACATTATATCCCCAGAATACCTATTAAGAATCTTCCATGCTAAAATGATGAGGCAACTACTATCTCAGAAGTTCCTCTCTCCCCTACATATCATGAGTATCATAAACGGGCTTCCATATAAATAAAAAAAATTTAATGTCCTCCCACAAAGTACCTTAGTTTTAGAATAATCTATTATAACTAGATTCTAAAACATGGAAAAATTTGGATCAATGTCATGATCACTTTATCTCAAAACATGAGATGAATCATAAATATACATATGTATCCACAAAACATGGAACACATTATGTATCCATGTCAATAGTTGCGGTAGTACTAAACAATCAGCCACTTTTTGTACCTATTCAAGAACATCAAAAGGTTCCAAAAAATGAAGAGAATGATTATAATTCCTCCCAAGCCTTAGATGACCCAAATGAGGTGTAACATTCAAAAACACTTAAACACTAATAAAAAATTCCAACAAACTATGATGATGAGCCATATATGATTTCTATCGGATATGGGTTGTTAAAATTATCTGATGAATCTATTGAATCATTGTTTTCATATCTTGAATTAAGCATTTTCCAACCAAGGATCTTTTATCGATATCTTACCAACATAATAGATATTTTCAAGTTTGGCCATACAAGGCCTCAAAAGGAGACATTATGATCATATATGGGTAACTCCTGTTATAATAAAACTCAATCATCTATAAATTATAATCCCAAGCTCCAATAAAATCAAGAACACAAGTGTGAGGAAAATCTTCAAAAATATACAAAGGTCTTTTTATATAGCGATATGATTGTGGAAAGTATGTTAGGCGGAAAAGGACCTAAGATCCCTGTTCCTTTTAAAGGCCTCTCTATACTGTTTAAGTAATCTAAGGACCCTTATCAAGGACTATATAAGATGTTATTTCTGCAAATGAATAATCTCTTTGAAAGAAATATTCATCATCTCCTCAATTTTTTTATCTTGAATGTGTATAAAGTGAGATGAGTTGGTCATCATATTGATAACAACCCATATTACATTATTCTTTCTCTGAGTACATGTAAACCCAACCATAAATACCATAAATATATGATTCTACTTCTAAGCCATCATTACGAGTGGATGAAACAAACTGAATGTCTCTGGTACTCATCCATAACCTATTGGCATGTAAAACAATAAGGGGAAAAATAAAAAATATTACTTATCCTACATATCCAATATAATCATTGACACATGTAAAATAACAAATTCGTGATTCCTGTGTTCACTTCCTACTATGAGTTATTCAAATTCCCAATAAAATAATTTTTATAATAAAAATGTACCACAAAAAAATTCCTATAACATAGATTGATATCTAGGGATAATGACTAGTCAAGAATGGTATACACACCATAAAGAGAGTCACTAATGCTACATAACACATCATCAAGTTTTTTTTCATGAAGGATAATCTTCAAAAGAGAAAATTTCAACTTAACACTAGCCAAAAATCCTTGTCCCCTAATTCCATACTTCAAAATGAAACAATGAAAAAGGATCAATTATGTTCTACTCATATGACGATTCTTTCAAATCCTTGGATGAAAGTTTCATTCATAAGAAATATTGGACAGCATACCATTTCCCAGAAGTACAAGAGCTATGTAAATCAAAATATTTTAGTTATTACAACCAAATCCACTATTGGATATTCAATTATTTATATAAGATATAAATCGAAATTTTATTATTAAAACAAATGGTAATACATTATATAAAAAGGTAATTCCATGAAATCTTTAGTGATTGCATTACATCTGTTAGTTCAAGGTAATTGATTGGGTAATTCTTCTCATCTGGACTAAGTGGTTGAGAGCCATATGCAAACACCTAATCAACCAGAATAAAAACACAACCCAAACCTGAACCTGATCTATCAAAAAATTAAGCATATCCCAACCCAACCACTAGAAGAGTCAATACTAGTGTAGTTGTCATACTGAATTTTAAATCATCCAAATAACTCTGAAATTTTTAATCCCAATCTAACTTTACAGAATTATGAGTTACTATATTCATCAAATAATCGATATTTGAGTTATCCATTACAAATTAGTGATAATAAAATGTTTAACCTAAGAATATATTAATCTCACAAAAATTTCATTGTTGTTAACAAGTCATAACAGCTTCTAAATTTTCTGAATAAACTGAAATAAAATGCTCTAACACCACTTCTCCCTTGAAATTTACATCTTGAATCGAGTAATCACATTATGAATGATTCGAACAAATATTAGTAATTTCTTAAAAACTCTACTACTCCTCTTAAATGATGCATATGATCTTACTCAAACATATATTAAACAAGGATTCCATTATCAAATACCACTATAATGTATGAAAAACTCATGTAATATCCAATAAATTAATTCCATAAAAATAGTATTATTATTTTTTAATCCAAATGGCATAAAAAGATACTTATAATGATTATCCTTGATCCCAAAGGTGTTTTTTTATTGTTATATTATTTTATTCTTAATTGATGGTAATAAAATCGAAGATCAATCTATTAGAACCACATTTCCCCATTTAACATTTCAAATAGATCATCAATCCATATAAATTGATATTTTTTGTTCACCAAGACTCTATTTTGTTTTTTGAAATCAACACAATGGTGAATTGACACAAAATCGTTCCTTACAAGTGGAATAGGCATCAACCAAGGTTACATACTTGGGTATATAAAGACATTCTATAAAATTTCGTCCAATTAAGTCTTAAAATCAAGCATTTTAGATTGTTAAATGTTTTTATAAGGAATAAATATCAATTGAGTACTAGAATCTAAGTCAATAGAAAAATATACCTCGATTACAGGAGGAAAACCTGATAGTTAAGATTAAAAAAATGTCAGG
Organism: Viscum album; assembly: GCA_963277665.1. NCBI lineage: Eukaryota > Viridiplantae > Streptophyta > Magnoliopsida > Santalales > Viscaceae > Viscum > Viscum album. The sequence continues at coordinate 362,048,570 of OY728148.1, read as the reverse complement.
AAACTCAACGAAAACCAAAGGGAGATCCTAAAAATATATTCACAAAAAAATCGAAATCAAAAACCAATGTTACATTCCCTAACTCTAGATAACAATATCGGGATATTATTGACCGCATTTGATGTTCTCCTTGAATGAAACAACACACCCAATCCAGAGTAGTGAAGGAGACATGTCAAAGATAACAATCAATTGAATATTTATTGGAAATAAACCAATCCATCCCAAATATGACATCAAGATTATTTATGTCGAGAACTAGGAAATACCAATTGATATCAACATCTGATAATGATAAAACAAAAGAAGGACTATTGAGACCATTTTGTCTCTTTGGTCCAAAGTGTGTAGTATTATCCAACACTATTGATAAAAACATCGTAATAATTTCAAAAATTTAAAAAAATATAACTTTATGTTCTTGAATGAGATGCACCAGTATCATATAATTTAGCCAATAAGGATTAATCTATTTTTGATGATACTTATCTCAGTCATTATAGTTACATCAAATTTCTCTGAAGACACTTCCACTACATGGGGAAGATTTATTCTGGTTGTATGTGCCTATAATCCATTTGTTCACGAAGTATCTAATTTTACCATTGTAATTTTTAGTGTTGATGATTCCATCATACTACAGATAGAATAATATACATTTATGAACATATTCATATGATCCAATCATCGTTAGGAACCACATGTTTTGGGTGTGTCTATGAAAACATGTTTCATGTTCCTATGCTTTCCACACTAGTAACAATTCCCAGGGCCCCTAATATGCACTGTAGGAGGTCTATAAAAAATAAACAATCAAGAACAACCATGAGAATAATCTTGTTTCCTCATACCTTTATGGGAAATCATAGAAATAGAGCTTGGAGAAAAATAAACACATATCAACCATGACTTACCATCCAAGTAAATTTCAACCATCAATGCTATGTCTATCACTTCATAATAAGAAGTCATATTTGGTAAGAAAAACTGAAAATTAAATTTTGAAGTCTTATACTGAAACCTCGAGATTTAATTTTCACAATCTACATAATCTTAGTTGATAATTGTATAATCTCAGAAAAATTTATTGCATATTCATTCATGGTCCTCTCTACCTGCTCGATTTCAAATAATTGCAAATACTTGGTGAAAAATATTAAATATGGATAAAAAACGTTGGTGAAAATTATTCTAATATCTTTCCAATCATTCCCCTCGTACTTATTTTCCATCACTATCATGCCCCACTATTTCACACACGGTCCCTATAGCTTCAAATTGGCACATTTATCCTTGATTATATTTGCCATTTACAATAACTCAAAGAGAATCTTGATATTTTTCCACTAATCCAAGCCATTTTACGGTTTTATGAGCCATGTAATGCAATAAGATTTTGGTGAAATAACACATAATAATGATTCCATAAATCAACCATTTTTTGTTCTATAGTTAGATCCTGAATAGAAAAAAGTATAGGTGTTTTTCCCATATATTGGATTGGTAGTATGATAACCTCACCCATGTTCTGGTGCAAGAGAGAATTTTCTCAATGAGGATCATCAGTAGCATCCTCCTAGATAATAATTTCAGAACATCATGGGGGCATGATGCAATAAAACATTAGTATACAACATTTAATACATTATAATAATATTTGAACGAAGAAAAAAGGGAAATTAATTCTATTAAGTAAGAACATAATGTTTTGAAAACATACTATCCAAATATAAATTAGGGAGAAGACAATAAATAATCATCCAAGATTATTTACCAAACCTCCTCTGGTGACTCAAGGATCACTCTAGTGATCGCTACCTAAGTACCCAATCGTACCAAACTCATAAATATAGATAATATTAAATAAGTGCATACTATCATTAAATAAGGAATATTAACCTTTTGGGATTCAACTTTATCATGAACTAACCAAGATTCATTGGTCCCCTGATACCCAATCCTATCCTGACATAGACTGAAGGGCGTTCTCGATCCTGATGGGTTAGAGACAACCCCATGGAATAAGAAAATATGTAATTGGAAATGAATTTTCCACATACACAATGGAATAAATAGATAAAAGTTAGTATGAACAAAGTAAAACTATACTGGGATAACTATACAGGAGTTAAAATAGTTATAACCAACCAAAAGAATAATTACAATGTACCGAAAAAATTGGATTAACGAACCATGTCCCAATTGACAAAGTTACTTAAAGCCCAATGTTCAATAGTAACTACCACATCCATGTAATTTTTCCCCATGCTCGAAGAAGATGGAAAGAGAATCTATAAACTCTTAAATTCATAGGGTGGGTATGAGCTAAAATATTAATAGATTCTCACAAAGGATTCCATATTAATATTTCATAATAAATTAAACAAATAATGTTTGGAATTTTATATTAATAAAGAATAGAAGTAAAAAATAATATTTTAAACAAATAATTATTTACATTTAAATTGATGTAAATATTTCAAAAAATGTATTTATAAAAAGTTTATACAATGATAATTATAAAAATTCATAAGGAATGTGTAAAACGGTTTATCAATAATGGAATATATATCAAAAAAATGACAAAGGGGAAACATGGTAATATTTTAATAGTTATGATAGTTCTAGGTTATGGGATCCTCAGATGATCATATGATGATGGTGAAAATGTAAACCCACAACCCTCTAACATTGGTAAAAGTAGATTAACCAACATCTCATTGGGGATAATATCTTCCTATAATTTTATAAATGATTTTTAAAGCCTTAATCTTTTGATAGGAAAATTTCAACCAGTAATTTTTTTCCAGGATAACACACTAACTATCTTGGAATTTAACTGATAAAAAATAGTCAATAATAGGGAATTAATATCAAAACATTTAAAAGTACAATTAACCAATTTTCCCACTTCAATATGTTAGTTTCCATTAAAAAACCCAAATAAACTTTTAATCAAATCAAGACATTTTCTAGGATAAAAAAAGTTTCTATCAGACAATGTAATCATGTTTTGCCTAAATAACTTTTGAAATCAATTTCAAAATTTAAATTCACCTATTTAAATTCATCATTTTAATTTTCCTTATTTTCTATCAAATTCAACAAACACACCCCAATTAAATATAATTAGGGGTTTTTCAAATATTTAATTAAAAAAAATTAAATAACATGTTCACTAGAACAGGGTTTTTAACTAAACAATTGAATTAAATTAAATTTAAATCAATAAATTTAATATAAATTATGAAATTTAAGGTTATATGAACAAGTGAAACTTAAATGGAACCTCCTTACTTAGATCATTAGATCACAAAACACAAATTTCATAAAAGGAATCCAATTAAGGATTTTAGTAGTGAATAAATATGAATAAAAACTAGGTTCAAGATCTAAAACAATAGTGATTAGATCTTATAAAAACATTGGGATACAACAACCCCATAAGAGATGAGATGGGGAGAGCGAGTGACAAAAAACGGGAATGAAATTATTAAGTGGAGAGTATTGAAAAACTATCTGTACTCATTGATTCACTTCATAAAGGGTTTAAATAAGTCAAAATGGTTTTCCGATATATCCATGTACCTAAGAAACCATCCATCCCTGATTTAGTAGTATAAAAGGGAAAATATAGGTGTTCGATAATTTTTATGATAATTTTATGAATAATTAAAAGTTGTGTCCATGATTTCCTAGAGGGGGGCCATGATTTCTCAAACCATGTTCCCCGACTATAGAGGTTTCATAGGATATAATTTTTCTAACATTGTTTTTTAATACATTTACCTACAATAAAAACCCAAACTTTCTACCTTTTCATGGTATTTACTAGTACAGTGCATGGTATTGAAACATCATCTACCAATAGTGCATTTCCCAAGAGACCTTAGAAAATTCAAAATTTTAACCCAAATATCCCATGAAAACCATCCAATGAATTATAAAAATATGGGTTGAGAACTATATGAAAATAGTAACATTATGTTACATAAACCCCCTCTTGAAATTATAAGTAATTCCTTTAATTATCAGCATTTACCTTTTGTCAATGATAATGTTTTCTGAGATGATAATAAATAGTATGTACATTCAATGTTGTATCTTACACAAGTTATGGACCTACTATCTTACTTATTTTAGAGACCTAATATTGAAACTCATGGAAATTACATTTCTTTTTTGGGATTCTAAATACATTACACAAATAACTGCCCAAAGATAATATTAATTTAATGCCTTTGGAAACTCAAAACACATTCTTCTAGCTTGGTGAAAAAACATTAACATCTTTTAAAAAGACCATAACCATTTGTTTTATTACCTAAAACATTTATTTATATCCATAAGAAAATATAACATAAAAAGTGTCATCCCAAAATCTCAATAAGTGTAAACTTTGAGAATATAAATCCAACCATAAACATAAAAATGTAAAAATAATAACATAAAGTTAAATTTTGAAAATCATTAGACAAGAAATAAATTTTGCTAGTTCATAAAGCATAAATCATAAATGAACAGAACTATGATAATCTTTCATTGACATAAAACATGGAATTTTGGAAAAAAAATAAACACATAATATGATTTCCATAGTAGCGAAGGAATTGCCGCCAAGACCATCATAATGGAAGAAGTCATTTACTAAACTGGGATTATTGGCCATTCCATCCATGTATTTCTTTACTAGATTTACTTTCCATTCCATCCATGTTTATATTATGAGATATAAAAATTTACCAAATTCATTGGCTGGAGATATAGGTCTCACCTATCTTATAATGAAATCATTATTACATGTGCCAAAAAAATAAACCATTCACCATAACATAACCCAAGGAGAAACAATGGGTTTCCTAACCATCATTCCATAATAAGATAAATTGACTAAAAAAATTCATTCATGAAAACAATAAAATAAATTTAATAATATTAATATAAACTAACCCTTTGTCCTTCTATATAGAAAATATCTTGATAAAACACTTGAGCATAATTCATGAGGAGAAAATTATTTCTTATTTAAAAACATTTTCAATTATTCAAATAACGTGCAATTTTAAATGTAAATATTTTAGTTCAAAATAAATATGAAATATTTTATTACATGATTAATGAAAATAAGGAAATAAGAAGACTTATAAATCAATTCATGCTATATAGGTTAAAAAACAATCTTCTCTAACTCTTGCAGGAATAGTAAAAAGCATCTACTATGGAAAACTAATTAATGATTCCTTCCATACCACATAGTAAAAGTAAAAGATGGGTAAAAAAGGAATTAAACATTCATATGAGAACATATAACTTTTTATGAAAACTTTTTTATAATTTATTTACTCGTATTATAAATATACCCCCAATAAATTCTTACGTATAAACAATCTCGGATAAAAATGAGATGGCATAATTATCCCTTAAATTTGGTCCACTTTTTGTTGTATGTATTAGTTGCTTCTCTATGATGTTTTAAATAATTTTACTGATTTATTACATAATCATAAACATTGTTATGATAACATTTATGATCATATTTTAATCTATTTATTAGTAACATTTCATTGTTACTTGTTATTCTGTTATTAATTATTTTATGTTCTCATGCATCTTTTGTCAGATAAGTACTTATTATTATTTTTATGTTATAGTAATATAATTTATATCATGGTATTAGTATAAAATATATAAAATTTATTGATTCATTTCAATTATATAATAATTCTTTAATGAATATTATGTAGAAAGAATCACATCACATTGTGGAGAACATAAGCTGTACGTACGCTCGAGCGACGATATCATTAAAATTAGTTTTTAATTGTATTAAAGTGGATAGTTATTATTAAATCATAATAAATATAATTTTATGTTAATCATATATATATATATATATATATATATTAATTCATTATTATACACATTTATAAAAGGTGTCAGTGAACAATAGATTACACCACCACATAGAGATGATAAGTTATATGTACGCAAATGTGGTGATTTCATTTTTCATAGGATGATAAGAATGTGGAATATGGTTGTTTAGTAATAATAATAACATATTAGTATATATTTAATATTTAAGTTATTAATTTATCATTAAACAACTCATTAGGGGGGATGTAGAATAACAAGGAAGTTTGAAAGAATCAGTAAATGATATTACATCTTCTTCGATGTGCCTCCTCTAAATCTCCACATAGAGCACTAGAGTTGGTATTTAAATAGAAAATGATCAATATAATGTATACTGGGAATTTTATAAGGGAAATTATCAGGGTATTTAAATTCTTGAAGGATCAAAATTAATTGAAAAGTTAAGGGAGGAAGTGACCTTTCATAATTGAGGCGAGTGGAACTTTTGGAAACCTCAAAAATATTAATTTATAAAAATTTGAAAAATCAAACCAAATACCTTAAAAGGAATATATTTTTGAAGATAATATATTATAAGATATAAATATCCTAAAAATGAAATTTAGAAAGTGTTTGATGTAAATTTAATCATTATTAATTTAATTGAATATTAGTTATTCTATTTAATTTTAATTAAGATAAAAAATGTTTCAATATTAAATGGGTGAAATATTAACATATTTTATTTCAAATATTCCATAAATTAATAATTCAGAAAATTTATGTCCATATCATAATTATTATACATTTCTAGATTTTTTATTATGTTTTTAAAAAAATTAAACATTGTTTTATCAAAAGATCCGTTGTGCCAATTTTTACTCAATTTATTTCATTGATTTTAGAAATATCATGATCTGTTGTTATCATTAATAAAAATGTTTTATTATATCTATAATGGGTCGAGGCCAAAAATAGAATTAATTTGAAAAATTAACTTTACAAATTTCATTTTTTTGTTTATTTTTAATAACTTTTATGTGATAACATTATTATTACGATAATCTCTTCATAAAAATTGTGTAATTATTTAATATACTTATTTATAGAATAAAAATTTTAAATAAAATACAATCATGAAAATAACTTTATAATATTTCATAAGAATATATGTAGTCAAATCTTTCTTCTGGAAAACTCAAAAATAAAAATCTTATACGTATTTGAGTATGAATGTGACAACTTTAACATACATTTAAATAAAAAATAAATGTCATAATGTCTTATATAAAGCACCAAATGGTCAATTTCCCAGAATTTGGATGATTATCATCTATATATACTCATACAATTTGATTTGGTCATGTGATTAGGCATTTTATGGTTATTAGTATTTTAATAAAAATTGTTTTATGGATTTCTCATGAATTAACTAATTTTTACATCATCAACGTGAAAGACATTAAGGTAAATTTTAATTTCCAAAAAATTAAAATTAAATTATTAAGAATTATGTAATTTTTTCATCATTCCATTAAATATTTGTGTTCAAATATATCACCTGGTTATCAATATAAAAAAATTATTATACTTATAAGTAATGTGAGTTTGACATTTTGTCACTTTCATTGGTTTTATTAATATCTATATCATTTCCATTATTACATGACCCTTAATGACTATTTTTTAAACCTAATATGTAAGTGGTATATTCTTAATCATAATAAAAAAATTATAGCTTTTAAGATCATTTTATTCTCTTTATAATATGATTTTTACACTAATATACCTGATTTACCTTTAATCACGTTAAATAAGAAATTACCAAAGTTATTATTCCAAATATCTGTAAAAAATCCTATTAACATATTTTTGGAAAAAATATTCCTAATATAGAATCTTTTTCATATTTCAAAAAAATATTTTTCATTAATTTATTTAAAATTAATTCTCATCGTTAGAAAACAAAAATGCAGGTTTTTAAGTAGTAAAAACATATCAAAAGATTGTCATGTGTTTATTTCAAATTTAAATGTGAAATTTCATCCAATGAAAAAAACATGGACTACATGATAAAAATAATAATCCAATTATACTTTAAAACCAATTAAAAAGATAATCTAACTATGTAAATAAAATATATGAACAACCATTATTGAATTTAAATGCAGTATTTTTCATTATTCATTAAATTTTGACTTTTTTCAAAAGAAATACCAACAGTTCAACAAAAGTAAATTTTTATGTTCCTCTTCCAAATAATATGTTTATTTTTTCAAATATAATACAAAAATGTGTTAAAATCTATAATTAGAATGGGTGAACCACAAAAAGGCCAAAAATAACATTTTTTTATAAAAGAAATTCTGTTATCCATGAAAATTGATTTTGTTATTATATAATGTTTTAGAAAATATAAAAGGTAAATTTTAATGTTACATAAAATTAAAAATTTAGTTTATATTATTAAAAATGGATATTTTATTTCCCATTAAATAATATTATTCTAATAATATATCAATGTTTAGTGAAACTTGGTATATAATACAATGCAAGAAATCGAGGAAGGTCACTATTGCATGTAATGTAAGCCAAATCAGTGTTACATTTACTGAAATCTTTTTTTGGTGTTGTGTATAACATAATACAAACATATATCATTTATGCATTCAACAAAATCTATACTCAAGGCTGTGTGAAATTTTTTCTCTCAAAAGAACATGAAATTGTGTGTAACAGAAACCAAAAATAGTGTTGCATAAGCTTCAAGATAATATGGTGTTGTATATAGTGAAATATAATCTTGGTGTATCTTAAAAAAAATACATTAGTGATATTAAAAATAATCTAAATCATTTAACCTCAGGGTGCAAGATTCTACCCCCATTAAAATAATTTTCCTTCAAAATTTGTTGGTTTTATAAATATATTTCTCTGTGAAAGTTTCTTTCATGGAAACCCACATCATGAAAATGGAATCAAAAACTTCATTTTAAAAAGTAAAGATATAAGAATAATGGTTTCCTAATGTAACTCATCAATGGGTTTCCACATAAGAGAACATAGTTGGGAATTGAAAACATAGATACAAAAGAGAAATATATCCATCATGTTCTCGTGGGTAGTGACAGAGAATAAGGTTTGGATATAGTTAACTACTAGAAAGCATAAATTTGTGATGATTTAAGGGACCATCTAATCCATCTGATAAGAAGGTAATATGATAATATTTTTGGTTTCAAGATCCTTTTCATCATGTTGATGAATTTTTTCATGAGGAAAATACTTACTTGATTTCAGTACAATGTCACTATTGGGAGTTCATTGAACAATTTCCATTTCATGTATTATTTATAGAAATGATGTTAAAATTTTCAGTCTTGATGTTTTAGCATTTCATGTGATTGAATGATCGATCATTCCATCTATATCATCTAAAAGGTTAAAACATGTTATCAAATATGCATTTTTTTCACCTATAGTGAGTTAATATATTAATCTATCAAACATCAACTGGAAAAGAACATATAATATCCATAAATGGATGAAAAAACAATCATTCCAAAAAATTTAAATATAAATCTTTAGAATGATGTGAAATTAATCAACTGAACATTTGTCTCTAATATATCATTATGTAGTTCATAGTTGTCACATTCCAAACATTTGAATACCTCAATAAATTATTCTCTTAAAACATTATAATAACATCAATTACAGTTGAACATCAGTGAATACATTCATTCTATCAAAATTTACTCTTTACAGAAACAAAAATACCAAAAATTATTTTTACTCAAACCATGATATCACTTTGTCCTTATATATGCCTTGAGGTCATTGATACTATCAAACATTTCATTATCCTTGTATCCCTCCATTAAGCGTATATAATGTTCCTTAAAAAAATATTTCAGTAACATTTCATTATTACGAGTACCATATACATATGAAATGCCACAATGTACCAATACATAGATATTCCAACATTTAGTAATACCATAAAAAAGTTTATACAAATCTATTTTGGAATCCCATGACATAAACACATAATAGATCCACCATATTTTTTTCTAACTCAACATCTCAAATATTGATCACATGTGTTTTTCCATATTCTTTTGATTTAAGTGGGAGTTAAAATTGATAACAATTATTAACCCTTCGATTTGGGAATTGGTAGGCATAATTCACCATTTTCCATGAACTTGTAGAATTAATGTGCTGGTTGAATGTTCTTTGTAATATTTTTCTTTATTCACATCATTATCAACCTTTTTACCATTAATTTGGAACTCAGCTTATCGATGACATTTTTTCCAAACACAAAACATTTTCTATTCCATTTAAGACAATCTCCAGCATGACTATTTCCGAACATTGAGAATAAAGAATCATACATAAAATATTCACTATTATTTTGTGATTTTCCCTTGCACTTTGTCTTTCATATTTTTTTTCAAAACCATGAGATGGATATATAATGACAACTTATTGTTCTACCTTTATATAACAATTCACAATCAATTTATAGATACTATAGTCTTTTATATCTAATTACCTTGGAAGCATTGGTTTTACGCCACTGAAAAATTGACCAGTTTTATTTTCTTATTAGATAATAAAGAAATAATAATACCTTCCAAGTCTTTTAAAATTCACCTCACTTGTACCAACAGATTCATCATTCATTTTCTTAATATCAAGGAACTCTTTTTCCATATTGTTTCAATTAATATGAGGGAACTACTTGTTGAAATACATGTTATTGAACGCGTCCCATTCCATGGATTAAATTTCAACATGATGTCTTATATTATTAATTAGAATCAACCATTAGTCAAATTCACCTTCTAGACAATAAAAATCCAAAATTAATTTTTCATGTTCTGAACACTAAATGATAGAATATATATTTTCAATGGTATAGATCCATAGTTCAAAAAAAAGAGGATTTTAAGACCTCATGAAAGAAGTAATATGATTACTCATTAAGGTATCAATAGAATATTGGTCACTTATATGATCATGTGAAGCATAGAATGATTCTTTTCTTGTATAAGTATAGAAATTAAAAATTTCATTCCCTCTGTGATAACATTTGGTTTTTCAGAAGGACAATCATTGCATTTTCCAGTGCATTGATCATTAACATGGTTCCCTTGGGTTCCATCCATTATCTAAAACCCTAAAAGAATAATGTGAGAGGCAAAAATCATACTTGGTAAATAACATAATAAAAGTTTGGTAAATTTAATCTCAAAAATATTAGGTTTAATACTATGTTATTTATAATTGTTAAAATAATTATAAGACTCTAATGTATTGTTAGACTTACCCATAGAAACATCCCTATTCATACCTTTGCAATATCTATATAGATATCACTAATGTTTTCACATCCTAGTTTCCAAATAATAACTAAAAATTCACTCTAATAACAACTATAGAGTCCCAAGAATAACACACATGGTCATTACATTTATTTTTTAGAATAGATAATACATTATACAAATACAATCCCAATGACTATTATTTTACGGTCTTCAGAAACTTGGAACACATTATTTAATCTTGGTGAAAAATATTCAACATCTATCATAATGATCTCCCCTATTAGTTTTCATACCAAAAATATTTCCTTATGTCATGGAGAAAAGAATAAATAAAAAGGAAGAGCTAAAATTCGCATTAAGGGTAATCTTTGAGAATATAAAACTAATCATAAACATTATAATTTAAAAACCTGAACATAATGTTTAAATATCAAAATCATGAGTCATGAAATAAATATTTTCAATTTGTAAAGAATAAATCATAAAAGAAAATGACTTTGATAACATATAATTTAGATAAAACAAGGAATTGTTGAAAAAAATAAGCACATAATATAATTTGTATAGTAGAAAAGGCATTGTTGCTAAAACCATAATTTTTTGACAAAGTCTTTTACTGAACATGGTTTACTGGATGTTCCAATAATGTATTACTGAACTATATTTACTTTTTGTTCCAGACATGTTTTTCTTATGAGATATAAATCTTTATCCAATGAATTGGGGTGAGGTATTGGTCCCACCCAATTCAAAATATGACCATTCTTACAAGTTACACAAAAACATAAATCATTTACCATATCATAACCCAAGGATAAAACAAATGGGTTTATTAAACATAATTCCTTAATAATATAAATTAATTAAAAATATTTCCATCATAAACATAGTAAATTACAAGTAATAATAGGTTTAGAATTATAACTATATCTCATCATAGAAAGAAAATAATTTTTATAAAACACATGAGTTTAATTCCTGAGGAAAATATCTTTTATTATACAAAAACGTTTTCTATTCTCAAAATTCCATGCAATTTTAAATAATTAATTGAAAATAAACATGAAATAGTGTAGAAAAATATTTAGGGAAATAAGGAATCAAGAAGATATATAATGTTGTTCAGGCTGTATAGGCTCAAAATAATTCTTCTCATTCTCATACCAGAAAAAAAACCTCTTATAGAAAATGTAATAAAGATTCCATCCATACTATATAGTAAATGTAAAAAATGGGTAAAAAAATTAAACATAAATATATTAATATTATAAATTTTATTAAATTTTTTTTACAAAACATGTACACGGTTGATAAATATAACCTCTTTAATTACATGTGTATAACCAATCTCAGATAAAAATGATATTGAAAAAATATCCCTTGCCGTATGTATGATATTATTCGTATGTATCAAAACATCTTGTATAATGATTTAAATAATTTTATTGATTTATTCAAGAATATTAATCATTTTTATCATAACATTTAGGACCATTTTTTATCCATTTGTTAGTAACATTTCAGTGTTACTCATTACTCAAGTATAAATTGATATATGTTCTCATACATGTTTGGTCAGATAAGTTCTTATTACACTTTCTAGGTTATTGTTTTATAATATGAATCATGGTATTAGTATAATATATATCATATTTATTCATTAAATTCATTTATATACTCATTCTTTAATAATTATTATGTAGAAAGAATCACATCTCCCCATGGAGATGATAAGTCGTATGTACGCACGAGAGAAGATATCATTCCAATAATTATTTAATGGTATTGTATTAGATGGGATTTAGTATCTAATAATAAATTTAATTTAATATTAATCATATATATGTATTCAATTCATCATTATACCCATCGATATATGGTGACAGTGAGAAATAGATTGCACTACAGTGTGGAGACGGTAAGTTGTGCGTACGCAAATGTAGTGATTACATTTTTCATAGGATGGTTAGAAGGTGTAATGTGTTTGTTTCTTAATCATAATAAAATATTATTATATAATTAATACTGTATTTATTACTTTATATTTAAACAACTCATGAAGTGGATGTAGAAGAAGAAATTAGTTTTAAAGAATCGATAAATCATATTACCTCTTCTTCATCATGCCTCATCTAAATCTCCACTAAGAGCACTATAGTTGGTTCTGAAGAATAGAAGGACCTATATAATGTTGATAGGGACGTTTATAAGGTAAATTGGAATGGTTTGGTTGAGATTTGGAGCTCCATATGAAGTGAATTGTTGAGCACGGAAGTGACATTTTATAATTGAGGTGAGGGGCACTTTTTGGAATCCTGAAAAATATTAATTTATGAAAATTTGAAAAAAATCTAAATTCTTCCAAAATGAGAGATATTATAATATATGATATTATAATATTTAAATTTCATTATCCAATTAAAATTTAGTCATGTTTTGATTTAAATTTAAATGTTATCATTTTAATTGACAATTAGTTATTCTGTTTAATTTTCATTAAGATAACAAATGATTCAATATCAAATAGATGAAATATATAATTATTTTACATAAATTATACTAAAAATGAATAATTTAGATAATTATAGACCATATAATAATTATTCCTTATTTTTAAGATTTATTTATGGTTTTTAAATAATTTTATAAAACAATATTTTAACAAAATATCAACTGTATCAATTTTGATACTATTACTTTCATGAATTTTTATAAATATCAATATATACTGTTATACTCAAACAAAATATTTTATTATATATGTAATGGGTCTAGTTCATCAATAATAATAATGGGGAAAATTAAATAGTCCAAATTATATTTATTTTCATATTTTTAAAAACATTAATTTGATATCATCATTACTAAAATAATCTCTACATCAATATAGTGTAATTATTTAATATACTTATTTGTAGAATAAAAAATTTAAATAAAATAATATGATGAAAATAAATCTAATATATTTAATAATAATGTATTTAATTGAATTTATATTCTATAAAATTGATGATTAAAAATGTTATACTTATTGATGTATGAATGTGACAAATTAACATCACATTATATTAAACAAAATTCATAATCTATTAATTAATGCTCCAAATGTAAACATTCTATGAATTTCGATTCATATGGTCAATAAATACTTTACCAATATGATTTTTTATCTATTTAAGCCTTTTTATGGTAATTAGTATTTTAATAAAAATTTCGTCAATAATTTCTCATCAATTAATTAATTTTTACGTCATCAAATTGTAAGATATTACGGTAATTATAATTTTCCTAAAAATTTAAAATAAGTTACCATGATTTATTTAATTATATAATATTTTTATAAATTATTTATGTATGAATATATCCCCTGGTTATCTCAAAATTAATATTTTTTACTTATAACAAATGGGAGTTTGACATTTTATCACTTTCATTGGTTTTATTTTTACCTATGTCTTTTTTATTGTCATGTGGACCTTAAATGACTATGTTTAGAAACTATAAAGTCAATGGTATAATTTTATTCTTCCTAAAAGATTTTGGTATGTTTTAGTATTATTTTATTCTTCTTGTAATATTACTTGTTACATTAATTTACCCAATTTAACTTTAACTATGTTAAATAAAAAATTATCGTAGTTACTATTCATAATATCCATAAAAAATAATCCTATTAACATAATTTAGACCCAATGATTCAAAATATGGAACTAATTTTTCAAAGATAAAAACACATATATGGTCTGAATTAATTTAAAATTAATTCTCATTGCAAAAAACAATAAAGCTTGTTTTTAAGAACTAAAACCTTTTTCAAAATATTTCATGTTTTTATATTCAATTTAAATATGAAATTTCATCCAATAACTAAAATTTCATTAAATTAAAATAACATAATCCAATTAAAATTTAAAACCAATTAAAAAAATAATCTAACTATATAAATAAATTTGATGAAAATACAGTTTTGAATAAATAATCAGAATTGTTTGTTATTCATTAAAATATAAATTTTATCCAAAAAAACCCAAAAATAAAACAAATATAAATTTTAGGTTTTTCATCAAAATATTATGTTTAATATATTAAATAGAATACATAAAAGTTTTAAATACTATATTTAAAAAAGGTGTTCCTCCATAATGCGGAAAACTACCATTTTTTGACAAGTGCTTCTTTTATCTGAAAAATTGATTTTGTTCGTATATAATGTCATAGAAAATATATAAAATGGAATTTAATGTCATTTAAAATACATAATTTGGTTAATAATATTCACAACAACTATATTATATCCCATTTAATAATTATAATTTAATAATATTTTGTTGTCTAGAAAAACATGATATTGCGAAAAACACAACCTATTGAGGAACTTCTCTCTTGCGTGTAATTATTACCAAGTATGTTTTATATTTAGTGAAATATTTTTTTAGTGTTTTGTAAAAAATAATCAAAAAATAGTTCTATTATACATTAAAAAATCTATACTCGGTATTTTCTGAAATGAATTCTATCAAAAAAAACATGAAATTGTGTGTAACACAAGCCAGTAATAGTGTTTCATAAACCGCAAGCTAATATAGTGTTTAATATAGTACATGTTAATATTTTTGTAACATAAAACAAAATATATCAAATAAACTAATAGTAATTTGTCTCGTAAAATCTTGGGGTGTTACACTTACTCTTACTTATTATAATTTGGTTGGAGTGAAAAATGTATTCCCATATAATGCCTCATATGGTTCTATAAGGACCCTCGAATGGATGATTTTATTATATAGAAACTATAAATGAGTTATATATTGATATCATGATATATGGATGCCAAGAGTTCCTTATATTAGTGTGTCTACTATTTTTTAAACTATCCTTTTAGACATATAATAATTTTGGGGGTGATAGGTGGTGATTAAATATACCATAGTGTAGATATACCTATTTAGACTCTTCAAGTATTCCAATATCTATTAAGGATCATGATTAGATTTAATTTATAGATTTTACACCTAAATAATTAGGATTTATTTTATATCAAGACATGAAAGGCACTCCTGGGGTAGATCATCCCTTATTTCTATGAAATTTACAGTCTTGGTAAAGATATCGACGATGACCGATACAACATCAGTATTCTTTAGAGTATTGTAATTTATGTTTAATGTTATATTATAATATTTTCCAACACCCATATAGTTATCATAATAGGTTATATAAATCCCATAGGATATTGTGTTTCTACCTTTACGTGTTGGCGCACAAAGCATCAGGACATGTAGTCCACAATTTTCTACTTTATACTATCCCAATAGGTAAGTTATCTTTTATAGTAATCCATCATTATATAACATGTTGTATGGATAAATTTGGGCTATTTGTATCATTTAGTAGATCCTTCTTTAGTATATGTAACACATAAACTCTTTCAAAACATCAACACTCAATATTTATTAATTAATTCTTTATTTTCCTATCATTTTATAGATTAATAAACCATTTTAAATCCTTATAATTCAAGTGAGACATATGAAAATTTTCTAGTAATGATATTTTATTTATATCATGGAAAAGAAATTATATATCTCCATACCAAATAATTACCATATATATCTTCTATAGATCCCTAAATTAAGGATTTTTATCAAACCTCATCATCATCATAACATCATGGTACTTCCTACTCAACAAATCAGCCACCTTTTTTTCAATCCCAATGTGGTAGTATATTAAGAAATCATGATCCTTAACCCTCTCTTGCAATAATTTTTTTTCATGTTGAGGTGTTTCTTAGAGAAAATATACACCAAACATTTTTGTTTTGAATAAATATTGTATTTTTATTATTAGAGATCATGCCTCTATACCATCAAAGAGATTATTATTACTTCCAACTCAAGTTGATTGATTGGATAGTTATTTTCAAATATCAAAAATTTCCATAATGTATAACTAACAACTATATAATTATTTATAATAAAAAATTATAGTCCTTTATTTGATGCATCACTATATATTACAAATCCTTCCTTTCTTAATAGTACAAAAATATTGGTTCAATAATTAATCTCATATTTATCTCATTAAAAAAACTTCAAATTCAATTTAAAAAATCAATTTACTCCCTCTTTGTGTCATATTGGTTAATGAGTTGTCCATGCTAGAATTTATTTTGAATAAACTACATATAGTAACATTTTAAACCCTGGAAATGAAATATCTCTATTATATTTTTTATAGTCCATTATTGGAATATATTTTCATAAAAGGACTAATATATATTTCTTCCATGGAGAATATATGACCATCAAAATAAACATGCCTGAGATAAAATACACACTTAAAGAATTCCCCATATAATTAACTTTCTTTGAAGGTATCAATAATTTTTTGAACATTTTTCTCATTATCTTCACAGATTTTTGCGTAAATCATGATTTTATCAATAAATACCACCATTAATTTATCAATATAATCCTTTAATACTCTATTCATCATATTCAAAAAATATAAGTTTCATTAGTTGATTTTGTGCGAATTACCATAATCTAATAATGTCCATATCTCTTAAAAATTTCATCATCAATTTATCATACATATTTACCCTTAATTTATGGATCCAAATAAATAATGAATCATTGAAAAATATTTATCACTCTAATATTGATCAAATAATTCATCAATGTGTCATAAAGGGTAATAATTCTTTATAATAATTATTTTTTCTCCCTATAATCAAGGTATAAACTCGTAGACCAATCCTTAAGGTGAGGAACTAGATGGGGGTATCAAAAAGCCTTAAGAGGTGAATCCTCTCCCTCGAAAACAAGGGCCTCTATATCCCATTCAAAAATATTAATTTCCTTCTCTCATAAAACAATTTCAATAATTACAAACTGATATACAATCTATATGAAAAATTATGTAAAAATAAATCATATGAATAACAATCAATTTTTACAACATGGAATATATATGCATCATAATTGAGTCTATGTGGTTAACAATCATTGCAACAAGAATCCCCTCAGGTGTATTAAATGAAAACACAATTATTAGATTATTATGGGATGATTCAATGTTTACAACAAACATTCATGATTAAAAGAAGTTCACAAATTTGAAATAAAATATTTAATTCACTAACATTGAGTTTAGGATTATTTTTCCAACTATTATGCCATTTAGAAAGTCAATATTAATTTTAGTGATCACGTAATCATGGCCTATCTCTATTAGGTTTTCCTTTGGTAAATTCACATTATATTTGGAGAATTTGATTTTATTGTCTCTTATATCATTATACATAAATAATTAAACAAACAATCTACTACATTACCTTTTAATTATTGAGCATGATTGAATTTTTTTCCACATTTGAAAAAAACTCACATTCCCTTCAAAAAAATCCCATGAGTGTTTTATTCTATAGTTATTACATGTGGGAACTTCCAATCATTATTTTTACCATTTAACATAATTTTCATTCCATAGTTCTTATTGGCCTTCTTATTCCATAAATTTACTTAAATATGTGAACCTTGGTTATATCTTTTTCTATCTTAATTTTTCTTGAGACAATATCCTAATATGTTGAAAATTTATAAGAGGCTAATTACCTTTTTAAGATTTAATTTATCACATAAAATTAATTAAAAATATTTATTTACATATTATTTATATAATCCAAAGTATTCTTATCTTACCATGTGTTTTTATCATCAGTATCATCAATATTTTCCCCCTCCATGTATCTAAGATTGACAAATTTCCATTAAATGTTTTCATTTTTCAAATAAGAAAACTATTTTTCATAGAATATCTCTGTAAAAGATCACAATTCCATGTGATATATCTCTAATTATTCGTTATCATTTTGAATTTGTGTCTCTTGATGATCTTCACCTCTCTTATGATGATATACCAACATGATGACCCTTTCCCATTCAATGATTCTCAATGGAAGAAATATCTTTTCTAGGTAAATTATCCATTGTTCATATACAAATGAATTTCTATTTTTATTAAATTGTGGAGGGATTTATTGCATGAGTTGGTCGAATATATTTACATCACATTATGAATAAAAAGATTTATTTATGTAGTAAAGGATATTTTTCATAACATAGGTCAACTTACCTAATATGGTTATGATTTTTTTAACTCCAACTCTAGTCTCATTAACATTAATAGGGGAACATCCCAACCTTGAATACATGTGTTGATATAGTTCGTATTCCTTTTATTATCTTTATCCTCAAAAAATTGAAATAACCATAATCAGTACATGATATTGAATTGTAAACTATTATTCCTAGTATTGTTTCTAGGATAAATTCCAAAAAAATAAATGATTTTCATAATATTTATTTTATCTAACTTGGTTCATCTAAATTTTGTCCCCATGGTTTCTATTAAACTCCCCTATAAAATAAATATGATGACCCAACCTCAAAAAATAAATATCATATTGTTATATTACATTATATGTATAGAAAACAACATTTACTAAATGATATAATATTTTTTTAGTATTTTATGATTCTATCCTTATATATTTTTCACATTACAATAGAAACAATAAAATACAATATAAAAACACCATGAAAAAAATATTATCTCTTCTAGAAAATCCTTTAAATTAACACATTATTATCTAATTGGTTTCTTGGGGAATTTAATATAAAAAAAGGTGAGGTCATAAGATCAATAAGAAGTAGCATATAGAAGATGATATCATAATGAAAGAATGTTATAAATACTATACTAAAAAATTTATATAATAAAAAGGTACATAATCAAATGAAATACAGGGAATAATATATCCATGGAAATGAATAAAAACTTGGATAATCATTACTAATCTCAAACTGATAGAACATCTAACATTAGAAATAAAAATAATATTATCAAGGCCTTATGATAAGACTCATACATAAATTGTTATGGAATATACCAATACCCCCCCTACTGGTTTATCTCATAAGCCCACTTATTCATTCAGGGACTATCTATATAGTGATATAATCATCACTATTTCAGCCTAATGTGTTCATAATATGATTTAATGCAAAAAATATACAATATATAATCATAATTCATTAGTGATCAATAAAATTACATATTAAAATATAATGTATATAGACTTCTAATATTACCCTTCCAATAAATTGAATAATATTGTTTTCAAGGATAATATCCCAAAATCAACATAGAAAAAATTAGTTATTATAAATATAATATGATTTCCCTGTATCAAATAAATAAAATTATGCATTATAGAGGGTAATTTCAAAGTGATGGGTTATCAATAATGTATAGTAATTTAGTGCAGTGGTTTGTAATATTAGGATACCAATGAAATAGTCGAAAATTCCTTGATTAGGGTTCATAAGGATTGTGTTAATTATCCAAAGAATACACCCATGAGTTTTTAGATAAATTTATAGTATTAAAACAAATCATCATGTACAGAGTGAATATTCATTTGATAATCAACCATCCTTTTTTAGGTTTATTACCCCTAGGTAAATCTGTAATATAGGTGCATCTACATTTTTTATCTGAAAATGGATCTAATTTCTAGGAAAACCACCCAAAATTATTACATCCCAAAATTTAGTATTTTTGGGATTTATTAATGTTTTTGGTTACACTTTATTAAAAATATGAGGAGGATTTAATATCAAATATAAAATTAAATATCATAAGTAATTAAAGATCTATGATATAAAATATTAAAGGGTTAGTAATTACATCATACAATATAAACATGGGGTGTAACATAATCATATCTGATTGAATTGATATTTCATACAAATAACCCATACCATTAATACCATTTAGATTAATTTTATCAAAACTTATTACTAATCAAAGTATCTATATTGGTTACATTTTTAATGATATTTCTAAATAACATATTTTAAAATATATTTATTATCATTATCTATAATAATATTAGTTTTTTTACCTATTTCCAATATTAGGTGTCTGTAATAATGATTGTTTTGTAATAGTTTCATAATAATTGTGATTTTATTCATTATTCTCCCAATTGTCATCATTACTAGATCACTAATGGTACTATAATTTATTCTTCATAATTATTTAAACTTTTGTAATTTAATTCTATATTAGATTTAATTATTATCTGTAAATATGAAATTAAGGATGAGAATGTTTCATTCAATTTTGAAAAATGAGTATTAGTATCTTAAATAATTTATTAATTTTATTGTTACCATTAATGAATAAAAATAAAATAATTATGTAATTATTTATATCATAAATTGACAAATACAAAAATTTTATATTCAACCATGATATAAATTTATATCATTTATCTAATAGGTAGTTATACAGACCAAAACTAGAACATACCCTACTTAATGGTTGTTTATGAAGTGATTTAGTTGAAATATAATTATAATATAAGCATAATGAAGTTATTTAGTGTTTAATAATATTTTATATCATAATTTTGGTGAATTAAAACTGTAATATAAATTATATTTGGTTATTATATAACGACCTAATATAAATGAACATATATATTACATTACATTTATAGTATACTTAAATCATTATACAAACAAACACCCAAAGACCATATTAGTAAAGTACCATTAGAGGAAAGGAAAGATAAAAAATGGTGCATAAATGAGCTATATTATCTCACAATATTTTCTTTTTGACTATTACCCTTCCTAGTCACATGAAACATAATATGTATCTTCCTAACTTGGGGGAAAGGAAACATTAAAAATGGTGAGATTAGATGTTTCGTAATGTGGAAAAAGGGATATATTTAAACATAATATTTATCATATCGATGTAAGAACATGATCATGATAATAGAACATCAGACCCAACATATCAAGGAACATAGAAATGTATCATGGAATAAATATTGGAAGTTTATAAGAGTGAATTGTATGTAAATAAAGATAATAAGCCATGAAATAATAACATAGTACTAACATGTGGTATTTTGTTAGACCCATAAGCATATATAATTACTTCTATAGAATTCAAGGAATTTCTTCTAAGGACATGTTACTCAAAAAAATATTTTACTCATCTAGGATCACTCCTCATTGTAGCCCTATATTGTTGAACTGATTTAATTCATTATTCTAGCCCGGTAATACTGAACCATGTTCATTTCTCATTCAATCAATGTGTATCTCATGATATATGAGTTTATACTCAATTAATTATAGGTAGATTAATGTCCCTCCCATATCATAATGAAATAGTACATACATGTTCCACAAAATCAAAAAAAAATATATCATAACCCAAGAAATGAAATGGTATTCATAAACATGTAATCATATCTTAACACTTCAAAAGAGATAATGATTTCATAATCATTTCATCAGAGGAATAACAATTGAAAATTAGTGGGATTAAAAAGAATATTACATGTGGAAGAGAAACATGTTTTATAAGAATAATTCCTTCAAAACAAAATCCATTCAATTATAAATATGAATGAAATATTTGTATCATTAATTAGAAGGGAATAAATAACATCAATTGTTCTAATATTAGAAGTAAAATAACTTGAAAATATAATTTTAAAACATTTATTGAGTAAAATATAATTTCTTATTTTAAAATGGATCCTTAAAACATAAAAAACTATTGCAAACCATTTTCATGAAATTAAAAATTAAATCTTATAAATAATTCATTGAAAACCATTTGGAATCCTTTTACTTTGAAATCATATAAAAAGTTCTTGAAATCTTTCTAAATTATATTTTCCTTGAAAACTTATAAAAGAACTTTGAAATTGTTTAAAAATAAATTACTTTGAAAATAAATTTCAATATTATAAATATTTCATGAAAACCATTTGAAAACCATTTTCTATTAGAACATATAAAATACTCTATAATATTTTTTGTAATACATTTCATTGAAAATATATTGTAAATCTATAAAAATTTATTTAAAATCAATTGAAAACCATTTTCCTTGAAATAATATAAACTAATCTTTATTTTTTTTAAAAATATTCCTTGAAAACATTTAAAATAATCTTGAAATTTTTTTGAAAAAACATTTTAGTGAAAACTTATAAATTAAGCTTGAAAAGATTTTGAAAACTATTTTCGTTAAAACTTATTAAATAATATTTAAAATATATTTAAAAAAAATTCCTTAAAAATAATTTTAAAAAATATAAAGAATATTTGAAGCAATTTTTAAAATATTTTTAATTTAATACATATATATAAATCTCAAAATCATTTTGAAATCATTTTTGAAAACACTGTTTTTGAAATTAAACTGATTTCTGACCGAAAAGTGAAATATGGTCAGTCATTTATTAAAAATATATTATTAACTATATTAAGTAAAAAATAGTGGTAAAATGGTACTAATAAATGGGGATATCTTTATTAAGAATATCGGAATAAAACTCATGAGTGTTATTGAAGGATGGATAATAATAGTTCATCAATGGAAGCATAATCAAATAACAATCACTGTAAATGATGGGGTTGTTTCATTTAACTCTTACAACATGGTAACAAGGGATAATCCTATAAATGTAAGAAAATTTAATAAAATTAAGTTTAAAATATCATTTAAATATGTAAATTCATGATATAACATGATTAATATTCATCGGGAAATAATATTAGTCAAAAACAAAACATGTGCCTAAAAGAAGACAAATCGAGACAAAACTATTTTACAGTTATAGTTACTATTGAAGCATAAACCCCATGAAATAAAAATCATTGAGTATATATTTAAATAAGATTAAATTTAATAATAATAATATTAATATAATACATTCATGGTCAGTATATACACCATGAAAAATATAAGAGTGCTGAAGAAGGCATGAATCTCACAAATATAAAAAGTGAGATGAAATTACCATTCCTTATGTATTGAATTTATTTATACTCAAAAAAACATAAATTATAATAAATATATATCTATTAAAAATATATAATATAAAAATATACTCATATGTGATACCATATATTGTTTGAATATGAATTTATATTACCCTCTTGTTAACAACTCTATGTTAAGGTTTCAGTTCGGGTAATATCTGTGCATGTGTTTAAATTTGTCTACTATATTGTACTTATATTTATATAATGATTTAAAGAATTTAATACAAGAAATAAATATATTTTATAATTAATTTATGTGTATAATAATAATCAATAGAATATATATGTATAAAAATGGAATATAGCCTCCATGGAGACGGTAGGTCATATATACGCATGAACACTTATTCAATTTTATAAACATTATTAAAGAATGAAATAAAATAACATATTTATATATATATATATTAAAATTAAAAAATAATTATTATAACATATATATCTTATAATTTCACAAAACTAATTCTAAATACATTCCATATAAGGTGTGAATGAATAACATCGCTTTGAGGGAGCGGTGGACCACCCATCCACAAAAAATTTTATCATATTTAAACCAAATGGAATTTATAAATATTTGTGATGAAAAAGGAATAATTATTATTAAATAAATAATAAACATAATATCTAACATATATAAATATTTTTCCCATAATAAATTCCTCCATGAGAGCTGGTAAAGAAAAAATGTACAATCATTTCTTTATAACGCTATAGTCCACTGTAAAATGTAAATACTATGTTCATCACACATTACATAGAAGTGTGTGTAATCATAGATTTGAAAAATTTTATGAAAACCTAATAGTATATTTAGGATACGATTTTTATTATAAAATCATTAAATAATAATATTAGAGAGAGTGGACAAAGAAAAAGCGAGAAAAGAGATTGAAGGAGGGTGTTACCTCTTAATTGAGTGAATACTTTTTTCCTGCACCAAAGGGATCCCATGGAATTATTTATAACCAAACAGAGTATTCAAGTAATAATGTATGGTTGTGGTAGGATACTTTAGTAGATATTTTCTGATCCCATGTGGTTTGAGAGGTGCGAACAAGGGTAAGAGTACTTTCATTTTAATTGTGGAGGGGGAGTGTTACTCTTGTAAATACCAAAACGAAATCAGTAATCTGAGGTATAATTTACCAAATATTCCTAAAAATAGAAAAAAATATAATAATTTTATTTTATGGTCCAAAAAACATATTACACACCAAAATAGTTTCATTTTAATAATTTCGTTCCATAACAACTAAGATTACAAAATTTTACTGTTGTGGTCTTATTAAATTATATAGTCTTCTAAACTATGTAATTTTAACATTAACATTAAATAAAGAGTGATTTAATATAAAATATTGAACCAAGTATTTATAAATACAATACCAAAATTTAAAAATAAATAAACTTTTGTGTTTTGGAAATTAAATTTTAAAATAAGTGCATGTGATGTGAAAAACACTGCTTAAATGCGGAACGTGTTAATAATGTTTACATAATCTATGTGTCACTTTTCTATTTATAAAAAGTAAATTATTAAATTAATAGAAAATAATTATTATTTTGTGGGACCTAAAAAATCACTTGGAAGAATATATATTTTTTAGTTAATTTTAATACATTTAATAAAATATCATTTATTAGAAAATAAAAATAATTTTATATTTGATATTATTTATTATTTTTAATATAAAAATATCAAATTAATATCAGAATTCAAATAAATTAAGTTTATATTTGTGTAAAATTATATAAAATTATTAACAAATTATTAAATATAATAATTAAATTAATTCACTTCACTTTTAACATTTATAATGTCATTTATTTTATTTTATTATGGACTGAATAATCACTACGTTGACATTTTCAAAGAATTTTAAGTAACTAAATCATCAATTAGAATTATTGAAAAATTATTATTGTAAAAATAAACCATTTATATTTCAAAATGATATTTATAAACTAAAATATATATTTTTTTATATATCTCAAATTAATATGAATTCTAAAGGTAAGTAACGTTCCATTTTTTCCTTTTTATATACATAAACTTTTATATAGGTAACTACCATTTAATAATATCCCAATATACAATAAATTTAAAAAAATCGTGTAAATGTTCGAATTATTATCATAAAATGGATTTCATACATGTTTCCAGGTCATTTTTTCATTTATGATTAGGGTTTAGTCCTTAATTAAGATTAATCGTACCTTAATGGTTTTGACTAATTTTATTCAACTTCACTAATAGTTTTGTTAAAAAATAAGTTGATCTTATTATTATAAAAATATAATACTGATTAAAACCATGTTTTTCATTTTTTTCAAAATTATAATCACATAAGTGGTAAAATTATGTTTAACATTAATCCCCTAGATGTGGCAACAAAGAGAGTTTTAAAATTAAAAACATTCAAAATATCATTAAGTTTTTATATCTAATTTCTATATAAAAATTATTCCAATGAGCTACATTGGATTAAAATATTAATAATTTAACTACTTTAACTTTACAACCCAATTTAAAATATTAGTTAACAATAATTATTATTTAATTGAGAATGCCTCATTGAACTGAATTAAAATAATTTTTTACTATTTTCCAAAAGATGAAGTTTCTTAGATAAATCAACAAAATTCACTCTATGATAATATCAATATTATGAATTCAAAAATAATTTTTATATTATAAAATTGAATTTATATTATTGTCTAAATTTTATTTTATTATTTTTCATATAATGACATAAAAAATAAATTTCTTTAAGAAATTATTATTTATTATCATATAAAGAATTTACAAAAAAATTATACATTCGTAGAAATATGTTTTATTTCATTTAAACCATTATAAATAATATATTAAAATTAGTTATTACTATTAATATTACCATGTTTAATATATAGGTTATAATTATCTCATTTAAAAAATTATAACCATAAAATGATGTTTTTCAGTAACACTTTGTTGTGTATGACACATGTGAAGTCAGTATTGCATGTAACACAAACTAATTCTATTCCATGTGAATGTAATATTTTATTTAGTGAAAATAAATACATCAATAAACTTTAAGTCATTCAAATAAAAGTTTATAAAAACTGTGGGTGTTACATTCTACCACCATTAAAATGATTTTCTCCCTCAAAATTCATTTTTGTTATCATAGGATAAATACTTTTATGTTCCCTTAATAGAATCACACATCTTAAAATGGGACACTAAAACATCCTTAAAAAATAATTTTAGAACCATAATGGTTACCAAGATTAACACATTTCTCAGTTTCTAGGTAGCATAACATAGGTGGAATGTGAAAATGTGGATATGCATGATAAATATAACTATAAAGTTCTAGAGGAGAGTGATAGAGAAGAAGGTCAGGAGAAAGTTAAATATCTCAAATCCATAAATATGAAATGACCTATGGGACATTATTACTCATCATATATTGTTCTACTAGGAAATCATTTTTCTATATAAGATCATTTTGTCATAAAGTTGAAGAATTTTCAAGAAAAGATATACATGCATGATTTCATAAAAATTTAAACCATTTTTGATTATTGATCCATATAACCTCTTTGAAAAAAAGGTTAATTGATCATTCCATAAGTCCTAGTAGATCATTAAAACTATGATATGTGAACCCATCATTTTATATCAACACAAATTAGTTTGAACAGGATATCCAATATGCATAAATCCTCATATAGAGAGTTAGCACCTTAATTGTACTTAGTTTATCTGATTATTAATATTATATTTCCATAAATGTATAACCATAAAACCTTATGAGAAATTAGAAATCAAATATTTTGAAATATATTCATGCAATAGGGTATGCATTGATCCCCATATATCATAATGTATCACTTGTTTGTCACTTTCAAAACATGTAAATATCCTCATCGTATATAACATTAATTACCATAACCGTTTCGAAAACATGCATGATTACTTATTCCCGTTATTAATGGATATATTCCATTAATCCAAGAAATTGTCAACATTATCTTTAATTATATTGAACACTTTTTCAATAATCAGTTCCAGGGTAATCCCTACCATCCAATTTAATAATTCAAATCCATCATATATTTATCCAAACATCATTTTCTCAAAGTCAAACATTAATTAAGGGTCACCTTTCCTGAATCAAAAAATTACTTTTCCAGGAAATAATTTTTCGTTGTCTTCATCACTATTCAATATGAAATTTTAAATCCATAATGTAAATTTATACTAAAAATAATTTTATATTTCATAAATCGAAAAACATATTCATTGAATTTCAAAACATAAATACACCATTCATCAAAATATGATCATAAACCATTACTCGTGATTCATCAACTTATTCCTTAATACCAATTTTATAGAATTTGAAATATGGTTCATTTCTTATGTTTCCTCCACTACAATCTAATCAGGCTTGATAAATTTATTGTAAACAATATTGGACAAACATCACATACCTTTAAAAATTTATTTGGAGTCATTTTAATTTTATAAAAATAACCAATACTCGTACCACCTTCTTGATTGTATTTATGAGATTTCTGCTTGGAAAATTTATTCTTATAATGCCCATACATTCAACATCATAAAAAATTAATTTTAACCATGTTTGTTCTTATTATATCCACTGAATAAAACTGGAAAGCATAGTCGAAGATACATTTATCATATTGGGAAACCATATAATCATAAAAAACTACTTATATTGATTATAAATCATGGATCACACTTATTTAATCTATGAGACCATAGGATTATCATGGGTTATTTATATTCATCTTCTATTTAAATACATCATGATAATTATAATTTGCCTTCAAATTCTCAAAGCATATCCCCCAATAGAGTCAAACGAGGTGTGCATCAAGTCTCATTGTCATGTACCATATTTCCCCGAGTCACGCGTAGGTCATCTTGTTAGAGTTTTTGCCCATAGGTACATCTATACCAGTGCCCCATCCACTTTTAGAATCTACATAAGCATTTTTTTCGTGGAAACTACTTACTCTTTCCTTTACCAAAATTTAAATACATTTTCCTATACTTTTCATTATACATAGACATATCCTTAGATATTTCATTCAGTCCTCATAAATTTTTTCAAATCCTTTTTTCCAAATATTAACTAAAACATTACACTAATTGCAACCATAACAACCCAATATGGATATACATAAAGAAACATAACATTTTTATAAAAAATAAAATATTGTACAAAAAGATTCCCAAATACC
This sequence comes from Viscum album, assembly GCA_963277665.1. Taxonomy (NCBI): domain Eukaryota; kingdom Viridiplantae; phylum Streptophyta; class Magnoliopsida; order Santalales; family Viscaceae; genus Viscum; species Viscum album. Next base: position 362,019,184 of record OY728148.1, on the reverse strand, counting down.
ATATTAGTTCAGTTCCTTTGAATATATGTAAACATAATCACATATCCATAGATGAGCTACATTATCTACCAATAGGTTCTTCTTGAATATCAGCCTTTTTAGACAAATCATACATAATATGTATCTTTATGGAATGGGGGAAAGGAAATATAAAAAAGTGTGATCTCATATTCTTAGTAAGGGAAAATAAATGAGTTATGTAAACATAATCTTGAGTATAAGGTTTTGAGAACATGATAATGAAAATATAATATCCTACCCTTCATATCAAAGATAATAAACATTGATCATGACATAAAGAATGAAATTTTATAAGAAATGATTCATAAAGAATTAAAAAATCATAATCCAAGAAATAATAACATAGGAATAATAAATTGAGTTGTGTTAGACACATAATCATATATAATTATTTCTATAGTAGTCGAGGAATCATTATAAGGCCATATTAATAGAAAAGTATTCTATTAAATCAGGTTATCTCCATATTTTAGACCTATATAACATAACTGATTTCACTCCTCATTCCATTCCAGTAATATAGACCTATGTTAATTTCTCATTCTAACCATATCTATCTCATGGTTTATAAATAATTACACAATACATTAGAAGGAGAGATCGGTCACGTCCATCTCATAATGAAATCATACATACATGTGCCAAAAAAATAAACAAACATATCATAAAACATGAAATGAAATGGTAATAATAAAAATGTAATCACATAAAAACATTATGTAATAGATACATGTTTCATAATAATTTCATCAAAATAATAACTGATGAAAGAAGAGGGTTTCAAAATATTATAACATGTTGAAGAGAAACGGGTATCGTAAGCATCATTGAATAAAAATATAAACCACACATGAAATAATATGAAGGGAACATTTTTATTAATTCTTATAATGGAATGAGTACATCAATAGATTTAATCTTATATAAAAAATAACTTGGAATGATGGTTTGAAAACATTTCCTGAATAATACATCCTTTATTAATTGAAAAAGTCTCTTTAAAACATAATAAAATTGAAAACAAAAATTAATGAAAATTAATCAAGGATGATTTTAAAGAAATATTTGAAAACATTGGTAAGATTTTTTCTTTTAAATCTTAGATATATATCTTGAAAATTTTATAAAACCCATTTTCCCTGAAAACATATGAAAGGGGAATAAGAACACTTTGAAAACCATTTCACTGATAATACATTAAAATATTATAAATATGGATTAAAAATCAATTAATAAATAATTATATGAAATCATATAATTGAATCATGAAATTTTTTTAAAACCATTTCGTTGAAAATAATTTTCATGCTAATAAATAATGCTTTAAAATCATTTGAAACCCATTTTCCTTAAAAACTTATAAAAGAATCTTGAAAATGTTTTGAAAAACAATTCCTTGAATATATATAAAAGAATCCTTAAAACACTTTGAAATTTATTCCATAATTGGAAATATTTTTAGTAAATATACTAGAAGAAAACTCATGAGTTTTCTTTAGATATGGATTGTATTAATTGATTGATGGATGTATATTCATAAAAAATACCAAAAAATAAAGGGCTTGTTTCAATTAGCTCTTACCAAATAGTAACTTTGTATCATAATCTCCATGTAATAAAATGTAATTAAATACGCTTAAAATACCATTAAAACAATGATAGTAATGATATTACATTTCATATATTCATCGTTAAATAATATAGGTGCAAAACAAAACATGTGTCTCAAAAAAAGAGAGTTGACACAAAACTATCTTAACAATTTGATAACTCTTGAAACACAAACACAATTAAATAAGGATCATTGAGTTGATATTTAAGTACCAAAAAATTATATAATAATAATTATATAATACATTCCATGGTAGTATATACACCATATAAAATAAAATAGTGATGAAAATTTCATGTATCTCATGGATATAAAAAGTGAGATGAAATTCTATTACCTCATTTATTGAATCTCTTCAAACTCGTAAAAACATACTGTATAATAATTATATATTTATTATAAATCTATCATAGAACCATGTTCTCATATATATTACCCTATACGGTTTTATTATGGTTTTATTGTGGTTTTATTATGAATTTATATTTCTTGTTGTTAACAATTCTATGTTACGGTTTCACTTCTAGTAATATATTATTTGTTATTTTCATGTGTCTTAATTTTTTATATATGTGGTCCTTATAAGTATTTAATGATTAAGATAATTTAATAAATCATATAAATATCAATTATATTCTGTATATGTGTATAATAATAATCTATATAATATATAAGTATAAAAATTTAATACACCATTCATGGATACCTTAGGACATATGTATGCATGAATGCTAGATTCATTTTATTATTGTATTGAAAGAAATAAAGTAAATGAAATAAATATATATATGTATATACTATAATTAATATAGAATTATTATTTCATATATCTCATATAATTTCTCAAAAATAATCCTTAATATATTCCATGTAAGGTTGGAATGAATCACATCCCATTGACTTGGCGGTAGTCTAAGCAGGCCAAACAAAATTATTGTATTTTCACCAAATGGAAATTATAAATATTTGTGATGAAATAGAATTATATAATCATAAATTAATAATAAATTTAATATATAACATATATATAAAGGTTTTACATCATAATTTCAACTATGAGGGGCTATAAAGGGAAAATGAAAAATCATCATTTCATGAGGTGGTATTGCACTATACACGTAAAAAGTACGTAGCTTATCCATTAGATGGGGTTGTGTGTAATTTTAGGTATAGAACATAGTATAAAATTATCATATTATAATTATTATTTTGTTTTTAATAAAATCATGGAATAAAATGATTTTGGTGAGTGGAGATAGAAAATAAAAGAATGGAGTTTGAGGGTGGGTGTTACCTATTAACCAGGTAAATAATTTTGCTTTGAACCAAATGGATTACATATAAGTATATAACCCAAAATTTATTCTCAAATGAGTAATTTAGGGTTATTTAGAGAATATTTGAGCATATATTGGCTGAGAATAAGTTGTATGAGATGTGTGAATAAGCGGCAGAGTGCATTCTTTTTTATAATGGAGGGGGAGTGACACTCTTTTAAATACCAAAACGTATTCAATAATGGGAGGTATCCTTTAAATAATGCTCCTCCAAAATGGAAAAATAATGGTGTAATGTTAATATATGCTCTAATAAAATCTAAACCACACAAAAACATGATCATTTTAATAATTTAGTTTGTTAACTACCAAGATTGCCTAAATTTATTATGTCCTTTTTTATTAATGCTTATAGTTTTCTAACCTATGTAATTTAAAGATTAATAATAATCTAAATTGGGATTTATTATAAAATTTATATCCAATAATTTATAGATATTATATTTAACTATAAAAATAAATAATATAATTTTTTTTGGAAATTAATTTTTAATACATGGTCATCTGACGCACAAAACACCAGTTAAACATGGACTATTCTTACAATGTTTTTAAAATATATGATTTGATATGTTAATAAAAAAATATAAATCGGTCTATTAATAAAACAAATTTAATATTTTTTAAACCTTTTAAATAAATTGGTATAATATAGTATTTTTATTAATTTAAATCATTTAACAATATAGCATTTATTGTAAAATAACAAAAATGTCAATTTTGAAATTATTTATTTAATTTTAATTTTAAATTATAAGAAAAATAAATAAAAATAATTAATTTTTACAGGTGTTTAAAATTAAATATTAAAATTAATAATTATTTAAGGGCATTAACTCAATCAATTAACCTCACTTTTATCATTTATAGTATCATATTTTCTTGTTAATTATTATTTAAATAATCACTACATTGGCGTTCTATAAACATTTTGAGATACTAAATCATCTCTAAAAATGTTGAAAAATTATTAGGATAAAGATAACCCATTATTATTTCTAAATTATATGTATAACCTAAAATTTTTTGTTTTTTAAATATCTCAATGTTTTATAAATTTAATGGTAATGAATGATATTTTTTTATTTTTCCTTAATTATCATTATATATAGGGATCTTCCAATTAATAATATACCAATAAAATATAAAATTAAAACCAAGAGATGATATGGTAAAATTTTCAGAGGCCAATGGATTCTTCAGAAGTTTTTTGTTTATATTTGTTCTTAATATTATGTTTTACCACTTGATTATGTTTAATCTTAGCTTAATCACAGTGATTAATATTCATCACTCTCGCTAATATTTTTGGTAAAAAATTAAGTTGAAATTATTAGACTAAATATATCATACTTATTAAAAAAAATTGTATCTATTTTTAAAAAATCATTTCATTATTTTGGAAAAATTAGGTTTAACGCTAATCTCGTAGACATGGTGATAAAAAATGTTTTTAAAGTAAAAAAAATTCAAAATTGCAACAAGTTTTTGTTTAAAATTTCAATAAAAAATTTATTATATTGACATACATTGGATTAATATGTTTATAATTTATCTATTGTGACTTTAAATATCAATTTATAATATAATTTATCACTAATAATTATTTAAATTAAAAGTCTCTTTTCAACTAATTTACAGAAATACATTACGATACAACGAAAAATTATGTTTCTCCCAAAAATCTAGAAAAATAACCCTAATCTTATTAAGAAATTATGAATTCAAATACTAAGTTCATATTAATAATTAAAATTTATGTTAGTTTCTAAAATTAATTTTACTATTTTTCATAAAAAAGCACATAAAAATGAGTTTTGTTATGAAAATATTATTTTAAAAAATATAAATACTTTACAATAATTATATATTTCATTTGAAATAATATTTATTTATTTAAAACCATTATAAATAAAATATTAAAATTAGATATTACTATTCATATTATGATTTATAATTTCTTGGTTATAATTATCTCATTTAAGTAATTATAACAATAAAATAATGTTTCGTATTAACTCATTGTTCCGTGTAACGCACGCCAAGTCAGTTTTGCATATAGAAAAAACAATTTGGTTATATATTGAAGGATTATATAGAATACTAAAATTAAATAAATTAAATATAATAAATTCATTCTAAAAATGGTCAATAAAAAGTTGGGGTGTTACATATTATATAGTATTAATAAATCTTTCTTTCCCTTAAAACATCCTTTTGGACGTTTGAATTTACCATGTTTGTTTATTGATCATATTGTTAATGATTATCCTATTATTCTTTAAAAACATCAATAATCTAATTAATGTTATATTTAACCCTTAATCCCGTTCAAATGACCACCCATGATAGTTGGTTGTGAGAAGAAAAAAAACAAATGTCAATCATTCCATGGATGCAGTAGTCTGTATGTACGCATGGTAGTAGATTTCATTTTCCACTGAATTACCTATATATATAATATGTTTTATATTTTTATAATATAAAATATTTTAAAAATATAATACTCATTAATTAAATTCAACATTATAAATTATAATGTTTGGGGGTTAATGAAATCAAAAAATTAAGTTTCGTAGAGGTAGTAGTTTGCACACATACATGAATTTCATTTCTATTTTCCTTAATATAAATGGGGAATGGTGTTGAATAATTTTTCCACTACTACAATAAAATTCAGTATACAAAAATAATTATTTAATTATATAGTAAAGTGAAAAATAGTTTTTTAAAAGTAATTTGAAAAGAAAAAAATTGAGGAAAATTAGTAGTCATGTTGAGGAAATGGGATTTCCCTTGGAGGCCTCATGGGAAACGGTGGTATTATGGTAATATAATGTGAAAAAATTAATTGAGTGAAATAGTATTATAGTGGTGTAATAAGTTTATATTTATAATTTGAAACTTAATTTTTCAGTGGCATTTAAGGGACCACAAGGGCCCCTTTTATAAGTTGTGAGAATATCATTTTTGTATATATTTCAACTTAATATAATGATAACTTATGTTTTATATTTCGAGTGACTCCAAAAATGGAAAATAATTGATTTCGGTATGGTATATGGTTAGTAATTCATTAATTATTAGTTTTTATTTTTCATTTATCCCTATTCTGAATTCATTTACACTTAGATTTTTCACTATTACCATTTTTTGGTTTTATAGTGTAAACTATTTTTTAACAGGTTTAATTTTCTTTTAATGCCAAAAAATAAAAAGGGCTTATTTAATATTTTTCACCTATTAATTAAAAATTATATATAAATATAATATTTTATAAAATTTCTATTTCATTTAAAACTAAATTTTTAGATTAAAGAACATGACACACACAAATCATTTTTAGAACAAGTGTATTTTTAGGCATAAAATTTATGATCATGATAAAATTATTAATGTCATTGAATTACATTATAAAATTGGTTTTCTATGAGATAAAATTAAATTATGTATATTTTAAATCTATAGCTAAATAAATTTTCCTAAAATAATATGTGATTATACAAAAAGATCAAAAACAATTTTTAAGTGTAAAATATTACATACATACATAAAATGTCTATCATAGAATTCATAAATTAAACATATTACTTTTAAAATATATATTTCTACTTATTAAATAAAAATTTTAAAAATTAAACAATTTTATGAGCTTATAATTCGTGGTTATAAAGTCATAAAATATATATTTATGGTAAAACAATAATTTCACTATTCACTAAAAATAAAATTATTTTAGATAAATCCAAAAAACACTCTAGGATAATTTTCAAATTAACATTCCAAATATAATATTATTTTATAACATATAAGTCCTACAATTTTATAAATTTAATAGTCTGATATATAAATTAATAAATTATCTTTATAGTGTGGAATGTGAAATAGTTTTATGATGTAATGTTTACCATTAATAGTCAGGTCTCATGTATTAATGTATTCCACTTAGACAACTCATCATTAAATTCAGGGGAATATTTATCCAGTGTAGAACCCCACCACCCCAGACCACTTGAAAGTACACGGATAGGTAGTCAGTATTTGACCTTAGGTCCACCCCCACAATATCATACTAGAATACATCCACTGGTCACCCACTAGGATGATCACATGTATAAATAAATAAAAGAATAAAAATATATCATTGATCTGCTATCGTCCATTAGACTCACCTCATCCTAGACTCCAATCATATATAATATATCTAGATTAATCATTCAAACTAGGCATTTCCCTACATAAACCAACAATGAGTGAGAACATCATGGGTAGCCAAGTCCCGTAGCCTATCAGGAAATCTGTGAGTACAATTAAGTAGGGGACCAATAATTTGTTATCACACATAAAAAATAAATATCGTATTTACACATTCAATAAGAATAGAAAATAAATAAATAAAATATGGATTCATAAATAAGCAAACCAATAATTATTCTCAAGTTCTAACATGAATCCCAGGGTGGATTATTCATACTATGAGATATTTTAGAATATTATTTAGAATAAATACAATATAAAATATATACAACTATAAACATCCATATAATATTTTGTGAAAGAAATGATTCATTTGATGTGATCCTTTGAAACCAAATAGTATCAAGAATGACTAGAGGATCTCATGTAGTTAATTAGGAATTAAATATACATGAGGCATACTTTTTGAATCTGTGGTAATATATTGGGAATACTATAGTCATCATGTATACAGACTAGATCCAAGGTATTTTCTTGAGAAACCCTAACTTATATTTTCCCATCTACTTTTTTATTAGGATTATTCTATGAATTTGATGAAGTCAGCCCCAAGGTTTGGTTTCTACAGAATTTCTTAAGTTTCCCATATAGATAACTATTGAATTGTTGGAATCGTCCTAGAAATTCCAAATAAGCATAAAATCATAATTCTATGTGTCATCATAAGAATTTAACCAATGTGGAATGTTTCTTAGGTCTTGGAGAGTTTCCCAGTAACAAAATATATATGAGGCTCAACAGACTATATCATGGCTAGTACCCTAGGCACCCCAAACAGACACAATATCTAAATCCCATGTTGTATCTTAGGAATTCGTATTCCAAGTCATGAGGGTAGTGTGCCCCTCCCTTTATATATTATCAGATCATTCCTATCCATTCTTAACTTATGTTTTCAACCATCAAAATACACGGTATCACTTGATGTGGAAAAATTCTAATATTATATACTAACCCTTGATATAGTTAACATATCATTATTGAAATTTTTAGTCCCCCTATGCCACATCATAACATAGACACACTACATGGGTTCCTTGATCATTATATCAATTACAATGACTATACCATTACTTTTATAGAATATCATCCTTGAGAACAAAAAAAATTATACCACCACCTCATTGGGATAATAGGTTTAGCCACACTAGCATTACCCTAGAGAGAAGTCAAAATTCTCATCTCCCATTCCAAGGACATCCTTGGTTCGTCCACATGCCCAACCTATTATAAATCTCCAAAGGCGTACCAACCCAGGAAATAAAATCTCAATTCGTAAGGGTTTCTTTACCCATGATTATCATGACTATATTAATGGATTTAAGTAATCACAAAGTACTTACATGGCCTTCTCAGGCCAATCATCCCAACCAATCACATCCCTCTACCTGGAGTCCACCAAGGCTCCATTAATTGGGTCCACTGTGCTTACATAATCCATAAAAACTATTATTGGGTCCAATAATCTTAGTGAACATGGGTATAATTATACACTCATGCATTATTAGTAGATATGAAAACTAGTTCCCAAGGGTCCATAGTGACCCTTGGAGATTTTCCTTTTCATTCATAAACATTTTATTTAAATAAACAATTCATTTATTTTAAGACAAAAGTCACTCATTGTAGTGAGACCATTTATCAAATGATGGATAAATAAAATTCATAAAACATTGGGTAATGCCTAGGGACTAATTACCATATCTAGATTGATTTCTTTTTAAATCATCTTAGTAAATATCACCGAAAATTATACTAGTCTAATTAGTCATTACCCACCCACAAGAGACCCCAAATAAAGGTAACAAATCCAAATTTATTAAATACAATAATTCAAAATAAAATATTCAAAAAAAATTAAAAAATAATAATTCCAAAAATATTATCAACTAAGATTTTCTCAATTAAATATTGAGAAATAGGGTTTTCCAAATATTAATAGACACCTGGACCTAATCCACACCAAATTCCCAATTACTAATAATGGTTCAATAGATAAATCAAGTTAATTAAGGAAACAACCCTCATAAAAATAATTTGGGGAAGAGCCTTCAAGAAAAATTCATACATTTTTATTCTCAGGACACCTTCAATATGTACTGAGTAAAATCTCCATTAAATATGATAAATTTTTCCATGAAATTGTGTCAATCATATTTAATACCTAAGTTGAGTAACCGAAAATCAAATTGAATCAAAAGGTGAAGGATAAAGGGGAAATAATGTAAGATATGTCACCTACAAATTCAAAAGAAATTTCATTAAATTTTTTACAACCAATGTTAAATAAGGGGATAAGAGAGGGTGACCCCCATTAACGGCATGCATGTTAGATGAGAATAGGGTGTGGGGGATTCAATACCAGTGGAGAAAAATGGTAAATTCAACAATTTGAGTGAATTTTAGTAGGTCATACGATTCTATATGGTTCCCAAACAATAGTCCAAATATATGAATCCCCATTGAAATGGGTCCATAGGTTTTGTATAGTTAGTCAACAATCATGCATGATCTATACAAAAAAATAAAGGATAAACCACCTCCTATAGTTTTCCCACATTGTTTCCTGATCTATTCATAATGAAAACCCCTTATCAAATTCCTAAGATTCAGTTTGAAACTCTTGGGACTCTCCTAAGAACCCGAGGCACATTTCATTCCTATATCTATATCCAAAAAAATATACTTGAATAAAAAAAATAATTCTAATATGAATATCAATTTATTAAATTAATAATTTATTAGAAAAAAATTTAAAATTCAATCTACAATTTTATAGTCAACGGAACTAATGGTTTTACAACCACTATACCATAACACTTTTCTTCTTCAATAATTCTTGGTGGTTTTTAATAAAAAAAACATTACCTATCACTAGTATTAAATCATAATACGATATTTTGGTTCTAACCTGATGTGGAAATAGATATTTCATTGTGCAAAACTCAATATCAAGAAAAATATTCATTAAAAACTAATCCACAACTTTTCCCCCTCATCAAATCACAAAGATATACATAACCATGGTCATTCATCTAAAGAAACACTAGTTTCATTAGTCAATCCATCTATAGGATTTTTTATCTTTGTACCACAAGTCTCTAATAATGACTGATTCAATTTCATGGTGTTCTCCAGCATCATAATCATACAATGAATCACAATTATAGCAGTATATCGACATGATTGATGTGTTTTACATCTCATAACTTGAGGAAACATTATTTATTCTTACTTTATAATATATTTTTTTTAAATGGATGACTTCAACCATCAACACACACTCTCATTTCTTAATCAAGATTTATTAACTACAAGTGACCAAAAATTATCTTCCAATATATACATTGATATTAGAACCCATCTTGCGATGTAATTCTTGGATTAGATCCTTAACTAACCAAATCCACTTTTATACTCCACTGAGAAACGTGATGAATCTTAATCCAAAACACCCTATAATCACATTAAAACCATCATATTTCAGATTCAAATGCAGAAAAAGTCTATTCAATACCACATCTAGACATAAATTCCAGTATTCTATAAAAAAAATATACCATCAGATTCACCTACTCCCCAACAATCTAATACCATGTCAATCATCCAATGACTAGTATCATCACACACAAAACCATACACTCATATAGTTCTTATCACCATATCCCATTATAATTCCATTACCACATGTAATGATTAGATGGTACTATCCTAGTCATAACATAGAGCTAACCTAAAACATAAATCACCACCCATTCTTGGATCACTAAGAACATCATCCTCAATACACACTAAATATCTATATTTAAATTGGTGAATGACCTATAATGAATAATCGTGAACTCCCCAAAATATAGATTCCTTTAAACCAATACTCAAGTTAAACTCTTTATGAATTCTCACCATCATAGCTCCCTGATAGTCCATCCATGATAAAGAATAAACCCAGATTGATCATACCATAATACCTAGATCTATTTTCAATGTCAAATCTCACAAAAATGGGTATATCCCTCATTCTAATTAAATATCTAAAAATATATACCTTTAATAATCTCTTTGCTTCCATAATCTCACATATAACCACTCTTCATTCCCTAACCATAATACATCACTCACAACTGCTGCATATTACCTTCATCTCAACCAAACAAAATGAGATCACAGTCTTGTATAAGCCGAAAAATTATCCAAACTCATGCTCCCATGAGTTTCACATTATCAAACATGGTCCCATAAAACTAACCATCAACCGTGATTCCCAATATGTAAAACTAATATAACCAAAATTAACTCAATGATTTTCTAATTTTCTTAAGGAATTTCACTTATTCTAATGAAAATCAGAAGTCAAACAACTTACTCGAGCATCATCTGAAAATTATAAGCCACTACCTATTCACTATTAATCCTATATTCAACCATATTGGATCACAATCCTCAATATTGTTTGTAACTTCACATAAAGTCACTAGGTTCATGAATCATATCGATTCATCCCATAATAACCTAACCTTGATACATGAGCACCTAATGTTTTTTTCATCACTAAGCCTAATAAATGTCCATTACAATAAAACATATTAGGTAAAATATTTTTTACTTAGATATCATAACACAATGTATCTACACATGAATCACATTTATACAGAATTTACCATCTCGGGCTAAACCCTAGAGTGGGTTACCATCATATATATCACCTGAATCACTAAAATCCAATATTGTATCTAAATACACTTAGACCTACCACCAAACCCCCAAACTAAGTCCCTCATAAGACATAACTAAAGTAAAACCTTATTTTTTCCATTTCAAATAAATCTAGAAAATTAACATACCAAAACACACACTCAAGGGATCTTATATATAGGTATCAAGAATCAAATGTGAATTCATTATCCCATTAGGTCACAGATCATCACTAAGCACCTGGAAATGAGACTACCCCCCCCCCCCCCCCGAGGAACATGATCTCATCCATATATATATATATATATATCATGTAATCGATCCATGAAAATCCATGTGAAGTAATATATAATAATATGTTTCTATTAAGTAAATAAAAAAAATATTCTTTATAAAAAACACCACATAGTTTTGTGTTTAATCATTATACAACCAAACCAAATTAACTTTATAGAACTATCATCATAATAAACCAAAATGGGTATAACCTGAAGTAATCTAGTATTGGTACCAACCTAATAATGTCACTATATATACCTTATATGAGAGAATGTGTATTTAACCTCATGTAACATCTCTCTACAAGATCCACATGACTTTTAATCAAATGAAATATAATGTGGTTCAACTGAGAAGAATTACACTTCCAAGATATATATAAAAACAATATATGTTATTCCTGATATGTTAAATTATTGAACCACCTTCTTTAATGACATAAATATCAAAAAATAAAGTGTAACTCAAGAGAATCCGTCCTACTAGAATAAATCCATGTACATTGGAATTTTACCGACTTGACAAGGTCCAAAAACTCAAAAACAATACATAATAACCCTGCTACATCACTATAATTTATATAATACAACCACAAAATAAGAAACCAAGAATGAAAGTAAAATATCCCCACTAAATTGGACATTTTTTCAGAATATTTGTTCATAGTGAACTAGCGTAGGGTCCCTAATATGCTCAGATGCATCTATATTCCCTATCTATAGTATCCCCAAGTAAAAAAAGAAAAGAAAAAGATTCCCTTATACAACATTTAATTCCACATATCCCAAAAATACATGACTATTCCTAGCGAAACGGTCACTACATGACATCAGGTACCATTCCCTAAACTGTAGATATTTCCCACTAGAAGTAAGGGTCTTAGATGTTACCATAGGGAGACTATACCCTCATATCTTATTGAAAATAGTGTTAAAAAAATCATCTGTAATAAATAACTAGACCACATGAAAAATAGGAACAAATCATGTTATAAAAAATGAAAATGTAGAAGTATAAAATCATATAGACATAATAGTATAAAAACATATATCAATTAATCAATCCTCTAGTTGATCACATTTACAAATAAATTAATGAATAAAAATACATCGAGGAAATATTATCATCCCCTCACCAAAACTTATCTCAGAGTCTAATATCATATGAGTTATCCCACCCAATCATCAGCCATTTTCCCTCTTCCATAATTAATCCTACATAGTGTAATATTTTATTAGGTAACCATGTGCCACAGCCTACAAGAATGGTTTGAGTACAACTCAATTGGCCACCACCAATGTGGTATGCATAACTAAAATTTAAATGTTGTGTATTCACATGTTATATGACTAAAATGAAATTCAATAAACTCCGTAAGAGTAAATAAATAAACATGTATTTATCCTTGGGTTCTAAAGTGATGTCTGGGATTGAATATAGCATCTTTGGGTAGAGATAAAGTGTCTCTTAGAAAATCACATCAACATGCCAAACATACAGGACTCAATGGCCATATAATGTCATCTGAAAACACCAATTAATATAGGTGATCATTTTGTGAACATTAATATTAGATTAAATGGTTAAATTCTTGGTATTATTCTATGAAACACATTTAAAAGAGGCATGCTTTATAAATTTTAGGCAATGTGATTGGAATACCATAGTCATTGGGTATAATAATTGGATCCAAAGTATTATCCAAAGTATCCCATACATGTTTATAGAATCCGCCATGTCCTAGTAGGTATCCAAGGTATCTCATAATTTCAATCTTGATTGTAAGATCATAAAGAACATCTTTGAAATCTCATTTGGGCAACCACTAAATCTCATGTATTATACTGATCATTCCAAATAAGAGTATAATAATAATCATATGTATCTACATATCCATTCAACTTATGTGGTCCATCCTCAAGGTCCTAGGGGTTATCTGAGGAACCCAGTATAAGTGGAAGTAAAAGGGAATGATCATAGTTAGTATCTTAGGAACCCACATAGATATAATAGTAAAATCCCAAATGAAAACGTGAGTTTTCATTCAATAATGCACAAGGTCTTGGGTTTCCTCTCATTTAATCTCATAAAATAATCAAAAGTTACATTGCGAATACACTATCAAACTTTAGGTTCTATAATTACACTCGATGTCAAAAAAACTTACTCTCTCGCACTATCCCGTATTAGGGTCAACATATCAGTTAGGAACCCACTGGGGTACCCTAGTCCTTACCCAAACATGAATGGCCAACATGGGTTCCTCGAGCTTGATCTTAACTTTTATGACAATAATATAACTCTAAGGTTGTGTTATGCCTAAAAATTAAAATAATCATACCATTACTTCAATATCCTCAAAAGAATACTCATATAATCCTTGCCTTAGAGAGATGGCACAACACTATTCCCCCTTTCTATGGGAATCTTAGGATGGTCTAGTGACATAAACTATTAGAAATACTCTCAGGCATACCCACCGTAGTAATCATATATAAGGGGGTTAGGAACACTCTCCCTTGGTTCATCTCAACTCTCCTGACATATATATTAAATCATAAGGTTGTCTCATTGAATTATCATACCAACCATTCCCAGCCTATCACATCCATCTACTCGGATGTCACGGAGTCTCTTATACTAGGGGAAACTATGCTTATATAATACATTTACACCAGTATTGGATCCATTTATCTCTTGAAATATGGTCAGAATTATCATCTCACCCATCGGTGGATGAGACATTAATTAGTTTTTGAACTTCTATCATGGACATTAGCTCTGTGTATTTTTATTCATAAACATTATATTTATATAAAAATTTCATCCTATTAAAGAGCTCAAACCCTAATAGATAAGATGCCATATATCATGTTTGAGATCAATAATATAGATATATTAAAGTGTAATGTGTATGGATCACTTACCTCATCTGAATTTATTCCCTTTAAGTATATTAATAACACTTCTTAAGGTCATACATATATAAAAAACCATCACTAATTGACACAAGGACCTAGGTAAATCAAAAACATAAAAATTGATAAATTATTAAAATTTAAGATAATTTATTAAGCATAATTTAAATGGAAATAATTCCTAAAAGAATAATGAGAAAAATTCACTCATCGAAATGTTGATAAATAATGTGTGGTACACTATAACATCCTTAAATCCAGTAAACCATAACTAGTTGTTATTTTATTAAATTAGAATATATACATTGGTTTTAATTTGTAAAGACCAATTAGATTAGTATCCTTTGACAACAAATATATAACACCCCCATATTTCATAGTATGTTATTTCTTCAAAGTAATTCAATAAATTTCACTACACACAACACTGATTTCAAGCGCACCATGACATACCAAACTAGCCATTCAAAAGAAATTATGAAAAGTATTAACGGAATTTTGAACAAATTACCTTTATAATTTTAGTATCTATATTATGAGTTTCGTAGACATAAATTAATAACAAATATATTTTTTCAGATAAAAGAAGTATTTTTCAAAAAATGAAATTTTACCTTCTTTTAATGGAAAACCCTTTTTAAATAGAATATTTGAAACTTATATATATTCAATTTAACAAAATATACTTATTCTTTAGAATCGAGACATAATAATTTAGTTTCAATAAATTTTTGGGGTTTTCAGATAACATTCATATTTGGGTGAATAGTTAAAAATACATTATTTTAACTAAAAACAAATTTTTAAATCAAAATAATATATATTGTTAAATTATACATTTTAATGGATTTGATGTATAAATATATTATATATTTACCATTTAATCCAATTCTGGTTATTGTAAGTAATTTTACATTGAAATTGGACATTAACAAGTGTCAATCTTTTGATAGTTATTATTTCTTAAAAATATGCCTTTTGGTTTTATCAACGGGAATTTATTTTATATTCATAAATTCAACTTCTATGTTTTGAATTTGTTAAAATATACCTCATTTTAGGATTTGGAATATTGAAATTATTCATGGGTGATTTTTTTGTATTTTTCTAGAAACATTCAATTTTTGATGAATAGTGAAAAACACTGAGTTATTATTTAAAATCGGATTTTTATTTAAATAATTATTTATTTTATTTAAATTTATTTTAGGTCGAAATATATACATAATACCTATATAATTTAAATTTAATTCATTGTAGTTGGTTTATAATAATTTTAGATATATAAAACTTTTAATGAACTTTTTACCGTCTTTTACCCACCTCCTAAAAGAATTTGCAAATTCACAAAAAACATAATGTTACCTCTTCTGTGAGTGGGATTTCGAAAATATGAGACACATAGTTAACCTCAGAAATTAATATGTGCTTCAATAAGATGAACATAATTTTTGGTGAATAGTTACTTTTGACTTTTATTTACCGTGGTTAATGGTAAATATGGTAATTCAAGGTAAAAAGAATATTGTAATAATTCAGAATTACCTTAACACATGTCCTAACCATATTTTATGAGTATTGTCTGACCCTGTGAATCTTTGGGTCGATTTTGGGACCCCATAGATTCACTTATGATTGATAATGACACAATAGAATAATTATTTTAATGTAAAGACAAAATTGACAAAAACAAAAATTGTTTAGTAATTAATTTTTATATGGTGATATGTAAGTCAAAATATTTACTATAATGATTTTTTGGAAATATAAAAATATTTCCTATATCATGGTATTATTTTATAATTTTTAGACATTATATAATTAAATTTATTTATGACACAATCATGATGTAATAATTACCTAATTAATGAAAGAATCAAATAAATGGTATTATAAATATTAAAATAAATATAATTTCAATGTTTTTATGACATCCACGAAATTTATAGGTGCATATGACATGTTAGGGATGATTCAATGTATCTTTTTCTAAGTAATAAAGTAGTTATTTCTTTCAAAAAAACAAAACACAAAATAGTGTCAAAATTGACATAAATTAATATTTAAAACAAATATTATATTATTGGTTGATATAATATTCTTAAAAATTTAATGTTTATAAAATGGGATTAAATAACAATATATATGTCGTAATGAGCCACTTTAGGTTCTCTTGTAATTTTAGAGTAAATTTATTTACCATATAGATTAAGAATACAAGAAGACAGGATAAAAGTTAAACAATTTAACTAAGTGTTACATCTAAAAGATAAGGTTACAATGGTATCTTAAACCTTTATAAAACCTATTGGTTGAGTGGATTTCGACCCATAAACAACTAAGGTTCGAAATAAATTCATTTGGAACCATTATAAACCGAATATTATTGTATAATAGTTTAATACTTTAATTGTTTCCTAAAGTGACCCACACCCCTCTTATAAAAGGGCACTTCCCCTTCTATCGAAATCACACCTCCAAAGCAATTTGGATCACCCAAACCCGGCCCAAATATCCTCCCCACTATCCTAGATTCATCTTAGAGGCATTCCTTTGGTCATAAGGTTAACTTATGGATCCCTTTTGATCAAATCAAAATAAAGGAACCAAATAAGAGTTAATGATTTCACCACCATCTTTCAAGTTCTCTTATTCTTCCACTTACTCTTTATTTTTTGTTTCAATTATAAAATAATAAAAAGAGTATCTTATATATAATGTGATGTTATTATAAATATGTAACAACTATATTCATTATTCTACCCATATTATGGATGATAATTTCAATATTTGTGCGTACGTAGGGATTACCGTCTCCGCATCGTGGTGTAATTTGTTATCCAACACTATGTTATTTGGATGGATATAATGATGAGTAATATGTATATAAATAAGGAAAATGAAATGATAAAGTCTCTTGAAAATAAATATACCATCAAATTTTACACCTTTAATGAAATTATATTGTCGCTCGTGCATATGCTCTGATTACCGTCTATACGGCGTTATGAGATTCATTTCCACGATCACCATTAATCGATGATTATAAAAATATATATTTATAATAAGTAGGTAATATATGAAATAAATATTTTAATGGAGATATATATATATATATATATATATTTACTTACATATATCTTATTTAATTATTTCTGTTCAATACGATATGAAAATAGAAACTGCGTTTATGCGTACGTACAGACTACCATCCCCATAAATGGTGTTTTTCAATTCATATATATGTCTATTATACATTTTTATATTCTAAATATATATGATATATAAATCATGTTTTATATATTTTAATTATTTAAATCTTGGTCAAAGTGATACAATCAAGAGTAAGAAGTTAAAGCATGTTCGATAAAGAAAGCGATTTATACCCGAAATGTTACTTTAACATGGAAATTATTATCAAATGGGTATTATAAAGTCATTAATGAATCATGTAGGATATCATAAATACTAATATTGTTTTTTTATACTTTAATAACATACTATGATCTCATATAGGAGGTTAAACGTACCCTCGACTAAAGGAAAGTACAAGGTTAGGGGTTTTCATCTCACTCCTTATTCCCATGAGATTCTAGCCATATTTCCACTATTACATTTTGTGTGGTGTATATACTGCCCATAATTGTATTATTTTTGTAATACAGTTTAATTTATTTGTATTTACATATTCATTGTATGATACTTCTTTAATAGGGTGTATGATTCGTAAGTTAAAAAAATTGGTAAGGGTTAATTTCACAATCTCTTTATTATCCGATGTTGTTTTTACATAAGTATCTACTGAGACATATTTAATATCCATGTCCATGTTTTATAAAATAGTTATCAAAGGGATTATTTTAAGTAAAATTGTACTAACACTTAATTTTAAATGTTTTAAATACTTATTCTTCTAAACCATTCTCATTAATTTTCTTGTTTTCAAAATGGATGTAATGATTTATTTAAATGGACATGAATGATTTAAAATGGTTATTACTTTTAAAAGTATCAAAGTGGTATGGAAAAATTTGATTAAAAAATTTAGTTAATTTTCTTCCTTTAAAAATTGATTGACTTTTAAATGGTTAATGAAAAAGGGATAATTATCTCAAAGAGTTTTACAAATCATTTTCATCTATGTCAAAATCCTTTAATGGATTTTAAACTTGTTTGAAGTTGTTTTATTATGATTCAAATCATCCGTATTCTATTGAAGGATTTGTGATATGTTTGATTGTGGATGTGTTATTTTTATACCATTCATGGTTAATGTGTAATGTATTGACATTTTGTATGCCAGTTTTAATACAAATGTTTATGTTATGTTTAAACCATTTCATATGAGGAATGCATTGGACTTAGTAAGTGATGGGTGGAGCCTGCTATAGCTCCTCGATGCAATGGGAGATCTCATTACACAAACTAGTGTCTTGGCACAAGGCCTTGACAAAATCTTATTTGTAGTCATGGCACAAGGCCTTCACTGTGTATTTATGATGGTCTGGAATTATGCATTTCATCATTTTGAAAGTGGCTATTGATATTGAATGTGATTATTTGAACAGTATAATTCCCACATGAATAAGTAAATGGAATTATTTTATTTTATATTTTCTATATTATGATGATGTTTATGTTTAAAAAGGCTATTGTTTTAGTTTATACATTTCCTTAAATGTTTATGCTTATTTATGATAGTTTCCACTATATTGTTATCCTTACTGAGCATCTGAGATTTCTAATGTTTAATGTAACTTCCTTGAAATTAATCTATTTTCCAAGACTGCTAAAGTGATCGGTATTTCAGAATCGATTCCTTGTAATCATGCCAATGTATTAAAATAATACACCACCTCTCAGAAACTGGGGTTGGGATATTACAGTACGTTTCAGAGGAAGTTTAGCAATATCTATGGATACTAGATTTAGATAAACTACGATTATAGCACATTAACATAAGATAGAATTTGGGGATTAGTATATAAGATCTTCCTAGAATTTAGGTAATGTATATATATTTTGTGAGTTTTCCAAGAAAATACATCCATGTCTGGATACGAGCAGGTAGAGGTGGCTCTGGCACATATGTACGTATGGGTAAAACCCAAGAACACCGCATTGATCTAGAATCGAACGGGAACTGGTGCACAATAATGGGCCTTGCGGAACTCATGGTTATGACACTCCCAGGGGATATGCTTTGGATAATTCTCATTTTCGATAAAAATAATTATGAAGGATTTACGAGTATATATCTCCTCAGAGAAAATATTTTTATGGATTATATCCATTAAATGTTCAATTTATGTTAGTAATTTTACATGTTTGGAATTATTCATTGCAATTAATAAACTGACCTACTGTATGCCATTTTATAGAAATGGCGCCCAATAGAAGGAATGTGAACTCCAACAAAATTTATGATCCAAAGAGTAAGAAGGATCATATCATTCATAGTATTAAGCCAACATTTAGAAGGGAAAAAGTCTAACATGTATTCTCAACATATGAATAAATAGTATCATGTGTTAATAAGATATGTAAAGAATCCAATGATTCCTATGGATGTGAAGGGGAGAAAGAGAAGAAAAGGATGGAACATAGAAAGATGGATAAAGGGAAGAGGGAAAAGAAGGATTTTCCAATAAGTAATAAATGTGTAATGAATCACCTCAGTAAATTATTGAAAGGAATAGGAGTTTTTTATATGTGTGGAGAAAAAGGAAACCAAGTATGTGATTTCAGGGGTAAGAAAACGTTTTCAAATGTAAAATTCTTCATCTTCAAGGCATTGAGGCACTACATGAATCAATGTCTCATTCATAATAGTATACCGCAAATGATGTTATTGGATAATAATCATGTTATGATACTACCTAATATGAAGAGGAATGACTTATCTTCTAATTTTGTTATTATAGAATTATTTCATTTGAGTGTTGTATCAATAGTATACTAGTTACATTAATTATGGAGATTAATAAAGATTGTATTGCAGTACTATTTTATTGAGGATTTTAGATTATATGGTCCTATGAAAAGTGACCTAATAGTAATCTATGTTTTTTAGAAAATATATGGTTAAAGGAAAGGCAATCCTTAATATGGTCTTGGTAATTAGGAAGTGATTTTGGAATAAGAGATGGTTGAATTGGATAAATAATATTGGATATTCTTGACTTCCTTGAAACTAATTAATGATTTTTATATTCCATCATTGTTGGAGTTCAAAAAAATTTTGGATAGAAGGAGTATATACTGTATTCTATAAGGAATAAGGGAGCATGAATATAATCAATAATGTTTTATGGTAATTTAGGATGTTACCATGTTTTAAAATAAAACATGACAACGGTGTTCACATGTTATTACATGGAAAAGAGGATCCTCATTGTGTTAATCTTACTTATTAATTTTTTACTGAGATTTTGGATATAATTATTTCAAATAAGCCTAAGGTTAGAATGGATTATGTTTCAAATTGGATACTATTATTAAGGTTATTTTTAGATTTTTATGAAAAGGACAACCTAGTGGTCGGGCGACAACTATTCATGTCTAGTAAGGCCACGAGACTTAAACCCGCAACTGAAGAGCGACAAAGGTGCATCACCTACGACTGGACAACATGATGTACTGATTTGTATAATTTAATTTTTTTAATATAGTCTGAAAACTAAATTATAAATTCATTATTATTGGAACTTTATACGATTTTGGTAAATATTTTTTTTAAATCATTTGGAGTGAAAGATGAGTTTGTGGTTAGAATTAAATGAATGATGAAACTCTACTTTTCAAGTACATATATATATATTTCTTCTCTTTTTCTATGAGGAAATAAACTCTTAAACTTTAGGTAAGGCATCTAAAAACAAAAGATGTGTTATCCTAATACCTTATGTTTCATTGAACTGAATATATTTTAAATCATCATAAGTCGATGGATTTGAGGCCCTCAATTCTACAATTGTTTATGACTGATAACCTCAATCACGCCATATAAATATTTATTTTTTCATCCAATTATGTGTCTCTATTTTCCACCAATTTTCTCCTAATCGAGATCATAATTTTGTGGTGATTTTTCATTCCCCTTTTGCTATTATTAAGACTAAATTTTACTAACCCAATTTCCGATGTGGGTTTTCCCAGAAAGGTATTTTAATTTTCAACATATTATTTTTTAATAAAAATATCAAATTTCGAGAACTCAATTTATTGAAGGAGGTAAGAATATAACACCCAAAGATTTCATAGTACGTTATTTATTCACAGTAGGTCAATAACTTTCACTACACGCAACACTGAGTTCAAGCGCACCACAACTTACCAAACTACCCGTTAAAAAGAATTTATTAATAGTATTAACTAAATTTTTAACATTATCGATATAATTTTAGAGTTCATATTATTAGTTTCTTATAAATAATGTAGGAAAAAAATCCATTTTTCATATAAAAGAAGTATTTTTTAAAAAATACAATTTTATCGCCTTTTAAAGGATAACCCTTCTTAAATCCAATATATGAAACTTTTATACATAAAATTTGACAAAATAAACTTCTTCATTATAATCAGTACATAATAATTTAGTTTTAATAAATTTTTTGTGTTTTTCTGATAACTTTCATATTTCAGTGAATAGTGAATTTTTTTATATTTTCACTGAAAAAAACTTTTTTAATAAAAATAATTTATAGTATAAAACTATACATTTTAATGGTTTGGAAGTATAAATACATTATGTTTTTACCATTTAATCCAATTTTGGTCATTGTAAGTAGTTTTTCATTGACATTGGACATAAACAAGTGTCAATCTTTTGATAGTTATTATTTCTTAAAAATACGCCATCTAGTTTTGAAAATAGGAATTAATTTGAAATTTATAAATTAAAATTATATTTTTTCAATTTGTTAAAATAGATTTAATTTTTTTATTTGTAAAATCAAAATTATCCTAGGGTGAATTTTTGGTATTTTTCAGAAAACATTCAATTTTTATTGAATAGTTAAAAACACTAAGTTATTGTTGAAAACCATCTTTTGATTTAAATAATTATTTATTTTATTTAAATTTATTTTAGTTCAATATAGATACATAATACCTATATAAATTCAATGTAATTCATTGGAGTCAGTTTATAATAATTTTAGATGTATAAAAATTTTCTTAAACTTTTCACTGTCTTTTACCCACCTCCTAGGAGAATTTCCAAATTCTCATAAAACATAATTTTACCGCTTATATGAGTGGAATTTAAAAAATACAAGAGACATGGTTAACCTCATTAAGTAAAATTTTGTTAAATAATATGAAAATATTTTTTTAATAGTATCTTTTGACTATTATTTACCACAGTTAAAGGTAAATATGATAATTCAAGGTAAAAAAATATTTCAATAGTTCAAAATTAACATAAAAAATGTCTTAACCTTATTGGATTAGTAATGGCCTACCATGGAAATATTTTGGTCGATTTTGGGACCCCATGGAGCCACTTATAAATGATAATGACACTTTAGATTAATTAATTTAACGTAAAGACAAACTTGACTTAAACAAAAATCTTTTAGTAATTAATTTTTATATGGTGTTATATAAGTAATAGTTTTGACTATAAATATGATATGGAAAGATAAAATGATTTCCTACATCATGGTATTTTTTTATAATTTTTATACATTAAATAATTAAATTTATTTATGACACAATAATGATGCAGTAATTACCTTATTAATGAAAGATTCAAACAAATTGTATTATAAATATTAAAATAAATATAATTTCAAAGTTTTAATGACATAAAAGAATTTTATAGGTGAATATGACATGTTAGGATAGATTAAATGTATCTTGTTGAATGTAATCATGTTTTTATTACTTTCACAAAAACAAAATACAAAGTAGTGTCAAAATTGAAATTAATTTATATTTAAAATAAATAATATATTATTTGTTGATATAATATTCCTAAAAATTTAAGGTTCGGAAAAAGAGAATAAATAATGTTATATACATAATTAATGAGACACATGAGGTTCTCATATATGTTTACAGTATGTTTATTAACAATATAGTGTAAGAATACATGAAGACACGGTAAAAGTTAAACTGATTAACAAAGAGTTAAATCTAAACGATAAGGTTAAAATTGTAACCTAAAATTGTCTAAAACATATTGGTTGAGCGAATTTAGCCCGATAACCAGATAAGAATCGAAATAAATTCATTTGGAACCGTTATAAAGTGAATATTATTGTATAATAAATTTATACTTTAATCTTTTCTTAAAGTGACCCCCACCCCTCTTATAAAAGGTAACTTCCCCTTATCTCAAAATCACACCTCCAAATCCATTTGGCTCGTACAAAACCTGACCAAATATCCTCCCAACTATCCTACATTCATCATAGAGGCCTTCCATTGGTCAAAAATCTAACTTAAGTATCTATTTTGATCAAATCAAAAGGAAGAACCAGAAGAAGAGGTAATTATTTCACCACCCTCTTTCAAGTTCTCTTATTCTTCCACTTACTCATTCTTTGTTGATTACATTCTAAAATAATAACTCCAGTATATTATATTTATTTTTATGTTATTATAAATATAGTACAAATATATTCAGTATTCTACCTATTTTATGAATGATAATGTCACCATGCGTGCCTACGTTCGAGTTACCGTCTCCACGACGTGGTGTAACTTGTTATTCAACACTATGTTATTTAGATGGATATACTGAGGAGTAATATGCATATAAATAAAGAAAATAACATCCTATTGTATTTGTAAAATTAATATAACATCCAATTCTAGACCATTAAGGAAATCATATTCTCGCTCGAGCGTACGTACAGATTACCGTCTCTACGACACAATGAGATTAATTTCCCCAATCACCCCTCATCGACGATTATATAAATATATATTACTAATAAGTATGTAATATATGAAATAATAATTCTAATGGAGATATATAAATTTATATATATGTACTTACATATATCATATTCACTTATTTCTATTCAATACGATATAAAAACAGAAAAAATGTTTATGTGTACGTTAGAACTATCATCTCCATAAACAGTGTTTTTCATTTCATATATATGTTTGTTATACATATTTATATTCTAAATATATATGATATATAAATAATGTTTTATGTTATTAAATTATGTAAATGTTGGTCTATTTGATACAATCAAGAGTAACAAGTTAAAACACGTACGATAAAGAAAGCGATTATTATCTGAAATGTTAATTTAACATGGAAATTATTATTAAATGGGTATTATAAAATCATTAGTGAATCATGTTTGATATCAAAAATAAAAATATGGTTCTAGTATACTGTAATAACATACTATTATCTTCATATGGGATGTTAAACATACCCTCGACTGTAGTAAAGTGCAAGGTAAGGGGTTTTCATCTTACTCTTTATTCCCATGAGATTCGTGCCATATTGCCACTATTACCTTTTCTGTGGTGTATCTACTACCCATAATTTTATTCTTTGTGTAATACAATTTAATTTATGTGTATTTACATATTATTGTAGGATAATTCTTTCATAGGGTGTATGTTTTGTATGTTACCAAATTGGAAAAGGTTAATTTCACAATCTCTTTATTATCTGTGGTTGTTTTTACATAAGTATCTACTGGGAAATTTTTATTATCCATGTCCATTTTGTGTAAAATATTTTTCTAGGGGATTATTTTAAGAAAATATTTATAAAAACATCATTTCAAATTTTTAAAGATTTATTCTTCTAAACTATTCTCATTAATGTCAATGTTTTTGAAATGGTTTTAAGGATTTATTTAAATGGACATGAATGTTTTAAAATGTTAATTACAAAAAAAATTCAAAGTGGTATGGGACACTTTTATTAAAAAAATGTTTTTAAATGTATACCTTTCTAAATTGTGTGACTTTTAAATGTTTTCATGAAAAAGGAATATTTCTCTCAAAGAGTTTTACAAATCATTTTCATCTTTGTCAAAATCCTTTAATGGAATTTAAACTTGTTTGAAGATTATTTATTATGATAAAAATATTCCATATTGTATTGGAGGTTTTGTGATATGTTTGACTGTGGATGTGTTATTTTTATACCATTCGTGGTTAATGGGTAAAGTATTGACATTTCTTATGCCTATTTTAATACGAATGTTTATGTTATGTTTAAACCTTTTCATATGAGGAATGAATTGGACTCATTAAGTGATGGGCAGAGTCCTCTATAGCTCCCCGATGCATCTGTAGGACTCATGAGACAAACTAGTGTCTTGGAAGAAGGTCTTGACAAAATATTATTTTCAGTCTTGGCACAAGGCCTTGAGTATGTGGTTATGATAGTATGGAATTATGCATTCAATTCTTTTGAAAGTGTCTATTGATATTGCATGGGATTATTCGACTAGAAGAATATCCATGTGAATAAGTAAATGTAATTATTTTATTATATCTTTTCAACATTATGATGAATTTTATGTTTAGAAAGGCTTTTGTTTTAGTCTTATACATTGCCTTAAATGTTTATGCTTATTTGTGATAATTTCTGCTATGTTGTCATCCTTACTGACCATCTGAGCTCACCCATTTCTATGTTTTAATTTTCTCAGGATTCCAAGAAGTGTATTATGATTGATAATTATGGTTAATCTAGGGGATTAATGGAATTATCAAAAGATCATTTATGTTGTTTTTTAATTTATAATGTGTAATGTAACGTCCATGTATGTAATCTATTTTCCAAGACTGCTAAACTGATTAGTCTTTCAGGACATGATTCATTGTAATCATGCCAATGTATTAAAATAATGCACCGACTCTAGGTAACTAGGGTCAAGGCATTACAATATATACACATGATACCCATTTATATTGAGAAAATAATTTAAAACATCATAAAAAATGATTGGAATCCTTGAAACTCATTTAAATGATTCTTCTTTATATCATGGGGAAAATAAACAAAATATGGGTGAGCTAAAATGCTCAGTAAGTGTAGCATATAGTGAAATTTACCATAAATCAACACGGAATAATCAATCTTTCAAGGTGAAAATTGAACTCAATTTATGTTTAACTGATAACTTAACTATCATAATCAAATACAGAATAATTAATAAGGAAATATAAATAACTAAACACGTAATCCATTTAATAAATACATAGAGCACAAAATCCAGATATGGATAATACCAATGAAATAATATCATGGATAATAAAATATAAATTCTTAATGAAGGAAATTATTAATATTGGACGTCATGATCTTATAAATCATGATATATATACTATTAAGACATACACCAAGACAATTAAAATAAATTGGTAACCCCCAATTAATTTTTCTTACTATATTATCAAATTAAACTTTTTGATGCATCAAAAAGATATATAAATTTAGGATAAACTCAGCATTGCATTTTCAATGCATTACTCATATATTTAATGATTGATTTAATTCATGAATAATATTATTTCTCAAAAAAATATTTGTATTTAGTAAATAAAACATATTCCTTAGTATTTCTCTAATTAATAAAAGAACATTCAAACTAACTTTTTTTAAAAACATTGTATATAGTTTAGGAAAAAATTATAATCAATGATACAAATAAAATGAATAATTAAGAGTAATTTAATTTCCTATTAAAAATAATCACAATAAATTGATTTTCTCGGGATAATGTTATCAATCACGAAATTAATCAACAGGTGAGTCGTAATTATTTGGTTATCAAGAATATAGGGTTTGCAATAAATTAATTCTCATTGAATGTTAAAAGGGAATTAATGTGAAATATTAAAATATTATTTCATAAAAAAGAATTTTTAAAAAAAATAGAAAAATATAAAAATATTAATTTAATATAGGAGTTATGGAAATGGGGAATTCTGTTATCAACGTATGCATTAAAGAAAAATTCATTTTTTATTTTCGTAAAGAAATTAGAAAATTTCAATTTTAGATAAAAGTATAAATATTACATTATTAATTTTTTTTAAATATGAATGATAAATTTAAGCTTCCTAAATAAATCATTAGATAAAATAAAAGAACTTTTGTAAAAAAATTTGAAAACATGAACATGGAATAAAAAATATCCCATAAACAAATATGTATTTGTTTTAAACATTTCATTGCATGATTAATGTAAAAAAGAGAGTCAAATATTGAATTAAATATAGAAACTATTAAAATTTATAGTTCATAATAAAATTACATGATCTTATGAAGTGTAAATTATAATATTCCTTCAATGGAAATTAATGAAATTATAATGAATGTGATATTGAAAAATAGATTCTTACATATGGTATCTTTTAAATTGTATCCCCTTAAAATAACAGACATGAATAGAAACATTAATTATCCTGAATAAGTATTTATTAACATTAAATACCTCATAGGGGAATTAACACACCACATAAAAGTGAATACGTGCATATTACCAAATAAGTCTCAATAGAGACTAAATTGAGATGAAATCCCATACCTCAGGCTTCCATTTAGATTAAAATGATTTAATTTATCGTATAATGGGTTTAAATTTGTTATTGATTTATAATAGAACAATATTAATATTTTAATTATTACATAATTTCATATTGTAACATATTTTCATAAATTCCATAATATTCTTTTATTATTACAATTGTTTCGGTGTTAATTGCATTGTTTTCACATGCATGTTTTATCATAAAAGATCTCGTTCTTGTTCATAAGATTTAGATACATAATCTATAGAGATATAATAATGTAATAGATATTGATTTTATTCATTATATACCTATTAATAACCATTTTTTAATGTTATGGATTGAATAATTAATTACATCACATCATGGAGATGGTAAGATGCACGTTCACATGAGCAATGAATTCATTCACTTAATGGGTGAAAGGGTATTGATGTGTGTGGTATATTAATTATAAATAATTAATATTATGTCATATGATTCATATATATAAATTATTCTATTATTATGTCATTCCATGAGTTTAGATGATGGAAAACAAATTACATCTTTTTGTGAGGTGGTAGTTCATCATACACACTAGTGATGGATTTGTTTCCCATTTTTTGGAGAAAAAGATTGATAAATATTATTACATAAACCAAATAAATTAAAATTATATGGTATATAATTATTTTTATTATATTATATTTTTTATTAAATATTTTAATGAGGTCAAATAAGTTGTAAAAAAGATCTTAGAGAATACACCATCACTTAAAAGAACTTCAATTGGGTATCTTATTAAGAACCCTATGGTTTTCTTTTGAGAACACCATAACTATTAGATTATGGATTTTGATTTTTTGGAGATATTTTTTTAATTTTTTGGTTGATATAAATTTCTAATTTTGTGTTAATAAGTTGGGTCAGGACGTTCTTCTTTATAATAGGGGAAACGGGACCTTCTCCGAAACCACATGGAAATTTTCCAAAAGAATACAAAATATTTAATTAATTAAAACAAGAAATTATTCCAAATGAAATTATATGATAATTTATGATCAATAAGGTCTAATTATGTATATAAAATATTATTTTGACATGTTTAATTAGAAAACATACCCTTCTCTTTTGGTTTAACCCCTCATAATCTTTTTGTAATGTTATTTCGGGAAATTAATTTTCACACTTTTTATTATTAATTACGAAAAAAATTAATTTAATCTAATTAAATAATATTATTTATGTTGATTCCAAATATTTCATCCATTTTTATAATTTCACCTCGAATAAGTGTAAATTTTTAATTTAAATATAAATCCACAAAACGTGTCGAAAAAAGATTCTTCTCGAAATTAATTTTTCAAGTATAAGATGATCATATATTATCTTCATGGTTAGTAATCATAATTATATGGAATTAAATATAATATATTTTGATATATAATATAAAAATTTCATTTAATTAATTCACCATTAGATATTATATTAATTAATTAAAATGGAAAGATATTATGATTAAAAAAACATTTTACTAAAAAAACTTCTTTGAATAATATACCTATAAAATCCAAATGATATTATCCTTATTAATATAAAATTTATAGTAAAAATATTTTTAATTAAACATATTATATGAAATTACTTTTAATATAAGATGTAATATCTAAATATTAATTTTTTTATTAATCATAATATGTTATTTATAGGGGAAAATTTTAAAAATAATGATCACCAGCTATAATTTAATGTAGAGTGTTACATTCTTTATTTCATTAAAAATTTCATCCCCAAAAGTTTCATTGATATTATTTTATAGAAAAATTAGGTTTGTTCTCCTTCAAAACATCACATTGTCCCTATATTTATTCCTCTATTTTATGATTTCTCGAAATTACCATTATTAGTCAAGTAATATTTTTTCTCAACACTTTGTATTTAGTATTAATAATTTGGATGGTCTCTTTACAGTTGGATAGATCAGGTTTCATATCTATTTCATTTGAGGGGGTCACATGTAATGGGTATCGCATGTACTTACATAACAATGGCATATGATACACATCATGTAAATTATATTTTATTTGAATAATTGTGAATAATTAATCCATAAATACAATCATTTTGAAAATTTAAGTGGGGATGATTTTTATGGCGCTGAGCTTCAATTCATTATTTATCCTCATGATACCCTTCTATGTTGATACTTCCAAAAATTTCGAGTAAAACCTAACATTCCGTATAATTATTTACATGGAACCATTTATTTGATTTAATTGAAAAATTATTATAGGGAAGCACAAACAAAATAAATTCAATAAACCTTGAATGGAAAGTGGTAGTGACTTCAATGTGTACTTAAATTTATTAATTATCCTTTTTTATTTTCCATCGGTTTGATGGTGGTAGGTGGTTCCCAAATGAAGCTCGATATCAAGAGACTTATGAATAATTTTATATAATTTCTATGTAAATTTTGAATCATTATCTGACATAATAAAAATAGGTTTAAAATTTTTTGTTATAGCTTTATTAATATATATCCATTAAATGATATAAAAAGATAAATATACTCTTATAGTGATGAATATGCATGTATGGTAATTTGATCAATGATAAACTGTATTGAATCATTCTATGTAAGTGTATTTGGTAGTATTGTAAAATGTTTGCAGTAATGTCATTCCATTTTCACATAAGAATATGAAGGGGATAGATGACTCATATAGTATTTTGTCTCTATTCCTTAAATTTTTGACAAACCAAACTTATGAAAACATAATCAATAAATTCCCACTTCTTGTCATCCCACCAAATGTGTTCCTAAAAATCCAAATAAATTTTAGAGTAACTTCAGTTTATTATGAATATAGTTTTATAAAAATCATCTCATAATTACTTTTTTATATCAGTTATAGGTTGAAATCAAGTTATCTTCCAAAATTTTGGAACACATTCTTCATAAATGAATTCAACCACTTTCCCGTCATTAACATCTTTAATTTTATTCTTAAAATTCCCATTATCAGATTATAAACTTGTTATCTTTTCCAATAAAAATGGTTTCTCAATAATTAGAAAATGGAGTGATGTCTCCCATTCCTTAATAGTTCCAGAATCAATCTCTACTATATCTCTAAAAATATTATCTCTCTTAATCATCATTTGTATTAGAACTACATGATATTTCATTCTCAAGGAATATACTATATTATTTAGATTCCCTACGTGGAAGTGTATTAAAAAATCGTTTCCCTTGAATAACATTATTCTTCATCTATTCTCCATTTTGTGATATTTCTATGAAAAGATGTATTTTATACTATTATGGTCTATGCATATCTCCCATATTTCATCATTGAGATAACAACTCCATATTTTCAAAGACAAAATTACAACTTCCAACTCAAGATCATGGGTTATATAGTTGTATTAATGATTCATTAACTTCCTTGATTGAGATTCCATAACAATATAAATTTTTTTTAGACACAACCAAATCACTTTTTTAGTGCGTCAATATATATCAAAAATGTGTCATTTACTGATGGTAAAGTCAAAATTGTATCATTTACCAGTCTCCGCTACAATTATTGATAACATTATTCATATTACTTTGTTAAAATGAACTTAACCAATTAATGTGTATTATCAGTTAATGTTTTTTCCAACTAGGAATCATTATGGTTGAATCCTTTATAGTAACCTACCATACAATTGAAACTATTTACCTTTGTTATGTTTATTGGTGTAGACCATTATCTAACTACCATTGTCTTCAGAGGATCAATTGAGATTCCATATTTAAAGATAAAATATCCTTGAAATGAATCATCTTGAATCCATAATTCAGACATTATAAATTACCAAACTAAATATTACCTTATAAGTGTCTCAAGAATAATCCATAATTGATTCTACTAGTCCTCATTGATTTTAGAATACAAAAATATATCATCAATGTATACCACAATGAAATTATCAATAGATTCCTTTAATTCTATATTCAATATATCTATAAAACCAATGGTGTATTAGTCACCCCAAATGAAATTACTGTAAACACATAATATTAATACACTGTTCAAAATGTTGTTCTCATAATGTATTCCATATTTACTAAAAACACATGATACCCATAATAATGTTAAATATCTGAGAAATTTTGTGCTCAGTGAATATGATCAATTAATTTATCAATATGAGGTAGATGAAAGATGTTATTTATTATAATAACATTAATCACTCAATAATTAATGAACAACCACATGTGTCCATATTTATTGTTAATGAAGAGAATAGGGGAACATGTAGGTGAAACACTAGGCAATATAATAAAATTATCAAACCAATCATCTAGTTTTTTCTTCGTCTCCACTAACTCTACATTGGTCATCTTATAGGGATTCATTGATATTAGTCTTTCATTTAGGATTTAATGAATGGGAAAAATAACTTCATGAACTAGTGGATTTCTTTCTAATTCCTTAGGAAATACAAAAAATTTATTCCAAGAAAATAATTAAAACCTCATTTTGAATATTACCATTTCCATTTCAACTGATTCAAATTCCAAAAAATTATTTTCAAGGCAGTCAATCCATTGTTCCTGTACCACATGATTTGTAGCCGCACTAAATTAGGGTATATTATGTCGCTTGAAGAAATCCAACATATTATAATTAGACTTTCAAACATTTTGTTTCACTATTCATGAAATTTTTATTTGTCATAACATGATTTAGAATCCCTAATATAGACATGATTCTCTTATTTCTTATATAAGATGTATTGAATTTTTCATTAGGGAAATTTAATCATTGATAATTGGTGTTAATACCAGTCTATATTACCAGCACCGTTTATGAGAAATGTAATATAGTGTATTAGATCATAAAAATTGGAATTTTAAATCAAATGTGTGTTTATAAATGTGGTGTAACACCTAACATAAATAGAAAATTTATTCATTTTTAATCATAGAATATTTAACATTGATTCTTTTGACATACCATTATTTTAAATTCATTCATAATGGTATGTAGATAAAATGTCAATTATCTTATGTATATCACCTATTAGAGTCAAAAAAGGTGTATTGTAAGGACCATTTTCATGCGCATGGTGAAGATCGTTTCAAATCGCAATGTTCCATATTTGGAATTGTTACCCCTAGGTACATGTGTGACCAAACCATGTCCACTTGTATTATATAGATAATGATGTATAGTTATGAAAAAAATATCCACCTTAACAAAAAGTTAGGAAGTCATTATATAATAATCCACAAAGAATATTAGAGGGTTATGTTACCTAACCATTGTTTTCCTAATGATTTTTCTCAAGTTTTCTATAAAACATGATCCAAAACCAATTATAACAACCCCAACTCTAGTAACCCAGATCAAGTGGTCACATTAGTACATTGGAATAGATAAAATGGTTTTAATTATAAAGTGTGGATATGTTTAGTAGTCTTATATAACTAGATACATACATGATACTCATTGTACATTGGGAAATTAATATAAAAAATAATAAAAGAAAATGGTTGGAATACTTAAAACTTGTTCAAAGGATACATCCCCATCTTCTGGGGAAAGGAAAAAAATATAGGAGTGATCAATTACTCAATATGGGTTATGTTTAGTGGAATCTATCACAAATCAATATGGAATGATAAATAACTGAACACACATTCCTTTTAATCAATAACATGACTATCGTGATTAGATAATTCATAATCAATATTGAAAGGTAAATAATTGAACTCACATTCCCTTTAATAAATATCTTGACCAAAAAATTCATCCCTAGATAATATAAATTCAATAATATAATTTATAATCAACACTAAATTATGAAATAACGAAATCCTTAATATTGGACATCCCGATCGGGGACATCCGTATACCTATACTGCTGAGAACATACATTATTAAAATATACAACTACGCATAAAATCCTATTTAATGTGGAAAAATTATTTTTCCAAGGATACATATTGATGCATTTGGGGGAAATATAATTTTTATCCCAACTGGACTCTACATTTCCAAGGCGTTTCTCAAATATCTTATTATATATTTAATTCTTGAACATTGTGACTTGAAAGAAAATATCATTATTGAGTGAAGAATATTGATTTATCAATATTTCTCAAGTTAATAAAATACAATTAAATTTAAAACCAATACTTAATAATTGAATATGGTTTAGGTAATAATCCCTTACCTGATAAAAAGAATATGTATATTTAATATAGATTTAATTTCTAATAAAAAATAACCACAATAATGATATTCTCTAAATAGAAAGTTAAAAATCAAAAAATTAATCAAGAGGTTGGAGATGACCAAATATTTATTAAGAATATATGTATTTCAATAAAATAACAATATTTTAGAATATAAGGAACAGAAGTGAAATATTAAAATAGTCTTTTATAAAATTAATTTGAAAACGTTTAAAAATTAATATTGAACTATATTTTGTAAAATATTTATGATGGTGGGGAACTTTTTTATCATTATATACATAAAAAAATTCATTTTTCTATTTTAAAATAAAATTAAACATTTAACTTTAAAAAAATAGAAGAAATATTAATTTTCTTGTTTCTTTTCAAAAATCAAGGATAATGTAAAATTTCCTTGAAAATTCATTTGAGTATATAAAATTACTATTCTAAAACAAATTTGGAAAACATGGACATATAAGAATAATATATTTGATTAAAAGATAAATAAATTAAGTTTCCTTACATTTCATTACTTGATTCAAGTACCAAAGAGATGAAAAGTTAGAAGGAATGATTTAAAATTCATCAATATCCAGTTGATAATAAAATTATTAGTGATTATGATGTATAAATTATAAGATTCGTTCACTAAAAATAAAATTAACAGCAAATAAAATGAGATTGTAAAATAGATCATTACTTATTTGGTAACATTTAAAATATATCTCATTGAAATAATAGGCTTGAATAGAAACATTAATCATAATGGTTAAATATTTATTCATGTAAAATAAATAAAAGGGGATGTATATACACCACATAAAATTGAATAGGTTCACAACACAAAATATGTCTCGATGAAGTGTAAATTGAGATGATATCCATTACTTTATACTTCCCTTTAGTTGAATGTGTTTTAAAAAATTGAATGATGGTTTTAAATATATTATTGATTTATATGATAATCTTATTAACATTTATAATGTCATTTCTGATGCTCTTACAACATATTATCTCTCATTTTTAATGCCCTTTTATTATAACTATTGTTTTGTGTGTTAATTTCATTATTTTCTCATAAATTTATTTTCATGGATGTCCTAGTTCATTAGCATAATAAATATATCAATATAATTAGGAATTATAATAATAAAATAAATATCACATTTATTGATTTTATTCTTTTTTATAACAATTCTTGAATTTTTTTAAAATGGGGAAATGAATCAAATTACATCATAGAGACAGTAGGTTAAATGTATGCATGGGCAACGATATCATTCCCTTTATGAGTGAAAGGGTAAGGAACTGAAAAATATATTAATTTTAATTAATTAATATATTTTCATATGTATCATATATTAATTCATTATTTAAAATATTAAAACTATACATATGAGCATGGGATGGAAAACAATTTACATCGCTTCACAGTGTGATAGTCATCCCTATACACAAGTGAGGGGTTTATTTCCCAGTTGATGGAGAAGGTAATAGATAAATATTATTCCATAAACATAATAAAACTTTAGTACATGGTATAAAATTGTGTTATTATGTATTATGTTTTAATATATAGTATAACATGGTCGAATATTTTGAAAAAAAATATAATAGTAAATAAAATTATCATCGCTTATACGGACCTCCATTGCTTCTCTTATTAAGAATGCTACAGTCAGTATTTTCGGAAGAAAAACACATCTAGGATGTTGATAAGGATATTGGGTATATATTTTTTAGGGTATTTTCGAGATAACTGTTTTAAGATTTTTGATTAAGATATTATATGAGGTTACATTTTATAAGTTGGGAAAGGTGACCTTCTGGGAAAGAACGTTGAAATTTCCCAAAAGAATACCAAATGATAAATTAATTCACAAGGAAAATTCCTAAAATAACCTTTTATTTTAATTTGGGATGGGAAATTTTTAAATATGGTGCAAAATAATATTTTCACTTGTTTAATTGGAAAACATACCCCTATATTTTTTTTAACCCTAGGTAAACTATTTCTAACCTTAATAGAAGTAATTAATTCTTACTATTTTTACTTTTCCTTATGAAAAAATTAGGTTTTCTTGATTAAAATATAATATTATATTGATTCAGAATATTGAATGTATTTTAAAAATATAACTCATATAAGTGGCATAACTTAATTTAAAAATAAAGAGACAGAACATGTCTAAAAACGATTTTTCATGAAATACATTTTTCACTCCTAAGATGATCTTATATTAACTATATGACTTGTAATCATCATTATATGGATTTAAATTCCTATATTTAGATATATAATCCATAAATTTCATTTAAATTATCCAAAATTAATCATTATTTTCATAATTTAAAATGGATCGACATTCTTTCTTTTTAAAAAAAAATTTTAAAAAAAAATCAATTTTAACAAAATTATCCCTTTTATAGTAAAATGCTATTATCATTATTTATATATATTTTATTGAAAATAAATTATTAATTAAACTTATTATAATAAATTATTTTTATAATATTGGTAATAAGAAAATAATATTTTTTTTGATTATTCTAAAAATTGTATTTATATGGGGAGATTCTGAAAATTCATTTTAGACTTAATTTGAATGAGTATGTTCCAAATATATATTTAACTTGTAAAAATATACTTTTTATGCAATTGAATTTCAAAATTTTAATTTTTTTTAAATAATATCCTACTATAATTGAT
Organism: Viscum album; assembly: GCA_963277665.1. Lineage (NCBI taxonomy): Eukaryota > Viridiplantae > Streptophyta > Magnoliopsida > Santalales > Viscaceae > Viscum > Viscum album. The sequence continues at coordinate 361,981,626 of OY728148.1, read as the reverse complement.
GTTCGGTTGTTACTTCCTCACTCAGCATGAAACTAAAACTAAGCCGCACAAAATTCCCCATATCTTCTTCATATTCAATATCCATATTAATTTTATTTAGGAAGAAACCATTAAAACTATCAAGTGATGTACACTCTAATTTTTTTTCCATATTTCACTTGCTGACATAGGATGGTCTTTATCCACACCAATGAAAAGCCTCCCCATATGAGATAATGAACATCATACATCAGTGGAAATCATCAATATACCCTAAATTAGGTCCCCAAAAATCAAAGAGAATCTAATAGGGATGAAAAAAAAGTAGACGTATGATATATATCTTAGCTCAAACCTCTAATGAAATTCCATCATGTCTCCATAAAACCAATTGGTATTAAATTAAAAAGGGAGGGAGATCACTCGTGTCCATCACCTGTGAGAGAGGAGATGGATAGGGGGTGTTGGGCTTATAATATCTTAGTATAAAAAGAAAACAATCACCCGTTATAAATAAAATAATACATTTTTATTGTTTTTTAAACTCTATACCCACTCTAGCGATGAAAAGATCTCAATAACTCCAACATCGAGAGTTTTTCCACAAGGTTTTACAAACTGTGTTCCAACAATAAAAATAACCAATAAAATGAGGGTCAACATTTATCATAGAATGTATACTACTATGAAAATACTATAAACTAATCCTAAAAAAACCTCATATGGTTTACCCACATAGTTTCTGCTGACATTATACTAACCATTAATGGGTAAAACCCTAACAAACACAATAAAAAATCAACCCAAATCACTCGAGACACACCCAAGAACCCAAGACACCACCCGAAACTAAACCCATATCAAAAAGCATCAATTTAAGAAACTCTAGTTATAGGAATTCCAAAATAAATTATAATTTCAAAAGAATATCCAACCCACACAATTACAAATTCAAATTCTCTCTATAATTTCAAACACTAAATGACATGAGGTTTTATATCTAGGTTAAGGAAATAAGATTTTAATAATTATTTCTCCACAAATAAATGAGGATTTTAAAATCATATTACATATGAAACATATAACTAAATGTGTCCATGAAAATATTGAAAGAAAATTTTTATTAGAATAAAACATATATTAGACAAAACTAAGTAATCAATTAGTAATTCATAAAAAATAATATTAAGTACACTGAAATCTTAAAGAGTTTGATTTTCAATAATAACAAAAATTATCTCAATATTGTAATTTTATTTGTAAACAAAACAAAAATATAAAATAATTCTGATTTTTTTGAAATTAAAAATTATTATTGAAATAAAAAAAACTTATATTTAGATATATTTTTGGGGAATTAATATAATAATTAATTTGTCAGTGAATAATAAAAATTATAGGTTTTACCAAAAATTAGATTTCATGTATTTATAGTCAATACATATAATATTATAAAACATTAAATATTCCATATATGTATTTAATAATTAGATCTATACAATATAAAAATAAAATATTGAATTTAGGAAACATATAAAGAAATTAGTAATATATGAAATATTTTCTAATCAAAAATATTCTTGGTCATTCTATTTCATTAAAAATTATTTTGGTGAAACATGGTTTCATAATTATTTTAAGGACACATACATTATATTTTTTAATTTTTTCTAATTTATATCACAAAAATAAAATTCACGGATAATTTAACCAACTACATAATTATTATTCTTAAAAATACTTTTTTTCTTTAAAAGGGTTTTTATGTGTTATATGTGCTGATGTTAAAGATGATTTTAATTAAACATAGAAATTTTATCTAGTAAAATATATCTCATTTTTGAAATATTTGGTCAATTTTTTTAAAAAGGGACATTTGTTTTTTAGGAAATAAAAGTTAAATAGTTAGAAAATATTAGTTACCATGGTGAAACAAAAAATGTTGAAACTAAAAATTATATGATGAGAGGACTTAAAACGCATTTAAAAATGTGGGAAATTTATTTTTTGAGTTATAATAAACCATATATCATCAACCACTACATTATTTACTACTTTTGATCAAATTTACATTTTTAAAATTTTATATCTTTATATTTAGTGCTTATAATTAAATAAATTTCATTCTATCCACTTAAAAAAGAGTCTCTCACCACCCCAAAAGACCAGAAAAATAATTAGGTTTCCACATAAATATCTATACATTTTAATTCCTATTCAATCCTATTAATTTTTATTAATACTTAGGTAATTATATATTTTTATAAGACTTACATTTGTTTAGGAATCATCCATGGAAAACAGAAGGAGTTCAACATCAATACTATTTTCACCTAGATGAATTTTCTCTATATATTTTCTTTTTCAATTATAATTTTCTAATTCATACAAAATTGAATAAGTATTTTAATATATTTAATGTTATTAGTCTAAGGAAATAAATATTATCCATCTTTACCTCTTCATGTTAATAAATATAAAAACATCATTTGTGTGTCTTGCCGACAATCGCCTCTATGAACTGAGAAATTCAGTATTTTCACCACTGCCACACTTCAACAATTTTAAGGGTATAATTAATGAACAAATATGACATATTTAAAATAATTATTATCATTAATAGATAAATTATAATAAACCATCCTTCACTATAATTATTTGAAACATGAAAAAGTTAATCGTAAGTTATACAGCCTACCAACTCCATGGAGTATTATATCTTGGTTTTTATATCATTTCATTTTTATTTTTTATGATACCATGAATTATTATTAAAAACATAAAATTACCTATTTAATATCATTATTATTCTTTAATGATGATATTATTCTGAAAATATGTCACTTTAATAATCATAATCATCATTTAACTATGGTAGATTCAAGTATTTGAAAGTATAACTACTAATTTGAATACGGATTTACAATAATACCACGTATGTATACAATTATATATTTATTGATATTATATCATATAAAAATAAAAACAATTGGTTATGGATCATTAATTTAAATATTATTCTCGTTAATTATGGTACCAACATTTTCTCATTTAAAATCTTCGAAACATGCTTGTCACCAAATTTGTATATAAGAACCTTTTCAAAACCTTATATCTAAGGAAATTATAACATTAAAAATATAGTGAAACATAAATTTAATTACCGTGTATGATCGGATAATGATTAAATTTTTGACAATAATTAAGAATAACACTACTATTATGAAGCTCTTTCAAAATAATATCGATTACTCACACCTAATTTTGAAAATAGATAATCAATAACTAATATACATGTAGGTAATAATAGGAAAAGGAATTTACAAAAAGATATAGTCATGAATAAGGTTATTAAATAAGTGATTAATTCGGTTATCATTATTATATATGATTATAGAATGGAATAAAATATGCTATATTTTAAGAATTTTTTGTATCCCACTATAATAGGGTTCTAATAAATATTTTCATTCCCTTATAAACAAGGATTTAACGTTAATTTTCATTTATTATTTAATAATAATGTTTAAAACTTCTTATTAATTTTTTTTATTTTCTCTTCTATTTTTTCACAAAATCTTATCTATCATGAAGTGATATTTTGATCACACACTATATGTTATTATGATATGATTCCTTCTGGAAAATGAGAATTTTTATATCCTATGAATTAATAATTTAACGTTATATGATGATTTTATAAATTTTACGAACCTAATTAATTTTCCATGGGTACTTCAAAATATGATTATGGTTTATTTTAAATCGAACACATAAGTATATATGATTATGGGTGGGGTCTTTTTTCACCCTTAGATGATTTTTTAAAATTTATATATCCTAATATAATCGGGCATAGATATATTGAGTTTTTTTTAAATAGTAATGGGAATAATGAGTCGTCTCACATTATTTTCCATATAAATAAAGATGGTGTTCAAAGAGGATTAGGAATAATGAGTTTTCCTAAATTTCCGATCATATAAACGATGTGATTGTTCATATACATGGGATAATAATTTTTTTTATCACAAAATTATTCCGATGATTATATTTAACCAATATTACATAGTCATTTATCATTTTATTCCAGAATTTTATTAATATTTTCATTTTCAATATACACCATGTTTCATGATACACATTATTTTTAGAATGTTATTGACTATTATATCTTGCTAAAATGTTTTATGATTATTTAGATGTATTGTAATATATTTCATTACTTTTATTCTTCCGTAATGATATTTTATGATTTTATTTGATTTATAATGTTATATTATTATCACATATTGTATTAAGATATTTTAATAATATATTAATCATCTTCCTCGTGTTCTCTTTAATGTTTATGATCTGATACATTATGATATATTTTTCCCCTACCGAGTAACTGAGATCACCCTTTTTTGGTTTTCGTTCCTGAGAATAAGAATATGGGAATTAAATGTGATATTTTTATAATGGGTTTTATAGTTTAGTAGTTATAAAGAAATTTTTAAAAGTGTTTTAAAATAAATATTTTTTTTATCTAATATTCTAACATGCTAAATCATTCAGTCCTCAAGTTTTGTGACTATTTGTTAAATTTATTATCTAAATATTGAAACTAATGTATTATTTAGGTTATTTTAATATTTTTCCTTTATTTGGGTTCATAGTATGGTTAAATTATTTTTGGTATTTTTTTATAGAAATTTCATGAAAACCATAGGGATGAGTCTAATTGATATTTCTTAATATATGATGATATATTGAAATTTTAGAAATGTAAAAATTGAGTGGATATTAAATAAATAAAATCCATTTATGGATACTTTAAGTGAATTAAGATCATGAATATATGTACCTAGGGGTAGTAACCCGGAAAGGAGAGTATTGGGTATTAACTCAATTGACACCTAGTTCATGAAAATGTTTCTTAATTGCTCACCTGATTTGACACTCCCTTAAGAAATTCATTTTTAATTTTAGATTCTCTTTATAATCCATTATAAATTTTTTGAATATATATAACATTTTTAGTTAGAAAAATAACCATGGATAATCTAGATTGAAACTTAGAGACTCATAGGTTAACATATTCCCATAATTTATGAAATCCACATTCTATGTTTATTGTTTCTTTATATGTACACTCATTAATTTATGTATATTCATTCCCAATATTCCTTTAGTTATGGAAATATTAAGAACCCAAAATAATGGAGTTAATAATGGGTATGATCACACAAGAATAAATGAACTATATCTAAATATAACTCCACAGTTACGAATGCTTAAGAAATATTATTATTAGGATGGGTGACCTGATTGGAAGATACATCCTGTAAATCAGGTTATACTTTACACTATAAAATCCGATGTAATATTAGGCATGGATAAGCTGTCTCTAAATAGAGAATATATAATCTATCAATATAAGGTAAAATCATTTCACATAACAATTCATATTTTATATTGTATTGATTAAATGATTATTGTGAACTCTCTATGGAAAAATATTCTATAATATGGTTCTCATACATAAAAAAGGGGTAATCATTGATCAAGTTATTATAGAGGTAGTCAAAATTGATAACATATGGTAGTATAATAATGTATTTTTTTTATTTATTTTAATGGTATTCCACTAGAATGTAAGGGTAATTTTTCAATAGAAATCATACCTGGATCCATTTTCAAATTAAATATTATGTATACAATGGTTATATTGAGTTAGTGGAATTCAATAACTAACATCAATAGTATTTATAAAAGTTTTTTATATAACCAAGGATTCACAATGGGGTATACTAGTACTTATTGTAAAAAAGGATAATTTGAGTGTATTTCCATTGATTGCATTTGGCATAAATAACATGATAAAAAATAAGTATTTTCAACCCTAGATTGATAATATTTTTGATTAACTCAATGGAGAATTATAATTCATGAATATTTAACATCGATCTAGATTCCATAAGTTTTTGGTAAAAGGAGGTGATATTTCTAGTACTACATTACCTAAAAGGTATGGACACTATGAATTTATAGTGATTCTATTTGTACTTATCAATGATATTTCTATTAGTATGGATTAAATGAGAAAAGTATTTGGGACAAACCTCATCAATTTTCGGTTTCCTTTATCCATGATATTCTTACATATTCAAAGAGAAAGTTAGAGAACAAATATTATTTGTCGATTATGATAAATAGCTTTCTAAAACGGAAATTTTATGATAAATTTAGAATTTATTATTTCTTTATATAGAATGTAACATTCCTGGGTCATGTAATGAAAATTTAGGTCATAACAATAGATCCATAAAACATGGATGTTAGTGAGAAAATCCTAGATAAACAACTATAAGTGAGATCCATAGTTTTCCATGGTTTGAAGGATATTACTTATGAATTGTATAATATATATCACAAATATAATTTTCACTAACCGTGTCAACATAGAAGGGTGAACTTACTTTTGTTAGTAGAATGTGAATTAGGTTTCAAATAACTAAAAATGTGTTTGGGCACCCCTCTTTTAGTTTTATTACCTTAGAGTGGGGATGGTTTTTTAAAATATATTGATTCATAAAAAAGGGGTTTGGGTTGTGTACTAATTTAGAATAATAACATAATTTATTATGACTCATGTAAATTAAATACTAATGATAATAATTATCTGGTGCGTGATTTACATTTTGCAGTAATGACCTATGAATTTAATATTTTCTATAATAATCGATATGGATAAATTATTAATATATATATATCACAAGATCATTAAATATATATTCACACATTGTGAGTTGAATTTCTTTCAAATAATGTTCTTATAATTGAAAAAATACATTTTTTCCTATATAATACCACTTAGTAATGGAAGATAAATTTTTTTTCTCTTAGTTAGAAAGACCATGTCACTATATCGGTGAAGAGGATTGAAAAACAAACAATACACATGGATTTAAAGGGGATGAATCATGATATAATAATAGGGGGAGAAAAATCCAATCTTCACAAAATAATTTCTAAACCATTCCGCCTTATAAAGATCAAATAATCCAAATAATATGATGTAGAGTAAAAAAATTAAAACTATTTTATATTTTGACATGAATTATGATGGGGTTATAATGTTTGGATCCTGGATACGTGTCCCATAAAAACTGAATGTAATAAATGGAATTTTAGATGATCTACATTTCTCATCCTTCTATATTAATATATGATGTATGAAGATGTATAGATGTATAAAATGAAGCTTATAAGGGGATTATATGAAGAGACATATTGTAGAGTATATATCTCAATGCTTGGTTTGCTTGCATGTTAATTATGAATGACAAAATTATATGGGTTTGTTACAACCATTTCCTATAATATTATTAAAATGGGAAAATATCATAATTCTTCTTTTATGACTCCACAAGAAATTTAACAGATATATTTTATTTAGGTTGTAGTCGATCACCTAACCAAGTAATCACATTTAATTTTATTAAAATAATATTTCTCTCTTGAACAACATTTCAATATATACATTAGGGGAGTGGTAATCACATGGAGTACCACTACTTATTGTATCTGATTTGAAACTATGGTTTACCACAAGCTTCTAGAGAATTATTACTAAATCTTTAGATATTGAATTAGTTTTCATCCCTTTTTTTCATCTTTAAGTAGTCATTTAGTTTGAGATGACCATTATAACTCTAGACTATATGTTGAGATCATTTTCAATGGATTTCCATTAATGTTAGGATCAACACCTCCCCTTAAAAGAGTTATCATATAAGAATAATATCTACTATATCATTATAATGAAAACATATAAGTCACATTATCAAAATACATATATTACAATAACATGTTGGGATAATGTTTGGCTGTGGAATTTTATCTATTTTAACCATGTATAAGAAATAGTGGAGAATTTTCAAACCATTTAGCATCATATGAAAGTGCCACAATGTTGATAAACTATTTTTCTGGATAATTTTAAATGAGGTATATAGATTGAAGTTGGTGAAAAGTTGTTCCTTGAAACATATCTATAGAATCATGACATGATATTTGTGAAGAAATTTGTGTTTTTTCTTAGATACATTAGTCCCTTTGAGGTCATTTATCAGACTGGGGTCATAGAATATCCCCTATTAATCCCATCACATCTCCCTCAAGTGAAAGATGTGGTCAAAATATAACTTTTTCTAATGTACATAGTATATCCTTCACATGTACACAGCTTGAAAGTTATAAAATTTAAAAATAAAAGTTTATAAATAGAACTACCTGTAGTGATCTGGAATTTAAAAGACAATGTTATGAAGAAAAAATATCAACCCAAATATCCAATTTTCTTTATAGTAATAAAAATTTTGAGCATTAAATATTTGATCCAATGGAATATATTAGAAAAAAGTAAACTTGTTTTACTAAATGTAATAATATTTTGAGGAAATATTTTTTAAGGGTCTCGAATGTAACTATCACGACCAGCCTCCCCGGGTCGTGACCCTTTTCATATGACTCCATGGGTCTCCTGTAATAAGTTGGTTGCCATCCAATCACACCACATGCTATTACTCACTAGGGTCACTTATCATACTAATTATTATCCCCAAAGGCCAACACATGTTATTCCAGTGTGTTTTTTCCTCACACACACACACCCTGGGAAACTTCCAAGAAGGTCACCCATCGAGATTACAACTCTAGTCCAAGCATTCATAACACAGGAGTTCTAATTAGATAGGCTCCTGAAAATAAAGGTGCACCATGTTTACATGTTTAGTAACATTTATCCTTTTATGTCTCACTTTTCTAGGGGTGTTACATTATCCACCCCTTTAAAGCACAACGCCCTCATTGTGGACCCCAAGCCCCAACCCTAGGCAGTGCCTGAGAACTTCTGGCTGGTTATTGGCTCTGATACCATTTGTCATGACCCGCCTCCCCGAGCCCTGAACCTTATCATCTGACCCCATGAGTCTCTTGAAATACCCTGGTTGCCTAACTTGAACACCATAGGCTATTACTCATTAGGGTCACATATCATATTAAAAACTTTCCCCACATACCAACACTTGTCCTTTTTAGTGTGCTTTGTCCCCACTCAAACACACCCTGGGAAACATTCTAAATGGTCACCCATCCTGATCACTACTCTAGGCCAAGCACACTTAATAGTGGAGTTCTAATCAGGTAGGCTCCCGAAAAGGAAGGTGCAACTTGCTGACATGGGTAGTAACACATAGCCATTTAAGTCTCACTTTTCAAGGTGTGTTACAGTAACGAACCAATTTTAATTAAATATTTTTACTTAAAAAATATAGAGTTTAATAGAAAGTTTTATATCAAAAATAGAACAAAACTTATCAATTATACAAAAATATTACATCAATAATAAATATTATTGTAGATAAGAATACATTAATTAATTATAATTTCATACAAAATGGGATTAATCACATTTTAAGATTTAATCGTTCGTTGTTCATTATAATTAATTTTTATCTCTGTTTATTTATTTTTAAATAATTAATGAAATTATAGTATTTTTATTATTAAAAATAAAATTATTTTTAAATTATTAATAATGAATTTATATTTGGATGAATTTTTTATTCTTTTATAAAATAAATAATTTTATGGTGTGCTGTCATAAATAAAATATTTTAGAAAATTAAATTTTATTACATTATAATAAATATTTTAATGTTTATAAAATCCCATAATTATTAAAACAATTATAAAATAAATATATATATAAATTTTTAAAAAAATAGATATAATTTTGAAATACTTGAATTAATATTTTAAGAACATAACTAATATTTTCAAATAAAAACACTTTTTTGTATTTTCTTTTAATTAGATAAAATTTTGGTAAAAGATTTTTTTGATTTATTCGAAATAAATATATTTCTTTCTTTCTTAATGAAATAATTTATATCATGAAAATAAAATACATGGGTGATTTAATAGTACAATTATGAATTAATCTTAAAAATTCATGTTTTCTAAAAACTAGTTTTCAAGAATTACAAGTTCTGATGTTAAAATTGAATTCCATTATGAATATAAATTTAATTTTATAAAATTAATCACATATTTTGGAAAATTAATAACAAATATTTTATTATTTAAATTATATTTTTATTCATAAAAACAATATTACAAAGTTAAAAAGTAGTTACCATTAAATGTAAAAAATATATAAAAGTAATAGTTTATTGATTAAATGATTATAAAAAATTTAAAAGATATTTAGAATTGAATATTTGGGATATTTTAGATGTTATATCATCCCCCAATCAATAATTTATTTATTTAGGATAAACTCTACATGTTTATCACGTGATCCACTTATATTAATTGTGCATAAGTATAAAATATCCATTCTCAACAATTAAAAATGTGGGTTCTCCTCACCCCTCTAAGGACCACTAAAAGAATTTACTTTACACCTAAAATATATCAATTTTATTTAATTTGTAATACATAAATTTTATATGATCCTATGGAATTAATTTATTGTCTTAATACCTATATTTTCACAAATCTTTCATGGAAAATTCAATGGTTTAAAAATGTGTATTTTTTCCCATTATTTCTTTTCATTTCTATGTTACATTTTCAATTATAATTCTAAAATTATTATATAATAACATATGTATTGTTCTTATAATTAATTTTATTATGCTAAAGTAATAACTAATTACCACCGTTCATTTTTTCCTATTAATTAAAATAAAATATTAATTTGTTTGTTCTGTGGACTACAATCACAACGAAGCGACAAATTTTTTTTTTCACCACAACCCAAGATTTCTAATTTGAAGGGTAAAATTGAAGAATAAATATTAAATTTAAAATATTGTTATGGTAATCAAAATAAAACATAAAATGCACCTTTTCCCTCCCATTCTTTAATAAATGAAAATGTTAATTGTCTGTTGTGTGGACTACTATCTTCATGAAGTAACATATCTTATTTTTCATCTTATTTCATTACTATTTATTAAAATATTTTTATAATTTATTCGTAACCTTATAAGTACCAAAGTAACAACATTATTATTCTTTAAAAATGATATTACACCAAAAATATACCACTTTAGTAATCATAATCATCCATTAAATATTATATGTACATGTTTTGGCCAATTAAACCACCAACATGAGTAATTCTATCAAATAAAACCATGGATGACTATGAGAAGATAATTACATATAATATGTTATATAGAAATAAAATAATTTTTTTGTTTTTTTAGTTTTAAACATTATATTAAATTCATTAATGAAGATACCTGTGTTTTTTAAATAAAATCATTGAATCAAGTTTGTCGCCAATTTCATCTGCATGTACAATAACCAAAAATATCATTGAATGATGTTTTATATTTATAATACACAATTAATAATAAATTATATTAAATTTTATAACATATTAATTATGAAATTTTGGGTAAATAATTAATAACAACACCACTATTATGAAACTAGATCAAAATGATCCAGATTACTCACACTTAATATTGAAATTAAATAATACTAACTAATATACTTATAGAGAGTTGTTGAAAATGAACTTTATAAAACATTAAAAATATTAATAAATTTATAAAATACTTTACTAATATGGTTATTTTGATATAAAGTTGGTTATAAAATACGTTACTAATTAGTTTATAAAATACTTTATAAAATACGTTACTAATATGGTTATTTTGTTATAAAGTTGGTTAGGGGAATACGTTACTAATATGGTTATTTTGTTAACAATTATATGCACTGAATGATTTTTATCCTACTAAATTTAATTAATTAATATTATTAAATAGTCTTCATGAAATTTCTATATTATACATACATAAAAATTACATTAATAAAATATATTTGAATGTCATAAGATTAGAACAGATCCAATTTTATAGAAAACAAATATATATTTTTCTAAAAGTAATCTTATTGCCTTTTGATGTTACACTTATTTTAAAAAAAATATAAATTTATAAATTTTTAATGAAAATATAAAATTTATTTTTGAATTAATAATTTCAAAATAATTTTATGGTTATATTTTTTCTAAGAATATTCATTTTTTATGTATATTGAGAAATACTAAATTTTAATTGAAAACTAACTTTTCATCATAATAATTTATAATTTTAAATTATATTTCTAATTGGTTTTAAATTCAAAATAGATAAATTTTATATCCATTAATCTAATTTAATTCGTTTTAATTATTTTTATATTGAATATAGATATAGAAACATAGTAAACATTTGATCATTTTATCTTTAAGAAAACATGGTTTCTCATCCCATCTACGGGATTAATTTTAAACTAATTTTATCCACTTTTGTGAATTTAATTTGGAAAAATATATTGAATACACTTAATAATAATAATTTATAATTCATAATAATTTAAAAATAAATTTTCACCATAATATTTTGTGAAAAAAATTATAATTAATTATAACAATTAAAATAAAAGGAGTCTACCAATGGACTATAATTTAAACATAAGGGCCCAAAAGATCAATAAATTTATTCAAAACTATTGGATATATATATTTATCCATAAAATTATATTCTATAAATAAATTATTATTTTAACCCCCTTATATGTAAAAACTGTTGGTATAATTCACTCTTTCAAAAAAATTCTACAGTGTCACTCACCCAACTTATAAAACGCTACTTATATCTCCCTATCTTCACAACTATAAATAAATTTTCCATGGAAAAACAAGTAAAAATATATCCCCAAAATACCTCAACACATAAAATATTCCTTAATTTGTTAACAAATCCATCCAAGGATGTATTTTGGTTCAAATAAAAAGGATATTCTCGAAGATTAGGTAACATTCAACAATGAGCATTTTTGTTTTATTTCATCCTCAAAAACAGTTAGTCCTTTTTATATCATAACTATATAATAAAAATAATACTATATATTATTATATATTAATGTGTTCTTTATGACCTATAACCACACATACTTACCCCAAATGGGTTGCGAAATCATCATTCTTATGTATGGAGGACTACTGCTTCACGAACATATATCATTTTTTTTTCTATTATCACAAAAAATATGTCGGTAATAATGATGTAAATAATATTTGTATATTATTATTTATATTTATCATTTATTTATTCTCATTTAATTATTATATATCATATATAATGATTTGTTCCATTTTGTGGGAATATGATAACGTCATTCATGTGTACGGCAGGAAACCGCATCATAAAAAGGTGTGATTCATTCACACTTTACATGGGATATATTAATGATGAGTTCAATAAAAATATGTGATATATATGAAATAATAATGATACTTTAATGATAATATATGTATTTTATTTACTTTTATTTCTTTCAATACGATAAGAAAATGGAAATGATATTAATGTGTACGTATGACCTGCCGTCTCCATGAATGGTGTATTTCATTTCCTATCACCAATTTTAATATATTATTATATATTAAAAAATAATGAACATTTATGATATTTAAATAATGGTTTAAATTATTTATATTAATAAATCATGAATAAATTAATATTTATGAAATTTAACAAGTCGAAACATACTCGAAAAACAATTCAACAAACTCAAAAAACAATGAAAATAATGTAATATTATTAATGGACTGGTAATAATAAGTTATAAATTAATAATATATGATATAATAAATATTAATAATGATATATTAAATTTTAATAACATTCTTAAAACCATAATATAAAAAACATTATATTTCATTCAACCAAAAGGAAACATGAGGTAAGTGCCTTCATCAAAATTTGATTTAATTTTGGAAAATTGTAAGGTTATACACATAATTACATTTATATAGAGTATATAATACCCATTTACAATTAATATCATTAATAATTAATTCATCATTGTATTTTATGTTTCAATTGCGATTATTTATTCTATGGTGACTTCAATTAAGAGTAAACAACAGGTATAATTTTATAAGTCAATTTCCATTAATTTGGATATATTAATTCCTCATTATCATTAAAATTATATGATTATGTGTATAATTAATTTTAAATATAAATTTATTTATTTAAACTTTTTTATGTGTATTTATATTCGATAAACATAATGAATGCGTTGATTAATTCTCAAATCAATATTACGATCATTTTAATGGTTAAGTGAACGATCTCATTATTATCGAGATAGTTTATTCATGAATTTGAATTGAGGGATATTATATGATATGTTTTTAAAAATAACTTCAAATTTTTTTCTACTATGGTTATTAATTTTATTATTAATGTTATATCATCATTTTTACACTCTTGGGTTGTTAAAATTATTGATAATATTTTTTTTTAAAATCTGATGTCATTTATCACCTCGATCAGAAATCTATTTTCTCACAAAACCATGTTTTCAAAAAAAATTAATAAAAATATTTATACTTTTCATAAATATTTATGAAATGAAATTTTTAAAGATATTTCATTTTTTTAAAAAAATATTTAAAGGAATATTCTTGTCACATTCTGATCAAGGCACTTTTCAACCTATTTTATGATGAAAACAAAATGATAATTTTTCATTTTATAAAATGTATGGAATTACATACCATTATTTATTTGAAGTATCATTTGAATGATTACAAAAATAAATTTAAAGAAAATATTTTTAAAATATATCTTAAAAAATTTATTTTTAAAATGTTTTTAAAAATAAAATATAAATTTTTCTCAAGAATGTTTTTAAAGATATTTTTATGATATTTTTATTCATCAATGATAAACCATTAACTCTTACTCCAAATGATATATGTTTTATTGATACCATATTTATCATCCCTTTAAATGTTTTATAATCATTTTAACTAAGGATATTATTTTTATTCTCTATCTTGAATCAATTTGTGGTCATCAACTTCCCCTTTAATTACACACTTTATTATTATTGTTGAACATTAAATTTACCCCAAATATCTATATAATTTATCATGGATATGATTATTTAATAAAAAATATATTATATTTACCTAGGTTCATTACATTATAAGATATTTTATTATCTAAGAAATATTGATAAATATGTATCCTTTACTTAATAAGGATATTTGATAAGGCACGTCTATTATGAATTAAATTGATTATTCATTATATGAGGAATTCTTTATACTAGTATGATATGGATTGGGGACCAGTTAATAAAAGCCGTTAAAATCACTGTTACTCTCATGGGACGAACAAATTGGATTGCATCAGCTAAATGGGTTTTCATCCAGTATGTTTTAAAATTTTACTTTGAATTTTCTTAATAGTAAAGGTTCCATGGGTCTGGGAAAAATGGCATCTGATAATTAAGAATTACCTTCAATCGTATTCAGTAATCCTTATACCTGATATTTTCACTCTGAAAAAAGTATATAGATTCATTTAATTGTTGGTTTATTTATTAAATAGAATGTGATTTTAGTTATTTAGCTTGACATATTGATTATTTTATATCCAATTATTTAAATGGATTGTGTGTTTATATATATACCTTTACATATTGATCAATTCATATCTTGTTATTTAAATGGCATGTTTTTTGATGTTATTTATAATTCCATATTGACAATTCATTGTTGATTCATTATAGTTTCCCTTATACTTAAACTTTAATTAATATTTGTTCTCACCGTTATATTATTTCCTAAACCTAGGAATCCTTTATTTTTACTATGATTGATATGTGGGAATGTGTTGTACAGAATAAAGTTATTCAAAAAAACGTACTAATTTTTTTGTTCCAAATATAATGTATGACTCATGTATATATGTAGTTTTCCAAATTTACTAAATCCATCAGAATTTCTGGATGTGTTTCCTTGAATATCATGATAATGTAATGGTATCAGACACCTTCTCTAGGCTACTGGGGTGTGGGGTGCTATAGTTGGCATTAAAGGATGTTTTATATACAACTTGGAAACTAGATTTTATAAAAATTAGATTTGGAAACATAATCCTATGATAAAATTTGAGGATAATTATAAAAGAACATCCTAGAGGTTTTTTAAGATATTTTTAAAGTGTTTTTTACAAGAAATTCATCCTTTCGGGATACTACAGGTGGATGAAGTGTTGGAATCGATGTACATATGGATAATAACTCCATAATGGGTGTATCGGTCTGGACTCGAGTTTAACATAGTACAAAAAATGGTCCATAAT
This sequence comes from Viscum album, assembly GCA_963277665.1. NCBI lineage: Eukaryota > Viridiplantae > Streptophyta > Magnoliopsida > Santalales > Viscaceae > Viscum > Viscum album. The sequence continues at coordinate 361,965,427 of OY728148.1, read as the reverse complement.
GCACCCTTGGTTTGATACTCCTCGAGGAAATTCTTAAAATAATTCAAATATTCTTTACAACCCATTATAATAGATTTAAATAAATAATTAAAATTAATTTCATAGGTTAATACTAAGGTTTACTAGAATTAAAATAATGTTTCATGATCTATAAATCCTATAAATGACTAAATTGTTTTCCCACTATTATTATTGTTAATCGCATCATGATTTTGGTTTTAGTCGGTGGTGAGAACCAAAAGACACCATGATACCATTGAATATGAAGAACAAAGTGGTGGATATAGACAACCAAATTATATAAATATTAGAGAAAATTATATTTTTATTTTTTGTAATTATTTATTCAATATTATGATTAACGACATATATATTAACAAACACCTAGACTCACCAAATAAGAGAAGGATGAATTTTTGAAATAACTCGAGTAATGGAGACTATGGAGGAATGAAGAATTGATTTCTGCCATGCCATAAATATGGAATGAGATACCCAATAAAGTCCCATTAAGGATTAGGGAAATGATGTATGGGTTGAAAATAAGGTAATAAACAAAATAATTCTTATGGAAAAATGAATTGTATGATAGAAAAAAATCCCACACTAAGGATCCATTAATAGTTTGTTGTCTTAAATGTGGAGTACTTGGGAATTAACCGAGTCAATACCCTATTCTAATGGATTAAATATGGAATAAAGAAGCACTTATGTGAAAAGAAAATGTAATAATTATTTTTTATTCAGGTTGTATTAAAAACCAATTCATAATGGTTATTTAAGGATTAAATTTCAACGATGTTCGTCATATTTCATTTTAGAATTACACAGATATAGTTTTAGAATAAAGGATAACATATATGGCGGGTGAAAGCCTATCATGACTGTAAATTCCATAGGCCTTGATCCTATGACCAAAAAATGATAAGGCTTTTCTTCCTACCAGAGGCCTACACCATATCAATGTTAATATTTCATTATTTTTCTTTAAACAAATTCTTAAAAAATATTAATGATGAAATAATGTTATTACTTTTTAGGTTTATAGATAAATTTTCTAAATATATTTGTTTTTGAAAATAGTTAGAGAAAAAATTAAAAAACATGTTTTATGTATATGACGATCTGTTTAAGGTAAAGTTTAGTGCTTCAGGAATACAAAATTCATTGTGGGGTATTAATTTTTGGGAGTAAAGTTATAAATATGAAAATGATCGAACAATTAACCAATGAAGAAATTGTGTTTATGAACTATTAATATATCATGTAAGTATATTTCATTATATTCATAGAGAGTAAAATGATTACTAAATTTCATGGAAAGGACCTCAAAACAAAACAAAATCTTATTACATTCATATCTGATGAATCAAATGGTGCCTTATATCTTCATTGATTTATAGTTTTGAGGCCCTTTAATTTCCATTAATCACTAACATTTATGTGACCATTTACCTTTATCCAATTCTATAAATATTTACACTTTTCCTCTATGTCCAAATATTAACTTTCCACTAATATACTCCAGAATACAACCAAGTAATATGTTTTTCCACAAGACCGTTGTACATGCTTTTCTCTCTTAGTAAAAAGGTGTTTCACTAACCATTCTACAATTTTGGTATTTCCTAGAAAATAAAATCCAAATTTTATACCCTTGATTACTGTTATAAAGTTTAAATTATGAGTATGTGATTTAATTATGGTGTGGATAATAAAACTCTTTAAAATAATTAAATATGAACATCATATTCAATAATTTGTATGAAATTCTTATAAGGAATCATCCTTAAACATTATATAATCATTTTTTATTAAATAATATAATTTCATTCACATTAAGGATCTTTTTAAGGTTATTGTTTCATACTATTAGGCCATTAATCTTACATGAAAAACCCTAAAATAGAAAGTGGACACTTTTGATCAGTATCAATTTTTCCCATAATATTAAAATTTTATGTAAAGAAAGAATAATTTTGAGGTCAGATCTCCATGACGACCAACATGTATTATTCCTTTACATTATGCATCCTTAAAGCCTATGAAAATATTTTGAAAAAATTAGGAGGAGAAAAAATGTCAATAGGTTAAAAAATATAAAGGAAACTGTTAGTTTTCTAAAAACCTAAAAACCCTTTTAAATATTACCTTTAACTTAAAAATATGAAATAAAACAGTTTCACATAAAAAAATTACATGATTTTTTTGAATAATGCCATTAAAACACATAGAAATCTATTAAAACATATTTAGGTTACTTAGAGCATAATATAGATAAATCCTTTTCGAACCCCTTTTAATTGGACTAACTATGATGATGACTTACAACATTATTTTAATCCATTTCATTAGAGATCTACAATGGGGATCACTCTTTTTAATATCTATATAAGTCTCCCCTATGAGTTATAAAAGGCCCCAATCCTTCGTATAAGGTATATCGGTCTCACTTTTATATCATAAGCTATAATGGGGATCAACCCTTCGTATAAGGAATATTGGGATACCCCATGAGCTATAGTGAAGAACAACACTTTATAAAAGTTGTTTTGGTCTCACCACTCTCATATAATGCTCATATAATATAGTAATAATAAAACACTTTCACCATAATACACTTTATAAATTCTTTTGAAAACCATATGAAAACACATTCAGATAAAAAACTATTTTTTTAGAACCCATTTTCAATACCGAAACATATTTTTGTTTGAAACCCCTATTTTAAATACAAAAATACTAAAAAATATATATTGTTTTTTCATTTGAGGAATCCTTAAATCTTTGAAAGAAATCAAAAAAATAAAAAAATCCCATGGAATTGGATGATTCATTATCGTCTTGTATGATAAGAATAGAACATTAATTTTTTATTATATGTCAAAACAATCCATATAAAACACATAAAAAGATTCCTTTTATAAAATAATTTATGAAATTTAAAATAAAAGTAAAATTTAATTTTTATTCCTTTTATGTAAATGAAAATATAAAATAATATCAATAATACATAGGAATAGATTTTGAAATTAAATCATAAAACATTTAAAAAGATGTTTTTAAATCAATGTTTTTGATACGAATTTAAAATATTTGAATCAAAAAAATATTAAAGAATAACATTAAAAAATTAAATATCATGATACTATATAAAATTAATGATAGATATGTCAATAGGTATTTATATAAACCTTATAAAATAATAAAGGTGTCTAACATCAGTATATGCCTCAATGAAAGAATATTGGGACTTAGTCACTTACCTTAATTCGGACTTGTCATTTGTTTCTTTATATTCTTGAATAATAAACATATGTTGATTATTTATTTATTTTGGGAAATTTTTAAAGTTTATCATTAATTTTAATTCACTTATTAAAATAAATTATACATTTTTATAATCAATTAATTTTATATCGGGTGTTTTGACCACGTTCTGTTTCTATGTCAAAAACAACTTTGGTAGCCCAACTATGGTAAAATAGGTCCTTATTAAAATATCTAGATAATAAAAGTTGATATAATTATCATATTTATACATAAAATATACATTTAAAACAAATCATTAATTATGGTTATGAGAAATTAACCAACATTACAATCATGGAGACAGTAGGTCATTTGTACACATGAGGAACATTCCAATTTTTCATTGATCATTATGGAAGTATGTTAAGTATAATATATCTTTATATAAAAAAAATTCAATTAAAAATAACCAATTTTATAATCAGATATACTTATATATATAAATATTTTTGATGTTAATGAAATCACGTCGCTTTAAGGAGGCAGTAGTCTACACCTCCAAAAACGACAGTATCACTTTTCTAGTGAATGAAAAAGTGTTAAATAAAATGATATATTATATTTACAAAAAATTTAATTATGTCATTAATATCATATATATTTCATTTAAGTAACAAATTATTAATTAAAACCATCCATAATACATTCCTTGTAATGTGTAAATGTATCACATCCCTTTAAGTAGGTGGTAGTCCATATATCCAAAAACCATGTAATCGTTTTCCCACAAAATGGAATGTATACAGGTATATGTTATATAACAATTATATAAGTATTAATAGATAATATATATTATATATATAATATAAAAAAATAATTGTATCATTATTCCTATCCTCAAGAAAAGGTAATGGAAGAACGAAAGACGTCAGTTTTGTGAGGAGGTAGTATGTTGTACACACGAAAAATTACTATATAACCCATTTTATGGAAGTGTGTATAGAAGTTGGTAACAAAATTATCATAAAAACATCTCAGTATATATATTATACTGAATTTTTCATATAACCACTAATTAATATTAATTTAATTTTTCTAGAAATAAATAAAACGAAAGTGCTCATTGATGAATGTTACCTCTTTTTCGAGTAAATCATTTTGGTTTGCACCAAATGCTTTATTTGGTTTGCATTATTCCCAAATTGAGGATTATAAGATGATATGAAATACATTTAGAGTTTATATTGGTGAGTTTTGGATGATATAAATGTCTTGAGGGGTGTTAATTTGTGAGTAATGGAGGAGGCCTTTTATACGAGGCGAAAAGGAGATCTTGGGTATTCTTGAAAGGATTTGAGTACTCCTCATGTTTTACTAGTCCCACAAGGGTATAAAAAACCATTATATATATTTATAGATTTAATGTAAATAATAGTTCAATAAATTATTTTTTAGACAAGTTTAGGTTCATATTTTACCTTATATTATAACTTTAAACATTAATTAAAATTATTTTTATAGTAATCAGAATAATTAATATTAATTACAACCACTGATATTTTTGGTAAAAAACTAATTTTTACTTATGATAAATTAAAAATTATGATTATTAAAAATATATAATCTTTTTAAACATATTACAATCATATAATTGGTATAAATTAACTTAAATTTAATCCCCATGTTAGGATGTCATAGCGGGTTTTTAAAGTGAATGACTTCAAAAGTTTACTAAGATTACATGTCGAAATTCAATAGTAAAATGATCCAATAAACTAAATAGGATTAATAAATGTAAAATTTAACTAAATATTTACATTAAAAATAAAATCAACATGTAATTTAACTATATAAATAAATTAGATTAAAATGCTGTTTTTAATTAAAATTCACTATTATTTACTACTTCTCAAATTATGAAACTTATCATAAAAATACCTAAAATGACCGACATTAAATTTTGATAATACCCTTTCAAAATTTATTATTATTGTTTGAATAAAAATTAAAAATACTCCAAAATTTATTTTTAAAACATGTATTCCACTAATTGGTGGTAAAAATACCTTTTAAAAAATAGACAATTTTCTTACTTAATATTGGATTTTTTATTCTAAGACTATAAAACATATTTGATAAATTAAAAAAATTTATATTAAATATATAAAATATAAATATAATCAATATATTCCACAAATTTTAATTAAATTAATTTTATTGAGATAAAATTCAATTTTTCTCTTAAAAATAGTTTTATATGAAAATAAATCCTTTATATTCAATTGGTCTTTATTTTAATTTCTATGTAATTTATAACAAATGAATTGATTTTATAAAAAAATTTAAACTATAATTTCAAAATTTTGTTAATTTTATTCATTCCCTACATTCCAATGTCTAAGTGATAACAATCAGAATAATATTAATATTATATTGAATTATTGTAAGACTCGGTCGGTGTTTAAGATAAGTCAACAAAGGAACATAAAGTTTCTTATAATAGAATAAAAAGTGGTGATACATGTGATGTAAGAGAGATTATTTATTTTTTATATCATACATATTATATAATTTAAATTAATTTAAAAGAATACATTTCATAAAAATATCAGGATGTTACGTCATATCCCCCTTAAAAATATTTTCGCCAAAAAATTCATCTTCTTTATCAAATGATTAACATTTCTTGAGTTCCTTTATTGAAACTGAAATCATGAACAGGGTTATTAAAACATCATCCAAAAATTGGATATAGTGAAACAAAATGGTCATTGGCTGTAACACACAACTAGGATTCAATATAGAGATAATATTAATATAAAATAAAAAATATATTTAGAATGGAAAACTAACTCTCGTGGACTAATAGAGTGTGATAAAAAACATGGTCAAGAGGATTTGAATGAAGAAAAAACCACAATCCAAATAGGTTTAGATAATTTCCTTGATATCATAAGAATATATGGTAATAAGATAACATTTTATTTCAATATCCTTTTCTTAGAGTTGAATTATTCTTTCACCATATATACTAAGAGAATATGGAAATATACATAATTGATGAGTATATATTCATTATTTAAGTAAATTCCATCAAAAAATCATCTCTTTATCCAAAAAAATGAGTATCCAGGATGATATTTCATGCCTAAATAAATAGAATCAATTTCTATAAGATCATATATTCATCTAACGTATATAAATATATTCCTCCCATCATTACATATTAAAAAAAAGAAATATTTTTTGTGTGAAGTAAGATAATTTACAAAAATTATAAAACATTCATGTCATGAGATAATGATTTAATCAATAATTTTCATTATTAGTACCCAAAGTTATAAATAAATCATTTCATAAACTGATAACCCTAATAGTCACTGATAAGATTAAACATATTTTTACGCAAGTGGTCGTATTCTTCCAAAAATATCTTTTAAACATATACCTCATACATCTATATAAACTCAAAAATGTATCTGAAGGTAATTTAATTTATTTAAGACACTGAAAGAGGGGTTACTATAACATTGGTATTGTGATCATCTTTAGAATAATATTAATCTCCCTAGACATTTCACCACTTTACTAGATTTTCCAACATCAACTGTAAAAGTAGAAAATGATTTCACCATCTCATTTTGCTTCTTATCATGATTATTTACACGTTCTGAAAGTTTTTCAGACACATGTTATCATAATGTCCCAACTCATTGAGACTAAATCATATTAATATTGACTAGAAATCTATTATATCAATGTTGTATTGTTTAATACTCCTTTTTTATAGTCACAATCATTGTGACCAAACTTACCACACTAGTTAAACTTTTTGATTCTAACAAGCATTCCCCTAAATGTATTTCACCACACTTAGAATAATATTTAGTCTTACCACAATAATTAAAAGTCAGTTTCTTCTCCATTTCCAGCCACCATGACAGTTTCTTACTCTTATAATTTCATGGAACATAAGTGTCGTAAAAACTCTACCTCAACTTTCTCAGAACAATGAAAAACTTTCACATAAATTTTAAAATATAGAGAGACCAAAGATATTTATAGACTTGTTTTAATCCTGATTAAAATATATTAACTTTACCGTCAATGTCTTGAATAAAATTTAGAACATACCTATTCAATATTATGTAGTTATCTTCATACATTGACATTGAATCATTGTCATTTTTCTTTAATTCCAAAAATTGTTACTTTATACTAATCTGAACAATCATTGGTAAATATTTATCACTGAATATTTCCTTGAAAGTTTAACATTCAATGGAATAAGGATGATCATTCCCTATATAATTCTTAAAAAATTCTCTCATCGATCATCATCACCTACAAAAAAACAAAGGGAAAAAATTTACTTTTGATATTTTGAACATCCAATAATGTCAAATATATTATTCATGGAATCGATCAATCATCTAGATACGTATAAGTTAGATGATTCATTAAATGATGGGGGATGTGGCCTCATGAAATTATCTACTATATATATTTTCCTTCATTGTAGATCAGTTTCTTCTCTATCATGGATACCACCATCATCAATAGCATGTGTCAACTTGTCCATTATTTTTGAAAACTTTTCTATTCTAATTCCAACCATCAAGAGATGCTGATTTGGAAGGATAGTTTCCTCTTGGTTCAAACCCATTAAATTATTAAGGATTACTCTTTGAAAAATCATTCTGAATAATCATACTTTATATGAAGAAACATTGAAATATTAAAACTCTATATCATTTCAACTTAACTATAAAGTAAAATCTTCTAAATACATGATATTAACACAATCCTAAACATAAAAGTTATCTAAACCTTCCATTTGATACCAAGTATAAGGATTGATCCTTAAAATTTTCATAATATTGAGTTTCAGTCATTAATTCCCTTTCATTACCATTTTGGATCTTTTTAGTTCTTGAGTTTAAAGGAATTCATCCATAACTCATATATAACAAAAGCAAAAAATTAAAATATATCACTTTAAATAAGTAACCATTTTTCCAATAATATAAAACATTTAAAATAAATCATGAATTATTTTCATAGAAAATATCCATGACTTCTAACAAGACTTTTTACTTTACCTTACCCTTCTTAAAACCCTGTAAAAACATTTAAAAACACGGTATGAGAAAAAAACCACAATAAAGAATATAAAAAGAAATTATAGTATTAGTTTAATAAAAAAATTAAAACTCGAAATAAATTACCATTATCTTCAAATTTATTTGAATATATTAATGAAATAATCTTCTCATAAAAAAAACATTTTCCTAAAATAAAATCATTAAAACTCAAATAAAGTAATTAAAACTAATTTAGGTGACTTAGAGAATCATATATATATATATAACCCTTTAAAAACCTTTTAATTGGACTAACCAATAGGAAAAATTCCAAAATTATCATTACCTAATGCATTGGGGATCTATAATGAGAATCAAACTTTTTATAATCTATATATGTCTCACCCATGAGATATAATGGGGATAAACGTTCATATAAACTATATTCATCTCAGACATTTCTAATTAGCTATAATGGGGCACAACCCTTCATATATGTTATATCAGGCACACTCTTGAACTATTATGGGTCTAAACACTTCGTATAAGCTATATTAGACTCACTTATTTCATATAACTCTCGTGTTCAATATCAAGAGTACAAAACTCTCATAAAAAACCCATTAAAAACTCATTTTAATCCCATATTAACACACATTTGAATAAAAATACATTTTTTATGAAATCGTATTCAATACCAAAACACCATTTTGTTTGGAATAACATTCTCAATACCAAAACACCCCCAAAACATAAAATTTTTTTCCCATTAATGAAAAAATTGAATCTTGAAAAGGAATCAAAAAATAAAATAATGGATGCAATTTTGGGAAATTATTTGTCACCATATATGATAAGAATAGAACATTTATTTTCAGTGTTTATCAAAATTTTCAATATTATACATGTAAAAGGATTTTTTTTAAATCATTTGAATTAAACTATAAATTGACAAAAAAATTACTTTATGATCCTTTTATATGAATTAAAATATATAATAATATCAAGAATATGGGGGAAATATTTTAAAATAAAAACATAATTACATTAAATATCATTAAATATCAATATAATAGAGAAACTGCATGATATACATGTTAAATGGTGTTGTATATACACCTTAGAAAATAATAATTGTTTATAACATCAATATTTTCATTAATGAAAGGATATTGAGACAAATTCCCTTACCTTGAGTATGACTTGTCACATGTGTCATTATCATCCTCAATAATAAACTTATGTTAATTATTTACTTACTTCATAACTTTTTCCAAATTTATCAATGGTTTTATTTCACTTATAAAAAACTTGAACACAATTACTTAATAAATTATGATTAACTGGGGTGTTTTTACTACATTCGGTTTATGTGTCAAAAATGGATTTTCTGGGTCAACTATGGTCAAAGGATACATTATTTAATCGTATAAAAAATAACAAAAATGAAATAATTTCCATATTTATACATAAATTTTACTTTTAAAACCAATACTTAAAGATAGTTATGAAAAATTAACCAACCCTATAATCACGGAGAGGGTACGTCATGTGTACACATGAGTATACTTCCCATTTTTAAATAATCATTATAGATGGAAGTTAATTATAATTTATATTTAAACAATGGTCATTACATCATAAATAATTTATAATTTAACTATATAAACATATATATATATAATTCTTGTGATTTAAAAGGAATCACATGGCTTCGAGGTGGTGATAGTCTACACATCCACAAACGATGTTATAAATTTATTTATGTGAAAATGTGTTTAAAAAAATGATATATTATATTAATATAAATTTATTTAATTAATTAATATAATATATAGGTCATGAAAGCCAAATATTTTTAATTAAACTCATTCTCAATACATTCCATGTAATATTTTAATGTATCACTTCACTTTGAGGAGTTGGTAGTCCACATGTCCACAAACAATGTTATCGTATTCCCACAAAATTAAATCTATGATGTATTGTATTATAGAGAAATTCATGGAGTATATATAAATCATAAATATTATATATATCATATAACAGTATTAACTAAATCATTATTCCCATACTTGAAAGGTGGTAAGGGAAGAATGAACAACATTAGTTCACGAGCCAGTAGCATGTCATACACATGAATGATAATTCTTTATCCCATTTCATTGAATTTTGTATTGGTTTATATAAAACCATTGTCATAAATATATCACATTTTATTTGGGATATATATTTGTTTATAAAATAATGTAATAATAATAATTGAATTGGTGGAGAAATAAATAAAACAAAAGTGGTTATTGAATAATGGTACCTCTTCTTCAGGAAACTCCTTTTGGTTTGCACCAAAATCCTTAAAATGTTTTATTTATATTCAAATTTCGGCATATAATATGTGATTATTTTTTTGGGAATCTTATTTTGTTAGAGGTTGTACTAGCCAATGGTCCAGACAGGTGTCAATAAGTGAGGAAGAGAGGATAATTTTTAAAAGGGGTGAAAATGGAACATTGGGTATTCTTGAAAATATTTGAGTTCTCCCCATGTTTTACTTTTCCCCCAATGGTAAAAAATGGAATCTTATAGATACATATAGATTTAATGGTATACATATCTCTAGGAAAAAATTATGGCAAGGGTTACATCATTTTAACACCTTAGATTTTATGTTTATTCATTACATAAGCTTATTTTTTACTTTAATCAATATAATCAATTTTAATTACATTCACTAAAATTTTTGGTCAACAACTAAGTTTTACATACTATAAATTATAAATTATTAAAATTCCAAAATATTTAATCCATTTTTTTAAATTCTAAACACAAAATTAAAAGAAATTAGTTTAAAATAAATCCCGCAGACTAGTTGTAAAACCATATTTTAAGGTTAATATCTTCAAAAGTTTGCTATGTTTTTATTTCTAAATTAAATATTAAAATTATCCCAATGACCTAAATTAAATTTATAGATATATAATTTTACTAATTATATATTAAAACCTTTTAAAAATAAAAATTAACAAAATAAAAAAATTAGATGAAATAGTATTTTTCAATTACAAATTAGTATTATTTACAATTCATCAAAATATGAAACCTCTCAGAAAAACACCAAAAATTCACCCAAGGTAAATTTTGATAATAATATTAGAGAATGTAGATTTATTTTTACAACAAAAATATAAATGTTCCCAATTATAGTTCTAAAATAGTTTCTTCATTAAAAGGTAGTAATACTACTATTTTAAAATATACAGTTTTAATGCATAAAATTGGATTTATTTTTATGTGAGCCACGTAAAATATATTGTATAAATTAAAAAAGAATTATACATATATATATAGATATAATATATAAATTTCATGAATAACTTTCATTAATTGTTATTAATTTAATTTTATTCAACTAAAATAGTATTCTAGTCATACAAATATTTTTTTCATAAAAACACATCCATTATATTCAATTGGTATTTATTTGAATTTATAATTAATTAGTAACTAGTGAATATAATTTTTAAACATTTATAAATTAATATTTCTTAATTTACATAATCTCATTCATTACCACTATTCAAATGGCTAGGTGATAACTATCATAATAATATTTATAATATATTATTGTCTTGTTAGACTTTGGATTATGTGTAAGAGAAGTCATCAAAGTAACCTTATGTGGTATTAAACAAAATATAACTATGGTGTTTCATGTGATGAAAGATAAACTATGTATTTCATGTATTGTTGTAAATTAAATAATTTAAAATAATTTCAGAGGATATATTTCATAATAATATCAAGGCGATACATCCTAACACCCTAAAAATGAATCTCACCCTAGAAAATAGTCTTGGTTATAAAATGATTAACATTTTTGTGTTCTATTATTGAAACCATCACCATGAAATTGGTTAATAAAAAATCATCATAAAAAGTGATATAGGGTGACATAACATTCACTAGAGGTTATGCATAACTAGATTCAACATAGGGTGAACATTGTTGTGAAATTAAAAGATGGATTTAGAGGGGAAAACTAATTCTCAAGGACTAATATACAGTGATAGAGAGCATGTTCAAGAGGAATTAAATAATGATAAAACAAGAATACCAATAGGTGTGAAGAAGGTGATTTATATTATCACCCAAAAGGGTAATTGGATAAAATTTTATTTCATAAACCTTTTCATAGATTAAAAGGATTCTATCAGTATATATAATAAGACCATAAGAAAATATACTTACTTAAAGTTTAGAGATTCGTAATTTAAACAATTTTTACCCCAAATGCATCTCTTGAACAAAAAACGAATATCCCAGAAGAATTTTAATACCTAAAAAAACAAGAATATACTTCTAATGGATCATATAATCCTCAAAATTATAACATGATATTCCTTATATCTTTAGCTATTAACCAAAACCATAATGGTTTTCACATAGTAAAATAATTAAAAAAATTATCAAATATTCATGGGATGAGATAATACACTAATCTCTAAAGTTCAATAGTAATACTAAAATTTACAACTAAATAATTGCATAGATTTATAACTCTAATCATCACCAATAATATTTAAATTATATCTAAAAAATTAGTGGTATTCTTCCTCAAATAAATGTTAAACATATATTTAAGAAATCTATATAAACATAACAAATTTCTCTAAAGGTATTTCTATTATTTAAATAATTAAAATAAGGGGTCCTTAAAACATTTATATTATTATAATCCTTCAAAAAAATATTGATCTTTCTAGAGATGTCAATGCATCGTGAGATGTCTCGACATCAATTTTAGAAGTTGAAAATTATTTTCCCATCCCTTTTCGCATCTTATCTTGATGATTTCCATCCTAAATAAGTTTCTTCATACACATGTTAGCATATTGTCCCAAAAAACTATAGTTTAAAAATCTTATTGTTGACTGACTATCTATGACCTCATTGTTGTATTTCTCAAGACCATTTTACATCTAATCATAAACCTTGTGACCAAGATCACCACATCGGTAGCACTTTTCAGATCCTGATATAAATTCCCAAAAATTTATTTTACCACACTAGGAATAAGATTTTGGCTTACCTCCATAATTATTAGTTGGTTGGTTCCCCATTTTCTGCCAATTTTACCATTTCTTACTAATGTCGTGTCATGACACATAGGTGTCACTATAGAGACCCAAGCTTGACGTACATAGACATTACATTACTTTTGAGGAATATTTAATACATAACATAAATGGACATCCAAGAACCGTAATAGCTTGGTGTCTTTGGAAATGTGGAACATAATCTTCTAATCATGGTGAAAGATCTCCAACATCTCCCATAAAGATATTACCCTGTTGTTTTCATACCTAAAAACATTCTTCATATCCTGGGGAAAATAAAACAAATAAAAAGTGAGATCAAATGCTCAATAATGATAAGCATGGAGAAAATAAAACAAACCATATACATTTGAACATAAAAACCTGAACATAAAGTTTTAACATCAAAATCTTGAGTTGGAAAATAAATATTGGTAGTACGTAAGGAATAGATCATAAATAAACATAAATCATGATAAAATATCATGGTAATAAAACATGTAATTTTGAAAAACCATTAAGCACATGATCTGATTTCAATAGTATCCAAGCCATTATTGCCAAGACCATCATAGTGGACAAAGTCCATTACTGAACTGGATTTACATATTTTTCCATCCCTGTATTACTGATCTATATTTACTTATCATTCCATCAATGTCTATATAATGAGATATAAATCTTTACCCAATGAATTAGAGGGAGATATAGGTCCCACCCATCTCATAATGAAATCGTTCTTACATGTGGCACAAAATAAACATAAATCATTCCTCATAACCAAAAGACTGAAATGGGTTTCCTAAACATCATCCCATCATATAAAATACAAATGGATATCATTTCTTAATAATACAAATCAAACCGTGTAAATAATAGAGACATAATACTTGAAACAGAAACATATTAAATAATGTCACCTAAGATGGAAAGTTGTTTTGATAAAACACTTGAAATTAATTCTTGAGGAAAATATAATTTATTCTTCAAAACCATTTTATTTTCTCAAAATGACATGTAATTTTGAAAGAAAATAATTTTGTTGAAAATAATCATGAAATCTTGAATAGTAAGTTCTATGAAAATAAGGCTTTATGAAACCTTAAAAATCCATTCATGCATATAAGTTAAAAAAACATTCTTCTCGTACTTTTACCAGAAAAGTCAAAAAGTACCTCGTATGGTAAACAAAGAAATTATTCCTTACATTCCATGTTTTAAAAGTCAAATATAGGTAAAAATACTTTAAATATACATGAAAACATTTTTATAAAACATGGACATGTATGATTAATATAACCCTAGTAAATACTTACGAATAAACAATTTTGGTTAAGAACTAGATTCGAATAATTATCCCTTATATTAGGTCTGATATGATTCATGTGTATCCAAACCATCAGTATAATGATTTAAATAATGTTATTAATCTATTAAAGAGTCATAATTATTATTATGATAACATTTGTGATCATATTTTCATCTGTTTGTTAGTAATATTTCATTGTTATTTGTTGCTTGGGTATTAACTGATTTATTTTCATAGGTATGTTTTGTCAAATAAGTTCATATTCCTCTTTTCAGGATATAGTTATATAATTTACAGAATGGTATTAGTATT
This sequence comes from Viscum album, assembly GCA_963277665.1. NCBI lineage: Eukaryota > Viridiplantae > Streptophyta > Magnoliopsida > Santalales > Viscaceae > Viscum > Viscum album. The sequence goes on along the minus strand of OY728148.1, from coordinate 361,950,374 downwards.
ATATATATTTGATTAATTCATTCAATTCAATTATATAATTATGGTTTAATGAAGACCATGTAGAATGAATCTCATCGCAACGTGGAGACGGTAAGCCGTACGTACCCACAACCGACGATATCATTCCAATAATTATTTAATGGTATTGGAGTGGATGATAGAATATCTAAGAATTATTATAATTTTATAATAACCATATATAGATATTCATTACTCCATTATACCCATCCAAGTAAGGTGGTGTTGTAAAACAGATTACACCACGGCGTAGAGACGGTATTTCGTATGTGTACACACACGGTGATTTCAATTTCTATGAGATGGAAAGAAGGTGAAATGGGGATGTTTCATATATAAAATAACATATCATTATATGAGTGATACTGATGTTTTTACTTCAAAATGAAACAAATAAATAAGAGGAGGTAGAAGAAATAAATTTGAAAGATTAGGTAAAGGATATTACCACTTCTTTGATGTCACTCTTTTAAATCTCCTCTTAGGTAACTAAAGATTGTATTTAAATAAAAATAGTACCCTTAGTGTGTTTCTAGGGAAATGGAGAAGATAAATGGACAGGTTTTGGCCGATATTAAAGGCTCAAAATTAAGTGAAGAAGAGACAGAGGAGGTGCCCTTTTATAAGAGAGGAGAGGGGCCCATTTGGAAACCTCTAAAATATTAATTTATAATAAACCAAAACCCCACATAAAAACATCCCAAATGGCTCAAATTATAATATGAGATGCGATAGGGTTGTAATATCATCATCCAAAAAAATAGACATGTTAGGAACTTATTTTAAACCTTATCAACTTTATTTATCCTTATTTAATATATTTAATTTTACTTATGGTAATAATATTCTAAATTGTAAATTGTTAAAAATAATTACTTAAGTGTTATTAATTTTTAATAATTGGATACTTTATGAAATATTAGGCCGTATAAATATCAATTTATAGTTTTTAAATATTTTTGGGATTTATAAACATTTAATAATCTGTTATTTTTATAAAATAACAATAATGTCAATTTTGACACTATTCATTTATTTGAATTTAAATAAACTCCACACAGAGGATATGTTCGAAAAAAAATATTAAATAGATTCATAACATGTCATATTTATCAATAAAATTATCTAAGCACATTAAATTGTTCATATAATATTTATTTTAATATTTTTAAAACCATTTATTTGATATTTCAATCAATAAAAAAATTTCTACATCACTATTACGTCATCATTAATGATAAATATTTCATCATTAGAAATTATAAATAAATTCACATGATTTAAGTAATTTTATTGTCTTTATGCAGACTATTTATGTATGATTTGTTATGAATTTTATCACCAAATTAAAATTATTAAACTTACGAGATATAAGAGAGTAAAATGTTGTCACTTTGTTTGGTTTTATAAATAATTACATCATTCTCATGGTAAAAAGTCCATTATATAAATATATTATGACCCTTAAGATAAAGGGATGGAATTTTATTCATCCAATAGAATTTTTTCATGTGTTAGGAAAATTATATAATATTATTTTAACACTTAATTTCCTTAGTTACCATTAACTTTGGTAAATAAAATTTATCTTAGTTACTATTTATAATGCCCAAAAATAAAAAGTATCCAATTAACATAATTTAGACCTACTGATTCCAAATAAGGAATCCATTTTTCGAAATTCAAAACCTAGAAGTTGCATTATTTAATTTAAAATTAATCATGTTGTTGCGAAAATGGGTTTTAAAATTTAAATCAATGCAAAAGATAGAAATGTTTTCACCTATGATTTCAATGTAAAATTAATTCTAATTACATACATTATATTAAATGGTAAAATATATTCTATTTGTACTTTAAAACCATTAAATATTATTATTTATCCATATAAATTATCTTGATGGAAAAAATTGTTTTTAATTAATATATAGTGTATTTTTACTCTTCATCAAAATATCCAAGTTAACAGAAAAATATTAAAAAAATATCCAAAGAAAATTTTTATAATAATATTGTAATTAATCACTTTATTTTTTCTAAATTATCTCATAAAAGTGTTAAAAAATATACTTAAATTGGGTGCGCCCTCAAAAGGTGGCAAAACTGTATTTTTGGAAAAAATATTCCCATTGTACGAAAAATTGAATTTGTTCTCATAACGTGAAATAGAAAATGAATAAGATGAATTATAATGTTATAAAATTCAAAATTTGGTTAATAATATTCATAATGGCTAGTTCATAAGAATAATATATCAGTGTATAGTGAAACTCGGTATTGATTACAACAAACACTATTGAGGAAGGTCGGTCTTGCATGCAACACAAGCCAAGAATAGTGTTTGCATATACTAAAAGCTAATACGGTGTTGCCCATTGGAAAAGCTAATATTTTTGTAGAGTACAACACAAGATATCATAGAAATTAAAATAATATTTCTCATAAAATCACTAGGTGGTACATTCTACCCAACTTAAAATGAATTTTTCCCTCAAAATTCATCGGGGTTATAAATGGTTTACTACTTGAAAGCTTCTTTCATAGAAACACACATCATAAAAAGGATTACTAAAACTTAATTTTAAAAATTAATTTTTGAAACGTAATGGTTACCCAAATTAACTCATCACTAGGTTTCCACATAGTAGAACATATGTGAAAATATGGATATGTAAGAGAAATATAACCATCAAGTTCTAATAGAGAGTGGTAAAGATCAGGGTCATGGAAAAACAAACAATCATAAAGTCATAAATTTATGATGATCTAAGGTACCATCTGATTCATCAGATATGAGGGTACTAGGACAATGTTTTTGGTTTTCCATATCATTTCCCTAAAGTTGATGAATTTTTTCAGAAGGATAAATTTTTACTTGATTTCAGTGTAATATCATTGTTGGTTATTCCACGAACCATTTCCACTTCATCTCTTATTTTAAGAAATGAAGTTGAATTTGTCTTTCATGAAATCTTAAAAGATCATGTGATAGAATGGTTGGTTATTCTATCTATGTCAAACAAAAATTTATCATGAGTTATTAAATATACATAAGTCCATCTATGGTGAGATTAACCGTATATGATTCCAATAATGGACTTATACTTCAACTATCATACCGCTTAAAAAATAAAACTAATTTCTACTAAAAAAGGACTTCTTATATGCCAGTGGTAGGTGATAAGGGCATGTCGCACTTCAGTTATGGGTTCGATTCCCACATCCTTGTCGAACGTGACGGGTTGTCGATTGTCCTACGGGTTGTCCTTCTTCTAAAACTATACAATTTTAACATTTCAGAAATAATATTAAAAAGTACTAGCCTTAAACAATACTATCTAATGTTTAAATTAGTCCATTCCAATATTTTGTCTTATCCAAAATATTTCTGTCCAATCTCATAGTATAATGAAAAGGATTACTAGAGAGTTCATATACAAAGCATGTGATTACCATCATTTATCTCCCATATATCATAAGATTTAGCTTGTTGGTCATATTCCAAACATGTGAATACCTTAATAAGGTATTCTATTTAAACATGAATTACCATAGAACCTTTGAAAAAACATGAATTCTATCAAAATTTAATTATTTCCACATACCAAAATCCCAAAATTTCTATACACTCAAACCATAATTTCACTTTGTCCTTATATCATTCATGAGCTCGTTAATACTATCAAACATGTTATTTTCTCTGTATCCCTTCATTATGCGCATATCATCTTCTTTCCAAAAATATTTCAATCACTTTTCATTGTTACTGGTGCCATAAAATTATTGAAAACAAATACATAGATATTCCAATATTCAATAATATAATAAATGATCTTCCACAACACTATTTTGGAATCCCCTTACATATACACTTAATCATTCCACCAGTTCATTTTCATATTCAAAATCACTAATATTGATCGCATGTGACTTACCTATTCCTATTACATAAGAAGTTTTTCATGTCGATCATCATTAACCCTTAGATTGGAGCATTGGTAGCATAACGCCCTATTTCTATTCACTTGTAACATTGAACTATTGGTGGTGCGTTATCTAGAGCCTTTTCTCTATTCACATCATTAGGAAAAAAATTTCCCATTACATCAGCACTCAGCTACTCGATGAACTTTTTTCCACACATACAACATTTTCTAGTCCCTTTAAGACAATCTCCAACATTCTTCTTTCCATACGTTGAGTAAAAAGGAAGATTTGTCTTATATTCATAATTGTTTAGATTTTTTTTTCTTGTACTCCATCGTTCATTTCTTGTCAAAACCATAAGATAGATATATAACACTAAGTTCGAGTTCTACTGTGATAGCATAATGCAGAATCTTCTCATATCTACTAAAGTCTCTTATAGCTAGGCAATTTGATGACTTTGTTTTTAGCCACTGAAGAACTGATCAACTTTACTTTCAGGGTGGATGATAAAGCCAGAGGCATACCCTTCCGGCTATGTAAAATTCTCCTCGTATATACCAAAAGATTCATCATCCTTTTTATTAAGCTCAAAGAACTCCTTTTACATCTTTGTTCAAAGAATATGCGGAAAGTACTTATTGAAAAATAAGTTATTTAACTCATCTCATTCCATGGATTCAATTTCATCTGGGGGCCTTATATTCTTAATTATAGTCCACCAGTGGTCTGCTTCACCTTATAAACAGTAAATAGAAAGAATGACTCTTTCATGCTCCAAACAGTGAAGTATGGAAAATATCTTTTCAATGGTACTAATCCATTGTTCAGTAATAAGTGGATCAGATGGCCCACTGAAAGAAGGTGGGTGTTTCCTCATGAAGGACTCAATAGAATATTCTTCCTTTCTCTGCGCAATTGGAAGTCCGAAATTATTCATAGATTGTGTAAGTATAGAAATAAATTTTTTCACTACATTTCCCATAACATTTTGTTGATTAGTAGGACAGTCATTGCATTGGCCAGTGCAATGATCATTAAAACGGTTCCTTCAGGTTCCATCCATTATCTAAAACCCAAAATAGAATAGTGTGAGAGGAAAAAATCATACTAGAAAAACAACATAATCAAGGGGAGTAATTTAAATCCCTAGTATCTTAGGATTAATCCAATGTTATTCATGATCCTTATCATAATTATAGGACTATAACCTATACTTAAACTTAGGGACATCCCTAGACATACCATAGAAATATCTCTAGGGATCTCACTATAGTTTTCAAATCCTAGTTTCCAAAGGTTAACTAAACCTTTCCTCTGATACCAACTGTAGTGAAATAATCTTGGCGTAGATGGACATTAGATTAATTTTGAGGAATAATTAATACATAAAAAAAAGAGACACCCAAGGATCGTAATAGTTTAGTGTCTTTGGAAACTTGGAACATAATAATCTAATCATGGTGAAAGATCTTTAACATCTCCCTTAAAGATATTCCCCTTTTGATTTCTTATCTAAAACCTTTCGTTATATCCTAGGGAAAAGAAAACATATATAAGGTGAGCTCAAATGCTCAGTAAGTGTAATTATGGTGAAAATAAAACAAACCATAAATATTTGAACTTAAAAACAGGAACATAAAGTTTTAACATTAAAATCTATAGTTGCGAAATAAATCTTGGTAGTACGTAAGGCATCAGTCATAAATGAACATCAATCATGATAAAATATCATGGTAATAAAACATGTAATTTTGGAAAATCATTAAGAACATGATATAATTTCCATAGTAGCCAAGGCACATTTTCCAAGACCATCATAGTGGACTAATTGCATTACTGAATCGGGTTTACTAGCCATTCCAGCCCTGTATTACTGAATCGGATTTACTTTACATTCCAACCATATCTATCTCAAGGGATATAAATCCTTACCCAATGCATTGGAGGGAGATATAGGTCCCACCAATCTACTAATGAAATCAATCTTATGTGTGCCTCAAAATAAACATAAATCATTCATCATAACCCAAAGAGTGAAATGGGTTTCATAAACATCATCCCATCATATACAAAATAAATGTATATCATTTCATAATAATAAAAACCAAATCGTGGATATAATAGACGCAATTTACATTAAACATAAAAATATTAAATAATGTCACGTATAATGGAAAGTAGTTTTGATAAAACACCTGAAATTAATTCATGTTGAAAACATCCTTTCTTCATCAAAATAATTTTCTTTTCTCAAAATTCCATAAAATTTTTAATGAAAATAATTTTCTTGAAAATAATCATGAAATATTGTAGAGGAATATTCATGAAAATAAGGCATTATCAAACTATAAAAATCCATTCATGCCATATAATTTATAAAAACATTCTCCTCGTACTTTTTCCGGAAAAGACAAAAAGTACTTCGTATGTTAAACAAAAGAAATATTCCTTAGATACCATGTAGTAAAAGTGAAAAATTGGTAAAAAGGACATTAAAAATATATTAAAACGTTTTTAGAAGACATGGACATGGATGATAAAGACAAACCTAGTAAATACTTATGAATAAACAAACTCAGTTAAGAACAAGATTGGAATAATTATCCATTACCTTAGGTCTGATATGATTTGTGTGTATTTGAACCTCCTGTATAATGATTTAAATAATTTTATGGATCTATTAAAGAATCTTAATTTTCGTTATGATGACATTTATGATCATATTTTCAACTTTTTTTTAGTAACATTTCATTGTTACTCGTTGTTTTGGTATTAACTGCTGTATTTTTATACGTATGTTTTGTAAGATAGATTCAAATTACTCCATTTAGCTTATAGTTGTATCATTTATAGAATGGAATTAGTATAATATATATTATATTTATTCATTCTATTTCTTTATATAATCATGGCTTAATGAAGATAATGTAGAACAAATCTCATCGCACCTTCGAGACGGTAAGCTGTACGTATGCACGAGCGATGATATCATTCCCATAATTATACAATTGTATTGGAGTGGATGATAGAATATATCAGAATTAGTATCATGTTTTAATAACCATATATATTTATTCTTTACACCATTATACCCATCCATGTATGGTGGTGGTGGAAAACAAATTACACCATGGCTTAGAGACGGTATTTTGTACGTACGCACGTGCAATGATTTCATTTTCCGTAGGATGGATAGAAGGTGAATTGGGGTTGTTTAATATTTATAATAACAAATAAGTATATGAATTATACTTATGTTATTATTTTATAATTAAACAAATAAATAAGAGTAAGTAGGAGAAGAAATAAATTTGAAATAATCGGTAAAAGATATTACCTCTTCTTTGACTCGCCTCTTCTAAACCTCCTCTTAGGGCACTAAAGAAGGTCTTTGGAGAAAACTAAGATCTCTAGTATGTTTCTAGAGAAGTGGATAAGATAAATGGACATGTTTTGTTAGATCTTCAAATATCAAAATTTTTTGAAGAGGGGAGGGAGGAGGTGCTGTTTTATAAGAGAAGAGAGGGGCACTTTTGGAAACCTCTAAATATTAATTATATATAACCAAAACTGCACTTAAAAACATCCAAATATGACTCAAATTCATATGTTAGATGATATAGGGTTGTAATATCATTATATAAAAAAAATTAGACATGTTGGCAATTTATTTTGAACCTTATCAACTTGATTTATCCTTATTTAATCTATTTGTTTTTATTTGTGGTAACAATATTCTAAATTTTAAATTGTTAAAAATAATAACTTATCTATTTTAAAATTGTAATTAATTTCATAATTTATGAAATTTTAGGCCATATAAATTTCAATTTATAATTTTTAAATATTTATGTGATTTTTAAACAATTTAATAATATGTTATTTTTATAAAATAACAACAGTGTCAATTTTGACATTATTCATTTATTTGAAATTAAATAAGTTCCACACATAGGGTATATTTTAAAAACATATTTAATAGATTCATAATAAGTCATATTTATCTATTAAATTTGTTAATTACATTAAATAGTTCATATAATATTTATTTCAATATTTTTAAAACCATTTATTTGATAATTCAATTAATAAAATAATTTCTACATCACTATTGTGTCGTCATTAATCATAATTATTTAATCCCCAAAAATTATAAATAAGTTCAGATGATTTAGATATATTTATTGGAATTTTGGGGACTATTTATGTCTAATTTTTTATGATGTTTATCATCAAATTAAAATTATTACACTTTTAAGATATAAGAGACTCTTATGTTGTCACTTTCTTTGGTTTTAATAATAATTAAATAATTATCATGGTGAAAAGTCCAATATATTAATTTATTCCAACACTTAGGTGATATTTCTCAACTTCTATTCATCAAATAGAATTTTTGTAAGAATTAGGATAATTTTATAATATTATTTTTACCGTTAAATTCCTGAGTTACCTTTTACCATGGTAAATAAAATTTATCATTGTTACTATTTATAATGCCCAAAAATAAAAAGTAACCTATTAACATAATTTGAAAATAATGATTCCAAATATGGAATCCATTTTTCAAAATTCAAAACATAGAAGTTTCAGTATTTAATTAAAATTTAATCCTGCTATTGAGAAAACTAGTTTTAAAAGTTAAAACATTGTAAGAGATTCAAATGTTTTTACCTATGAATTCAATGTAAAATTAATGATAATTACATAAATTATATTAAATGTTAAAAATATATTATATTTACACATTAAACCCATTCAATATTATAATTTAACCATATAAATTATCCTGATGTAAAAAATTTCTTTTAATTAAACTTTAGCGTATTTTTACTATTCATCAAAATTGATAGTTAACAGAAAAATATTAAATAATAATTCAAAGTACTTTTTTATAAACTTATTTTAATTAATAACTTTATTTTTTCAATTCTAACTCATAAACGTGTCAAAAAATAGATTTAAAGGTGGTTTTCCATCAAAAGGCAGCAAAATTGTATTTTAAGAAAAAAAATCTTAAACATGAAAAATTGATTTTGTTCTCATAACCAGTTCTAGAAAATGATTAAGATGAATTGTAATGTTATAAAATTCCAAATGAGTTTAATACTATTCATAAAAGCTAGTTCATAAGAACAATATATCGTTCTTTATTGAAACTTGGTATTTTGTACAACACACGCTATTGAGGAATGTCTCTCTTGCATGCAACACTAGGTAAGAATAGTGTTTGTGTATACTACAGGATAATATGGTGTTGCATATAGTGAAAGATAATCATGGGGTAGCATACAACACAAGACATATAATAAATTAAAAATAATATTTCTCATAAAATCTCAGTGTGTTACATTATACCCCCCTTAAAATGAATTTTTCCCTCAAAATTCAACGGGGTTATAAATGGTTTACTACTTGAATGTTTCTTTTATAGAAACCCACAACGTAAAAAGAAATATTAAAAATTAATTTTAAAAACCGATGTATGAAACATAATGGTTACCTAAATTAACTCATATCTGGGATTCCACATAAGTGAACATAGGTGAAAATATGGATATGGAAGAGAGATGTAACCATCATGTTCTGATGGAGAGTGGTAGAGATCATGGCTATTAAAAATCCAACAATCACAAAGCCATAAATTTCTGATGATCTAAGGTACCATCTGATTCATCAGATATGAGGGTACTAGGAAAACGTTTTTTTTCAAGATCATTTCCCAAAAGATGATAAATTGTTTCTTAAGGATAAAAACTTACTTGATTTCAGTGTAACATCATCATCGTTAATTCCATGAAAAAATTTTACTTCATCTCTTATTTAAAGAAATGAGATTGAAATTTTTTCATCTTGAAATGTTAGCAGATCATACGATAGAATGATAAGTTATTCCATCGGTCTCAAACAAAAAGTTGGCAAAAGTTATTAAATATACATAAGTCCATCTATGGTGAGATTAATAGTATATGATTCCAAAAATGGACTTATTCTTAAACTATCATACCTCTTAATAAAATAAATATAATTTCTACTAACCAAGTAATTCCTATAGGCCAGTGGTAAGTGATAATGCTCAATCGCACTTCAGTTGTGGGTTCAATTCCCGTATCCTTGTCCGACGGGACGGGTTATCGTTCGTCCAGCGGGTTGTCCTTTTTCTAAAACTATATTATTATAACATTTCAGAAATAATATTAAAAATTTATAGCCTTAATCAATACTATGTGATGTCTAACTTAATCCATCCCAATCTTTTGTCTTATCCAAAATACTTTTATCCAATATCATAATATAATGAAAAATTTTACTAGAGAGGTCATATAAAAAGAATGTGATTACAATAATTTATCCCCCATATGTCATAAGATATATCTTGTTGGTTATATTCCAAACATGTGAATACCTAAATCATGTATTCTATTGAAACATGAATTACCATAGAACCTTAGTGACAACATTAATGCTGTCAAGAGTTAATTATTTCAACATACCAAAATCCCAATATTTCTATATACTCAAACCATGATGTCACTTTGACCTTATATCAGTCATGAGCTCATTAATACTATCAAATATATTATTTTCTCTGTATCCCATCATTATGTTCATATCATTTTCTTTCCAAAAATATTTAAATCACTTTTCATTGTTACTGGTACCATATAATTATTGAAAACAAATACATAGATATTCCAATATTCCATAATACTATAAATGAGATTCCAAAACACTATTTTGGAATCCCGTTTCATATACACATAATCATTCCACCACTCTGTTTTCATATTCAAAATCACCAATAGTGACCGCATGTGACTTCCCATTTTTATTTTCCTTTAGAGGTTGTTTATGTCGATCAGCATTAACCCTTGGATTAGGGCATTGGTTAGGATAATTCCCCATTTCCTTGCACTTGTAGCATTGAAGTGTTGGTGGTGCTTTCTCTATGGTCTTTTCTCTATTCACATCATTAGCTACCTTTTTTCCATTACATCAGCAGTCAACTGCTCGATGACCTTCTTTTCCACACTTAAAACATTTTCTAGTCCCTTTAAGACAATCTCCACCATACTTATTTCTACACCTTGAGTATAAATAAACATTCAACTACTTTTCAACATTGTTTTCATTTTGTTCCATGAACTCCATATTTTGTTTCTAGTCAAAAACATGAGATGTATATGTAACACCAACTTCTAGTTCTTCCTTGATATCATAATGCACAATCTATTCATAGCTACTAAAGTCTCGTATATCTAATTCCCTTCGAAGACTTGGTTTTATGCAACTGAATAATTGATCAATTTTACTTTCAGGTTGGATGATAAAGCCAGATGCATACCTTGAAAGCCCTGTGAAATTTTCCTCGTATGTACCAATAGATTCATCATCCTTTCTCATAAGCTCAAGGAACTCATTTTCCATCTTTGTTCGAAGAATAAGAGGAATATAGTTATTGAAAAATAAGTTCTTAAACTCATCCCATTTCATGGATTCAATTTCATCTTGGGGCCTTGAATTATTAATTAGAGTCAACCACTAGTCTACTTCACCTTCTAAATGGTAAACAAAAAGAATGACGTTTTCAAGTTATGAACATTGAATTTTGGGAAATGTTTTTTCAATGGTACTGATCCAATTTTCAGCAACAAGTGGATCTGATAACCCACTGAAAGAAGGTGGGTGTTGCCTCATGAAGGACTCAATAGAATATTGTTCCTTTCTCTGGTCATTTGGATGTCCCGAATGATTCAGAGCATGTCTAAGTATAAAAATAAGATTTTTCACACCATTTCCCATAACATTTTTTTGTTCAGTAGGACAATCATTTCATTTCCCAGTGCATTAATCATTAACACGGTTCCTTAGGGTTCCAACCATTATCTAAAACACAAAAAGTATAGTGTGAGAGAAAAAACCCATACTAGGAAAACAACATAATCAAGGGGATTAATTTCAATCTCTAAAATCTTATGTTTAATCCTTGGTTATTCATGATCGTTATCATAATTCTCAGACTGTATATTATACTTAAACTTAGGTACATCCCTATACATACCATAGAAATATCTCTAGGGATCTCACTAACATTTTCACATCCTAGTTTCCAAATGTTATCTAAACATTTCCTCTGATACCAACTGTAGATACCCAAGCTTTACATACATGGAAATTTCATTCCTTTTGTAGAATAATAAATACATAACAAAAACAGTCACCCAAAGATCGTAATAGTTTAGTGTCTTTAGTAACTTGGAACATAATCGTCTAATCATGGTGAAAGATCTTCAACACCTCCCATAAAAATATAACCTTTTGTTTTCTTATCTAAATCCTTTCATTATATCCTAGGGGAAAAAATATAAAGGGTGACCTCAAATTCTCGGTAAGGGTAAGCATGGAGAAAATAAAACAAACCATATAAATTTGAACTTAAAAACATGAACATAAAGTTTTAACATCAAAATCTTGAGTTTAGAAATAATTCCTGGCAGTATCTATTGTATAGATCATAAAGGAACATAAATCATGATAAAATATAAGGGGAATAAAACATGTAATTTGTGAAAACCATTAAGAACATGATATTATTTTCATATTAGCCAAGGCATTTTTCCCAAGACCATCATAGTTGACAAAGTCCATTACTGAACCAAGTTTACTTGTCGATCCAGCCCTTTATTACTAAACCAGATTCACTTTTCAATCCATCCATGTCTATATCATAAGATATAAATATTTACCTAATTCACTGGAGGGAGATATAGGTCCCTCCCGTCTCATAATGAAACAATTCATAAGTGTTCCACAAAATAAACATAAATCATTCATCATAACCCAAATAGTGGAATAGGTTTCATAAAAATCATACAATCATATAAAAAACAAATGGATATCATTTCATAATAAGAAAAATCAAACTATGTAAATAATAGAGACACTATACTAGAAACATAAACATTTTAAATAATGTCACCTTATATGGAAAGTAGATTTGATAAAACACATGAATTGAATTCTTGAGGAAAATATCATTTCTTCTTCAAAAAAAAATTCTTTTCAAAAAATTAAATACAATTTTAAATGAAAACAATTTTGTTTAAAATAATCATGAAATATTGAATAGGAAGATTCAAGAATATAAGGTGTTATGAAACTGTAAAAATACATTCATTTCATATAAGTTAAAAAACATTCTCCTCATAATTTTTCCGGAAAAGTCAAAAAACACTTCATAAGGTAAACAAAAGAAATATTCCTTACATACCATGTAGTAAAAGTAAAAAATTGTTAAAAAGGACATTAAACATACATGAAAATATTTTTATAAAACATGGGCATGTATGATAAATATAACCAGAGTAAATACTTACGAATAAACAATCTCGGTTAAGAATGAGATTTGAATAATTATCCCTTGCCTTATGTCTGATGTGCTTCATGTGTATTTTAACAACCTGTATAATGATTTATAAAATGTTACGGATCTATTAATGAATCATAGTTATTTTTATTATAACATTTATGATCATATTTTCATCTATTTGCTAGTAACATTCCATTGTAACTCGTTGTTTGGGTAGTAACTGGTTTATTTTGATATGTATGTTTTGTCAAATAAGTTCATATTCCTCTTTTTAGGTTATTGTTATATCATTTAAATAATGGTATTAGTATAACATATTTCATATTTTTTCATTAAATTCATTTATATAATCATGGTTTAAACAAGATCATGTAGAATGAATCTCATCACACCATGGAGACGGTAAGCCGTACGTATGCACGTGCGACGATATCATTACCGTAATTATTGAATGGTATTGGAGTGGATGATAGAATATATCATAATTTTTATCATGTTATAATAACCATATATATCTATTATTTACACCATTATACCTATCCAAGTAAGGTGGTGGTGGAAAACAGATTACTCCACGGCGTGGAGACAGTATTCTGTATGTACGCACACGTAGTGATTTCATTTTCCATAGGATGGATAGAATGTGAAATGGGGTTGTTTAATATTTATAATAACATATCAGTATATTATTGATACTGATTTTATTACTTTATAATGAAAAAAATAAAGAAGATGACGTAGAAGAAGAAATAAATTTGAAAGAATCGGTAAAGGATATTACCTCTTCTTTGAGGTGCCTCTTCTAAACAATATCTTATGGCACTAAAGTTGGTCATTTAAGCAGACCATGACCTCTAGTATGTTTCTAGGGAAGTGGATAAGAGAAATGGACCAGGTTTGGCCGAGCTTTAAAGCTCAAAATGTTGTGAATAGGAGAGGGAGGAGGAGCCCTTTTATAAGAGAGAACAATGCCACTTTTGGAAACCTTTAAAATATTTATTTATAATAAACCCAAACCCCACATAAGAACTTCCAAAACGACTCAAATTATATTATGAGAAGTTTTGTGGTTGTAATATTATCAGAAAAAAATATTTATACAAATTGTGAATTTATCTTAAACCTTATCAACTTGATTTACCCTTATTTAATGTATTTAATTTTATTTGTGGTAATAATATTTTAAATTTTAAATTGTTATAAATAATTACTTATGTTTTGTGAATTTTAAATAATTGGATACTTTATAAAATTTTCAACAACATAAATTTCAATTTATAGTTTTTAAATATTTTTTTGATTTTTAAACAATTTAATATTATGTTATTTTTATGAAATAACAATAGTGTCAATTTTGACACTATTCATGTATTCAATTTTAAATAAAATCTAAACATAGGTTATATTCAAACAGAAATATGTAATAGATTCATAACGTGTCATATTTATATTGGAAATTCTTCTATCACATTAAATAGTTCATATAATATTTATTTTAATATTTTTAAAACCATTTATTTGATATTTCAATCAATAAAATAATTTCTATGTCACCATTGTGTCATCATTAATGATACTTATTTAATACATAAATATTATAAATAAATTCACATGATGTAGATAATTTTATTTTATTTTTAATGACTATTTATTTTCAAGGTTTTATTAATTTTATCACTAAATTAAAATTATTACACTTATATGATATAAGAGAGTAACATGTTGTCACTTTCTTTGGTTTTAATAATAATTAAATCATTTTAATGGTCAAAAGTCCATGAGATGAATCTATTATGACCCATAATTGATATGGGTATACTTCTATTCATCCAATAGAATTTTGGCAGGTGTTAGAATAATTTTATAATATTATATTTACCATTAATTTCTTGATTTATCGTTAACTTTGGTAAATAAAATTTACCGTTGTTACAACCAAAAATAAAAAGTAGCCTATTAACATAATTTGGACCTACTTATTATAAATATGGAATCCATTTTTCCAAATTTAAAACACAGAAGTTGTAGTATTTAATTTAAAACTAATCCCATTGTTGAGGAGAAGGGTTTTAAATGTTAATATATTGCAAAATATTGAAATATTTTTAACTATAAATTCAATGTAAAATTAATTCTAATTATATAAATTATATTAAGTGGTATAAATTTATTCTATTTATGATTTAAAACTATTAAATATTATAATTTATCGATATAAATTATCTTGATGAAAAAAATTCCATTAAAATTTAGATTATTTTAACTGTTCATTAAAATATGAAAGTTAACCGAAAAATATTAAAAAATTATCCAAAGTAAATTTTTATAAATTTATTAAAATGAATAACTTTATTTTGTCAAATTGAACTCATAAATGTGTAAAAACTAGATTTAAAGTGGGTGTTACATCAAAAGGGAGCAAAAATGTATTTTTGGAAAAAATATTTCCTGTATATGAAAAATTGATATTGTTCTCATAACTTGTTCTGGATAATGATTCAGATGAATTATAATGTTATAAAATTAAAATTTTGGTTAATTTCATTCATAAAGGCTAGTTCAAAAGAACAATATTTTTTTTTTAGTGAAACTCGGTATTTCGTACAACACATGCTATTGAAAAAGGTAGCTCTGGCCTGCAACACAAGCCATCAATAGTGTGTACGTATACTACAATCTAATACAGTGTTGCATATAGAGCATGATAATCTTGGTGTAGCGTATAGCATAAGACATCAAAGAAATTAAAAATAATTTTTTATCATAAAATATCGGGGTGTTATAGTCACCAAACCCCATATCAACTTTCTCATTATAATGAATAACTTTGTCTAACTTCTATGTTCTTATGAGGAACAAAATCTTCATTGAATTTATTATAATCCAAAATAAAGTCTATTAATATTACTTTCAATGTGTTGAATAAAATTTGGATCATATTTGTCCAATTATGTGCTGTTTTATTCATACATGGACACCGAATAGTCACCCTTTGTCGTTAATTCCATGAATTGTTTCTCCATCCTAAGTCCAGTAACCTTTGAGAAATATTTATCAATGAATGTATCCTTGAACTTTTCCCATTATATGGAATCAGTATCATCTTTTCCCCTATTTTTTTAACCAACGACCATCACTTATTAGTTTCAAATTCAAAATGATAAATGTTAGGAATTTCATTTTGATGTTCTGAACATCCCATGATGTCATATATCTTCGGAATGGAATTGATCAATCCTTCAACTACCACTAGTTCATAAGATCCATTTAATGATGGGTGATGTTTCCTTATGATAATCTCTACTATATATATATATATTCTATAATTTTATATTGACTTCCTCTTTAGTATGGATATCATCGCCATTAATAGATTGTGTCAACTATTCCATAACTGGAGAAAATTATTTTATTCCTATTCCAAAAATCTCAAGATGATAATTTGGAAGGATGTTTTCCTTATGGTTCCTTCCTATTACAGCTTTCTCATTTCCTCTATAGAAAATAATTTTTAACAATCAACATTTAGATGAATTATCATGGAAATATTAAAATGATATATCAATTCAACTTAACAATAAAGTAAAATTTTCTGAGGGAATTTTATTAACATTATCCTTACCTATAAAGTTATCTAAATCTTTCCATTGATACCAAATAGGAGGATATATCCTTAAACATTATATAAACATGAGTTTTAGTTAAGAATATACTTTCATTCACATTGAGGGTATATTTAGGTTTACATTTTTCAATAATTTTTCCATAACTCATACATAAAAAACCATAAAATACAAAGTGGTCACTTCTCATGAGTGCCCATTTTACCCATTATATAAAACATATAAAATAAATCATGGATAATTTTCATTGAAATATCCATAACATCTAACTTTAAATAATCCAATATTTTACCCATCATTGAACCTTGATAAATCATTTAAAAAAAAGGATAATCACCATAGTTTATTAAGGGATATAAAATGAAAGGAAACTATTACTTTGGTATAAACATGAAAACAGATATAATGTTTACTGTTATCTTCAATGTTCTCTGATAATAAAAAATCAAACAACTTCACATGAAAAAAAATCTCAAATAAAATCATTCATACCCAATAATATAAATTAAAATAGCTTTAGGTGACTTATAATAGCATATACATAAAACCCTTTCAAAACACATTTGATTAGAATAACCATTAGGCTGATAGACAACTTTTTTATTACCTAATTCATTGGAGATCTATAATGGGTATCAAACACTTTATAATATATGTTGATCTCACCTGTAATGGCTGAGACCCTCCTGGTCCATTACTTTTCTAAATTCTAAGTGCTGGAGTGTCCTGGACTCACTAATATGTTCTACCCATCTGTTTTACATATCAACTTCACTGATCAGCTTCACAGATCAACTTCAATGATCAGCTTCACTGATCAGCTTCACAAATCAACTTCACTGATTTGCTTCACCTGATCAGTTTAAAAAATCAGTTTCAGCCAATCTGATTCGGAGATCAGTTTCACCCAATCGGTTTCATAGATTGGTTTCAGCCAATCAGTTTCACAGATCAGTTCCTCCCAATCAGTTTCACAGGTCAGTCTCACACAATTTGTTTCATATATTGATTTCATGCAATTGGTTTCACACAATCAATTTCACAGATCTGTTTCACCCAATCGATTTCACAGATCGGTTTCACCCAATCAGTTTTACAGATCTATTTCACCCAATGGGTTTCACATATCGGTTTCATAGATTAGTTTCACCCAATCGATTTCACTGATCGGTTTCACCCAATTGGTTTCACAGATCAGTTTCACCCTATCAGTTTCACTGATCAGTTTCACCTAATCGGTTTCACAGATTGGTTTCACCCTGTCTGTTTCACATATCGGTTTCACCCAAACGGTTTCTTATATCGGTTTCACCCAATCCGTTTTACAGATCGGTTTCACATAATCGGTTTCACCCAATTGGTTTCACAGATCGGTATCACCCAATCATTTTCACATATATGTTTCATACAATCTGTTTCACATATTAGTTTCATACAATCAGTTTCACATATTGGTTTCACCCAATAGGATTCATAGATCAGTTTCACCTAATCATTTGCACAGATCGGTGTCACCCAATCAGTTTCACATATCATCTCACCCAATCGATTTAACAGATCAGTTTCCCCAATCGGTTTCATCAAATCGGTTTCACAGATCAGTTTCAACCAATTAGTTTCACAGATCGTTTTCACCCAATCGTTTTCACATATCATTTTCACCTAATCAATTTCATAGATCGGTTTCATCCATTTGGTTTCAAAGATAGATTTCACCCAATTGGTTTCAAGGAGCGGTTTCAACCAATCAGTTTCACAAATCAGTTTCACCCAATCATTTTCACATATCAGTTTCACCTAATTGGTTTCACAGATCGGTCTCACCCAATTGGTTTCACAAATCAGTTTGTCCAATCAATTTCACATATCGGTTTCACAGATCAGTTCCACCGATCGGTTTTAGGGGATCAGCTTCACTGGATCAGCTTCAAGGGATCATCGTCATAGGATAAGATTCACCAAATTAGCTTCACTGATTAGCTTCATGTGATCAGCTTAACGGGATCAGCTTCATGTGATCAGCTTCAACCAATTAGCTCCACTGATCAGTTTCACCAATCAGTCACACTAATCGGCCATAAAGGGGTGTCGGGGATTCCATCCCCATTTTCCCCGTAACACCACTTTTAAGTCTTTTATCCTTTTTAAAGTGGTTCAAAGAAATTTTTAGTTCCATAAACAACATTTTAAATCCATTAAGAGTGGGAAGACCCTCTATAGAGCCATTTTCTTCTCTTTAAATGAAATCCATTACTACACAGTTGTTATGAACACCCCTCAGATGTGAATTATTAAATAATAATTAATCCCACCAAGGCTAATCCTCAAACCTTATGATGAAACACGATCTACCTTTGAATCCACTCGAGAATTTTCATATGCCGTAACTCTAGGATCTATCCTTTTAAAACACTAGAATTATTTCCATCTTGTTCTTGGCTAGTTTCCTCCTTCCCTTAGTGCATTTGGTGACTCCTCTTTTGAGGCTAGTGTTCTGCCTATTCCGGAGCCTTTCCTTTCTATTCTTGGATTCCTCTAAGTTCCTCCCCTACAAGTTATGTATCCCCAATTGTTGGCACCCAGAGAAAAAGTTCAATCGTTGATCATCAAGGTGGGGTTTTTCCTTCAACTCCCTATACTGTGCATATTGCAGGGTGGGTATGATAATTTTTCTAGATGGATGGATGAAACCAAACCTTAATGATGATAATACATGGTTTTAATGATTTAAGGGGTGTGTTTGATGATTATGTGGTACTCTTTTACCTTTAGTAATATGTTGTGAATTGTATTGGCTTATTTCCATTGAAATTCATGGTTGTTGGTGGTCCATTCTTGCACACTAATGAACCTCTATTTTCTATATATTTATGTGATTGATTGGTTATAACATGGAAACTGGTAATTCATGTAATCTAGGTTGATTAAATGGATTCACAGTGAATTATAATACTTGGGTGGTCACCCCAGTTAATGAAACAGAATGATAAACTAAATGAATGGAATATTGATATTTGAAAACTCCTATTATCGGTTCTAGGAATGTTTATGGTTGATGATTGTGAGGTGACGTGGATGGGGATGGGATCCTCTATTTTTTGAAGCGATGATTGTTTGTACCTATGGTCATGTGGGGTCGTATGTTGGTTCTTGGTTTGGTTATTATACATTGAGGGATCTCACGGATACCTTTGGTGGTTGTGACCTTACAAGAGAATCGGGTGTGAAGGCTTGCATTACTGCTTGGTTGTTTTTACTTCCTTTTCTTGTGGATATGCATGTTAGTTGACTAGTAGTGAAGAATTATTTAAACAGAATCACTTGAAGATAATAACAATAATGGGTTAAATGGGGAATTGTTTTCTAGGGATGAGTTATGACATGGTTGTGGTTTTGGTGCTTCTTATGAATGAATGGTAATGAGGGTGTTTGTATAAGGGCTAGTTTTGGAACCCCTAGGCTTTGATTAGTGCTTGTTGCCTATATATATAATTGAGTTTTTATGTTTCTTATTTTTTTCCCAACCCATGTTCTTCACTTCCTGCTGAACACCCCCATTTCGTGGGGGAGGGTGTTTTTTCCAACACTATTATGAGTGGCTGGTTATTAGCTCCTTTTCTGCTCCTTTTCTTGGGTAGCCCAAAACTCTTTTGGAAATATGTGATGTCCATAGGTCCATTATAGACCATGATTCTTTGGTCTGTGTAGTTGTGGTGGTTTTCCCAGGTGTGTGCGGGCAGGTTGCTTCCCAAACATCTTCAGGATAATGCCCAGGTGTCTACGGGTGTGGTTACGAATGGATTTTTGTGGCCTAGGTGACTATGGGTGGGATGTGTGGTTGTGTTAGCACTGGTGTGTGTGTGGGTGGGGTATGGAAGTGGGACTATGGTGATAATGACATGGGAGGTCTGACGTGTAGTATGTCTTCAATAACAAGTGGGAAAGTGGAACGGGGTACCTAAACATCGATTTGTTTTAATATTTCTTTACATAACTTATGTTATTTGGGTAGTGTGCGTTGGTGAGATTTGGGTGGATCGTTTTCTTTGCTATGTTCTTTGATATATCCTTTTTCATGAGCCATTAGAATTCCTCCCCACTATTGCCCATGAACTTTTGGTTTTTCATACAGATTATACCTGTATAGTCACTCTATGTATATAAAACTACATTCATGTTTCCAGGAGGACATCAAGTACCGTGTTTCACCATACTAGTTTAGACTTTCTGGTAGTTGTTGTTTCTGTTTTTATTTTCTTTGGTACTTTCCTTTGGATTTTTCTTGTACATTTGTATCACTTAATTTTAGAACATGCATATGGGAATGGTTTGTTTTGGATTTACCTCTACCCATAGTTTTGGTGTTTTTGGGATTTACTATCTTATCTCCCAATCCTACTAAAGAAAAAATTTAATGCGTTACATTTTTGGTGTGATTTAATACCGTTTGTTCTGGTCTCCACTCCAGGACCTATTGAAGGCAGGTTTCAGGAGTTATTATCTCTACTTCATCTTGAAGAAGGAAGGTTCTGGAAATATGATGTCCCTTCCCTTATCTTGGTGAAGGTGAGTCATGACATTAACATTGATATATAATGCTTCTCAACCCTTCATATAAGCTATATTGGGATCACCCATTTCTCATGAGCTATAATGGGTCTTAACCCTTCGTATAATATATATCGGGCACACCCATGAGGTATAATTGTGAACAACCCTTCGTATAAGCTGTATTGGGCTCACCTATTTCACATAATGCTCATCTTCCATATCTATAGTAAAACACTCTCATCATATAACCCTTTAAAAACACATTTTTAACCAATATGAAAACATATTCAGATAAAAATACTATTTTTTAGAACCTGTTTAAAATACCAAAAGAGAATTTTCATTGGAAACCCATTTTAGATATCAAAACTCAAAACAAATATAAATATAGTTTTTCATTTAACGAAACATTAAATCATAAAAGGATGAAAAAATAAAATAATGTCTATATGAGTAGAAAATTCATTGTCAACATGTATGCTAAGAAATTAACATTCATTTTTATTGTTCGTCAAAAAAATCCACAAAAACACTAAAAATATTAACTTTTTAAAACTCATTAAAAGAAATTAACAATAACCATATAATATTTTTTATAATTATTTTATATGAATGAACATATAAAATAATATCAATAATATGGAGAAAAATATTTTGAAATTAAATCTTAAAATATATGGACAGAAAGTGTCCCAAACAACATTAAAATATTTGTATCATAATGATAATAATAGAATGACATTAGAAAACATTAAATATCATGAGAATGGTTAAAATTCATAATAAAAATTTCCATGAGGTTATATATAACATTATAAAATAATAAATGTGTATAACATCAAAATACGACTCAATGAAAGGAGATTGAGACGAAGTCCTCTACCATAAGTTTGACTTGTCACATTTTTTTTCTATTATTGAATAATAAACTTATTGTAATTATATGATTGATTTGGAAAAAAATTAAATTTTTTCATTAATTTTTTTTCAAGTATTAAAATTTTTCATACAATTTCATAATCAAATAAGTTTTTGTCAGGATTTTTGACCATGTTTGGTTTATATGTCAAAAATGACTTTGGTAGATAAACTATGGTAGAAGGTGTCATTATTAAAACATTTCCAAATTAATAATATTTATATAATAATTATATTTCGACATCTATCATACTTTTGAAACCATTAATTAATTATGGTTATGAAAAATGAACCGATATCAAAGTCTGGGAGACGGTAGGTTTTACACATTCCCGAGTAACGTTCCAATCATTCAATGGTAATTATGGAAGGAAGGTAATAAAATTTCATCTTTGAATAATGATCATTAATACATATATATAATATTATTTAGTCATATATTCTTACATATATGATTATTTTTATGTAAAAGGAATCACAACGCTTCGAGGAGGTAGTAGTCCACACATTCACGAACTACGTTGTCACTTATTTTAAGGTTGGGTCCAAGAACATTAAATATAAAGGAAAGAAAACGTACAAATGATAGAGGATGGTTTTACATAGGATAACACTTCCCTCATCAAATAGATCAAAGACTAAGTTTTTTTCTAATCATATTTCCAATTTTTAACTTTTTATCTCGTGTATCATTCAAATTTATACATCTTCCACACCCACAAACAATGTGTAATATAAAAATTACATAAGTATTAATAAACCATATGTGCTATATAAATCATATAAATAAGTAATTAAATCATTGTTACCATGCTTTTGTGTTGGTAAAGGAAGAATAACCAACATATGTTTGTGAGGCGGTAGTCTTCTGTACACACGAAGGATGCTTGTGTATCAAATTTGATGATGTGTGTGTAGGTGTAGATGAAAACCTTAACCTAAAAAATATAAGTATATTTTGGATATTTATTTTTTTCTATAATCATAAATTATGAATAATTTAAGGTGTTTTTAAATAAATAAAACAAATATTCTCATTGAATAATGTCACATCTTCTTCGTGTAACTCCTTTTAGTTTTCACCAAATACCTTCCTCGGATTTCTTTATAACCAAAGTGATTTCTATAGTATGATATTAGGTATTTGGGATATTATTTGGTATGATTTTTTATGATCCAAATGGATTTATATGTGTGAATAAGTGGGGTAGAAAGGAGGCCTTTTATAAGATGGGAAAATGACACATTGGGTATTCTAGAAAGGATTTGAGTGTTCCCAAAATTTTTCTTCACCACCAAGGGTCCAAAATGGACCATAATATATTATAATATGTTTAATAGTATATATATGGCCATAAAATAATTGTTATACAAGTTTATGATAATTTTTACACCTTATATTATATTTTCAATCATTAATTAAGCTTGTTTTGCCTTAATCAGAGTAATTAATTTTAAATACTTTCCCAAATAATTTTTGTAAAAAACTATGTTTTCATTAATATAAATTATAAATTATTCTTATTACAAATATTTAATATATTATTAAATATTCAAAACATGTAATTATCTCAAATTAACTTAAAATTAATCCCACATATGGGACATCAAATAGGGCTTTTTAAGTGAATATATTCTAAGGTTTACTAAGTTATTATATCAATATTTAATATTAAAATTGTCTCAATGACCTAAATTATATTAATATATATACAATTTAACTAATTATACTTTAAAACCAACTCAAAACATAATATGACTATAAAAATAATTTAGATGAAAAATCATTTTTCATTTTAAATTTAGTATTATTTACAATTTATCAAAATATTAAACTTCTCTGAAAAATATCAATAATTATTCAATGGTAAATTTATAAATCATAATTTCAAAAATGAATTTATATTTTTCAAATAAAATTTATAAAATTGGAAATATTTACATTTAAAATAAATTTCCCATTAAAAATCTATAAAACTACCTTTTAAAGAATATATAGTTTTTTTATGAAAACATTTCAATTTATTATTATCTTAATCCAATAAAACATATAGGATGAATTTAAAAAAATTATAAAATATATAACATAAAAATTTTAGGGATATCTTTTAATAATAGTGATTGTTTTTTATGTTAAAACAAAATTCTGGTCCAAAAATAGTTTTTCATAAAAACACATCATTTATATTCAATTAGTCATTATTTTCGTTTCTAATTAATTTGTAACAAATGAATTGATTTAAAAAAATGTGTATACAATAATTTTATAATTTAGTTAACATCATTCATTTTCATAAATATAATGGCTATGTGATAAATATCATAAAAATATTAATGGTATATTGTTTTTTGGTAAGATGCATGCTTGTTGGTAACATAATTCATCAAAAGAGCATGATGTTGTGTGAAATTAAAGATAAGAGTGGTGTTTTATGTTATAAAAAACTATTTATTTTGTGTAATGGAATATATTAATTCATTTAAATAAATTTGAATGAATAGGATTCAAAAAAATTTCAAGAAGATTGAATGCAACAACAAGCATATAAACGAAAATCATATCCTCAGACATTACAATATATTTACTTTTTTAAATAAATTAAATAAATGATATATCTTAAAATTAATGTAAACATATGTTATATTGTGTTACACAAAAAAAACTTTTATATCTTTTATTACACACATGACAGATTTTTACTGAATACCACTCCTATGGTTATTTAAAATGAAAATTAGCTACTAGTTGTTAAATTGAATATTATGAATAGTAATAACTAACACAAAAAAATATAGAGTTTACAAAAACATAAAAAAAATTCAATGGTTACTGATAAATGATATATGAAAATAAGAACTAATTTAATATAAAGAAAATGTTTTTATAAAATATTATTCTTACACGAGAAAAAAATTATATTAATGAATTAAATTAATTACTACCATTGAATTTTATTAATAAAACATCTATATTATGTATTCAATAAATTGTTTTACAGTAAATAAATATATTTTGAATGAATAATATATAAAAAAATCAAATTTTATGCTTAAAAGCTATATTTTTCTAAATGCAGGTTTGGCACCTTTTAATGGCAATTTGATTTAAAACCAAATTTTGAAACTATCACAAATTTTATCTTGTAAAATAAACATAATTTTTAAAATAATAATTTCAAAATTATCTTGTGAGGGTTTTTTCCTTATTTTATAATATGTTTCATTTTTTATGAATAGTAAAAATATTGAATTTTAATTGAAAACCAACTTTTCAACTAAATAATTTATAATATTAACTTTTTTTAAATTAGTTTTAGAGTCAGAGTCATTAAATTATAAATCTATTAATCTAATTTTGGTTATTGAAATTATATTCATATTTAATTTCTATATAAAAATTAGTAAACTTTTGAACTTTAAAAACACCTACTTGTTCAACCGATCTGGGAGATTAGTATTAAATTAAATGTATAAACATCTATGAATTGAATTGGGAAAAATAGATTACATATTTGGAATCAAAATAATATATAATTTATAACAATTTAATATTAATTCTTTACCATAATTATGAATGAAAATAATTAAAATCAATTATAGTGAATAAGAGAAAAACATGTTTACTGAGGGACTAAACTCTAATCTTAAGGGGTAAAATTACCTATAAATTTTTCTGAAACACATTGTATGGCCATATTTTGACATTATATCTTCTATTATATGAATATTTTCCTTATGTTTCAACTTTATATGGAGAAATCATGGATATAATTCTCTCTTTCAAAATATTACAAGAGTGCCACTCATCCCTCTTATAAAAGGAAACCTCCTCTCCCACTCTCTTCAAACCTCTAAATCACATTGTATTAGTAAATTCCTATCCAAATTACTTCAATAATTCCTTAAAATCATCCTATATTCTTAAATCTAGTCAAAAATTAAACCAATGAATGTATTTTACTAAAAATAAAAGGAGATACATGAAGAAGATGTAATGTTCATCAATATTTTTTTTTTATTTCTTCATCAAGAACCATTAATTAATTTTATATCATACTGATATAATTAAAAAATTATATTATATATAAATAGTTTTTTTATTTTAATGTTATTATCTACAACCACACAGAATTCCATAAAATGGTTTTTGAAATCATTAGTCGTGTGTACGACGGACTACCACCTTGCAAATCGATATCATACATTTTTTCATTATAAACTTTTATGTTAAGTAATAAGGATAGAAACATAGTTTATATATGATTTATATAATATTTATAATTTCTTTATGATTATTTAATTATTATATTACACATACCTTCATGATTTCCATTTTTGAAATATTATAATGTTGTTCGTGTGTACGACGGACTACCATCTCGCGAAGTGTTTTGATAAGTTCACGTTTTACATAGAATGTATTAAGGATGAGTTTAATAAACATATTTCATATATATAAAATAATAATGATACTTTAATGAAAATATATGTATATATATATATCATTACATTTCTTTCCTTCAATATGACAAGGAAATAGAAACAATGTTCATGTGTATGTATGTCCTACCATCTCCATGAATGAGAATAATACATTATTCTTGTCACTAACAAGCATGAATTTTAACAAACAATAGCTGATTGAAATTTAATATCAAGAATAATACATTATTCGTGTTATTTTAAGTTTCAATTTGAATTTTTTTCATCTATGGGTATTTTAGTTTAGAGTTTCTTAGTTGTATATAATTCTCTAATTCAATTTATTTTCATTAGGTTATATTACTCAGTCATTATCATTAATATTATATGATTATTTTTATGACTTTTGTATATATATTTATGTATTTATCCTTTTTTGGTGGATTTATTTTTGATACACCAAATCAATTCCTTGACTAATTATAACTTCAATGTTATAATAATTTTTAGGCTTTATTTCACAATATCATTATAATTGAGATTTTTTATTATTTAATTTATAATAATGAAATTTATATGAAAATTATTTAATAAAACATTTCAATATTCTTCTCCTCTTATAATTAATGTTGGATTGGTGTATCCTGATCCATTCTGAATGTTGATTGGGCCGAATGCTTTTAGCCAATACTGCGCACCAGGCCACAACACCATGGCATTATAGCGACTCTGACCCACTGTAGTAGAGCTGACCAATTGACCCTGACATAACACTATATTTGTATGGAATTTGGAATAATTATACTATTAGAGTGAAATTTGAAGACAGTGGTACAATAGCTCCACATATTTCTAGCTACTGACCATTGTAGTATCTTGGACATGGCTGGCTGAAAAAATATAGTGATGCAGAATTCCAGATGCTTTAAACTTTATCGCAAAGTTCTTTATATGTTGTTGGTTGAATAGTGCTTCATTCTCTATATTTGACCACTTCAAGTTAGGATTTTTATGCTCTTAGTGAAATCAGAAACTCCATGTAATTTAAAACTCTTGACTATAGTGATATTAATGCCTCTCGATGGATGTAGGGATCATTTAATGAACCTTGTAAATCATTTTGTATGACTTCTTTTTATTCGTTCTATATTTTCACAACCTGTAAACCTATTATTTTTCTATGACTCTCAGTAATTCCATGAAAACATGTATCATAGGATGAATTTAAATTCCTTGAATTTAATTATTAATAAGAAAGAAGGACTGTTAAATATCGATAGATAAAATTAAACTTAAATTACTTAATAGATGATGCAGATCAAGGATTATATTTATCAGAAAAAATATTTTTTTTTTGCGTTTGGGTTTAGAGACAATAGACATGGATCAGACAGAGTGGGATCTTTTGGATTGAAAATTTCTGGGTGTTTTTTACCTTATACCGTCCAAAAACATGGTGTTCAAAATTAGAGAGAGTATGATGTTGATTTCACTGGTGATAGTGCTCTCGAATATGATAGAGAATCCTCCAGTGGAAAACAAACTGAAATTTATGCTATGAGGGTTCAATCTGAAAATGGATGAATGAAGAATTGTTGTAAATCAAATCAATGAATTCATCATCTTCATAATTTAGTTGAAATTGGAGTAAATTGTGTTTTATTATGAAGAATGTGCATTGGTTTTACTCTCTTCAATACCTAATATATGGAAGTGACTGAAATAGTTGTGGGCAGTTCATTGGGGAATACCAAATTTTTTCTAAAAGATGTGATGGACTTGATCCTTAGTGAAGATATTTGAAGAAGAGAATCTACAATATTCTATAGTTTTACTCTGAATTATGATGGAAAATAAATATACTCAAATAGAGACAATATAAATGGACAATTGAAGTCAATATGAAAGTGAAAAGATAAGGAAATAGGGATAGGTCCTACCTACTAGACATTTTGGAAAAAAATAATCATTAAAAAATAGTTCAAATAAAAATGGAAGGCACCTAAAACTAATGGAAAAATCCTGATATGTGAAGGAATTGATAATGTATTACTACTGAGCATGGATATCCATATTGAGTCTTGGATTTTAGACTCAGGGGCGTCCCTCCATTCCATATCGAATAAGTGTTTCTTAAACAATTTTTTTCTGGAAAATGTTTCATGGTACATCATGCTGATGATGAACCCTTAATGATCCTTTGGATGGGTGATCCTTTTATCAAGACCACCAGTGGGTGTATGTAGGTTCTAGAAAATGAAATGGGTAATCATGGTTTAAGGGGAAATATTATTTATGTTTGGCTACTTGTTGATGTAGGATTCAGTACCGTGTTGACTATTGGTTTCTATAATATTACTAGGGGATTTATGGTTATAGATTGGAAGTGTAAATAATGTTACATTGTAAATCATGATAGAGACTATCATAGTCAATGTTGAATCAGTAAATGTTGTCATGGAATCTGAACTATATAACTGTAAGCTAGTCCACATGATCGGGAAGGGGATGAAGGTGCTAGAAACAAAACGACTGGTATTGGTACGTGTGATGCAACGAGTGAAGATTTGCAATATTTATTTACCTACTAACTAATGTAGAAGCGGAGAGCAGGGTTGAAAAACAAAGAGAATGTGAGTAGACACTAGAAATGACATTTTGGAGGATTGTTTAGGAAGATGGGATTTAATTCTATGATTAACAACTAAGTTCTAAAAACTAAACGAATATTTTACTAATGACTATTTAAATTCACTTAAACTATCTATGTGAACAAAGCTATGAAAGATACTGGCAGATATGGAAGTGTCAGAGTCATGACATCCATTCAAGTGCATGAAATGTCAATTATTTAATTCCCACATTTGAATATTTATTTATTAAATTATCTGTAATTCCACATTTAATAAAAATACTATCTGGTCATGTTCTCCGATGATAGAAAGTATTCTAATGTTTACACAAATTATCTTTCATTTTGTTCTCTATCCTGACAAATAATTTGCACGTCATTATAGCACTGAATCACTTGGTGAAATAAGATGACCTGTTTCATACAAAGTCAAAGTATCTACATGCATTGGGATCGCTCAAATGAGATCACTTATTCAGTATCACTAACAAATGATTGAATAAGTTCACCTAAAAAATATTAATTTTTCATTTAATATATATATTTATTCAGAATGTTCTCGTATGCTTGATCGAATTTTGGATAAATAAATTCTTCGATGAATTCTTGTTCGTGATTATTTATTAGGTATCACACGAATAGGAACCAAAGCATGTGTAAAGATACCAAATGAAAATTAATTTCTATGATGATAGAATTAATTAATTAAACATCCAATTAAAATTAATTTAAATGTAAATCAAACATGAGGATAAATTAAAGACATGCAGTTACATTCACTTTTTTCATAACTCCGACACAAATAAAATTACCCAACCATCGCAAGGAAATGACACATAGAATAATGAATAGAAGATATCACTGTGTGTGTGTGTCGTTTCTATGGTCACTTCATGATTTTTTCAATTATCGCAAAATAATAATCATTGCTTCGCTCTATGGATTCGCTGACATCACACCTGAATCAAAACACCGCGCTGCTGAAAATATGATTTGATCTCCGCTCGCTCTCACCATGCGATGTCAATCTCCCAAACTCCAAGAGAATCTATGTGCAAGTCGATGATGTGTCTGAACCTCCTCTGTGCTATTAATTATGGTGTGTCTCTGTTTCTGATAGATGAGGGTTTCTTGATGCTGTTGTTGTACCTACTGCACTCTAAAGTGGCCGAGAATGGAAGGTGGAGGAAGACGGGACCTGGGCTAGAGAGGGTTGCGTGTGAGGGACACTAGAAAAAGTAGGCGAGGAGAGCTGGTATGCCATGGGGAGATGGTGGGATGGGATGGAGATGTGGATGAATGTTAGAGGAGGGAGCCGAGATTGGGGATCTGAGGTGATGAGAATAGGGGGTCGCGGGTGAGAATGGGTGGGGAAGGCGGCTGGGGAATTGGGCGAGGGGGAGGGTGAGGGTCGCGGGTGAGTGAGACTATGGGGATATGGGGGTGGTGGGTCCAGGGAGAGAGGGTTGTTGGTTGTAGAGGCCAGCTGGGGAGGGGAGGCAAGAGTGTGGGAATGGGGTGTGTGCTAGGTAAAAGGAGGGATCAGCCCGTGAGAAGTGGGGGTCGTGCGCTGTAATAAGGGGATGGGGATTGGAGAGAGGGATGGGGATAAGGGGGATATTGGATAGAGGGATGAGGAATAGGCAAAAGGGGGATTTGGGGGTGTGGGAATAGAGAGGTTAGAGGAGTGGGTCAAGGGGGTAGGGGGGAAGTAAAAAAAATAAATTAATGAAAATAAAAATAGTTAAATTTAAATTTTAAAAAAACTATCTATATAATTAAGTTAAATAATTATAATAATAATAATATATTAATGCACATGTAACTAAATATAATACTACTATAAAATATAATAATAAACTAATAACAAATACTATCTTATTAATACAATAAAATACTGAAATAGAATAAAATATAAATAAAGAATTAAAACATACATGCTAATAAGAATAAATAAAATAAAATAACCTTAAATTAGTGAAACTAATAATAATAATATAGTGTTACATATAATTTATAAAATTAATATAACTAATAGAAATACTAAATTACTAATATAAATATATAAATTAAATAAAAATTATCAAAATATCTAAATTACTACAAAACTACCAAAATAAACTAAAAATATAAAAATTGGTTAAACTAATAAATTAAAACTAAGATAAAAAATTATAAAAAAATTACTTGTAAAATCTATGTACATCAGGTACCAGTACTACAACTAGTGAATTTTAGACTATGAAAACTATAATTTTAAAATGTGGAAGAATGTTTCTTTTGAAAAAATGATATAGAACATTGAAGTCTAGAAATCTCGACCTTTTTTACATAGATTTTTGGGGGACCGTAGCAGTACATTCTCTTAGAGGGTCACAATATTTTGTGACAGTTATCGATGAATCAACAAGGAAGGTTTGGTTTAATTTTTTAAAACAAAATTTGATTTATTTAAGGTGTTTCAGGAGTGAAATATCATGATGGTGAGTGAGTTAGTAACAAAGTAAAAATTATTGAGGTCAGAAAAAAAATAGAGAGTATGAAAGTAATGGGTTAAGAGATTAATTTTCAAATAATGTAATCTCGTTGGAGAAGACAATTATAGGAACACCACAGTGATATAGTGTAGATGAAAGGATGAATAGAAAATTGAATGAATGTTCCAAAAGCATGATCTTTCATTCAAGGTACCCAGGACATTGTGGGATGATGTAGTGAACATGGTATCATATATGATTAATAATATTCTATTAGTATCAATGGGAGAATTTTCACCTACGGAGCTATGGTTTGGTAAGGATGTAATACTATCATGTTTAGGAGTTTTTTGAATTTTTGAATATGTACCTATTCATGTTGATGTAAGGGATAAGATTGATTCTAAATATAATCGATGTTTCTTAATTGGCTACAGTCCTAAAAAGTTCAGTTACAGCTTTTTGTATGATCACGAAAAGATGGTCATCAAGAGACAAAACATGCTATTTAATGAAAGTGTCACATATAAGGATATCTATGTAGATGAAGATGAAAATGGGAACAAAGAATCAAAGATCAAGGGAATGTGGAGCTTGAAGTTGTTACTTATCATGAGACACTGGAACTAGTGGAGCCTACTCCTCAAGTGTACTTGAGGATATCAACAAGGGTGATAATTTTTGTGCAAAGGTATTCACCAACCTTACATAATATGTTATTGACTAAAGGTGGAGAACCCGAATGTTTTTATGATTGAATATATTTTTGGGATTCAAGATAGTGGGAGCTTGCTATGAAGTAGGTGATTTCATCATTTCATGACAACAAAACATTGGAATTGACACCTCTTCCAAAGGAATGAAATCATTGCAAAACAATTTGGTATAACAGGATAATGAAGAACATAGTGGAAACAGTAGGTTCAAATCAAGGCTAGTGATGAAAGGATTTCAATATAAGGAAAGAGTATATTTTACTAAATGTTTCTTGATTGTAGTAAAGATTAACACCATTTGGGTGGTTCTCACTATCTTGGAATCAAAAGACTTATATATTGAGTAGCTTGTTGTGAGGATGCATTTCTATTATAGAGATATGGAAGAGTAAATCTATATGAAGCATTATGTTCCTGACTGTGTTGTGACAAATATACAACAGCTTTTATGTGGGTTCATCAATAACAAGAGTGTTAGTTTTTTTTTCATTTTTTAAAATTTTCTTGTTTTTTTGTTAGTTTACATGGTGTTTTGGGAAGCATAAATTATGGAAAAAATAAAACACTTCCCTGTATAAGTGCATATAGACGCGGAGAGGTTGTACGTATCTGATGAAACTCTAGAAATGGTATACCTATAAAACCAACACACTGACAACACATACTCACATCATATCATAGAAGTCACACCATAATCATAAGCTTGTGGATGATAAAAATATGAATGATGAATTAAAATCCACTATAGTTCCAAGAGAAAACAGATTTCGGTAAATGCATGTCTTTTAATTTTATTTTATTTTTAAACAAAACTAAATGAAAGGAAATTAAATGTAGTAAAAAGAAAACAAACAAATGATGGGTTGCCTCCCTTTGAGTGCTAGGTTTACTTCATCTTCAGTCAGATGATGTTGAAACTCCACCAGGATTGAACGGAAATTTAATCCATGAATTTACTTCTTCTTCAGTAGAAGTGTGGAATCCATTAGTTGAAGATGATTTTATCCTTCAATCTACACAATATCTCAATGGAATCTTGATAGAAGAATTGATATGTGGAATGAAATGAAAATATGCCAACTCACAAGGGAATTAATATTCCTCGCATAAAGAAAGACTCATCGAATAATTGAATTTCTGGAAAAGGCCCTCAACGGAAAGATCAAGAAGATTGCCTCTTTGAATGATCACAGGTGAAAAAATGCCTTTACCACGCTCCTTCAGTGGTCGACTTATATCCATCACATCCTTGAATGCATTATTTGGGTCGATGATGTCTCCAAATTCTTTTTCACACCCAAAAACTAGCATAGGGAAATCTACTGGTTTCCATCTCCATTCATGCTTGATGGTTTCATTGATTATTCCAAGGTCAACAATATTGTTCACATATGTGGGTATTTCAAGTGATATGTTTTTATCCTCGACACCTGGAGAAAGTGGGATGGGATCAATTGGAGCATATGGCTCCATTTTTTCAAGAATGACATCTTTTTTAAATTTTCCTTCTATACCACCCTCATCATAATTCCTTGTAGGCACATGTGTCACCATGAACTAAGGATCCTCCATGAAATCCCATTATTCCATTGTTTCTATAAAATTATTAGTGTTCTCTACCACCAAGGCTGATTGATTCACTGATTCTAGAAATGATTCAAAATTCTTCATTTTAAAAAAAAAATTAGACTCACAAATATTTTCATAAAGATTTGATTCGATGACATTTGAATTGATGTCCTCTTGAGTGTGGTAATCCACTATATCATGGTTCAATTATGAATATATCATGGTAAATAATGGTCTTAGTTCAATTTCCTCTTCATCCTTAAAAGGTGTTATTTGATAGACATTGAGCATGTCCTTTTTCAGTTTGGGATGGTTAGGTTGTGAACTCACAGAAGGACATGAAATCACATTTTCAGGGGGACCATTATGTACAAATGGGTGGAAGAATAAGTTCTCATATTCTTGAAATCTGATTAGATTGGAATAATTATTTTTTTATGGAGGTTCATCATCAATTTTATGACAAGAAGGAAGATCAATCTCGTTATCAGACTCAGGGACATGGATGTTGTTCAAATGGAACCTCTATTGCTCTATCCTCAAAAGAATTGTTCTGAATTTGATCTTAAAGTGGTAGTGAGGGGAAAAGATGAACAAGTTGAGTCATTTGATTTCCTAAATTTTTCATTTGATATTATAAATCTTTCATTGAATCTTCTAAACTGTTTTTTTTTATTTTGTAAATCGTTTGTTGAAGAAACTATCTTTTCATTACGTTCATCTTGATGTTCAAACATTCTCTTTGTCGCAATGATAGCAGATTACAACATGTGCTCAATTATTGAATCCTTGGTTTTACGTGAATTATACAGTTTTAAATTTTTAGGAATGAATGACTTTGAAAATGCGCAAATGGTGGATAAGGACTAGTAGTAAAATTAATATCATAACACGGACTTGAATGATATTCATTAAAATAAATAGGATTACCTGCAGAGATCATGTGCGGTGAATCATTATACAACATACCTTGCAATGTCGGTGGGTAGGGTGGGTACTGGTTGTAACTGTGTGGTGCATCCCACGTCATTCGGAGCTTCTTGGTGTCTTGAAAATTCTTGTAATGAAAATTTCCCAGAGTAGTAAACTGTTTTTCTAGTTGGTTTATTTTTTTTAATTTTTTTTACATTTTATTTTTTACCTAAATCACTCTTTTAACTAAATCTCTAATGCTACTATTCTCCCCATAAACGACAACCAAAATTTGGTACGTGCATCGCAACGCGTGAAAATTTGAAAAATGTATTCACCTACTTACTACTGTAGACGTGGTGAGCAGGGTCGTACCACAGAGAGAATGTAAGTAAACACTATAAATGTCCTTTTAGGGGACTGTTTAGGCAGATGGGATCTAATTGGGTGATTAAAAACTATGTTCTAAAAACTAAATGACTATTTTAATAAATACTATTTAAATTCACTAAAACTATCTAAGTGAACTAATCTATGAAAGAAACTGGAAGAGATGGTAGTGTCAGAGTCATGACATCCATTCAAGTGCATGCAATGTCAATTATTTAATTCCCATATTTGAATATTTATTTATTCAATTATCCCCGATTACAAATTTAATCAAAATACAATCTGGTATATTTCTCTGATTTTAGATAGTATTCTAATGTTTACACTAATTATCTATCATTTCTTTCTTTGTCCTGACAAATAATTTGCGCGTCGTTAGAGCACAGAATCACTTGGTGAAATACGATGACCTGTTTCTCACAAATTCAAATTATCTACCTACGTCGGGTTCGATCACATGAGATCACTTATTCATTATCACTCACACATGTTTGAAGAAGCTCACACACAAAATATTAATTTTTCAATTAATATATTTATTTTTTCAGAATTCTCTCGTGCGCTTGATCGAATTCCGGATAAATAAATTCTTTGATGAACTCACGTTCGTGATTACTTATTAGTTATCACACAAACGGGAACCAAAGCATGCGTGCTGAGCCTAAATTAAAATTAATTTCCCTGGAAATATAATTAATTAAATAAACATTCAATTAAAATTAATTTAAAAGGAAATCAAACATGGGGATAAATTAAAGACATGCAGTTACCGTCACTTTCGTCACAACTCTGACACAAATGAAATTACCAAACCATCACGATGACACGACACATAAAATAATGAATAGAAGATATCACCTTGTGTATGTCGTTGCTATGGTCACTGCAAGATGATGTCAATGATCACAAAATAATAATCATCGCTTCGCATTGTGCATCTGCTGACGTCACACCCGAATCAAACCACTATGCCGCTGAAAATATGATCTAATCTCCGCTCGCTCTCACCATACGACGTCAATCTCCGGAATTCCAAGAGAATCGCTACGCACATCGATGATGTGTCTGAATGACCGTTGCGCTCCTGATGATGGTTTGTCACTGGTTCTGACTGAGGAGGGCTTCTCGATGCGGCTAGTGTACCTTCTGCACTCTAATGTGGCTGAGAAGGGAAGTTGGAGGCAGGAGGGACCTGGGGTAGAGAGTGTCGTGGGTGAGGGCGCTAGAAAGGGGAGGCGAGTGGAGATGGTATGCTATGGGGAGATGGGGGGATGGGATGGAGCTTCGGTTGAATGTGAGAGGAGGGATCTGGGATTGGGGAGAGTAGGTGATGAGAATAGGAGGTCGCGTGTGAGAATGTGGTGAGGAAGGCGGCTAGGGAATTGGGTGAGGGGGAGGGTGAGGGTCGCGGGTGAGTTAGGCTATAAGGAGATGGGGGGCGGCGGGTCCTGGGGGAGACGGTCGTGGGTTGTGGAGGCTGGCTGGGGAGGGGAGGGAAGAGTTTGGGAATGGGGTGTGTGATGGGTAAAAGGACGGAGCAGCCCGTGAGAAGTGGGGGTCGTGCACTGGAATAAGGGGATGAGGATTGGAGAGAGGGATGGGTATGAGGAGTAGATTGGAGAGAGGAATGAAGAATTGGTGAAAGGGGGAAGTGGGGGAGTGGGAATAGAGAGGGGAGGGGAGCGGGTTAAGGGGGTAGGGGGGAAGGTAAAAAAAATTTTAAAAAATATAAAAAGCTAAATTTAAATTATAAAAAACTATCTGTCTAATTAGTTAAATAAAAATAATAATATATTAATGCACATGTAATTAAATATAATACTACTATTAAATAAAATAATATAGTAATAACAAATACTATTTTAATAATACAATAAAATAATGAAATAGAATAAAATACAAATAGATAATTAAAATATACATGCTAATAAGACTTAATAAAATAAAATAAACTAAAATTAGTGAAAAATAATAATAATAATTTAGTGTTAAATATAATATATTAAATTAATATAACTAATATAAATACCAAATTACTAATATAAATATATAAATTAACTAATAAAAATCAAAATATCTAAATTACTACAAAACTATAAAAATAAACTAAAAATATAAAAATTGGTTAAACTAATTAATTATAACTAAGTTAGAAAATTATAAAAAAATACATGTAAAATATATGTACATCAGGTAACAGTGCTGAAGTTAGTGAATTTTAGACTCTGAAGGCTATATTTTTAAAATGTGGAAGAATGTTTCTTTTGAAAAAATAATGTAGAACATTGAAGTTTGGAAATATCGACCAGTTTCACAGAGATTTTTGGGGGACCGTATCAGTACATTCTCTTAGAGGGTCACAATATTTTGTGACAGTTATCGATGAATCAACAAGGAAGATATGGTTTTACTTTTTGATAACAAAATTTGATGTATTTAAGGGGTTTCATAAGTGAAATATCATGATGGCGAATGATTTAGTAACAAAGTAAAAAATTATTGAGGTCAGACAACAATGGTGTGTATGAAAGAAATGAGTTAAGAGATTTATTTTCAAATAATGTAATCTGGTTGGAGAAGACTATTATAGGAACACCACAGTGAAATAGTGTATCTGAAAGGATGAATAGAAAAATGATTCAATGTTTCGAAAAATGATATTTCATTCAAGGTTACCCAAGACCTTGTGGGATGATGGAGTGAACATGGTATCATATGTGATTAACAATATTCTATCAGTGGAAATGGGACAATTTTCACCTAGGGAGCTATGGTTTGGTAAGGATGTAACACTATCATGTTTTGGAGTATTTTGATTTTTGGAATATGTACATGTTGTGTTGATGTAAGGGAAAAGTTTGATTCTAAGTATAAGCCTTGTTTCTTAATTGTCTACAGTCCTAAGAAGTTCAGTTACCACTTTTTTATGATCACGAAAAGATGTTCATCAAGAGACAAATCATGGTATTTAATAAAAGTGTCTCATAAAAGGATATCTATGTAGATGAAGATGAAAATGGGGAAAAATAATCAAAGGTCATGGGACTATGGAGCTTGAAGTTGTACCTTAGAATAAGACTGTCTGAAAATTAATTTTTTACTATTATCAATACTTTTGACGAAAAAGTGAGAAACCACAACATCCATCATTACACCAAAAAACCATTAAAAAGATAATTCAGATCAAGACAACAAAATCTAACCCTCCCCAGCGAATAAACCATGATGTCAAGCCTTCACCATCGCATGACCACTCAGCTAGCAGTCCCGTGTAGAGTTGCACGGGCACAGATCCGATGGCAGAGCCATACCCTCTTGAACTTCCAAATCCAAATGATTTGCATAGGTGAAAGCTTCTTGATCTGGTCCTCATCCGGCGTAGATACATGTAGAAATCTATTTTCAAGATTATCCAAAATCCACCGCTGAACTGCAACACCTTCAAGAGCTTCAGCTTCATCATAACATCCCCACTGCTTCAAAAAATTCATCACTGATTCCTCAAAAAATCACCACTTCTCATAAAAATCACCACTGCATCCACAAAAAATCACCACTGCAACACCACCAGGAGCGTTTGCTTTAGCAGGAAATCAGCACATTGAAAACCATCGTGAGAAAAACCCAGAAAATCAGATTCGACCCGAGCCAGAAACCAAAGCCGAAAAATCTGACAAGCTTCGAATTGCTGACTCCTGGAGAAGAATTACCAACCGTCGCTCAACATAGAACCATGAATCAACCCGAACCGAGACTCCAATACGAAGTCATGAAAACACAAAACAGCCAAGCATCACAGATTTTTGGAGGGTTTCAATGCAAACTGTAATTTAACATGAGGAAAAGAATATGAAACCAAAATGATTGCAAGAAGACGAAAACAGAACATCACCGATATGCCTAATGGAGGTACTGTTGTGACCAGATCCCGTCACCGCCAACCAGAACCCTCAAAGAGACGCGAGGAACCACCCTGTGCACCCACCAGATATGAGGAAACATCCTTCAGCAGTAGAATATCGGTCGTGGGTCAGCACGCCGCAAAAGAAACTGTAGAGACCCGAAACTTGATGTACATGGACAATACATTACTTTTGCAGAATACTTAATACATAACAAAAAGAGACACACAAGGACCATAATAGTTTAGTGTCTTTGGAAACTCGGAATATAATCTTCTAATCCTATTGAAAGATCTTCAACAACTCCAATAACGATCTTCCCCTTTTTGTTTACATACCTAAAACCTTTCTTTATTTCCAGGAGAAAACAAAACATAAAAAGGGTGAGCTCAAATGCTCAGTAAGGGAAAACATAGAGAACATAAAACAATCCATAAACATTTGAAAGGAAAAACATGAACATGAAATTTAAACATCAAAATCTTGAGCAATGACAT
Organism: Viscum album; assembly: GCA_963277665.1. NCBI lineage: Eukaryota > Viridiplantae > Streptophyta > Magnoliopsida > Santalales > Viscaceae > Viscum > Viscum album. The sequence goes on along the minus strand of OY728148.1, from coordinate 361,910,447 downwards.
AAATCGTGGAAGTACGTAAGGCATATATCATAATGGAACATAAACCATGATAAAATATAATGGCAATAAAACATGTAATTGTGAAAACCATTCAGCACATGTAATTATTTCCATAGTAGAGAAGGCATTTATTCCAAGACCATCTTAGTGGATAAAGTCCCTTTCTGAATTGAGTTCACTCCTCGTTTCAGTCATGTAACACTAAACCGGATTAACATACCGTTCCAGCCATGTTTATCTCATGAGATATAAATCTTTACCCAATGCATTGGAGGGAGATATAGGTCCCACCCATCTCATAATGAAATCATTCTTACGTGTGCCACAAAATAAACTTAAAACAATCATCATAACCCAATGAATAAAATGGGTTTCATAAACATCATCCCATCATTTCATAGTCCATATAAAACAAATGGACATTTAATCATAAGAAAAGTGAACCATGTCAATCAAAGACACATTAAACATGAAACATACACATATAAAATAATGTCATGTTAGATGGAAAATGGTTTTGATAAAACATTTGAAATGAATTCTTGAAGAAAATATCCTTACTTCGTCAAAATCTTTTATTTTTCAAAAAATGCCATGCACTTTTAAATTAAAAGTATTTTGTTGACAATATTTATAAAATCATCTAGAGAAAGATTCCTAAAAATTAGGCGTTATTAAACCGTAAAAATCCGTTCACGCCGTATAAGTTAAAAATAACATTCTCCTCGTACTTTTGTAAGAAAAGTCAAAAAGTACCTCGTATGGTAAATAAAAGAAAGATTCCTTCCATATTATGTGGTGAAATTAAGAAAAGGGTAAAAATGTATTAAACATACATGGAATGAGAGTAAGCATTTTATGAAAACATTTTGAGAGCATATGTACATGGATAATACACATAACCCCCAGTAAATACTTATGAGTAAACAATCTCGGATAAGAATGATATTGGAAAAATTATCCCATACCTTAGGTCCAATATGCTTCGTATGGATCCGAAGCTCCTATATATTGATTTAAACATTGTCATTGACTTATTAAATAATCATATTCATTGTTATGATATCATATATGTTTCACTTATGACTTTATATTACCTGTTCTTTTGTAAATTCCATGTTAAAGAAGTGTTTTGGGTAAAATCATTTCATTTATTGTATGTGTTTCGACTTGTCATTCTTGATATTATGACTTATATCCTGATTATATAATTCCATAATGTAAAAAATTATTTATATATAATATATATTCATCATATACGTATATATTATAGATCGATAAATGGAATGAAATAAACTATTCATGGAGACGGTAGGTTGTACGTATGCATGAACGCTGTTTTCGTTTCCTTATTGAATTGAATGAAATTAAGTAAATGACATAAATATATAAACACATAAATACAGTATCATTATAATTTCATATATTTCATGATTACTTATTTTATATACTTTATAATCATTCATGAATGGTTAACATGGAGAATATATCTCATCGCGTCGTGGAGATGGTAGTCTATACGTACGCACGAGTAATGATATCATTTCCTTGATCATGGAATTGCATTGAAGTGTATGTATAATATTTCATAATCAATATAAATATAAAATAATCATATATATTTATTTATTTACACCATTATACCCATCCAATTAAGGTTGTGGTCAAAAAAATATTACCCCATGGCGTGGAGACGATATTCCATACGTACGAACGTGCGGTGATTTCGTTTTCCGTAGGATGGATAGATGGTGAAATAGGGTTCCTTCATACTTCTAATAACATATCAGTATATGAGTGATACTGATGTTATTACTTCATAATGAAACAACTAAATAATAATAAGTATAAGAACAAATAAAGCTGAAAGAATCGGTAACGGATATTACCTCTTCTTTCGAAACGCCTTTTTGAAACCTCCTCTTAGGGCACTAATATTGGTCTTTAAAGAAGACCCGAACCACTAGAATTTTTATACGGAAGTTTAGAAGATATATTGGCAGGGTTTGACCGAGCTTGAAGGATAAAAGTTGTGTGAGGAATAGAGGGAGGAGGTGTCCTTTTATAAGGGAGGAGAGGGGCACCTTTGGAATAACAAAAAATATTATTTTATTATAAAGTCATATTCGGTTTTTAATAGATCCAAATTGAGTTATTTAGAAGCTAAGGTGGGAATGGGTCAAAATCCTCTCATCAAATAGAATTTAGACAAGTTTAGGGTTCTATTGTAACCTTATCATTTAGATTTAACTTTAAGTTAAATAATTTTTCTTTTACCGTGTCTTCTTATTTTCTTACACTATAGGGTTAATGAACATACTATAACAATCCAAAAGAACCCCAAGTTGTTTAATATTAATATATATAACATTATCTATGTCATGTTTACAAACATTAGATTCTTAAAAATAAAATAACAATTAATAATATAATATTTGTTTTAAAAACAAGTTTACATCAATTTAGACACTATTTGGTAATTGATTTTTGTGAAAATCATAAAAGAATGATTAGTTCGAAAAAAGTTAACTTAATCAATAAAAACATTTCATATTAACCTATAAAATTAGTTTAATTTATAAAAAGTCTTAAATTAAATTTATTTGGGTATTTATAACATCAATTATGTCAATATTTCATTAATAAGATAATTACTGCATCATCATTATGTCATAAATAAATTAAATTAGTTAATGTATAAAAATTACAAATAAAATACCATTATGTATTAAATACTTTTATATTTCTAATTAATATTTATAGTCGAATTTATCTTATGTATAACCCTATATTAAAAATGATTTAGTTATTAAACTTTGATTTTAACTATTTTAACCCTTCATTAAATAAATTAATAATAAATGTCCTCATCTAATACAAGTGGGCCTAAATGGTCATATTGTATGAATAAGGTTGTTTTTGGTCGAATTAAACTTATCCAATAGAATTATGACATGTTTTAGGGTAATAATAATATCATGTTTACCCTTAATTACCCTATTTACTTTTAACTGTGGTAAATAAACTTAAAAAGTTAATATTCACCAAAAATTATTTTCATCCCATTGAATCACATTTTACTTACTGCCTTCAACCATGTCTCTTGTATTTTGAAATTCCATTCCCAGAAGCGGTAAAATTATGTTTTATGTAATTTGCAAATTCTCCTAAGAGGTCGTTAAAAGACTGTGAAAAGTTCAATAAAGTTTTTATATATCTAAAATTGATTTAAAATGACTCCAATGAATTATATTGAACTTATATTGGTATTATGTATCAATTTTTACCTAAAATAAAGTTAAATAAAATAAATAATTATTTAAATAAAAAGTCAGTTTTTAAATAGTAACCCAGTTTTTTCACTATTCATCAAAAATTGAAAGTTTTCAGAAAAATACCAAAATTTCACCCTTGGCTAATTTTGATATTACGAATCCAAAAATGAAGTCCATTTTTAAAGATAAAATTTCAAAAAGTGGGTATTACTATTCATAACGGCTAGTTCATAATAATATTAAAATAATATCTCATTTAGTGAAACATATTATTGCGTACTACACACACTATCGAAGAAGGTCTTAATTGCGTGTAAGGCAAGCCAAGTCAGAGCTGCGTGTAGTGAAATAATAGTTTGGTATTGCGTATAACATAATTAAAACTTATTTCATTTATACATTAAACAAAATCTATAATTAATGTTGCGTTGAATAATTTCAAAAAAAATGAACATCAAATAGTTTGTAACACTATCCCAGAATAGTGTTGGGTATACTGCAAGCTAATACATTGTTGCGTATAGTACAAGCTAATATTGGTGTAGCGTACAACACAAGACATCAAAGTAATTAAAAATAATATTTCTCATAAAATCTCGGGTTGTTACATTCTACCCCCCTTAAAATGAATTTCGCCCTCGAAATTCGTCGGGGTTGTAAATGGTTTACTACTTGAAATTTTCTTTCATTGAAACCCATATCATAAAAAACAGAATACTAAAACGTCATTTTAAAAAGGAAAGTTAGAAATGTAATGGTTACCCAGATTAACTCATCACTGGGTTTCCACATAGGAGAACATAGGTGAAAATATGGATATGAAAGAGAAATCTAACCATCATGTTCTGATGGAGAGTGGTAGAAGACATGGCTATGAAATAGCCAACAATCACAAAGCCATAGATTTGAAATGATCTAAGGTACCATCTGATTCGTCGGATATAAGAAAACTAGGACAACATTTTTGGTTTTCAATATCATTTCCCTAAAGTTGAAAATTTTTAATTAGAAGAAATACTTGCTTGATTTTGGTACAATATCACTATTGATCGCTCTTTGAACATTATCCACTTCATCTCTTAAAGAAATTGAAGTTGAATTTGTTATTCGTGAAGTACTAACAGATCATGTGATAGAATTATGGGTCATTCCATCTATCTCAAAGAAAATGTTAGAAAAAGTTATTGAATACATAAGTCCATGTATTTTGAGGTTAATCAGATATGATTCCAAACATGGACTTATACTTCATCTATAATACCACTTAATAAAATAAAACTATTTTTTACTAAAAAATGACTTCATGTAGTCTAGTGGTATGCGATAAAGGCCAGTTGCACTTCGGTTGTGGGATCGATTCCCATAGCCTTGTCCGACGCGACAAGTTGTCGCCCATCCTGCAGGTTGTCCTTTTTCTAAAATTACATCATTATGACATTCCATCGATAATATCGAAAACAGTTCTAGCCTAAAACTAACTTATGTTCAACATAATCCATTTCAAATCTTTAGGCTTATCCAAAATACTTATGTCCATGCTTATAGTACAAAGAATACAATTACAAAAAATGTCATCTACCGAGCATGTGAATACCATCATTTATCCCTGATATATCTTGTTGATCACATTCCAATCATGTCAATACCTTAATCATGTATTCTCTTGAAAAATGAATACCCATTTAACATTATTGAAAACATGAATGCTGTCAAAAGTTAACTCTTTCCACATACCAAAATCCCAAAATTTCTATATACTCAAGCCATGATATCACTTTTTCCTTATTTTAGTCATGACCTCATGATTACTATCTTATTATTTTCTCCTTATCCCTTCTATATACACATTTCATCTTCTTTCAAAAAATATTTCAGTCACTTTTTTATGGTTTCCAATACCATATAATAATTGAAAACCAATACATATATATTCTAAAATTCCACAATACCATAAATGAGATTTCATGATACTATTTCGAAATCCCATTACATAAACAATTAATCATTACACACCATCATTTTCATACTCAACATCCCAAATAGTGATCGCATGATAATTGCCTTTATCCTTTTCTTTAAGTGGTTGCTCATGTTCATCGTCATTAACCCATGGATTAGGGCATTTATTAGCATAATGCCACATTTCCTTACACATGAATCATTGAAGTGTTGGTGGAGAGTTATCTGTAGTCTTTTCTCTATTCACATCATTAGCAACCTTTTTCCCATTACTTCGACAATCAACTCCTCAATGACCTTATTTTCCACACTTAAAACATTTCTTAGTACCTTTTAGGAAATCACCACCATGCTTCTTTCCACACTTTGAGAATAAAGAAACATTCATCTTCTTTTCACCATTGTTCTGAGATTTCTCCTTGAACTCCATCTTTTGTTTCTTGTCAAAGCCATGAGATGGATATGTAACACCAACTTTAATTTCTACCTTGATAGCACAATGCACAATTTCTTCATAGATACTGAAATCTCTTACAGCTAATGCCCTTAAAAGACTTGGTTTTAAGCCACTGAAAAATTGATCAACTTTACTTTCAGGTTGGATGATAAAGCCAGATGCATACCTTTCAAGTCTTATAAAATTAGCTTCGTATATACCAAAAGATTAATAATCTATTTTTCTTTAATTCAAGAAACTCCTTCTTCATCTTTGTTCGAAAATTACGAGGGAAGTACTTATTGAAAAATAAGTTCTTGAACTCGTCTCATTCCATGGACTCAATTTCATCTCTTGGACTCATATTCTTGATAAGATTCCATCATTGATCCGCTTCACCTTCCAAAAGATATATTTCTAAGATGACTTTATCATGTTCATAACATTTAAGAACTGAAAATATCTTTTTAGTGGTACTGATCCATTGTTCAGCAACAAGTGGATCAGAAGACCCACTGAAAGAAGGTGGGTGTTGCCTCATGAAGGACTCAATAGAATAGTGTTCCCCTCTCTTCTCATTTGGAAGTGTAGAATGATTCATATCTTGTGTAAGTATTGAAATAAGATTTTTCACTCCATCTCCCATTACATTTTTTTTCAGGAGGACATTCATTGCAATGTCCATTACATTGATCAACACGGTTCCTTCGGGTTCCAGCCATCGTCTAAAACCCAAAAAGAGTAGTATGAGAGGAAAAAATCATGCTAGAAAAAACAACATAATAAAGGGGGAGTACCTTCAATATCTAACATCTTAGGTTTAATTCTAATATCGTTAGCGCAATTCTAGGACTATAAACAATATGTATACATAGCCTTAGGGACATCCCTAGACATACCTTAGAAATATCTCTAAGGATATCACTAAAGTTTTTGAATCCTAGTTTCCAAAGGTTAACTAAACCTTTCCTCTGATACCAACTGTAGATACCCGAAACTTGATGTACATGGACAATACATTACTTTTGCAGAATAATTAATACATAATAAAAACAGACACACAAGGATCATAATAGTTTAGTGTCTTTAGAAACGCGGAATATAATCATCTAATCCTTTTTAAAGATCTTCAACAACTCCCATAATGATCTTCCCCTTTTTGTTTCCTTACCTAAAAACATTATTTATTTCCTGGGGAAAACAAATCATTAAAATGGTGAGCTCAAATTCTTAGTAAGGGTAAACATAGATAACATAAAACAATCCATAAACATTTGAAAGGAAAAACTTTAACATGAAATTTAAACATCAAAATCTTGAGCAAAGACATAAATCGTGGAAGTACGTAAGGCATATATCATAATGGAACATAAACCATGATAAAATATAATGGGAATAATACATGTAATTGTGGAAACCATTCAGCACATGTTAATATTTCCATATTATCCAAGGCATTGTTGCCAAGACCATCTTACTGGATAAAGTCCCTTTCTGAATCGAGTTCCCTCTTTGTTTTAGTCCTGTAAAACTGAACAGGATTAAACTACCGTTCTAGCCATGTCTATCTCATGAGATATAAATCATTACCCAATGCATTGGGGGGATATATAGGTCCACCCATCTTATAATGAAATCATTCTTACGTGTTCCATAAAATAAACTTAAAACATTCATCATAACCCAAAGAATAAAATGGTTTTCATAAACATCATCCCATCATTTCATAATCGATATAAAACAAATGGACATTTCATCATAAGAAAAGTGAACCATGTAAATCATAGAGACATTATACTTGAAACATACACATATGAAATATTGTCATCTTAGATGGAAAATGGTTTTGATAATACATTTGAAATGAATTCTTGAGGAAAATATCCTTTCATTGTCAAAATCATTTTATTTTCAAAAAATTCCATGCACTTTTAAAATAAAATTATTTTGTAGAAAATATTCATAAAATAATGTAGAGTAATATTCATGAAAATGATGCATTATTAAACCGTAAAAATATGTTCACACCGTATAGGTTAAAAATAACATTCTCCTCGTACTTTTGTTGGAAAAGTAAAAAAGTACATCGTATGGTAAACAAAAGAATGATTCCTTCCCTACGATGTGGTAAAATTAAGAAATGGGTAAAAATGTCTTAAACATACATGGAAGGGGAGTAAACATTTTATGAAAACATTTTGAGAGCATATGGACATGGATAATAAACATAACCCCCAGTAAATACTTATGAGTAAACAATCTCGGATAAGAATGATATTGGAATAATCATCCCTTACCTTAGGTCCGATATGCTTTGTATGGATCCGAACCTCCTATATATTGATTTAAATAATTTCATTGACTTACTAAATAAACATATTCATTTTTATGATATCATATATGTTTCACTTATGACATTATATTACCCATTCTTTTGTAAATTCCACGTTAAAGCGGCATTTTGGGTAAAATCATTTCATTTATTTTATGTGTTTCAACTTGTCGTTCTTGATATTATTACTTATATCCTGATTTAAATAATTCCATAATGTAAAAAATGATTTATATATAATATATATTCATCATATACATATATATTATATATCGATAAAAGCAATGAAATACACCGTTCATGGAGACGGTAGGCCGTACGTACGCATGAACGATGTTTTCATTTCCTTATTGAATTGAATGAAATTAAGTAGATGACATAAATATATATATATACACATAAATATAGTATCATTATTATGTCATATATTTCACGATTACTTATTGTATATACTTTATAATTATTCTTGAATGGTTAACATGTGTATTTCATCGCGTCGTGGAGACGGTAGTCCGTACGTACGCACGAGTGATGATATCATTTCCTTGATCGTGGAATTGCATTGAAATGAATGTATAATATTTCAGAATCAATATCACTATGAAATAATCATATTTATTTATTTATTTACACCAGTATACCCATCAAAGTAAGGTGGTGGTCGAAAACAGATTACACCATGGCGTGGAGACGGTATTTCGTACGTACGCACGCGCGGTGATTTCGTTTTCTATAGGATGTATAGATGGTGAAATATGTTTGTTTCATACTTCTAATAACATATCAGTATATGAGTGATACTGAGGTTATTACTTAATAATGAAACAACTAAAGAAGAATAAGTATAAGAAGAAATAAATTTGAATGAATCGGTAACGGATATGACCGCTTCTTTCGACACGCCTTTTCGAAACCTCCTCTTAGGGCACGAAGATTGGTCTTTGAAGAAGACCAGAACCTCTAAGATGTTTCTAGGGAAGTTGAGAAGAGAAATTGCTAGGGGTTGACTGATCCTGAAGGCTCAATGTGGTGTGAGGAAGAGAGGGAGGAGGTGTCCTTTTATAGGAGAAGACAGGGGCACCTTTGGAATAACTAAAAGTATTATTTTATTATAAAGTCATATTCTGTTTTAATAGATCCAAATTGAGTTATATGGAAGATAAGGTGGGTATGGGTCTAAATCCTCTCATCCAATAGAATTTATACAAGTTTAGGGTTCTATTTTAACCTTATCATTTAGATTTAACATTAAGTTAAATAATTTTTCTTTTACCGTGTCTTCTTGTTTTCTTACACTATAAGGATAATAAACGTACTTTAACAAGACAAACTAACCCCAAGTTTTTTATTATTAATATATATAACCTTATCTCAGTCATTTGGCAGATCCTTAGATTTTTACGAATAAAATAACAATTATTAATATAATATTTCTTTTAAAAACTATTTTATGTCAATTTTGACACTATTTGGTAATTGATTTTTGTGAAAATCATAACAAAATGATTAGTTCGAAAAACATTAACTTAATCAATAAATACATGTCATATTAACCTATAAAATTAGTGGAATTTATAAAAAGTCTCAAATTACATTTATTTGGGTATTTATAACATCAATTATGTCAATATTTCATTAATAAGATAATTACTGCATCATCATTGTGTCATAAATAAATTAAATTAGTTAATGTCTAAAAATTACGAATAAAATATAATTTTGTATGAAATCTATTTATCTTTATAATGAATATTTATAATCGAAATTATCTTATGTATAACCCAATATTAAAAATGATTTAGTTATTAAACATTGATTTTAACTATTTTAACCCTTATTTAAATAAATTAATAATAAATGTCCTAATCTAATCCAAGTGGGCCTAAATGGTCATATTTTATGCCTATGGTTTCTTTTGGTCGAATTAAACTTATCCAATAGAATTAGGACATGTTTTAGGGTAATAATAATATCATTTTTACCCTTAATTACCCTATTTACTTTTAACCGTGGTAAATAAAAGTAAAAAAGTTACTATTCACCAAAAAGTATTTTCATCTCATTGAACCACATTTTACTTACTAACATCAACCATATCTCTCGGATTTTTGAAATTCCATTCACAGAAGCTGTAAAACTAAGTTTAATGTAAATTTTCAAATTCTCCTAGGAGGTGGGTAAAAGACTGTGAAAAGTTCAATAAAAATTTTATATATCTAAAATTATTATAAAATGACTCCAATGAATTATATTGAACTTATATTGGTATTATGTATCAATTTGTACCTATAATAATGTTAAATAAAATAAATAATTATTTAAATAAAAATTTGGTTTTTAAATAGTAACCCAGTGTTTTCACTACTCATCAAAAATTGATAGTTTTCAGAAAATAACCAAAATTTCACCCTAGGCTAATTTCGATATACCGAATCCAAAAATGAAGTCCATTTTGAAAGATAAAAATTCAAAAAGTGGGTATTACTATTCATAACGGCTAGTTCATAATAATATTATAATAATATCTCGTTTAGTGAAACTTGGTATTGCGTACTACACATGCTATCGAAGAAGGTCTTGATTGGGTGTAATGCAAGCCAAGTCCGAGCTATGTGTAGTGAAATATCTGTTTGGTGTTGCGTATAACATAATAAAAACTTATTTAATTTATACATTAAACAAAATATTTACTTAAAGTTGCGTAGAATAATTTCCACAAAACAAACATCAAATAGTGTGTAACACTAGCCAATAATAGTGTTTCGTATACTACAAGATAATACGGTGTTGCGTATAGTATAAGATAATCTTGGTGTACTGTACAACACAAGACATTAAAGTAATTAAAAATAATATTTCTCATAAAATCTCGGGCTGTTACAGAAACACTATCCAGCTATGAGGATTCGGGTGAGGAACTGGCCCACAACTGGAATAAGTGTCTGATCTCGAGAAGAACACTTCAAAGGAGATCCACCGTCGCATCTCACCGAGCGTGAGGAGGAGCGCTGCGCCATCTCGAGATGAAAGGAGGTGTCAGTGATGAGGGGGAAAACCTAGCGCGTAAGGCCCCTTATGGGTTCCTTAGCATGAGACACTGGAACTAGTGGAGCCTACTCCTCAATTGTACTTGAGGATATCAACAAGGGTGAGGATGTTTGTTAAAAGGTATTCACCAACCTTACATAATATGTTATTGACTAAAGGTGGAGAACCCGAATGTTTTGAAGAGAGAATATATTTTAAGGATTCAAGAAAGTGGGAGCTGGCTATGAAGTAGGTGATTTCCTTATTGCATGACAACAAAACATTGTAATTGACACCTCTTCCAAAGGAATGAAATCATTGCAAAACAGGTTGGTATAATAGGATAATGAAGAACATAGTGGAAAGAGTAAGTTCAAAGCAAGGATAGTGATGAAAGGATTTCAACAAAAGGAAAGAATATATTTTACTAAAAGTTTCATGCATGTACTAAATCTTACCACCATTTGGGTGGTTCTCAATATTATGGAATCAAAAGACATGTATCTTGAGCAGCTTGTTGTGAGGATGGATTTCCATTAAAGAGATATGGAAGAGTAAATCTATATGAAGTATCCATAGGGGTATGTTGAGTTTGGGAAGGAATACTTGATTTGAAAACACTATAATGTAGGGGTTGAAGTAGTCACCAAGGTAGTGGGACAAAAATTAAGTTGCATTCATGATTAAAAATTCATAAAAATTATGTTTCATGGTTCAATGTTTCTACATTTAGTATTTTGGTGATAAATATATTACACTAATTCTATATGTGGATGACATTATCATTACAGGATCATGTTGTCAGAAAATTGATGATTGTAAAAGAATGTTGTAAAAATATTTTAAGAAGAAGTAACTTGAAAAACCAGATAAGGTTTTAGGGATATGGATCAAGACATATCATTCATTTAGATCCTTGATGTTATTATCAGATGACTACATTGTAATGGTTTTTAGTAGATTCAGTATGACGGAACCAAATCTAGTTTATATTCCAAAGGTGGGTAATTTAAAAATTATCAGAGGATAAATTATTGAAAAAAGTAGAAGATTTTGAGTACATGTAAATAGTTCCATATGCATCATCTTTTACAAGTATTATGTAGTGTCATGAACTATCCTGATATATCATCTAACCTCACACTCGACTCGGTCTATGGCATGGCTCGAAGGGAATTTCCAATCCCCATGGGCTAGTAACTAGTGTTGGGTATCAATAATTTACTTGAATAGGAATGTTTTCAGCCCAAACAAACCGGGATCAAATATGAAAAAACTGAATAAGCAGAAACCTGATAAACAATTTCAAACAATAAAGACAAATAGTTAATCTATTTTTCAAATATAGCTGAATAGGTGGATATTATGTACAAAACAGAAAACAAATCTACCACAATGTCTATGTGTCCCACTGGTCCCCACTAACCTTAGTAATAACACCATTCCAATAATGAGAACCTGAGCTAAGAAACTGGAACAATAGCTAAACATCCCAAACTACATGGGACTACTAGCACTGAATGGTATAAGTAGGGTGTTATATAACAGCTCAGTAGGAAATCACAACAAAATAAAAATGTTTTTTTCCATAAAAAATCCATTAACACAATTTTGAAATAATGTTATAAAAATATTTGGTTTCACATTTTATTAAACAAAACCTTTTTACTGATTTAAAATAAATCACACACCACATATCATTTCCAAAACAAATTTTCTTTTTATAATCAATCTCCATAAAAATAAAAAACATGATTTGTGCTAAAATTGAATAGATAATAGTTCAATGAAGAAGATAAATATAGTAGACAGTAAAAAAAATTGAGATAATATCTATGGGCGGTCCTAAATATCCCAAGAAGACATTGTAATGCACTCAGTTTGGAACCACCTAATAGAATATAGTGAATCTTTTAAGTCAATAACCAACTAACCTACCTCAACTAACCAATTCAGTGGCACAACCCTCCTATCCTGACAACAAATCACAGAAGTTACCAACTCATCTAATCAAGGATAGAACACAATGTCACTCAATCCTCAAAAAGACATGGTGGTAATAATACTGTGTAGGAGGGAAGTTAAACATTGAAACCTTTTTAAATCCTTTTTCAAAAACTTTTATAAACCCTACAAAGGAACCAACATCATTTAGAAAGAGGATCCATTTAGGAAACCAATGTTTCAAGAAAATACCAATTTAAAAGCACCATATTCATTTGAGGTCACATCCATGTGTTAACCTAGTGCTCCCATGGATGTTCCCACATCCAATGGCACAACTATCAATCAATAAGACACTTGAAAGCTATTTTTGTGCGATCAAAATCTTCATTAAAACCAATTCCAACAACCCACTTTATTTTTAGAACACAAACCATCACATTGAAACCGTAAAACCCTTCCCCAAACATTGTTAATATAATAGTCAAAATATATCATTACAAAATTACTTAATCCAAAAAACATTCACAAACATAAAATACCATTACCATAAAATTATCTCTAAAAATTTCTTTAAAACCCCCCAATTTCACAATAAAAGAACAATGGCCTTTCTATAGACACTCTTGGGTTCCATAAACCTATACATTACACACAATTATCTTTTAAAACCTATTTTTAGTAAATTTTAACAACACGAAATCACCACATATATCTATACATAGGTAACATAGAGGTTTGAATTATGTTTAAAAATTAATTGAAATAACACAGGTGTCCAAGGACTGTACCAGAAAGGAAAATTTTGGAAACCCCTACCTCAATAGAATGTAATTGGATCTAAACCATTGGAGGAAGAAGAATGGGAATTCAACAACATATTGAATTCCATATAATCCTATAAACACATTCCAACACAAAACAATAACATTAGTATTCTTTTGAACAAGATCTCATCGAAGGACAACCAAGAAATTGAAAGGGGAAGAGAGAAAGGATGAAAAAATGGATGAAACCCCTAAAAACATACCTTGGAAGCTTGAAGACTCTACCATGGAATGATAAGATCCAAGGGATAAGGGGTCATGGGACCACTTGGTGTTACAAAAATGTAGGGGAGGAGAGGTACGTAGTTTAGGGTTAAAGGGAGGAGAGAGGGAAAATTAGATTTTTGGATTTCAATGCCCTAGAACAACAACACATTTGGCTTCCAAGTTTACCAAACCATGTGGTAACTGTTTGCACGTCTCTTCCCACATAAGGATTGGTGAATGGTTACCAGGGACCTACCACATAGCCATGCATAGGTCTGATGGTTGATTTTATCTTACTAGACTGGCCATAGTACCATGATTCATAGTTTCTACTAACCATGTCGTACTTTTATGCAACCTAGAAAACCCGCTCGAAATATCCATAAACCAAATGTTTCAACTAGGAATCCAAAAAAATCCTAGACCAAAAGACCAAAGAATAATAAAATTATAAAATAATGGATTTTCGAAGGTTGCGATGTCGCAATTATCCCCACCATAGAAACTTTCTTCCCTCAGAAAGTCACCAAGCTGATAGTTAACCAGAACTCGAGTCCATGCCCAAACAAATCCAAAGAAAACTGTGAATCTTGGGATGAAATTATTCTCCACAAGTCTCACCCACCTGACTCAAGAAGAAATCGATGACCAAGATTGAGTGGAGAACATAATAGGTAACTCCCCACCACTTGAATTCCACTGATGAGAGAATTTGAAACCTAAACATGCTACTTTGGGTGGGAAAGGTAAGTAATCCCAACCCATACAAACCCAACATCTTCACACTAACCAAACAGTGAACTTACCATAATAGGAAATTTAGGAACTCTTAATCAAAAACTATACCAACTCACATAGCGCAAGAAAAAAAATCCACCATAAGGACTCAAGCAAAAAACCTAACATGAAGAAAACTAACATAACAGAACTCTTGAATACGTAAATTTCTTGTAAGGATTGAAAACCCTCTGTACAAGGGAGAAAAACATCACTAGAATAATTTAAAATTCTCCACACTATTTGATTTATCCAACACAAAGGGGAATCCATGAGAAAAATTCAAACCAAAACTAAACATAAAACAGAAACTACTTATCATCCTCTTTACAAAACTAAAGCATTTCGTAATAAAGCAACATTAATGCCAAATCCAAAAACCAAGACCCAATTAAACCTTTTTATCCATAGTTCATACATACCTTAAAGAAACAAAATAATTCAATGTCCATATATAGATAAACAAAACAACTTAGTTTACAAATAAAAAATTTATCACATCAATATAACAAAATAAAAAATGTAACATTAGAAAAATGAAACAATAAGGCTTAGAATATTTGTATCCAGACATATCGATCAAAACTGGGCTAAGGTTTCACGCCACTAGAAACTCTTGACTATGTGCGAGCTTCATCAAGAGACCTATGGATATAGCTCTGATGGATGAAGCATATCCCACCTCATAGTCAGGAATTAGCATCCCATATTTAGGACTCCTTCATGAAATGATTCCTTCATAACTTCTCCAGATGACCAAAATGGCCACATCGATGGTAGGTCTTCATAGGGATGTGACATAACATATTCAAATTCCCATACCGACCACACTAATGGAATAAAATTTAATTTTCTGAAGAACTAGAATTCATAACCCATGAATATGGATCCATAGGAATAGGTTCCTATGGAAAATACTCCTCCCTATATGGGGAAACTTTTTGAATAGTGAGAGGTATTCAATTACCAACCATCTGCGCTCTAGGAACTAAATCATCTTGGAACACTTTATCCCACAGCTTATAAAAAAGGTCCATAGAATAGGGGACATGATCTTTTATCTTTGTAATAGACCCCTAAGGAAAATAGAAGTCCACATCAGATCATGTGACACCACCACTTGAGAAAATGAATTCAACTCCACAAAACAGTCAACATAATCGTTCACCATCCAGAGGCCTAATTGAATACACATGATCTATTCCCTTTTCAAAGTCTTCACATCTTCATGTATGAACCATCGGATGAAGGTGGATTTAAAGACATCACATTTCATCCCAACATGTAATGATGGTGTGTTGAACAACCCCCATTAATCAAAAGTGGGACCTTCTATCATACCCAAAAAAACAGGCACCCTGACAGCTTTGGGAGTTCCTGACACCCTGAAGACACACTCAACCTTTTTTAGCCACATAACTGCCTCTAACAGACATCAATCACTACGAATAATATGCAACATCTGAGATGGACCAAAAAATAGGCATGATTCATTGAAAACATTGGATACCTTTAAAGGAGGTATATTCTGAAAATCATGAGGAACATGAAATGGAAACCAACATCTAGATAAAATTCAAATGGAAGAAACACCCAAGCCAAAATAATCATCTTGGAAGCTAAATGAATGATAACACAACCAAAATCACACAAATTCAAAAATCCCCATATCATATCAATTTCCCAAACCAACTCATTTAAAATATAATTTCCTAATGAAAAAACCACATTAAAAAATCAAAACCTACATTATAAAATACAAAACTAGTATCAAAAACCATTTTCCCTTATCTAAATAACATTATAAAAACAATTCCAAACATCTAATCTCAATCACCCACCTATGGCCTACCATGGAGAATTTCACATATGTTCATTTTTTCCCATCCATATGTGATGGAGTTCACTTTCCATACACACCCTCACATGTGCAAACATTCATAAGAAGCACCCATGGTTGCACTAAAACCATTTCGTTATTAACTCCCAACATTTACCAAATTCTCAATTCCAAAAAATGTTTAATTTTTAAACCCACTTTACTAACATAAAACATTTTAAGGGAAAAAATATAATTTCAAAATAAATTTTAATTTTCAAGACACCATTACACCTGCCAAACCAAAGATGAAGAAGAAATTTCACCGAACCACCGGAATGAGGAACTAGTGTCTATGTGTAACTCAACAACATGGTAGTGAGCCATTACCAAAGTAATTAATAACCCTACGAGGGACTTCAACTATGAAATCATACTCAAAATTGGTCACTAATCCATGTGGCATCATAACATGACATTGTCTCACCTCTATTGATATCCCTTGGTCCAAAAAAAGTAGAAGACTCAAATCCCTAGATAACCCTTGTAACTCAAGGATAAGTGCGAGCAATAATTTGTAAAACTCATCCTACACTTACCTCATATGTTTCAACAGTCCTAATATTCATCAACCATACAACCAAAATAAAAACAACCACACCATTAATATCATTTTTTTGTAACCAACCCGGGTGATCATCTGAACTAACACCGGACCCGTTCTGTGGAATATCACGAAGGGTATTCCTGATCCTCATGGCCTGGAAACTAGTGTGGAGAATCAAATATAAACTAATATTGGAATGGTTTTAGCCCAAAAAACCATGATCTAATAACCAAAAAATAAATAAGCAGAAACCTAATAATAAATGTAAAATATTAGATACAAATAGTTGAACAAGTTTTCAAAATATAACTGAACAAGGAGAGACTAAGTACAAAACTGAAAACTAAAAACCAATCAACCATGATCTACATGTGACCCATTGGTAACCTCTAACCTTAGGACCAAAAATCCTCCAACAATGAGCACCTGATCCAATAAACCTAACTAAAAGTTGAACCTGCCAAATAGCTTGAGCCTACCAGCACTGAGAGGTACAAGTATGGTTTGAACTAGCAGATCATTAGAAAATCACCACAGAATCCACATGTTTCTTTTCCCAAAAAAATTCCATTATCAATAGTTTTAAATATAGTTATAATAATTGGTTTTTACCATTTTATTAACCAACACTATTTTATCATTTTATAATCCAACACACACCACATATAATCTCCAAATTGAATTTTTATATTATAATCAAAATCAATATCATGGAAAAAATAGAGTTGTTTTAAAAATTAAAAGATAACAGCGCACGGTAAAAGATAAATGTAGCAGAAATAAAATAAAAATATATTGAAAATATCCTTCGTCGATCTTAAACATCCCTAAAATAACCCAGAACACACTTAGTTTGGAACCATCGACTGGCATATGGTGAATCCCCTAACTCTATAACCAACTGACCACCATAAACTTACCAATCCAATTGCACAACCCCCCTGGCCTAACAAGACATCTAGAAAGGTACCAACCCATCTAATTCGGGCTTTCAACCAATGTCACTCAATCCACTAAAAGATTCCCATGAACCCATTATGGTAATAATAGTGTGTAAGTAGGAGGCCAACGCATGTGTGACTCATCTTACCTGCAGTTACTGCACTTGTCTACCCCAAACACGGATACCAATATTCGATTACCCATAAAAGTGAAATATTTCCTACAGAGGTTCTCTATATATAAACATATATCCAAACTTGTCACATCATCTAGGTTCCAACTAGTTCGATACTACACAAACACATTAAATCCATTTCATAAAACACATTAGGTTGTCAATAGAGAACACACATTTGCAGATCCAAATACTTTTCTAAACAAATAACACAACTTTACTTTTATGTGTGAAGTTCAAATGGTACCATGAACATTGCACACCCCAAACTAATTTTCCAAAAGAAATTCAAAAGGAATATTTTTTTCAAATAATGTGAAAACTATTTTTCACTAAATTTTTCTAAATGGAATATCCTTTTTAGAATTAATTTTTAAAACTATTTTAGAATCCCCACAAAGTATCCAACATCATTTATACATAAAAAATATTTAAGAAACCATTATTTCAATAAAATAACAATTTAAACCACTATCTTTATTTGAGGACACAATAATTTGTTCACCTAGTGCACCCATGGATTTTCCAACATCCAATTCGAAAAATAACATCCAATAATACACATGAAGAACATTTTTGAGAGATGGCCATTTTCTTTATAACCAAATTCATCATTCCACGTTATTTTGATAACACAAACCATCACATTGAAACAATAAAACCATTCCCAATACATTTTAATACATTAATCAAGATATATCACTACAAAATTATTCACACCAATCAAAATTCAAAAATAAAAAATCATTACAACATAATTAAGGCTGAAAATTCTTTAAAAACCCCCAATTTCACATTAAAAGAACAATGGAATTTCAGATAACACTCTAGGTTCCATAAACCTAGACATTGTAGAAAAATATCTTTTAAAACTTATATTTAGTAAATTCTATCAACACAAAATCAATATTCATATCTATATATATATATCATATAGGTGATAATAAACATTAAAAATTAATTGAAAGCACACAAGGGTCCATGGATTGTACCGGAAAATAAAAATTCAAAAATGCCTACATCAATAGCGTGTGTGTGACACCACAAAACTTATATCTAATGTAATAATAATATTATGGTTTTATTCTGTTTAATTTTCATACTTTTCAAACAAAACATATGAAATAAACACAAGGAATTTTAGTTAATAAAACACTTAAGTGTTTACAATACAACAAGATCAATTGAAACAATACTAACAAAAAATACCTATTAAAAGATCTATTAGAATTAATGGTAGACCACCCAATACAAAAAAAATCCCAAGAACATAGTAAGGGTCCTTTTGATCTGTATCAATAAACATCAGTATGGCTAGAGCTATGGAGACCGCATTGAGCACTAGGGGAATGATGTGCACAATTTTTCACCAAGTTATATTGAATATGGAACACTCTGATATATGTATTTATAATGGACTAAATTCAATTGTTTCCATTAGGATATCATTGAGTTATAATGGCTATAATTATAGTCGTTGGTCATTCTGGTGGATTAATTTAAAATTCATAGGTATAATTAGTTTTCCAAAATATTTAAGGAATGCATTGAAATTATAAATTTTAATATATAACCTTTAAAAATGATAGTGATATAACAATTTAGATACACTTAGTATGATTTCTAAATGAGTTATGGATTTCAAATACATTTCAAATATTTCAAATATACTGAAGAGCTTTTATAAATGTTTTCATTCTTGATGTTCAAACCAAGGTCTTAACTAAGAATATGTTTTATATTTTTGTAATACTAATATCAGATTTTATTAATGATGTATTAAACATTGATTTATCACTTTGTGTTTTAAAACATTATCAATTATAAAACTATGTAAAATATGATGTTATAGTAATCGATTCATATGTTTTGAACCTATATATATATATATGAAAACTTATTTTTTATATTTAACAAAAAATATATATCTACTTTTTTAAAATTTAGGTGAGTACCACACCAAGCTAAGGTCCACCTTGAACGAAGCCCTCTAGGCCTTCATAGGATTCTCACCCACAACCCTCTGTCAATGGCCCAGGGGTAGTGCATGTGCAGGGTACATGCTAAGTCGCGTGCATGGGAAGCATAGCTTTCCATCAGCATGCATTGGTGCATGTGAAGGACCATAGGGCGCCACCATGTAGGGTGGCACAGTCGTGTGGGTGGGAATAGGAGCACGCCCATAGAAGAACCCAGTACAGGGTGGTACCGGGAGGGGAGAGGGAGTAATATGAGAAATGGATAAGAGTTCCAGGATTATAAAGAAGACATGAAAGCCCCTCTGTTTCGATGTGGGAAGAAGAATATCTTCCATGAGCATATCTAATACATTCGATAACATCACGCGCAATCTGAGACGTGCGATCAGTTCATCTTTGGAACCCCTACAACTGTGAATATCCTTTGTTTTTTTTGCGTATCCTAATCTAATCGTGATCTAACTGTTGTCGTTAAGGATTTTTAAATCACTATGTCTCGCATTGTCGTTCGATCATCTCCCCCTCAAATCTCAATCGTTCATATTTTATAAATTTCCAGACACACCCCTGACGTTAGATCTAGGTGAGATCTAATCCTGACCATCTATTTCTTTACAATTTTTCTCCCCCTCAGTTCCTTCCTCTTACTCCACATGGGTTGCACCATTGGCTTCATCCTTTTCCACTTGCACCAATTTCCCAACCCGTGAGACCGGTGCCCCCTCCCTTGCACTCATTTTCTACAAAGACTCACCCGCAGCATTCTCTTAAACTGAGTATGTCTCAGATTTCTAGAAAGTGTTATTTGTGTTATATTATATGTAGATCATATATACAATCTGTTTTTTCACAAAACCTCTTGGATCCTTTTCCTCTTAAGCCTACAGGGAGTTCTCCAACACCTACTTTGAGTAATCAAAGCCTATCCTCCTACTCAAAACGTGTAAGGGTTCAATGTTTTCATGCATTGATTCAGTTTGGGGTTATATATATATATATACATATTGATTAATACACTTGTATATATATATATATGGTTGAGCATAAGAACTACTGATTCCTTCTAAGGTGGCGAGTCCTTAATCCTACTTGAAGTTCATAGTCCTTTATCATGAAAAGTAAGGTCTGTTGTTTTTATATTCCATATAATTTGAAATATACATAAGAATATATATATATATATACATATATGTATAAATATTTTATAAAAAAACATTGTACATTTAATTGAACATTCTGAAATTAATGAACCCTTATTTTAACTAATGCCCCTAATATATTTTAAACATGTAGGTGTCATTTGATCTTGGGGAAACACCCTTATATATATTTTATATTCGGTAATACACATAAATTATATATTTATATGTTTCATAACTGAATCATTTTACATCTAATAAGACATTTCGAAGTTAATGAACCCTTGTTTAACTAATTTTACTAATAAACTCAAAACATGTATGGGTTTAATAAACTTTTCCTTCCTTGTGAAAAATTAAATTGTATTCTTTGAAAATTTGTTGATTTATGTATATATATACCTTTACGTTTTAATATTAAACTTGTTTAGTTTTTATAAAAATGATTTTTATATGTTTGTGAGATATTCAATGATTTATTAATCTATGGATTATAGTGTATATAATTTTTAATCCACATTTAAATATGACCAATAGTCACCTTAGTGTATTCCCTCCTAATATTATCAGATGAATGAAATAATCTATTCTCATGAATTTGTCACAATATATGTTTTCAATAATTAAGGTATGTTTTTTCATTTATCATCATGTGTTTTAAATATGAATGCAAATTATCCTAATTTTAGAATTGTGCAATCTGAAAAATAAAATTCTTAAATTCATAATAAGGATTTTAGGGATTGTCATTTTATGTGACAAAATTTAAATTTCTTAGTTGTCATTACATATTCTATAATCTTCTTGTCATACTTTCTATTTTTTACCATAGCCATGCAGTTGATAGTATTGTTAATAAAATTAATTCACATGAATTACATTGTAAATGTAAATTCTAAACTCAAATAGAATTTTATGAACAAAGAAATTAATTTATTAAAATTGGTATGGGATAAATTAAATAATATGAAATTAAAATTATATTATTCAAGGTGGTGTGGGACACTATGAATAATATGAAATGAGAAATTTAATGTTCAAGTGGTATAGGGAACTTGAACATACGACCTTACTTAGAATATGAGGAATGTATTAGACATAGTAAGTGTCAGGTGGGGCCTACTATATCCCCTCGGTGCATCGGTAGGTCTCATGAGGAAAACTATGGTCTTAGCACATGGCCTTGACAAAATGATTATTTACCGTCTTGGAACAAGGACATGACATTATGGTTATGATGTTCTTCATACTATATTCCCTCGCAATGTTTATGATAATTAATTATGAAATTGGATATTTGGATAGTAGAATATATATGGTTAAGAGCATGTACTTATGAGTATCAGAAGAAGTAAATGCTTATGGCATGATTTTTATTCAGCACACAGAGAATTTATTATCCGGTATGGCTTATAGTTACTAATGAAAGAAATTGAAGTTATTATTTTATGTGCAAGTCTGATCATGTATTACTTCAAGTTGTAAATTTGGAACTTGTACTTACAGATGAAAGACTTGTTAAACATAGAATGACTCACTTTATATTCTTCACATCATATATTTTGTATGATCATTCTTATGATTGAAATATGTTTCATTATAACCCTTTTAATATCCCTTAAAATTTTCACTTTTATTTTTGTTGGAGTTGGTGGTCTAGAACCAACTACTTTGTACATTATTCATTAATAAAATCCTTATCAAATCTTGATTGTTCTTCTGTGTGACAATACATGTGATAATGTCCTAAGGACAGCTGTTGCCTTAATGGGTCATAGAGGATCCCTGCTATGATGAGAACCCGGATGTTCCATAACATTGTTCTTGAATATATGTTCTATGGCCAGATGATATTATTTGAGGGACACCAATAATACAGGTCATTAGGGGTGAGGACTCATAAATCTTTATGTCACCTTCTCATGGTGTGCGCCCTTGGTAATATCTAGGAGGATATTATGAGAACGAGACCTGCCAGTAGGAAATCCACATTTCATAATGTCATTGGACGTTCCTATCTGTGGAAATGTGTATTTGTCCTTAGACTTTAAGATTGTTATTAATGGATATTACAACTTGTTCACTTAGATGTATTGACGAAAACTGTGACGACACACTATTCACTGTGAGGTAGGATACGTTGGGTGCATCACGAGTAATACTGCATTAATAGATAATGCGAGAAAGGATTTTTCCCGTCTGTTCCATAACAAAAGTAGATATCTCAGGCCCTTTGATAGAATTGATATAGGCTAAATAAATCAATGTCCATGGTAAGGTATGGATGAGTTCAATTCTGGGAAGTCAAAGAAAGAATAATTGACCACATGGGTTGATGGAACTAGAATTCAACCTACATGATTGGAGATATCAATACAAAGGTATTATATTACATGGTAACCGTTCGTAGTAGGTGACACGTCATTTTGGCGTTAACTTCTTTTCTATGGGGTCCTTGGTGTTTTGCTAGACGCTAACCTCAGAATATAGGCAGGCTCCACCTAATTCCACTGAGAAAGAGGCCTAGAGGTTCACACACTAAGTGTGTCCATGTATCTCAGTTAAATATTGATTTAACAAGTTAAATAAATATTATTCCCGACTGTGGATTAATAATAATCTAAGGATGCCTGATTGCATTTATTTCGACACTAGTGATTCGAGAGAATATATTGTGGGCACAATAATATATATATTTATTAGCAAGTAATGCAGTTACCTTTATTTGAGAAATAAATATCCATTACTGAAGGTCTAATAAATATGGTGGAGGAAATAAATAAAATGGAAAATTAAAAGTACACGTCTTGTATATTTATATACACGTCGTGAAGTTTTTTTTGGGATTCGTGAGAAAATATTGTTTATTTAATTATATTATATTAAATGTAATATATTGGGTGCATGTCAAGTAATAATGATGGTCAACTGTCATTATTAAGAAATGGGGTATTACTAAGAATTAAATGAAATGATTAAATACTTTGGGGCAATCAATTCATTTTATTATTCTACTTATTATAATCCCAAATTACATTATTCTCGTTGAGGAAGAGCCATTTTTTGTGCACAATAGATTTGGAAATACTCTCAAGACAAGAGAGAATTCCCTTTCCACCATGAACGCTTTCAAGTTACAAGATCGAGATCCTCCACCAGATGAAGGTGGTAGAAGGTAGACATCGCAAGCGAAGGTTCTTCAGCGCTAGCACCCATAGATCCCTTCGGCGACGTCCAACAATACGTGGAGCACGTGTGGATCACCACTAGAGGAATATTGTACATGGATTCTACGACGCAATGACAGATCACAAGATCGTGACCGGAGACTCCAACAAATAAATAATCCCATCGAGGTAATTGTTATGAATTATTTAAATTAATTATATCCAACATATGATGATCCTATCTCAAGGGTTACAAGACTCTTCTTTTCTTTTTTGTTCTAAATTCAATTCTGAAGATTTGGCATTTTAAATCGTGATAGATCATGGATTGAACATTGTTTAACATTAAAATTAAAGTTGCGAAAAACCCACCAACATGCTTCTGCTATTCCCAGAACCTTCAAGTTGAATCAGAGGGGTCATATCATTGATTATAATTACATAGTTTTTCGTTGGTAATTTACGCATTTAAAAATTATGTTATTTCAATTCAAGTTTAATCGTTCTAGAATTATGAATTTCGAGGTCTTTTCCTCCTCCCTCGTTTCTAGTTCACCTCACAGAAATGAATTTTTCTTTTAATTTTGATTAAAATAAAATAGAGGAACTCATCCGGATGAGCCAAATGTTTCTGGTCGTACAACACCAGAATACATGGCATGTATTTGGAAGTACACGACGTGTAGTCTAGATTCAATGCATTGACTGATCCGCTAAATCAGGCTGTGTATTGGATTCTTTCTAATAATTTAAGACACCATGTGTTGACCAGAATCTAGGGGCACACGGGTTCTGGAATACACGGTGTGTGGTCCAATGAACACACCGTGTAGTCCCTTCGGGTTAGGGTTGGGCCGTGTACTCCATACATGGCATGCCCGATTGGAAACCGTGTAACGCGGAAACTACAAGGCGTGTGTCCCACTGTACATGTCGTGTACTCCGAAAATTTCCAAAGTACATTAACACTCCCTATCCCCGGGCCTGTACTTCGGATGGACGTTGAAGAAAATTACACACCGTGTAGTCTGAACTACACTCCGTGTAATCACCCAATTTACGCAAAATTATTAAAATTTATTATTATATTATACAAACCCTTGAGACGTGTACCATGGTGGAGGCGTAAAGCTAAGGAACAACATGTGATAGGTGTTTTATATATATGTGTTTAATTTAACATCAACGTAATGAATGGGAATTCACTGGGTTGCCTCCAAGGTACAAGTTACGTACAAGTATAATTTTAAATGAATTTATTTGTTTAAAATTGTGATGGATGAGAATCTCTAGGAAATTCAGAAAAATGGTTTATGATAAAAGGACTGATTAATTAAATATAATTAATTGATTCGATCATGATTTATCTTAAACAAAAACGATTAAAGAATTGAATGCTAGTTTTATTTATGTCTAAATATCGTTGTATTTATGGATGATCATGAGTTAGACCGAGACCTTTTTATGTGAATTGTTTCTTTTAATTTATTTATTTAAATTAAATTTATTGGTCTGTGAGCCATCTCCTCATTAATATGTAGGGCCTACGCAACCAAGGATTATTTTATGTAAAACCCCATTTTACCCCTCACCTGCATGTCAGATAAATGCATATGTAATGGATGGAGCCCCCAAGCTAGTAGAGGCGGCTCAAGTCGGGAGCCAAGGTGAAACCAATCCAAGGAGACACAAAGGTGGAGAGGTGGAAAGCTGTAAACACAAACCCGAAAGGTACAAGGTGTTTCTCTCCTCGGTCATGGGTTAGTTTATCAACCGCTAAATAAAATAACCAATAGAAAAGCTCATGATCATACCATTTATTTTATTTATGTTAGTTGCATGGTTTATTTATTGTGGGTGTGTTGTCACAATCACACAATTAATGAATTAAAGTAGCATGCAGGATGGAACTAAAAGAAAACCTTCTTATACATAAATATTATCTAAGACATGGTTAATCACTTAAGTATATCCCACATAATATTAACAATCATGTAATCAAAGATAATAAAATGGTAATTTATGTATAATGATAAAATCCCTCAAAATAAATATTAATTCGGCATAGCCTTACATGATCTTGGTTAGAATCGAACCATAGTTCAAAGTGCATGACCAACCCTAGTTGGAGTGCTTTCAATTATTGGGGAATTATAATTCAAGGTTTTGGGTTAACCTGACTTGGTTCGCGTCAAGGGTTGATTGCCACAGTAGGACTTTGTGTGAACAAGAGGAAAAGGTTGAGGAAAACCAAAATAAAAGGATTTTAGGATTGGGGAGTCCACGCAGTGGATCAAAGATCTACGAGTAAATGCAGTTGGCATTTAGAATGCCTGCCTAAAACCATTCAAGTTGCTTGACCAACCCTAGTTGGGGTAATGTGAAGGGAAATATGGATCCTTTCCACTAGAATATTCAGGCAACAAAATATTCTGAAATCAATGGTGAGGGATATTGGATTTCGATAAAATAGTGGGAGACTAATAAGTATTAATTTATTTATTTGTCTCAGTTTTTTTAATAAAGTACTAAACCTTTTCACATCTTAATTTGTAGAAAAGGCAATAAAATGACTTCAAACATATCATTTCGCACCATACCCGAAAAATAAAACCTTTTTAGTGGCACCAATTTTCAAGAGTGGCAGAGGCATTTACGCGTCGTCCTTCGCCACAAAAGGAAATTGTATTTGCTGGAAGATCCTATTCTGGTTTTGCCTGGGAAAGAGGCTAGTGATGAAGAATTATATCTCTACATGAAATACATGGATGATTCCACAGATGTCCAGTGTTCCATGCTATCAGTCATGTCTAACGAGCTATTGAAGAAACATGAAAACATGTATGCATAGAGCATGTTGCCTCACCTTAAATATCTCTACCAAGAGAAGGCGAGACAAGAGAGGTATGAGATCTCCAATGATTTGTTTAACACGAATCTTAGAGAGTCTGCACCAACTAGGCCTCATGTACTCAAGCTTATTGTCTAGATTGAACGCCTGCACATCTTAGGGATTAAATTTCTGGATGAGTTGCGTAGAGATATCATCCTATCATCACTACCCAAGACCTTTTCTAGATTCATTGTCAACTATAATATGAGCAGCAATGAGAATAGTCTATTGGAGCTTCTGACATTGATTCGCCTGGTTGAAAAGGACATCGGGCATGACAAACCCGATGTCTTTATGGTGAACAAGAAAAGGAAGGAGAAGGAAAAGTGGACAAAGACTTATAAACGGTCTGAAGCCCCCGAGCACTATCCCTCCAATAAGGGGAAGATCCAAAGGCAGGTCAAGGAACGGGAGGCAGTGTTTTTTTCATGTGGAAAGCAGGGCAACTGGAGGAGGAACTGCACCCAGAAGTGTGGGGTCACTAAAGGTGTGTTCTTTATCGAGCGTAATCTTTCTATTTCTACACATTGGGTATTAGATACAGCTTGTGGGGGTCACATCTGTATTCAAATGTAGGAACCAAGTGGATTTAGAAAAATTGCCAGAGGAGAGGTGGATCTTTGAGATGCCAATGGTGCAAGGCTGGCAGCGTTGGCTATTGGAAACTACCACATCTAATTGCCGACTGGAATGATTTTGGTTTTACATAACTGTGATTATGTTCCTAGTGTTACCAAGAACATAATTTCTGTATCTTGTTTGGATATGGATGGATTGTTTTCAAATTTGGAAATAAGGGTTGCCTCTTTTATAAGAACAACGTATGTTATGGTATGGAACATTTAAATAATGGTCTGTATGTATTGAATTACAAAAACCAAGTGTTGGAAATCGATAATGAAACAAACTCTCATGACTCATACATCACCAAGTTATGGCATCACCGCCTTGGTTATGTGAACGAGAAGCGCTTGACAAAGCTATGCCAATATGGCTATTTAAACTCTACTGAGTTAAAACCACTTGATATATGTCACACTTTTTTACAAGGAATAATGACCAAGCTGCCTTTTGGTGGACAAGGTTAAAGGGCCACAATGCTTCTAGGATTGGTACACACGGATGGGTGTGGACCATTTCTAGGAGAATCTAGAGGTGGATATTCTTACGTCATTACTTTTACTAATGATTTGAGTAGATATGGATATGTCTACTTAATGAGGTATAAGTCAGAGACCATAGAGAAATTTAAGGAATTCAAGAATGAAATAGAGAATCGGCTTGGTAATAAGATAAAGAATCTTCGATCGGATTGAGGTGGAGAATATCTGAACCAAGAGTTCATCGATCTTTTACGGGAGTTTGGGATTCTATATCAGATCACTCCTCCTTATACACCACAGTGGAATGGTGTTAGTGAAAGGAGAAACCGCACATTATTGGTAATGGTAAGGCTGATGATGAGTCATGTGGATCTTCCATTATCCGTTTGGGGATATGCATTACAAGCTGCAACATACACATTGAACCGACTACCATTTAAGGCGGAAAATGGAATTCCATCCGAGTTATGGAATGGAAGGAAACCCACTTTGTCGCACACATGTGTTTGGGGATGTGAGGTGTTTGTTAAGGCCTTCTTAGGAAACAAACTAGCACCCCGGGGCACGAAGTGTATCTTTATAGGATATCCTAAGGAAATGAAAGGATATTACCAAAATAACCCTCAAGACAAGAAAGTTAATGTCGCCAGAAAAGCCGTATTTCTTGAGATAGATCACACCCTCAAGAAGTATAGTGGGAGCAAGATTGACTTCGACAAAGTTGATGCTCAAGATACACAAAAGTTGGTATAGGAACAAGTTCCACAGGTCCCCTTAGAAGAGGTTCCACAAACACAAGTACTGCGTAGGAGCTCAAGAGAGGTAAGGGAACCAGAGTGATTTGGTTTCCTAGTCACTGAGGATGGTGAATCATTGTTGTTGGACAATGATGAACCTCTCTCTACAAGGAGGCAGTAGAATGATCAGAAGCTGCAAGATGGATAGAAGCTATGAATTCTGAGATGGATTCCATGTATCATAACCATGTTTTGGTTTTGGTCGATGAGCCAGTTGATGTAAGGCGTGTTGGATGCAAATGGGTATTCAAAAGAATGTTGGACATGGAAGGTCAAGTTATAACCTATAAAGTAAGGATAGTGGCTAAAGGATTCAGACAGTGTCAAGGAATTGAGTATGATGAAACCTTCTCGCTGGTTTCCATGTTTAAATACATAATAATCATACTTGCCATAACATCTTACCATGACTATGAGATTTGGAAGATGGATGTCAAAACAGCATTCCTTAACGGGAACCATCAGGAAGATGTCTATATGACACAACCAGAAGGGTTTGTGACACCAGGTGAAGTCAAATGGGTTTGAAAGTTTCAGAAATCCATTTATGGATTGAAGCAAGAATCTAGGTTAAGTAACGTTCGATTTGATGAAGCCATAAAGGAATTTGGTGTGAGCCATGTGTTTATAGGAGGTTCAATGGGAATGCGGTCGTCATCCTAGTGGTATACGTTGATGACATATTGCTTATTGGAAATGATGTACTATCCTTGCAGTCAGTTAAGGACTGGTTGAATAAGTGTTTATCTATGAAGGACTTATGAGAAGGAGACCACATTCTAGGGATCAGGATCATTCATGATAGATCCAAGAGGCTGCTTGGACTAAGTCAGGGTACACACATTGACCAGATACTAAATAGATTTAGTATGAAAAATCCAAGAGCGGATTGGTTCCAGTGTCACATGGCTTAAATCTTTCTAAGAAAATGTCTCCCCAGACACAACAGGAAAAAGATAGGATGAGTAAAATCCCATATGATTTAGCTATAGGATCCATCATGTATGCCATGTTATGTACCAGGCTTGATGTTTCCTATGCACTGATCATGGTGGGCAGATATCAAGGAGATCCAGGATAATAGCATTGGACTGATGTTAAGACAATTCGTAAGTATCTGAGAAGAAGTAAGGATATGTTCCTGGTGTATGGGGGAGACGAGGAGCTTGTCATCAGAGGGTATGCTGATGCTAGTATTCAGACAGATCAGAATGATCTGAAGTCACAATCTGGATATTTTTTCTATCTAAATAGAGGAGCTGTGAGCTGGAAGTGTTCAAAGCATCCAGTTTTCGTCGATTCTATAGCGGAGTCCGAGTATATAGCGGCTTTTGATGCAGCTAAAGAAGCCATCTGGATTCAAAACTTCATCCATGAGCTTGATGTGGTGCCTTTCAGTAAATATCCCATTACATTGTATTTTGATAATACTGCAGCGGTGGCTCTTGCAAAAGAACCAAGGTCACATCAACGGAAAAAGCACATACTCCCGAAGTATCACCTCTTGAGGGATTTCTATCAAAGGGGTGAAGTTACAATGAGCAGAGTGTCCACGTAAGAGATCATGGCAGACCCCATGACTAAAGGCCTATCTCAGCAGAAGCATGATTATCATGTGAGGGCTAGCGGGTTAAAGGTTGATAGTAGTTGGCTCTAGTCCAAGTGGGAGTCTATTGGAGTTGGTGGTCTAGAACAAACTAATTTGTACTTTATTCATTAATAAAATCCTTATCACATCTTGATATTTCTTCTGCATGAAAATGCATGTGATAATGTCCTAAGGATAGTTGTTGCATTAATGGGTCATAGTAGATCCCTGCTATGATGACAACCCGGAAGTGCCATAACATTATTCTTGAATATATTTTCTATGGCTGGATGATATTATTTTAGGGACACAAATAATACAGCTCATTAGGGGTGAGGACTCCTAAAACATTAAGGCACCTTCTCTTGGTGTGAACCCTTGGTAATATCTAGTAGGATATTATGAGAACGAGACCCACCCGTAGGAAATCCACATTTCATAGTTTCATTGGATGTTCCAATCTACGGACGTGTGTATTGGTCCTTAGACTTTAATATTATTATTATTAATGGGTATTACAACTCACGCACATAGATGTATTGACAAAAACTATGATGACACACTGTTCGCAGGGAGGTAGGATACGTTGGGTGCATCACGAGTAATACTGCATTAATAGATAATGCGAGAAATGATTTGTCCCTTCTGTTCCATAATAGATGTAGATATCTTAGACCCTTTGATTGAATTGATATAGCCAAAATAAATCCATGGCCATGGTAAGGTATGGGAGAGTTCAATTCTGGGAAGTCAAAGAAAGAATAACTGAGCGCATGGGTTGATGGAACTAGCATGCAACCCACTTTATTGGAGATATCGAGACAAAGGGAATATATTACACAGTTAGCATTCATAGGAGGTGACACATCATTGCGGCGTTAACTTATTTCTCTATGGGTGCCTTGTCGTGTCGCTAGATGCTAACCTTGTACTTTAGGCAGGCTCCGCCTAATTCCACTGAGAAAGAGGCCTAGAGGGCCACACACTAAGTGTGTCTATGTATCACAGTTAAATATTTATTTAACAAGTTAAATAAATATTATTCCCGACTGTGGATTAATAATTATTTAAGGATGCCTGGTCCCATTTATTTTGACACTAGTTATTCGAGAGAATATATTGTTGGCGAAATAATATATATATTTATTATCGAGTAATGCAGTTACATTTATTTAAGAAATAAATATCCATTACTCAAGGTCTAATAAATATGGTGGAGGAAATAAATAAAATGGGAAAATAAAAGGACACACTACGTATATTTATATACACGCCGTGTAGTTTTTTTTTGGGATTCATGAGAAAATATTTTTTATTTAATTAAATGATATTAAATGTAATGTGTTGGGTGCATGTCAAGTAATAATGATGGTCAACTGTTATTATTAAGACATGGGTAATTACTAAGAATTAAATGCAATGATTAAATGCTTTCGGGAAATAAATTTATTTTATTATTCTATGTATTATAATCCCAAATTACATTATTCTCATTGAAGAAGAGCCATTGTTGTGAACAAGGGATTCGGAAGTACTCTCAAACAATGAGAGAATTCACATTCCACCAAGAACGCTTTCATGTTATGAGAGATAGATCCTCCATTGGATCAAGGTGGTAGAAGGCGGATATCGCAAGTGAAGGTTCTTCCACGCTAGCACCCAGATATCCCTTTGGCGACGTCCAGAGATATGTGGAGAATGTGTTGATAACCGCTAGAGTAATCTTGTACTTGGATTCTATGACACAGCAACGGATCACAAGATCATGTCCAGAGACTCCAACGAAGAAATAATTCCATTGAGGTAATTCTTATGAATTAATTAAATTAATTATAACCAACATATGATGATCCTATCTCAAGGGTTATGGGACTCTTCTTTTCTTTTTCATTCTGCGTTCTATTCTGAATATTTGTCATTTTAAATTGTGACGGATCTTGGATTGAACGATGTTTAATGTTAAAATTAAAGTCGGGAAAACCCCACCAACACGCTTCCGCTGTGCCTGGAACCTACAATTTTATGATCAAATGTTATGTTATACTTTCTTTATAAAAATGATTTATAAATAATTTTAATGGAATGATTTCAAGTTGTTTCAATTTAATCATTATGTTATTTTAATACCTATTATTGGGCATTCTTATGCTCACCCTTTGTTTTCAATAAGTTTTATGTTAAAGGTTTAGTAGATTTAATAAAAAAAATCGGTGGAAGCATTGTAGAGTTTCTTGCTCTTCCACTTTTGAAAGGAATGTAATAATAGTATCTGATTATCCAAGACCTAAACCAAAACAATCCTCCCAAGTTGAATATGTGTGTTTTTTCAGCTTTTTTTTTAAAAAAAATATACACACCATGTTTTATTTATATCAGCTCTATACTATCTTCGGGGCAGTCTTGGGGCCGAGGCGTGATAATTGCTATTAGAGGATTGGTTTATAAAACCCTATAAAATTAGAACAATAATAAAAAAACTTGTTTTTTTCTTACTAAGAATTATTTTCCTTAAACGTTTCATATGGCTGGTGAGTCGATCCTTTTCTCCCTTCCGATAAAAGTATTAGAAACCATACTAGAAAATGCATGTTTAGAAGGATGTGAATCTTCTGAGAACCTTAGTTTATCATGTAATCATCTCTATTATCTGTAAAATTCTCCTTGTATACTCCCACATCATTGAGGATATAGATTTTATTACTTTATGATGATGCACACCCATGTTCCCTTTTATGCATGTAAGGGAAATTATTATGAAGGTCTATTTGTATAATTTACATTGGCTGAAAAATTCTTATCACTAATGAACGTCAAGGATGCTTCACAAGAGGGTGACCTCCGGGTAGCATACCATAATCAAATTGTAACCAATATTCTTTGAAGTTAGTTCATGGATTTAGAAATTCTTTAGGAAGAATCTATCCATTTTCACAATAGACTGAAAGATCAAGAAGATGTATCCCAAATCCATATCCTTCATGCTTTCCTTTGATGAAAATTTAGACGCACACATCTGATTGATCCAGAATAACCATGTTGCATCTGGACACAGGAGATTGAGGAGTTTTGAACTTCTTTGGGAATCCATTTGACAGGAAATTGGGGGATTCGCCAACACCGGTGAATCTGCGGAAGTTTCACCTTAAAGGACGTTAAGAAATCCATACTAGTGTTGTGAGAGTGATCAAGTAGTTATGTAATACCCTGGGTTTATTAACTTTTTGTAACTAAATAATATTATGTGTTTTGATACATTAAATAAAGTCTCTATTTTGATTTGGTTATGCCTTATTGAATAAAACATATCTATTGAAATTTTAGATAGAGACATGATATCACCAAAAAAACTTATATCACTTACTACTGAACTGTTAGAGATTATAATTACTAAAACATGCTCTGAAGAATACCATCCCTATGTAAAATTACATATTACTTGTAAAAACCCCCATTGGGTGTCGAACTGCCCAAAATTCCTCTATCTTTAACAAGGAAACAATATTTCCTATTAGCATATTGAAAATGTACAATTTTCATAATATAGACAAAGAGGAAAGTATCATGAATCTCTTTTTCTATATTTCACTTTGGAAGATATCTACCAGGCAGTAGGTATGTTTTTAGAAGATTTTTTGGATGGTGACCATCGAGCGTCCTACCTATTCCATGTCATGTGTTTTAGTATGTATGGGGAACTCTAAAACATCAATATTTTCAATCATGACGTGGTGTGTGGGATTTATAAGGATTTAGTCCACTTTGAAATCTCCAACATCCACACCTCTTATACCTCTCTGTGGATGGAAGGGCTCTTTTGGAATAGGTTCGACCCTAGATTCTCATAGTGTATTTGGTCCAAGGAAATAGAGGAGTGGAATACTACTTTAGGAATTCACATGAGGTCTTCAGCACCTTAAATGCAATGGTGTTCCTGGTAATGGGACTTTAGGGGTGATGTGAGCCTGGTTTTTCTAGTGGGTTGTGTATAAGAATTTTGGAACCGCAAGGACTCAATTATTTGAAGGTGGGATAAAGTGATGCTCCAAAACTTATTTCTCCTGTAATAATAATTTTATATTTTTATTATAATTAATCATCATACTTTCCAAAAACAACATATGAAATAAACACAAGGCATATGTTTTAATTAAACACAAATGTTTTTACATTAAAACAAGATCAAAGGAATCCATACTAACAAAAAATACCTATTAAAAGACCTATTAGAATAACATGGAGACCACTCGACACAACAAAAACTCCATAAAGATTATAAGGGTCCTTTGGATCCTTCATAATGAACATCAGTATAGACAGAGCCACGGAAACCACACTGCGCATCAGTGGAATGATGTGCACCACTTTTTACCAAGTTTTGTTGAATATGGAACACCCTGATACATGTATTTATAAGGTCCTAAATTCAACATTTTCCCTCACTAGACCATTGAGTTCTAACGGGTGTATCTATATTCATTAGTCATTCTGGTGGATTAATTTAAAACAACTAGGTATAATTAGTTTCCCAAAATATATATGTAATGTATTTAAATTATAAATTTAAATATATAAAATAATTTAAAAACATTAAAATGTATAGTGGTTTAATATTCTTGCTTCACTTAGTATTATTTAAAAATGAGGTATGGATTTCAAATACTTTTCAAATATTTCAAATATATTTAAGTGATTTTATAAATTTTTTCATTCTTGATGTTTAAAGCAAGGTCTTAACTAAGAATATGATTTTTATTTTAGTAATACTAATATAAGATATTCTTAGTCAGGTATTAAACATTGATTTATCAATTTGTGTTTTAAAACTTTAGTATTTTTAAAACTAAAGAAAATATGTAGTTATAGTATTGGATTTATATTTTTTGAACACATATATATTTATATATATATATGAAAATATATTTTTATATTTTACAAAAAATAAAAGTCAGCTTTGTTAAAATTTAGGAGATTACCCCACCTAGACAACAACCATCGTGAAGTCATACCTCTAGGCCTTGATGGGCTTCTCACCCAAATCCCAGGAGAAATGGCCCAAGGGCAGTGCACACGTAGGGTTTTCTCTAATTCACGCACATGGAAAGAATAGATTACCCTCATCATGAATGGATGTATATGGAAGGACCAGAGCTTGCCACCATGCGGGGCAGCACGGCGGTGTCGGTAGGCGCATGAGTGCGCCCGCAGAAAAACCCGTTACAGGGATTTATCAAGAGGTTATAGGGAGTAATATGAGAGATGGATCAGAGCCTTTGGCTTATAAACAACCTCTGTAATCCCCTCTGTTTCTATGTGGGTGAATAATATCAACTAGGAGAGGATCTTGGCCATTCTATCAGGCCGCACGTGATCTGTGCCGTACGAGCAGTTCAACATTCGAACCCCCACGGCCATGAATATCCTCCAGGTTTTTTGTGAACCGTCTGATCTGATCATTATCTAATTACAATCGTCAATGTTTTTTAAATCACTGCATATCCCATAGCCATTTGATCATCTCTTCCTCATATCACACCCTTTCATATTTTATAAATTCATATATGCACCCTAACAGTCGGATCTAGGCGAGATATAATCCCGAAAATCCGTTTCTTTATCGGTTTTCCTCTCCCATGATGCCTTCTTCTTCCTCTGTATGTGATGCACCAGTGGCTTATTCCTTTTCCACTTTCACCAATTTCTCCACCCGTTACACCGGTGGCCCCTCCCTTACTCTCATTTACCTCAAAGACTCACCCTCAGTCTTTTTTTAAATCAATAAATTCTCGGTTGTCCAGAAAGTGTTATTGAAGTTATATTTTATATTGATGATATATACAATTTGTTGCACCCCAAACCCTCTCATATCTTTTTCCTCCCAGTCCCCCATGGGGTTCTCCAGTGCCTCCTTCGAGTTTCCCAAGCTTCTCCTCCTCCTTGAAACATGTAAGGGTTCTTTGATTCCTTTCATTGATTCTGTCTGGGTTTATATATATATATATATATATACATATATAGATGTATACACTCTGATAAATATATATATATATATATATGGTTGATCATGAGACCAATTAATTCTTTCTTATGTGGTGAGTCCTTAATCCTACATGAAGTTTATAATCCTTTATCATGAAAAGGAATGTATGTTGTTTTTATATTCTATATAAATTGAAATATACATAAGCATATATATATGTATACATATTCCATAAACAAAACATTGTATATTTTACTGCATGTTTCGAAATTAAAGTACCCTTGTTTTAACTAAATCCCCTAATATATTTAAAAATTTTAGATTTTATTTGTTCTTGGGTAAATACCCTTATATATAAATATATATTGTATATCTGGTTATATACAAAAATTATATAAGTAAATGTTTTATAAATGATTACCTTTATATCAAATAGAACATTTTTAAGTCAATGAGCCCATGTTTAACTAATGTTCTTCATAAACTCACAACATGTAAAAGATTAATAAATGTTATCTTCCTTGTGGAAAACCAAATTATATACTTTGTATTTCTGTTATATATGTATATATATACTTTAAGGTTTTAATCATAAATTGATTTAGTTTTTATAAATTCTTGTTTTTTTATTCAAATATGTTTGTGAGATGTTCAATGATTTATTAAACCATGGGTAATAGTAAATATAATTTTTAACCTACTTTTAAATAAGAACAATAGTCATGTTAGGGTATGAACTTCTAATATTTTTAGAAGAATGAAATAATCTAAGTACTTGAATCTTCTATAACAAATGTTTTTCAATAATTATGTTCTGTTTTTTCCATTTTTCAGCATGTGTTTTAAATATAAACAACAATTATCCTAATTTTAGAACTGTGCATTCTGAAATATAAAATGCTTACATTCATAATAAGTATTTTAGGGATTTTCATTTTAGGTGATAGACTTGTAATTTCTTAGTTTTCATTACATATGCTATAA
Source organism: Viscum album (assembly GCA_963277665.1). Lineage (NCBI taxonomy): Eukaryota > Viridiplantae > Streptophyta > Magnoliopsida > Santalales > Viscaceae > Viscum > Viscum album. The sequence continues at coordinate 361,872,493 of OY728148.1, read as the reverse complement.
TATCTATGTCATACTTTCCATTTATTTCCATTTCCATGTAGTTGATAGTATTGTTAATAATATTTATAAGCATGAACTACATTGTATATGTAAATGCTAAAACCAAATGGACTTTTTGGAATAACATAATTAAATTATTTAAAGTGGTATGGGACACATTGAATAATATGAAATGGAAAATTAAATTATTCAAGGTGGTAGGGGTCACTTTGAATAATATGAAATGAGAAATTTAATTTTCAAAGTGGTATGGTAAAAAATGAACATAAGACCTTAGTCAGCTTATGAAAAATGTATTGGACATAGTAAGTCTTAAGTGGGCCCTGTTATATCCCCTCAGTGCATCGGTAGGTCACATGAGACAAACTACAGTCTCAACACATGGCCTTGACAAAATGATTATTTATAGTCAAGCCATGAGGCCTTAATTTTATGGTTATGTTGTCCCACATTATACATTCCCATGTTATGTTTATGATAATTAATTTATAAAGTGGATATTTGACTAGTAGAATATCTATGGTTATGATCCTATACTTATGAGTATTATAAGAAGTAAATTCTTATGGCGTGATGTTTATTCAGCACATAGTAAATTTATTATTAGTTACGACTTACAGTTAGTAATGATAGAAATTGAAGTTATTATTTTATGTGAAACTCGGATAATGCATTGCTTCCAGTTGTAAATTTGGAACTTGTACTTCCACATGCCATTATTTTTAAAGTTATAATTACACAGTTTATATGTTCCACACCCTATATTTTTTATGAGAATTCCTGTGATTGGAATATGTTTCATTATAACCTTGTTAGTATCCCTTAAAATTTTCACTTGTATTTTATGATAATTTTTTTTTAAACTTTCCTTATGAAAATGTTTTATAAATAATCTTAATGGAATGTTTTCAATAGGATTCAATTTCAGAATTTTGTTGTTTTAAAAACCCTTACCTAGAATTTGTGTGCTCACACTACGTGTTTAATCTTTTTTCTTTTACAGTTTTAGTAGATTTAAGTCATTTTTTCAATGGCAGGTTTGTGTAGTTTCATTATCTTATACTTTTGATAGGTATGTTAGATTTTTATATGGTTCTCCAGGACATAAACCAAAACTATCATCCCTAGTGGAATATGTGTGTGTTTTTTCAGTTCTTTTATTATAAAAAAACATTACACACCAGGTTTTATTTATATTAGCTCTACACCAGCTCCGGGGTAGTCTAGGGGTCGGGGTGTGACAATGTGATTGTGTCCAAATAATCGGAGAAGGAATAATACGCCTTTAAGAAAAAAACTACATACTATAGAATCGAAGACACACAATCCAACAAGCAACCCTTAACATTAGGGTTTGGACAAACAAGATCTCTCTGAAGGAGAACTATGAAATATAAAGGGGAATATTGAGAGGAAGGAAAATGGAAAAAACCCAAAAATATACCTTTGATGTTTGAATATTGATCCATTGAGGGTGAAGATCCAAGGGAAAAGTGATCTAAGGACCCCTTGGTGTGCTAAAAATGATTGTTATGAGAGGGATTTGATTTAGGGTTAAAGGTAAAAGAGAGGGAAATTATATTTTAGGATTTTAATGATTGGACTTGACTACTCTATTTGGCCACATGGTTTTCCAAACCATATGAAACTCTCTTCCCCTTGAAGGATTGGCACATGGTTACATAGAACCTACCACATGGTTGTGCGTAGGCTGTTTGGTTGGTTCTATCTCATTAGACCTGCCACATGACTCGGATACACGGTGTCAACTAACTGTGTGGCACATAAGAATCACCAATAAAAACCCCAAGAAATCTCCAAAAACAAAATGTTTCAACCAGGAATCAAAACTAAACCTCGACAAAAAGACCCAATACTCATAAAAGCATAAAATAAAGGGGTATTATAGGTCAGAGTGTGACATGTAAGGCATGGTATGTACTCGGCCTGACATTCCTGATGTAGTGGTTGTTGTGGCATGGTATATGGATAACAATATAAAAAATAATTGGGAATATATGAAGTGGATACTAAGGTATCTGAATGGAAGAAAGGAAGTATCCTGATGTTTTGGGTAAGGAAAATCATTGTAGGGGTATATGGATGCTGAGCATGGAGGTTATTTCGATGGTAGGAGGAGCACCAAAGGTTATGTTTTTACCTATGAAGGAACATAAGTGAGATGGATATTTCAACAGAAAAAGGTTGTGGACATATCCACCATTGAGGTAGAATACATTGCTATAACAAAAATGGGAAGGAGGTGATATGGCTGAAGAAATTATTGAATGAATTGGGTAGAAAAAAAGCATAAAATGTATTACAATGTGATATTCAGAGTGTTATATATATTTCAATGAACACAATGATTCATTCTTATATGAAGCTCACTAATTTCAAGTACCATTTTATTATAGGCTAGATAGAGGATGGGTTTCTGATATTGAAAAATATTTATGGAAAAGAAATATAATATATATGTTGAAAAAGAAGACGGTAATGTAGAATTTGAGGCACTATTGTGCCTCTATTGGTCGCCATTGAAGAATAAAGGATGATATATAGACTTAGGGAGGAAACAAAGGGAGAAAAGGGGGGAATATATTATATTTCTTGATTCGTCACCTAGAATTTAAAGTTGTGAGTGGAATGCACACACCAGGTGAGTGAAAAAAGAGGAGGAGGTCATATTGAGTATGTTCTCTAAGTCAGCGGCATCAAGGATGTTCAAAGTAGTGGATCAGTATATAATTGGGATATTTTTGGAATGGTGTTGCATGATTCATTCTGGATGTTGATTGGGCCAAATTCTTTTGGCCCATATTGTGCAAAAGGATGACACCAATAGGGATCTTTAAGAGATGTGAATTTACAATGACTACTATAATGGGGTGGACTTTAGAGAGAGTAGAACTATAGCACCATTTACATCCATCCGTTGACCATCTTAGATTCTTGGACTTTAGTGGTCATATCACTATAGTGATGCAGACATCAAGCATCCTTTCACTATAGAAATGTAGACTCTTTGTTTGGTTGGTGGAACTATTTTTTTTATCCTTATTAACCCATTTTGAGAAAGAGGTTATATGTTCTTAGAGAACACAGATACTCCATATAAATTATCATCCTAAAAATTATGATATTTTTCCCTCTCCATAGACATAGGGATCATTTCCCAAACCAAGTAAATATATATATTCATGTTCTTCTTCTTATTTTTATTTCTACATTTTCTACATCTCAAAATTTTTCATGTCACTATGAATCACGGTGTTTCCACAAAAATGAATGATCTTTTTAAAGTGATATAACAGTTTTCCCTCGCTTTTCTACTTAAAATTACTGATAAAATGTTTTAATAAATTATGACATCATTTCTCTCTTCAGTTAGAAATATGTGTTCCCAAAAAACCTGGTTTTAAATTACATTTAAAAAAGCTTTTCTTATCCTTTTCAAAATTATTTTTATAAAGAAATATTTTCCCAATTTTTCTTTTTGTAATATTTTTTCATAGGAATATTGTTTTTTCTTTCCGAATAAGGAATATTTCTAACCTTTTTACTATGAAAAATAATACTATTTTTACTTTGTTTGATATATATAGAATTGTGTGCTATAATTTCTTTGAAGATTCATTTGTATATTTTTAAAAAAAAATTATATAAAATATTCTTCAATTTTATTTTCCAAGAAATTTGATTTTCAAAAAAATTATCAAAATTAAAAGGTTATTTCCCTCACAATGTATTTAAAGATAGTTTTACATTATTTTTACTCATCAATTACAAAAACCCTTTTTTATTACTCTAAAGGGTATATTTTTTATTGATACCATCTTTTTCTCCAACAAGGTAGTTTATAATTATTTTGACCAAGGATAGTATTGAGATTTACTTCCTTGAAAAAGAAAATCTTAATTAACATTCCCTTGAATTATTCACTTTCCTAGGATAATTGAAGATGAAATTCTCCTTAAATATTAATTTCATTTATCATGAAAATGATTATTTCTTTAACTGAATACTATTTTTTACATATGCTGTTTACATTTAATGTTATTTGATTATCTAAGAAATATTGAAAAATCAATATCCTTTACACAATTTGGATATTTAATAAGGAAATATTTTTATTAATTAAATCAATTATTTAATATATGTGGAATTCTTTGGACTAGTATAACACAGGTTTGGGGGTTAATAAAATTCCCTCGATGCATCAGTAGTCTCATGGGAGGAATCTGTTAGCTTGCCTTAGCTAAATGGGTTTTCACCCAGTATGTTTTAAACTATCTTGTTGAAGGTCATTATAGTAATTGTTCAAGGTTCAGGGGAAACGTAGAATACAATAATTAATTATTGGCTTTATTTAGATTCATTTATTATTATCCATGAGATTTTTACTAGGAAAATAATCATTGGATTCATTTAGTTCTCATTGTATTGATTAAGTATCATGTGATTTTAGTTATTTACCTTTCTGTATTTATTAAGTATTATATAATTATTTAAATATAATGTGTCGTCATTTATTTACCTTTCCATATTGACTATTCCTTATCCAGTTGTTTAAATGAAATGTGAATTCAGATATTTACCTTTCCATATTAATTATACATTTTTCATTCATTATAGATTCATTTATACTTCACTATTATGGATCATTTTAGATCACACTTATTTGGTTTCCTTTCCCTAGAATTCCATGAATTTTACTATAAATTATATAATGGAATACTCTAGATATAGTAAATTTATTCTCAAGGAAATTATGTTTTTATTTAGGTATTACATATGTAATGTAAGTCTTTGTGTGTATCTAGTTCACCAATACTACTAAATTCATCCTTCATGTAGGATTTGTTACCTTGTATCTCGTGTTAATTTAATGGTAATAAGAACTGGATCTTGGAAACTAGGGTTTGTGTCACTTCCACAACCCTCTTTGTGAAACAATATTCACCGTGTTGATTATTATGGTCATTATAGCTTCAAGTAAAAAAAATGATTCCCTATGCACTATAGAAACAATTGAAGATGTTTTCAATCTGATCATTAGAGAATAAACAACATCCTGAGGTCCTTAAATATCCCTTAGAGGCACTGCCTATTTTTATTTTAATCATACCCAATAAAGATGTCTTCCAAACAAATTAAAAAGATCTAGCATGGGATAAAATAACCAAGTATGGTAAGAAGTTTTAAAACAAGAAAATCAAGGATGGAGTAATTATAAAAACCTATTTAAATTGAGTTGGAATCTCTGGTAGAATAAATAAGATCATAGAATGATTCATGGAGGATAAAATTTATAGTAAAACTAACCCCAGTATCCAAGAACTGATCTCTTTCTTTATTAAATTAGCATAAGATACAAGGAATCATATAACAAAGGATAGAATAGTTTATTAGCCTTAGTAAAATAGATACATACTGAAGTTTTATATTACATTTGAAAAATGAAATTACAACATAGTTTTTTTAGAATAAAATTATTTCCCCTATAATATCCTTACATGTTAATCATAGTAAACTTTATGGATTCCTCGGAAGGAACAAAATAATAGTGATATTAAATGATTAGAAAGGGTTAGTATAATTTAATGAATCATTAATCAATAGAAAAAATCAATATTTAATGGTATATAACTAAACAAACATTCCATGAAATCAAAAATATTTGAAGTGTAATCACACTTAATATCAATGTAAAAATATCAGAGATAATAATCAATATGAAAATTGAAATAGCGGAAAACACATGTTATTTAATCAAAAACATGACTATTATAATTGGATATGTCATACTAAACATGGAAAGGTAAATAACTACAAAAATCAACTTAATAAATAATTTAAAGTTTCGTATGTGGAATTTTTTTGTTCGAGTTTTTCTGTAGTGAAGTTGGATTTTGATTTTTGAAGTTAGAATGTTATATGTTGATAGTCTTGGTTGGGTTTGGGTTGGTGGTTTTTGTATGTTTTTTATGGTTACCACTTTTCCATAAATTTTCATCTTAAGAAATGGATTGAGAGTAGTAGAATAAAATAATTACTAAGATAATACCCTTGTGAAAATACCCTAGATAATAATAAAAAATTTATCATTGAAGGTTGTTATTAATTATTTTATTTTATGACATAGGAATGTGACAACTTTATCATCAAGTTTTATCCTCAATATAGTGGGAATATATTGGGTACCAAACTATCAGGTTGGGCCAAGTGATTTTTTACTCGCTTATTGATTCACCACCTAAGACTATTAATTCATTGAGGGTCTATCATTAACTAGGACACACACATGTATTTATGTACAAATAATTCTTCATATATATAATAATATACTTAATTCATGAACAATATTCCATACCATTATACGTCTCTATTGATAAAAGAATATGTATTATCAATATTTCCTAACTCAATGAAAAAAATATAATAATAAAACCTTGTATATTTAAATGAGATATGGTTGAAACAAAAAGTATATCCAATATAAATAATGTTGTTATTTAAATGAAATTTAGTGTCTAATGATCACATGAACGTGAATATTTCATAGGAATGTTAGTGGCTTCAAAACTGAACCAAGAAGGGGAATATCAATACATTATTTGGGGAAAACAATCATAAAACATATGTTCAAAAACAAATAAGTATGATATTAACATAAAATATACCCATTGGGGTAACAATAAAGTGATGTTCTGATTAATTAACAGAAATACCATAAAAGGATAATAAAAAAAATTCTTGAGCAAAATATCCTTTTCATTTTGAAACTCATTTTTTTAAACTAAAATTTCACAAAACATTCTAGAAACAATTTCCCTTGAAAATAACCTTTGAATATTATAAATTAAGAACTCATTCTTTTTATTTGTCACGATAGCTTAAAATTAAATTTATGTTGTATACATTAAAAAAAATATTCATTTCATGTTTTCAGTAAAATACAAACACACATTTTATTGAAAACAAATGATGATTAATTTGAAAAAAAAAGTAAAAGTAAAAATATGAAAATAAAATTAATTAATATATAATTGTGAAAAAAGGTGAAATTTTTTTTGAATACATTTTTTTAAAACCTGGTTTTGGATGAAAACCCTTTCTTTCCATCCAAAGACAAAAATGAAGATGGATATTATTAAAACATTTTATCAATATTCTTAAATACCATAGAGTAAAAAATTTGAACTATTAATTGAAAAAAAATCATGAAAAAATATGTTATAATAAAATTAAATGGTTAATTACCCAATGATAAAATAATTTCCTTTAATATAAATTCAATTATAAACAAACACAATTGAAATGAAATTGTTAAATAAACCCTTACAACGGTAAAAACAACAATGTGGAGATTAATCAATGAATCGATTATGGTTAAAAAAATTTAATCTGCATAAAATGATTGGAAATGGAAAAATAGATAATAATAAATTAATTATACATATAATCATATAATATCAAATAAAATTAAGGATTAATATAACCTAATGAAAGGAAATTGATTTGTGAAATTATTTAAAACATTGTCAATTTTTATTAAAATCCCCTTAAATAAAATATTTCAAATTGAAAGTAAAAAAGACAATTAATAATGAATAATTCGTGATATTAAATATCAAATAGGTGGTATATTAACCATATACCTGAAATTTGGTGCATAAAATTGTAGTATTTCTCAATGAATTGTTATAAAGATGAAATCATTTACCTTACACTTTTTTGAGGTGAACATGATTTGAACTCATTTATACTTGTTTTAAACATGTTATTATATTATAATATAACAATATTTTAATTTATAATATCTTACATTGTCCTTTTATAACATTTTATCACTCTTTCATTTATAATTGTTCATTTTTTTTATTGTTTCGTGTGTTAATTTCCTTATTTTCTCATTAGTTCTTGGCTATAAGAGATCTTATTATTGTGTATATTATATAGTTTTATCATCTCAATAATAATAATTATAAAATAATTATAATATATTTATATTAAATTTACTTCTAAAAAAATAATGGAATATTTATATGAAAAATTAAGTGTGTTATGATCTTGGAGACGGTAAGTTATACGTACACATGAGTAATGTTTCCATTTTTCAATGATCATTACAAAAAAAATATATACTATTTTGAAATTATAGAATTATCAAAATATCATGTTATTTTTTTAAATATACATATATATATCATCCATGTGGTGTAATTTTGAAAATAGAGTCACATGACTTCATGAAGGTGGTAGACCACAAGTTCATAAAAAATGTTATCATCTTTGAATGAGTCAAATGGTAAAAAAAGAAATTAGTGTAATTAATTTTTTATAATGACAAATATTTCATGAAAATAGTTATTATTTCATGCATATAACATATATTCATCAAATTTATCCTTTTTTACTTTCCATGTAAAGTGTTGGTGAAAAATTAAGCACATCACTTGATGAGACGGTAGTCCGTCATACACATGAGCGACATTATCATATCCCATATGAAATTGAATGTAAAAAAAATTATGTATATGATATAATGAATAAATAATTATTATTATTTTATGAATATCACAAATATAATTTATATAAATCATCATACTCAACCATGATAGGTGGTAATTAAAAAAAATGACATCAGTTCGTGAGGCGGTAGTCTGTCGTACCCTTCAATGTTGATTTCGTAAACAATTTTATTGATGTTTGGATGGATTTAAATCATTAAAAAACATAAAAAATATAAATATATTTAATATACTTAATTTATTATATCATAATGGTTTAATAATAATTTATTGAGTTATATGATGAAATAAATTAAAAACACTTGTTAAGAATGTTACTTCTTTTTTGAATATACTCATTAGTTTTGCACCAAAATCATTCTATGGTTTAATTTTTGGAAAAAATAAGTCTAATAGGATGAGAATATGGAATTTTTATGCCATTTGGGTAGTTATTTTTTAAAAAACGTTTTACGGTGTGGATAAGAGATAATATGGGGTGGCCCATTATAAGTGAGGTGAGTGGCACAATATTATGTTTTTTACAGAAAATGTGTATCCACATTTATCACATGAAAAAAGGGTCCCAAATAAAGTATAAGTAATAATTAAACACTATAAAGTTGAAATATTTCCATTAAATATATTTTAGACAACTTTTAACATCATTTTAACCCTTATCTTTTTATTTTGACACTTGGTAAATCCAATTTTACCATAATTACTGTAATTGATTTTCATTATTTTATGTATTAATTTTTCTAAAAAATTATGTTTAACATATTGGATAATATACATAATTAATATTAAAAATTATGAATTGGTTTTTCCAAATTACAATCACATAAGTGGTATAATTTAATTTAATGTTAATCTCTTAGACGTGATGAGAAAGCGGGTTTTTAAGAGAAACATTCCATACGTTTACAAGGTTTTTCAATAAAAATTCAAGATGAAAATGATTCCAATAACACATATTGTATTAATTGATATATAATTGAACTAATTTTACATTAAAATGATTTATAATACAATTTAACTATACAAATAATTTGAATGAAAAGTAATTTTTTAATTAAATTCAGTATTTTTCACTATTCATTGAAAAGTGAAATATTTTAGGAAAATTCCAAACATTCACCATAAGATAATTAGAAAATTATTATTTCAAAAATAAATTTAATTTTTTAAAATAAAATTATTATTTTTGGTAATATTTAATTATAAATTATTTTTATAATGCGTGACTAAACTGTCTTATAGAAAAAAATAGTGTTTTTTGAAAATTATTTTAAATGATTCTTAATTTATTTATAATAAATAGATTACCATAATTTTCATAGTATTATAAGTATTATTCATACCCCAAAATTTAATGGTTAGGTTTTATTGTTATATAATATAAAGGTTCATTTAGACTTAGGGTTGCATGTTCTGCAAACTATAGAAGATATTGAATTTAAATAAATATTTTTTGTCAGTTGTTTAAGATCAGTATTCCATGCTGCATATTCTGTCAAATACAGTGTTTTAATTTTATAATTAATGGGTGTTACAAACTATGATAGAATGTGGATGATGGTGTTTTAGCATCTCAAAATTATTTCAATGATTTAAGTCACAACCAGATGGAAAATGTTGAATATCTAAGGGGATAACAGCAATATGGTACAAACAAATAACTAAACAGTGATAAAAGATTCATTAAAGTGAGGGATTTATAATAGCTAAAATATAATATTATGTAAGGATGAGTAATTAAAAAATTCATTATAGGATATGGTGTTTATCTTCGTTGTGCTGATTTCACAAGGTACATTAGGAGCAGATAGAGATCCTTAAGTGTTGAAGGAAACCCTCTATGGGGACTCTTCAATAGATAAGATACCATGAAAAGGTGAGTCTTTAAGGTTTTATCTGTGTTCAGTTGAATTTATGTATCTTGGTTGGCCCTAAATTATCATTTCCAATAGAGAAGATGTAGTATATCTTATTATTATGTTATTCAATTATGTTAGGCTCCCAATTTAGCAAATCATCTCAGGGGAAAAGAAATAGTCGATAATGATTTTATAAATCTCCTCAAAAGATTTCACGTGAGTTCCTTTAATGAGGCTTTAATAGATTCCTAGATATCAGTAACATAGTTAAAATTATGAGTAGAGAAAATCAAAGGTGCACCTATGCAGTTTTATATACAAAATTTAATATGATATTTATTTCTAGGAATGCATTTGGAATTAGATTAAATAGCTCAATATAAAGATTTAAATGTTGTCTATATGGTGAAGTTTAGGTAATTTAGACTAGAATAATTATGTTATTAAAAATTATTTTAATAAAGGTAAGGGATTATGATTTTTCAGATATGAGCCTCCACATAAAGTGAACCTGTAAAGAGTTATTAAAATAGGTACTGTTTTTTATTCCAAAACTGTTAGCGTGGATGGGATTTTACCATTCCTTTTAGGGAATGATGACCATATTAATTTCTAATATTCTCCAAATACAAAATAAATATCTTGGAATTATGGTTTTTTATAATATATGAGGTTTATCTACATACCATAAAGGAATAAAAAAACATGGAAACAATAGTCTATATGAAAATTCATGCCCTTCCATCCATGGATAAATATTTATATTTTTCCAAAGCTAATTTTATTTTTACCTAACCAAAGGTTTATTAAAGTAATAATATTTTTTATTACCCTTAAACATGGGTACACAAAGTAATTTAAATGGAATTACCCATTCCCTTATACCCAATTCATTTTAGATATCAATTTTATTAGATGGGGGAAGGTTTTTGCTGAAGATTTCAAAGGATTTTTTCCATCTAGTACATTATATTGAAACCATTACATATTTAAAAGGATTTTATTTTAGGACAAAAATGTTATTTTTTACTACCTCAGTAAATAATATGGTATCATGGAAAACAATTGCATTAGAGGGTGAAACAATTTTTCTTCTATCCTTAATGGTCTTCAGGTGACCTTAAGCCTCCAGTTTGGATAACATCAAACTGGGATAATTTCTGGAAATGAAAAAATTAATAAAATTTAAGATATAAGCTACTATAAAAAAATTTAATAGGCAAAATTAACTCTTACTGTTCCTTTGGTAAGAAAAAATATTTTAATATAATTAAAGAGGTTCGGAACCTAATTTATAAATGTATCACTAATTCCAAATCCCTTTAAAACATTGAAGATGAAACTATAGTCCATGGTATCAAAATACATTATTTTATCTAGATTAAAATAAATATAACCAACTATTATATGATTATTGGTAAGGTTAATAAATTCTGAGAAATTAAAAATAAAATCTTGAATAGTTCTTCACCTAATAAATCAAATTGATTCCATATAACATTCTTATTTTAGATGGTTCCCAGTCTATTTGAAAGGATCTTGCTAAAAAATTATATGTTGTAAATAATAGAAATAGTTCTTTAAATATGAACTTCATAAGAGTATTATACCTTAGATATTGGTGTCAGGAATTGTTCAAACACACATTGTTGGGGGGTTCTATTTAGAGAGGAATGAATTATCTATCTTCAATACATTATTATGAATCACATAACAATACTGATGAAATAATTTGTTAGAGAAGGTTACTAGATAAGGGGATCCTTCTGGGTTTAGGATTAATATTTACTCTCTAATTTACATTCCATAATGGCTTTTAGTGATCTTATCATTATCATCTGGGTAGATAAGAACATAGATGATGTTATCTATGAATTCTTCATTTTAGTTAGGATCATTGAAGAGTTTTTGAGAATAATCCACAATAATATTTTACAACTTATATATATTATTAATTATCAAGTCCCCCTTCTAATGATTAATGATGTATCTATTTGATTTTGTAACTATTTTAAAGGATTTATAGAAAATTTTATTTAAGTTCCCATACAGAATCCATTTAACTCTAAAATATTATAATTAAATGCTTTCAACCAAGATATGAAACATGTTTAGCTTAGAGGTGGCCCCAATTTTCTTATTGATTTCAAGAGTGAACTCATAGTTTGTTGTTACACACTACATGTGATTCAAATTATTTTCCTACATATTAATGTTTTTATCTATAGATTTAAAGGTGACCTAATAAAAAATTGAGTTTCATTCTTAAAGTAGTGAGCTTCATGACACAAGTATTATCATCATTCCAAGAATTAAATAAATTTAAAGAATCTGAAATAAGGTTAGAGAATTATTATTGAAGATCCCAAATACTATTAAGCCAAGAGTAAATTGGTTCAAAATCCCTTTTTAAGAGGTTGATTAACATATTGGGATGGTCTGAGTTCATCATAGGATGGGTGATTCCTAATATAGAGTTATATTTTTCTATTTCTTGGTCATTAGTAGTGGATATTTCTAGTTTTCTAGACCTCCTTCCATTAGCATATATTTTTTACCAGTTTTATTTGGATCCCATGATGAAAATATCAATAAGTTCATTCTTTTCCATACATGATTTAAATTCCTTGGTAGAGATAGGATAATATGTTTCACAAAACATTTCATCAAGACTCATAATAATATTAATGCCTCATAAAACAACATAAGAAATTTAAATGTGGCTTTGGAAGGTGTCAATAATAATCCATAGGACTCTTCTATCATGATAACATTTTAGCATAGATAAAAGAGAGAACCAATGGAGACTCATCCAGGTATACTTCATAAGTAACCTCATATTCTCTAGTAAGTTAAATGGTTATTATATCAATGGATGAATGTGAAACTACCCAAAGAGTTTCTTTAGTAGTTTAACATTCATTGAAACTTACAAGATGATATCCCATGTTTTCATGGCCATAATCCTTTCAATAAATGGCATGTTTGGGTTTAGATGACCCATAATTTTGGGCATGTGGTTTTGAAGAAATCTCTTAAGATATTTGATGTTTTTATAGATGGAGACCCGTTTAAAATTCTAGTAATGTATATTCATTTTGACCTAGAATTGAATTTGGAGAATCCTTTTTAATACCTCTTCCCAATATTCCTCCAACTTCAGTAGCCTTTTGGTCTTCCTTTCTTCTTTTTTATGAGTAGAAAAAATAGTGATCCATTAATCATCTTCCGTAAAATCATTTATGGATTTTATGATTATATAATCACCTATATTAGGGGAGGAATTTTTATTAACTAGACCATGATCCTTCATGGGGATTGACCAATTTTCATCCTCTTCCTATTCTTCCACTATCTGAATCTAGATCTTATTTAGACTTCCATCAATATAATTATATACCTTTTCATTTCTATGAGAATTGAATTTATTGGTTCCCTCACTTAAGATGTGTGTTATTGATACAGGTTTTTGGAAATTCTTCTTACAAATCATAGGGTGGATCCACTGTGATTGTAAGAAAATATCCATTACATGCATCAGGTAATGAGGAAACAAATACTTTGTCAGCTTAGATGTGTTGTATATTTTCATAATTTTCCATTGACTCTATGAAATTCTTATTGATAGATATTTCATATTTTATTTCCATGATTTTTTTCTATAATCATGTAATTTGGGTTCATGATTTTTATCCCCCACCTTGGAATTTTATGCCTCTTATTGGAAGTTTTCACCCTTATAAAAAATGATTCCTTTGTTATTTCATCACACACCTCTTTCTAGATCTTTTCTTTTTTCATAATAAATAGTTTTATTTTACTTTGGATGGGGATTCCATTATTAGTTGATTTTTTCATAATTTTATATAATTACATAAAGGATAAAAGAACTTATGTTCTACCTTGACTTCAAGTTTGTTGTAACATATAGTAAGGTTAACTATATCTGACATCTTGGACTCTATGATATCATCCACAAGAATACATAAATAGTACGCTAATCCACCTTAATGTTTGTACTATTCCTTTTTTAGCAGCTCACATATACATGAGGTAATGTCGTTTAAATCCACCTTAATGTTTGTAATAGTCCTTTTTAGCAGCACACATATAAATGATGTAATGTCGTTTAGGATTTTAGGATTCCAAATGAACTAGTTGAGACCATGAATCCAAATCCAAATCTATGTCAAGGATTTTTTTTTGGTGTAGGGATTGAAATTAAGATCTCATTCATCTAGAACAAAGAGACCTGATATCAATTTTGTGTTTCTAATACTTCAATAATTTTTTCAACCTTCCTTAATATTGAAAAAGATATGAAAGTACCCTCTGACAAAATGTATTATCTATCCATTTTTGAATCCCTAGAAGTTCCCCAGTATGTTTTTTTAGTCTAAGGTGATCCGGATCATGTCTCCCTTTGTTAAAATGGTTCATCCTAACAATGATTTACTATAGATATCCATCCTCTATTAAAAATAATTTATATTTTACATAACTGAGATTCTTTCATCCTCCAATTTTCTGATCTAGGTTTCCTTTCCTAAGTTATCTTTGGAGATTCCAAGGGTTCTTTTGACGAATTCCATAAAGGAAACCCAATTACTTTCTTAAAGAAAATTACCTTATCTATATATGTAATCATGGTTTTTCCTTCAATAATGACATCTACTTTTGTATTAAATGATACCTTGAATCAACAAATAAATTTGTGTTTTCCTACAACTCCATTTTCAATAATCTATCGAACACACTCTCTCAATTCATTCACCTCACCTTTTAATTTATAATTATTGAGATATTTTTTATTAAGACAATTATCATGTATTTTTTGAAATGATATTATACATATTTAGGATTTTTTTCACTTAAGATACCATGATACTTCTCAAATAATTATGTAATGTATTATTACAATAAAGATAATGGAATTTTTCTTCCACTAAATAGAAGTATCAAATTAAAGAAACTAATTTATTATGTTTATAGAATACTTTTTTATGTGTATATGAAAATTTTATTTGGTATTTTTATATGATTTAACTAACTATATCAAAAAAATTAAACGTGGTAAGAAGTTTAATGGAAATTAATTCATATATCATCACTAACAACTTTTCAAGGTATTTATTTTATGTGACCAATATTATATATTACACCATCATATATTTTTTTCTATTTTTTATCTCAAATTGAAAACCATGAAGACCTTAGTGAATCAAAAATTTGTGCTAATATTTGATAAATATAATATCTAATTATGGAATAACTAGATACAACAATATTTATAATCTATTGGAATGTATTTTTATATCTATTTCATTCCTGAAATTAATTTTAGTGATATGAATAGAGGATATAGCATGGATAAAAAATGAAAGTAGCACTATGTGGGTTTTAAATGTATAAATTCATTATAGAGAATACATCTAAATATAGTGTGCATAAAAATCGGGGCATTAAAATCCTCAAAGGTGGTTATATATTCATGGAGGTGAAAAGTCATGTTCTATAAAGTAATTATGAAAATATAGAGATTTTTTAAATATGATATAATGTTATTATTCAATTTTTGTATTAACATTACTGGTGACATGCATGGATTATATGATATCATTGGATATATAATGATAATAAAAAATACCCTATTAATATTTTCTATATATTTCTATATGAAGGTTTTTTTATTAAATAAAGGTATCATAAAAACAAATAAAAGATGATATTCAAGAAACCTTGGTGAATTTTTAGATTTGGAAAAAGGAGGATGTTCTCATAATAGAAAAAAAATGATGAAGAATTTACTAAAGTCCATAGAGAGACTCTTTAGAAGAGGATTCAGTTGATGAATAAATCCATGAGGTAATGTCATTATTCTATTTTAATCATAAAATAAGTAAATGAAAATTTAAAGGTAAACTTATATTCATATTCTTTTAATATAAAAAATTCGGCATCCCAGTGACATGTTTGGATTGAAATTTTATGGGGAATACTGTGAACAAGAATCACCAAGAATACTATTAAAAAAATACATTATGAGTATTCTCTTAATATAAAATAAAAACATTTAATATAAGTATTACTATTCATCATATGAGACTAAAATTATATTAGGTGTTTTTTCAATGGAAATATTGAATCTTTAGTGATTTTTTTACTACTAAAAAATGGTAGATGGTTGTTGTATTTTATTAGGGACAATTTTTTCATTTCACTTCTATTTATTTTTTAATGGAATTTATTTTCTATGACAATTTGATTTTATGTACATTGTTTTTCAACAAAGTGATGTATTGTATACTTTGGAGGCATAAAATTTTAAACATGAAGTGTATATATTTTTATCCTTGAATGATTAAATGTGAAGATCCAAATAATGAATAATAATTGAAAAATATATTTTACTATGTTAGAGGAAGATGACATTTTATATTATAAATGAAATGATAAAATAATAATAAATCTACACATAAATCAATAGACTTGGGTGAATAAGAGAAAGATTTTGAATTTGATCATGGTTTATGTTTCTCTCAAACCTAGTGATGGTGGAGTCATATGGATACTTAATACTAGATTCACTTACCACATGATTAGAAATATAAATTTATTGAAATATGTAAAACATAAACAAGAGAGAGATATATATTTTTGGAAAAAAAATTAAAAGAAAATCATGGTTCTTTAGAAGGATAAGATTTTTGGAACATTTATAAATATTAAATTTTTTTATATACCTATAGATAAATTTTTTGTTTCATATCATGTGTTTTAGTTGACCTAAAAGTCATAGATTATTATAAGTAATGAAAATCATTTCATGATTAGGTAAATAATAATATGTAATTTTTATGAAATTAACAGTAGATTAAATGATTGTTCCCTTTCATAGATAGGTGAAAATATATTTTAAAATCAAATGATTTTCCACATTGTTCAACATATAATATAGAAATTATTTATTCTTGATATTACCAAATATATAATTTAAATGAATGTGGATTTTGATAACATTTTTATTAATGTTATGAAGTTATGGTCAATAAAATACATAAAATACAAGATATAAGTTTTGAATTAGTTTTTATAAGTTAATCTATGTTGATGTGTTTGACTGAATCAATTGAGAATCTCCGGAAGGATAATTGAATTATATATTTTTGATTTATAAATATAAAAAATATAGATTTGATTAATCTAATTTGACACTGATCAGGGGTGATGGGAAATATTAAATGATATTAGGTAATAATAAAGAAAATGTGTTATATTAAAATTATCATTTTTTGATCTATTAATGGATAAAAATTATTAAATAATAAGGCAGATGAATTTATTTAGGAAATTTTGAATTTTCATTAATAATCGATTATGTGGATATTCCAAAAAAAATAAATGTTTTTGAATGATGTAACCATAATATCAATAACATGGTATAAAAGATGTTTACTATGATGGGTATTCCATATAAATTCAGAAATTATACTCTCATGCTTATAGTTTATATGGGAAACCGTGGTTAGTTGAGCCCCAATGAAGAAAAAACTCTATATGATATTTTATATATAAGAAAACCAAGATTGAATTATTTCAAAATATTTGGAATTAAATTATATGTCTTGAATAAAGATGGAAAATAATGATTTCTTTTGGTAAAATAAAATGATGGTATAATTTTTAGAAACTCTTTCTAAATCAAAAATTACGGTTATTCAATAAAAGGATTTAAATGATGATAGAATTTTAAGGTGACGTAGTTAGGGAAGATAAATATGTTTTATTAAAAGTAGGATAAACACAAGAATATTATAATGATGGAATTTGGTTTCCAAAATGTTTGATTCAATAGATGATGATTTAAAAGTATACTTCTGAAAAGGAGATCAAAATTGATGAAATTTTATTTCTTAAAAGTCTATAAATGAAGAATATAGGAAATAACATTATACAAAAAAATGACAGTATCTAGAACTATAAGTTCTCCTTTTTCACAATATCAAAAGAGAAAAACCCCACTTACCACTAATGTTTAGATTTTGAGACAGAAAGAGATTTTTATTTTTTCTTTAGTAATATTATTTTATGGGTTTATTTTGTCATAATTGGGTTGGTCACATCATTATTTTATCCGAATATTTTGATTGGTATCCACCATATCTCGGTTGACTAAATTTATTAATCATTTGATTTGGGGACTTTTTATTTGAGAATAAACATATTTTAGTCTGGTATTTACTTTGTATGGGATAACTTCATATTTTTCACTTGATAAAATTTTTTCCAACATCTACGGATTGGTCCCAAATTATATCTTTAAAATTATTGAGTAATACAAAATTAGGGGGAATATTATTAATTTTTCACCATGTAATGAGTATTTTTAGTTTTTAGATTCATATCAATATTTTAGTATTAGTTTCGATACATAACGGTTAAATAGAAACCATGAATTTCTTAGAATAATTGTTTACAATGGTAGTAGTCTCCATGATTTTTTATTAGGTACAAAGTTTATCCTTTTCTCCTTGTTTTGAATCATTGGTGTGAATATTGTTTTTGAAATATGTTGGTATTTTTTTAATATCATTTTCATTTGATATTTTCTTCCATTCTCTATGATTTTAGGATGTGTATTCTCATCTTACATATAAAAATGAGGGTATTTTATTTTAGTTTATTTAATATAATTTTCCCTTTTTTTGAGTTTGGTTTCCCAATTTTTTGGGATTAATTGTATATAAGAACACATTCTTAAAAATTTAAACTTTTTATAAGGAAATATTGATGTTTAGGGCTACCCATATATGTTTGATTGCTGGTAGTTCTATTTTATCTTCCATTCAATGATTGATATATCTTAGAATCTAGTATAAGTGAGGATTTCATTCTTTAATTTTATTATTTTTTAAAATTTTTCATATGTGACATATCTCTTAGATGAATTATAAATACATTTGTCTAAAGAACTACAATCAAAGAATATTATTCATTAATTTAATTTGGGTCAATGAATGCGTGATTTTTTTCTATGGTGGTTCACTAGTTATAGAGATGCTATTAATTTTTTTCTATTCAATGGTTTCATGACCATCAGGTTAAAAGGAATTTATCATTCCGTGTTTCTTTAATTAATATAACATATCATGGTCAATAGAAATGGTGATATTTTTTTCTTCTTCCCAATTTATTTTTTATTTTTATAAAATTGGTGAAATATTTTTTGTTCTTTTAGATGTTTTATTGGAGTGTAATGATGAATACTATAGGCGTGGTGGTGATTTTTTTGTTTTTTATTATGATGTACTATTCAATATTGTTTTCTTATTCTCTCACAATGTTTTTATATGGGGTTTAATGATGGTTGATGTTTCATATTTAGGTTTTCAAGGTACATTAATGGGATGTTCTTCCAATACATCCAATTTAGGACCTTGTATGATTATCCTTGGTTATTAGCATATGATTGAGTTCATTCAAATGAGTTTTTCTTCTTTTTAGGGATTTTCGAATTCTTTTTCCATGGATTAAATTTTCAAAAAAAAGTAAAAGATATATCTAATGAGGATAATATAGCAAGAAAAAAAAGACTTTGAAATAACAAATAGTAAAATATCCTAAAAAATTTGTCAATTATATAGATAAAAATTTTAAAGAATATATAAAAAAATTGGGTCAAACTATTGAAAGAATACTTTGAATAATTTTTTAATAATTGAACATGAGCTATTATTTCATGTTTAATGGATAAAAATATCATGGGAACTAAATGGATCACCTATAAAATTGGATTAATATGGAATGTTGATTTGGAATTAAGAAATAATAGCATGGAATAGGTATTATAAAACTTAAGGTGTAGACATTGATAAATTTTTTCCCATTTAAGGTTTCGTATAAATATATTGTTTCAAATCTAGTATTATCCAAATAAGTTTTAAACAATTGAAATAGATTATATATATATATTGGTGAGATGTCGTAAAAAATTGAAAGTTTGAATATTTATCTATGTTTTCTAAAAAATTATGGAAACATTTTATAGTTAAATAAAGAATTGAATTACATAAATAAATCACCAAAAACAAGGAATTATAGGATATATTCTTTCTTATGTAAGTTGGTATTTTAATATGGAGGATTCAATCACAATCATAATTTGTATAATATATATGAGGATATATTAGTTTACCTATTTCATATTGATGAGATCATATTTTAGGGATTAAAGGGTGTAAATGTCCTAATGTTTATTATGATAATGAATTATGAATTTTAAATGTCTATGATAGGTGAGAAAAAAAAATTCAGGGATTATTTATTATTTAAAATGTCTCTAAATGATTATTTATCTAACAAGATATAAAAAGTAGGTTTTAAAATGTTTCCATATAGAGGATGATAATTTAATATTTAAATTAATTAAAACATATAAAACCATTTCTTGGGATAAATGTTTCATGTTTTTATATTTTGTGATGCATAAAAAGATCATTGAAATCCTATATTATATAATGTAAATTCTATAGAATATTATGTTTCTCCAAATAATAATTACTAAAGCGCCTAATTTACATAACATTAAGTCCATATCTAATTGTAAAAAAATTGATGCATCAAAGGATTGATCAATTATGTAATATTTAATTATATGAAGAAATATATGGAGTTTATTTACTTTACTAATTTGTCTGGATGAAGAATCAATGGGATAATGTTGTAGAAGATCATTTTTCACCTATATAAATTATGTGTTATAGTAGTAGTGTGATTAATATTGTAAATAATTCAAAACAAAATTCAATGTAAAAGGATATTGAGATAATTTATTATTTTATTAAATTAAAGATAAAGTAATTAGTTTTGATGTTTGAGTATTTTTCTATTTTTATCATGTATATGACTTTTTGAAAGAGGAACTTACAAAGATTTTTTTGAGAGACATAGTCTGAGGATTTATGTTCAACCCAATATTTTTATATTATGAAGTTGTAAAGAAAAGTCACATAATTTTACGTAGTTGAATAATATTTATTCTTATATGAATATTTTTGTGAAGCTAAAAATCCAATTAAATTATTTTCTCATTGGATACATTATGATGGTTTGAGAAAAGTTGACAACATTTACTCAAAGTAGGTAAGATTAATAAAACTGAAAGGGTTAAATATGGATAGTTGATTTTTGATGATATATGGGTATGGTTTTTGGAATAATTTATAAAAACTGGATGCTTTTAGGTGTTAAAAAATGGAATTAAGTAACTATTAGAAAATTTTATATCAAGAATTTTTTGGTTTTTTTGAAAAAAATCATTATCTAAATTATCCAAAATAATCATGGAATAAATTTTTATTGGTGTAATGTATACTGGATAAACTATAAAGAATTTTTTAGATCTTCTAACATAGAGGATAGAATCGTTATGAAATTTTATAGGATAATCCCCAAAGTTTTGGGTCATAGATAATGGATTTTATCATGATTATTTAGTAAATATCATTTTATATTAGTTAAAATATAGTAACAAGATAGATGAATTACAAAAATTATTAGATCTACATAAGATAAAAAATTTGGTGAATTGTTGACTATGTGTATAAGATTATACTATAACACTAATGGTTTCACTGTACTAGATTTTACATTGTGGTGATATAGAGGACATGAAATATTTGTGAACTTATGGTTATGTTCTATTATTTTGTAAAGATCATGTTATGACTTGTTGTGTGAATTGGAGTTAATTTTTTAAGTTCAATAATTTCACATATTTTAGAGTCCAACTATATTAGTGTTATGATTTTCATAAGAGAATGATTTTTCATCTGATTGCAACCATTACACCATGATTAAGTTGATTCATATACTTATACTTTTTTTCAATATTACTATATTGTATAGAGTTTAAAGCTATCCCAATTAATAGTGGTTTAATTGAATTTATAATAATTTTATGGATAAATATTCTCATTTATTTTATGATTTCATGAAGGAATGTAATAAGGGGATACTTAGAGATTATAAAAAATTATATAAGATATCTAGTTATATAAAAAAAGAATATGAATATTTGAGATTGAATATGACTTTTTAAGAGTTTTTTTAAATATATAATTGTTCTTAAAAAATATATGTGGGGAGTAATTCTATGAAATATATCTTGGAATATAATGGACATTTAATAGTTTCTAAAATTAGGATATGATGTTTATATTTTTTTTATTGTAAACCAATATTTTTTCGTTTAGGGAAGATCAAGGTGTGACATGGTGGATCAGTGAAATTTTCGAGTGAGGATAGTAGTCAATTCAATTTATTTTTAGGGATATATACCTTATGGGTAGTGAGATAAGAATTAATTTTTAATAGATTATTCATTAACTTATTGAACTCTGATACACTGAGGCATTATCTAGTGAATCATTCATGGATGTATCCCTGTGAAAGTCAACAAAGTAAAAAAATCATTTTCTTATCTTTTATAATATATTACTTCGTTATTTTTATTTACATAAGAGTGGAATTATTTAATTCACTCAAAAATATGATTTTTGGAAATAATCATTTGAAATTGATATAACCTGATTCACCCCCCCCCCCCCCACCTGACCCCTTTGGGTGTAATCTATGTTTGGGACCTGAAATAACATATGTGATAATGTACAAATATTTTCATATAAAACTATTAAATTAAATTTTTACTCAATCTTTTAAAATAATTATTTTACTCACATATCATTATAATTAATGAATTGTACTCCAAGGTTATTCTCATATTAAATAAATGTTTGATTAAAATTACTATGTAATTGTTCGGTATATATTTAAGGTATTATTTAAATATTGTCAAAAACAGAAAGGGAATATTATTAGGATCAAAAATAGAGTTTAGTATTTATGTTTAAATTATTTAAAAGTAAATATTTGAAATAATTTTTCATCTTGAAATTATTTAAAATAGTTTAGGGAATCCTTGAGAAATATTGAATCTATATTGAAGATTAAAAAAATCTTGATATATTAATTTAAAAACCCTATAGTGATATATGAAAATTAATATATATTTTTTGTTTTTAAAATGTAGTAGGATTATGAGTTTGGGAACTAAAAATTTCAAAAATAGATCAAAATATGCTCTCTATTTGAAATTAGGGAAAATAAGAATGATGCAATTTTTGTTTCCATGGTTGGTAAGTCATAGTACACTTTCCTTGTATGGAAAACCCAATTCAATGACTACATGTCTTTTC
Source organism: Viscum album (assembly GCA_963277665.1). Classification (NCBI taxonomy): domain Eukaryota; kingdom Viridiplantae; phylum Streptophyta; class Magnoliopsida; order Santalales; family Viscaceae; genus Viscum; species Viscum album. Next base: position 361,848,841 of record OY728148.1, on the reverse strand, counting down.
AGATCATCTAGATTAGAGTTTTTTAAATTAATTCATATTTCATTCCATTATGTAAATGAAAACATGTTTTAAAGGAATCTATATTACTGTAATGGAATGGATTTTTTGAGATGGAAGACAAGATGAGTGGTGGTTATAGTGACTAATGGTGATTTAAGAGATAATTATTTAATCCAAAACCATTCCATTTATAGAGTGACATGAGGATACAGTTAAAAAATTATATAGTAAATGTTTGATAGTTATACAATATTTCCCAAGTGTTCATGATAAATATCATTATTTTTAGGATTTATAGTGGGATTATATTCACTACACTATGATTAATATGTAAATGAATTTATTTATTCTGATAAAGAATAAATATGTGATTTAGTTTATTGGTATAAAAAACTTTCCTTTGTCTAATGTTCAATTCAACTTTTTTAATGGAAGTTTTAGGTATTTATCAATATCACTAACAAATAAAAGAAAATATGATATGAACTTGGAGGATTGAAATGCATGATATATAGTTAACCACAATCTCAATATATAAGAGAACATTATTATAATGATATTATAAAAAACTGAAAAAGTTTATCTTATCAATTTGATTAATTAGGTAGTTTATTATTGGTATTAAAAAATTAAATAATGTTATTTGAAACTATAATAAAATTAATTATCTAATGATAGGTTCGTTCATAAATGTTATAGGAGTTATCCAAGTGGATATTCATCATCACACATTTATATTATAAAAATATTCCATAAAATTTTATTTGGTTATTATAAAGATAATGTCTTATATTATGGAAAATGATTTCATATATAGTAAGGGTGGTGAATATTTAGTTAAATTTATTCATATCAAAATATTTTATATTTGGTGATTATGGTGATTTAGGTACGACAAATAATGTGATTCATTATCCAATTTTATACTATCCCATGCATTGAAGTAAAACTCTGAAAAAAAATTATTTATGGAATTTCTTCATTACATTCATTTAAATTGGGACATTAAGTGAGTCATATGTTTTAAATAACCAAACAGACAAGTAGCAGTTTAAGGAATGATTTGAAAATGAAATAATTAATATACCATGATTTACCCCCACTCAGTGTATTTCTCTTGTGTACCATGTTTTAAAAAAAATTATTTAATGTATTTTCCTTTATTGACTTTAATTGATGATAACGATATCTGAGATAAGTCATTTATAAATTTTGATTACCATAGAGTGTATTTATACAATTTTAATTCCTATCTTTTCATATTCATTCTTATATATAATATTTTTGATATATCTATTACCAAACATATTATCCTGAAATTATCATTTTTTTCAAAAAAAAATAAAATTTGGACACCCCAAGGTGATACAATGTGATGATTGAATTCAATGTATAAATGATCATTTAGTTTTTTCACTTATTCCTCTAATTTTACTTTCATTACTCTATGTACTATATTTTATATATATTGGTATCTAAGGATTAGTTTAATAAATAACTATACTTATTTATGTAGGGGTAAATTAATTTCATCTATATAAACACTTATAGACTCTGGTATAATGGGTACAATCTAGATCTTTGTTCTTAAATTGTATTTTATTATCAGTCATATAATTGTATATTTCACTAATAATATTCTAGTATCACAAGATTATTTTGACATAAAGTGATAATTATTTAATTTATATTAATCTAATAATTACGGTTGGTTTAAAATTTGAAATTTAACTACTCTTTTTCAATTATATATATTGACGCAAAATTATAAAATGCAATACATATGAAAAATATTTTCAAACTTCATTATCAGAAGAATGACTAAAATAATTTTTTTACAGTTCTTCACAAGTTTTTATGGGGAAATATCTAAATTCAGCGTTTGAAGTTTTTTGACTATTTGGTATTTTTATCATTTAATCAACCATGGAAATTTGACATTGGGAGGTCTTGTACACCATGAATTCAAAATTATTAATAATTCTAAAATGTTTCATTTCATAGATCATGATCCAAAAAGGAACACTTTATTGAAATTGATTAATGAATTTATGAAATTTTGTAAATTAATATACCTCATTCTTATATCTCGAACATCTACCCATTCCATGAAAAAAAATCTATAGTTTTTATTTCCTAATATCTGATATGTGGGATATAAGACCTTATTTTTTACTTTCTATCTATTAGATAATCATCTAAAATTAAAATAATCGTTACCTATATTTTTAATTATAATAGTTGAATCTTTATAAAACATGTGGTATATTTAAAAAATACTAAGAGTTCAGTCTACAATTGCCTCTAAAGAAATGTGGTTGGATTTAAACCGTGAGGGGATACTCTCCAAAAAAAGGATGTGCATACCTCATGAATAATCTCCAAAAATATAACAAAACCAATACCATAATAATAAAAAATAATGAATTCTTTTCCTGAATTAATCATTAAAAAATAATCTGTATGTATGTTATATTATAACGTTGATTCATAAAGTGATTCACCAGTGACTGGGTAACACTAAATTAGTAATCAGAATAAAACTCAAATATTGATAAAAATATAATAAAATAAAACACTTATGATCACCAAATGTATGACCTAACACTGCCCAACACCACCAATAAAATGATTCTACAAAAGTGTAATTTTATAAATAGTATAATTGATCATAAAAAATAATCATTAGTTTTCCTTCCATAAATCCTCAACAACCTATATGTTTGGTATCACCTATACTCTTAACTTATTATTTAGTCCCAAAGAGATTAAATAAATATATCGTTACACATATAACATAAACATGAATAAACTCATAATACAAAATTACGATTTATTTACCAATAATTTTTATAAAATCTATATATCAAATGTCACCCTATAAATTTATTGTATAAAATATCTAACAGAACCTATGAAAATTATTTTTATAGAATAATCATCCATAAAATAATGAAACTATACTCTACCAAGACTAACTTCAATAATGATCTCAATGTGAAATATTTATGGGAGACTTATACCCTGGAAAACATTACATTAAATGAATTTATAAAATAAATTAGTTTTAGAAACCCAAATTTGTCATTCACCCATCTAGAATATTTTTCACAATAATTTTATAAGTGTTCAAATTGTTGGTTTATTTTTTATGTTATGAGTGATTAAATAAATAATTTTTATTTAAAATATAAAATTTCTCGTCATTCACATGATAATGATATAAATAATAATTAATATTTCGTTAAAAACCCCCATATAGGAATTATAACTGTGAAATTGTACTTATATTTAAGGGTTTTAAATAGGATAGGGGTAACTATAATATAGGTTTAGGGTCTCAAATAAATCTAGTTTTGGGTCCTTAAAATTTATACTTATTTATACTAATTCAACATTATAAATGTTCCCTTTAAATCGCCAGCTATGGTTAGTTTTCATTGTAACAAGACACTAAATTAAGAGATGATTGAGGTTGGAGGTTGTGTTCTTGAAGGATTATAAGACCTTAAATTCACCGTTTGAGGTCAAAAAAACCATGAGGCATCGTATATCCATCATTAGGAAGGAGATCCTTATTTTTTCCCTATATTCTTCATGATAATTTCTATTCTGAACTATGAAAATGAATTTTCGTTTTATTGTAATTATCATTGCACTTGAAATACATTAAATTTATAAATTATAATTTCTCTTGAACATCTATTTTCTTTCTAGGAATTTATTTAAACTTAAAATCCTGAAATATTTTATTCTAACTTATTATTGGAATTCAGGTTTTCACAAAACATTCACTATGAATTGATTCATGATTGAGGAATAGAGGGCCAGTTGGAACACAGAATATATTTTCTTTTTTTCCCTATTTGTGACCTCTTGTCCACTCCCATTTCTTTTTCAAATAATAAACAACCACCATAGTACTTTGTAATGGAAAGATTTTATATGAAGGTAGCTCAGAACAGTTGGATGGATGATGAAATTATGAGGCTATCACCAGATTAATCACAAAATCAATAAGATGAGGTGTTCTAGTTTCTATAATCGTCTGTTGGTTGGAATGAATATATTGTAGAGAAACACCCAGATATTTTATGAATTTATTTTCAAATAAATTCAATTTTTTATAGCCTATGTTACACGCAACCCCAAGTTTTAGCAAATCATAATATAATTTTATTATTTATATTATTATTTAAACACAATCATTATAACCTAAGAACTAAAATTGGTGGTATGAATAGGATAAAACAAATTTTTTAAATTAAGTATAATTTTTTGATATAAGAAAAACAAGTTGATAAAAAACTACTTAAATTTTACAAAATCCCATACATTATTTGAAAATTCTTTTTTCTCAAAAACAATTATTTATTCTGTTAAAAAATAATAATTTTTTTGATACTATATGAAAATTTATTTTTTAAAATCAAAATTTCAAATTTTCATAGAGTTATTTTTCAATGAATTTTATGAAATGATTAGTTTTGTTGATGTATAATGATTTTTTTTTATTTTTAATCATCATTGTCTTTTTGTTAAAGAATTTCCAAAGTTTCATTTTTATTTAAAATTATTTAAAAAGTAAAACTATTTCAATTATGTTATTATTAATCAAATTTAGTTCATTGGAAAAAATATTATCTTCAATTTTCCTAGAAAAACATCTTATACTTATGAATTCTTTTTCTTTGGTAAATCCAATTTTTTCACGTCTGCATGTTTAATTTAAATTATATTCTTTAAATATCTATGAATTTAAAGTGACTTAAGATTATCATTCATAAATGTAACGTAATATTTTATGAATATTCATTACATTAAAAAAACAAACACCTTTGTACCATAATAATTTATTTCCTTTGGAAATTTGGAAACATAAAAAACTAGTTCAGAGGTGTGCTACATCATCTCTCACTATGTTTTTCATATCTATCACCCTTCCTAGAAAAAATAATACATAATAATAATCTTTCAAACATAAGTAAATGAAACATTTAAAATGGTGATCTCAGATGCTCGGTAATAATAAACATGGAAGATACGTAATCATACCATGAACATAAGGGCATGAGAAAATCATAATTACATATGAAAACTATACCCATCATATGAATGATTGGAATATTGAGTCATATAAAAAATATTGGTATTTAATAACACATTAATCATAAGGAAATCAAACATCTTTATCCATGAGATCCTAAAATTGGGAGAACCTATATATTTTCGATATACACATAAGTATTAATATTTTATGTCATGGATACCCACAAATGAATTCATAACATGCATGTCTTGGTATGACCACACATGTACCTAATTTTTTCTTTGGATGAACTCATGCGTACCTTATTTCTGTTTTGGGATAACCTCTTGTGTACCCTTTGGGATAATATAACATCAATCATTACTCAATACATTGTAGGGAGATATATACATTACTCTAAAATTAATATATACCCATGGTTCTAAAAAAACAATGGCTATAGGTCGCACCTATATCCATAAGCTGGATAATTTTATAGGATGAACCTATTCTCATGGTTTTGGGAGATCCGTGGGTATAGGTTTATTAGTCTGAACCTATACCCATGGTTCTCCCAAAACATTGGGTATAGGGGAACATATACCAATGATTTTGGGACAACCATGGGCATAGGTTTCATGGAAAAAACTTTTTGTGGGAAGAACCTAAACAAACTTTTCAAAAACAATGTGTATAGGTCACCCCCATACCCATGGTTTTTGTAAATTGTTTCAATAGATTGTGTGGGAAAAATATTTCTTGGGAAAACTTATACCCATTGTTTTTTAAACCTGAGTATAGGTGGTGTATTATTATTCCATAATAATAATAATATATATATATATATATATTATTTTTTAATATATATTTTTACATATATATATGTGTTTGTAAGAACATAAAATGTTCTATTGAATTGTAGTAAAGTCATTCATCTATAGGTGGAAGGTGTGAGTATCAAATTCTAGTGGATTTATTTTTTTTAAATTAAAACATGTACCCATGGTTTGACCAAACTGTTGGTATAGGTGTTTCCATTGAAATGTTATGTCCCAATAGTTTAAAACCCATGGGTATGGGAGTATGTACCCATGATTTGGTAAAACCATGGGTATAGGTCAATACTGATTCTTAGAGCACCAAAAGTTTATAAAACTATGGTTACAGCATGTAACCATGGTTTTCAGGGCTATACCAACAGTTTTGAAACATGGTTAGTGAGGTCCCACCCATCACATAATGAAATTCTTACACATGTGTGCCATAATATCATAAACCAAACATCATATCATAAGCCATGAAATGAAATAGGATTGATAAAATTTTCATAATATTATAACCTATGAAAAGATAAGGGGGTCATAATCCTTTCATCATCTCATCATTATATAACCCATTGAAAAAGGAGTGAGTTTTCTAAGAATTTTATTATGGTATAACACGTCGAAGAAAATGGGCTTCATAGACATATTATCATAATAAACCATTCAATGGAATAATATTAATGTAATCCTTGGTACATATCCCTATTAATGTTTAGGTACATCAATGGATGCAATTTTAGATTGAAAACGATATTTAAAGATCATTTAAAACTTTTCTTAAAGAAAATAACCATTTTGATTTGAAAAAAACTTTTTAAAACATAAAAAAAAATTAAAAACCTTTTAGTTGAAAATAAATTTTAAAACTTATAATGTAAAATTCAATGAAAATAATAATTATGATTAATGTAAGATTCATTCATGTTCTATATGATAAACAAATATTCCTTTCACATTTTTGGTAAAATCCAAATGGGCATTGTTTAATAGATTACATGAAGATTCCTTTCAAAAAAAATTCAAATTAAAATATTAAAAACAATGTATATTAAAAATCATAGTATAATAAGAAAACATTGTTGAAAATATTAATATAAAATATTGTTTTAGAAGAAAACATATATTTGACCAAAGATAAAAATAAAGTTGTATTTTCTTTAAAAAATATCAATTATTTTATGTATAAAAAAGTGAAAAAATTGTAGAATTAGTTTAAAATGTCATAAATTATGAGAGTATAATAAAATATAATAGTATTTTTAGAGATAGATCTTAATATATTTTCCTCTAAAACATAATCATAAACAATCCTGATAATCGATGAGATTCTAATGTAAAATCATTACCACATTGGTAACCATGATTAGAGATCCCCATGAAGGAATAACAAAAAATGGATCTTATATTAACCAAAAGATAAATAAATTCCTGATATTTAATTTAAAATTTTCAATATAAAAACCTCATGAAATAATATAGGTTCATAACATAATTTATGTCTAAAGGAATGAAAATTGAGACAAACATATCTTACATTAAGTCTTAAATTCTATTATACACATTAAAACATCTTGTATAGTAAATATAAGATTATTATACATCCATTGAAGAAAAATATTTTATATTTATCATACCATATATGAATTTATTATTACTTTTTATTACTATATTAAAAACAAATTCATATTAAGGTTAGGTTTTGGGTAATAACCATTATTTTATTCGTATATGTTTTTATTTGTTATTTTTTATTCCACTTAATTTGATCATAATTTCATAATTTATATAATTTTTTTAAAAAAATAAATATCAAATATTTTAGTTTTATATGTATTAATAGTAATCTATAAAATTTAGTGATAAAAAATGAAACGCACCCTTCATTTAAGAGGGTATGTCATACATATATAACAATATTATTTCCATTTTCGTTTTAGATTTAAAGATATAAATATAAATAATATATAATATTTATAGAATACATCTTATGTCATATATATCACATATTTTCCTTAAACCCATATTTATTACCTTCCAGGTAAAGCGTGAATGAATCATATCGCTTTTCAAGCCGGTAGTCCGTCGTACACACGATCAATGTCATTGTATTCCCAAAAACAATTGGAAGATTGTACTTATATGTGATACAATAATTAAAAAATAATAATAATATCATAAATATCATACATAAATAATAATTGTTTCATTATTTATTACCTTTATAGGTGGAAATGGAAAAACTAATGACATTAGTTCACAAGTTGGTAGTCTATCATAGACACGAATGATGATTTCATAACCCATTTTATAGAAGTGAAAATAGTTATAGGTTATGTCATTAACATAACAAGATATAATTATATTAAATATACTAATTTTATTATATCATCACGGTATTATAATAATTTTATTTGATTGAGGAAGAAATTAAACAAAAACGTATGTTGTTGAATGTTAACTCTTCCTTAGGTATCCTCCTTATAGTTTCACCAAAATCTTTCCTAGGATGTATTTATTAATAAATAAGTCTTCTAAAAATAGTTCATAGAATTTAAAATGTAATTTGGGAATTTATTGGGAAAACCAAAAGGGATTTAATGTGTGAAAAAGAGAGGATAGGGGTGGCCTTTCATAAGTGGGGTGAGTGTCACACTTCTAGTTTTTTTATAAGAAAAATGTGTAAACACATTCTTATCATTCCAAAAGGATCCAAAATGTCTTATTCTATATAATTATTCAATATAGGTTCAAAGGTTTTCCTTAAAAATTTCAACAGGTTTTGGGTTATTTTTAACCCTTACTATTTTAGTTTAACCCCCCACCCCCATTAAAACCATTTTTACCTTATCTATCGTAAATATGGTTTTTTATTTTTACTATTAATTTCAATAAAAAATTTAATTGAATGTATTAGATAATATAAATTATTCATATTCAAAATATTAAATATATTTTTACAAATTCAACTCATGAAACTAGGAAATTTTAATTTAAAATTCATCTTACAAATGTGATGAGAAAACATGTTTTTAAAAAGTAAACGTTCAAATGTTTACATTGTTTCTACATAAAAAATAAATATATAATTGATTTAAGTGACATAAAATTGTTTAATTGAACTAGTTTTACTTTATAACCATTTTTAAAAATAATTTATCATTATAAATTAATTAAATAATAATTCAATTTTCAAATAAAATTCCGTATTTTTTTGTATTTACAAAAAACTAAAACGTTTCAGAAAAATCCAAAACATTCACACTACGATAATTTTGACATTTTGATTTCAAAAATGACATTTATTTGACCAATTTTGAATTCTAAAAGATTCAAAAAAATATAATTTTTTTATATTTCCTTAAAATATAAAAAAAAATTAGAGAAAAACGAATTTATAAAACATATAAAGACTTTACAAAAAATTATGTATTTTATTATCAATATGTTCTATTTATATAAAAAATTATAATTAATTTTTAAAAAGCTATTATTACTATTCATATCAGTAATTTTTTATATATATTATAATGATAAAATTTAAATAACTATATTAATAATATATCATGGTATTGTTAAAACTCAGTGTCGTGTGTAACACAATCTAACCCATTGTTTCATGTAATTCAATATTAAATTGGTGTTGTGTGTAAAAAAATATATCAAATAAATTTAATTGATTTGAGATAATAATAATTCATAAAAACTATAGGTGTTTCATTATACCCCCATTAAAATAAATACCTCCCTCAAAATCAACCACTCTGATACAAAAAATTGAGGATACTTTTGCCTCATCATATACATAAGTTCCCACTAAGCTTCATTAAACTATTGGTTTCACCAAAAAACTTTTACTGAGTGAGTTTCTTATTTTGTTGAACTTTTATCTATGATCCATAATCTCCATCGGTTATTCCTGATAGGAAATATCTTTCTCTAGTGGGATGACTTATGAGTTTTGTTCCTGTGAATGGTCAAGTGTGTACATCCTTAGGGGAGATACATAGGAAAAATCATGGACATTAGAGTGGTTTGGTAGAATAACCAAGTGATAGGATATGATCCCAATATGATCATGAATTTTAAAGGGACCGATAAACATCATACTTATTTAACCTTTCTTCATGAATCTTATAACCTTCTTCAATGGAGAAATTATTTGAATCAGGTTATGCCAACTCCAAATTCCAGATCACACTTGTGATTATCGACATAATTTTATTCTATATATGAGATTACTTGAAGTGATTTTGAATGGATCTGACCTCATCTTCCATTTCATCATCTATCTTAGGTCCCAATAGCTTTCTTTATCCAACATCACTCTAGCATGTTAGAGCTTTACATATATTTCTAGTGATGGCTTCACAAGGATCCATCTGAAAGCTTCAGTGAAATAAATTTTTGTATGAAAATTCGTCTTCAGGAAGGTGTTGAAACCTAACATATTTCAAATAAAAAGTATATTATCTCAATATATCCTCTTTGGTTTGAATTTTTCTTTCAGATTGATCATCAATTTTAGGATGATATACAGTGATGAATCTCAACACTGTATCAATATCTTGTTAAAGACATCACTAGAAATTTGAGCTAAAACAATGATCCGGATGAGAAATAATGGAATGTGGGTCTCCATACAACCATACCACTTCCTTCAGGTATATTGTTGAAATTTTATTTATATCTTTTTATTCACTAATATCCATAAATTTTTATGTCTTAGTAAGTATATCTACAATAACCCATATATAATTACACCATTTAGATATTTTGGGGGGTCAAATAGAAAAATCATAATGATTGTATTCCATTTCCATTCTGGTGTGGGTAATTTATGCAACATCCCCTTATAAATTTTTCTATCCAAATTAACATACTAACATACCGAGCATTGAGATACAATCCCTATGGTATCTATATTCTTCTTATCCCACTAGAAATACTCTTTCAAATATCTGTATATATTCTTACTTCCTAGATAAATAGAGAATTAAGAACTATAAAATTACTCTAAAAACTCTTTCTTGAAATATGTTATGGAAGGAACACATGCATGGTTCCTAAAACTTATCATTCAATCATGATTAAGTTAAAACATGATAAAATTTATGATATTCCTTTTCAAATGCACATAATCCTTCTATACTTCTTCAATCTTCACGTGGATAGATAGTTGAACATTCAATTGAGTTGGATAAGATTGTTCCCCTTCCATAATGATTTCTCAATCCATCCTTTAGAAATCCATAAATATTGAATCTTTTGTAATCCTTATTATATATAAGATATCATATTCCTTTTGAATAAAAGCATCATCCATCTTGTTTAGTTTCCAAGGTTTGTTATGTATTGAGGAGTCATAATATTTAATCATCTCTAAAAATCTTTTTTAGAACATATTATACTCCTTCTATGTGGATATACACTTTAAAATTTTATGTTTGAAATATATATCAAACTTTTCTCCATAAATATAATTCACCCATATATTTAATGAAAAAATTACCAGTGTTAACACCAAATCATGAGTTAGATAATTTTGTTCATGAATCATCAATTATTTTGATTGATAAGCTGTTAACATGTGATTATTCATAATAAAACATCCCAATACCTTAGTGGATGCATAAATATAGATTAAAACCCCTTCTCTAATAAAGGGAAATGTAATAAAAGTTTAATAAAATAAACTTATTTTTAGTTCCTTCAAATTTTTCTTACATTAATCTGACTGTAGGAACTTAGCTCTATTCTATCTTAAATTTGTTAGAGGATCATATAGTCATGATAACTTATCCAAAAAGCATCAATAATATCCATCTAACTAAGATAATTGCTGATCTCAATCACCATTAATGGTCTAGGACAATAATTAATGTCCTTTATCTTTGATGGATATACCGATATACAATCTCTTGAGATTATATGACACAAAAATTATACATTATGTCGCAAAAATTAACACTTTGTAAATTCCACATATAGTTTTCCCTTCCTTGAGTTTTTTAGTATAATACACAAGTAATATAATTTCTCTTCATTGGAATTTTAATAAATAAGAATGTTTTCAATAAATACTTCCACAAACTAACCAAGGTAATCCCTAAAGACTCTATTAATTATATTAATGAAGACATTTGAGAAATTTGTAAGTTTGAATAGAAAAATTATATATTCATAGTATTTATACCTTGAACATGATTTTTATTCAGTATATCTACTTTCCTGACCATCAATTGATGATATTCAGAATAAAGGACAATATTTGAACATTATTGATCTCTCTACAGTTGATCAAAAAAGTCATCACTATGGGGAAGAGGATACTTGTTATTAATTGTGATTTTTGCATCTCTTTATAATCAATGCAGAGATTCATTGATTTATCTTCCTCTTTAAAAAAAGAATATGCACTCCCTAATGTGAGAAATTTGGTTGAATGAATCCATTAATATGGTTCTCCCATAGTTTCTTCTTCCATTCCTACAACTCAATCTTGTCCATTCTATAGGGTCTCTTTGAAATTTGTATGGAACTAGATATGAGTTTTATTGAGATATCAACTTCCTAATTTTTTAGACATCTAGAAATGTATTCTATGAACATATGAATAAATTCAAACACAATAGGCATATCAATGATGTCAAGTTTCTCCAAAACCATTTAATATAAACTCCCCTACATAGTGGGAATTAATATCCATACAATGGATGTAATCACTAATATAAGTTAGTACTTACTTTCACATTGTTAGATACACATAAGTTAGTTTGGGATATCAAATTTATCTTTCCTTTATCAAATATTAATATGGAATTTATGTAGAGAAATCCAGTCTGTGCCTACTAGAACATCAAATTCATCAAGATGAAGAATGGAATTATTTTTAGGAATCACATTCCCACAAACTTCAATCAGAGAGGTATCAAATACTTGATATGATATCAACGTACCCTTATGGGGTTTCACAAATAATTCAACATCTAATAATTTTTTCTAATCATGATACCCATATAAAATTTTTCAGATATTAAAATAATGTTATATTCAAAGTAAAATAGGGCATTAATAGTAATAGAGTTGATTAAAAGTGTTCCTTTCACCATGTCATTATCGCACCCCTCATCAAAAAAAGTGATCACATGCAATTTCCATTTTATTCATGGATTAAAAGGATTCTAACATCAATCATATTTACTAAACTTTAAATTTTTACATTGGTTAGTAAAATTCTCATATTTCTTGCATTTGAAACACTAGAGTGTGAGTGGTAAATTCTGTGCATATTTCTCTCTATTCAAATAATTATCTAACTTCTTCACATAAATTCAGTAATAAATTACCTAATGACCTTCCCTTACAGACATAAAATATAATTTTTTATCTTTTAGAAAATATCCCACATGATTCTTTCCACACTTTGAGCATAAAGGAAATCTCATATTCTTTTCTCTGTGGTTCCATGATTTTCCTTTGAATTCCATTTTTCTGTTCTTATGGAAACCATGAGATTGATATGTAACTACAACCTCCATTTAAAGATTTAATATCACATTGAAAAATTATATTATAGTTAATAATTTCTCTTATGGATAACTCCCTTTAGTTACTTAGTTTAAAGCCACTGAAAAAAATTCAACCTTACTTTTAGATTGGATGATAATGCTATAAGCATACATTGAACATTTTATAAAATTTTCCCCATAGTTACCAAACAGATTTTTCATCCATTTATTTTATCTCAAGAAACTCATTCTATATCTTAATTAAGATAATACATGGAAGGTACTTATTAAAAAATGATCTTGAACTTTTCCCAATCAATGTATTCAATTTCACCAAATTTATTCATATTATTGATAAGATTCCACCATTAATCCTCTTCACCATTCAATATTTAAAGAGTAAATTTAGATTTTTTTTATGTTCTGAACAACATAGAACATAAAATATCTTTTTAGGGTACTAATCCATTATTTAGAAACTAGTGGGTTAGAAGACCCGCTAAAATAAGGTGGATGTTTCCTCATTAAGGACTCAATAGAATGTTGTTCCCTCAATTTATCCTTCAAAATTCCATCACAATTCATGTCTTGAGAAGGTTATGTCAGTATAAAAAAAACCAAAATCAGACATTAGTAGTGTTTTTTTAACTGTGTTTTAATAAACTACCGCTATATTTATTTGAAAATATTTTAGCAGCAGTTTATTAAAAATCACTACTAAACATTTTAATTTTTTAACACACCTAACAATCCCCTCCCCACCCCGACCCCCTGAATCCCTACCAGACCTAACCCTCGCCGCTAGTCCTGAACCTCCCCCCCCCACCCTCACTACCCCTCACTGTCGGTCCCGACCTAGCCACTCACTGCCCCTCTCTGCCAATCCTGATCTATCACCTCATCACCCCTCACCAATTGTCTCAACCTATCCCCTCACCACATGTCTTGATCCGAGATGTTGATACCCCTTCCAATTGAGGTACATTTTGGATTTTTATACATTAATTTATACATTACATGTAGGTTCTCAAATGAGTTGGTGTGGATCTTGATATGATAGGCCTACTGATTCTTATTTATAATATATTTTCATAGATAAAATAAGGTTGAATTCATTACATTGTTATTATTTTTTCACATATATGGATTATTAATATTTTTATATTATTCAGTTTCCATAAATCATTATCTTAGAAGAAGAGGTGGTTAGATGAGTAATCTCAAACCTTATGGGTTATGTGGTTCTGTATATTTAATTTTATATTGGAGGAGGTAAATTGGTTTCAGCTAACAATTATACTCAATAAGAATACATCTAATTAGTCATTCAATGAATATCCTTCTCAATTGTACTAGTTCAGGTTTGTATTGGATGAATAAATCTTATGTGAAAGAGTTTTAATTTCCTTAAGTTGATATTGATAAATGGATATAGTCAAACGTCATTATTTCACTTATTATAAGCAACATTATGTTGGTGGTACCTAGTACCTCATAATAGTTACCAGATTATTAGAATTACATTAATTTCATGAACTCATTTCACAATCATTTGAAAAGTTCATTTCTCAGTTGAACACCTCATTAGAATGTCCCACGAAGTCCTGATCATTCCCAATGTAATTTTCCATGCTGGAATAAATTATGTTAATTTATTCATAATGCACAACATTGGTCATTTCCCAATCCTCATAATAGTAGAAATTTGTCCCATATAATACCAGACCATTCACTATATCTCTGTTCACTATCACCATCCACTGATAAGGTTAGTGGTGTCTTCATCCATTCTTGAAAATTATATTCATGAAATTAAAATAAATAAGAATAATAAAATCATAGATATATATAAAAGATAGAATATTTGAATAAAAAATCCTTTATCATCATCAATACACCAACTAACTCAACCAAAAAAATGTTACAAAATGAATCCATTAAATTAAAAAGAGTATCATGATAGTAGCTTATCATTTTTTAGAATCATTCTGGTCCTCTAATCAATTACAGACATTGGATTATGATATTTGTTCAATGATTTAATAAAATAAATTTTTTATTAAAAAATAATTTCAACATATATTTTTTCTCTAGGGTATCCTAATGGTTTTTAAATACAAAATTTAACTCCTTTACACATAAGTTTCCTCATAACTAGACTTTAGGGATTTCAATTATCCTTTTTAAAATGATTCATTATTTACCATAGGTATTTATATAGGAAATAGTTATTTAACACATTCATATTTTTTTAACTAGTATGTATTAATCTTGTTTTATATTTTTTAATAATTTTGTGTTTTAATTTATTTAATACTATGTAGGGACATGTTGATATATATATATATATGGATCAATACAAGATCACATTACGGAGGATCATGCCTCACTATGCTAAGGGTTTAAAATTGTTTTTAAAATTTTCAAATTCCAATTGATTAATTGATGGGAGAATAATATTTCCATGTCCTAAATGTAAATTTAGATGATGGTTAAAGAGATGTGATGTTTACGAACACTTGAAATTGAATCTATTCCATGCTCAATACTTTTGCTGGATTTGGCATGGAGAATCAAACATTAGAGAAAGGTTTAGCACAAATTTCAATCCATAGAATGACCTCAAAACTTTGTCGATAATGGAAAATGAAATGAGAAACCTTATAAATGATGAATTAAACATTGAAATAAATAAAAATCAACATAACAACATATCCTAATACCTAGTTAATGGTGCTATAAATAGAAACGTGAAAATTGATTTTTTTTTTTAGACTATAGAAAAACTATATCAAGATTGTAACATATCATTGGATTATCCTCTTGATTCCGTAGAGAATGATGTAATAAAAAATATCACTGATAAGATGGATGTGTTTCATGGTTTAGTTGATAATGGAAATCAGAATTTGTATAGTTGATGTTTGAAATATTCAAAAAAAAATTCTGCTGATGTTTTACAATATCAAATGCCTATGTGGAATTACAAATAAGGTGATGCTCTAGATAATGGAATTGTTGTGTGATTAATTTCAGGAAGCATAGATCCTTGAGCCTTTTTATGATATGAAAAAAAAGTTGTTGATAATATTTATCTAAATTATACAAAAATAAATGTGAGTCCCAATGACTCTATGCTTTATTTGGGAAATTATTCAAGTAGACATGATTGAAAAAAAAAAGCTTCATTCTCTTGATGGAAGTAAATGGGTGATGTTAGAAGTCTAATTCAACATAATACCAAGAAGAAGAAGAATAAGAATACCCCTATAATGGTTTTGTGGTAATTTCCTTTAAATTATAAATTGTAAATATTATTCATTTCATCGAAAACCACTAACACATAAAGTGGGATTTTGTAGATAATAAAAATTATGGGTTAATGAAACATCCAAGAGTTCAAAAACATGGAATATATTTGATTCATTACATACAAATTTCTCATCTGATCCTAAGAATGCTTGATTGGGATTGGATGTTGATGGATTCAACCCATTTTGGACATTGTGTACCAGTTATAGAATTTGGTCGGTTGTTTTGATCCCTTACAATCTACTAACATGTAGGTGTATACAACCAATGTCTCTTATAATTTCTATTATTATTCCTAGAAAAAAAATTATAGGAAATGATATTGAAGTATACATGAAACCTTGAATTGAAGAATTATAGGAGTTATTGATAAATGGTGTTAAGGTATATGATGCATCTTCTAGAAAAATGTTCAAAATTCAAGATTGTCTAATGTGGAAAATTAGCGACATCCCTAGAAATTATAATTTAGCTTGTTAGAAAACTTACATGAGTTTTTATTTTCCTATTTTTGACTTTTTTGAGCCTGAATGACTAAATCAAAGTAAAAAATGGTGGTTCTTGTGTCATATTAAGATTTTTTCATGCAGCTCATAGATTTCCACAGAACAAGTCAAAATTAAACGGTTTCATTGATCATAGCCCACCTCAAAAGTGTTAACATGTTCTGAAATATTGTCTCAACTTGGAAATGTTGAACCAAAATTTGGGAAGGTGTATTATTTGAATGATAGTGGGAAACAAGGTCTAAGTGCATCATCAAGTGAAATTGGAACACAAAATGGATGAAAAAAAGTATATTCATGAAACATCTATATTGGGAATTTAATTTATTGTGGAATAATCTTGATGTGATGAATATTGAGAAGAGTTTTTGTGATAATTTTATCTTTATATCGCTTAATGAACATGGGAAGTCAAAGGATCATCTCAATTCTTCGAAAGACTTACTTTAAATGAACATAAAGCGTGATATCTATCCAAACGAGAATGTAACGTATGATCCGATAATTATTGAAATGAAAAATAGTGATAAATATACATTCCATTGAATTTTAAAACATGTTAAGTTATCTGATGCATATTCATGTAACATATCAAGGTGTTTTGAATTACTGTATTGTAGGTTACATGGATTAAAAATTCATGATTCGCATATTTCTTTAGATAAGTTGCTACAATTGGAATTGTGTACATTATTACCTAATAAGGTTACTGCTATTGTGCTTCGATTATAAACATTCTTCAGAAAACTATGTGAGAAAACTCTATAATCATTTGATATTTAAAAACTTCAGGAGAGATTGGTATTGACACTTTGTGCAATGGAGATGATCTTTCCTACATCATTTTTTACTGTCATGTAGCATTTAAATATGCATTTGGTTGAGGAAGCTAAATTAGGAGGCCTCATAAATTATCAATGGATATATAAAATTGATAGGTACTTTATTTACTTGATGTTCATTTCAGTAAACAATTATTGGAACTTAATTAGAAATATATTTTTGTTTTTTAATTTTATTTCACAGATTTCTTCGTCATTTTAAATCAAACAAGAAAAATAATCCTCAAAATAAAGGCTCTATTTATGAGGGTTATTTGATATAGGAGTGTCTTAACATTTGATCTAGATTCCTGGATGATATTAAGACAATATTAAATTCTATTGGATATACTGATGACACAAAAACTCAGTTTCAAATACATGGTAAATCAAAAATCTTTTCTACTAGTGGTCGATCAGTTGGGAGGAGCTCAAATGTCACACTAATAGAAAAGGAATTTCTACAGGTACATAGATGTGTGTCTCTAAATATTGAAATATTAGATATATTTATTTAAGATTTAAAGAAATAAAAAAAGATATAAATGATAGCACAAACACAAAATGAGAAAGATATAACAAAAGATATTAATAAAGACCTTGTAGAATGGTTTTCACAATGTGTAAGTTCATAAATATTTCAAATAATATGGTAATTCGGTTGATACGTATATTTTTTAAATCAAATATTATATATTATTTTTTTTAGATCATGAATACTGATACTCGAGAATATTTTTCAGAAGATTGAAATTTTTTTTCTTCAGGTCCTCTAAAGCAAGCTAGAATTTTTGACACATAAAACATGAATGGATTTAGATTCTATATAGTCAACTAGGAAGAGGGGTTTTGTAGAGACCCAAAACTTGACATACATGGACATTACATTACTTTAGAAGAATACATAATACATAACAAAAATAGACACACAAGGACCGTAATAGTTTAGTGTCTTTGGAAACTGGGAACGTAATATTCTAATCATGGTGAAAGATCTTCAACATCTCCCATAAAGATCTTCCCCTTTTTTCTTACCTAGAACATTTATTTATATCCTGGGGAAAATAAAACATAAAAAGGGTGAGTTCAAATGCTCAGTAATTGTAAGCATGGATAAAATAAAACATACCATATACTTTTGAAATTAAAAACATGAACATAATGTTTAAACATCAAAAGCTTGAGCAATGACATAAAACATGGAAGTAAGTAAGGCATAGATCATAAAGAAACATTAATAATGATAAAATATCTTGGGAATAAAACATGTAATTGTGAAAACCATTAAGCACATGATAATATTTCTATAGTATCAAAGGCATTGCTTCCAAGACCATCTTAGTGGACAAAGTCCCTTTCTGAATCGAGTTCAATCCTCATTCCAATCATGTATTACTGAACCGGTTTAACTTACCGTTCCAGACATGTCTATATCATGAGATATAAAATCTTTACCCAATTAATTGGAGGGAGATATAGGTCCCACACATCTCATAATTATACCATTCTTATGTGTGCCAAAAAATCATAAACCATACATCATAGCATAACCCATGTAATAAAAATGGGAATCTTTAAACATCATGACATCATAAAACGTTTCATATAAGATAAAAGAATTCATAAAAATATTTACATCACAACATAATCAAATCCATGTAATAATAGGGATAGAAACAGAACCCTTTATTATCTTAGATGGAAAATAATTTTGATAAAACACTTGAACTCTATTCTTGAGAAAAATATCCTTTCTACTTCAAAAACATTTTTCTTTTCTTAACATGTCATACAATTTTAAACTAAAAGAATTTGATTAAAAATAAACTTGAAAACATGTAAAGGAAGATTCTTGGAAATTTTGTTTTAAAAATCCATTCATGCCGTATAAGTTAAAAATACATTCTTCTCGTACTTTTGTCGGAAAAGTCAAAAAGTACCTCGTACGAAAAACGACAAAAGATTCCTTTAATATATTTTACTAAAAACTCACCGAAGGGTAAACTTGGATTTAAACAATTTTAGGTGGATGGAAATAGTATTACATATTGAGGAAACATGGATGTTGATGATAAAATACACCCTAGTAAATACTTACGAAAAACAATCTCGGATAAAAATGAGATTGTGATATTTCCCTTAGCTTAGGTCTGATTTGCTTCATAAGTTTCCAAACCTCCTATATAATGATTTAAATAATGTTATTGACTTATTACATAATCATTTTAATTGTTATGATATCATATATGGTTCATTTATGAATTTATATTACCCGTTCTTTTGTAAATTCCATGTTAAAGATCGTTTTGGTTAAAATCGTTTCATTTGTCGTCCGTGTTTTGACTTGTAATTATTCATATGATTACTTAGATCATGATTACATAATTCCAGAATATAAAACATGATTTATATATAATATATATTCAGAATATAATAGATTGATAAATGGAAATAAATACACCATTCATGGAGACGGTAGGTCGTACGTACGCATTAACATTGTTTTCATTTCCTTATTGAGTTGAATGAAATTAAATAGATGACATAAATATATATATATACATAAATCCAGTAGCATTATTATTCCATATATTTAATTATTATTCATTATATATACTTTATAATCATTCTTTAATGGTTAATCATGGAAAATGAATCTCATCACATTCATGGAGACGGTAGTCCGTACGTATGCACGAGTGATGATATCATTCTCGTGATCATGGAATTGTATTGTAGTTTATGTATACTATTTAAGAATCAATACCACTTTACAATAATAATATATAGTCATTATTTACACCAGTATACCCATCCAAGTAAGGTGGTGGTGGAAAATAGATTACACCACAGCGTGGAGACGGTATTATGTACGTACGCACGCGCGGTGATTTCATATTCCGTAGGATGGATAGATGGTGAAATAGGGTTGTTTCATACTTATAATAAAATATCAGTATATTAGTGATACTTATTTTATTACTTCATAATGAAACAACCTAAGAAGAAGAAGTGGAAGAAGAAATAAATGTGAAAGAATCAGTAACAGAAATTACATCTTCTTTGAAGCGCCTCTTTGAGACCTCCTCTTAGAGAACTAAAATTGGTCTTTGAAGAAGACCAGGACCTCTAGGATGTTTCTAGGGAAATGGAGAAGATAATTGGGTAGGGGTTGGCCGAGCTTGAAGGCTCAATGTGGTGTGTGGAAGAGAGGGAGGAGGTTCCCTTTTATATGGGAGGAGAGGGGCACCATTGGAATTCTTAAAAATATTAATTTATAATAAATCTAACCCCACTTAAAAACCTCAAAAAATGACTCATATTCGAATATTAGATGATATAGGTTTTTAATCTAATCAACCAGTCAAATTTATACATGTTTGGATCTTATTTTAAACCTTATCATTTTGATTTATCCTTATTTAATCTATTTATGTTTATTTGTGGTAATAAAATTCTAAATTTTAAATTACTTATTTGTTGTGAATTTTCCATAATTGTTTACTTTATAACATTATAGACCATATAAATTCAAATTTATAATTTTTAAATATTTTTGTGATTTTTAAACAATTTTATAATATGTTATTTTTATAAAATAACAATAGAGTCAATTTTGACACTATTGATTTATTTGAATTTAAATAAAATATATACAGAAGATATGTTCGAAATAAAAGATATAATAGATTCATAAAATTTCATATGTATCTATAAAATTATTGGATCACATTAAATAGTTCATATAATATTTATTTTATTATTTTAAAAACCATTTATTTTGTTTATCTATTAATAAAATAATTACTACAACATTTTTGTATAATTATTTAATATACTTATTTTTTGCATAAAAATTAAAATTAAAATCCTATGATGAAGATAAATATATTACCTTTCATCATAATACTTTTACTTGAATTTATCATCTTAAAATCACAATACTTAAATTGTTATATTTATTAAATTATGAAGGTGACAACTTGGACATCATTTAAAATAAAATAATATAAGTGGCATAATAACTTTTATAAGGCTACAAACGGTCATATATTAGGTAATTGGATTATTATGGTGTAGTTATAAACTACCAATAAGTTTTGGTTAGGTTTTTTGGCCTTTTAATGGGTATTATTATTTCAATAAAAACTATATTACTTATTTTCCACTTAATAAATAATTTCTGTATCATTAATGTATCACCATTAATGTTAACTATTTAATCCCTAAAAATTATAAATAAATTATCATGATGTAGATACATTTATTAGATTTCTGTAGACTATTCATGTTTGACGTTTTATAATGTTTACCACTAAATTAAAATTATTATACTTATAAGATTTAAGAGAGTGACATGTTGTCACTTTCTTTGGTTCTAATAATAATTAAATTATTTTCATGTTCAAAAGTCCATAATAAGAATCTAATCCAACCCTTAGGTTATATGGGTATACTGTTATCCATCCAATAGAATTTTGGCATGTGTTAGGGTAATTTTATTATATTATATTTACCCTTAATTACCCAATTTACCTTTAACTATGGTAAATAAAATTTACCGTAGTTACTATTCATAATTCCCAAAAATAAAAAGTAGCATATTAACATAATATGGACCCACTGATTCCAAATATGGAATCCATTTTTCAAAATACAATACTCAAAAGTTTCAGAAATTAAATTAAAATTAATCCCGTTGTCGAAAGAAAACGGTTTTTTCTTTAAAACATTGCAAAAGATTGAATTGATTTAACCTACAAATTTAATGTAAAATCAATTCTAATTACATAAATTATATTAAATGGTTAAAATATATTCTATTTATACTTTAAAACCATTCAATATTTTAATTTAAACATATAAATTATTGCGATGAAAAAAAGTTGTTTTTAATTAAAATATAGCTTGTTTTTACTAGTCATCAAAATATGAAAGTTACCAGAATAATAAGAAAATTTTATCCAAAGTAAATTTTTATTTCTTGATTCCAAAGAAGAATTTTATTTTGTCATATTGAACTTATAAACATGTCAAAAACTATATTTAAAATGGGTGTGCCATCAAAAGGCGGCAAAACTGCATTTTTTTAAAAATACTTATTTTACCCGAAAAGTTTATTTTGTTCTAATACCATGTTCTAGAAAATGTATAAGATGAATAATAATGTTATAAAATTCAAAATTTAGTTAATACTGTTCATAACGGCTAGTTCATAATAATATTATAATAATATATTGTTGTTTAGTAAAACCCAGTATTGCGTACAACACATGCTATCGGGGAAGGTCGTGATTGCGTGTAATGGAAGCCAAGTCAGGGTTGGGTGTTGTGCAAGAATCATTTTTTGTTTCGTATAACAGAATCCAACCATATTTCATTTATACATTGAATATATATATATATACTCAATGTTGCGTAGAATAACTATTATCAAAATTGTGTGTAACGCGATCCAAGAATAGTGTTGCGTATACTGCAAGCTAATACGGTGTTGCATATAGCGCAAGGTAATATTGGTGTAGCATACAACACAGGACATTAATTAAATTAAAAGAATATTTTTCATAAAATCATGGGGTGTTACATTCTACCCCCCTTAAAATGAATTTCACCCTTGAAATTTGTTGGGGTTATAAATGGTTTACTACTCGAAAGTTTGTTTAATAGAATCCCACATCGTAAAAAGGAATACCAAAACATGGATTTAAAAACTAAAGTATTAAATGTAACAGTTACCCAAATTAACTCATCACCGGGTTTCCACGTAGGAGAACATAGGTGAAAATATGGATATGGAAGAAAAATATAACCATCAAGTTCTGATGGAGAGTGGTAGATAATATGGCTATGAAAAAGCCAACAATCACAAAGCTATTGATTTGTGATGATCTAAGGTACCATCTGATTCATCGGATATAAGGGAACTAAGACAACATTTTTTGTTTTCAAGATCATTTCCCTAAAGATGATGAATTAAATTAAATACTTACATGATTTTAGTACAATATCACTATTGTTTATGAATTGAACAGTTTCCACTTCATCCCTTAATGAAATGAAGTTGAAATTTTTATTTTTGATGTGTTAGCAGATCATGTGATAGAATGATGGGTCATTCCATCTCTTTCAAACAAAAGGTTAGAAAAAGTTATAAGTCCATATTATGGTTAGAATAATCGTATATGGTTCCAAAAATGAACTTATACTTCATATATCATATCGCCTAATAAAATAAAACTAGTTTCTACTAACCAGGGACATCTTGTAGGCCAATGGTAGGCGATAAAGGCCAGTCTCTCTTCGCTTGTGGGTTCGATTCCCACAACCTTGTCCGACGCGATGGGCTATCGCCCGTCCTGCAGGTTGTCCTTTTTCTAAAAATATATTACTATAATATCCCATCAATAATATCGAAAAAACATATATCCTTAAACAATACTAACTTATATCCAACATAATCCATTCCAATCTTTAGGCTTATCCATAATACTGCAGTCCATGCTCATAATATAGTGAAAACGATTACCAGAGATTTAATACCATCGTTGATCCCCATATATCATAAGATATGTTTTGTTGGTCACATTCCATACATTCGAAGGCCTTAATCATGTATTCTCTTGAAAAATGAATACCCATTGAACCTTAGTGAAAACATGAATGCAGTTAATAGTTAACACTTTCCACATACCAAAATCCTCAAAATTCTATATACTCAAACCATGATATCACTTAGTCTTTATATATATCATGAGCTAATGAATACAATCAAACATCTCATTATCTTCTTATTCCTTCATTATGTGCATATCATCTACTTTACAATTTTATCCGAATAACCATCCAAGGTTACCGGTACCATTCAACATATACTTTCATGTACTTTAGGTAAAACAATAGTGTAACAATCCTTAGATGATTCTTTATTCCATAGTACCATACATTATTCTTTATAAACATACAATAATTCCACTAACTTCTTAAACCACTAGCTGAGATTCATCATTTATTTCATCTGATATTTCATTTGTAGTCTCTTCATCATCATCCACAGAAATACTACCCGTATGACCATGCTGATTCTCTTCATGAGATTTTCCATTATGGAATTGGTTTGCATAATACTCGTACATTCCACATTTAAAACATCTAATCATTGTTGATGTCGTAGCAATACCATTATCCTTGTCCATGGTGTTAACTGATCCTTTTCCTTTGCACCTACTGGCTTTGTGTCCTTCTTTTCCACACACAAAGCATCTCCCAGTTCCTTTGAAACAATCTCCTTGATGCCTCTTCCCACATGATTTACATGAAAGAAATTGAACATTCTTTCCTCTATGATCATCATAAAACTCTATATTTCTCTTTTTATATGAGTCGGGAAACTAACCAAAGTTGAGATTATTGATCATATTATGAGATTGCTGATTAGGCATAATAACGATGTTTGGACTTCCAGATCCCATTTCATTTGGTTTCTCATGAAGAAAATCATTCCATTGTCTATCATATCCTCTATTATCATGAATCTTCCTATTTCCGGCCATTTTCTAAATCCCAAAAAGAATAGTGTGAGAGGCAAAAATCATGATAGGGAAAACAACATACTAAAGGGGAAGTACACTCAATATCTAACATCTTAGGTTAAATTCTATGATCGTTACCGTAGTTCTAGGACTGTATCCTATACATATAATTATCCTTAGGGACATCCCTAGACATACCATAGAAATATCTCTAGGGATCTCACTAACGTTTTCGCATCCTAGTTTCCAACTGTTGACTAAACCTTTCCTCTGATACCAACTGTAGAGACCCAAAGCATGACGTACATGAACATTACATTACTTTAGCGGAATACTTAATACATAACAAAAACATATACACAAGGACTGTAATAGTTTACTGTCTTTGGAAACTTGGAACGTAATCTTCTAATCCTGGTGAAAGATCTTCAACATCTCCCATAAAGATCTTCCCCTTTTTTTCTTACCTAAAACCTTTCTTTATATCTTGGGAAAATGAAAACATAAAAAGGGTGAGCTCAAATTCTCAGTAAGGGTAATCATGGATAAAATAAAACATACCATATACATTTGAACTTAAAAACATGAACATAATGTTTAAACATCAAAAGCTTGAGCAATGACATAAAATATGGAAGTACGTAGGGCATAGATCATAAAGAAACATTAAAAATGATAAAATATCTTGGGAATAAAACATGTAATTGAGGAAACCATTAAGCACATGATATTATTTCCATAGTATCCAAGGCATTGCTTCCAAGACCATCTTAGTGGACAAAGTCCCTTTCTGAATCGAGTTCACTCCTCGTTCCAGTCCTGTATTACTGAACCGGTTTAACTTACCATTTCAGCCATGTCTATCTCATGACATATAAAATCATTACCTGTAAAGACAAGTAAATTTCAAGGATATTTTTTTATTAATTTTCTTTGGAATTATACAAGAACGCAGCTTCTAATGGCACTTGATTCCGAGGCCCGGTATGCACGGAATCATTTTCCGAAGTTTGGCTCGGGTATGTTCAGTGAATGAATGAGCGGGTTTTTCTAACTTTTGAACCGGTGCTCGGAATCGAATTC
Organism: Viscum album; assembly: GCA_963277665.1. Classification (NCBI taxonomy): domain Eukaryota; kingdom Viridiplantae; phylum Streptophyta; class Magnoliopsida; order Santalales; family Viscaceae; genus Viscum; species Viscum album. The sequence continues at coordinate 361,822,226 of OY728148.1, read as the reverse complement.
CGAGGGCACCGATGAAATCACAGCACTGGTATTTTCTTAGAAACGCCTCTTCCAAAGATGCGTTTTCTCGGTTGTGGTTTTTAATTTTTGGGTTTTAAGTTAAGAAATAAAATAAAAGTTGTGTGACAATTTTATTTTTATTTTTCACTTAAAGCCGCTTAAAGACCACTTCAAGCTGTTTAAGATGAGTTGATGCGGATAGGGTGTTATCCAAAAATATCCTACCCTCTTGGTAGGATATTTGTGAGGTGGGGCCCGCACGAGCCCCCACCGTTTCTTTTCCGCTAAGTAACGCACCCGCAAAAACCCGTCATTATGAAAGTCAACTGACGCGTTTTCTTAAATTCTTAATGCACCATTTAATTGGGTGGTTTTATTCGTTGAATTAATTCTATGAATTAATGGGTCGTTACTTACCTCTTTTTTGTTTGTTGGCATTTTAATAAAATAAGACCAATGCTCTTTCTCCATAAGTCTTGTTCGTTGAGAGGATTGGCAGAAACCTCAAGTTCTTTATCGTCCTTCGCGAAGAATGCGAAGAACATGAAGAATGCGAAGAACGCGAAAAACACGAAGAACGCGAAGAACGCTGAGCCCTCGGGAATCGATGATGTGATGCCAAGTACAGCGACACTGACGATTCTTCTTCCGCGACGTTCTCCCGCGACAATCCAACCCCGCGACAACCTTCGATCGACAATAACAAGGTAGGGGGTTGCGCTTCTTTTAAATCTCTTTGAGAGTTATAACAACCTTATGGATTTAAATATTATTAATTAAATCTGTTGTTTCTTGGTCCTCAAAGTTCATCGACGCAACGCCGGATACCGCGACGATGCGACGATCCCCTCCTTCCGCGACGACCATTTCCATGAAGAACGCGCGTGCGACGACTTGACGAGGTAGGGGGTTTTCTTAAATGTTTTATACACTATGGATATTTTCCGTTCAAAATGATGAACCCGGTTCATAAGAACAATCTTAATTTAATAAAATTGTTCTTGGTTAGGTTTTCTATGTGTCGATTAAATCCTCCCAACTTTTATTATCTAACGAGGAAGGTGCAGGCCAAAAAAACACGGCCCGACAACCCTCCGTTGTTCTTCATTGTTGTGCAGATTTAACGGGAGACGATGGAACGTGCCGCAAAGGGATTTTGATGATTCCGCAGAGAAGAATGGGTCCCGGGAGGAGCAGCGGCGCAGACGGGAACGGAATCGGACCACCGGAGCGACTCCGGCGGCCCGCGGAAGCCACCGGCGGCGCCTGCAGCCGGAGGCGGTGGCGCCCCGGCATGCCGCAAGACAAGGCCGTCGTGGCTGAAGCCGCGGCGGGTCCGGCGCACACGTGGGACGCGGCCTTTGCCGCGTCCGTTGACCAGGGCGGCCCCCCGCGTTGCTCGGCCGCTCGGCCGAGCCGAGCCGGGCAGGCCGGCCGGCCGGGCCGCGCCCTGGTCGGACCGGACTGGGTCCAGCCGTGTCGTACTGGGTCGGGTCGACTCGGTTCGGCCGACCCAAGGGGGGTCGGGCCGGGTCGGCCCGTGCCCAGACCCCCCGTCTTCGGACTGATTCGGTCTTTTGCCCGTAACTTGAGCTACGAGCCTCCGAACGACGCGCCGTCAGTGGCTATGCGATCCTTGGATTGAGACGGTTGTTTTCTTATATCGCACTCAAGGTTTTGGAATACTTTGGGTTTGGCCGGGTTGGTTTGTACACGAAACCAACCGGGCCCTCGGAGCAGAAATGCTCATATCTTGAGCTCCGGACGTCTGATTGACGTGTCGTCGACCTTGTTGAATTCCTTTAAGTGAGACGGATCTTTTGGCTCACTTCTCCTGAGGTTTGGACGCAGGTGGAGTACGGTCGGGTTGGTTTTTCCTTAAAAACCAACCGGGCCCCTGGGACGAAAAAGCCAATAACTCTCAGACCGGGCGTCCGATTGACGCGCTGTCTGCGACGTTGAGTTCCTGTTGATGATACGGAACTTTTGGATACATCAACTTCGGACTTTGTGTCAATTGATGTATCAGCCTCTTAGCTCGTGGAGCGGACCCTCCCGAATGATCTTGCAGTGTGCGGGAACCCTAGAGCTAGCTGCGACTGCTACTGTGACTACGACGACGACTATACAGAGATCCTCAGTGGATTCGACTACGATGATGATGAAAACAGTACGGGAATCCTCCATGTTTTCGGTAGTGACTACTGCGGTACATCTTGCGATTCATCAACTTTGGACTACATGTCAGTTGATTCATCGACCTCTTAGCTCATGGAGTGGACCCTCCCAGAACGAGAATGCTGTGTGCGGAAACCCTAGAGCCCGTTGAGACTTAACGACTTCTGATCGCACGACAGAGGTACGCTTGGTTGTAGCGGCAAAAGGGAGTGCTTGGTTGTAGCGGCAGACCCACGAAAGAGGTGTGCTTGGTTGTAGCGGCACAGGGGAGTCCTTGGTTGTAGCGGCAGACCCATGACAGAGGTGCGCTTGGTTGTAGCGGCACAGGGGAGCGCTTGGTTGTAGCAGCAGACCAACGACAGAGGTGCGCTTGGTCGTAGCGGCACAGGGGAGTGCTTGGTTGTAGCGGCAGACCCACGACGGAGGAGCGCTTGATTTTAGCGGCACGGGGGAGCGTTTGGTTGTAGCAGCAGGCCCACAGTACCCGATAAGTGGAGTACTACAGCAGTACAAGGTAAGAGGGAAGCGCTTGGTTATAGCGGCATAACCACTGTACTTGATGGAGAAGGAGTTTCCTAATAGCTTGGGGTTCAACTTCATGATCGTTCCTGTGTGGGTCATTGCGAGGGTTAGTACCTACAGATCATTTGTGGGTCCGACGGCTTAGATGAATCAGTGGCTACATCTGATCATCTCTAATGTCATACAAAGAAGTACATGTGTGAGCTGAATCCTGTTTTACTTTCCTGTGTGGATTGTGTTGTGCTATCCTGTGTGGATTTATGTTTTTCTTTCCTTTGTGGATTGTGTCGTTCTATCCTGTGGGGATTTACATTTTTCTTTCCTTTGTGGATTGTGTTGTTCTATCCTGTGTGGATTTACGTTTTGCTTTCCTGTGTGGATTGTGTAGAGACCCGTATCTTGACGTACATGGACATTACATTACATTTGCGGAATACTTAGTACATAACAAAAATACACACACAAGGATCGTAATAGTTTAGTGTCTTTGGAAACTCGGAACGTAATCTTCTAATCCTGGTGAAAGATCTTCAAAATCTCCCACAAAGATCTTCTTTTTTTTTACCTAAAACCTTTCTTTATATCCTGGGGAAAAGAAAACATAAAAGGGTGAGCTCAAATGCTCAGTAAGGGTAAACAAAAGAAATATCAATCACATAATTTTCATAAGAACATAACATTTTTGGAAATCTTAACCTGCAAAAGAGAGCATAATTTCATAACATGGGATAAATCATAGTAGTGAAAATGAAACCCTTACTTAAAACATTACTCATTGTGGCATACACACATAATCATAGAGAATCATTTCTTGTTAGTCAAGACTCATTGCCAAGACTATCTTAGTGGACAAAGTCCCTTTCTGAATCGAGTAATCCTCGTTTCAGTCCTGTTTCACTGAACCGGTATAACCTACCATTCCAGCCATGTCTATCTCATGAGATATGAAATCTTTACCCAATGCATTGGAGGGAGATATAGGTCCCACCCATCTCTTAATGAATCCTTTCTTATGTGTGCCACAAAATCATAAATCATACATCATTGCATAACCCATGTAATAAAAATGGGATTCTTAAACAACATGACATCATAAAACCATTCATATAAGATAAAGGAATTCATAAACATAATTCCATCACAACATAGTCAAATCAATGTAAAAATATGGATAGAAACAGAACCCTTTATTATCTTATATGGAAAATAATTTTGATAAATCACTTGAATTGAATTCTTGAGGAAAATATCCTTTCTTCTTCAAAATCAATTTCTTTTCACAAAACATCATGCAATTTTAAAAGAAAGAGATTTTATTGAAAATAGTCATGAACTCTTATAGAGGAAGCTTCATGAAAATAAGGCTTTATAAAACAGTATAAATCCGTTCGTGCCGTATAAGTTAAAAAAAACATTCTTCGTACTTTTGTCGGAAAAGTCAAAAAGTACCTCGTATGAAAAAGCGACAAAAGATTCCTTTCATATTCTTTACTAAAAACTCACCGAAGAGTAAAATTTGATTTAAACTATTGTAAGTGGATGGAAACAATATTACATATTGAAGGAACATGGATGTGGATGATAAAATACACCCCAGTAAATACTTACGAATAAACAATCTCGGATAAAAATGAGATTGTGGTATTTCCCTTACCTTAGGTCCAATTTGCTTCGTATGTGTCCGAACCTCCTCTTCTTTGAAGTGCCTCTTTGAGACCTCCTCTTAGGGCACTAAAATTGGTCTTTGAGGAAGACCAGAACCTCTAGGATGTTGCTAGGGAAGTGGAGAGGATAAATTGGCAGGGGTTGGCCGAGCTTGAGTGCTCAAATTGGTGTGAGGAGGAGGGGGAGGAGGTGTCCTTTTATAGGGGAGGAGAGGGGCACCTTAGGAATATCTCAAAATATTATTTTATATTAAAGTCAAAATCGGTTTATAATGGTTCCAAAGGGTCTTATTTAGAAGCTAAAGTGGGGATGGGTCGAAATCCTATCAACCAATAGGATTTAGACAAGTTTAGGGTATTATTTTAACCTTATCAATTAGATTTAACTATAAGTTAAATAATTTAACTTTTACCATGTCTTTTTGTTTTCTTACACTATATGGTTAATACACTTACTATAACATGCCAAACGAACCCCAAATTGTTTATTATTAATATATATATCCTTATCTAAGTCATTTGGCCGAACCTTAGATTTTTAGGAATACAATAACAATTAATAATATAATATTTTATTTAAAAACTATTTTGTGTCAATTTTGACACTATTTGATATATGATTTTTGTGAAAGTCATAACAGAATTAAATGTTCGAAACAAGTTGATTAAATCAACATTAATATATCATAGTAACCTAGAAAATTAGTGGAATTCATAAAAACTCTCAAATTACATTTATTTTGGTGTTTATAACATCAATTATGTCAATATTTCATTAATAAGATAATTACTGCATCATCGTTGTGTCATAAATAAATTAAATTATTTGATGTCTAAAAATTACAAATAAAATACCATAATGTAGGAAATCTTTTTATCTTTCTAATGAATATTTATAGTCGAATTTATCTTATGTATAACCCCATATTAAAAATGATTTACTTATTAAACTTTGATTTTAACTATTTTAACCCTTCTTTAAATAAATTAATAATAAAAGTCCTAATCTAATCCAAGTGGGCCTAAATGGTCATATTTTATTCCTAAGTTTGTTTTTGGTCGAATTACACTTGTCCAATAGAATTAGGACATGTGTTAGGGTAATATTAATATCATATTTACCCTTAGTTACCCTATTTACTATTAACCGCGGTAAAAAAAGTAAAAAGTTACTATTCACCAAAAATTATTTTCATCTCATTGAACCACATTTTAGTCCTTGATATTAACCGTGTCTCTCGGATTTTCGAAATTCCATTCACAGAAGCGTTAAAATTAAGTTTTATGCAAAATTCAGTTTTTAACCTACCACTTAGTGGTTTCACTATTCATCAAAAATTGAAGTTTTTCAGAAAAATGCCAAAATTTCACCCTAAGCTATAATTGATATTCCGAATTCAAAAATGATTTCTATTTTACAAAATTCCCAACATATAAGTTGCATTAATTAATTTTATAATTAAATCCCGCTGTTAAAACAAATAGCGTGTTTTTAAGAAACAAAATCTATCAAAAGATTGACACTTGTTTATGTCTAGTTTAAATGTGAAATTACATCCAATGACCAACATTGTATTAAATTGTAAAAATATATTCTAAATATACTTTAAAACCACTCAAATTAATGATTTATCACTATTAATTATTTCGATTAAAAAAGTTGTTTTTAATTATAATTTGGTAATTTTCACTATTCATCAGAATATGAAAGTTATCCGAAAAGTACCAAAATTTCACCTTAGGCTAAATTCGATACTCCGAATCCAAAAATGAAGTCCATTTTGAGAGTTAAAATTTATAAAATTTAAAAAGTGGTTATTACTATTCATAACGGCTAGTTTTAATAATATTTTAATAGCATATCATTGTTTCGTGAAACTCAGGATTACGTACCACACACGCTATCGAGGAAGGTTGCGATTGCGTGTAATGCAAGGCAAGTCAAGGATGCGTGTTGTGCAAGCTCCTTTTGGTGTAGCGTACAACACAAGACATTAGTGAAATAAAAAAAAGAATATTTTTCATAAAATCTCGGGCTGTTACATTTTACCCCCCTTAAAATGAATTTCGCCCTCGAAATTCGTCGGGGTTATAAATGGTTTACTATTCGAAAGTTTCTTTAATAGAAACCCACATCGTAAAAGGGAATACCAAAACTTGGCTTTAAAAACTAAATTATGAAATGTAACGATTACCCAAATAAACTAATCACTGGGTTTCCACATAGGTGAAAATATGGATATGGAAGAGAAATCTAACCATCATGTTCTGATGGAGAGTGGTAGAGAACATGGCTATGGAAAAGCCAGTAATCACAAATCCATAAATTTGTGACGATCTAAGGTACCATCTGATTCATCAGGTATAAGAGAACTAGGACAACATTTTTGGTTTTCAAGATCATTTCCCTAAAGTTAAAGAATTTGAATTAGAATAAATACTTACTTTATTTCGGTACAATCTCACTGTTGTTCGTGCCTTTAACAATTTCCACTTCATCTCTTAAATAAATGAAGTTGAATTTGTTATTCGTGAAGTGCTAGCAGATCATGTGATAGAATGACGGGTCATTCCATCTGTTTCAAACAAGAGGTTAGCAAAATTATATACATAAGTCGATCTATAGTGAGATTAATCACATATGGTTTCTAAAATGGACTTATACTTCATATATCATACTGCTTAATATAATAAAACTAGTTTCTACTAAACAGGGACTTCCTATAGGTCAGTGGTAGGCGATAAAGGCCAGTCGCACTTCGGTTGTGGGTTCGATTCCTACAGCCTTGTCCGAAGCGATGGGCTATCGCCCGTCCTGCAGGTTGTCCTTTTTCTAAAACTACATTACTATAACATCCCATCAATAATATCGAAAATCTTATATCCTTAAACAATACTAACTTATGTCCAACATAATCCAGTCTAATCATTAGGCTTATACATAATACTGCAGTCCACTCTCATAATATAGTGACATCGATTACCAGAGATTTAATACTGTCGTTGATCCCCACATATCATAAGATATGTCTTGTTGGTCACATTCCAAACATTCAAAGTCCTTAATCGTGTATTCTCTTGAATACCTTAGTGAAAACAAGAGTGCAGTTAAAAGTTAACACTTTCCACATACCAAAATCCTCAAAATTCTATATACTCAAACCATGATATCACTTAGTCCTTATATCAATCATGAGCTCATGAATACTATCAAACATTTAATTTTCTCCTTATCCCTTCATTATGCGCATATCATCTACATTCCAAAAATATCTGAATAACCTTTCATGGATACTGGTAACATTAATCATATACTTTCAAAACACAAGGAAAGACAACAGTGTAACAATCCATAGATGTCTCTTTATTCCAAAATTACACATGATAAACATGTAATCATGCCACTACATTCTCAAACCATTGACCGAGCTTCAAAAATTCTTTCATATATCATTTGTAGTCTCTTCATCATCATCCACATAAATACTACCCATATGACCATACTGATTCTCTTCATGAGTCTTTCCCTTAGAGCATTTGTTTGCATAATGCCCATACATTCCACATTTAAAACACTTAACCATTTTTGATGTCTTAGCAATACCATTATCCTCATCCATGGTGTTAACCGACCCTTTTCCTTTGCACTTACTTGCTTTGTGTCCTTCTTTTCCACACCCAAAGCATCTTCCAGTTCCCTTGAAACATTCTCCTTGATGCCTCTTCCCACATGATTTACATAGGGGAAATTGAACTTTCTTTCCTCTATGATCATCATGAAACTCCATCTTTCTCTTATTAGCCGAGTCAGGAAACTTACCAAAGTTTACTTTATTGATCATATTATGAGATTTCTGATTTGGCATAATAATGATGTTTGGACTTCCAAATCCCATTTCATTTGGTTGCTCATAAAGAATATCATTCCATTGTCCATCATATCCTCCATTATTGTGAATCATCTTGTTTCCAGCCATTTTCTAAAACCCAAACAGAATAGTGTTAGATGCAAAAATCGTAATAAAGGGGGATTAACTTAAATATCTATCATCTTTGGTTTAATCTAATATCGTTACCATAGTTCTAGGACTATATCCTATACGTATACTTATCCTTAGGGGCATCCCTAGACATACCTTAGAAATATCTCTAGGGATCTCACTAATGTTTTCGCGTCCTAGTTTCCAAAGGTTGACTAAACCTTTCCTCTGATACCAACTGTAGAGACCCGTATCTTGACGTACATGGACATTACATTACATTTGCGGAATACTTAGTACATAACAAAAATACACACACAAGGATCGTAATAGTTTAGTGTCTTTGGAAACTCGGAACGTAATCTTCTAATCCTGGTGAAAGATCTTCAAAATCTCCCACAAAGATCTTCTTTTTTTTACCTAAAACCTTTCTTTATATCCTGGGGAAAAGAAAACATAAAAGGGTGAGCTCAAATGCTCAGTAAGGGTAAACAAAAGAAATAGCAATCACATAATTTTCATAAGAACATAACATTTTTGGAAATCTTAACCTGCAAAAGAGAGCATAATTTCATAACATGGGATAAATCATAGTAGTGAAAATGAAACCCTTACTTAAAACATTACTCATTGTGGCATACACACATAATCATAGAGAATCATTTCTTGTTAGTCAAGACTCATTGCCAAGACTATCTTAGTGGACAAAGTCCCTTTCTGAATCGAGTAATCCTCGTTTCAGTCCTGTTTCACTGAACCGGTATAACCTACCATTCCAGCCATGTCTATCTCATGAGATATGAAATCTTTACCCAATGCATTGGAGGGAGATATAGGTCCCACCCATCTCTTAATGAATCCTTTCTTATGTGTGCCACAAAATCATAAATCATACATCATTGCATAACCCATGTAATAAAAATGCGATTCTTAAACAACATGACATCATAAAACCATTCATATAAGATAAAGAAATTCATAAACATAATTCCATCACAACATAGTCAAATCAATGTAAAAATATGGATAGAAACAGAACCCTTTATTATCTTATATGGAAAATAATTTTGATAAATCACTTGAATTTAATTCTTGAGGAAAATATCCTTTCTTCTTCAAAATCAATTTCTTTTCACAAAACATCATGCAATTTTAAAAGAAAGAGATTTTATTGAAAATAGTCATGAAATCTTATAAAGGAAGCTTCATGAAAATAAGGCTTTATAAAACAGTATAAATCCATTCATTCCGTATAAGTTATAAAAACATTCTTCGTACTTTTGTCGGAAAAGTCAAAAAGTACCTCGTATGAAAAAGCGACAAAAGATTCCTTTCATATTCTTTACTAAAAACTCACCGAAGAGTAAAATTGGATTTAAACTATTGTAAGTGGATGGAAACAATATTACATATTGAAGGAACATGGATGTGGATGATAAAATACACCCCAGTAAATACTTACGAATAAACAATCTCGGATAAAAATGAGATTGTGGTATTTCCCTTACCTTAGGTCCAATTTGCTTCGTATGTGTCCGAACCTCCTCTTCTTTGAAGTGCCTCTTTGAGACCTCCTCTTAGTGCACTAAAATTGGTCTTTGAGGAAGACCAGAACCTCTAGGATGTTGCTAGGGAAGTGGAGAGGATAAATTGGCAGGGGTTGGCCGAGCTTGAGTGCTCAAATTGGTGTGAGGAGGAGGGGGAGGAGGTGTCCTTTTATAGGGGAGGAGAGGGGCACCTTAGGAATATCTCAAAATATTATTTTATATTAAAGTCAAAATCGGTTTATAATGGTTCCAAAGGGTCTTATTTCGAAGCTAAAGTGGGGATGGGTCGAAATCCTATCAACCAATATGATTTAGACAAGTTTAGGGTATTATTTTAAACTTATCAATTAGATTTAACTATAAGTTAAATAATTTAACTTTTACCGTGTCTTTTTGTTTTCTTACACTATATGGTTAATACACTTACTATAACATGCCAAACGAACCCCAAATTGTTTATTATTAATATATATATCCTTATCTAAGTCATTTGGCCGAACCTTAGATTTTTAGGAATACAATAACAATTAATAATATAATATTTGATTTAAAAACTATTTTGTGTCAATTTTGACACTATTTGATATATGATTTTTGTGAAAGTCATAACAGAATTAAATGTTCGAACCAAGTTGATTAAATCAACATTAATATATCGTAGTAACCTAGAAAATTAGTGGAATTCATAAAAAGACTCAAATTACATTTATTTTGGTGTTTATAACATCAATTATGTCAATATTTCATTAATAAGATAATTACTGCATCATCGTTGTGTCATAAATAAATTAAATTATTTGATGTCTAAAAATTACAAATAAAATACCATAATGTAGGAAATCTTTTTAGCTTTCTAATGAATATTTATAGTCGAATTTATCTTATGTATAACCCCATATTAAAAATGATTTACTTATTAAACTTTGATTTTAACTATTTTAACCCTTCTTTAAATAAATTAATAATAAAAGTCCTAATCTAATCCAAGTGGGCCTAAATGGTCATATTTTATTCCTAAGTTTGTTTTTGGTCGAATTACACTTGTCCAATAGAATTAGGACATGTGTTAGGGTAATATTAATATCATATTTACCCTTAGTTACCCTATTTACTATTAACCGCGGTAAAAAAAGTAAAAAGTTACTATTCACCAAAAATTATTTTCATCTCATTGAACCACATTTTAGTCCTTGATATTAACCGTGTCTCTCGGATTTTCGAAATTCCATTCACAGAAGCGGTAAAATTAAGTTTTATACAAAATTCAGTTTTTAACCTACCACTTAGTGGTTTCACTATTCATCAAAAATTGAAGTTTTTCAGAAAAATGCCAAAATTTCACCCTAAGCTATAATTGATATTCCGAATTCAAAAATGATTTCTATTTTACAAAATTCCCAACATATAAGTTGCATTAATTAATTTTATAATTAAATCCCGCTGTTAAAACAAATAGCGTGTTTTTAAGAAACAAAATCTATCAAAAGATTGACACTTGTTTATGTCTAGTTTAAATGTGAAATTACATCCAATGACCAACATTGTATTAAATTGTAAAAATATATTCTAAATATACTTTAAAACTACTCAAATTAATGATTTATCACTATTAATTATTTCGATTAAAAAAGTTGTTTTTAATTATAATTTGGTAATTTTCACTATTCATCAGAATATGAAAGTTATCCGAAAAGTACCAAAATTTCACCTTAGGCTAAATTCGATACTCCGAATCCAAAAATGAAGTCCATTTTGAGAGTTAAAATTTCTAAAATTTAAAAAGTGGTTATTACTATTCATAACGGCTAGTTTTAATAATATTTTAATAGCATATCATTGTTTCGTGAAACTCAGGATTACGTACCACACACGCTATCGAGGAAGGTTGCGATTGCGTGTAATGCAAGGCAAGTCAAGGATGCGTGTTGTGAAAGCTCCTTTTGGTGTAGCGTACAACACAAGACATTAGTGAAATAAAAAAAAGAATATTTTTCATAAAATCTCGGGCTGTTACAGATTGGGTTGTGCTTGGGCTCGGATGTTGGAGCTAGACGGAAATTGATGACTTAGGTATATGTATGGGCATATACCTAAGCAGTGTCGGATGTTACTTCGTGATTGTATCTTTCCTTTGTGGTTTATCCTTTGAGGATTCTGGGAGACCTTCGGGGGTCTCGGGGTCCCTACTTATTAGCTTATACTCACCCCTGCACGGGCTATGCCCGCACTACGTTGTGTTGGTTGCAGACGACGGACAGTGCTAATCGTGGTGGAGGCTTGTGGAGCAGGACGGTACCTGGAGGTGGACCACTGGGCAGGGAGTACTCGAAGCGGACGGCTGGACCGAGGAGTTGTGGAGGCTATCTGTACTCACCCTTCAGGTGGGACTTCCAGAGGACGGCTCGACGCGGCAATTTTTCTTTTTAGTTGATGTTTTCCCCTTTCAGTTGTACTTTACAGTTGGGCTTGTATTTCCAGCCCATATTACTTTCAGAACAGCTTGTTATAGTTTTTACTTAGTGTTTACTCTTTCCACTTCCTTACTCTGTAGTGGTTATTTACTTTATAAAGGCAATGCCTTCCCTGTTTTTCAGGATTTATGCCTTGGTGCTAGTCGCCAGCCCCTGGCCTATGGAAGGCGGGCTTGGGGTAGTCACGGCATGGGCCCCGAGGATGGGTCGTGACATTACCCAATGCATTGGAGGGATATATAGGTCCCACCCATCTCATAATGATACCATTCTTATGTGTGCCACAAAATCATAAACCATACAGCATAGTATAACCCATGTAATAAAAATGGGAATCTTTAAACATCGTGACATCATAAAACAATTCATATAAGATAAAAGAATTCATAAAAATATTTCCATCAAAACATAATCAAATCCATGTAATAATAGGGATAGAAACAGAACCATTTATTATCTTATGTGGAAAATAATTTTGATAAAACACTTGAACTCCATTCTTGAGGAAAATATCCTTTCTACTTCAAAAACATTTTTCCTTTTTTAACATGTCATACAATTTTAAACTAAAAGAAGTTGATTAAAAATAAACATGAAAACTTGTAAATTAAGATTCTTGGAAATTTTGTTTTAAAAATCCATTCATGCCGTATAAGTTTAAAAAAACAATATTCTCATACTTTTTTCGGAAAAGTCAAAAAGTACCTCGTACGAAAAATGGCAAAAGATTTCTTTTATATATTTTAATAAAAACTCACTGAATGGTAAAATTGGATTTAAAAAATTGTAGGTGGATGGAAATAATATTATATATTGAGGAAACATGGGTGTGGATGATAAAATACACCCCATTAAATACTTACGAATAAACAATCTCGGATAAAAATGAGATTGTGATATTTCCCTTACCTTAGGTCCCATTTGCTTTGTAAGTGTCCAAACCACCTGTATAATGATTTAAATAATGTTATTTACTTATTAAATAATCATATTCATTGTTATGATATCATATATGTTTCACTTATGACTTTATATTACCCGTTCTTTTGTAAATTCCATGTTAAATAGTGTTTTGGTTAAAATCGTTTCATTTGTCGTCCGTGTTTTGACTTGTAATTATTCATATGATTACGTAGATCATGATTACTTAATTCCAGAATATAAAACATGATTTATATATAATATATATTCATAATATAATATATCTATAAAATAAAATGAATACACCGTTCATGGAGACGGTAGGCTGTACGTACGCATGAACGCTGTTTTCGTTTCTTTATTGAGTTGAATGAAATTAAATAGATGACATACATATATATATACATAAATCCAGTAGAATTATTATTCCATATATTTAATTATTATTCATTATATATACTTTATAATCATTCTTGAATGGTTAATCATGGAAAATGAATCTCATCACGTTCGTGGAGACGGTAGTCCGTACGTACGCACGAGTGATGATATCATTCCCGTGATCGTGGAATTGTATTGGAGTGTATGTATACTATTTCAGAATCAATATCACTTTACAATAATCATATATAGTCATTATTTACACCATTATACACATCCAAGTAAGGTGGTGGTGGAAAATAGATTACACCACGGCATGGAGACGGAATTCCATACGTACGCACGCGCGGTGATTTCGTTTTCTGTAGGATGGATAGATGGTGAAATATTGTTGTTTCATACTTATAATAACATATCAGTATATTAGTGATACTTATGTTATTACTTCATAATGAAACAACCTAAGAAGAAGAAGTGGAAGAAGAAATAAATGTGAAAGAATCCGTAACGGAAATTACCTCTTCTTTGAAGCGCCTCTTTGAGACCTCCTCTTAGGGCACTAAAATTGGTCTTTTAAGAAGACCAGGACCTCTAGGAAGTTTCTAGGGAAGTTTAGAAGATAATTGGGTAGGTTTTGGCAGTGAATGAAGGCTCAAAGTGGTGTGTAGAAGAGAGGGAGGAGGTGCCCTTTTATAAGGGAGGAGAGGGCACCATTGGAATTCTTAAAAATATTAATTTATAATAAATCTTACCCCACATAGAAACCTCCAAAAATGACTCATATTCGAATATTAGATTATATAGGGTTGTAGTCTCATCAACCAATCAAATTTATACATGTTTCGATCTTATTTTAAACCTTATCATTTTGATTTATCCATATTTAATCTATTTAAGTTTATTTGTGGTAATAAAATTCTAAATTTTAAATTACTTATTTGTTGTGAATTTTCCATAATTGTTTACTTTACAACATTATAGACCATATAAATTTAAATTTATAATTTTTAAATATTTTTGTGATTTTTAAACAATTTTATAATATGTTATTTTTATAAAATAACAATAGTGTCAATTTTGACACTATTCATTTATTTGAATTTAAATAAAATAAATACAGAAGATATGTTCGAAATAAAAGATTTAATACATTAATAAAATGTCATATGTATCTATAAAATTAGTGGATCACATTAAATAGTTAATATAATATTTATTTTATTATTTTTAAAACCATTTATTTGGATTATCTCCTAATAAAATAATTACTACAACATTATTGTATAATTATTTAATATACTGATTTGTTGAATAAAAATTAAAAATAAAATCCTATGATAAATATAAATCTATTAAATTTCACAATAATACTTTTACTCGAATTTATCATCTTTAAATCATAATATTTAAATTTTTATATTTATTAAATTATGAAGGTGACAACTTTGGCATCATATAAAATAAAATAATATAAGTGTCATAATCTCTTCTATAAGGCTCCAAACGGAAATATATTGAGTCATTGGATGGTTAAGGTGTATCTATACACAAAAATTAAGTTTTTCTCAGGTTTGTAAGCCTTTTAATGGGTATTATTATTTCAATAAAAACTATATTACTTATTTTCAACTTAATAAATAATTTCTGTATCATTAATGTATCACCATTAATGACAATTATTTAATCCCTAAAAATTCTAAATAAATTATAATGATGTAGATAATTTTATTATCTTTCTGTAGACTATTAATGTTCTATGTTTTATGATTTTTACCACTAAAGTAAAATTATTATACTTATAAGATTTAAGAGAGTGTCATGTTGTCACTTTCTTTGGTTTTAATAATAATTAAATTATTTTCATGGTCAAAAGTCCATAAAATGAATCTAATCAGACCCTTAGGTTATATGTGTCTACTTTTAGCCATCCAATAGAATTTTGGAATGTGTTAGGTTAATTTTATTATATTATATTTACCCTTAATTACCCAATTTACCTTTAACTATGGTAATTAAAATTTACCGTAGTTACTATTCAGAATTCCCAAAAATAAAAAGTAGCTTATTAATATAATTTGGACCCACTGATTCCAAATATGGAATCCATTTTTCCAAATTCAATAAACAAAAGTTTCATAAATTAAATTAAAATTAATCCCATTGTCGAAGGAAAATGGATTTTTCTTTAAAACATTGCAAAAAATTGAATTGATTTAACCTACGAATTTAATGTAAAATCAATACTAATGAAATAAATTATATTAAATGGTAAAAATATATTCTATTTATACTTAAAAACCATTAAATATTATAATTTAACCATATAAATTATTGTGTTGAAAAAAGTTGTTTTTAATTAAAATATAGCGTGTTTTTACTATTCATCAAAATTTGAAAGTTACCAGAATAATATGAAAAATTTATCCAAAGTAAATTTTTATTTATTGATTCCAAATAAGAATTTTATTTTGTCAAATTGAACTTATAAACATGTAAAAAACTATATTTAAATTGGGTGCACCATCAAAAGGCGGCAAAACTGCATTTTTGGAAAAATACTTATTTTACCCGAAAAACTTAATTGGTTCTTATAACATGTTCTAGAAAATGTGTAAGATGAATAATAATGTTATAAAATTAAAATTTTAGTTAATACTATTCATAACGGCTCGTTCATAATAATATTATAATAATATAGTGTTGTTTAGTAAAACCCGGTATTGCATACAACACACGCTATCGAGAAGGTTGTGATTGCGTGTAATGCAAGCCAAGTCAAGGTTGCCTGTTGTGAAAGAATCCTTTGTTGTTTCGTAAAATAGAATCCAACCATATTTCATTTATACATTGAATATATATATATATATATATACTCAATGTTGCTTAGAATAACTATTATTAAAATTGTGTGTAACATGATCCAAGAATAGTGTTGCGTATACTGCAAGCTAATACGATGTTGTGTATAGCGCAAGGTAATCTTGGTGTAGCATACAACACAAGAAATTAATGAAATTAAAAAAATATTTTTCATAAAATCTCGTGGTGTTGTAGTTTGAAAACATAGAATAGTGGAATATTAGTGTTTTTTATGTGGGATACAATATAATGTTGACTGATGTTATATAATTAAACTACAACATGAATTTTTTTGTTGTTTTATTCAAATAATATTATGTGTATATTATCAGGGGTCTTAAAAGATATTCCTTGAAATTTAATTCAGTTAACTACTCTCACATCATGTATGTTAGAGATCATGGACTATATGATTCAAATAACTTATCGTCATAATATAAAATGGTATATAATGTGAAAGTCTTCATCGATGAATGGTGGAGTGTACTTTCTCATGTAAAACAAATATACTTGTATGATATGGGTGATGAACTGGAAAATTTGACATCTAACATTGATTCCCATCAACATCAAGAAGTGAACTTATTATTCCGTAATTATTTTGAAAAAATTAGTCTTTAAAGGATGTATTAAGTAGATGAAGTATTGGTATCATAAAAAATAGACATGATTAAAGTTGAAAATGATTTAGTGTGTTGTTATTCATTCATTTTTCAACCAATTATGTCATTTTATCTGTTATTCAGTATCATTGTTAGGTATATTTTGATTGTTAGTACTATCCATATTTTATCATTTATATTTTTTCTGCATGAATTTTTTGAAATATATGTTCCGTACTTAATTTTATTTGATTAAATGAATGGAAGTCCAAAGAGGAAGCGTTATATTGATTCCATTTGACACTCCATTGAAAATTCATCAACCACACCAGTAGATAATGATCTTTCTATCTCCCTCCCTATAGCATCTGATACACCATCTTTTCCCCCCTATATAATCTCTCACACCATCTGTTAGCATTCCATTAGTAGCTTATTCGATGCCTTCCCATTCAGTAGCCTTAGTAGTGAGGGAGCAGGCTGCCACTCCTATTTCTTCATCAGGATATTGGTGGGTGATTTTTATAGGTAAAAATTTCAATATGAATAATTTTATTGCATTTATTTTATAATACTAAATATTTTTTTCATAGAATATAGAAATAATGCAACTAGGGAGAAAAATAAAATGAGTTCATATGTATGTAATCTTGCTGAACTAAATATATTTGTCCCATTTGATTACTATGGGGTCCCTATGAATGACACTATGGAATTACTTGGCCAAATTCTAGGATAGTTGGCATCAGATCTAGTTTCCCTTCCAATTACATCTGAGGATTGGAGGTATATGCCTCCATCTTTAAAAATAAGGTTTTTGATTCACAAATAAAGGTAATTTTAATGACGTATGGTGTAATTTAATGTCATTATGTTATTAAATTTTAATATATTTGAAATGAATCTATGTGTACAAATATTTTTCTACCTTACTGTTGCTTGTATGAAATCACGAAAGTATAAATTGAAAAAATTGGGCACAAAATGGAAATATTTTAAATGAATATTATGGAACAAAGTAAAAAATATATCGTTGATCTCCAAACAAATGTATGATGAGGTTCCCAATATGGTACCTAGAGAGAAATGGAATGTTTTTATTGATAGGCATCGTGATGAGAAGCCTATGGTATTTAAATATATATTAATATATTAATATCATTTTACATTTATAAATTTATGTGAAAAGACTATTACATTGCATAAATTACTGTTATTTAAAATTTTATTTATTTCTGGATATTTCAAGAAATAATGTATTGAGTTGGGAAAATAAAGTCATCCCTCGCACTACGGGTTCAGGGAGTTTTTCTAGAATCCAATCAAATATGGTAATCTTTTCATTAGTTTTAATATTTATAAGAAAATATTAACTTTTTAATATATTAAATTATTGATTTATATTTGTTTAATTTAGTCACAGAGTTTAGGGAACCAATAATCATGAATATAAGTGTGGTTGAATGTTTATAGAAAATATGATGGAAGTTTTGTTAATTATCCTACCAAATAAGTTGGGGTTTGAATTAAGTTCTCATTATAATTACTTATTATAAGTTGTCACTATGTTAATATATATTGATTCTAATAATACTGGTATTTTATTTCTAAGTAAAAATTAAAGAAATATGGGATGTTAATACCACGAATTCCTACTCAGTCTCCTAGGATGACCCAGTTGGTAAAGTCCTCAGGAAAGAGGATTTAGGTTGAGTGCGCAGGGTGGGTTTGAGTCCATTATCACTTGAGGTCTTTGGGAATCCTCAGAGGATTTTATTTGCATCTACTCCTAGTTGTAGTCATGGCCTACCCCAATATTATTAGATTGAGTTTGTTACTATGAAAAACACAATTCAGAAATAGGGGTCTCAAATATCCACTTTGTAGAAATCATTTACTAATTTATATCAAAAGATGACAAGATCTATTCCAGAGGGTTTTGCATCGATGACTGGTAGTGAGTTGGTAAATCACACAATTTGAAAAACATTATGTTTACAAATTTTTATTTTTTTTAAGTTTCAATATAAATATACAACATTATTTAATTTTCAATATAATTTTATTATAGGTTTCAATAGCAGTATTCACGGATGGAGATAGAGAGGGTAACGAGTAGTGTTCATCAATGGACAATGATTAGTGGTTTTTTTGATGTTTCAAAAAATTATGGAAGGATAGGATTTGTTCATATATCTTGTCTATAATAGAGTATTCATCTAACATTTTCATAACCTAATAATTTCATGATTTCCTATGTTTGAATAGTCTTAAAACCTTTCAGGGATATAGTGATAATCATCCTCTTATATAAATATAGTATTTAATATGATTAAAATAACTATGTTGAAATTTTATTCATGATCTTTAGTAAAAAACATATTATATTTTATTTTAACATCAGATAAAATCATTTAGATAATCTAGTATGGTAATACCTATGCATAATTTCATTCTTGTTTTCATCCCAAAAGGTGAAGTTCAATCATTATGATTATAAAATTTCACCCCATTTTGAAATTTTCAGGCATGATTTTTTTACATCAAGCCTATAGATGTTGTTACAACCTGACTTGGCTCACCACTTAGATGTTGGTTGGACCGGTTACCACATGACATCAAGAGAACCTCCCCGTATGCTAGAGGTTTCCAACTAGCAGCGAGGGTGTAAGGATACATAGTGGGGAGACTATACCCTCTTATCAGAGTTGTGTATCCTATATAACAGAGTAAATAATAATCAACAACAGAAGAAGTAGTTAATAATGTAAAAAGATGTGGATAACAGATTTCATATAAATAAACAAAAGTGGTCAAAGAAATTTTATACAATATATGAATGCATGACATGGTATTGATACATGACGGAAAGCTACAAAAATAAATACATGATTTCCAATACAATACAATGTAGGAATCAAAAAAAGAAAAGAACTAAAATCCCAAAGGAAATCTTCATGAGCATCCTGAACACCAACTCAGTCCTTTGATCCCAACTCTCAGATATAAGAAAATATCAACAAGAAAGGTCCAAGGCCTTGCGAACAAGAACTTCAACTCAGGTACCCCAGTGCAATGGTGGCCCGAGTAGGCTGTGAGATATAAATCCCAATAGGCCAGAACCACCGGTGTGTAGCCAAATCCCAATAGTGTGGTATATATTAAATGGTGTGTAAGCATTCAAAAATAATGTAAGCAGTAAAATGTAACTAATTACCCAGGTACTTTATTCATCCCTCATCTAGTGTCTAAACATGTAAAAAATTAATTAATTAAGTAATTACCGTTTAATGTTCACATGAGGCATAGCCATCAGTGGAACCACCTCATTATAGTATAAGTAGTGAAGGTCCCACGACATAATAAGGCAACGTGAAAATGATATCCAGTGAGGGAGTTCCATTGTAAAAACAAGGTATTTTGGATCTCACGTAATGCTAACTTAGTAGTGTCTGAGTCTAGCTAAGGGGAAAGAGTGTCATCCAAGAAGCGTAATCCAATTCATTCCACAATTAAGTGCCTACTAAGTCTATGGTTATTAACCAAGGTAAAACAGGGCTAAGAAATGATAGGGCTTGATGGGATATAACAATGGCACCTATATGTCAATGCTCAAACCAAGGAGTGTATCTAAAGAATACTATAATAATGTAAGAATATAAAAGGACCAGATTCGAGGTGGGTATCAACCTAATCAAACCACATCCTTTAATTGGAATAGGGTTCCTAATTTCCAAATGTTTTCCCCCACTAGAATCCAAGGCAAGCTGAGGTAAACCCATTACTTTTAACATAAAGATAATGTAGTAATTAATTTGTCCAAAGGCCTTCCTTCCATTAGTGTGGATAGGTCAAGTAGAGTTGCAACTATTTATTTACTATTCCAAGCATTATATTCCATTGCTATGGAAAATCCATGTATCATTGAAACAATTTAATGAAGTCTTATTTAATCAATAAGTACATTTGTTTCAATCCTAGACTTTAATTAGTGTGACAAGGCCATGTAACCTCCAACAATTTAGTAAAATCCATTAAGTCGTTTTCAAAAGTCAAGGTCAATACTGCTACCTTCCCATAACATGGTAAGGGTTTCCACAGGCATGGAAAAAATTATTCTATCATGAACCTGTGTCTTTTCATGGAATTATTACATGGGAATACATGTATCTCCCAAGGTATGACTATGAAAACACATTTTCCCCATCCATGGTATTCCTACATGGGAACCACATGTCCACCATGGTGTTATTAGCATTCAAAACCATTGGAAAAAATTTGCTAAATTTTTTTTAGGGTCAATAATTAAGCATTAACCATTCATTTAACTCAACTCATTCCATTTACCAAAGCATGCCAATGGAATTTTTAAGGCTCCAAGTGACCACATAAAATGGAAATTACCTACATGGGTAATTCCAATCTAAAAACTGGACCGAACAATTAGACGGTTCCTTGGTCCTTTAATAATTTAAACTGGAAAACTTAGTGTTTCTAATTCCATTAGGCCCATGTATTAAACATGTCTAATATCAACATATCATCAAGGCATAAGAAAGGTAAACACTACAAGTCAAGAAAGATAGTTCCAACAAAAAAAAATTTATCTTGAAGGAACCACACCTCGATTGAGGGGTTTTATTATGAAAACATGATATTTCTTATCAATCAAATAATTTATTACATTTAGAATTTAAAACACAACATGATAAATTCATATTTAAGAGTAATTCAATATAACTACTTCACTGAATTGATTTAATTTCTAATAAAAGTGCAATAAGAAATTTATTAATGCATTTATAAAATTGAGGGCATGGAAAGGGACCCTGCATCTAGGTGAAACCAAGCCATCCACTTCATCTCATTGAGCTTTCCAACTAAAGTCACCCCCCCCCCACTGAGGATATGAACTTCCTCACACATACAAGGACACATATCCCCCATGCACTCACCCACATGGCCATGGGCAGGCATAAGGTGATCCTTACACATATTCTTATATGCATATACCAGTCGTCACTCACTTATGAATGCATTTATATATATATATATAGGAAAACCTAGCCCCATACGTGTGTAATCACTGTAATGGATATTTACACAAGTAATGGGGGAACACACACAAAAATATTTACTTACCTATGAATATGGTGGCGAGTCTCCCTTGACTTCATGACTAGAAACCAACAAAAAGGGACCAACACACTATAGATTTAACATTATGATCCTTAAAATAATTAAATATCATAATTTAAATGGTGTGGGACCAACAAACAAAGGAAACCCCTCAACTCAGGTGTCGACGATGAACCAAATAAAAGTAAAAACACCCAGAATAGCTCAACGCCCTACTTATTAATTAATAGGGTTTCAAAGAAACATAAATATATTATTTAAAGACGTTTGAAACAAATAATATGGTATACACCTTTACCCAAACTAATTTGGTTGATAGAAACCACCCTAACCACCTCACATTCAACATAGGTCATCGGGATGAGCGTGAACATGAATCGAGAGGCCTTTCGCACCAACCTGGAAAAATATAAAATCAAAAAAAGGATCACCCCCAAAGCCATAGGTTTCGGATGATTCTCAACGAATGACAAAAAGGCCGATGTGAAGCTGGAAATGAAGAGAAGAGATAGGGAGAAGACACACTGTAACAGATCAAAGGATATTCACAAAGAAATGTGGTTTAGAAATGAATATTGGTGGATGGCTGTGGAGGGGGTAGCACATCGAAGGGAAGATCACCTTAGGCTAGGTTTCTCACTTTTGAGTGAAATCATGATCGAGAGTAGTTTTAGGTTTTAATTTTTATTTATTTTTATTTTTAAATAATTTAATTCTTTAACAGGACCTGTCAGAATGGCTTGACCCCCACAGTTTTCCAAACCGTGTGAAGTCTATTGCCTCTAAGGCACACACCCTGAATAGGCTAGGTGAAAGGTTTAGGAAACCATGCATATCCCATTTCCTAAGCCATAGTCCATTTTTGAACTAGTTTGTATGGTTTCATATAGTGGGCCATACGTTTTAGTAGATCATGTGAAAGCCATGCACCCTCTGATATGTTCTTCAGGTCTGACACTCTCAAAACATCTCAAGCCACTTGGGAGACTTTTTAGACCTTCACTCTAGTACAAAAACAACATGTATAAGTGTTCTAACCCTCAAAATTATGTTCTTAAGATTAGTTTTAAATATAACCCATCCAACAAATGAAAAAGTTCAAAAACCATCGTACATTAGTACAGTTTGAAACACAAGACTCTTTAATCTACCCACCTTAAAAATATCTTGTCCCTGAGAATCCTTTGGGAATAACATTAACATCACTCGACCAACAAGGATCACGATGTTTTGTTCAAAAATTTACATTGCATTTCTAATTCCATATGCAAATTTAATCATTTCATAAGCACTCCACACTTAAGCTTTTACCTCCTGATCCAAGGAACATTTTTCAATTAGAACTTTGAAGCTGTGCTTACAAGAGCCCATTTCGATAGAGACCTGATGACATTATAATCTTGATATAAATTCGACTAATGATTCTCTCAACTATATGTATTAACATAAAGAATGGGTTAAACAAAATCCACGGTACCTCAACCATCAAAATTGTCATACATGGCACAACTCTGAGTGTTCTTAAAATGCTCCTAGCATGATTTTGTTAAAAATAAATAGCTGAATTTGGACTGACCTAACAGTTTTTGTCGAGAAATATTTCTCATAAGACACTACCAACCCTTAAAACCCCACTTTCCTTCACCTAGAAGAGTTATTTAAAATGGATCCTTAGAAATGTAAACATTGATCTAAAGTAAGATATAATGAGTCAAGATTCCTAGATAATGTATATCTATTATTTCCATCTTAGGAGACCGATACAAAAAAAATTGTTGGATTATGTGAGTCCGACAAATGAATTTCTCTATGGGAACCTAGGAATCACTAAATACTTTCCAAACCTTGATAAGAACCACACTTTTTGTGTAACACTGAAAAATATCATCCAACAAGATCAACAGACATTAAATATTTAGTGCAGCATATGATCGACGCTCTCTCTTAATCCATTGAGGGTGATGTCAAGATATGGGATATGCTCATATCTTAAGAAGAGTGCACTAAGTGGATTTATGATGTGGTTTCTAGTCAATCACACCCTGAAACTGGATGGTAAAATTTTCAAACAAGGTAAATTTCATTTTTCAAGAAAGCATTGACATGATTTCATACTTGCATGCTTCATGGCATTCGAGATAACCCAACCATTCCCCAATGGTCCCCTTAGTTTGTTCTCATTCTACATGGAAGGAAAAATTTAAAGGACTCAATATGACTCTACTCACCTTAAGATTTTCCGAGCCAAAAGGTAAGAAAACTATCCACTCATAAGTGTGCTAGATCATAAAAATGAGACCAACGTGTCAAAAAACCTGAGTCTTCTTAGAGTAATCCTAAACATTGGGATGTAATTTATAGTCAAACCTCAAGTAACTCTACTTTGAGATGACCTGAGATCATACTCTACAATATAAAAATATTTATTTCAGAGTCATATTGCATCACACAACCATTTTCTAGAATGAAACCATACCAATTCATCCATCACTGAGAAAAAAAGAGGGTCAAATGACCTATAAAGTGGCCAACCATTCCTGAGGCACATCTTACTCATTGAAAATAAGCATTACTCAATTCTGAAACACATATCAAGCTCAATAAAGACATGACCACCCGTATGAACGAGGGTTTCACTTTAAAACTAAATGTCCTACTAGGGACAATGACATCTGAATGACCCCAAAAGTGAGAAAATTCCCCACACTTTCAAGGAATTTTACATCCAAGGGTGATACCTACCACATGATATCCCCTTAAAAATAAAAAGTCTCAAACAATAAAACCATGTCACGTCAAAAAATGTCACAAGTCTCAAAATCCAATAATAAATCCCTTTTTAAGGAAAAGAATGCCTATGGAAAGTACTATTTCTTTTATTATAAGGAAACTCAATGATAAGTCTAAACTACCCTTACATGAGGGTTTTTAAACATGAAAAACCATTACCAGTTCCATTTCCATGACTCATATAATTAATCACACAAAATCGTTATTCATCAAAAGATTTAATTATAACCTCAAGGCACCATTTTTCAAAAAAAGACACAAGGACCATGATTTTTACCAACACCCCAACGGAAAAATAGGAATTTATTATAAGAAATCCTTTTGAAACATTTATATTTTTAAAATTCATTCAAAATTAGGATATTTAACATCAAAAGTTTTTTTAATAAATAAGGCGACCTAGAACTATCCCACTAAGCCATCCTTGGATCATTATCCACCAACCCAAGAGAAGTTACCAAAAATCATTAAAATTAAAACAACCAAATGGCTCGTCCCATAAAAACATTCCCCAACTAACCTACATGGGTCGATTTTCATTTTCAAAGCTAACCTTTTTTATTTCAGACTAAAACTAATCATATATCACATTTGTAAGCATTTCACAAGGCATAAATCATCACATTTATTATGGGTTTCCATTTCCCATTTCTTGAAGTGTCCATAAAAATCGTGGATTGAAATTTGGATCCAATTAATCGATACTAATGTCAATTTATAATCTAACATGATCGAGTACAACTATCCGCTATATATGGTTATCCATCTAGAAACCTGAAATGTTCCCATACACTTTATAGTTTAGAATTTCTCTCCCTTTAGTCAAAACCAATTTCACTTGAAAACTAAATTTAGAAGCCTTGGTTCAATTACATGGGTTACCTTTTCCAAGCTATAAGTAACCCATACACCTTACAACTAAAAACTAACCCCCGTTATAATCACACATTTTTTTAATAAAATCAACCAACTAAAAACATATCAAGAAAGGTAGAAAGACACTACAAGAAACTAACATAGAACAACATGCTGAAATCAAATGAGAATGGAAATTTTATCATAGGATCATGGTATAACATTCTGTAAGAATAGAAGGCATGCTAATGTATTACAAAAATAGGTAAAAATTAAAGCATGGAATAACAATAAGTCACAAAATCATACTCTGCAGGAAACCTACTAATGCAACTACATGGCATGGAAAATATGCATGGCATGGGAATTTTGAAGTGCCTAATGTGATGCATGTATGTTTCAACCTTTCAATAATAGGTAAAGGGTAATATTCATAATTCCATAAATCATATGCAACAGAATATATACCAATCACTCTAGGTGAAATCATATCAATTATAATAGTGAACAACATAAATAGAAGTCACATTTGTGGCCACCTGGTCATTCACCATATATGAGGTGATCAGCCCTGAGCACGGCTATTAACCAAGCACCAAAACAATAATATTTTCTTATCTACCATCCAAAAATAGTAAGAATGAGGGGGAAAATAGCTATGATACCACTTTTTAATGTCCAGAACCGACTCACCACTATGACAGTGGCCTTCCAAGTCACCACATGATCTGAAGTGTGCCTCCCTATATGATAGTGGTTGTCAACTAGAAGTAAGGCTGAATGGATTGTCAGTGGGGAGACATGATCCTCTTGTCAAAGTTGTGCTACCAATATAACAGAGTAAATAAGAATCATTAGCAGAAGCATTAATACATAACTGACATGTTAGTGGAAGCCAAATTTCATATAAAGGGACAAAAGTAGTTAAATCCAGTTTATATAATAGATGAATGCATGACAGGGTATTGATACTTGATGGAAATAATTAAATCATACAACATGATTTTCAACACAATTCAATGTAAGACTAAAGTAAAGAAAATACCTAAAACCCAATGGTGATCTCCATGATAATCCTAAGCTCTAGCTCAATCCTTTGATGCTAAATCCCTGGTATAAGAAAATAGAAATGAGCAAGGTCTAAGGCCCCTTGAATAAGAAAGTATACTCAGGTACCCCAGTAAAATAGTGGCCCGAGTAGGGTGTGATATATAAATCTCAACATGCTAGAACCACTGGTGTCTAGACCAATCCCAAATGTGTGGTGTATACTAAATAGTGGGCAGTCATGCAAAATTAAATTAAGTATTACAAAGTAACTAAATGAGGAATATGATTAGGGCCTCGGAGCGGCTTCTTCTTTCTCTCCCGCGGCGCCTAGGGTTTCGCCTCCGACATCTGCTCCTCCCCTCTCCGGCCATTTCACCCTAGCTCTCTTCTTCTCTTCGAGGAGGTCGACGGGTCTGGAGTAGTCGGGGGAGGGGGGTCTCGTTTCCTATTTTCCTTTCTTTGTTTTTCAGCGGCGATCGTTCTCTCTTTGAGGTTCCCGGTTGAAGATGGCGTGATGATCTTTCTGTCGCCTCCCTGTGGTGGAACTCTTCGGATGTCTTTGGTATTCTACGCGGCGATCTTGGGACCCATCCTCCTTTCTGTGGCGGATCGTTGCGGGCTTCTACGTCGCTTTTGATCTGATCCGCGGGCGTAAGACCGGTTTGTTCAACGACATACTCTACGGAGCGTTCAGGGTTTGATCGGTATGTGTTGTTGGCCTACGGCAGTCGCCCAGCTTGTGGAGTTTTCCCCTGATTCGTGGCGGCAGAGTTCTCTGAGGATCTGCGGGGGTCTTTCGTCGGTGGTTGCGGCGGCTGAAGTGGGGTTTGTTCGTTTATTTTCTTTGTGATGTTTGCCTTTTGTTGTGAAATGGTGTTTTCGTCCGTTTTCTGGGCGTGTGGGTTGCGGCTCTCATCGTTGATGAAGGAGGTGATGATGGTGTTTGTTCGACGACGTCGGATGTGGTTTTGCAAATGGATTAATGTCTGTGGGGTGGTGATGCTGAAGCTGATGCCGAGGGGGATGGTTAATTTTGACGCCAGAGGAGGTCTCGCCGGTGATGATGGATGGTGATGTTGATGGGTGTGATGGTTGGGTGTGTATCGAGGGTGTGAGCGACTCGAGGCATTGAAAGGTGTGTAGTGACGGCGTGCGGATCTAGGACAGCTGTATGGGTAATTGGTTTTGAAATTTGAATTTGTATTTGCACTGTATGATGCGGAGTGGTCTTTGGTTGCTGTGTCACGTTGTAAGGGGTACCGGCAACCCTTAAACCGGTTGTTTTTTTTCTCTTTTTTTCCTTTAATAAATTTGCGGGACCAGGCTTACGCCTGGTTCAGAATTTCTTGGTAAGTAACTAAATGACCAAGTACATACTTCATCCCTCAGTTAGTGTTTGAACATGTAACCAGATCATTAATAAAGTAATTACCATTTAATGTCAATATGTCACATGAGCCATTGCTCACACTGATACCACTTCATGATAGTGTTAGTAGTGAAGGTCCCAAGACATAACAAGGAAAAATGAAAATGGTAGCTAGTGAGGGTGTTCCAAGATAACAACCATGTTAATGTGCATATCACGGAATACTAACTCAGTAATGTCTAAGACTAGATAAGGGGTAATAGAGTAATCCAAGGAGTGTATTCCAATGAATTCCATAATAATTCTCCAATCAAGTCCAAGTTAATTAATCAAGGTAAAATTGGGCTAAGCAATGACAGAGCCCGATGGGCTGTAACAATGGAACCTACATGTCAATAACGGACCCAAGGAGTATATCCAAGGCATCCTATAATAATGTAAGAATAGAGAATATCCAAAGTCTGGGTGGGTATAAACCTCAAAAAACTATATCCTTGAATTGGAATGGGGTTCCTGAGTACCCAATGTGTTCCCCATCCAGAATCTAGGGCATGCCGAGGTCAATCCATTCATTTTGACATAGAGATCAAGTAATAATTAATTATGTTTATTTCTTATCTTCCATTAGTGTGGATAGGTCAATTATAGTTTGAACTATTTATTTATTGGTCCCATCCTTTTAATCAAATAGTGTGTACATACCATGAAACATGGAAACCATTTAATCAAGTCTTTGTTAATCATTAAATTCATTTTCTCTAATCCTAGCCTTTCATTATTGTGACAAGGCCAAGTATCTTGTAACCATTTATTAAAATCTATTAAGTCATTATCAAAAGTCAAGGTCCATGCCACTAACTTCCTTTAACATGGTAAGGGTGTCCATGGACGTGAAAATAATTATTATATCATAAACCTGGGTCCATCCATGGAATTCCTACATGGGAATCCACGTGTCTCCAAAGGTATGAGTAAGAAAACACATTGAACGAATCCATGGATTTCCAACTTGGGATCCCACATGTCCCCCAAGGTGTTATTAACATTCAAAATATTTGAAAACAATTAGGTAAATTCTTTTGAGGTAAAATCATTAAAAATTAACCATTCAGCTAACTAAACTCATTCCGTTTACGAAAACATTTCAATTTCATTTTTAAGGCACCAAGTATCCACGAAAGATGGAAATTTCATTCATGGGTAATTCCAATCTAAAAACTGGACCAATCAATTAGATGGTGCCTTGGTCCTTTAATTATTCAAAAAGTGAAGCTATGTGTTTCTAATGTCATTAGGTACATGTCTTAAACATGATGTATCTCAACATATCATCAAGTCATAACAATTATAAAATGGAAAATTCAAGAAAGAAAGGTCTAACAACTACTTTTTATCTTGAAGTAAGTGCACCTCGATTGAGGGGTTTTATTAAAAAACATGATATAGCTTATCACACAAATCATTTATTACATTTATCCTTTAAAGTGAAACATGCTAAAATAATATTTCAGAGGCATTCAATATTAATACTTCACTGTATAGATTTAATTTCTAATAAATGTTCGATAAAAATTTATTAATTCATTTATAAAATGGTAGACATAGAAAGTGACCCAACATCAGGGTGGAACCAAGCCGTCTAGTTCATCTGTTGGATATTTCTAACAAAAACCACCTAGTCCCACACTATGTATAAGAACTTCCACATGCATACAAGGACACCTTGCCCCTATGAACAAACCTCAATGGTCATTTTCATACACAAGGGGATCCTTACACATATACGTATATGCATATACCATTCTCCACTCACCTACGCATGAATTTTTCTATATATAAATGATAACACCTATCCCCATATGTGTGTAATCACTACCATGCATATTTATACACGTAATAGAGGAACCCACATACATATATTTACCTAACTATGCATAGGCTATCGACTCTCCCTTGATGTGGAGACTCAAAACCAACCATCCAGGACCAATATACTATAAATTTAACACTATAATCCTTTAAATAATTAAAGAACATAATTAAAATGGTGTGGGACCAAGCAACAAAGGAAAACCCTCAACACGAGTGTCGAAAATGAACCAAATCGAATTGAAACCACACAGAACAACTCAATGCCCTACTGATTAATTAATAGGGAGTCAAACAAACATAAAGATCTTAATTCAAGAGATTCAAAACAAAGAAGAAATTATAAAACATTACCCAAAACAAATCTGGCATACAGAAACCACCTAAACCACTATTATGTCAATAGTCTTCTTTTGACTTTTACATCTTTTGTTTTGGAAATCACAAATATTTTTATATTATATTCTTAAATAAATTATTTACTATAAATATTAACTCTTTTAATCGTACTGACTATGTCAATCGTACTGAAAATGTATATCGTATAGACTATGTCAATTGTAATAACTATTTCAATCGTACTGACTCTATAAATCATACTAAATATGTAAATAGTATGGACTCTATCAATTGTTTTGACTCTATCAATATTATTGACTCTACCAATCATATTGACTCACTCAATCATACCAACGTTTTCAATCGTACAGATTCTTTCAATCATATTGAATATGTCAATGGAACTGACATTGTTCATCATACTCGCATTTTTCATCATTCTAACTTCACATCATATTAATACATTCCACTTATTAATAATAATAATACCCATGTTTTACAAGTATCACATACATTCTTTATATGTCATATCAAAATCACTTGTTCTAAATTTATCGATCTCATTTTACCATTCTCATATACTTATCGGTTTGACCAAAATGATGTCCTGGAGTGAGTTATTATCTAATCAAAATGATTTCATGTTTTCAGTTTCAATAAGACCATTACAATACCAGGTGTCCAAGTCCCTTCATGTTTTTTGAAAAAATATGACCTTTGGAGAGAATATGACAATTGAGACCAGATGCCTATAAATAGAAGGTCATTTGAAACCGAGAGGTGACTTTGATCATCTTTTTTTTATCATGTTCTAGAGAGATACATTGTGTCTTCTCTCTTGCACTGTGTGAAATCCTTGAAATTTCAAAACATGAATGGCGTGTTCATAGCCTTTTTATTTTAGTAAATGCTTTATTTTGTTTTTTGCATATGATCTGGTGATAACAATCGAGGGCTTTCAGGGATTGGAAGATGGTGAGACTGATCTTCGTATTGAGGTATTTCAAGTGTTTCGAAAGACATTGGTACTGATTACATATAAAAATGAGGTCTTGCGAGGATATCAAGATGGACGTGTCGATCTTCGTATTGAGGGCTTACCAAGGTGGTGGTAAGTCAAACCTTTTATCCTAGGTGAAAGGATACCCTTATCTTTGGGATAAAAGAATTGTAATAATTTTACATTTCTATTGTTGTCTGTATTAGAAAGGGAATTGTATTATTTCCTGTTTCTTATCATATTCATTTCAATTGTAATTGTCTCAATTAAGATTCTTTTATTAAATATTGTATTAAGAGATTCTATATGTTGTATGGTGGAATCTTTTTCATTTTTTTAACTTTGATCATTGTATTCAATTAGAATACAATTGTTTGAAATTACATATAGTATTACAGCATATCATATTTATTAAACCCAATACCATTTTGGTCAATTATATTGGTTGTGAATAATATCAGTTTAAGATCCCTTAAACTAAGTTCTTTCATAAGTGTTTAAAAACAATGTTTTAAAACATACAAATCACCCCCACCCCCTCTTGTATTATGCTGTCTAATATACTTATATATAAATATTATGATCCCAAAATTATTATCAAATGATTCTTCCACAAATTTTGTATTATTTTCTTTATTTATTTCCATAATAAAATTGTATTACTATTAACAATTTTTGTTTATAACTATTTAATGCACTAACGTGTGGAGTGGAAAAGTAATATTTTATGACATGGTAGGAATGAATATTGGATCAACTGACAATATAAATCCAATTATATAACCTATATTTTATGGAAATTATTATGAGTATTAGAGAGATAAAATGAAAAAAAATTTAATTAATTTTCTAGTGCACAACATTATTATGCTTACTCGAGGTTACAAAATCTCTGATAAAGAAGTCAGTACGTTCACCAATCAAGAGAGGAAATAATATCAATTTAATTACATGGTATGAAATACTATGTTATGTACTATGAATATGAATATATATAGTCAAATATCATCATGTTAAGAATCCAATTCTATATGGAAGAAATTGGAAGTCACTCAGTTTCATACTTCTAAAGTTATAGAAATAAGAAGAGCAATACATTGAGCAGAATATCATGGATTGATTTTCTCTTATGGAGAACCAATATGTAAGGTGCAAAAAATATTTATGACAATTTTCAATAGTTTACAATGTATTGGAAAAAAAAGGTCTTGATGATGAAGCACATGTAGAAAATATTATTGATATAATTCTAAATGAATGGGAATCGAAAAGAACATCCATTGATAAAAATAGTATTGTTACTCAAATCACTCTTGATGAGTAATTTGGAACTCTTCTTCAATATGAGACAAGAATTAAAATGGACTCTGATTTCAATAACAAGAAGAATGGTAATGGAGGAATAGATTTTAATACTATATCCAAAGCTAATACACAAGAAAGGTTGATGAGATCCAAAGGAAAGAAAAATGTTATGTCTAAATCAATTGATAGTGAACAGTATAAGAATGAGTTATCCAATCTTTTTTGAAGGATGAAAAAATTTTGGGAAATAAATATTTTCAATATATATTCAATAAGAAAGATAATAAAGATAAGAAATAATCAGAAGTAACTTTTTATGAATGCAAGAGAGCATGCCATATTAGGCCAAATTTTCCTTTTCTTAAAATAAATGATAGTAAGGAGAAACATTCTGAATGAAATATGAAATAGTATTACAAGACAACAAAAAATATGTTCTTGAAGGAAAATGATACTTGGAGTGAATGTGGGGGTGATTCATCAGAATTTGAATCTTGTTAACACAGAAATATTGGACTAGCAGCCAAACAACATATTGAAAATCATTGTTTCATGAATAAGGTACATAATGTTGAATCTCATAAAATTGTTTATTTAATTTCCAATTACCCTAATGAAGAACATTATTACTCTTCAGATAAAGAATATTCCTTAGTATAAAAAAATTACCTACTATTTATGAAGTATCAAGATTTTACAAACATATTGAGAATGAAAATTTCAAACTCAAGAAAAAGAATTATAAGTAAAATTCAAGTATAACTATTCTTATAAAAGAAATATCAGGTCCTTTAAATGAACTTGATAAGAAAACTTTTGATATTGAGAGTATTCAAAAAACCCCTTTTGGAAGTTAATTCTGAAAAGGATAAACTTTCTAAGGATCATACAATTTTAATTTCAGAGTAATTTATTTTATTGAAAAACTCTAGTTATAAAACTAATGTTTCTAAGGATAAAAACATTATTATTAAACTAATGTCATAAATATTCTATTTGATGATGTGCCTATCAAATTTTGCCGCAGGTAAGAAAAATTTTGACAAGATATTTTCTCAAATTCAACCTTTAAGGAATTATTCTAGATTTGTTTATACTCATTCTAAATGGGTTTTTAGTAATAACTATTTTTTTCCTCAAACATTCCCATTCAGTTCTAAATTTTAATATGGTAGAAATTGGGAAATAAATTGTTCTCTTAATGGAACTCAATCATTAGGTTTTCATAAATCTCATTGTGCAAAACAAATGTGTATTACCAAAATTATTTTATCTAACATTTACGAATCCATACATGTTTGTGTTCAGAAAAAATAATTATTTATTTTTTAGAAAAATAAGTAATGTACCAAAAACAAGAAAATTTGGTACATGGATAGTGGTTTTTCTCAACCCATGACTAGAAACAAAGATTTTTTTGAAAATATTATTGAAAAAAAAACATTTAAAAGTTACCTTTGGAGACAATTATCAAGGAATGATTGTTGGTATAGGTAATATTGGGTTCCTCAGTAATGTTTTAATTTCAAATGTTTTGATTTTTAAAGGTATTAAACATAACCTTATTAGAATATGGAAATTATTTGATGAAGGATACCTTGTGAATTTTTGGAATATTAAGTGTTTATTTCACAATTACAAGGATGAATTAATAATTTCTGCCCATAGGCAATAGAATTTTTACACACTTAACAAAGTAGACCATAGGAGCCAAGACTTACCTTGATTAAGAGAAATTGAAGACCAATATTGGTTATGGAAGAGAAGGATATGACAATGTAACCATATAAACCTTTGTAAACTCTCAAAGAAATGACTTGTTAAAGATCTACTAGATCTTATGTACGATTCTTCAAAAGTTTTTGATTCTTGTCAATATATAAAGATGCATAAAGCTAGCTTTAAATCAATCAATGTAGTATTATCTCTTAATACATTATATTTAGTTCACATGGATCTTTTTAGTCCTACACAAACTGGAAGCATTGGAAAAAAATACTATGTATATGTTTTAGTTGATGAATACGCTAGATTTACATGGTTTTATTTTATATCAATGAAAGCTGAAGCCTTTTTCTATTTAAAAACATTTAGAGCCCAAGTTAAAAATGGGAAAAACCTACCACCACTAACTATTCTTAGTGATCATGGGGGTGAATTCCAAAATTCTGATTTTGAAACTTTATTGTAGTATGAATGGTATTACACACATCTTTTCATCTCCATGAACTCCTCACCAAAATGGTGTTGTTGAAAGAAAAATTGAATTCTTTAAGAAATTACAAGAACCATGTTGAGTGAATACTCAATTACTAAGAATTTTTAGGCTGAAGCTTTTATTACTGTATGTTATACTATAAATCATGTTTTAACTAGAACTTTTCTTGATAAAACACTTTATGAATTGTGGACTATCTAAAAACCTAATGTTTCATACATCAGAGCATTTGGATGCAATGTATTCATATTGAATAAAAAATATAATTTACATAATTTCACACCCAAATATGATAAAGGAATATTTTTAGGTTATTCCACTACTTCTAAGGCATATAGAGTTTTTAAAAAAACTCATGTACTATTGAAGAAACAGTTCATGTTAAATATTATGAATCCAATCCCTTTGTTTTTAGAAAATTATTACCTATATAAACTGATGTATTTTCACAAACTGATTATCAACCTATGATTAAAAATACTTCTAATAAGAGGAATACCTAAGAAAATGTTTCTAAAACATTTACCTCCGAAGACTTTCTATCTTATTTTGATGAATAGGTTTTGCAAAATCCAAAAAAAATTCTTAAAAAAATCCCATTTATAATACAATTGGTGATGTAAATCAACCTTTAAGGACCATAAATTCGTTGAGAAATAAAATAGAACATCTTTCTTTTCAATATCAATTTTAACCAAAAACTTCAAGTGAGGGAATAGGTGAGGAAGATTGTATTAAAGAAATGCTAGAAAAACTAAATGAATTTGGAAGGATTCAAGTATGGAAATTGGTTTAAAGACCCAAATAAACAAATTTAATTAGTGTAAAATGGGTTTTCAGAAACAAATGTTATGAAAATATAGTCACTGTTCAAAATAAAGCAAGACTTGTAGCCAAGGGCTATAATAAAAAAGATTAAATATACTAGGACGAAACTTGTTCTTAATTGGCTACACTTGAATCTATTCGTATTCAATTAGCCTTTGCAGCATACTTTAATTTCAAAATATTTCAAATGGATGAAAAATGTGATTTTGATAATGTTTGTGAACAAGAAGAATATTTTTTAGAACAACCTCCTATTTTTTTGATCCAAAACATCCTGATAATGTTCCTAAACTTACCAAACTTTTTATGGACTTAAATAATCCCTAAGAGCATGGTATGATAGAATTACCATATTTATTTTACCAAATAATTGTGAAAATGGTTCAGAAGATCCAACTATTTTTATAAAAATGGGAAAAAAATAATGTTTTGATTGTTCAAAATTATGTTAATAACATTATATTCAGATCAACTCAGAAATATCTAACTGATTCTTTTACCAATATAATGAAATATGAGTTTTAAATGAGTATGATGGGTGCGTTAACATTAATTCATTGTTTTCAAACATCTAAAAAATAATAGGAACCTATATATATCAACATAAGTATATCAAATACTAACTCAAAAAGTATGGATATGAAAACACGAAAAATATCAGCACTCCAATAGGTACACCAAATACATTAGATCTTGATGAAGCTGGGAAACCAATGGATCAAACATCTTATAGTTGTATGATATAAAGTTTGTTATACTTGACAGTTAGTGGTCTAGGTTTAATATTTTCAATATGCATATGTGCGAGATATCAATAAAATCCAATATAATCCCATTTAAGAGTTGTCAAAATGATTTTTTGGTATTTAAAAGGAACATTGGATTTAGGTCTTTTCTATACTTATAGAAATGCTTTTGTTTTGGAAAAAAATTTAGTTGATGACATTAGTGGATATAGAATGGATAGAAAGAGTACATCTAGAACATGTCATTTCTTAGGAGATTCTTTAGTATCTTGGTAATTCAAGAAACAACAAATTGTAGAACTTTCCACTATTGAAACTAAACATGTAGCACCAGGAAGTTGTTGTGCCCAAGTGTTATGGATGCAATACACACTCACTGACTATGGTATTATTTTTTCCAAAACTCAAATACTATGTGATAATACTATTTCCATATATATTAGCAAAACCCCAGCACATCCCTCACGTACAAAACACATAGATAATAGGCATCACATTCGTGGGGATGACAAACAAAAATGAGATATTATATTAGAATTTTTTCGAACTCAAGAACAACATGATGACATTTTTACAAAACCATTACCCTTTAATATATTTGAATTTATTAAACAGAATATATGAATGATTACACTAAAATAATCATTCACATATAATTTTTGTTTTCACATTTCTTTTAATGTTAAATAACATCTCTTAAAAGAGGGATAACATTATTCTTTTTACCTTGTTTTACCTATTTTATATTTTTTCATATTTTATTTTTTAATGTATATTAATTATTTAAGTTTAAAGTTATATTTTTTTATTTGTTTCTTTTTTTTATATTCTGTTTATTCTTTTGACATTATGTTTATTATTTTGACATTCCTTTTATTGTTCTAACATTCTACTTATTTTTTTGACATTCTGTTTATCAGCTTGACAACATATGGTAATGACTGTGTTCTCCATCGGTTTGACAACCTATGGTAATGAATTTTTTTCCATCAGCCTGACAACCTATGGTATTGAATTTTTTTTCATCGGGTTGACAACCTATGGTAATGACTTTGTTCCCCATCAGTTTGACAGCCTATTATACAAATTTTGTTTCCATCATCTTGACAACCTGCGGTAATGACTTTTTTTCCCATAGGCTTAACAACCAATGTTAATAACTTTGTTCTCCATCAGTTTGAAAACCTATTGTAATCAATTTGTTTTCCATCATCTTGACAACCTATTGTAATGAATTTTTTCTCCATCAGTATGTTAATATATGGTAATGACTTTCATTTCCATCAACATGAAAACCTATGGTAATGACTTTGTTTTCCACTGTCTTGACAACCAATTGTAATTACATTGTTTTCCATAATCTTGACATCCTATGGTATTGACTTTGTCTTACATCAACATGTCAACCTATGGTAATGAATTTGTTATCCATTTTATTGAAATCCTATGGTAATGAATTTGTTTTCCATCAAATTGAATCCTATGGTAATGAATTTTTTTCCATCGTTTTGACAACCTATGGTAATGAATTCTTATCCCATTAGCTTGAAAATTAATTTTATTTAGTTTCTTTTTCATTGGTTTGATATTTTATTGTATCCCTTTCAAAATTTGAACTTTTTATTTTTTTTACTATTTTATGTCTTTATAATACTATAAAATCAGCAACATACTTGAAATATTTGAAAGTTGCATTCTCTTTTCTTTTTGAATTACATTTCTTTCATGTTTTTAAAATAAACTTTTATTCTCCATTATCACATTATTTATCTTCTAATATCAATAGTATAAGGCCAATTGTCCCCAAAATTATCCTATAAATAGATGACCTCCCTTCTTAATACTTGCTAGGATCTTTTATTTTTCCTCTCATCTTTATATCTCAGTCTTCATCCAACACTACTACAAAAATATATTCAAAGTAATCCTCAAGAAATGATTTCTTCAGATAAAGGTTTGTTTCTTAGGATGGTTTTGACAGTTATGACTCAACAATCAAGAGGATTATTTTATTCCAAGGCTGGTAAAATTTGTGTATTAAGGAAACAATATCTTAAGATCTTATTCTTATTGAATAGGTTAGACAGTTCTAAAATATGGTGTCTTTTGATAAAAATAAGATGATTAACTTTACTATGTATGATAGAAAATTTTCAATGCCTATAAAATAAGAAGAACACTTTCTAAATGTTCCTAATTATGGTGATTCCTTTTTTCCTTCTTATACACTTCCTGAGGATGTTGGTATGTTTAATAAAGATAAAATTTGAAGATCATTATTTCTTATAAAATAGGAGGTAATAAAAGTAGCTCATTTATCTCTAGAAAATAGGTTTTTTGTCCTTTGGATTCAAGGTTTTCTAATTACAAGGAAAGAGGATAGAAAATCTCTTAAGGTGTCAGACATTTTTATGTGGGATTAACTTGTAAACATGAGAAATGTAAATCTCTTGGTTTACATTTTTTAATGCATCAAGAATGTAAAGTCAAGAGTGATCAAGTCTCATCTTTCATGTATCCTTATATTCTTAAAAAATTAATTCACGAATGTTTGATGTTTTTTAGTATTCCTATAAAAAATAATTGAAAGATCTCAATCATTATTTTATTATTAAGAATATGTTAAGTAATTTGTATGTTTTTTTTATGAAAAATTAAAATTCCTTATCAAAATTGTGGAAGCAGAATCAGCACCAATTCTAA
Source organism: Viscum album (assembly GCA_963277665.1). NCBI lineage: Eukaryota > Viridiplantae > Streptophyta > Magnoliopsida > Santalales > Viscaceae > Viscum > Viscum album. Next base: position 361,782,890 of record OY728148.1, on the reverse strand, counting down.
TTGAATAATCTCTAACATTTATTGCTTCTCAGATGTGAGATGATTAAGTAAGTACTATGATGAAGAAAAATAAATAATATAGTAAGGAGGATGTGACCAAGTAGAGAAAGGATAAAGAAGATGAAAATAAAGTGACCCTAAGTTTGATCTTGATCGAACTGAAGCCCTAGACCAGAAGATAAGGGTACAGGATACTCTAAAAGCTGAGAAGAAAAAGAAGAATATTTTAAGAAAACAAAAGATCCTGATTTTGATGTTTCTAAAATCCTAAAAGGAATTGAGTTGGAAAGTTCCCAACTAATAGAAGAAGTGTAATGATAACCAATCGTATAGAATATTCCAAAGAAAGATAAAGGTAAACAAATAGTGAAAAAAGTTCAGGAATGTGAAGAAGAGTAATAATACATTCTTTTAGAATATCTTTAGATTTCTAAGAAGAGTAGGGAAGAATATCCTTTTCAAAAACCTAGTGAAGGAACACAACAAAATCCACATAACGATGAAGCATTATCTCAGTCTTTACAAACCCATTCAAAAATAATTCCATCTCCAGTCAAGAAACAAGCTCAAAGTTCATATACTAAGAAAGTGATTTTCATCATTGAAAAAGTGGAAGAGGAAAGAGGTGAAAAATTAGAAAGGGTGGAAAAGGAAAAAGAGAAAGGAAATTGAAAACAACCTGCTGAATACTCTAATCTATTAGATGAATTGGAATCGTACGATGATGATACTAATTCAAAACACATAGTTTATTTGAAGAAAAGTGATTACATTGTTCATGTCTTGAGAATAATTGAAAAGATTAATCTATATTTTCCTATAATTAAAGGAAAAAATTGATTTTATTATGGACAACCAAAGGAAGAAATTTGGTTCAGTAAGAGATCTAATAAAAGGGGTTTTTTTTAATATAAACTGATTTAAATGTTTTGAGTGATAGTGTGGCTACTCATAAGAAGGCATGAAACAAGGTGACTATGTGGTTGTATAAAACAGAAATATTAGTGAATGAACATGAGGAATCAATTGAAAACATAAGTATACTTTCAAATAATCTATCTTTTTCTTTTAATAATCTTGATTATGATATTATTGACAAGTTCAAATGAATCTCAAAAACCCAGGGAGCTCATATTCCTTCACTAAAAGAGTTAAAAGAGAGGATGTATTTTTTCCAATCATATTTATCGAAGGTTTCATATTTCAAAGGTGAAATAGTTTTCCTGAAAAAAAATATGATGACTCAAGATAATAAGAATTTTCAAGATTGAATTGATACTCTTGAAGAAGTGAACATAGTTCAAGAAGAGACCATAAAAACCCAGCATTAAATTTTTACAGACCAACAAGAGCTTCTCAAATCCCAAGGGGATTATATCATAGAATACATGAAAAAGATAAATAAGATGAAGTTGTTTCATCATGATTTGATCCAGAAAGAGAAATAAAGAGAAAAAATGAATGTTTTGTTGTATCTTTCCTTGTTTAGACTTGAAAGTTGTTAATCTATTATGATTCAATGAACTGTTTTTATGAATTTCAATTGTTTTTCATTTTTTTCTCCTTAAAATTTTTAGGCAACTCAAGGTTATCCCATTCTTTTCATAAATAAAAAAGGGGGAGAATGTTTTTGAAAAAAGAATAATGTTTCCCAAAGTGGGAGAATTGTAAATGTATTACTCAAATGTAATACATCTAAACAAAGGAAAATCAATGAATATAGTCCTTAAAGATTTCTATACCTAAGGGGGTTTTAGTTGTATTCATTTTCTTATTTAGAAGAGTTGGTATAACTTGGATAGGTTTGTTTTTCTTCTAACATTACTTTGTGTATTGTGATTTCAAAAAAGGGGGATATAATTAAGTCAAATGTCTTATTTTGACTTTTATTTCTTTTTTTGTAAATAACAAATATTTTTATATTATATTATTAATTAAATTTTTTAATTTGAATTTTTACTCTTTCAATCATACTAACTTTTTCAATCGTACAGACTAGGTCAATCGTACTAACTATGTCAATCGTACTGACTATGTCAATCATACTGACTCTGTCAATTGTACTAAATCTGTCAATCGTAGTGACTCTGTCAATAGTACTGACTCTAACAATAATGCTGAATCTGTCAATTGTATTGACTTTGTCAATCATATTAACTCTGTCAGTCGAAGTCACTGTGTTCATTGTACTCACATTATGCATCATATTAATACATTTCACTTACTAATAATAATAATACACATGTTTTAATAGTATCACATACATTATTTTAATCTTTTATCAAAACATGTGTTCTATATTAATTGTACTCATGTTATCATTCTCATAAACTTATCAATTTAACCAAAAAATGTCATATAGTTAGTTATAAACTAATCAAAACGATGTTGTATTTTATGTTTCAATATGATTGTTACAATGTCAGGTGTTTATGTCCTTCTAAGTTTTCCGGATAAATATGACTGCTAGATAAACTATGACTATTGAAACCAGAGGCCTATAAAGAGGACGTTATTTGAAACAGATAAGTGACGTTGATCATATTTTTATTCTATCAAGTTCTATAGAGTGACAATGTGACCTCTCTATTTCTTCATGCGAAAGCCTTGAAATTAAAAAACATGAAGGGGTCATTATTATCCTTTGTATTTTAGTAAGTGCTTTGTTTTGCATTATGTGTCCAATCAGGTGATAATGATAGAGGGTTGTTGAGGATAGGTAGACAGTGAAACTGATCATCATATCGAGTGATTTCAAGTTTCTTGAGAGGCAAAGGTATCCATTAACTGTAAAATCGAGGTCTTTCGGGGATAACAAGATGGATGTGTTGATCATCATATCAAGGGATTACCAAGGTGTTAGTAAGACAGACCTTTTATCCTAGGTGAAAGGATACCCTTGTTATTTTGATAAAGTAATTGTAATACTTTTACATTTCTAATTTATTTTGTATTAGAAAAGTAATTTTATTGTTTCAAATTTTTTTTCATATTCATTTCTATTGTAATAGTTTCAATTACGATTCTTTTATTACAGTTGTATTAATAGATATTATACGTTGTATGGTAGAATATTTTTCATTTTTATTACATTGTCCATTGTATTCAATTAGAATACAATTGTTTTACATTACTTATAATATTACATCATATCATATCTATTAAATCCTATACCATTGTGGTCAATTATATTGGTTGTGAATTGTATTAGTTTAAGACCTCTTAAACTAAGTTCTTTATTAAGTGTTTAAATACAATGTTTTATAACATAAAATTCACCCCCCCTCTTGTATCGATCCATATAATATACATATACAACTATATTATGATTCACAAAATACCTCTTGTTTGAATATGGTCATCAAAACATGCATGAACATGACCTGGGAGGCCTTTCTCACCAACATAGAACAAGAGAAAATTAAAAATTGGGTCACCCTCCAAGACCTACTGTTTGGACAATTATTCATGAGCAATGTAGAGGCATATGTGAATCCAGAAACAATGAGAGGATATTAGTAAAAAACTCACCATGCAAAGCCACTAACCTTTTTAAATAGGACCGGTCATCATGACTTGCCCATCACTATTTTCAAAACCGTGCACAAATGTTGTAGAGTCTACAACCTCCAATACACACCATGCATAGGCTAGGCGTAAAGTTTAGGAAATTTTGTGCATCCCATGTGCAAATCCACTACCCTTTTTAAATAGGTCTGCATGGTTACCTATAATGGGATGCATATTTTAGCAGAATATGTGAAAATTGTGTGTCCTCTACTATCATTTAAAGCTTGAATTTTTTCAGGTCCAACACTACCGAAACATCTCGAGCCACTTGGTAGACTTATCAATCCTTCCCCTAATTCCAAAAACAACATGTATAAGTGTTCTAACAATAATAATTATGTTATGAATCTTGGTTTTAAATATGAAGTATCAGGAAAAAGAAATAGTTCAAAAACCATCGTATTTTAGTCCAGTTCAAAACACGAGACTCTACACATGTGCATGTTTCTCCTTCACATGTTTCTTCCTTATCTTCTATAGGCCCCAAAACCCTTTATTTATTTATTTTCTATCACACCCTTAAGCTACATCAACTCTCTATTTTACATCAATCACCTTACATAGTCATTTCTGATGCATATCCTTATCACTATTCCTCACCCAAACAGTATCACATCTGCCTAGAATTATCACATTTGTGCTTCCCCAATCCCAATGTCTCCTATAATATATTCCATATCCTACCTCTATATGAGTCTCCCTCTTCTAATCTGTATGTTTTCCATGCAGTTTAGAAAACATTGTGACCAAACTATAATGTGGTATTTTTCTCTTTCTATTCTTTTTAATGGGGGGATTACACCTTGATCATACTGATTCATCCCTATCAACCCAAAAACCTCATATTGTTCTCTCCCTTTATTATATGCACATATTTGGTGGTTTCAAGATGGTTAATTATTGATTCTTTACCAGGTTCAAGAAGTATGAGCTTCTCTTATCTTTCTATTGGATTTATATCTTCCTCTATAAGTTCCTCCAAACCGAATAGACTTGTCTGGATTATTTTCTAGGTAATTATTACAACTATATAGGGATTTTGGTTTCTAGTATATTTAAACCCTCCTATGAGTTACGTTCCATTTGATTTCATCAAAACAGACATGGTTCCACCATTTTAGGCTGGTTTTTCTAAATAATTTACTTTTAAATAAGTTTTTAGTGATTCTTTATTTTCTATTCGGTTTTTAGGTTAAATCGATTATTAATATGGTAGCTAGTTTGTTCTATGAAAGGTTTTCTATACAAGATAGGATTTTTACCTTGAAAAATTCGTTAAATTGCATAAATCAATGGAATTTTGTTTTTTTAAATGGTTTTTTTAATGGTTTTTAATAATTTTATATGTTTTCTATAATTACATGGGTGGTTTTCATTTAGATAAACTCGTATTCATGGGTTTTAATGCAAATATGGTTTTAATAGTGGGTTTAAATTTTTTGTGTTTCCATGTTTTAGAGGCATAGTGGGGTTTTATAATGTGAAATATCATTTCCCATGACATATTTAGATATTATTAGATTTGATTTGTGAACCCCTTGGGTTATATGTTCTCTGCATATTATTTTTTAGGGTACTGGGGATAAATAATATGTATCTAGTTTTTATTTTTAAATCAAAAAATAATGGTGGTTAAATCCACCTCTAAAAATGGAACACATTTATTTAGCAGTAGTTTTATTTATTTTAGTGACGGTTCTATACAAAAAAGAGAAAAATATTTAGTGGTTGTTTTAACTTCCACTAAATCATTACCATATTTCCAAATATAAAACCACTACTAAAACCAATAAAACATCAGGAAAATATTGTTTCAAAAAAACTTACCAAAAACCACCACTAAATGGAAGAAACTTCCATATATTGGATTTCAAAACTAGTTTTAGGGGAAGTTTTATGAAACCATCATAGAACAATATCATGATGGTTTAAGCAACATAAATATTAAAAAAACATCTGTTATTCGGTGGTTTTCTTAAAGTGATACCAATGAGATATATTATTATATGTCTCATAATGTTTGAATTCATATGGTAATCATTTTATTTTCCATCATACCCATCATTTTCATGGTTACTTTGAGTTTCATCTTTTAAATAAAACCAAAAAGTGTATTGTAAGTGAAAATGGTCATATTGGGGAACCACATGATCATGAAAAAACACTTATAGGATGTCTAAATCATAACACCATTTTTTAATCTATGAAACATTATGTTTATCATAGGTTATTCATAGTTGTTATCCAAATACTTCATAATGGTTCATAAAGAGTTTTTTAATTTCAAAATCATATCCCTTTGGAGAGTCAAGCAAAGTGTGCAATAAGGCCCATTTTCGTACACTATGTGATAATTGATTCTATCATAATGCACCCTTTTAATGTTATTACCTCTAGTTGACCTTATGGAAGATCCATATCAACATTTATTATCCAAACCGCGATTTAATTTCATGGAATCCAATCACTCTATCCTTTACCAAAATTAAAAGACATTTTCTTGTACTTTGACTCATCCTTAAACATATCCTTAGACATGTCCTTATGGGTCTCACTATGATTGTATCATCCTAGTTTTCAAAGGATAATTAGACTATCCACTAATTCCAACTAATGATAACCAAGACTATCATAAATAGATATTACTTCTTTTTTTATGAATATTCATTACATTATACAAACACATGCATGAGGACTGTAATGATTCAATTCCTTAGAAAATGTGGAAATATAAACAATATGTTCATATGTGAGATACATCATCTCCAATTAATTTATTCATATATATCACCCTTATTATTGAAATAATATATAATATACATTCATAACCTTTGGAAGGTAAATATAAGGAAACCTGAGATAAGATGTAGAGTAAGGATAAATAACGGAGATACATAACCATAGCATGAACATAAGGGTGTGAAAATATGAGCATAACATTTTAAAATTGTACCCTTCATATCAAATATTATAATCTTGAGTCATGTCATAAGGATTTGTAGTTAATAAGACATTAATCATAAGGAAATATAATAGCATGATCTAAGATATCCTAACATTAGCATAAGACATATTTTTTTAATACACATAAACATATAAAACCTTATGTCAAGTCTACCCAACAAGACATTCATAACATGTTAGTCTTGGAATAAGCACCTGTATACCTACATCAGGATTGGGATGACCTCCCTTGTACAATATTTTGGGCTTGGGATAACCTCCCATGTACCCTTTGAGCTCATATAAAATCAATAATTACCCAATGAATTGGAGGGATATATAGGTCTCACCCATCATATAATGAAATTCATATATATATGTGCCAAAAGATCATAAAACAAAATTCACATCATTACCTGTGAAAGGAAAATGGATTCATAAACATTTCAACTTATTATACATATAGAAAATAAACATCTTCATAATTATTTTTTTTATTTTTTCATAGCATAACCCATAGAAAAAGAAGATTATTTATAAGAATTTTATCATCGTATAACTCATGGAAGAGAAAAAGGTTTCATAAACATCTTATCATGATAAACAATTTAGAGAAAGAATAAGAATAACTTCATTGGTTTATATCCATAGTAAAACATAGGTAACATTAGTATATGTCATATAATATAGAAAATGATTTCTAAAGAACATTTAAATCAATTATTTAGAAAATATGCTTTTTTATTTTAAAAAAAATTAAAACATAAAAAATTGAAAATAATTTTATTTTAAAACAAGCATGAATTTTATAAAGGAAGCATAAAAGTATAAATATGGTCATGATTATAAGATTTTTCATTCATTTCATACATATTAAAACAAATATTCCATTCAAAAAAAATTAAAAGTAAAATCGTCATTGTTTGAAAAACACTATGAACATTCCTTCAAAAATAATTTTCTAAAAAGTAAAAAAGGGGTAAAAATTTCTTTTAAAAATATATGATAAAAAAATATTTTTAGAAAACATTTTTTTGTAAAAAATGTATTTCTGACCGATGAGGGAAATAAAGTCATTTAAAAACATTTTCACAATTATTTTAAGTACCAAAGAGAAGAAAAATTGTATTATTACTTGAAAAAATATTTAATAAACATAAGAGAATAAAACTAAATACTATATTTATAGATGGATCATAATTATTTATCATCAAATACATAATCATAAACAATCCCTATAAAGGATGAGATTGTAACATAAAATCATTACCACTTTGGTAACTTTGACTCATCGGCCCCATGAATAAAAAAAATAAAATAGAACATAAAATATCATGTTTATAAATAAATTCACTATATTACATGTCAATTTAAATGAATATACACCTCATGAAATTATATAGGTGATTAACAAAACATACATCTCAAAGAAGAAAAATTAAGCAACAAATACCTTACAAAATGTCTTAACTTCCATCATACATGTCAAAACCTTTTATATATTAAATAAAATTTTATTATAAATATATTATAGAACAATATATATATTTATATATATATAATACCATATATTTTTTTCTTATGATATTTAATGACCCCTTTATTGACAATTCCATGTTAAAGTTATGTCTCTGGTGACAACCAATTTGTTTTTTATATATGTTTTGATTTGTTTATTTTTTGGTTTTCTAAAATTGATCATGATTTAATAATATACAAAATTTTAAACATGATATATATATCATGTATATTCTATATATATTTAATTAAATTAATCTAGAAAATTTACAGATATAAAATGAAATGCACCATTCATAGAGACTGGGAGTTGTATGTACACATGAACATTGTTTCCATTTTCTTTTAAATATAAAATATCTAAAGGTCAATGATATAAATTAATTAAATATTAATTTTTATATCATATATATATAACAAATTTAATTTAAAACCATCATTATTTCCTTCAATGTAAAGCGTGAATGAATAACATCGCTCTATGAGATGGTAGTCCATTGTACACACGAGTGACGTTATCATAATACCACAAAATTAAAATAATGACATTATATATGATATAATAATTCATCAATAATAATAATAATATCCTAAATATAATACATAAAAAATATATAATTATTTCCAACATTGAGAGGTGGTTATGGAAAAAATGAATGACATCATTTTGTGAGCTGGCAGTCTATTGTACACATGAACAGTGATTTTGTAATCCATTTGATGAAAGTGGAGACGGTTGTAGGTCAATGCCTTAAAATAATAGCATATTTTTATATGGAATATATTGATGTCATTATATCATCATGTTATAATAATAATTGAATGAGTTGGTGAAAACAATTATACAAAAATATACTATTATAAATTAAGGATTCTCGGATGATAGTATGGAGGTTGGGAAGGTATTTGGGAAAGGTTATTCTAAAGAATGTTTTTTGAATGTGTAGGGAATAGAGGCTAAGGGTGGCTTTTTATAAGTCGGGTGAGTGGAACACTTGTACTTTTTTGGAAGGAAAAAGATATAAACATATTTGTTTTCCTGAAACGGGGCTCCAAAATGAATTATTATTCAGAATTAGAATATATAGGGTCTAAATATATCCAACCAATTTTTTGGACATGTTTTTTTTATTTTTAACCCTTATCTTTTCAGTTTAACACGTGGTTAAATCAATTACACCATAACCATGGTAAATAATTATTAATATTTTTATGATTCATTTTGATCAAGTAATAAGTTGGAATTATTAGATAATATAAATTATTATTATTCCAAATATAAAATTCTTTTTCCCAAATTCTATTAAAATAAGTGTAAATTATTTATTTTAAAATTAATCATGCATAAGAGATGAGAAAGCGGGTTTTTAAAGAGGAAGGTCCAAAGTTTACAAAATTTTTATATAAAAATCTATATTAAATTGATTATAATAAAATAAATTTGAATAAGTTATTTATAATTGAACTAATGTAAATTTAAAAACAATTTACAATTTAAATTAACTTTATAAATAAATTAAATGAAAAGGTATTTTTTTAATTAAAATTAAGTAGTTTTCAATATTCAACATAAGATAAAACTTTTTAGAAAAATCTCAATACATCAATCTAAGATAATTATGATATAATGATTTCAAAAATAAACTATATTTTTTAAAATTAATTTTATTAAATTGATAAAATTGTTTTTTTACAGTTCAAAAAAAATACATAATAAAATTCCTTTGAGAAAATTATATTTTCAAAAAATAAAAAGACATTGACAAAAATTATGTATTTTATTATAAATATGTCTTTTTCACATAAAACCATTATAATTAATATTTAAAACATAGTTATTATTGTTACTATTAAAAAATTTAATGGTTCAGTTATAATGATCATTCTTAAATAACAATATTAATAATATATAATGGTTTTGTTAAAACATAGTGTATTTTGTGACGCAAGTTAACCCAGTGTTGCATGTAGTGCAAGATTAAATTGGTGTTGAATATAAATAAAGATATCAAAGAGAATTAATTTATTAGAAAAATAATAATTTAAAAAACATGGGGAGTTACATAACATAATTTTTAAAAATATATTCCATATTTAGAATCAATATAATTTATAATACATAATAAGGTCAAGTTAATTTTTTCACAATTAAGATAAAGAACAGTAAAAATTAATTATTTTGGTTAATGTTAAGACATTTTTACTGGGGGTTAAACTAAAAATATAAACATTAAAATGACCTAAAAACTCATCCAAATCCAATTGTATGGATATATATATATAGATTGTATCTTATATAAAGTGTAATGATGAAACATTTTGGATCCTAGTGTCATGTGTAAACTATGGGCATAACTTTTTTGTTTAAAAAATTCCAATAGTGTCCTCTCCCATACTTATAAAAGTGTTCCTCCTATCCTCTACTCTTCAGACATCGAATTCCTTTTAGTTCATCCAATCCCTAATCAAATGAAATCCTTACTTCCCTACCAAATTATTAGATACAATATTTTGATTATAAAACCCTCTTTTAAAGGATTTTGGTTCAAAACTAAAGAGATTTTCTTAAAAATATGTGTCATTTTTATCTGATCTTTTTTGTTTTATTTATTCCCACATAACCCTAAAATATTATTCAAATATTATGATATAATAATATAATTATATTATATATAATTAGATGTTATTTTTTTAATTTAATAACCAATATCCATCTCCTCCTCTATCAAGGGGGAAACAAAATCGTCCATCATATGAATGGCATACAACATCCTCACGAACCAATGTAATTCATTTAGCATCGTATCCTATAAAGTATAGATATAATGATGTATTTAATGATTATATATAACATGTATGACATATTTAAACAAATATAATTATAATGTCACATTTACCTTCTTACCTTCCAATCCATTGGAAAAAAATAATGACGCTCATGTGTACCTATAGACTCCTACCACCACAAAGCGATGTGATTCATTTTTTCATTTATTTTGAAATGGATGGTGATAAAGATAAATTAAATTAATATATATGAAATATATGTAATGAATATTATTCTAGAAAGTTGATAAATTATTTACATAGATTTTTTCTATATATCATGAAAATGGAATCGGCATTCCTGCATACGTGCTACCTAGCATCTCCATGAATGGTTTAATTCATTTTCTATCCCTACCATTTATAGATTACTATAAATATATGTATAAGAAATATATATGGTAATTATATCATGTTCAAAATTTTATATATAAGATCACAAATCTCCTTTAAGGTATGTTTTTGTGTACATTTTAGTTTAAGTCCCTTATTTTTGTTAAATAAGTGTTTTCCCAAGTTCATGTGAAGATTCGGGGGAGTTCTAGAGGTTTGGGACATGGAAGAGGAATAAAAAAGGGGGTTTTGGAATACTTAATGGTTTGAACATGCTTAGTTAAAATTGTGTGGAAATCCAAAGTAACTATGTGAGGGGGCACTTTTCATACAGTAGCATCTGCACAGTTTGTGCACAGTTTGGAAAACCTTGTAGGTAAACCCTACAACCCTGAAAATTTAACAAATTTATAAAAATGAAATTACAAGATTTTACATTTTACTTGTTATTTTCCTCCTCCCCTCTTTAAACCATAGAAATGATCCAAATATCCCAAAGGTGATTCTACCTCAACTCTATGTCATTTGGAGAGACAATGGTTGTAAAATGAAGATTCTCGTAAGGATAATCCCACGCGTACTTCTCTTTTTGGTTTATGGTTTTTGTCTCTTCCTTCTCTCCATTAGAAACTATAAAACCCTTCTTTTTTAGTGATATTTAGTTTGAGGATGAAAAGGGTGTTTTAATCCGGATCTAAGGCCACAATTAATAGTGTGTTCATCAACAAATTTAAGGTAGGTGTTCGACTAGTGATATCCCATAGTTTATACATGGATTTTTGCATGTAGGGTTATCTTATTGGTTTTCCATTGTTGTGTTATTGGTTTACTTTTAATGTTTTAACATAGTGGGTGTCAAATCAACCAATTAAACCCCTCAATATCCTCATGGGATGAATGGAGGATGACTTGACAAAATCCGAGCCACCCATTGGGTGTGTCGGCCCTGCTGATTGGGCTAATGGAAATGTATGGTGTGAAATTGACTCATAATGATCTAGAGACATAGTGAGTAGGTTAATTGGTTTATGTAATAAGTTATAATGGATGGTGTCCAGTTGTGTATAATGTGGTTAAAGGCTAAGGGATTATTTGGTTGATATTTAAATAGGTAAATGGGATTAATGGGAATATGATAAGGAATTACTTTTACTCATTAATATGTTTACTGATATAGGAATGGGAAATGAAAAATGGGGCTAAAATGTTAGTTGATTTAAATGATCAATGTGATAGTGGATTAAGGCATAATTTTAACTTTCTATTTATTTAAATTTTTGTAATGATGAAAATGATATTGGTTATGATTTGTTATGATGTGTTTAATTGTAGTGAATGATAAGTAAGCGTGTGAACATGGCTTGGTAGAGTGGGGCATCGACTTAAGGTTCTATGCCCACAGGTGATGTTTTAATGATATTCTTGATCCACCAGTAAATGCACAGGTAAGGGAAGGGGATAGAGTTCTATTCCCATAACGGTTGCATTCCACCCAGACTGTGGCTTCAAGATGAGGATTATGAGGTTATTATAATGCGATGCTTAGTGAGATAGGGATCTATTTTTATTCTCATATTCTTGAGGATATTGAACATTTCTAATATATTAAACACATTAAAAAGTTATATTAAACCATGGGAAACCTAATCAGTGAACCTGGATTATAGGGTAGTATAATTTGAAGGAACATAGTCTTGAATATTCTATTGAATTTTTTACTTTTACTTGCCATTATTTATTACTTTCAGCCAATCCTAATTTTACTAGATATTTTTTAAACACCATTGGTGGTGGCCTATTGAGTTACACTCACACACTACTCGAGATGATGTTGGGTACCCGAGTAGACTTCATGCTTACAGGTCAGGAAAAGGGTAAGGGCCATATGCTAGGGAGTTGAGTTAGACATGGGACATGTATGGGTGAGGTTTGAGGCTTGGAGTCCAGACCGTTTTGTGGATTCTGAGGATGCCTTTATTTTAGGGTTTTTTCAATTATCATTATACCCTAAAATGCCATATTTAGTGTTGTATATGGTTCTACCCTGATTAAGAGTTTGTTATTTATGCATGTTATTAATTGTTTCGTATTTTTTTCATTATTTAAATTGTGTTCTTTTGTGGATTACTATGGTAAAGAGGCTATAGTCACCCCATGTGACCTATTAGACCCTCAATTCTAGTTTGCAACCTATGGAATATGGGGAGGTTCCTTTGAGGTCATGTGGTGACCTGAATTGGGGCACTGTTTTAGTGGATTCTGGGATGGGGATGTTTTAAATTAGTATTAGAGGAGTAATCGTCTCTTTATTAATATTTAAGGGATGGAAGAAAGGTGGTTATGAATGTGTTGGTCTTTTTTAATGAGCTCATTCCTGGGATTATCTAACCCATGTACAAGGGAAAACCCATGTCACACTATTAGGGGATTGTTGTTCTTATTGTGTGTTGTTATATTTGATGATATTTCACCATCAGGTGATGCACTTGTTGTGAGATTTTACAATTTTGTGATATTTCTCTCATGGCTAGAAGCATATGGGGTTGTTTGTTCATGCATAATTCTATACACTAATGTAGATAAGTGACATGAATAATGGTAGTCACACATATAGGATGGGTGTACATGATATAAAGGTTAGTATTCATTTGTTATTTTATTAAAAGAAATGAAATTGTGCCTAATGGGAAGGAATGAATTTGTAAAAACGGAAGTGAAAATGGTGAGCAGTAATTATAAAATGTCTCATAATGAATATGTAAAAGTGTGTTAACATTTTTTAAGAGTAAATTGGGATGTAGAAATTGTATTGAATTTGGTAAATGATAAGGCTTGTAACCCTACGAAATAGATACTCGTGTTAGCCATGGTCATAGGAGAGATAGCCAACGGTAGTGATCTGGTTGTGAGTGGGATAGTTTGGGTAGAATATGTGAACTATTTTGGTTATGGAAAGTGGTGAGAGTACCTATATCTTTTCCTTTACATAAAAGAGTTACAGTTTCATTTTAAAGCTCATGATTCGCCTTATATAAAAATGCCACACGAAGAGGTGTGCCCGTTGGACGACAGGAGGACATTGTCAAGAACAATCCTCCCATAGTGGAGCAAGAGAACATGGTGACCTAGACGGATAGAGAAGAGGATTTATATGAGAAAATTTCTCATTTTATGTATATGATCGAACAAGACCAAGAGCGGGCTGCACCTAGTATGTTTGATATGACAAGAGAGTTTCAACTGCAAAACCCTTAAAACTTTACTGGAGATGGTGGACTAGTAGAAGCGGAGTTCTGGATACTATTCATCCAAACTATTCATGACAATATAGAGACTCCTCTCGATAAGAGAGTCAATTTGTTAACCTATATGGTGATAGATAAAGAAAATCATTGGTTGGACATCATGGTTCAGACGAACCAGGCTGAAGGAATGATGTAGAAAGATTTTCAAGAAACGTTTCTCGAACACTTTTACCTAGAATACTTAAGGTAAGAGAGGGTTGTTAATTTTATGAGGTTGACCCCTAGGATAGTATTAGTAATATACTATGCTAGTTTTTTCTCCAATTTTAGATGCTTCATTCCAATATTGACAAGAGACGATGTAGTTGTGGAGAAACACTTACAGGATGGGCTGAGACATGATATTAGGTCTTAGGTGAATATCTTTCATATGAAAAGGTTTGATGAAGTGGTAAAACAAGACCTTATCTTAGAGGGGAACCTGAAGGGAGCTTCAGGTAGTAAATAATTAGTGTCTTCTAGGCAGGGAAGTGGTGTGGATTCCAAGAGTATGAAGCATCATTTTGGAATTTCTCAGCTGGGTGAAACACACAATGCAGTCAAAAGAGGGTTTTAGCTTCTCATGGCAGCAACCAAGACTTTTGTTATCAGTGTGGATGGTTGTGGAACAACAATGACCAGTATTCCCTCCCACCAGTCAAGTACTGATCGTGCAGCAGGCTAGGACATGTGTAGAGGTTATATAAGAACTTATGACAGTTAGGAAATGATAGAAGTTAGAGGAAGATTCCGAGTGTAGGTAGGGGGTCGATAACCTCATATCAGGTAGGCAGTTTGAGCTCCACATTTTTTACTAGTATTGGTGGTGTATGTAGAACTTCAAGGTGAGAAAAATATTATCAAAAGTAAAACACAATAGAGTATAGGTTACTCAAGCCAGAGCCCAGGGTAAAAGGAAAGTTCAGGTATAGGAAGTTTAGACTACACTTTAAGATGGTCGGGTGGGACCATCTACTATTCAAGGTATGTTTCTAGTAACATTCATGCTCACTAGTTCGTTATTTGATACTAGTGCTATGTATTCTTTTATTTATACATAGTCCATAGTTATGTTGGGCTTGACTATAGAGAATTCAAGTGGAGTAATTTCTCTTGATACTCTTCTAGGGGTACGTGTTAAAGACATAAGGCAATGTTAGGGTTGCGCTCTTTAGGTTGGAGGATATCATTTTTGGTTGGATCTATTTATCCTAAAGATTTCCGGATTTGACCTAATCTTGGGGATTTATTGATTGGTGTTATATCAATCCCATATTATTGGTTACCAACATTGGGTAACATTCACATCTCCCGAAGGAAGCACTTGTTTCATTAGATGTTAGTGGAATACTCAATCGGGCCACGTAAGGCCGCTATGCCAGCAGTTGGGAGAACTCATAGCCCAAATAGAATGCCTTATGTTGGATTATGGGGAGAAATTGAAACCAATATTCCCTCTTTTTGTAGAATAGTTTTATAATGTGATTCAGGAGGACATTTCGAGTTTACCACCCAAGAGAGATGTTGAGTTCACAATTGAATTATTTCTATGTGAGGAGCCAATTTTCATTCCTCCATATCGAATGGTGCTAGTAGAGCTTCAATAATTGATGTTTCATCTGTAGAAGTTGGATCATAAGGGGTTTATTGGTCCGAGTACATCACTATGGGGATCTCTTTTGTTGTTTTCTAAGAAGGAAAATGGATCATTGAGGCTATGTTTTGATGATAGGAAGATTAATGAGAAGATGGTTAAGAATGAATATCGTATTCCTAAACTCAAGGACATGTTTTACCATATCAAAGATGCCTCGATGTTCTCTGAAAACGATTTGAGATTGGGATACCATTAGTTGAGGGTGAGACCTTCTGACATACCCTAAACATCTTTCTGAAGCAGTTATGGGTTGTATGAATTTTTTGTGATTTTTTTGGATTGACCAATGCACCAAATTTATTCATGGACATGATTAACCAGATATCCCACCCATACCTAGATCATTTCATAGTTTTATTTATTGATGACATCTTGGTGTACTGTATAACTCATGACAATCAAGCCAAAATTCTTGACATCATCATGAGTATACTAAGAGAGTATAGGCTTTTTTCCAATATATCAAAATGTCAGATTTGGATTGACTAGGTACACATTCAAGGACATATCATTTTCGATTTTGGTGAATTAGTGGATCCAAATAAGGTTCTTGTGGTGTCTTGGGATTAGCCCAATAAAGTTTCTAATTTTCAATGTTTTTAGGGTTTGGCTGGTTATTACTAGAGATTCATTATGGATTTCTCTCATTTAGCAGCACCACTCAAATAACTAGCCATGAAAGGGGTTATGTTTTAATTGCTACAAGATTAAGAGAATGTTTTCCAATAGTTGAAATGGAATTTTATTACCTCACTGATTTTGATCTTACCAGAACTATGTAAGAGGTACACATTATTCTGTGATGCATCTAGTGTTAGACTTGGAACACTGTTGATGAAGGATGATCAGTTTTTAGCTTATGGGTTGAGGTAGTTTAGTCCTCATGAAATGAATTACCCTAATCATGACCATGAGAGAGTTTTTTGGTTTCATGACATGATGTTTTCAAATCATTTCTTGTTGGGAGAACCCTTCATGGTGTTTACTGAACATAAAAGACTCAAGTATTTATTCTCTCAGTGGGATTTGAATATTTTACAGAAAAGGTTTTTTGATAACATAATATACTCTGATTTTTGTGTTTGTCTATATAAAAAGTAAAGGGAATAGTTTTAGTGATGCTGTGAGCTAGAATACTCGGAATCATGTGGCTTAGGAATCTAGCTCATAGTGGAAGATGATGGCCTTGTTTCCAGATATGTATTTGGGGGTACCGGATGGGTAGAAGCAGATGGCCCTTATGTCAATACCAGTTGAATCATCACTTTTGTTCTGAGTAAAATAGATTTAGTTAAAGGATCTAGATTGTTTGGCTATTAAGGGAATCCTTAAAGGTGTGGAGTCACCTTATAGTTGGTCTTTCACTATATTTAGAGTTTCTTATGTTCATGGTTGTGTTGTGGTGTGGGCAGGTGTATGGGAGGAGTTGATGTGCAAGTTTAATGATTAAAATGGGGTGGTGAATCTTGTCAGGACTAATAAGTATAGTGATATTCATAGGTAGTTTTGGTGGTGGTAATGAATAAATAAGTAGTGATTTTTATGATACAATTCCATACCTGTCAATAGGGGAAAGTTGAACATCGGCATCTAAGAGGGTTGTTGTAGTAATTTTCTATTCTAGAGTGGACGTGGAATGATGTAAAAGTGGACATCAAAGTGGGACTTCAAATGACACCTCAGAAGAATGATTTAATTTAGGTTTTGGTAGACCAGCTAACCAAAAGTGGCTCATTTATTACAAATCTAGGAGACCTATATAGTCGACCGATTGGGAGAATTGTATGTTCAATAAATAGTACGGTTTCAAGGTGTGTTCAAAACCATAGTTTTGGATCATTATCCAACATTCACTGCATACTTCCAAAAGGGTATATAGAAGTTTCTTGGTAGCCAACTGTTCTTAAGTATAGATTACCACTCACAGACAGACGGTTAGTAAGAGCATAGAATTCGGGTATTAGAATACATGTTGTGAGCAGGTTTCCTAGACTTTGGGGGTTCATAGAAAAGGCACTTGTCACTTGTTGATTTTTCCTACAGCAATAGTTTTCAAGCTATAATTTAGATGGCTAAATTTGAGCCACACTATGGGAGACCATGTAGATCTCTGTTGTGTTAGTTATAGGTTGGTGAGTCTAAGTTGTTAGGACCAAGTCTTTTGTAGGATACATAAAATAATGTTTGACTGATTTAAAATCATATTACAACTGATCTAAGTAGGATGAACTAATATGTTGATCATCATCTTAGGCCTCTTCAGTTTTTGGTGGTTGATAGTGTATTTCTTCGAGCGTTTCCAAGGTTGGGTCACCACCATATCAAGAAATTGGGTATGTTGGCGCCTCGGTAGGTGGGTCCATTTGAGATTTTTGGGAGGATCAGACATGTGGCACACCTATTAGCACTTCCACATTGCTATAGTGAGATTCATGATGTTTTCCAAGTTTCATAACTTCGATATTATCACCCTGATCCCTCTCGTGTGATCAACACCGATGATGTCGATCTTGAAGTTGATGCATCCTTTGAAGAGCATCCAATTCGTATTGTGGACCATTCAGAGAACTTATTATAGGGAAAGGTTATGCCTTTGGTTTGTGTTATATAGAAGCATGGAAATGTTTAGTAGGATACTTTGGAGTGGGAATTTCATATTTAGGCCTTGTATCCCGATCTCTTTTCTTTTGGGACTCAATAATTCTCAAAAAAGAGAGTCTCCAGAAAAATCTGTCATATAGTGGGGGGTTTGTAAGATCCCAGATCTCCCCTGAGATATATTTTTGTTTATGATTCAATTTATATTCTTCATTTTGGTTAAATAAGTGTTTTCCCTAGGTCATGTGAATACCCAGGGGTGTTATGGGGGTTTGGGACATGAATGATGAAGAAAACGGGGGTTTCGTGGAGTGCTTTTAGGTTTGCACAGAGTTAGTGCAAACTGTGTCGAAATCCTAGCTAATCGTGTGAGGGGGTATTTATGAACAGTGACATATGCATGATTTCGGCATAATTTGGAAAACTGTGCTGGTAAACCATGTGTCCTGTAAGAGTTAATATATTTACAAAAATTCCATTATGGGATTTTAAGTACCACTCGGTATTTTCCTCCTCCCATATTACAACCCTAAGAAGGAACCAAATATCCCAAGAGATCCCAAGTGTGATTCTCCCTCAACACTAGGTTTTTTGGAGTGTTTTCAGTTGCTAAATGAATATTCGGGTAAGGCTAATCCCACTCTTTCTTCTATTTTTGGTTTAAGATTTTCATATCTTCCTTCTCTCCACTGAAAATTCTAAAACTCATCTTTTTTTTGTGGGATTTAGGTTGAGTCTTCAAAGGATTGTTGAATTGGGATCTAATTCCATGATAAGGTGGGTGTTTGTCAAAAGATTCAATTGAGGTCATATACATGTAATATCCCATAGTTTATACTTGGATTTGTGCATGTACGGTTATGTTCTTGATTTTCCCTTTGTTTGTACTTGTTTTCTTTTGAAATTTTTAACATAGTGGGTGTCAAATCAACCCATTGAACTCCTAATGATCCATGCAGGATGCATAGAGGATGACATGAAAAAATTAGGGCCACCCCTGGGGTGTTCCAGCCCTCCCAATTGGGCTAACATAAATGTAAGGTGTGAAATTGACTCATATTGAACTAAAGACTTTGTGAGTAGGTTATTTTTTTTTTATTAAATGAGTTAAAATGCATGGTTTCTAGTTGTCTCAAATGTGGTTAAATTCTAAGAGATTATATGGTTGAAATTTAAATAGGTTAAATGGGATTAATGATAATATGATAAGGAATTATGTTTATACTTTAATATTCTTAGTGAGATGGGCATGGGTAATGGCAAATGGGTCTAAAGGGTTAAGTGATATAAATGATGAATGTGTTAATGGATTGATGAATAATTTTAACTTCCAATTTACTTATATTGATGTGACATTGCAAATGATATTGTCTATGCTGGGTGGTGATGTGGTTAATGGTGGTGAATGATAAGTAATCATGTGCACATGGCTTGGTAGAATGGGGTATTGGCTTGAGGTTATACACAAATGGGTCGATTTGGACTAAGGTTTTAACTCCACCACAAAATTCATGGGTAAGGGAAGGGGATGCAGTTTTAGGCCCCTAACAGTTTCATTCCACAAGGACTAGGGCTTTGAGGTGAATATTATAAGGTTATTATAATGTGATGCCTAGTGATATAGGACTCTATTTTTATTCCCATATTCTTGAGAATATTGAACATGTTCAATAGATTGAACACATGAAAAAGTTATATTAATCACTGGGGTGCCTATGTACTAAACTCAGATTAAATGGTATTATAATTTAAAGGAACATAGTGTAGAATGGCCTATTGAACTATTTACTTATACTTTCCATTATATATCACTTGCATGTACTATATGCTTTTACGAGATATTTTATAGACATCATTGGTGGTGGACTACTGAGTTATGTTGACACCCTTCTTGAGCCACCATTGGGTAATGTAGCAGATTTCATTCTTGTAGGTCTGGAAAAGGGAAAGTTCCCTACAGTAGGAAGTTGAGTTGCGAATTGGACATGTATGGGTGAGGTTCTAGACTTGGAGTCTAGACCATTTTGGGTATTCTCCTGGTTTTCTTCCTTTTGGGTTTTGTTTACTTGTCATTGCAGCATGGAATTACATATTTACTATTGTATATAGTTTTAC
Organism: Viscum album; assembly: GCA_963277665.1. Classification (NCBI taxonomy): domain Eukaryota; kingdom Viridiplantae; phylum Streptophyta; class Magnoliopsida; order Santalales; family Viscaceae; genus Viscum; species Viscum album. Next base: position 361,762,046 of record OY728148.1, on the reverse strand, counting down.
CCAGTTTAGGAGTTGGTTATTTATGAATGTTATTAATTGTTTCTTATTATTTCTGTTATTTAAATTGTGTTCTACTATTGATTACTCTAGTAAAGAGGGTATAATCTCCTCATGTGACCTATTAGACCCTCTCTACTAGCATGAAACCACTGTCATACGAGGAGAAAAACTTGAGGTCATGTGGTGACTCAGCTTGGGGACAGTTTTAGAGGCCTCTTATTCAGGGACATTACATTACATATGATATATCCACGATTAAAATATGAGTACCAAAACTACTGAACTAAAACATACATGAAAAATAAAGTAGTTATCATACAATACATTGATTCTAAAAAATTGTTGTTAATAAATAGGTGGTAAAAGTTTATAAGGGGTTAATTTATGGTATGATATATATGATTGTGTTTATTTAATAAATTTATAATAAAAAAAATATGTCTTGTCCAGTAGGTTAGAACTTGTATGGATAAAGATATGATTTTAGGTAAGGGATTTCTAGTCTCTCTTTTAAATATAGTAGACATATGCCATATTCACTAATCATATTTTTAGTGGTTTATATACAACACCTTTGACATTTTATACCCTATATATCCATATTTTCATGATATTTAACATTTTAATTGGTGTTTTTTCTTTTATAGTCTTATTATTCAAAAGATTCCAAAGTGGTAATGGTATTATATTACAACGTTACTATTTATTAGGGTTGTTTATGATGAAGATCCAATGATGAAATATTATGATCTAACACTCAGTAAACACATTAATTTTCTTATAGTCTTGTTATTTTATACGAATACATGTTTTTATTTCATTTAACACCCTTTAATAAAAAAAATATATTATAATAATTTCTTTAAGGAAAACATTCTTTATTTCTATCTTCTTTTTAAAATCATTTCTCTTCCATGTGCTTGTTTTCTAAAAAAAAATTCAAAAATATATATTTACTATTATCCGATTATTATGAAAATTCATTTTAACTCATGTTTGAATATTTATGAAATGGATGAAACAGAATCTTCTTTTCACTTTATTTAGAGATTTACTTTTTACTTTTTTCTGGAAATGAGAAAGAAATATTTATTTTAACATATACAACATGAATTGTACATTCCACCATCATGACAACTCTATGATTTAGGCCTTTCTTTACATTCTTATAGGTCAATTTTCAAAGAACAAATTTAATTTAATATTTGGGAGTTTATTAGATTTTAAATAATTTATTTTAAAGTACAAATGGTACTTTCATCAAGTAGTGTTCCATGTTATATTTTAAAATAATTTTCCATATAAGGTGAGATCCTTTGAAACATCTTAATTTTACTGGGGATATGGTCCAATGATTTCATATTTATTCTATATTTGGAATGTTTATGATTATGATAAATATATTTTTATGAAACATATTACTTTTACATATTTTAGGATATAGTTAAGTGTTTATGAAACTCATTTTCATTAAATCTGTTATGATGTGATAAATGGTATATGTTCTTATGGAACACATATGTATGATTTTCATTATGTAATGGGGGCACAGAATTATATCTCCTTGTAACTAATTAGATAATAATCAATGTTATATGATATTAAATGGTATATTGAAGGTAATACCAAGCCTAAAAAATGGTACACAAGACGTTATCCAATTCCAAAAAGAGGGAACAAGGGAGGTTATCTCAAGATTAAAGAAGCTATAGGGGTCGTTAAGACAAAACTAACATGTTATTAATGTCTTGGTCGGTAGTCTTTCCATAATATTTTCTATACATATGTGTATTCCACAAATCTAAACCTTATGTAAATGTTATGATCAAATGGATAATATTATCTATTTTCTTTATGATTTATTATTTATGAACTACCAAGATTTATTCCATGAATCAAGTTTATGATCTATGATATGTAGGATATGGTTTTCAAATGTTATTCTTGTGTTCTCATACCCATATTCCCATGTTATATTGATATCTCCATTGTTTACCATTAATGAGAATCCAATACCACCCTTTATTATGTTTCTATTCCCCTGGTTATGAATAAAGGTTATATGTGTGATATGTATAATAAGGGTTCTAGTTATGAATTAAATAGTGGGAGATGATATAATTTTCACCAATAAACTAGATTTTTATATATCCAATTCCTTAAAGGCACTAGAACTAAACAATTAAAGTGTGCATATTTATATTTTGTAACCAATAATCATCAACTAAGATGTAATATCTATGTATTAAAATCTGAGGATGATGTGTGAATCTAGTTTTCTATGATAATTATTTAACTCATTATTGAGCTTCAGAGCATCAAATATTGAAAATGGTTAAAATAGTGAACTTAATAATGAAACTAAACCCATAATTATTTTATCATCCTTTCAATGACCTTGGGACTTGATATTTACCCTTAGGATAAGTTTTATTGTGTACATAAGATTGTATAATTTTGAGTAATATTTAATATTTAATTAATAAATAAATATTTATTCCATTTTCATGAGTGATGATATCTCCTAAACAGATCCCCATATAGAAATTTTTACATTGAGGTTGTGTTTTTTATTAGTTGGTTTACCCAGGAGGGGTATGGTTTATTTGTTTGGGTTTCAAGCCCTAGAACAGTCCATTTTGGGTCTTTAAAATAATTACCCTCTGAACAAAAATCCAGGTTATAAAATAGTGTTTAATTAATCCACATATCATTATCCACTATTATCAACAATTAGAACCTAAATGGAGATTGAGGATTATAGCTCATTCTTTTGCGATATAGAAAAAGTATGGATGGAATGATAAAATTTGTGGATCAAAGTTGGATGATGATGTTTTTATAATTTCCCCATTGATTTAGGATATTATATATTTTCATTTCCCCACTATTGTGAGATATGATTTATATTCATATGCATAAAATTATTTAAAAAATGGATATCATGATATTATTCATGTATTATTAGAGTTCAATATTGATTATTATTAAAATGAAAATTTGATATTTTTTCATCCCATTAACAATTATCATGATGATGAATATTTCTCTAATGGATTATTGGATGTCTAAAATCACACCCTATCTTAATTTTTATCATATTCCCTTAAATTTATTTTTCCTATGAAAATAAATTACAATGATATTTTTAATGGTCGATGGTTTAATGGTGGATACCTATAATTGTTTAATAATTGATAATTGGACAGTATTGAGCTAGATCGGGTGAGGCGTTGAAGAAGTCATGCCACTGGTGTGGTGTGGCCTTGGTCGGTGCATTATAAAAGGCCCCAAGTGACAAACATGATTATGGATTGATGAGACTATGGAATTGAGAGTGAATACTTGACATAAAGATTGTGGTGATGATTTTAAGTGATGGAAATGAGAAAAAAGGCAAGATTGCAGTGTTAGGGATTGAATGGGATGGTGAGATGCATGGATAGGGAATATTATGAAGATAGTGGTAGTGAAAACCATTGTTAGATGATTTTTTTGATCTGCAATTCTTAATCATAATGTGGGTGGTGCTCTATGCACACACTATGTCCTATTTATTTATAGTGATTAGTGTTTTCACATTTCATTATATAAACAAAGGTGTGTGACTTCATAGAATGATTCATATTATTCCTTCCCTCGGCACTTAGGATTATTTATTCTGAGTTAAATATTACTTAGTGTCCATTTTAGAGACAAATGTCATGTATATTAAGATTACATAACCTAGGTTGTACGACAGTAGAAACCCAACCATCCACATAGAATAAGACATTATGTGGACTATAGGATATAATGTTTATAACCTCATATATGTGACTTGAATATCAATATCTCACATCAACTAACACTCAAGTACTACACAACATGTATGTGTGGTTGATAGAGCATGTATAGCTAACCCACATGACTCATGTTTCTAGTGGTATAATAATGAGTTAATTGTGGGTGTAATATGTCATGTATCTCTTGAAGGTAATACCATGTTGGTCAAACCCACATGATATGATTGGGTTTGTACATGTTTGAATTTTGACTTAGGGATACACACAATATCCTATAAAATCTATATCATGTACAGTGTGACTATTTATTGTTTTTAATACTATCTCTCATGTATTATAACTATATAAATCTATAGTCTATTCTAAGTGAGTTTCCATATTAAACATGATAGTGTGATACTCTCCAACATAAGATACACTTTGTGAGGCATAATTGATAGTTTTAGGAATATAGCTCAATAGGGTCGGTGATAGGGTTAAGGTGAGATATTCAAAGAAAACAAACAGTTCAATAACTCCCCCATGGGGCTAAGGCATATGTCCTCCTTGCATGGCATTCTGTTACTCCATTAATTTTATACTCATGAAAAAACATGGGTTCCCCATATGGTAGATTGAATTCATGTACTCCCTTATGGGTCTACAAAGATCCAATATTCAACTATAATAAAATAATAATTCAACAAAAAAATATTACATAATTAATATTATATTATTTGATCATAATCTTACAACACTTATTATATCCCATAACTATAAAATTACATTCACAATAATGGCCTCAACTAGTGAGATAGAACACATAGCAATATAAAGCACCATTGTAATATTGAACTATAGGGGTTTATTCTCTAAAATAGATAATAAATATACAAGATACATCACTATTATTAATAAAAAAATAAGAAATGGAATATAATTGATGTTTGAATAAAAAGAAATATATGAATGATATTTGGATATTATAATTAAGTGTGTGTGTGTGTGTGTTTGTGTGTGTCTATATAAGGGGTAATATGATCATTGGAATCTCACCATTAGGAATCTGGCCATAGTAATAGTAATGGAATGGTTATTTTAGAATGTATCTAAAAAATGAATTATAAATTATATAATAATATAAAAAATAATTATTAAAAATATATATTAATCGATAAATAGTTATACAATTACATAGATATTTATTGGAATAAAAACAATAGAATGTGAAATAGATTTTATAAAATTTTAGTGTCAAACACCTGATTTTGAAATACAACAAGAGTTATATTTTAAAAAATAAAATTCTCATAAATATATATATATATATCTTTAAAATTGAAATCGTCACACAAAAATTGAAAAATGGTAGATTTTTCATTATATTCAGAGATAGTTGAATTGTTGAGAAAATAATAAAAAATTATATCAATATATTTTAGGTATTATGAGATAATTGTGATGTAAAAATTATTTAATAATTAATATAACTGATACCATGACCAAAAAATATTTATTATGTTAATATAATGTGTTTTTTTAATTATAATTATTTTAAAAACCTATAAATAAATTTAAAAAATATAAGATAAAAAATTGAGGTTTTAAGAAGAATATTTTTCCAAAAAATTATACTTCTATGGTGTATGTAATAATAAAAAATGTTGTTTGGTTATTAAAAATAAAAAATTCAAATACCATATCTAAAATGTCAAAAAAACAAGATAAAACTTTGTTAAATTAGTGGTTTTTAATTTTCCTCATCCAAAATTTCAAAGGGCTATGTTTGAAAATTAATAATCAATTATTCATCATTCAATATAAATCCCCACCCATTCACCCATTCATATTCACTACATGTTTTTATATAATAATTTTCCATTAATTTTCTCACCCTAGATTCCATCCATGGAGTTTCTACAATTCAAATTTTTTCTTCTCTATCATTAAGAAGCTATATTGAAAGTTAAAGGTTCTTAATCCCATTTTTTACCTCTCCAATTAAAATCATGTTGTTATAATATCATTTTGAATTCGTTTTAATGTTTTTCCATTATTATATTTAAATATTATTATCATCTATTTTAAATATTTTTAATGATATATTACTTATTCCATCTAATTATAATACCTTTATGATCCCCTATAATGCTCATACATTAGTGGTGACCAAAGGGTTTAATCTAAATATAAGAAAACATCCTAAATTTTTGATAAAGTAAATAGTTTTTTGTTTCAAAGAAATGAAATCCCTTCCTCGATACTATAAGTGGATGAAGGAACTATCTCAAATTCACTGAGGGGTAATACCCTGAAAAAGGTTGGATGGGTATTAACTTGAACATCAAATGGTGAAAAAAATGGGCTTAACTGCACACCAAGTTCTAAAATATTTAGGGTTATTATTTAGATTATTTTTAATATATTGGTGAACAATATTGTTTCATTTGAATGTATTTTTATCATTTTGAAATAATTTTTTATCTAAATCATTTCTGCATCGAAAAAAAATTGGAAGCTTTTGTCTGGTGTAATGTTTCAATCATTTATTGGGTATCTTACCACAATAAACTATTAAACCCAATGACTATTTCTTATTTATGTCCCTACATAATACATATACCCTTCACTACTAATTTTTTAACATTCGTTTCATCAAGGTAATTTTATTACATTGTGGTCATCCATATGTTTCTAGGTTAATTTTTTCGTATTCACCTAGATAGATATATTATTTCATTGAATAGAGAAATATTGGAATCTCATATATCATTATTTCTATATAGATACCTTTTAATTTGTTTTACATGATTAAATTTTTGGTTAATTATGGAATATTAGGATATGTATTGCTTGTTCATACTTTTCTTATGATTAATGCATTTTTCTTATTATGTGATTGGTTGGGAATATAATTATATATTCTATGGATGCATCAGTAGTTCCCATTAGAGAAACTGTCTTGGTTATTTTGTGTAATGCTTATCTATTTATGTATTTTGTCTTAGAACGAGGACTTAATATTATGATTATTATTTCTAGTATTTTGAATTAAATAACAATGAGATTAGTTATTCTTATCCTCGTATTTACATATTATTATATAATCTAATGATATATTATTCTCATAGTTTCATTTATCATATAATTTATTTCTAACCTCTTATTAATTCTATTCTTATGTTTGGTAGCTTACATTTTACATTGGTCCTTATTGATCATATGGTCTCACCCATTTATATAGATTACTATTTTCCAAGGAATCCTTGACGACTAATACATGTGAATTATCTATTTTCATGGATAAATAATAAATTTTCATGTGTTTAGTTTATGTATCTTATGATTTTAATGAAATGTAAGTATGTATTTTTCTAAAACGTTTAAACAATTGGTTCCTATGATCTTTTAACTATTTATTATGTATCATTATAATAAAATAATCACCGTCTTATTGGTATTGGAATATATCTGTTAAAATTGGTATTAAAGAAAGATTAGTAGAATCCATAGGAACTAAATTTAGACTAACATATTTAAAGAACATAACTCTATAAAAACCCCATAGGATATTCTTGAAATATTTCTATATTACATGAATTAAATTTGTAATAAATGAATAAGAATTATATAACTTGATTTAAAATTCATTATTTTATTCATGAACTAGTTAAGTATATGTTATTGTCTAGAAATAAGACATAATATAAGGAACAAATATTATGTCAACACATGTAATCAATGTAGAGGTTTCCATCTTAATCGAATCAATGATTCTATTTTGGAACTAACTATATTATTAATATATTATGGTAATTAACTCACATAATGGAAAATAAACATTCTTGTATGAAACAACCTATTGCACCACATCATGGTAAGACAACTTTGTATCCCTGTATGTTAAATTAACCCATAACATTAAATAAAACTGATAAAAAAATAGTGATAGATAAATGGACCATGTTTAAATAAAATTTGTTCCTTTCTTTTAGATTGAGTGAATTACATAATCAAATCATGGTTTTATATCATCTAAGGGTATATTTTTATCAATGGAGGTCTTTTATTCAAAATCACAGTGTATTGGAAGAGATATATATTATGGAGTGGAATGATTTTATAGTGATATTCCAAGATAAATATTATACCCATGAGTAAAGAGATAACATGGAAAGGAAATTATTGAATTCAAAACTAAATAAAGAGTATGTTATTGTCTATTATAGAGATAAATTTATAATTTTAGTGAGGAAATATATGGATTATATAAATTATCTTTTTATAAATATCAATCACTTCATTTATGTATTAAATCAATTTCAAAAAATGGAAAGAGTCTGTAAAGGATTTTAATCATAAGTGGATATTTTGAAAATTCCCTTTAATATAGAGAAGGATTCAAACAATTATTTTAATTTTAAAAGGAAGTATGCTAAGTTCTTAAGTCTCATTATACCACTTTGGGGTGAAATAGTGGCCCTATTTTATGAATCATTCTTCTTGAACTCAATATATTTTCATTTTAAAGCCTTGATCCACTAAATATTATCTTACAACCTCACCATGTTCATTGTATTAATAAAAAATAGAGTACCACATATGATTTAAAAGGTTAGATCATAAAGACCTTTGAATTTTCATGTTAGTAAGATTCCCAAACATAGACTATGGTCTATAGTCAAAAGTTTTCAAAATAATAATAAGTTTGACAGCCCAACTAAGATCCTCTAAAAACTGACTATAAACCCCACTCATAATTATACTCTTAAACAATTTTTTATACATAAGAATTTTTAACTACAATTCAATGAATTATTAGACACCCTAACGACAACCTCTATTTAATATTTGAACCATTAATAGAAGGAAATCATTATTATTCAAGTCATGTTGAGTTGATATTTATCTATGATTGTATAAGATCTGGTGAACTTGTGTACTCCTTCAAGAAATATAATAGCTACAGAGAAAAAATCTATTAGACTTGAAACACTCCTTAGATCATGATTGGTTTTGTTTTTCCTCATATCGTAAAATACATCGGCATCATCAGATATCTTCTTCTGGGAGGTCTCCTACCTTTAGTTACACACAAAATTCTCATCAATATATAATTTTCATCTCATATCCTCTAGATATATATTCATGTTTTAGAAAAAATATTAATTACATTATATCAGCAGATTTGTAATACCTTATAATTTCAGTTCTTAATAACATTTAAAATTTAGATAATATATCCCTTGGAATAACTTTATGACTCGGTCGTTAATCCACTACATGGAATTTTAAATACACTAGACTCATCTCCTACATAAATATTTTGGTTTTATTTTTCATTTAAATAATATTGAGTCGCACAAAAACATGGTATATCATGTGACATGGAGCTCCCCATTCTATAATATGGTTAATATCTAAGTTAGAATGTTTCTCATATTGGTCACCTAAAAATTACTACAACAATGCTCTATTCTATTTTAGATTCCCACTCCTTTTTCTCTCATTTGAGACACCATGACCAGAGCCATTAAATAATTTAAATCCTTATTTCTCATAAGTGATTCAAGAACTCGCCACATATAATACTATGGTGTGATCCTCTTAACCATTATTGTGTTGGACTTCTAGTTTCTCAGTGTGAAATTCTTATTCACCAAATAAAGGTAAAAATCACATGGTTATTTTGTAGCCAATACAACCATGGTACCATAATCTATGTTGTGGTCCTTTTCCCCTCAATATGAAACTTATTTTCTCTCTCTTTATCCATGCATGTCACTCTCACCTTAACCACGACTCAATAAAATTTCTCTCTAGATTAAATTATAGTTCTTCCAAATCATTATAATTTATATTTCCATTAAGATCATATCATGCACATCATCTAATTTAATCACCATTTATCTAATATAATTCATATTCTATAATATCATTATTTCACCCTAAATAAATCTCATAATATTTTAATAATTGAATTCATATTAAACATAGATGAATTTTTAGGAAACTCGTGAATCCATATGAATCATTAGGAAGTCATTTAGAAGGGTATGTCATGAAAAGTCTATTTTTTTATTGATTTAAAGTCATAAAATCATTTCTTTCTCACTTTACTAACTCATAATAATGTTATATGATCAAAATTATGTCTTATTATCACATACCTTTTCCAAATTTTAGGCTTTGTACCACATTCATATAAACAACACCACATCGTGTTATTTCATGACTATAAAATTGCTGCTTTGACACTCCAATTACATACTTTAGTCATTTGAGATTAAAATAATCCCACTATACTCATGGTTTTGGATTTATTTTCAAGAATGGTATCCCATGCTGACTCATGAACCCATAAAATTTCTCCAAGAATCATCATCACGTTCATTCACTAAAAACACATTGAATCAATGATAGTAAATGTAGTTTTTACATGTGAACTTTCGTATCCCCATTTAAATATATTTTTAATACAAAAATTCCCCAAATTCAATATGTGTATGATTATGGTTTCTTACTTATCCCCCTTATTTATAATAAATATAATTTATACTATATTTAATTTATGATTACTCATTATTCCTTATAAATTATCAAAAAAATTATTTCTATGCTATATTTTTTTAGATCAAGACAACATCCTTTATTTATTTGAGAAAATAATGATACCACTTGAGTATCGTATAAAACAGTGTGAATTTAATCTAATCTAAGGTTATATGGTAAAACCTACTGTATAAAAAAGAGAGATACAACCAATATCTTCAATATTTTCATATAATTCCATACATGTAATACCAATCTACAAACGCATTCTACGGGTTGTCTCACACTAATTAATAAAGTCATATTTAAATGGAACACATTTCAGTAAACCCATAAAAATTATTCTTGTGATAGACATATATCTATCCCTTTTTCTCACTCTTTGATCAACCAATACCCCCCCATCATAATTATATTTAATACAATACTCTCAAATAGATGTAAGTGTGATTTTCAAAACACATTATTCTAAGATTTCCAGCCATCCTAAAAATCTATATTTACTAATAGTAGAAAACATGATAGCTTATCATTATGTAAGGTCCCACTTATTGTATTATTTGTCTTTATCTTCATCAACAAAGTTAACAAAGTCCACAAAGTATTATCTCTTTATTGTATAATGTGTACAACCAATGTTTTTCTCCTTCAATTCTTTAAATGTTAAAAAATTATAAAAAAATTAGGTAATAAAGAGAGATATATTTATTTAACAAAAGAAACACTAAAGATGAGAGTTTTTGTTTACCCACAATTTACTTTCTTCCAAACTCATAAAGTGGATTTATCTTCTTCTTTCTAAAAGCATTTATATATTGTATATTTACATTTCTCCCATGATTTTTTTCTTCATGTGGGGTTATCTTATCCACTTCATTGATTGAGGTAAGTTTTTTTTCTTTTTCTTTCATTGATAATTTCATTAATTCATCTTGGCATGTATGAGTGGTCAAATAATTCTTCATGTCATGCCCATTTCTTCCATATCTCCCATATAATTCTTCTTGGCCTTTAAAAACTGTATTTATAGATAGATTCTCATCTCACCTATCATTATCATATGAAATCAATCATTTTGATTTATCTTATTCAACTATCCCTTATTATTTAATTTTTTTAAACTTAGATATTTTATTAAGATAAAAAATTCAAGTATACTTTCTTAAAATTTATCCTTTCTGTACACTTCAAACATTGATTTTTAGTATTCTTAAAAAACTTGTAAGACTTTAATCTAGATTTATTTTGAATTTAATTTATTTCACATCATAAGAAACTTCTCATCATAGTCTGGTCATGCATACCACATCTTGGTAACCCACATATTTATATTCGGCACACGCCACTTCTAATGACTCAAAACTATTTTGAGTGGAAAAATATTTTGTATTCGTATTCACATATTTCTTCTTATAAATTTTTATCTTCATTTACTAACCAAACTCACTGCATGGTTCTTGTATCTTCCCTATAAAATACATTTTTAACCAGTAAGGTATTTAATTGTTTCCATATCTTCCAAAACAACAACAACATCAAAAAAACAATCATTCATGTTGACTCTAAATCTGTACCAATTTATATAGATGTTTTCCAAAGGAAATGGGATCCTTATTTTCCTTGGGGAATATTTTTTCCTATAAATTTTTTTTTTCTTCCTTTGATATTGAAGATTTCATATCAATTTTATTTTTCCAAAATTCCAAAAAAAAAAATTTAGCACTTTAGTTGTTAAAAATAATATATTTTATTAAAAATGGATGGGTCTATATTTACCTTGTTCTCTTGAACATTTTATCTCAAATGTTTGAGAAGAATAAAATTTAACCTTAACAGAACTATTAAAATCATATATGAATTTATTCTGATGAATTTTTACTAAAACACTTATGGGCTATCTCTTAGACTATTCTTCTTCCCTTTCGTCCAACCATTCCTCATGATCAACCTCCATATTTTATTGTTCCTCTTTCATTAGTTTTTATATCCCTATATCATCAATGAATGTTACATATTTCTTAGCATACTCTTCTTTCACAACATCCACCAATTTTTTTATTTCCCATGATTCCACATATATTTCTTGAGTTTTTAATATTATTCAAGAGTATATTTCAATTTGTTTAAGCATCTATTCAAGGTAAGTTATTTCCTCAGCATTAACATCATAATTTATAAATCAAAAACTTTTTCCACATTATAAAAGAAATTAATTTTATCTTCTAAAAATAAACTTCAAAATGAATCTATTTTCTCATCAAATAACTCTTCCAACTAATATAATGATTCTCCTTCTTATATTATTTTTCTAGTTTTAGGGTCATTAATCTTATTTATCTTTTTTATATTCAATTGTCTTATTTTTTTTAACATTTAACATATATATGTATAGTGCTACTATAATCTTATAAATTTGGTGATTTTTTTCCTCTTCTATTCTACATTACCTTTTTAGACCATTTTAAAATAATAGAAATAATCACATCATGATATCCATCATACCTATAATTTAAGTCATTATATTTTTTGATGTATACTTTTAAAAAAATTATTTTCTAATGGATTAAAAATCTATCTCATATTTGAATTTCTTCTTTAAGTATGGTGACTTTGTAATCATGTATGTGATGAAAATATTTTGAATTTTTTTAGGGAAAAATAATCCCAATCCTATAAAGTTGAAACATTATGGTCAAATATATCTATGAAATTTCTGAAAAGTATCTTTAATATGAAAATATCCACTATATTCTCACCCAATCTTACCAATTTTCTGACTATCTCATTCATGTTGGTGAAGATGTCATCTATATTATCTTTATCATACATTTTAAGGTCCTTGAATTTTTTCTTCTATAATTATAACCTAGCTTCCTTGATTTTGGTATTTCTTTTATAACTATGTCCCAATATATTCCAAATATCCTTTGTTAATTTTTGTCCCGTAAATTTGGTGTAAACATACTCTCAATGAGATATAAAGTTACCATTTTTCAATTTTCCATCTACCTCTATATTTCTTTTTTTAGCATGGGTTATTGGATAACCTTCAATAATATGTGAAAACCCCCACTGTAATGGCATATCTAAATTCTAGTATGAGTAAAAGGAGATTAGGTATCATTATACGCCTTAACTATCATAAATTATACCATTTATGGTAAGTACTCATTAGTTTTTCAATGAATTTATACTCTTTGTTTTAAGTTTATTATATGGATCATTTGGATGGAAACTGCACTCTGATTCTGATAAAAGTTACCAAGTCTAGTTGGGGAAATGTGAGGAAGGGATAAGGAAAAATTATGGCCCTACTTTATGAATACTTCTTCTTAAAATCAATCTATTATGCTTCATAAGGTCTTTATCCACATAGTATTATCTCACAAATAGAACTCTAGTGTATTAGTAATAAAAGGGAGAGTAACATATAGTATATACAAGTTTAGGTTTTAAATAAATTATCACAAAACAAACCAAATAACCTAGTACACTAATACCCAAGCTAGTACCAACATGGCCTAAAGGGTGTTCTTGATCCCCATATACTATGTTCAAATCATCTTCTAATTGAACCAAATCTAATCCTTTGGCCTTTAAGGCACTATAAAAATAATTTTGATCCTATAACCCCTCTCTTTTCATTTTAAAGATCTAGTGTATGTGATTGACCTCTATCTGGTAAGTTTGATCTATTTGATTTGGAATTATAATTTTTTTATTCAATCCTTTTTTCAGAGTGATGGATTCTCACATTATATTTGGGTATAAAACATCATTTGATTGATTTTAATTCTAGGGATTCTTCTTTTAACTTCCTTACATATGACTCTCCATTGGCGGTTCTCATTTCAGGTTATTTATTGATCATGTAACTAAATATATGTGGTTTCATAAGGTTTTTCCCTACACATGAAATAATCATTGATTTCATGATTTAAAATTTATTTTCAATTGATTTATAAAATTTTATTTGATATGATTTTCAGAATTTATTTAAAAGGCTAGGACTTGTGAAATGAAACTCAATTTCATTGTATTTTAAAATATTTGGTGGATTAATGAAAAGATGGCTTGAAATGAGAAGTGATTTGATTAAATGAATCGATATTGATTCTTGAGGAAAATGGGTTTAAATGAATGATTATTTTGAAATGAATTAACATAGTAAAGATTTATGATTTATTTTTAAAATTTAAATGGAATATTGTTACTTGAAATTGTGAATTAGAACTATGAATTTAATTTAAAAGAATAATATTCCCATTATTGATTGACTGATTTAAAGAATATGTGTTCCTAGGTAGTTAATGGGACAATAATAAAATCATGTGTGGACTCTAACTCCCCTAAAATGTATTGGCGATGAAAAATATAAATAAACCAAGATATACCTGATTTTTTATGTTGGGGTGTGTATTGATTTTATCCGGATAGCATGATCTAGAGGGAGGTGTTCACACATTAAGCCATCATTAATTGATGAAGTAGTGTGAGGATCCCAGAGCCAATATTAAATGAACCTTATAGAATATAAACATGGTTATTTGTTTTTATTTGATTATTATATGTCCAGGTTTATGGAAATATTTTATTCATTATATTATATTTTACTAAACTTGTTTATTTAAGCCTTCTTTTGATATGGTTTCCATCTATTTTATTTTATATATTTTAGAATGATAATGTATAAAAAATTACATGACTTTTTTATATTTTGATAGAATAAACACAGTTTATTTTCTATGGAATTATTTGGGGAATATGTGGTTAAGTCCTAATAGGATATTTTTTCTCACACCATACCTTTCACTTCTAGAATTTTCAGATGATATTTTTTCAGGTCCAAGAAAAATGGAAAGTTCTACTTGGATCTGTTGGGTGTCTATGATTCTTGGGACCTTGGGTGATGGATATGACCATTAGAGTTTTCATCCCCTCATTACATGATTTTTTTAAGTGTTATTAGTGATAAATGTTGTGTCATATTTTGGATGGTGTATTGCATTGGGAAATTTATATTTCTTCTAATGTTACTATTTTATCCTTTATGAGTGTTTAGACTAAAAACTACTCATTGTTTTATCTTATACTATTATATATTGATTTTTTTTTTATTGGGGAAAAAACATTCCCTCAGACCATTTAACGATGATATGGAGTTAGTCACATACCTAGGGGGATCTGAAACTCCCTTAGCGATATGTTAGTGTCATCATGGGTATTGGTGTACCAGGTTATTCAGGTTATCCTTTGAAAAATGATATCATGGTTTCTTGAACATCTTTTTTTAATCTAGTATATAGTTAGGGATGTCCCAATAGAAAAGTGGTTGGATTAATAAGATTAAAGGGTACTCTATGAGTCAGTTATTAGATATATTTCATCAGGGAGAGACTTGAGTCACCATGTGTGTTTGGTAAAAGTGTCTTTGAGGAATAAATTACTCTAATTCTATTTTTTCCCAACCTTGATATGACTATTTTATAATTTCATTAATTTTTTATTTTATTTGATATAATTGATATTAATGTATCTTTTAATTGATTTGATAATATGAGTATCATTTTTTTATGTTTTGTGTTTATTTTTTATACTATGTAGTTTTATACCACGAAGAATATGTTTTAATAGGCCTAAAAAGGGATATAACTATGAAGAAAAAAATTAAAAACCTAAGGATTTTTTGAACCAAATTGTAAGAGTGGTGTGTGACGTCTATTTTTGGGATGGGTAGAAGCACTTGTTAGTGTATAGGCTCCAATATTGGAACCTCTATGGGATGAAACTACTGATCATTTTTAATAGTTTATTTAGTAGAAAACTTCAACTTTATAAGGATGGAATGTTCCTCAAGTGGAAAATTATTGGTTAAAAAATATTTAACATCTTTTAATGTTTTTGTAAATTCCATAATCTATACAGGTGAAATGTGTTACCTTTCAGATTGAAGTTCCTAGAAGGAGGTTGTGGGATTTGATGGTTATAGTGGATAAACATTTAGGAATGGAGTGTAAAGTCTTCAATACTCTTTACATGGAGTAGTTCCATCCAAAATTAATGGTTTTGGTGAAGAAAATTTATTTTTTCAGCCACCAATAAGGTGGTAAACTTTGCATTTGTATTAAAACTAATTCATTAAACTTTTTTAGTTTTCCACCATGGTAGTGTTGAATGATAATATGAATGACAAAATAATTGAAATGGGTCATCAATTTGATATCCAATATCATTTTTTCATTTTGAAGTTCACTTCCTATACGGACATGATTAATTGCACATTGATGGATAGTCTTGACCTCGATAGTAGGTCAGAGTCGAAAGGATCTCCTCCTAATCCATGTAGTAGTTAGGTTTGTTACTTTAATGGAAAGAGGAATTTGATGAGTCTCCTGGAGGAACATGATATCATGAATCATAAAAAACATATAAAGTGTCTAAAATAGGTTCATTGACATTATTTTAGTGTTTAAAGATTAGAAATTTAAGTTAGGTTTATACTAAGGAAGAAGAAAAAATATTTGGTTGGGCCACTTATAAAAGTTTTATCATGTCATTTCTACACCACATAGTAAAACAATATCATCAGAAGCTAAACTTATTACATTATAGATAAATACTTAAAAAATAATGGGTTCTAGCAATATTCGTCCTAAATGAAGCCTCTTCATGTAGTGGATGTGTCTCCAAAGGAAGTTGAAGAGGATATAGAGATAGTGAGAGGTATCATCATTATAGTTTCATATTTTTAAATTTCATTGTTTTATATTTGTGCATCTAATTCATTCATATCAACTCATATTATGAGTATATAAAATATTTCTATAGATATTATTCCTTATCTAATAAATAATTCCATTCCTATTGGAATGAAGAGTGTGTAGGGTCTTTTATTCCCTTTAGGTGTCTTATCTTTACCAAAGATCATTCTCACCTCGTATTTTTTGGTTCATGAGATGAAGCATTTATATTTCATTATTTGGATGGATTGGATGATTTCCCATAAGTCTTGGAGTTTTTTTATTCTTCATAAGGACTCCTTTATTTCCCCTAATGGGGTGTCCCTTGTTTTACTAAGAGAATGGGACCTGAGGTCAAGTAGATCTGGACTACCTCTTTCAAAATTACAATGGGTGATATATCTGTTTATTTTTGAAGTGGAGTAATAATCTAGGAGTGGTTATCATTCTCCAGTGATTTTTGAGTTTCCCAACATGTTTCCATCTGAATTTTCTAGTTTTCAGTCTATAAGGGGGATATAATTCTCTTTTGACTTGGTACTCAATACGTAGCCTATATATATTTCCTCTTATCATATGGAACTAGATATATTGAAGGAGTTAATGACATAGTTATATCATTTTTTAGGATGATGTATTCATTCATTCAAGTGTGTTGTAATGACCCAGAACCCAGTAACTTGGAGTAGGTTTCATCATTTGTTACACTAGTATAACATATAAGGAATATCATCCTAAGGGGACCAATAGTTTAGTAGCTTTCGTAAACTAAATACATTCTTGATTCTTTCATTACATTTGAAAACACAAATTACAACATAGTTTTTTTAGATAATAACATTATTCTATATATCAAATCCCTGCATATCAATCATAGTATACATCACAGATACCTAGGAAAATAAATAACTTGGGGGTGATATTAAATTCTAGGTAATGTTTACATAAAATAAAATCTATCATGAATTAAAAAACATAATCAACATGGAAAGATAAATAACTAAACACACATGTCATTTAAAAAACTTTTCTATAATGATAAGACAAGGCATAATCAATATGGTAAGGTAAATAACTAAGAAAACTTGTCATTTAATCAGTAATCTAATCATAAAAAGAATCCATATGTAGTATCATCGTTATGATCTCAAGGATAATAATAACTAGATTCTCAATGAAGAAAAAGCTTTATTATTGGGCGTCATGTCCCAAAAAAAGTTACCTCTACCTGGAAGACCTTTCAAAATAAGGATTAAAAAAAGTTAAACCATATTTAATGATATATTACTAATTTTACTCATGATACCTATTGATGTGTTGAGGGTGTACCTATAACTATACCCATCCCATCAGTTCATTCGTAAAGCCTTCCTTATATATCAAATAATCTATTTAATTTATGAATGATGTACCACATCGTCAAATATTTGTATTGAGTAGAGAATATATATTTATCATTATTTCTTCAAATAAACTAATAACATTCAATATAGAACACTATATGATGAAATGATATATGGTTTTAGTAATAATTATATTCATGATAAATGTAACACCCCAAGATTCCACGGAACGCTTCTCTTTGAATAATACAGTAGTGTTTGTTGTACGCAACTTCGAGTTCTAACACACACCACAAAAAATCAAAGTAACCATTATGAATAGTATTACCAAATTTTTGAAATTTTATAAATTTTATAATTCAAAATGGATTTCATTTTTGGATTCGGAATATTGAAATTATCTTAGGGTGAATTTTTCATATTTTTCTAAAAACATTCAATTTTTGATGAATAGTGAAAAAACACTAAGTTATAGTTTAAAACAGAATTTTTTTTAAATAATTATTTATTTTATTTAAATTTAATTAAGGTAAAAAATAGTTACATAATACATATATAAGTTCAATGTAATTAATTGAAGTTATTTTAGAATATTTTTTGATATATAAAAATTTTATTGAATTTTTCACCGTCTTTTACCGACCTCCTAACAGAATTTGGAAATTCACATAAAACATAATTTTATTGATTCTGTGAGTGGAATTCCAAAAATATGAGAGACATGGTCAATATCAAATAGTTAAATGTGTTTCAATGAAATGAAAATATATTTTGGTGAATAGTAACTTTTTTACTTTTATAACCATGGTTAAAAGTAAATAGGGTAATTAAGGGTAAAAATGATATTAATATTACCCTAACACATGTCCTAATTCTATTGGAAAAGTTTATATCGACCAAAAGAAATCTAATGAAAAAAATATTATCATTTAGGTCTTCTTGGATTTGATTAGGACATTTATTATTATTTAATTCATAGAAGTGTTAAAAGAGATAAAATCAATGTTTAATGACTAAAACATTTTCAATGTAGGGTTATACATAAGATAAATTCTATTATAAATATTCATTAGAAAGCTAAAAATATTTACTACATAATGGTATTTTATTTATAAAATTTAGACATTAAATAAATTAATTTATTTATGACACAATGGTGATGCAGTAATTACCTAATTTATGAAATATTAAAATAATTAATATTATAAATATCAAAATAAATGTAATTTGAGACTTTTAATGAATTACAATGATTTTATAGGTTAATATGACATATTAAGATTTGTTATATATATATATTTTTGAAGTAATAATCCTGTTATAAAATTATCGAAAACAAAATACCCAATACTATCAAAATTGACATAAAAAAGTTTTTAAAATAAATATTTTATTATTAATTGATATTATATTCCTAATAATATAAGGTTAGTCCAAAGTACTTATATAATTATATTTGTATCATTAATATACCACTTGGGGTCGCTTGGAGGTATATAATATGTTTATTAATTATATAATATAAAAATACAAAGAGACATGGTAAATGTCAAACTATTTAACTAAGAGTTAAATATAAGTGATAAGGTTAATATAGAGACACAAACCAGTCTAAAATCTTTTGGTTGAAAGGATTTCGACCCATCAAAACCTTAAACATTAAATAATCTACTTTGGATCTATTACAAACCGAATATGAATTTATAATAAAATAATATTTTTATCTTTTCCAAAGTGCCCCTCACCCCTCTTATAAAAGGGAACTCCCCCTTCTCTCTAATTTACACTTTCAAAGCCTTTTGGATCAGAAAAAAACCTTCCCAAATATTCTCTGAACTTACTTCACTTCGACCTAGAGGCCCTTGTTTGATCATAAATGCAACCTAAGGATCCCTTTTGATCAAATCAAAAGGAAGAACCCGAAGAAGGGGTAATGTTTTCACAACCCTCTTTCCAGTTCCTTTCTTCTTCAACATCTTATTTTTTACTTATTTCCATTCTAAAATAATAAATATAGTATCTTCTATATACTATGATATTATTATAAATATGGTACAACCATATTTAGTATTTTATCCATCCTTTGAATGACATGTCACCATACGTCCGTACGTACGGCCTACCGTCTCTACGTCATGGTGTAATTGTTATTCAATACATTATTATCTGAATGGGAATAATAATTATGTATAATTAATTTAAATAATAAGTATAACATTATAATTATTCTGTATATATAATATACCATCCAATTATATATGATTTTAATATCAAAAGAATGATATTATTGCTTGTGCGTACGTACGGACTACCATCTCCACGAACGTGATGAGATTCATTCCCCATCGTATCCATACAAGTCTAATTCTCATTTTATGATTAAAATAATTTTTAAGGACTTGATACCATTCTATATTTGAATAAGATACAACCTATCCATAACAAACATGACTTATGTAACAAAATATATAAATGAAAATGAGTAAGTTAACACCCAAAATGACGGCAATACTAAGATATTATTAACAAAGCACTGTTAAAAGATCATATATGATATCATATTAATATATATTAATCTTGTATAATTAAATAAAAAATATTTCACCATTATACGGTTGTTTAACCTACCCTAGACAAAGGAAAAATTACAAAGTAAGGGGTTTCTTATCTCACTTTTAATTGCGTGAGATTTCCATTGTTCACCACTTATTTATTGCATGTGGTGTGTGTACTGACAATGTCTGTATTCATTATGTAATTTACTTTAATTCATGTATATTTACATCATCATTGTATAATCCTTCTTTCATGTGTGTATGTTTCGTATGTTACCAAATCAATAAGGTAATTTGAAATTTCAATTTCCACTCATTCGGCTTTACGCATACTTCATTGATTATTTTACTCCAAGATTATGTGTGGAATAACTATTCATTTGATTATGTCATAATTTACACTCCCCTTTCTATGGATATACTTTTTATACACATAATCAATCCATTGAAAAATTCTCACTTCATCTGTATAAACTTGATAAGAGTAATTTTTACTCAATCTCGATTTGTTGAGTTAAACATCCAATTCATTGGTGTTGTTTTTACAAGAATATGTGTGAATGTCCATTGATTGTTTTACACTGAATATCTAATAATATTGATTTTATTTATATTTTTCACACATAATTATGTCCTTGATTTATCCTTAACCTAAGGATACGACCTTTATGAGATATTTCATCTCAATTTATATTCCATTGTGACTCATTTATTGTTATACACCAAATCACTTTTATATGGTGTATATAATGTACTTTGACATAGTATATCATGAATCCCTTTATTCTCATGATATTACAAAGTTTTTGTTACCTCAATTATTTGTATTCAAGTGTATCTCTTTTTTTAGGAACTCTAACTAAAATATCATTTTAAAATGTTTTAAAGATTTATTATTCTAAATATTTTTCATTAATGTCCATGTTTTAAAAATGGTTTTAATGATTTATTTATATGGAAATTAATGTTTTCAAATAAAAATTCCTTTTAAACGTTTCAAATTGGCATGGGATACTTTGACTCAAAAATATATTTTTAATGGTTTCTTGACAAACAGTGTGACTTTTAAATGTTCTCACAAAAAAAAGAAGATATTTCTCTCAATAGTTTGATGATTATTTTAATCTATGTAAATATAATTCATTATTCTCAATTGAGGTTAATCTGATATAATACAATCATCCATATTTTATCGAATGAGTTATGTTTGACTGTGGATGTTGTATTGTTATACCATTCATGGTTTTTGGTAAAAGTATTGACATTTTTTACGATAGTTTTAATATGATTGTTTATGTTATGTTTCAAACTTTTCATATGAGGAATTAACTGGACATAGTATGTAAGGGGTGGAGCCTGCTATAACTCCTCGATGCATCGGTAGGTCTCATGAGACAAACTTGTGTCTTGGCACAAGGCCTTGACAAAATATTATTTTTATTCTTGGCACGAGGCCTTGATATTGTGGTTATGATAGTCTGTAATTATTCATTCCATCATTATGAAAGTGGTTATTGATATTGCATGTGGTTATTTTACTAGTACAATATCCATGTGAATAAGTAAATAGAATTTTTTCATTTTATCTTTTCTATATTATTCTAAATTTCGTGTTTCAAAAGTCTTTTGTTTTAGTTATACATTACCTTAAATGTTTATTCTTATTTATGAATGTTTTCGATATATTTTTATACTTACTAAGCATCTGAGCTCACCCCTTTCAATGTTTTATTTTTTTCCAGGATGTGGAGAAGTAATCTTTGAATGACCTTCAGGGATTGTATGAGGGGATATGAATACAATATGTTGTTGTAGTTTTTTTTACTTTATGATGTAATGTAATACTTATGAATATATCTCGTGTTTCCAAGACTCCTAAACTAATCGGTCTTTCAAGACATGATATTTTGTTATCATGCCAAAGTTATGTTATATTTCACCAACTCTGGGTAACTGGGGTTGGGGAATTATATTTGGTATCAAGGGATGTTTAGTACAAACCTTGGAAATTGGATTTAGATAAACTCTTATTAGAGCACATAGCCCTAAGATAGACTTTGAGGATTAGTATAGAAGAACTTCCTAGATTATTGGTATTGTAAAGATTTTGTGAGTTTTCCAAGAAATACATCCCTCTCTGGATATGAGCGGGTATAGGTGGCTCTGGAACAGATTTACCTTGGGGTAAAACCCGAAAACACCGCTTTGAGCTAGACTCAAACAGGAACTGGTTCATGACAATGGACCTTTCTACACTCTTGATTACGACACTCCTAGGGGATATGCTTTGGATAATTTACATTTTCTTTACAAACCAATTTGAATTGTTTTAATATAATATTAGAATAAATGACCTTGGTTAATCCTAAGGTGTTTCAAATTGATAATATGGTGTCATGATATTCTCTATATGATTTTATGACTACTGTTACTCACAAAATGCTTTTTGGTTTTAGTCAATGGATGGAGTCCAAGGAAGTCATAGTAACATTGGGAATGATGTACAAGGTGGGAAGAGTGGTGTAAATGAGAAAAAAATCGAATTTTGATAGGATTAAAAGATATATTGTTCATTTCAAATAAGTTTTCCAAAAATATTATCAACAACATATATATTAACCAACTCTCGGACTCAACAAAGAAGAGAAACGTGATGAATGATTAGAGCTCCAACAGTGGAGACCATGGAGAAAAGAATCCTAAATTTCCATCATGCAAGAAATGTGGAAGGAGACACCCAGGAAAGTGTCTCAATAGAACAAATAAATGATTTACGTGCAGGAAAGAAGGACATAAAGTGAATAATTTCCAATGAAAAATGAAGAGTACTATGGATGAAAATAAAAATGGTCCGAAAATACTATTTACAGTCATTTGCTGTAAATGTAGGGGACCTGGCCATTACCCGAGTGAATGACCTATTCTATAGGATATTTTATTGGTCAAAGAAGAAGCTATGTGGAAATAAATTGTTGGAGAAATGTTTAAATGTTTTAGTACTCCTTGATGATGGGATTACTTTGGAATAATTTTCTCTTGTATTTGTAACCCCGTAGTTTTCCATGTGAGAATGATATTTGAGTAATACTTATCTTTTCCCTTGGGGATATAGTTATAAATAAACATTTGGTTTTATATGGTCATTGGGTTTGAGGCAATTACAAGTTATTATATTTTGGGATGAAAATGGAAGGTATGAGATAACATTTTAGGTTAAAATTATGTTATGGTTATTTTGAGAAATTTATCAGATTTTGGTAATGTTATAAAATGCAATTTTTGAAAAAGGACAACACGCAGACCGTGTGAAAACTTGTCGCGTCGTACAAAGCTGTGGGAATCGAACCCACAACCAAAGTACGATTGGGATTTATCACCTACCACTGAACTACATGAATTCCCTGGTTAGTGTGACTAATAATTTTTAGTTAAATGATTTTATTGATCAATAATAAGTTGATTTGGGTTCTTGGGTCTTATCAAATGAATACCCATATTATAGGAAAATGATTTGGTGATTAAGTGGTAAATGTTATTTTGGATGATGTTTGCTTTTTTGGGAACACTATATGCCCAAGGAAACTAGAATTCTATGGGATTTCATTTGAGGAGTAATGGTGAATTTTAATCTACATTTTTATTGTGGATTTATACTTATTCGGGTTATTTATGGAAATTATTGACCTATAATAGATAATATGTGATTAGGTCAATTAATTTTAAGTATGTGACTTTAAGAGTAGTTGATGTCATTTGGAAGTACAATTTAATGTGGAAGACTACACAGCCAAATTCATCTATGTTTTGGGTTTCAATATTAGTTTTGATTATATTGAAGTATTTTAAGGACAATTGTTTATTGAATGGTATTTATTTAACTTTGGTGTATTGTTGGTTTAATTTTAGAAATAAAGATTAGTGTTTCTTTCTCTGAAGTAATATCCTTTTGGGGGATCATCAGATCTTGTAGTAACCATTTTGGTTTTGATTAATCTCTTAAGACAAGGTAAATATATAGTTTACCCTTCTTGGATCATGTGATTCTATAGAAGTTTATTCTAGCTCTTCTACTGTGACCATGTCTTCTTGAATACTCATGGTTTAATAAAAATGAGTTAGTGGTAGATATTTATTAAAGAATGAATATCTATTTAAAAAGTAAGTATATCTTTTTATGTTCACTGTCAATCTCATAAATGAATTCCTCATCTTTATATAATGTAACTTAAAACAAAAAAAAATGTTTTTTGTTTACTTTTCCTACTAGGAGACTAATGTCCACTTTTCCCATCCCAAGTTTGTGGTTTTATTGTTGTTAAATTTCTCCTAATAATGTTTTATATCCCTCTCCATTAGAACTTGACACTTAGTTTATCATTCATATCCATGTTTTCCTACATTTAATCCTAGTATGGGTTATATTGGGTGACCTTTGTACTAGTCATTATTTCTTTTAAAGTGATAGTTTTATTGACTCTTTTTCTGATGTGGAACTTTACATTATATTCCCAAGCACAATTTTAAAAAAATATTATAGGAAAAAATTATTTGAAGGATGGGAGAATGTAACACCCCAAGATTCCATGGTACACTTCTCTTTCAATAATACGGTAGCGTGTGTTGTACGCAACTTTGAGTTCTAACACACACCACAACCAATCAAACTAGCCATTATGAATAGTAATACCCACTTTTTGAAAATTTATAAATTTTATCTTTCAAAATGGACTTCATTTTTGGATACGGAATATTGAAATTAGCTTAGAGTAAATTTTGTGTATTTTTCTGAAAACATTCAATTTTTTATGAATAGTAAAAAAACACTGAGTTATAGTTATAACTGAACTTTTATTTAAATAATTATTTATATTATTTAAATTTATTTAAGGTAAAAATCGATACATAATACCTATATAAGTTCAATGTAATTAATTGGAGTTATTTTAGAATAATTTTAGATATATAAAAATTTTATTGAACTTTTCACCGTCTTATACCCACCTCCTAGGTGAATTTGGAAATTCAGATAAAACATAATTTTAGCACTTCTGTGAGTTGAATTTCTAAAATCCAATAAACATAGTTAATATCAAGGGGTAAAATGTGTTTCAATGAAATGAAAATAAGTTTTGGTGAATAGTAACTTTTTACATTTATTTACCACAGTTAAAAGTAAATAGGGTAATTAATGGTAAAAATGATGTTAATATTACCCTAACACATGTAATAATTCTATTGTACAAGTTTATCTCAACAAAAAACAACCTTAGGAATAAAATATTATCATTTAGGTCCACTTGGATTAGATTTGGACATTTATTATTATTTAATTCAAAGAAGAGTTAAAAGAGATAAAATCAAAGATTAATAACTATAACATTTTTAATATAAGGTTATACATAAGATAAATTAGATTATAAATATTCATTTCGAATTGAAAATGATTTCCTAAATAATGGTAGTTTATTTATAATTTTTAGACATTAAATAATTTAATTTATTTATGGCACAATGGTGATGCAATAATTACCTAATTAATTAAATATTAAAATAATTGATATTTTAAATATCAAAATAAATGTAATTTGAGACTTTTTATGAATTCTAAAAATTTTATACGTTAATATGATATATTAGTATTGGTTATGTTTTTTTCGATGTAATAATGTTGTTATTAATTTATCAAAAACAAAATACCCAATAGTGTCTAAATTGACATAAAATAGTTTTTAAAACAAATATTATATTATTAATTGATATTAAATTCCTAAAAATCTATGGTTCGGCCAAAGGACATATATAATGATATTTGTATCATTAATGGACCACTTGGGGGTCTCTTGTAGGTATATAGTATGTTTATTTACTATATAATATAAAAATACAAAGAAACATGGTAAATGTCAAACTATTTAACTAAAAGTTAAATATAAATGATAAGGTTAATATAGTGACCCAAACCTATCTTAAATCTATTGGTTGAAAAGATTTCGACCCATCCCCACCTTAACCTTTAAATAATATACTTTGGAGCCATTAGAAACTGAATATTAATTTATTATAAAATAATATTTCTAGCTTTTCCAAAGGTTCCCCTCACCGCTCTTATAAAAGGGTACTCCCCCTTCTCTCGATTTTACACCTTCAAAGACTTTTGGCTCGGCCAACCCCTGCCCAAATATTCTCTCAACTTCCCTAAATTCAATATAGAGTCATTATTTTGATCATAAAGCCAACCTAACGAGCCCTTTTGATCGAATCAAAAGGAAGAACCCAAAGAAGAGATAATGTTTTCACAACTATCTTTCAAGTTCCTTTCTTCTTCATCTTCTTATTTATTTGTTATTTCCATAATAAAATAAATACTATAGTATATTTTATATACTATGATATTATTATAAATATGGTACAACCATATTCAGTATTATATCCATCATTTTAATGACATGTCACCATACGTGCATACGTACATCCTACCGTCGTCACGTTGTTGCGTAATTGTTATTCAATACATTATTAATTGGATAGGTATAATAATGATGTGTAATTCATGTAAATAATAAGTATAAAATTATAATTATTCTGTATATATGATATACTATCCAATTATATATGATTTTAACATCAAAATAATGATATTATCGCTCATGCGTACGTACGGACTACTGTCTCCATGAACGCGATGAGATTCATTCCCCATCGCATCCATACAAGTAAAATTCTCATTTTATGATTAAAAATAATGTTTACGAACTTGATATAATTCTTTATATGAATAATATACAACATCTCCATAAAAAACATGAATTATTTTACAAAACATATAAATGAAAATGAGTAAGTTAACACCTGAAACGATGATAATACCAAGATATTATTAACAAAGCAATGTTAAAAGATCATATATGATATCATAATTATTTATATGATTCTTGTATAATTCAATAACAATTATTTCACCACTATATAGTATTATAAACTACGCTCGACCAATAAAAAATTACAAAGTAAGGGGTTTCTTATCTCACTTTTAATTCCGTGAGATTTCTGTTGTTCACCACTTATTTTTTGCATGTGTTGTGTGTAGTGACCATGTTTGTATTCATTATGTAATATAAGTTTATTCATTTATATTTACATCATCATTGTATGATCCTTATTTCATGGGTGTATCTTTCGTAAGTTACGAAATCAATAAGGGAATCAGAAATTTCAATTTCCACTCATTCCGCTTTACACATACTTCATTGAATATTTTACTCCAAGATTATGTGTGGAATCAATATTCATTTGATTATGTCATAATTTCTATTCCCCATTTGGTGGATATAATTTTGATACACATAATCACTTCATTGATAAATTCTCAAGTCATTGGTATGAACTTGATAAGTGTAATTTTTACTCAATCGTGATTTGTTGAGTTAAACATCCAATTCATCGGTGTTGTTTTTACAAGAATATGTGTGAATGTCCTTTGATTGTTTTACACTGAATATCCAATCATATTGACTGTATTTATATTTTTCACACATAATTATGTCGTTGATTTGTCCTTAACATAAGGATACAACCTTTATGAGAGATTTCATCTCAATTTATATTCCATTGAGACTTCTTTGTTTTTATACACCAAATCACTTTTACATGGTGTATATAATGTACTTTGAAATAGTATATCATGAATCCCTATGTTCTCATGATATTAAAATGTTTTTATTACCTCAATTATTTGTATTCATGTGTCTCTCTTTTTTTTATGAACTCTAACTAAAATATCATTTTAAAATGTTTTAATGATTTATTATTCTAAATCATTCTCATTAATGTCCATGATTTAAAAATGGTTTTAAGGATTTATTTATATAGACATTAAAGTTTTCAAATCAAAATTCCATATAAAATTTTCAAAGTCGTATGTGACACTTTGATTCAAAAATCTATTTTAAATGGATTTTTGACAAATTGAGTGACTTTTAAATGTTTTCAAGAAAATGGGGGATATTTCTCTCAATAGTTTGATGGTTATTTTAATCCATGTCAATATCCTTCATTATTCTCAATCGATGTTAATCTGATATAATACAATCTTTCATATTGTATCGAATGAGTTATGTTTGACTATTGATGTGCTATTTTAATACCATTCATGGTTTGTGGTTAAAGTGTTGACATATTGTATGCTATATTTAATACGAATGTTTATGTTATGTTTCAGACTTTTCATATGAAGAATGCATTGGACTTAATCAGTGACGGGTGGAGCCCGCTATAGCTCCTCGATGCATCGGTATGTCTCATGATACAAACTACTGTCTTGCAAAAAGGCCTTGACAAAATATTATTTGTAGTCTTGGCACGAGGCCTTGACTATGTGGTTATGATAGTCTGGAATTATGCATTCCATCATTATGAAAGTAGATATTTATATTGCATGTGGTTATTCGACTAGTAGAATATCTATTTGAATAATTAAATGGAATTATTTCATTTTATCTTTTCCATATTATGCTGAAGTTCAAGTTTAAAAGTCTTTTGTTTTAGTTATACATTGTCTTAAATGTTTTTTCTTATTTATGAAAGTTTCCTCTATATTGTTATCCTTACTGAGCATTTGAGCTCACCCATTTCAATGTTTTATTTTTCCGAGGATGTGAAGAAGTAATTTATGAATGATCTATAGAGATAGTATTAGGGGATATGAAGACAATATTTTGTTGTAGTTTTTTTTACTTTATGATTTAATGTATGACTTATGAATATATCTAGTGTTTCCAAGACTACTAAACTAACCGGCCTTTCAAGACTTGATCTTTTGTGATCATGACAATGTTATGTAATAATTCACCGACTCTAGGTAACTAGGGTCGGGGTATTACAATAAATAATATGGGTGTTTAGGGGAAATTTAATGTTCAATGGTCACTAGAAAGTGAATATTTCATGGTAAAGTTAACGACAATAAAAATGAGTCAAGAAAGTGAGTTTTAATCATTTCCTAATTCAAAATGATCATAAATCATCCATAGAAAGAATAAGGATGGTATCTATACAACATATACAAATTTAAGTAAGAAAAAGTGTTTTTTATTAATAAATAGAAATACCATAAAAATATATTTAAAAATATTATTAAGGTTAATATACTTTTCAATTTTAAAATAACTTTTTAAAACTAAAATTTTATAGAAAATTTTGAAAATAACCTTTGAAACATATAAATCAATATTTAAAAGATTTTAATATTCATGAAAGCTCTAAATTCAATTCATTTTATACACATGAATACAAATTTTCCTTTCGTTATTTCAGTAAAGTCCAAATGGAAATTTTTTTAAAAATTAAATTAAAATTCCATTCAAAAAAATTAAAAAACTAAAAATTGGTAAAAATTAATTTAACAAATAATTCTTAAAATGCATTAAAAATGGATAATTTTTTCAAAAAAATTTGTTTTGGAAGAAAATTAATTTCCGTCTGAAGTGATAAATAAATATGGATTTTCTAGAAAAAAATGTTTCTAAATAATTTTAAATAAAAAGACTGGAAAATTATAATATTACTTGAAAATAACATAAAAAACTAAGGATATGAAAATGAAATATTTTGATTTTTAATTTATCAAATAACTTTCTTCAACATAAATTTATAAATACACAATATAGATTAGAATTATATTTTGAAATAAATACTTTAGTGTTCATAAAATCAAAATTAAAATTAAAAAATGAATGTATTACATGGTAAAAATGTAAATTTACGTAAAAAAGTTTAAATAAAACAATAAATTTTCAAAACTCATTACACAAATAATCCTATAATACTAAGAAGTAAAATAAACCAATGAAAATAAATTGAGTTATAAAATTATTTACCACTTGGTAACTTTTAAGTCAATTCCCCTTAGATGAAATAATTTAAGTTAAAACATAAAATACAATTAATTAGTAATTAATCAAGATAATATGTTTCAAAGAGGAATTATATTCAGCATATAAAATAAATTAGGTTCATAACATTACAATATGCCGCAATGCAGTGAAATTGAGATGAAATCCCTTACCCCCTGCTTCTTTTAGGTTGAACATGATTTAACCTCATATATACAGGTATTAAAAACATTAGTAGCTTATCATAGAAATAATAATAATATTTAAAATATCTTATATTATCAGTTTATAAGATATTATCACTCATTTGTTATTAATCTCTTATTATTTTTATTATTGCAAGTGTTAATTTATATATTTCCCCATTCATGATTTGTTATGAAAGTTCTGATTATTTTGAATATTATATAGTTACATCATCCCTTCAATAATATTCATGTTATAATTTTTATATTTTTTATATCAATTTTCTTTTAAACCCAATCATAAAAAATGGTAAAGAAAAATGAAGAACATTACGATCATAGATTTGGTAGGTCAAACGTACGCATGAGAAACATTTTCATTTTCTAATGATCATTGCGGAAAATAGTTATGTAATATTTTATATTTTATAAATGCTATTAATATAATATATATCATATTATTTCCGTAAATATAATTATATATATCATCCATGTGTTTTTGTGGTGAAAAGAGAGTCACATCTCTTCGTTATGGTGGGTAGTACACACTTACAAAAACAATGTTATCATTTTTCAGGGTAAAAAAGAAAATAATATATTATCCTTTCAGAATGATAATTATAGCAATATGATAATAATAATTTCATATATATCACATATATTCATTAACTTTATCCATATTACCTTCCATGTAATGTGTTAATGAAAAACATCACATCATTTTTCCAAGTGGTAGCCCGCCGTACAAATGAGCAACATTATTGTATCTCTAATTTAATGGATAGTTGAAAAAATTATAAATGATATTATGACTCAAAAGGTATAATTATTTTATAAATATAATATATAAACTTTATATCCATCATCATACCCAACTGTGATAAGTGGTAATGGAAAAATGAATGACATCTGTTTGGGATGTAGTAGTATTTCATACACATGAATGATGATTTCATGACCCATTTCATGGAAGGGATATGGTTGTAGTTAATTAACATATAATAAAAACATATAATTATATCTAATATATTGATCTTATTATATCATCATGGTTTAATAATAATTTAAGGAGGGGATGAAAGAAATAATATTAAAATTCTTGTTGAAGAATGTTACCTCCTCTTAGGGTAACCTCCTTAGGTTTTCACCAAAAACCCTTCCTAATATGGCTTTATACACAAAATAAGGATTCTAGTATGTTGGTATGTATTTTGGGAAGTTATATTGTTATTTATTTTATAAATCAAACTGTTTTTAAGGAGTTATAAAGATAAGAGATGGTGTCCATTTATAAGTGAGGTGAGTGGCACACTTTTATGTTTTTTAAAATAAAAAGGTGTACCCAAATTTTTAATATGTTAACATGGGTCCAAAATAAATTATTATATATAATAAGAATATATTGTTTCTAAATAGTATAAATGGATATATTTTATACAAGTGTTTTGGTCATTTAACCCTCATATTTTTAGTTTAACACCCTAGTAAACTCTTTTCTACCTTAACTACGATAAATAATTTTTACCATTTTAAAAATTAATTATTATAAAAAAATAATAAATTAATTTATAATATAAATAATGATTATTCCAAATATTTCATATATTTTTCAAAATTATATTTCTAAAATTGGAAATTTTTAATTTAAAACATATCTCACCAACGCGATGAGAAATAGGGATTTCAAAGAGGAAATGTTCAAAAGTTTACAAATGTTTTCTAGAAAAAATCAATATAAAAATGATTCTAATGAAAAATATTGAGTTTATTGATTTATATTTGATCAAATATTACTTCAAATCAATTTTAAACTATAATTTTACTTTTAAATAATTTAAACAAAAAGGGAATTTTCAATTAAAATTCAGTATTTTCACTATTCGTAAATAAATAAAACATTTAAAAACAATCCAAAAAATTCACCCTAAGATAATATTGATATATTTATTTCAAAAATTAATAATTTTTATTAAATTAAATTTACTAAAATTATTAAAAATTAATTTTAAATTATGTACGCAATGTAGGAGTAAACCTTGTTTTAGAGTAGTATAGTTTTAAGAAAAAAAAATTTTCATATTAAGTGATTTTTATTTCATTTATAATCAAGATATAACCATAATTTTCATAAAATATGTATTAATATTAAATACCATAAATTTAAAATCTAAATTATAATATTATATTATATTATGGATCATTTCATCTCAGGGTTGTGTGTTTTCCAAGTTATCAAAGATATTTTATTTAAGTAAATATATGTCATGTGTCGTTTCATCTTGGAGTTTTTGGTCAAATATGTTATTGAAAACAATGTTATTATTTTAAAATATTTGGTTATTAACTTCTTCCACCTTAAATAAATTCTTTCCTTTGAATTTAAACTTAATCTCGATAATCAATGGTTCGATATTTGAAAATTCTTTTTGTTTAAAACCCATGTAGTAAAAGAGTTAATAAATCATTATATTAATAAGATATAATGGGGATTAAAAAGGTCACATGAGATAACACATATTTTAGATTCCATGTAGGAGAAAATTAGTGGAATGTGAATATATGGATTTGGAAGAAAAACATAAATAATTATACAGACTGGTATAAGTCTTTAATCACATCAATGTGAGTGATCAATGAGAAGTTAAGGACCTGAAACCCATAAATTTGTGATGATTTAAAATAAAATTTAATTTATCATATATAAAGATAATAGGTTAAAAAAATTCAAGATTATTTTTCTTAAACATGAGGAATTATTTCACGGTCTATAAATATAAGGAAATATACTTTATTGATATCTTTCTATTTCACAAGTAAAATTTATTCTTTTGGTTGTTTTTTGATCAATTTCAAATTTCTTATCTTAAACTGATAAATGAATATCCAAAAATGAATTTTTTATTAATGAATCACTAATATTTATTTTTAATGGATCAAAATATCCATAATATTATGATAAGACATTCTTTCGATCTATATTTATTATTATAAGAAAATGGTTAGAATAGGTTACCCAATATCCATAAATCCTTATATGGTTAAGTAATACATTAGTCTATAAAAAGTCATCCAATGTAAAAATTAAATCACTTCCTAAATGGTTAACCTTATGAACCTTGAAAAATATTATGATCCAAAACATTATAAATGAGGTTACTTAATTTCCAAAATGAACTTATCATTAATCCCCAAAACAACTTGAAGTATCTATTCAACATGTATTCTCTTGAAACATGGTAATTACCCAAATGATCATAAAAAATATTTAAAATAATAATACTTACTTATTACTTAAGTAAATCATAGATTATTGGATATATTTCTTAATTCCAAAAATCATGTAAACTCCATCAATGATAGAATAACCCACGTTGTCAATGAATCATGAATCAGTTCCAAGGTTGTCAGCACTATCCAAATTACATTAACCATATCAATATTCACTTTATCCCAACATCATTATCTCAAAATTAAGAACATATTACGGGTTATACTTACCTTAATATTGTGTTTTACATGAATTTAAACTTCTTGCTAAATTATTTATCTTGTTTATCAGTACTTTTCAATATAATCTTTCAAATCCATAATGAAAAATAACTATAGTACAATATTTATAAATTTAATAATTATTATGACTTGAACATCATTGATAAAATACACAAATGGAATATTAATTGAATCTAACACAATCACATTAGTCATTCCACATCATCTGTGGTAATAGTATAATCTTGACCATGATCCACTAGTTTATTATTAGGTATATTTCATTGATGCATGAGACACTAATTTTTTTAGTGTCCCATCTCCTTGTGGTTAAATAATTATATGTTTTCATCTTTTTTATTACCCTTACAATCATAATAATGGTGTACTTTCAATCCACACTTATATCATTCTCCCATTTCTTTTAAGTAAT
Organism: Viscum album; assembly: GCA_963277665.1. NCBI lineage: Eukaryota > Viridiplantae > Streptophyta > Magnoliopsida > Santalales > Viscaceae > Viscum > Viscum album. The sequence continues at coordinate 361,727,095 of OY728148.1, read as the reverse complement.
AATGAAGGTGTTTCATTCCACATTTATAACCTGTGGGGAAATAATTTTCTCATTCTTCCATTTATTTATAATTTTCATTATTTCCTTATTACTATCTTTCTTCCATTTAAATCCATAATATGTATAGAATTATTTCCTTATCATGTTTGAACATGATATTATGTCCTCGTATGATGAGAATGTTTGAGATACTAGTTGCCCTTAAAATGTTGTCTTAAATCCATCTAGTAAATTATCATTATCTCACATTGGATTAAATTAATTGATGTGGTTTTCATTCATTATAATAGGATCTATTTATAAATAATTTCATGCAGAAGATTAGATCATATCATTAAGAATCATTATGTATAATCCCAAAACTATGGAAATACTTAACATAAATTAAAAAATGTATGCATTTATAATCTCATAATAATAAAAATGGTTTCTTTAGTTAAATATCTATTTTAAAATACATATTAGTAGTTTTTATAGAAAATATGAATTATCCTAAGCATATCTTATTGGAGTGTCAAACTGGGTGTACAGAAAAGCTCATTTTTGTGCACCAAGTGGTGATCGTGTCAATCCCAATATCCCCTTTTCAGAGTTATTACCCCTAGGTATATCTATTCTAGAACGATATCCACATTTAGAATCTTGACAGGGACTTATTTCCATGAAAAAACACATAATCTTTTCTTATAAAAAAATTATGATGTTCTCATACAATTATCCAAAAATTAAATCATATGGTTTTGATCCCAAACCTATGTTTTAATAAATGTAGTTCCCAAGGTTTGTAATAAACTTCCTAATATATCAAATTTAATGACCCTAAAAATTGTAACCTGGAGCTTGTGTCTTACTATATTAAATGGTAATAAGAAATAAGGAATCACATCTTGAAGCACTAAATAGTTTAGTAGTCTTGGTAAACTGGATACATACTTTCCTCTTGAATTATACTTTAAAACAAAAAATAAAACATATTATTTTCAATAATAAAATTATTCTCTCTAATACATCTTTTTAGATCAATCATAGTACACTTCTTGGATTATTGGAAAAATAAAAAAGAATAAATGTGAGCTTAAATGCTTTGTAAGGGTTACATAAAATGGAATCTATCATGAAACGTTAATAATTATTATTATTTAAAGGTAAATAAATGAACACACATGGTGTTTAAATAACTTGAATATCATGATAAGAAAAGGAAAAATCAATATGTCCAAGTAAATAATTGAAAACACATGCCATAAATCAATAAACTAATAATGAAATTCATTCAGAGATAATATCATTAATAAAATATAATTGATAACAACAAATTAATTCTCAATGGATTAGATGCTTAATTATTGGGTGTCATGTATTAGGAAAATGAAACCTATACCATAAATAACTTTAACAAGATAGTATAAAACTACAGGTAAAAACATATTTGATGTAGTCTTACTTTTATTTATCATGATACATATTGATTCATAGAGGGTGTATATATAATCAGTTCCCACCCATCATTGCATGTCCAAAGAATTACTAATATATCTAATAATCGATTTAATTTATGAGTGATGGGACTTATCGTCAAATATCTATATTGAGTAAGAAATGCGAATTAATCGAAATTTCATTAAATAAAAAAATGAAATCAAATTTATAATTCCATATGTAGAAATGATATATGGTTTAATTAATAAAAATATCCATGATAAATAAAATTGATATTTAGGGGAAATTAAATGTTTAATGATAACAGTAAAGTGAATATTTCAAGGGAATGTTAATGAAAACAAAAATGAATCAAGAAATTGAATGTAAATACTTTCCTTGGTCAGAATGATCATAAACCATCCAATAAAATAATAAAGATAGTGGTAATACAAAATATAACCATTGGATTACGAATAAGATTTTATTTTACCTAGTGAACAAAAATACCATAAGAAGATATTTAAAAGTTTTTGGAGGAAAATATCCTTTTCATTTTGAAATTAAATTTTTAAAACTAAAATTTCATAAAAAAGTATAATTACTATTCTTTGAAAATTACCTTTGAAATATAAAATAATCTATTATAAATTTGAGTGGTCAAGACAACTAGAAATTCTATTTATGTTATACATGTTAAAACAAATATTCTTTTTTCCTATTTTATAAAATATAAATGATAATTGCTTTGTAAATGATATGAATACTCATTTAAAAACTTTAAAAATTAAAAATGAGTAAAAATTTATTTAATGAATCATTTCGAAAAGTGTTAAAAATATTTTTGAAAACATTTTTAGAAAACATAATTTTGGATGAAAATCAATTTCCGACAGAAGTGGGAAATGAAGTCAAGATTTCTGAAAAACATTTTATAAATCATTGTATATACCAAATATTGGAAATGAAACTATTATTGAAAATAAAATTAATAACCAGAGAATAATAAAATTAAATGGGTTTATTATAAAATGGTCAAATAATTTTGTTTAATTGATATTCAATAATAAATAATATCAATTAGAATGAGATTTTGAAATAATCCATTAAATGATCATAACAGTGAGGAGAGAATTAACTGATGAATCAATTATTTGTATCAAATGTAAATTCATATAAAACAAATTTAAATAAATCAATATATAGTCTAATTTTATTACACACATAATATTATATTATCAAATAAGTAATATAATAAAATGAAAAGAAATTGAGTTATGAAATCATTTTCCACTTGCTAAATTTTAAGTCAATTTCCATTGAGTTAAATAATTTAAATTAAAACTTATAATAAAAATAATTATTAATTAATAGTGATATTAAATATCAAATGTATTTTATATATTCTTTATAAATTAAATTATGTTCATAACATTACAATTTTCATCAATAAAGGGAAATTGAGATGAAATCTATTACCTCACACTTCCTTTGGGTTGATTGTGATTTAACCTTATGTATAGTATTTTAAAACATTTTATTATCTTAATATAAAACTATATTAATATTTATAGTATCATATATCATCTTTTTATAACATCTTATCACCTGTTCGTTAAAAATATTTCATTATTTTCATTGTTTCGGGTGTTAATTGTCTCATTTTTTCATTCAAACTTTGTTATGAAAGTACTTGTTATTTTTCATATTATATAGTTACATAATATCCATAATAATAAAAATTAAATTATTATCATATTTTCTTCTTAAATTATACTTTTAAAACAAATCATTTAACATGGTTTTGAAAAATAAAGTATATTATGATCATGGAGATGGTAGATCATATATACGCATGAGTAACGTTTCCATTTTCTAATGATCATCAGGGAAACTAGGTATGTAAAACCTTATATCTCCATAATGATAAATATATCATATATAAAATATTATTTATTCAAATATACTTATATATATCATCCATGTGGGGTGTGATGAAAAGATATTAACGTCTCTTTTTTAAGGTTGTAGTCCACATGTATGTGAATGACGTTATCATTTTTCAATAAAATGATATATTATCTTTTTAAAAAGATTAATATTTCACTAATATCATAATTATTTCGTTATTATCACACATATTCATTTAAATTATCCTTATTATCTCTTATTTAAAGTGTTAATGAAAAACAAATTGCATTGGTTCGTGAGGCGGTAGTCTCTCGTACACACGATCAAAATTATTGTATCCCATATAGAATAAAAATTAAAAAATTTAACATGATATAATTACTCAATATGTTTAATAATGTTATAACTATCAAATTATAATTTATCTCATTCATCATACCCAACCATGATGATTTATAACCCATTTTATTTTTGAGGAGATGGTTTTATGTCATTAACTTAACATAAAAAAAATAATTTTATTTAATATTTGGAATTTAAAATTTTATCATGGTTTTTGTAATATTTAAATGAGTTTAAATAAGAAAAGAAATAAAAATTCCCTTTGAAAAATGTTAACTCTTTTTTGGGTAACTAGCTAAGGTGTACACCAAAATCTATCCTTGGTTGGACTTATGAAAAAATTAAGGATTATAGTATTATAGTAGGTAATTTGGGAAGTTATTTTTTTAGGTAATGTCCAAAAAAATTATTTTAAGGTGTTAATAATCTAATATATGGGGTGTCTCTTTATATGTGAGGTAAGTGGCACACTTGTAATTTTTTTAAAAGAAAAAGTTGTACCCATGTTATTCACTTGAATAAAAGAGAAAAATGGACAATTATAAATAATTAGATATTATAGGTTATAAATTTTTCCATAAAATATATTTTACATAATTTTTTAGATCTTTTAAAACATAATGTAGTTTAACACCTAGGTAAAGCCATTTTTTCCTTAACCGCAGAAAATAATTTTTAATATTTTTACTATTAATTATGGTAAAAATATAATTTTAACATATAATATAATCTAAATTATGTTTATTAAAAATATAGAATCTATTTTTTCAAATAAAATTCCCATAAGTGGAAATTTTTAATTTAAAATTAATCCCACAGACATGATGAAAAAGCAGGTTTTCAAAGAGAAAATGTTCAAAAGTTTGCAAAGTTTTTATATCAAAATTTTATATAAAAATGATTCCAATGAACTAAATTTTATTAATTGATATATAATTGAACTAATTTTATTTTAAAATTAATTTAAAATATAATTTAAATTTATAAATAATTTAAATAAAAATGCAGTTTTTAATTAGAATTCTGTATATTTCACTATTCATCAAAAAATAAAAAGTTTCATAAAAAATACCAATAAATCACCCTAAGATAATTTTTGTACACTAATTTAAATGATGAAGTTTATTTTTTAAAATACATTTTATTTAATTAGTAAAAATTAATTTTATATTATGTGTGCAATGCGTGGCTAAGCTGTCTTTTAGAACAAATATAGTTCTTCAGAAAATAGTTCTTTTTCTTTTAAATGGCTCTTGTTTTATTAATAATAAATAAATTACCATAATTTTAATAATTTAGTTCATATTTTTAAATCCCACCAATTTAATTTCTAGGTTTTATTGTTATACAATATTACAGTTCGTTTCAACTTATGGTTGTGTGTTCTATAGCCTATCAATGAGATTAAATTTAAAGAGATATATTTGTCGGGTTTTTTAAGCATCGTGTTGCATGTTGCATACACTATTGAGAAAAAATTATATTCTTTTAAAATATTGGTCTATTACATATTTCCCCCTAATAAGTTCTTATTCTATTTTTAAGAAATTTTATCTAACACTTTAGCATTTTATTGATTACCAAAAACTCAGTCAGGACATGGTAAAGAACAAGTATCCATTGTCCTGAATAGATTATATTTTTAATAGATAGAGGTTTGAAGTGGTAATTGAATATTTATATTCAGTATAGTTGTCAAATTTAAAGAATCAAATATTCTTATATCCTTGAGGACACCTTCCAGAGTAGGTATGGTCATTATGAGTACACAATTAACCATTTCAGTATAACCAATTCTCCATATGTTTTTATGGTACTAATGAACATGATATACCTTGAATATCATGATTTATTTATAGTGGTTCTTCTGTATGAAATATTTATTTACTTTAAAACTAAGTAGGTTCATGCGTGTCATTTTAGATCAGTTTGGGATATTCTGAGAGATCACCAACTTTAAACCATGCTATTAAAATGTAATTTCTAGATTTGAGAAGTGATTTTCATGGAACATGAGGCCTCAAAACATGGTATTTTAATTGATCCTAAGAATTTAAAGGATTTTATTACATGGTAAAAACAGAAAAAAAATTGATATTCGGATACTTTTGGGATTAATGGGATATTATCATGGGTTCATTAAAAATTTCACAAAATGTTCTTATTTTATTACCACAAAAACTAAAAAAGGTGTAAACAAAATTTGGGATTAAAAATGAAAAAGTTATTTTAATGAGTGAAAATTTCATTTTAATTATGTGAATGTGTTTAATGTTTTATAGGTTGTTCAAGGCTATTTGGTATTTTGTGATACATTAGGTTTTTTTATATTTTATCTCAAGTATGGTGATCATTTGGTGGAATTTGGATCATGAATGATTAATCTACATGAAAATATCTATCCTACACACGATATCATACTCAAAAATATGATTCATTATTTAATGTATTGGTAGAACTTCCTTTTCATGAATTTTTTACCATCTATTCAGATTATAAAATCTAGAGTTATATCTTCTCACAAAAAAATTCAATCTCCATCAGAGATGATGGGTGGATCACCTATAATGTTTTTATTTCTATATTTCATGTACCTCAAAAAATGGTAATTTAATATGAGATTTCTTAAGTAAGAAACTTATGATCCTTCTATAAAATAATTATCATAAGAGTTTAATTTAATGGCTCTCAATTATTATATAAATTTAGTAGTTTAGTAGGATGATATTAAGATTCTTTTGACAAGAATTCAACTGACATCCTATCTTCCCAAGATGATTCTTTAAGAGTATCTTCTCTACAATAAATTTCATGTCCTTAGGTATTTTCTTCGTGGTAAGGATACCATCATAAAATTTTTATTATCTTTTGAGGGTATCCTATTCTTACATAGTTATTATGCCATCCCTTTTCTTATAAGAAAATCAGTGATGGGGGATCATCATTATTTTTAATGGGTAGTAAACCATGGGTCTAAAAATATGTTCTATGATATAAGGTGGATATTTTATTAAGAATATATGAGATGATATTTTGGGTATTTTTTATCATTATTATACATATCAGTAGGTCATGGTCAAGAACCAGAGACCTATTGGTTTTCATTATCCCTTTCTTATTTTGACTTGGATGTGTGACATTATTTTGAAGATCTTTGTGGCCGAGTTTCCATGTACCCCTTGATGGAAGAATTTGAAATGATTTTTCATCAATTGGTTGGTCAAATTGGATCAATTTACCCACATTCACCATTAAACCAAATTTTAGGAATTTGGAAGTTTTTATATATACTGTATTATCATGTTGTGATGGGTTCTATCTATTACTGTTTCAAATAAGGTTCCATAGTTTAATTTCTATTTTTTTTGGAGAGGCCTCCATGAGGAAATGGGATCTCATGTTATATTGATTATGGAATATCACCTATAGTCATAATTCTACAAAGAATAAACTATACATATTGTTGAAGAAATAATTGATTTATTGTTCTCTCAACTTTAGTGGATCTTGGGATGGCCACATAAGACTATTCTAGTTTACCTATAATAATAGTTTTTGTTCATCTATGAAAATGGAACCCTTTGAGGGATTTTATGGTATTCCATGTAAATCTATGTTCTTTTTTCAGATATTGAAAAAACTTCCCTAATTAGACATAGTTTTCTCTAAGATACAAGGGAAAGGACTAATTTGATTTTTCATATGAAGGTGATAGAAAAAAGGTAGTATAAATCTTATAATTATTATCATCAACTCCCTTTGGAGGTTTTAGTTAGTGATCAGGTGTTTTGAGATTTTCAACTCATTTAGTTAAAAAAATTCTTTGAAAATGAGGAATCCTAGAACCAATATATGTGAGACTATTTACAATTATTGATATTATTTTCAAGGTTTCATACCATTAGGATTTTCCACCACAATTCACATTGACTCATAATGTGTTTAATATTTCATACCAATGGTATTTTCTATCCCTTATGTTTTATTATCCTTTTTTGATATTTTTTGGGGTTTTTTCGGGGAGTTTTTGATATTTTAATAATTTTTGGGGTTATTCACAGATGGAGCATGGTTAGGGATAATTGTATGGGTAATATAATGAAACTATATACCTTTTCATGAGGTTATATAGTTTTGTTCAATATTAGATATAACTATATAGCCTCCCCCTAAAACAATGCATCTTGGGATGGTGGTGAGCACACATTTAGAACACTATATCCAAAACATGTAGCCAAACCGTGCAACCATAGGACAGTTACCCAGGAGGGATCACATTATTTTTGCATTTTTTCTATAACCATGTGGTCAAACCTAATGGAACTCCCCAAAATCTCTATATAGGTTCATCGTTAGGATCATGGTTAACACTAACCGTGAAAAATAACATAGGAAACCATGTTATAGGATTTTTAATCACCAAAAAATTGTAATTAATGTTATGAACCCACTGTTATAAATTATTATCACCCCTTAATAAAAAATAATCAAAGATTTGGCTTTTGAGGCTCTATATGGAAGATTTTGGCTCCCCAAACCATATCTTATAGGATAGAGGTTCCAGTGGGTGTTATTGAACTCTCTCTAGTAATTGAAGGCTCTTTGATTTTGAATCCCCCATTCATCTCGTCTCTCTTTATTTCAGTGTGATGGATCTTCATATTTTTGGTGGATTCAAATATGGATTTCATGAATTGTAATAATATGGATTCATTAATGATCTTCCTAAACTTTTAATCTCTGTTGGTGGTTCCCATTTTGGGCGATTTCTTGATAACATAAATAAAGTTAGGTGGATATGTTATGAAATTACCTACACATGAATCCTTGATTACTTGCTTGATTTGAAATGTATTTTTAATGGATTTTTAGAACTTGGTTTGATAATAATGAGTTTATTATTTTAAAATACATTGAATTTTTAAATGAAAACCTATTTCAAAGGTTTTGAAAATATTAGGTGGATTTGAGAAAATATGGCTTAAAATGATAAGTGGTCTGATTAAATGATTTGATGATGTTTCTTCAGAAAGATAGATTTAAATGAAATAAGATCTTGAAAATCATTATCTTAATAAAAACCAATGATTTTTTTTAAATTTTTCAATGGAATATTGAAACCTGAAATTGGACATTTGAGCTTTGAATTGAATTTAAATGAATGATTTTCCAATGATTGATTGATTGATTGAAATAACATGTGATCCCGGGTAGTTAGTTTGTGAATATGATAAGAATTGTAGGAATTTGACTCTGTATAAAGATATTGATGATGAAATATATAACTAAACCTATTTAAGCATGATTTTATTTGATGGGATATTGATTGATACTATCCTGATGGCCTAAGATATCGAGATGCTTCCACACCTTGAGTTGTGAATAATTGAATGAGTGGTGCGATGATCCTAGTTCAAGAAACTAATGAACCTCAAGTAATTTAACCATAGTGATTTTTTTATTCAATTATTACATGTGATTTTTTATTGAATTGGATTATTCATTCCCTTATATTTTATTAAAAGTTTTCATTTAATCCCATTTTTTAAGTACATTTCATCTAATTGATTTGAAAGGTTTTTCACTGAAAATGTGAAATTGTTTTACTATGACTTTTCTTTATTTAAATTGAGAAATAAATTATTATTTTCTATTGAACTTCTTACATTTTTTTTTGAAATCCTATTTGAAATTTTATATTCACACCATCAATTTTTCTTTATGTGTTTTTAGATTATATTTTTTCAGGTCTAAGAAAATGTAATGTTCCACTTAGAGGTAGAAATATTGGTTAATTCAAGGTTCCTTAGGTTATGGAAATGACTATTGGAGTAGTGATTCTCCCATTAAATGTATTTTATTATTTTTTTATATTGATAGATGTGTTTTCATATTTTGTTGGATGTATTTTTTCAGTTATTTATCTATCATCATGTGGTGCTCTTTTCTTTTTGAGGAGTGTGTAGAATACTTATTATTAATTGTTTTTTATTCACTATTATATATTAATTTTCTATTCATGGGGTGAAATTATTTCCTTTGAATGTTTTTGATACCCTCAAACAAGTCATCAGCCCATGGAAATCAGTAATTCCCTTTAGGTCATGATGGTGGTAACTTAGGTACCATTGTACCAGTGTATTCGGGTTGTTTCATAACATACCTTCTACTTGTCATGTTTTTTAGGTGACCCAAAATTTATTAAACATTATATATAATGTAGGTTATAATATAAATTTTTCAAAAAACCCAACTACAATCCCCCAATAACAAGATATACAACCCTATAAAAATTATCATCCTTGACAATTGTTTATATTCCTTAATTACAAAATCCACTTCAGTGAATGTTTAAATTCCCCAACAAAAATATATCCTTTAACATTGAACCAATAGTAGAAATACCTCTTTATTCTTAATGTATTATTTTATCCATCATTGAGATGAAATTACTCTATCAACATGTAGGAGCTAGTGCACTCATGTAATCCTTAAATAACTTCAATGGAAGATTTGAACAAATATATTGTTCTTTACACTCCACACACATCATGAGTGATATTTTTTATTCTTGGATCTTCAAATACATTGTGACCACATGTATTATTCCTCTTGTATGTGTCCCTGATTTAGAATCACTCAAAATTGTAATCAATAACTAATTTTATTCCCATGTACTACAAATATATATTCATGTGTTAGTGTAAATATTATTTCCAGGATTTCAGGATCTTTAAAATATCCTATAAATTTGGCCTTCGATCTAATTTAAAAATATGATAATGTCACAATTATGTATCATAAATACTATATCCTTAATCTTTTATATAATATTTTAAATACCATGACCTCATATAATTTATAAAACATATAGTTTTACTCTACATGTAAATATTCATGAATCACACAACAACAGGGGATAGCTTAGGTTAATGAGATCCCCATGCTAAAACATAGTCAATATTCAGATTTGCAGGATTATCAAAATAGTCACCTGGACATTAATATGACATGGTCTAAAACTTTTAAGAATACAACACATTAATCTCACATTTCATACACCATGGGAACCTCTATGAGAGGTTTGACTCACTACTTCTCAAATGTTATTAGACCTCTCAGCATAGTAGTGTTATGGAATTGGTCTATTTACCTTACCTAAAGTACCCTATGTTTTAATTAAGTAAAATTTTATTTATGAATTTTAAAAATTTAAAGTTTTTGGGAGATGTTTGGGACATTTGGGGAGAATTTTGGATTGTTTTCAGGGTTTTCTAAAGGTTCACAGTTTGAGAATTGTTAATGGAAACCATGAAACTCCTATATGAAAAAGTGAATAGTGATATAGGGGATTCTCAGTTGGTTCATGGTTAGGAATAGGGTTTGTAAAAACCATGCATCCACCAAAGAATAACTATGTGAAGTGGTAAAGAGGGCTTCTTCATGTTTGGCACGTGATTTTTCTAACCATGCAGTCCAACCGGGTGAGGTGATCCTTGAGGTAGAGGTCGGCACACAATTATTGCATAGTTTTCCTAACCATGTGACAAACCATGCGTGGTTTAAAAGTGAGATCCTAAAAAAGTTTATCTAACTTGAATTTACCTTTAAGCCTCTCATTTTCCTCCTTTTTAACCATATTTTGTTTTTCTTCTTCATAAAGGTTGGGAGTCCCACCCCTTCGAACCAGAATAAATCCAAAGGCAATTCTTATTGTGTTAAAGCCTGATTCCCTTGGTAAGTCTTTTTGTTTGTGATAGTTTTTTATTGATCTACTCCACATCCCTGAATAAAAATCCTAGATCTAGTAATTTGGGGATATTTCTATGATATGTTATTCCAATATTGATGAGATATAGTTGTGTTGATGATAGGGAAAGTGATCTAAGATGGGTTTTTTTATATTCAACCTAGTTTTTTGAATAATTTGTGTTGTTATTAATTTTCTACATAATTCTTAAGGTAGGTGGATTCACTATCGATTCCAATTAATATCACATTATGGCATAGTTTCAAATTTATTGAATTTCATGAAATTGGTTTTGAAATTTATGTGTAAATTATAATAGAAACCCTATTTAGTGATGGGTTATAGTTTCATGGATATTGGTTTTTGTGAAAAGTTTTTTTTAGGAATTTTAAATTTATATTTTTAAAATGTGGATTTGTTTTATTCATGGAAACAAAATTTTATAAATGTGTTCAAGAAAAATGATTTTATGTTGAGATTAGTTGGAATGGTTTTTTTGGCCAGGTTTTGGAATACATGGGTTTGTGTCAGTTAATGCTTTCGATGTGACCCAGAATAAAGGGTGTGCATCATCGAGGTAAAAGGTATATAACCCTAGATAAGGGGAGTGAGCCATTGGAACACAATGAGATTTTCTACTTAGTGATGACATAGTATATGGATTAGAATCTACTCATGAGTATCGAACATTATTTAAAGCATTCATATGTAGGTGTGTGTGTGAATCATAAAATGATTATGCCAAAAAAATGTCAAATAGTTAAAATATTTGTTTTGTTGTTTTCCTTGGAAACCGTTTTGGGGTGGATATTTTTTTATACTCTGATATGAACTATTTAAAATTGTTTTATATAAATTGTTTTCTATAAATGTTATAACATATCCTATCCAAGTGGAGTGAATTGGGAACTCATTTGGGGAAAATCCAACTAAGTTTCATTACTCACCCCTACTTTTTAACTTTGATGGTTTTGAAAATGGTGTTTATTGAGACACTGTTAATGGTGAAGTATCATACTTATTTGGTGGTGATTCAAGATACTTGGTCATGGATTGTGGAGTTTGAGCATAGAGACTATTGAGAGCTGTAGAGTTGTATATTTGGAGGCTTTAAGTTTTTTTAATTTATTCTTCCACTTTAGTACTCTAATTTTGGTAATGGTAGTGTTTGGTTTAATTGTCTTTTGGGTTTTAATTTATATTTATTAGATTTTTATCATGAATTATATTGTTTTTTTATAATTTACTTGGAAGTGGTTGTTTTATTTTTTTCAGAGGTAAAATCTCCCACCAACTATATTGAAGCCCTTGGAATTTATTTCCATCCTTTGAATTATTGGGGATGTCACCTAAGCCCAGGTAGAAATTCATCCACAACTCAATCCAATGAGTAGGGGTGTTATGTTACATGTGGTATCATATTTTTTGGTCCATGTCTTTAAAGTGGTGTAAGTTTATTTTATCCTTGTTTATCATATGTGTCGTTCTTGGCTTTGAAATTCAATTCAGTTTAGTTCTTGAGTTGGGATGTTAAGAAAAGTGTACCATTTTATTAACATGGAATGTAGAGCATAAATATTCTTATATAACCTAATTATATTGAAATTCAAGTTATCAGGGACTTGGTGTAGACACTTATGGGGGTCATAGTCTCATTTTCATGGGTTTATCCAACAAGAAGAGCATGACATGTATTATGGAAGTGACTTCCCATTGGGAATTAATAGTTCATTATGATTAGTGATTTATGATTTGGGTAAAATGTGTTCATTTTATAAAATAATTGAAAAAATGTTTTTAATTGTATGATTTTGGAAATGAAATGATAGTGGTATTTTGAAAATGGTTTTATTTTCAAAAGCATGATGGAATTTTAAAAAATTGTTAAATTTTTAAAAGTGTTGAATTTTGAAAAAAAAAATCTAATATGTGTGATATGGTAGAATTTGAAATTGTTAAGACTTTATTTTCTAGAGAGTAGTACTTATGGAGTTTTTTTATTGTTTTAGAGAATGGAACCCGGTAGGTGTAGAAGAACTAACAAGAGGAAGATATTGAGAATGTATTTTCCCCTGAGTCAAAGGTGAACCAATATCTAGTTCAAAGTATAGTCCAATATTTTTAGGATTGTGATAATGGGAATTGAAGTGATGAACCGAGTAAAGTGGATCATTCCATTCTGTTTCGAAAGCAAAACTCACCCATCTTTAAGGGTGATTCTGAACCAGAGAAGGATTATGTCTGGATAAATATGATGAATTGAAGCATTGATTTCCTTGGCACACTAACATATATAAAATTTGGTTTGGAAAAATATATTCTAGAATATTTTTCGTGAAAATTGTGGGATTTAGATATTCATGATAAATTAGAAAAAGACATACCATGGGATGATTTTAAAGAACTCTTTAAAAAATATTTATATCCTAACATGTCTTGGATTTCTAGAAATATTGACTTTTCCAGCTTAAATTGACATATCCTCTCAATGACAGAGTATGTGGATAAATTTCTGAATTTAGACTAAATTCTACTCAAATTTTCTACATGTTCATCCTTCAAGGCACACATTTATTTTTGGGGTATAGGAAAGATATTCAATCAAATATTTCCATGTTTTGCATGAAAAATTTTACGGAGATGTTCAATAGAGATTCGGTGGCAGAAAAAGACATATCCAGAGCTGTGTATGGAGAAATATTGTTGATACATATGGTAAATTGTGGGAACTCTAATACTGGGAGGAAGTAGAAAAGGTACCCATATTTCCAAGGTTTTAGGATGACTCAAAATCAGATAGCTCGATCAGTGAATCTTCCTCCAAGGATGAAGAGTAGAGTTGGATATTTCTAATGTGGTTCTTTCAACCACATGAAGTGAGAGTGTATAGAACCATATAGATCAAGCCATAATTTTAACCATATGGGGAATCACCAGTTCTATTTTCAGTGTTCCCTGAGGCCAAGTGTTTGGGAAACTTCCATGTTTCATAGACATCATATTATTTAACAAAACAAGTGTTGAAAAATAATTCACATCAATAAAACTGATCTAGCCCTGGTGATTCCAGGAATACCACGAATCCTAAAACAGGACAATCTCAACATGGAAATAAAGAACAAAGTGCAGCGAGTAAGAAATTATATAGAGCTGAGGAAGTTGTTGTGGATGATCATTATATACCATCAGTAGTGAGAGGTATTATTATTTTGAATTATACCCTTATACAAGATTTGTTTGATATAGGTGAATCCCATTCATTTATTACTTCTCTTTTTGTTATTTTTCTATGTTTAAATGTTGATATGATATCTTCTTCTTTGAAACTTAAAACTTCTCTTTGTGAAATATAATTTTTATCATTTATGTGTAAATCATGTTCCAAAACCCTTGATAGAGCTTACTTGATATAGGATTTATAAATTCTTGATATGGATTTCTATGAAATAATCATGGGTATTGATTGGTTGAATAAGTTCAAGGATCATGGTGATTATTATAATTGAAGGGTCATTTTTACAACTGAGGATAGAACCATGTATCTCTTAAGAGGATGCAAAAATTTTAAGGTAGTTGAAAAGGTATATTTTACACCATTAGTTTGAACAATATCACAACATTTGGAAGTGGTGAATTTTTCATAGATAGAAGACATCGATAATAGCCATTTTCTAATAGTTTGTGATCAATTTATGGATGTATTTCCTGAAAATTTCAAAAATTTCTCACCCACAAGTTTAGTGGATTTCATGATTGATCCCCTTCTAGGAACAAATCATTTTTCCCTTATATCTAATCAGATGGACCTAATATAATTAAGTGAATTTAATATTAATTTATATGATCCCGAAACAAAAGGGTTCATTTAGTTTATCACATCTCTGTGGGTAGAAATGTTCTTGTTCATCAAAAATAATCATGGAACTCTTCAGTTGTGTATCGATTATTACATGCTTAACCATGTTATGATAAAGAATAAATATCCACTTCCACTCATTAATGATCTAATCAATAAATTGAGGGGACCCCAGTGGTTCTCTAAAATTGAATTGTGATTGGGATACCACCAATTAAGAGTTCATAAGAAAGATTTCCCAAAGACAGCTTTCAAGAGTAAATATGGGAATTATGAGTTTGTAGTAATTCCTTTCGGCCTTATGAATTCACATGTGGTATTTATGGTATTGATGAATCAAATATTTATTAGGTATCTAGATTCTATTTTGGTGGTGTTTTTGGATGAAATATTGGTGTATTTGAGGAAAAGGAATGTGAATGAGAAATACATGGGGAATGTGTTGGGAATATTGTGGGATCATCATCTGTATGAAGAACTATCAGAGTGTGATTTTTGGATATAATTATAATGTTTCCTTAGCCATGAAATCTATAAAAGAAGTTTTTATATAGACCTAGAAAAGATATAATTTGTTATCTCTCAGAAATTGCCACATAATATCTTTTAGATACGCAGATTCCTTGGATTGAATGGTTATTATCGACATGGTTTTCATGAGTTTAAGTGACTAGATTCACCTATGAAAACCTTTATAAGGAAAAATATTCCATTCTAATGGAATGTGGAATGTCATAATTATGTTAAATGGATTAAATATTTAAATACATCTACAAAAATCTATATATTTCTGGAATCAGGAAAAGGTTATGTTGTGTACTATGATTCTTCAAGATCTGAGTTGGGATGTGTCATCATGTAGGTAGATCATGTGGTTTCTTATAGATCAGAGAAGTTACAGTTTCATGATAAGAACTACCCAAAAAAATTATTTGGAGTTATTTATTATACCCATGCTTTGAATACATGGTATCATTACCTTTTTGGTGATAAATTTTTTAGGTTTACAGATCCTAAAATCTTGAAACATATGTTCTCACAAAGGTATTTGACTGTAAGAAAAGGCAGATGGATGGAGTATCTTTAAATTTTTACCATTTAATTAATGTATAAATTGGGTAAAGGAAATTTTGTGGTAGACGAATTAAGAATAAATTCATATTCTTAACTGTAAAAATAGGCTTGGGGTAGTGGTTGTTGATGTCGGTGGTAGTTGACATGAGATTGTATTGTGAATTCAGAGGTCAAGTTGCAGTTTTGTTTCCAGTTTCTTTTGTTCATTATTTGGTTGCAACAGTTAAATAGGCACAAATATTTGATTCATAATGTGTTACTATAAGGTCAAAACTTAATGGTAGGGAGACCATTTAGGGATAAAAGATATATGGGAGTTTAGTTTTGTGAGTTTAAAATTGGATGTTCATACCTATGGCTTGTTATGAAAGACTTCTTCATGCATACCCCCATTAAAGATGGTATACTCATCTTGGAATAAAAAATATGTATAAGTCATTGAAATAATGGTTTTCAGGGTTCGGTATGAAAATAAAGGTGGCAGAGTTTGTTTTGAGATTCTTAACATATCAGTAGTTTAAGTCATAACATCAGAGACCCATAGATATATTGAAATATTTAACTATTTATGTTTGGAAATAGAAGTATATAGCCATGTATTTTTTGATTGGTCTCCCATGAATGGTTCAAAAAGACGATGTCAATTGGGTGACAGTGGAACAACTCATAATGTCAAACCATTTCATACCTATTTTTGAATCTCATATAGTAGGGTAATTATCTAAAATTTATATTCAAGAGGTGGTAAAGAGACTTGGAAAACTAGTTTAGATATTATTAGTCTGATATCCAAGGTTTACGTATCATTTTTGGAAGTCCTTATAGCAATCCAATAGGACTCAATTAACCAGGAGTATAGAGTATCATCCTCAAATGGATGATACAAACAATATAAGACATGTTTCGGGTTTTTTAATGGATTTTGGTGGCTCATGGAATGTTCATTTACTATTAGTGGAGTCCTCAAATAAAAAAATTTGTCAATAATTGATACATATGGATCCTTTTGAAGCATTGTATGGGAATCCTTTTCATTCTCCACTTTATTGGGTTGAAAAAAATGAGACTTTACTGGTTTGAATAATCCTTGTCTGAGAGACAGTGGAGAACATTAGTTACCTAAGAAATGGATGGAGACGGCTCAAATTCATGAGAAATTGTTTGTGGATCATCATCAACAGTTTTTATTGTTCATGGAGAGTCATCGTGTGTTCTTGATAATCTCTCCAAGTCTTTGGTGTCATCTCTTTTAAAAGTTGAGTAAATTATCTCTTCTATACATATTCCTTTTTAAGATACTTGAATGGGTTGTTGAGGTAGAATATCTGTTTTCTTTTCCCCCACTATTCAGTGGAATTTATAATGTGTTTGATATGCCTTAGTTGAAAAAGTATTAGACTAATATGAACTATGTGATTTGATGGGATCATATTTACTAAGAGTCAGATGCATTGTTGGTTCGTGTACCAGTGTGGATAGTGGATTGGAAAGAGAAATTATTTCATGGTAAAATCATCAATATAGTGTGATTTTTGTTCAAACATGGTCAAATTTAGGAGTAAACATGGGAACAGGAGAATGAAATGATCAAGAAATAGCCTAAACACTTATAGTTCAATTCTAGGTTTCTACTTTCTGAGGACGGAAAGGCTAATGGTGGGGTAATGTAGCACCCTTTGTTTCAATTATATTACCCATTATTTATTTATTTTAATTATGTGAACTATTTCGGTTAAATTTGGGAGAGTGTGGTGGAATTTTTTTTTATTTCATGGTATTTTATAAAGGTTCTCGTTTTGAGTAGGGTTCGTGGAAACTGTGAAACTCCAATAGGAACTTATTCATAGTGAGACAAGGGATTATCGAAAGGAGCATGGTTAGTCACATGGTTTTGGAAAATCATGACGCCAGCAAGAAATTTCCATGTGAAGTTGGATAGAGGGATTCGAAACTATTGGTTCACAGTTTGTCTAACTATGTGGAACAACCATAGGAATAGATCCTTGAAGAAGATTATAGCACATGGTTATCACACATTATTCTTAATAGTGCAACTAACCATGTATGGTTTAAAAGTGAAATCCTAAAAAAGTGGATCTCACTCAAATTTACCTCTAAGACCATAATTTTTCTTTTATTTTTTCTATAATTCCTTTTTTAATCATCCCATAGGCTTTGGAGAATGTCCCATTCAAACCAGAAGCAATCAAAAGGCAATTCATTGTGTGTTGATGCCTGATTCCCTTGGTAATTATTTTTTTTGGTATTTTTTCTTAGATATACATTCCTTCCCTCTATTGAAATCATATATCCAGTCCATTGGGGATAGATATATGATTTTTTATTACAATCATGATGATATATGGCTATGTTGATGTTAGGTAAAGATATATAAGATTTTTTATTTGATATTTGATCGATTTTTTGTGAAGAATTTATGTCTTTCTTCATTTTCAGCATAATTCCTAAGGTATGTAGCTTCGCACTTGATTTCTATTATCATAACATAGAGTATTAGTTTCAAATTGATTTAATTTCATGAAATTGTTTTTGAAACTGATATGTAAAGCATGGTAGAAACCCTCTTTAGTGATGGTTTGTGGTTTCGTCGAAATTGATTGTCATGCAAAGTGTTTTGTTAATGAATTTTAACTTAATTTTAAAATTTTTATTTTTATGATTCATGGAAAAAAATTATAAAAATTTTCTAATTAAAAATGATGTTTAATTGAAATATATTGTCATTATTATTCTGACATGGTTTTTGAGTACATGGGTTTTGTGTGAGTTCATGCATTCGATGTGACCCTGAATAAGTAGTGTGTACCATTAGGTTACTAAGAGATGTGGCCCTCTATAAGGGGCATGATTCATTATGGAACAAGGATATTGGTAACTTAGTTAAAATTTAGTGGATGGAAGATAAACCTATCATGAGTATGGAACTATCATTTAAACATACACGTGTGGGTGTGTTTGTAAATCATGGAATTAGTAGGAAAAAAATGAATTTCATATTATTTAAACATTTAATTTTTTGATTTCCTTTGATAATATATTGATATGGAAATTTTTCTATATTTTTATATAAACTTTTTCAAATTATTTTATATAATTTTTTTTGTATAATTGCACTAACATGTCATATTCTAGTGGCATGAGTAGGGAAGTCATTTGGGGAAAACCAACTGAGTTTCATTAGTCACCCCTGCTTTGGAATTTTTGTTCTTTTGAAAATATGTTTTATTAAGACACTGATAAAAATAAAGTATCTCACTTATTAGCAGTGTTTCTTTATACTTTGGCAGGGATTATAGAGGTGGAGCGTTGATCATGTTTGGAGCTATAGAGTAGTGTCTTTGGAGTCTTTGAGTTTTGTTAATTTAGTATTCCTCTTTGGTACTCTAATTTTGGTTATGATATACTTTGGTATCATTGTAATTAATTTTAAACAGAGTTATATTAAATTTCTATCACTCACCATATAGTTTGTGTTTTTTTATGAGTAATATGGTTGTGGTTGTTTTATTTTCTTCAAAGGGAAAACAATCCCACAAATATATTGAATCCCTTTTCATTTATTTCCAACCTTTGGTTTCATGGGGATATCACCTAAGGTCAAGTATTAATTCCACCTTGACTCAAGACAATGAGGAAGAGAAGGATGTTACATTTCCCATGTTGGTCTTTTATTTATTCAGTGTGAAACTTTGATTACCATAGTATGGTGAAACTTTTTCTAGTTGTATTCAAAACACTATAATATGGGTTCCCTACTCAATAGACTTGTATTCTCTTCTTCAACATGGTACTCCTCATTTATATATCTATTTATACATGTTCCTCACACATGACCCATGATTCGTTATCCTTTTTCTCCAACATGAAAATCAGTTCACTATAATAATTTTGATTTATGTTTCCATGATCATCATCTCGTACGCATCTTCTAATTTATTCTATATTCATCCAAAATATTTCTTATTCTAGAATATCAATATTTCACCTCATTGGATTCTCAATATCCTATAACTATTCATGTCATACAAAAAAAAGGTTAAGTCATTGAAAAATCATAATGATATAAGAAACTCCATGAAGTCATACAGAAATATAGGATATGTCATCAAAATTAATTTTATATGACATTGAAACCATATTATTAGGATTTTTCTATTTTACTACCTTATAAGTAAACCATGTCGTCTACATAAAGTCATTTTCTAATTTTCATTTTCAAAATTTTGTGCCTCATACTATGATCATTACAAAAAATCCATGTCATACAAATTCATACCATCATGAAATTCTTTCTCTGAAACTCAAATTCTATACTTTTCCCATTTTTTAGTGACAATATTTCATTCAACTCAAAGACTTGGATGCATTTTCAATCCTAACATCCAATTAATAATTATGAACCCATAAAATCCCTCTATGAACCACAATCACATTCCTTCCATAAAAAATATATTGATTCATTAAAAATAGATGTAATTATTACTCAGGATATTCTGTATGTAAAGACGATGGTGGGTGAGCTTCATATTGATATGTTTTTAGAAAATAATAAAAAGAGAAGAGTATAATTTCCATCAAGTAATAACTATATAATTAAATTCCTTGAGACCTAATTGAAGGTATTAAGAGTTTGATTCAATTGTGAAGACAGGAACTATTAAGATCATAAATGAAAATTAAATAAAGAATTCATTAATTTCCATTTTCTAATTGCAAAGATATAGAGAACTATTAAAATAAATATACCATGAGGTAAGGTAATATACCCTATAAGAGGAAAATAGAGATATTTTTTGATTTTATAATCACAATAACAGATGTGGGGGGCCAAATGTTGTAATAGTAGGTAATTTGATCATAAACTCAAGGGATTCAATTGAATTATTTGATTCCATATCAACAAACTCTTTTATATCTTGGTAGTTTTATAAGAACATTAATTCATCCACTAAATAATTTTGGAATTTTGGTTTAGTTAAAAATCTGAGTGGAAGTCATATTGTAACTAAATTATTTTGTTCCATCTCTATTAGAATGAATAAAGGTGTCATAATTAAAAACCATGTTTAATTACCAATGATTAACTATGATATAGTCATTGGGATAGATTGAATCTCAAAGTATAATACAAGAATTAACTTTCTTCTTAATAATACTAAAATAATTAGTACTAAAATATTATCCCTTATTTTTATATGAGATACTTCATTAATTCTGTATTGTATAGAACCACCTCTAATGGGATATCTTAATGGTATTACTAGAGAAGATAAATCAATGAATGAAAAGGATATCCTTAGAATATAGGATATATCTACTATAAGCTAAAATATTTATGTAATTCTAATGTATTTTTTTGATATCCACGTGTTCCTGATGTTTAATTCACTATTGATATGATCCTTGATACAAAACCTATATTTATGCATCCCTATAGAATGAATATGAAGTAATTTTTGGAATTAAAAAACTATAATAATTTTGTGATAAGATATTCAAACACACTAGTTATTCACCTTAGGTAGAACCAATATAATTTATGAAGAAGTAGGATGTGCCTATGAGGTTATTCATTGACTATAGATAAATCAATATCAATAAAATTAATAAAAAGTATTCTTCACTCCAAATAGATGATCTATTAGATCAACTTAATGGATCTCAATACTTCTAAAATATTGAATATGTTATTGTTATCATCAATTAAAATTCAAGTGGTTTCATATACCAAATATACAATTTCAGAAAAGATAAATGAATCATAAGTTCAAAAATACTTTCATTTGGGTTAACGAATATACCCTTTATATTTATGGATATAATGAATAAAATATTCAAGGATTATAATGATAAGTCTTTTATTTTTTTTAAAGATATATTGATATATTATATGTTTTATAAAGAGAATAAAGATAATTTTCATATTATTATCATGATTCTTTGGGAGAATTATATATGTTATAAATTAAGTAACTATGAATTTTGGTTTTAGTATGTCTCTTTTCTTGGACACATTGTATCTAAGGATGGAGTAAATGTTGTACCTACAAAGAAAAATGTGGTTAAATAATGTCTAACATGAATGAATATAACTTATATACATAGTTTCCTTGGATTATAGGGTTACTATCAAATGTTTTTGAAAATATTTCCCAATTAGAAAATCTATTGACCAAGATGACTTGTAAAGTGTTCAAATTTACATGGTTTAAGGACTATGAAGAAATATTTGAGTAATTAAATAAATTATTGATCGAAACATTGGTATTTACCTCCACCTAGATAGGAATAATTTTTTATATAAAGTGATGCATTAAAGAATGGAATATGGTGTCTCCTTATGAAAAATGATATAGAATTTTCATGTAAATAAAGGAAATTATGGAAATGTGAGAAAACAATATATATCTTTTGAGATAAAATATTTTCATGGAAACTATGAAGGAATTTTATTTATTTTTAGAGATGTACCAAATATACCGATCATAATATTTTAAAAAATATATTCACCTAGAAGATGAATAGTATGGATTGATTTGCTTAAAGAATATGATTGGGTAATACATTAGCACCCTTGGAAGGAATATAATGGCCTAGACCACTCTTGTCCATTCCTCGATGGAAATCTGGTATTTGAGGTGTTCTCGGAGGTTATGGTGGCCTATCCCCAAAACTTTTTTAAATTTACAATTCTACAAAAGTTATGTCGGTGATACCGATGCGAACTATTCTGTTGGTGCGACTGATGTGAACAGCTCCATTAGTAAGACTGATGTGAAGAGTTCCATCAGTGAGACTGATGTGAACTGTTCCATTAGTGATACGGATGTCAACAGTTCCATTAGTGAGACCGATGTGAACAGTTCCATCAGTGAGACCCATTTGAATGTTACCATCAGATCAGTGAGTAATTCTCTGAATTGTACCATTGGTATTGGTGTGTCATTTTATGAATAGTACCATTGACATTGGTGTGTCCTTTTATGAATAGTAACATCAGATCGGTGAGTCATTATGTGAACAGTACCATCGGCATCGGTGTATCGTTCTATGAATAGTACCATCGACATCGATGTGTCCTTCTATGAATAGTACCATTAGATTGGAGAGTCATTTTGTGAATAGTACCATCAATATAAGTGAGTCATTCTGTGAACAATACCATCAGCATTAGGGTGTCATTCTGTGAACAGTACCATCAACATCGGTGAGTCGTTTTATGAATAGTATCATCGACATCGGTGTGTTATTCTGTGAAAATTACCATTGGATGAGTGAGTCTAGGATCGGTGAGTCATTTTATGGATAGTGAGTACAGGATCGGTGAGTCATTTTGTGAACAGTGTTTCTAGGATTAGTGAGTCTAGGATTGATTAGTCTAGGATCCGAGAGTCATTATGTGAATAGTGTTTCTAGGACTAGTGATCCCAGGATTGGTGAGTCATTCTATGAATAGTGTTACCAAGATCAGTGATTCATTCTATGAACAATGTTTCTAGGATCATGAACAATGTTTCCAGCTTCCCACTTCTTCTCCCCTTTAATTTTTTCTTTGACGTTAAATGCATTCAATGCCTTGTTTTAATGGATTTAAGGAATAGTAAAATCCCATAACTCCTATACTGATTTTCCTAAGGCCCGGGATGTCTTTACATGGTCAACCCGTGTGGTTTAATGTGATCCACTTTTAATGGAGAATCTTACATATCTTAAGTTGTTTCTCGGTAAATATTCTAATGGTAGAGGATATCTTTCTCCCTTTTACTACCATCTTGTTCCCTAGTGAGAGATGCTCAAACCTTTCCTTCTTCCCGTAGGAGCGGTGTGATCGAACCTTAATCCTTATATCATTTCCCCTAGAAGTTTCTTTCTACTGCATGTTCACCACCTGTTTTAGTTCAAGTAGAAAGTGTCTATCCTTAATCGATATAAGTTATATTTTATCATCATTCATTTGGTTTCAAATTGTCTTGTTTCCCCTTACCATGTTATGGTATGTGATATCCCTGCTTCTAATTAAGTTTTCTTGTGTTCCGGTTGGTGCGGTCTTATTGTATCATCCCCAGGTGGATGCAGTTGTCATGGGACGAGGCGATCATGATCCTTTGTGTGAATCGTTCTTGTATAAAGAATGATAATAACTATTTGAGGTATTGATTTGTTTCTACTCTTTTATTTTATATAAAACTTTATAGTTATCATGTTTTATCCCACTGTATCATAATGTAATTCACATATTAAATATTTGAACTATATAAAAAAATTGATATCAATCATATGTTATTACCTCTTTTTTTTCTAGATAGTGTCGTATCTATGCTTACTTTGTTATATTTTCATTATTTATGGAAATTTTTAATCAACGTGAACCTTGAATTAATTGATAATTGTTTGGGTAATGATAAGGATGCTTGAAAATGAATCTAGTTGTTGTTTTTGTAATTTGGTGTTAACCAAATTGATTCAGTAATCATGTTTAATCAATTTTTGATAGCTTACTATTTAGGTTTCCCGAAGTTGGAGCCTATGAATAATAAATCAGTTAATTCAAGATGGATTAAATAACTGGTTTTTTTATAAAATATAATTATTTATAGGGTTCTGATTTATCCACTTTCTTTTTTAAGGGCCAAGATCCAAATTGATATGATATTTATTTTTCTGATGCTTGTGTTGTGATGTGAGCCTAAAAGGCTATTGTGATATGTGGGGGAAGGGAGGCTTATTGGTTGTGGCAGCAGCTGACACCTAGAGTGGTGAGATGCATCATTTTATGCATGTGGGTGTTAGGGAGGATACTAGAGATAATGGAACAGGTTGGATGTGAATGTTTGGATGCTTGCTGATTCTTGTTGGTTGTTTATATTCCATAATTTTCCCACTTTTCAAAGTATATGGTCTTTCTTACCCTTATTCTAAAATGGTAGAAGATGCACGGGGGCATGCTATGTGCTTTCTATATTTATCTTCTCGAGGGAGGATGGGTCTACGCACTTCCTATAGGTGAAAAAGACTTGATGGGTAATTCATCAACTCAATGTATTGATCTCCTTTTTTAGTAGATTAGATGATTTTTCTAGAATTCAGGGGAATATAGGAATCTAATAATGTTGTTAATAAATGATTGAATAAATTATTTTAACCCATGGGATTGGAGCTTGCGGGGGAACAATGATGAGGTTGCAATTAAAAGTAACAGTGGACTTTGGGTGTGATGCTAATGAACTAAAATGTGTAAATTGTTAATGGTTAATTAATTTTTAAATAATTAATTAACATAAAGTGAAAATGATAAAATGGGAATTAAGTAATGTAATAAAGATCTTTATGTGGTTGTGTGCTTATAGGTTTCCTAGTCTTAGAAGGGGCAGTCGGAAGTCTGAGAGACGATAGTTGCAGTTGAGTCTAATACTAGTTTATTCCCATAGTGTGGTAGTGAGATATAGTATATTATGTAATTTTTGTGTTTCTATATGCTACTCCACCCTATCATTTAGGGAAACTGAAACCATGTGGATTATGATCCCTGGGGGTGTTTTCACCAACATTCTGGTGGGAGGATGGATGGCTGACTACCCCCTTTGTCCCTACTCTCTTCTCCTGGTATTTACTTGTGCTGGTAGGCATAGAGGTTAGTTTTCCTCATATATGTGTGTAGAGGGTTGTAATGGATTGTGGTTATTCACACACATATATTCTGTATATAGTTTCCTATGGAATACTATAGGTGAAACCAGTATAGGCTGTGATGTCTTGAGGTTCCTTACTCGGTGTGTGTGCTATAATGACTTGAGGTATATTGTCTGATGTATGATACAAAGTTTGCGAGTTGTGGTGGCTCCTGAAAACTACTTGGTTACTATGCTTGCATGTACATGGTGATTTGGTTGAACAAGGTTCATGTTTTGGTGCTCCACCTAGGTGTTAGTGGGAAATCCTATTTTTGGACAGAGATGGCTTAGGACGTGAGATATTGGAGAAAAGTGGTAAGACAGTGCGAAAATAGTAGCGAGGTACCCTTGATATTCTTTATTATATTATATACTCATGTATGTGATACTTAGTAAGAGTTTCCATAGTGAGTATGTGAACAAAGTATACCCATTTAGGTTAAAAGTTATTTTCACTTGTTGTTCATAGTGCTTTAGTAAACTATTTTTTAGGCCACATGGAGCAGGTTAGAGATCAGGCTAGTTTCTACTAGCTTGGAGTTGCAGGATCTGTTTGGGCTTTGTGTTTTCTTCTTTTTTTAATTTATTTTGGGTATTTTCAGTTTTCCACCTTTCAATTGTAGTAGTTTTTCATGAAATTACATATGTGTACTTGGGTTTTATTTTATATTTCAGTCTGAGTTGGATTTCAACGGTTCTTATCTTATCTCTCTCTTGAAAATGTGTTCACTTAGAGTGTAATGCCTCCCATTTTTTTGTTTAATATACCCTCAGTGCTAGTCACCAACCCAAGGCCTACTGAAGTTAGGACATGGGGGTCGTTATCTCCCTTATCACATTGTCGGACCAGGAGGAGTTTACCTTGTGGGGAGGGGTCGTGACAAAAAATATAAGGTGGGGGATATATTGAGTAGGAACTACCAAGGTATTCTATTCTTGATGAGGATGTAAAAGGATCCAATATTCATGGATTTAGTAAATTTGGAAATGGAAATTATTAATGAAAGTGAATCATCATTCCATTTTGAAGTAATTTTCCAACAATAATTACTATAGAAGATAATTAGGTCTCAACCTGATGATAAGGTATTATGAAATCAGATTATATCCATGAAATCACGGAAATTAATTGACATTATCTATGAAGATTTTGTGAAAGGATTTGGAAGGTGGCTAAGTAAATACCAGAAATACCTGAGATGAAGACAGAATTTCTATAAGAATTTTAAAAATAAAACTTCATTATAAAACATGTTAGTAATAATATCAAATTGTATCTAAAAGAAAAAATATTATGGAGAAACATGAAGCAAGAAATTTCTGACAATGTGTCAAGATTCTCGTTATTCTAATAAGTAAAGTATGATAGAAAACATAGAAATTGTTTCATAAAATATCTCAGTATACAAATGTGGAAGGGGTAAAATCTTGATTGACTTAGTTATTGGGATTCTAAATACATCTAAGATTAATGCAGTTATACAGGTGATTGTGGATTAACTTACCAAGTATGAATATTTACTAGAAATATTGTAAATTATATCCCTTGAACATCTTTGAAAACTCTATGTCAATAATGATTTAATACTTCATGGTGAACTTTTATCAACTATTTTTTATTATAACCCCTAATTGAAAAAAAATAGAGATTTATTAAAAAGGAAATAGATGGTAAGATACATACAGGTACTTCCAATCATCCTAAAACCAATGGATAGTATAAAATGAAAATTCAATCTATATAATAAATTTTTAGGTGATGCTCACATGACTTATGAGGAACATGGGACCACTACTTACCTCTTATGTAATTTTTTTGCAATAATATCTTTATCTGATCTTACAAACTCCACCCTAAGAGGCCTTTTATGAGAAAATATGTGAAACTCTAACTTATTGAGATGAAGTTCGGGAAAGGAATCTATGAAATCTATAAATTTTTTTGGAAAACTATGAAGGTACGATTTATCCTGAATCATACCAAGATAACTCAGATTTAGAAATTACTAATGTTGAGACTCTACATAAAATACGTTAATCAATTACCCCAAGTAGGGGGAGGTCGAGAGGTCAGGGGCATGGTTGCATAAGGACTGGCCAACATAAAATATTAGAAGAGGAAAGGATTCAAATAGAACAATTGAGAAAAAAAGATAGGAAACTAGTTGTTTGATTTGAGCATTTTTATTTGTATTCATACACTCTCTTAGGATCCTTTATTTCAATTTCTCTTCAAAAAACAGGTATAGCCTCAATATTTCTCAAAACAAATAACAATTAAAAAAATCCATAATGATAATCAGAAGAATGACTTGGAATTCCAAGTTGGATTTTATTTATTCTTATAATTATCACGTGGGAATGGATTTATAGGGTTTGTTAAGAATTTTATGATACTTTTTAGGCACATTGTGCCTTTTTATATTTTAGAGACAATTGGATTCATGGATGGTCGTTTTTATTTTCCACCCAATACCTCGAAGAAACATGGTGTCTTCCATGCTTCAATGTTGAGGAAGTACATGTGATACGTTACACATGTACTGACCACTAATGGAATAGAGATCAAACCTGAATCACCTTAAGATGAACTCCATATCCATATTCTTGACACTAGAGAGTAGGTGTTATGGAATTGAATAACTAAAATGATCAAAGTTATTTGGATGATTCAAAAGTTGGAGGAAGAAATATGGGAGATTAATGATCCAATGAGGAAGAATTATTTATATTTTATACAGATTGATGCACAAATCGAATTTTAAGTATTAAATTATTTAAGGAGGATAATGTAAGACTCTATATTAAACTAAAAAAAAAAATTCACAAAAACAATTCCATAATTCTGATTCTATTATTTCATCATAATGGTCCAACACAAAATAAATCACAAAACTAGAAAATTACCTTCATAATAGTGGTCAAAATAGTGTAATAAAACATATAGAAATAAAAATAACCACCAAAATCCTGAAAATTGGAGGATTATATTATAAAATGAATGAAAAATAGATATGAAACATCATTATTAAATGTAAAATAATATGAAATAAAATATAAATAGTATAATAAGAGAAGGATATAAATTATCTTAGGATGTAGGAATGAGGTGTCTATATAAGGGGTAATATGTTCCTTGGAATCTGACCAATAGGAATCTAAATGTAGAAATAATAATTTAACAGTAATTCAGGAAAGCATCCGATAAAATGAATAAAATATTTTGATAATAATAAAACTAATAATTATTTAAAATTTATATTAATCAAAAAATAGAAATTTATTTAACCAAATATGTTATATTATTTAAATAATATTAGAGAAAATAGAGATCTAAAATTTTTGTATCCAGAAACATTATTTTGAAATTCAACAAGAAATATAATTAAAAAGTAAGATTATCATATATAAAAAAATTAGGAAAAAAAATTAAATTAAAATCATCATGTAAAAATAAATCATTAATGATTTTTTAAAAATATTATAACATAGTCAAATTTTTGTGTAAATATTAAAATATTGTGTGAATATATGATAGGTATTATGACATAATTATGATATAAAAGGTATTTAATTATTAATATAAGTTAATAAAATACTAAAAAAATATTATATTAATATAATTTATTTTAATGAATTATAATGATTTTCAAAACCTATATATTACTTTCAAAGTCTAAGATAAGAATTATGCTTTAAAAAATATCTTTTGGAAATTTGATACTTACATTATTAGGTTAATATTATGAAATTTATTTCAATTCTAAAACCTAAAAAATTATGAAATCATGTCATAAATCTAAAAGGCCATAATCTGAAACATGAATTCTATAGGGCTCAAAAGAAGTGTTCAGACCCATGCCCAAATTTTTTTTTATAAACTCCTGTGAATTTTATCCTCAGAACAATATGAAATAGAAACAACAGAATCCACAATACAAAATGATCTCATATGATTTATAATTAATTTTAGTTAATATTAAGAATAAACTCTAGTTTTAATTATTAATTTATCAATGACTCTGTTCATGCATCTTGTCGTATCATTTTTGTGTTTTAAGAAATAATGGTAAATTCCCTCTATAGATGATTCACATGTGTTCCATGAACCTATGATCAACATTGTATTATTATTTTAGTTTTATCATAGATGATTCTAATACATTTATCAAAAATCCTAGATCACAATAGAATCCTTCGTGGTGAGAAATAATTAATCTGGTTCACTTTAGAATAGACATGGTAATTATGGAGTATTTCTCTTCATTATCAAGTGATTCCTTGGAGAAGATTCATCTTGGGATAGGGAGGATTCTCTCTAGAAATTATTTTCCATAGTGGTGTCTATTACTAACCTTTTTTGTTAGAAAATTATATAATTGGGTATTTACAAACCTAACATTAGAGAATAAATAATTTAAAATTAGACCTTATTATTCTCATAATACTTGGATAACCCAATGTATAAAAAATATTCATATTTTATTATTTATGCAAAATGTAACAAAATCAGTGATAGAATATATTTTTTACATTAATAAATAAATAAAAATTCACCCAAATAATCTTTTATATATAATTTCTCACTAGACCATTAATCTCATCCCACAAGTCCTCATTAGTATTTATCAAAATTTTAATAGTGTATATTTATTTAAATAAATAAATATCACTGCATTATATTCTGCACATAAGCCTCAACCTGGTTGGTGAGGACCCATTAAATGAATCTAAGAAACCCAAGATCAAATCTTGGAAGAGGGATATTTCTAGGTACTATAGCAGTACTATAGCAGGAACTGTAGATGATATTGTAGTAGGTACTATAGTGGGAATTGTTTAGGATTGTGACAACTGGAATATTCACCTGTTTTGGCCTTCGGGCCACTGGTTTGGTTCTTGGGTCCTTCAAGGCCTTTGGACCCCCCCCCACCCCCCCCCCCCAAGGTCTTTAGGCTAGTAAGGATTACAGACCACCTCAAGGCCTTCAAGCCACCTCAAGTCCATTGGGATACCACAAGGTCTTCAGGCCACATGAAATGTAGTTGCAACCTGAAAGATTTACAAGGAAAAAAAGATCTAGATAAGGATCAGAGTAGGTGAATTCACCAGAGTATAGCTATCTATACATTGAATAAAGAGAGGGTAGGACATTTCCATCGGTACGAGGCTTGTGCATCTCTGAACAGGACAGCTAGATAACTAGCCATGCAAAGGTGTTGAGCTAACATCAAAATATATGAATGGGAGGGGAAGTTCCAAGTTATCTATTTGGTGTTATTTCCTTTAATACCTTCATCCCATGTAACTGTCACTAGACCAATGGTCCATGTAAGGGTTCCCCCTCAACCATTAAAACGAGGATTATCAAATATGAATAAAAATTAAAGGCCTTTTTTCCATTTAGGCATTATATTATAATAAATAAATAAATTTTGCATTCACTATATTAGTGAAAAAATATTTAAATAAATTTTCATGTAACCAAATAAATAAATATGTTTTACCTTATGAAAAATATAGATAAGTAAATTTTATAAATTCATGTAATTAAATTAATAATTACCTAATGAATAAATATTTATTTAATATTCATCTTGTATAATATTCTCTAAAATAACTTTTAATTCAATATATTCTATAAATAAAACAGGAATAATTATTAAATCATATCTAGAAATATAATTTATTCAAAATGTTGAATTCATGTTGAATTTAACTGAGATTCTAGATATGCTTAATGTGGAGACCTCTAATACCCTTTCTGGATGTTATTAGAATACACTGCCTAAATTCCACATTTAACATCTCGAAACATTTCAAGGATCCCATATAGTAATAAATTAATTTCACTAGGAAATATCACCCCATAAGAATATTAACTCGATAGTATAATCCCTTTGTTTGGATATCTCTAATCTAGTAGGTTACATATTGATGTCCTCAACTTATAGTCATAATGTATCGTTCTTTGACTTTCTGAAAATGAACTAACCAATAAAATTCCATGTCCATGGATTTAATTAATATGTTTAATTCCCATTATGGGTTATGTTATAAAATTCAATTAAAAAATGAAAGATAAAAATCCTTTCTCAAATTATTCATTAATTCAATATCTCTCATGATGCATCCTATGTATCCTCCCTCATCGTGAGCATATCTAGTCATGTTCTTTGTCAATACATAAAAGTACATGAATCATAATGTAAATTAATAATAATCATAAATTATAAGGACAATAACACATATCTACAAATAGGAACATCATTTTACACATGTAAATATGTATTTCCTACCAGTGGGTCATGTTCTCGTAATCTTTTTCTTTTAATATTACCAACTGTGGTCACTGTGAGAATGTGTCTGAAATTATTATGATCCTCTACTCATAATAGAATGTATCATGTGTCTCTCATCGAATTTTATCATCTGGAAAAAATATATATATTACATTATTTTCATGGAAATTATGGTCTATCTTCATACTAGGGAACTTCTAGGACATTTCATTGCAACATATACTCTTAGGAAATTATCATATAGACATCATGCTGATGGAAAATAATTTTGGGGTAAGATATAAATTAATATATTGGTACCCAATTTTCTGGAAGCTCTTTCTCAGATTCAGAAATAATCTGTTACTATTTTTTTTGTATTTATAAAAAATCACATCACATTGTGGTTTTGGTGATAATATGTTGGAATTCAAACTCAAAAGATCGAATGAAAATTTATTAAGAAAGTATATACAATTTTAGTTCTCTTTTCTGAAGATGTTTTCAGTGATAATTTTTCTTCAAAGATATATTTTTTCTAGATTGAATATTTTGATCAAAGGGGATATTTTGACCAAAGGGTGAAGTTTTATCAGATACCAAATTCCTTTAAATATGTTTGAAAAAACATCTAATGATTATTTCATGTGAAAAAAGATCTCAACATCATAAGTTGTCTGAAAACATATGATCCATGATTTGTGAAATAAATTGGACAAAATATTTTCAAATTTATATGATGTTATTCCATTATAAATGTTATAAAAATAATAAATAAGTCAGGATATAAGTAGGAGCTTGTTGAACAATAATTAAATTCTAATATCTTAAGTTGAATTTTCTTAGGCGTAGATCATCAGTTTGAGATATTTGGTACATAGAAGTTCTTATTTATTTGAGGGATTAATGTTTCTGAAGTCAGAGGTTACAAAAAACGGCTGATCATCCAATCCCTTAGATTGGATTATCCATCAGATGAACTGATCCATTTTATGCACCATCAATTATGTAGTGTGACTGAGTGGAGAAGTTGTTAGTATTTATGAATCATAAGGGCGTCAGATACTGATCAGTCAAATGAAATAAAACAAATTTTCAAGAAATTTCATATAATCCAAAGAATCAGAGAGATGTGTCATGTTGTTTTGATTTTTATTTTGGTCAAGATTAGCTGGATATGATGTGACACTGATCTATCCACTGGTAAGTAGAGGCTGATCTTTCAAGAACATGCTGACACTAACAAGTCATTAGATGATGGGATTAATCAAAATATGTCTCATTTGTCTTAGTTGTTTTTATACAGATAAAGAAAAAAAGTTGAAAACATGAAAGAAGATTATGTTTCTAAAAAACTATTTATCAAGGGTTCTGATGTCCTTAAAATTTGATACAATTTTTAGGCCAGAATTGACTTATTTGGTTTTTTAGCATCAGAACAGATATGATTCTATTTTACATGGCTTCAATCAGATCAAGGGAATAATAATGAAAAATAGTATTTTATAGAATAATTATTCATAAATTAAAATAATTATGATGCTATGAAAAGTTTTAAAAATATTTTATAAGAATCTAGAATAATGGAAAAGCTATGAAAATTAGTCAAATAAAATTTTATTTTCCAAATTAATTCAAAAGTATGAATTTCATCGAGCAAGGAAACAATTTTTGATTGCCTTATTTTTTTCATTTTGGTCCACCTATTAATATAGGTATAAGTAAATAAATAATATGAAATTGTTCACATTAGGGGGAGAGTCGGGGAAATTTATTTTTTGAGATATATTTGTTAATGGGATATTTTTTTCATAATTTCTTGAGAAACATTATATGGGTGGAGGAAGTTTTTAGAAGAAGGCGTGGTTGGGAGTTTTTGGATCAAAGTAAGTAATCAAACTCAGATATTGGAATGAACGATTTAGAATATGTTCAAATTGAATCAAACTTAGTTCCATCCAAGCTAATTTGAATTTTTTAGACTAAACAATTAGACTACATTTTTGAATAAAGATCAAAGAAGTTGTTCTTAACTGCTTCTGGGTAAGGAAGTGAAAATTTTATTTTTTTTTAGAATTAAAAAAGTGTAATTTTTTTAAATAGAACCGTGACATGTTAAAAACACACTAATGAAGGTTTCTAGACTTGTTAAAAAACTTATTTGTATCATTCATTCTAGAAGAATCAAATGAACAATTGTATTGATCATAGTGAAACACAAGTGAAAGGGTTTTTCCTACTTGTTTTATCCACACAAAAGGATTTATTTATTATATATTTTTTTGTAATTTGATAATTTTCAAACCATGTCGTGGACAAGTTACTCTTATTATGTACTGAACCTTATAAGTATTTTTTTTCTTTTGGATACTTGAATGTTTTGTTTTAAACAAAGTGGTAAGTCTTTAACAGGATTTGTTAGTTATTTTACTAGAAAGAT
Organism: Viscum album; assembly: GCA_963277665.1. Taxonomy (NCBI): domain Eukaryota; kingdom Viridiplantae; phylum Streptophyta; class Magnoliopsida; order Santalales; family Viscaceae; genus Viscum; species Viscum album. The sequence goes on along the minus strand of OY728148.1, from coordinate 361,692,330 downwards.
AACATCAAGAATAAAAACACTAATTCACTCGATCCCAAAATAATTAATTAAATTGATCGTATTTGGTCAATTCCAATTGGTTTCAGATTGAATTTCCATTCATTTTCCCATTGCTGAATTTTTTATGAGAAGTTGTTATGGAAAACATGAATTGACTGAATAGTAATGGGATTATAGTTTTTAGTGGAATGAACTATCATATATGGAATGATAGAATGTTTTCCTATCTTATGTATCTTTATTATGATGTTTTGGATGTTTTGTGGATTTATTTCCTCCTCTTGTTAAAAATATTCCTCTTAAAGCTATTGATGAGAAAATTATAGAGAATTATAGAAGAGATAATAATTATTTACTATCATCACATTCTAAATAGGAACTTATTACATTTAATGGAGTTGGAACTCCTAATGATTTCCTATGAAAGTTAAAAAAATATCTATAGAGGCAATAAAAAGGTAAATAATGGAAATTTATAAATCCGGAGGCTGAAGTATGAAGATCTCAAAGTGGGTGAGTATGATATCAGTTGGTAACATCTTTACAAGGGTGAATGATATTGTTATCACCATAATACTTCTTTGTCATATGTTGTAATATTCAACTATTGTTGAAAATATATTACAAATTCTTCCTGAAATTTTTTATACCAATGTTTCATCTTTGGAAAATAGAGAACATGAAAGTCTTTCATTGGATGATCATTATAGTTCTCTTATTACATATGAAATCAGAAAGGATAATGTTATGAAAACAAAATTAAAGGGTCATTGAGAAATATCCTTCAAAGGTTCCATGTAAGGAAAATATAATATTATTATTGATGATAAATAGGATGGTGATTTTCAATCTAAAAATGTGGTTATTAAAATTCCTGACAAATTCTTATCCTTGTTTTTAAAAGTCTTAAAAGAGATGCAAGAAAGTAAAAAATGGAAGTTTCCTCTAAAATTATTTGAATGTGGAGTGGTTGTAAACTTTTTTAATAATTTCCCCCTAAAAAAGAATGAAACATTAATTTATAAAGATGTTATAAGGCCAATAATATTCTTGAATAAACATGTTGACAAATCTAAAACATATTCCATGGGAAATGATAAAAATTCATCCAAATCCAAAAGGATAATATTTTTATATATAGATGATAAAGATAAGAATAGTAGAGTTGAAACTAAAAAATCAAGGGAATTTCTAGGTAAAACATGTTTATTTAAATTATTAATGATGATGTTTTTTTGGAGATTAAATAAGTATTTCTAAATAACAATAGAATTAGTTTGAATTTCATCTAAAAATAAAATTGAAGTTGTTTCTTAGAATAAGGAAGCTTATAAAATTGTGTGTGTGTCCAAATCTTACAATATTGAAAATTATTAAAATTATAAAGATTCAACAGATGAAGAAAAGGTTTCTAACACTTATGATTATGATAAATATGGAAATAAATCTAAATTGAATAAAAATACTTCATGTGATAATTTGAAGTTTGGGTTTGAAACAAGTTATGGATTGGAAGATAAAAAAAGTTTTAGAAAAAAACATGTCTACAATTCCAGATAGTATAGAAGTTACAAAAAAAATATTATTTATATATATACTTCTATAATTTTGGAGGATTTCAGTATAAAAAAATATGTGTTGGTTTAATCAATAATTCTATAATTATCCCTTAACTTACAGAAATAAAATATTAAGGGGGAGTCAATCCTGTCAAAGAAAGAGTTATGAGAAATGTGTTTTAAAATTTGAAAATATATTCCACATTGGGAAACTATTTAGGAATTATGTGAACATCTTGGAAATATTTTTAATGGATGTATTTTTTTTATACCAGCACAAAAACATTATTTTAACAATTATCAAATTTCTAATTTGAATGAAGATGTAGGTAAAGAAAATGTTATTTTTCTAGAAACTTCTCTCAAATCTAAAAATGGAGACTATCCAAAGATTTTTTATAGTGGGTTCTCCCCACAATTTAAAGAATATTTGAATCTATTTAAGAATTTTTAAGATTCTAAAGAAGGAACAATGACTTTTGGAGAATTTAAATCTATCAGAATCAGATGATTTGGATCTGCTATTATTGGTAAAGAAAAACTGAAATCAAAAAGGGTATTCTTTATTAATGGGTTGAAATAAAAAATTTATTTAATTCACAACTCTATTATGATTTCAATAAATTTATTTTCAATACATATGGTTTTCTTCTGAATATTGTTAATATGGAAAAGTTTCTATAAATGGCTAAGGTATAAAGGGAAACCTATTTCAAGTTGGTGATATAAATAATTCATGTTATCTTATTATGATGGAAGAAAATAAATTGTGGGATAAAATTTTGGGTCAAAAAATTCATTGTAATATGATAATGTTATCAAGGAAATATATTGTTTATGATATTACTGATATGTCAATAATAAGATATTGTTGTTATTACATTTATTAGAAAGAGAATATTACAAACCCAATTCATAAGAAAATTGAGATTCATTCAACTCATCCACTCAGGTAGATTCATTATAACATTTGTTGTCTAGTGAGAAAACAATCAAATTTAGGATATGTGTACTTCATTTATTTACTTGATGATTTTACTCTCATTGCTTTTATCATGTATTTGATCTGTAAATCGAAAGGTTTTAAAAAATTTAATATTTTTAGGAGAATATCTGAAAAGGGATGTGGGTATTCTATGAAGAAGTTATGAACTGATAATAATGGTAAATATAATAATGATGTTTTCAAAAGTGACCTTGAAAAACATGGAATTTTTTCATGAGTTAAGTTCATCATAAACATGATAAAAAATGGTTTTCGTGAAAGTAATAATAGAATTTTGGTTGAGATGGGGCATACAATGTTGATTGAACATGTACTTTCTAACTACTTATAGAGGTAGCAAATGAGTATAGAAGTTTATATTAATAATTAGTGTTTCTATAGGACAAGATAAATTTTAACTCCAAATTAAATTTTCTATGATGAATATTTACGTTTAAATAGATTAATATTTTGTGGGAGTCTCTGCATCATAATGAAAAAAGGTAGAAATATTAGAAAATATTGATCAAAGAGGTGAAGATGGAATATTTCTTCTCTATGCTCTAGATGGTAGAGGGTATAGATGTTTCAATAAAGAAATAGAATTAATATTTGATTTTATTGGCATAAAATTTATTGATAATGGTGAATACGTTTCACCTAAAGATAAGGAAGAAAAATAATATGTGATTGTTGAGAGACATTAAAATAATTCTAATAATGGTGACCCCATGAAGCTGGAAGAATTGAAATCGGCTATTTCAAGTGATGAGGGAGAACTTCGTACATCTAATCTTAGGTTGACAAAAAAGGTGGATGTTGAAAACATTATTGATGATCAAAATAAAAAGGTTCAAACAATAAGAACATAAAATTTTGTTTCACACACATCTTTATATTGAAAAGTTCATCCCAATGATTTTAATGAAGATTATTGAGTGTAAAGAGAGGATTCATTCTATGAATGAAGTGCCAAATAATTTTGAGAAGAAAGATAGTTGGTAACACTTACCCAAACCAAATTAACAAAATGTTGTTAGTAAAAGGATGGTGTTTCGAAACAATCTGAATGAATATAGTGGATTGATAAGAAAAAAAAAGAATGATTGGTTAGAATAGGTTACTAAAAAAATGAAGCTATTTATTTTGATGAGACTTTTGATCCATTAGTAATGTTAGAAACAATCAAAATATTTCTTAAAATTTTTGTAAACTGAAGTTATAAATTTTTTCAAATGGATGTGAAATCATCATTTCTAAATATAGAGCTTGATGGAAAAGTTCACATTGAACATCCATGTGAATTTGTTATTAAAAAAGAAAAATGTTATGTGTGAAAGTTTCAGAATGATTTTTATGGGTTAATGAAATATCTAAGATATTGGTATTCCAAATTGGATATCTACTTAAGGAAGTTGAACTCTAAGAAAGGAAAAGTTGATTGTATTCACAACATTAAATAAAATAAAAATATTTCTATCATTTTTATTGTCTATGTTGATGATATCATCTTTTCTTGTAATGATGAAAGAACTTCTAAAAATCTTTATGAAGAAATGAAGAAGTTATTTGGAATGTCCATTATTTGGGAAATGAAATAATTTCTTGGCTTCAAAATCTCACAAAATAAGAAATAAATTTTTCTGCCGGAATAAAAGTATGATAAGGGACTTCTTAAGATGTTTGGAATGAAATACTAAAAACCTGTTTCCACGCAAATTTTTATGGAAACAAAGTTTTCTAAATATGGGGAAGCAAATGAATTTGATTTCAAATAATTTAAAATGTTTACAAGAATTTTTTATATATATCAACTTCAAGACCAGATATATTTTATGATGTTACCATAAGTGAAAGATTTAAAAGTTCTCCAAAGTAATCTCATCACTTGAATGTAAGATGAATTCTTATATATGTTAGAGGAAGAATAGATTTTAGAATAAAATATGTTATATCAGGAAGAATTATTTTGTTTGGTTTTAACGATATTGATTACGTAAGAAGTGTAGATGATATAAGATATACATCTAATGTAGTAATCTTTCTAGTGAAATGTTGTGTTAGTTGGTAAAAAAAGAATAATTTTTAACTCTTTTCATTCTTGTAGATGAATATATTTCTTCCACTCAATTTGTAACAAAACATATGTAGATGAAGACTCGGTTGGAAAAAATACTTATTGAATTGAAGTAAACCCTTCACTTGGGTTGTGATAATTAGACTGTAATAAATATCATAGGAAATCTCATGTAACATTCTTGTTCAAAACATATCAATATAAAATATAACTTCATCAAACATATTGTGGACAAGAATGATCTCAAGTAGTAATATGTTTCTAAAAGGAACAAGTTGCTAATATATTAACACAACTTTTACTAGAGGAATATTTTTACAAATTGAGGTTGTATATGGGTTTTTAACAACTTTCACTCCATGGTTGGGGTATATAATTATGTCCCATATATAATCATGTCTTTGGATAGTGTTTTCAAGGGGGATATAAATGTTGTTTAACAAATATATCCATTGTTATGTGAAAAACCTATTAAGGATGAATGCATTTAAGGCTACTTGGTGGTAATTTTTGAACTCAGTAAATAAGTGTGTGAACTATATTCACAATATTTTTAAGTGATTATAAAATAATTGATTTATAAGAAGAATGAAGTTGTCAAGAAATGTTCAAAATTTTGATGTATAAGATGAAAATTTCTTAATTCATTTCTTATAGACAACATGGTTTTGTGGTCAATGTTTCTTATCTCCTATAATTTTTTCTTTAACATAAGACTATAATTGTTGATTGATGATCAATATATATATTTACAAGGTTTTAGTGATTTATGAACCTTTCTTGACAAAAAAATCAATTGGGGATATTTTTTAGACTAGGTTACCTAGATGTTGTTTTTCAGATTATTGCAGAAGTTGTTTATTGTTTTTTATTTTTTTATTTAAAATAAATAACTTCACCTTTATTTTTTGGTTATTTGAAGATAGAATTATGGACTCCGAATATTGGATGCAAAGTTTTTAAGAAATTCCATCAAATTACAATTCTCCATTCTAATGATTTTTCTGGGAGAATTTGTTTTCAGACTCATATTGTGTCTAAAGTATTGGTTTTTTATTTTAGTGAGAAGTTTTATCTGATATATAATTTCATTAAATCTGTTTGATGTAAAATTTTATGAAACTCTATTTTGACAAAAAAAATCAGCATCATAATACGTCTGAAAACATGTGATCAATGCTTTGTGAAATAAAAGGGAGAAAAGGTTTTCAATGTTAGATGATGATATATTGATATCAATGTTCTAATCATAATGGATAAATTAGGATACAAGTTGGAGTTTTTGGAAGAAAATTGAAATGAAAATTTTAAGAATTTATGTTTTTTTGTTGTAGATCATTAGATTGAGATGTTATGGACATGAAATTTTTTTAGTGTTTGACTGTTTGAATTTGTTGAACTCGTATGATTTTTATAAAACTTGATCTATTGATCCATTAGATGGGATGATTCATTAGATGAAATTATCCACTATATGCACCATCTGTTGAATAGTGCATTTGAGCGGTGAAGTTGGTGGTGCTGATGAATCAGAAGGGAATCATGGACTGATCAGTCAGATGAAATAAAATAATGTGGTCAAATATTTTCATGTGATACAATGAATCTAAGTGGGGTATCATGTTGTATTTATTTTCATTTGGTTTAAGATTCATATAATGATATGTGACACTGATCCATTGGATGGGCAATAGAGATTGATCCATCAGACACACACAGACACTGATAAGTCATTGGGTAACTAGATTTATTGGATGAAATATCATTTATAATAGATGATTTTGAACTAATAAATAAATAATATGAAAATGGGAAGCATGTTGAAGTTTCTAATAGACTAAAGTTCAAAGTGTTATGAATTCTGTAAATGTTGCAAAACTGTTTATGGCAGAACAATTTCTGTTGATTTGGATAATCAGAATGGGAAGGACTATTTTTCATGTTTTTAATCGAATCAAGGTAATCAAAATGAAAAATTGTATTAGAATGAATAATTTTTCATAAATTAGAAGAAGGATAATGTTGTGAAAATTTTCACCAACATTTGAGAATAATCCAGAAGAATGGAAAAGCAGTGAGAATTGGACAATTGAAATTTGAGTTTTTCAATTAATTCAAAAGTGTGAGTTTCATTGAGTGTGAAAACATTTTTGGATTCCTACCGTAATTAATTCTTATAAACCTATAAAAAGATGTCAAATTAGAACTTACTCTCATCTTATTCATGTATGGGAGAGTGAAAGAGAGTTAGAGTTATTAATATAGAGTTGGTAGAGGGATATTTCCAAAGAGAATTTCATGAAAAACATTCTTCAGACAAAAGAAGTGTTTAGAAAAAGCTGTGTTTGGGAGTTTCAAGATCATACTTATTAATCAGACTTAGGTATTTTACTTAAAAATTTAGATAAAGTTTTAAGAGACTCAAACTTTTATTCGAACAAGCTCAATTTATGTTTTTAGAGGCTGATGAATTAGACTGGGGAATCAGACTTTGTTTTTATAAAAATTTCAAATAAGTTGTTCCTACCAACTATTAGGTATGAAACTGAAGATTCTTTTTCTACATAAATATAAAAAATTGATGTTTTTGAAGCAGCATAATTATATTTTCATAATCAACTAGTAAATGTTCTTAAAATTATTACAATAACTTATTCACATCATTTGTTCTAGAATAATCACATGCAATATTTTATGGATCATAGTGATACACAATAGTAAGGGTATTTCCTACTTTTTTATCCACACAAAAAGATTTTTTTCTAGTGGATTGTGTGGTATTGGATTATTTTCAAACTATACCAAGGACTATAAACTCTAATTTAGTATCAAACTTTTGAAATACTTGTGTTCCTATGGATTATTAATGTTTTATTTTTGGTAATGTGAAAAGTTGTTAACAGGAGGTGAAGATTGTTTTATAATAAACATAACATAAAAGAAAAATACATCACTAATTCATCCCTCCCCCTCTCAGTGATACATTGATCTTGGTTGGGCCTTTTCATAATATTCAATACTATTATTATTTTAATAATTGAATTGGTTTTGGTTCTAGGGTACAAAATCAAACTGTAATTCCCTACCATGGTATACCTTAAACAGTAGCAATATTGGGATTCCACCCAATATTTGGTGTGCCTCACCATACTCGAAAGGATTTCAGCTAGTATCAAAGGCCCATAGAGGTACCATGGGGAGACTATAACCCTATATAATAGTTTATAATCATAAACTAAATAATTAAATAACATAGTATGTGGGAAAAAATTAATATAATCATGCTATAACAAAGTCAAATGATTTAAAAACTCATATGGTAATTATCATATAGATTTAATGACACTGGGGCTCCATATATAGCTCATCTCGATCTCTTGGCCATCTAATCCATCCTTCTTGATCAAAAAATATCAGGCCTTGGTACAACCTAGACCAACATCTATGTGAAGGTATATGAGGTACCCCAATGCAATAGTGTCCCAAGTATAGAGTTATTATATAAATTAGTGGGGAACCACCAATGTGATCACATACTATACAGACAATGAAGTAATATATGCATGTAAAATGATTATAATAAACAAATAAACTACTGAAAAAATTAAATAAAACCATACACAATACCAACATTAACAAGATTCCATAATGTCTCTTAGCACATCATGTGGACCATGCCAACCATTGTATCATAGTTCTCAAAAGGGAGAATACATAAACCCAGGTCCATGCCCGATAACCATTGTCGTTCTTCTATTCTAAGACCTCGATCAACCATTCCTACTTTATCTAGTGTTAGGGTATCTCTGAGAATTAGCATAACCTCAGGGAAACGTCTATCCATTCCCAAGGCATACAACTCTCATACCTCCTCACAATTAGTAGTTTACCCTAAGGTTTCACTAGTCACCCCTCCTCTTCAATCCCTCATGCTAAACCGCACAATAGTACTTATGAATTTTTCACTGTCAAGATGACATCAAATTACTAGGATGGGGAGTCCCTAGAAAATCCTTAATATCTAGGCCTGAATAATTAATTTTAAAATGATAAAATAAAATAGAATACCCTCTTCGATCCCATAGTCACTCAACTGGGCATCCATATCGCATGTCACCCTAGATGAGCCATCACCAGTGCCTCTACCTAATCATAGTGGGGTATCTTAGCCATCATTCAAGGGGATCAAACATACTACTCATGATTTAAAAAATTTATTCTCATGGATATATTCTAACCCACCACCTCAGCCAGATATTTGAATATTTGGTGACTCGGTTATTCAAAAAGGACTAATGGTATTTCCATTCGAATATCGTCTCCCCTCAGATTTTCAATGGTGTCTCTTTATCAATGGAATCCTTGGTATCTTGGTAATTCTTATATATGTTCTATCACATACTCTAATGATTAATCATAGGAACCAACACTATAAATACACTACTGCATCATATATGATAGATGTTAGTCAAACGAGGCATCCACCACCAAATTATTATGAGACTGGATTCCATGCATCTTGATCATCCCATGGTCTTATCCATATTAATAGATAATTCTCAATCATCCTAAGTAATCAAAATAGTTCTACTTCCAATGGATGATTCCCATGTTTCATTAGAAACCACTTATCATTTTGATAAATAAATAAAAGAAAACATAACAAGGGTTAACTCAATTCCCAATCCTAGAATTATTAACATAGCTCGACTAGGATTAACCATCGGTTTAACTTTTAAAGTGGAACACAAAACCATCTCTACTCATATCATTATACACACACTCAAGGTCAATGGAACACTGGGGTCCCCATGAGGGTCCCCTAGGACTCAATAATTATGGAAACCCATCTTATGTTCCTTTATCAAGAAAACATTACCTCGGGAAACACCAATCACTCTGAGGTAGTATGTCTCACTCCATCATCCTCATCTCACCATATATCCCACTAGCCTCACAAAACCTACCAAAGTTGAATCACTCCTAAGAGATGGAATAAAAAATATATATATAATCTCAGGTCATCATGAGGTCTATTAAAACACCCAACCCATTATCAATCCATCCATGGACTAACCACCAAGTCAAACAGATCATTAGGGAAAAGAAGTACTTGCCCCACCACTTCCTCTCTAGCCCAAAGGCCTCACTGCATCTCAATGGTTCGCATAGTCACTTCCCTAGTCTAAAATCCCATTTTAATCTATCACCTCTACCTATACGTATCTAGGGATCCTATACTAATATAAAAAAGACATACTCACCCAATCCCACCCCTCAGGTTCTAAATATCACATATAAAAACATTATAATTTAACATTTTTAATTTAACATAACAATTCAATTAATTACTGTAGAATGTTAAAAACCTCAGGGGAGAGATGATGCATCTTGATAACTATAAATAACATGAATTAAGCTATAGGTAAATTACTGAGGACTAACTAAATCTATGAGAATGATACGCATTTATTTTCAAGCTCAAGAAACTCCCAGCTAGGATCACCCAAGATCATCTAGACCATCCCATGCTAAACTGATCACCTAGATCAAAACAAGAATCCCCATAATTAATTATATTCAACAAAAATTAATTGTAAATGTAAAATATAATAAATTAAAAAGTAATTACAATTTTATTTATAAATCCATAACTATTGAAAACTAACTAGGCATCCAAAGATCGAAGAACCATCATGAAACAGGGCACCAGCTATCCCTGATACAGCCTTGAACTAATATTATGCCAAAGTCTCAACACATAATTCCATATGAATCATTAATTTAATTTAATTTAAAATAAAACCCATTGAATAATCCCAATAATTACATGACATTGTTAAGTCAATGAATGGTGGAAGGTGAATGGAATGTTGAGTTTCTTGCATTGTAAGAAACATGAAATCCCCATTGACAACAGAAAATTTCACCATCCTCAAGGGAAATAATAATTTAATACCTAAAGGAAACTCCAAAACATTAAAATCAGTATAGTGAGGTTCCAAGATCCACGAATCAATACGGAACCTCACTTAAAATAACCATCGAAAAGCCACCAAGATCCACCCTTTTCAATGGGGGTAAAAGAAGGGGAGAGAAGTCATCCCTCTGTTCCTTCAAAAAAATGAGTGAGAAGAAAGGGTTTTGCCACATAAAATATTACAGGGGTTATAATGGAAATTCTAACACACAAAAAAAACCCCACTAGATAGGTGGTCTAGGTCCACTGGCTAACCAGTGGTTATGACAACCAATTCTGCTAAAGTCTACAACCACTGGCTGGCGAGTGGTGTGCTACAGCCTAGGATGAAAAAGACACCTTAACCACTCTTAGGGATACCCCAAACCTCAATTATTCTTCATGAATGTTAACCACCATCTAAAAATATTTAATATGATTCTTTACAAAATTCATTATTTCATTCTGAATCATAGTTCAAAAATAGTTTCTCTCAGAAACATTAAAACTCAAATTTCATTTGGATGTTTCACACATGAAATGATATCGGGCATTAAAAACTCCACAACATAAGGAAACACTCATCCAATACTCAATGTTCATATAATCACACAAGAATTATCAGTGTTTATATATTCATATATATTGACCTGCCTTAGTTTTCAATTCCTATTTAAATATATGTTTTCCATTCCCAGAGGCGTAATGTGCTTCTCTACTAAAATTCCAACATATGGTGCTCAGTCCATTAATACATGTTCAATTTATTAAATTCATTACTAAAACACCAATAAAACACTCTCCCAACACCATATTTCCTAATACACTCGGGTTTCATCATTAAATTGGCCATCTTTTCAATGGATCTCCCCAATATAGGATGTAGCTCATACTGACCATTTTTAATCCATTATTCCACCAATCATCATAATCTCCTCCCAAAACACCCATCGCATATTCTAAAAACATCCCTATAGTCTTTCCCATCATATCACACCTAAACATGAATGGAACCACTAGTTAGACACTGGTACCCATCTTCATTATAAAATTCAAAAATAATTGGATAATCCACCATCATCTAAGAAGTGTTCTAATAAGTTATATTTTCCCCAAAATTCCCATGTAGATTAATGAAAGCTACCCATCATTTACAAAATGACACACCCAATGTGGTTTCTAGATCACTAAATCCAATTACATGAAAACCCATTAGTAAGTCCCCCTATGGCCAACCTATCTTAAAACACTCAACTTCCACCATTGATGTTATTATAACCACCTAATAATGAAAGCCTTATTCCCAAAGGTATCACATGATTATTCAAATATGACCACCAAATTCCGTACTAGAATTTTGGTGAAACTCCACTACTAAAATACCAAGCATCCAAAATAATCATTCATGCCCCGCCATACCACCAGAATTGATTTACCTCCAATACAACGCATCCATATCATCTCAATTTATCCTGAGTCCATTGGAAACACCAAGATTCTATCTAGTATTACATATTTATTCACCTCTAGAATTCTTCATAGAATCTAGATCAACTTGAATCCATTCAATAATTTGAATCCCAATGCCAAAAATGAAAATCTAACCACTAGTATCATTCACCCACGACCCTTTAACCTAATGTTTTTATTACCCATGACGATCATCACATTCCCCATTATAGGATAATACTTATTATTTCACTAAAAAACCTAATTTTTGATGATTGTGGTTGATGTCAATTCCATTAGTGAACATAACCCCTAGTGTGACCAATATCACCAAAAAATGATTTCTTACCTAATTCATAAATTTAATAAAAATTCAAATCTCATCAGACATCGTTATTTAGAATCCACCAAAACCCATCAATAATGACATCCACATCCTCAAATCACTATATGACTCAACCTCATTATTTTTTATTATAAGTAGATTATTTTTCATTTTCCTAAGTATCACTCACCACATCCCATCATATTCTATTATCCCATGGCTCATAAATATAAACCACCAATTTAAATTTCAACCTATCACATGCATAAATAGCATAAAATACCTTGGTGTAATTGAAATCCGGGTGGGTCACATGCTCTCCTAAAACCAACACATCCTGATTAACAACTTTGGGAGTCACAGCATATCAAAAATACCTATCCATGATCTATATAATTCCAATTCCATTTAATAAAACAACCCTTGGAATTCCTTTCCAAAAATTAGTCACATAAATAGTGACATGATCTAACACACACTCACCTATCACCCGAGAAACATTTAAATACCTAAGTGTCTACCTATGCTCTAACCGTGCTCAGAAACACATCTCGAAAAGATAATTTCATACATAATAAAAATTATTTCCTTCAAAACTAACCTCAAACCATTGATTTATCACTCTTGGTTCTTTTATTATAGTAATCTTATAAGTCATTTCAATTCTCTTACCATACCCTCAGTAGAACCTCCTATGAACTATTCTCAACCTAAAGCATCTTCCCATACTTCCAAATATAAAGGACTAAATTACTTGGGCTATCACCTATCATAGGATGCCTTTTATCATACAAGTCACTGACTCACCAAAATGATGAGTTATGTTTCAAAGGTCACTAGGTCACCCACCATGCCAAAAAATTGTCTACAACAACGTAATATATCATGGGTTGTATCATGATCCCATATCAGTAATCCATAACATCAACATGTAAAACTACCTACACATGGGTCTCATAAAATAAAGTTATCATGAACATTGTGCCAAGTCACTATCCTAATAGGGAAATGATTCTCATCAAACATCCACTTATGTGACTTCTCCCTTGAGAATCACCACTCATCAATCACCATCATTTTGTTCAAGGGAATAATCTTGGATATTCCTCACCCAAAATGTCATAGTACATGGTTTGGATAAGTATAATTTTATTCAAATATATATGGGAAAACACCATATAGGTAGTTAATGGAACTTTAAATAATCGTACCTAGGGTAATCATAATCTCTTAGATTATAAGCATAAAACTACTCCAAGTAGGATCTATTAACATCACATATTCACACCCATTCAATCAATATTTCTGACTGATGAGTTTTATTAAGTGAACAACCATCACACAGATTAGATATATAGAGTTTCATTTCAAACTCTATGGAAAATACCATATATATTATCACCATAACTTTTAATGATTGAACCAACAAAATAGAAACCAACTGGGTATTTCCCACTTAGGAACTATATGCCTCACCAACCTATTTGGGTCACCCCAGGCCCCATACACAAAAGGATTATTTCATTATTATTGACATGTGTATCACCCTAGATCAATTTAACCTTCTATAAAAAGAAAATACATATAATTTTATATACAACTAAGTGGAATTCCATATTACTTATATGGGAAAACACTACAAGAGCATCGACAATTTAAATATTTTAACCCATCATATGTGATAAAAATCACACAAGTATGGTACTACATATCATGTGAATACTAAATGCCAACTCATGATTTATAGGACATCTCTTACCACTATGGGTCAAGAGTTAAATCCATAACAATTCTCTTTCCAATGGACCAAGAGAAAAAAATCCATAATAAATCATAAATACAAACATCATGTGCATAACATTAGGTGAAGTAAAACAGCCTTAACTATACAAGCTAAGAAAATAAATCCTATCCCCGGTACCATAAACATTCTAATGATAGAGGTTACATAATGGACCATCTCGGTATCCATCATAGGCAATGAAACATTCCAATATCCTAGATACCATATCAAAAATAGTAATACAAATAAAAACATCTCTCATTACTCTTTGTCAGCCCCCAAATAGGTTTACTATAAATATTAAATGGATCGGACCACTGTCTGACATGAGGCATGCCACCCTATATGCCAGAGGTTACCTACTAGAAATGGGGGTCTATAGAGATATCATGAGGAGAGAATATCCTCTATCTCATAGTGTGTAATCATCAAATAAATCACTAAATAATATATTGTGTAATAAATCGAAATAAATAAAATCATTCTATAAAAAATCAAATACATCACACAAACATGAACATTCAATATCACATAAAAGTAAATACATTAAGGCCCATTGATACAACATCTCAATATATTAACCATCTGATCCATCATAATTGACCTATAAGTATTCGGTAAAGACCCAACTAAGTGAAATATTCTCAGGTACACCAATGAAATGGAAGCCTGAATAGAGTTTGAGTATATAACTTCGTAGGAAACCACAAATGAAATCCCATACTATACCATAAGTGTAGTGATATTTTCACATCACACGCTCAAAATAAACAAATAAACTTCTAAAAAAATAAATACAACCAACCACGAGACCCACATCATCCTGGTGTTGGATTGTCTCTGAGAACATTACATGGACTATTCCAACCACTATATCACAATAGTCCTAATAAAATATATATATATAACTAGTGACAAACTTTGTAATAATAATCAATCCCTAGGTTTAAGACCTCGATCGACTATATTTACTTTGACATATTTTGTGGTGTCTCTAAGAATGAGTACCACCTCATGGAAACCTCTATCCATTCCCTTGGGTCCCACATTCATGCATCCATTATGAAGAGTAGTAGAACCCAGTTCATCATCAGGAACCCCTCATCCTCAATCCCATTGGTTGAACCCCATATTAATACCTGGGTGTTTATCACTATCAAAACAAAATCTGATTCATTTGAGGGGAAGACCCTAGAAAGTCCTATATGTCTATATAAGACTGATTCCTGATTAACCCAATAAATCAAATGGAATACCTTCTAGATACCATATTCACTAACTCGAACATCCATATCTCATGGATACATAGTTGAACCATAAGGGGTGTGTCCACCCAAACCTATGGGTATCTTAAGCATCTATTTAGGGGTTCCAATAGTCTCCCTTAAGAAGTCCAACATAAATTCTCATAGATTTACTCCCAATCCATGCCTCAAACATCCATTTAATTCCTACGGGTCTTAGGTGTTAATAAGTGTTTAACGGTGCCACTTTTTGAGTCTTGGATCACCTGGAATTAATAATAGTATCTCGGTATCAAAGTAATCCCAAGAATCATGGATATTCTTTCATGTTTACTATCACATACTCAGATGTTGGATCCTAGGAAACATCACTAAGAATCCACCACACCATTAACCATAATAGATTCTAGTCAAACTAGATATTGTTCTCCAAAATGTTGTGATACTAGATCACATGCATCTTGGGAATCGTAGGGTCTCCTTTATTTTAACAAATGAATATCAGACATCCCATTTAATGATAGTAGAGCCAGTCCTAAGAGTCAATTCCCATGTGTCCTAGGAAATCACTTATCATTTCCATAAATAAATATAATATAATATAATAAAGGTTGATTGATCGTCCATTCCCAAACTTATCATTACATCTCCATGGGGATTGATCACTTGTTCGAGTTCTAGGGTGGCACCCATAACCATCTCAACTCATAGCCAAGCACATCCATTCAAGGTTAACGAAAAACTGGGGAACCCATTAGGGTCCCATAGGACTCATCAAGCATGGACACCCAACCTATGTTTTTATATCTCAAAAACAATTCTTGTGGAACCACCCCTCATTACAGATTATTATATCTCTCTACATCATACTCATATCACCGCATCTCCTAGTAGACTCACATAACCCAGCTTAGTATAATCACTCCCATGATATGGAATGAAGTTCATCCCAATACATAGACATCATGATGTTATTACAAACACCATACCCATCATTAAACCTCCCAAGTTCTACTCACAAGGTAAAACACATCATAGGGTAATAGAAGCACATACCCCACCACTTCCTCTCTAGCCCAAAGGAATCATGGTAACTCAACAGACCACATGATCACTCCCCAAGACATGCATCCCAGTATAATCCTTAAATTATACCTAGAGGTCTCTAGATCTCCTAGATTAAAAAAATATGGTCACACAAACCCATCCCACCACTCAAGGTCAAAACGTTGCAGGGGAAAACATTATAATTAAAAAATATATTATTTAACTTCATTATTTAATAAATTTTGAGGTAGATTAATACCCTAATGGGAGAGACAGAACATCATAATTAGTATAAATAACATTCATTAATTCATAGTTAATGTAATGATTACCAACTTCCTATCTTAATTATTTTCCCATTTATTTAGTGACCTAAAAACTCACAACTAGGCTCACACAAACACATCCAATGCTTCCCATGTGCAACTGGTCACCTAGATCACAAAACAAGGCCCCATAATTAATTATAATAAAATATATTTAATTATAAAACTCAATTATAATGAATCTTAATTGAATTTTAATTTAATTTAAAAAACATAATGGTTGATAACTCATTAGGAATCAATAGATCACTGATCCTTTAAGAAAAAGGGTTTCGATTATCCCTAGCACACCCTTGGGCCTATATTGTTCCAAATTCCCAACATAAACCACTAATTACATAATTAATTTAATTTAATTTTAAGGATACAAATAAAAAATCCATCACCTGGCATACCTTCATCAAATTAATGAATGTCGACAAGAGGAAAATATCTCAGAATTCCCTCATTAGAAGAAGCACAAAATCCCCGTTGATAAGAAAATATTTCACCATACTTTGGTGAAATGTTCATCAAATACCTAAAATAAACCACCCAAAATTAAAATCAATATATATAGGATCCAAGATAATGGAATATATATATGATCTCACCTTATATCTCCACCAAAAAGAATCAAAGAACAACACTTTCCAAGGGGGAAATAAGGGATGAGGGGGAGTTTATCCCTCCAATTTTGTGTGTGAATTGTACAGGGGAAATGGGTTTACCCTATTAAAATATAAATGGTAAATAAAGGAAATTATACTCATAAAAACACTTCATCGGATATTCCATGGGTGCAGCATCCACCATCATGTTGGTGGTGTGTTGTAACCTTAGTTTTACATGCCACGCTAGCCTCTCGCGGGGCTATCCAAAGCCAATGGGATGCCTCCTTAACATCATTAAAAATAAAAAAACTTTTATGTGATTCTTTATAACCTTCGTAAATCTATTTTGAATCTAATTTCAAAAACAGACCCCCCCCCCACCAAACTCAAAGACTCAAATTCTCTCTGGATTTTTCACAAAGGAATGGACTTAAGGAATTTCCCAAAAAAACTCCCACATAAACTATAGAAAAATTATAAAAAATAAAATGGTTATAATAATATTATAAAAATGATTTTACTAACATATGTCAACAGTTTCTGGTCCCACCATGCTATATGTGGTTCATCTTATTATCGTGTCCTGATTTCACTACATAAATCAATCAATAGAATAAGTTACCATATAAATACTTGTTTCCTATAATCACTAGAATTTTGTATAATACTATAGATTCAATTTCATCACAATATGATCAAACTTTAATATTTAGGTACAAATCCAAAATTTAGATCAAAATGTTGTGAATCATTCTTCTTAAGATGCATCAGAATATGTGACTTACTCTTTCTAATATGCATATGGAAACTAATGGATATAATATTCATAATCATTTCATATCACCTAAACATTAATAAAATACTATATCCAGTTATCTAAATAATACTAGTTTCGTATTCCCTGAAAACAAGTACTCTTATTTCTTTAATTAGCATGAACTCGTCTAGTTTTTCTCTCTCAAGCACCATTGGATAGTTCTTCCAATGAACCAATGCAGTTCCCCTGGTCTAATTTTATATTTTAATTCTATTATTTATGAATAAAAAAGATGAAAAAATTTACCTATCATCTCATTTGTGATATATTTCTAAATTACTCTTAATCAAATATATTTTATTCATCCCAAAATACAATATTACATTAGAACAATTTGGGTGTATTGTTCCATCTTGTATTTTTCAATATCATGTCAACTGGGTACTATGACATGGTTTTAGAAACTATTTAATCTGTGATAGTAGATCATGTTCCACAGAAATTGGTTTTCTAATTATATATTTTTATATAATAATAATACTAATAAATTATATTCTATAGGTTATCAAACATACCTTTCGTGAAAACTGTAGTTCTCCCACTAACATATTGTAGACACCTAGAAATATTTTGTTTCAAATTAATATAAAATGATCATTTTACTTGTTTCATATTTTAAATATATCCATGAAAAATTAATTCCATATTGGTTTTCACTGATGTCCCAAGACTTTTTAGTCAAATACTATAGTCATATACAATAAGGTAACCTCTAACGGAAGTGTCCTTGATAGTCAATTCTTAATATAATGATCATATTATCTATAATGTGTATAATTAAAATCTATTTAATCATCATGGATTGGTATAACAAATCAACACTTATTGGTACCTAATTTATATGATCTATCTATTTTTTAAGTTGAATACCCACCACCAACATTATATCAACCAACAAAATACTAAATGAAGTTTTATACATAGAATCCATGCTTCAATTCGTAAGAAATTTTCAAACATCGCTAGTTTCTACCAACTACCCTATATAGAATTTATGATTCTTATTGAATGCAATATCACCCACCAAGGTGAAAATAAAACCACCACTATGGTTTTAACCCTAATATTTAGTATGAACCTCTTGAAAATTTATTCCCAATTACACTTGTGGAGTTTAATTTTCTTCTACCAACTTGTGTATCAGGATCCAAGATAATACTAAAGTATTTATTTCTTCAAGTATATCCAAAGAGTTTTGTATCCATCACAATAAAATTCGTATGATTAATTTGTTTATTTTTGTCTTAGGGATACCAAAATATTCATTGGCAGTGAGAATATTAATTGATATGCACCTTGTGGTTTTTAAGATATATGTTTGAATATTTCACAATATTAATAAATGAGTCCCATAGAAAACACCCAAGAATATTGTCTATGAAATTTTATTTATATAATATCTTTATATGATACCTATTGGTCAATATATTTAGTACATGGAAGATGTTACACTGGTATTTTATAAAACATTTCAAGAAAAGAATCAAATAACAGTTTCAATATTTATAAAACTATTCATCAATCGAACATGTATTATCATCATCACTCTAATGTGAAAAAGGTAATGTGATTTTAGAAAAACATTTTATTCTACATTTGATGATCAATAAATACTTGATTATGATACTCTATAATATAACATTCTAGATGATCATGTATCATTGACCAAGTCAATTTATTACATTAATTTATTATTCCTAAAATTTCATAAAGATATTTAATATTGTGTAAGAATTTACCACTAGATTCACCATAGAATTTTTCATGATATGTAACTGAATAAATGATGAAATATTTTTGGAATACATTTATTTCTAAAGGTTTCCTTATATAATAATCAATACTTATGTATGTCAATAATAGCTAAATATTTTTACCTATAAAGAGATTAAATACTCTTTCTGAGGTATAAATTGTTAATAACTTTTTAGTTTTTATTGAAAAAGAATTACCTTTCCAAAATTGGTTATGAATCTTATAATATATATTAATCATTATTTATTATTAAATTTGGATGATTTTCATATAATTTAATTAATAAAACTGTACTGATAAGTATAAGAAAATATTCCAGAAATAAAATATTGTATCATTGTTCCTGAATGTACACCAAGAAAAATGTTTGAGAAAACTCAATAAAAACTACAATCAACTCATTTTTGAAAATAATAATTTATTTACTCCCTCTAGATGACATAGTAATCCCCTTTCTTATTTTTTAGTACATTTTTCAACCTTTATATTCTTGATTATTTCATATATTTAAATACATGTATGTTATAAGAATATTTTATTTTAATACTCAAGTGATTAATACAAACATTATGAATATACCTGGAGTGGATTCATTTATTATCATATTCAACTCACTTCAATTTATTTTCCAATGACCTTACTATCAAAATGGTAATAAAAATAAATTCATATTTTCATGAAAAGTGATTTTAATATTTTGTCTCATTTAAAGGAATTTTATAGGTAACATTTACTAAAATATTCAAGGAATATTAAACTTTTCCTTTCATGTTTCCACTACAAGGTTTATGAAATTGAGTTCCCAAAATCTCTTATTTACCTGGAAAATCATATTTGAAAGATTATTAAGTTTTTAATCTATATTTTATATCTCATAATATGAATAATGAGAACCTTATAGGTAAGAATTTTTATGTAATATTAATATATAATTTGTTATTCATATGGAAACCTGAAATTTTCTAAATAATCGATGTGCTTTAGTATGTTGATGGAAAGATCAATAGCTAAGTACCCTCTTCCAATTAACACTAGTGTAGTATAGTGACAATATCATTTATCTAAATCTTATCATTATATTTCTCTATAGATAAGAGATTAGATATCATGGTATAGTCATTCATGTACTCTTTTTTAATTCATAATTATTAATATATTACTAGTATTATGATGCAACAAACAGTTAATGTATCACAATGTACCTCCTTTAAGAATCCTTCTATCCTTCTCTTGAAATATGATGTGGCTAAAAACGTATAGATTTTTCTAATACATAGTATAAAGTTTCTTATATTGGTTCATTATATAAAACTATTTCACCACCCTGGGAATTATATACTATCACGGACATGTTCTGTGTCCTAAATTATCATAGTTTTGTAATTATTTTTATATCTATTCTCTACATTGAATAAAATAATATCTTCAGTTGTATCCCGGTTTTTGAAAGATAGGTTGTAAAAAAATTTAATATATTAGTATTCCCTATTTTATCAAAAACTAAAAGACCTCACAATTAGTTTTAGAATATCCCATTGCATGGATATTCTAGTGACAAGGATATATATTCCTCTTATCATAACCCATACATGGTAATGATAATTTATTTTAAGGGTTTTAGGTGGGCATAACTTTCCAACTTTATTAAACCACATCTTATTGATCTGTTGAGTGGAAACTTTAATCTTGAAATCCTGAATAGGAATTTCATTAATTATATTTCTCTTAATCACATCAATTATTACTTGGGAAGTAAATCCTTGATGTGACCTAAGTTATGTCAAAACATAAACTCATGTTAAAATTACATGATAATTCAAATCACTCAAACTTAGTCTAGTCAATAACTTTAAACTAAGTTTCAATTTTAAATCAAATGTTTGAAAGTTATACCAACATCATATTTCATTTGATGGATTTTTATATTTATTTATAAAATACACATTTTATCATGTTACATGCTTTTTAATATTAATGTAATTTTACATAAGTGGTTAATAATGTCTAGTTGAATATTACACTTATTATAATATCTATTTTAATTCTATATTTGGTGATTGTTAATTATTTAATTTAACTATTTAAACAACTAAAAAAAATTAACCATGAAATTGATATAAATAAAATATATAATGTAGAATGACCATGGGATTATATATTGGTTGGTTTAAATATAAGAAAATAAGATAACCCTCAAACCAAAATAATTAACTCTTAAAACCATTCTTTGATTGAGTTACAGAATTCCACATGTGCTCTTGTGTACCTCCTGGATTGGTTTCACCTAAAATCTAAAATTGAACCACCTTTACTCACCTCGGAGCTCTATTAATTACATAATTTTAATCACACAAAGTTGAGTGGGACCAATGTATTGGTAAAAGTGGGTTTACTTAAAAATAAACTATGGGAATTCTGGACCTTACATTATGAGAGGATAGGAAGGACTCAAGAGAAATTATTTAATTTAATAAATTATTAATAAACCATGAAATTATAATAAATAAAATAATCCAATCACATGTATAGGCTAGTATATGTCCATGATTATCCACAAACAAGAAATTAAGATAAAAAGGTAAACTATCTAGAATCCAACTCCATTCATTATTTATTATTAAGATAAATTTGGTTGAATTAATTCAATTAATTAATTAATTAATTAAACCTTCCTATCTTATTGGAAATTCAAATCCTCTTGGTGATACCCATCTTAAATAAAACATGGGAAATGAACAAATTGATCTATAATTAAAGGAAATTACATGGACTTAATTGATAATTTATTAATTATAAAAAAATATTGTATAGTTAACACATAATATATAAACAATGTAAATGGTTTTTAATGCCATAATTAATAATTATTTAGGGAATTTAATTATATTCTTTATTAGATGATTAAATGAAATTTACTAATGTGATGAACAATGTTTTTTTCACTCGTTTTGTATCTGAGATAGGTACCTAGGGACATAGAATGTATCTCAGTAGGAATACATGGATTTTACTAACAATATACACATCATGTGTTTCACTTACCATGTGTATGTGTGACCAATTTGTAGACATACAATTTTTTTGGTTGCAAGAAATAGTGAGTCTTATATTGTTTATACCAGCTACATGATTTGTATCTCATTGAAGATACATCCTGTCAGTCTCACACAGCATATTCCATATATTTGACCACATGATTATTTTGAATTTCCATATAGATGACACAATGTGTACACCAACTACACACAGTGTGGTCGAACATATCATGTTCCAAGATTTCCTTGTCAACACTTTGTGTAAATTAAATTCACCTCATGTTATCACTTCCCAGGGTGTCATTTATCTCTAGACACATCCATCTACAATGAACATGAGTATATAGTGTGTACTTTCGGTCAAACGTCGTGTATCCATGTCTATTGGGCAGAATCCTCAGCACTCCTGTGGAATCTCTAATCATTATTTATCTTTTCTTATTCTATTTAAGATTATAAAAATCCTTTAAGAAGAAAATTAATATTTCAAAATCATGTAAATTAATCTATGTATTAAAGAATAATTAAACTAGAAGTAATAAAATAAAAATAATTTTGTATAATCGATTAATTAATAGAAAATAATTATAAATTATTATGTAACCCCCTTTGATATCAGTTGAATGATTTTGGGTGTATCATAAGTGGTTGGGAATGTACCCTACCAGGGTTTTTTATCAAATCCTTTGGATTTATCCTAAAAAATAGATGAAATAAAAACCCTAGAATACATGATGTAGGACATCACAAAAAAATTTCAATTATTTTAATTAAAAATTAATAATCACCTCTAATAGGAATTATTTATTCATCAATGATTTATTTGATACCATTTATTGTATCATCAATATGTCATAGGAACTAATGGTAGTAGAGTGCCCTAACCCGATTTCCCACTCAAATAGGGCTCTGGTCTTGTTGGCCACTGGGACTTAAGCAAGCCTCCTCATATACAAAATGCTACCAAAAAACATAGAGGGTATAATTAGGTGGTAGGTCGGATACAATACCCAATTTGATGATAATAATAATTTTCCATATGTATATAACATAGTGGATGAGGACCATAACTCAATAGAAACAACACATGAAACTTAGCAGAATCATAATAAATAGTGGTAGTAATAAATAATACCAAAGGCATGAACTTTTGTAGATAAAAAATGTCATATAAAGTCATATAATAAGTAGATATGTAGGGTCTCATGTGGCTGATGATTTAAGTACACATATAGAAAATCTCAAAAGAAGGTCCATCCTGATGGAGAGGAACCACCAGCACCACTGTCATACATCACATGTAAAATAAATACATCTCAATCACTAAGGTCCATATCCTAAAATTGATCCCTTACCTGGTCTCAAAGAGATAACATCTACATGCATCCAGAGGATCCCATGTAGGGTGTGATTATGAACATAGTATGCCACCACCCATGTGTTACTATCTTACATCAATAATTTTGCAGGTGTATGTAATAGTTAAATGAAACACATCGTATGAACATTTAATAATTAACCTCTTTCACTTGTGATAAACAACCATAAGTAAGTGATCACCTTCTTCATCCATCGTAGTTATATCACTAATAATATCCCCCCAAATATATATATGGTATACAATTCATTTCTGCATATATATATATATATATTGTAGGACCCCGGGACACCTTGATAGGGGAGGGGTGAATCAGGGTGTCAACTTTTTCTTTTAAAACCAAGGATCTTGTTCCCACGTTGGTAGGAACTGGTTAAACCTGTATGATGGATATGATCTGTATTGAAACATTCACATTCAAAAAGATGACACAGCAATTTTACTTGGTTCACCACTAACGGCTATGTCTAAGGAGCATACGCCGACAATTCACCGGTCGTATCAAATTCCACTAATCTTCACTAGATTTGGATTACAAAGGCTTGTGAATAGTCACTCTGTCCCAGGCTCGCTACCATTACAAAAGTTCAGGGATAGATCACTGCTTCCCTCGGGTCACTCTCGTTGACTCCCCCTGGCTCACTGCCCTTGCTTAAGTCACACTCAATTTATAGATGTGAAGATCTCTTCAATAGATTTTCATAGAAGTATTTGTCTCCTATTCAGCATGAGACAATTCTTTCATTAGAGTACTGAGTTGATGCTATTTTGTATTCAATCTTCTTCTTTAGTGCAATAACTGAATGCACTGTATCTTCTTCTTCTCTTCCTTTGATTCCCAATACCGACACCTGAGTGTTTTGAAATTATCCCCTCTTTCATTGCAGGTCTAATTTTTGTTGCACGATTCATTCTTCTTCTCTTCTCAAAGCACAATGAGTGTGTTAAACACCAATCATGTGTGTGTGTAACAACTTCTCTTCAAAGAACCAAATTGTTCATTGTTCTTCCTCCATTGTAAATGAATACATCATCTGTTGCACCAAAGGTACCGGGAAATATTTTGCCTTTCGTGCAGCTCCGCAAATACGGGCAAGCTCCAACAACACCTAGTGCTCTTTTCCAAGCCTGGTGCACAGGTCCCAATATGGCACACAAGTCTTTGGCACGCAGGTCCAAACTGGCGTACAGGTATCACCAAACCTCCTGCGCAACACTACCTCCTTCTACTTCAAACCTGCAAGACTCACTTCCTTCCTCTCCCTAACTACCTTAGGCATGCAGCCATTAACCGGCGCGCAGCCTCTACTTGGGCGACCCAACTACCACTTATGTGGCTCAACCACCTGTGTGATGATAGCTCGAACAATCTATAAGTCTTGAACTATGTTACAAATGAGTAGGGGTGGTCCTCTATTTATAGGCAAACTGTACCCCCTACACGGTGGCGCACAAGTCTTCCCTCAGCGCGCAGGTTCCGGCGCGCAGCTCATCCTCCCTAGAATCTGTCGCGCTAGTCACATGCGCGACCACACCAATAATTGTGTGACCTTCTTTTCTTTGCCAAATTTTGATGTTATGATCTTGAAAAACAATAGGCGCACAATTTTCCAAACCTTCTAGGAACCGGCGCACAAGTCCTCTCTCGTCGCACAAGTCACTTGCACGACCAACCCAATACTTGGGCGACCCTTATCCCTTTTCCATAAATTGATGTTCTAATCTTGAAAAACATATGGCGCGCAAGTTTCAGATCCTCCAAATACACGGTGCAC
Organism: Viscum album; assembly: GCA_963277665.1. Lineage (NCBI taxonomy): Eukaryota > Viridiplantae > Streptophyta > Magnoliopsida > Santalales > Viscaceae > Viscum > Viscum album. The sequence goes on along the minus strand of OY728148.1, from coordinate 361,666,223 downwards.
AAGTCCCTTTTCCAAAAACCACTTTTCTTCATTTGTCAATTTTCTGGAACATAAATTTAGAAAACACTGGAAAACGGAGCCACCTTGTATCTGTTGTTTTTGTACCACCTCCAGATCATCCATTCCTTTGTCAACGTTCTTGAATAAAACATGGATCGTTAACCATAGCCCTCTAACTCAACATTCCACCATGAAATCCCCTTTTTCAAAAGTGTTGTATGTCATTGTTTCCATTGTCAACAATCACAACACTTCAAAAATTATTCTTTTCTATGATCTAGATTCTTCAACAACTCTTCTACTTTCATCGCAAACTCCACTATTGTGATATATATCCTATGAAAGAATATCTTTATCATCATCATATTTTGAGAAAATGTGAAGTGCATGGCCATCTCATAATTCCAATCCCTTCCACGTTGTCTTATTCTTCAACCGTCATTCCTCTACTTCATGCAAATAATACGATTCTATTATTCAAGAAGTATCTTGCATGGTTCTCATGCAATCATGAAGAATTGCATGGTCTTCATCAACTGTCATGTATTCTTCTTCATTCACAGATGGATTATGCCTCACCATTCATCACTGTTGTAAACAATGTGTCACCTTTGACACATGTTATTTGAACTTATGATCATTACAACAATAATCTGAATTTCCATTCCTCCATTTCATTGGAGTACTTCTTGATCTCCTTCATTTTGATCTTCATTGACAACTATTGAAAATGTATACAATCATATACACAATGTGGTCCCAACAATATCCCACTATGTATTTTGTTTTCAATACCTTACATATCTTCTGAAATGAATTCTTCAATGTCAAAATGATAATCTTCTCTTCAATAAACTTTTCTTTTCAAACTTTCATTTCAATTTCTCTCTGCCTTATTGACCTGAAATAAAAAGCTCATGGTAGGGAGGGTATCAATCTATACTTATGAAATGTTTCATTAATCATTTCACTCTAAGTCTACTTGAGCAATTCTCGATGTAGAAAACAAGAGGATTTGATTTAGATAAAAAGTTGTACATTATTCATAGATCAAGATACCACATGAGATTAGAACTCATGAATTATGTCTTCAAGGGTTTACCACTTTCATTTCAGGCTAAAGCAATCAAATGTGATAGGGAATAATCAACCTGAAACTCCTGCACTCACATTAACAAATAGATCAAAAACATTCAATTGCAACTGGCAAGGTAAGTGGCCTCAGGGTACTTCCATTCTTCTTATGTCACTGATCAATTCAGTTACTCCCCCTTTGTATAATGAGCTGTGTAACCAAGGTTAATGTATTGAGAAATGACATACCTTCTCCAATGAAATGTTCTTCATGAAATTTTCAAAGTAACTGCATTTGATACTAGCTGGAGTTCATATTGATTGAAATAGTGATTTTGGAAGCTTCTTCATTTTTCTCCCCCTAAAGGGAAACACTCCTCATCATCTTCGTCAAGAGTGATCCTTCATCATCTTAATCATTGAATGTCAATTTAATAATCTACCAAGGTTGGAAACTTCTTCAGCTTGGCTATCAAGAATTGAAAACGTTCAATAATTCTCGGGTTCACCCCCTGAGAGTATGCTTTACCTTCAATTACCTACATTATTAGCACACATAAAATACACTATATATTAAGGGAATAAGGTGGTTCCTCCTTCCTTCATCAAAGTGAGATGCATGGTTGAAGTTCTTTTCTTAACCAAGTTCCTGTGTTCACTCCAGTATTCCTGCCTGCACTTTTGAACATATGTTTTTATATGTGTTGATATGGAATGGATCTCTCCACATTCCTGTCTTCTTTGTGTGGAGAATTGATCTCTTTAATAGCCATTTTTAATGATACATTATTACTCCTTTTGAGGACTGCTTCTGGATCTGGTATTAAGGTTAGACAACCTTTTGCAATATGGCCAGATTTCTTGCATCTCTCACACAGAACTTCTTTGACATGTGCGTTTCTCTTGGTTTTCAATCTCTCCTGCACTTTTTCTACATCACGTGAAAGTTTTTATTTTCCTTTACCACTATCCCTTGTATGTTCATTTTCAAGTTTCCTCATTATTTCCAAATCTTCAGGCCAAATGACCAATATATCATTTGGAACTGTTGTAGCTGGCTTGGATCTTCCACATAGGTGCATCTGGGTTTCATCCCTCTTAGTTTTTCTTTTCTATGGATGTACCTTCAATTACATGGATATAAAATCATGGGTCTTCCCAGCTTCCCTAATTGATATCTTCTTGGGGAAATGTGTGCTCACAATGTTCTTCTGATTTCTTCCCAATGTACTTTCTTCATACTCAGCTGGCATCGGAGGATTTCTTTTCTCATCTACAGTGAAGGCATATTGAGATGGTCATGTCCCTACCTTGTGACCTCTGCCGTTGCACATATCATAGATGTCATCAAGCATTCCAAATCTGTTTGCTATAAATAGATGCTTCTGGACCTACAGATGTTGCTTCTTCTTCTCTATATTTCTTCCCATTGATATTGGCTTTGTTTTTTCTTTTTCATTAAAGGGATTATACCAACAATATATTGCACAATTCCCAAATTTCTTGCAGAACTAACATTGACACACAAATATTTTCCGCTATGTATCTTCTATATGAGGTTGTTGGGCCTTCTTCTCAATTTTTTGTGTTCTATTTGAGGAACTGACTTCCTTCTTTTTCTTACCCTACAACCTAGCCGTAGTGGAAGGTTTATTATCCTCCTCTTTCCTCGCCCATACCTTTTTACAGTTTTTCTTCCAAACTGCACATTTTGAAGAAACATTTTTAGAAATAATAGTACAGGTTTGTATGGACGGTACCTTCACATTCATAGATTATTTTTATAGATCAATGAGTGAATTCATGATCTTCTTATCACATGTTGGAGGTCTTTCGAAAGTAGAATCTTCTAGTGATCATTTAGTACCTGTAGCAACTGATTCTTTAGATGGATAATCAAGAGTTCTCATAATCTTTTTGTCACATATTGGCGGTATTTCATCTTTATAATCCTCCAATGAACATTCCGTATAGGCATCACCTGTTTCATTCTTTTGTGAAGTCTCAATATGAATCTTCTCAAGATTTGTCAATTGGGCTTCCAATTTTTAACTTTCAATATTAAGGATGATCTTCTGATCTTCAATCAGGATCATCTTCTCTTCAAAATCTTTCTTCAATATTTCAACCTCATCTTATTGCATCTTAACTTTGTTTTCTAACAAAGTGTCACGTTCCTTGAATCTCTTGGAATTTTCTTCCAAACAAAAACTCTTGTCTTCAGTGCACTTCTCCAGCTCATCTTCTAGCACCTGGATCATTTCTTTTAAATTATTAGTGACTTACAATTTTTCTTCAAAGGCTTTAATCCGTTTGGTAATCTTTAAGGATTCGAGAATTTTTCCTTCCGATACCTTTTACAAATTATCATCTTCACTTTCCAATCGGTTGATCTCAACCTACATGCATTGAAATATTCTAAAAAAGCATCAACTCTTCCTTTAGGAATATCATGCAGATAGCTTATTAATTTCTCCTAATCACTTGTGATCGAAGTGTCTTCCACTCCTATGGTAGAATCATGAACCATTTGTTTGATACTTTCCAAGCCTGATATTTCTTCATTATTGGAAGGGCATGGAGAACCAGACACTGCATCTTCTTTGGATATGAGGGACTTCTTCAATTGTTTCTTCTCTTTCTTTTTCCTATTTGTCATGGTCTTGCTGGAAGCAGGATTCGGCTCAAAAATGACTGAAACATCATCAAGACTACACTTCATCGTTTTTTTTAGGAAAGAAACTCAAATCATCTTCTGAATAGATTACTGTAGAGTATCCAACATACGTGAACCTACCTCTGATACCACTTATAGGACCCTGGGACACCCTGAGAGGGGAGGGGTGAATCAGGGTGTCAACGTTTTCTTTTAAAACCAAGGATCTTGTTCCCACATTGGTAGGAATTGGTTAAACCTGTATGATGGATATGATCAGTATTTAAACATTCACATTCAAGGAGATGACACAGAAATTTTACTTGGTTCACCACTAAGGGATACATCCACAGAGCATACGCCAACAAGTCATCGGTAGTACCAAATTACACTAATCTTAACTAGATGTGGATTACAAAGGTTCGCGAACAGTCACTTTGTCCCAGGCTCACTACCTTTATAAAAGTTCAGGGATAGCTCACTGCTTCCCTCGGGTCACTCCCATTGACTCCCCCGGGCTCACTGCCCTTCGTGAAGTCACACTCAGTTTGTAGACGTGAAAGTCTCTTTAATAGATTTTCATAGAAGTATTTGCCTACTGTTCAGCATGAGACAATGCTTGCATTAGAGTACTGAGTTGATGCTCTATTGTATTAAATATTCTTCTTTAGTGCAATAACTAAATGCACTATAGCTTCTTCTTCTCTTCCTTTTATTCCCAATACCGACACCTGAGTGTTTTGAAATAATCCCCTCTTTCTGTGCAGATCTGAGTTTAGTTGCATGAACCATTCTTATTCTCTTCGCAAAGCACAATGAGGGTGTTAAATACCAGTCATGTGTGTGTGGAACAACTTCTCTTCAAAGAACCAAATTTTTCATTGTTCTTCCATATTTGTAAATGAAAACATCATCTGTTGCACCGAAGGTACCAGTAAATCTTACGGCTTTGGTGCAGCTCCACAAAGACAGGAAAGCTCCAACAACACCTGGTGCTCTTTTCTAAGCCTGGCGTGCAGGTCCCAATACGGCGTGCAATTCTTCGGCGCACAGGTCCAAACCGGCATGCAGGTATCATTAAACCACCTGTGCGACACTACCTCCTTCTACTTCAAACCTGTGTGACTCACTTCCTTCCTCTCCCAAACTACCTTATGTGCCCATCCATCAACCGGCGCGTAGCCTCTACTTGCGTGACCCAACTACCACTTGCACGACTCAACCACATACACGACGAGAGCTCGAACAATCTCTAAGTCTTGAACTCCATTACAAATGAGGAGGGTGGTCCTCTATTTATAGGCAAACTAGACCACTTGCGCAGTGGCGCGCAAGTCTTCCCTCAGCACACAGGTTCCAGCGCGCAGCTCATCCGCCCTAGCCTCTGTAGCGGTACTCACTTGCGCGATCACACCAATACTTGCATGACCTTATTTCCTTTTCCATATTTTGATGTTCTGATCATGAAAAGCAATAGGCGCACGCGTTTCCAAACCTTCTAGGCACCGGGGCGCATGTCTTCTCTCAACGCGCAAGTCACTTACGCGACCAACCCAATACTTGCGCGACCCTTATCCCATTACAATAAATTGATGTTCTGATCTTGAAAAACATATGGAGCGCAAGTTTCATCTCCTTAAAATACATGGCACACAAGTCCCTTTTCCAAAAACCACTTTTCTTCATTTGTCGATTTTCAGGCCCAAAAATTTGGCAAACACTGGAAAACGGTGCCACCTTGTATCTATTCATTTTGTACCACCTCCAGATCATCCATTCCTTTGTCGATGTTCTTGAATCAAACATGGATCATTAAACATAGCCCTCGAACTCGAAATTCCACCATGAAATCCCCTTTGTCAAGAGAGTTGTATGTCATTGTTTCTATTTTCAATAATCACAGCACTTCAAAAATGCTTCTTTTCTGTGATCTAGCTTCTTCAACAACTCTTCTTCTTTCATCACAAACACCACTATTGTGATATATATCCTTTGAAAGAACAACTTTATCATCATCATATTTTGAGACAATGTGAAGTGCATGGCCATCTCATAATTCTAATCCCTTCCACATTGTCTTCTTCTTCAACCGTCATTCCTCTACATCATGAAAATCATACGATTTTATTATTCAAGAAGTCTCTTCCATGGTTCTCATGCAATCATGAAGAATTGTATGGTCTTCATCAACTATCATGTATTCTTCTTCATACACAGATGGATTATGCCTCACCATTCATCACTAGTGTAAACAATGTGTCACCTTTGACACATGTTCTTTGAATTTATGATCAGTACAACAATCATATGAATTTCCATTGCTCTATTTCATTGGATTACTTCTTGATCACCTTCATTTTGATCTTCATCGACAACTATTGACAACAAATACAACCATATACACAAAGTGGTCCCAACAATCTCACCCTTTGTATTTTTTGTCAATACCTTACATATCTTCTAAAATGAATTCTTCATTGTAAAAATGAGAATCTTCTCTTCAATAAACTTTTCTTTTCAAACATTCATTTCACTTTATCTCCCCCTTATTGACATGAAATACAAATCTCGTAGTAGGGAGGGTATCAATCGATATTTATGAAATGTTTCATTAATCATTTCACTCTAAGTCTACTTGATCAATGCTTGATGTAGAAAACAAGAGTATTTTATTTAGATAACAAATCTATCCATTATTTATAGATAATGATACCACATAAGATGAGAACTCACTAATTATTTCTTCAACGGTTTACCAATTTCATTTCGGGAAAAAGAAATCAAATGTGATAGGGAAGAATCAACTTGAAACTCCTGCACTCACATCAACAAACAGATCAAAAACATTCAATTGCAATTGGCAGGATAAGTGGCCTTGGGGCACTTCCATTCTTTTTATGTCACTGATCAATTCAGTTACTCCCCTTTGTAGAATGATCTATGTAACCAAAGTTGAGAGATTGAGAAATGACATACCTTCTCCAATGACAGGTTCTTCATGAAATTTTCAAAGTAACTGCATTTGATACCATCTGGAGTTGATATTTATTGAAACAATGATTTTGGAAGCTTCTTCATTTTTCTCCCCCTCAAGGGAAACACTCCTCATCATCTTCATCAAGAGTGATACTTCATCATCTTAATCATTGAATATCAATTGAAGAATCTACCAAGGTTGGAAACTTCTTCATCTTGGCTATCAAGAATTGACAACATTCAATAATTCTCAGGTTCACCCCCTGAGAGTATGCTTTACCTTCAATTCCATACATTATTAGCACAAATAAAATACACAAAACATTAAGGGAATAAGGTGGTTCCTCCTTGCTTCATCAACGTGAGCTGCATGGTTGAGGTTCTTTTCTCAACAAAGTTCCTCTGTTCACTCCAGTCTTCCGGCCTGAACTTTCGAACATATGTTTTTATATGTGTTGATGTGGCATGGCTCTCTTAACATTCTCTTCTTCTTTTTGGGGAGAATTTTTCTCCTTAATAGCCATTTTTAACGATACATTCTTACTCCTTTTGAGGACTGCTTCTTGCTCTAGTATTAAGGTTAGACAACCTTTTGTAATATGGCCAGATTTCTTGCATCTCTCACATAGAACTTCTTTGACACATGTGTTTCTCCTGGTTAGAAATCTCTCTTGTACATTGTCTTCATCACATGAAAGTTTTTCTTTTCTTTTACCACTATCCCTGGTTTGTTCATTTTCAAGTTTCCCCATTCTTTCCAAATCTTCTCCCCAAATGACCAATATGTCCTTTGGAACTCTTGTAGCTGGATTGGATCTTCCACATAGGTGCATCTGGGTTTCATCCCTCTTAGTTTTTCTTTTGGATGGATCTCCCTTCATTTCCATGTATCAAAAATATTGGGTCTTCCCAGATTCCCTTCTTGATATCTTCTTGGGGAAATGTGTGCTCACAATGTTCTTTTGATTTCTTCCCAATGTACTTTCTTCATACTAAGCTAGCATCAGAGGTATTATTTTCTCAACTACAGTGAAGGAATATTGAGATGGGCATGTCCCTGCCTTGTGACCTTTTTCATTTCACATATCATAGATGTCATCAAGAATTCCAAATCTATTTGTTGTAAACAGATGCTTCTGGACCTACAGATGTTGCTTCTTCTTCTCTGGATTTATTCCCTTTGATACAGGCTTTCTTTGTATCTTCTGTATGATGTTGTTGGGCATTCTTCTCAATTTTTTTCGCTCAATTTGAGGAACTAACTTCCTTATTTTTCTTCAGCTCCAACCAAGCCATAGTGGTAGGTTTCTAATCCTCCTCTTTCCTAACCCATACCATTTTATAGTTTTTCTTACAACCTGCACTTTTTGAAGAAAAATTTTTAGAAACAACAATACAGGTTTGTATGGACGGTACCTTCACTTTCATATCTTCTTGTGATAAATCAATGAGTGAATTTATGAGCTTCTTATCACATTTGGGAGGTATTTGGAAAGTAGAATGCTCCAGTGAGAATTGAGTACCTGCAAAAACTAATTCTTGAGATGGATAATCAAGAGTTGTCATAATATTTTTGTCACATGTTGGAGGTATTTCAGCTTTAGAATCCTCCAATGAACATTGAGTACAGGCATCACTTGTTTCATTATTTTGTGAAGTCTCAATATGTGTCTTCTCAAGATTTATCAATTGGGCTTCCAATTTTTGACTTTCAATATTGAGGATGATCTTCTGATCTTCAATCATGATCATCTTCTCTTCAAAAGTCTTCTTCAATCTTTCAACCCCATCTTCATGCATCTTAACTTTGTTTTGTAACAAAGAGTCAAGTTCCTTGAATCTCTTGGAATTTTCTTCCAAACAAAAACCCTTGACTTCAGTGCACTTATCCAGCTCATCTTCTAGAACATGGATCTTTTCTTTTAAGGTCTTAGTGACTTCCTTTTTTTCTTCGAGGGCTTTAATCTGTTTGGTGAGCTTTAAGAGTTCGAGAATTTTTCCTTCCAATCCCTTTTCCAAATTATCAGCTTCACTTTCTAATCGATTGATCTCAACCTGCATGCATTGAAATATTCTAAAAAGAGCATCAAATCTTCCTTTAGGAATATCATGCAGATTGCTTATTAATTTCTCCTAATCACTTGTGGTAGAAGTGTATTCCACTCCTATGGTAGAATCACGAGCCATCTGTTCGATACTTTCAAAGCCTGATATTTCTACATTATTGGAAGGGAATGGAGAACCATACACAGTATCTTCTTTGGATATGAGGGACTTCTTCAACTGCTTCTTCTCTTTCTTTTTCATGTTTGTCATGGTTTTCTTGGATGAAGGCTTCTGCTTAGAAATAACTGAAACTTCATCAAGACTGCACTTCATTATTGACTTTAAGAAAGAAACTCAAATCCTCTTCTGAATAGAATTAATTTAGAGTATCCAACATACGTGAACTTTCCTCTGATACCACTTGTAGGACCCCGGGACACCCTGAGAGGGGAGGGGTGAATCAGGGTGTCAACGTTTTCTTTTAAAACCAAGGATCTTGTTACCATGTTGGTAGGAACTGGTTAAACATGTATGATGGATATGATCAGTATTGAAACATTCACATGAAAATAGATGACACAACAATTTTACTTGGTTCACCACTAAGGGATATGTCCCAAGAGCATATGCCAACAAGTCATCAGTCATACCAAATTCCAATAATCTTCACTAGATGTGGATTAAAAAGGTTCGGGAACAATCTCTATGTCCCAGGATCACTTCCTTTATAAATGTTCAGGGATATCTCACTGCTTCCCTCAGGTCACTCCCATTGACTCCCCCTAGCTCACTACCCTTGGTGAAGTCACACTCAGTTTATAGACATGAAGGTCTCTTCAATACATTTGAAGAGAAGTCTTTGTCTCCTATTTAGAAAGATACAATGCTTGAATCAGAGTACAGAGTTGATGCTCATTTGTATTGACTCTTCTTATTTAGTGCAATAACTGAATGCACTTTATCTTATTCTTCTCTTCCTTTGATTCCCAATACCGACACCTAAGTGTTTTGAAATAATCCCCTCTTTCTGTGCAGATCTGAGTTTAGTTGCATGAATCGTTCTTCTTCTCTTCGCAAAGACCAATGAGGGTGTTAAACACCAGTCATGTGTGTGCGGAACAACTTCTCTTCAAAGAACCAAATTGTTCATTGTTCTTCTATATTTGTAAATGAATACATCATCTGTTGCACCAAAGGTACCAGGAAATCTTCCGGCTTTGGTGCAGCTCCACAAAGACAGGAAAGCTCCAACAACACCTGACGCTCTTTTCCAAGCCTGGTGCGCAGGTCCCAATACGACGTGCAAGTATTTGGCGTGCAGGTCCAAACTGGCATGCAGGTATCACCAAACCACCTGCGTGACACTGCCTCCTTCTAATTCAAACCTGAGCGACTCACTTCCTTCCTCTCCCAAACTACATTAGGCACCCAGCCATCAACCGGCACGTAGCCTCTACTTGCGCAACCCAACTACCACTTGCGCGGCTCAACCACCTGCACGACGAGAGCATGAAAAATCTCTTATACTTGAACTCCATTACAAATGAGGAGGGGTGGTCCTATATTTATAGGCAAACTGGACCCCTTGCGCAGTGGCCCGCAAATCTTCCCTCAGCGCATAGGTTCTGGCGCGCAGCTCATCTGCCCTAGCCTCTGTAGCACTACTCACTTGCGCGACCACACCAATACTTGCATGACCTTATTTCCTTTGCCATATTTTGATGTTCTGCGGGCAAGTTTCCAAACCTTCTAGGCACTGGGGTGCACGTCCTCTCTCAGCACGCAAGTCACTTGCACGACCAACCCAATACTTGCGCGACCCTTATCCCTTTTCCATAAATTTATGTTCTGATCTTGAAAAACATATGGCTCTCAAGTTTAATCTCTTTAAAATACATGGCGTGCAAGTCCCTTTTCCAAAAACCACTTTTCTTCATTTGTCGATTTTAAGGCCCAAAAATTTGGCAAACACTGGAAAACGGCGCCACCTTGTATCTGTTCTTTTTTTACCACCTTCAGATCATCCATTCCTTTGTCGACATTCCTGAATGAAACATGGATCGTTAACCATAGCCCTCTAACATTAAATTCCACCATTAAAGCCCCATTTCCAACAGAGTTTTATGTCATTGTTTCAGTTGTCAACAATCACATCACTTAAACAATGCTTCTTTTCTGTGATCTAGTTTCTTCAAAAACTCTTCTGCTTTCATCACAAACACCACTATTGTGATATATATCCTTTGAAAGAACAGCTTTAGCATCATCATATTTTGAGACAATGTGAAGTGCATAGCCATCTCATAATTCCAATCCTTTCCACAATGTCTTCTCCTTCAACTTTCATTCCTCTAATTCATGAAAATCATACAATTCTATTCTTCAAGAAGTCTCTTGCATGGTTCCCATGAAATCATGAAGAATTGCATGGTCTTCATCAAGCAACATGTCTTCTTAATCATCCACAGATGGATTATACCTCACCATTCATCACTGTTGTAAACAATGTGTCACCTTTGACACATGTTCTATGGACTTATGATCAGTACAACAATCATCTGAATTTCCATTCCTCCATTTCATTGGAGTACTTCTTGATCTCCTTTATTTTGATCTTCATTGACAACTATTGACAACAAATACAACCGTATACACAAAGTGGTCCCAACATATATAAATATATATATATATAGTGTAGAGAACCATGGCTTAATTCCCAAGGCATCCCCTGATGGATATCACATATGGTGAACTCTCATGTTCCACCCATAAATGTACAAACTGACACCTAATTCCATCTGACAACTCATATTCATTATTAAGAAACCATCATCCCAACAATTTACCAAAACAGGTCCCTAGTCGCTTATAACTCTGCCCAAAAAATCTTCATCATCACAACAACTAGATCTCCCAAAGAATAGTGATATCTATCCTCCAATAAATAATCACTATCATCCCAATAGAGATTTCCTGGGGCATGTTGATATCCTTCCTCCCATAGTCCCAGCATATCATTCTCTTACATAATAATGAGCCACATCCCCCAACGGTTGGTCTCAACACCATCACATGATGGTCTATAACCATTCCCATGGCTTTCTTGGGTGATCACCTACAATATATCTGATAGACAACACCATCCCCTAATCCACATAATCTGTGGAGGCCTCCACCCACAACAAGTGGTCAACACCACCTAAAATGAGACCTATCAGTGTGCACATGACTCTAATGATGTTTCAGAAAACAATGGTGCATAGAAATCACCAACCATATCCTAAGACACATCACATTTCACATCACACCCCAGAAACCATGTCACTAAATCTTATTAGTCAACAACTTCTCTTGTCACATGGTTCATTCCCTCATACTGACAACCTCGTAACCTCAATCCTAAAGACATTGTCTCATCAACCTTGTGATCAATATAACCTCATGTATCGTAGGTCCCACCCTCAATCCAACGACCATGTCACCCCAATCCAAGTTATCAAAATCATCTTAATCCTTTTGTAAATCCCTTAATATTCACATGGAATCATTACAATCATTATAAAAAATTTCATTAATAAAAAACACCAATCTATCATAACCATACCAGGTTGTTCAAAGCCCCTTACCCATCTTAACAATTTCTTGTGAAGTCAGAACATACCCATAGCCATCTCACATGAAAAATTGAACAATTTAAAATAAATTTTTGATTAATTATGGTCCCACTCAAACAATCCACATTGGTGTATTTAGGGGAACCCCCAAACCACATGTAAATGAATCAAAAATCTTGGAACCACCTACCATATACTCATATGTGCTTGATTGACTTATATAATCCTCTAACTCGATACAAAATGAAAGAAATCAGATTTTATACAATCACCCTTAAAATAAGGAAAAATATCTTACATAGATTTGGCATACTCTATTGTGAGATAATATAGAAAAAGAAGAAAGAGGACTGAAGGCCTTACCACTATGCTTCCAATGATATAGATGGATCTTGGATCAGAACATGAATAAATAATAACTCAATAAACATGGATAATTGGAGGGAGAGCCACATGATACCCACCAGAATATCCTACCACTATTCATGAATAGAAAAAATAAATGAGAGGTTGAGCCCCTTTGTTTCTTTTAAAAAAATGATTCCCACAGGTTTCATGGTGTCTAACCATTACACATCATGTATTAGGTTCATGATGTGTAAACCTATTATAGCATCCCTCTTTTTTATCACATAAACTTTCATTACATTTTACAAAACTGAGGATCTATAAAGTTTAGTGTCTTGGAAACCGGGAACTTAAAACGTGAAAACATAAAACATTCTTCTTAAACACTTGAAAGGATTCTCCTCATGTTCATCCTAGGTTCATTACTGCATCTCATAACCTGGGGACATACATCAAAAGAAAGGGTGAGTAGAAGGCCCAGTAAGGGAAACAAGAGAAACATTTTACATGTGAACTTGATATACTTCAATATGGTCATGAAAAGAACTTTTAAGGCATGAGAAATAAATCATGAGATATATCATAATAAAAATAAAATTTTTCATAACTTGAATATGTGGCTAAAAAATTTAATATTGAAAATCATTTCGTTTCACCAAGGTCCATCCCCAAGGTTTCAATAAAATTACCAAGGTTATTCACCAAGGTATCAGTCTAAAAAGTCATCTCTAGAGATTAAGTCTTTACCCAATGCATTGGAGCGCTATCTGGGTGCACCCTTGACATGTCTTTATAATCATGTGAGCCAAATATATCATCATCAATCATTTCATAAACAACCCATATAGTATAAAATAAATTGGTTTCATTTCATAATCATAATGTTTTAAAAAATGCTTTAAGGACATGATCTTTATGTCACTTTAAACCCACGGAAAAGGTAAAGCGGGTTTCATGTATGTAAATCCCAGAATTTAGAATAGAAAATTTTGATATAAATGTGAATACCCTTGTAGAAATAAGAGCTTTGAGTATTCAATTAATAGAATAAAATAATTTTGAGATAAAGAGGGAGGCATTTTGAGATGAAAACTATGCAGCATAACATCTATGATACATGGTTTTAGAAAACATTGAAAAGAGAGGGGACATGGGTAACCCACTAAACAATGATACATAAAATAGTATGGGAACAGAATATAATGTATTTAAGAACATTTTAATAAAATTTTAATGATATACCATATGAAACGAAGAACTTTAAAGGAAGACAAAAATAAGATTTCTCTTATGAGAATTCGGCAGCCTAACGGCGTCACTTAAAACTTCCAAAAATGGATTGACGAGATCAAATAGGGTCTCTCATAATATGAACATATATGATCAGTATGATAGATATATAGATCATACCTCAACATAATAAAAAGGAACTTGGAATACTTGACATAAAAGTAGATCTTGAAAATGAGAAGGGTGAAAGAACCCCTTAGAAATTCAGCAGCCTAACGGCGCCACTTAAACTTCAACAAAAATGAATTGATGAGATCAAATAGGGTCCTTAATCATATGAACATAAAAGATCAGTATGATAGATATATATATCATACCCCAACATAATAAAAAAAAACTTGAAAGACTTGACATGAAAGTAGATCTTGAAAACGAGAAGGGTGAAAGAACCCCTTAGAAATTCGGCAGCCTAACGGCACCACTTAAACTTCAACAAAAATGAATTGATGAAATAAAATAGGGTCTCTCATCATATGAACATAAAAGATCAGTATGATAGATATATATATATATCAAACCGCAACATAATAAAAAGGAACTTGAAATACTTGACATGAAATTAGATCTTGAAAACAAGAAGTGTGAAAGAACCCCTTAGAAATTCGGCAGCCTAACGGCACCATTTAAACTTCAACAAAAATGAATTGATGAGATCAAATAGGGTCCCTCATCATATTAAAATAAAAGATCAGTATGATAGATATATATATCATACCCCAACATAATAAAAAGGAACTTGAAAGACTTGACATGGAATTAGAACTTTGAAAAATGAGAAAGGTGAAAGAACCACCTAAAAATTCGGCAGCCTAACGGTGCCACTTAAAACATCAAAATACTGAATTGAAGAGATAAAATAGGGTATCTCATCATATTATAATAAAATATCAGTATGATAAATTTAGAGATGATACCCCAACATAATAAAAAGGAACATGAAATACTTTACATGAAAATAGATCTTGAAAATGAGAAGGGAGAAAGAATCCGTTAGAAAAATTTCGGCAGCCTAACGGCGCCACTTAAAACTTCATAAAACGAAATAATGAGAGTAAGAGTGGATCTCTCATTATATGAACATGAAAAGGGTAGTAAGATGAGTATAAAAGAATATCCTTTAACATAAGAACATGGAGCATAAAATAAATGACATAAAAGAGATTTCTTGAAAAGAAAGAGAGAGGTTGGATCCCTTACCTTAAAACGTAACTCTTAAAACTCAAAGGTTTGGACCTTGAGGGCTTGGGGGCACCTTGGGAGGACTCCTTGAGAGATAATGAGACCAGAAATATTTGGGGGAGAGTGGGGAGTCGAAATGGATGAGAGGATGGCTTGGTATTTATAGGGAAAGTGAGGGGACAAGGCATTAATGGCCAGGGGACACCTCAAAAGTGGTTTTCTCAAAACCATGTGCTCTCCCATGGTATTTCCCAATGAGTTAGGCCACATGGGGCCCCCCATACAATAATTCATCACCTTTGGTCGACCATATCTTAAAATATCTCATGGAATCATCATGACACAGTTATGATGTCATTAAACATACCGAAACCCTAAAACTGTATTTTTACTATTCACTGAAAATTCAAGTTTCTCAGAAAAATCCCAAAATTTCACATTAACAAAATATCAATGCTCGGATTTCAAAAATGAACTCCATTTTATAAAAATAATTTTCTAAGTATTTTTAATTTATTTTTTAAATAAATACACTATTCACCAAAAATTTATTTTTTCAGAAAAATCCCCAAAAATTACCTTAACATAATATCGATGTTCTGTGTTCAAAAATGAAATCCATTTTATAAAAATATTTTTCTAAATATTTTTAATTTAATTTTTAATTATTAAACACTATTCACCTGAAATAACTAATACTTGAATAATAATTTATGAGACCGTTATTTAACCATTTTATTGAATCACATTACTTAATCAAGGTGCCTAGATTATATTAATACGTTCTTTAAGTGAGATTACTAATCCATTTGGTCACATTACTAATCCTAAGAATAAAATCACTATTCATAATTTACTATTCCTCAAAAATCAAGTTGATCTTATTAGACTCTAAATTTCGTACTGAACATAATTATAGAAGACCATTTTTTGAATATCATTACACATTTTTAATTATTTAAGGTTTACATAAACATTTTTAAAATGTCCTTTTTCTAAAATTCATAAAATATATGCATATTATATTTATCCGGTCATTTGAAAATTCATAAACTTCATCATAAGAATAAATCCCAATTTTTATTTAAAATAATGGATTATACAATGATGTTACGGTCTCCTTACATAGCCCCTTATCACACCAGCATAGGACCTAAGTGTAAGGTGTGCTAAGGTGAGAGAATCTGAGGGAGGCTCCGCTAACATCGCACGAGTAGTAATTTCTATCAGTTTGAACTTCTCGCAAAGGCGATTCTGTTCTAGCTTCACACGATGAAGTTCGGCTTGGGTTTGGTCCAGAGAAAAGCCCAGTGGTGATAACTCCTTTCTATGTTCTGTTAGATGGGCTTCGATCGGTCCAAGACTGTCACGACCCGTCCTCGGGGCCCGTGCCGTGACTACCCCAAGCCCGCCTTCCATAGGCCAGGGGCTGGCGACTAGCACCAAAGGCGTAAAATCCCGATAACTGGGAAGGCATTGCCTTTATAAAGAAAACAAGCACCACAGAGTACAAGCGGAAGTAAAACACTAAGTACAAAAGAAGAGCTGAAAAGTAAAAGGGGCCGGAAATACAAGCCCAACTGTAAAGTACAACTCGAAAGGGAAAATAGCGACTGAAAAGTAAAGCTGCTACGCCGAGATGTCCACTGGAAATCCCACCTGAAGGGTGGGTACAGATAGCTCCTCTGCTCCTCGGGTCCCGCCAACCACTCCGAGTATGTCCCGCCCAGTGGTCCACCTCCGGGTACCGCCTCGTCTTATAGTCCACCACCAGGTACCGTCCAGTCCTCGAACCTTCGGCTTCTGTCAGCACTGTCCATCGTCTGCAACCAACACAACGAGGTGTGGGCATAGCCCGTGCAGGGGTGAGTATAACGATACTCAGTAGGGACCCCGAGACCCTCAAGGTCTCACTAAAACCAACAAGGATAACCACGAGAAGATCAAAACAGATAAACTCTACTTAGGTATATGCCCATACATATACCTAAGTTATCAAGTAACCCATCTCAGTCATGAGGAAACACAAGGATCATGAGATCAACGGATAACCACTACCCAGGTATATGCCCATACATAAAGCTAAGTTATCAAGTAACCCATCTCAATCATGAGGAAACACAAAGGTCAAAAGTCTCAGCTCAAACCAGGATTTTCATTATCGAAACCGTAACTGCTGAAGAGCTCCATCTCTAGAGTGTACAGTGGTCCTGTCACGACTCCGAGGTACTGCTCACTAACCTAAGACTGCTGAGGTACTCCTCCTGTCGAGTACTGCGGGTTTGCGGCCAACTACCTGGCGCTCCGTCCGCTGAGGGTCTGTCGCCAAATACCGGGCGCTCGCCCAATTAGCCTACTGAGGTACTCCTCCTGTCGAGTACCGCGGGTTTACTGCCATCTACCTGGCGCTCCGTCCGCCGTGGGTCTGCAGCCAAATACCGGCGCTCCGTCCACTGGGCTAGTCGACTCACTCCAAGTCGAGTCGGTCAAGCAGTCGTCAGGTCTCAGCCGGCTACACGGTCTCCGTACTCTGCACGCTCGTCTCCGGGAGGGTCCGCTCCACGAGCTACTGGCCGATACTCCAAGTATCACAAAGTCCCACGAAGAAGTGTCTCAAAAGTCTGTCTCGTCACAGGGGTCTCAACGCAATAGACGGCGCGTCGATCGGACGCCCGGTCTGTGAGTTATTAGCCTATTCGTCCCAGGGGCCCGGTTGGTTTCATGAGCGAAACCAATCCCGGCCGTATCTCAACTGTACCCCGAACTCCCATAGGGTATACTCAAAGGGACCGTTACTCAACGTAACCACCAACGCCGCTGACGGTTCGTCAAGCGGACGTCCTGTCTGAAAGATATTAGCTTTATCGTTCCAGGGGCCCGGTTGGATTTCGAGTACAATCCAACCCGGCCATACTCCGACTGTATCCAAAACTCGGGCGGAGTATGTCAAAAGATCCGTCTCATCAAGAGGAAGTCAACGAAACAGACGGCGCGTCAATCGGACGCCCGGTCTGTGAGTTATTGGCATTTTCGTCTCCGGGGCCCGGTTGGTTTTTAAAGCAAAACCAACCCGACCGTACTCCACCTGCGTCCAAACCTCGGGCGGAGTATGCCAAAAGATCCGTCTCATTAAGAGGAACGCAACGCGACTGACGGTGCGTCAATCGGACGTTTGTGGCTCAAGATATGAGCGTTTCCGCTCCGAAGGTCCGGTTGGTTTCGTGAACGAACCAACCCGACCGAACTCAAAGTAACCCGAAACCTTGAGTGCGATATACCGAAACGACCGTCTCGATCCAAGGATCGCGTTGCCGCAGACGGTTCGTCGTTCGGAGGTCCGAGCCTCAAGTTATGAGCCGAAAACCAAAACTGGTTCGAAACGGGGGGTCCGGGTCCGGGCCGACCCGGCCCGACCCCCCCCCCCCCCCCTGGGCGGCGCGGTGGCCGGCGGCGGCGGCCGGCGGCGGCGGCCGGCGGCGGCACGGAGGCGCGGCGGCGGGCCGCGGTGGCGGCGGCGGCGGGCCGCGGTGGCGGCGGCGGCGGGGCCGCGGTGGCGGCGGCGGCGGCGGCGGGCCGCGGCGGCGGCGCTTGGCGCCGCACGTGGGTGGTCACGCGGGGGGGCAAGGCCCCCGCCTTGCTTCAATTGGCGCGGCCTTTGTGCCGCGCCTGGGTAACAAAAACCGCCCCACGTGGGGGCCGGTTTTGGAGGGACAAACCGGGGGGCTGCTGCCCCCCTTTCATGGAACCGCCCCCCTCTTAAAGAGGGGGGTTTTATGAGCTGGCCGGGGGAATTATTTCCCCCGGTTTTAAGACGTCCGGCCGGCCAGCTGGCCGGCCGGTTTTCTCCAACGGGACCGGATATTCCGGTCCCCTCCTCGGCTTCCGACGCCGGCGGCCCGGCCGCCGGTCTTATCTTCCGCCGCGGCCCGGAACCGGCCGCGGTCTCTTCGTCCCGCCGCGGCCCGGAACCGGCCGCGGCGTTCGTCGTCCGGCGCGGTGCGACGGCACCGCGCCCCTTTGCCGTGCTTTGATAATCATCCAACGCGGCGCGACGGCGTCGCGTTTCTGTTGTTTCTACCATGGTGCGTGCGACGGCATCGCGAAGATATTTGCACGTTCAACCGCGTGGTGCGACGGCACCACGCCACTTGCTTCCTCCCGCAAGATAAAATCAACATAAACGTTGGAGGGGGGTTCGGCCGTGTTCATGCGGTCCGGCCCCCCTCACGTTAAATAAAAACTCAACATGAACATTTCAAGCCTCATGTTAGACATTCCAGATCCATGTTCAAGAAATGGAATAATTTAAGAATGAAACAACAATCCCCTACCTCGGGTTTAAGATTTCAAAGAATCGTCTACGTCCCGCGGAAGACGGTGTCGCGGAGGTCGGGCGTCGCGGTCGTCGTTCGTCAAATCTGTTGACGAAGTGTTATGCCCGAAGAGACACGACGTTGGCGGATCTTCGTTTGCCGACGAAGAAGGTCCGTGGAGGAAGCGGCGTTCCCTTTTGTTGACACCGAGGACGAAGAAGAGAGGCGTCGTTCTTCGTCGGAGTTTGAGCGTTCTTCGTTCTTCGTCAGAGCTTGAAGATGAAGAGGAGCTCTCAAAAAGCTCTCAAGGGAATAAACAAAACAACCCAAAAACAAATAAGATTACATCTTATTTTATTAACACAAAACTCAAAAGAATTTCAAATGTTTGAAATTCAAAAGAGTTTAACTCCCCAAAATTAATTAAGTAACTCAAGTTATTAAAAAGGAAGAGTTACAAAATTAAGAGGGGGTTTAGAGGGGTTAGGGAATTGAAAAGAAAAAGGGTTTCGTGTGGGCCCCACCACACTTAATCCTCCCAAGGGAGGTTAAGTGGGTGTGGGTCCCACTTCCAACCTTCTTTGGTAGGTTTTTAATAAGTTAAAAATAAAATTTGTCTTACACAATTTTATTTAACTTAACTGAAAAACCCAAAAAAAAACTAACTTCCAACTCGCAACAAACGCAACTCCCGAAAAGGTCTCTTTAAGCGAATATCGGCGCTGCGAGTTCATCGGTGCCCTCGGATTTCAATTCCGAGCACCGGATCAAAAGTTAGGAATTCCCGCTCGTTCGTTCACTGAACGTACCCGAGCCAAACTTCGGAAATTAATTCCGGGCACTCCGGGCCTCGGAATCAGGTGCCGTCTGAAACCGCGCTCTTGTAAAATTCTAAAGATAATTAAGAAAAAATTTTCCTTGAATTTTACGGGTCTTTATATTACTCCCACCTCAGGGATTTACGTCCCCGTAAAGCTACATCAAAAACTAGGGAAACAAAAGAGGGTACTGAGCACGCATCTGAGCCTCCCGCTCCCATGTGCTCTCCTGGAGATTCCCGTGCCGCCATCTGTTGCGCACAAGAGGAATCGATCTCTCATGTAGGACCTGCTCCTGTCGATCCTCTATCTCCACCGGGACCTCCGTAAAAGTCGCCCCATCGTCAAGGATGTGCGTCGGGTCGTGCACGTATATCCTCAGCTGAGACACGTGGAAGACGTCGTGCACCCGGTGCAACTGAGGTGGTAGAGCCAGGCGATAAGCCACCTCACCAACCCTGTTGAGGACCTGGAAGGGTCCGATGAAGCGCGGAGATAACTTGTCGCCTCGGCCAAATCTCCGAATACTACGTCGAGGTGAGACCCGCAAGAAGACGTGGTCACCATCCTCGAACTCTAGTGGCCTCCGCCTCCTGTCAGCGTATAACTTCTGCCGGCTCTGAGCTGTCCTCATCCGCTCCTGGATGACATGGACCTCCTTTTGACGTGGCCCGGACCATCTCTGGTCCCACATGAGCTGCAAGATTTCTTCTTTGCCGATAAGAGAAACCTGGTCTCATCCCCTGGATGAACCACATTCTTTGCCTAAAACAGTCAATCCTAACATGGATGATACTAATCCATACCAAGGATGACGTCGTAAGGCCTCGACGCTACTACTAAGAGATCCAACTGTTACTCTCGCCTCCAAGGGTTGAGTCACACTGTCGGCATCAGTGTGTGGTAACTGGGTCTCCTCCAGTAGATGTCTCACAAGTGAGGGTCAAGTCAACAGTCAACTGGAACCTCTTAGTAACATCACAAAAGAGGACAGGAAAGAAAACATCACAAAGGTATGCGTCTTTTATTATTGCAGCTCATATTACAAGACGCTACACAAAAGCAACATCAACATGGAACTAGAAGTACAAAAGACGTATCCACTAGTTCCTCCCCTGTCCACCTGCTCCCAGAGCTCCAGCATTTGTCGCTGCCTCAACCTCGGTGGCTCCCTCCAAGCCTGCGGATCGAGGAGTCGGACAGTCACGTGCCAGGTGACCCTTTCCGCGGCATGAGTAACACAACCTGCTCCTTGCATGGCTAGCTCTGTTCCCACTCCGGGTGCCCTGCACCACTGGTCCTAAAACCCGAGATCGCCCAACTGCTGGTCTGGTCCTCCTGGACCTCTGCATCATCTGTCTACTGCCCACAGATGACTCGGCTTCTGATCGAAAAACATGCGGCAAAGGCAGAATCTCCTGTACACGCTCGGGGTGTAGAGATACTGGCACAAACTCCACCCTGAAGAAGGTCTCGAAGTCTTCCCATGCGAAGTTCATCTCATCGCAAAACTGAAACAAGTGGCTCCACCACCTACCTGCTGCTGCGTGTAGTAGGCTCGCAGCGAGGATCACCATGAGGTCTGCTGGTGTCCTCACTAGCCTAAACACTCGTACCACTGCCTCCAGCCAGTCCTCTGCAGCCTGGGGATCCATCTCCCCGCGAAACCTGGGTGGCCTCTGGCGCTGGAACTCATGCAGTGCGCTGAGGCGACGTGCATCGTCTGCGGCTGCTGCTGGAAGCATCGGTGGCCCAACGTATGGTAGTACCGCTGGTGCCTCCACTGGTGCCTCAACTGCAAGAGGGCCCTGTACCGAAGCCTCGTCGCTCGACAGACTGTCAGCACGCTCATCCCTCCGGGCTCTAGCTGGTCGTCTGAGAAAAGACATCCTGAAAGAAACAACGTAACACGATCAAACGATTATACCTGGTGAGCTGACCTGGTTTGAGCTGTTTTTAAGGGGAAAAACCTTTGAAAACACACACGCAATCAGTGTTTTCGTGCACAAAGTCGGAAATCAGTTGTCAGGGTCCTGGTGTATGGATACATCGGCCGCCCGCACCAACACTGGACTCCCTGTACTGAAAACCACACTCGGTACCCTTAACACTATTTCTTCACAGAAAGAAAGATCAGAGTCTGCGGTAGAACCGAACTCCTCTGATACCAATTTGTCACGACCCGTCCTCGGGGCCCGTGCCGTGACTACCCCAAGCCCGCCTTCCATAGGCCAGGGGCTGGCGACTAGCACCAAAGGCGTAAAATCCCGATAACTGGGAAGGCATTGCCTTTATAAAGAAAACAAGCACCACAGAGTACAAGCGGAAGTAAAACACTAAGTACAAAAGAAGAGCTGAAAAGTAAAAGGGGCCGGAAATACAAGCCCAACTGTAAAGTACAACTCGAAAGGGAAAACAGCGACTGAAAAGTAAAGCTGCTACGCCGAGATGTCCACTGGAAATCCCACCTGAAGGGTGGGTACAGATAGCTCCTCTGCTCCTCGGGTCCCGCCAACCGCTCCGAGTATGTCCCGCCCAGTGGTCCACCTCCGGGTACCGCCTCGTCGTATAGTCCACCACCAGGTACCGTCCAGTCCTCGAACCTTCGGCTTCTGTCAGCACTGTCCGTCGTCTGCAACCAACACAACGAGGTGTGGGCATAGCCCGTGCAGGGGTGAGTATAACGATACTCAGTAGGGACCCCGAGACCCTCAAGGTCTCACTAAAACCAACAAGGATAACCACGAGAAGATCAAAACAGATAAACTCTACTTAGGTATATGCCCATACATATACCTAAGTTATCAAGTAACCCATCTCAGTCATGAGGAAACACAAGGATCATGAGATCAACGGATAACCACTACCCAGGTATATGCCCATACATATACCTAAGTTATCAAGTAACCCATCTCAATCATGAGGAAACACAAAGGTCAAAAGTCTCAGCTCAAACCAGGATTTTCATTATCGAAACTGTAACTGCTGAAGAGCTCCATCTCTAGAGTGTACAGTGGTCCTGTCACGACTCCGAGGTACTGCTCACTAACCTAAGACTGCTGAGGTACTCCTCCTTTCGAGTACTGCGGGTTTGCGGCCAACTACCTGGCGCTCCGTCCGCTGAGGGTCTGTCGCCAAATACCGGGCGCTCGCCCAATTAGCCTACTGAGGTACTCCTCCTGTCGAGTACCGCGGGTTCACTGCCATCTACCTGGCGCTCCGTCCGCCGTGGGTCTGCAGCCAAATACCGGCGCTCCGTCCACTGGGCTAGTCGACTCACTCCAAGTCGAGTCGGTCAAGCAGTCGTCAGGTCTCAGCCGGCTACACGGTCTCCGTACTCTGCACGCTCGTCTCCGGGAGGGTCCGCTCCACGAGCTACTGGCCGATACTCCAAGTATCACAAAGTCCCACGAAGAAGTGTCTCAAAAGTCTGTCTCGTCACAGGGGTCTCAACGCAACAGACGGCGCGTCGATCGGACGCCCGGTCTGTGAGTTATTAGCCTATTCGTCCCAGGGGCCCGGTTGGTTTCGTGAGCGAAACCAATCCCGGCCGTATCTCAACTGTACCCCGAACTCCCATAGGGTATACTCAAAGGGACCGTTACTCAACGTAACCACCAACGCCGCTGACGGTTCGTCAAGCGGACGTCCTGTCTGAAAGATATTAGCTTTCTCGTTCCAGGGGCCCGGTTGGATTTCGAGTACAATCCAACCCGGCCATACTCCGACTGTATCCAAAACTCGGGCGGAGTATGTCAAAAGATCCGTCTCATCAAGAGGAAGTCAACGAAACAGACGGCGCGTCAATCGGACGCCCGGTCTGTGAGTTATTGGCATTTTCGTCTCCGGGGCCCGGTTGGTTTTTAAAGCAAAACCAACCCGACCGTACTCCACCTGCGTCCAAACCTCGGGCGGAGTATGCCAAAAGATCCGTCTCATTAAGAGGAACGCAACGCGACTGACGGTGCGTCAATCGGACGTTCGTGGCTCAAGATATGAGCGTTTCCGCTCCGAAGGTCCGGTTGGTTTCGTGAACGAACCAACCCGACCGAACTCAAAGTAAACCGAAACCTTGAGTGCGATATACCGAAACGACCGTCTTGATCCAAGGATCGCGTTGCCGCAGACGGTTCGTCGTTCGGAGGTCCGAGGCTCAAGTTATGAGCCGAAAACCAAAACTGGTTCGAAACGGGGGGTCCGGGTCCGGGCCGACCCGGCCCGACCCCCCCCCCCCTGGGCGGCGCGGGGGCCGGCGGCGGCGGGCGGTGGCGCGGCGGCGCGGCGGCAGGCCGCGGAGGCGGCGGCGGCGGGCCGCGGTGGCGGCGGCGGCGGCGGCGGGCCGCGGCGGCGGCGCTTGGCGCCGCACGTGGGTGGTCACGCGGGGGGGCAAGGCCCCCGCCTTGCTTCAAGTGGCGCAGCCTTTGTGTCGCGCCTGGGTAACAAAAACCGCCCCACGTGGGGGCCGGTTTTGGAGGGACAAACCGGGGGGCTGCTGCCCCCCTTTCATGGAATCGCCCCCCTCTTAAAGAGGGGGGTTTTATGAGCTGGTCGGGGGAATTATTTCCCCCGGTTTTAAGACGTCCGGTCGGCCAGCTGGCCGGCCGGTTTTCTCCAACGGGACCGGATATTCCGGTCCCCTCCTCGGCTTCCGACGCCGGCGGCCCGGCCGCCGGTCTTATCTTCCGCCGCGGCCCGGAACCGGCCGCGGTCTCTTCGTCCCACCGCGGCCCGGAACCGGCCGCGGCGTTCGTCGTCCGGCGCGGTGCGACGGCACCGCGCCCCTTTGCCGTGCTTTGATAATCATCCAACGCGGCGCGACGGCGTCGCGTTTCTGTTGTTTCTACCATGGTGCGTGCGACGGCATCGCGAAGATATTTGCACGTTCAACCGCGTGGTGCGACGGCACCACGCCACTTGCTTCCTACCGCAAGATAAAATCAACATAAACGTTGGAGGGGGGTTCGGCCGTGTTCATGCGGTCCGGCCCCCCTCACGTTAAATAAAAACTCAACATGAACATTTCAAGCCTCATGTTAGACATGCCAGATCCATGTTCAAGAAATGGAATAATTTAAGAATGAAACAACAATCCCCTACCTCGGGTTTAAGATTTCAAAGAATCGTCTACGTCCCGCGGAAGACGGTGTCGCGGAGGTCGGGCGTCGCGGTCGTCGTTCGTCAAATCCGTTGACGAAGTGTTATGCCCGAAGAGACACGACGTTGGCGGATCTTCGTTTGCCGACGAAGAAGGTCCGTGGAGGAAGCGGCGTTCCCTTTTGTTGACACCGAGGACGAAGAAGAGAGGCGTCGTTCTTCGTCGGAGTTTGAGCGTTCTTCGTTCTTCGTCAGAGCTTGAAGATGAAGAGGAGCTCTCAAAAAGCTCTCAAGGGAATAAACAAAACAACCCAAAAACAAATAAGATTACATCTTATTTTATTAACACAAAACTCAAAAGAATTTCAAATGTTTGAAATTCAAAAGAGTTTAACTCCCCAAAATTAATTAAGTAACTCAAGTTATTAAAAAGGAAGAGTTACAAAATTAAGAGGGGGTTTAGAGGGGTTAGGGAATTGAAAAGAAAAAGGGTTTCGTGTGGGCCCCACCACACTTAATCCTCCCAAGGGAGGTTAAGTGGGTGTGGGTCCCACTTCCAACCTTCTTTGGTAGGTTTTTAATAAGTTAAAAATAAAATTTGTCTTACACAATTTTATTTAACTTAACTGAAAAACCCAAAAAAAAACTAACTTCCAACTCGCAACAAACGCAACTCCCGAAAAGGTCTCTTTAAGCGAATATCGGCGCTGCGAGTTCATCGGTGCCCTCGGATTTCAATTCCGAGCACCGGATCAAAAGTTAGGAATTCCCGCTCGTTCGTTCACTGAACGTACCCGAGCCAAACTTCGGAAATTAATTCCGGGCACTCCGGGCCTCGGAATCAGGTGCCGTCTGAAACCGCGCTCTTGTAAAATTCTAAAGATAATTAAGAAAAAATTTTCCTTGAATTTTACGGGTCTTTACAAAGACTACTGGGTGAGGCCATCGAATCTTTTTTCTATAATAATGAACCAAGATTACTTGTATTTATAGATAATAATCAAAACTTTTAGTTTCCAGGGGTCATATTGACCAATGGTCATATAACAGTCAAAACCCAACGGTCTCATTTTAATTATACTCATGTTATCAAATGATACATTTTTTTGTGTATAAAAATAAAATAAAATAACACATAAAATTAGGAAACAACATTTATTCCAAATTTCAGGTCGTTACAGTCTTCCCCCCTTAAGAAATTGCATCCTCGCAATTTTTAAAGTTGGGTTTTGAAATTTCATTGAAATTCCCACATCGGAAAAGGAGTCAGTAAAAATATTACTTTAAAAGAATGAAAGGGAAGTACAAAGGTCACCCGAGTTAGCCCACACTAGGATTCCATGTAGGAAAACATGGACATGGATGAGAAAAAAAAGGGTCATGTTCTGAGGGAGAGTTATAGAAAACATTATTAGGGGAAAGTTAACCATATGAAAATCCCAAACATATGATGTGTGTAAACGGCATTTGATTACCTAGTAGGAAACATAAACCAAAAATGTTTTTTTTACGTTCCATTTCATAATTTTGAGGAATTCATTTACTACATAGAACAAAAACATAAGGAAATATACCTACCTTCATGTAGAGTTTCATCCTTTAATAAGTTTCTACCAAAACTAATCTTTTCTCCAAACGATGAGCATTCAAAACTACTTGGTCTCATCAAAACACAAGAATCATCTTCTAGAGAATCACATAATCCACAAAAGATTAACTATCTATTTCATCTATCTTTAAACATTATCCCAAAAATAGAAAGGGTAAGGTAAAACAACTCTTCATAAAGAAATAATCCCATAGGAATGGAAACTACTTTTAAATCTTCAAAGTTCCATGGTACTACCCAAAGTTCATAACAGACCATTCCATAAATAACGGTCCTTAAAATTCCTCCAAGTAAACCAAACTAATATTGAAACCCAAATACAAGATGGATTTGATAACATAGTCTTCCAAAATAAACTTCATTGTTCATCTATAAACAACATCAACCACTCCTAACATATTATAACAAAAGTAGCTAACCTAAACATATTTTACCCAAGATAGGTTAATCATTCCCATAAGTAACCTAAATTACTGTAAGTCCACCTTAAATTCATTGATTCTTCAAAATATAAGTCAACATTACTCCTCAACGAAAATACAGTAGTAATCTATTTACGTCGATGATATAGAATCCCCAAAATATTGAACATCTTCCAAAATAATAATCATCTTTTAATCCCCTAATCATCTCTGTCATATTAATACGACAATCGTTGCATTTCCTATCACTTTGGTTGTTAGGACATGATCTTCCATTTCCCACCATTAACTAAGAAATGAAACTATAATTAGGGGCTTAAATACTTAGCCAATAATCATGAATATGAAACTTTAAGCATAAGAGGATAAACTTGTAGAATAAAAGTATATCCTAACTTGTGATCCCCTATGTTCCTATCTCGGTTATCCATTACTATATATTCTTATGTGAATCTTTATTTTATTTTAACTCTTTTCCTTTAATAATGGTTCATACTAAGCTTATGAATTTACCAAAGCATATCCCCCGGGAGTGTCGTAACCAAGAGTGCAGCAAGGCTCATTGTCGTGTACCAGTTCCCCTTTGAGTCTAGCTCAAAGCGGTGTTTTTGGGTTTTACCCCTCTGTATATCTATTCCAGAGCCACCTCTACCTGTTCGTATCCAGACAGGGATGTATTTTCTTGGCAACCCATTACTCAATACTCACCAAAATACTAGGAAGATTTCCCATATATAAAATTTTCTATAGGATTCTTTCTAATGTTTTCATATCCTTATTTCCACAAATAACTAAACCATCCTTTGATACCAACTATAGCATCCCGCCTTTTTATCACATAAACTTTCATTACATTTTACAAAAACATAGGATCTTTAAGGTTTAGTGTCTTGGAAACTAGGAACTTAAAACATGAAAACATAAAACATTATTATTAAACACTTGAAAGTCTTCTCCTCATGTTAATCCTAGGTTCATTACTACATCTCATATCCTGGGGGCATACATCAAAAGAAAGGGTGAGCAGAAGTCCCAGTAAGGGAAACAAGAGAAACATTTTACATGTGAACTTGTGATACTTCAATAAGGTCGTGAAAAGAACTTTAAGGCATGAGAAATAAATCATGAGATATATCACAATAAAAATGACATTTTTCATAACTTTAAGATGTGGCTACAACATTTAATATTGACAATCATTTCGTTTCACCAAGGTCCATCCCCAAGGTTCCATTAAAAATTACCAAGGTTATTCACCAAGGTATCAGTCTAAAAAGTCATCTCTAGATATTAAGTCTTTACCCAATGCATTAGAGATCTATCTGGGCGCACCCTTGAAATGTCTTTATTATCATGTGATCCACATATATCATCATCAATAATTTCATAAACAACCCATATAGCATAAAATAAATGGGTTTCATTTCATAATCATAACGTTTTAAAAACTACTTTAAAGACCTGATCTTTATGTCACTTTAAACCCACGGAAAAGGGAAAGCGGGTTTCATGTACGTAAATACTAGAATTTAAAATAGAAAATTTTGATATATATTTGAATACCCCTATAAAAATAAGATCTTTGAGTATTCAATTAATAGCATAAAATAATTTTGAGATAAAGAGGGAGGCATTTTGAGATGAAAACTATGCAGCATAACGTCTATGATACATGGTGTTAGAAAACATTGAAAAGAAAGGGGACATGGGTAACCCACTCAAAAATGATACATAAAATAGTAGGGGAACATAATATAAAGTATTTAAGAACATGGTAATGAAATTTTAATGATATATCATATGAAACAAAGAACTTGAAAGGGAGACAAAAATAAGATTTCTCTTATGAGAATTCGGGAGCCTAACGGCGTCACTTAAAACTTCCAAAAATGGATTGATGAGATCAAATAGGGTCTCTCAT
Organism: Viscum album; assembly: GCA_963277665.1. NCBI lineage: Eukaryota > Viridiplantae > Streptophyta > Magnoliopsida > Santalales > Viscaceae > Viscum > Viscum album. The sequence goes on along the minus strand of OY728148.1, from coordinate 361,636,863 downwards.
CATATGAAAATAAATGATCAGTATGATAGATATAGAGATCATACCCCAACATAATAAAAATGAACATGAAAGACTTGACATGAAAGTAGATCTTGAAAACAAGAAGGGTGAAAGAACCCTTTAGAAATTCGGCAGCCTAACGGCGCCACTTAAACTTCAAGAAAAATGAATTGATGAGATCAAATAGGGTCTCTCATCATATGAACATAAAAGATCAGTATGGTAGATATATAGATAATACCCCAACATAATAAAAAGGAACTTGAAATACTGGACATGAAAGTAGATCTTGAAAATGAGAAGGGTGAAAGAACCCCTTAGAAATTCGGCAGCCTAACGGCGCCACTTAAACTTCAACACAAATGAATTGATGAGATCAAATAGGGTCTCTCATAATATGAACATAAAAGATCAGTATGAAAGATATAGATATCATACCCCAACATAAAAAATGGAACTTGAAAGAATTGACATGAAAGTAGATCTTGAAAACGAGAAGGGTGAAAGAACCCCTTAGAAATTTGGCAGCCTAACGGCGCCACTTAAACTTCAACAAAAATGAATTGATGAGATAAAATAGGGTCTCTCATCATATGAACATAAAAGATAAGTATGATAGATATAGAGATCATACCCCAACATAATAAAAAGTAATTTAAAAGACTTTACATGTAATTAGAACTTTGAAAAAGGAGAAAGGTGAAAGAACCACTTAAAAATTCGGCAGCCTAACGGCCCCACTTAAAACATCAAAATACTGAATTGAAGAGATAAAATAGGGTCTCTCATAATATGATAATAAAAAATCAGTATGATTAATTTATAGATCATACCCCCAACATAATAGAAAGGAACTTGAAATACTTTACATGAAAATAGATCTTGAAAAATGAGAAGGGAGAAAGAATCTGGTACAAAAATTTTGGCAGCCTAACGGCGCCACTTAAAACTTCATAAAACGAAATAATGAGAGTAAGAGGGGATATCTCATTATATGAACATTAAAAGGTCAGTAATAGGAGTATTAAAGAACAACCTTTAACATAAGAACAACGATCATAAAAGAAATGACATAAAAGAGATTTCTTGAAAAGAAAGAGAGAGGTCGGATCCCTTACCTTAAAATGTAACTCTTAAAACTCAAAGGTTGGGACCTTGAGGGCTTGGGGGAACCTTGGGTGGACTCCTTTGGAAGTAATGAGACCAGAAATTCGTTTGGGGAGAGTGGGGAGTCGAAATGGATGAGAGGATGGCTTGGTATTTATAGGGAAAGTGAGGGGACAAGGCATTAATGGCCAAGGGACACCTCAAAAGTGGTTTTCTCAAAACCATGTGCTCTCCCATGGTATTTCCCATTGAGTTAGGCCACATGGGGCCCCCATACAATAATGCATCACATTTGGTCGACCATCCCTTAAAAAATCTCATGGAATCATCATGAAATAGTTATGATGTAATTAAACATACTGAAACCCTAAAACTGTATTCTTACTATTCACTGAAAATTCAACTTTCTCAGAAAAATCCCAAAATTTCACATTAACCAAATATCAATGCTCTGATTTCAAAAATGAACTCCATTTTATAAAAATAATTTTCTATATATTTTTAATTTAATTTTTAAATAAATACACTATTCACCAAAAATTCATTTTTTCAGAAAAAAACCCAAAAAATTACCTTAACATAATATCGATGCTCTGAGTTAAAAAATGAAATCCATTTTATAAAAATAATTTTCTAAATATTTTTAATTTAATTTTTAATTAAAAAAGACTATTCACCTGAAAAAACTAATACTTGAATAATAATTTATGATACCGTTATTTAACCATTTTATTGAATCACATTACTTAATCATGGTGCCTAGATTATATTAATACTTTCTTCAAGTGAGATTACTAATCCATTTGGTCACATTAATAATCCTAAGCATAAAATCACTATTCATAATTTACTATTCATGAAAAATCAAGTTGATCTTATCAGACATTAAATTCCGTACTGAACATAATTGTAGAAGACCATTTTTTGAATATCATTACACATTTTTAATTATTTAAGGTTTACATAAACATTTTTAAAATATCATTTTTCTAAAATTCATCAAAAATATGCATAATATATTTATCTGGTCATTTGAAAATTCATAAACATCATCATAAGAAGAAATCCCAATTTTTATTTAAAACAAAGGATTACACAAGGCAGTTACGGTCTCCTTACATAGCCCCTTATCAGACCAACATAGGACCTAAGTGTAAGGTGTGCTAAGGTGAGAGAATCTGAGGGAGGCTCGGCTAACATCACACAAGTACTAATTTCTATCAGTTTGAACTTCTCGCAAAGGCGATTCTGTTCTAGCTTCACACGATGAAGTTCGGCTTGGGTTTGGTCCAAATCAAAGCCCATTGGTGCTATCTCCTTCCCATATTCTGTTAGATGGGATTCGATCAGTCCAAGAATACTGGGTGAGGCCATCGAATCTTCTTTCTATAATAATTAACCAAGATTACTTTTATTTAGATACAATAATCAAAACATTTAGTTTCCAGGGGTCATATTGACCAATGGTCATATAACTGTCAAAACCCAACGGTCTTATTTTAATTATACTCATGCTATCAAATGAAACATTTTTGTTGTGTATAAAAATAAAATAAAATAACACATAAAATTAGGAAACAAGATTTATTCAAAATTTCGGGTCGTTACACCTATTACATGTATTGTATTAGTTTCAAAATTTGTAAACCAGTTACACATCATGTATTCCTCATCCCTAATCCTTTTTTCCCTACTGAACATCAATAAAATTACTTACACATCTTGTAATAATTACACGACATGTACTTCTGGTTGCATTTGTTTTCATCTTATCAAGTGTTTTTTCATCCTCCGGTGTTACCCTGAACGCCCAGGAATTCCACTAAACCATGGACCACACCTAAAACAATGTATTGGGTCAAAAAAACTTGTAATGAGGTTTTTATGTATTTAAACTAATTTATCCTAAACACCAAACTCAAAAGTTTAAATTTATCTATAAAAACGACCCATTGAAACACTCAAGATGTTACAATCTACCCACATTAAAATATCTCATCCCAAATCTATAAATATTTACCCATAGATGGTACCAAACGTAACCATCTCATAAACATCTCCATATTTACCTTGGTTTTCAAACACAAGTCATGTTCCTCTCATGGATCCCCACCTTATAAATTACCTACCCGGTCACTTCTTGACACAAAATTAAAATATTCTAATGGATTCACTAAACATAGCTGAACATACAAGTCCTCCCCTGAAATATTATCATTCTTTCACCTTATCAAGTGCTAAATTCATACTCGTGTCATACCTAACACCCACCAAGTCCTACTTCTCATCAAATGCACATTAGTAACCAATTCATAGATAACACCCATGAGTCCTACATCACATAAGATTCCCATAAGTATTTCATATCAACATATTCTCCAAAATAATCCCACATCATATATACATATGCATTTACATAAAAATATCGATTTCTACACACCTCATACAAAACCCACATCACACTAATGCCCACAAAAAATCATAGTGCCTACACACCTCATATATATATATATATATATCATAAATAATAACTGATTCAGACCTACTAACTAATGCATGTTTAGTCCAAAAACAATACTCATGAGGAACATGCACCAAAAAAATTCATTCCTAAATAATGAAAAACTTAGTCACACCCACATTGTACCTCAAACTATCATCATCTCCTCGACCTGTTTTCAATTGGTAGCTCAAATAAGTGAATCTAACCTAAATCCCATCTTCCTGAGCCTTAACCTTCCTATGGGGATGCACCAATTACCATCCACTAACCCCACAGCTAGGTCTCTTTATCTATGTCATGATCACCATGTTCATTTGAATCATGGATATTAACTATAGGTACCACTCTAGATCTTACCATAAATACCTAAGTCTGACCAAAGCTATGGCTCCGAGCTATTCGAGAAGCCCACCTGCAACACCTCTCTCGATTCCCTATATAACTATATTCCTTAAAATCATTCCAAAATAGATCATATTGGGTATGAAATTGTATTTTATTTCCACAATAGAATCATACTGCTGAAGAACCACTCTATGGTGGTCTTCCTAAGACTATATTCTAACTTCCCTACTGAAACTCCTCATGGTACCACTTTCTGATACCCAAAGCACCACCCCAAATCTCACCTAATGACATAACCTGACATGAATAATATTGTCCCATAAAGTTTCCCACATCTATAAGAACCTGATTAAAAACCTTATAAAAATATGAATGTCTAAAGATTTTTAACTAAACCCTGATGGCATGCCACAATCCATCCTTCAAATGCCACGCCCTAGAGATTTCATCTCCCATAATAATAAGTGAAAATAGGAAAATTATATGAAATTTCCCATATATTACATAAAGGAAATATCTCTTGATTTTAGATTCAAGAACTCAAAGTCTCTTTCTACCTTTAGAATATTTGGTAATATGTTCTAAAAGAACATGGTATTGAATTCTTTCTATGACATCCCCTCATGTCTGGCTTCCTATAACTATACATCTCAGCAGCGCTTTATGGTCCTATTATCATATAGGACCCTAGATTCATCCTATAAATTAGGGGTGTCTCAAGCTGGTAAAAAATTTTCTACACCAACTCAATCCAGTTCTATCCTTCATGTGGTCCACCCTCACCCTGAAAAAAGGTGGGTGTTGAGACTAAAACTCATGAGTCAAATATGACATTGACATCACAACTATTTAGATCCCCTAATTATTTCATGTATAACATAAACCAATATCACCCTCATCTACTTTTCTATCCATGTCCAAAAATCTACCAATTGTTGTGGATGTCTGTCCTATAGAATAACCTATACTTGTGGCTCATGTTCAACCCGACCCTCAGGGACCTCATCCCATGCTCGCTCTATTTACACCATATCCCCCCCCCCTCATGACTCTACATAAAAATACATATAGGTGGAATCATTATGAATACTAAATACCATGTTCAAATATCTATAGTAGTATATATATATCTTAGATAGGGAAATCTATAATAGGCAACACATCTTTCCCCCTAACACTCCCCTACTACACCCATGTCACATGACATCCGGCCTCTTGGCCCCTTACCTACCCATATCAGATTCAAGTATCACATAGTATCTAGCCTCATGGCCCCTACCTACCCATAACAGATTCAGGAATCACATATCTTGTATCATCAATATGAGGTTGCTGAATAAAATGCCTCAAAAGAAGCTAAGTAGGAAAATGTTGTTTATCTTATTTTTTGATAGTTTAAACAAAACACCCCTATTTTTCAACCATACCTACCCTTATTATGTTCATACCCACATATCACATGTATATAGAATCATTGATCTCATCAGAAACCACACACTTGGGAAGGCTGAGTAGAATGCCACCGAAGTGGCTAAGCTGGAAAACACGATTTAGCTTCTTTATTGACACATTAAACTACAAAACCCATCTTAGTGAATTATAGGTTCCCAATTAAAATCAAAATAAAAAAATAAATCATATAAGACTATGTTCTTATCATGATTCATTAATATTCATCCCTTGACATATCCGGACAAGGGTAAGACCACACAATATAATAACATCACACCCTATTGTACCTCAAGAGGTATAAATAAAATGAAATATTACAGTTCAAATAATAATATAAATCTACCACCCCTGTAAACATGGTATTTCCCCCATTAATGGGGATTTAGGCACCCAAACATGATCCCTTTACTCGGTTCTGACTACATCTCAGTCTCTGGTCTACTATATCCCACATAGTAAGATCAAATAGGATATCATTGATACCATTAGTAACTAGAAAAATGTGGTTACCATTTTTATACCCAGTAATTGTGATGTTTTAAGGAATTAAAAATAGATAACCACTTCGATACCATTTTTATCACCCCAACCCAGTTTTCCACTCAAATAGTTCTTCAGGTCGATCGACTATTGGGTCGTAGGAATGCCTCCCCAAATGCCAATGGATATCTACTAGTAGAAAGGGTCTTATTAGGTGGTATTGGGGGTAATATACCCTATGTGATGATAATAATAATGGTCCATATGTATATAATACAGTTGAATATCACCAAAACATAGTAGAGGAAACACATGAAAATTAGCAGAAGAAAAATAAATAGTAGTAGCAATAAATACACCGAATGTCATAACCATTTATTGATAGAACATTCCATAACATGTCATAAAAGAATTAGTTAATAAGGTTCACATTTTAATGAACATATAATTACATATATATATATAATCTCAAAATATGTTCTAGATTGATGAAAAAGAACCACCAGGTACACTTCCATCCATCTCATGAAAAAGTGATATATCTCAATCACTAAAGTCCAGCTCCTGATCTTGATCCCTTACCTTATCTCCAAGACATAAAGTATACATGTGTCTTAATGGGTATATATACGGTGTTTTTATAAACTCAATATTAAACCAAAAAGTTGTGTCTGTTTTACATTCATAATTATGAAGATGTATCCAAAATATAAAAAAATGTATCGCATAAACATTTAATAATAAACTTGGATCCATTATGTGAAAAAGCTACAAGAACACGATCACCTAATTTAAAAATTTCCTCTATATCTATAAAAAAGGCCCCATATATATATATATATCATACAACACATCTCTGTATATATATAATATTTTTGGTGAGGACCCATGGCTTAGTTCCCATGGCAACCCCTGATGAATATTATATTTCATGAACCATTAAGTTCCACCAATAAATGTGTAACCCAAAACCTCATTCAATATGACACCACATGATTCATCATCAAGTTATCATTTTCCAAACTCACACCCACATAAGTCCCAAGTCCCTTGGACATCTTCTCATAAAATCATTGTCGAATCAATAGCTTGACATCCTGAGGCACAATGATATCTATCCTCCAAAAAATAATCATTTTTATCTCAAAAACAGGAAATCTCGAGGTGTGGAAATATTATTCCTCCCAAATTCCCCAACCATTATCCTCAAATATAACGATGAGACACATCCACCAATTTATGGCCTCAACACCATCGCATGATAGTCCATCACTATCCACATGGATTACTATAGTGAGCAACATAAACAAATATGATGTTCAAAACCATCCCCTATAAACAAGTATCTATATATTTCATGACTATACACTAAAATAGGATAATATTAATTTTATATATTATAATATTCATGTTCTTTACTATTTATAAACACATTTATTAGTTCATTTTAGAAATTTATCTTTATTTCTCATTACGATTCTAATTCCTTCTTAAAATGCATGCCTGGTACATTTTTGAACACATAATAAAACAAAAAAAATTGTCATTATATTACATTAATATTTAATTTTAGGTTTTCTCATTCCATTGTGAACAATTCAAAATTTTAGAGTACTTGAAGATTCTTATAGGAAGACCACCAAAATTGTCCATGAACCAACAACATTCTGGATGAACTGAATTGGATAGAATCTCAATAAAATTATTGTAGAGGACAAGATCCAATCCCAATGATTCTAAAATATAAACTAGAGATAGATGAAACCATGGGGAACATTTCAATAAACATTTTATGGTGCTAATGCTGATGTTTTAATGGGGTTTCAGATGACCAATGTTGAAGATGAGATTCTAGGCCATATTCTGAGGCCCATAACAACAGACCACCATTTAGACCATATAATGAAATCCTAAAATAAATTGTATCTGATATTTTATAGGATGTTATAGGAAATCCTGATATTTATTTTGTTATTCTATGGACTACCCCAATTCTTCCATATAGATGGTCATTTAGGAACCTCTTTGTTGTGGATTCAAGCTAGCTGCCATTTCGGGTCAAGGGTGGAAAAGTATCGTATCCATTAACATTCCACCCACCTGGGCCTTCCACCATTAATTGGGGAGACATCAAATATTTACATCTATACCCAAGGCTTGAAAAGTTTTTATTTAATGCATTTTTTGTGAGAGAGTTGATCATATTTGTGTGTTGTTATCATTTTAATGTTATGCTTCCATTTTGGTGTTGTAATCACATTTCTTCAAATTCTAAGTAGTTCAAATCTCCATGGTCTCTTAATAAAACATATTATTGTAATAAATTTCATTTTTTTATTATAAGGTTGATAATTTTTCATTATGGTGTTAATTAATTAGCATGGTGAAGAGATAAATCCTTCACACAATGGTGTAGTGTTCATTATTTTGTTGTTTTTAGTTCTTCAATTTCATTATCATGAGTCTAATTCCCACTTCCATTGAGATCATACAATCAATGGAGGGATAAATATTTTATGGGTTGATCCAAGGGAGTAGTAAGGGGATATATTTTAAGTTATTTATCACTTCATTAAGTAATAATTGGTTCTTTTAGTTGATAATTCTATTTGACAACATTAAAACTTCTTCGTCATTATTGAGTTTTAAGACCACACACTCCTAGTGAAAAAAAATAACTTTACCTTGGAGTCATAATAAATATGATTCTACAAGTGTATGTGTGATTATTATTAGGGTGTGTAGGTATTATATAAGTAATTTATGATGGTAGTTTTACTTTATTTAATGATCCCATATTAAATTTAAGAAATTAAAATAGTTTAAAAAGGAATTCATCCAATCCATCCTAAGAGATAAACTAGGATCAACTCATTTTCTCAATTTGAATTCACTTAGGAATTTTAGTGATAACTTTTACCCATTTAAAATTAACCCATTGTTTCCCATTTCATAGAAAAAAATATTCAATAGAATATACATGCCTATAGGCTTCTCCTTAGATCTCTGATCATTCGACAACCCAAGATATATTATAAGTGCCCACTTAATCATAAAAACATTAGTACATTTGGGTGAGAATAAAAATTTCACCATTTCTGGGGACCCATGTAAGTCATCTTGACACCCATTATGTTCTTCCCCATTTCTTTTTTCTTAACTCACTTATCTATTCTCACCTCCAATTTTATTCGTAGGGAAATATAATTTTAAAAAAATCCTAACATGGAAAAATTCCATATACATTGACTACCCCACACCAAGTGTGTTGTAAAATGACCATCATGATTTTTATTGGTGGAATAATAAACCAATGATTGATCCACAAAGTTTTAACTCCTATGCTCCATGAAACATTCAAACATATAATGAGTTTCAATCCCAACATGGACAATCTAAAAATCCTCCTATGTAATTCCAAAAAAATAATTATCCACTTGGAATAGACCTTCTATCTCAACCACTTTCCCATCCTAATCCAAAACCCTTACTTAATTAATTTTGTCAACTAATTGATATAATGACTTAAAATGTTTCATCCTTGAGAGTATAACTAAAAAGAATTGAAATGGTTACTGAATCCATTCCGACACAGTTTGTTCATTCCTCATCATTGATAGAAGAATATTGTTATAAACAAACTTCTCAAGAAAATGATAAAGAAGTTTCATTTGAATATAAGAGACTTGAAGAACTTGAAGGAATTGTTTATTTGTACTTAAATCAAGATGAAACTGATTTTTTATTCACAAGAGTGAAATTTTACTTCCTGGATTGAGTTCCTTGAATATTGCTCCATTTATGGGTTTTCAAAACCAAAAATCATTGAACCATTGGGAGATATTAAAAACATAGAGTCCAAAACCATTATTGAAACTAATTTGTCCAATTTTTTGGCTGAATATTCTATTCAATGGTAACCCATTATTTATAAAAACAATTAAAATGAATTTGAGTTTGATTCAAAGTCCCAAGAAATGTTTGAATATGTTAGCCAAACTGTGCTCATATTCGAAGTCCCACACATACTCTCTCAAGTCTTCCTTTTTAAGGGATAATTAAAGATAGTATTTCATCATTTCATCCAATCTTGATTCTAATAATGATATAATTCCATTTATTGTCTTAATCGAGACAAGGAAAGAAATTTGATGGACCCTTTTCCATATTTATAGGTTTAGCCAACAAATTAGGACCTATATTGTATTTCGTAAGTCAATTCCAAAACCTTTTGATCAACCCCATTAGAGACTCAATCAAAATATAATTAATTAGGTGAAACATTATATCCCTAAAATTTTGAAACTTTTTATTGGGTAAGTATGGGGGTCCAAGTTGAGTTAATGACTTTAAACATAGCACTTTATGGGAGAAAACCCAACGTCAACATGGATTTTATTTTATTTTATATTTTTTTTTGTATTTTTGTGTGAAAATAAATTTTAAAAAAATATTGTCAACTTTTATTTTCACACCCTTTTTTATTGTTATTTTATTTTCCTTATTTTTAATTTTTTGTTCTTATGTGTAATATATATTTTATATTCTTGTATATATATATATATATCTGTATATATATATATTGAAAAATAAAGGCAAATAAAATAAAAAAGGGAAAATAAACAAATATAATATATATCTTTGTGAAAAAGGTTACACCGTAGGTCATGGGGACAACCTTGTCACGTCTGGATAAGTCAGGGTACAATAACCCATGACCAATGGAAGATAAGGGAGGTCACCTTCCACTTACATACTCCCTATATTTTTTCTTCCTTCCACTATTTTTATATTTATACATATATTTAATAATTTTTTGAATATTTATTTTTGTATATAAATGTATATATATTTAGTTATTTATTTATATATATATATTCTTTCCTCTTGTACCTAGAGTCTATGTTCAATATGAAAAATTTAAGAGGTATGTTTTTTATCATTTCCTTTTGTTTTCTTAGTTAATGGAGCCTCTTGGGGTTTCCATGGGATCTAATTGTATTGGTGTATAAGATTAGGGGTTTGCTGAGGTTGATAGATTTTTAGAAAAATCATAGGTGTACAAACACAAACTACCTTCATTGATGAGGCTTCTTTGAGTTTCATAGAGATCAAGGGATTAAATGAGAGCAACATGAACTTCAACTTCAATGACTAGGTGACTTAATTCTAGGATAATCATTTTCAATTTCGTTTTTTAACTCTTCTTCTATACCTATACCCCTTACATATTTTCCTTTCTTTAAAAATTAGAGATAGTTTTATTTTAAGTTGAGGGGAATGAAATAAAAAATTTATTTTATGTGAATAAAAATTTTAAAAAATAAAAATAATATTTTAAATAAAAGATTGTGTGGAAGAAAAAATTCCTTTATCCTTGACCATTATAAAATGAATTGCATTCTTTGAAATTGAATATCATATAAATGTTCAATCCTTGATTTTTATTTCAATGCAATTTTATGTTCATGAGCATAGATTTTGGAATGTGAAGTTGTCAAGAGTGATTTCTCAAAATTTATATTTTCATCCATTTAATAACAAAAAAAACAATGCACGTTTTTTGGATTTTGGGGTATTAGTTTGATTTATTTGGGTCCCATAATAAATGGAAAAGGTTTGTTGATCAGTTTAATTTTAACATGAGTATTCAAAAAAATAAAAAAAACATCAAAAAAATAAATTGCACGTAGAGAAATGGATTGGCTTGAAGTGTAGATTTTCCAAATTGGTGAAAATGACTCCATAGTTTTATAGACCATATTTGGGGATTTTATCTCGATTTGTAATATTTTGAATTTTTTTGATTGAGTAAACTTGAGATGATGCCTGAGTATGTGGGTTTAACTTGGTTCTCTAAGGTATTTGATCCCAGGAGTCGTTGATAGAGTCTTGCTACATGGGATGACTCAATGGATTTAAATTTCAATTACCAAAAAATAAAAAATTAAAAAAAAATAATATTCATCTTAATATTAAAATTTGATTCCACCAAGCACTTTTATCTTCTCTCCCTTGATTAAAGATGAACCCTTATGTCTATTGTGATGGACAACACTATTTATCAAGTGTTGTATTCAAAAACACTCTATTTTATTAAGGGGAGATCATATAAGAAAATAATATCTCTCTCTATGATGATTTTGATGTTCACAAATACCCTTATTTGTTATTCTAACGATTTTACTTTCATTATATTTCAGGAAATTAATATTCTTTATTTCTCTATTTTAGACTATTATAAAAGTGTTTAATCCACATAGAATATTTGACAATGTTTTCATAAATTGTTTTATCATGTTCGGTAAACACTGTTCATGATCTACATGTTCAGAAATCACTTTCATATGTTCTGGAAACACTATTCATACCCTACCTTGAATAGTGTTGTGTAAGGATGGAATTCATATTTTACTTTACAGCATATTATAAAATTATAGTTAAGAAACCATACATTATAAACAAAAGTATGGAATAAGAACCCTACATTTGGAAGGATCCTTACGTTCGAGATATTAGAAAATTATAGAAGAAGAACCCTACGTTAGTATGGAATGTTATATTTGTTTTTTAAAAGTATGGTTCATCAACCTTACTTTCTAAAATGACCTAACATAATTTTTAAAAAGCATGGATCATATGCCTAACATTTAGAAGATTATACAAGTATGGAACATCAAAATTACTTTTAGAATGATCCTTATGGATCATGTATCTTATGTTTGGCTAAAAAGGAAAGTATGGAAATTTTACCAAACATTTGAGAGTTGAAGAGAAAAGTATGGTTTATCAACCTTACATTGTGAAACATAAGTTATCAACTATACTTTGTGAACCTTATGTTCAAATAAATAATGATATGCAGTTCAACCCTATGTTTGTCATTGGAGATTTAAATTGTGACATTATTGGGCAATGATCTTTATGCAGATTATTTGGCTGATTTCAAGCCAAATTCAAATCCCGATTTAAAAGAACACATTTGACTTATTCAAAATTTTTTATATGTGATTCAAAAAATCAATTTAAGAGGAGCTTTTCATGTCGAATATTTAGGAGAGTTATGATTGATCTATTATTAAAACATTTGAATATCGCGATTCTAAAGATGAATTTTGTGGATCTAAATTTTTAAGGAAAATGCTTTTCATTATTCTATATATATCTGTAATATTTTTTATTACAAAAATGTGGGTGAATCATCAAAAAATATATAACAAACTCATGAGTTCTTCATGACTATAGTCATATAGATTCATTCGATATTTACAGATCTACTGCTACCAAGATCTATCAAACTATTTTTTTCTAAAGAAGAAGAAACACATTAAGGATTCATTGTTTCTATATTGGAGATCTTTTGTGAATCCATTATTGTTGGAGTTTCTCAATTTATTTCTATATCTATTTCCACTGGATCGACTCAAAACTGCCCTTATCTGAAGAACCTATTTTTTGAATACGACAATCTATCTATTATTTGTTGTGTGTTGTTGAGACTGTGAAGATCTACTGTAAATTATTTCAAGAAAAATACTCTTTTATTTTTAGTAACCAGCTTCTCATACTAAGATGCATATTATGTTCTATATATGAACCAGAAGGATCTGTTCTTATCCTTAACTTGTAAAGGTGTTAACATCCTAAACTTAGTTGTGGATGGTTTGTTGATAAGATGACCCAATAGTAAAAAACACCATGCTCGTGGAGTAGAGTGTTGGTGGAGTAGACTAGGGGCCTTCGGTTCCCCGAACCACTATACATCCTTGCATCCTTTAACTGTTTATTTTCCACTGCATAAATAATTTGAAAAATATAAAAGGACAGACTTGGTCATTATCTTCATTCATGAAGAATTTGAAAAAGTCACAATTCACTCCCCCCCCCCTCTTGTGTGTATTTGGTATAAGTCGATCCAACAATTGGTATCAAAGGAGGTCTTTTGTCAAACCTATAACAAGCTAAAAGTTTTTTGATTATATAGAACTCAATGGATGATACATGAGAGGGTATGTCAATGGATCAAGATAACTATATCAATGGTGAAAATAAGGGATGTTGGAAATCAAGAATGATCATTTACTTAAAGAACCTTGGATACAAATTCTACTCGAAAACACTATCTCTCTATGTGATTATAGAGAAACATGAAACATGGAGTGCTAATACAGAAGTAGAGTATGAAATAAACTTGAAATCTATGAATTTTATTATCTGTAGTCTTAGACAAGATGAATTCAATAGAGTTTCTCAGTGCCTGACTACTTATAAAATGTGGTATACAATTGCAGTGGCTTATGAAGGAACTGACAATGTCAGACAGATGAGGTATGCCACAGCTAAATTGAAATTTGACACATTCAAAATGTTTGATGGATAAATCATCACCTAGATGAATGTAAGGCTTATATAAATTGTTAATAACATCACTTCCTTGGGAGATCCAATCAAACTAGGACATCATTCGATGAAAGTACTGAGAGTAATACCACCTAGATAGAATGGGATATCAGTATCTATTATACAATCATCACGAGTTAAATATCTTAAAATTAGAGAGTTAATTTAAAATCTTATGATGTATGAAGCAAAGATGAAATGTGAAAAAAATGAGCATAAAATCTTGATCGAGAGAGAAAATACTGCTTTGAAAGTAACATCCCAAACGAAGAGCAGAATGATGAAGAAACACATCAAAATGAAATCAGAGAGTTTTGATTCATCTAACTCAGATGTGGAACTAGCTCAGCTAGCCATAAAATTTAAAAAATTCAACAAAAAGAAGAATTGATTCAAAAAATCATTCAAAAAGGATGAAAAATAACCAAGGTAAGTCAGATGTTATGAATGTAAGAAGATGGGTCACATTAGCCATGACTATCCTCAATTAAAATAAAAAAATAAAAATAAATTCTTCAAAAACAATAATTATGATAAAAAAAGAAAAAAGATCAATGAAAGATACTTAAAGTGTTTTTAAAGACTCCAACATCTCATCAAAGTCTAACTCAAAAAAAGAAGAATCAAATCTAAAAGAAAATATGTGCTTTATAGAAGAAGATGATGAGGTAAAATCTTATTACTCATCTAATTCTGATTCTAGTTCTAATTGTTCAAATAATAAACTTGCATCCTACTACAACACATAGGAAGAAAAATATAATTCCTTATTTAAGAAACATAAATCACTAAAAAATATTCAAACTACTGTTTTAGGAGAAAGATAAAATCTGCTAAAAACATCAATAGTAAATTGAAAAATATAACTCATCAAACATAAACTGAAAAGATAATGAAACTAAAATAAAAACACTACAAAGAGAAGTATAAACATACAAAAGTGTAGCTTTATTTTTACAAAAGGATAAAACACCCAAAATGAAATTCATGGAAAAAATGTGATTAAAAAGGAAATATATTTAATAGGCAGTAATGGTGAGAAACCCAAACTATATAAGAACTATTTTATTCCAAGTGAAAAAGGTAAAAATTTCCACTACGGGGGAACAAAAGGTCATATATATAAACATTGTTATTTAAGGATACCAAAAATAAGTGGGATTAAGACATCCTTTGTTGCAATTAGATTATATGATTCTATTGATTGTATAAAAACAGATAAAGTTTGGATTCCTAGGTCTTTGCTGGCAAACACTGCTGGACCCAACAAAATATGGGTACAAAAACAAACCTTTGTTCAAATTCCATTCCAGGAAGAAGGTCACAGAAGTCAAACTGAAATATGGTATATGGATAATGGATTCTCTAGGAATATGAGTGATAATTCATTGAATTTTAAAACATTAACTCAAAAGGATGGATGATTATTCACATTTTTTTATAGTGTCAAAGGTAAAATTATTGGCATTAGAAATGTTGGAGTTCCAAATGATATCTCTATTAATAAAGTACTCTATGTACAAGGATTGAAACAAAACCTGATAAGTATCTCTCAACTCTATGATGATGGTTATTTTTTTGATTTTTCTAACAACTGTTGTTTTGTTTATTAAAGATAAATAGCTTAAATTTAGATCACCTAGAACTGATAATGTTTATACTCTAGACTTAAGTTCCTTGTGTAAATAATAATTAAACTACTTTACTACTAAGATAAATGAATAGTGGCTATGGCATAGAAGACTTTACATTGCAATGTATATTCTTTATATAATTTATCTCAGAAACAATTAGTTTCTAATTTACCTTGTCTCAAATTTGAAAGTGATAGATTCTCTGATACATGTCAACTTGGAAAGCAGCACAAATCATCCATCAAATCTATTAAAAACAATTCTACATCTAAACCTCTAAAACATATCTATATTGATCTTTTTGGACCTTCAAGAATAAAAATCTTGGCTATAAATAATATGTACATGTTTTAATTGATAACTATTCTATATTTTTTTGGATTTATTTTCTAAAATATAAAAATGAATCTTTTACAATATTTGAATTTTTTTCAAAGCATCCCAAAATGAAAAAGGTTATAAAATAATTTCATTAATAAGTGATCATGGGGGAGAATTTGAGAATCTAGAATTTAATTTATTTTTCAAAAATATGTGTATTAAACACACCTTCTCTGCACCAAGAACACCTCAACAAATTGGAATTGTTGAATAAAGTAATAGGACTACTCAAGAAAATTCTAGGACAATGCTAATTGAATACAGTCTTTCTACCTATTTCTTGGCAGAATATGTATGTACAGCTTGCTATATAATGGATAAAGATTTAATCAGACCAATTTTTAAAAAGATACCCAATGAACTATGGAATAACATAAAACCTAAAGTAAATTACTTTAAACTTCTTTCATTCAAGGTTTACACCTTAAACACCAAGGACAATCTTGGTAAGTTTGAGCCAAAATCTGATAAAGAATTTTCTTAGGATATTATGTTGCTTCCAATGATTATGGAGTTTTTAATAAAAAATTAAGGATTGTATAAGAATTAGTTCTTGTGAAATTTGATGAATCTAATCCCTTTGAGAAAAGGAAAGACCAAATTGAAGAATCTGACTCTAATGATAACTTGAGACATGATAACGTAAAAGATGATTTTGAAAAATATTTAAATGAAAATCAATCTAGTTCATAAAAACATGACATTAAAGAACCTGACAGTGTACTACCTAGATAGTCTAGAACACTAAAAAATCACCCTTTAGAAACTGTTATAGGATACCTAGAAACTGGAATAAAAACTAGAATAAATGTAGGAAATCATGTTGAATTCTCTTATTTCCTATCTCAATTAGAACCTAAGACATTAGAAGAAGCCTTAGTTGATGAAAGTTGGATGATATTAGTGCAATAAGAACTAAACCAGTTCAAGAGAAATGAGTTTTGGAATTTAGTTGAAAGACCTAAAAATTATCCAATTATAGGAACTAAATGGGTCTTTATAAATAAACAAGATGATCAAGGAATAATACCTAGAAATAAAGAAATACTAATAGCTAAAGGATATAATCAGAAAGAAGGTATAGATTATGATGAGACCTTTTCACTAGTAGCCAGATTAGAAGCTATTATAATCCTTTTATCCTATTCATCTCATATAGGATTTAAATTATTTCAGATCAATGTTAAGTCATCCTTTTAAAATATTTACTTATTGGTGGAAGTTTATTTTGAGAAACCTCTTGGTTTTGAAAATTCACAAAAAGAATATTTTTTAAAAAAACTTACTAAAGCTCCTTATGTCTTTAAACAAGCACCTAGAGCTTGGTATGAAATATTAAGTTCTTTTATTTTAAAAAATTATTTTACTGTTAGGATGGAAGATCCAAAATTTTTTATGAAAAATATTACGTCTAATATTTTATTTGTTCAAATTTATGTTGATGATGTAATTTTTGATTCAACAAACAAAAAACTATGTCGTGAGTTTTCAAATTTAATGCAAAAAGATTTTGAAATGAGTATAATGGGAGGATTAAATTTATTTTTAGGACTTCAAATTTATCAAAATAATATTGGAAATGTTTTAAATCAAATAAAATATATTACTGATTTACAAAAGAATTTTGGACATGAAAATAGCAAGACATATACAACTCTTATGTGTACTAATATAAAACATGATTTGGATGAAACTGGAAAATCATTTTATGACAAGTTATATAGAGGTATGGTTGGTATTTTATTATACTTTACTGCTAGCGGGCCAGATATAATGTATTCAGTATGTCTTTGTGCTAGATTTCAATCTGATCCAAAATAATCTCACTTAAGTGTTGTTAAAAGAATTTTTTGATATTTATAAGGAACTGTTTTTTAATCTCTTCTCTATCCAAAATATTCTTGTTTTAATTTAATTACATATTTAGATTCTGAATTTGGAATTTGTAGATTCGATAGAAAAAGAACCTCATGGACATGTCACTTTTTAGGAAAATCTTTAGTGTCATGGTCTAGTAAAAAACAACACTCAGTTTCCCTGTCCACAGCCGAGGTAGAATATATATCTACAAGAAGTTATTGTGCACATGTTTTTTGGATGAAAAACACTCTTCTAGACTTTAGACTAAATTTTAAAAACACACCTATTTTATGTGATAATACAAGTGCTATAAATAATTCAAAAACCCCTATTAATCATTATACAACTAATTATATTGATGTTAGACATCATTTTCTTAGAGATCATGTTCTTAAAAAGGATATATTCTTAGAATTTGTATGTACTAAAATTCAATTAGATGATATTTTTACAAAACCACTTCCCACTATGAGGCATTATTTTATTAAGGGGGATATAGTTTTATTTAATTTTAAATGAAATTTTAATTTTAATTTTTTTTTTGCGTTTTTTATATATTATTGTCTTTACTATTTTAAATAATTTAATTGTTTTTTTAGAATAATTTACAATTTCATTTGTATTATTTTTTTTTCTATGTACATTTTATTTTATTTAAATAATTTAATTAATATTATGATAGTAAATTAAATGGGAATCAAGGATGTTAGAAACAAATTCAAATTCCAAAACCGTTCATTTTCTCAAAACCTTTCAAAACACCAAAAAACCCTTACCGACTTCGTCTAACTTAGGCTAAACCTCTGAAACCCTAAACCTTTGATCCTTCCAAACATTGAAATAGAAATGGACAAGACATATAGAATCGATGAAGGAGAAGCTAGTAATTCTAAGTGTTATCGCACGTCAAGAAGAAAGATTATTCAGGGAAAAGTAATTGACCTAAAATGGTTGTATCAAAAGGATCTCATGCTACAGCAATCGCTCACTTTTCAGAATCTCGAGAAAACATTAAGTGGAGAAAATATAGAGTTCCTATATTAGGTAGAGATTTGTCACTTTTTCAAAACTATTCAGTCCAATCTTAGAGATATAGAGGACACCATAGTTGTGAAAATTGAAGACTCATATTTTTCAATTTCATCTGTAGAAACATCTAGAATCGTAAACTTCCCTCATGAGGGTGTTTATCATTTTGACTTAACAAATATTGAAGATTATGAACATAAGTTAGAGGACATTATTTCATTTATATTTGGATCGACATGTATAAAAAAAATGTTCATGAATGATCAGGAACATGATTAAAAGATTCTTTCTAAGTTTGTGCAAACAGGGATTGCACCTAGGATGTCAAAGATAGAGAATATTTCATTTTTTGACATGTACATATTGTTTTATCTTATGAGTAAAATCAGGTTGAATTTTCTAAGATATATGGAAAGATATATAAACTACTGCTATCAACCAGAGGCTAGAATGAACTTCTATCCCAATGGAAAGCTCATTTCGAAATTACTATTTAAGTCTGATATGGTGAGATTAATAGATGTTTGAGTAAAATGTCATCACAGCAATATTTTCAATGATGGAACTCTAAGGAAGATTGGATTCTTTTGGAGTACTGTGAAAGGAAAACTTATACCTATTGGAGCTGAGGAAGACCAGGACTCAACTCAGGGGGAGCAACCTGCTAAGTCTAAGGATGGTATTACTGAATCAAGAGTAAGGGGGACCTTAAGAAGACTGAGATTTGAAGTAGTTGATTTGTTTGCTGGTGAGGAATGTCAAGAGGGACTTAAAAGGAACATAAATCTAGTGGCTCTAACTGGTTGGGAGCCTGTTTAAGTAACTACTACTATAACTGAACCTCTTCTGAGCTACAGATTTATTAAAGAACCTGCAGTATAGAAAATTGAATAACCAGGAGTTTCCCAAATTGAAGGTGAATCCTCAAGTTGAAAAAAAAATCATGCCTCAAACTGTTGAAAAGCTTGGATAAGATTAAATGGATAGACCTGAAATTGTTTAAGAGGAATTATATTAAGAGGAACCGATTTTAGAGGATCTAGTTTTGGAGGAACTCAATGAAGAAGATGCTCAAGAAGACCAACATCCTACTAATGTGAATTTAGAAGAGAGTCCATCTAAGATTCATATTTATGTTCTTAATGAGGATTTTTCTATGGATGGGTCAGGGAAGTACTTGTTGAAAGAATTACTTAAGAAGCTAGTAAAAAGAGAAGATGAAGAGAAATCAGATTCTGAAACTCTACCTCTAGTGTTCTTAAAACCAGTGGAATCTCAGACTGAGAATCAGACCCATGGTTTCACTAATTCTAGGAATGCATAAGTTGAGTAGTGGTATAGAAATTTAACTAGAGTTGAATCAAAAAATACTTCTTTAATAAGAGCATTAGAAAAGGAAAATTATATATTTTAGAAATTGAAATGCAATTCTGTTTCAAAACAATAAGTTGAAGTTTTTAAGAAGGATATGTTGGATGAAGTTGAGAATTTTAAATCTGAAATTGTAATGAATTCATATTTGGAAAATTTTAATCTTTTCCTGGAGCAACAGTTTGAAACATTTATGGACAGTCAACCAGGTACCTCAGGTTCTTTGCCTGATCTGATAAAAAGATTTCAGGCCATTATAATAGTAATGAGAAATATGAATGATATATTGAAGGACTTACAGTGTAATAGTGCTCCGTTATCTATTCTTCTAGATAATCAAAAGCATCTTATTGACTAGATTACCTTATATGAACAAGGGATCAGAGTTTAATTGAAAATATTCACAGAGAATCTTAATCAATTTATAGATATGAAAGATATGTTACATGAGGTTTTTAGAGTCAATTTGATTGAGGATATCTATCTAACGTAGTAACGAAGGGATCTCATAGTCTATTTAGGCAATGGACAGATGAAAAGTTTGTGACTACAGATGTCAGAGCTCATGAAGGTCATTCAGAGGCATTGAAACCTGTTTCCCAAACCATTTTATCCCAACCTTGATTATCATTGTCATTACTGTACATGTAATTTTATTTTTAATAAAATATACTTTCATCTCATTTTCATATATTTTTATTTTTTTAATGTATTGTTTATGTTAAAATTCCAGTAATCCAATTTCCAATATTGATATAAATTTTATCATAGAATTTACTTATGTTCAATGCTACACTAAACTATGTTATATTCTTTCTTCTATCATTATTTTTGATATCACAAAAATGGGGATAAATATGGACAAAAACTACATATTTTTTTAGGGAGAAATATGTATAAACATAGCATTTTTTTATTTTATGTAAATATTTTACTCAAAGGGAGAAAATAAAACTTTTCATATTAAGGGGAGAAATTTCTTAAAGTTTTTTTTAAGAAAAAAAATTGTATAAACACAAAATTTTATTTTCTTTATTTATAAAGGAGGAGATATTATTTTACTTTATAAAGGGGGGGAAAATGTAAAATTTAAGAAATTAATTTTTTAAAATAAAATATAGTAATTATAATTGAAAAATTATAAACTATATACAATTAATTTTGTAAGATAATTTCATTTTTTATTTCATGGGTTTTGTGATCATGAAAAAGGGTGAGATTGTTAAGAAAGTGTTATTTTCAACAACACTTGATTTTATTAAGGGTAGATCATTGAAGATAGTATTATATCTTTTTATGATGATTTTAATGTTCACAAATACACTTATTTGTTATTCTAAAGATTTTACATTGAGTATATTTCAGGAAGTTAATATTCTTTGTTTCTCTATTTTGGACTAATATTAAAGCATTTTATCCATGTGGAATATTTGAAAAAGTGTTTGGAAATTGTTTTAGTGTGTTCTGGAAACACTGTTCTTGCTCTACATATTCGGATATTACATTCGTGTGTTCTAGAAACACTATTCATACCCTATGTTGAGGAGCATAGTGTAAGAATAGAATCTATAATTTAATTTATGGCATATCAAAAAAGTATGGTTAAGAAACCATACGTTATAGACAAAATTATGGAAGAAGAACCCTACATTTGGAAGGAACCTTACATTCGGGATATCATAAAAGTATATAAGAAGAACCATACATTAGTATGGAACGTTATGTTTTTTATTAAATGTATGTTTCATCAACCATACTTTTGAAAACAACCTTACATTTTCTTAATGTATGTATCATATAACTTACATTTAGAAGCTAATAAAAGTATGGATCATCAACCTTACATTGATAATGAACCTTATGATCATGTATCTTATGTTTTGCTGAAAAGGAAAGTATGAATATTGTACCGTACATTTGTGAGTTGAAGATAAAATTATGTTTTATCAACCTTAAGTTGTGAAACTTATGTTATAAAACTTACATTGTGAACCCTACATTCAAATAAAGAGTGTTATTCAGTTCAAACCTACGTTTACTTTTTGAGATTTAAATTACGACTTTATGGAGCAACAGTCTTTATACAGATTATTAAGCCGATTTCAAGCCAAATTCAAAGCCCGATTTTAAAGCACGTCATTGACTAATTAAAATCTATTTATTTCATATTTCAAGGATAGATTTAATAGGATATTTTCGTGCGGAATATTTAGGGGAGTTATGACTACTCTGTTATTGAAACATTTGAATATCGCAATTCTAAAGCTGACTATTGTGGATCTAAATTTTTAAGGATAACACTCATCATTATTATATATATATCTGTGATATTTTTTATTATAAAAAAGAGGGAGAATTATAAAGAAAATATATAAAAAACTCTTGAGTTATTCATGACTACAGTTTTACAGAGTCATTCAACATTTACAGATCTACTGCTATCAAGATCTATCAAACTCTATTTTTCTGAATAAAAAGAAACAAGTTGAAGATTCATTGTTTCTACATCGAAGATCATTTGTGAATCCATTGTTTTTGGGGTTGCTGACTTTATTTCTATATCTATTGAAACGGGATTGACTCAGAACTGCCCTATTCTGAAGAATATCTTTTCTGAAGATGATGATCTATCTACTGTCAGTTGTGTGCTATTACAACTATGAAGCTCAACTGGAAAGTATTTCAATAAAAATACTATTTTCCTTTTTAGTATTCGGTTTCTCATACTAAGATGCGTATTTGGTTCTATGTATGAACCAAAAGGATCTATTTTTTCCTTAACTTCTAAAGGTGTCAATTTCCTACACTCAGTTTTGGATAGTTTGTTGAAAAGAGGACAAGATAGTGAAAATCACCAAGCTCGTGGAGTAGAGCATTAGTGGATTGGACTAGGGGTCATCTGTTCCCCAAAACACTATAAAAACATGCGTCGTTTAAATATTTATTTTATAGTACATAAAAAATATGATAAAGATAAAATTATAGACTCGGTCATCATCTTTATTCATGAAGACTTTCTAAAAGTCACAATTCATCCCTCTCTTATCTTTATTTGGTATAACTCGGTTTAACAAACACATGATCATACTTAATTTAAATTAGATGAAATTTGGTGATGAATTTGAATAATAGAATGGGCTTGGGCTTGGGATATTCCTTTGGACCTATATTGATTTAAATAATTTTGATGGGTTACATAATTTTCTGTTATGAGGTCTTTAGGTGAACAATGTTTATTAAAATGTTTTTGGAAAAGGGAATTCAAATTTCATATTTTTGGGATACATTTTGATCTGTACTAGAAAAACTCTTGTTGGGGGTGTGATTATCCACTAAAATAGAATATTATTAATTTTATATAATATAATATTCATGTGATTTATTATTCATAAACATTGTTTTTAGTGTATTTTACAAATTGAACATTATTTCACATTATGATTGTAATTCCTTCTTAAATTGCACTATTGCATGGTACATTTTTCAAAACCTATGAAAACACAAAATGGACATTATTTTACTTTCATACTTAATTTTTAGGTTTCTCATTCCATTTTTAACAATTAATTTTTATTGAGAACTTGAAGATTCACATTGGAAGACCACCAAAGTGGACCTTGAACCAACAATATTATGGGCTAAGTGAAATAGACAGAAACCCAATAATGTTATTTTAGAAGAAAATATCCAAGCCCCATTATTCTTAAATTTGAATTAGAGATAGAGGAATGAATGGGGAATATTTCATTTAATAGTTTCCATATTTAATTTTTATGTTTGAATTGGTTTTCAGATGGCCCAATTTGAAGATGAAATTCTAGGCTAGATTCTGAGGCCCATAAAAATATCCCACCATTTCAACCATATATAGAAATAACTATATCCATTTGTGATCATATTTTACAGGTTGTTAGGGTACATTCAGATCTTAATTTTCTTATTCTTTGTCCCACCCCAATTATTCCATCAAGAAGGACATTTAGGCGCCTCTATTTGGTGTATGCATGATTGATGTCAATTCAGGTCAATGGTAGAAAAGTATTATCTACCTAGGACTACCACCATTAATTGGGGTGATGTACACTATTTAATGATAGACCCAAGGCATTAAAAAATTCTATTTATGGAAGTGGTGTTAAATGATTTGATCATATTTGTCTGTTGTTTTAATTTTAAAGTTATTCTTCCATTTTGATGTTGTAATCACATTTCTTTAAATTGTAAGTTGTTTGAATCACCTTAGTCCCTTAATAAAACATCTTCTTATTCTCAATTTTAGTTATATTCATTAACACATTGATTCAATTTCATTATGGTGTGAATTTTTTCACATAGTGAAGAGAGAATTCCTTCAGACAATGGTAGAGCGTTCATTATTTTGTTATTTTTACTTCTTCAATTATGTCCTCATGAGTCTACTTCCCACTTCCATTTAGATCATATAATAAATAGATGGATACATATTTTATGGGTTGATATAGGGGAGTATAATGGGGATTTATTTGATGTTATTTATCAAACCATTGATGAATAATCAATTATTTTAATTGAGAATTCTATTTGACCACCTTAATACTTTTTCTTCCAAATTGAATTTTAAGACAACACAATTCAAGTTCTAAAAATAACCTTTACATTGGAGTTCACATAAATATGATCCTCCAAGTATATTCTTGTTTAGTATTTGGTTTTCTAGTTATTAAATTAGTAATTGATAATGGTAGTTTTACTTTGTTGAATGAACTCATCTCAAATTTAAGAAATTGAAATTGTTTAAAAAGTAATTCATCCAATCCACCCCAAGGGATAATATAGGATCAACTAATTTTTTCAATTTGAATTCACTTAAGTCATTTAGTTTTAACTTAAACCAATCTAATATCAACCCCAATCTTTCCACTTCATAGCCAAAAATATTTCATAGAATTTATGTTTATAAAGGTTTCTTCTAAGGTCTCTTGGGATTCGACAACCCAAGCAACACTAAAACAAACCTATTAACCCTAAAAACATAAGTATATTTGGTAAAGACCATTCCTACACCCATAAAAAGTGGTTAACACAACCTTAACTATGTATTATCTATGTAAAAACGACTTTAACTAAGTTTTGGCAATAAAGAGTGATCTAAAATCACCAAACATATCCTAAGAAACATCATTTTTTAACTTCTCCCCCTATGACCATGTAGATAAATCTTGATGGTCAACACTATCTCATGTCACACTAGCCATGGCCTCATTTTGATGACCTCATCACCTCAATCTCAACAACCATGTCACCTCAACCTGTTCATCAACATTAGTCCATGTATCTTGGGCCATTCCCTCGTCCCAATGATCATGTTGCCTTAATCTAGGTGAAAAAAAGAGCCTCAATAATTGAGCCAAGCCCATTACATTCCCATGTAATCACTAAAATCATTATAAATAATTTAATTAATTTGAAACACCCAACTAGCCTAACCTGCCAAGGTTTGTCCATACCACTTAACCAGCATAACCATTTTTAGTTAAGGAAGAGCATGTCCATAAGAATCATACATCATCAATTGAACAATTTTAACGAAATAATTAATTAAGATGTCACTTGGAAAACCTAGATGGGAATATCTTGAAATGCTTCTTAAACACCTGTGAAATTAATGAGAAATCTAAGAACCACTATCTTTATACTTATAGGAGTTCACTCATTTAATATCAACATCTAAATCGAGTCCAAACTTGGGAAATTTTAATTTAAAAAAATGCCATAAATATATGGTAAAATAGATTGCACATATTTAGAATACAGTATGTAGATATAGAAGATAAAATAAATTAAGATGATCGAATTCTTTACTAATGTGATTCCAATGAGGCAAACAAAGATCAGATTGAAGCTCGGGAAAAGAGGAACTCAAGAAACCTAGAATATAGTAGGGAGAGACAGATTAAACCCCCTAGGAACTCATGATTATGTACATGAACAGAACAAAATAATGAGGTTAGGGGTACATTTTGATATATTCTTAACCCTGAGAGGGGGTGAATTTTTGTTGGGGACTTTTTAATCTAATTCAAACATTTTATCCCTATACCTATTAGACCAATGTGATCCTAATTCTATTATTATATTTTCCTTGTCACATGCGTGTATATAAAAATATTAAATATATCACACGATATATTCAAAATGTTCACTACTCAACAAGAGTAGATACGTCCTTATTATGGTTTGTAAACAATCTAATAACACACAATTTACTAGAAAATAATCCTTTAATATAGAATACAATTAGTAGATATACCCTTTCAATCATGTGTACCTTTAATAAAATCCAATAGTGTGTGTTTTATAGCGATTGGATGGATCTTTATACTACCTCCCAAGACGGTCCTTTTTACATCGCTGGGATAGATCTGTATACTACCTCCAAATATAGTGTTATCCTTGTTGATAAGGATATGTAACACCAGGAAAGTCTTCCACCTATTGAGACCAATTTGATATGACAGTACTACTTTTTTCTTCCAATCTTCACTTGTTACTTGCTTAGAATCATGAAAAAAACTCTTATTACTTATTCCTATTAAAAAAATTGATAGCTACACATTATTATTATTTAATCAGTCAAAATAATAAAAATGTGTTGTGGACTTACGAACACTGAATTTTCTCTGACCCAAATTCTAGGAAACTGATACCAATTGGGACACCAAATCTTCTTCTCTTCTTATCACTTTCTCCTTCAATGCAATCCCAACTTCACTAAAATATCTTCTTCTTCTTGCTGGAATCAAAAAAAAATCATTTGTGATTATTAAATTAATGAAGATCAATATATATTAGCATCATCACGATTATATTATTCTTATTTGGTTGATAATATCTCTAGTAAATGTAGTATCAGTTCACTTCTATGTACTGTTAGTTTGGAAAATTTTGTTTCACAAACTATTTTAGATCATTTTAGAACATTCTTGTACCCATTGGGAACTTTCTTAAATCCCCTATAAACTATCTTCCCATTGTGAACTACCTCATTGAAATGTTCATGAAAACAATTCTTGTGAACTGTGGTCAAGAAATGTCACCATGAAATGCCTTGCACTATGTGGTGTGAGTGATTCATGAACAGCCTTCCCTTTGGTGAACTTTCTCAACTTCATGAACTATTGATTCCCTATGTACTGTCAATGATCCGCAGACCACACTTTCTCCATGAATGACTTTTACTTCATGGGCCTCCTTTCCTTTCATGTAAATCTTCTTCCTCCACAGACTTCTACCTCTATTACGGACCATCTCCTCTTCCGGATAAAACATTTCCCTTCATCGAATCCTTCCCCCACAAACTACTTTCCATCACAAAATTTTTCTATATGAAAAGTTATCCATCATGGAATTGTTCCATGATAACTCTTCAGAAATTAGCTGAATTCTTCTAGAAGAGAAGAAGTTTCCTTATAAATTTCACTCTATCTTGATGAAGGTATTAGGGTCATTTATATAACCAAATAAATCTAAAAATCCCTCTATTCTTATTTACGCAAAATTTAAATGTGGTACAGCCTTTACCATGGACTATTCTTCTTCCAAAAAACAATTTTCCCTCCATGGTCATCATACCACTCTTCTTCCTTCATGGGGTTCAATTCCTTCCACAAACGGATCACTACGTCCATTTTGAAAATGATGAGTCTCCCACGAACTAACCTCATGATGCTTAAAATCACCACACTAAATCTATAAATGATGTAAATCCCACGAACTACAAGCTTCTGTGAACTATATGCCTCTCATGAACTTTTTTACATATGAAGACCATGTATCGTGCTTCGTGGTCAGCGTACCGTGATTTTTGGTTCACATGGCCATGCTAGGTGAAAATCTCCCTTTTCTGATTTTTCTTCACTATTATGCATACTTCCAATGCATTCCATGAACTATCCTTTGTGGTTTGTGAACTACAATTCACATAAATACTTCCTTTTCCAAAAAAAACAAAATCCTGATTTTGACGCCCAAAAAATTGGAAAACATTGGGAAACGACGCCACATTAAAAACCTACTTCTAAAAAACTCCAACCATACTGATCCAGAATCATTGATACATCATTAAAACTTCATCCATATTCTATAAAACATCACTTTATTCCAAAACCACTCAATTTCATTCATCAAGAACCCCATCTGTTGTGATATTTAATCTTTGATTGATCACATTTGGCATCGCCAGATTTTGTGAGGAATGTAGTGTAACTTCCTTATCTTCCAGAAACATATTTCGTTAAAATAAAACCTAAAAATGATTGGAAGGATCTTTTCTCCCCCTTTCCATTATAAGAATTTCATCACACATTCTCCAAAAACTTATTATATTTGTCAAATACAAATGAGAAAATTAACATCATATTTACTAGGAGAATTATTCAACCTTGAAATTACATCTAATGTCATCTAATGAACCTATAACAATTCTCTAGGAATCACCTTGAAACTCAAAGTCTTCAATCTATTCACATTTTTCTTGGAATATCAAGTCTTTAGGACTTGATCCAAGATCCATTAACTTCAGAACTACTTTATAATATTGACCATTATGAGATATTATTATCTAATTGAACACCATTGAAAACCAATGAAAATTAGTTAGCAACAAATACAATCAAAACACAAAGTGGTCTTTACATGGGGTGTTTGAGTCTTGAGTGTCCCTCTAAAAAATGCTACATGCAGGATTCATGGTGTGTAACCTTTACACGTCATGTATTAGTCTCACGATGTGTAAACTAGTTGCACATCATGTATTAGGTTCAATATATGCAAACTAGTTACATTTCATATATTCCTTAGGTATCCCCCTTGCCCGATCCTTAATGCCCTCTTGGACATTATGAAAATGACTTTCACGTCATGTATACATTACATGAAATGTAGTTATAGCTACATATTTTTTCAATAACCTAAGAATATTTCCTTCCCCGAGTGTCCACCCAAACACTCAGGACTTCCACAAAACCATAGACCACTACTAAAACCAGTTACTGGCTAAAGAACTCCTATAATGAGGTTCCAAAGTATAGAATTTATGTTGGCCTAACCACCAAACTCAAAAGTTAAAATTTACCCACAAAACTGACCCATTGGAAAACCTAAGACATTATAGGTAGATCCCTTCTAGTGGTGATCCACACATCTTCCATTAAACTCTATTCATTATAGTTGAATTCTCTAGGTTCTATAATTTATGATTGTACTGGTAGTTTTGATCATCATTGATCAAAAAAGAATCCTTCGAGGAGAGAATGAATTATTGTGGTTATCTTTAGACTTTAAGGGGAAATTGTGTTGGATTGTTCTCAATTATTAAGAACATATAAGGGGTATAGCTCTCTAGGTCTTCAATGAATTTTCTCTCAAAATTTTTGTAAAAAACGATGTCAATGGTTGAATTTTTTAGGGGTTAGAAATGATATAATTGGGTATTTATAGACTGAGGGTTATATAATAAATAATTTCAAATGTTCCCTTATTATTCTCCTAATCATTGGTGAATTATAAATAAAAAACATATTGTTATTATTTATTTTAAATTCACTAAAATCATAGACTAAAATATTATTTATTTGAACAAATAATTTAATATTTACTTAAATAATATTTTATATATCATTTCTCATAAGACCATTAATCTCAGTATGTCATTCCTACTTAATATTTTTTGGACATTTAATAATTTACATTTATTTTAGTAAATAAATTTACCTAAAATTTATACCAACAAATAGAGAAATATTATATTCATTATATTGATGAATAAATATTTAAATAAATTTTTAGGTAACCAAATAAATAAATAGTTGTCACCTTTTGAATAAATAATAGGTAAATAAATTTTATATACTTATATAATTAAATTAATAATTACCTGGAGAATAAATATTAATTTATTATTTAACTCACACAATATTCTTTTGAATAACTGGTGACTAAATATATTCAATCAGAAAAACATAAATACGTATTAAATCATGAATGGAAATAATATTTATTCAACATGTTATACTCATATTTAAATTAACTGAGGTTCTAGATACACTTAGTGTGTTACCCATTAGGTCCTTTCCTATGTGACATTAAGCTACACCACCTAAAACCCAAGGTTATCAACTAGTAACACATCAAGGATCCTATATAGAAAAATGATAACATTAGAAAAACATATAACCTCATACAAACACATGATATGTATTATAATACCCTTTCATGAATTCTCTAATCAAACAAGTTGCATACTGGTGTCATCAGCCTATGTGATTGTTGTCCCCTTCTTTGACTTTCCAAAAATTAACTTTCCCATTCAACACTATGTACATGTATTTAATTAAGAAATGCCATTCCCATAAAATGGACTGAGATATTTACTTACATTAAGGAATATAAGGTATAAATACTTTTTCGTATTATTCATTAATGAAATATCACTCGTGGTGCACCCAACGTATCATGCCTCACTGTGAGAATATGTCATGATAACTTTCATCAATAAAACAATGTATGTGATTCATGATATGAATTAATAATAATCTTGAAGTATAATGACCATTGCACACATATTCATATAGGAACATCCAATGAAACATATAAATGTGGATTTCCAACTAGTGGTTCTTATTATCACAATCTCTTACTCTAAAGATTAGCATACACCATGTGATGGGGTATCAATGTCCTATAATTATCCATCCATGATATCCCATATCATTTTTGTCCCATAAAATGATTTCATCTGTCTATATAACATATATTAATTAATAATATCATGGAACTTATAGGTTCTAATAATAGTAGGTAACTTTTATGACCTATCAGTGTGACGTATAGAGTAAGTACATTATCACATAAACTTCATGGCGAAGAAAAATCATCATGTGATAAGATATAAATTAATATTCAAAACTGTGAGTATTCTAGTAATATAATAGTAGTCGGTTCCTAGTAACCAAATCCAAATAATATATAGTAAATAAAATGATTTATCATTTTCTACAACCTATATTTCAAAGCATGTGTTTAGAAATTAATAAAAAATAAACCCAATGGGCTATAAATACCCACCCATTTACATGTTTCTCTTCACTCCAAAATTACTATGCATAAGTATCCACTCTTTTTTTTCCTCTGAGACTCCCAAAAAGTAGTTTATATGTTCTTAAGGTGTTCTTATCAAGCTTTAAGAAGCTAATTTTCAACTTAAGGGGTCTAAATCTTCTTTTTTATTTTCAATAGAAATCTTTTTGTTATAACATCATTTAAAAAATTTTATTCTGATATTATTTTTATTCAATGGTGTTATAATTAATTTATATATTTTTAATGAAATTTGGATTATTCCCTCTTATTAGAATACCTTCATTAGTTTTTATAATTCTCAAACATTAGTAAAAACCCAAGGGATAATCCAAATAATGGAAGACACCCTAAAATTTTGGTAATTTAAGGAGTGTGTGGTTTCCTAGTAATGATATCCCTTTTTAGATATTATAAATTGAAATTGAATCTATATCATATGCACCTACTGGTAATATCCCTAAAAATTTTGGTTTGGTATTAAATAAATCTTCACTTGATGCAATATTAATTGGTCTAACAACATACCTAGTTTGATAGTATTGAGGGATCACAAGATCTTTATGAACTATATTTTAGAATTTGAAAATATTATTACAATATTAGAACAATTATTTATATATAAAGTATGTAAGTGTTGAACTAGATCTAAAAGAATGGGTCCATGGGTTATTTTACATCATATATTTATTCTCCTACCATTGTAAATGATTGAACTCAATTTTTATTTCCTGTTAATATCCCTATGAAATAAAATTACCCTTAACTGAATATTTTTTATCATTCAATTTGTAAGAGTATATTCCATTTCATTTTGAACATCCTAGAGTTTATATGTTGATTTTTGGATATTAACCTAGATAGATATATTATTCTATTGAATGGAAAAATATTGACATATCGTATATCATTTATTTCTATATGGATTCCTATTAATTAAATATCCATTAGTATGTATAGGTTCCTTAGTTAAAATTATAATATACTTTTTTGTCCATAATATTCGTATGATGGATGCATTGGGATTATTATGTGATAGGTGGACCCAAAATTATGTAGCTCCACGGTGTATTGGTAGGTCTCATTAGATAAACTAGCTTGGGTATTTGATGTAATCCTTACCTATTTATGTATTATTTCATAGAATGAGGACTTGAGAGTTTGTTTATGATGTCCAACATTATACATTTCATCACTATGAGATTAGTTATTCTTATCCATTAATTTTTCATCACTATGAGATTCATGGATATATTATTCTTTGAGTTCCATTTTTTGGAATTTAATTTTTTTTAATATTGTTTATTACATGATTATATATGATAGATTATGATATAAATTTCCCCTTAATGAGTTTCAGATATCACCATTTTATATTATTTACTATTTCCCTAGGAAACCATCACAACTACTACTTATGACTTATGGATTTTCAATGGTAACTAATAAATTTTTATATATTTAGTCGATGTATCTTATGTTTTAAATGAAATATAATTTTAATTTACATATTGAGTTTCTTTATATTGTTAATCTTCAGGACCATATGTATTTTGATCTATGTATTTTTTACTATTTAAAAAAAATAACCACAGACTCTAGGTTACTAAGTTAGGGTGTTGTAGGTATGGGGTCTGGAACCTTTATATTGGGCATAAGGTAAGTTGTAATTCCTTTGGTTTTGATATTGGACCATTTAGATATTTCTATCTATTTATATATGTTGGTTTTTAATCAGATTTTGTGAGTTGATATGGGTGTCATCAGACCATAGAATAGATATATCAAATATGTTAAATATAATAGAATTTTTGTGCGCTAAATTTATGAATGATGTGTTTTCCCCTTAATTAGAGTCTCAAATGTTAATACCATGACTGTGGTTTAATCTAAAACATGGGGTTTACACTGAGCATGACATAATTTTTTTATGTTATATGTTCTGGGATGATGTGAACTCTCTAGTGGATGAATAAATAAATTAAATAACCTAAATTAAATTATTTATTAGTTTTTTAACATAATGACTTTCCCCTATATTACACCAATTATAGATCATTTATAGGGTTATCCACATAACCCTATAAGATTGAGAGTATGGGATCGCCATTATGCGACAGAACCATCATCATCAGATCTTGGGAGGTTTGGTAATCTATAATTGGATTTAATGGATATCATCGTCAATGATAGAAAACTTTGTTTTATATAATTATAGTGATTTCCATTAATTCATTTCTATGTAGAGATTTTTATTTTGGTAATTTTTATCCAAAATCCCTTTTGATTTAAATAATGGATTTTTATCTACTTTGGTTTTCTATAATCTGTTCTCCACATATCCTTATCAGCTCATATTTTCCATATTAGCCCAATATTTTATTTTTTTTATGCAAAAAATCCTTCTGATTTCATATTTGGTTCTACAATTATGGTCGATGGTTAGGTTAACATAGTCCATTATTGATCTTAACTTGTTTCATTATTCCTTTCTCCCTTATTTATTCATGATCATCATCGACCTATGGTATGATGATGATTTTCCAAATAACACTATTTGAGACGTGATCAAACCTAGATTCATGTTGTCTAGTGTGATAAAAAATTATTTAGTGGTATGCATAAGAAATATAGATTTTTTATACTTAGATATTGATTTTATAATAAAAAATGGTGTGATGATCTCCCAAGCGATGTTGAAGGTGGAAAATAATAAGTATGGGTTGATAGAAATTCCATCATCTAGGCACTAGAAGCTGGAGATTGGTACCCAGAGATTGTTTATCTAGGATTTTAGCCTTTTATGCGATATAAATAATTAAATTCAATGCACATAGTGTCTTATTTATATCTAAGATACCATAATTTTCTATCAACAAAAAAACCCAACAACATGTCATGTGTTTTTTAACAACACATTCCATCTATCCCACCTTTTGTTATGGATAATGTATTTATAGTGACTTAAATAAAACATGTTGTGCGGTTGAGATCTCATGTCATGTAATACTAACTCATAGATGAGTCATGTATAGGGAGTGTATTCTCATAACCCCAAGTGGTTATACACACTATGTCCTCATATGGACACAATCTATGGAGTTATCCATCCATCTGAAAGGTGTTCACAAGTGGAAGTTCCTTGGAGATGAGGTGGTCCCACATTTTTGGTGGCTCCTATAGCACACCATCTACATGGGTTTTTATATTCCATATAGGAAAATGATACACAACCATGGTTGGTCTTAGGAATACACACCATGTTCCCAATATGAACATATTGTGTTTTTTTCCAATAATGTTATATCATTAGTATATCTTACTTTAGAATAAAAATTGGTCCCACAAGTGGCCCTTACTGATTAGTTTTTCACATAAGATGTAATTTTGGTATTTGTTTTTTCATTTCAGATATGGATTGAGGTGGCATAAGAGGTGTGTTTCATCCATCATGGTCGACTAATGTTGATACTTGAGTGTGATCATCATAGTTGATTAGGGGATTAGTATTCCCCTATTGAAGTGAATTTATCTTAGGGTGCATGTCTCCCATATATTTTATATAGGTAGTTTTGGTACTCCCCGTATACATCTAAGAATAGGTCCTCTTTTTTTAGAGTCAGTACTCCACTATCAACTAGATTTAGTAGGGAGTGAGTCTCCACTATATTTGGTACTTCTATAGTCGAGGCTTCTTCTAGGGATGTGTGTTACCTCTATTGTATTCCTGTGAGGATTATAATGTGATTAATATATTGTTCTTTGATCCTAATAATATGGAATCTCTCAAAAAAATTCTGTTCCTCCATTATAATCTATATAGGTCGGTGTTTGGATAGTAGCATTGAGTCATCATTGACTCTTAGTGCTATAGACATATTGATATTTTTTTTTGGATGTGAAGATAGAAATTCCTCTCTCTTTGACTAGGATTTTCTTTATGATCAAATTATTTGTTGTTTTTTCACCATTTTTTAGTTTTGTGGGTTGATTTGATTATATTCTATATATTTCTCCATTTATTTATTTTAAGGAATCCTACTAGGTTTTTATATACTCACCCATACATGATATTTTCCTACACACTCTGTTTCTTATATAGTAGATAGACAACTTGGTAGAGATGTTGGTAGACTTAAGTAGGTGGATATTACTTGTACTAGGAGACTATGATTTCATACAGTGGTCTGTTCCAAAGATTTTTTTAGGGATCACCATTTTTTCCTTAGTGGTTTATTCAGTTTGGGTTATTTTCCTTTTATTTGGAATGTATTTTTTCACTAATTTTTACCTAGAAGTTTTTTAATACATTTTTTATCACTCCCTAGGTTTTAGATTTTATGATTATTTATGCACTATTGTATAGAGATGTGTGTGTGTGTGTGTGTGCATGTTCTTTAGTCTAATACCTCCCATCATGAGAGATATTACTACTCATCACTAGTCTACATACCTCATACTATTGAATCCATTCTTGGGGTCTCACTCTCATCTTGTTGTTAGCCTAGGCATGGCCTCAGTGCGTTGGGACATGACATACTACTATCAAAAGAGGTATATCCTAAGGGAGGTGTTTGGAGATATATTGGTTCTTAGGAATGGTTTAGGAACTTAGGTAATAGATTTTAATGTGTACTAAGTTAAAATCTCAGACCAATAAACCTAGTGATGGTGTGACTACTAATATATCCATACATTAGGGCTATAA
Organism: Viscum album; assembly: GCA_963277665.1. NCBI lineage: Eukaryota > Viridiplantae > Streptophyta > Magnoliopsida > Santalales > Viscaceae > Viscum > Viscum album. Next base: position 361,600,478 of record OY728148.1, on the reverse strand, counting down.
CAACTTGTTTCCTGACTTAGCATGATAAGACACTAGTTATAATGAAACCAATGGTATGTTTATCATATTGGAATGGTTTTTTTCTTTCATTTACTTATTAATATAGCTCCACATATATGATTATCTAACCATTGTATATAATTTTAACTTTTAAGATTCCTCCATGATGAAAGTTATCTTGCATTTTGAGAAAGGGTCATGATGATGACCAATTAAGGGAATATCCCTTAGTATAGGGACCTCTCCCTGAGGAGTTCCCTCCAAGGGAGTAGAGAGTGGCACTCTAATCTAATGAGTGGTTCATTCACCGATGTTATTTAGTTTAGGATAATGTTAACCTTCATGTTATGTAGTGAATTTTTTAGTGAGGCCGAAAGATGATCTACACAAGATTAGTGCATTATGTCAGTTTTAGTGATAGATACCACTAAACGTTCACAATAAGCTATACCCTAAGGAAAAAAGGATTTTATTTCATTAATGGTTCATGTTTTACATCTTTTGTGAACCTCGAACAACTTTATAGTTGTGATAATGACCATACTTCTTTACAGAGTAGTAGGATGGTGGTGGAGTCTCTTCACCCTAACCCAGGATGATGTGATGCCTTCATGGTTGGAGTTTCAATGCTTGTTCTATAATGATTAATACCCTTCTACATTATAGTTAATAAAAATTAGGGATATTCTAGAGTTACAATGGGGTGATATGGCTATTTCAAAGTATGCATTAATGTTTACAGACCTCACAAGCTACTCAATCGACATAGTGAAAGATGGATACTTCCATTAATAGAATATTGATAAGGCCCTCTATAGGGAAATATATGATATTATAGTATCCCTATGTATTCCCACATAAAACAATATGCTAGAGTGGTCGCTGATGGAAGAGATTCAATTGTTATAATTCTTGGTTATTATGAGGAAATTGTATGATGCCAATTTGGGTATGGACTAGCTACTCATGATACTCTCCTAGATAGACTATCACTACAAGAGAGTTAGTGTAACATCCCAGGTAATTAAAGAATAAATAATTTTCATATTTATTAATATTAGAGAATTAAATATGAATTTTAATTAAAAGGGGTTGCTATGTTCGATAGCGTACCCAATACGCAACGATGAGTTTCTTTGAAACTTACGCAGCACACTAGTAATATAATAATATTATGTTAGTTAACAAGTAGCCGTTGTACTGGCGGGAATGAATAGAAATAACTAAAATATGAATAGATATGTTTTTAGATGTTTTTACATTTACCCAATAAAAGATAAAGGCTTAAAATACGGAAAGAGTTCAATTTTAGGCTTTTATACTCTAATTTTCACTAAAGGTTCACTTATCACCTTTTAATGGTGAACCGTCATTAAATATAGTTTTGATCACTCTTTTACTTTCTATTGGACCAAATATAAATCTTCTTAAGAATCGGGACATCAAATTTTACTTTGTGTAATTTTTGGGAACCTTTCTGATAAAGTTCATTTTTTTTATGAATAGTGTAAAATGTTGCATTTTAATTCAAAACCTCTTTTTGATCTAATTTATTTATATGATTAGATTATCTTTTGAATTGGTTTTAAAGTGAAATTAGAATATATTTTTACCATTTTATCCAATGGTGGTCATTGGAATCAATTTCGATTTGAAATTAGACTTAAACTGGTGTCAATCTTTTGATACTTAATTTTTTGTAAAAACACGCTATTTGCCCTGGCAGCGGGAATTAATTATTAAATTAATTAATGTGACTTATATGATTTGAATTTTGTAAAATGGACTTCATTTTTGAATTCGGAATATCAAATATAGCTTAGGGTGAATTTTTGGTAATTTTCTGAAAAACTTCAATTTTTGATGAATAGTGAAACCACTAAGTGGTAATCAAGCAAACTGATTTTTCAGTTAAATGAAAGTTTACAACTAATGTGTATTGAATTTTGAAAATCCGACATACATGGTTGTCATTAAGAAGTAAAATGTGGTTCAATGAGATTAAAATAATTTTTTGGTGAATAGTAACTTATTAAGTTTTTAATCGCGATTAGTGGTAATTAGTGTAGTTTAATGTATAAATAATGCTTTAATAATATAAAATGACCTAGACACATGTCCCAACCTCATTGGTTGTGTCATGGCCGACCAAGACAAGTCATGGCCTAACTTGGGGACCCCATGTATCCACTTTAGTTGGAAAATGACAATAATATATTTTTATTAAATGTTAAAGTGAAAATGACACAAACATAATATGTTTTGCGAAAACAATTTTTTAAGTGGGGTTATACAAGTCCAAATATTGATTATAAATATTCAATGGAAAGCTAAAAAGATTTCCTACATCATAGTAATTTGTTTATAATTTTTAGACATTATATAAATTTAATTATTTATGACATAATAATGATGCAGCGATGACATCATTATTTGACGATTTAAATAAAATGGAAAGATAAAATAAAATCTATGAACTACACATGTCCAAAACCAATTGGATGAATGGATTTCGATGCCTTATCACCTTATCCACGAATTCCATCAATGTGGGACCTTTTAAAACCGAAACACATTTTCAAATAATGTAATGTTTCTTTACTTTCCAAAAGTGCCCCTCCTCTCCCCTTATAAAAGGCCCCCACCTCTACCTCATTTCACACACTCTTAAAGCCATTGGCTCGGCCAACCCCTGCCCATTTGCTCTCTCCACATCCCTCTCCTCATCCTAGAGGATTCCCTTTGGGCAGAATCCTTTCAAAGGAAGCCTTTAGGCTCAAACCAAAAGAAGTTACACTTTTTAAGGTATTTCATTCTCTCATGTTCATTTGTTTTATTTTGCTTCTACGACCCCCTAAACTCTTTTTATTTACTTCTTTTGTAACAACACCAGTATCTTCAATATACTAGGATGTTGTTATAAGATTTATTTGAGCTACACTCTCACACAACTACATCAAATGGTTAAAGAACATACGGTTTCCGTGGATGGCGAAATTCTGCCTCCCGAAACGATGATTGTTCAATACTCATTTAACACCTTCAAAGGTGGCCATTATGATGTCACTATTTTTATATATGATATGTAATATGTTTAAGTTTAACTTATGCTTCTGTATTTTTCATTTGTGTCTTACCTTTATGGCTTCCATTATGGGTATACGCGATATCTTCATTTAAGGAAGTGCGGACTACCGCCCCCTCAAAGTGATGTGATTCGTTAATACCATATGTGGGATGTGTAAAGGATAAAGTTAATGATATTATACATGATGTTATACTGGAATTATAATATACCTATATATATCATTATCATTTATTTCCATTAAAGTATGAGATAGAAATGAAAGTAGCGTTCATGCGTACGTACGGACTACCGTCTCCATGAACTGTGCATTTCATTTCTTATCCCCAAATGTAATGTACTATTAAAAGTACATGTATATAATGGATATATAAAATTAATGATATATCTAAATGATGAATATAATTCTGGAATTAAAATATACATAAGTCTCATTTAGTTTTAATTCCGTTAATATGACAAAGAAATGAAAGTAGCGTTCATGCGTACGTACGGCTTACCGTCTCCATGAACGGTGCATTTCATTTCTTACCTCTAAATGATTATGTAATATTTTAAATACATGTATGTACTGGATATATATGACATATATGATATCTACATCATGAATAACATTCTGGATATAATGAAACATTGACCAAATTAACAACATGTAAGTGTAAGAAGTCTATTTTTGACTTAAGAACCAAATACCGACAAAATGAACATTATTAACTTAAATGATTACATGATGTTCATAACATGGTATAAAAGGAATAATGAACTTGGAAAAGATTCATAATCAAGTAGAGATTAACTAAAGTTTATTATTCAGGAGTTTAAAGAACGGTCGGGTCAAGTCAGATACGAGGTATGGGAACTTCTTAACCCAATTTCCATTCTTTGGGTTAATCTCCTACTTTCAAATTATGTCATTATATTATTATGTCGTATCTTGTATTTGTACTTTATTTATGTGTACTTATAGTGAATACACATAATGTATCTATTTTATTTTAAAAATTATCTTTGTATGGGAACTTCTTAACCCAATTTCCATTCTTTGGGTTAATCTCCTACTTTCAAATTATGTCATTATATTATTATGTCGTATCTTGTATTTGTACTTTATTTATGTGTACTTATAGTGAATACACATAATGTATCTATTTTATTTTAAAAATTATCTTTGTATGGGACTTCGTCTCAATCTCCTTTCGTTGAGGCATATTTTATTTTATACACAACTTTCTTTTATACGGTGTATAAACCCCTTTGACTTTTACGTTTACTCAAAAGGAATCTTTTTATACGAAGCGTTTACTAAACGACAAAAGGGAATGTTTTTGTCGTACGTATGCGGCGACAACGACTTCTCCGCCGTCGTAACCGTTATTTGAGTTTTGGCTTCCTCTACAAGCCATACCTTTTTTTTAAAAGAAAAATAAATACCATGTTTTACTTTGGTATTGAAAATGGTTTTCATAATGTTTTTATTATATCAATGTGTTGTATTGATATCTCGTGATTGAAATGTGGAAATGTTATGTTTCCTTTATGCATGTTTTATGTGATATGATTATGTTATGGTTCTTGGGCATTATTATGAAGACGGGTGGTTCCGTGATAAACTAAGGGCGGGTGAGCCCGTTATAGCTCTCCAATGCATTGGGTAACGCGAAGGAGTGAAACGTTAAGGTTTCTCCGAAGAGATTTTAGGGAATATACTGTGATGGGTATTCCAAACGTAACCAAGAGGGTTACCCCCTACGTAAGAATGTTATGAATGCCTCAAGTTACCTTTACGTATTATGATTTATATGATTTATTCATGTTTTTATGAGGTTTGTTAAAGTGCCTATGTTTTATGGGTAAAGTATGATTTCGTTCTTATGTATATATGAACTCATGTTTCCTTTCCATGTTTTTATAACCCATACTGAGTTTTTATGCTCATCCCAAGTTTTTGAAATGTTTTTCACAGGTCAAGGGAAAGGTACATGATAAGATGATAGAGTCAAGGATGTGTCAAGAAATAATCCATGTTTTATTTTAAATGTGTTTCCATTGATGGGAATGAAGAATACTATCTTTATGTAACCACTTTGTTTATATGTGGAATCTAATGCAAGTTTTATGATCTAATTCTCTAAAACTCTAAACCCGAAAAGATCCTCAATGTGTAATCTTGTAATAACTCAAGATTAAGTAAGGTTTAAGGCTGGGGCCTTATAGTTGGTATCAAAGGTCGGTTTAGACAACTTTAGGAGTTAGAAAAGTGTTAAATTATAATATGATTGAAATGATATAGCATTTACAGATTACCATGTTGCTTCGCCTAAGATATTTCCATGTTCAGAATGGTTTTCCGCAGAGGAAACATGGAAGCAGTGCTAGGAAGGCATACAGAAGGAAATAACCTTCCGAATCAGCATCCAGAAATGGTCGGAATCGGAACTGAACAGTTTGTTACAGTGATGGCACAGTTGACTCAGGCTATAAATGGCGGTGGTATCCATGCACGAGATCAGCCAGATCAACCGCAGAGGAACATGTCAGTGGTGGAACATTTCATAAGGCAACATCCCCCATCATTCAGAGGATCATCTGACCCTGTGCAAGCTGAAGGGTGGATTAAAGCACTGGAGAAGATTTTTGATGTCATGGGGTGTTCAGACAATCAAAAGGTTAGTCTTGCTATTTACCGTTTGGAGGGTGAAGCAGATCAGTGGTGGTCTATGGTTAAAAATATCAGGGATGCCGATGAGATTGATGCTCTTGACTGGGATGAATTCAAAGGTATGTTTCTTGAGAAGTATTTTCCTAAGGCTGTTCGACTTAGGATGGAAAAGCAATTCTTGGAATTGAGGCAAGAGGAAGACTCAGTGGCTGCCTATGAAGAAAGGTTCACTCGATTGGCAAGGTATGCTCCCAATTTTATCCGGGACCTTGATAGTAAAATCAATCGTTTTTACTCAGGATTAAAGCCAAAGTATCGAAGGGCATTAGCTTCTCGAGAGTTTAAAAGTTATGAAAAGCTTGTTCGATGTGCTGAGAAGGTGGAAATGGAGTTTGCCGATGACCAAGTTTTCTATAACAACCTGCAGAAGAAGAGACCGAGGTGGCAGGAGAAAGGTAAGAATTCTTCAAAAAAGTCTGATGGTAAGAGAACTAAGTTTCCAGTTTGTGATAAATGTGGCAAAAGGCATGATGGGGAATGTCTTCTGAATTCTGGGAAGTGCTACCGATGTGGTAAGATGGGACATAAGGCTCGTGATTGCACTGAAAAGGATCAAGGTGAAGGTAAGAATAAATTTGATTTACAGTTAGTGAAATGTTATAAGTGCAATGAGATGGGTCACTATGCAAACGAGTGTCCGACAAGGAGCTTGAGTGAAGGGAAGCAGTTAGACTACAAGCAGAAAGGGGTGGTGAAATCCTTTGCAACTACTTCAGCAGATGTTGGGCCATCAAATGAAGTGGTATCAGCTCCAGAGAGCTCAGTATTTTTCGAAGATTGACTTGAGGTCGGGGTACCATCAGTTGAAAGTAAAAGAAGCAGATGTTCCGAAGATTGTGTTCCGTACTAGATATGTCCATTATGAATTTGTAGTTATGCCTTTGGGGTTAACCAATGCACCTGTTGTATTCATGGACCTTATGAAAAAAATTTCCATGAGTTCTTGGGTAAGTTTGTGTTTGTGTTTTAAGGTTTGTGAAGACGTTATGTGTGCCTTGTGATTCACAGTTGAAGAATGAGTTGTTTTTTCATCCTGGCAGTACTAAGATGTATGGAGATCTGCGGGAGTATTACTGGTGGGATGGAATGAAAAGAGATATTGCTGATTTTACTATGAAGTGTTTGACTTGTCAGCAGGTTAAAGTAGAGCGGCAGTTACCGAAAGGGATGCTTCAGCCTTTACCAGTGCCAGAGTGGAAATGGGAGAATATATCCATGGACTTTGTTGTTGGATTACCGAAGACATCTCGAGGTAATAATGCAATCTGGGTTATTATTGATTGCTTGACCAAATCGGCTCATTTCCTTGCTATACGAGATACTTTCTCTCTTGATCAACTTTCCCGTTTGTATCTTAAAGAGATAGTCAGGTTACATGGAGTTCCTCTCCCCATTTTATCGAATCGTGATCCCAGGTTTACTTCTAACTTTTGGAAAGGCCTTCAGAAGTCGTTGGGTACTGAATTAAATTTTAGTACAGCTTTTCATCCTCAATCAGATGGGCAGTCAGAACGAACAATTCAGACATTGGAGGATATGCTACGAGCTTGTTCTATGGATTATCAGGGAAGTTGGGACCAACATCTTTCTTTGGTTGAGTTTTCATATAATAACAGTTTTCATTCCAGTATACAGATGGCACCATTTCAGGCATTATATGGGAAGCGGTGTCGAACTCCAGCTTTCTGGGATGAAGTGGGTGAAAGAAAGTTGATGGGACCAGAATTGGTAGAAGAAATGGCAGAAAAAGTTCAGCTGATTCAGAAACACATGAGAACAGCTCAGAGCAGGCAGAAGAGTTATGCGGATAACCGGAGGAAGGATCTATCTTTCGAGGTAGGTGATCATGTTTTTCTCAAGGTTTCTCCTTGGAAAAGTGTTATGAGATTTGGTAAGAAAGGAAAGTTGAGTCCAAGGTTCATTGGACCATACGAAATTCTGGAAAGAGTTGGATCAGTTGCATACCGAGTGGCTTTACCTCCGAGTTTATCTCAGGTACACAATGTTTTTCACGTTTCGATGTTGATAAAGTATATGCCAGATCCATCTCATGTTTTGAGTCCAGAGGTAGTTCAGCTGGAAGAGAACTTATCTTATGAGGAACAACCGGTCTAGATTCTTGACCACATGGAGCAAGTGTTACGGAATAAAGTGATTCACCAGGTAAAGTTTTTGTGGAAAAACCACATGATTGAAGAGGCAACATGGGAATCTGAAAATGCTATGAGGGTTAAATACCCCCACTTATTTTGATAAGTGAATAAAATTGCGAGGACGCAATTCTAAAAAGGGGGGAAGGATGTAACATCCCAGGTAATTAAAGAATAAATAATTTTCATATTTATTAATATTAGAGAATTAAATATGAATTTTAATTAAAAGGGGTTGCTATGTTCGATAGCGTACCCAATACGCAACGATGAGTTTCTTTGAAACTTACGCAGCACACTAGTAATATAATAATATTATGTTAGTTAACAAGTAGCCGTTGTACTGGCGGGAATGAATAGAAATAACTAAAATATGAATAGATATGTTTTTAGATGTTTTTACATTTACCCAATAAAAGATAAAGGCTTAAAATACGGAAAGAGTTCAATTTTAGGCTTTTATACTCTAATTTTCACTAAAGGTTCACTTATCACCTTTTAATGGTGAATCGTCATTAAATATAGTTTTGATCACTCTTTTACTTTCTATTGGACCAAATATAAATCTTCTTAAGAATCGGGACATCAAATTTTACTTTGTGTAATTTTTTGGAACCTTTCTGATAAAGTTCATTTTTTTTATGAATAGTGTAAAATGTTGCATTTTAATTCAAAACCTCTTTTTGATCTAATTTATTTATATGATTAGATTATCTTTTGAATTGGTTTTAAAGTGAAATTAGAATATATTTTTACCATTTTATCCAATGGTGGTCATTGGAATCAATTTCGATTTGAAATTAGACTTAAACTGGTGTCAATCTTTTGATACTTAATTTTTTGTAAAAACACGCTATTTGCCCTGGCAGCGGGAATTAATTATTAAATTAATTAATGTGACTTATATGATTTGAATTTTGTAAAATGGACTTCATTTTTGAATTCGGAATATCAAATATAGCTTAGGGTGAATTTTTGGTAATTTTCTGAAAAACTTCAATTTTTGATGAATAGTGAAACCACTAAGTGGTAATCAAGAAAACTGATTTTTCAGTTAAATGAAAGTTTACAACTAATGTGTATTGAATTTTGAAAATCCGACATACATGGTTGTCATTAAGAAGTAAAATGTGGTTCAATGAGATTAAAATAATTTTTTGGTGAATAGTAACTTATTAAGTTTTTAATCGCGATTAGTGGTAATTAGTGTAGTTTAATGTATAAATAATGCTTTAATAATATAAAATGACCTAGACACATGTCCCAACCTCATTGGTTGTGTCATGGCCGACCAAGACAAGTCATGGCCTAACTTGGGGACCCCATGTATCCACTTTAGTTGGAAAATGACAATAATATATTTTTATTAAATGTTAAAGTGAAAATGACACAAACATAATATGTTTTGCGAAAACAATTTTTTAAGTGGGGTTATACAAGTCCAAATATTGATTATAAATATTCAATGGAAAGCTAAAAAGATTTCCTACATCATAGTAATTTGTTTATAATTTTTAGACATTATATAAATTTAATTATTTATGACATAATAATGATGCAGCGATGACATCATTATTTGACGATTTAAATAAAATGGAAAGATAAAATAAAATCTATGAACTACACATGTCCAAAACCAATTGGATGAATGGATTTCGATGCCTTATCACCTTATCCACGAATTCCATCAATGTGGGACCTTTTAAAACCGAAACACATTTTCAAATAATGTAATGTTTCTTTACTTTCCAAAAGTGCCCCTCCTCTCCCCTTATAAAAGGCCCCCACCTCTACCTCATTTCACACACTCTTCAAGCCATTGGCTCGGCCAACCCCTGCCCATTTGCTCTCTCCACATCCCTCTCCTCATCCTAGAGGATTCCCTTTGGGCAGAATCCTTTCAAAGGAAGCCTTTAGGCTCAAACCAAAAGAAGTTACACTTTTTAAGGTATTTCATTCTCTCATGTTCATTTGTTTTATTTTGCTTCTCCGACCCCCTAAACTCTTTTTATTTACTTCTTTTGTAACAACACCAGTATCTTCAATATACTAGGATGTTGTTATAAGATTTATTTGAGCTACACTCTCACACAACTACATCAAATGGTTAAAGAACATACGGTTTCCGTGGATGGCGAAATTCTGCCTCCCGAAACGATGATTGTTCAATACTCATTTAACACCTTCAAAGGTGGCCATTATGATGTCACTATTTTTATATATGATATGTAATATGTTTAAGTTTAACTTATGCTTCTGTATTTTTCATTTGTGTCTTACCTTTATGGCTTCCATTATGGGTATACGCGATATCTTCATTTAAGGAAGTGCGGACTACCGCCCCCTCAAAGTGATGTGATTCGTTAATACCATATGTGGGATGTGTAAAGGATAAAGTTAATGATATTATACATGATGTTATACTGGAATTATAATATACCTATATATATCATTATCATTTATTTCCATTAAAGTATGAGATAGAAATGAAAGTAGCGTTCATGCGTACGTACGGACTACCGTCTCCATGAACTGTGCATTTCATTTCTTATCCCCAAATGTAATGTACTATTAAAAGTACATGTATATAATGGATATATAAAATTAATGATATATCTAAATGATGAATATAATTCTGGAATTAAAATATACATAAGTCTCATTTAGTTTTAATTCCGTTAATATGACAAAGAAATGAAAGTAGCGTTCATGCGTACGTACGGCTTACCGTCTCCATGAACGGTGCATTTCATTTCTTACCTCTAAATGATTATGTAATATTTTAAATACATGTATGTACTGGATATATATGACATATATGATATCTACATCATGAATAACATTCTGGATATAATGAAACATTGACCAAATTAACAACATGTAAGTGTAAGAAGTCTATTTTTGACTTAAGAACCAAATACCGACAAAATGAACATTATTAACTTAAATGATTACATGATGTTCATAACATGGTATAAAAGGAATAATGAACTTGGAAAAGATTCATAATCAAGTAGAGATTAACTAAAGTTTATTATTCAGGAGTTTAAAGAACGGTCGGGTCAAGTCAGATACGAGGTATGGGAACTTCTTAACCCAATTTCCATTCTTTGGGTTAATCTCCTACTTTCAAATTATGTCATTATATTATTATGTCGTATCTTGTATTTGTACTTTATTTATGTGTACTTATAGTGAATACACATAATGTATCTATTTTATTTTAAAAATTATCTTTGTATGGGAACTTCTTAACCCAATTTCCATTCTTTGGGTTAATCTCCTACTTTCAAATTATGTCATTATATTATTATGTCGTATCTTGTATTTGTACTTTATTTATGTGTACTTATAGTGAATACACATAATGTATCTATTTTATTTTAAAAATTATCTTTGTATGGGACTTCGTCTCAATCTCCTTTCGTTGAGGCATATTTTATTTTATACACAACTTTCTTTTATACGGTGTATAAACCCCTTTGACTTTTACGTTTACTCAAAAGGAATCTTTTTATACGAAGCGTTTACTAAACGACAAAAGGGAATGTTTTTGTCGTACGTATGCGGCGACAACGACTTCTCCGCCGTCGTAACCGTTATTTGAGTTTTGGCTTCCTCTACAAGCCATACCTTTTTTTTAAAAGAAAAATAAATACCATGTTTTACTTTGGTATTGAAAATGGTTTTCATAATGTTTTTATTATATCAATGTGTTGTATTGATATCTCGTGATTGAAATGTGGAAATGTTATGTTTCCTTTATGCATGTTTTATGTGATATGATTATGTTATGGTTCTTGGGCATTATTATGAAGACGGGTGGTTCCGTGATAAACTAAGGGCGGGTGAGCCCGTTATAGCTCTCCAATGCATTGGGTAACGCGAAGGAGTGAAACGTTAAGGTTTCTCCGAAGAGATTTTAGGGAATATACTGTGATGGGTATTCCAAACGTAACCAAGAGGGTTACCCCCTACGTAAGAATGTTATGAATGCCTCAAGTTACCTTTACGTATTATGATTTATATGATTTATTCATGTTTTTATGAGGTTTGTTAAAGTGCCTATGTTTTATGGGTAAAGTATGATTTCGTTCTTATGTATATATGAACTCATGTTTCCTTTCCATGTTTTTATAACCCATACTGAGTTTTTATGCTCATCCCAAGTTTTTGAAATGTTTTTCACAGGTCAAGGGAAAGGTACATGATAAGATGATAGAGTCAAGGATGTGTCAAGAAATAATCCATGTTTTATTTTAAATGTGTTTCCATTGATGGGAATGAAGAATACTATCTTTATGTAACCACTTTGTTTATATGTGGAATCTAATGCAAGTTTTATGATCTAATTCTCTAAAACTCTAAACCCGAAAAGATCCTCAATGTGTAATCTTGTAATAACTCAAGATTAAGTAAGGTTTAAGGCTGGGGCCTTATAGTTAGATATCAATTACTAGATGGGATATATTTTCCTTCAATGGTGTGAAGAACATGCTAGAAAAATTACTACGGCTCTTGAACAAGAATCTACAACATATCTTCCATTAGTTTGTAAGATTGGACCTTGGTGTTGTAGGCACTTCAGACATCTCTCTTCTAAAAATAATCGATTCGTACATGGATTTCTTTCCTAAAGATGTTATGATACAACCTCTATGGTGGGAGATCAATATAATATTTTACATGTACCCAATTAGTGGACCTATATATTTTTTGTAATATTGGATACCACCTACTGAGCTCTAGAAGCTGAAGGTGTGATTATAGGACCTTCAGGGGAATGTTTTTTTGACACAGCATGACCCTATGGGATGATTTGGTGTTTCTTGTCAAGAAGGAAGATGGGATATTGGGGCTATGAATTTATTATCCATTCTAGAATGAGGGGATGATAAAAAAATAAGTAACCCATTCTTAGGATCAAAGACCTCTTTGACCTACTTAAATTCTTCAGATACATCTCAAGGTTTGATCTTGCATCCATCCACCACTAAATTTGGGTTCACGTGAAGGATATTCCAACGATGGAATTATAATATCTGTATAGAAACTATGATTTCCTAGTTATTACCTTTGGTGTGATGAATGTCATTTCTAGTTTCATGGGACTTATTAATCATATCATTCAAACATTCATGGACCTAGTATGTTTTTTCTTTATCAAAAACATTCTCATTTACATAGAATCCTAGTAGAAGAACATAGAGAATTTGAGGATGGTCCTAGACTTTCTTCAGAATGACTAGATATACCATGAATTTTCTAAGCTTTAGTTCTTAATTAGAGAGGTTTACTTTCTAGGGAATGTTATCTCTAAACATCGTGTAGTTTTGGACCTAGTGAAGTTAGTGGTCTATTATCTTAAATACCACCCATGAGCACATCGTAGGTGTATATTTTTCATAGATTCACAGGGTTCTAATAGTGGTTTGTTGTATTATTTTCCATTAATTACATCCCATTTGAATAAATTGAAACAAAAAAGAAGTTTTCTGAATAAATTGTGTAATTATATAAATCCTTCAAGTTGTTGAGGAAAAGGTTTACCATTGCCACTATATTGCAACTACCATAGGAGGTTTTTAGGTGTGGAATGTTCAATAATAACTCTTTATCTAGGATCAAGTGTGTGTTGATTCATATTTTGGAAATTATTTCTTATGGTTCCTATAATTTGATAGCCCATGAGTATAACTATATGACCCATGATTTGAAGTTAGTAGAAGTAGACTTCACCAAGAGTGTGTCAAGGAATTATTTTCTAGGTCAGTGTTTTTTGGTTTAATAAACCCACTAATGTCACGTGTATATCATTTCCAAAATAGACATTAACCTAATATGAGAACATTATCCAGATTTCTTGAAGGATTATCAACTTCATATAGTCCATATAACTAGTAAGGGAAATATGGTTGAAAATTCCCTTAGTCAAAAGTCCTAGTATCCCTTGGTGGAGGAGGCGTCAAAGCAGTTGTCCTCTTTGTAGTTGAACTTGGTGAAGGAGAGAGGGAAAACGTATCTCCAATATATAGTAGTTACTCAACCACTTCTCTAGAATTTTAGATAATCCTAGTTGAGAGACATAGATTTTGAAGTTCTACATGATCATATTTCTTCAAGAGCTGCACCCTGAAATAAATATAATGGTGGAGGGAACATTATCCTTTTTAAGGATGGATAGTAGTTCTAATCAGGTTTCATTAGGATTTTTTTATGGAATTCTATACCTTGCCCATAATGGTACATCCTAGAGAAGGGAATGTGTAAAAGGTCCTTCAGTGATAGCTTTCGTAGGTTGGTATGAGGAATAATGTAGTTGAGTATGTTTCTCAATGCCTCACATACCAGTTGGAGAAGGTAGAACATCAGGTTCTTGTTGGGTTGAATCAACCTATATAAATACTATCATATAAGTGGTATGTCATATAAATAGCCTTTGTGATGAGGATTATATGGAAAATGATAGGAAACAGTGCTATCTAGGTGATTTTTGATCATATTACCAAATCATATCACTTCCACTATATCAAGGACTATAATTCAGTTGAAATTTTATGTTTCATGTAGATGTATGATATCATACAGATTCATGTGGTACCCTTGGTGATTGTTTCTGACCATGATGTGTTGATCATTTCACGATTTTGAGAGGTTTTATGGATGCTTTTAGGACCAATTTATAGACGAAAACAGTTTTTTACCCCTAGATATATGGTTATACAAAGTGAACCATCCATATTTTAGAGGATACACTAAGAGCCTAAATTTTAGAGTTCGGTTGGAGTTGGGTGGATCACTTCCCATTTTTAGAATTCACTTGTAATAGAATATATCTCTCCACTATCTGTATGGAACCTTTTTGAGGATCTATATGGGAGAATATATAGGTCACCCTTGTGTTTGATGGTGGTAGGAAAATCATCTCGTATGGGACTAGAGCTAGTGCAGATAATGATGGAGAAATTTCAATTGATATTCGATCAAATAAACACCTCTTAGAGTTAAGATAAATATTATACCAACCAACATCATAGACCATTAGAGTTAGAGAAGGGAGCCTATATGTTCCTGAAGGTATCCCAATGAAGAGTGTTGTAAAGGTTTCTCTAGGGTGTAAAGTTATTCATGTGGTTTATCAAGACATTCTATATTATATACAGGTATTACCCCTATGGTTGGACTGGGTGAAAGATATCTTCCCTATGTGATAGTTGAGGAGAAACATGGACGACCCATCACACATTATTGACTAGGGAGAATTGGATGTTAAGAATGGTGCCACATTTTCATAATACATTGGGTCCCTCAAGGATCACCAGGATAAGATCCTTCATGGGAATCTTTTCCACTTGTGTGATTTCTTTTGTAGTATGGGAACCTCTGTGAAATATCATGGTATCATGAGATTCGTATCCGAGATTAGTACCCTCACCTTTTTGAGTGTTTTTTTTTCTTTTTGGGGTGAAAATCCTTGAACATAGGGATAATTTAATGGGTTCGGTTTTGATATTAGATTCTCTTTATATATCAATATATATATATATATATTTGGGTTTTTTTAGAGTTGGTGTGGTGTTATTGGTGTCATAGGACCCTAAAATTGATATATTAAAAATATTAAATATATTTAGTTGTGTGTGAACATATTTCTAGAATAAATTTTTTTCTAGTTAATTGAAGTATTGAATTGTAAAAATGATACTCATGTTCAATAAAAAATATAGTTCTTTCCCTATTAATGACATATTTTTTAAATGTTTTATGTTTTGAGTCAATTTTTAATCACGATAAGAGAAATAAATGAATTAAAAAATGAAAATTTATAAATTAACTAATTATCAAACCTAGTGACTATCCCTTTATAACACTTATTATAGCTCATCTCTAAGTTTATCCAATATCCTTGGGATATTTATAGGTGGGTATTGTCTCCATGGGAGAGGACCTTCATCATAGGATCATTAGAGGTTAGAGAATCGACAATCGACTTCAATGGATCTCATCATCAATAATGAAAATCTTGGATATTTCCTTTGATAGTGACACATAATCATTATTCATTATTGATTAATACAGTTTGAATTAGGAATTATTATTTTTAATATTTTCATCCCAACCCCCTTATAATTTCATTCATGGGTATTTTTCTTATTTGTTATTCTGGTATCTATTCTTTTCATGGCCCTATCAAGTCATTATTTTCAGTTGGCCCTGTATTTTATTTTATTGTGCAAAAAAACCTTATGATTTCATTATTTTTTTCCAAAATAAAATGTATTTCTACCACATTTATGCATGTGATTGTTTTCTTCCTATGATAGGTCAGTGATTAGACTGATAATATGGTTCATGGTTATTAAAACTGTACTTTTATTGTTTGGTGAAATTGAAGAAGAAATTAGTGGTATTTGTAATCAATGAGGGTGATTAATTACCATTGGTTGATTTTGGAATGAATGATGTAGGGGACAACTCTCAAAAAAATGATGGATTCAACATTAAACTAAAAATGGGTCGACCAAAATTCCATTTTCCAACCACTAAAGGTAGAAGATCAAAGGTCAAAGATAGTTTCACCAGGATGGGGTCCTTGGATGAAATATCTAGAAATATTTCTGTTGGAAACAACATACTCATGAATATCCAAAATACCGAACATTATAGTCTATGAGAAACCGAACTACCCATGATGTATTATAGAGGAACCCATGTCATAGAGTCTACCTTTTATAAAATTAGGGTTTTGATGTTGAGTAAATATCAAATTTCATGTGGTTTTGACCACACGACATGTGATACTGTTTGGGTAGAATATTTTTGTATAGGGAGTGCACACTTAAGGACTCGAGTGGTCAAACACCTTGTGTCCTCATATGTACAGGACATGTGGAGCTATTATGCTGATTGGGTAGTGTTTAGGGAAGGACACAACGCAGACTTCAAGTGGTCCCATACGCTATGTGTCTCCTAGAATTCACCATGTATATTAGTTTTGACAAACCACATAAGGTATAAGTACATTTCCAAACATGATCTTGGGCATACACATCATGTCCCCTAGATGAACACACTATTATTTTCCCATGATGTTCTATATTGAGTATATCTTCCTTTAGACTCAGAATTGGTCCCATGATTAGTCTTTCATAAGTAGGATTCTTATAAGACATGATGGTGTGCATTACTTCAATATTTGAGATATGGAATGAGGTGGTATGAGTAGTTTGTTTCTTCCATCATGGTTGACTAATATTGGGGCTCGGGTGTGATCAACAGATTTGATGTTGGTATTAGAACTCTCCTATTGAAGGGTCTTTCCCTCTGGGTGCATGTCTCCCATATCTATTATAAATGTGGGTTTGGTACTCCCCATATACTTATGGGTTAATTTTCTCTATATGTTAAGTTAGTCCTCCCCCATCATCGAGCTTCATTGGGGAAACGTTCCTCCACCATAGTTAGTACTCCATCAACTGAGGTATCTTCCAATGAGATTTGGGTCCTTAATTATATTCTTATAAGGTAGTTCATGTTCTATACCTAAGATTTAGTACTCCATAAACTATATAGTATCATAAAGTGATGTTTATCATCAATTATAATATGGATATGTTGGTTTTGGAATAATATCATCTAGATATCACTAGCTCTTAAAGTTGTAGACAACCCCATATTTTTTAACCGGCTATAAATATTTTGATTCATGTCACTTTGACTATGGTTTTATTTTTGAACATATTATATTTTGGTTTTTCATCCAACTTTTTGGTCTTGTGGTTTGAGATATCCAACTTTTTTTATTTCTCCCTATATTTTGTTCATGTATTCCTAGTGGTTATGTATCTACTCACCATGCATGAGTTTTCTCACATGTGTCATGTCTTTTTTAGTCGATAGAAAGATTAGTAGAGATTTTGCTGAACTGATGTATTTGGGGATTAATTATAAAAGGAAACTATAATAATGTATAGTGGTTATTTCCTGATATCATGAGAAGGTATATATCTTTCATCCCCATTAATTATTTTGGGTTTGGTAACTTTTATTTTGTTGGGAATATATTTTTCCACTCATTTTCACTTGGATTTTTTCTGTACTCTGATGTTTATCTATAGGTTATTTCATGAATTTTTTTACACTATATATGTTTTATATTTTATTATTATTACTTAATTATTGTATAGATATTTTTTTGTGTGTGTTCAATTACTATGGGTTAAGGCCTCCCATCATGTATGATATGCCTACTCGTTGTTAGTCACCAGCCATTGGCTTATTGGAGTCAAGATTGGGGTGTCAGTCTAATATTTTTATTTTCCTAGGTGGATCCCTAATGGGTTAGATTATGGAATTAGTTTTTTACTGAATCATGAGGAGGTGCGGGTACCCCAAACTACAGTCAGAGTTAGTACGCCCCATGTGATGGGGCATAGTTTCTCCACTTGTAGAATTCAGTGTGTGTCCCATGAGATAAGGCTTGTGTCATTCATCCATTAGAGTAAGTACTGTATCAAAATATACTAATTCATGAAGAATTTTAATTCATATATTTATTTTTTTTACTTCCCCCAAAAACACATATATTATGGTATGTTTGGGACCCCAACTAATAATGTACATGAGTATAATAAAAGATAAGAAAATTGGTATTTTAAGTGTTATGGGTTTTTTGTTGCAAAATCCATTTTGGTTACATTCAATATATAATATATAATTGGGTATTATAACTACGGATTTAGGGGTCATTATATATTATAAGAATATATGGTTTCATATTAGGAACAATTCTTAGAAAATTGGTTATGAATTTGAAGTTTAGTTAGCATGATGGAGAATTCCCTACATCTCTAGGTTTATAAACTATTAAGCATATATAGGTTAATTCTGGTTTTGTATTTATTCTTGATTTTTTATCTAACTTATGTTTTTTTATTTTTAGGTCATTCTACTGAGTACTTTTATACTCAAACTCGGCATAGGATTTCTTCCCACACATGTTGTGTTTATGCAGATAATGCATAGTTTATAATTGACCATAGTGGGTTAGGATTAGGTTTATCTTTTGTGGAGATAATTATTTATGGTTTTTGATTCTAAGAAATAGTGGATATTTTTATTATTGAGCCCTCCACATGGGTCCTTACAATGATATATCTTTTCCATTGCCATGCATTGGATTTTCTAGGTGTAATTTTCTTTTGTATATTGTTTATTTGGGGGTTTTCTTGTATTGTGTTCTTTTGTATAAATTTTTTATTATAAATTTATTTTTTATATAGTTTAATATTTATATATATTATTTTTAGTAGATGCTTATGTCATTTATTTGTGTTCTCTATCAATTATAGATTTTTATTTTCTAATTCCTCCTATGTATGTTATGTCTTGTCGGGGCAAGTCTCTATCCATTATCCTAATGAAAGTGGGATTGGGGTGGTATAATCAGTTCACCATCAGCCTTTTTGGGACCCTAGAGGGTCAAGTCATGTTATAATTGTATCATATAGGTTGATTCCTAGGTATTGAGTTTTAATTTAGAATTTAAGTATTTTGGGAAATGGAATCAATGAGTCTTGAGTTTGGTTTTCAGACCAGCGAACCAAGTATTAGTGCAGTAGCTAGATTAACCATTCATTAGGTCTATGATAATCATTTAATTTAGTTGAAACTATGATGCATAAATTTTAGGATATATCCCAGATGGTGTATACATCATACAATGATTAATTTTGGTCTTTATTCCCTCTCTATATCGGATCTCCTAGATATTCTTTAATCATCATGAGTATCCCTATCAATTAGAGTATTCCAGCCCCATACACCCATATCATATGTATAGTTAGGGTCATGACGATTTTATACCAATGAGTGTGAACCTCACTACTAAATAGGTGATAAATGAGGTGATATTTTGTGTATTCAATTGGGTGGTTTCTTTTATCCATGTTTATAAGGAAGATTCGCAACTTGTTTTGCGAAGAAAAAAACTTCTTATAGAGTGGATAGTAGTTACCAGTAGGGTGAATGAAACTAAATTTAGGATGAATGTGTTATATTCATTCTTGTTAAATAGGTCCCCTATATTTCAAGGTAATCTTTATCCTCAAGGACTTGAGGATTGTTTGGAGTCAATGTCATGGGATTTTCATTATGTTTAGACACCCACTACATAGATGGTGATTCTTTCATCAATTTTACTTCGTGGTACAACAATTTTTTTATGTTTACTAAATGTAACAATGGTGCTACAATATGATGGTTAGAGTTTGATATATCATTCAGGTTGTTTTATATATGTTGACATTGAGGTAGGTTTATGTTTGATAGTTTTTGGACCCCTTTAGTTAATCTTGATCATTATTGAGTATGTTATGATTTTTTTGGATGAGATTCTCCTTGAACATGATTTATATTATATTTTTTGGGTTTGAAATCTTTTAAAAGACCTCTAGAGTGATAATTATGCTTATTTATTTATTTTTTTCAACCCCTACCTACTTTGGAGACCTTGAGAGAGTGTTGGATGTTGGGAGTTCGTGGTATAGATGTAACCCAGTTTTTTTCATGGGTATCCACAGGTGGAAAATTATATTATTCATATTAACTATCTATCATGTGGGTCTTAATTAATTGAAAATTATTGAAGTTTCGGGATATAAATAGTTGTGAATGATGGATGGTTTTAATCAGGAAGAACCTATAGGTTTTTAGATAAATTTTTGTCTTTTTTACTAACAGTCTCACACATTAATAATGGATTGATCAATTATTTTTGTTATGCATTTTCATTTGCGAGGTCAATATTCCAATGAATACCATACCTAGAAATCTTTGACTAGAAACTCTATCTAATAGAGATCATACCCTCACTGTTATCTATAGACTGTGTGTAGTTATTTTTATAATATAAGGTTAACTTTTGGGGGATTTCATCGGGACCATGTGGTATTATACCAAGTATGGATTTGACCTTCAAAGTCTCATCTTGGGTTTATTTTTTAAAAAGTTTATATAATAATGAGAAAATGTGTTTAAATTCACCACCATTGATGAGTAGAACCCTAGAGTATGGAGATTAGTGATAACCCTTAGTGAGATTAAACTAATTAACCACTAGTTACTGGTGTTATATTTATATGATATAGTTACTACAGAGGATTAGATTTATATAGTGGTGAAAGGATACATGGATTCTTATCAAGAAGAGGTTTTAGGGTTTTTCTTATTGATATTATATGTTCTACATTAATATTCATTCTTTCACCTCACTATTAACATTTTTATATTATCAACTACCCCATCTTAGCTCAATGAGATGATGGTTGAGTAAGGGGTCCTTTGGAGAAAACATTTCAGGTCCAGGGATCCATCCATTGAATAGTGAAATTTTTTGAGTTGGTTCTTCAAATATGATCTTAGGTCTTGAAATAATCTTATAGTTTTTAAAGAGAATATTTAAAAGATAAAGTTAAGGTATTTCTATAGATAATGGGTGTTCCTAGTAGTTATTGTAGGAGTAATTAATGTCTCTATTGTGGAAATGGGACTTAGGAACTTGTTTGTGGTGATTTTAAATGATGACATACCAATTTAATCTAGATTAGAGGATAATAATTTCATGTATTTTAGGATTGATATTAGATTACTTTTGTGGAACCAACTGTATGGTGAACTATTAGAGTGTGAGTTTTAGGCTCAAGAGAAACATACTTCCAAAGTATATCATCTAGGAGTGTGGAGGATAAATATTACTTCCCTATATTTGAGGAAATGATGGATTATGTGATTGGATTAGAAGAATAATAGCATTGTACTTTATTCCTTGGTACAAAATACCATGATCAACTGATAGATGATATATCTAAGTAGTTTCCCATGGTATAAATGGTTTAGTGTGAGAGGGAGATACTACTGAATTTAAATCAACAATGGTTTTACATACACTACTCATAGTTAGTTCTATGTTTTTCCAACACTCCTCATCACATAGT
The DNA here is from genome assembly GCA_963277665.1 of Viscum album. Lineage (NCBI taxonomy): Eukaryota > Viridiplantae > Streptophyta > Magnoliopsida > Santalales > Viscaceae > Viscum > Viscum album. Next base: position 361,578,530 of record OY728148.1, on the reverse strand, counting down.
GGATACCTAGACTGGTGGAATCTATTATGGTTTTTTTCATGAATAAATATCATATGGAAATTAACCTAACATATTATCTGAAGTCGGAGAGCATATATTCCCCTTCTAGTATTGGATAATGATACCCCATAAGGCTTATTTTGGGAACCATGATAAACAATATTTAATTGAGGTCACTTAGTGGGGTATGATACCATGGTGTAGTATCTCTAATCTTGAAAAAATATTCATTATTTTTAAAATATAGTTTTTTTGTGAATGATGTTGCTCTAAGGGATGGGAATTTTAGTTTCATAAGATCTGGAATGTGTTATCTAGGGGTCTAGAGTTGAAAAAGTGGGTCATCTAAATATATTAGGACCATTAGAATTAGATTACAGAACAATGGTTCATTGATGATATAAATTCCCATTTCATGGTGGTTAATGTTACTAGTTCCATTTTCATTAAGTGATCGGAGGTAACATTTAGAAATAGAAGCAAAGACCCATCCATGGAATCTTATGCATTAGATTTCGTTATTTATAGATTCAGTAGCATGGATGCATGATTTATGTTGATCAAAAAATATTAAAATTAGTTTTATGTGTTTTTCATATTATTTATACTAGTAATGTTAGTATATTATTTTTCTTAAAAAATGGGGATTATAAATAGATCTTTAAAATAAAATTAGATTTGGGTAATTTTAGGTTTTGAATAAATTTTTTAATTATAGTCGACAGTATAGTTTTTCACATATGGATTTATCACATTGATAGTCTTTTGGATCTCTGTTTAAAGGTGGCGATCATAGTGCTACTATTTAAGGTACCCTAGTTAGTGGAATATACTAAAGTGGGTATCAATGATTCACACTTTATCTTCATGACATGAAGATAAATTCTAGAATATGAGAAAATAAGTTGGGTGAGAAATCATTGTATAGTTCTTTTAATGAACATTATTTTTTTCATTGAGCTGTTTCTCAAGATTAGGATTGACCTAGTCATTTTCCAGAATAAGTAGAAATATAGGAATGAATGTGATGGGAAGTGGATAATTTTACTATATATTTTTTGTTCCATGTTCACATATAATATGTCCTTCCAAATGAAGTTAAATTTCATTTGTAGGTCGAATATCCTTATATTTGGGGTTTTATTATAAATTATCTAGTCTGTTAGCTTTGGTTTTCTTTATTTTTAGGTATGAAATTTTTTCAATCTGTGGATGATGTAGTGATTTGGGTTTTCTTTAAACATGATTTATCTCATTTTTAAGAATCAAAGACTCAACCCCTGAAAAAGGGTAAAATAATAAGTTTACTATCGCAAATAAGCTCTAAAAATATTTAAGTATCATTATGTTAATCTTGGATCATGGAATTTACCCTCAATTTGAGTTTGGGTTTGTTTTTAAGTAAGATGAATTTCAAATAAATTTTATTATTTATTTATTAAAAAAAATTTATTTCCATGTTTCTAAGTGACTAATATCTTCTAAAAGGATTACCATTTGTAAATTTTGACATTTTGGTTGTGTGTGGAATGAAGTATTTTACCCAATAGGGGTATAATTTTTTCATTCATGATTCTGGTCCTAAGAAAATCAATTTTAGTTATTTAAAATTATGACCTAGTAAACCTATATTCATGATACAAATTCATGTCTAACTCTTACACCAATGTTTTTCTACCACTATTAGTTATGAAATCCCTGAGTGAAGTCAAGGATCAAAACTTGTAATTCAAGGAGCCCAAGTTGACCTTGGGGACTACTATAAAATCCATGGATCATGGATAAATAATAATGATTCAATTATTTTTTCATCAAGGTAGAACATTTCATAGTTTTATTTCTCTATTCTTTTTTTTTGTTTGGTTTCTTTCCCATGCCTTTTAATTATTCAATAATTCATGGGATATCATGATACTAAAATTAGATTATCAATGTTCAATGTTAGTTAAAATAGGTTTTTCATATATGGTTTATTTCTTCTAATAATGTTCATGATTTATTAATAATATATTTAATTGATAATTTTCAATCCCTTTTTGGTTATTGTGACGGAGAAATGTTTTTGAATGAATACCTAGGTTTATGGAATCACATCATCCACTGATTTCTCCCATATTCTCATCACCTTATCTATCTCTCTCGGGGAAAATGATCATTTACAGCCATCCATATTACATGTGGTTCAATGATGGAAACATGGAATGGTGGATGATCAAAAATGGAAGTGTGTATTTGGATTGGGAAGTTCATGGTAAAATACATGCTATTAGGGAACCCAAAAATAGATAACATGTTAAGAAAGGCCTTATACAGTGCCCTATGTGAGGGGTTGATGAGGAAACGATGCCAAGAAACTAAATATTACATGAAGATGATAATGATAAAGGTAAGATGTTTCAAAATCCACCATACTAAATGAAGTGGTGTTAAGGATCAGCTAGTATGGTATGAGGTATGAATGGTGAAGTATATGATGATGGGCATGGTGAAAATCATGGGTTGTTGATGTTTCAAGATCTATAATTCTGGATTGAATGATGTGTAGTGATAAACACGTAATTCCTTGTTTAAATTTAATTTTCATGGTTTCTATTGGGCATTAAATACCATATAGTTTGTTACATTGTATAAAACACTATGTGACACCTTCTCTTAGAGGCTAGAATTTTTTTAGTCAGAGTTAAATATCACACAATTTTCACATTGGACACAGATGTTATTCATGTCTGAATTATATGACATGGGTTGTACTAGATAATACACACAACTATATATGTATTCATGAATTTTATATGGTCCCTAGGATATATAGTGTATAACCTCAGGGACAGAACTTGGATCTCATAATCACACGCAAACTAGCTCTTGAGTTCTATATGTAATTTATGTATAAATAATATGCCATGTATGATAAAGCCCCATGACTCAAGAAACGAGAGATACCTACTAGATATTTTTAAAATCCCCACACATCATGTACATCTATATGAATATGTCATGTTGGTTAACCTCATATGAAAGGATGGTGGTTGTACACACATTCCTTTTCAATGAGGCTTACACACCATATCTGATAAAGTTCACATCATGTGCTATGTGATATTCGGTTTTTTCGTATGTTTTTACACATTTATTAAAATGGACAAATAATTTTTCCATTATAATTGAGTTTATGTTTTGAAAATGATGTTATGATCCTTTTAATCTTTAGAGACATTTTTTGAGGTATAGTATTAGATTTACGATCACATCTTCATGGGTAAAATAATAAGGTGTTGGTATGGTATTTGGAAAAGACATGAAAATCATGAAATCCCTCTTGTGTCCTAGGTATGGTCCTCCCTACATGGTGTTTAAGTACTTCATTAGAGACTTGATCATCATAACATGATGGTCCATTATATGACTAATTGTGAAAAAAAAAACATATCTATAGATCTATAGTTTAGGTACTTGATTTATATAATGGGGTCAATGTTCCCATAATTATTACTTCCCCTATTATGTTGTGGTTACACTATTAGGACTGGAACAACCTTTCTAGACACTTGTGTTTTAGTGAAAAGTCACCCCCCACAATAGATATTGAGGGGAAACATGGAAGTTATGGATGTTAGTTTGTTCAAGTTTTACAAATACTTTTATCTAATAAATTTTATGGTTGCTTTCTATTTATGATTTACTACTGGTATGTTGACCTTGGGATTTATTGGTTTTTCAATATTCAGTGAATCTATGGTTATGTATGACTTATGATCTTTCAAATTTTTTGGTTGCAAATTTTGGTTTAGTGTATGATTATAGGTTATTCACTATGTCCTTAGATTTATTATCAACTAATTATGCCTATATTTCTTTCAAATTCTTATTTATTATGAAATATCGAGTTGACCTATAGTTATTTCTATTGTTCGTGTTCTTGGGGAATCATATCAGGAATTTTTACACTCTACCTTAAATTGGATTCATCCTAAAATATACATTTTTTCATATTATGTATAATTAAAAGGTATATATAATTGATATTTATCTATTAAAACTTTATCATAGATGATGATTGGTTGATCTTACAAGTTCTAGCTGATATTGGTTGTTATTATTGATATTTCCCTTGGATTTCATACAAAGAAGAAATACTTTTACCTTACTCTGCATATGATTCATAAGTGGAATTTATTTTTGTATATGTTTTATTTTGGGTTTTTCCTTTGTGAAATGTAATAGATAATTATTTTTCTACATGTTCATTTGTTATTATATATATATACATATTGTTAGTGGTTAGCCTATATATGTTATATTGGAGTTTCATATTTTTGAAATGTTTTACTTGAAAATGAATCTAATGTATGTCATAACTTCTTGGTTATAGTTGGTTTCCCCTAACATATTGGAGGTCGGCTCGATGATACACACTCAATTTACTCCTAACCCAACTGGTGTATCATTGGGTCAGATCATGTTAGTGACAATGCGAATGACTACAAGTTTCAATAGAATATGGTGACATGGATATAGTTTTTATGTTAACATTACTTGATGATGGTTATAATTGTGTTAAAAGAAATGATTTGAAATAGGTTCTAGGGTATTTAAGAAAATTGAATCAAAATTGAAAAATAATATGTAACCACACTAGTTTTAGTCCTAGAGTGAACAACATGTTTAGTTTCTATCTATGGATGGGGTTTCAGTGGAGGAGTTAAATACCACATGGTTTGTAACCTCTTAACACATTCCATTTCTCATCTTTGGTTACTGGCTAGGGTTTATCTAAGGAGATAAATATCAAACGGCATGTGGTTTTCAAACACATCATTTTTAAGATGGAAAAAAGAACTGAGTTTCATTGGAGTTCATGTAAAAATATCCCTTTACCACACACATAGCATCTTATAATAGATAATTCATGATTGAGTAAATGAAATTACATTGAGTACCAATTGTACATGCCTTACTACTTTCTAACTCCATAACTTATAATATTGAATTCCATGTATACAAACATGACACCATAGGGAAACATTAAATCATTACGAGTTAACCCCACATGATTTACATGTTGTGTGGGTGGAAGTAAATTTCATGTACTATCCTAACCCTGGAATATTTCTTATTTTCTCACATAGGTGTAAAAATAAGAAAAATGATTAGTCAATTATGATTTTTTTTCTATAATGAATGTGATGGTGGGGTTCTCCTACCTATTATAGACCCTCTTTATGGATATTTGGTAAGTTATATAATATTTTAAATTTAGGGATGTCAATATATTTTGGATAAGGTATTTAGATAAGTAACATAGTATAAAACCCTATAAGTAACATCATAATAATTCGAATGAGTCCCCTTAAAGTATTATAAGGTTTTGGATAACTTAATCCCTATAATCATATAATGATTTTGGGATGTTGGTCCTCTACAAACTTCATGGCGTTAGTAAACCCTCATGAATTTGAGGATTTGGTTATCCAATTTGGTAATATTATACATGGATTCCATAAACCCATTGACCCTAATATTGGGGTGTCCTTCATAAGTTTTTTAACCCTATTGTTTGAAATACTGTTTCTTACGATGATGTGTGGGTCCCCTATGTGACTGATAGAGAGGAAAACCCCCTATGTGATTGGACAGTAGTACTCTATCCTTGTAGTAGGTAGCCCCATAAAATGAAATGCATTACCCTTGAAGGGGTGTGGGTCCTTTTTAGTGTTTGAAAATTGATATAAAAAAATCAATGAGGTGTAGCTTCCCCAAAATGATTTTGGAGAGATCATATAAGAGTTATGGTATCTAGGTAGTTTGGTATTACAAGCCTTACAATATGTTCGTATGCATGGTTTCCAATGAGATGCGGATTATATATTGGATATTGAATTGGGTTTTCATCATGTAATTGGTTATCTAATACTTTAAGAACATATTTTTTTCCATGGGTATTCTCTACTTCTCCCTCTATCATTAATTTTGAGATGTCTTGTTGTTTTTATTTCCCACTTTTTTCGAGTCATCCAACTATGTATTTTGATTTTCAACCATTTATAGTCCTTCATGCCCATATATTTTATGTTTTTTTGGTGAAACATGGTTTAGAGGTGAATTCAGTGTATGCAGAGTTGGTGGTTCTAGTTTTTAGAGGTATTTAGATGTGTTGGTCACTATTAGATATTATGCCTAGATTTTTTTTAATGTGGAGGTATGTTCCACATAATTTTTTTAGTTTTATAATACTCTAATATATTTTTACCATGTATTTGGTTTTTCTTTGGGACTCTCCTATGTTGAATTTTTTGGTTGTTCAATGTCTCTTGTATTAATATTATTCTACATTTGTAAGGTTATTTATGTTATCATTGAACTGCTATCAATATTGGATTGTATTGGATATATATTGTGTGTTGTAGGTTATATTTAGGTTAATTTATACCATTTGTGTGATATGAATTCTTGGTACTAGTCAACATCCCATGGATTAATTATTAATAAAAGTAGAGTATAGGTAGGTTGGGATGTATCATAGTGGAATATGATAGATTATATTTTGGGATAGAGTCTACTGTTAAGATTCTTATGGAGTTTTATTTAATAAATAAATATAAAATGTTTCAAGGGGTCTTGAGTTTAAATAATAAACCAAGTGAACCCAACAAATGTGTGGTGGATGACATATCCTTTCATCTGAAAATTAATAATCTTTTAGTTAACTGAGGATTAAAAGGAATTGTTTATAGGGTACAAAATGATTGAACATACATAGATCAATTTATTTGTAATATTTTCCCATGTCTTTCTTATGTTAGCTAAACTAGGTATTCTTTAAATATTTTGGGTTTGTTATATTAATTATATGAGGTTTCCCTGTAGATAACCAAATGATATTTCATGAAAAGTTCATGATGAGTTCTTCCAAGTTCTAGAACCCCCAATCATTGATTATTTTAGTAATGATTCATCGTTTTAGAGAAGCAGTCATGAGGTTTATTCTACCCATAAATCAAAAGAAGTTTTTATTCTCATTGTGTGGAGTGTATAGCACCCCCATATGGATAATATGGAAGTTTCTACATGAGAATGAGGAAACTAATTTTATACTGGGATAACAACATGGGTTCTTATGAAGGATGTCTCATATGTTTTAAATCGGGTTTGATCCTTAGATGGAAAAGGATTAGATAGAGTTTGAAACTCTCATATTCAATCAAGTTTATACACACACAAAATAGATATTGAATCTCTAAATAAATGTTTTCCATAAAATGTTGATCCATTAGTGGGTTTTGGTTACATGGGTTTACAATAAGTTTCTTTTATCATGGTTTGAGTTTGAATACCTTTTCATGGAGGATTACTATTCCATGATGATGAGGCTTTTTTGACTGAAAATTTTTATACATCTTCATCAGGGTAGCATGGATGATATTGGGTATGATTTGAGGTTCAAAAAATTCATAATGTACTCCCTATACATTCTTTGAAATGAATTATTACAATTTTGTAAGTTCAAGTAAGGCCTACTGGGATAGAATCAAGTTAGGTTTGTGTCTTTATGGATCCCCTCTTTTTTCAAGGGCTCAAATAGTGTTTAAAATGGATATTATAGTAATATTAAGACAAAATTGGTCATTAATAACCTATACATATAGAAATATCTATATACGATCGTGATATAAGAGATCAGAGGCAAAGTACCACACACATAGGATATAACCACCAAAGAGACATGATTTACTATAATTACATAGGTAGAGTACATATTTCCATGATTTCCTGACTAAGTGACTAGCTAAGGATTATAAGGGTGGTATCATGGATGGACATCCACATCAGAGGATGATTCATGATTAGGGTTTTATATTGGATATGCAGACTCCCTATGTGGTGATTTTAGTAACCTTTTTATAGGTGGTTGATTCCTTGATCTAATTCCACCACCACCAACTCTCATTAGTCCATTCTAGGCTCAAGATGATAGAGATCATGTCCATATGAAGATTCAAGAAATGATTATTTATTATTGAGAGGTGTGTGATATGGTCTGAGGTATAAACTATATATTTACTATACTAGAAATCATAGTTATCTAATGCATCGTGAGATGTTAATTTTCTATTGAATTTTTTTATCAAGGGAGTTAATTTTTTTAGTAGGTCTCATAAACAGATATTTTTTTAAAGTGTCTCCAATAAAGGGTGACCACTATCTTTACCACATCTATCATTAGTGAAATTTATCCCTAAATTGGGGGGTCTTGATATCACAACACAATGATGATGATGATGATGAGACAATATGATATCATCCTCATCATGGACCAGTTTTCTATAATCTTATCCTAGGTGGTTTATTAATATCACATGATGGTATATTATTGAGAAAATGGGTCACTACATTACTTTAATGATGAATGATACCTCTCGGTAGAATGATTTTAGAAAACTCTTAAGAAGTCACAACTAATCACTAACCAATAGGGGAGCTTTTATTTATATTTTGTGAGTTATTTAGAAGATAAAATTCTCATAGATGTTGAGTAATTTATGGAATTGTTTTTACAAAATTACCATTTTTTCTCTCATCAAAAGATCAACCTCTGTATCATCTTATATCCCCAGACTACATCGATATCCTCAATAGTTTAACAATATCTAGAATATTAGTTGGGATCTAATAGTATAATAGGATAAATTTTTAGATAAAGTGAATTTTAGACTAAATTTTTCTCTGTGAACAACTCTTATTTTTATTATTCAAAAAGATATATGGGAATTTGTGAATTTATAATGGATACTACAATTATATACAAGTCACATTTAGAATAAAATATTATCTTCTGAGGATTGATGAACCTTTTAATCATTTGAAATGAGTGAGGTGTTTTTATGAAAAGATCATCCTCAAATATAGAGATTATCTACTTCATTCAAATGAGGAGAACTTAATGAATATATCCTTACTTTATCCTTAAAATAATTTTAGTTCCATTTTAATATCATTTCAAGTTATAAACTCCCCTACTAGGATCATGGTAGTCATGAACAAAATTAACCAACTGTTCTGGGACAAAAATGTTCATGATATTTTTCATTGACAAATTCATCTATTTTTTATTAGAGGAAAATGATGTTGAGAATATATGGATTTTCATGGGATTTTTTTGAGAGAACCATCAATATGGTAAACTCTTGAATTGAAATAAAAAATTCTATAATTCTATTTCTTGGGTATTTTTATCTCAAGTAAGGGGGAAGTAGTTGACCCATTCATATTTATGTTATGATTGCTTAAGATCAACCTATTATTTTGTATGTTACTCATAGTGGTAGTATGTTGGTTAACTCTCTTTGTAGGAAATATCAAGCACAATCGTGAATAAGGAACTTGAGGAGTAGTGTATGATACAGTAGTTATCTTCAATTCAATTTTTCATGGTGAAGAAAGGTAATATCTCCCACATTTTTTTAATATTAGATCCCCCCACCCACTTCTTTACTGGGTAAGGGAGTACCAAAATGAATAAAATAGTTGTGATTCATTATGTGACTAGTTCTATGTAGTTGTTCCATCAAATGTTTCGAATGAATGTGGGGATCATGTCATATTACACTAAAGATAGACAATGGTTCCATTTGGAATACATGAGGAGGAGTTAAGGGATATTTTTACCTCTAATTTATCAGTGTACCCTATTTTGGTGATGATGTACCGGAACCATAAACACCATTATTGGTTGATGGGAATGAATGTGGTGTGTTTAAAAGTTCATGTCACAGCAGCTTCCCAATTAGTGGGTGATGGTTGATCACTAGATCCCAACTAGTTGGAATTGTGTACGTATTTTTATAATAGTTATAATGATCGCCTACCATTAATGGGGTTTATGTGAAATATAAATAACAACACTTACACTTTCTTGGAATCTATCAAAAACCTATATGAAAGAACATACTGTTAATTCATTTTGTTCATATGATATTGATTAATTATCACTTATGGGGCCCAAGATATTGTTTTTATCAATAAATAATGTTTAGGTGATTGAGTATTCAATGAGGATAGATCCAGGCTATAATAAGTCATATGTGAATAAAATATATAATCCATTTGAGTTCAAGGATCGAGCCGAGGGAGTTCCCAAGATGCAAATTAGGTAGATTCACAAGGGGAAGTAAGATATCACTGACAATTTATCGGACCATTTCAAGTACTTGACTAGTGATGTAGCATGATGTCGGAATCTTTATTGGGAACTCAATATACATGGTTTAATGATCCTTCATGCCATTAAATGTAATAAAATATGTATAGTGGGTGATTTTCCTTCCTTATGAGTAGATACAAGTCTTGGCCGACCAGGATTCTTGGGAGTGTGTGTTATTTTTTCCCTTATAATCTCCTCTACCTATAATAATTAAAATTTGATCCATATAATAATTAATTAGGATGTATTATTTATCCATAAAATAAAGAAAATTAGATTATCTGTCAGGGAGTAGAAGACTCGATTTTTAATAATTATTTAGGGGATGTGTAATTTATAATTGGGTTTTCCAAAATCAATATATGTTTTTCATAATTATCAAAATGTATTTAGGTGATGTTTTATAGTGGTTATGAAAAAACCTTAAAGAATATAAAATTATTGAATTAATTGAATTTATAGGAGTTCTCAGTTAAATTGGTTTAATAATTTAAATAAGTAATATTATCCTTCATTATTACAGGATTTCATAGATATGTATTTATTGAATATTTAAATAAAAATTTAATTAATGAGATATTATATTAAATTGTTTAAATAGAGATATATTAGGGAGATATGTATATTTCTAGAGGAAATAATGAATATAATTTTGAAGGATATAATGTAAATATGTTTTTATAATATGATTCAAAGAATATACTATTATCATACTATCTAAAATAAATTTTGAAACTAAATTTATGAAATATATTCATGAGGATAAAATAAGGAGAGTGGTGTAGAGATTAACTAATGGTTTCAGGAATATGATTTAGTATAAATGGGAGAACCATGAGAGTTAATTAGGGTTGTAATAGATATTTGGAGAGCATAAAAACTCTATTATTGTTCTCTATAATAGTACTAAAAATTGATTATTGATCTTAAAAATTGATTGATTGTGTAAATGTTATAAAATTATGCTTAGGATTTACTTGGGTTCAATTGGGTTACTCAATTAGGATAGATCATTCTTTATTAAAACACATTATCATAAATTTTATTGTTATATCATGTACAACCAGGTTAAATGATATTGAATTTTAAATAAAGATCAAAGATTGAAAAACAAAAGTAAATATATATATATATTTTAAATAAAAATTTTATTAAAATTTGAAATAAATTATTGGGATCATGGGCTACCAGATTAATGTATTTTAATATTCAAACATAACTCAATTTAATACTCATGTAGTATGATCTCAAACTCATCTCAAAATAAAATAAACCAAATTTGAGTATTCTTAAAGCTAAGTTTAATTATCATGGGTGTATCATTGTATAGTTTACATTCATAGACATGATGAAAAAGATGATGATGATTTTTAAAAATATGATTAAGATAAATCTCTTTTTAAAATAATTCAGAAAAATACTATATTCATTTAATAAAGTATATTGTATCTAAAAAAGTGAATAAAAATTCAAAGATAAGGAGAATTATTATAAAAAAAGATTTATAAAATGAGAGTTCTGTTGATTCTATTGAATCAAAAATAAAAAAAATGTTATATAATGAGAGTAAAAAATTCATTACGCATATTAAATAATATGAATATAGTTTTATCTATTATTATTACATAAATGTCTCTAGAAGAAAACTTTTGAAATGATATATAGAACCTTTGGTGAAAATTGAACATGAATTTTATATTGATTAAAGTATCATGCCCTATGAATATATTTAAAATCTAAATAATGAATTTCCTAATAATAAAATCAACAAATATGGATTTAATTGAAGTATATCTGATTATGTAGTAAAACATAAAATTTTAAGATAAACATATACCCAAATTGATGTAATAAAAAAGGGTATTTAAGGTGGTATTTTTTCCATAGAGAAATAGTTTGTGGATATTTGGTTAAATTTTCTTGGGGTTGATAACACATTGAAAAATTTAGAGATCAATTTAACAAATCCCATTATGTTTGTGATTAAAATTATATCGACGCTAAAATAAGATATATGAAAGAGATAATTAGAATAGTATATTAATTTTTAAATTCCTCACTCCAATGTGAATAATGGTATTTAATTATTTTTAGATGTGATTGTATAATCACATAATGTGAAAGTTGAAAATTTTATCCATGAAACTTTTAAAAGTACAAAAAAATATTTTTACTCACAATCTAATATTTGTGTCACTTGTAGATAAAATAATTCTAATAATATTTATAAACAATCCATGGATAAATCATGGGATATGGTAAAAATTAAAAGAAAAAACTACCACTTAAATATGAATCAATTTGAGTATAGTCTAACCCCAAAATAATAAGATACATATTCTAGATAAAATCTGTATCAAGGTGGAAAATAAAGGTTTAAAGGATACTTATAGTGTTTTAGAGTATTTTGGACATGATGAATATATATTTTTGTATAATATATATTTCAAAAAAAGAAACAAAAGGCCTTAATAAATGGGGATTCATAAAATTAATTATTAGAATCCTTCTAGAGTAAATAATGTTTTGAATTAAATAGTGAATGTTCAAAATAGATTTGATTGTTCAATGAAATATAATTAGGTTAAATATGTTGTTAAATAATTAGAGTACTTTATATTTGATAAATTAAAACATAATAGTTAATTTATATGTTTATATAAGATGAATAATAAGGTGTAATCTTTTGATGAGTTCTATAATGGATTAGTACTGAATAACATGTATGAGGGATCTTAATTGAAGAATATTGTTTCAAATGAACCAAAAAAATAATATATAGAGAAAAAAAATGTTGATTTTACTTTTATAAAATATTTTCTATTAGTTTTTGTGAAGAAACTAAATGAAATTGAGAAGAATATATATATTAAAAAAGAATATAATATATTCCAAAAAAATCTGATTATTTTTTATGGAATATGCAAATGAAAATGAATGGAGAAATATATAATATTATTGTATTCATATGTTTTTCATAATATTTTAGAATTATCATCATAGTTCCACAAAGTAACTTAAAATTATATTCATGTACATTAAAAAATGTTGAATAACTCAAAAATTGAAGGAAATATTTGAATATTTGTATTATATGGGATTAATATTTCAAATTACTTAAATAAGAAATGAAATTTTGCAAACTATAATATATAGTTAAATGAGAAAATTATTGGTAGATTTATTTTAGTTTGATTATTAAAAATAATTCCATGAGTATATCATGTTAGTGAAATTATAAAATGGAAATATTTTTTGAGTTGAATAAAAATTATTAATCACATGACACTCTATGTAGTGCTTCTATAAAAACTCTCCTTATTTAATTGTTTTTCTTCTTAATAATGAATATTTAAAGAGAATAGATTTATTTTTAATATTAGTTTAATATTTTTTCTTTAATAAAAGATATTCTATGAATTATAAGTGATATTTTAACTCCTTCCATATTCTATATATTCTTCATCAGTTCCCATTTCCTATAATTTTCAATCATTATTTTAAAAAAATTATATTTCAACTTTTAAATTCTGGGGAAGTGAAATTTTAAAATATATATTAGGGGATATATATATTAAGGTGAGATGTTTTTTGAAAAAATAGATTTAAACCTAAGAAGATAATTAAATGATAACATTGAATATTAATTAATTATCTTGTTTCAGATATTATATTTATAAAAGTGATATTAGAGTCAATTAATTAGTATCTCTTTATTATTGATTTAATTTTAATCTCATGTGGTATCTCTTTGTAATATTGGCAGTAGGATTTTTTTAAAAAGTGTTAATAAAATAATCACTTATTTATATAGGGAATATACCATAATATCATAACATCAGGGTTGATCTCTCATGGAGGCCATATTCATGATTTATGTTCATTGTAACTTTATTTTTATAATTAAAATTTAGTTGCAATAACAAAAATTAATAATGGATTTAACAATGGATTGTAAAAATGTAGTAATGAAAATAAAAAAACATAATGAATGAAATGAAAGACACGTAAAAAATTCCACAGGAACAATAATTGTTTTATGAGTATTCCAATATAAAATTATACATGTTGTAATAAGAAATTTATTATTACTGTTATTTTCATTTAGTAAATGATTCAACATTATTCATTGTTAATCTCTCTTTTAAAAATTTTCATCATTTAACAAAAACAATATATAAAGGAAATAAAATATCCTCTTCAAATTTTTTTCTAATTACTTCACTAAGAATCACTAATGAAGTATAAATTCATCATCTAAATGATTGTATTTATTAATAAAGATAGAAAATTTAACAATATTATAAAATAAGAAATAAATAAGGAAATTGATACAAATATATAATCTACTAAGTTAAAAAATATTACATTATTAGAATATAATTAATAATTAAAATATCTAATTAGATCCCAAAGAAAACTCATTTGTTTATATCTTTTAGTGAATAGAGAAAGTTAATTATCCCTAGATATAGTGATGAGATTTCAAAAATGTAATACAAGTCGCAAAATACCTTAAAGAATCAACATAATGTTATGTAAATATAAACAATGTTCTACATCAATCTGTAATCAATGAATGGTTCCCTACAAAATAAACTATTTATATATAAGAATAAAATACATTTATCATACCTTAACTCAAGCTTAGTCCCATGTGGTAGCACCACTAATATATCCCTCTTATGTTTGGTTCATGGATAGAGTCTCAACATCACTTCAGAATCAAATCACAAAACAAATAACTTGAGCATCACTTTCTAACCAAAATATTCTCTTCCCTGTGATTACATGGTAGTTCTAGATCATCCCTATGGTAGATGCTCCTATATATTGTCTAGATCATCATTAAATTTCCAACTCAACAAATATACACTCAATTAAATTTTAAAACCTAATTTATCTACTTCAATTGAATAATCCACTAAGACACTTAAGAAAATAAACTTTGAGAAGAAAATAACTTCTTTTTCCCTTGATTTACTTCCTTAGAATGACTATAGAATTCCACTATAACTGAAACTAAAATTTTCACTCTCAGAAAATATTATCATATCATGGATAGTGAAAAAATTATTTATCTTCATCTTATATTAGCTCAGTTATATATCTACCTCTAAATTGAAATAGAAACAATAAAAAACAAATCTTTATATATATAGAATTAAACCTTTGTAGACAATAGATATAATCACCAGAATTTAGTTTGTATCCATAAAAACCCATTTATCTATCAACCCTTAAATCTATGTTAAAATAACCTAATTAAAAAAATATTTAAAATTTAGATTAATGAAATTTATTACCAAGATTATTCATTAATTTCAGTGGTTCATGTAAACAAGTTAATAAAACAATGATCATGACACCTTTATTGCGGCAACATACTAAATGGAACCCAAACTATGGATTGTGAAAAATTATAGAATTGATCTCAAATATCTAAATTTAGAAAATCTTACTAAATGTATCATCCCATATAATGATAAATTACTCAGAATCATTATATGGAGATTCATTGTTGTTGAAAAAATCCATCTGACCTGGTATTTTTAAACCAGTGGCCTTCTCCATTCGACCTAGAAACAAATGTATATCTTAAAGAAAAACAAAATATTTATAACTTATCTATCCATTAAACATAATAAAACATTTCCTTTATTTTTTTCCATATTAGAGTTTTCTATTTTTATTGGAAAATAAGAGAGAAATTTTCTAAGGTAAAATTAGGGGGACAATAGTAATTTGGAATGAGAGTTTCAAGACATACAATATTCATAAATTCTAGGAGGAAATCCTATACTAGAGAAGAATTTTATTGTTTGTGTTAGATTTTGCATTGATTTTAAGTCATCTACATCCATTTTCCATTCAACCCAGGTATTTTATATCATCATAACCGGGTTTTTTTACTCTTTCATTTCTCTAGAATGTAAATGATAGAACAATGGTAACATACTAGGTTGAAAAAAACACTTGGATTTGAGAACTAAATTGTTAAAAGGATGATATAGTCCTTAAAAAGTGAGAGAACATTGGGAATCACTTGATCCCAAATAATTTGGAGTTACCATCACCATAAAATACAATTAAATTCATAACTATAGAATATCAAACATCATAGATGATCCCTTTTCCATAAATGGATCCATTCATGTAAAGACCATAAGATTAAATCTTGTATCCATTTATATGTGGCTTCTAACTTATATAATGTTCACTAAACACTTGATATGAGCTTCTATAAGTGTGGAGGATTTGGTTTTTCATTAGAGGGAGGAAATCTAATTCCATAGGAATTGAGGTAATGTTGTATGCGCCTCTAATAGAATCCAATGACATATTATAAATTCCATGATATGAACAAGGTATTCAATATGTAGTGAACATATATTCTAACACATGTTCTAAATAAACATATTAAAGTATTATAGGTTATGTTTGATCCTCATATAGCTATTGATTTGGTAATATATAGTGAAGGTCACTACACCCTTATAAAAAATATGAGCAACTATAACTATATTTAGGTTTCTCAAGTAATGGAGTTTTAATGATAAGGGAATAAATTTATATAGGATATCAAATCTAATAAGTAGAGATCCATGTCAAATCCTCTATACCAATGACCTAATATTTAGGGTGTGGATCTATCCAATATTTCCTTATCCTGGTGATCATTTTAATTAGAATCATTTTTCATGTTTCAATTTCCTTTCATGTTTAATTAGAAATATAAGTTAGGGATAAAATAACTGTGTTACTTATCCTAAATAATATTGATACAATTATGAATTTTTCTCCTTATCTAGGATCATATAAGTGTTTTTGGGGAGGACCCTCACCATCTTGGAAATTATTTTTAGATTAGGGTAAACTAATAATTAGAGTGCACACCCATATATGTGGTCTTTACAAAAGTAAATATAACCCTCCTGAAAATCCATCTGGAGTGATCTAATAGGGTGATATGAGGTGCTTAGTAGTTTCATAAATTTGGTAGAGAAAATATGTTCTTTATATGAGTAATGTTTGATGAATTTTTGTAATGAGTCCTAGAGAATAAATACTATGTAGACTAATCAAAAATAATTTCCCATGAAATATTAACTTTCATGGAATGTATAATATAATCCATTTCCAAAATGTTGATACCTTCTTCATAAACCAAGTTTTTAAACATATTATAACATTCCCAATGGAACCAACCATTACAGTTGGAATCACCAAGAATATTGATATTGAATCTCTAAATTTTCCTCAAAATAGATATTATGAAGTGTATGATAGAGAGGATATAAATAGTTGTCAAGTTAATAACACTTTTGATTTGAATAATCCTTCCTCTAAATAAGAATAACATATTTTATCAATTGAGGATTTTTCATGTGAACCTACTCACAATCGCATTGAAACGGTGAAAGGGAATCCTCCTACAATATATGGTTTAAAAAAAAGATACTCCATAGGGAACCTCATTCTTGATATGTTAAGCCATCCCATAACCAACTAAGGCATTATATCATAACACCTTGTAGAAATTTATACATTTCCCTTATTTGTTTTCTTTATTTTCCCAATCCAATTAATATAATTTCCCATAAATACTATAAAAACATTAATGGATTTCTATAAACCATTGATAAAAAATATATAAGTCATATATAAAAATAATTTGTTTAATATTAGGCTCCCATAATTCCCCTAAAATGACTAACCACCCCAATATGAATTTTTTGGTTGATATTTTTACTAAGGATAACCTAAGTAGGGATTGAGAAGCTTCGAGATACAAGGTCACTATGCCATATCCCACATGTGTATTTGAAGAAGGTGAATCTAATACTCATAAGATACATTGAAATTCAAGGTTAAGTATATAATTAGAAGAATATATCACACACCCATTCTGATAATCCATAGTATTGTATGACTTTTAAAATTAAATTCCACTCTAGTGTGTCAAAATAATTTTCAATTGGACCTTAAATTTAATATTAGTTCTTAGAAAATTCTTATTCAGGTAATATAGAATCTCGTAGGAGAGCCTGATAACCACTATAATTTTCTTATCCTTTATGAAACCTTATTGATCCACTAAAAATATGTTGTAAATACCCCAACTCCCACATCCCATAGTCGTTGGTTACTTTATTACATTATAAATAGATACAAGGAATCACATCGTAAATGAATGAATTGTTTAGTTGTCTTGGTAAAATAGACAGATACTTGAATATCACATTACTATTAAAAACATAAAATACAAAATAGGATCTTCATTGAGTAAACCTTTATTTCATTTAGCATGTCCCTGCTTATTAATCATAATTAACTTCCTCGAATCCAGGGAAATGAAACATAAGAAAGCAGTGATCTCTAATGTGGAGTAAGGGTATGCGTACAGTGGAATCTATCATGAATAAATAAGGCTTAATCAATATTAAAATATAAATAACTAAAAACATATTTCATTTAATAAATAACTTAAACATGATGAATAATATAGAAAGAATAAGGGATTATCAAATAATTTCATATAAACAATCACATGAGCCAGAAACTTATCCATGGATATTCTAACTAATTGAATAATCGAATGGACATTAATAACTAATTTCACAATGCTCAAGATTCATAATTTAATCTATCATAAACATACCATATAGGGACCATGCCAAAAACACTTATATAAATGGTTAAGGCCTCATCTAATAACCAATCTAGTTTCTCTCATCAGTCCTACTGATGCATCGAAGGGTTATAATGGGACTAACCCATAACATACGAATTCCAATGCATTATTCATATCAAAGGGGTGAAATATAATCAATGTAAACATTTATATTGAAACTATAATATGAAACTTTAATAATTTCTCTCATCAATAAACATAATCATGAACTATCTAAAGTAGTATGGTTAATAATACCAAATAGTACATCTCGGTCAAACTAATCATAAACCACTCAATAAAATCTGGTATATTTTGTCATAAGAGATCAATATTAAAGAATCATAAGATTCAATAAATTATGTTTATATAGATCAAAATATATTTATAATATCATTGAAATTTCTAGAGGAAAATACCCTTTTCACTTTGAAATCACTTATTTTTAAAAAACATCACAATTATAAAAGTAAACATTATCTTTAAAAAGAAACTTATAAATATGTAAATTAAGATTCAAAACAATTATTTGTTTGGATAGTGGGAAAATTCACTCATTCAATATAAGTTAAAAAACGTTCCTCTCATATTGTTTAAAAAGTACCTCATTTTGAAAACAATAAAAATATTCTTCTTAAAATATTTTTTAAAAAATCAAACCTGGGTAAAAATAGATTTAGAAAATCATAGAAGAATAGTAAAAAAATTAAAAACCTTTTCAAAAAAAATGGAATATGAATAGATATATTTCCCATTAGATATATAGACATAAACAGTTCATAATAATGATGATATTTTGAAATAATCCTTTTCAACTTTAGTAACTTTTGAATCTTAATCCCCATGAAATAAATAACTTCAACTGAAATTTAAAATACCATGAAGAGAGATATATTCATTATATAATATATCAAGGAGTTATTATATACAAAACACAAAACAAATTAGGTTTGGATATGGAATATGTCTCATAGAAGTAAAAATGAAATTAGAAAACCTTGCCTCAGGTTCGATTTCCTTTTGTATCACCTCGACTCATCTTTCCACCCAGACAGTTCTTAGGGACAATGTACCACTGAACCATAGGTATGCCTTCATGTATGTCAAACTCTAAGAACTATAAGTGAGGGGGTTAGAAGGTGACTGTTGCAAGACTATACCATCGGGTGGTGATAATAGTAATGGTCTATATGTATATAACATATTGAAATAAAGTTAATAAAATAATTCGACCAATGTCCTGCCGTATTAAAAGGAGAAACATAAAATTGTGGAATCATAAATAAAAAATAGTATAAAAAATTGATCATACATACCATTTTAATAAAAAACACCACATGATACCATTTTTAAAAACATGTATAAAATTCATGTAATACATGACATGAAGAAGAAAGGGTTGCTCATGGATAACCATAAAAGTATACATATAAGCAAGATGAGAAAAAATAAAAAATCAAAATAACTCTAGTTGAACAAAGATCCTCTATGTTCTCTTTCCATCTATCCCATGTAAATGGTCCAACTCTATCACTAGGTTCTAGATCTTTAATTCACTCCCTCACTTGATCACATAAGCATAAAGTCAACATGCGCCCGAAGGGCCCATATAGGGTGTGAGAATAAATCTCAGTAGACCACCACCAATGCGTGACTAACTTAAATATATTAAAAAATAAGGTTTTATAATTATAAATTATTAAACACATGCATATCAAGTAAATAACCTACTTCCATTCTGCTCATCATCCATAAGGAACCAATCACCAGCTTCGATTAATATTGGTATCCCACATTCCCCCGGTTATATATATAAAATACATTTACACATATTCATATATATAAGTGTAGTGGAAAGGGTCATTAGTATAAATACTAGGGAATCCTATGATGGGTAACATGTGGAAGATCCCTCAGGATTATCCAATAAATGTATCACTGGCACCTCATTCGAACTGACACCTTCAGTATCATAATAAAATAACTAACATCTCCATGGCATGCACAATCAAGTACCTGGTCCCTCGAAATTTAGCTCAAAAGCCCATATCATCTGTCAGACTGATGTGTAAAGGAATAGTTTTATATTCCCTCTAATATATAATCACTTCCATCTCAACAACTAATGTCATGAGGCATTTCGAGATTTGTCCTCCAAAAATTCTGGCTTAGTGGCCTCAAATATTATGGAGAGCCTCATCCCCCAACCAAAGGTCTCATCACTATAAAATAATAGAACATCACCATCCCCAAGGATTTATATAGAAAGCATGACCAACCTCACTGAAGGTCAACACCATCTCAATCCACAACTAATGGATGTCTCTACCCATACAAGTCGTCAATAACACCTCGTCATTTGAGTCATATCTATGTTTGCATGACTCCAAAGGCACGTCATCCAATCATGGCGTGTTTAAATCACACAAACATAGTATATAATCAAAATAATCTTCGAACACCATACCCCTGTGACTGTGTTTCTCATCCTGATGGTCAACACCATCTCAATATCACATGGCACATACCTATAACCTGATGACCTCATCACCTCAAGATGATGACCATGTCTTCCTATCTGTTGATCAACATCACCTAAAGTATCATGTAATTTCCAAACATGACGAACCATGCCACCTCATCCATATGATCAACACCATCACAATCCTCGGGCAATGCCTTTCATGTTCTGATAAAACCAATCAAGAAATTTATTATTAACAATTCAATTTAAATAATTAAAACACACCTAGCCTAATCATCCCAAGTGGTTCATGGTCGCTAACCCAGCCTCACACATATGATCATGGCTAGTTCATTCCTAACGGAATCCCATAATAACTCATAATAAATTTAAAGTAAAGGTGTTAATTAATTAGGGACTTGTTCGGACTACCCAATGGTGTGCTCAAGAATTCACCCCCAAAACACCACAAAATCAAATAGAAATCAAGAAAACAAATACCTTATACTCCTAGGTTCTCACTCATCTGATATTGGCATCTAAATAAATCTAGAATGAGATAAATTAAAATTTTATATGAATTATATGAAAATAGGGTAAAACGGATTTCATGGGTTTAGTACACCGTATGGAAAGAGAAAAGCATAAAAGAAGCTAGCGGGTTGAATCCATTAATGAGATGGATCTGTAGCCACCAATGTTTTCACTTTTCATAGGATGGAATAAAGATATAACATGGTTATTCAATAATCATAATAACATATAAATATATGTATTATTCTATATTTATTATTTTATTATTGGTAAACCACATTAATAGGAACTATAAGAAGAAATAAACTTCAAAGGAATGGTATAGACGATTGCCTCTTCTTCAGTGAACTCTTGTAGATTTCTTATTAAGGGGCCTAGGGTTGCAATTTTGGAAGGTAAAAAACAGCAAGAACTTGTATAAGGATGTTGGGAAGATTAATATTCAGGTTTTGGTTGATATATATAGATCAAAATTCTATAAATAACTAACGGAGGAGGTTCCCTTTTATAATTGAGGTAAGGGTCCCGTTTGGAATTTCCTAAATAATTGAATTAATATAAATTATTTAAAAGTCTAAATTGATCCAAATTTATATAATTAAAAAATAACGATATTATAAGTTTAAATATTTTTTTAAAACAAAATATGGATAAATTTTGGACATTTTTTAGACCATATATTATAATTCTAACCTCCAATAAACCCTTTTTACAATTATCGTACTATTAACATTTTCTAATCTAAGGGTCAACAATGTTACCATAAAATGATAAAATACCCACAAATGAATAATTTTATATTTAATTAACCATATACTATTAATATTTTAGAGTAATTACTTTTAATAATTTTATATCCTTTAAAAAAATATTAATTATTATAAAATATCAGTATTGTCATTTTTTAGAACTATTTATTACATTAACTTTAATAATATCAATAAAATACTTATAATTAAAATATATATATATATATATAATTATATATATATATATAATGTCATGGTAATATATATAATTATTTTATCACATTTTTTATCGAAAATTATAATACTTAAAATATTTTAAATATCGTTTATTTGATTTTTCAATTTATTGAATAATTATTTCATCAGCGTTGTGTTAGCATTAAGATAATTATTTCATAACTGAAAATTTAAAAATATACTATGATTAAGATAAATATTTTATATGTCAAAATAATATTTATATTTGAACATAACCTCTTGATTACCCCATATTAAAAATATTATAGTTATTAAAAACAAGAGTGTGATATGTTTGATTTTTCTTGAAATAAAATACTATAATGGTCATAATATCATCCAAATGTCCATAAGAATACATATAACCGAATATTGGATGATTTATGGATTCAATTTACTCATCCAATAATATTAAGTAAAGTGTTAGGGTCATTTTATATTCCTTATATTTTTATTTTTAACTTTTATTACTTAATTTATTCTTTAGCATGTTAACAAAAATTACTAAGGTTTCTATTCATATTAACCTAAAACAAAAGGGAATAATTTATTAATTATAGACCTAATTAATCCAAATATGGATTCTATTTTTCATAATTTAAAACACATAATAAGAATAATTAAATTTAAAATTAAACCATCAATGCACAACAAAAAACGGTTATTCATAAAAATGCACTTTTAGGTATAAAATGTCTTTATTCAAAATTCAACCATAAAATTGATTAAAATTAACATAATTGGATTATTAATTATATAATTTAATTTAATTTAATTTTAAACCATTTTCAAATAATATATAAATTTTCAAATGGTTAAAATAATATTTTTCAATATAATTTGATATCTTTCACTATTCATTGGAAAATAAATCTTTTCATAAAAATAAAAAAAAATCATTCTAATTTAATTTTGATATATTTATTTCAAAAATTAAGTTAGATTAATCAAATAAATTTTATAAAAGTGAAAAAAAAATTATATTATTTACTCATAAAATGTAATGTTAATCATTTTTTAAAATGTATAAAATGACTAAAATTTCTGTGTTTATTTCCTAAGATTTAATAAATAAATTTTTATTGGTTAAAAAATTTATATATATTTCATAATATGGTTATTCTATTCACATCCTCTAATTTAATGGTTGGGTTATATTATTTTTGTTAAAATAATAATTATTTTAATATTGTATCATAGTTCATTTAAGCTTTATGTTGCGTGTTGTATGCACTATAAAAAATAGTGTTATTTTAAAATGTAAAGGATTAATCTACAAAAATAAAACAAAAAAAATTAAATTTATCTAAAAAGAAACATACCATAAAATCTTTGGGTGTTACATTCTCTTCTAATCTTGGTGTTGCGTGTCATATATGCGATTGAATATAATGTTCCTATTTTAAAATATTGGGGTGTTACATTCTACCACCTTAAATAAATTTTTTCATTAAAATTTATTCTTGATCTCTATAATCAATTGTTTGTCATTTTAAAATATTATTCCTTAAATCTCACATCATGAGAAGGGTTAATAAAACATTCTCTCGAAAAGAGATAAAGGAAATTTTGAAGGTCATCTAGAGTAATCACATAGTTACGTTTCCAAGCACGAGAACATAGGTGTGAAGTTAATATATAGACACGAAAAAAAATAATAATTCAAAAATAATAATAGAGGGTGATATAGGTCATTTATTGAAAGAAATTTAATGGCCAATAGAACATCAACAACCATAAAATAATAAATAAGTGGTGTGAAAAAAAGATCATTGATTCATCAAATATGAGAATAATAGGATACATTTGTTTCATGTTCATTTTCTTAGAGTTGAGGGATTCTATACAATTTATACTAATAACATAATTAAAAATATTTAGTTGACATATTTTTATTTCAAAGGAACAATTTCATCCTTTTTATGTGCTTCAATCAATTTTACTGCATCTCTTTCTCCATGGAATAAATATCCAATCAGAATTTTTATGCCTGAAGAAATAAAATTAAAATTTAATAGATCAATATCTCAATAAAAGTATGAAAAGTCTTTCCACCTGTATCTAGAAATTTTACCAAACTAAAATGGTTAACACAAGTTATATAAGAATTCCATAAGTTCAACTTAATCTATATTATAAATAGTAAACCTTAAGACTCATCGAATGTACGTATGTCCAAATTCAGAGTCCAAAAAAAATTAGATGTAAGGTCACTAAATTTCCAAAAAAACATAACCATAAATTCCATTAATAACATAATGTACCCCCCCCCCCCCAATGGGCTAAAGGACATCATTTTTATTCATTTTTTGATAACCCCCCTTTCAAGAGATGAGGGGGAATCCTTAAAAGGATCATAGGCTTAGTGATTACATGGCCCATAGGCTTAAGAGACATTACATGACCTAATGGTCTTAGGAAATTCAACCAGACTATAACAACAAGGAACTACCCCTCCCCAGCATCAGCATCATGATGGTTGCTCTCCACCATCGCATGGCTATCTGGATAAGTTTCTCATTCAAGTATAGGCTGGTCCCGATGGCATAGCCATACCCTCTAACTCTTCCAAATCTATTGGTTCTGATTTGCTGAGTGCGCTTACTCTGAATCCACTTCTGGGGCTGCTCTTTTTTATAGAGTATTTCTGGGGAAACTGCATGTGGCCCGAAGGCCTTGAGGTGGTCAGAAGTCTTTAAAAGTGGCCCGAAATCCCTACTGACCCGAAGGTCTAAGTGGCCAGAAGTCCTTAAAGATTCCAATCCCAAATTAGTGGCTCAAGGTGAATAGTTATAACTCCTATAGTACCAAACAGTACCTACTACAATACATTCTATCGTGCCTACTACAACACCTACTAAAGTACTACTACAGTACCCGGAAATATGCATATTCCTACTTTGGAACCTAGGTCTTGTGGATTCACTTTAGGATACCTCACCAACTAGGCTGAGGCTCATATGAAATAACATAATGTACATATTAATGTCACATAAAAACATGTGAATACTTTAATCACTTTTTTTAAAAGAGAAACCAGCAAATCTTCACAAATGAAAATGATAGTGATTACAAAAGCTGAAAGGTAGAAAATTTACATTATTCTCTTTTCAAAATAGTGATCAGATCACATGTGATGCTGGAGATATGAGTTTGAGAATTTTTAGAGATCCCCATGTCAGCAAGTCAATCATCAAGATGGTTGGACTCATGATAAACATGAGTTATGATATAGTTATTTAAAGCAAGGATGTCAAGGCATTTAATCCATTTGTATGTGAGTCTCCAAAAAAGATAAATATTCCCCATTCTGACTTCTTGAACTATTGTGTATGAGTAGTTTTCAAACCATATTCAGTTTCAATTTATTTGTTGATTCATATCCACTGTAGTAATAAGATCCATCATTTCTACTTCCAGAGCAGTGACCTGTCCACAATGTCCAAAGATCCCTTCTAATAAATCACTATTATGATCCTTGAAGGTAATTCTATATCCAGAAGGTCCTGGATTTCCTTGTGAAGCACCATCCGAGTTTCAATTGATCCATCCTACAAAATTAATATTTCAAAAGACTTCAATGGTGCATAGTGTCTTAGGATAATTTCCTTGTAGTATCAATTTCATCAAGATAGAAAAGTCTCTAATTGAGTTATCACAGTGTGTGGCATGGAGGTTGTTTTCCAGTTGTGTCACCAATAGTATCTTTGTGAGAGAAGATCTGTAATTGAAGGTGGAATTTTCATGTTGGCATTTATTCCCGATCATCCAAATAGTGTATAGGGTGTCCACACATGCCACCATAAAGATTATGTGAATATATTTTGAGAGAGGTACTGCTGAAATATATAAGAGAAGGTCCAGAATATTATGGACTTGCTGCAGATGAACCTCAAAGAGATTAAAGACCATGGTCCATAGGGAAGAACCCATCTGGAAGGACAGAAATAAATGATTGCTATCATCACGGTGCTGATGACACAGTGAACACCTGGAGTACAAAAAGATTCCCACTTTCTATATATTACTATTGCCTTGAAGCGTGCTCAGTTACAGGCACCATAGGTGTGTAAATTGGGATAGTTCGGGTCACTTTTGTGACATTTTAGAAATTTAAAAATATTTATTGGAAGAATATGATTATAAAATATTTTTTAATCAAGAATTTCATTTTTTCTCAGTTCCCATAAAAGTATATCTTCAATTTTGATAAATTCATTAAAAAGAGACTGTAATTTCAATATGAGGTGGCAGTACATTGATCTGTTGAAGCTTCATTTATATGGAGGAATTATAATTCATATCAATAACTATGATATCAACATTGTCAATCAAAGGAGATCTTGTCAAATTATACTTCCATAATTTCATAGAGGAATTAGCACTGACCAACCAGTGTGAGTTCATATTAATCTTTTGGAAGATCTTTTTAAGGCTTGGCAAGACTGAGGATTGCATATACACCATCTTTCCTTCAAGCAGTTTACTTAGAAATTTGTCTCTAAGGAAACCAAGGGAGTAAGATTTGTCATTGATCAGTCTCTAAATAAATTGATCCTAAAGGTATTGATTGAAGATCTCAATTTTTTTATGCCCAATCATCCCATCCCCTGTAGTAAACAAAATTTCTTCCAAGGTGCAGTGAAAACTTTCTGTTCCACAATTCTAATGCTCCACACAAAATTCCTCATAATAGAATTGATAGTTTTGATGATGTGGACATACTATAAATACACCATGAAAGATTAAACTAATTTTAAAACAATCAAATGCTTAACTAGAAAAATCCTTCCCTCTATTCATAGAGATTTCCCTTTTCATGTAGAGAGTGTTCTTCTAACCTCACTCACTACTTTAGTGAAATAGGAGGATCGAGGAATTACTAAGAACATAGGGACCCTAAGGTAATTTAACGTCAGGTACCCCTCTCTTATTCCAGGATCTTGTATCATACAGTTTTTCTTAGATGCAGCAATATTTTTCCTAAATTAGATAAAAGACTTGCTCTAGTTTACTTCTTGTCTAGATACCATTCCATAATGATGGACTGGTTTGTTAATGTTTTTAATTCTCCTCCTATCCCCCTACGTGAAGAGAATAATATCATCAGCAAAAAGTAAATTATAGGGGGCATAGATAACTCTGGATGCTTGAATTAGTTTTATTTTAACTTAGACAACTTTGGGAGTAATGAGTCTACTGAGATAGTCTTCTATAGTAGATAAAATAATGGAAGAGAGAGGGTGTATTTTTCTCACACCTCTTGATCACTTAAAATAACCTTCTAGTGATTTATTAATAAGGATAGAGATGTGAGAAGAGCTGAGTAGCTTATAAGTCCACTATATAAATGTTGTGTGAAAGACAAACTATTGGATAATTTGACTAATAAAACTCTATTCAATGGTGTCAAGGGATTTCCTGATATCTATCTTAAGATCAATGTTCCCTCCTCTTTTAAACCTGACCTCAATAAGATGTTCATTAACATCCAGTGAAACATGCTCAGGAAGAGAGGTATTTATGTAAATCTCTATTAGAACTCTATCATAGAGTCCAAGGTCTCCAATAATCATTCTCTGGTTAATTCTTACAGTTGTTCTGATGCCATAGAAAAGATCACAAAGTATTTTGGGATTCTAATATTTCCATGGGAGTCCATTAATTCTTTCACAAACATGAATAATAGATTACTTCTGTGTGAAAAGATTGAAATTTGAATCCCATTCTAAGAGATGAAGACTCCCGGTTTGATATTTACAGTTCCATAGCTCTATATGGAATTTATCTTCTCCTGTTTCTGCAGTATGACATGAAAGTATCGCTTGACCAGAGGAATCAGATGCCAATTAAATAAATTCCAGCAATTCTAGATGTGTTGTTTAAGATTATAGAATGACCAGGTCCTCACACCTCTTTATCATCATAAATATAACCATTAATAATACAAACTTTCTAATTATCTTCTTCAGAATTCCCCCACGGACATTGATTTTCATAATGACCATACTGTCCACATTTAAAAACATTCAATCATCAATAAGACCTTAAGTAGACTAGTATACTTATCCATTAAGTTAACTGAACTTTTCATTTTTTTTGTGGTAATTACATAATTTGTGTCTTCATTTTCTAGACATAAAAATTTTTCATGTTCCCTTAAGAGACTCTTCCAGGTTTCTTTCCACATTTCTTACATGAAGGAAATCGAGCATTCTTTCTTCCACGGTCTCAACTATTTGTGATCTTAGTGGAATATATCCTTCTCTTATTTGGTGAGTTCAAGATTTGGTTAAGGTGAAAGTTATTAATCAAATATCGTGATAACTGATTAGAAATAATCATGACATCCTTTACATTAACCTTTATCCCATTTTGTTTATCATCAACACATTTTTTATCACATTTAAAGTTAACCCAGTTCATTTTGGTCCCCACCTTTGACTAAAACCAAAAATAAGTGTAAGCATAAAACTATAATAATCTGAGTAAGCTATCAAATAATCATGAAATATTATTCAAATTGCGTATAAATGAATCCACCTACTTCTTAATACATGGTTCCTTAGGTTTAACCGAGGTTATCCATTGTAAGTACCAAATCTGTAGGATGTTATCGTATACATAGACTTATCCTAAAAGTCAGTCATGGGATTATATTTCCTAATATATGTTTTCATAAATATAGTTCCCAAGGTTTTTATTAAAATTTCTCTGGTACCAACTGTAAATACCCAAACTACAGTATCCCAGAGTTAGTCTTTACTTTATTACATTGGCACTAGATACAAGGAATCGCATCCAAAGGAATGAATATTTTTTCAATCTTGGTATGCTTGATACATACTTAAATATCAAGTTACTATTAAAAAAATGAAATAAAACATAGTATATTATTTGAGTATACCAGTATTCCCTTTATCATATCCCTACATATCAATCATAATACACTTCATGGAATCCAAGGGAAAGGAAACATAAGAAAGGGGTGAGCTCTAATGCTCAGTAAGGGTACGAATACAATGAAATATATCATCAATAAATAAGTTATAATCCATATTTTAAGTAAAATAACTAAAAACTCAATCCATTTAATCAATAATATGAACATGATGAATAATATAGAATGAATAAATTATGATAAAATAATTCCATATAAATAATCATATGAGATTGAAACATATCCATGGATATTCTAACTAATAAAATAATCCTAAATACATCAATAAATAATTTCATAATGATAGGAATTAAAAATCATGGAAATCATAAACATATTAATGAGGCCTCATTCCAAGTTATCTTACATAAATGGGTAAGGTTTTGCCAATACCCAAGCTAGTTTTCTTCATGATACCTACAGATTCATCTAGGAGTTATAGCAGGTCCCACACATTACTTACAATGTCTAATTAATTCCTCATATGAAAGGGGAGAAGCATAATCAAAATAAATATTAATATTAAAACTAGAATAGGAATATTTAATAATTTCCCCAATAAATAAAAACAACCTTCACTCATCAAAAGTAATCTAGAGAATGGTATCAAAATAGTACATCTTGGTCAAACTAATCATAAACCATTAAATAAAATATGAAAGATGGTATCATAATATATCAAACTCAAGGAAGAATATTATTCAATAAATTATGTTTACATAGATAAAAACATTAATAATATCATTGAAAAATTCATGAAGAAAATACCCTTTTACTATTGAAATAACATATTCCAAAAAAATGTGCAATTATAAAAGAAGATTTTTTCATTGGAAAGAACCTTATAAACTTATAAAAGAATTTTTAAAAAGTTTAAGAATTATAATGGAATAAAATTAAATTTATTATGTATACATTAAAAAACAATCGTTTCATATTTTTTAAAAAGTACCTCGTTTGGAAAATGAAAAATAATATTCCTTTTAAATCATTTTTTATAAGTAAAGAATGGGTGAAATTGAGTTTCAGAAATTGTAGTAAAATAGTCAAAATTGATTTGAAAAATTTTCTATAAAACATGGACTATTAAGAGAAATATTCTTCAGTGGAGACATAAACATAAAAAATCTTGAACAATGATGATATTGTGAAATAAAACATTATGACAAGTAACTTTTTAATCCTAATCCATATAGAAGTAATAACATCAAATAAAACCTCAAATTACATAAAAAATAATATATTTATGAAATAATATATCAAATAGGTATTATATACACCATAAAAAATAAATAATTGGTTAATATGGTATATATCTAACAGAATTAAAAGTTATATGAGAAACCCTTACCTTCAGTTTGATTTCCTTTGTGCATGTTTGAACCACCTATATAATAAATATATAATCATTATATATACATATATATATATATTCCTGAAAAACACTCATATATATAATACATTATATGATTTACCTATAATAATTTATCACTATTTTATTATCAATTCATTGTTAAAATCACTATTTTGAGTGGTAACTCCTTCATATTCCATGTATGTATTGATTGGGAAGTTCTGGTCCTTATAATTTTATCATAGTTATACAATATCCAAGATATTATTTTTGGTTTAAATATAATATATATCAAATATATATATATTGAGAGAGAGGGAGACTCATCCATAAACATATATATATAAATATACATATATAAATGAATGGCATCGGTCATGGAGATGGTAGGTTGTACGTACGCATGAATGTTGTTTTCATTTTACATTGGATGGAAAAAAATAAATATAAAGAATAATTAACCATTATTGATTTATTATTATTTGATATATATTCATTTTTTACAATTTTATAACCATCCATGTAATGTTTGGATGATAAATAAATTACATCACTACGTGGAGATGGTATGCCATACCTACCCATGGGTGATGTTTTTTTGCATTTCATGGGATGGAAACAAGATCGAATATGATTGTACCAAAAACATAAAAACATATAATTATATTTATGATTTTGAATTTAATATTTTTTGATTATTACAACACATGAATCGAAAGTATAATAATAAGTAAACATGAAAGAGTCGGTAATGATGATTACTTCCCTATTGGTGATCTCCCTTTATATCTCTTCTTAAGGGGAATAGGGCTGCTATCTTGGTATGTCAAAAACCTAAATAACTTTTATAAGGATGTTGTGAAGAGGAATGGCTAGGTTTTGGTTGAGATATATAGATCAAAGTGATGAAAATAAGTAATGGAGTATGTTCTCCTTTATAATTACGGTGAGGGACACTTTTGGATTTTCCTAAAATATTAAATTAATATAAATTATTTCTCATATAAAAATGGATAATGATTGATATAATTATACTATAAGGTCAATATAAAATGAAATATGTTCTTTAAATAAAATTTGGATAATTTTTTGGTATGTTCTTAACCATTATATTTTAGTTTTAACCCCTTATTAACTATTTGAATAATTACCATACTATTAATCTTTTCAACTCACTAATGGTTAATGATGTTACTATAAAATTATAAAATACACATAAATGAAAAATGGTATATATAATTAACCATATAAAATTATTTTATCTGAATATAATATTTTTAGGAATTTTCTTTCATTTAATAAAATGTTATTTATTATAAAATATTATTATAGTTAATTTTTATAACAATTCATTACGTTGATTTTAAAAATATCAATAAAACACATAGAATTTGAACAAAAAAATATTTTATTATATCCCTTGAATTTCATGGTAATATATTTTTTTTATCATATTAGTTATCAAAAATTATTTTACTTTTATTATTTTAAATATCATTTAATTTATTTTCCCATTAATTAATTAATTATTGTGTCAGCATTCAGTAAGAATTTAATATTATTATTTCTTAAAAAAATTAAATATAAATTAAAATAATTAAAATAATTATTTTATATTTATAAATAACATATATATTCAAATATACCCTTTTGATAACCCCGTATTAAAAATATTATAATTATTAAAAACAAGAGTGTGACATATTTGAATTTTTTAAAATAAAATACTATAATGGTCATAATCTCATCCAAATGGCCATGAAAATCCATATAATAGAATATTGGATGATTATGGATGAACTTTACTCATAAAATATTATTAATGAAAGTTTTAGGGTAATTTTCTAGTCCTTATAATTTTATTTTTAACAAATTTACCTGATTTACCCCTTAACATGATAATAAAAATTACTAAGGTTAATATTCATAATGACTAAAAATAAAAGGGAAGTATTTTATAAATGTAGAAATAAATAATAATAATAATAATATGATTTTATTTTTAAAAATTAAAATCATAAAAATTGAATAATTTAATTTAAGATTAAACATAAAAAACGTAACAAAAATTAGTTCTTCAGAAAAATACCCTTCTAAGTATAAACGTGTTTTTATTCCAAATAAAACCATGAAACTGATTATAATGAAATTAATTATATTATTAATATTATAATATGACTACTTTTAAATTTAAAAAAAAAATTAAAATAAAATTGAACTTTTCAATTGATTGAAAAAAAAAACAGTTTTCAAGGAAAATCATTATTTTTCACCATTCTCTGGAAAATAAATCTTTTTAGAAAAATAAGAAGATATCACACTAAGATAATTTTTATATAACTATTAAAAAAAATAATTTCACTTTATAAAATACATTTTCTAAAATTTTACAAAATTAATTATATTATTTTCTTATAAAATGTATTAAAAATAATTTTTAAAGAAAACGTATAAAATGACTAAAATTTGAGTGTTTATTTCCTAATAATTAATCAATAAATTTGTATTTATTAATATATTTATATATATTTCATAATATGTTCAATCCTATTAACCCCTACAAATTCAATATAATGGTTATAATGGTAATGTAAAAATAATAATTATTTTAATAGTGTATTTTGGATCATCTAATCTTGGTGTAGTGTGTTATATATGCTATCGAACATAAATTATAGTTCAAATATCAACGTTTAATCCACCACAATCAATCAAAGAGATTAAATTTATTTTAAAATAAATATACCAAAAAATATTTTTATTTTATTTTATTTATATGCTTAGTGTTTTGTGTCATATACTCAATTTAATATAATATTCCTCTTAAAATATTAGGGTTTTATAGAGGCTAGCTAATAGATGATCAAATCTGTCATTTATAATCTTTATAAGGATTTTTTAGCAGAAATTACATATTCTAATTAGAAGAAAGTGATATAAATAATTAGGATATTTCTCCATATGTATAATAACTAGATATATATGGAATGAATCCCTAAGTAAAGGTATTCCTTTGAGAAAATATTTAATGGAATCAATGACTTCCTGCTTGAAATAATCCCATGTTGAAACATAAATAAAAAATTGAATTCCATTTGATCTTGGAGAAAAATCCAAATTCAGAATTTTTTTAGTTATTAATATCTCATCATCATTGTGAATGTTTTCCAACTAATCATTTATAATAGAATTAATTGTTGGGAATGAAATTACAGAAATGGTCCTCATATATCCCTCTAGGGTATTCCCTTTAATAAGTAGGTTGTGGGATAGAGAGAAAATTAATAAAATAATATACTGCTAATTAACCCATGTTTTTTACATCATTGTTGTATGAACCATCCTCAATTTTATTGTTTATATTTCTCTATATCTTCTATACTGAATGCTAGTATGAAATTCTAACTTGTTCTTATCTCTCTCCCAATGTCAAATATTCCTAGGCATTTTAAAAGATAGTATTTCAACATCAATAACAATATCTTCCATCTGATTTCTTTGATTAAAGGGATAGAAATAGGCCGTTATCCAATTTTTTATATAAGGATATTTCAATACATTCAATATCTTTTCTTATATCTACATAAGTATAATCATTTCTTGGGATACCTTTTACACACTCAAAAATATCCCCATTCAATTATCTAATCTTCTTTTAGGGAACCTTTTTTGGTATTTATTGCATAAGGCATTTCCATAAGATTTCGGTTGACTTCAGGAATCCATCATTCTAGTGACAAATCATCCACAAATAAAAAGTGCTAGTTGTTGTTGATGTATCCATACAACTTGATCAGAAATGTATAATAGTAATAAAATTCACGTTCTGGGTTAATAATCAAAGACTTGGGATGGATAGTAATACCCTAAAAGATAGAAATAAATTAATCTAGTCCACCTTTGTCCCAATTATTTACTTTCTTATTGTTGAACCCGGTAAATTGATCCCTTGAGAAATTTAGGACCAAGAGTATATTATACACAAAAAATTATTTAAAGTATTTCATGGATTTCCCACTACAGGAAAACTAACCTATACCAACGGTTTGGAACCGTTGGTATAGGCCTCCAAACCGTTGGTATAAGCTATACCAACGGTTTGGAGAACTGTGGCGAAGTAAGCCGTTGGGATAGGTCTATACCAACAGTTTTGGGAAAACCGTTGGTATAGACCTATCCCAACAGTTTTGAAAACCGTTGGCATAGGTAATATGAAAATCTATTCCAACGGTTATAAAACCGTTGGTATATGTATTTCAAAAAAAATACATTCGGTGTGATTTGATCCCTGAACCCCTCGTTTATAATAGAATGACTTAACCACTAACCTAATATGACTTTTTTAAACATAATTTCATAAATATATATATGTATTATAATAATTATTTAAAATTTAGATTTATATAATGTTCTCGGGCAGTATACCTGGAAAAAAAATCGAAGAACCTATCCCAACGGTTCGCAAAACCGTTGGGATAGGTGCATATTTTCTTTCGGGGTGAATGCTGGATTTTGGGGCACCCTTTCCCAACGGTTTTGGAGAACCGTTGGGAAAGGGGTGGGTCTTTCCCAACGGTTCTCCAAAACCGTTGGGAAAGGGGTGTTTTGAGCTCCCTTTCCCAACGGTTTGGGAGAACCGTTGGGAAAGACCCACCCCTTTCCCAACGGTTCTCCCAAACCTTTGGTATAGAAGTGTTGGGAATGATTCGATTTCCAGTAGTGTCCCCTATAAAAAACCTCCCCCTATCTTCCTTATATGTTCAATTATAGTGTTAAAGACACCATTGATGAAACATGTGTCTCATCCGGGATCAAATCCCACAAGTTCAAGCCACAACATAGCTCTTTTATCCATATCTCACCTAGAACAAACAAAGGTGATATATCTAACCTCATAAAACCAAGAAACATTAATCAT
Organism: Viscum album; assembly: GCA_963277665.1. NCBI lineage: Eukaryota > Viridiplantae > Streptophyta > Magnoliopsida > Santalales > Viscaceae > Viscum > Viscum album. The sequence goes on along the minus strand of OY728148.1, from coordinate 361,542,459 downwards.
GATGTATTTAGGGAAGAAATTATTCAAAAGTACTTACATTTTTTCTTTCTATATGATCCCAATATAGTTGTTTGATTAGATTTAATGAGTTTAATTATTCATGAATATTTTATAAGTGTACTCCTTGATATATTTCACCATGTGTTTCAGTTTAAGAACTGATCATATAGAGACTTGTGGAGATATAGTTTTTGAGAGTATATAATCACACTTAGTGAGAATAACATTCCCCATAGCATTCCAGTTGATTATAGATATCATAAATAAGGTGGGACATAGGCCTTGAAAACATTAGAATCATGTATTTGATTTAATAAAGGAATTCATTTTTCAAGTTTATATTTTTCACTCTAGTGGTTACACCACTCAATCTAACTTTTTGGCTAATAGTAATAGAATTATTCTTTTTTCTATTTTTAAAAGGAATAGAGTCCTATAAGTCATCATGTACTGGTAGTGTCTTGAATAGGTTCAAAGGAAATGTTGGCACAAATGGATAAAAGGTTGATGATTCACCCTTGTTATCAGTAGATACCCCTTTCTAATCTCTTACCATGTCAGTCCAGTCATCAAAAATTTCTATAAGTAGATATAACATTCTTCTTATTTCTATTTCATTGTGTTTAAATGTATATTTAGGTAGATAAAAATTCAAATTTTTATAAGAATTATTAAAAATACATAATATTTTCTAAATTATTAATTTTAATCAAAATATCCAAGTATTTAAACCAATTATATTTTCAATATTAATATCACAATCAATTTAAAGAAAATTCTAGCCTCATAAATCACATTCCAAAAGATTATTCATATCATTAAAACAATGATTTGGTACAAATGCATTTTATTATATAAAATCACCTAAACATGGAAATATGATTTAAACCTAGTATATTATTATATTTTTAGGGAATGATATTAATGAATTATTATGGAAAATTCTAAAAAAACAAATCATTTTCACTCTCCCATACCAAGATTTTTTACTCCCATACAAAATTTACATTAAATATATATAATTTTATTAAATCGATTATTTAATTGAATGGTATTATAATATTTTATACATTATGCTTCATTTTAAGTTAAATTAAGTTGTCTCATTTTATTGGAAAAATTTTCATTTTAATCCTATGATTTTCCCATGAGTGTTCCACTAGCCTTCCCATGTTAATATATCACTAATACTCAAGTAATTAATATTTAAACAAATACCTTCTCATATCAAAATTAAGTGAAACTCCCCATATTTTTTATGGTATTCCGAAATCCTATACTTAATTACGAAAGTAAATATTGATAAAAAAAACTTTTTGAATGGCTCACTCTTGATTTGTTGGGTTAGAAGTTTAACATTGTTAAATAATTTCTAAATAGGTGTTTAAATTATTTATATATAATAAATGTTCTAAATGTTAATGAATAATTAATTACCCTCCTCTGATATTTCGAATATATCTCCATCTCAACACTCTTTGTCCCCTTTTATGGAATTTAAAACATAAGGAATTTTGTAGTAATAATAAATTACTCATATAGTTTTATTTTTCACTTTAGTTCATCATTATTTTAAACTAATTACTAAATAATTTATGGGATCAAGTAACATAAATTATTTGTGTGAACCAAACAACCCATTTTCATAAAATTCATTTTTAAATAGTATTTTTTTAATATAGTACATCCAAATAAACTAGGATAATTTATTTCTTCTTCCACATATAACCACCTCTATAAACATGTTATTCAATTCAAGAGTAAGGTAGTAATTTTAGTTTGAATTGTATCCCCTAAATAGTCTATGCAAGGTATCTAAGACTTCATAGAAAGATTTAATTTTAAGGTTTGATATTTATGTATAAAAAGTTTTTAACAATAAATTGGTGTCTTTTATCATTATAAGGCTCCATAAACTCTTATATTCATAAAACATAATGTATATAAATTTCTAGACTGTTAAAAATGCATCAAGTTTTATTCAGATGTAAGATAATAGTAATAATATGAAAATTTGGTAAATAAATTCTTGGGTTTTTGAATTCAAGATTTTATATTGATTATGATGTAGGTTTCACATTTTACTAAAATTCCATTAAATTGTGAAAATAATAACAATGAATGGACATTTTAGAAATCATGTTAATTTCTTAATAAGAATTAAAATAATTTTCTATAATTATTAAACAAATTCTTATATTTAAGTTATTTCATTTCATTTTAAAACATATACAATTTTAAAACATATAAAAAAGCATACACTAACATAGGTTATACTTTCTGCCACATATTTTATATACTGTCGTTGGTCTATTAATAACATTATATTTATATATATTTTGTATAAAAAAATTTGTAAAAAAAAATTATTTTTAACTATGTAGAGAAATATAACTTGATATTTATGTACTGAGTGTACAATAACGTTATTTATTCTTCATTGGGATCATATTTGTTTACCTTCAACATCTTCTTATAGGGAAAAATAAACATAACATTATAAAAATGAAAATAAACAAAAATAAATCTTGTATATTTTATTATAGAAGTGGACACCAATATTTAATGATTTTAGGTGTAGTTTAATATCATTAAACTCCATTTCCTATAATAAAAATATCTAAATAGTTATGAAACTAAATATAAACAAATGAAAAACTAAAAACTAATGAAAATTGAATAATTTTTTGGGTTGAAAACCCTAAAAGTTACTTTATTTTGATTATCCATAGTTGCATAGTGATAGTTGGTCATCCATTGTCTAATTGGGGAAGAGGAAAATTTGATATGTTATATAAAACATATCCCACTCCATTTCTTACACTTTTACAGTAGATTCAAATAATTCCCAATAATGATTTTTTCTTACCACCATCCTTACCAATATAACACTTTATAACATATGGAGGTGGTAATAATGTATATGGGTTATTGCACTCTTTTATAATTTATGGAGTTAGGATATAAAAAATTGGATGATTTTGGACTCTAAGATAGGACTCTTCTTCTATTTAATCTTGAATAGTGTAACAAAGGGATTAAATTTCAAGGTAAGCGTTCATATGAGGTGAAACGTCAATGTGGAGTCAACTTCTTTCTCTTGGGTGCCTTGACCCATTTTTAGACATTAATCTTGGACTTTATGGAAGCTCTCCTAATGCCAAGAAGAAAAGGGCCTAGAGTGTCACACACTAAGTGTGTCCATGTATCTCAATTAAATGTTAATTTAACAAGTTAAATAAAGAATATTCCTGATTGTGGTTTAATAATTTTTTAAGGATGCCTGATCGCATTTATTTCGACACTAGTTATTCGAGAGAATATATTGTGGGTGAAATAATATATATTTTTTAGAGAGTAATGCAGTTACATTTATTTAAGAAATAAATAGCCATTAATCAAGGTCTAATAAATGTGGTGGAGGAAATAAATAAAAAAATACAAACAAGATAAACATGCCGTGTATATTGAATGTACATGCCATGTAGTTTTCATGGAAAAACGAGTACATGTCGTGTATTAATTATTACATTCCATGTAGTTTTTCCAGTCAGGATTTTGAGAAAATAATATCATTTTATTAAATGATATTTATTATAATCAGTGTAGGCGGATGTCAAAGAATTAATCATTCGACATGGTGGTTTTCAATAAGATTTAACGAAATAAATAAAATGCATAACGCATTTATTTATTGTCAGAACTCTATAACCTCAAACTTGATTATAAATATCCTCACAACCCCAACACTTTTCCACATAGAATCATTGTGCACAATAATTCAGGAGAATTCATTCAAGATCAAGATAACTCCTCTTCCAATAATACTCTTAAGACCAAGAGAGATCCTCCTCCATCGGATCAAGGGGATCTAAGGCAGACAACGTAAGAAAAGGAATATCCACGCTAGCACACATAGATTCCTTTGGAAATGTCTAGGGATACATGGTACACGTGTGGATCACCGCTAGAGGAAGTCTATACTTGGATTTTGCGATGCAATAACGAATCACATCGGATCGTGACCGGAGACATCAGCGAAGAAATAATTCCATCAAGGTAATTCTTTTCAATTAATTAAATTAATTATAACCAACATATGATGATACTATCTTTATGGTTCTGGGACTCACTATTTATTTTTTCATTATTCGTTCTATTCTAAATATCCAACATTTTATTATCATGACAGATCACAGATTGATCGTTGTTAATGCTAAAATTAAAGTTGGGAAAACCCACCAACGTGCATCCGCTACACCTGAAACCTACAAGTGGTATCAGATGGGTTATATCATTGATTATAATTATTATTTTTTTGTTAGTGATTTAGGCATTTAATAATTTGGTTGTTTCAATTCAAGTTAATCGTTCTTTAAAATATGAATATCGAGATCTGTTCATCCCCTCTCGTTTCTCGTTCACCTTACAGAAATAAATTTTTATTTTAATTTTGATTAAAATAAAATATAAGAACTCATCCGGAGGTTCCAAATATTCTTGGTCGTACAACACATGAATACACAGCATGTATTCATAAGTACATGTTGTGTATTCTAGGTTCAATGCATCAGACTGGTCTGTCAAATCAGGTCATGTATTAGAGTATACCTAAGTCATAAATGATACCATGTGTTGACCAGGAATAGGTGGCACACAGTTTCTAGATTACACATCATGTGGTCCACTAAACATTTCGTGTAGTCCCTTCGGGTTGGGGTTGGACCGTGTACCCCATACATGGCTTACCCGGCTGGAAACTGTGTAATGAGGATACTACACAGTGTGTGTCCCACTGAATATTCCATTTACTCTAAAAAATTTTGAGGTACAACTACACACCATGTCCTTAGGTGTTTACTTCGGATGGATGGTGAATAAAAGTACAAGTTGTATAGTCAGATCTACGTGCCATGTACTCATCCAAATTATGCATATTTATTAAAATTTATTATTATATTATACAAACCCTTGAGACGTATACCGTATTGTAGGCGTAAAGTCGTGGAACAACACGTGATAGGTGTTTTATATATGTGTGTTTAATTTAACATCTGTGTAATGAACAAGAATTAACCATGTTTCCTCCAAGGTACAAGTTACATACAAAGATAGTTTTAAATGATTTTATTTGTTTAAAATTGTGATGGATGAGAATCTCAAGGAAATTCAGAAAATGTTCTGAGATAAAAGTATTGATTAATTAAATAAAATTAATTGATTCGAGTGTGATTTATCTTAAACAAGAAATATTAAATAATTGAATGCTAGTTTCATTTATGCATAAATATCATTGCATTTATGGATGATCATGAGCTAGACCAATACATTTTTATGTGAATGGTTTCTTTTAATTTATTAATTTAAATTAAATTTGTTGTCCGGTGAGGCTTCTCCTCATTAATATGTAGGGATTGCACACCCAAGGATTATTTTAGGTAAAAATCCATTTTACCCCTCACCTATATGTGAGATAAATGCATATGTAATGGATGGAGCTCCCAAACTAGTGGAGGCAACTCAAGTTATGAGCCAAGGTGAAACCAATCCAAGGATATAAAAAGCTGGACAGGTGGAAAGCTATAAACATGAACCCAAAAGGTTCAAGGTGTTTCTCCCGTAGTTCTTGGGTTATTTTTTCAACCGGTAGATAAACTAACCAATAAAAAAATCTCATGATCATACAATTTATTTTATTTCGGTCAGTTTCATGGTTTATTTATTGTCGGTGTGCTCTCACGATCACACAATTAAAGAATTAAACAATCATGCAAGATGGAACTAAAATAAGACTCGATTATGTTTAAATATTATCATAGACATGGTTAATCACTGAAGTATATCCCACTTAATATTAACAAGAATGTAATAAAAGATAATAAAATAGAAATTTATGTATAAGGATGAAATCCCTCAAAGAAATATTAAGTCAGTATATCCTTCCATAATCTTGGTTAGAATCGAACCATAGTTCAAAGTGCTTGACCAACCCTAGTTGGGGTGCTTTCAATTATCGGGGAATTATAATTCAAGGTTTTGGGTTGAATTGAATTGGTTCGCATCAAGGGTTGACTACCACATTAGGAGATGGTGTGACCAAGAGGAAAAGGTTGAGGAAATCCAAAATAAAAGGATTTCAGGATTGGGGAGTCCACTCAGTGGATGAAGGAGCTGCGAGTTAATGTAGTTGGAAATTTTAATGCCTACCTAAAACCCTTCATGTTTCTTGACCAACCCAAGTTGGGTAATGCGAAGGGCAATATGGATCCTTTCCACTAGAATATTTAGGAAACAGAATATTCAAATGTCAATGGTGAGGGCGATTGGATTTTGATAAAATAGTGGGAGACTAATAAGTATTAATTTACTTATTTCTCTCAGTTTTAATAAAGTACTAAAACCATTTCTCATCTTAATTTGGAGAAATGGAAAGAAAAAATGACTTCAAACATATCATTGTGAAGCATACTCGAGAAGGAGAACCTTCTCACTGGCACCAATTTCCAAGAGTGTCAGAGGTGTTTACGTGTCATCTTTCACCACAAGAGGAAGTTTTATGTGTTGTAAGAGCCTATTCCCGTTGCGCCTAGAAAAGATGCCAGTGATGAGGAACTATCTCTCAATATGAAACACATGGATGATGCCATATATGTCCAGTGTTTCACACTATCGGTCATTTCTAATGATCTCTTGAAGCAACATAAAAACATGAATGCGTATAGCATGATGTATCGCCTTACGGATCTCTACCAAGAGAAGTTGATAGAAGATAGATATGAGATCTCCAATGATTTGTTTACAACTAATCATGGAGAGTCTGCACCAGCTGGGCCTTATATAGTCAAGCTTATTGGCTACATTGAACATCTGGACATCTTAGGGATTAAACTCCCAAATGAGTTGCGTACATATCTCATCCTATCATCACTCCCCAAGACCATCTCTAGATTCATTGTTAATTATAACACGAACAACAATGAGAAGAGTCTATCAGAACATCTGACCTTAATTTGCCGGAAGATAAGGACATGGGGCGTGACCAACCCACAATCCTCATGGTGAATAAGAAAACGAAGGACAAGGCAAAGGGTCCAAGACTTATAAACGGTCTGAAGCCTCCGAGCGTCATCCCTCCATGAAGTGGAATATCTAGAGGTAGGGAAAGGAATGGGAGGCAATATGTTTTGCTTGTGTAAAGCAAGGCCACTGGAAGAGGAACTGCACTCAGAAGCATGGGGACACTAATGGTGTGTTAGTTATCGAGTGTTATCTTTACATTTCTATACATTGGGTATTAGATACAGCTTTTGTGTCTCACATTTGTATTCAAATGTAGGAACAAAGTATATTTTGAAAGATTTATAGAGGATAGGTGGATCTTCAAGATACAAATGGTGCAAGGCTGGTTGTGTTGGCTATTATAGATCCCCACCTCTCATTTCCAACTTTGATGATTTTGGTTTTACATAACTGGTATTATGTACCTAGGGTTACCAGGAACAGAATTTCTATATCTTGTTTGGATATGGATGGATTTATATTCATGTTTGGAAATAATAGTTTTCTCTTTTATAAGAAAAATTTATGTTATGGTATGGCACATTAAAATAATGGTTTGTATGTATTAAATTAAGAAAGCCAAGTGTTGGCAATCGATAACGAAACAAACTCACATGACTCATACATCACCCAGTTGTGGCATAACCTTCTCGGTCATGTAAATGAGAAATGATTCAAAAATCTCTGTAAGATGGCTATTTAGACTCTACTAAGATAAAACCACTTGATAGATGTAACGCTTGTTTACAAGGTAAAATGACCAATCTGCCTTTCGGTGGACAAGGTGAAAGGGCCACAGAGCTTCTTTGGGGATATTCATTAAAAACTACAGCATACACATAAAACTAAGTACCAAATAAGGCAAGAAATGGAATTCCATCCAAGTTATAGAATGAAAAGAAACCCATTTTGTTACACAGATGGTTATGAGAGGCATTTGTTAAGGCCTTCTGAAGCAAAAAAACTAGCACCCCAAGGCACAAGGTGTATCTTTATTTGATATCCCAAGGAAACGAAAGTATATTACCTATATAACCCTTCAAACTAGAAAGTGAATGTTTCCAGACAAGCTGTCATTCTTGATAGGGAGTACATCCTCAAAAAAGAATAGTGGTAGAAGGATTCACATCGATGAAGTTGATTCTCAAGATACACAATAGTTGGTACAGGAACAAGTTCCACAGGTCCTCGTGGAAGAGGTTTGAGAAACACATGTACTGCGTAGGAGCTCAAGAGAGTTAAGGGAACCATAGAGATTTGGTTTCCTAGTTACTGAGGATAGTTAATCATTATTGTTGGACAATGATGAACATCTATCCTACAAGGAAGCAGTAGAAAGCTCTGAAGATGCAAGATGGATGGAATCTATGAATTCTGAGATGGATTCCATGTATCAAAACCAAGTTTGGGTTCTGGTTGATGATCCTGTTGATGTAAAGCCTGTTGGATGACAATGGGTATTCCAGAAAAAAACTAGACATGGAAGGTCAAGTTAGAACCTATAAAGCAAGGCTAGTGGCTAAATGATTCAAAAAACGTCAAGGAATTGACTATGATGAAACCTTTTCGCCAGTTTCCATGCTTAAATCCATAAGAATGATACTTTCCATGGCAACTTACCATGACTATGTGATTTGGAAGATGGATGTCAAAACAGCATTCCTTAATGGGAACCTTTAGGAAAATGTCTATATGACACCACCAGAAGGGTTTGGGACACCAGGTAAAGCCAAACGGGTTTACAAGTTGCAGAAATCCATTTATGGATTAAAGTAAGCATCCAAGTCATGGAACACTCGATTTGATGAATCCATAAACAAATTTGGTTTCATTAAGAATGAATGTGATCTATGTGTTTATAAGTGGTTTAATGGGAATTTTATCTTTATCCTCGTAGTATATGTTAACAACATATTTCTTATTGGAAACAATGTACAAGTCTTATAGTCAGTTAAGGACTTGTTGAACAAGTGTTTCTCTATGAAGTACTTGGGTGAAGCAGCCTACATTCTTGGGATCAAGATCATTCGTGATAGATCCAAGAGGCTATTTGGACTAAGTTCGGGTGCATACATTGACAAGATACTAAAGAGATTTAGTATGGAACAATCCAAGAGGGGATTAGTTCCTGTGTCACATGGCCTACATCTTTATAATAAAATGTGTCCACAGACACAACAGGAGAAAGATATAATGAGTAAGATACCATACGCCTGGGCTATAGGATCCATCATATATTCCATGTTATGTACCAGGCTTTATGTTGCCTATGCACTAAGCATGATAGGAAGATATCAATAAGATCTAGGAGAACAGAATTGGACTACTGTTAAGACTAACCTTAAGTATCTGAGAAGAACTAAGGATTTGTTCCTAGTGTATGGAAGAGATGAGGAGCTTGTCATCAGAGGGTATACTGATCCTAGTTTTCGGGCAGATCAGAATGATCTGAAGTTGCAATCTGGATATGTTTTCTGTCTCAATGGAGGAGTTGTGAGCTAGAAGAGTTCAAAGTAGCCAGTTGTCACCAATTATAAAGTAGAGTCTGAATATATAGTGTATTATGATGTAGCCAAAGAAGCCTTCTAGATTTAGAACATTGTTCATGAGCTTGATGTGGTTCCTAGTAGTAGATATCCTTTCACATTGTATTGTCATAATAATTCAGTGATGGATCTTGAAAAAGAACCAAGGTCACATCAACGGACAAAGAACATACTCCAAAAGTATCACCTATTGAGGGACTTCTATCAAAGGGGTGAATTTTCAGTGAGTAGAGTGTCCACAGAAGAAAACGTGGTGGACCCCATGACTAAAGGCCTATCTCATCAGAAGCATGAATATCATGTGAGAGCTATCGGGTTAAAAGTTGTTAGCAGTTGTCTCTAGTCCAAGTGGGAGTCTATTGGAGTTGGTTTCCTAGAGCCAACTAATTTGTACTTTATTCATTAAACAAACACCTTATCACATCTTGATTATTCTTCTGCTTGACAATGCATGTGATAATGTCTCATAGATAGTTGTTTCATTAAAGGGTCATAGTGGATCCCTGCTATGATGAGAACCCGGATGTGCCATAACACTGTTCTTGAAGATATGTTCTATGGCCAGATGATGTTATTTGATGGACACAAATAATACAGGCTATTAGGGGTGAGGACTCCGAAAAATTTCAGGCATCTTCCCATGGTGTTCTCCCTTGGTAATATCTAGGAGGATATTATGAGAACAAGACCCACTAGTAGGAAATCCAAATTTCATAGTGTCATTGGATGTTCCTATCTATGGTTGTGTGAATTGGTCCTTATACTTTAATATTATTATTATTGTGTATTACAATTCATGCACTTATATATATTAACAAAACTCTAACGAAACATTGTTCGCAGTGAGGTAGGATACGTTGGGTGCATCACAAGTAATACTGCATCAATAGATAATGCAAGAAAGGATTTGTCCCTTCTATTCCATAACAAAAGTATATATCTTTGGTCCTTTGATGGAATTGATATAGCCTAAATAAATCCAATTAAATGGTAAGGAATAGGCGAGTCCAATTTTGGAAAGTCAAAGAAAGAATAATCGAGCACATGGGTTGATGGAACTAGCATGCAACCCACTTGATTCAATATATCTTGAAAAATGGATTAAATTGCATGGTAATCATTCGTACAAGGTGACACGTCAATGCAGCATAAACTTCTTTATCTTGGGTGCCTTGACCCGTTGCTTGACAGTAATCTTAGACTTTAGGAAAGTCTTCCTAATGACAACCAGAAAGAGGCTTAGAGGGTCACACACTAAGTGTGTCCATGAAGCTCAGTTAAATATTAATTTAACAAGTTAAATAAAGATTATTCCCAACTGTGGTTTAATAATTATTTAAGTATTCCTGATCGCATTTATTTCGACACTAGTTATTTGAGAGAATATATTGAGGGAGAAATAATATATATTTATTAACGAGTAATGTGGCTACATTTATTTAAAAAATAAATATCCATTATTCAAGGTCTAATAAATGTGGTGGAGGAAATAAAGAAAAATTGAAAACAAGATAAACACTTCATGTACATTGAATGTACACGCCATGTAGTTTTCATGGAAAAATGAGTACATGTCGTGTATTAATGATTACAAGCCATTTATCTTTTTCAGTCGGGATTTTGAGAAAATAATATTGTTTTATTCAATGATAATTCTTATAATCATCATGGGTGCATGTCAAGGAATTAATCATTTGATATGGGGGATTTCAATAAGAGTTAATGAAATAAATAAAACGTGTAATTCATTTATTTATTATCATAACTCTATAACCTCAAATCAAGTTATAAATATCCTCACAACCCCAACACTTTTCCATAGATCATCGTTATGCACAACAATTCCGTAGAATTCTCTCAAGACTGAGAGAACTCCTTCTTCCAAGAACACTCTCAAGACCGAGAGAGATCCTCATCCATTAGATCAAGGTGATCCAAGGCGGACAATGCATACAGAGGCTTCTCTATGCTAGCACCCAAATATTCCTTTGGCCACATCCAGAGATATGTGGTGCATATACATATCACCACTAGAGGGATTCTACACTTGGCTTTTGTGACGTAATGATGATTCACATCGGATCGTGACCAGATACATCAATGAAGAAAGAATTCCATCAAGGTAATTCTTTTCAATTAATTAAATTAATTATAACCAACATATGATGATTCTATATTTATGGTTTCGGGACTCCCTCTTTCTTTTTTCATTATTCGTTCTATTCCAAAGATGCAACATTTTATTATCGTGATGGATCTCAGATTGATTGTTGTTAATGCTAAAATTAACGTTTGGTGAACCCACCAACGTGCTTCCGCTACACCCGAAACCTACAATTCGTAAGTGTTATGAGTTTTTTCATGACCTCCTTGAGCCATGAACTTGTTCATATTACCTAATGGGTCTCCTATAATACCTTGTTTTATTTCACATCACACCACAAGATATTATCCACTGAGATTACTCATCATACTAACGATTATCCCCATAGGCCAACAAATTTTATTTTAGTGTGATTTTTCCTCACTCACACACACCCTGGTAAACTTCTCATGATGTCCCCTATCCCAACACTACTCCAGGACAAGTACATTTAACTATGGTGTTTTAATCATGTGGGATATTTAAAATAAAGGTGCACCTAGTTGATATGGTTATTAACATTTTGACTTGTTAAGAATAACTTATATATGGTTTTTATACTATCCATTACCTCTTCTTATTCATAAGCGTTAGGTGTTTTTTTGTGACCTCCTCGAGTCATGAAATTGTTCATCTGACCCCATGGGTCTCCTATAATACCTTAGTTTCCTTCCCAGCACACCGCAAGCTATTATCCACTGAGATCACTGATGTTCCCAATATTTTAATACATTTTAATAGATTTTATTGATAATTAAAACATATTTTCCCCAGATATATGTTTTTTTGGAGGTAAAATTGTTTAATTTGGTGATCATGATGATTTTCAGGTGTTTTACAGCCAAATTTAAAAATCAGGAATGATCATAACAAAATTTCACAGATACACAATGTGTACCTTGAATATACACATCGTGTAACATTGCCTCAACATGGATAAACCAGCCCAAGTACATTCCCATGTTGCTGTCCAAGATAGACACGTCGTGTACAATCCATTTACATGCCATGTTACCCCTTCTAGAAGAGTTTAGTGGTTGAAGTTGATATTATACACCATGTGGGGCAGTGTTACACGTCGTGTACCCCCACCAATCGACTGTCGATGCCTCCAAAGTCAAGGGCAGTATGGCATATCACCTACTGATAGTGAAAGAGGAGCCAAGAAAAATTTTCCTGACTACACATTATGTACTTTATAGTACACGCCGTGTATTTATAAATAATATAAATAAGAGGGAAGGCCCTCCAAATTCAAATACAGAATGAGGGGATGACTAGAGACACCCAATGGGAGAAAAAAGAGTAGATATGAAGAGAGAGAAATAAAAATTAAGGAGAAGAAGATAGGAGGTGATGTTGCTCTACCATCCTGACCATATTCAATCCAAATATTTTATGATGTTTAAATCAGGTATTTAGAGTCTGTTAGTCATTAGCTATTCCATTTTTAGTTAAATCCCCCATGTGTTGGGGCTTTGGATTATTATGGTTTGTTATTAATCAATTGTCTTATTGTATTTTTGTTATTTATGATTCTATCATAATCCCTTGAAATCTCTTGTTAAATATCATTAGAAACTGCATATCAAACCAAGAATAGAATTTCAAGAGATCTTCAGAGTAATTACAACAAAGTACACCTAGGATCATTGGGTTCACTTATCATCTCAAAAAGTCCTACAATTAATAAAATTAATATGAATCAAATTCTAGACCAAAGAATTCATCTCTGTTGATTTAAACTGAACTCACCAGACCAAGGGGTATTTTTATATCTGTAACTAGAGATATGAGTTATTATGAACAACACAACATGATATGAAAATTGATTTATCGATGAACTTAAAAATCATCATCCCCGACACATTCCTCCCCTTTATCATCATAATAAATTTTACATTTTTCTATATCATTAAATAAATTCGTCAAGTAAATTGAACGATTAATTACTTTCTCAGGGACACATCAAATATGGACTCTAAATTCAGTTAATCTTCAACTAATTAATCAAAAACGAGAGAAACAAAAATGAGTGACTCTATCTCCCTATGGATTGAACCCATACATAAATTATACTAGTAATAAGTATGGGTATTTCAATTTTGGATGCCAAACGTAACATGTTGGATAATACAACACCAAATTATGGAACTATTTTTTGGGGAATAAAAGTTAATAGTGTTTGGTAAAATCAATTTTTTATCAAAAAATGTGAAATTAAAAAACCAAAATTCTAAAAATATTGTTCTTAATATTATTTCTATTGTTTATTATTTTTTGTCTTCTTGTTTTATGCTTGGTTTGTGTATGGTGTTGTGTAGAATCACAGGTGCATGATTTCATGAATCACTCGTTCTCAGAGTATTGAATCATTGAAAGTCCTTATGATTGATCCATAGATAGAATGAATGATCTTGAAGTAATGCCAGAGAACTTATAGGTGAGTGCAACTAAAATTCCCCTATGGTGAACATAAAAGAGAGAGAACTAGATACTATCCAATTATTTGGATAGAAGTTCTTGCTTGATGAAAAATAGAATCAACATCTCGCTGTTGAGGATGAGTTGAACCAACTTCCACCAAAACATATCATAGAGTTCATGCCATTCAACCAGAAAAGACAACTGGATCAATTTTTTCCAAATTATGGAAAATAGTAATCTTAGAAGTACCATCCACCAGAGTGGTTTTCATAAATGTATTCAAATCATGGGACATATTTTTCTTATCAGTAGCAATTTTCTCCCCCACATCCTCTTGAAAAACTTCTCCCACATCGTACCATTATGAAGTGTTGTCTTCCTTCTATCCAAACGATAGATACTTTTTTTTAGACCACTGGTACATCCCCAAAATTTTCATATCAAGCCATCCATCATGCATATCATCCAAAATATGGTTCAGTTTAGAGGTTTACTAAGTGAAGAACCCAACGCTCATCTCTCCAATTTTCTAGAGATTTGTGACACATTTTGTTACCATGGGGTGTCTACAGATTCCATTCTCCTTATCTTATTTCACTTCTCATTAAAGGATAAATTGAAGGATTGGATTAAATGATTTTATCAATGTTCCATCCTCTCTTAGGAGGTATTGGCACAAGAGTTTTTGTAAAAATGTTTTCCACCTTCCATGAGAGTGACGTTGTGGAATGAAATTCATAATTTTCAGCAACATGATTCAGAGTCATTGTATGAATCCTGGGAGTGTTACAAAGAAATTTTGAGGAAGTTCTCTCATCATGGCCTTACATTTTGGATGACAGCCCAAAATTTTTATGGCGGTCTTATAAAAAACATCAAATCAGTGGTGGATTCAACTGTAGGAGGAATAGTTATGATGAAATCCCTAGTAGAACTCTTCGACTTGCTATAAGATATTTCAGAAAATATGTTTCAATGGAACTCTAATCAGGGTAATAAAAAGAGGGTTATGCATAAAATTAATACCACTACGGTGCTTTTTTCCCAACTTAATTTCATTTCCAAGAATATTTATGTGTTGAATCTGAAAAATGAATCTCAAATTAAAGCGGTTAATCACCTAGCATACAGGGAATTTAGTGACAAACACACCATGGGTGAATGCCCAGGGAAAAGGGTCAGTCCCTCAACAAGTGTGGTAATCTATGTTTCTCAAAACTGAGGCCCAAACATTTACCCTCAATACCAAAACCTGGATTTGACAATATAACACAAACACGAGTTGGGGTAGCAACAAAAAACTCTCAACCCCACCCCCATAGGCCAACCAATTATGATCAATAGTAATATCAAAATCCATATCCCAAACATCAGAAAGGATCCTTCCAAAATAAAGGGTATCAAAACTCTTTTCCATTGCAACAACCTCAAAAACCAAAACCTCAACCCGTTGCACAACAACCTCAGCAGGAACACCCATCAAGGTTAGAACAAATGATATCAAAAATCATAACAACTCCTAAGACACAATTTCATAATCATGAGGAATCTATTAGAATTTGTGAGAATAAATTTGGGCAACTTACTAATCATCCCTCTTCTAGTAATCCTGGTAACTTACCAGGTAACACTAAGAAGAACCCGTGAGAGGAGGCCAATGTTGTGACTTTACGAACTGGGAAGGACCAGCCCCAGAAAATAACTACAAATCAAGGTGAGGCCAAAAATACATCTCTACCAACACCCACATCAGATAATGAATCCAAGATCAAGGATTCCCCCTCAACACAAGTCCTATAAAAAGAAAATGATGATACAGATGATAAAGGAAAATAGGTGGTCAAACCTTATGAACCCACCTTACCATTTCCCGCACGAATGAAGCAGAGTAAGCTAGATCAGCAGTTAGAAAAAATTGTGGAGATATTCAAGAAAATTCACATTAATATTAATTTTACAGAGGCATTGACTCAAATTCCCACATATAAAAATTTCATGAAGTAAATCCTCTCACAAAGAGAAGGATAGAGGATTTGGGAAGTATTCCACTCACTAAGGAATGGTTAGTGGTGCTTCATCTCTATCTTCATCCAATGATCCAAGATCTAAGAATTTTTACAATCCCTTGCACAATCGGACCATGTGAGTTGGGGAAGGCCCTTTATAACGTTGGGGTAGTTTCAATCTTATACCCATTGTATTCTTTAATAAGATGGGGATTAACGATCTAAAACCAACTTGATTGGTACTACAGCTAGTAGATTGCTCCAATAAATATCCTAGAGGGATACTTGAGGATGTGCTAGTTAAATTGGGGAGCCAAATTCTTCATACTAATTTTATCATACTTAACATGGATGAAGACCAAGAGGCACATCTTTTTCTTGGAATACCCTTCTTAGATATTGGGAAAGATTTGATCTATTTTCACCAAGGTGAATTGAGATTCAAAGTGGGAGATGAAAAGGTATCATATAATGTCCTCAAATATTTTAAGTAACTATCACTTATGAAAAATGAGGACTATTATGCTTTTACTATAGTAAAATATCACTTTGGATACACGGGATATAACATGGTATTTTTTTCTATCACTGATGATCCATTCATGGAGGATATCTATCCAGATTATGAACTAAAGGAGTTTTAATTCATCGTAGGCAAGGGAAGTCATTATTGGCAATGTACACTTGTTCTAGATATTCTATAGAAAGGCAAGGCAGAACAAATTGGACCTTCAGTTCTTAAAGACCCAAAACATAAACTGAAACCTCTCCCATATTCTTTAAAATATGGTTACTTGGGTGATAAACACACACTTCTTGTTATACTCAATGAATCTCTCTTGAAAGAGAAAGAACATGAACTTCCATGAGTTCTAAAGTGAAGAAAACAAGTTATTGGGTGGACAGTTGCTGATCTCAAAAAGATCAGTCTGACCATTTTTACCCATAAGGTGCTCCTTGAGGAAAGATCCAATCCCTCTCATCAACCTCAATTATGGATAAAACCTCCAATGAAGAAGGTTTTGAAGAAATAAGTGATCAAGATATTAGATGCATGAATTATTTACCTGATCTCTGATGACCCATGGGTGAGTCCATTGCAAGTGGTGACTAAAAATGGGGGTATTGCCATGATTACCAAAGAAAAAAATAAACTCATGCCTAAAAGAATTGTCACAGGATGGAGAGTGTGTGTGGAATACTAGAAGATTAATAATGCCACATGTAAATATCACTTCCCACTTCCTTTTATAGGTTAGATGTCGGAACGATTAGCAAGGAATGAGTTCCATTACTTTCTGGATGGTTATTTTTGGATATAAGAAAATCTATTTCCCCTAAAGATCAGAGAGAAGATAACTTTAACATGCCCATATGGAACTTTTTTCAATCAATGAATGTCTTTTGGCATGTGCAATGCTCCAGCTACCTTCCAATAGTGCATGTTGGTGATATTCCATGACATAGTAGAGAAAATTCTTAATGTATTTGTGGAAAATTTCTCAATCTATGGAAAATCATTCAACACGTACTTGAGAAATCTAGAATTGGTTTTAGAATTGTGTAAACATGCCAATATATTTTGGAACAGGTATAAATATCACTTTATGGTGAAGAATGGTATCGTATTAGGTCATCGGATTTCCATGAAAAGAATTGAAGTTGAACCTATGAAGACTGAATTCATATCACAACTACCCATTTTGACTTATGTCTGATAAATCCAATGTTTTCTTGGGAATGAAGGTTTTTACAGAAGATTCATTCATGAATTTTCAAAGATAGGTCAACCACTAACCAACCTCTTTTTAAAAGATGGTATCTTCAAATTTGATGAAACATGCACCGTAGCCCTTCAAATCTTGAATAAATGATTAGTTGAATCTCCTATCATGATGGCCTCAAATTGGGAAGAAAATTTTGAAATCATGTGTGTCACAAGTGAATATATAGTGGGATTAGTTCTTGGATAGCAGCTTAATTGTATCTTCAAACCTATCTACTCTGCCAGAAGAGCCCTAAATGAAGGAAAATTAACTACACCGCCATTGAGAAGGTGATGTTGGATTTGGTATTTGCATTCAAAAGGTTCTTCTCATATTTAGTAATCTCAAAATTTGTTGTTTACACTAACCATGAACCACTTAAATATTTTCTGAATAAGAAGGATATAAAGTCATGGCTCATTTTTTGGGTGCTTCTGCTCCAAGAATTTTACTTGGAAATCCGTGATAATAAAGGAAGTGAAAATGTCATCACCGATCATCGCTCATAATTAGAATTTTTTTATTTGGAAAGAGTGGATGATATAGAAATAAACGAGGACTTCTTGGAAGATCATGTTTTCATAGTTGGAGTAACACCTCGCCCATGGTATGTCGATACCACCAATCACTTGGTTATGGAAGTCATTCATCCTGATCTTAATTTTCAAAAAAAATTAATGATTTATGTCTGAAGTAAAAAAAGATATTTCTAGGAAGACCCACTACTCTTCCATTCATGTTGAGATGGGTTGATCTGCCACTACATCCCAGAAGATAAAATTAAAGGAATTATAGAGTTTTTTCACTCTTCCCAAACTGGGGGTATCACGGGCCAGACCGAACTGTAGCAAAAATTCTACAATCTGGATTTTTATGGTGCAACATGTAAAAGGATGCCCAATTTTTTGTAGCATGCAGTGACAGGTTTCAGTGGAGAAATAACATGGGGCATCGAGCTTAAATGCCTCAACATAAGAATCTTGAGGTCAAGGTCTTCGAAGTATGGGGTATTGATTTCATAGGGTCGTTTCCCCTATCATATGGAAATTCATGAATTCTAGTATGTTTTGATTATATATCCAAATAGGTAAAAGTTGCTTCCACAACACACAACACAGAAAAGGTCATTGTTCCCTTCTTGAAGAAGAATATTTTCTGCAGGTGCAGTGTTCCACATGTTTTGATAAGTGATAGAGGGATGAATTTTGACAATCTGTTAATGTTTAATGTGATCATAAATTATGGAGTGAGATACAACATGGGGTCACCTTATCAGCCCCAATCTAGTGGCCAAGTGGAGGTATCCAACTGAGAAGTAAAAAAATCTTAGAGAAAACTGTGGGAGCCTCATATAAGGAATAGTCCAAGAAGATTGATGATGACTTATAGGAATACCATTCCACCTTCAAGACACCATTGGGTATGTCCCTATTCCGTTTACTCTACAAAAAGCTATTTTATTTAATATTGGAACTTGAGCATAAATCCTATTGGGTTGTGAAGGCCTTTAATTATGATCTAAAGGCCGCTAAAGAAAAATGCAAGTTTTAACTAACAAAACTTGATGAAATTTGGTGGGAGGCATATGAGAATTCCAAACTATATAAATAAAATACAAAGGCAGTACATGACTGAATGATCTCTCAGAAGTCATTTCAGTCTGACAATGAGGTACTATTGTTTAACTCTTGTTTGAGCTTTTTTCTAGGAAAATTGAAGTCCTGATGGTCAAGACCATTCTAAGTGATCAAGTTCATCCACCATGGTCCGGTGCAAGTTTCTAGAGAATACAATAAACCATTTATGTTGAATTGGAATCATCTCAAACCCTATCTTCATAAGGATAATAAGGTCATTACGATCTCCAACATGCAATTTGGATAGCAAGAGGCTCAAATAAGGTATAGCCAAATACCTAAAAAAAAGGTTCTTCCTGGGAGGCAACCTAGAGACTACACACCGTGTATAAAACTTTTCACATAGTTTGTTATTTCCTTTTTAATATATATTCTAATAGAATCATCAGTATAAGTATATATTAATTATTTTAAAAAACACAGATGGTGCTTGTGCTGAAGGTAAGTTCACTGGAATGTATCCGAGCTGTCGTAGGTTTGAATCACTCCATACCAACCATCGGTACATGGTTTATCCTTTTTGGACATCTGTTTAGTTATATGGTGTGTGTGGTGTTTTCAAAACAAAATATGATTCTTTTCAAATAAAATAAAACCCATGATGGGTATGGATAGGTTGGATAGGGTCATAAACCACAAATCCAAAAGACCCAGGTTCGAATCCTAAAAGCCGACCTAGTTCCATCATTTTGTATATTAATGAAACTACACTGTGTGAATTTTGATATATGAAATGCGTGACATGTTTTTATTAATAATTTAAATAGTTTTTGAAATAAGAAATTACAAACCGGTGAAGTGGGCGGATTAGTAGAGTATCGTCCCTGGGTTCAAAAGACCTGGGTTTGAACTCGACTAATCTCTCTATTTCATCCCTATAATTAAAATTAAAACCACATGTCATGCATTTTATTCATCCCATATATAATTGCACCTATTCTTTAATTATTAAAAATTCATCAAATTGTGTATCACTACAAACTTCACTCCAGTGGTTTAGGGATTGCGTTTGGAATGGTCGATCACCGATTCGAATCGCGCCCCAAGCACTGAACTGAAGGTTGTAGTTCTATTTTTCGAATTTAAAATAACACAGCCCGTCATCCTTGATACACTACATGTATTGTTTTATTGTAGTTGATTTATATTTATATTTTTAAAAATATTATTTATTAATACTACATTATGTTATAGAAAAATCATACACAGAGTGTGGGACCTACCACATGCCATGTGGTTTGGGAATAAAGGTCAGGAACCCTACTCGGCCTGACCCCATGTCACCCCCCCCCCTCATTTTCTTCTCCCACACACCGTTTTCCACCTCCCTCCTCCCAATCCCTCATTTTTATGAATTTTTTGTCCTGATTTCTTCTGAATTTTGATCTTCCCTCAAGGTACTCCATTTTCAGCCCTTTATTTCAATTTTTCATTGCATTTAATGTTGATTCGATATCATTCATCCATTCGTCTTATCCCCACAGTACATGGGGTGGATGAAGAACACACACCATGTAAATATTGTACATGTCCACACAATCACATTTTTATAAATTGAAATATACATGGCATGTATGTTTGGTACACACAATGTGCAGTTCCTCCCCTGGCCTTTCAGCCAAGCCCGTGTCATGCACTCACACGGACCCCATGTCATGTCTTCACACATGGAATGTATGTTTGGTATACTCTGTGTCCCCTTCCATTTGAGGAAATCCATGTGGAGCCTATGCATGATTTAGCAAGACATTTTCACCCACACGACGTGTATGTCTATCACACAGCATGTACTTTGTTCTCTGACCCCTCAAAGTCGAGCTGTGTATGGGAACTTACACGGGTGCCACCCCTTTTTCATACACACGGCATGTGCAACTTAATACATGTCATGTAATATATTTTCCCCTCCCATATTCCCACTCAGTGTGTCTATCTAGAGTACACATGTTCTTACCTAGATCCCACTACACGCCATGTACACTAGATCCAAACACTGTTTACTTTTTCTTTTTATACTTTCTCACATTTTCTTTATTCTTATTCCTTTTCTGTTTCTTTTCATTTTCTTCTTTTATTTTATTTATTTATGATTTGGAAGCTCATGATCTAATTACTAGTAAAAGGCCCACTTCCGTTACTGAGCGAAAGAGACCCCCTCACCATTGGTTTCATCTTCAGTATTCTGATAGACAAGCATTTGATTTCAAACTTTTTCAGCCAAAAGTGTTGGTGATGTTGCCTACTCTTCTATTGAAGCCTCCATCAGTGACATCCATTGGTCGAGTAGATTCTGTGGCACCCACCCCTACAACTTCATATCCTCCCATAGTTTCTACCACACCATCCACCATGACTAAGAGCTCAGGTGTCACAGCTCCCTCTTCTAGCTCTGTACCTACGGAGCCAAGCGCTACATCAGTGGACCCACCAAATCCAACTCTGACTTTAGAAATTACACCTCCAGTAACTACTATTGTCCTAGTCATGGGAGTAGCTGCAGTCCCACCTCATCCTACCCTGGCTGCTTCCCTCCTTCAGTTGCATCCCTACATGGTCTTTTTCGAGTGCCTCCCTACCGCAGATCGGTTGCGGTGATTTTCACATCGGTTGATACAAATGAGTTTCCGCTTATTATACAACATAATTACACAATATATCGACATCTAGGAAGATATTGAGGATCTCCTTTTCCATATACACTTGCTTGAGACTCTCTAGGTCATCACACTGACCTATATAGATTTATTTTTGGATTTTATCTCAACCTTAGAGTTTGATGGGTTTGCCTTCCACCAAACGCCCACTTATACAACCACCGTAGTTTTATTTCAGCTATGTAGACAACATTTTTTCCTGACCATGGTTTATTTTGGATGAGGGTGTAGCTTATACCCCCATCCCACCACCCCATCTCTCGTCTTCACCCTTACCCACCATGAGCGCTCTAACCTCACCACTATGTGGCGGGATCTTGCTGGGCCTGACCACAGGTACACCCCAACATCCGAAAAGAGCATGCTCATAATTCCCCCCCCCCCCCCTTTATTTCCTCCATCAGTGCATCAACATCATTCTATTTCTCCACCATAATGATATGGGTTCTGTGTCTGGGCGGCACATTGAGCTTCTCACCTGTGTCATTCAGAATGATTACCCTGACCTCCCCTATATTGCGGACACTTATTTTCATTCCATGATCCATGGCCATCAGGAAATCATGAATGGCGGATTCTATGCCACTAGCTTGCCACACCACCTGGGTGTTTTTATCCCTCTATTCATCAAGAAACCTTAGGCTCTCCTCAACATCTTAACATCCTTAGGCTTATCCTCTTGAGGATGGTCGAGCATAGGGGAGACGGCAATGTGCTTTTGCAGGACGCCCTAGCTCCCATGAGAGAGAGAGATGACCCAGCTGCTCCTGATGGTGTTGTTGTGTAGTTCCCACCCCATCAACCAGTGGATGCTCCTTCACCACTTCACCCCACATCTTCCTACCTTACATCTTCTTCCACCATTCCCTCTTCTTTTGTGCCCTCCACATCCCCACCTCCACATGCACCCTTGGATGATCTCCCCATCACCCTCCAAAAGGACATTTTGGAATTCCATCTAGACATCCTTGAGAACCAGCAGAAAACCATCCTACAATCCCAGATACAGTTTGAGAAGATATAGGGCCTTCTTCTTGAGCATCATATCCTTCAGTTACCCCCAGAACATATACCTCCCTCAACTACTCTTCCTTCCTCCATCCAGGCCAAAATGACGGCATTGGCCACCGATTCGATTATCCTATACATTACTAGCCTAGATTCTTTTACTACTAATGCCCACCAGGATGTGTTGGTGGAGCCTCCCCTGTAAGGCGCTAATCATCTGTCTCCATCTATGGTTCCTCTTACTTCTGTATCGGATGTTTTTGCTGCACCATCCACTCAGAGCACAGAGCAGGTGTCTATAGTTTCCATTGTGGTTGATCCTCCTCTAGCAGATCCTCCTATTGGATATTATGCCTCTTTTAAGGCAACCTCATGACTAGTTTTTGGAACATTTTTTTCCATTATATATGTCTATTTTGTGTTATGCATGTGCTATGAAGATGTATGTCTCTACATATTTCTTTTTCCTTTTCCTCACTAATGATAAGTTACATGGAGCGTTGCTTGGCACTTTTATTTCAATTAGTTTTCATATTTGTCGACTCAACATGTCGGGAATATTATTTCAGATTTTATTTTTCATTTTTACTTTATCTTTCTTTTTTTCATTCATTCTTCTTGTCTTGACTTCCTATGTGTCCCCACATCCTCTTCTGTTCCTTGGTGTTTTACATGGAGTACCATGTTCTATAACATGTACAGGGAAGAGTCTCTTACTACACTAGTCATTTCCCTTGACTTGATCTAAGATACATCCTTAATAGTTGAAATATTTTAAAATTTGGAAATGTTTTGATTAATTATAATTATAAATAGAAAAGACATAAAATGGAATTTTAAAAATTACATTCTTATTTTAAATTTCAATGTATTTTTAAATGATTATTAATAAAGTTTGATTTTGGATTTTAAGTCTTGGACATTTAAATTTATTAGACTGATCATTTGTATTCAGGTCATGACCAGATTGAACTTCTATTTTTCCTTATTCCCAAAAGGTATTCTATTAACTTTTGACCTATTCTTTCTAATACCCTCTTTCTTGAAAGATTCTTGGGATATGAATAACTACCAGAACATGCAAGTATTTCTATAAAAACATGAGGATTTTTTAATGACATTAAAATGATCGAGGAAGATTATTTTTTTCTCCCCTTTAACCTTGAGACCTACTCTACTTCTGATCATTGTAAAACCCATAGAAACCATGAACTACCTTGTTAAGAATCTATATTACAAGCCTAGTTTCCCTTCCTACCATAATTCTTTCATAATTTTTTCATGATTATTCATTTGATCTTTAATAAATGATTTTTCTCCATTTATGGTATATTTTGGTGAGTATCTGTGAAATTAACTCTGGGGGAGAGTTCCACTTGTTCATTTGAAAAAAAGGGTTCCAAGACCACTATTTGTTTTATTCTTGGTGGTCCAAGTTAAATAAAAGAGAAGTATTGAAAATTTTAAAAGGGGAACTACATTAATTGGTTATACATTATTGATGGTTTATGGAAACATGTTGGTAAGGGAATATCATGGAAATGATACCCTTTGAGAGATCTTGAATGGGGATGAATTTTTAGTAAGCTTTATTTTGAATATCATGAATTATTTTTAAAGAATTCAGCATCCTTTTTCAATCCTCTAAGATCATTTTTCACATCATTACCTACCAACCCATACCCTCAGAAACATTTGAACCTTATTGAAAGCCCTTACGATTTTTGTGATTTGACTTCTAAAGTGGAGAATAAGAACACTTTCAAGACTATGCATAGAGTGAATATATTTGAGATTGAGCACAACTATAATAAAATAATCTTGAGTGGTGACTATGGTAACTTTTTGGTGAGGTAAATCTTCAATTGGGTGTTTATTTTAGAAAAGTTAAATAATGTGGATAAAAGAGATTGAAAATATTTAATTGGAATATATAGGATAAATGATTTGAATATCTTTGGAATTGAAATATTTTTAATACTTTTAAAAATTTTATTTTATGGATATAGTATTTATAAGTATAATTACATTAATGATTCCATTTTTAGAGTACAAATTCTTTTAATTTGATGTTCATATTTTTCTTGAGGGAACGAAATGACTATGTTTGGGAAAGTTTTTATGTGACTAATTTTTTAATACATTTTCATGCATTTTATTGATCATTAAAACATGTTTTCACCGTATATATCTTGTTTTGGATATAAAATTATTTAATTCGGTGATCATGATGATTTTCAGGTGTTTTACAGCCAAATTCACAAATCAGGAATGATAAAAACAAAAGTTCACAACTATATGGCATGTACATTGTATATACACGTCATGTACCATTGTCCCGACATAGATTAGCCAGACAAAGTACACGCCCATGTTGTCGGCAAAGATACACATGTTGTGTAAAAAACATTTACAAGTCATGTTTCCCCATCCAGAAGTGGTTGGTGGATGAATTTGATACTACATGCTATGTGGGGCAGCGCTACACATCGTGTACCCCCACCAACTGACCACCAACACATTCAAAGTCAAGGGAGGTGTAGTAGATCATCTACCGGTAGAAAGAGGGGATCCAAATCAAGTTGAACTAATTACACACCTTATACTTTATGGTACATGCCATGTATTTTTAAGTAATATAAATAAGAGGGAAGGCCCTCCCAATTTGGATATAGAAGTATGGGAGAACTAGAGACACACAACTAAAGATGAAAGAAGAGAGAAGAAGAGAGAGAAAGAAAAATGAGGGATAAGGAGAGAGGAGGTTCTTCTACTCTACCTTCGTAGTGATCTTCAATCTAAAGCTACTATGATTTTTAAATCAGGTTTTAAGAATCTATTAGTCATTAGCTACTATATGTGTAGATAAATTCCCCATGTGTTGGGGCTGTGGATGATTATGGTTCGTTATTAATCAGGTGTCTTATTGTATTTTTGTTATTTATGTTTCTCTCATAATCCC
Organism: Viscum album; assembly: GCA_963277665.1. NCBI lineage: Eukaryota > Viridiplantae > Streptophyta > Magnoliopsida > Santalales > Viscaceae > Viscum > Viscum album. The sequence goes on along the minus strand of OY728148.1, from coordinate 361,516,251 downwards.
TTGAAATATCTTCTTAAATATCATTGGAAACCTCGTATCAAACCAAGAATGGAATTTCCAGGGATCTTTAGAGGAATTATGAAAAAGTAAACCCAGGATCATTGGGTGCACTTATCATATTTAGATGGCCTAAAATTAATAAAATTAATAGATATCAAATTCCAGACCATATAATTGGTCTCTATTGATTTAAATGAAACTCACTAGACCAAGGGGGTTCTTTTATATTCAAAACCCAAAGATGTGAGTTATTCTGAACAACATAACATGATAAGAAAATTGATTTATTAATGAACATAAAAACCATCATCCATGAATGAATATTCCCATTTATCATCAAAATAAATTTTATATTTTTATTTTTCTTTAAAGAAATTCATCAATGAAATTGAAGGATTAATTACTCTGTTAGTGGAACATCAAATATTGACTCTAAATTCAGTTAATATTCACCTTATTAATCAAAAACTAGAGAAAAAAAATGTAGTGACTCTCTCTCTATATGGATCGACCACATACTTGAACTGTACTAGTAATATGTTTTTGTATTTTAGCTTGGGCTGCCAAACATAACACTTTTCCTAAAATGACACCAATCCCCCATCAAACTAATTATTTTCTCCATAGGCTAACACATTTTCTTTTAGTGTGATTTTTACTAACTCACACACACCTTGGGAAACTTCCCATGTGGTCCCCACTCCCAACACTACTCTAGGAAAAGCATTGTTAACTATGGAGTTATAAACATGTGAGTTTATGAAGATAAATGTTCACCTTGTTTACCTGGGTAGTAACATTTTATATTTTTATATCTCTCTTTTTTATATGTGTTCTACTCTTCACCCCTTTAAAGAATAATGATATCTTTATGAACCCCACACCTAAAACACTGGTAGTGCCACTTTACATCCGGTTGGGTATTTTATATGATACATTTTTTAATAAATCAAACTCCCTAAGACTTTAAATTGTTTATCTAAACCCACCGGCCTCTTTTAATACCTTTGTTACCTTCCTAGTACAACATAGGAAATTACGTACCTAGGTCACTTATCAAACTAATTATTATCTCTACATGCCAACACAAGTTCTTTTAGTGTTCTTTTTCCTCACTCTCACACACACTAAGAAACTCCCATGGAGGTCACCCATCCTGACACTAATCCAAGAAAAACATGCTTTACTATGGAGTTTTAATCTGATACACTCCTAAAAAAAGGTACACCTTTTTAACACAACTAGTAACATTTATTCTTTTTAAGTCTCACTCTTTAAGGCTATTATAGACTCTTCACCACATCCCTACCCCCCATATAGTCACATCATCACATATCTAGATACCATGCAACAAAATTACCACATACCTTCTTCCCATGCTGCCTCATCATCTATTAATTAATACTAAACCTTGGGAAACTAAGACATCCCATACAGTCACATCATACATAATGTTATGAACCAAGCTGGGACAGCCTTAGATTGGGAACCTAAGCCATCCCATGATAAGGCCTAAGGCATGTTCTTTATCACCCTTGGCTGGAGGCAAGAACCAAGGTATCAACATAAGAAATAAATTGTATTATTTAAGCCTCGATATATATAAAGAAACACAAAAAATCGGATAAAACAAAATAAATAAGTAAAATATCCCAATTAATTGAACAATAAAAGGTAAGAATCATTTATTATATAAAATAAATATATTAAAAATAACTAATACAAGATGCCGGTATAAGAGAATTCAAAAATAAAATAAAACAAAACTAGAACCCACCATTATCATGTGACCCTTGGTCACTCTCTAAATCCTATATTGACCATTCTAGGAATAATCCTCATCCAACATAAGGATGATTAAATCCTCAAGAGCCTAATAGAAACAAGGAGAACATCATACAATGAATGGTGTATGCATGGTTTGAGTGAAATAGATCTTAGTAGGATTGAAAAAATACATTTTTTATTTTACTTTCAAATGGAATTTCCTTTTATGTTATATTGAATTAAAAAATATATATATTTATTTATCAATACCTATATAAAATACAATATCTTTTCCATAACCATTTTTTATGGAAATTTCATTTTAATTTTACATAAAAGGGAAAAATCACTTAAAAAATGTTTCCATGGCTGAAGCCACCTTATCAAAACTCCCATTTTAAATCAAATTTAAAATGACTTTAAAACCCCACTCTTTTATAAAAACACTTTTGAAATAATTATTATTAAAACAAATTAAATATAAAAAACGATAAATCATACACTAAGTGACCACATGACTAGTAAAATAAAATAAGAATACACAGTTACACATATGTTCATAAATATAGGAAACATAAATAAAAGTCCCCAATGAAGTTATTTAGTATCATGATAAACACAATAGGTTCTTAGGTGATATATTCCTATACTTTAACAAATACATACCAATTTCCAGCCTATTTTTTGTTTTAATACAAACCTCCCAATTAACCTCCACTAGGGATATAATTGAGTGTTCTTATCACTAGTCTCAACACATAACTAAGGGGAAACTAGTTTCATGCAAACTTCTAATAAAACATAAAATTAGACCTCTCACTCCATGCCAAGTGAACACACGAATTCAATAATTGGATGTGAGATATCAAACATAGATCAATACATAAATCATAATAATCAATAATAAACTTCTTTTCCTCTAACACCCTCACATTAAAAATACTCAACATGTCAATCATATCACAATGATAAAAAAATATCCCCCTTGGGGTTACAATCTATATAAACAAGGGGTACAAGAGGGTCCCACAAACATCACTCATTTGAAAACTATGAAACTTTTCATAACATTTCTTTATTAAGAGAATATTGGGGTTCCAAGACATTTTCCAATGGTTTGAAGTTACTATTCAACAAATTCTTTCAAAAATAATTAATTAAAACCAAACATAGAACCATTTCAAAGTATAATTGCATTTATTTGGAAATCATTCAAAAATTAAAACCTTATTTTTATCCAATTAATGACCCAAAAAGGGTATAATATCATTTAAATATTAATTTTTTATTAAAAAAACTCGTTTAAACATTATTATAAACACATGTCATGTAAACACCCCCTTTGAAACTAGAAACCACCAAAAAACCCTTTATTACATGATTGAATTCATCCCAAACATCTATTAAACTCATTAAAATTATCACATATAAATATACTTTGATAATAAAATGAATTTTAAATCATTAAGTACAAAATGTATTGTAAAATAAAGGGAAAACACTAAAACACCTACCTCAATTGGAAGAAAATCATGTTAAAAATCATTGATTTTGATGGAAAACACACTAACATGCCTCAAGGGACTCCAAGAAATCCTTGAAAATAAGACCCCCTAAGAATAATTCACCTAAAACTAGAAATCCTATAAGGTTAGGTTCACATGTGATGAAGAAACTAAGGGATATAGTCAAGGATGGGGATGGAAGAAGAAACAAAAAATAAATATGGTAATTACCTTATATAATATCCTAAAAGAGATGTGAAGATGGATTGGATTCAAGAAGATAGGAGAAGGATAGATCTCCCTTATGAACATAGTGATGTACAAAAAAAATAAAGGGTATAAGGGGTAAATCAAGTAAAAAGGGATACGGGTATAATTGGAAAATTTCATTTTATAAAAACTAGGTTAGTCACACGGTTAGGCTACATAGTTTGGAAAACTGTACACTAACAAAGGAAAATTGATCTGTCAATATATAGCACGCTTTACATGGTTATCACATGGTTTTCCTAAATCATGCACAACCCATGTTCCCTACAACCAATGTGTATGCATTATCCACGTGATTTCCCTTAATACATGAATGGTTCTATCTAAATTATGCATTGTCAATGCACCCTTATCCAAGAATATTGATAATGAACTAAGAGAATCCATTAAATAATTTTCATTGCATAGTTTATAATAAACCATTCCATATAAATTTATGTTATAATAAGTCTATGTAATAATCATTTCATGGTTTTCCTAAACTGTATTGTGACCAAGTATAAACCATAAACTAGAAGGAAAAATTATTAAAAATTAAATGTTCAAGATGAAACTCTCCAAAATTTTAAAGGGAGTTAAAATAATATTAAATATATAAAATAATTAAAATATGAGGTTTTATAATCTCTCCTCTATGATACTTTCTACCCCTATAAATTCCAAATTAAGAGTGAAAGAATACAAAAGGAATGGTATAAATATACCTCACGACTTTATGTGAGAAAAAGGGGGACTGTCTAAAAGACATCCTAAAGAATAAACTTTTGAAAGTAAAAATAACCTCTTCAAAAGAATAGATAAATCCAAAAATGCCACAAAACATCTCCAAATGAATCTCACCCACATTGGTATACATATGACCCAAAGAAGGCATAGACTTCTCATAGGTCACCCCACCATTTAAAATTTCTCTAAATAATGAGGTGAAAAAGAATGTACCACTACAAAAATTCTAACATTGATAATGATTTTCTTTATTTACCCAATAATCAATAAAATTACACAAATAATAGGAATTACTAAGAAAAAAATTATAACTTCTAAAATTAATATAACCATAGGACAACACAATATCCTTAAGCAAAAACCATCACCAAGATCAACACACTTCTCAAACACAAAACTCACAAATAATAACTCACCCAAAAACCACAAAAACATAACATGGGAACTAAACCTATGTCAACATACTAAATTTGTAATCCATGAACTCAAATCTAGAATATCTTTTCATTTAAATTACTTGAAATCAAAACCAACACTATTGACTTCTCAGTGGCTTAAAGGAAATTATCATCCCAGTTACCCAAGTACTAATCCTAAGGTCTCCCATGGACAAAACCATTAAGAAACGAATATCATTAAACACAAAAAATTAGCAAACATACTTAGAATATGTTTTCATTAGTCATTTTATGCTTAAAAATATGTTTTCTTCAAAAATGGTTTTTATCACATTTTTTCACATAAACTTTATAATTAGTTTTTACTATTTTTAGAAATTTAATTTTAATAAACTAATATTATTTTTTAAATAATAATTTTAATATTAACTTAGGGTTAATTTTTAGGATTTTTCTAAAACTATTATTTTTTAATGAATAGTGAAAATACTTATTAGTGTAAAACCTTTTATTTATTTTCAAGTAAAACTGCCATTATGTTTTTAATTTATCATTAATGTAACAATATCATACATGAATAATAAATAATATAATTAATTATATAAATTTTTTAATTATACTTGATTTTGGTATAAGATAATTTTGGGCCTAACAACACATATTTATAAAAAATCAATTTTTGTGCAAGAAATGTGTTTTCTTATTTATAAGTTAAATTAATATCTATTAAATAATTATATTAATTAATTTTCTAGATTATATATTCAATTATATATTTTAACATTAATTTTATGGTCTTTAAAAGGGAATGAGTAAAATTAAATTATAATTTAGGCTTAAAAATGCATTTTTCTAAAACCGGATTTTGTTGGGGGTTTGAATGCTCATTTAAAATTAAATTTTTCCACATACAGAAATTTTATATGTTAAAGTGTATTAAATATTTTAAATAATCATAATTAATATAATTTAACATTTTAAACTTCATTTTTTTATAATAAATAATAAAAATAGTAAAATTTCATTGTCAAAGTTAAGGTTAAAACGGGTTTATCAGTGGTTAAAAAAATTGATAATGGTAGGATTTCCACCCACACTTGCATAATTATTATTGATTGAAGATAATTAACCTCATCTTATCCTACCTTCTAATACATTTTTATTTTTATCCACTTTCCCATTAAATTGACCTTATATCATTAAAATATTTTAAGAAATTTCATGTGTGTCCCTCCCCTCACTTGTAAAAGGGAACCACTTATCCTAGATTATTCACACTATTTGAGACTTAAAGTTGATAAAATACATAATAAAAACAATTAATATAATTATTAAATTCTATTATATGTTATTTTATTCTTATAATACTAATTCGTAAAGGCTTAAGGAGTAATGCAAAGAAGGTCTCTCAAAGAAGAGGTATAGATCTTAACTGAGTTCTTTTGATGTTATTTCTTATTATAATTACACTAAACTTTTTGTATCCAAAAAATATTAATTATTGTCTTATTATGAATTAAAATATATGTTATTATTATTTTTTCACAACCATATATCACCTTTTATCCATTAAATTGGAGATGAAAGTATCGCTCATGGATACGTGTGGGCTACTACATCAACATACCAATATGATTCATTTTCCATCCCTATCTTTAATAGTTTATTATTAAATTAGATTTAGAATATATATATGATATTAATTATATAATAATTTTTATTTAAAGTTTAATTATTATTTTCCTTTCTTTATTTCCATCCATCAAAAAATGGAAACACCACTTGTACACACCTACGGACTATTTTCTCCACGTAGTCATGTAATTAATTTTTCATAAAAGATTTATATAGATGGTTATATTTATGTATATAATGAATATATATTATATTTATATCATGATTAAAATTTTATAGATGAATGAACCATGATCAAAGTACAATAACCCTAATCATTGAACCAAAACATGCATGTAAAATAAAGCAATTAACACCCAAAATGATTATGATAATGAAAGATTATTAATGAATGGGTGATAAGATGTTATAAGTAAAACTTGTATGGTATTATAGTTATTATTATGATTTTGTTATATAATTATAATAAATTTAAATTTATTATAAAAGAAGTTATAATGCTTATGAATCAAGACATACTTGAGGTAATGGTTTTATGTTACAACATCATTTTTACCAGGATTTTTTATACTCAAATTTATGATGATCAAATTATATATTATATCTATCACAAATATTATTTATTTTATTATCATATATTAATTTATGTAGATAAAATTTTTTATTTTAATTTTCCTACCATTCAGTACTCAAAATATTAAAAGGGTGTTTTTAAGTAAAACTGACTCCATTTCTCTCTTCAATTAGAAATATTTTCCTCCATGTTCATATTTTCCTTAAAATTTTTTCATGAATGTTTTTAATATTATAAAAATATTATTTAAATTAATTTTTAACAATATTTTTTAATCATTGAAATTTTTTAAAATTATTTTTCTTTTCATTTTTGCAACACGGTACTTTTTATTTTTTACTAAAAATGTGGAAGGATTTTTTATTCTAACAAAAACCACATGAACAGATTTATGTACCATCATGAATATATTTTATTTGAATATTACTTTTTTATTTTTCCTTGGTTCATTTTAAATAAATCATTTTATCTAATATTTTGTAATTTTTTATATTTTAATTAATTATTTCAAAATAAAAATTATATTTCCCTCAATAAATGTTCTAGTGATATTTTTAAGTCATTTTCATTAATAACAACATTCGTTGATGATTATAATGATTTACTGGGGATATGATATAATGTTACTATCTTTACTCTTTCTCTATATGGTTTATGAATACGATTATGAAATTTTGAGGAAACACATTTCCTTTCTATGGGTTATGAAATGATGATATGATGAATGATTTATAATCTTGTGTCACACATATGTATAGTTTACATTATGTGATGGTTGGTTTCATTATAATCCATGGAAAGGTGGTTAGGCAATAAATAAAGGTCAGGTGGTTCTGTTATATATCTATAATACATTGCGTAAATATGGATATCTCATGAGATAATAAGAACTGTAATGGTGACTGAAACTAGTTTAGTAAGGGATTTTGTCCAATAATATAATCTTGGGAGTGAACCTTGACTAAAGAAATAATGGAATGGTGCATGAACCTAATACACTATGATTTTCATGGAAATTATCCTTGAACAATGAAATTATTTTCTATTCTTATATGGAATCCATAAATATATGTCTTATTTTTATTATATGCTTTCATGTATCATGATTAATTATTAATGATTCCACAATCTTATGTCTTATGTCATCTAACTAATAAAACTTTATTCCATGCTTCATGTTTGTGACATATGAATGGATGGGTATGATCTTATAATGTTAAGATAATTTTCACATAACCTTACATTTAACTTTTTCTCACTTGTGATCATTAATGGATATCTCTTATATTCACCCTTATTGAGCATCTGATCTCACCCTTTATTATGTTTCCATTCCCCATGTTATGGAGAATGGTTTTTTGTATGTTTTGTCTTAGAAAAGTGTTAATTGTAAACAACTGAATTGGAAATGATTTTGATCATATATTTACTAGTTTTCTATGTGTACAAGTTTCTAAAGACACTAAAGATATTTTTATAGTATGGATCATATTGATATGTGTTGGATATTTCTCCTAATAAGATATAGTATGTTTGTATGTGTGAAGTGTATGGGTCTCTATAGTTTGTATCAAATAAAGGTTTAGTATTTTTTGGATACTAGGATGATAAAACATTATAAAAACCCTTAATATAATCCCAAATATAGTAGAACATCCAATTTTATGGTAAATAAAGTAGTGTGGCTTTCCAAAAAAAATACATCTCTATTCGAAAGATACAAGTGGACATGGTTTTAGCATAGATGAATCCAGGGATAATAACCCCAAAAATATTTAGTTGAGTATATATAGGAATTAATTATAGAGCACAGTTAATGGGATCTTAATTTTCATTGAGTTTGAAACTCTCAATGGATATACTTCGTCTAATTCACATTTATTTAATATCTATTTTAAAGGATTTAAATAGATAATAAGCATGTATAATCTAGGTTAAGCTTTAGGTGTTATAGATTTAAAATAAGGTGTCATGATTTATACATTCTATAATTTATTTTAATAATTATATTATTTCTAAATATGATTATTGTTCGTTAAACTATGCCTTTTGGATTTAGACAATGTATAGAACTAAAAGAAATCATGCTATCAATGAATGTGATGGATAGTACAATCATTGCCCCCCAAAGATACTAAATGTTGTGGGAGATGGAATAAAAAAACATTTTACTATGAATATAAAAAATTATTAATACATGAATCATGTAGATCTTACTAATGAGAAAATTAAGGAACTTTGTATTGTTGAGTCCTTCATGAGGAAACACCAACCATATTTTAGTGGGTCTATCACTCTATTAATTGATAATAAATTGATCAGTACCATTGAAAAGCTATTTTATATTCTCTAATGCTTAGAACATGAAAAGGTTATATTAGTTATTTATTATTAATAAGGTGAAGGGGATTAATAGTGTAATAATATAAAGAAATTGAGTCATTGGGACGAAATTTAATCCCTGGAGTGGGATGTGTTTAGGATGTTATTTTTTCAATAAGTACTTTCATTGTATTCTTCATATCATGATGGAGACGGAAGTCCTTAAGATAAAGTGAAAGGATAGTAAATATATTTTCTATGAGGGAAATTTTACAAGGCCTTTAAGGTACACTTCTTGTATTATTATTGAATGATAAAGTAATATTGATCAATTATTTAGTGTATTAAAACCAATCCTTTGGAGAGTGTTATCCATAAGTGACATTAATAACTAGGAAGAAATTTTTCTATGTGCTATCAAAGTGGAAATAGATATTATAGTCACCCATAAATATCATGTTTTTTAAAATAAAGGAAATACTAAATTTAATGTAAATTTTATCACACAATCCATAGTGGGAAGAAGATAAGTTTTACTTTATTCCAAAAGTGTGGAAATAATTATGGAGGAAATTTTTTTAAGGGTATGGGTAAATTTTTTAAGTGTTTAAAAGAGGGACATAAAGAAATATATTTCTAAAATAATGGGAAGAATTTAGTTAATTATTAAAACGGATAGATATCTCCAAATAATTCACCCCTCATACTCTGATATTCTAATTATTAAAATTAAAGAAATTATGCTAAAAAATTCTCAAAATCAAGGGTTAATTATGATTATCGATGTTAGTAACCTCTTAATATCATAGAAAGAGGGAAATATCATGTGAAAACTATTGCTGATGTGGGTTGAGATAATGGAGTGGTGAAAGGTACATTTACCATCCACTTTAGAACTGTTAATGTCTTATTTGATTTATTTTTTACCATCACATTTATATTTGAAGGATTTTATAATGGTATCACATTATCACCTCAAAGATTAGTGGTTGAAATATCAGTAAATAATATTAATGGTAAGATGATCATATCTTAATTTTATTAATATTACTTAATTAATGTTTGTGGGAATGTCCTCTATTCAAATATTTTTATTCTCTTCTAGTTGAACTTGATGTGATTTTAGGAATGGACTATATCTTTTTATATAAATCTCATATCAATATTTGGGGGAGGAATATTGGATATTCTGAACCAACCTATGATTTTATGTTAGGTCAGTGATAAATATAAACTTATAATGGAAATAAAATTCATTTCAAGGGTATATATTCCCATTTAAATGGGGTATTTATCTCAGATTTATAGGGAGAAACTCAACATCAAAGATATTACTATCATACGGGATCTTGTTAATGTTTTTATGAAAGATTAACCTGGTCTTAATTTGAAATATGAATTCATGCTTTCAATATAACTCATACCTAATGTTATGCAAATTTCAAAGACTCCATATAGATTGGATCTGATTGAGTTGCAATAATTAAAGGAAAAACTCTAGTATAATCTTTATAAGTGGTTAATTTATCTAAGTCCATCAACATGGGGTTCACCTATTCTTATTTTTAATAATAAGTATGGGTCATTGAGAATTTTCATTTATTATCAAGAACAAAACAAATGATAAGTTGTATGAAAAAATTTATCAGGTGTGGATTTTGGATTTAGATAGTTTTTTTTCATGTAATATCAATCAAGGGTATAGTTATGGATCCATAAAAGAAGAATTTTATTAAACATTGTACTAGACCAATCACTTTGACTAGGATCCATATTTTTCTTAGATTAGATAGATATTATCATCTATTTATGAATGATTTATCAAAACAATCTATTATACTTACTAAGTTAACTCAAAAGGGAGTTAAGTTATTTTGGACATATGAATGCGAAGAAAATATCAAGGAACTGAAGATATGGTTGGTCAGTTTACCTATACTCACAGTACCCATTAGTGGAGATAGGTTTTAGACTTAAAATGTTTCATCAAAAAATAGGATATATTTTTTTATTATACTGAATGATATGGTGATGGATTTACCGTATTACAACAGAAGTTTCATGATAAAAATTACCTGACTTGTGATTTTAAGTTAGAATAAATAATATTTGCTTTAAAATGTTGAAGGGTAAGCTTTATAGATAATGGGGTGAGATATATACTAATAATAAAATTTTAAAGTATATATTCACCCAGAAATAGTTGAATATGTTCTAAATAATATATTAATAGTTTATTAAAGATTATTATTTCTCAACACATTTCCACAATTGGAAAAAGAACAAGGTGGTAGATGATTGGGGTAGAAATGATCATTCTAGATTATTTAGGATGAGGATCGCAAAATATCCAATTTTTATAGATTTTAAAAGTTTTTTCCTTGAAATATTTATTGAAGGGGATAAATCTTATCATTCTTAAATGAGTTTTCAACCATCTATCCATGTAAAGATTAAAGAGGCTAAGAAGGAGGATGTAGAGCTAAAAAAGAAGATAATAAATGTTCATGATTTCAACCTTGATTTTTATTGAATAATAAGGATTAGGAACTAAGTGTGCAATATATAAATACCAGACATGAAAGAATACAAATTGTAAGAAACTCATAGCTCATTATTATATATTCATCCTCCAAGTATGAAGATGTATCGAGATCTAAAAGAGTATTTTTGGTGGGACAATATGATTGAAGATATTACAGAGTCTCTGTCTTGGTTATTTTTAGGTCATAAAGTTAAGGTATAGATAGACAGTTATAAGGGAATATTACAACCATTTACCATAATGGAATCGAAATTGAAAAAAAACACTAAGTATTTTTTTATCAACATCCCCAAAACATTTAGAGTACATTATGTTATTTGGGTTATTATTGGTTTCCTTACAAAGTCATCACACTACATTGGTATTAGAGAGTATTTCTCTCTTGATAATTTTTCTAGTATAAAAATTAATTAACTAGTAAGTCTTCATGCAATATTACATTCTATTGTATCTAATCGAGATATGAGGTTTACCTCAAAGTTCTAGAAAAGTATTAAGTAAGTTATAGATACATATTTGTGTTTTAGTACAACCAATCATCCTATAAGAGATGGTCATATTGAGATAATAATTAAAATCCTGGAGGATATGTTGAGATTTTTTTTTTTTGTATTTTAATGGTGTTTAGGATTAACACCTTCCTTTAACAGAGTTTTCATACAATAGTATACTTTAATTGAGCATTCGGGTGTCTTCTTATGAAGGCCTATGTGAAAAGAAGTTCATAACTCTCACATTTTGGGAGGAAGTTTGAGAAATAAATCAATTATGACCCAAGATATATGAGTAAATAGAAGACAATGTTATATTCATTTAGTAGTTCACCAAGGTAACTTAGTGTCAATAAAAGAGTTATACTGACAATCATCGATGAGATCTGAAATTCAAAGTTGGTGAGGAGGTATTTCTATAAACTTCCCAATGGAATAAGTTTATGTGATTTGGATATAATGGAAATTTGTTTCCTATGTATACTATTCCTTTCAAGATTCTTGATCATATTGGGATGATTATTTAAATCTTTTTAATCCCATCAAACCTCTATCAATTTCATGATGTCTTCCATGTATGTCTACTGAGGAAGTACATATCTGATCCTTCACATTTATTGAACTTAGATGTTATACCAATTGAGAATAATCATTCCAATAAAGAAATAATGTTATAAATCTTGTATCATTGTGATAAATATCTATAGAATAAGACTACTCTCCTAGTTAAAGTTCTTCATAAGAATAAGAAATTCCATGATGTTACATGGGAACTCAAGGATGTGAGGAATTAGGGATATCCTAATTTTTTTATATCATAGTGATGCAATTTCAAGGGAAATTTTAATTTTAATTGGGATATAATTTAACTCCCTAATATTTTATATATATTTACTTTGAAATAAACTTTAATTATTCGATAGACTACTTTAGATGCAACCATGGGTCAAAATAAATTATGATATAGTAAACCATTATAACCTAGTTGTTAAATAATAAGGTATTATTATTAATAAACACATTATTAAAAATAATTATAAATTTTTTAAATAGTTAATATTTTTTTATTAATTCATAATAATTAAGCACTCGGGTTTTGGAAAATACATTTTATGCTTCAAGAATAAGTTTTCTTCAAAAATGGTTTTTATCTCATTTTTTCATTGAAGATTATTATTAATTTTTTCCACTTTTATAAATTTTATTTGAGTAAATTAATATCATTTTTTATATTATAAATTTATTTTTATCTAATGTTAAATTTTTAGGATATTTCTAAAAATATTTATTTTTTAGTGAATAGTGAAAAATATTGATTTTTATAAAAACTATCATTTCTTTTAATTTAAAGGTACCATTATGTTTTGAATTTTATTTTAAAGTGAAATAAGAATCATTTAATTATAGATAATATAATTAATTACATATGAATAATCATTATACATTATTTTTTTATAAGTTAATTTTTGGGGTTAAAACACATTTTTCTAAAAAAACTATTTTTATGCATGTAATGTGTTTTTATCTTTATAAATAAAATTAATATTTATTTATTAATATTTTTAAAGAAATTTTTTTATTATATATTCAATAATATATTTTTACATTCAATTTTTTGGTTTTTATAAGGAAATTAATTGAAGTAAATTATGTTTTATGCTTAAAATGCATATTTCTAAAACTCATTTTTGTTGTGGTATATAAGGTTATATACAATTAAATTACACCACCTATAAAAATTAAATTAATTAAAATGGATTAAATATTTTTAATCATAATAATTATTATATTTTAACAATTTCTACTTAATATTTGGTAATAATTAATAGTAAAAACAGAAAAATTGTGTTACCACAGCTAAGTTTAAAACAGGTTTACCAGGGGATAAACTAAGAGATAAGAGTATGATTTCCATACACACATTTCTAATTATTACTATTTTATGTTTTTTCAACATTATATTATCATAACTTATAATCCTTGGAAATTTGGTTCTAGTTTACCATGAAAGTGACCTTATATCATAGAAATCTTTTAAGAAATTTCATGTGTGTCTCTCCCCACACTTATAAAAGGGAACATACTTTCCTCCATTATTAACTTTATTTTATATATATATATATATGAACATAAATACTCCAAAACCTTCCTAGAATTATTGATTTCCTCTTAGATATTATTTTATTCATATAATACTAATCTTTTAAGGCTTGAGGAATAATCCAAAGTTGGTCTCTCTAAGAAGATGTATAGATCTTAACAGAGATATTTTGATTTTATTTCTTCTTATACTTCCTAAAAACTACATGTATCCCCAAAAAAATTATGAATATAGTATCATAAATAAAATTTTATTTTATTATGATTTTTCTAAACCTATAATTCTTCATCAAATGGGAGGTGTGGACTTCCACCTCAACATAGTGATATGATTCAATTTATATCCCTATATTTCTTTGTTGGTTATTATGTTAGATTTAATGTATATATATTATATTTATAAAATAATAAAAAAAATTAAAGGTTAATTATTATTTAACTCTCTTTAATTATATACATTTAGAAATGGAAACCTCAGTTGTGCGTACGTACGGATTACCATTCTCATGTAGTAATGTAATTCATTTTTCATCACCACTTTATATGAACGATTATAATTATGAATATAATGAATATATATGATATTTTTGTCATTATTAACATATTTTATATATAGTAAACATGATCAAAGATCAAATACCATAACTGTTGAACCAAAATAGACAAGGAAAATGAAGTCGTTAACACCTGAAATGGGGATGATAATGGAATATTGTTAATAAATGGGTAGTAAGATATTATAAAAAAACTGAGTATGGTATTATAATTATTATTATAGTTTTTTTATATAATTATAATAAATTTAAAAATATTATACTAGAGTATATAGTGATTATAAAGAAATATGGACTTTAGGTAAGGTTTTTGTTATAATCTCCTTTGTACCAGGATTATTTAGTATTAAATATCCAATGTTGAAATTTTATGATCTATATCTCCAAAATATTATGTATTTCCTTATACTCTAGCTATTTATATATATTTCATGTTTTCTTTTTATTTTTCACTCCTTAAGTACTCAAAAGTCCGAATAGATGTTTATAAGGAAAATTGACATCAATTATCTCTTTGGTTGGGAATCTTTTCTTCCATGTCCATATATTCTTTAAAATGTTTTTAAGAATGTTTTCACGGTTATAAAATGATTATTTAAATTCATTTTTAATGATATTTTACTTTTTTTACCAAGGTTTAGAATGAATTTTATTATCATTCTCTAAATGTGGTACTTTTGAATTTTGATCAAAAATATGAATGAAATTTTTGTTTTAATATAAATTACATGAACAACTTTCCCCAATATCATAAATATTATTTTATTTGAAGATTAATTTATAATTTTGATTTTTTTATTTAAAAATAAATTTTTTTTCCTCGATATTTTAGAAAAAAAGTGAGTTTATGTATATTATTTCAAATTGAAAAGATTATTTTCCTTAAGAAATGTTCTAGTGATATTTTAAAGGACTTTTTATATATAACATCATAATTTGATGTTTATTATGATTTATTGTTGATATTATCCAATTTTACCATAATTATTATTTTCTGTAAGGTTTATGATTATGATTATAAAATTTTGATATAACGTTTATCCTTTCCATGGGTCATGAAATGATTATGTGATTAATTGTTTATGATCTTTTGGAAATAATATTTATAGTTTTCATTATATAATTGGTGGTTTTATTATAAAAAATAATATGGTTATATTATAAACTAAGGTCGGGTGGTTCTGTTATATCCCTCAAATGAATTGGGTAAATATGTATATCTGATGAGATAATAAGTACTATAATAGAGACTGAACCCATATAAAAAAGATATTTTATCCAAAAATATAGTCTTGGGAGTCAACCTAAACTAATGAAATGATGGAATGGGTAATGAAAAAAATATAATATGATAGTCTTTGTAGTGATCCATGACTAAGGAAATGATTTTATATACTTATGTGCCTACTAGAAACTTATGTATTATACTTATGATATGTTTTCATGGATAATTATTGATTATTTATGATTCAAAACTCTTATTTATAATGTCTTAAAATTGATAAAACTTTATGAAATGTTTCATAATTATGATCTAAAAAAATAGGTTTCTCTGAAACCATTTTTTTAGGAACCAACCCAAGCCACCCCTAGACTGGGATCCCAAGCTAACCCATGATAAGGGATGAAGTTCATTCCAAATCAACTTATATTGGAAATAAGCACTAGGATATCAATAGATCATACACATAATAATTTTTCAACCCTTTATATATATAAATAAACTCAAAAAATCAGATTATACAACATGAATAAATAAAAAATCACAATAAATTGAATAAATAATGATAATCATCATTTCATATGAAAAATAAAACGAGTACAAAAAACCAATCCAAGAGGTTGACACAAGAAATTCCCAAAATAAAATAAAACTAAACCAAAACCCACCATCTCCATGTGACCCTTGGCCACATTCTATATCCCATCCCGAATATTCCATGGAAAATACTCATCTAATATAATAATAACTGAATCCACAATCACCTGAAAATAACTTTGGGAATTGCATACATTGGATGGTGTATGTTGGGTATGAGTGAAAAATATCTTACTATGATTTCTCCCAAGACTTTTTTTTGTTCATTTTAAATGGAATTTAATTTTACTCTAGTTTAAAATACAAATAAAAAATAGATTTTCATCAATACGTATATAAAAACAAATTTCATTTCCATAAAGATTTTTTAATAAACATTCCTCTAATTTTATTTAAATGAAAACAATCACTTGAAATATGTCTCCATGGTTTAATACTCCTTATAAAACCACCCATTTTAAATTCAATTTCATATAAATTTAGAAACAAACACATTTCAAATCATTTTAGAAACAATTTATAATAAAAAATAAATACAATAATAACAAATCTATAATTAAGTCACCACATTGAAAATAAAATAAATAACAAGACATGGTTACATATATGAAAATTAAGCTTGGGAACACAAAAAATGTACCATATGAAGTCATTTGGTATCAAGGTAAACACGCTAGGTCCTAAGGTGATATAGTCCTATACATTACCAAATGTAAACCAACTATTGGTATATGTATCATACTGATACAAGACTTCCTATTAGCATGGACCTAATAAATAATTTGTTGCACTTCCCATTAGTCTTAACATATAACTAGTGGGACACTATTACTAATAATAATTATTATTTTTATTTAAAAAATAAATTTTAAGGAAAATTTGGAAACCAATAGGTCACAGATGAAAATAATCAAACCTTAATCAGGATAACTAGTCCATTCCAAATAAAATTAAAACAAATAGAATTATTTACCCAATAAAGCTTAAATTCAATGTATGTTCCCTATAACTCCTGATGGTCTTTGATGAGAACCTATAAATAGAATGCAATCGTGTCCTAGGTCTGCATATGTTCCTCCAAGCAAGTTTTCCCATCTGTGAAGCAACAAATCAACATCTAATTGTTTTTATCAATATAATTAGAATATTCTTTATTAAGGTAAACTTGTATAGGTCTTTAAAAAATTCAATATTTTTTTTCTTTTAAATGTTGATCAAGAAGGAATCCTCCAACATTTATTCATTCAAAATATGGATGAGCTCCTTGACTATTGGAATTTCTGCTTCCACCTTATCTGCACCATTAAAAACTCTTCCTTTTAAGGCCATCTTGGGGTATAAGGAGAAAACACTAGTAGTTCGAGATACCAAAAAAGGTTTCATATCCATCCTCCCAGAACTGTATTCCTTTTTAGCCATATTTCTGAAATCAAAAATTTATTGACTAGACTTACCAGCGTAGAGAGTACCATATTATTCAAGTTTTGATTTACCTAACAGAATATTTTACCCATATTTCTTTTATTTACCCATGGATCTGGTAACCATGGTTTTATATAATATGGATTAGTTCTTTTGGGGTCTTTCTTTATTCCCCTTTTTGACCAGGAAGTTTCTAGAAAAGAGACTTCCTTATTTACCATCTCTCAAACCACAAACAATACCCCATTTGTTTGTGGATAATGTTCATAATCCATCATAGGTTGGGATTATTTTTCCATTTCACTGGACTCCTTATCCTCAGGAGACCTTGACCCAATATGATTTATTTTTCATCTTTGAATTTATGTCTTCCAACCGTTAGGGTCAAAAATATCCTTTTCATTTCAATTCAATAGTAATAAGTTGTTCTGGATATGTAATGAGTTGGTAAAAATATTCTGACTAGAAGAACACTACCTGAAAGAAGTTGAGCCATTATTCCCTATAAAATCCTGAATTAGAGAAAGAGAGGGCTTGAATCATTTGGATATTTAATTTAAATGGACTTGAAATAATTTGGTTGACTGGGCTCCACATTTCCATTGTCTTTACATATATCCTTAACAGTTTTGGAAAAGGATAAGGGCCCTTCATAGGGGTGGTCCAACAACCCCTATGTCCTACAAAGATGGAACAGGATTTGCAAAATCATGTCTTAGTTTGGAAAATATGCCATCCACCTTTGGATTGGGATGCGCAGGTTCTGAATCCTTCTGAAGAGAAACAATATTAGGCACTTCTCTAAATTCAAAAATATAAATTGGGGACTATGAGAGAGTTATACCTATTTAAAAAATGATCAAGTATGACCCCCCTACACCACCCCCATGAATCTCTCTATGAATGCATCAACATTAAAATAAATTATGAACCAGATAATTTCAAGAAGAAGAAAAATTACAAGACTCAAAGCTCACTGCCTGTTTGTATCGTAAATCTTCCCCAACCATGATCCATACCCAATCCACTGGAAATTTTGAAACATCCACCTTGACACCTCTCTAAGGATAAATAGGGTGATAGGTAGTATTTTTTTCATTATATGATATTAATAACCTCCTAGTCAAATTTTCTAGTATTCAGATAATTAAAGGATTTTGAAATAGGAGAATGAGTCAAGGAATCTTACCCACTATGTCATTGTAGGATCATATCTCTTAAAATGGAAATAATAGGACAATCGAAGGATGTAAAAATGAGGCATGTTACAAATATGAGATTCTCTAGATTAATCTGTGATCAAATCCTCCAGTGATGAAAACTGGGCCATAATATGCCACTTGTCGAGAAGGCCAAAAGTTGACCACTATTGTAATCCCTAGAAACCACACCAAATTGATCTAAGGCATCAGGTAATAGATAGTGAGAGATTATGAGAACCACTAGTTTTAGGTTCAGGATAGAATAGGTATCCTTGAACTCTAAGTTTGATAGTTTCAGATGAGGAAATCCATCAAAAAAATTAGGGATATTAGAGAAGAGGTAAATTTTAGGGAAAGGAGGGATGAAATCATGATTTTGGAATAATAGAAATGGAGGAGGTTGATCCTTATAGGAAGAGGATGGAATATCCCCCCCCCCCTAGATGGGGGAAAGACTGGGGAGGCAACCATCATCACCTAGGGCATCCATGGATAACCGGGATCATCTTTCTAAAACTCTTATAAACTACATCCTTTAATATTGGGATGGATTTATCTCATAATCAGTCTTCTTATAAAGTGGGACACTAGTATCATGTGAATATCTAATGCCGCATAAATCCAAACCACTCACTCAATGTTTAGTGAACCCATGAATATAGAAATAGAATGTGAGAAATCAAACAAGGATTGATACATAAGTCATAAGTATAACCAATAAATCTCCCTTACTTCTAACAACCTCATAAAAAACATCCCTAACATGTCATTCATATCACAATGATAAAAAAATCTCTCTTGGGGTTAAAATATATATAAATAAGTGGATCAAGAGGGTCTCATATACACTACTTATTTAAAAACTATTAAAAATTGAAAAATAATCCTTCATTAAGATGAGATTTGTGTGCCAAAACATTTTACATTTGTTTGAAGTTCCAATTTAATCCATTATTTAAAAATAAATTCATTAAAACCCAAATCAAAACCATTTAAACATATAAATCCATTTCATTAGAAATCATTCAAAAATTGAAAACTTTTTTTATCAAATCCATGAACTTAGTGGGTCCAAATAAAATTTAAACATTCAATTTTAATTAAAAACTCTTTTAAAAATTTGTTCAAACACATGGCATAAAAAAAACCCCTTTGATGTTAGAAACCTCCAAAACACCCTTTATTCCATGTGTGAACTCATCTCAAAAATATATTAAAAACATTAAAACTATAACATTTTATTCTACTATGATCAATAAGTAATTTTAAAACATAAATAAAAAACAAGTTGAATAAAGAAAGAACACAAACAAATCTACCTCAATAGAATATAAATTGTTAGAAAAGTCATCACCTTTGGTTGAGAATCCTCCAATATGCCTCATGGGACTCTAGAAAGAATAGGAAACAAGAACATATAATAATAATCCAACCTAAATAATAAATCCAACTAGGGAATCCCCTAGGTTTATATAGAGGTGAAGAAACTAAGGGAGAAAGGGGGGAGAAGGAAGTTAGAAGAAACAAAGAGAAATGAGGTAACTACCTCCAAGAAATTCTTGAAAGAATAGTGAGGATTAATTTAATTCAAGTAGATTAGAGGTGAGGAGATCTCTTCTATGAACCTAAGGTTTTCCAAATGAAATTAAGGGGAAGAATGGAGAAGTCATGTAAAAAGGGAAAGAGACATAATTGGGTAATCACAATTAATTATAATGGGTCATTAATATGGTTGGTCACATAGTTTTTCACATTATGAACCAAGTATGTGAAATATCTATTTTTAGTTATAGCACACTTCACATGGTTTTAAAATGGTTTTTCTAAGCCAATAAAAATCTATGTGACATGTGGCCCAAGCATTAGGGTCATTTTCATAGTTTCCCCAGGGACTTTCAATGCTCTAAACCATTCACTTCCCATACATGATTAACTATTCACATTCAAAATGAACTGATAACTTCCCTTGCATAAATTTTATCACATGTTTTATGCAAAAATTTTCAAAAACTATTAAAAAATTTATTTTTTCCAACACATTTTTTAGGTCAATTATCTGTAACTGATGTGAGAAATAAAGCAGCAAAAAAATTCTCATTAGTTATTCAATAATCAATGTGGAAAATAGTTTTTTCATATCAATTATTCAATAACATATATGAAATAAACAATTTTATTTTTTACATTTGTTATTCAATAACTAACATGAAAAAATATTTTTCCATTTCGGTTATTAAATGATCGACATGAAAATAAAACACCCAAAAAATTTCACATCGGTAATTCAATAACCAATGTAATGAATCATATTTTCCAGGTCGTTTATTCAAAAAATGATGTGAAAAAAAAATTATTTTAATTTTCGATCGAGAGGAGTATTTTTTTCATTGTTTCACACAAAAACTATAGTTATTCTCTCACACAAAAAACCCTAACCCTTCTATCTTAGATTGTTGGCCTTAAATCTGTTCATTCTTTTATTTTTGGCCTCAAATATCTCCATTCTTAAATACTTGTCTTTAAATATATTTCATTTGGTATCCACCATGTCTATCCACCACCAATTGTTATCAACCACCACTTGTGATTCTTCTCGTTACTCTCACTCATCCCAATTCAGATTTCAATTTACGATTAGTGTTTATTGTTTCAATTTTCCATGTATTATATATATTTTTATTTCTAGTTTCAATTTTTATTTGGGGTCACTTTAACTTGGATTTGATATCAACAACATTTATCTTTCATTAGCAACAACTTATGACTTCTTCCAATTTGTGTCAAATTTTAAATTGTCCTAGTTCTGATATCAACTTATGGTTTGGGTTTATTGTATTTATTTTTCATGCATCTAAGGTATTTAATTTTTATTTTTTGTTCCAATTTTATATTGATATCTCTTTATCATTTAGTTTTCATTCACCACTATTGTCCACCATTACCCGTCATTAGTCACTAATTTCTCCTTCTTATCATTGGTATCACCTTCTCAATCGTCCAAGTTCCAACATAAATTTATGGTTTTTGTTTATTATTTTGATTTCATATGAATCCAAGGTATTTTTGTTTATATTTTCAATTCCAATTTTCCATTTATGTCTCTTTATCTTCACTATTTATATTTGCAGTTTTGATTATTCACACATCATAGATATTTCTTAATTTATGAATGATTATTTTTAGATTAATATTTTTTATTTTTAATTAAAAAATGAAAATTCAATATATTCAAAGATATATTTTTATTTATCAAATATTAGATATTTCATTTTTTTGTGAAATATTTTACGGTATTTGTTTTATTAATTATAAAAGTAAATTTGTAATTAAATTTGAAATTATAAAAACTTATTTTAAATTTTTGATATTTTCTATAGTCAATACTGAGTCCAAGTTGGATTAATTCACTTCAAATAAGTGAAAAATATGAGTAAGGTATCGAATATTTTTTGTAATTTTTGAAACAAAATATTCCAAACAATGAGATTTTTCTATATATGCATGAAATATTTAAATATGAAGAAGTTTAAAAGAAAATATATCAAAGATCATTAAATTTTTCACAGTTTTATTCATAATTATAGCCCTTGGATTTGGAATAGTGAAACTAGAAAGAATTTTAGATACATTGATGATGAAGATTTCAAGATGATAAGTTAGATCAAATTGAAGGAATGATTTTGGATATTCAAGTATAGAGAATTGAGAAAAAACTAATAATTTTGAATCTATATAGTAATGCTAAAAAACCATTGTATATGGGTTTTAGAAAATTTACAATTTTATCAGTAGTGTTAAGATTTATTAACTTGAAGGTCAAAAATAGATGGAGTAAAAAAATTTATAGAGTTTCTACTTTTGTTGAAATACATACTTCCAAAAGAAAACAATCTTCTATATTCACATTATAAATAGAAAAATAATATTATTCCAAATGATATTAGGGTATGAGAAAATACATTTCTACTTGAATTACTGTGTAATATATAAGATGGAATAAAAAATTTTGTTAGGGTTTCCTAAATATAGAACATAATGGTATTAGTTGAAAGAAAAATCACAGGATGATTTAACAGTTATAGAGACTCTTACCAAGTTATTTTGGTGTCTTCCTATAATTCCTCATTTCAAAAGTTTATTTTCAAATTAAAATCATTAAATATGTTAAGGTGGAATACATATGAGTGAATATTTTATAAAATTTATCTCATTCAGCTAATTGAAAATAGTGTAAGAAAATTGATTAAAAGTTTCTTACATTTGTAAATAAAGTTAGAAATATTAAGCTTAGACTATCCACAGATATAACAAATCCATATTAAATCCTTAGTACTTCACATAGTTTATGGCCATTATTTTTGGTAATTTACAACCTATCTTCAGAATTTTTCATAAAGAAAAAATATTTCATGTTTATTTTAATGATCTCAAGACTAACATATACAAAACATGATATTCATGTTTTCTTGTTTCCATTAATTGAAGATTTAAAACTTTTAGGGGAGGAAGGTATTAAGGCATATGATTATTATGAAATATAATATTTTAAACTGAATTAAATGATTTCGTTCATTATAGATGTCTTCCCAATATGTTGAAAGTTTTCTAGATATAGTGTTAAGGGACATAAATCTTGTCCAATTGTTGAAAAATAAACTTCATATTATCAATATCAACAGGGGATAAAAATAGTATACATGGTTCATCGAAGTTTTTTTATAGATCACTCTTATCAAAGATTAGAAAAGTCATTCAATAGATCAAATGAATTTTATATTACTCCAAAACCTTTTTCCACTAATTAGTTTTTTTTAGGGTGAAAAAAATTGATGTGACACTCTAAAAGACACAAAAATATGGTAATGATAGAAATATTTGGAATAAATATTCAATATTTATTGAGCTATCATATTGAAGATGTAATAAGGTCTAACATAACATTTATTTCAAGCATGAAGAGAATAATATTTGTGATAGATTAATTGGAACATTTGTTAAATGTAAAATGAAAGACTAAATATTAGTTGAATGCAATATTAGACTTACTCTCAATGTGAATATGTTTGGATTTATCTCCCACTCCAGATGGAAGGAAAACATAACAATTTCCAGATTTTTATATATTATCCAAGAGGGAGAAAGTTATATTTGTTTAGTGTCTTCATGATAACAAAGTCCCATAGGGTTAACCTTAAAAGCTAAAGAAATTTCATCATTAATGGATTTTAATTTGATAGGTTTAATATCTCATAATTTGAAAATCATGATGAAACATCTCCTACCTGCTATATTGCACTGAACATTTCTCATCTATGTTGGAATGAATATCATTAAGGTTTTTTATTGTTTTAATTAAATTTTTAATAATGGGAGTGATCTGAATGCTTTAAAAAAATAAAAATGAATAATTTTATATACATTTTATATTGTAAATGTATTTTACTCCTTATTTTTTAAGTATCATGGTTCAATTAATGTTTCATTTGGTGCAAAAAATAATGAATTTTGGACCTATATATCTACATTTTATGTATCCTTTTGAAATATATAAATGAATATATTAATGGGGTTTGTTAATAATTTATATCAACATGGAGACTCTATTTTTGAAAATAATATTTTTGATGAGGTTGCAGGGTTTTATACATGCTACTTGTATGAAGAAAATCACATCGGTTTGCCTACATCTCACCATGAATGAATCAATTATGGGGTAAATGGGATCTGTGGATTGAATGTAAAGTTGATGATAGGTGAACATATAAATAAGGTATATTTATACATCTTTAATAACATAGATAATTCTCATCCATATATAGCATTTCATATTAATGTGATATATAAATTTTATCCAAAGAAGAAATATATATGTATTTTGAAGGAGAATAACAATCAGAATTTCCATTGTTTAAAGTGACCATGCTCATTACATCATATGAATTAGAAATATTAAGTTGGTTAGTTGTTGGTCCCAGTTTAAATTTGATAACATGGTCTGTGTATGATATTAGTGGATATACATTTCATACAAAACATTTGGACAACATAAGTGCACCTTATAATAGTAGTGTATTGGTGTTCGTAGAGGCAACGCAATTTTTGAGTAACAAAGACAAAAACACAATCCCCAAATCAAGTTCATATAATGTATTTTTTAAAGAAATATTATAGGTTGATTAAATTAAATTTAGAGTTCCAATTTTTAACTACAAATGGTTTATTAGTAATAATAGTGTCTGACCTGATGAATTTGGGGTGAAGCTAGT
Source organism: Viscum album (assembly GCA_963277665.1). Classification (NCBI taxonomy): domain Eukaryota; kingdom Viridiplantae; phylum Streptophyta; class Magnoliopsida; order Santalales; family Viscaceae; genus Viscum; species Viscum album. Next base: position 361,490,655 of record OY728148.1, on the reverse strand, counting down.
TAATCTGAATAGATTTTAATACATATTTTATTACTTTATCATGGAAACCCATGAAAAAAAATTATATGTCCTTTATCAATTTGATGTGTAGTGGTCAATTGATTTAAAAGGGAAAAAATAATATTTTAGTGATAAAAAACTTGATGAAGATATTGATTTATGTGAGATCCCAACTTCCATAGAAATATTACTAGATAATATTGATGACCACATCATAAACCTGATATATTCCATACATAATGATCATGAGGAAGGAATTTGGGAAAATCATCTTTTACTAAATTTGTAATATTACAGGTAACATATGATTATTTCTCATTTAATTTTTAAAATTTTATAAAATTTTAGATATATTATTTTATTTTGTTAAATAACAAAATGTATAAATGATTATATTCAAATAATTTTTTTTCAGTTTAAAATTTCATATGTTAATTTATTGTTTTTTTTTTTTGTTTTTTTTTTTTATTTTTTATTTATTTTTGTTTTCTTTATTGTGTTTACCCTTACTTAAATGCTTTATTTGTTGATTTTTATGAATGAAACTACTTTTAATCAAATATGTTAAATAAAAAATGTATAAAATATTATATTCAAATAATATTCTTTTTTTGTAAAAAAATGTAATACGTAGGATAATTTTTACTATTAACACACAATTTTTGGATTTGTTTTCATTATTTTATGTATTTTCATATCTTATTATTATTGTTAGAATTTTAGATAACTAATAAAAAAATATTAATAAAAATTTGTTCAGTATAGTTTATTGTTTTTTGGATCATTTTTCATATATTAAAATAATATTATTTGTTGTGAAAAAAATAGTGTAATATGTTGGAGGGTTTTTACTATTCACATTCCATTTTTAGATTTTTTTTTCATTTTATTATTTCATTTCATCTCTCATTAATGTTTTTATCATTTTAGCTAACTATAACAAATTTGAATAAAAATGTGTTTAGTTTAGTTTACATTTTTTTATTATTTTTTCATATATTTATTTATATTTGTATGTAATAGTTGATTTTTAATATTTGTACATTAATTTTTTGTTACTTGTCTTTTTAGGATAATGAAATATCAAAAATTTGATCCACCAAATACTTATGTGGAGGATCATACACAGACCTCTAGAGAGGACTGTACACATACTCTTAATCATGAGCCTCCTCATCCTTCTTTATAAGGGGCCTCTACTTCCATAGAGGAAAAAGAGTTGAAGGGTTGGTAAACATGGAAGAACATGTTTACTAAAATTATCAATTTCTCGTAGCTAGGATCAAAGGATACAAGTCGACTTCGATGATAATTCTATTCTAAGGGATACAAATTAAAAACAATTCAAGAATTTTTTTTATTGTTTGGGCTAAAATAAAAGTTAGTATTTGGATTTTTTATTGGATAAGTTTTAATAAAATGAAAATATCTCAATTATGGGAGATATTTTTGGTAACTTAACTTGTTATTATTTTACTTATCATGAAACTTTTATACTAATATATTGTTTCCCCATTTTTATCATATGACATAGGATATACCTAATACTTGAGGAGTCAGGAGGAAATGTTTAGCATTGGATGTTAGGAGATGGATGGATTTTAAATAAAACCTCATGTTAGATTTAATTTTTTGGGCATAGAAAACATCAAAATACATGTGATATATATCCATTTCTAAATGACTATATATGGGATAAATTTGTTAAAGTTCCTAATAAGAAGAATATTTTTTAAGTGTAATGTTACAATTCAGAATTTTTTTTATATTAATGATCGTATTTATGATTTATTTATTCATAATTTATAGAAAATGAGAAAATCTAAGTAGGAGATCCAATTGAGAAATATATACCCTCAAACTTTATCTCATGTAGTGTATATGTTATTAGAAGAACAACTGATAGATGAAAAATTTCTAAAACTATGTGTTAAGTCCTCAAGATCTATAAAGGTTGACCCCCCTAGATAGACATTAAAAATAGAATTAGGATCTCATGATAAAAAATGATAATATTTTATTTAAGATTTTAGGATTTTAGTTGCGTTGATTTTTAGATTTTTACTTTATTTGTTTTTTAAGTTAAATCAATTATTTATATATAATGATTCCCGAAGAATTTTTTAAAATATTATATACAAGAATATTTTTAGGAGAAGAGAACACCTAGGGATTTTATAGCTAAGGGAAGGAAGGATATTTTATCTATATCATTGGGAAATCCTGAACACTCGGGTTTTGCATGAGGATACATGATAGGTGTATCGGTAATAAATAGTTGTTCCACAATATGAATCTTATTTAATAGAATATTTTTATAAAATAAAATAGAATCTTTAGAAGATATTATTCATGATATTCATGATATAATGTAGGATGGGATCAAAGATTTGATACATTTGATGTTAATAGGTTTGCAAAGACAGTTTTAGGATACTGATCCTACTCTTCCACCTTCACTTACAGATCCCACTCATCATACTTAACTAAATACTACACCTCTTCCTACACAACATTCCATTTATTTTGATTTATATGTTGATGATCCCCAAAATCATACTATTGTATATGGGATTATATATTAAATTAGAGATATCATTCATCATCAATAGATGGAGACAGAAAATCATAGGGGGGATGTACCTGGTAATATAGATAAATTAGCAATAATACAATTTAATATAGATGAGTTCAGTACAATTAAACAAAGTATCATCCAATTTTAAGTTTTCATATCTAGACTTGTTAGAAAAATTACTATAGAGGTATGTGTATATTATATCCTTTATTTCATTTTTCTATCAAATGTTTTTTAACATTTTAAATTTTGTTTATTTGTATATTTTTTTAAGGAATACTTTAACAGTAAAGACGTACTATATAGACAAAAAAAATACAAGTTTTTGGGACTTTAGATATAACTTCTTCTAGTCTAGATAGATTATCAACAAATTAAAAAAATTGGATGTTTTTTTTCATTATAATAGAATTTGAAATTTATGGTCGTACAATGATTTTGAAACTTGTTAAAAAATATTTTATAGACCTTGCAATGGGAGATGAGTTTGGAATCAACATGATGTAAGTATTTTCCATGTAAGATGATTAATATATATAACTCTATTATTTTAATTTATGGAAACATTTTAATTATGTTTTTTTATTAGTTATCCTTATTTATTTTTATGCATCATAACATGATAGAATTAGATGGTTTTATAGACCCAGAATTTATTTCACTTATAGTAAGGATTATGATTGATGCAAAAAAGAATGGTTTATATTGCTGAAATAATTGAAAAGATTGAAATTATTCAGTGTTGGATTCTTCCTTATCTTCAAGAGTATGAAACATATATCTCATTAAGAGTGGTATACATCTTAATAAAATAATCACTCACATTATTTTTTCTTATATATTAGTGTCTATTAGATGTTGGGTGTTTTAGACTGAGGGTTAAGAAACCTTACTATATATGCTCTATCCATTGTGAAGTATGATGTAGTATTATGAAAGTATTGAACACATAAGTTTGAATATTTTAATACTTTTATATATTATAATTACATTTAAATTTTTTAATACATATTATTTTCAAATAGATAATATAATTACTTTAGATATATAATAAGAAATAATAGTAAAAAGGTAAAATGTGTAAAAAATGTGGATTTTCATTTAAAATTACCAAGAAATGCTCAGTTAGAGGCAAGCCTCTGACCATATATTAATAAAAGAAAACGCATACAACAGATCCAAAAAGTCTGAAACAACTACATATAAAAGAAATCAAACTCATCACCGCACCCTTTATCAATTATACCCTCGGCATTGTTTGTCTCCCACTCTGAGCATTCATAATGTTTAAGAACCTTGGCGTATTTCCTTTGAAGATTCAGCTTCTCTAAGGCCAGAAATTCCTTTGAAGAATTCATAGCCCAACTCTCCTTCCCAATAGAATATCTCGTAGACACTGACCTTGGAAGGTAAGAATAATCCTTCTTCACTCTTCACCATGGTGGGGTAGTCCTAGAACCTTCATCCCCATGCACCTGCATCTTCCCGCTCTGAACAACATCACTGTAGGAAGGTAGTTTCTTGCCATGACCCTTATCCTTGTCACTGTTCGAGACGTCACCCCACTCTCCCAAGATTTTCACCTCCTTATAACTATCCTTCAAACCACAATACGGCTGAACTTTATTGTCAACATCAACTATATCAAGGCATTGAGTCTGATCTATCATGTCCAACGCACCATCCATGGTTGAAAAATTCATTGGTTCAGTCCCAATATGTAATATGCCACCTTCCTGCCACGCAGCAGGCTCCTCACCATGCAATTCCTCCACATTATTCAGTTCAAGGAGACCTAAAACCAACTGCTCCTCCACCACTATGTAGACAGTATTTCCACTCAAAAGTAACAAGTCATTGCTGAATCCCAGAACCTCCTGCACATCAACCATAGAAGCAGATGATATTTATTTCTCATGTGGTTTATATTTTTTACCTGATCGTGTTCTCATCGGTTCCGGTAAAGTCGAAAATTCCTTGCGGCCTCTCCCCTTCTTCTTCTTATGGTTCATCCCCTCCTCATGACCCTTATATGCTCTAGAGTCCTCCTCAGACTCCACAGCTTCAATTGTTCCTCCTTCTAATTCATAGGGATACTATTGAATAGTTTCCTCATTATCCAAACACTCAAAAGGATTATTGGTCTGAACACCATCATAGTCCAATTCCTTTCTTACTGATTTTTGAACAGCTCCCGAAGTGGCAGCACTTTGAGTTGAGTTAGTTTGGAGTACTATCTCCAGCCCTCCCATCCAAACCACAACCTCCTTCCCAAAAAAAATCCCAATTGCAGATTGATGCTGTCACGAAGGTAGGTTATCAGATCGTTGTTCCACAGTGTTACCATTGTTCTTGTCCCTCAGATCCTTCTTAATCTGATCAAAAACCCCCGACACAGTGGGTACATCAAACTGTCATGCTGCTGGTTTCCTCAGCACCACCTTGTTCACTGGATGAACCGCCTGATTAACATTCTCTTCATTAATCACCTACACTAGGACCTTCCTCTGAAGTGTAGCCCATTTACAATTGGAATCTGAATTACCCAATCTATGGCACGATGAGAAGAAGTCCACCCAATGATCAAAGACCGCTGGCTCCTTGCACCGTACCTCCTCAGCAGCTTCAATCCACACAGACTCGACTGGTGGCCTCGACATATCAACCTCCACACACATTCGTGGGTTGACTGGATGGCACATAGCAGCAGTACGCATATCAACATAGAGAAACCAACCCACTAAATTCCCTAGAATACGCAAAATCATAGGGTTTTGAACTGGGAGAGGTAATTGAGGAATAATTACCCAAACTGGAATTGAAGCGGAGTCCCGATTCAAGTATAGATCGTAGCTCCAACGAAATAGAAATAAGCTTCAACCACCGCAATTCCTGGGAGCACACGATAGAGAACGGACAGCGTCTTCTGATGACTTTCATCGCACCATCAAATGCCTTTTTTCCAACAAAACAACAACCACTCGTTCTTGAAATTCCCATGTTTCGAAGACGAATCTGTCGAAATCATCCACCAAAGGCCATTTGTTTCTGAATCGTGCCACTAGAGTTAGGTTTAGAAGGCTTTCTGCCTCCGTAAACTCTATATCCAATATCGGAATCACAGGATAGCCTACTCGAATACCAGGGACCTTCAGGCCTAGGTTAATTTCAGGGAACCACAGAATTGATTCCAGATTTGTGAAAGGGTAGAAACTGCATCTCCCGCCATTGCGAGGAAGCCTCGGATCCTCCCCCCTCCCGCCAACTAGCGGCGAAGGGGGGGACGCCACTGTCCTCATTAGGTTTCCACCATATCCTCTTCGAGCCGCCATCTCGGTATCTCAACAATCTGAATTTCTTGTGAGTAATTATACATTCTACATATCTCATAATATTTCATTTAAAATTACTAAATTTTTGTTGTAAGTACTTAAAAAGTTATTTTTAATTGAAAAAATATTTTTTTTAAATCCATATATAGGGATTAAATGAATTTTGATACAATGTTCTAACATTTTTGTTTGAAATAATTTCAACCGGGATAGTTACAAAGTTCTATAAGGTTATATTTTTTTATAAACATTTCCCTAAATTTTTAATTCATTTTATTTAGAATACATATTAAATTATTTATTTTAAATTTGTAGTATTTTTATGTCCCTCATCCTTATAATGGAAATGATCAGATTAACTTAAAATGTGAATGGGTTAATTATTTCACAGGTTTGATTGGGTTTTAGTTTATTTGTAATATAAATTGTAAAGCTAATAGTTCAAATTGTAAATATTTGTATTTTTTCAATTTTTATGCTACTAATTTTTTAATATGCTTCTATTTTTCAGCTGCTGATATTCTATACTATTGGAAGGGTATGAATTAATATAACTTCATTTTAAAAAAAATATATTTTTCACATTGGTTGTTTTATAACAGATCTGAAAATTTTAAAATACTATTTACCATGTTGTTTTTTTAGAAAATCGACAAGGTAAAATATTGTTCACGTCAGTTTTAATATAACAGAAATGGTAAACCATGAATAATATTCCTTTTCACTTCTTTTTTCATATAACCAACATAAAAACCCAATTATGAAAAAAAAAATTACATTGGTTATGAAATAACTGATGTTATAATGTATTTTACACTTTGGTTTTTTAAGGGATGTGAAAATCATCGACTAAAATATATTTATAACATCAAATTTTATTAACAGACATTAAAATTTTATTTAAAACATCACCTTAAATGATGTCGTATAGTAACCATTGTTAAAAATCAAGTTTAAAAATCTGGTTTTCACTAGTGACATCAAATGTGCATTGTAGGAATCTTGCATTAGCATCATCATATAGTTTACATAAACCATGAAATGACGAAGTAGAAAATATCCATTGGAATGAAAATTTCAATAAATTTAAAAATTCAATTTAAAAATCTATAAAATAATTAATGGACCATAAAATAATATTAAATATATAAAACAACAATAACATAGGGTTTTATAATAGCCCCACCATGTAACTTTATTCCACCATAATGTCTATATTAGTAGTGAAATATGATATAAGGAAAGGTATAACTACACCTAAATAATTGAGGTGGGTGGGAGGGGATATTTTCTAATAGTGATACAAAAGAAGAAACATCCTAAAGGAAAACAACCACTCCAAAAAAATTTGAATTTATAAATTAAATAAAAAATCTCAAACTATAACATATCCACACCAAGAGAAAAAATACCCATAAAAAGGTAGAGACCTCTCATAGGTCTCCCCACCATTTAAAGTTTATCTTAATATTGAGGTAGGAAAAGATGAATTTGAAAACAAACACTGAACATCAGAATTATTTTCTATAATTACCCTAGAAGCAGTAAAATTACACCAACTAAAAACATTACCAAGGAACAAAATCTAACTCCTAAAACAAACACAACTCCAGGACAACTCATCCTCCTCAAAAAAACCATCACCAATCACAACATGAATCTCAACCACAAAACTAACAAATTACAACTCACCTAAATAAAACAAAAGAACAAATAGGGGTCCATAATCAGGTTTAAATACTCAATGGTTAAACTAAGACCTCAAACCCACAATATTATCTCATGTAAATTCCATAAAATTAGAACTACCACAATCAAGTGATCAAAGAAACGAATTAATACTCATCCCAGTTACCCAAGTAAAAAACCTAAGTTATCATATGTTCAAACTATCATGAATATGATCTCAACACCAATACATTTAACACACATAGTAATAAAATTACAACATAATAAAATTTTCAACAAAAGAAATAAGACTGACTCAAAACCACAATCCATTATAATTCACAAAATAACAACTAAGAGATTCTTAATAAAACTCAAACAGCAACCCCAAAACATATAGTCCACTAAAAAATATAATATAACCAAAACCTAAATTCCCAATAATTAAACATATATAACTTTTAAAGGTGTCCCATATGGCCAAAATGATGTAAATACCTTTTATGTTTCTCACAGTGTGGATTAGAATGTCCATATTCTCTATATTGGAAACACTTGAGATGCTTCCCCATCTTCTTTTGACAAGATTGGCCCTCATTAACCACCTACTCTTCCAGAACAAATCTACTACCATTTTATCCTTACTTGAAGGAACATATTTGTAATATCCTAAGATTTTATGAAATATTTTTTTTCAAATAAATTTATTCTCTTCAATATATTGTGTTATACGCAACACCAAGTTTTAACAAATCACAATATACTATTAATATTATTATTTAAACATATCCATAACAAAATAATTGTTAAACATGTAATAATGAATAGGAAAAACCAAACTTTTAAAAATTATGTATGAAAATTTTATATAAAGAAGACTTATTGATAAAAAGTATTGAAGTTTTAGTAAATACCTTAAGTGCTTCAGAAAAATATATTTTCAAAAAAAAATCATTACTTTTCTAGAAATAAGTAATAAAATTATTTTCTCCACTTAAAAATGTATTTTAAAAAATAAAATTAATTTCTTCAATCAAAATTTCAAAAATATATTAGGTTGATGTTTTTTTATTTTATAAAAAAGTTATATTTTTTAAATAGTAGTGAAAAGTACTAATTTTAATTGAAAAATGAATTTTCTTTTAAGTAATTTACAAAGTAAGATTTTGTTTTTAAATGGTTTAAAAGTAAAAATATTTAAATTATATTATTATTAATCCAATTTAGGTCATTTTAATCAAATTAAGTTGAATTTTGATATAAAATCATTTTACACGTATGAAAACTTTTTCTTTGGAAAATAATTTTTTTGTCACGTCTGTGGGTTTAATTTTAAATTAAGTTTTTCCATTTATTTGAATTTAATTTGGAAAAATGGATTCTATATTTATAATAAAAATAAATAATATTATATATTAAGATAAAATTAATCATTTTTTATAATTAATAGTAAAAATAGTAAAAATTAATTATTGTGGTTAAGGTTAAAATGGGTTTACCGTGGGTTAAACTACAAAATATAAGGGTTGAAATGACCTAAAAACATCTCGAAATCTTAATTTTGAAATATTTATAACTTATATCATCTATGTTTCAATAATGATCCATTTTTATCCTTTTAAATTTTTTAAAATGTGGGTAAACGTTTTCTTTTTCAAAATTACAAGTATTTCCACTCCCCCACTTTAAAAAGGTCACCCCCATTCCTCTCATATTCACACTTACAAATACTTTTAATTCATACAATACCTATATTAATCCCTTAAATAATTAATTTAAAACATAATATAATTCTTATATTTATTATTAAAACCTACTAATAAGTATTTTGGTACAAACCTAAAGAGGTTGTCCGGAGAATATGTGTCGTTCTTAATTGAGCATTTTTGTTTTATTTATTATTACACCGCCATAAAATATTATTAAAATAGTATGATATAATAAAATTGTTATCTTAAATATACATAAATTTTATTATGTTAATTTAATAACCAATATCCATATTTTCCACTAAAAATTGTGAAACATAATCATCAATTGTATGTATGGTGGATTACCACCTCACGAACTGATGTAATTATTTTTCTTACATCACCTCTCATAGATGAATGTAATGATGGATTTAATATTTATATGTTACATTTGTGGAATATTTATACTATTTTAATTATAATATCACATATACCTTCTTACTTTCCATTCCCATGTAAAATGATAATATCGCTTGTGTATACATGTGGACTACTGTCTCCACAATTTTTTGTGATTTTCTTTTCATTTCATTTTGAAATAGATGGAAATAAGAACATTTATAATTAATATATTTGATATATATGACAGAAAAAATATTTTTTAAAGGTTATATATTATTTACCATTCATTCATTCTATCCTTCTATAAAATTGAAATAGCGTGCCAGCGAACATACGGCCAACCATCTCCATGAATAATGTAATGGATTTTCTATATCCAACTTTTATGGATTACTCTAGATAAATATATAACGAATATATATTATATTCATATCATAGATATAATTATATACATTATGGAACCATAATAAAAATAAAAGTACCAAATCCACCAAATCAAAATGTACTTGAAAAATGAAGTTATTATTACATGAAATAATGATTTTAAAAAAGAATAATTAATAAATTAGAGGTAAAGGTTATAAGTGAATCATGTATAATATGATACATATTATTATGGTTTATAAATATATTTATAATAATCCTATATTTATTATAAATATCTTTTTAACTTTTATGAATAAATTCGAGACTTGAGGTGAGGGATGTTCGTCTCGTTTTTATTTTTGTGAGGCACATGTCATATTCAACACTTGTACATTTTATGTGGCTTATATACTGACCCTTTGACATTATATATCATGATTATATTTATTTTTTTATATTTAAAGTTAAATTTGAGTTTATTATTTCATGGATCATATGATTTAAAAGTTATCAAAGTTGTAAGGGTTTTATCTTATAATCTCATTGTTTATCATGATTTTTTATGATTAGGATTGTGATGATTAAATATTATGATCTATCTATAAATAAAATTATGAATTTTATTATACTTTGGTTATTTCTAGAGAATACATGTTTTTCTTCCATTTAACTAACTTTAAGAAAGAAAAGAAGCTAAAATAATATTTTTTAGGAAAATCAACTTTGTTTATATCTTCCATCGAAAATACATTCTATTCCAGGTGAATGTTTTATAAAAATGTTTCAGAAATGTTTTTTAATATTATCCTATGTTTTTCTTAAAAAATTATACTTGTATTAATTTTTACCAAATTATTTAAAATAAATATTCTTTTCTCTTACCCAAATGATTTAATTTTTATTTTTTATTAAAAATGTAAAATGGATCTTTATTTTAACATGTATGACATGAAAGGTATTTACTACTATAAAAAAAACTCAATTTTTTAAAAATTAATTTACATGTTTACAAGTATATTTTAATATAAAATATTTTCTTTAATATTTAGAAAAAAATTAGACTTAAACTAAGTGATTTCAAATTGAAAATGTTATTTTTCTAAAAAAAATTTCAAGTGAACTTTCAAAATAATTTTCCATATAAGATGAAATAATTTTATATTACTTATGTTTTAATAAGGAAATTATCCAATGATACCATCCTTATATTTTATCTCAATGTTTTATTATTATTATAAAAAGATGTTTATGGAACCCATTTATTTTCCATAGGTTATGTTTATAAAAACCATTTCTTGTACATTTTTTATGCTATGATGAAATGATAAAATGTTTATGAAAACCATTTAATTTCCATTGGTTATATTATAATGAAATTTTTATGAAAACCATTTAAATTATATAGGTTATTCAGTGATGAATGATTTATGATCTTTGGGTGTACATCTGTATGATATTGATTATGTGATGGGTTGTACTTAAATTTTATATCCCTCCAATGAATTTGGTAAATATTGATATATCATGAGATAAATAAGACTAAAATTGGGAGTGAACCTAATTTAATAAAGTATTATTTCCACTATTATAGTCTTTGGAGAAAACCTTAACTATTATGATGGTTTTGGTAGTGAACCCATTCCACTATGAGAGTCTTGGAAGTAATACTTGACTTCTAATGAAATGATTTAATATGAATATATTTATGCCACAAATCTATGTTTTATGATGATGTTATGCTATGATATATTGTTTTCTTTGATTTCATTATGATTCATGTCTAATGAACAACCAATATTTTTTTCCATGACTCAATTTTATGATCTATGATATACAAGGTATGGTTTAAAAATGTTATTTTCATGTTCTCATACCCTTATTATAATTTTATGTTGATATCTCCATTGTTTACCCCTAATAAGAATCTGAGATCACCCTTTCATATATTTCCTTACCCAAGTTTATAAACCAATGTATAATGTATGATATTTTTAATAAGGTTTCTAGTTATGATGAACTTAGTGGGAGATGATATAGTTCACATATGAACCAGTTATTTATGAATCTAAGTTTCCAAATACACTAGAACTAGACAATTATGGATTGGTTAATTTTGTTATATAATGAATATTCATCAACTATGATGTGATAAATCTGTGTGGAAAGTGTGGATCGGTATAATATTTATTCACTTCAACTACGATATCAGAATTAACCTCCACCAATGAGGCTTTCAAAAACACCTACTTGTAAAAATATCATTGGGTGAATAATGACAATAATAATCCCTTATAAATTAACTCAATAACATCATAAGTAAATATATCCCCCCACCATTCTTGTAAAGGAACATAGAGTAAAGAAACATAGGCCCTCACTCCCGAAGCTTTGGGTATTTTGAAGGAATTGAAGACTCCCTTAATCATCTTCATCGATTCCACATCCACAATAATACCTTTCCCGTTGTGGAATAAAGGTGGATAATGATTCTAAATGTATTCAATAGGGTATACGAATATGGATGAACTTATATCTACATATAGATCTAGGGTATGCATAGAGTCGATAGGAGAAGAAGAAACTCCTAGATGATTAGAGGATCCTTTTGGAAGATTGACCCAAGGAGAAAAAATCCCACTTTTCTTAAAATAATCTATAGGAGGCATATTATAAACAATATAAAATGAGAACTAGATTAGTCCATGTTTTCATAAATCAAATAAAATTGAATCCTTATAGATCAAAACAACTCCAAAACATAACTCATTCAAATTAAACTTTAGTAAAATATCATATACAAATCCCTTCCATTGGCTCAAAAATTAATCACAGAATCCCATCTCAATACCAAAATACATTAAAATTTTCATTTTGAAATTGATTTCTTTTGAAAATAATCTAATAAACCAATTTAAAGAATCATATGAAGACTTAAAACATCTTAAAAACAATATAAATTAATTTGAACATAAATCATCCCATGAAATTTCCCCTTACCATCCAAACATCACTTTTCTAATTAAACATACAATATTCCTTAAAATATAGAAATAATAGGACAATACATAAAAATCATATAGAATCCATGTTTCAGTAGTGTATCATACTATATAATGGTTTTAGAAACATTATTCAATGTATTAGAATGTTTTACCAATTCATGTGGGATAACCATATTTCACTTTTTCATTTACCACTTTTTCCTAAAAAACTAAAAATAAACCCCAAAATTACCAATGTGCTCATTAGGGATCAAAATATCATTATAAAATATTAAAATTCATCAAATATAATCAAAATTCAACTCAAAATCAGGACTTAAATCTCAAAATCCCATGTAAACTCAAGATTTGGTGTAAATAAGAGCTGATTAAGAACTTACCTTATACCCTCTCACTGAGTCCTGACATATCCATAATATTCATACATCCTAGAAACACCCCAAATAGAAATAGGGTTCTCTAATACAATATTTTCATAAACCAACTTGTTACACCCATAGACTGGGCAACCATCCTGGGCTGTGATAAGGCCTGAGGCACATTCCTGATCACCCTAGGCTAGAAATAAGCCCCATGGTTTCAATGGGCATACACATGGGAACAATTTAACCCTCTATATATATAAATAAATACATAAAATTAAATAACATTACATAAATAAATAAAATATATCAAAAAAATTAACAATGAAATTGAATGGTAATTTCATATAAAAAATAAATTGTGTATAAAATTCCAATCCAAGAGGCTGATAAAAGAGTATACAAAAATAAAATACAACTAAACCAAAACCCACCATCTTAGTGTGATCCGTTTTCACTCTCTATATACAATCCTGAAAATTCTAGGAATACTCCTCATCTAACATAAGTATAGTTGAATCCCCAATCACCTGAAAATATCTATGAAAATCACATACACATAATGGTGCATGCAGGGTGAAAGAGAAACCAAGATCAATAATATTTATCCAAAGGGTTTATTTTTTCCATTAAAATGGAATTTTATTTTATGCTAGTTTAAAATACAAATTTAAAATATATTTTTATCAATATGTACTTGAAAACAAATATCATTTCCATAAGAATTTTTATAATAAACTTTAATGTTAATTTTATTTAAAATAAAACAATCACTTGAAAAAAAAATCCATGGTTAAAGAATCCTTATAAAAATACTCATTTTAAATCCCTTTTCAAACCACTTTACAAACACACTCATTTCAAATAAACTAAGAAACACTTTTTAATTCAAAAAATTATAAAAAATTATAATTAATATAACACTAATGTGCCACATCACTAATAAAATAAAACATGAATACATGGTTCCATATATATCAATAAAGTTAGGGACCACAAGTGAAATTATCCTATGTATTGATCTTTTATCCTGTGAAACATGCCAGGTCCTAATGTTTGATATCCCAATAATTTACCAAATTGGATCAATTTTTGGCCTATTTTTCATCCTAATAAAGCCTCCAAACTAGCCTGCACCCAGCCTAGAATATTGGGCACTACCCACTAGTCTTAACACAAAAAATATGGGAATTATTATAGTTTTACAATATTGTGAAAAAAAAATTAAATCTATCACTTAATTTCTAGTGAACCCATGAATATAGCAATATAAGGTGATATATCAAACAAGGATTGATAAATTCACCATAAAAATAAATAATAAATCTTACTCACCTCCAATTCCTTCATGAGAAACATCCCCAACATTTCATTCATATCAAAATGATAAATAATATCCTTCTATGTGTTACAATACAAAAAAAGGGATCAATAAGGTCTCATAAACACACCTCATTTGAAAACTATTCAGAAGTTCTAAAACTTCCTTCATTGATATGAACTTTAGGTTCCAAGTGATATTTCAATGGGTTTAAAGTCCAATTTGAAATAATTATTTCAAAAAAAATAATAAAAATCAAACTCAAATCCATTTAATAATACAAAAATCCTTTCTTTAAAACTAATTCAATACCAAAACCTCATTTTTATCTAATTCGAGAACCAATTGAGGTCAATTATCACATAAAAATTCAATTTTGGTTCAAAAAAAGCTTTTAAACATTTTTATAGACACGAGAAATGCAAACACACTATTTGAAATTAGAAACCACCAAAACACCCATTATACCATGTGTGAATTCATCATAAACCATTATTAAACTCATTAAAATTATCATATATAATTCTACTTTGATAAAAATGTAATTTTAAAACATCAATTATAAAATGAAATTTAATATAAATTAATAACACAAAAATATCTACCTTAATAAAATAAAAATTATATCGAAAGTTATCACCTTTATTGGAGAACACTCCAAAAAGCCTTAAGAGCCTCTAAGAAAACCGTAAAAAAATATTCCCTAAGAAAAAATCCACCCCAAAACCTAAATAAATTAACAAAACCACTATGGTTTGTGGGATATGGAGAAAACAAGGGTGAGAGAAAAGGTATTATGAAGGAATATGAAAAAATGAGAAAAAATGGAATTACCTTATAGAATCACCAAAAAAAGAGGTGAATGTGGATTGAGTTAAAGAAGAGGGTGGAATTGATCACAATCTCG
Source organism: Viscum album (assembly GCA_963277665.1). NCBI lineage: Eukaryota > Viridiplantae > Streptophyta > Magnoliopsida > Santalales > Viscaceae > Viscum > Viscum album. Next base: position 361,475,026 of record OY728148.1, on the reverse strand, counting down.
TGAACTTAGGGATGGCTTAAATAAATTATTGGGAAGAAGTAAGGAAATTAAGTAAAAATGGGTAGGTGAATAATTCAAAAATTGAATTTTATTAAAATTGGTTAGGTCGCACGGTTAGTCCGCATAGTTTGAAAATCCATGTTTCAATCATGAAGAAATAGATCTATCAATATACAGTATATTTCACATGATTATCATATTCTTTCCCTAAACCATATACAACTTTTTCACCCCACAACACTTTTATAAGTGTTATCGACATAGTTTTCAATGTGACACTCAAGATTTTCTCTAATATTAGTGATTCTTGTGCACCCTTAATTGTGAACCTTCAAAATGAACTAAAAACATTCCTTGTGTAATTGAAATCATGTAGTTTATACTCAACCATGTGCACCAACTGCACTCTATATGAATCCTTTATAAGAATCATTACACATTTTACCTAAACTATGTGGTGATTTAGTAGAAACCTTGCGCAATAAAGAAAAAATTACTTAAAAATAACAATTCAATTCAAAAATATTTAAAAGTTTAATGGGCCTTAAAATGATATTAAATATATCATATAACAGTAACACATGGTGTTATACATAAAAATAAAACAACCATCTATAATTAAATAAATTTGTCAACATAAAAAATTATAAGATGAATTATTAATAAAAAATAAGAAAACTAGTCAGACCACATCATTATTGAATATTTTCCCATTCTCTACTCATCAATATTTCATAAACCATAAACTTATAATTATTTATCTAATAATATTTTTAGCGACTGAATTTTTTAATAAAATTTTTTTCTTAAATAAATGTGTGCTTTATTATTTTATATAATATTATATGCATACAAAATATAAAAAGACCAACAAACATATTTTTCATTAATAATAAATTTAAATTAATATTTAACGAAACCAACTAAAATTAAAAACATTATGACTCAGAATAAAATATAAAATATAAAATCTATAATGGGAAAATACAGATTTCCCCAATCTACTAGAATCATTTCCCCCTACTAAAAACACTATAGAAAAGATAAAAAATTATGATTAAACTAAGAAACATTATAAAAAATGGAAATATATAACCTTAAAAGTAATTTCTTGGAATTTTATTTAAAATAATGAATTATTATTTATATGAATTAAAGTTGTCATTGGAATAGTAATGTGACCGTTGGAACAGAAACCAGATAGTTGGGAATACTAACCTGGCTGTTGGGAATATTAACCTGACTGTTGAAATAGTAATATTACCTCAAATAATAATTTCTGATAAATATACTATTTTTCATGATTAATTTATGTAAATATAAATTTTATAATTCCAAAAAATAAATATGATGATTAATAAACTCAAAGAAAATATATACACATTTTTTTAAAAACAATATTTTAAATTATTTCGTAAAAATCATAATTTTTATATTAAATTTTAAAATTGCCTATTTTAGAAATTTATTTTGATAAAATGAAAATATTTTTTTAAATCATCAGGTTTAAATTATCCAAGGGTTATTTTTTGGAAAATTTCTCAAATACTTTAATTTTCATGTGAATAGTAAAAATATTATTTTAAACATTACTGGTGTAACTCAAATTACATCATTCATGATGTAACAATGAGATAATACTCTCTATAAATTTATGTTCTTCCATTTTATATTTAATTTAATAAATTTTTCATTAAAATACATTAAACTCAATTTAAAAAACTAAAAAGAACTTTCCAAAACCTAAAGTCAAAAGTGATTCCTTAAAAAATAAATTTTTATTTCTTTCCATGTTACATTTTAATAAATTAATGAATTAAAATTAAAAAGGGTATTTAAATCCTTAAATCCATTATATTATATTAATATATGATTTATAATGTCAAAAAATCAATATTATATGTTTTAACTTTGGTATAATATTTTAATCAATACTTTATTCTAAAAATTCCCCTCTCCTCAAGTATAAATAACCCCTCTCCCTCCCCCTGGAAAACCACTCCACCCACCCAGTAAAAATCAAAATATCTACACACATATTCACTCATAAGACTCTTATAATGCTTATGGATTTTCTAGACCAATCCAACTCTAATCACCAATGTGTTATAATGTCGTACCAGAGAAGTTATACCAAGGATTAAGTTAGTTCTGATCCACTCCTCTCTCTTTTTTATTTCTTCTTCCTCTTATCTTTCTTTTTGCACCCAAAGTTTCACAACCAAAGCATAAAATAATTAATTAAGTAATAATTTAACATTATATTAGTTATTTTAACCTACACGAATTATTATACTACTATATATATAAAGTTTAAACTTCTTCTTCTCGGTCTCTCGATAATGTCCTGTCAAAGGCCAGTTAACCACCTACAGAGACATTGAAATGTAAACACAAATAAAAATAATCATGTATGGATATTATAAAGTATATATAATATATAAACATGTATTTATATTCATTATAATCTTCTAAAATTAATTATACTAATGTATAAATTACATTTAATAAAATAGAGAAATCAATGAGAAACATGAAATGTTTATGAAAAATATGATATCAAAATGATTTAATGTCATCATGGAGATTTATAAATATAATCCAATTTTTATAGTTGATAAATAGTTATATAAGTGGATATAATACACTTCTGGATAAGTTTTTAAATAAATATATGTTTATTATTTCGGAGGCACTAAAGCGAATAAATTAAGCAAGAATTGAGGTGATGAGATTCTCGAACCCAATTCCTTTCTTTGGGTTATTCTCTCTTTCATGGTATGAATGTTTATATTATGTTAATAAAATTTCATTTAACTTTTAATTTGGGGATATAAATTTTCCTTCCATGTTAAAAAAAATTCTAGTAAATTCCTTTTTGGTGACTTCAATTTCCAAAACCTCGTTTTTTACTCCTCTGGAAATACTTCTTGACCACTCAAGAATAATGATGCATTATGTCCAAGTATGATTTCTCCTATTCATTTGGGAACCAAAAATATTATTCATGAATTTAAGCTTTATTAAACTCATTCTCTTCATTGGGTTTACTTAATTACTTTGATTGATATGCATTCTATGTAGCATGCATGATTATGTAAATGTTATGATGCGACGGTGAGATTGGAATTAAATATCCCGCCCATGCATTGGGTAATATGATGCATCTCATGAAATAATTTTCAATATTTGTGAACATGATGCTATATTTATTCACAATGGTTATGTTATTATTATGCACATATGTTATGTGTGAACATGATGTTATCTTTGTTCACGACTATGTGTGGTATTTGACCATTAAGACATGATGTTTCAATTTTATGCAGTGCCACATTCTTTTTTTTAATTATTACCCTCATGATGTTGATGATGATTATATGATTATGTTATGATTATTATTATTATTCTCACTCATGTTATATTGATTCATGTCCCATTATTTATCATCTTACTCTGATTTTAGCTCACCCCTTTCATTGATGTATATCCTCAGGTGATTACTTCTAATTAGGAGAATGGGAGGCCAACTAAGAATATATAGAAGAAGGAATTAAATAATATTTATGTTTTATTATGTAAAATTTATTTATAAGACTAATTTTTCTAGGACACTAAACTGTTTTATCCTGGATTATTAACGTTGTTATGTTGTCTATCCATTAAACGATGTAATATTCATGTAAGAAAAAGTAGGGTATCTATACTTGGTATCATATCATGGTTTAGTAAATTTAAGAATTAGTATTAGATAACATCATTGAAAACCGTTTGGATAAAACTAAGTATATGTAAACATCTAAAAAATATTGTTTTATAAATATTATAAACATAGGGATCCCATAAGATATGCCTATAGAGTTAATTGTGGAGAAAAAATAAATGATGTATTGATGATTTTTGACTTATGTTTTTTTCAAACCTTTTCTATTTTATAATATAATGGGAACCAGAAGAAACCAAACCAACAACCCATGTGAGGACTAGTGCAATTATTTTTCGAATGACATCCCATATACCATGAGATGTGGAGTTCAAAACATTATAGTGATTCTTTCCCATCTATATCAGGTTATGAATAATAACCTAAATCATGTGTAACATCCACCTTTACCCAAGAATGATCAACTATCCATTGATTTCATTATATGTAAATGACCACCAATGTTTACTGGAACTTACAATCCACATTTTTTGGAACAATGGGTTAACTCAATAGAGAAGATGTTTTTTATGATCCATTGTTTTAAGAAGCAGAAAGTGACTCTTTTGGTTTATAGATTATATGGAGACATCGATAAATGGTGGTTGTTGGTAAAGAACACCCAACCAAAGGATAAAATATAATATATGGGTCCTTAATTATATTCTTATAAGTTTAATCATTTTCTATACATGAGATTTAGTAATTCATCAACTAGAGAATATCATAAAGGGATGTAGATCATCCATTATAATATGGAGAGGTTAGTTTTGGAATAATGTCATCAGGATATCACTAGCTCTTAGAGATATAGATAGACCCATATTTATTAACTGTCTATAAAGATTGAGATTCTTGTCACTTTGACTGGGGTTTTATTTTTGAACATGTTATATTTTGGTTTTTCTTAAAACTTTTTGGTCTTGTGGTTCGATATAACCATATTTTTTTATTTCTTCCTATATCTTGTTCGTGTATTTATGGTGGTTATTTATCTACTCACCATCCATGAGTTTTCTCACATATCGTGTCATTTGTAGTCAATAGAATGATTAGTAGAGATTTTGGTGAACTGATGTATTTGGGGATTAATTACACCAGGAAACTATAATAATGTATAGTGGTTCACTCCGGATATCATGAGAAGGTATATATCTTTCATCCTCATTAATTTTTTTGGGTTAGGTAAATTTTATTTTTTTGGGAATATATTTTTCCCCTCATTTTCACTTGGATTATTTATGTACTTTGATGTTTACCAATATGTTATTTCAGGAATTAGTTTACACATTATAGGTTTTATATTTTATTATTATTAGTTAATTATTTTATAGATATATTTTTTTGTGTGTGTTCAATTAATTTGGGTTAAGGCCTCTCATTATAAAAGATATGCCTACTCATTGTTAGTCACCATCCCCTGGCCAGTTGGAGTCATGATTGGGGTGTCACTCTGAGATTTTTATTTGCCCTTGTGGATCCCCGATGGGTCAGGTTATTGAAGTAGTTTTTCCTAAATCGTAATGAGTTGTGGGAACCCCATACTACAGTCAGAGTTAGTATGCCCCATGTTTTGGGGCATGGTTTTTCCACTTGTAGAATTCAGTGTGTGTCGCATGAGATAAGGCTTGAGTCATTCATCCATCGGAGTAAGTACTATATCAAAATATATTAATACATGAAGAAGTTTGGGTCATATATTTGTTTTTTTACTCCCAAAAAAAACATATATCTTGGTAAGTTTGGAATCCCCCACTAAGAATATACATGGATATAATAAAATATAAGGAAATTGGTATTTTATGTTTTATGGGTTTTTTTTTTGCAAAATCAATTTTGGTTACGTTCAATATATAATATATAATTAGGTATTATACCTTTGGATTTATGGGTCTTTATATATTATAATAATATATGGTTTCATTTTAGGCACAATTCATAGTAAATTGGTTATTAATTTGAGGTTTAGTTATGATGATGGAGAATTCCCTACATCTCTAGGTTTATAAACTATTCATAACATATAGTTTGATTCTGGTTTTTCATTTATTATTGATTTTTTATCTAACTTATGTTTCTCTTTTTTTAGGTCATTCTACTGAGTACTTTTATACACACACTCTAAATAGAATTTCTTCCCACACATGTTGTGTTTATATAGATAATGCATAGTTTAGAATTGACCATAGGGTATTTGGATTAGTTTTAGCTTGTGTGGAGTTAATTATTGATGGTTTTTAATACTGAGAACTGGTGTATATTTTTATTATTGAGCTCTTCCCATGGATCCTTATAATGAGATTGTTTTTTCCCTTATCATGAATCAGATTTTCTAGGTGTAATTGTCCTTTGTATATTGTTTATTTTGGGGTTTTCTTGTAATGTTTTCTTTTGTATAAATTTTCTATTATAAATTTATTTGTTATATAGTTTAATATATATATATATATATATATTGATGGTTTTCATTTATTTGTGTTCTCTATCTATTACAGATTCTTATTGGCTAATGCCTCCTATGCATGTTATTTTTTGTTGGGAAAGTCTCTAACCACGGTCCTAAAGAAAGTTGGATTGGGGTGGTATTATCAGTTCAGCGTCATCCTATTTGGGTCCCCAGTTGGTCAAGTAATGTCATAATTGTATCATATAGGTTTATTCATTGGGATTGAGTTTTAAGTTATAAATTTTAGTATTTTGGGAAAGGGAATCAAGGAGTCTTGATTTTGTTTTTCAGACCAGGGAACCAAGTATTAGTGAAACAGCTAGATTATCCATTTATTAGGTATATGATTATCATTTTATTTATTTGAAACTATGATGCATAAATTTTGGGGTATATCCAAGATGTTATAAACATCATATGATGTTTAATTTTGGTCTTTATTTTCATCTCTATGTAGGATCACCTATATATTCTTTAATCATAATGGGTATCCCTATAAATTAGAGTATTCCATCCACATACACCCATATCATATAGTTAGGGTCATTATGATTTTGTACTAATGAGTGTACACATCATTACTAAAGAGGTGATAAATTAGGTGATATTTTGTGTATTCAATTGAGTGGTTTCTTTTATCCATGTTTATAAGTAAGATTACCAACTAGTTGTGCATATAAAAAAACTTCTTATAGAGTGGATAGTAGTTACCAATAGGGTGAATGAAACAACATTTAGGATGAATGATTTGTATTTATTCTTGTTAAATAGGTCCCCTATATTTCAAGGTAGTCTTGATACTCAAGCATCTAAGGGTTAGTTGGAGTCTATGTCATGGGATTTTCATTATGTTTATACACGCACTACATAGATGGTGATTCTTTCATCAATTTTCCTTAGTGGTACAACAATCCTTTTTTTGACTTTTTCTGAATGTAACAATGGTGATACATGATGATGGTTAGAGTTTGAGATATCATTTAGGTGGATTTATATCTTTAAACATTAAGTTTGGTTTATGTTTGATAGTTTTTGGACCCCCTTAGTTAATCTTGATCATTATTGAGTATGTTATGATGTTTTTGGATAAGGTTCTCCTTGTACATGATTTATATTATTATTTTTTGGTTTAAGAGTTTTTATAAGACCTCCAAAGTGATAATTAAGCTTATTTGTTTTCTTTTTTTCAACCCCTACCTACTTTGGAGACCTTGAGAGAGTGTTGGATGATGGGAGTTCCTGGTATGGATGTACCCCAGTTTTTTCTTGGGTATACGAAAGTGGGAAATTATTTTATTCATATTAACATTATATCATGTGAGACCTAATCAATTGAAATTTATTGAAGTTTAGGGATATAAATATTTCTGAATGATGGATGGTTTTAATTAGGATGAACCTACAGGTTTTTAGATACAATTTTTGTTATTTTTACTAACAGTCTCACAAGTCAATAATGGATTCATCAATTATTTTCCTTATGCATTGTTATTTGGGATTTTAATATTCTAATAAATACCATATTGGGACATCTTCAACTAGAAATTATATCAAATAGAGATCATGCCCTAACTGATATCTATAGATTGTGTGTGATTATTTTAATCATATAGGGTTAACTTTTGTTGGATTTTATCTTGTTGATAAGGGGTCATGTGGTATTATCCAAAGTATGGATTTTACCTTAAAAGTCTCATCATGGGTGGATTTTATTATTATAAGTTTATATAATAATGAGAAAATGGGTTTAAATTCACTACCATTGATGAGTAGGACCCTTTGGCATGGATATTAGGGACATCCCTTAATGAGATTAAACTTATTACCCACCAGTTACTGATGTTAGATTTGTATGATATCGTTACTACCGAGGATTAGATTTATATAGTAGTGAAAGGATACATGGATTCTTATCTAGATGATGTTTTAGGGTTTTTCTTATTGATATTATATGTTCTACATTAACATGAATTCTTTAACCTCACTATAAACTTTTTTAGATTATCAGGTACCCCAACCTAGCTCAAGGAGCTAATGGTTGAGTAAGAGGGCATTTGGAGAAAAAACAATTTAGGCTCAAGGTTCTATCATTTTACTAGTGAAAATTTTTGTGTTGGTTATTCAAATATGATCTTAGGTATAGATATCATCATCTTAGAGTATTTAAATAGAAAATTTAAAAGATATTGTTTAGGTATTTCTATAGATAATGGGTGTTCCTAGTAGTAATTCTTGGAGTAATTAATGTCCCTATAGTGGAAATGGAACTTTTGAACTTATATGTGGTGATTTTCAATGATGAAATCATAATTTAATCTTGATTAGAGGATAATAATTTCATGTATTTGAGGCTTGATCTTTGATTACTTTAGGTGAAAAAACTGCATGTTGAACTCTCAGAGTGTGAGTTCTAGACTCGAGAGATCCATACTTCCAAAGTATATCACCTAAGAGTGTGGAGGAGAAATTTTCATCCTCTATATTTGAGGAAATAATGGATTTTGTGATTTAATTAGAATAATAGTATCATGGTAGTTGATTCCTTGGTATGAAATACCATGATCAGCTGATATAGGATATATCTAAGTAGTTTTCCATGGTACAAATGGTTTAGTATGATAGGTAGATGCTATATTATTTAAATCAACAATGGTTTCCCATACACTTCTCATGGTTGGTTATATGTTTTTCCTATACTCCTCATCAAATGGTGGATACCTAGATTAGTGGAATTGATTATGGGTGTTTTTCATGATCGAATATCCTATATAAATTTACCTAACATATTATTTGAAGTTAGAGAGAATGTATTCCCCTTCTAGTATTAGATAATAATACCCACATAAGGATCATTTTGGGTACCATGATAAACAATATTTAATTGAGCTCACTTAGTGGGGTATGATACCATGGTGTTGTATCTATAATCTTGAAATAATGTTCATTATATTGAAAATATGGTTTTTTGTTGAATGATTTTGCTCCATGGGATGGGACTTTTAGTTTCACAAGATCTGGAATGTGTTATCTAGGGGTCTAGGGTTGACAAAGTGGGGTAATCTAAATAGGTTAGGACTATTTGAATTAGAATACAAAACAATGGTTCACTAATGATATAAATTCCCATTTCATGGTGGTTAATGTTACTAGTTCCATTTTCATTAAGTGAACGGAAGTATCATTTAGAAATAGAGACAAAAACCCAACCATGGAATCTTATGCATTAGATTTTATTATTTCTAGATTCAGTGGTTTGGATTCAAGATTTATGTTTATTGAAAAATATTAAAATATATTTTATGTGTTTTCAGATAATTTATGCTAGTAAAGTTAGTATATACTATTTATTAAAAAATGTGGAGTAGAAATATATCTTCAAAATCAAATTAGATTTTGGAAATTTTAGGTTTAGAGTAAATTTTTTTATTGTAGTCAACAATATAGTTTTTCACATATGGATTTATCACATTAATAGTCTTTTAGATATCTCTTTAAAGTTGGAGATGATAATGCTCTTATTTAAGGTTACCTAGTTAGTAGATTATACCAAAGTGGGTATCAAAGATTCATAGTTTATCATCATGACATGAAACTAGAATATGAGAAAGGTGTTGGGTAAGAAATAATTGTATAGTTCATTCAATGAACATTGATTTTTTTCATTGAGGTGTTTCTCTATATTAGGATTGACCTAGTCATTTTCCAGAATAAATAGAAATATAGGAATGAATGTGATGGGAAGAGGATATTTTTTAGATATATTTTTTCTTTCATTTTTACATATAATATGTCCCTCTAATGAAGTTAAATTTCATGTTCAGGTCGAATATCCTTATATATGGGGTTTTATTATAAATTGCATAGTCTTATAGACTTGGTTTCTCTATTTTTAGTTATGAAATGTTTTAAATGTTTGGATGATGTGGTGATATGGGTTTTACTTAAGCATGGTTTAGATCATTCTTATTCTTCAAATTCTCAACCCCTAAAAAAGGTAAAATAATAAATTTACTATTGAAATTGAGCTCTAAAAATATTTAATGATCATTATGTTAATATTAGATCAAGGAATTTACACTCAATTTGAGTTTTATTTTCTTTTTAAGTATGTTAAATTTCAAATAAAATTTAATATTTATCTATTAACGAAATATTTATTCCATGTTCTTAAGTTAAAAATATCTTCTAAATAGATCCCCATAAAGAAATTTTGAAATTGTGGTTGTGTATGGAATGAGGTATTTTACCCAAGAGGGGAATAATTTTTTCATTCAAGTTTCTAGTCCTAGATGAAAAATTGGGTATTTAAAATTATAACCTAGTAAACCTATATTCATGATACAAATTCATCTCTAAGTCTTCCACCTAGGTTTTTCCACCACTATTAGTGATGAAAACCATAAGTGCGGTCAAGGATCAAAACGTGTACTTGAGGGATCCTAAGTTGATCTTGGTGTCTACTATGGAATCCATGTATCATGGATAAATAACAAAGATTCAGTTATTTTTTAATCAAGGTAGAACACTCTATAGTTTAATTTCTTTATTATTTTTTATTTTGATTTATTTTCCATCACATTGATTTATTCGATAATTCAAGGGATATCATGTTAGTAATAATGTATTATCAATGTTCAATCTTAGTAAAAATTGGTTTTTTATATGTGGTTTATTTCTTTTAATAATGTTCATGAATTATTATTAATATATTTAATTAAACATTTTCTATCCCTTTTTTGGTAATTGTGATGGAGAACATTTTTTTAATGAATACCTCAGTGGATAGAATCACATCATCCACCGATTTATCCCGTATTCTCATCACCTTATCTCTCTCTCATGAAAAATGATCATTTATAGCCATCCCTATTCCAAGTTATTCAATAATGGAAACATGGAATAGTGGATGATAAAAAAAATAATTTTGTATTTGGATTGGGAAAGGCATGGTAAATGATATGCAATTTGGGAAGCACAAAAATAGATAACATGTGTATAAAGGCCTTATACAATGACATGTGTGAGGGGTTGATGAGGAAACGATGCTAAGAAACAAAATATTACATAAATATGATAATGATAAAGCGAAGACGTGTCGAAATCCACCATAGTAAATGAAGTGGTGTTAAGGATCAGCTAGTATGTTAGGAGGTATGAATAGTGAAGTATATGATGATGGGGGTGGTGAAAATCAGGGGTTGTTGATGTTTCAAGATCTATAATTCCTGATTGAATTATGTGCAGCACTAAACACATCATTCATTGTTTATATACAGTTTTCATGGTATATATTGGGCATTAAATACCATATAGTTTGTTACATTTTATGAAACACTATGTTTAACCTTCTCTTAGAGGCTAGCATTGTTTTATTCAGAGTTAAATATCACACAATTAGCACTTTAGACACACATGTTATTCATGTATGAATTATATGACTTGGTTTGTACAAGAGAACACACACAACTATACATCTGGTCATGAATTTTATATGGTCCCTAGGATATATAATGTATAACCTTAGGGACATAATTTGGACCTCATAATCACACACAAACTGGATCTTGAATTATATATGTAATTTATGTGTAAATAATATTCCGTGTATGATAAAGACCCATGAATCAAGCTACTAAAGATACCTACTAGAGTTTTTTACAAATCCCACACATCGTGTACCTCTCTATGTATATGTCATGTTGGTTAACCTCAGATTAAAGGATGGTTTTTTTACACACTTTCCATATGAATGAGGCTTACTCACCATATCTGGTAAACTGCACAACATGTGCTATGTGATCATTGGTTTTTTCATATGTTCTTACCCATTTATCAAAATAGACAATTATTTTTTCCATTACAAGTGAGTTTATGTTTATAAAATGATGTTATAATCCTCCCAATCTTTACATGCCATTTTTGTTGTATAGTGTGAGATTTATGATCATATCTTCATGGGGAAAACAATAAGGTTTTGATATGTTATTTGGAGAAGACATAAAAATCATGTAATCCCCCTTGTTTCCTAGATATGGGTCCTCCCTATATGGTGTTTAGGTACTTCATTAGAGACTTGACCATCATAATGTGAGGGTCCCTTATATGAATAATTGTGTTAAAATACTTATCTATGGATCTATAGTGTAGGTACTTGATTTATATAATGGGTTCAATGTTCCCTCAATCATTACTTCCCCTATCTTGTTGTGGTTACTCTATTAGGACTAGAACTACCTTTTCAAACACTTATGTTATAGTGACAAGTGGTACCCCACAATACATATTGAGGGGAAACATGGAAGTTATGTATGTAAGGTAGTTAAAGTCTTACAAGTCTTTTGATTTAATAAATTTCATGGTTTCTTTCTATTTATGATGTACTACGGGTATGTTGACCTTAGGATTTATTGGTTTTTCAACATTCAGAGCATCTATAGTTTTTTATGACCTATGATCCTTTGTATATTTTGGTTGCTAATTTTGGTGTGGGGTATGATTATATGTTATTCACTATGTCCTTGGATTTCATATCTACTAAGTATGCCTATATTTCATTCAATTTCTTATTTATTATGAAATTTTGAGTTGATCTGTAGTTCTTTATATTGTTTGTGTTCTTGGGGAATCCTATCAGGTATTTTTATACTTTACCTTAAATAGGATTCATCCCAAAATATACTTTTTATGTTCATATGATGTATAATTAAAATGTATCTCTAGTGGATATTGATCTAGTACAACTTTATCATATATGATGATTGGTTAATCTTACTAGTTATAGCTGATATTGGTTGTTATTATTGATATTTCCTTAGGATTTCATACAAATAGGATATAATTTTACCTTACCATGCATATGATTCATAAGTATAATTTACTTTTGTATATATTTGATTTTTGGTATTTTCCTTTGTTAAATTTATTAGATAATTATTTCACTACACGTTCATTTGTTATTAAATTTATATACATATATATATATATATATATATATATATATTGTTGGAGTTTGGTCTATATATTTTATATTGGAGTTTTATATTTTAGAAATTTTTTATTTTAAAATAAATCTCATATATGTTATGACTTGTTTGTTATAGTGTGTTTCCCCTTACATATTGGAGGTGGGATCAGTGTTACACACTCGATTTACGGCTAACGCAAGTTGTGTATAAATGGTTCAGATCATGTTAGTGATAGTGAGAATGACTACTAGTTTCAGTAGAATATTGTGAGGTAGATCTGGATTTTATGTGAACATTACTTGATAATAGTGAAAATTGTGGATAAATAAAACATTTGAAATGGGTTTTAGGGTAGTTAAGAAAATAGAATCAAACTGATAAAGAATATGTGACCACAAAAGTTTTAGTCCTAGAGTGAACAACATGTTTAGTTTCTATATATGGATAGGATTTCAGTAGAGGAGTTAGATTCCACATGGTTTGTAACCACTTAACCCATTCCATTTCTCATCTTCGGTTAGTGGCCAGGGTTTCTCTAGGGAGATAAATATCAAACAGTGTGTGGTTTTCAAACACATATCACGTTTAACATGGAAAAAAGACCTGAGTTTCATTGGAGTACATGTATGAATATCCCCTTAACACACACACTACATATTATAAGGGATGATTCATGCTTGAGTAAATGAAATTACATTGAGTATCTATTGAACATGCCTTACTAATTTCTAACACCATATCTAATAGTATTAAATTCCATGTATACAAACATGACACCATGGGGAAACATTAATTCATTACCAGTTAATCCCACATGATTTAAATATTGTGTGGGGTGGAAGTAAATTTCATGTACTATCCTTACCCTGGTATATTTCATATTTTCTCACATTTGTGTAAAAATAAGAAAAATGAGTAGTCAATTGTGAGATTTTTCTATAAAGAACGTGATGGTTGGGTTCCCCTACCTATTATAGACCCTCTATTTGGATATTTGGGAATTTATATAATATTTTAAATATAGGTATGTGGATATATTTTGGATAATATATTTAGATAAGTAACATATAATGAAACCCTGTTAGTAACATGATAAAAATAGTGCATGAGTCCCCTATAAGTATTATATGGTTTTTGATAAGGTAATCCCTCTAATCATATAATGATTAAGGGGTGTTGGCCCTATACACACTTCATGGTGTCAGTAAAGCCTCATGAATCTGAGGATTGGGTTATCCAATTTTGGAATATTATAAATGTATTCGGTACCCCCATTGACCTTAATATGGTGGGGGTCCTGCATAATTTTTGTTACCCCATAGTTCGAAATATTGTTTCTTACGATGATGTGTGGGTCCCCTATATGACTGATATAGAGGAAAACCCCCTATGTGATGGGACAGGAGTCCTCAATCCATGTAGTAGGTAACCCCATCAAATGAAATACATTACCCTTGAAGAGGTGTCTATCCTCCATAGTGTTTGGAAATTGATATAAAAAATCAATGAGGTGCAGTTCCCCCGCTATGACTTTGGAGAGATCATATATGAGTTATGGTATCTGGGTAGTTTGGTATTACAAATCTTATAATATATTGGTATGCATGGTTTCCTCTAATATGTGCTTATATACATGATATTGATTTGGGTTTTCATCATGGAATTGGTTATCAAATACTTAAATAATATGTTTTTCTAATGGTGTTATCTACTTCACCCTCTATCATTAATTTCGAGATGTCTTGTTGTTTTTATTTCCTCCATTTTTTCAAGGCATCCAAATATGTATTTTTATATGCACCCCTTTAAAGTCCTTCATGCCCATAAATTTTATGTTTTTTTAGGTGAAACATGGTTTAGAGTTGTATTCGGTGTATACAGAGCCGGTGGTACTATTGGTTAGTGTTGTTTAGATATGTTTGTCACTATTAGATATTATGTTTGGATTTTCTTAATGTGGAGGTATTTTCCAAATAATATTTTTAGTTTTATCATACTCTAATATATTGTTACCATGTATTTGGTTTTTCTTTGGGACTCTCCTATGTAGAATTTTTCTGGTTGTTCAATGTCTCGTGAATTAACATTATTCTACATTTTAAGGTTATTTATGATATCATTGGACTGATATCAATATTGGATTGTACTGGATATATATAGTGTGTTGTACGTTATATTTAGGTTAATTGATAGCATATATGTGATATGATTTCTTGGTATTAATAAACATCCCATGGATTAATTATTAATAAAAGTAGAGTCTAGGTAGGTTTGGTAGTATCATAGTGGTATATGAGAGATTATATATTGGGATAGAGTATATAGTTAAGATTCTTATAGAGTTTTATTAAATAAATTAATGTAAAATGTTTCAAGGGGTCTTGAGTTTAGTTAATAGACCAAGAGATCCCAAGGTATGTGTGGCGGCTGACATATCCTTTCATCTTAACATTAATAATCTATTAGTTAAATAAGGATTAAAAGTAATTTTTTACAGGGTACAAAATTATATAACATACATAGATCAAGTTATTTGTAATATTTTACCATGTCTTTCTTATTTTAGCTAAACTAGGTATTCTTTAAATGTTTTTGGTTTATTATATTAATTATATGATGTTTCCCTATAGATAATGAGTTTAGATTTCATGAAAAGGTCATGATTAGATCATCCAAGTGATAGAACACCCAATCATTGATTATTTGAATAATGATGCATCATTTTAGAGAAGTGATCATGAGTTTTATTCTACCCATAAATCGAAAGAAGATTTTATTCTCATTGTGTGGAGTGTATGACACCCCTATATGGATAATATCGAAGTTTCTACCTAAGAATGAGGAAAATAGTTTTATACTAGGAGAAAAACATGAGTTCTTGTGATGGATTCCTCCTAGTTTTTAAATCAGGTTTGATCCTTAGATAGAAAAGGATTTGATAGAGTTTGAGACTCATATATTCAATCAGGTTTATATACACACAAAATAGATAATGACTCTAAATAAATTTATTCCTTAAAATAGTGATTCATTAGTGGGTTTTGGTTACATGGGTTTACAATATGGTACTCTTATCATGGTTTGATTTCGAATACCTTTTCATGGAGAAGTACTATTCAGTGATTATGAGGATTTTTTGAGTGAAACTTTTCATACATCTTCCTCAAGGTAGCATGGATGTAATTGGGTATGCTTTGAGGTTCAAAATTTTCACGATGTACTCCCTATACATTCTTTTCAATGGATTATTACAATCTCTTATGTTCAATTGAGACCTCCAGGGATAGAATCAAGTTAGGTTTGTGTCTTTATGCATCCCTTCTTTTTTCAAGGGCTCAAATAGTGTTTAAAATGGATATTCTAGTAATACTAAGGCAAAATTGGTCATTAATACCCAATCCTTATAGAAATATCTATATACGATCAAGATATAAGATATCATTGGAAAAGTATCACATAGAGGATATAACCATAAAAGAGACATGATTTACTATAATTACAAAGGTATAGTACATATTTCTCAATATTTCCTGACTATGTGACTAGCTAAGGATTGTATGGGTGGTATCATGGATAGACATCCACATCAGAGGATGATTCAAGATTAGGTTTCTATATTTGATAGGGAGACTCCCTATGTGGTGATTTCAGTAAACGTTTTATAGGTGGATGATTCCTTGATCTAATTCCACCACCACCAACTTTCAATATTCTCTCCTAGGCACAAGATACTAGAGATCAGGTCCATATGAAGATGAATGAAATGGTTTTTTATTATTTAGCAGTGTTTGATATGGTTTGAGGTATACAATATATATTTATTATACTAGAAATCATAGTTATCTAAACCATCAAGAGATGTTAATTTTTTATTAAATTTTTGGATCAAGGGAGTTAATATTTCTAGTGGGTCTCATAAACTAACAGTTTTGTAAATTGGATCCTATAGGGGTGACCACTATATCACCCACATCTATCATTATTGAAATATATATCTAAATGGGGATGGGTTTTCATGATATCACAACACAATGATGATGATGATGAGACAATATGATATCTTCATAATCGTGGACCAGTTTTCAATAATCTTAGCCTAGGTGGTTTATTAACATCACATGATGGTAAATTATTGAGCTAATGGGTCAATTATTTCCTTTAATAATGAATGATACATCTAGGTAGAATGATTTGATAAAACCCTTAAGAAGTCACAACTAAACACTAACCAATTTGGGAGCTTGTATTTATATTTTTTGAGTTCTTTTAAAGATCCAATTCTCATAGATATTGAGGAATTCATGGAAATGTTTCTTAAAAAATTACTATTTTCCCTCATCAAAAGATCAACCTCTGTATTATCTTATATCCCATAATAAATTGATATCCTCAATAGTTTAACCATATCTAGAAAATTATTTGGGATCTAACTGTATAATTGGGTAAATTTTTAGATAAAGGGAATTTTATACTCAATTTTTCTCCATGAACAACTCTTATTTTTTATTAATCACAAAGATATATGTGAATTTGAGACTTTATAATGGATAATACCATTATATCCAAGTCAAATTTAAAATAAAATATTATCTTCTGAGGATTGATGAACCTTTTAATTGTTTGAAATTTGTGAGGATTTTTATTTTGAAATGATCATCCTCAGATATGGAGATTGTCTAATTCAGTCAAATAAGGAGTAAGTCATGAATATATCCTTACTTTATCCTCATAGGAATTTTAGTTTCATTTTAATATCATTTCTAGTCATGAACTCCCCTACTAGGATCATGGTAGTCATGAACCAAATTAAACAACTTTTCTAGGACCAAATGATCGTGATCTTTTTTATTGACACAGTCATCAATTTTTTATTAGAGGAAAAACAGGTTGGGAATCTATGGATTTTCTTGGGATTTCTTTGAGAGAACCATCAATATGGTAAACTCTTAAAGTGAAATACAAGATTTGATAATTCTTTTTCTTGGGTCTTGTCATCTCGAGTTGGGGGGAAGTACCTTACCTATTCATATTGATGTTATGATGGATTAAGATAAACCTATTATTATGTATCATATTCATAGTGTTAGTATGTTGGTTAACTCCATTAATTTGAAATATCAAGCACAATGGTGAATAAGGAACCTAAGAAGTGGTGTATGATAAAGTAGTTATCATCAATTCAATTTTTCATCATGAAGCAAGGATATATCTCCCGCATGTGTTCAATATTAGATCACCCCACCCACTTCTTTAATGAGTAAGGAAGTACCAATAAGAATATAATAGTTATGAGTCATTTTGTGACTAGTTTCATGTAGTTGTTCCATCAAATGTTTCCTATGAATGTGGTGCGCATGTCATCTTACACTGAAGATTGGTAATGGTTCCATTTGGGATACTTGAAGAGGAGTTAAGGGATATTTTTACCTATAATTTATCAGTGTACTGTAGTTTGGTGATGATGTACCAGAACCATAAACACCATTATTGGTGGTTGGGAATGAATGTGGTGTGTTTAAAAGTTCATGTCTTAGTACCTTTCCAATTAGTGGGTGATGGTCGATCACTACATCACAACTAGTTTGAATTATGTACGTATTTTTTTATTTGATGAGAGATATTCAAAGAATTATAATTGATATTATAACTCCTTCTATATTCTATGAATGTTTCATGAGTTCCCATTTCCAATAATTTTCGTTGATTATTTTAAAAAAATAGGGTATTTTAACTTTTAAATTCAGGGGAAGTGAAATTTTAAAATATATATATAAGGGGTTATATATATTAAGGTGAGATGTGTTTTGAAAAATACATTTAAACATAATAAGATAATTAAATGATAATATTGAATATTTATTAACTATCTTATTTTAGATATTATATTTATAAAAGTGATATTAGAGTCAATTAATTAGTATCTCTTTATTATTTATTTAATTTTAATTTCATGTGGTATCTCTTTGTAATATTGGCAGTAGAATTATTTCAAAAAACATTAATCAAATAATCTCTTATTTACATAGGGAATATACCATAATATCATAACATCAGGGTTGATCTCTCATAGAGGCCATATTCAAGATTTATTTTCATTGTAACTTTATTTTTATAATTAAAAATTTAGTACCAATAACAAAAATTAATGATGGATTTAAAAATGGATTGTAAACTTATAGTAATTAAAATGAAAAAAAAAACATAATGAATGAAATGAAAGACCCATAATAAATTCCCCATGAACATTATTTTTCTTTATGAGTATTCCAATATAAAATTATACATGTTGTAATAACAGATTGATTATTACTATTATTTTAATTTAGTAAATGAATAAACAGTATTCATCATTAATATCTCTTTTTAAAATTTTAATCTTTTAACACAAACAATATATAAATGAAATAAAATATCCTCTTGAATTTGTTTTGTAATTACTTTACCAAGAATTACTAATGTAGTCTGAATTCATCATCTAAATGATTTTATTGATGAATAAAGATATAAAATTGAACAATATCATAAAATATGAAATAAATAGAGAAAATAATACAAATATATAATCTAATAAATTAAAAATATTACATTATTAGAATATAATTAATAATAATTTAAAATATATAATTTGATCCAAAAGTAAACTCATTGGTTTATCTCTTTTAGGTGAATAGAGAAAGTTAATTATCCAGGGATATGGTGATGAGATGTCACAAATGTAAGACAAGTCACACAATAACTTAAATAATCAACCTAATATGAAGTAAATATAAACAATGTTATACATCAATTAGTAATCAATGAATGTTTCACTATAACAAAAACTATTACTATATAAGAATAAAATATATTTATCCTACCTTAATTCAAGCTCTTTCATATATGGTAGCACCACTGATATAGCACTATTAAGTTTGGTTCATGGATAGATTCTCAACATCACTTAAGATTAAAATCACAAAAAAATAACTTGACCATCACATTCTCACCAAAATATTCTCTTCCATGTGATTACAGGGCAGTTCTATATCATCTCTCTGTTAGATGCTCCTATATATTGTCTAATTCATCATTAAATATCCAACTCAAAAAATCTCCACTCAATTAAAATTTAAATCTTAATTTAGCTATTATAATTGAATAATACACTTAAACACTTATGAAAATAAACTTTGGGATGAAAATAAATTCGTTTTATCTTGGTCTAATTCCTTAGAATGACTATAGAATTTAACTATAACTGAAACTAAAAGTTTAACTCTTATAAAATATTCTAAAATCATGGTTGGTGAAAAAAAAATTGATCTCCACCTCATATTAGCTCAGTTATATATCTACCTCTACATTGAAATAGAAACAATAATAAAAAAACATTTAGATATATAGAATTAAACCTTTGTGGAAAATATATATAATCACCAGCATTTAGTCTGTATCTATCCCAAATCATTTATCTATGAACCTATAAATCTATGTTAAAATAACCTAATTAAATAATGTCTAAAATTTTGATTAAATAAATGGATTAGAAATATTTTTCATTAATTTTAGTGGCTTATGTAAACAAGTTGATAAAACAGTAATCATGACACCTTTATTGCAGCAGCATACTAAATGGGACCCAAACTATGGCTTGTGTAAAGATCTATAATTAATATAAAATATATAAATTCAGAAAACCTTCCAAGATGTATCACCCCAGCTATTGATAAATTAATCAACTTCATTATATGGTGATTTATTGTTGGTGATAAAATCCATCTGACCTAGTATTCTTAAACCAGTGGCCTTATCTATTCGACCTGGATACAAATGTATAACCTAAATAAAAACACCAAATTTCTAACTTAACTATCCAATAAACATAAAAAAAACCTTTCCTTAATCTTTTTTCACATAAGAGTTTTTATTTTTATTGTAAAATAAGAGGGAAATTTTCTAAGGTAAAATCTGGGGGACTGTATTAATTCTAAATGAGAGTATCAAGAATTACAATATTCTTAAATCCCAAGAGTAAATACTATACTAGAGAAGAATTTTATTGATTATGTAATATTTTTCCTTGATTTCAAGTCATCTATATCCATTTTCCATTCAACCCAAGTATTTCATATCATCATAACTTGGTTTATTTAACTCTTTCATTTATCTAGAATTTAAATGATAGAATAATGGGTACATACTAGGTTGAAAAGAAACAATTAGATATCATAACTAAATTGATAAAGGGATGATATAGTCCTTAAAAAGTGAGAGAACATTGGGCAGCACATGAACCCAAATAATTTGGGGTTACCATCACCATAAAATACAATTGAAGTCATAACTATAGAGTATCAAACATCATAGATGGTTCCTTTTCCATAAATGGATCCATTCATGTAAAGAATATAATATTTAGTCTTGTATCCATTTATATGTGGCTTCTAACTAATACAATGTTCACTAAACACTTGATATGAGATTTTATAAGTGTGGTAGATTAGGTTTTTCATTAGAGGGAGGAAATATAATCCCATAGGAGTTGAGGTAATGTTTTCTAGGCCTCTCATATAATCCAATGACATGTTATAAATTCCACTCTATGAACTTGTTATTAAATAAGTAGGGAATATATATTCTGAAACATGTTCTAAAGAAATTTATTAAAGGATTATAGGTTATGTTTCATCCTCTTATAGCTATTGAGTGGGTACTATATAGTGAAGGCCACTACACCCTTAAAAAAAGATGAGCCACTATCACTATATTTAGGTTTCTCATGTAATGGAATATTAAATGTAAGGGAATAAATTTATATTGGATAGCACATCTAATAGGTAGAGCTACATGTCAAATCCACTATACCAATGACCTAATCTTTAGGGGGTGGATCTACCCCATAATGATTTATCCCAGTGATCAATTTTATTTGAATCATGTTTCAATTTCCTTTCATATTTAATTAGACATAGATGTTAGGGATAAAATAACTATGTTACTTATCCAAAAAAAGATTGATACTATTACGCATTTTTTTTCTTTATCAAGGATCATATTAGTGTGTATGGGGAGGTTCCTCACCATCTTGCAAATTAGGTTCAGAGTAGGGTAAAATAATAAGTAAATTGCACACCTGCCCATGTGGTCTTTTCAAAAATAAATATGACCCTCCTAATAATCCATCAGGAGTTATCAAATAGGGTGAGATGAGGTACTTAGAGGTTTATTCAATGTGTAAAAGAAAATAAGTTCTTTATATGCATAATGTTTGATGTTTTTTTACTGATTCCTACAGAATAAATACCATATGGACTAATAAAAAATAATTTCCCAAGAAATATTAACTTTCATGGAATGTATAAATTAATCCACGTCCCAAATGTTGATATCTTCTTTATCAACCATATTTGTTAACTTCTTTTAACATTCCCAATGGAACCAACATTCAGAGTTTAAATCACTAAGAAATTTGATATTGAATCTCTAAATGTTCCTTAAAATAGATTTTAGGGATTTGATGATATAAAGGATATGAATATTTTTCAAGGTAATAACACTTTTGATTATAACCATCCTTCCTCTAAATAAGAATAATATATTTTATCAATTGAGGATTTTTCATGTGAACCTACTCATAATCCCATTGAGATGGTGAAATATAATCCTCCTACTATATATTGTTAAACCAAGATACTCCTTATAAAATCTCATCCTTGATATGTTAAGACATCCCACAACCATCTAAGCCCTTATATCATAACACCATGTAGAAATTTACACATTTCTCTTTTTTTCTTTATTTTCCCAATCTAATGAACATAATTTCCCATAAATACTTTAAAACCATTAATGTATTTCTATAAACCAATGATAAAAAATCTATATGTTATCTATAAAAATTATTTTTTTAATATCAAGCTCCCACAATTCCCCCTAAAAGGACTAAACACCCCAATATGAATTGTTTGCTTGATATTTTTACTAAGGATAACACAGGTAGGGATTGAAGAGATTTAAGATAGAGGGTCACCATGCTTTATCCCACATGCATGTTTGAAGAAGGTGAATCTAATCCTCATAAGATACTTTGAAAATCATTGTTAAGTATAGAATTAGAAGAATATATCGCGCACGCATTCTGATAATCCATAGTATCGTTTGTATTTTAAAATTAAATTTCACTCTAGTGTGTTATAATCATTTTCAATTGGACCTTCAATTTAATATTTGTTCTTGGAAAATTCTTATCCAGATCTGCTAGAATCCCCTAAGATAGCCTGATAAACACTATAATTTTATTCTCCTATATGAAACAATATTGATCCACCAAAACTAGGTTGTAAAGACCCCAACTCCAATAGCCCATAGTTGTTGGTTACTTTATTACAATAGAAGTAGATATAAGGAATCACATCCTAAATGAATGAATAGTTTAGTAGTCTTGGTAAACTAGACACATACTTGAATATCACATTACAATTAAAAACATAAAATAAAAAATAGTATCTTCTTTGAGTAAACCATTATTTCATTTAGCATGTCCCTGCATATTAATCATAATCCACTTCCTAGAATCTAGGGGAAAGGAAACATAAGAAAGTGGTGAGCTCTAATGTGGAGTAAGGGTATGCGTACAGTAGAAGCTATCATGAATAAATAATGCTTAATAAATATGGAAATATAAATAACTGAAAACTTATTTCATTTAATAAATAACATAAACATGATGAATAATATAGAAATAATAAGGGATGATAAAATAATTCCATATAAATAATCACATGAGCCTGAAACCTATCCATGGATATTCTAACTAATAGAATAATCGCATGGAAATTAATTATTAATTTCACAATGATCAAGATTCATAATGTCATATATCATAAATATAACATCGAGGTTCCATGCTAAAAACACTTACATAAATGGTTAAGGCATAATCTAATAACCAAACTAGTTTTTCTCATCAGACCTACTGATGCATCGAGGGGTTATAATGGGCCTTTCCCATAACATACTAATTCCAGTGCATTACTCATATCAAAGGGGAGAAACATAATCAATATAAAAATTTATATTGAAACTAGAATATGAAATTTTAATAATTTCCCTCATCAATAAACATAATCATGAACCATCTAAGGTAATATGGTTAATAATACCAAATAGTACATCTCGGTCAATCTAGTCATAAACCACTCAATAAAATCTGTTATATTGTATCAGAAGAGATAAACCTTAGAGAATCATAAAATTCAATAAATTATGTTGATATAGATGAAAATATATTAATAATATAATTTAAAAATTCTTGAGGAAAATACACTTTTCACTTTGAAATCACTTATTTTTATAAAACATCACAATTATAAATGTAAACATTCTCTTCAAAAAGAACCATATAAACCTATAAAGTAAGATTCAAATCATTTATTTGTTAGGATGGTGGGAAAATTCAATAATGTAATATAAGTTAAAAAACATTCCTTTCATATTGTTTAAAAAGTACCTTATTTTGAAAATGATAAAAATATCCCTTTTAAAACATTTTATAAAAATTAATACATGGGTGAAAGTAGATTTTTAAAATCATAGAATAATAGTAAAAAAATAAAAAATATTTTTAAAAACATGGACTATGAATAGATATATTCCCTATTAGATTCATAAATATAAACAGTTCTGAATAATTAAAGTATTTTGAAATAATCCTTTTCAACTTTAGTAACTTTTGAATCTTAATCCTCGTGAAATAAATAAATTCAAATGAAAATTTACATACCATAAAGAGAAATATATTCAAGATATAATATATCAAAACGTTATTATATACACCACAAAAAATAAATAAGTGGTGAATATGGAATATATCTCATAGAAGTAAAAGTGAGATAAGAAAACCTTACCTAGGGTTCGATTTCCTTTTGTAGCACCCTGACTCGTCTTTCCACCCAGACAGTGCTTAGACCCATTGTGCCACTAGTCCTTAGGTATGCCTCCATGTATATCAAATTCTACTAAATATAAGTGATGGGGTAATGAGGTGACTGTGGGAAGACTATACCATCAGGTGGTGATAATAGTAATGGTTTATAAGTATATAACACAGTGAAAGAAATATAATAAAACAATAGGACCAATAATGTCACACTCGGACTCCGCACTATGGCAATGACTTTTAATTTTATTCTTATTCTATAATTTTTTTATTTGGAATTAAATTTGTTATGTCGAGATGTGTGATGGACTCGACTTGAGTTTTGTGTTGCTAATAAATGTGCGTATTGACTTAGTAATGCCTGATACTTTATTTTAATTATTTTGGGTCTTGTTTTTTAAATTTTCAGTTTGAACCGGTTTATATATACATATATATACACTTGGGTTATTATATGGTGTGCGGCTGTGTGCGTTACTGTGCGTAGTGTCCATCCTTGGTAAGAAAATGTTTTTTTTAATTAAATTTGTTAGTTTTTGAGAGCGTGGCTAGGCGAGCGACCGCGTACATGACCATGTGTGGTGTCTAACATTAATAAATAATATAATATTATTTTGTTATTATTAATTAGGAATTTTTTTATTCTTTTAAATTGCATTTATTTATTCTATTTTATTTTATTCATTTTATTTATTTATATTTATTTCATTTTATTTATTTATTTTTATTTCATTTTATTTATTTATTTTATTTCATTTTATTTATTTATTTTTATTTAATTTTATTTATTTATATTTTATTTCACTTTAATTCATTTTTATCTTTTCTTTTCCTTTTTCTTTTCTTCTTTTTTTTTCTTCCTTCCTCCCTCTCCCTTCCTCGTCGCACGGTTCTTCCCCCCATCGCCGAACCCTAACCCCCCCTCCTCTCTTCTTCCGGTTCGCCTCGCCCCACGCCCCTCTTCCGGTTCGCCTCACCCCATGCCCCTCTTTCTCCGGCGAACCCCCCTTCATCCGGCCTCCCTCCCACGGCTTGCCTCCGGCGCGCGCCACTCACCTGGATGAGACCGCCAGCACACACCCCCCTCCTCGACCCGCTCTCCCTGCCGACGCCTCCCCCTTCCGTCCACACCGGCTAGCGACCGACGACCCACGCCGCCTCCTCCTCCTTTTCTGGAAAGCCGCATGGCACCGCGTCACGCTCTTCCTCTCCGGACAGCCTACGCGCACGCCTCCCTTCGACAGCTGGTCCTTCTCACCGGCATCCCCTCCTCTTGCTGGCGCGTTTTCCGGCGCCCCGCTTCTCTTCCCCGACACTAATTCCCTCCGGGTAAACCCTCCTCCTTCAATTTTTGGTTTTGTTTCTTATTCATTGGGGATATGGATTTGTGTTTGGCTTGTTTATGAGGTATATGTTTTTATTGTTTGATTTTAGTGATTATTTTGATCACCGTGTGGTGCAGTTATGCGGAAATTGAAGTTTCGCACTGATATTTGAAATTTCTCCATATTAGGTATGTGATTCTGCGTATAACCATTATTTGATGCATTAATTTTGGAGTTTAATTCATTCAGTTTTTTTATTTATTTATTTGAAAGATGCGAGTTTGATTCTTTTTGAGATTTGATATACCTTTAATTTTCCAATAGTATGTTGATGCAACATGTGTAAAAATTTTGGTGCAAACCCGTGTTGAGATGTTTATCAGCATTTTATAAATTGTGTATTTAATTTGTTAGAATGTGCAAAGGCTGAAATTGGTTGTATTTGATTTTTGATGTGCATTTATTTTGTTAGTAGTCTGTTTGTGAAATATAAGTGTGTTAATGTGTGAAAAACCTATGATCGATTATTTATTAGTGTTTAATTAATTGTTTTGATAGTTTGTTAAGACGTTCAAGGGATGCGGTTTGTGTTTTGATGCGACGTTAAAATGCATTTTAATCATAAAATAGATTTTGGGAGAACTTTTCGCAATCAAAGTTAAGAGAAATGTTTTGAAACATTTTAATAAATTTTTTTAATAGTCTTTTTGAGTTTTAAATGTGTTTTTTTTATTGTGCAGTTGGTTTATTATGTTTTTCACAGGCTGCGTTTTCTGTTTTGACAAGTGAGTGGTGTGCGTTTGGCCTTATAAGAGGTTTTAGGGTAGGCTTTTGGTGTTCAATGTCTTGTAATACCACTTGGATTTGTTTTATAAAATTTTTAAGTGGTTTATTAAATCTTGTAAAGTGTATGAAACATGTTTGTATGTTGTTTTGGTGTGAGTGTTTTCAAAAGTGGGTTTGAGTATGCATATGGGGGTGTATGTGTGTGCGCCTTATTGTGACAATCATTGGAAGTGTTCAATTAATCGTTTGAGTAGTGCAAAATGTGTTATTGTGGGTACTTGAGGTGCGTGGGTGATGGAAAAGAATTTTTGATGGAAAATGTACCACTTTGAGCATGCTGAAATGTTTTATAAATTGGTCAAATGTTTGATTATGTGTTTGATTTGTTTCATTAAATTATATGTGTAGTGTATTGTACCTCACTGTGATGATTTTGGTCTGCGGGTATCGAGGATCGCTGCATGTCCATGCATACGGTAAGACATATATATAGATATTCCCTCATTATGCATATTCCATCATGGCGTAGGGAATATGTGCAATGCACCTAGGGGTGTATATATATATGTATAAATGCATGTGCGTGTATGTTCCAAGGATCAGTTTGAATGTCCGTCTTCAAACAGCGACATGTTGAGGTAGGTCCCCTATGCCTAAGCTTTTAATTTGAAATTCATAATTGCTTGATTGTTTTAAAAATATGTTTTACACTATGCTATATATACATTCTATGGAATCTGATTTCAGTTGCTAGAAACTATTATGCCTTGTATTGGGGAAATTGAAATGTATTTCAAAGTCGTTGGTCTTAAGTGACTTTTCTTGAAAAATTGATTTCTTAAGCTGTTTTGAATTGGTAAGGTGTACTTCCAAAGGTGTTTGGACTTTTGGCCGGTTGACTGTAAAAAGTGTTCCCTTTATGTAATTACGCATGTTTGGCATCTTAATAATGTTTTATGAAATAGAAAAAAACCTTTATTGAGGCACGTTTTGCACTTTAATATTTGGTCTGTGAAAATAGAAAACCCCTTTTGAGTCATTCCCCTAAATTTGAAAATAAAATGTGATGCATGTGTTAATGAGTGGTTTGTGATATGTACCTAGTGTAAAGGCTTGTGCGTGATTGTGTGATGTAAAGAGGGGGAATGCACTTAAGTCGGGAGTGCGGTGGTGAAAGGTTGAATGATTTTTAGATAAAGAAAGTGTAATGTACTTGTTTGATTGCTTGATAAAGAAAACTCACCACCATTTGAAATAGAGCACAGTGGGAAACCCGGGTATCTAGGTGGGTGACCAGGACTAGTATGCTAGATGACATGGCAGGGGTTCGTCCCAGTTTTTCTAGAAGGATTGATGCAACAACACTAACTAAACATTTGAATTTCTGAGGGTCGTGGCCTTCTAAGACACGTTTTCTGAGGGTCATGGCCTTCTAAGCCACGTTTTCTGAGGGTCGTGGTCTTCTAAGCCACGTTTCACCGAGGTACGAGGTCTCTAGGTTCCCACTTGTTCTAGCTAACTATAGGGATTACCCATAGTGCTCATTTGTGACATGCTGCTTGTGATGTAACTTTCTTTTCAGTTCTTTCATACCTGCTGACTTGTTTGTCAAAATCACATTTTATTTCAAACTGGTTTCTTTTCATTTTGAAATGTTAATGAATGCTTGGAACCTATTTTGAAAATGTAGTAAGAGTGTAATGATTTATTTGAAAATGCAAACTCATTACTTGAATTTGAAAAGAAGGGAAACCATTATTTTATTATATCTTATTTTCAAACCGGCATGGTTGGATTTCTTAATAAAGGCGGAGGCATAGGACGTGGTTATATTTTGGCTTTCCTACTGAGCATCTTGGTGCTCACTCCTACATTACTTTTCAGTTGCAGGTTTCAGTCTTGGATCGCTTTTGGGAGTGAGTGTGGTTGTCGTACCGTGGTGATCCACGGGGTCACCTGAGGTATGTCCTGTTTCTTTGTTTATTCCTTTTTCTGCTTCCACATTGTTCAGTTTATTTTCCTTTATTCATCTGCTTGTTCAGTTTATGTTTATTTATCTTTTTCATGGGACAAACTGTTCCCAACTGGTTTGTTTTGATGCCCGACACTAGTTTCCAGCCCATGGGGATCGGGAACGCCCTTCGGGCTATGTCGCGGACCGGGTCGGGTGCCGAGTCGGATGACGATCCGTCCTAGTTCGTGACAAATAACATGCCATAGTAGAAGAAACATTCAATTGTGGAAGCATAAACAAAAAAATATTATAAATAAACGATCATACATACCATTTTCATAATAAAAACACTACATCATACCATTTGTAAAAACATTCCTAAAATTTAGGTAATTCATGACAATAAGAAGAAAGGGTTGATCATGGATAACATATCAGCATATATATAAGAATTATAAAATAAAAGAAAAAATCAAAATAACTCAAGTTGAACCAAGAACAACCATGTTCCCCTTCCGTATATCCCATGTAAAAGGTCTAACTCTATCACTAGGTTTTGGCACTTGAATTCACTCCCTCACCTGATCACATAAGAACAAATTCTACATGCGCCAGAAGGGCCCATGTAGGGTGTGAGAATAAATCTCAGTAGACCACCAAAAACATCTGGATAACTTAAATCTATGACAAAATAAGG
Organism: Viscum album; assembly: GCA_963277665.1. NCBI lineage: Eukaryota > Viridiplantae > Streptophyta > Magnoliopsida > Santalales > Viscaceae > Viscum > Viscum album. The sequence goes on along the minus strand of OY728148.1, from coordinate 361,445,233 downwards.
TTTTATAATTATAAATTATAAAACACATGAATATCAAGTAAATAACCTGCTTCAATTCTTCTCAGCATCCATAAGGAACCAATCACTAGCTTCGATTAATACTGGTATCCCACATTCACCCAGTTATATAGAAAAAATATGATGAAAAAAATTCATATATATAATTTTAGTGGTGAGGATATTTAGTATAAATCCTAATGAATCCCCTGATGAGTAACATGTTGAAGAGCCCTCAGGCATCTCCAATAAAAGTTTCACTAGCACCTCATTCCAACTAACACCTCTGGTATCACTATAAAATAACTAACATATCCAAGGCATGCCAAATCAAGTACCTAGTCCCTTGAACCTTAGATAAAAATTCCATATCATCCATTAGAATTATCTGTAGAGGCGTAGTGATATATACCCTCTAATATATAATCATTATCATCTCAATAACTAATGTCCTGAGGCATTGTGAGATTCGTCCTCCAAAAATCATGGCCCAGTGGCCTCAAATATTATGGCGAGCCTTATCCCCCAACCAAAGGTCTCATCACTATAAACTGGTGGCACTTCACCGTCCCCAAGGAATTATATGGAAAGCACAACCAACCTCACTAATGGTCAACACCATCTCAATCCACAACTAATGGAGGCCCCTACCCACACAAGTGGTCAACACCACTAAATCATCTGAGTCCTATCTATGTGTTCTTGACTCTAAAGGGGCATCATCCAATCATGGTGAGTTTAAATCTCCTTGAAATAGTATATAATCCAAATAATATCAGTACATCATACCCTTGTGACTGTGTTTCTCATCCTGATGGTCAACACCATCTCAATATCACATGGGCCATACCTATAACCTGATGACCTCATCACCTCAATATGATATCCATGTCTTCCAACCTGGTGATCAAAATCACCTAAAGTATCTAGGAATCTCCAAAACTGATGAACCATGCCACCTCATCAATATGACCAATACCATCCCAATCCTCTGGCAATGCCTTTCATGTTCTGATAAAACCAATCAAGAAATTTATTATAAACAATTAAATTACAAAATTAAAACACACCCAGCCTAATCATCCCAAATGGTTCATGGTCTCTAACCCGGCATCACACATATGATCATGGTTAGTTAATTCTTAATGGAATCCCATAATATCTCATAATTAATTTAAAGTAAAGGTTTTAATTAATTAGGGACTTTGTCAGACTACCCAATGGCGTACTCAAGAATGCACCCCCAAAAACACTACAAAATCCAAATGAAATATAGAAACCATATAGCTCATACTCATAGGTTCACAATCATCTTATATCGGAATCTAAATCAATCTATAATGATATAAATTAAAATTTCATATGAATTCCATGTAAATAGGGTAAAACAGATTTCATGAATTTAGTGCACCGTGTGGAAAGAGAAAAGAATAAAATAAGCTTGTGCATTGAAGCCCTTAATGGAATGGATCTGTAGCCACCAATGGATTTAATATCTTAAATCAGATGGAGGCAAAATAAAGATACCTAAGAGAGGGATAGAGAGGTATATGAGACCCCCCATGGGCACTGAATCCACTATCTATGGAGGAGAAAAAAAAAGACAAGGTCGATCCCCCTACCTATTTTATGAAAATTCATCCTACAACTTACATGATGTATAAATTTTACATAGAATATATTCATTTTACAATGTGTTACCCAATTACAAATATTTTATTCCTCTGGTTTTACCCCCAATCCTTTCATATCATGAACCCACTAGGCTGCACCACACAAAACCATTAAAAGTCGTGCAATTGACTTACTTGATGTGTAAATCTCACAGTAGTTTTTTTTATTATCCCAGTCCCTCCGACCATCCTTTAGTGTTCTCCGAAACACTTGGGTCAACCAATAAAACATATACCACCTTAAAATAAGATATTGGGTCAAAACAACTCATAGAATGAGGTTTCAAGGATCGTAAAAAATGTCGGTATGACCACCAAACCCAGAAGTTAAAATTTACCTAGATAAAATGCCCATTCAAAACACTGAGACATTAAATTATCCCCACCTTAACATTGAAAATTCCTAAGGTATAAAATATTTCCCAACGATGGTACCAAACATACCTATCTCTCTCAAATCATCCTGTTTTACCCTAGTCAAAATTCAAAGGTTAAATCCCCTAAAGGGGCTCCCCGCCATAGGAGTTACCAACCCCAATTGCTTCTTGACCCAAAACTCAAAATTCTCATAATACACATACCATCCTTGGAAAAAAATTCCTCTCAATACACATATCACTCCTATACCACATCATGTGCTCAACTCATTCATGTTTCATACTTGACACCTATTAATTACCACATCTTATTAGTTTCCCACCTCATGTCCATGTAGTAGATGTTACCTATGAGGTCATTCATCTCATCAGACACCAAAAAATACATGTACCACATTGGGAACCCATGAATACCACATATCATCAGACACCCAAAATTAGTCTCAGTTCCATTCACCAAAAATGATACCCACATCACATTGATGACTATATTCCTATGCACCTCAAGAAAAACCATCACTGTATTGATTACCATAATAAATCCCAGTTACATTCACCTCATATATATATATATAAATAATTTGAGATGATTCTAACCTACTAACTAGCATCTAGTTAATCTAAAACAACTCATCCAGCTCGTTCACCCAAAATTGGACATGCCTAAAAAAGGACCTACCAAAATAAAAAACTCCCTGGTCATGCTCACAACATACCTCTGAATGTTGTTAGATCCATATTCTATTATGAACCTAACATCTCCACTATGTTCACATTTCCTAAATCCCAAAAACCTAAGACCTGGATTCCTTATGTATTTTCATGGGAAACTGGCCATTGACCCCACTTTTGGATCCCACTATCTCTACAACGACCTCCACGTGTAGCTGAATCTCAAGTACCATATCCTAGTACCTTTCATATTTAGACCTCAGATCTATGAGTCTTCCATGATCCCTATCTTCTGGATATTTGATAAGGCTTCCTTCAGAACCTCTCGAGATCCTTGACCTTTCCATAAGCTCATAACTCCTTTGGTTCTCGATTACATGTTGTTTATACATGTCCTAGATACCCACAGAGGATGCACACCATCTATGAACCGCCCCTTTGTGGTATGATTGACTCACTAGCATGAACACCCTACTAAGACTCCTATCAGCCTTGCTTCTTCATATCTAAAGTGTCACCACCAATATAACCGGATGCCATCAACTTGTCTGAGTATGATCGTTTGGTCAAATTTTCCTCGGCTATCAAAGCATTATTCACAGCTTTTGAGAATGAGGCCTGCATGAATATTTTTAATTTCACCCTAATGTTGTATCATAAACTATCCTCAAAATGACTCACTCTCAAGCTGTCATCACCCACCATACCCGATGTGAAATGAGACAAGTCTTTGAAATTACCTATAATGTCCATGACATACATGTGTCCCTACTTAAGGTTCAATAACTCTTGAGCTCTCTCCACCCTCAACATATCAAAAATTAAGTACTTGAATAACTTGTACTTGAAGACCTTCCAAGCTTGTCCATTGTGTCTAACTTCCAAAACCTATACATCCCACCAACACTTTTCCAGTCTTAGGAGCATATACATTGTAACACCCCGAGATTTTATGAAAAATATTCTTTTTAATTTCATTGATGTCTTGTGTTTTATGCTACACCAAGATTACCTTGTGCTATACGCAACACCGTATTAGCATGCAGTATACACAACACTATTCTTGGATCATGTTACACAGAATTTTGATAGTAGCTATTCTATGCAACATTGAGTGTGTATATACATATATATATATTCAATATATAAATGAAATATGGTTGGATTCTGTTATATGAAACAACGAAGGAGTATTGCATCACACAGATCCCTGACTTGGCTTGCATTACACGCAATCGCGACCTTCCTCGATAGCGTGAGTAGTACGCAATACCGGGTTTCACTAAAAAATGATATATTGTAATAATATTATTATAGACTAGTCGTTATGAATAATATGAACTACATTTTGAATTTTATAACATTATTATTCATCTAACATATTTTCTAGAACATGGTATGAGAACAAAATAAATTTTTCAGTTAAAATAAGTATTTTTCAAAAAATATAGCTGTATCGCCTTTTGATGGAGCATCCACTTTAAATCTAGTTTTTGAAATATTTATAATTTTAATTTGACAAGATAAAATTCTTCCTTGGAATCAGGATATAAAAATTTAATTTTAATAAATTTTTCGTATTATTCTGATAACTTTCATGTTTTGATGAACAGTAAAAAATGCTATATTTTTATTAAAAACTAATTTTTTCTTCGTAATAATTTATATGGATATATAATCTTTTTAATTGGTTTTAAAGTTTAATTAGAATATATTTTTACCATTTAATCCAATTTCGTTCATTGGAATTAATTTTACTTTGAAATTGGACATAAACAAGTATCAATCTTTTGATAGTTATTGTTTCTTAAAAACACATTATTTTTTTTGATAACAGGAATTACTTTTAAAATTAATTAATTCCACTTCTATGTTTTGAATTTGGAAAAATAGACATCATTTTTGAATTTGGAATATCAAATATAGCTTATTCTGAATTTTTGGTATTTTTCTGAAAAACTTCAATTTTTGATGAATAGTGAAAACACTGAGTTTTTTGTTAAAACCGAATTTTTATTTAAATAATCATTTATTTGATTTAAATTTATTTTAGGTAAAAATAGGTATATAATACTCATATAATTTCAATGAAATTCATTGGAGTCATTTTATAAAAATTTTAGATTTATAAAAAATTGTATTGAACTTTTCACCGTATTTTACCCACCTCCTAGGAGACTTTGCAATTATTCATAAAACGTAATTTTACCACTTCTGTGAGTTGAATTTCGAAAATCCAAGAGACATGGTTAATATAAAGGAGTAAAATGTGGTTCAATTAGATAAAAATAATTTTTGGTGAATAGTAACTTTTTACTTTTATTTACCACGGTTAAAAGTAAATAGGGTAATTCAAGGTTAACGAAATATTATAATAATTAAAAATTACCTTAACACTTGTCCAAACATTATTTTATTAGTAATGGACGACCATGGACATCCTTAAGTCGATTTTGGGAACCCATGGAGACACTTATGAAAGAAAATGACACATTAGATTAATTAATTTAATGTAAAGACAAAATTAGCATTAACAAAAATCTTTTAGTAATTAATTTTTATAAGGGGATATATAAAATATTATTTAGACTATAAATATTAATTCGAAATATAAAAATATTTCCTACATGTTGGTATTTTTTTATAATTTTTAGACATCAAATAAATTAAATTATTTATGACACAATAATGATACAGTATTTACCTCATTAATAAATGATTTGAATAAATAAGATTGTAATGATTAAAATATCATCCAAAACCTGCCCAATTTTTATTGGATGATTTTATTTATAATATGAGTCATCTTATCTTCTACATTAATCTGTTTTGGACCTCTTAAAACAGATGATCAGTTTATAATAAAATAATGTTTTCACACTTTCTTAAAGAGTCCCTCCACTCCATTATAAAAGGATACCACTTATATGTAATTCCTCACACCTCTAAAGCCTTTTGGATCATCCAAACTCTGCCCAAATAATCTCTCTACATCCCTCTCCTCCCCTTAGAAGCCTTACATTAGGCAGAAGGCACTTCCAGAAGTCCTTTTGGTTCAAACCAAAGGAAGTTACCCAAATTAAAGGTAATAGTTTCTCTTAAGTTGTTTTCTTTATTCTAGTTCTCCAACCCCTAAACTCTTTTTAATCCTTTATTTTGTGACAACACCAGTATCCTCAAAATACTATGATGTTGTTATGAGAAGTATTATAACTACACTTACACACACCTTCATCTAATGGATGAATAACATAATGTTTCTGCGATGGAAAACTAACGCATCACAAAATGATGATTGTTCAATTATCTCCTACCACCTCTAATGGTGTCCATTATGATGGAAATGTATTTATATATGATATATATTATTTTTATGACTTCCTTATTCTTCTTTAATTTCCAATTATATCAAGACTTTATAATTTCCATAGTTGGTAAATACGATAATCTCATTTGAGGAAGTGCGGACTACCGCCCCCTCAAAGTGATGTGATTCGTTAATGCCATATGTGGGATCTATAAAGGATGGAGTTAATGATATTATATATGATATTATACTGGAATTAAAATATACCTATGTATCATTATGTTTTAATTTCATTAAAATAATAAATATAAATGAAAGTAGCGTTCATGCGTACGTACGGTTTACCGTCTCCATGAACGGTGCATTTCATTTCCTACATCCATATGTTATGTACTATTATAAATACATGTATATGATGGATATATAATGAATATATATGATATATAAATAATGATTTAAATTTTTGAAGTATGTAAATCATGAAATAAGTAATAATAACATCAAGAACCACAAGTCCAAACACGTATGATAAATAAGATGATTTTACCCAAAACGTTGCTTTAACATGGGATTTACAAAAGATCGGGTAATATAAAGTCATAAGTGAACCATATATGATATAATAACAATGAATATTATTCTTTGATAAGTCAATGACATTATTTAAATCATTATACAGGAGGTTCGGATACGTACGAAGCATATCGGACCTAAGGTAAGGGATAATCTTTCCAATATCGTTCTTATCCGAGATTGTTTATTCGTAAGTATTTTTTGGGGTTATTATTATCATCCAATTCCATGTTTTATAAAAGTATTTTATGTATGTTTAATGTCCTTTTTACCCATTTTGTCTTTTACTACATGGTATGTAAGGAATCTTTCTTTTTTTTACGTTACGAGGTACTTTTTGACTTTTCCGACAAAAGTACGAGAAGAATGTTTTATTTAACTTATAGGCATGAAAGTATTTTTATGGTTTTATAAAGCCTTATTTTCATGAAGCTTCATCCAAAATATTTCATTAATATTTTAAACAAAATCATTTTCTTTTAAAATTGAATGACCTTTTGTGAAAAGAAATTGATTTTGAAGAAGAAAGGATATTTTCCTCAAGAATTATTTTCAAGTATTTTATCAAAACCATTTTCCATCTAAGATGACATTATTTCAAGATTTTATGTTTCAAGTATAATATATCTATGATTTACATGGTTTCACTTTTCTTATGATGAAATGATATCTATTTGTTTTATATGGATTATGTTATGATGGGATGATGTTTATGAAACCCAATTTATTTTCTGGGTTTTGATGAATGATTTATGATTGTCTTGTGGCACATGTAAGAATGATTTCAATTTGAGATGGGTGGGACCTATATCTCACTCCAATGCATTAGGTAAATATGTATATCTTATGAGATAGACATGTTTGAAACGGAAAGTAAATCCAGTTCAGTAATACAGGGCTGGAACAGCAAGTAAACCCAGTTCAGTAAGGGACTTTGTCCACTAAGATGGTCTTGGCAGCAATGTCTTGGCTACTATGGAAATGATATCATGTGATTAATGTTTTTACACAATTAAATGATTTATTCCCATGCTATTTTATCATGATTAATGTTTCTTGATGATCTATTCCTTATGTACTTCCATGTTTTATGTCATTGCTCAAGATTTTCATGTTTAAACATTATGTTCATGTTTTTAAGTTCAAATGTATATGATTTGTTTTCTTTTATCCATAAATAACTTTACTGAGCATTTGATCTCACTATTTATATGTTTTCTTTTCCCCGGGATATAAATAAAGGTTTTAGGTAAGAAAAGAAAAGGGAAAGATCTTTATGGGAGATGTTGAAGATCTTTCACCACGATTAGAAGATTATTATTCCGAGTTTCCAAAGACACTAAACTATTACCATCCTTGTGTGTATGTTTTTGTTATGTATTAAGTATTATGAAAAAGTAATGTAATGTCCATGTATGTCAAGATTTCAGGTCTCTACAGTTAGTATCAGAGGAAAGGTTTAGTTAACCTTTGGAAACTAGGATGCGAAAACTTTAGTGAGATCCCTAGAAATATTTCTAAGGTATGTATAGGGATGTCCTGAAGGTTAGGTATAAGTATAGTTTATAGTCCTAGAATTATAGTAACGATATTAGAAATATACCTAAGATGTTAGATATTTAAGGTACTCACCCTTTATTATGTTATTTTCCCTAGCATGATTTTTTCCTCTCACACTATTCTTTTTGGGTTTTAGACGATGGATGGAACCCGAAGGAACCGTGTTGATCAATGTAATGGACGATGCAATGATTGTACTCTTGAACAAACCTATGTCATGGGAGATGGAGTGAAAAATCTTATTGCTATACTTATAAAAGCTACGAATCATTCTGGACTTCCAAATGAGAAGATAAGGGAACAATATTCTATTGAGACCTTTATGAGGCAACACCCACCTTCTTTAAGTGGGTATTCTAATCCACTTCTTGCTGAACAATGGATCTGTGCCATTGAAAAGATATTTTCCATACTTCACTGTTCGGAACATGAAAAATTCACTCTGGCTATTTACCAATTAGAAGGCGAAGCAGATCAATGGTGGACTTTAATTAAGAATACAAGGCCCCAAGGTGAAATTGACTCCATTGAATGGGATGAGTTCAAGAACTTATTTTTCAATAAGTACTTCCCTCGTATTCTTCGAAAAAAGATAGAAAAGGAGTTCCTTGAGCTTAAAAAAAATGATGATGAATCTGTTAGTATGTACGAAGCAAATTTTACAAGGCTTTCAAGGTATGCATCTGGCTTTATCATCCAACCTGAAAGTAAAGTTGATCGATTCTTCAGTGGCTTAAAACCAATTCTTCGAAGGGAATTAGCTATAAGAGACTTCCTTATCTATAAAGAAATTGTGCATTGTTCTATCAAGGTAGAACTGGAAGTTAGTGTTACATATCCATCTCATGGTTTTGACAAGAAACGAAAGATGGAGTTCAAGGAGAAATCTCAGAACAATGGTGAACAGAAGATGAATGTTTCTTTATGCTCAAAGTGTGGAAAGAAGTACAGTGGAGATTGCCTAAAAGGTACTAGAAAATTTTTTTAAGTGTGGAAAAGAAGGACATAGAGTAGTTGATTGTAGAAGTAATGGGAAAAAGGCTTCTAATAATGTGAATAGAGAAAAGACAATAGAGAATGCTCCACCAACACTTCAATGTTTCAAGTGCAAGGAAATGGGGCATTATGATAATAAATGCCCTAATCCAAGGGTTAATTATGATCAACATGAGCAACCACTTAAGGCAAAGGACAAAGGGAAGTCACATGCGATCACTATTGGAAATGTTGAATATGACAACGATGTGGTGGAATGATTTAGTTTTCATGTAATGGGATTCCAAAATAATGTTTTATAAGTAATCTCATGGTACTACGGAATAAAGAGACATCTAAGGATTGTTACACAGTTTTCTATCCTAAAGTTTTGAAAGTGTATGATGAATGGTATCGGTAACCATGAAATTTTATTCAGATATTTTTGGAAGGCACCTAATATGCACATAAAGAAGTGCTAAGGAGATAATGAAATGTTTGATAGTATTAATGATCTCATGAATGGTTTAAGTATAAAGAATTTTTGGGATTTTGGTATGTGGAAAGAGTTAACTTTTTACAGCATTCATGTTTTAACAAAGGTTCAATGGGTATTCATTTTTCAAGAGAATACATGATTAAGGTATTCACATGATAGGAATGTGATCAACAAGATATATCAGGGATAAATGATGGTATTCACATGCTCGGTAGATGACATTTCTAGTAATTTTTTTCATTATGTTATAAGCTTGGATAGAAGTATTATGGATAATCCTAAAGATTTGAAATGGATTATGTTTGACATAAGTTAGTATTTTCTATGTCTAGAACCTTTTTTTTATATTATTGATTGAATGTCATAATGATGTAATTTTAGAAAAAGGACAACCTGCAAGATGGGAGACAACCCATCGCATCAGACAAGGTTGTGGGAATCGAACCCACAACCAAAGTGTGACAGGCCTTTATTTCCTACCCTTGTCCTATAGGAAGCCCCTGGTTAGTAGAAATTAGTTTTATTTAATTAATCAGTATGATAGTTGAAGTATAAGTCCATTTTTGGAATCATATACGATTAACCTCACCATAGATTAACTTATGTATATTTGATAGCTTTTGCTAACATTTTGATTGAAAAAGATGGAATGACCCATCATTATATCACATGATCTACTAACACTTCACGAATAACAAATTCAACTTCATTTCATTAAGAGATGAAGTGGAAATTTTTAAAGGCACGAACAATAGTGAGATGGTACCAAAATCATGTAAGTATTTCTTTTAATTCATCAACTTTAGGGAAATGATATTGAAAACCAAAAAAATGTTGTCCTAGTTCCCTCATATCTGATGAATAGGATGGTACCTAAGATCATCAGAAATTTATGGCTTTTTGATTGTTGGCTTTTTCATAGCCATGTTCTCTACCACTCTCCATCAGAACTTGATGGTTAGATTTTTCTTCCATATCCATATTTTCAACTATGTTATCCTATGTGTAAACCCAGTGATTAGTTAGTTTGGGTAACCATTACATTTCATACTTTAGTTTTGAAAGATAGGTTTTGGTATTCCCTTTTTATGATGTGGGTTTCTATTAAAGAAACTTTCAAGTATTAAACCATTTATAACCCTGATGAATTTCGATGGCGAATTCATTTTAAGGGGGTTAGAATGTAACACCTTGAGATTTTATGAAAAATATTCTTTTTAATTTCATTGATGTATTGTGTTGTACACTACACCAAGATTACCTTGTGCTATACGCAATACCGTATTAGCTTGCAATATATACAACACTATTCTTGGATCATGTTACACACAATTTTGATAGTAGTTATTCTATGCAACATTGAGTGTGTATATACATATATATATATTCAATGAATAAATGAAATATGGTTGGAATCTGTTATATGAAACAACTAAGGAGTCTTGTGTCACACGCAACCCTGACTTGGCTTGCATTACACGCAATCGTGTCCTTCCTCGATAGCGTCTGTAGTACGCAATACTGGGTTTCAGTAAACAACGATATATTGTTATAATATATTTATAGACTAGGCGTTATGAATAGTATTCAATACATTTTGAATTTTATAACATTATTATTAATCTTACATATTTTCTAGAACATTGTATGAGAACAAAATAAATTTTTCGGGTAAAATAAGTATTTTTCAAAAAATGTAGTTTTGCCACCTTTTGATGGCACATCCACTTTAAATCTAGTTTTTCAAATTTTTATAAGTTAAATTTGACAAAATAAAATTCTTCCTTTGAATTAGGATATAAAAATTTAATTTGGAAAATTTTTTCGTATTATTCTGATAACTTTCATATTTTGATGAATAGTAAAAACACGCTATATTTTAATTAAAAACAACTTTTTTCATCACAATAATTTATATTGTTATATTATATTTTTAATTGGTTTTAAAGTGTAATTAGAATATATTTTTACCATTTAATACAATTTTGTTCATTGGAATTAATTTCACTTTGAAATTGGACATAAACAAGTATCAATCTTTTGATAGTTGTTGTTTCTTAAAAACACGTTATTTGTTTTGATAACGGGAATTACATTTAAAATTAATTAATTCCACTTCTATGTTTTGAATTTGGAAAAATAGACATCATTTTTTAATTCAGAATATCAAATATAGCCTATTCTGAATTTTTGGTATTTTTCTGAAAAACTTCAATTTTTGATGAATAGTGAAAACACTAAGTTTTTGGTTAAAACCGAATTTTTATTTAAATTATCATTTATTTGATTTAAATTTATTTTAGGTCAAAATAGGTTCATAATATTTACATAAGTTAAATTAAATTAATTGGAGTCATTTTATGATAATTTTATATTTATAAAATTTGTATTGAACTTTTCACCGTCTTTTACCCACCTCCTAGGAGCTTTTGCAATTTTTCATAAAACTTAATTTTAATAATTCTGTGAGTTGAATTTCAAAAATCTGAGAGAAACAGTTGATATAAAGGAGTAAAATGTGATTCAATTCGATAAAAATAATTGTTGTTGAATAGTAACTTTTTACTTTTATTTACCACGGTTAAAAGTAAATAGGGTAATTCAAGGTTAAAAGAATATTATAATAATTCAAAATTACCCTAACACTTGTCCAAACCTTATTGGATGAGTAATGGCCGACCATAGGCATCCTTGGGTCGATTTTGGGACCCCATGGAGACACTTATGAAAGACAATGACACATTAGATTAACTAATTTAATGTAAAGACAAAATAAGCATTAACAAAAATCCTTTAGTAATTAATTTTTATAAGGGGCTATATAAATTAACTTTTAGAATATAAATATTCATTGGAAATATAAAAATATTTCCTACATGTTGGTATTTTTTTATAATTTTTAGACATAAAATAAATTAAATTATTTATGACACAATAATGATGCAGTATTTACCTCATTAATAAATGATTTAAATAAATAAGATTATAATGATTAAAATATCATCCAAAACCTGTCCAATTCCTATTGGATGATTTTATTTCGAATATGAGTCATCTTATATTTGACGTTAATGTGTTTTGGACCTCTTGAAACCGAAGATAAGTTTATAATAAAATAATGTTTTCACACTTTCCTAAAGAGCCCCTCCGCTCCCTTATAAAAGGAGACCACTTCTATGGAATTACTCACACCTCTCAAGCCTTTTGGATCATCCAAACTCTGCCCAACTAATATTCCTACATCCATATTCTCCCCCTAGAATCCTTACATTATGTAGAAGGCACTTCAAGAAGTCCTTTTAGTTCAAACCAAAGGAAGTTACCCAAATTAAAGGTAATAGTTTCTCTTAAGTTGTTTTCTTTTATTATACTTCTCCAACTCCTAAACTCTTTTTAATAATTTCATTCGTGAAAAAACCAGTATCCTCAAAATACTATGATTTTATTATGAGAAGTATTATAACTACACTTACACACACCTCCATCTAATGGATGAAGAACATGATGTTTCTGTGATGGCAAACTAATGCCTCACGAAACGATGATTGTTCAATTTTCTCCTACCGCCTCTCATGGTGGCCATTATGATGGCACTGTATTTATATATGATATATATTATGTTTATTATTTCCTTATTCTTATTTACATCCCAATTATATCAAGCCTTTATGGTTTCCATAGTTGGTAAATACGATAATCTCTTTTGAGGAAGTGCGGACTATTGCCCCCTCAAAGTGATGTGATTCGTTAATGCCTTATGTGGGATGTATAAAGGATGGATTTAATGATATTATATATGATATTATACTGGAATTAAAATATACCTATGTATCATTATGTTTTAATTCCATTAAAAAAATAAATATAAATGAAAGTAGCATTCATGCGTACGTACAGTTTACCATCTCCATGAACGGTGCATTTCATTTCTTACCTCCACATGTTATGTAAAATTATAAATACATGTATATGTAGGATATATAATGAATATGTATGATATATAAATCATGATTTACATTCTGGAAGTAAGTAAATCATGAAATAATTAATAATAACATCAAGAACAACAAGTCCAAACATGTATGATAAATAAGATGATTTTACCCAAAACATTGCTTTAACATGAGATTTACAAAAGAACGGGTAATATAAAGTCATAACTGAACCATATATGATATCATAACAATGAATATGATTCTTTAATAAGTCAATGACATTATTTAAATCATTATATAGGAGTTTCGGATACGTACGAAGCATATCGGACCTAAGGTAAGGGATAATCTTTCCAATCTCGTTCTTATCCGATATTGTTTATTCATAAGTATTTGTTGGGGTTATTGTTATCATCCAAGTCCATGTTTCCTAAAAGTGTTTTTATGTATTTTTAATTGCATTTTTACCCATTTTGTCTTTTACTACATGGTATGTAAGGAATCTTTCTTTTGTTTACATTACGAGGTATTTTTTGACTTTTCCGACAAAAATACGAGGAGAATGTTTTTTTAACTGATACGGCATGAAAGGATTTTTACAGTTTTATAAAGCTATATTTTCATGAAGCTTCCTCCAAAATATTTCATGACGATTTTAAACAAAATCTTTTTATTTTAAAATTGAATGACTTTTTGTGAAAAGAAATTGATTTTGAAGAAGAAAGGATATTTTCCTCAAGAATTCTTTTCAAGTATTTTATCAAAACCATTTTCCATCTAAGATGACATTATTTCAAGTTTCCAAAGACACTAAACTATTACAGTCCTTGTGTGTCTATTTTTTTATGTATTTAGTATTCCTCAAAAGTAATGTAATGTCCATGTATGTCAAGCTTCGGGCCTCTACATACATCACCAGTTTCACCCTCCATCCTGATGGAGTCTCAAGTTGGTAGAAGACAGTCAACATTTCTTTGATCTAGTTATCCTCTACCTGTGATCCACCCTCAACCTAGAATAGTGGTGGGTACTACGACTAGAACTCTCAAGTCATGTCTATCCTCAAAGGCTCATCTCCCTAAGATCTCTTATTGGCACCCTGTATAACCTGAACTAGACTCACCTTTATCTGCTAACTAAGCCATGTCCCAAAATATGCTATATCCGATGGATGTCTCACCTATATTACAGCATGTATAATTGCTTATACCTATATCCCATGATCAACTAGACCCTATAGGGCCTCATCATGTTCACACTCATACGACACCATATCCCTACCCTCCTAACACTCCACTAGAATTATTCTAGGTGGCATGCCACTTAATACTAAAACCATGGTAAGATAGTTATAATTTTATATACATATATATCACATATAGGTAAATCTGTAATAGGTAGTTCAATATCACCACCCATGCACTCCCATACTATTCCCTATCCCCTAACATCTATCCCTATGGACCCTCACCTACCCATATCAGAGTTAGGTGTCTAGTATCATCTAGCCTCATCGCCCCTCTCCTTCCCATAACAAGGTTAGGTATCACATATAATCTAAGGTAGGTAAGCAGAGTTCTTCCAAAGAGGCTATACAGGAATATGTTTCTTAACTTATGTATTGACTATTTAAACAAATAACCCTTATCATCATCCCTTCCTACCCATATTAGTGTCAGGCCCATGTATCACATGAATATCTCATCACATATAATCACACATACATTTCACTGGAACCACATGCTTAGGCTAACTGATTTCAGTACTACCAAAGAGAGGCTAAGTAGAAAAACACGGTCCATCTTCCTTTTTTGAAACATTAAAAACCCCAACCCCTCTTAGAGAAATATAGGTTCCAAATGATAATAAATCAATGGCCCATACATATATCAAAGTTAGTTATGTGTCTACCATAATGCAGAATAAAACCTATCCTTTCATACTGGGCCAAGTATCAAAATTAAATAATAGAAAACCATCACACCCAAGTGTACCACTCTCGGTGGAAATCAAATCAACTATCAAAACATAGAGAAAACATCAATTCAAAACCATTGGAACCCTGGTTTTCCCCCATTCATGGGGCTGTAGACACCCAAACACGAGCTCTGTACTTAGTCCCGACTACATCCTAGACTATGGTCTAACATAGCCCAAATAATAAGACCCAAAATAAAAAAGAACAATTAATATTCGTTGTATCAAGATAAACGCTGCTAATGAAGCTCAGTCATGAACTTTTATGATACCATTTGTATCTCCCCAACCCATCCTTACACCTAGAAGATCACTAGGTCTGGTGTTCCACTGGCCCGTAGGTGCGCCTCACCATACGCCAAAGGATATCGACTACCAGTGAGGGTGTAAGGAGGTGATAGTGGGAAGATAATTCATGTGGGTGGTGATAATAGTAATGGTATATATGTATATAACATAGTATAACAAAGACCATAAAATAAAAATACTAGTAACTTGTAATAGGATATGAAGAAACTTACAATAGCGGAATCATAAATAAATAGAATGAGAAATAAAATAGCATACATATCATTTGAATAATAAAAACACCACATGATACCATTTATAAAAACATGAATACAATTCTGGTTATACATGACAATAAGTATAAATGGTCACTCATGGATGACAATATCATTATATACATATAAGAATGATGGGAAAAAAAGAAAGACTTGAAATAAATCTATCTTATTCAAGAACCTACAAGGTCCCTTTCCATCCATCCCATGAAAAGGTCCAACAATATCACAAGGGTTCATCTCCTAAAATCATCTCCATAATTTATCATAGAATCATAAATTCTAGACATGTCCCGAAGGGTATATGAAGGGTGTGGGAATAAATCTCAATAGATCAAAACCAATGTGTTCCTAACTTACATCTATTAAAAAATCAGGTGTTCTCAATAAAAATAATACAACACATGCATATCAAATAAGTAACCTACTTCCCTTATGCTCATCTACCAAAAGGAATCAATCACCTTCTTTGGTTAACGTTGGTATTCCATGTTCCCCATAGTTATATATATGGCATATGACAGCACGTATCCATATAAATAATTGTAAGGGTGGGGATCCTTATCATAAAGCCTAAGGAATACCCTGATGAGTAAAATATATCATAGACCTTTGGAATATGTTGTAAATGAATCACCTACACCTCGTTCCAACCAACACCTCCTGTGACATAATCAAATAATCATCATCTTGAAGGAATGCATAATAAAGTAATTTTTCCCTAGGACCACAGCTCAAAATTCATCATCATCCCTCAATAAGATGTCTCAAGGTACAGTGATATCTTCCCTCTAATATATAATCATTTTGGTATCAACAACTTTCATCTTGAGTCACGGTGAGATCTTCCCTCCTAAAATCCTGGCCCAGCGGCCTTAAATAATGAATCGAGCCTCATCCCCTAACTGGAGGTCTCATCACCATCAACCAATGGCTCCTTAGCATACCCATGGATTTCTAAATAAATCACCTACAACCTTATGGATGTTCAACACCATCATAATCCACAACTAATGGAGGCCTCTACCCACATTAGTGGTCAACATCACCTTATCATCTGAGCCTGATCTGTGTGAACATGCTTCCAATGGCCCATTGGCCAATCAAAGTGAGAGGAAATAACCCAAACACAGCACTTAATCCATAACTTCCTAGAACTTCATTACCCTACAACCATTTTTTCATCCAGATGGTTAAGACCATCTCAATATCAAACAGGCCATGCCGATAACCTGATGACCATGTCCCCTCAAGTCGATGACCATGTCCTCCAACCTGATGATCAATATCAACTCTAGTACCCAAGCCTCCCCCAACTTGATGAACCACATCACCTCATCTATATGGTCAACATCATATCAATCCTCAGGCCATGCTCATCAAGTTCACAAGGACCCAATCAATAAAATTATTACAAACAATTAAATTTAAATAATTATAACACATCCGTCTTAATATTCCCAAGTGGTTCATGGCCTCTAACCCGACCTCTCACATATGATCATGGATATATCATTACCAAAATATTACCATAATATCTCATAATTAATTTAAATTCAATTTTTTAATAAATTAGGTTCATGCTCAGACTACCCAGTGGTGTAGTTAAGAACGCACCCCCTGAAACACTTTAAAATAAAAGTGAAAGATAGAAACTAACTACATCATACTCCTAGGTAAACATTCATATGATATCATCTTCTAAATAGATCTAAAACAAGATAATTTATGTTTTAAATGAACCCCCTAAAAATAGGGTAAAATGGATCACATGGATTTAGCACACTATATGGCAATAGAAAAGAAGAAAAGAGGATAGTGGGTCAAATCGCTTACCGATATGGATCTGAAGCCATAAAAAATTTAATATCAAAGCTCGTAAAATGGATAAATGAATATCCCTAAGAGAGGGATGGAGAGGTGCACGATACCCCCCCCCCAAGCATTTCCTCCTTTTTCTATAAAGGATAAATAAAAAATAGGGGGTCGATCCCCTAACTCTTTAAAAAAATGTTTCCCGTAACATACATGATGTGTAAATTTTTAAACATAGTGTATTTTTTCACAATTAATAACCCATTTACATGTCATTTATTCCTTATGTAAGACCCCAGATCATTTAACATTATGATCACACCAGGATTTACCCCACAAAACCATTACACGCCATGTAAATCTCACAACATCTGTTTTCAGTATCCTAGGCCCTCCAACCTTCCTTTGGTGTTCACCAAAACACATGGGTCATACACAAAAAAAATATAACACAACTAAAATAAGTTATTATGTCAAAAAAACTTTTACAATTAGGTTCTGAATATCAATAAAAAATTTTCCTTGATCACCAAACCCAAACGTTCAAATTTACCCTGAAAAAATGACTCGTTCAAAAACCTGGTCCGTTACGCATTTGAATATCTTTGAACCTACTATATAATAAATATATATTTATTATACATATATTATATAAAAATAATAATATATATCTTACTATATATGATTTAATTATAATATTTTTCACCTATTTATTATCAATTCATTGTTAAAATCATTGTTTTGGGTGGTTACATCTATTTTTCAAGTATGTTTTGATTTAGTAGTTACGCTCACTGTAATTTTATCATAATTTCATAATCTCAATAATATTCATGTTTTAAATAACATATATATTAAATATATATTTATATATTTATGTTCATCCATTATTAAATATATTTAAAAATGAATTACACCATTCATGAAGATGGTAGGTCGTACTGCAAATGATCGTTGTTTCACTTTTTTAATTCATGGAATGAAAGAAATTTATAGAATAATTAAACTTTATAAAATAATTACTATGTCATAAATATTCATTACCTCTATATTTATAACCATCCAAGTAAATTGGAGATGAAAAATGAATTACACCGATACGTGGAGATGGTAATCCGTACGTATGCACGAGCGATGTTTTCACTTTTCGTAAGATAGAATCAAGATGTAATATGGTCATTCCATAATCAAAATAACATATAAATATATTTATTATTCTGTAGTTATTATTTTATAATTGGTAAAACACAATAACAATAAGTATAAGAGGAAATAAACTTGAAAGAGTCGGTATAGACGATTTCCTCTTCTTCAGTAAACTCCCATAGATTTATTCTCAAGGGGCCTAGGGTTTTAATTTTGGAAGGTAATAAACTTAAAGAACTTGTATAAGGATGTTGGGAAGATTAATATTCAGGGTTTGGTCAATATATACAGCTCAAAGTTCAATAAATAACTAACGGAGGAGGTACCCCTTTATAATTTAGGTAAGGGAGACTTTTAGAATTTCCTAAATAATTAAATTAATATAAATTATTTATAAGTCCAAATAGATCCAAATTTTTATTATTAGAAAAAAAAAGATATTATAAGTATAAATATTTTTATAAAACAAAATTTGGATAAATTTTGGACATTTTTTTAACCATATATTTTAATTTTAACCTCCCATAAACCCTTTTTACAATTATTGTACTATTAAAATTTTCTATTCTAAGGGTCAAAAATGTTACTATAAAATGATAAAATACCCATAAATGAATAATTTTATATTTAATTAACCATATAACATTAATTTTTTATAATAATTTGTTTTAATAATTTTATA
Source organism: Viscum album (assembly GCA_963277665.1). Taxonomy (NCBI): domain Eukaryota; kingdom Viridiplantae; phylum Streptophyta; class Magnoliopsida; order Santalales; family Viscaceae; genus Viscum; species Viscum album. The sequence continues at coordinate 361,425,482 of OY728148.1, read as the reverse complement.
TCATTTAATAAAATATTAGTTATTATAAAATATCAATATTGTTAATTTTTAGAACTATTCATTACTTAGACTTTAATAATATCAATAAAACACTTATTATTTAAAAAAATATAAAATTATATTCATAATATGTCATGGTAATATATAAAATTCTTTTATAACATTATCTATCTCAAATTAAAATACTTTTAATATTTTAAATATCATTTATTTTATTTTTCAATTTATTTAATAATTATTTCATCAACATTATGTAAGCATTTATGATAATTATTTCTTAACTAAAAATTAAAAAAATACCATGATGAATATAAGTAATATATATTTCAAAATAATATTTATATTTGAACATATCCTATTGATTACCCCATATTAAAAATATTATAGTTATTAAAAACAAGAGTGTGATATGTTTGATTTTTCTTCAAATAAAATACTATAATGGTCATAATCTCATCGAAATGTCCGTTAGAATCAATATAACCAAATATTAGATGATTTATGGATGAAATTGAATCATACAATAACATTAAGTAAAGTTTAGGTTCATTTTCTTGTCCTTATATTTTTATTTTTATCTTTAATTAATTGATTTACTCTTTACCATGTTAATTAAAATTACAAAGGTTACTGTTCATATTAACCAAAAATAAAAGGAAAAAATTCACCAATTTTGAACCTAATTAATCAAAATATGGATTCTATTTTTTATAATTGAAAACAATAAGAATAATAATTTAATTTAAAATTAAACCATCAATGCACAACGAAAAGCTGTTATTCATAAAAATGCCCTTTTATGTATAAAAATGTTTTTATTCAAAATTCAACAATAAAATTGATTAAAATTAACATAATTGGATGAATAATAATATAATATAATTAATTTTACTTCGAAACCATTTTTAAATATTATTTAACTTTCAAATGGTTGAAAAAAATAGTTTTCAATAAAAATCGATATTTTCACTATTCAATGGAAAATAAATCTTTTCAGAAAAACAAAAAAAAATCACCCTAATATAATTTTGATATATTTATTTCAAAAATTAAGGCATATTAATCAAATAAATTTTCTAAAATTGAAAAAAAAAATATTATTTACTCATGAGAAGTAATAAAAACCATTTTTTAAAAATGTATAAAATGACTAAAATTTGAGTGTTTATTTCATAAGATTTAATAAATAAATTATTATTGATTAAAACATTTATCTATATTTCACAATATGGTTATTCCTATTCATATCCTCTAATTTAACGATTGGGTTATATTATTTGTGTTAAAATAATAATTATTTTAATAGTCTATCACAGTTTGTTTATGCTTTGTGATGCGTGTTGTAAACACTATAGAACATAGTGTTATTTTAAAATATCAAGGTTTAATGCACCAAAATAAACCAAAAAGATTAAATTTATTTAAAAATAAACATACCATAAAATATTTGGGTGTTACATTCTCTTTTAATCTTGGTGTTGCGTATCATGTATGCTATTGAATATAATGTTCCTCTTTTAAAATATTAGGGTGTTACATTCTACCCCCTTAAATAAATTTTTTCCTTGAAATTTATTCTTGATATCTATAATCAATGGTTTAGCATTTTAAAATAACCTTCTTGAAATCCCACATCATGATAAGGGTAAATAAAACATTCTCTTGATAAGAGATAAAGAAAATTTTAAAGGTCAACTAGAATAATCACATAGTTAGGTTTCCAAGTACGAGAACATAGGTGTGAAGTTAATATATAGACACAGAAGAAAAAAATAATTCCCAAATAATGATAGAGGGTGATATAAGTCATTTATCAAAATAAATTTAATGACCAATAGAACATCAACAACCAAAAAACCATAAATATGTGGTGTGTAAAAAGACCATTGATTTATCAAATATGAGCATAATAGGATATTTTTATTTCATGTTCCTTTTATTAAAGTTGAGGGATTCTATTACAATTTAGACTAATAACATAATTAAATATAGTGAGTTGACATATTTTTATTTCAAAGGCACAATTTTATCCTTTTTATGTGCTTCAATCAATTTTACTTCATCTCTTACTCCATGAAATGAATATCAAATCAGAATTTTTATACCTAAAGCAATAAAATTAAAATCTAATAGATCATTAGCTAAATAAATGTATGAAAAGTCATTCCACCTATATCTAGATATTTTACTTGACTAAAATGGTTAGCACAAGTTATATAACAATGAAAAAAGTTCAACTTAATCTATCTTATAAATAGTTAACCTTAAGGCTCATCCAATGTACGTATGTCCAAATTAAAAGTCCAGAAATTTAGATGTAAGTCACTAAATTTCCAAAAAAAACATAACCCTAGATTCCATTAATAACATAATGTACCCCCCCCCCAATGGCCCGAAGTCCTTCATTTTTTTTTTGATTTTTTGATAACCCCCCTTTCAAGGGATGAGGGGGGAACCCTTACAAGGCTCGTAGGCTTATTGATTACATGGACCATAGGATTAAGATACATTACATGACCTGAAGGTATTAGGGAATTCAACTAGACTATAACTACAAGAAACTGCCCCTCCATAGCATTTTCATCATGATGGAAGCTCCCCACCTTCCCATGGTTGTCTATCTAAGCTTCCCTTGCACGCACATGATGGTCCCGATGGCATAGCCATACCCTCTCATTATTCCAAATCAATTGGTTCTGCTCAGGTGAGTGTTCCTTCTATTAATCCTCTTCTAGGGCTTCTAATTTTTTTAGAGTATTTCAAGGGAAACTGCATATGGCCCAAATGCTTTAAAAGTGGCTTAAAATCCCTACTAATCTGAAGGACTGGGTGGCCTAAAGTCCTTAAGGAATCCATGCTAAAATTATTGGCTCAAGGTGAATAGTTCCAACTGCTACAGTACCTAACAGTACCTACTACAATACATGCTATAGTGCCTACTACAGTACCCTTGAAATATGCATTCACCTGCTTTTGAACCTCGTTCTCATGGATTCACTTAAGGATACCTCACCAACTAGGCTGAGGCTCATGTGTAATAACAAAATGTACATATTAATGTCACATAACAAATATATGAACACCTTAATCACCTTTTTTTAAAGAGCAGGCGGCAAAGATTCACTAATGAAAAAGAAAGATATTACAAAAGCTGAAAGGTAGGAAATTTACATTTGTCTCTTTGAAAATAGTGAGAAGATCACCTGTGATGCTGGAGATATGAGTACAAGAATCTTATAGATCCCCATGTTATCAAGTCTATATGCAAGACAATTGGACTCATGATATACATGAGTTTTGATGTAGTGATTTGAAGCAAGTATGTCAAGGCATTTAATCCATTTGGATATCAGTTTCCGAACATGATTAATCTACCCCATTATGACTGCTTGAACTATTGTGTATGAGTCGCCTTCAAATGAGATTCTGTTCCAATTTCTTTGTTGAGCCACATCCACTGTAGTAATAAGACCCTTCATTTCTGTTTCTAGAGTAGTGACTTGTCCATAAGGTCCAAAGATTCCTTCTAAGAAATCATTATTATGATCCTTGAAGGTAATTCTATATCCAACGAGTCCCGGGTTGCTTCGCGAAGAACCATATGAGTTGCATTTGATCCATCCTACAAAAGGAGGAGTCCAGAATAATTCAATGGTGCATAGTGGTTTAGGAGAATTACCTTGTAGTTTCAATTTACTCAAGACAGCAAAGTCTCTAATTGAGTTATCATAGTGCATGGCATGGAGGTTGTTTTCTAGTTTTGTCTCCAACAGTATCATTGTGAGATCATAGCTGTAATTGAAGGTGAAATTTTCATGTCGGCATTTATTATTTCTCATCCAAATAGTTTATATGGTAACCTCACAATCCACGAGGAAGAGTATGTGAATATGTTTTGAGAGAGGTGCCACTAAAATATATAGGAGAAGGTCCAGAATAATATGGACTTACAGCAGATGAACCTCAAAGATATTGAAGAATGAGGTCCAGAGGGATGAATCTGTCTTAAAAGACATAAATAAATGATTGATATCATCACAGTGCTGATGAAATACTGAACACATGGAGCATAATAAGATAACCACTTTCTATAGATTACTATTGACTTTAATATTGCTCAGTTGCATAGACCATAAGAGTGTAAATCGGGATAGTTGGAGCCACTTTTTGTGACAGTTCAGAAATCCAAAAATATTTCTTAAAAGAAGACGATTATAAAATAGTTTGTAATCAATAGGTCCATTTGTTCTTGATTCCCATATAAGTATATATTCATATTTGAGAAATTCATAAAATGAGACTTTAATTTTATTCTGAGCTGGTAGTGCATTGATCTGCTAAAGTTTCATTTGTATGGAGGAATTATAGTCCATATAAATATCTGTGATATCAACATTGTCGATAAAAGGAGAGCCTATCCATTTTTCCTTCTATCATTTTAGAGAGGAATTAGCCCTGAAAAACCAATTTTAGTGCATATTAATCTTTTGTAATATCTTTCTAAGGCTTGGCCAGACTGAGGATTGCATATACATCATCTTCCCTTCAATAAGTTTACTTATAAATTTTTCACTGAGGAAACCAAGGGAGGGATATTTTTCATTGATCAGTATCAAAATAAATTGAGCCTGAAGAGATTGATTGAACATATCAATGTTTTTTATGCCCAATCCTCCTATCCCCAATGGTAAACAACATTTCTTCCAAGGTTCAGTGATAACTTTCTGTTCCATAATTCTACCGCTCCACACAAAATTCCTCATAATAGAATAGATATTTTTGATGATGGGGATAGGCCATAAATACACCATGAAAGATTAAACCAATTTTGAAATAATCACTTTCTTTAAAAGTCGAATCCTTCCCTCCATTGATAGAGATTTCCCTTTCCATGTAGAGAGTTTTATTTTAACCTCACTAACCACTTTAGTAAAATAGGGGAATCATGATATTCTTATGAACATAGGGACCTTGAGGTAATTTAAAGGCAGGAAACCCTCTCTTATTCTATGATCTTATATCGTGCAGTGTTTCCAAGATGCAACAATATTTTTCCTAGAGTATATTAAATACTTTACCTAGTTGATTTCATGTCTATAGAACTTTTCATAATGTAGGAGTGTTTTCTTAATGTTTTAAATGTTCCTCATGTCCCCCTGAGTAAAGAGAATAATATAATCAGTAAAAATTAAGTGAGAGGGGCATATATACCTCTGGATTCTAGAATTGATTTGATTTATTATTTGTCAACTTTGTTGGTAATAAGTCAACTGAGATAGTCCTACACAACAGAGAAAATAATGGCATAGAGTGGGTATCCTTGCCTCACACCTCTTGATCACTTAAAATAAACTTCTAGTGATTATTTAATTAGGATAGATATGTGAGCTGAGCTGAGTAGCTTATAAGTCCACTATATAAATGTTGTGTGAAATCCAAACTCTTGCAAAATTTAACTAATAAAATTCCAGCCAATATTGTCGAAGGCTTTCCTAATATCCATCTTAAGAGTAATGTTCCCTCCTATTATAAACCTGACCTCAATAAGTTGTTAATTGACATCCAGTGAAACACGCTTAGGAGGAGAGGTATCTATGTCAATCTCTATTAGAACTCTGGCATAGAGTCTAAGGTCTCCATTAATCTTTCTCTGGATAATTATTAGGAGTAGGACAATTCCAGAGGAAAGATGAATTAGAATTTTAGGATGCCCATATATCCATGGAATTCTATGAATTATTTCCCAAACATTAGAAATAGATTGCTTATGTGTGAAAGGATTGAAATTTTCATCTCATTCTGAAAGATGAAAGACTCCCAGTTTGAGATTTAGAGTTCTATATCTCTATATGGCATTCAGCTCATCCTATTTCTATAGTATGACATGAAAGTATCCCTTTCCCAGAGGAATTAGACACCAGTTAAATTAAATCCATCAATTCGAGATGTGTTGTTTAAGATCTGAGAATTATAAGGGCCTCATGCCTCTTTATCATCATAAATATAACCATTACTCATACAAACATTCTAATTCTCTTCTTGATATTTTCCCCTTGGACATCAATTTTTATAATTACCATAAATCCATCATTAAAAACATTCAATAATTGATAATACCTTAGGTATACAATTATTCTTATCCATTAAGTTAACTAAACTTTTCATTTTTCCTTAGTAATTACTTAATTTGTGTCTCTATTTTCCACACATAAAAAATTTTCATGTTCCCTTGAGAGACTCTTATGGGTTCCTTTCTACATTTCTTACATGAAGGAAATTGAGCATTATTTAATCCATGGTATCCACTATTCATGATCTTAGTGGACTATATCCTTCTCTTCTTTGGTGAGTTAGAGATTTGGTTAAGGTGAAAGTTGTTAATCATATATCATGATAACTGATTAGGAATAATCACAACATCCTTTACATTAAACATTATCCCATTTGGTTTATCATCAACACATTATTTATAAAATTCAATGTTAACCCAATTCCTTTTAGTTCCCACCTTTGACTAAAGCCAAAAATAAGTGTAGTAATCAAACTTTAATAATCAGAGTGAGCTATCAAATAATCATGAAATGTTTTTCAAATTGGGTATAAATCAAGACACCTTCTTCTTAATCCATTTTTCCTTAGGTTTAAAATAGGTTATCCATGGTAAGTACCAAATCTATAGGATATTATCCTATACATATAATTATCCTAAATTTCAGTCATGGGATTATATTTCCTAATATATGTTTTCATAAATATAGTTTTTAAGGTTTCTATTGAACTTTCTCTAATACCAAATATAAATACTTTGACTACAGTATCCCAAAGTTAGTCGTTACTTTATTACATTAGCACTAGATATAAGGAATCGCATCCAAAGGAATGAATATTTTTTCAATATTGGTAAGCTAGATACATAATTGAATCTCACATTACTATTAAAAACTGAAATAAAACATAGTATATTCTTTGAGTATACCATTATTCCCTTTATCATATCCCTACATATCAATCATAATACACATCATAAAATCCAAGGGAAAGGAAACATAAAAAAGGGGTGAGCTCTAATACTCAGTAAGGGTATGAATATAATGGAATATATCATGAATAAATAAGGTATAATCAATATTTTAAGTAAAATAACTAAAAACTCATTCAATTTTATCAATAATATGAACATTATGAATAATATTGAAGGAATAAATGATGATCAAGTAATTACATATAAATAATCATATGAACTTGAAACTTATCCATGGATATTCAAACTTATAGAATAATCATAAGTACATCAAAAAATAATTTCAAAATTATAGAAATTAAAAATCATGGAAATAAAAAACATAACAATGAGGCCTCATTCGAAGATATTTTACATAAATGGGTATGGTTTCATCCAATACCCAAGATAGTTTTCATCATGATACCTACTGATTCATCAAGGAGCTATAGCGGGTCTCACCCATCACTTAATAAGTCTAATTAATTACTCATATGAATGGTGTGAAGCATAATAAAAATAAACATTAATATTGAAACTAGAATATGAACAGTTAATAATTTCCCTAATAAATAAAAATAACTATCACTCATCAAAAGTAATATGGAGAATGGAATCAAAATAGTACATCTTGGTCAAACTAATAATAAACCATTAAATAAAATATGGTATATGGTGTCATAATATATAAAAATAAAGGAAGAATATTATTCAATAAATTATGTTTACATAGAAGAAAAAAACATTAATAAGATCATTGAAAAATTCTTGAGGAAAATACCATTTTTCCTTTTGAAATAACATATTTTTAAAAACAATTGTGGAATTATAAAAGGAAATTTTTTCTTTGAAAAGAACCTTATAAACTTATAAAAGAATTATTAAATAATTTAAGAATTATAATGAAATTAAATTAAATTTATAATGTATAAATTAAAAAACATTCCTTTTATATTTTTTAAAAAGTACCTCTTTTGGAAAATGAAAAAAAAACCTTTAAATAATTTTTTAAAGTAAATAATAGGTGATATTGTATTTCAAAAATCATAGGAAAATAGTAAAAATTGTTTTGAAATATTTTCTATAAAACATTTACTATAAAGATAAATATTCTCTAGTGGAGACATAAACATAAACAATCCTGAATAATGATGATATTGTGAAATAAAACGTTGCCACAAGTAACTTTTGAATCATAATCCCCATGAATGAAATAACATAAAATAAAGCATGAAATAACATAAAAAAAATATATTCATGATATAATATATCAAAGTAGTAGTATATCCACCACAAAAAAATAAATAATCGGTTAATATGGCGTATGTCTCACAGAAGTAAAAGTGAGACGAGAGACCCTTACCTCCAGTTTGATTTCCTTTATGCATGTTTTAACCAACTATATAATAAATATATAATCATTATATATATATATATATATATTCATGAAAATACGCATATATATCATACAATATATGATTTACCTATAATATTTTATCACTATTTGATTAACAATGAATTGTTAAAATCACTGCTTTGAGTGGTAACTGCTTCATTTTCCATGTATGTTTTGATTTGAAAGTTCCAGTCCTTATAATTTTATCATAGTTCTACAATCTCTAGGATATTAGTTTTTGTTTAAATATCATATATATCAGATATATAGATATATATAGATAATCATCTATATATATATATATAGAAAAATGAATGACGTCGTTCATGGAGATGGTAGCTTGTACATACGCATGAATATTGTTTTCATTTTTCATTGGATGGAAAAAAATAAATATAGATAATAATTAACCTTTATATATTTATTATTATATTATATATATTCATTTTTTATATTTTTATAACCATCAAAGTAAAGATTGGATGATAAATTAATTACATCACCACATGGAGATGGCATGTCATACGTACACACGAGCGATGTTTTTTCATTTCATGGGATAGAAAAAAGATCGAATATGGTTGTACCATTAACTTAATAACATATAATTATATATATGATTCTGAATTTAATATTTTTATACTAATACAACAAATGAATAGGAATTATAAGAATAAGTAAACTTGAAAGAGTTGGTAAAGATGATTACCTCTCCTTTAGTGATCTCCCTTTAGATATCTTCTTAAGGGGCATAGGGATTCTATCTTGGTAGTTAAAAAACCAAAATATCCTTTATAAGTATGTTTTGAAGAGGAATGGGTAGGTTTTGGTTGAGATATATGGCTCAAAGTGATGGAAATAAGTAATGTAGAAGGTTACCTTTAGTAATTAAGGTGAGGGACGCTTTTGGAATTTCCTAAAATATTTAATTAATATAAATTATATCTCATATAAAAATGGATAATGATTGATATAATTATACTATAAGGTTAATATAAGTTGAAATATGTTCTTTTAATAAAATTTGGATAATTTTTTGGTATGTTCTAACCATTATATTTTGGTCTTAACCCCTATTAACCATTTGGACAATTACTATAATATTAAACTTTTCTACTCACTAATGGTTAATGATGTTACTATAAAATTTTAAAATACAAATAAATGAAAATTGGTATATTTAATTAAAGATATCTAATTCATTTATCAGAATCCAATATTTTTAGGAATTTTATATCATTTAATAAAATGTTATTTATTATAAAATATTATTATTGCAAATTTTTATAACTATTCATTACTTTGATTTTAATAATATCAATAAAACACTTAGAATTCTAAAATATATATATTTTATTATATCCCTTGAATATTATGGTAATATATAATTTTTTTAATATTTTTTATCACAAAATATATTACATTTAATATTTTAAATATCATTTAATTTATTTTTCCATTAATTAAATAATTATTATGTGAGCATTCAGTAAGAATTTAATATTATTATTTCTTCACTAAAAAATAAAAATAAATTATAATAATGAGTAGACGTATTTTAGATTTTGAAATAATATTTATATTCAAACATATGCTTTTGATAACCACATATTAAAAATAGTATAGTTATTAAAAACAAGAGTGTGACATATTTGAATTTTTTTAAATAAAATACTATAATGGTCATAATCTCATCCAAATGGCCATAAAAATCCATATAAAAGAATATTGGATGATTATTGATGAACTTTACTCATAAAATAATATTAATGAAAATTTTAAGGTCATTTTCTAGTCCTTATCATTTTATTTTTAATATATTTACTCGATTCACCCTTTAACATGATAATAAAAATTCCTCAGGTTACTATTCAAAATGACCAAAAATAAAAGGGAAATATTTAATAAATTTATAAATAAATAATAATAATATGAATTAATTTTTTAAAAATTAAAAATATATAAGTGGAAGAATTTAATTTAAGATTAAACTGGAAAAACGTAACGAAAAATAATTTTTCAGAAAAATACCCTTTTTAGTATAAACATGTTTTTATTTCAAATGAACCCATTAAATTGATTATAATGAAATTAATTATATTATTAATATTATAATATGACTAATTTTAAATTTAAAACATTTTAAAATAAAATGGAACATTGCAAATCGTTGAAAAAGAAATACAGTTTTCAATAAAAATCGTTATTTTTCATTATTCTCTGAAAAATAAATATTTTTAGAAAAATAAGAAGATATCACCCAAATATAATTTTAATATAATGATTAAAAAATTAATTTCACTAAATAAAATACATTTATTAAAATTTTAAAAAATTAATTATATTATTTTCTTATAAAATGTCTTAAAAACATTTTTGAAGAAAACGTAAAAAATAACTAAAATTTGAGTGTTTATTTCCTAAGAATTAATTAATATATTTTTATTTATTAATATATTTATATATATTTAATAATATTTTAAATCCTATTAACACCTAAAAATTTAATATAAAGGTTATAATGGTAATGTAAAAAAAATAATTATTTTAATAGTGTATTGTAGATCGTCTAAGCTCAGTGTAGTGTGTTGTATACACTATAGATCATAAAGTACTTTTCAAATATCAAGGTTTCATCCACCAAAATCTATCAAAGAGATTAAATTTATTTAAAAATAAATATACCATAAATTATTTTTGTTTTATATTATCTTCTATGCTTGGTGTTTTGTGTCATATACTCTATTGAATATAATGTTCCTCTTAAAATCTCAGGGTGTTATGGAGGCTAGCTAGAAGATGAGATAATCTATTATTTATAATATTTGTAAGGATTTTGTAGGATAAATTACATATTCTAATTAGAATAAATTTATATAAATAATTAGGATATTTGTCCTTAGGTATAAGAACTAGAGATGTATGGAATGAATCCTTAACTAAACGTATTCCTTTGAAAAATCTTTAATGGACTTAATGATTTACTTCTTGAAATAATCCCATGTTGAAACATAAAACAAAAATAGACTTTTATTTGATCTTGTAAAACTATCCAAATTCTGAATTTTGATAGTTATTAATATCTCAACCTCATTGTGAATTTTTTCCAACTAATCATTTATAATAGAATTAATGGTTGGGAATGGAATTACAGAAATGGTCCTCATACATCCCTCTAGGGTATTCCCTTCAATTAGTAGGTTGTGGGATAGAGGGAAAAATAATAAAATAATATACTGCTAATGAACCCATGTTTTTTACATCATTTTGGTATGAACCATACTCAAGTTTATTGTTTATATTTCTCAATATCTACTATATTGAATGCTAGTATGAAATTATAACATGTTTATATATCCCTCCCAATGTCAAATATTCCTAGGAATTTCACAAGCTAGTATTTCCACCACAATAACAATATCTTCCATCTAATTTCTTCGATAAAAGGGATAGAAATAGGTCTTTATCCCATTTATTATATAAGTATATTTCAATACATTCAATATCCTTTATTATATCTACTTAAGAAGAGTCATTTCTTGGGATACCTTTTACACACTCAAAAACAACCCCCTTTAATTATCTAATCTTCTTTTAGAGAACCTCTTTTGGTATCTATTACATAAGGTTATTCCATAAGATTTGGGTTGACTTCATGAATCCATCATTCTAGAGACAAAGCATCCCTAAATAAAAAGTACTAGTTTTTGTTGATGGATCCATAAAACTTGATCAGAAAAGTGTAATAAAAATAAAATTCATGTTTGAGGTGAATAATCAAAGATTTGGGATGGATACTAATACCATAAAATGTAGAAATATATTAATCTAGTTAGCCTTTGTCCTAATTATTTACATTATTATTATTGCACCTGGTAAATTGAACCCTCGAGTAATTGAGGACCAAGATTTTATTATCCATAAAAAATTATGTAAAGTCTTTCATGGATTTCCTCTAGAAAAATCCTCCCTCTCTCTTACCTATATGTTTAATTATAGTGTTAAAGACACCACTGATGAAACTTGGGTTTGATCCTGGATCAAATCCAGCAAGTTCATGCCACAACATAGCTCTTTTATCCATATCACACCTAGAAAAAACAAAGGTAATATATCTAACCTCATAAAACCATGAAACATTAATCAATATGTGTTTAGGGAAGAAATTATTCAAAAATACTTACATTTTTTCTTTCTATATAATCCAAATATATTTGTTTGATTGGATTTAATGAGTATAATTATTCATTCATATTATAGATGTGTACTCCTTGATAGATTTCACCATGTGTTTCAGTTCAATAACTGCTCATATAGAGACTTTTGAAGATCTAGTTTTAGAGACTATATAATCACACTTAGTTGGAAAAACATTCCCCATAGCATTCCAGTTGATGAAGGATATCATGACGAACGTGTTACTTTGGCCTTGAAAACATTATAATCATTTCTTTGATTAAATAAAGGAATTTATTGTCCTAGTTTATATTTTTCACTCTGGTGGTTACACCAATCAATCTAACTTTTTGGTTATTGGTCATAGAATTATTCTTTTTTCTATTATTAAAAGGAATAGAGACCTATAAGTCATCATGTACTGGTAGTGTCTTGAATGGGTGCAAAGGAAAAGTTGGAACAAATAGATAAAAGGGTGAAGATTCACCCTTTTTATCAGTAGATACCCCATCCTAATCTCTTACCATGTTAGTCCAGTCATCAGAAATTTCCATATGTAGATATAACATTATTCTTATTTCTATTTAATTGTGTTTAAATGTATATTTAGGTAGATAAAAATTTATATTTTTATTAAACTCATTAAAAATACATAATATTATATAAATTATAAATTTAAATCAAAATATCCAAGTATTTAAACCAATTATATTTTCTATATTAATATCACAATTAATATAAAGTATATTCTTACCTCATCAATCACATTCCAAAATATTATTTTTATCATTAAAAAAATTATTTGGGACAATTTAATTTTATTATATAAAATCACCTAAACATAGAAATATTATTTAAACCTTTTATATTAATATATTTTTATGGAATGATATTAATGAGTTATTAAGGAAACTTTTAATAAAACCATGAATTTTCACTACCCCATACTGAGATTTTTCACTCTCATACAAAATCTACATAAAATATATATAAAATTTTATTAAATCTATTATTTAATTGAATGGTATCTTAATATGTTATTCATCATGCTTCATTTTATGTTCAATAATTTTTTTTCATTTTAATGGAAAAATCATTTTAATCCTATGATATGCCCATGAGTATTCCACTAGCCTTCCCATGTTAGTATATCACTAATACTCAAGGAATTAATATTTAAAAAAATCCATTCTCATATCAAAATTAACTGAAACTTCCCATATTTTTTATGGTATTTCTAAATCGTATACATAATTAAGAAATTAAATACTGATAAAAAAGTTTTTGAATGGGTCACTATTGAGTTGTTGGGTTAGAAGTTTAACTTTTTAAAATAAATGCTGAATAGGTGTTTAAATTATTTATGTACAATAGATGTTCTAAAAGTTATTGAATAATTAATTACCCTCCTCAGATATTCCAAATATACCTCTATCTCAACACTCCTTGTCACCTTTTATGGAATTTAAAACATAAATATTTTTTGTAATAATAATGAATTACTCATATAGTTTCATTTTTAACTTCATTTCATCGTTATTTTAAACTTATTAATAAAGAATTTGTGGGATCAGATAACATAAATTAGTTATGGGAACTAAACAACCCATTTTCATGAAATTAATTTTGAAAAACTATTTTTTTAAACACTACATTCAAAGAAACCATAATAATTTATGTCCTCTCTCACACAAAACTCCCTCTATATACATGTTATTCATTTCAAGAGTAATATAGGTTGGAATTTTAGTTTGAAATGTGTCCCCTAAATAGTATATTCATGGTATCTAAGACTTCATAGAAAGATTGAATTTTAAGGTTTTATATTTAAGTATAATAAGTTTTCAACAATACATTGGTGTCTTTTATCATTATAACACTCCAATAACTCTTAGATTCATATAAAATAATTTATATAAAATTCTAGACTGTTAAACATGAATCAAGTTCCATTCAGAAGTAAGATAATTGTAATAATATAAAAATTTGGTAAATAAACCTTTTGGGTTTTTGAATTCAATATTCTATAGTGATTATGTTTTTGGATTCACATTTTACTAAAAGTACATTAAATTATGCAAATAATAACAATGAATGGACATTTTATAAATCATGTTAATTTCTTAATAAGAAGTAAAATAATTTTCTATAATTAATAAAAAAAATATATATTGAAGTGATTTAATTTCATTTTAATGCATATAAAATTTTAAAACATAGAAAAATCATACAATAACATAGTTTATACTATCCACCACTTGTTTTATACATTTTCATTGGTCCATTAATAACATAATATTTCCATTTAGTGTATAAAATAATATAGAAAAAATATTTTTAACTATGTGTAGAAATATAACTTGATATTTATGTTATGAGTGTACAATAACATTATTTATTATTCATTGGGTTCATATTTTTTATCCTTCTACATCTACCTATAGTGAAAAATAAAAAAACTTTATAAAACTAAAAATGAACAAAAATAAATCATGTATGTTTTAATATAGAAGCGGACACCAATATTTAATGATTTTAGATGTAGTGTAAGACCATTATGCCCTATTTCATATAATAGAAATAACTAAATAGTTACAAAACTAAATATAAACAAATGAAAAACTAAAAACTAATGAAAATTGAATAAATTTTTTGGATGAAGCCCCTAAAAGTTACTGTGTTTTGATTATCCATAGTTGTATAGTGATAGTTGATCATACCTTGTCTAATGGGGGGTGAGGAAATTTTAATATATCCTATAAAATTATCCCGCTCCATTTCTTAGACTCTTACAGTATATTCAAATAATTTCCAATGATGATTTTTTCTTACCCCCATCCTTACCAATATAACACTTTATAACATATGGAGGTGGGAACAATGTATATGTGTGATTTCACACTTTTATAATTTATGGAGTTAATATATAAACTATTGGATGATTTTGGACTCTAGGATATGAATCTTCTTCTATTTTATCTTGAATAGTACATTTTCATTAAATAACATTTCTATTTCACTTTCCTTTTATTTATTAGTGTATAACTCTAACTCCTATTCTTTAATATCAATATTATCCACCTCAACTATGATGTCTTCTCCTTTATCTTCACCCAATATAGAGATAACTAATGTTGAATCTAAAAAACATATATTAGGGATATTATAATTTATTTAATGTTTAGTAAGTATAAACAAAGAATAATATAAATCATGTTCAACTCCATGAATTGTTTCATCTTATATCTCTAACATGTACACTGCCTTGGGGATGAAACTAAAAAGTTCAGATAAAGGGTATAATTCAAAAAGTTCATTAACCTCCAATTACTCTTATTCTTCATAAGTATTATTATTTTGTTCATAACCTCCTCATTTCATGAACTTGTTCACCAGAACCCATGGGTCTCCTATAATACCTTGTTTTCTTTCCAAGAACACAATAGGCTATTATCTATAGCTGCACAGTGATAGTTGGTCATCCTTTGTCTAATGGGGAATGAGACTAATTTGATAGATCCTATAAAACTTTTCAAACTCTATTTATTAGTCTCTTACATTATATGTAAATAATACCCTATGAAAATTTCTTCTTAGCCTCATCCTTATAAATGTGACACCTTAAAACTTCTAGAGGTGGGAACTGTGTATTTGGGCACTCCCCCTCTTTTATAATTTAAGGATTTAAGATATACACTAGTGGATGATTTTGGACTCTCGGATATGATTATTCTTATATTTTATCTTGATAACAAGTTTTCATTTAATTATATCTCAATTTCACTTTTCTTTTATTCATAATTATATAAATCCAACTCCTCTTCTTTCACTTCAAAAATTTCTACTATAATTATGGATTCATCTGCTTCATCTTCACCCAAGAAAGAGATAAGTGATATTGAATCTAAAAAATCTATACTGTGGATATTATTATTCATTTCATGTATAGTATATATAAATAAAGAAGAATCTAAATCATGTTATAATCTAATAATTGTTTCGCCTTATATCTCTAACATGTACACTATCTTGGGTATGGAACTAAAAAGTTAAGGTAAAGGGTATAATTCAACATTTTAATTAACCTTAAGT
Source organism: Viscum album (assembly GCA_963277665.1). Classification (NCBI taxonomy): domain Eukaryota; kingdom Viridiplantae; phylum Streptophyta; class Magnoliopsida; order Santalales; family Viscaceae; genus Viscum; species Viscum album. The sequence continues at coordinate 361,408,818 of OY728148.1, read as the reverse complement.
GAATATTCTTATTTATAAGTGTTGTTATTTTTTTCAAAACCTCCTTTAGTCATGAACTTGCTCATTTTACCCCATGAATATCCTATAAAACCTTTGTTTCCATCCAAATAAACCACAGGCAATTATACACCATAATCACTCATTAGACTAATGTTTTTCCCTGTAGGATAACATATTTTATTTTAGTGTTATTTTTTCTCACTAACACACACCCTAGGAAACTTTTCATGAGTTACCTTGTCCTAACACTAATCTAGGACAATAATGGTTAACTATGGTTTTATAATCATATTGGATATTTAAAATAAAGGTTCACCTTGTTGATAAGGCTAGTAAAATTTAGTCTCTTTAAGTATAACTTTTATATGGGTTTTATACTCTTTAGTATCTCTTCTTATGCATAAGTGTTATGAGTTTGTTCATGAGATCCTCAAGTCATGTACTTGTTCATATGACCCCATGGGTCTCCTCTAATACCATGGGTTCCTTTCAAGAACACCATAGGATATTATCCACTGAGATCACTAATCATTTTATACCATGTATATTATTATTCATTTCATGTTTAGTAAATATAAACATAGAAGAATCTAAATCATGTTCAACTCCAAAAATTGTTTTAGCTTATAGCTCTAACATTGATACTACCTTGGGAATGAAACTAAAAAGTTGTGGTAAAGGGTATAATCTATCATTTTCATTAAACTCTAGTACATCTTCTTATTCATAAGTGTTAGGAATTTTTTACATGGACTCATTGAGTCATGAACTTGTTCATTTGACCCCATAAGTCTCCTACAATACATTGGTTTCCTTCCCAAAACACCATGGGATATTATCAACTATGATCACTCATTAGACTAAGTTTTTCTCCATAGGATAACACATTTTATTTTAGTTTTATTTTTACTCACTCACACACACCCGAGGAAACTTATCATGAGCTAACCCATCCTAACACAACTCCATGAAAAGCATGTTTAACCATGGTTTTCTAATCTTGTGGGATGATTAAAATAAAGGTGCACCTTATTGATGTGAGTAGTAATATTTAGTCTCTTGAAGTGTCACTTTTCTATGGGTGATATAATCTCCAGTACCTCTTCTTATTCATAAGTGTTAAGAATTTTTTAATGAACTCCTCGATCCAAGAACTTGTTCATTTGACCCCATGGGTCTCCTATAATACCATGGTTTTTTTTGCATCACGCCGCAAGCTATTATCTACTGAGATCACTCATCAGAATAATTATTTTCCCCATAGGCCAACACATTTTCTTTTAGTGTGCTTTTTCCTTAGTTACACACACCCTAGGAAACTTCTCAAGAGGTCCCCCATCCCAACACTACTCCCAAACAAGAACGTTTAACTATGGAGTTCTAATCATGTCGGATCTTTAAAAGAAAGATGATCCTCGTTGATATGGGTAGTAAAATTTAGACTCATTAAGTATCACTTTTCTATGGTTTTTATACTCTACAGAACCTCTTCTTATTCAAAAGTGTTATGAGTTTTTTTGTGACCTCCTCGAGTCATGAACTTGTTCATCTGACCCCATCAGTCTTTTGTAATACCTTAGTTTCCTTCCCAGCACAACGCAAGATATTATCCACTGAGATCACTGATGTTACCAATTTTTTAATACATTTTCATAAATTTTATTGATAATTAAAATATATCTTCATCATATATATGTTTTTTTGGAGATAAAATTATTTAATTTGGGGATCATGATGGTTTTCAGGTGTTTTACAGCCAAATTTAAAAATTGGGAATGATCAGAAAAAAATTTCACAAATAAATGATGTGTACTTTTTATATACACATTGTGTACCATTACCTCGACATGGATCAACCAGACCAAGTACATTCCCATGTTGTTGGCCAAGATACACAGGTCGTATACAATCCATTTACATGCCATGATACCCCATGCAAAAGCATTTTGTGGATAATTTTGGTATTATACACCATGTGGGGCAGTGCTATATGTTGTGTACCCCCACCAATCGACTATTGATGCCTTCAAAGTCAAGGGTGGTGTGGCATATCACCTACCAACAGTGAAAGAGGATCCAAGTCAAATTTACAAAACTAAACACCATGTACATTATGGTACACATGAAGATATTTTAAATACTATAATTAAGAGGGAAGGCCCTACAAATTCGGAGATAGAAGGATAGGATATCTAGAGACACACAATGGGAGTAGAAAGGAGAGATAATAAGAGAGAGAAAGAAAAAGGGGGGAGAATAAGAGAGGAGGTGATGCCACTCTACCATCCCAAAAATATTCAATTCAAATCTTTTAAGATGTTTAAATCTGGTATTAAGAGTTTGTTAGTCATTAGCTACTCCTTTTTTAGGTAAATCCCCCATGTGTTGTGGCTATGGATGATTATGGTTTGTTATTAATAAATTGTCATATTGTATTTGTGTTATTTATGATTCTATAATAATCCCTCAAAATCTTTTGCTAAATATTATTGGAAACCCTATATCAAACCAAGAACAGAATTTCTAGAGATATTCAGAGAAATTACAACAAAGTACACCTAGGATCATTGGTTTTACTTATCATCTCAAAAAGTCCTACAATTAATAAAATTAATATGAATCAAATTTCAGACCAAATAATTGGTCTCTATTGATTTAAAAAGAACTCACCAAACCAAGGGGGTTCTATTATATTCATAACTAGAGATGTTAGTTATTATGAACAACACAACATGATAAGAAAATTGATTTATTTATTACCTTAAAAATCATCATCCTTGACGCATTCCCCCCATTTGTCATCAAAATCAATTTTACATTTTTCTATATAATTAAATAAATTCATCAAATAAATTGAAGGATTAATTAATTTCTCAGTGACACATCAAATATGGACTCTAAATTCAGTTAATCTTCACCTAATTAATCAAAAAATAGAGAAACAAAAAGGAGTGACTCTCTCTCCATGTGTGTTGACCCAATACTTGCACTATACTAGTAATAAGTTTGGATATTTCAATTTGGGATGCCAAACGTCACATGTTGGATAAGAAAACATCAAATTATGGCATCATTTTTGGGGAATGAAAGTGAATAGCGTTTTGTAAAATCAAGTTTATATCAATTAAAGTGAAAATAAAAATCCAAAATTCTAAAAATTCTGTTCTTAATATAATTTTTATTATTTATTATTTATTTTCTTTCTCTTTTATACTTGGTTTGTGTTTGGTGTTGTGTAGAATCACAAGTGAATGCTTTTCTGAATCACTCGTTATAAGAGTGTTGAATCATTGAAAGTACTTCTGATTGATCTAGAGATCAAATGAACAATATTGAGTCGACGTCATGGAACTTATGGATGAGCTCAACCAAAACACCCCTATGGTGAGCTAAGAAGAGGGAGAAATAGCTGGTGTCCAAGGATTTGGACATAATTTCATGATCGATGAAAAATAAAATCAACATCTCGCTGCTAAGGATGAGCCGAACCAACTTCCACCAACAAATATCATGTACTTCATTCCATAAAACCAGCAAATAAAAACGGATCAATTTTTTATGAGTTCTGGCCCATAGTAACCCTAGTAGTACCATCCACCAGATGGTTTCCATACATGTATTCAAATTAGGGGCCTTCTTTTTCTTATCATTGGAAATTTGTTCCCCCACCCCCTTAAGAAAAAATCACCCCACTCCATACCCTTATGGAGTACAGTCTTCTTTCTATCCAAACGGCAGATATATGTTTTGTCATACCACTGGTACAAGCCCAACATTTTCAGATCAATCCATCCATCATGCATCTCATCCAAAATATGGTTTAGTTTGGAGGTTTACCAAGTAAATACCCCAATTCTCATCTCTCTAATTTTATAGAGATTTGTGGCACATTTTGTTACCATGGGGTGTCCAAGTATTTCATTCTCATTATCTTATTTCCCTTATCATTAAGGGATAAATTGAAGGATTGCATTAATGTATTGCCTCAATGTTACATCCTCTCCTGGGTGGTATTGGCCCAAGCATTTTTGTCAAAATATTTCCCATCATCCAAAATAGTGACATTGTGGAATGAAATTAATAATTTTTAGCAACATGATTCATAGTCATTGTATGAATCCTGGGAGTGTTTCAAAGAAATTTTGAGGAAGTGACCTCATCATAGACTTAAATTATAGATGAAAGTCCAAAATTTCTATGGATGTCTTATAAAAAACATCAAATCAGTGGTGTATACAGCTGTAGGAGGAACAATTATGATGAAATCCCTGGAAGAACTCTTTGACTTCCTATAAGATATGTCATCAAATATATTACAATGGAACTCTGATAATGGTAATAAAAAGAGGGTCTGGAATAAAATTGATACCACTGGGATGCTTACTGCCCAACTTAATGTTGTGCCCAAGAATATTGATGTGTTGAATCTAAAAAATGAATCTCATGTTCAAGTGGTAAATCACCCAGCATGCAGTGAATTTGGTGAAAATCGTGCCATGGGTGAATGCCCAGGGAAAAGTGTTGGTCCCTCAACAAGTGAGTTAAGATTTGTTTCTCAGAACATAGGTCCAAACACTTCACCTAAATAACAAAACCCTGATTTTTCAAGATAACACGTACACAAGTTGGGGTAGCAACAACAAAACTCTCAACCCTACCTCCAAAGGCCAACAAGTTATGATCAACAGAAATATCAAAATCAATATCCCAAATAGTAGAAGGGATCCTTACAAAATCAATTTTATCAAACTCCTCATCCAGTGCAAAAACCTCTGCAACCAAAACCTCAACCTGTTTTACAAAAACCTCGATAGTAACACCCATAAAAGCTAGGAGAAGTGATGTCAAAAATCATAACAACTACTAAGACAAAATTTCATAATCAAGAGGAATCTATTAGAATTTGTGAGAATAAATTTTGGTATCTTACTTATCATATCTCTTCAAGTAATCCTGGTAAATTACCAGGAAACACTAAGAACAACCCATGAGAGGAGGTCAATATTGTGACTTTATGAAGTGAGAAGGAGATACCCCATAAAATAACTTTAAATCAAGGTGAGGCCAAAAATCCATCTCTACCAACACCCTCTTCGGATAATGAAGCTGAGATCAAGGATTCCCCATCAACAAAAGGCCTATAAAAAGAGAAGGAGGATACATATGATAAATTAAAAGAGGTGTTCAAACCTTATGAACCCACATTACCATTTCCCACATGAATGAATCGGAGGAAGCTAGATCAGCAGTTTGAAAAAACTTCGGAGTTATTCAAGAAACTTCACATTAATATTCATTTTATAGAGGAATTGACTAAAATACCCACATATACAAATTTCATGAAGTAAATTATCTCAAAAAATAAAAAGATGGAGGATTTGGGAACTATTCCTCTCACTAAGGAATGGTCAATGGTAGTTAATCACTCTCTTCCCCCAAATCTCCAAGATCCAAGAATTTTTACAATCCCTTGCACAATCGGATCATGTGAGATTGAGAAGTCCCTTTATGACTTGGGGGATAGTTTTAATCTTATGCCATTTTGATTCCTTAAGAAGATGAGGATGAACGATCTAAAACCAACATGAGTGACACTACTGCTAGAAGATTTCTCCAATAAATATCCTAGAGGGATACTTGAGGATGTTTTATTTAAAGTGGTGAGGCTGATCCTTTATAATGATTTTATCATACTAAACATGTAGAAAGATGAAGTGGCACCACTTTTTCTGGGAAGACCCTTCTTGGATACTAGGAAAGTTTTTATCTATGTTCACTAAGGTGAATTGATCTTTAGAGTGGTATATGAAAAGGTATCCTACAACGTCCTCAAAGATATTAAGTAAGTGTCACTTATGGAAAATGAAGACAGTTATGAATTGACTATAGTGAAAGATCACTTCGGCTACATTGGAGATAACATGGGATGTTTTTCTCTCACTGAAGAAATATTCATCAAGGACATCTATCCCGATTATAAACTAGAGGATCTGCAATTCATCGTAGGATAGGGTAGTCATTATTCACAGTGTACACTTGTTCCAGATATTCTAGAACAAGACAATGTAGATCCAATTGTTCCTTCTGTTCTTAAAGACCCAAAACATGAACTGACACCTCTCCCATATTCTTTAAAATATGGTTACTTGGGTGATAAACACACACTTTTAGTTATACTCAATGCATCGCCCTTGAAAGAGAAAAAACATGAACTTCTATGAGTTCTAAAGTGAACAAAACAATCTATTATGTGGAAAGTTCCTAATCTCAAAGGGATCAGTCCAACCATTTTCACCCATAAGGTGCTCCTTGAGGAAGGATCCAATCCCTCTCATCAACCTAAATTACGAATAAACCCTCCAATTAAGGAATTCATGAATAAAGAAGTGATCAAGCTATTAGATGCAGGAATTATTTACTCAATCTCTGATGGCCCATGGGTGAGTCCTTTGCATGTGGTGCCCAAAAGGGCGGGTATCACCATGATTACCAAAGATAAAAATGAACTCATCCCTAGAAGAATGGTCACTAGATGGAGAGTGTGCATGGACTACTGAAACATTAACTATTCCACATGGAAATATCACTTCCCACTTCCTTTTATAGATCATATGTTGGAGTGATTAGCGAGGCATGAGTTCTATTACTTTCTAGATAGTTATTATGACTATAAAAAAATTCTATTTCCCCTAAATACAAAGAGAAGAGAACTTTAACATGCCCATATGGAACTTTTTCCAATCAATGGATGTCTTTTGGCATGTGAAATGCTCCATCCACCTTCCAACAGTGCATGTTGGTGATATTCCATGACATAGAAGAGAAAATTCTTGAATCCTTTTTGGAAAATTTCTCAATCTATGGAAAATCATTCAACACCTACTTGAGAAATCTAAAATTGGTCCTAAAATGGTGTGAACACACCAATATGGTTTGGAATGGGGAGAAATATCACATTATAGTGAAGAATTCTATCATATTAGGCCACCATATTTCCATGAAAGGAATTGAAGTTGACCCTATGAAGATTGAATTCAGATCACAACTACCCATTCTGACTTCTACATGAGAAATCCAAAGTTTTCCTAGAAATTAATGTTTTTACAAAAGATTAATTCATGAATTTTCAAAGACAGATCAACCACTAACCAAACTCCTTTCAAAAGATGTTATCTTCAAATTTAATGAAAGATGCATCGCAGACCTTCAAATCATAAAGCAATGATTAGTTGAATCTCCTATCACGATGGCCACAAACTAGGGGGAAACAATCACTTAGTTATGGGAGTCGTTCATCCTGATCTTACTTTTCAACAAAATAAATGATTTATGTTCGAAGAAAAAAGATATTTCTAGGAAGACCCACTGCTCTTCCATTCATGTTGAGATGGGGTAATCTACCGCTGCATCCTGGAAGAATAAATTAAAATAATTATGTAATTTTTTCATTCTTCCCCAGTTGGGGGGAATCACAGGCCAGACTGAATGACAGAGAAAATAATACAATCTGGATTTTTCTATCCCAACATGCACAAGGATGCTTAATATTTTGTATCTTATAGTGATATGTTTCAATGGACTAGTAACATGGTGCATCGAGCTTAAATACATCAACATCACATTATTTATATTGAGATCTTTGAAGTTTGGGGTATTGATTTCATGGGGTCATTTCCCTATCATTTGAAAATTCATGAATTATGGTTTGTGTGGATTATGTATCCAAATGGGTAGAAGTTGCTACCACAACATATAACACATCAAAGGTTGTCGTTACATTCTTGGAGAAGAATATTTTCAGCAGTTTCAGTGTTCCATGAGTTTTAATAAGTGATAGAGGGACATATTTTGACAATGTGTTAATGTGTAATGTGCTCATGAAGTATGGAGTGAGGTATTACATGGGGACACATTATTATCCTCAATCTAGTGGCCAAGTGGTGGTATCCAACTGAGAACTAAATCAAATCCTGGAGAAAACTGTAGGAGCCTCAAGTAAGGACTTATCCAAGAAGCTTGATGAAGCCTTATAGGCATACCAGACCACCTTCAAGACACCTCTAGGTATGTCCCCATTCCGTTTACTCTAAAAAACCATTTTATTTAATAGTTCAACTTGATCATAAAGCCTATTGGGTTGTGAAGGCCTTGAATTGTGATTTAAAGGCCACGGAAGAGAAATGCATGTTTTAACTAATAGAGCTTGCTGAAATTTGGCAGGAGGCATATGCGAATTCCAAACTATATAAAGAAAAGAAAAAAGCAGTCCTTTACCTCATGATCTCCTAGATGTCATTCCATCATGGAAATGAGGTACTATTTTTTAACTCCTATTTGAGATTGTTTCTAGGAAAATTGAAGTCATGATGGTCGGGACCATTTTGAGTGATCAAGTTCTTCCACCATGGTGCGGTGGAAGTTGCTGGAGAATAAGGTCAGTCATTTAAGGTGAATGGGAAGAATCTCAAACCCTATGTTCACATGGAGGATATGGTGGGTATGATCTCCAACATGAAATTCGGATAGCAAGAGGCTCAAATAAGGTTGATCCAAAGACCTAAAACAAAGGTGCTTCCTGGGAAGCAACCTAGAGACTACAAGTCATGTATAAACCTTTTCACATAGCTTTTATTTACTTTTTAATGTATATTCTAATATAATCAGTAGTATAAGTATATATTAATTAAGTTAATAAACATGAATGGTGCTTGGGATGATGGTAATTTCACTAGAATGTATCCGAGCTATCACTAGTTTGAATCACTCCATACCTGTCTTCAATACAGGGTTCATCCGTTTTGAACCTGTGTTTAGTTATATGGTGTGTGATGTGTTTTCGTATCAAAATATAATTTTTTTTAAAATAAAACAAACACTACCACAAAACTGTGCATTCCCACCACCACCCTTTATCAGCGCTAACGAAAAAACGCTAATAAAGGGGGTACCTTTATCAGCACTAAAAAAAGCACTGATAAAGTACGCCTTTATCAGTGCTTTTTTAGTAATGATAAAGGTACCCCATTTAACAGCGCTTTTTTGCGTTGTTAAAGGGTATGCCTTTATTAGTGCTTTTTTAGTAGCGCTGATAAAGGTTCTACTTCAAAAAAATCATTAAAAAATATATTAATATTTAAATATATAGATGTAGTTATATTGATATAAATATAATCTATATTTTTTAAATATAATTTTAAATATATTTTGGATAAGTGTAAATATACAGTTACACTTAATATATAAGATATTTAGTGAAAATGGCTTATAAAAAAATTAAAAAAATATTTTTAATTAATAATTTGATAATTATTATGGAGTAATATTAATTTAATAATAATTTGAAGACTAAAAAAATTAAAAAAAATTAAAAAAACTCCAAAATATGTTGAAAAATGCAACTCGAACTTCAAACGGCCTTAACTTTTGATCCGGGTGTCTGTTTGAGCTCTACAGCATATCAAATCAAATCATGTGATGAGCTCTACGCGCTGGTGACCCAGGAGAAGCCTCAATCCCATTTTTAGAGGCCAGAAAAGGCTCAGAAGGCCTCCAAAACTGAGTTTTTATTTTGGATACCACGATTTTTTAACATTTTGTGGATTTTCAGCCTCGTTTAAGGGGGTATTATTGGCCTATTTTTGAACTGAATTTATTCCAAAGTATTACATTCATATTGATATTGTGTCTTCGAAATTTTATCATTTTTTATAATGAACTGCTATTTATAATCAAATATATTACAATATATACATATTTTTTATATATTCACACATAAAAATTAATTTTTTAAATAAATAAATAAACATATTTACATATAAAATATATTAGCTTTATCTAAATAATAACTAATATCCATTTTATTTAAAATACCAATATATCAATATTTATATACCTATATATTAATCTAACTATATATGTACCTATATAATGTGTGTGTGTCTATTTGTGTGTGTCTATATATGAACAAACTGATATTATATATATATATATATATATATATATATTCTAACACATGTATATGCATATATATTTATATATATATAAATATGTATAATTATAATTATAGAAACACACACATATATATATATATATGTGTGTGTGTGTGTGTGTTGTATATATGTATTTATTTATACACACACAAAACAAAACATATTTTATAATTGTATTGAAAACTATTCTTATAAATATATATTAATATATGAATAAATATATGGATAAAAAATATAACTAAATATATATAAATAAATAGATATAACTTAATATTAATATACGAATATACAAATAAATATATAAATATATAAATATAACAATATATGTAAATATTTATATATATATTAATACAACTATATAAATTTATATTAATACATGAATAAATATATCTATATATATATATATATAGATATTTCACTAGTTGGAGAAAAAATCAAATTAGAGTAGTGGTAAAGGCTTAGTGCGCATGGGGGGAGGTCTTGAGTTCAAAACATGGTAGAGGCAGGCAGGGGCGCGCGCATGGGTGAATTTGGGGGGTGGGGGGATATAGCGGTGTTAAAGGGGTATACAAAGCGCTTATGAAACGTGGGGCATGTGGCTGGGGCTTGTGGGGGAGTGGAAGGGGCGGGGGCGCTGATAAATGGAGGGGGAAAGCGCACTTAAAAGCCCCCTCTGATTTACAAATTTTCTTAATTTTTTTTTAAATTTTTTTAGTTTTTTAACTTTTATCAGCGCTAAAAAAATTCTCTGATAAAAGTGTCCTTTATCAGTTCCTTTTTTTAGCGCTGATAAAAGGCCCCTTTTATTAGCGCTTTTTTTAACGCTGATAAAAGGGGTCTTTATCAGCACTTTCTGAAGCACTGATAAAGGGTACCCCCCCCCCCCCCACCCCTTTATCTTCACTGGCATTAATAGCACTTTTTTAGCGCTGTTAAAGGCCTTTTTTAGTGCTGATAAAAGCCATATTTTTAGTAGTGAAAACTCATGATGGGGATAGACCGGTAGGGTAGGGTCATAAACCACATATCCAAAAGACCCAGGTTTGAATCCTGAAAGCCGGCCTAGTTCCATCATTTTTTATATTAAAAAAACTACACTATGTGAATTTTGATATATTAAATGTGTGCCGTGTTTTTATTAATAATTTAAATATTTTTTAAAATAAGAAATTACATACTCGTGAAGTGCGTTGATTGGTATAGTATCGTCCCTGGGTTCAAAAGACACAAGTTTGAACTCGGCTAATCTCTCTATTCCATCCCAATCATTCAAATTAAAACCACAATTCATGCATTTTATTCATCCCTTATAGAAATGTACATATAACTTAATTATTAAAAATTCATCAAACTTTATAGCACAACATACTTCACTCCAATGGTTTAGGGCTTATGTTAGGAATGGCTAATCGCCGATTCAAATCGCACCCCTAGCACTAAATCGAAGGTTGTGGTTCTCTTTTTCAAATTTAATATAACACGTTGTTTCATCCTTGAAACACTATGTGTATAGGTTTATTTTAGTTGATTTATATTTTATTTTTATAAATATTATTTATTAATACATCAATGTGTTAAAAAACTCATACACGGAATGTAGGACCTACCACACACCGTGTGGTTCGGGTATAAAGGTTGGGAACCCTACCCAGCCTGACCCCTTGTCAAACACCCCCCCCCCCCCCCCCGTTTTATATTCCCACAAGCCTTTTTCCACCTCCCTCCTCCCAATACCCCATTTTTATGCATTTTTTGTTCTGATTTCTTCTACATTTCGATCCTCCCTCAAGGTACTCCATTCGCTTCCCTTTATTTCAATGTTTTCATTGATTTTAGGGTTAATTTGAGATCATTCAGCCATTCGGCTTCTCCCTACAGTACATGGGGTGAATGAAGAACACACATTGTGTACATATTGTACATGTCCGCACATGTACATTTTTATAAATTAAAATATATATGGCGTGTAGTTTTGGTACACGCCATGTAAGGTGCCTCCCCTAGCCTTTCGTCTGAGCCCGTGTCACGCACTCTCACGAATCCCATGATATGTCTTCACACATGGCATATATTTTCGGTACACTCTGTGTCCCCCATCCATTATAGGTAATCAATGTGGATCTCTTACATGCTTTAGCAAGCCATGTTCACCCACACGACGTGTATGTCCATCACACAGCGTGTACTTTGTTGTCTGACCCCTCGGAGCTGAGCTGTGTATGGGCACTTACACAGGTGTCACCCCATGTTCATTCACATAACATGTGAACCTTAATACATGTCGTGTACTAGATTTTCCCCACCCATATTCCCACTCATCATGTATATCCAGAGTACACGAGTTCTTACTCAGATCCCACTACACGCTATGTACACTGGATCTATACACTGTGTACTTTTTCTTTTTCTACATTCTCACATTTTCTTTATTATTCTTCCTTTTATTTTTATTTTATATTTATTCTTTTATTTTATTTATTTAAGATGTGGAATCTGGTGATCCCATGAGTGGGAAGAGGCCCACTTCCGTTATTGACGAAAAGATACCCCCTCACCGTCGGATTCGTCTTCATTATTTTGATAGACCAGCATTTGATTTCCCAGTTTTACAGCCACCAACGCTGGTGATGTTGCCTCCTCTTCTATCAAAGCCTCCATCAGCAACATCCATCAGTTGAATATATTCCATGACATTCACTCCTTCCACCGTTGATCCTCCTACGATTTCTACCACACCATCCATCATCACTGAGAGTTCAGGTGTCACAGCTCCCTCTTCTAACTATGTACCTTCAGAGCCAAGCACTGCTTCAGCAGACCCGCCGAAGCCAAATCCAGCTTTAGTAGCTTCACATCCAGTAACCACCACTATTCCAGTCATGGTTTTAGCAACAGCCCCACCTCAACCTACTCCGGCTGATGCCCTCCCATAGCTGCATCCCTGTCTGATCTTTGCGGAGGGCCTCCCTACCATAGAATGGTTGAGGTGATTTTCACATTGGATGATACAACTGAGTTTCCACTTCTTTTACGTTAGCATTACACAATGTATCGGCATATAGAAGGAGATTAAGGATCTCGTTGGCCATATAATGTTTCTCAAGACACTCCAGGTCATCACTCTAACCAATAGAGATTTATTTTTGGAGTTTATCTCGAACTTCAAGTTTGATGGGTCCGCCTACCGCCAGACACCCACTGATATAGCCACCCTAGTTTGATTTCGGCTGGGCGGACTCCTTTTTTCCAGGAACATGGTTTATTTAGGCTAAAGGTGTGGCTTCTACACCTATCTGACAATCACACCTCCCATATCCACCCGTACCTGCCCTAAGTGCTCTGACCTCACCGCTATGTAGCAGGAGCTTGTTGGGTCGGACCACAGGTACACCCCCACATCCCAAAAGAGCACGCTAATAATTTCCCCTCCCCTACATGTCCTCCATCGTTTTTTCAACATAATTTTGTTTCCCCACCATGAGGATATGGGTTCTGTGTCTGGGTGGGACATAGATCTTCTCACATGTTTCTTTCAGAATGATTACCCTGACCTCCCCTATATTGAGGACACTTATTTTCATTCCATGATCCATGGCCATCAAGTAAACCTGAAAGTTGGATTCTATGCCACCCCCTTGGCACACCACCTGGGTGTTTTTTATCCCTCTCTCCCTCATGACCCCTTAGTCTCTCCTCAACATCTTGACTTCATCATGCTTATCCTCCTGAGTATGGTCAAGAGTAGGGGAGATATCTATGTGCTTGTGCAGGACGCCTTAGCTCCCATGAGAGAGAGAGATGACCCAGCTACTCTTGATGGTGTTTTTTAATAGCTCCCACCCCATCCACCAGTGGATGTTCCTTTACCACCTCACCCCACTTATTCCTCCATTCCATCTTATTCCACCATTCCCTCTTCTTTTGTGCCCTCAACTTCCCCACCTCCAAATGCACCCTTAGCTAATCTCCTCATCACCCTCCATCTAGACGTGATGGACCACCATCTAGACATTTTTGAGAATCATCATACTACCATCCTACAGTCCCAGATGTAGTTTGAGAAGATGTTGGGTCTTCTCCTTCAGTATCACAAACTTCAGTTACCCCCAGAACCTCCTCCTCCCTCTGCTAAACCACCTTCCTCCACCCAGGCCCTAATAACGGCACTGGACACCAATTTGATTCTCTTATACATTACTGACTTAGATTCTTCAACTTCCCACCATGATGTGTCGGTATAGCCTCCCGTGTAGGGCACTGATCATGTGTCTCCATCTATGTTTCCTTCTACTTTCGTATCGGGTGTTCCCACTGCACCTTCCACTCAGAGCATAGAGTAGGTGCCTCCAGTTTCTGTTGCGGTTAATCCTCCTTTGGCGGATCCTTTTATTGGATATGATGCCTCTTCTAAGGAAACCCCATGACTGGTTTTTGGTACATTTTTTTCCTTTATATATGTCTATTTTGTGCTATGCATATGCTATTATGATGTATGTCTCTGCATATTTATTTTTCTTTTTCTTCACCAATCATAGGTTACATGGATCATTGCTTTCCACATTTCTTTCAACTAATTTTCATCTTTGTCGACTCAACATGTGGGGATTATTATTTCATATTTTATTCTTCATTTTTACTTTTTCTTTACTTCTTTAACTAATTCTCTCTATCTTGACTTCCCTTGTGTCCCCACATCCTCTTCTCTTCCTTAGTGTTTCACAAGGAGGACCATGTGCCATATTATGTGTGGGGGAGAGTCTCAGACAACACTAGTCTTTTCCCTTCACCTGATCTAAGATACATCATTAATAATTGAAATATTTTAAAATGTGGTAATCTTTTGATTAATTATAATTAAAAATAGTAAAGACATAAAAAAGGAATTTTAAAAGTTACATGCTTATTTTAAATTTCAAAGTATTTTTAAGTGATTATTGATATATTTTGATTCTGGATTTAGAGTCTTGGACATTTACATTTATTAGACTAATCATTTGTATTAATGTCCTAACCTGATTGACCTTTTATTTTTCCTCATTCTCGAAAGGTATTCTAATCACTTTTGACATATTCTTTCTTATAGCCTCCTTCTTGATAGATTCATGGGATATACATAACTACTAGAATATTCAAGTATTTCTCTTAAAAACATGAAGATTTTTTATTCACATTAAAACGATTGAGGAAATTGATTTTTTCAGCCCCTTCAAACTTGAGACCTAATCTACATATGATCTTTGTAAACCCAATATAAACCACTAAATACCTTATTAGGAAGATACATCACAAGGTTATTTTCCCTTACTACCCTAATTCTCTAATAATTTTTGCATGATTATTCATTTGATCTTTAATAAGGGATTTTTGTCCTTTTATGGTATATTTTGGTGAGTATCTGTGAAATTATGTGTGGGGGAGAGTTCCACTTGTTCATTTGAAGAAAATGGTTTCCAAAACCACTATTAATTGTATTCTTGGTGGTCCCAGTTAAAGAAAAGAGAAGTAATGAAAAATTTAAAAGAGGAGACACCTTTATTTGTTATACATTATTGATGGTTTATAGACACATGTTGGTAAGGGAATATCACAACAATGATACCCTTTGAGAGATATTGATTGGGGATGCATTTTTAGTAAGCTTTATTTTGAATATCATACATTATATTTTAAGAATTAAGCCTTCTTTTTCAATCCTCTGAGATCATTTTTCACATCATTATCTACCAACCCTTAGCCTCAGAAACATTTGAACCATATTGAAATCCCTCATAATTTTTGTGATTCGACTTCTGAAGTGGATAATGAGAACACTTTCAAGCCTATGAATAGAGTTTATATACTTGAGATTGATCACAACTCTAATAAAAAAATCTTGATTGATGAGTGTGGTAACATTTTTTGTGAGGTAAATCATCAAGTGGGGTGTTTATTTATGAATAGTTAAATAATGTGGATAGAAGAGAATGAAAATATTTAATTGGATTATATAGAAGGAATGATTAGAATATATTTGGAATTGAAATATGTTTTATACCTTTTAAAATACAATGCTATGGCTATAGTATTTATAAGTATAATTACTTTAATGCTTCCCTTTTTAGAGTATAAATTATTTTAATTTGATGTCCATATTTTCCTTGAGGGAAAGAAAATGACTTGGGGGAGTTTTGGTGTGTCCAATTTTTTTATACATTTTCATACACTTTATTAATCATTAAAACATTTTTTCACCAAATATATGTTGTTTTAGATATAAAATTATTTAATTCAATGATCATGATGATTTTCAGGTATTTTACAACCAAAGTCACAAAACATGAATGATAAAAAAAATTCACAAATACATGGAATGTACTTTGTATATACACGTCGTCTACCATTTTCCTGACATAGATCAGCAAGACCAAGTACACACCCATGATGTCGAACAAGATACACATGTTGTGTACAATCCATTTTCACATCGTGTTACCCCATACAAAAGTGGTTGGTGGTTGAAGTTGATACTACATTCTATGTGGGGTGGCACTACACGTCGTGTACCCCCACCAACTGACCACCGATGCCTTCAAAGTCAAGGGTGGTGTAGCAAATCACCTACCTGTAGAGAGAGAGAAGCCAAGTCATGTTGAACTGACTACACACCTTGTAATTTATGGTACACAACGTGTATTTTTAAATACTGTAAATAAGAGGGAAGACCCTCCAAATTCATAGATGTAAGGATGGGAGAACTAGAGACACACAACCAAAGAAGAAGGGAGAGAGAAGAAGAGAGAGAAAGAAAAAGGAGGGAGAAGAAGAGAGGAGGTTATTACCCTCTACCTTCCTAGTGATATTCAATCTAAATCTACATTGATGTTTAATTCAGGTATTAATATTCTATTAGTCATTATCTACTCTATGTGTATCAAAATCCCCCATGAGTTGGGGATGTGAATGATTATGGTTCGTTATTAATCAGTTGTCTTTTTATATTTTTGTTATTTATATCTATCTCATAATCCCTCTAAATATCCTACTAAATATAGTTGGAAATCCAGTATCAGACCAATAATGGAATTTCTAGGGATATTTAGAGGAATTACGACAAAGTACACCCAGGATCATTGGGTGCACCTTTCATCCCCAGATGGTCTACAATTAATTAAATTAATAGGAATCAAATTCCAGACCATATAATTGGTTTCTATTGATTTAAAAAAATCTCACCAGACCAAGGGGTTTCTATTATATTTGAAACCCAGATATGTGAGTGATTATAGATAGCACAACATGATAAGAAAATTGATTTATTGATGACCTTAAAAACCCTCAGCCATAACACATTATTCCCATTTATCATCAGAATCAATTTTATATTTTTATTTGTCTTTAAATAAATTCATCAATGAAATTGAAGGATTAATTACTCTATTAGTGAAACATCAAATATTGACTCTAAATTCATTTAATCTTCACCTAATTAATCAAAAACTAGAGAAAAAATGTAGTGACTCTCTCTCCCTATAGATTGACCCCATACTTGCACTATACTAGTAATAGGTTTTGGTATTTCATTTTGGGCTTCCAAACATAACACTTTGGATAAGACGACACCAATCCCTCATCAGACTAATGATTTTCCCCACAGCCCAACAAAATTTCTTTTAGTGTGATTTTTTCTCACTCACACACACCCTGGGAAACTTTTCATGTAGTCCCCAAACCAAGCACTACTCTAAGACAAGCATGCTTAACTATGGAATTATAAACATGTCAATTTATGAAAAGAAATTTTCACCTTGTTTACATGGGTAGTAACATTTTATATTTTTATATCTCTCTTTTTTATGAGTGTTCTACTCTTGACCCCTTTAAAGCATAATGTTCTCTTTATGGACCCCACACCTAAAACACTGGTAGTGACACTGCACTTCTGGCTGGGTATTTTATCTGATACAATTATGTAATGACTCAAACTCCCCAAGACATTAAATTCTTCATCTAAACACACAATACTCTTTTAATACCTTGGTTACCTTCCTAGTAAAACATAGGAAATTACGCACCTAGTTCACTTATAAAACTAATTATTATCTCCACATTCCAACACAAGTTCTTTTATTGTGATTTTTCCTCAATCACACACACAATAAAAAACTCCCATGGAGGTTAACCATATTGACATTAATCTAGGAAAAACATGCTTAAATGTGGTGTTATAATCTGATACACTTCTGAAAATAAAGTTGCACCTTTTTAACACGACTAGTAACATTTATTCTTTTTAAGTCTCACTTTTTAAGGGTATTATAGACTCTTCACCACATCCATCTACCCCATATAGTCACATCATCGCATATCTACAAACCATGATGCCAAATTTTCACATCCATTCATCCCATGTAGCCTCATAATCTATGAAGTCATACTAAACCTCGGTCTATTATAGCTCAATACACAACATCATCCCTTACTAAATGATAGATAGAGGATAAGTGTGTATGTTAACTTTAATCCATTATAGTTCATAATTAGAAACATGTTTCATAACATTGATCAATTATAACTCGAATATGTAAATATCTCTAGAAAAAATAGAAATCATTCATGGACTATAGCATAAAAACAACACGGTAAATCAAGAGGGTAATAAAATAGTCACAAAATAAATTAAAAGTATAAAAATATATAATTAACCATATAAATAGAAGTAAAATATTATGCAAGAATTTTTCCATGTAAAGGAAACACATAAGAGTAATCTAACAATAAACCATTCATACATAATGTTATGAACCAATCTGGGACACCCCTAGAGCAGTAACCTAAGCCATCCAATGATAAGGCCTAAGGCATGTTCTTGATAACCCTTGGCTAGAGGCATGCACGAGGGTATCAACATAGAAATAACATGGTATTATTTCAACCTCGATGTATATAAAGAAACACAAAAAAAATAGATAAAATAAAATAAATAAATAAAATAGACCAATTAATTGAACAATAAAAGATAATATGCCTTTAATATATAAAATAAATATATTATAAAAACTAATTCAAGAGGCCAATATAAGAGAATCCAAAAATAAAAAAACTAAACAAAAACCCACCATCCTCATGTGACCCTTGGTCACTCTCTATATCCTTTTTGGACCATTCTAGGAATAATCCTCTTCCAACATAAGGATGATTAAATCCTCAAGAACCTGATAGATACATGG
Source organism: Viscum album (assembly GCA_963277665.1). Taxonomy (NCBI): domain Eukaryota; kingdom Viridiplantae; phylum Streptophyta; class Magnoliopsida; order Santalales; family Viscaceae; genus Viscum; species Viscum album. Next base: position 361,389,623 of record OY728148.1, on the reverse strand, counting down.
ATAACCTCATACAGCAAATGGTGTATTCATGGTATGAGGGAAATAGAGCTTAGTGGGATTGCAACAAAGAGTTTTTTATTTTACTTTTAAATGTAATTTTCTTTTGTTCTATATTTAATTTAAAAAATAAAATATATTTTCATCAATACATACATAAAATCCAATATCATTTTCATAACCAATTTTTACTAAAATTTCATTTTAATTTTACATAAAAGGGAAAAATAACATGAAATATTTTTCCACGACTGAAGCCTCCTTATCAAAACTCGCATTTTAAATCAAATTTAAAATGACTTTAAAACCCCACTCATTAAAAAAATGAAATAATTTTTATTAAAACAAATTAAATATAAAAAATAATACATCTTACACTAAGTTACCAAATCACTAGTAAAATAAAATAAGAATACACAGTTCCACATATGTTTAAAAATATAGAAAACAAAAATAAAAGTCCCATATGGAGTTATTTAGTATCATGATAAACACAATAAGTTCTCAGGTGATATATTCCTATACTTTAACAAAGACATACCAATTTTCAGCCTATGTTTTTTCCTAATAAAACCTCACAATTAACCTCCACTGGGGATATAATTGAAAGTTCTTCTCACTAGTCTCAACACATAAATAAGGGGAAACTAGTAGCATGTGGACTTTTAATAAAACATAAAATTAGACCTCTCACTCCATGCCTAGTGAACCCATGAATTCAATAATTGGATGTGATCTATCAAACATGGATCAATACATAAATCATAATAATTAATAATAACCTTCCATGACTCTAACACCTTCACAAGAAAACTCCTCAACATGTCAATCATATCACAATGATAAAAAATATCCCCCTCAGAGTTACAATCCATATAAATAATGGGTTCAAGATGGTCCAAAACACATCCCTCATTTGAAAACAATGAAAAACTTCCAAAACTTCCTTCATTAAGATAATCTTGGGGTTTCAAGCCATTTTCCAATGGTTTGAAGTTCAAATTCAAACCATTCTTTCCAAAACAATTTTATAAAACCAAACTTAGAACCATTTCAAAATATAAATCCATTTATTTAGAAATCATTCAAAAATTAAAAAATTATTTTTATCAAATTCATGACCCAAAAAGGGTATAATATAGTTTAAATATTCCATTTTTATTAAAAAATACTCTTTCAAACATAATTATAAACACATTTCATGTAAACACCACCTTTGAAATTAGAAACCACCAAAAAACCCTTTATTCCATGAGTGTATTCGTCCCAAACATCTATTAAACTCATTAAAACTATCACATATAATTATACTTTGATAATAAAATAAATTTTAAATCATTAAGTATAAAATGTAATGTAAAATAAAGGAAAAACACTAAAACACCTACCTCAATTGGAAGGAAATCATGTAAAAAATCATTGATTTTGATGGAAAACAATCAAACATGCCTCGAGGGACTCCAAGAAATCCTTGAAAATAAGAACCCCTGAGAATAAGTCACCTCAAACTATAAATCCTACAAGGTTGGGTTCACATGATATGAAGAAACTGAGAGATAGAGTCCAGGATGGGGAAGGAAGAAGAAATAAAAAAATAAATGTGGTAATTACCTTGGAGAATATCCTGAAAAGGAGGTGAATATGGATTGGATTCAAGAAGAGAGGAGGAGGAGAGATCTCCCTTATGAACCAAGCGATGTATAAAAAATTAAGTGGAATAAAGGGTAAAATCAGGTAAAAAGGGATATGGGTAGAATTGAAATATTGAATTTTATTAAAACTTGATTGGTCACATGGTTAGGCTGCATAGTTTGGAAAACCATGAACTAACCAAGGAAAAGATATATGTCAATATATAACATGCTTTACATAGTTATCACATTATTTTTGTAAATCATGCACAACCCATGTTCCCCACAACCAATGTGTAAGCATCATCCACGTGATTTCCTTTAATACATGAATGGTTCTCTCTAAATTGTGCATTGTCAACGCACCCTTAACCAAGAATATTCAGAATAAACTAAGAGCATCCATTGAATAAGATTCATTACACAGTTTATAATAAACCATTCCATTTAAATGTATCTTATAATAATTCTATGTAATCATGATTTCATGGTTTCCCTAAATTGTATTATGACCTAGTATAAACCATAAACTAGAAGGAAAAATTATTAAAAATTAAATGTTCAAGATGAAACTTTCCAAAATTTTAAAGGGAGTTGAAATAATATTAAATTTATAAAACAATAATAATATGAGGTTTTATAGTATCTCCAACATGATACTTTCTACCAATATAAATTCCAAATTATGTGTGTAAGAATACAAAAGGAATGGTATAAATACACCGGAGGAATTTTGGTGAGAAAAAGGTGGAACTATCTAAAGGATATACTAAAGAATAAACTTCTAAAAGTAAAACAACCTCTCCCAAAGACTAGATAAATCCAAAAATGCCACAAAATATCTCCAAATGAAACTCACCCACACTGGTAGAAATATGATACAAAGAAGGCAGAGACTGCTCATGGGTCACCCCGACATTTAAAATTTCTCAAAATAGTGAGGTGCAAAAGAATGTACCACTAGAAAAATACTAACCATGAGAATGATTTTCCTTATTAACCCAAGAATAAATAAAATTAAACCAATTATATGAATTACCTACGAACAAAATTTAACTTCCAAAATTAATAAAACCCTAGGACAACACAATATCCTTAAACAAAAACCATCACCATGATCAACACACTTCTCAAACACAAAACTCACAAATAATAAATCACCTGAAAACCAAAACCAAAAACAACATGGGAACTAAACCTAGGTCACCATAATCAATGTGTAATCTATGACCTCAATCCTAGAATATTTTTTCATGGAAATTTCATAAAATCAAAACCAACAAAAATTAGTTCTCAATGGATTGAAGGAAATTCTCATCCCAGTTACCCAAGTACTTATTCTAATGTCTCCCATGGCCAAACCATTAAGAAACTAATATCATGACACATAAAAAATTAGCACACATACTTAGAAAATTATATCCAAATAAAATTTTCATCCAACCTAGAAAGGCTCACTCAATAAAATAATCTATTACCATAAAAAAATAACAACACAAATATCCTCAATAAAACACAAATATAATACCAAAAACATAAAATTAATTTAAAATAATATTACACCCTGAACTTATGTTTTTGATAATTCAATATACAGAATTTCTAAAGGTGGCCTAAATGGCAACAATATTGAAAATTCCTTTGATCTTTCTCATAATATGTCTTATAATTTAAAAATGCTCTACATTAGAAGCACACGAGATATTTCCCATACTTATTTCAAGAACATTGTTCCTAATTAACCACTTTATCTTCTTATATGGGATCCACTACCTTTTGATCCTAACTTTTCAGAACAACTTCATTCACTTCAACTAGGACATATGGATTATCTTCCACTGACATGGATTTTAAAAACACATCCTTTAAACAAAAAATTTAGTGATAAATTTTATAAATAATTACCAATACATAACCTCATTAATCTGATAAGGAAATATATCTTTGTATTTGTCTCATATAGTTCCTTTTAATAAATCAATAATGTTCTTCACTCTCAAATATTTAGGAGTTCAAAAGGAATTAAAGACTCCCTCAATCCTCTTCATCCACTCTATAGCCTCAAGTGGAACATTTTCATTGTGGAAAAATGGTAGATGAATATTAAATAAGTATTTCATAGTTTCCATTTGTAACACTCTAATATTTTTTTATATATTTCATTTGAAATAAACTTTAAGTATTTAATAGCTTACCTTATATGCAACATTAAGTCTAAATAAATTATGCTATAGTATACCTTTTTAACTTATATGATAAATTAGAAAATATAAATAGTAATAAACACATTATATAAAAATTCATAAGGGTTTTAAATAGTTTCAATTTATTTATTAATGTATAATAATTAATCACTCAAATTTTAGTAGTCATTTTATGCTTCCAAAATATGTTTTTTCAGAAATGGTCTTCATCGCATGTTTTCACATAAAATTTATAATTAGTTTTTACCATTTTTATAAATTTAATTTTAATAAAATAATATTATTTTTGAAATAATAATTTTAATATTAACTTAGGGATAATTTTTATGATCTTTCTAAAACTATTATTTTTTCAGTGAATAGTGAAAATATTTATTTTTTTAAAACTTTTTATTTATTTACAAGTAAAAGTACCATTATGTTTTTAATTTGAAAATAAAGTAACAAGAACATACATTAATTATAAACAATATAATTAATTATATATAAATTTTCATTATACTTTATTTTGGTATAAGATAATTTTTGGGCCTAACAACACATATTTATAAAAAACAATTTTTATACCGAAAATGTGTTTTCTTATTTATAAATTAAATTAATCTCTATTAACTAATGGTATTAACTAATTTAATAGATTATATATTCAAATATATATTTTAACATTCATTTTATGGTTTTTATAAGGAAATTAGTAAAATTAAATTATAATTTAGGCTTAAAAATGCATTTTTCTAAAACCAGTTTTTGTTTGGTATTGAATGCTCAATTAAAATTAAATTCTTCCACCTTTAGAAATTTAATATATAAAATATTTATTAAATATTTTTAATAATCATAGTTAATATAATTAAACATTTTAAACTTAATTTTTTCATAATGAATAGTAAAAATAGTAAAATTTTATTGTCATAGTTAAGGTTAAAATGGGTTAATTGGGGGTTAAAACAACTGATAATGGTAGGATTTCCACACACACTTTCCTAATTACTATTTATTTAAGATAATTAACATTATATTATCCTTCCTTATAATAAATTTATATTTTTATCCACTTTACCATTAAATTTACCTTATATCATTGAAATATTTTAAGAAATTTCATGTGTGTCCCTCCCCTCACTTATATGAGGGAACAACTTATCCTCAATTATTCACACTATTTGAGCCATAATGTTTATAAAATACCTAATAAAAATAATTAATATAATTCTTACCTTCTCTTAGATGTTTCTTTATTCTTATAATACTAATTCTTAAAGGCTTAAAGAGTGATCCAAAGCAAGTCTCTTAGAGAAGAGGTATAGATCCTAATTGAGTTCTTTCGCTGTTATTTCTTATTATAATAACTATAAACTTGTTGTATCCATAAAATATTAATTATTATTTTATCATAAATATAAATATATGTTTTTTTATTGTATCACAACCATATATCACCTTTTCTCCATTAAATTTGAGATGAAAGTATCACACGTGTATGCGTATGGGCTACCACATCCACATACCAATATGATTCATTTTCCATACCTACATTTCATGGATGATTATTATTATATATTTAGTGTATATATATTATATTTGTTATATAATAAATTTTATTTAAAGGTTAATTATTATTTACCTTTCTTTATTTCCATCCATCAAAAAATGGAAACATCACTTGTACATACGTACAGACTATTTTCTACGCGTAGTGATGTAATTCATTTTTCATAAAAGATTTATATTGATGGTTATAGTTATGAATATAATGATTATATATTATATTTATATCATGATTAAAATTATGGATATGAATAAACCATGATGAAAGTACAATAACCATAATCGTTGAACAGAAACTTGAATGAAAAATAAAGTAGTTAACACCCAAAATGATGATGATAATGAAAGATTATTAATGAATGGGTGATAAGATGTTATAAGTAAAACATGTATGGTATTATAGTTATTATTATCGTTTTTTATATAATTATAATAAATTTAAATTTTTTATAAAATAGGTTAGAGTGCTTATGAATCACGACAGACTTCAGGTAAGGGTTTTATGTTACAATATCATTTTAACCAGGATTTTTTATACTAGAATTTATGGTGATGAAATTATATAATCTATATATCACAAATATTATTTATTTTATTATAATATAGTTATTTATTTAGATAAAAAAATTATTTTTATTTTCCTCCCCTTTAGTACTCAAAACATTAAAAGGATTTTTTTAAGTAAAACTGACTCCATTTCTCTCTTCGATCAGAAATATTTTCTTCCATGTTCATATTTTCTTTAAAATGTTTTCAAGAATGTTTTTAATATTATAAAAATATTATTTTAATTAATTTTTAACAATATTTTTCACTCATTACAAAGTTTAAAAATTATTTTTCTTGTCATTTTTCAAACATGTTACGTTTGACTTTTTACAAAAAATGTGAAAGGGTTTTTTGTTTTAACAAACACCACATGAATAGATTTATGCGCCATCATGAGTACCTTTTATTTAAATATTCATTTTTATGTTTCCTTGGTCATTTTCAGAGAAATCATTTTCTCTAATATTTTTAAATTATTTATATTTTAATTAAGTAATTTCAAAATGAAAATTGTATTTTCCTCAAGAAATCTTCTAGTGATATTTCTTAGTAATTTTCATCAATAACAACATCTGTTGATTTTTATAATGATTTACTAGGGATATGATACAATGTTACTATTCTATCTCTTTCGCTATATAGTTTATGTATATGATTATGAAATTTTTAGGTAACACATATCCTTTCTATGAGTTATGAAATGATGATATGATGAAATATTTATAATATTGTGTCACACATATGTATAGTTTTCATTATGTGATGTGTGGTTTAATTATAAACCATGGAAAGCTGGTTAAGATATAAACCAAGATTAGGTGGTTCTGTGATATCGGTATAATTCATTGCATAAATATTGATATCTCATGAGATAATAAAGACTGTAATGGTGAGTGAAACTAATTTAGTAAGGAATTTTGTCCAATAAGATAATCTTTGTAGTGAACCTTGACTACAGAAATAATAGAATAGGGGACGAACCCAATCCACTATGATAGTCCTAAAAATGATCCATAACCAAGGAAATGATTTTCTATTATTATATGGAATCCATAAACATGTGTCTTATGCTTATTATATGCTTTCATGGATTATTATTAAATATTGATGATTCCACAATCTTATGACTTATGTCATCTAACTGATAAAACTTTATTCCATGATTCATGTTTGTGATGTATGAGTTGATAGGTTTGATTTTCTAATGTTAATATTGTTTTCTCATAACTTTACACATATCTTTTTCTCACTTGTTATCATTTATTGATATCTCTTATATTTACCCTTATTGAGAATCTAATCTTACCATTTCTTATATTTCCATTCCCCATGTTATGGAGAATGGTTTTAAGTATGTCATGTATAAAAAGGGTGTTACTTGTAAATAAATTAGTTGGAAATGATTTAGATCATTTATTTACTAGTTTTATATATATACAAGTTTCTAAATACACTAAACATATTTTTATAGTATGGATCATATTGATATATATTGAATATTTCTTCAAATAGGATTTAGTATTTATATATAAAGTGTATGGGTCTCTATAGTTGGTATCAAAGAAAGGTTTGGTAATTTTTGGAAATTATGATGATAAAACTATATAAAAACCCTTAATATAAGCCTAAGTATAGTAGAACATCCTAAGTTATGGTAAATAAAGTAGTTTGGTTTCCCAAAAAAGTACATCTCTATTCGAATACTACAAGTGGACATGGTTTTAGCACAGATGCATCTAGGGATAATAACCCCAAAAAGATTTAGTTGAGTATACAGAGAGATTAATTATAATTCATGGTTAATGGGACCTTAATTTTAATTGAGTTTGACACTCTAAAAGGATATACATCTATTAATTAAAATTTTATTTAATATATATTTTGAAGGATTTGAATAAATAATAAGCATGTATGATCTAGGTTAAACTTAAGGTGTTATAGATTTAAAATAAGGTGTCATGATTTATACATCATATATTTTATTTTAATAATTATATTATTTATCGATATAATTATTGGTCTTTTTACTATTCCTTTTGGATTTAGAAAATGTATAGAACCATAATAAATCATGTTATCATTGAATGTGATGGATATTACAATCATTATCCCCTAAATAAATAGAGTGATGTGGGAGATGGAATAAAAAAATATATTACTATGAATATAAAAAATTATTAATACATGAATCCTATAAATCTTACCAATGAGAAAATTAAGAAACATTATATTGTTGAGTCCTTCATGAGGAAACACCAACCTTATTTTAGTGGGTCTATCGCTCTATTAATTGATGAACAATTGATCAATACCACTAAAAAGATATTTTATATTCTCCAATGCTTATAACATGAAAAGGTTATATTAATTTTTATCATTAATAAGGTGAAGTGGATCAATGTTGGGATATTATAAAGAATATAAGTCAATGGGATGAAATTTAATCTATAGAGTGGGATGAGTTTAGAATATTATTTTTTCAAAAAGTACTTTCCTTATATTCCTCATATCAAGATGGAGACGGAATTCCATAAGATAAAGAAGAAGGATGGTAAATCTATTAGCTAATAGGGAAGTTTTACAAGGCCTTTAAGGTAAAATTATAGTATTATTATTGAATCATAAAGTAATATTGATCGATTATTTAGTGGATTAAAACTAAGTCATTGGTGAGTGTTATCCATAAGTGACATCAGTATCTAGGAAGAAATTTTTCCATGTGCTATCATTGTGGAAATAGATATTATATTCACCGATAAATCTCATGGTTTTGAAAAGAAAGGAAATACGAAATTGAATGTAAATTTTATCACACAATACATAGAGGGTAGAAGATAAGTTTTCCTTTATACCAAAAGTGTGGAAATAATTATAGAGGAAATTTTTTTAAGGGGACAGGTAAATGTTTTAATTGCTTAAAAGAGGGCCATCAAGAAATATATTTCTAAATTAATGGGAAGAATTTAGTTAATTATTAAAATGGATATATATCTCCAAATAATTCATCACTCATACTATGATACTCTAATTAGTAGTATTATGGAAATTATGCTAAAAAATCCTCAAAATCTTGGGTTAATTATGATGATCAATGTTAGTAACCTCTTAATATCATAGAAAAAGGGAAATCTCATGTGAAAAATATTGTTGATGTGGGGTGAGATAATGAAGTGGTGAAAGGTACATTTACCATCCACTCTAGAACTATTAATGTCTTATTTGATTTTTTTAACCAACTCTTTTATATTTTAATGATTTTCTAATGGAATCACATTATCACCTCAATGATTAGTGGTTGAAATAATAGAAAAAAAAATACTAATGGTAATATGATCATATCTCAATTCTATGAATATTGCTTAATTAAAGTTTGTGGTAATGTGCTCTATTCAAATATTATTATTCTCATCTAGTTGACCTTGATGTGATTTTGGGCATGGACTAGATTTCTTTATATAAAGCTCATATCAATATTTGGGGAAGGAATATTTGATAGTCCAAACCAAGTTATGCTTTTCTATCAGTGTGGTGATAAATATAAAATTCCAAAAGAAATGATATTCATTTTAGGGGTATTTATTTCCATTTCAAGTGGGTATTTATCTCATATTCTTAGGGAGAAACTTAGCATCAAAGATATTCCTATCATATGGGATCTTGTTATTTTTTTTATGAAAGATTAAACTAGTATTCATTTGAATTTTGAAGTCATGTTTTCAATATAACTCATACCTAATGTTATATTAATTTAAAAGACTTTATATAGAATGGCCTCAATTGAGTTGTAATAATTAAAGAAGAAACTCTTGTAGAATCTTGATAAGTGTTCAATTTAGCCAAGTCCATCACCATAGGGTGCACCTATACTTTTTTAATAATAAATATGGATCAATGTGAATTTTTATTGATTATTTGGAACAAAATAAAGGATAAGTTGTATGAAAAAATTTATCAAGTGTGGATTTTGGATTTATATAGTTTTATTTTTTTCATATAATCTTAATCAAGGGTATAGTTTTAGATCAATCAAATAATGGAGTTATTGAACATTAACCCAGACAAATCACTGTGACTGGGATCCATAGTTTTCTTGGATTAGAAACACATTATCATCTATTTATGAAGGATTTATCAAAAGTATCTATTCCACTCGCTAAGTTAACTCAAAAGGGAGTTAAGTTATTTTGGACTGATGAATGTGAAGAAATATCAAGGAACTGAAGAGATGGTTGGTCAATTTACCTATACACACAATACCATTTAGTGGAGAAGGGTTTTTGACTTGTAATGATGCATAAAAAAAGAGGATAGGTTTTGTTCTTATATAGAATGATATGGTGATGGATTTGCCTCATTACAATAGAAGGTTCATGAGAAAAATTACCTGAATCATGATTTTGAGTTAGCAGCAATAATATTTTCATTAAAAATATTGAAGTGTTATCTTTATAGAAAATGGTGTGAGATATATACTAATAATAAAATTTTAAAGTATATATTCACCCAAAAATATTTTAATATGTTCTAAATAATATTGTAAGAGTTAATTAAAGATTATGATTTCTTAATACATTTCCACCATTAGAAAATGAATAAAGCGGTTGATGATTGGTGTAGAAAGGATCATTGTAGCTTATTTATGATGAGGATCAAAAAATATCCAACATTTATAGATTTTAAAATTGTGTTCCTTGAAATATTTATGGAAGGGGATAAATCCAATCATTTTAAAATGAGTTTTCAATCATCTGTCAATGTAAAGATTAAAGAGGCCTAGAAGGAGGATGTAGAGCTAAAAAAGAAGATGAGAAATTTTCATGATTTCAACCTTGATTTTTATGGAATAATAATGTTTAGGAACTAAGTGTGCAATATATAAATACTAGAAATTAAAGAAGATATATTTTAAGAAACTCATATCTCACTATTATATATTCATCCTCCAAGTTTTGAGATGTATTGAGATCTGAAAGAGTATTTTTTGTGGGACAACATGATTGAAGATATTACAGAGTCTCTGTCTTGGTTATTTTTAGGTAATAAAGTTAAGGTATAGATATTCAGTTATAAGGGAATATTACAAACATTTACCATAATGGAATGGAAATACAAAAACAGCACAATGGATTTTTTCATCAGAATCCCCAAAACTTTTATAGGACATTATATTATTTGGGTTATTGCTGGTTTATTTACAAAGTCAACACACTACATTGGAATCAGAGAAGATTTCTCTCCGGATAATTTTTCTAGTATATAAATTAATGAAATGGTAAGGCTTCATGGAGTACTATAATCTATTATATATAATTGAGATAAGAGGTTTACCTCAAAGTTCTAGAAAAGTATTCAGTAATTTATAGAAACATAGTTGTGTTTTATTACTACCTATTATCCTATAAGAGATGGTCGGTTTGAGATAACAATTAAAACCATTGAGGATATGTTGAGATCTTTTTCTTTGTATTTTAAAGGTTTTTAGGTTTAACACCTTCATTTAACTGAGTTTTCATACAATAGTATATTTTAATTGAGCATTCAGATGTCTCTTTATAAAGGCCTATGTGAAAAGAAGTTCATAACTCTCACATGTTTGGAGGATATTTGAGAAATAAATCTATTGTGACCCAAGATGTCTGGGTAAATAGAAGACAATGTAATATCCATTTAGTAGCGCACCAAGGTAGCTTAGAGTCGATAAAATAGTTATACTAATAATCATTGATGAGATCTAGAATTCAAAGTTAGTGAGAAGGCATTTCTATAAATTTCCCAATGGAAGAAGTTTATGTGATTTGGATATAAGGGAAAGTCTATTTCTATATATATTGGTCCTTTCAAGATTCTTTATCATATTGTGATGATTACTTAAAGCTTTTTACTCCCATAAAACCTCTCTCATGTTCATGATGTCTTCCATGTATCTCTGCTGAGGAAGTACATACCTGATCCTTCACATTTACTTAACTCAAATGTTATAATAATTGAGAATTATTATTCCAATAAATAATGAATGGTATAAATCTTGTATCATTGAGATAAATATCTATGGAACAAGACTACTATCCTGGTAAAAGTTCTTTAGAGGAATAAGAAATTTCAGAAAGTTACATGGGAAATCGAGGATGTGAGGAATTAAAGATATCCTAATATTTAATCATAGTGATATAATTTCAAGGGAAATTTTAATTTTAATTAGTATAAAATTTAACTCTCTAATATTTTATATATATTTACTTTTAAATAAACTTTAATTATTTGACAGATTACTTTAGATTCAACCATGAGTCAAAATAATTTATGATATAGTAACCCATTATAACCTAGCTGTTAAATCATAAGGTATTATTATTAATAAAAACATTATTAAAAATACGTATAAAGTTTTAAAATATTTAATATTTTTTTATTAATTCATAATAATTAAGTACACAGTTTTTGTAAAAGTCATTTTATGCTTCAAGAATAAGTTTTCTTCAAAAATGGTTTTTATCTCATTTTTTAATTAAAATTTATAATTAATTTTTACCAATTTTAGAACTTTTATTTGATTAAATTAATATCAATTTTTATATTATAATTTTAATATTATATGAGGTTTCATTTTTAGGATATTTCTAAAAATATTTATTTTTTAGTGAATAGTGAAAAATATTGATTTTTATAAAAACTTTCATTTATTTTAATTTAAAATAACCATTATGTTTTGAATTTTATTTTAAATTAACATAAAAATAATTTAATTATAAATAATATAATTAATTACATATGAATAATCATTATACATTATTTTTTTATAAGTTAATTTTTGGGCTTAAAACACATTTTTCTAAAAAAACTATTTTTATGCGTGTAACGTGTTTTTATCTTTATAAATAAATTAAGATCTATTTATTAATATTTTTATATAAATTTATTTTTTATATATTCAATAATATATTTTTACATTCATTTTTTTGGTTTTTATAAGGAAATTAATTGAAGTAAATTATATTTTATGCTTAAAATGCATATTTCTAAAACTGGTTTTCTTTGCGGTCTGCAAGCTTATTTAAAATTAAATTATGCCACCTATAGAAATTAAATTGAGTAAAATGAATTAAATATTTTTAATCATAATAATTAATATATTTCAATAATTTCTACTTAATATTTGGTCATAATTAATAGTAAAAACAGTAAAATGTTGTTACCACAGTTAAGTTTAAAATGGGTTTACCAAGGGCTAAACTAAGAGATAACGGTATGATTTCCATACAAACTTTCCTAATTATTATTATTTTAATTAATTTCAACATTATATTATCATAGCTTATAATCCTTGGAAATTTGGTTCCACTTTACCATGAAAGTGACCTTATATCATTGAAATCTTTTAAGAAATTCCATGTGTGTCCCTCCCCACACTTATAAAAGGGAACCTACTTTCCTCCATTATTCACTTTATTTTATATATAGATCAGAAAATAACAGCTCCAAAACCATCCTATAATCATTCATTTCATATTAGATATTATTTTATTCTTATAATACCAATCCTTCAAGGCTTGAGGAATATTCCAAAGTAGGTCTCTCTAAGAAGATGTATAGATCTTAACAAAGATATTTTGATTTTATTTCGTATTATACTTACTATAAACTTTTTGTATCCATAAAAATCATGAATATATAATCATAAATAAAATTATATTTTATTATGATTATTTTAAACCTACTCTTCTTCATCAAATGGGAGGTGCGGACTACCACCTCTACATAGTGATATGATTCATTTTCTATCCCCATATTTATTAGTTGGTTATTATGTTAGATTTAATGTATATATATGTTATTTATAATATAATAATGGTTTTTAATGGTGAATTATTATTTACCTCTCTTTCATTATATACATTTAAAAATGGAAACCTCACTTGTGCGTATGTACAAACTCCCATCCTCATATAGTAATGTAATTCATTTTTCATCACCACTGTATATGAATGATTATAATTATGAATATAATGAATATATATGATATTTTTATCATGATTAAAATATTTTATATATAGTAACCATGATCAAAGATCAAATACCATAACTGTTGAACAAAAATAGACAAGAAAACTGAAGTTGTTAACACCCAAAATGGTGATGATAATGAAACATTGTTAATGAATGGTTGATAAGATGTTATAACTAAATTTATAATGGTATAATAATTGTTATTTTATTTCTTATATAATTATAATAAATTTAAATATATTATACTAGAGTTTAGAGTGCTTATAAAGAAATATGGGCTTAAGGTAAGGGTTTTGTGTTGTAATCCGATTTGTACCAGGATTATTTATGATTAAATATCCAATGATGAAATTATATGATCTATCTCTAAAAAGTATTATATATTTCCTTACCCTTTGGTTATTTCTATATATTTTAGGTTTTCTTTTAATTATTCACTCCTTAAGTACTCAAAAGGCCAAATAGATTTTTTTAAGGAAAACTGACATCATCTCTCTCTTTGGTTGGGAATCTTTTCTACCATGTCCATATTTTCTTTAAAAAAAATTAAAAATGTTTTAATTAATTTAAAATGATTATTTAAATTCATTGTGAATTATATTTTACTTTCTTTACCAAGGTTTATTATGAATTTTATTATCATTTTCCAAATGTGGTACTTTTCACTTTTGATCAAAAATATGAATGAAATTTTTTTTAATATACATTACATGAAGGAATGTCCCCACTATCATGAATACTATTTTATTTGAAGATTAATTTATAATTTTCCTTTATTATTTTCAAATAAAATTTCTTCATTGATATTATGGAAAAAAATTGATTTTATGTATATGATTTCAAAATGAAAAGGTTATTTTCCTCAAAAATATTATAGTGATCGTTTAAAAGAATTTTCATATATAAGAATACACTTTGATGTTTATTATAATTTATTGGATATATTATCCAATGTTACCATATTTATTATTTTCTATATGGTTTACGATTATGATTATAAATTTTTTATACAACTTTTACCCTTTCCATAGGTTATGAAATGATGATATGATTAATTTTTGATGATCTTTTGGAACACATATTTATAGTTTTAATTATATAATGGGTGGTGTTATTATAAAAAAAGATGGTGTTTCCATTATAAACTAAAGTCAGGTGGTTCTGTTATATCCCTCTAATGAATTAGGTAAATGTGGATATCTCATGAGGAAATAAGGTCTATAATGGAGACTAAACCTGTATAAGAAAGATGATTTATCCAAAAATATAGTCTTGGGAGTCAAACTCAACAAACGAAATGATGGAATGGGTAATGAAATAAAATCCAATATGATATCATTTGTAGTGATCCTTGACTAAGAAAATGATTTTATATACTTATATGCATGCAAGAAACTTATGTATTATACTTATGATATATTTTCATGGATAATGATTGATTATTTATGATTTCACACTCTTATTTCTAGTGTCATAAAATTGATAAAACGTTATGAAATGTTTCATAATTACGATCTAAAAAAAGAGGGTTCTCTAAAACCATTTTTTTAGGAACCAACCCAAGCCACCCCTAGATTGGGAGCCCAAGATGACCCATGATAAGGGATGAAGTTCATTACTAATCACCTTATATTGGCAATAAGAATCAGGATATCAATAGATCATACACTTGGGAATTATTCAACCCTTTATATATAAAAATAAACACACATAATCCGATTATACAACATGAATAAAAAAATATAACAATAAATTGAATAAAGAATGATAAGAATCATTTCATATACAAAATAAACCAAGTAAAAAAAACCAATATAAGAGGTTGACACAAGAGAATACCAAAATAAAATAAAACTAAACCAAAACCCATCATCTCCATGTGACCCTTGGTCACTTTCTATATCTCATCCCAAATATTCCATGAAAAATTCTCATCTAATATAATGATGACGAAAGCCTCAATCACCTGAAACTATATTTGGGAATTGCATACACTAGATGGGGTATATTGGGTATGAGTAAAACCAAGCTTACTATGGTTTCCCCCAAGACTTTTTGTTGTTCCTTTTAAATGGAATTTAATTTTACTCTAGGTTAAAATACAAATAAAAAATATATTTTCATCAATACGTATATAAAAACTAATTTCATTTCCATAACCTTTTTTTAATAAATGTTCCTTTAATTTTATTTAAATGAAAACAATCACTTGAAAATGTTTCCATGGTTTAATCCCCCTTATAAAACCACCCATTTTCAATTCAATTTCAAATAAATTTAGAAACAAACACATTTCAAATAACTTTAGAAACAATTTATAATAAAATAAAATAAATACATGAATAATAAATCTAACATTATGTTGCCACATTGAAAATAAAATAAAACAATAATACATGGTTCCTTATATGAAAATTGAGCTTGGGAATACAAAAAAACGCACCATATGGAGTCATCTAGTATCATGGGAAACACGCTAGGTCCTAAGGTGATATAGTTATATACTTTACCAAATATAGACCAACTATCGGTATATATTGCATCCTAATACAAGCCTTCCAACTAGAATGGACCTAGTAGAGAATTTAGTGCACTTCCCATTAGTCCTAACATATAACTAGTGGGAAATTATTACTACTAATAATAATTATTTTTATTTAAAAAATAAATTTTAAGGAAAAGTAGGAAACCAATAGGTCATAGATGAAAATAATCAATCCTTAATCAAGATAACCAGTCCATTCCAAATAAAATAAAAGAAATAGAGTTATTTACCCAATAAATCTTTCATTCAATAGATATTCCCTCTAAGTTCATATTTTATTTGATGAGAACCTATAAATGGAAGGGCATCTTGGCATAGGTATGTATGTGTTCCTCTAAGATTGTTTTTCCATCTTTGAAGCAACAAATCAAAATATAATTTTGTTTATCAATATAATTAGCATGTTCCTTAATAAGGTCATCTTGTAGCAGTCTTTAAAAAATTCAATGTCTTTTATCCTTTGAGATGTTAATCAAGAAATAATCCTCCAATATATATTCTTTAAAATGATGGATGAGATCTTGGACTGTTTTAATTTATGATTCCACCTTATTTACACCCTTTAAAATTCTGCCTTTTGGGGCCATCTATGGGTCTAAGGCGAAAACACTAGCAGTTAGAGATGCCACAAAAGGTTTTATATCCATCCTCCTAGCACTTTGTTCCTTTTCAGCCATATTTATAGAATCAGAAACTTATTGTCTAGACTTAACAAGGAATTGACTACCGTCTTATTCAAGTTTTGATTCTCCTGACTAAATATTTTCTCCATATTTCTTTTCTTTATCCAATTCTCTAGTAAGCATGGTTTTTGATAATATGGATTAGTCCTTTTGGGGTCTTGTTTTATTCCCCTTTTTTAATAGGAAGTTTCCATAAAGGAGACTTCCTTTCTTATAATCTCTTAAACCAGAAACAATACCCCTTTTGTTTTTAGATCCTGTTCATAATAAATCATAGGTTGGGATTATTTTTCCATGTCAATGGACTCCTCTTCCTCAAGAGACCTTGACCCAACATGCTTTATTTTTTATATAGGAATTTATGTCTTCCATCTATTAAGGTCAAAAATATCCTCTTCATTTCCATTCAATAGTGATAACTCGTTCTGGACATATAATGAGTTGGTAGAAACATGCTGACTAGAAGAACACTAACTTAAATAATTTGATCCATTCTACCCTAGAAAATCCTGAATTGGAGAGAGAAAAAGGGATTGAATCATTTGGAAATTTAATGTAAATGGCCTTGAAGGAATTTTGTTGACTGGGATCTTTTTTCCCATTGTCCTTATAGTTATCCTTAACAGTTTCAGTAAAGGATAAGGGACCTTCGTAGGAGGTGGTCCAATAACCCCTATGTCCAACACAGATGTAACATGATCCCAAAAATCATGTCTCAGTTTGGGAAATATTCCAACCACATTTGGACCGGGATGCACAGGATACGAATCCTTATGAAGAGAAACAACATTAGGCACTTCTCTAAATTCCAAAATATAAAATGGGGCCTATGAGAGAGTTATCCCTATTAAAGCAATGATCAGGTATGACCCCCCCCCCCCCCATGAATCTCCCAATTACCACATCAAAATTAAGATAAATTTTGAACCAGATGATTCCAAGAAGAAGAAAAAAATTAAAATACTCAAAGATCACTGCTTGCTTGTATCATAAATCTTCCCAAACCATGATCCATACCCACTAAATTAAAAATTTAGAAACATCAACCCTGACACATATCGTAGGATAAATAGGGTGATAGGTAGTATTTTTTCATTATATGAGCATAAAAACCTCCCAACCAAATTTCCTAGCATTCGGATAATCAAAGGATTATGAAATTGGAGAAGGAGTCTGAGAATCTTACCCACTACGTCATTGTAGGATCATCTCTCTTAAAATAGAAATAATAGGACCATATAAGGAAGTATAAATGATAAATGTTACAAATATGAGATTATCTAGATTAATCTATGATCAAGTCCTCTAGTTATGAAAACTGGTCCATAATATGTCGCTTGTCGAGAAGGATAAAATTTTCCCACTATTGTAATAATTAGGAACCACACACAAATCGATTGAAGGCATTAGCTAATAGATGGTGAGAGATTATAAGAACCACTAGGGTTTGGTTTAGGAGATAAGAGGTAGCCTTGAACTCTAAGGTCTATAGTTTTATATGAGAAAATCTCTCAAAAAAATCAGGGATATTAGGGAAGAGGTCAATTGTAGGGAAAGGAGGGACGGAATAAGAATTTTAGAATAGTAGGAAGGGATGAGGTTGATAATTATAAGAAGACGAAGGAAGACCCCCACTATGGATGGGGGAGGGACTGGGGTCATGATCATAATTGCCTAGGGCATCCATGGATAACCGAGATCAGCTCGCTAAAACTCTTATAAACTATATCCTTCAATATTGGGATGGATTTCTCTAATAATCAGTCTTCTTCTCAAGTGGGACACTAGTATAATGTAAATATCTAATACAGCATAAATCCAGACCTCTCACTCAATGTTTATTGAACTCATGAATATATAAATAGAAGGTGGTAAATTAAAAAAGGATCGATACATGAGTCATAAGAATAAAAAATAAATCTCCCATACTTTTAACACCCTCATAAAAAACATCCCTAACATGTCATTCATAACAAAATGATAAACAATATCCCTCTCGGTATTACAATACATATAAATAATGGGATCAAGAGGGTATCATATACACTCATTATTTGAAAACAATTAAAAATTGAAAAATAATCCTTCATTAAGATGAAATTTTTGTGCCAAAAAATTTTACATTGGTTTGAAGTTCCAATTTAGGCCCTTATTTCAAAATAAATATATTAAAAAAAACTCAAAACCATTTCAAAATATAAATCCCTTTACTTAGAAATAATTCAAAAATTAAAACCTTTTTTTATCAAATTCATGACCTAAGTGGGGTCAAATATAATTTAAACATTCAATTTTAATTAAAAACTCTTTTAAAAATTCGTTCAAACACATGGAATACAAAAAAACACCTTTGAAATTAGAAACCTCCAAAACACCCTTTGTTCTATGTGTGAGCTCATCTCAAAAATATATTAAAAAAAGTAAAACTATAACATTTAATTATACTATAATAAATAAGTAATTTGAAAACATAAATAAAAAAAGTCAAATAAAGAAAGAACACAAAAAAATATACCTTAATAGAATAAAAATTGTTACAAAAGTCATAAACTTTGGTTGAGAATCCTCCAATATGCCTCATAGGACTCTCTAGAAAGCCTAGAAAATAAAAACACCTAATAATAATCCACCCAAAAGACTAAATCCAACTAGGGAATCCCCTAGGTTTAGAGAGAGCTGAGGAAACCAAGGGAGAAAGCGAAGGGAGAAGTAAGTGAGAAGAAACATAGAAAATGAGGTAACTACCTTAGATAATTTCTTGAAAACATATTAAAGATTAATTTAATTCAAGTAGATTAGAGGTGAAGATATCTTTTTTATAAACCTAAGGTTATCTAAATGAAATGAAGGGGAAGAATAGGTAAGTCATGTAAAAAGGGTAAAGCGAATAATTAAGGAATCGTATTTTATTATAATGGGGTTGGTCATATGGTTGGTCACACAACTTGTAAAAATATGAACCAACTATGTGAAATATCTCTATTAAGCTACAGCACACTTCACATGGTTTTTTTAAACAAGAAAAAAATTCTGTGACACATGGCCCAAGCATAAGGGTCATCTTCATAGTTTCCCCAAGGACTTTTAACACTCTAAACCATTCACTACCCATACATGCTTAACTATTCACATTAAAAATGAACTAATAAATTCCCTTTCATAAGGTTCATCACATGTTTTATCCAAAAAAATCGCACACTAATACAAAATAGATTTTTTCCGACAAATTTTTTAATTTAGTTATCTATAAGGGATGTGAGAAATAATACAGCAAAAATTTTCACATCAGTTATTCAATAATGAATGTAGAAAGTAGTTTTTTCACATCGATTATTCAATAACCGATATTAATAAAATATATTTTATTTTTCACATTGGTTATTCAATAAATAACATGAAAAAATAGTTTTCCATTTTTGTTATTGAATGATCAACATGAAAATAAAACTCCCAAAAAAATTCAAAACGGTAATTCAATAACCAATGTAAAGAATCATATTTTCCATGTTGTTTATTCCAAAAATGATGTAGAAAAAATATAATTTTAATTTTGGATCGAGAGGAGTCTTTTTGTTTCATTGTTTCATGCAACAACTATAGTTTTTCTCTCACACAGTGAACCCTAACCCTTCCATCTTATATCGATGGCCTCAAATCTATTCATTATTTGATTTGTGGCCTCAAATATCTTCATTACAAAATCCTTGTCTTTAAATATATTTCATTTGGTATCCACCATGTCTATCCACCACCAATTTTTGTTGACCACCAGTTGTGATTATTCTCATTAGTCTCACTCATCCTAATTCAGATTTCAATTTATGATTAGTGTTTATTGTTTCAATTTTCCAGGTATTTTTTTTTCTAGTTTTAATTTTTAAATGGTTTCGCTTTATCTCTGATTTGATATCAACCACTGTAATCTTTCATCATCCACAACTTATGACTTCTTCTCATTTGTGTCAAATTTTCAATTATCCTAGTTCTGATATCAACTTATGGTTTGTGTTTATTGTTTTTAATTTTCATGCATCCAAGGTATTTTTATTTTTATTTGTGGATACAATTTTACATTGGTATCTCTTTATCTTCCAGTTATCATTCACAACCATTGTCCACCATTACCTGTCACCGCTCACTGATTTCTCTTTTTTATCATTGGAATCATCTTCTCAATCATCCCAGTTCAAATATAAATTTATGGTTTTTGTTTATTATTTTAATTTCCTATGAATCCAAGGTATTTTCATTTAAATTTTCAATTCCAATTTTCCATTTATGTCTCTTTATCTTTACTATTTATATTTTCAGTTCTAATTATTCACACATATTATATATTTCTTAATTTATGAATGATTATTTTTATATTAATATTTTTTATTTTTATATTAAAAAATAACGATTCAATATATTCAAAGCTATATTATTTTTTATCAAATATTAGATATTTCATTTTTTGTGAAATATTTTATGGTATTTTTTATTATTTATAAAAGTAAATTTGTAATTAAATTTGAAATTATAATAAATTATTTTAAATTTTTTGATATTTTCTATTGATAATAATGATTCCAAGTTTGATTACTTCACTTCAAATAAGGGATGAATATGAGTAAGGTAGCGATTATTTTTTTTAATTTTCTAAACAAAATGTTCTAAAAATGATATTTTTCTATCCATGCTTGAAATATTTTAATATAAAGAAGTTTAAAAGAAAATATATCAAAGATAATTTAATTTTTCATAGTTTTATTTAATGTAATAGCTTTTAGAATTGGAATAGTAAAATAGGAAAGAATTATAGATCCATTGATGATGATTATTTCAAGATGATAAGTCATATCAAATTGGATGAATTATTTGGGATATTGATGTATAGGAAATTGAGAAAAAACTGATAATTTAGATTCTATATGGGGATGCTAAAAACCATTGTTTATGGGTAGTAAAAAAATTACAATTTTATCAGCAATGTTAATATTGATTAACTTGAAGTTTAAAAATAGATGGAGTGAAAATATTTTATATAGTTGCTATGATTTTTGAAATACATACTCCATAAAGACTACAATATTATATATTCACATTATAAATAGAAAAAATATATTATACCAAATGGGATTAGGGTATAAGAAAATACATGTATACTAGAATAACTGTGTAATATATAGAAATGAATAAATAATTATGTTAGAGTGTCCTAAATATGGAACATAATGGTATAAGTTGAAAGAAAAAGCAAAGGCTGATTTAGTAGTTACAGAGACTCTTAGAAAGTTATTTTGTTGTCATCCTATAATTGTTTATTTCAAAAGTTTATTTTCAAATTAAAATGATTAAAAATGTTTAGGTGGAATAAATATGAATTTATATTATTGTAAATTTATGTCATTCAGCTAATTTTCAATAGTAGAAGAAAATAGATTAATAGTTTCTTACATTTGTAAATAAAGTTAAAAGTATCAAACTTAGACTTCCCACAGATATAACGAATCTATATCAAAGCCTTAGTAGTGCACATAGTTTATGGAAACGTTTATATGTAATTAACAACCTATATTATGAATTTTTCATGAAGAAAAAATATTTCATGTTTATTTTAATAATATCTGGACCAACATATCCCGAAAATGATATTCATGTTATCTTATCTATATTAATTGATGATTTGAAACTTTAATGGGGGGAAGGTATTAGGGTGCATGATTATTATGAAATGGAATATTTTCAACTAAATTAATTGATTAAGTTCACTATAAATTTCTTCCCAATATATTGAAATTTTCTAGATATAGTGTTAAGGGACATAAATCTTGTCTAATTTGTGAAAAATAGACTTCATATTATCAACAGCAACATGGAATAAAAATAGTATACATGGTTCATCGAAGTTTTTTGTTTATAGATAACTCCTATCAAAGATTAAAAAAATCATTCAAGAGCTCGAAATAATTTTATATTACTCCAAACCCTTTTTCCACCAATTATTATTTTTTAATGGTGAAAAACATTGATGTGACATTTGAAAAGACACAAAAATATGGTAATGATAGAAATATTTGGAATAAATATTCAATATTGTTTGAGCTATCATATTGAATATATCATGAGTTCAAATATAACATTGATTTCATGCATGTGTATAATAATATTTGTGATATATTAATTGGAATATTTTTTAAATGTTAAAGGAAAGACTAAATATGGGTTGAATGAAATATTAGACTTACTCTCAATGTGAATATGTTTAGAGTTATCTCCCACTCCTAATGGAAGGAAAACATAACTACCTCCAGATTATCATAAATTATCCAAGAGGGAGAAAATTATATTTTTTTAGTGTCTTCATGATAACAAAGCTCCATAGGTTTACCCTTAAAAGGTAAAAAAATATTGCATCATTAAAGTATTTTAATTTGATAGGTTTAAAATCTCATGATTTTCAAATCATGATGCAACATCTCCTACCAGTTATATTGCATTGAACATTTCTCATCTGTGTTGGAATGACAATCATTAAGGTGTGTTATTATTTTAATTCAATTTTTAATAAAGTGAGTGATCTAAATTCTTTAAAAAAATTAAGAATGAATAATTTTATATACTTTTTCAATTATAAATGTATTTTCCTCCATATTTTTTTAGTATCATGGTTAATTTAATGTTTCATTTGGTGTAAGAAATAATGAATTGTGGACCTATATATATACCTTGTATGTATCCTTTTGAAAGGTATATGAATATATTAAAGGGGTTTGTTAATAATTCATATCACCATGGAGACTCCATTGTTGAAAATAATATTTTTGATGAGGTTGAAGAGTTTTATACATGCTACTTGTATAAAGTAGAGCACATCAGTTTGTCTACATCTCACAATGAATGAATCCATAATGGGGTAAAGGGGATATATGTATTGAAATTAAATTTGTTGATAGGTGAATAGATAAAGAAGGTATATTTATACATCTTGAATAAAATAGATAATTATCATCTATATATAGAATTTCATATTAATGTATAAAATAAATTTTATCCAAAGAAGAAACATATATGTATTTTGAATGATCATAATAAAACTTTTTTATGGTTTAAAGTGACCATCCTCATTAGATCATATGAATTAGAAACATTAAGATGGTTAGTGGTTGTTCTGAAATTAAATTTGATAACATGGTCTGTGTATGACATTAATGGCTATACATTTCATACAAAATATTAAGACAACATAAGTGCACTTGAAAATAGTAGTGTATTGGTGTTCGTATAGGCAATGAAATTTTTTATTACCAAATAAAAAAACCCAATCTCCACATCAAGTTCATATTATGGATTTATTAAATAAATATTATAGGTTGATTACATAAAATTTAGAGTTCAAGTTTTTAACTACAAATGGTTTATCGGAAACAATAGTGTCAGACATGATAAATTTGGAATGAGGATAGTTAATCTGAATAGATTGGAATACACAGTTGATTATTTTATCATGTTAACACATGCAAAGAAAATTTTCTATGTCCTTTATCAATTTGATATATAGTGATCTATTATTTTATAAGGAAAAAATAATATGTTAGTGATAAAAAACATGATGAAGATGTTGATTTATGTGAGATCCCAACTTCCGTAGAAATATTCACAGATAATATTGATGAGCTTGGCATAGACATGGTTTATTCCACACATAATGATCATCAGGAAGGAATTTTGGAAAATCATCATTTAGTAAATTCTTAATATTACATGTAACATATGCTTATTTCTAGTTTAATTTTAAAAAGTTCATCAGATTTTAGATATTTTATTTTTTTTGTTAAATAAAAAAATGTATAAAATATTGTATTCAAAGAATATTCTTTTTTTATCAGTTTAAAATTTAATGTGTTTATTTCTTGTTTATTTTTTTTATTTTTTATTATTATTTTGTTTATTTTTGTTTAGTTTACTGTGTTTTCCCTTATTAAATGATTTATTTGTAGATTTTGTTGAAAGAGACTACTTTTATCTAATATGTTAAATAAATAAATGTATAAAAGATTATATTCAAATAATATTCTTTTTTTGTAAAAAATTAATGTAATACGTTGGAGAATTTTTACTATTAAAACACCATTTTTGGATTTGTCTTCATTCTTTTATGTATTTTAATCTCTAATAATTGTTGTTAGAGTTTTAGTTAACTAATATAAAAAATATTAATAAAAATTTGTTTAGTTTAGTTTTTTTTATCATTTTTCATATATTAAAATAATATTCTTTCTTGAGTAAAAATGGTGTAATATGTTGGAGGGTTTTTACTATTCACATGCCATTTTTAGATTTGTTTTCATTTTTTATGTCATTTCATCTCTCATTAATGTTGTTATAATTTTATTTAAATATAGAAAATATTAATAAAAAAATTTAGTTTAGTTTACATTTTTTTTAATCATTTTTAATATATTTATTTAAATTTGTATGTAATAGTTTAATTTTTAAATTTGTATAATAATTGTTTGTTACTTATATATTTAGGATAACGGAAAATCAAACATCTCATCCACAAAATACTTATGTGGATGATCATACACATATCTCTATAGGGGACCGTACACATACTCTTATTCATGAGCCTCCTCATCCTTCTTCATAAGAGGTGTCTACTTCCATGGAGGAAAAGAGTTAAATGGTTGGTAAACATGGAAGCACATGATTATTAAAATTATCAATTTCTCTGAGCTGGAACAAAAGGATACTAGTTGGATTTGATAATAAGGATATTCTAAGGGGTCCAAATTCAAAACAAGTCAAGAATTTTATTATTGTTTGTTCTAAAACAAAAGTTAGTATTTTGATTTCTTATTGGATAAGTTTTAACAAAATGAAGATATCTCAATTATGGGAGACATTTTTGGTAATTTAACTTGTTATTATTTTACTTATCATGAAATTTTTATAATAATATAGGGTTTACCCATTTTTATCATATGACATAGGATATACCTAATACCTGAGGAGTCCGGAGGAAATTTTTAGCATTGGATGCTAGGAGATGGATAAATATTAAACCAAACCTCATGTTAGATTTCTTTTTTGGGAACAGACAACATCAAAATCCATGTGATATATATCCATTTCTAGATGACAATATATGGAATAAATTTTTTTAAAGTGGCTGATAAGAAGAATTTTTTGAATGAGTAATGTTATAATTCAAAAAAAAATTATATTAATGATCATATTTATGATTTATTTATTCTTAATTTATAGAAGATGAGTAAATCTCATTAGAATATCCAATCGAAAAATATATAGCCTCATATTTTATCTCATGGAGTTTATATGTTATTGGAAGAACAAATTATAGATGAAAATTTTCAAGAACTATGTGCTAAGTCCTCAAGATCTGTAGAGGTTGACCCCCCCCCCCCCCCCAGCTAGACATGAAAAATAGAATTGGGAACTGATGAGAAAAGGATAATATATTATGTAAGATTTGAGGATTTTAGTTGAGATGATTGTAAGATGTTTACTTCATTTATTTATTTCAGTTAAATAAATTTTTTATATATTTGGATTCCATAATAATTTTTTAAAATATTCTATAAAAGAATATTTTTAGGAGAAGATAACACCTAATGCATTTATATCCAAGGGTAAGAAGGATATTTTAGCTATATCATTGGGAAATCCTGAACACTCAGGTTATGAATGAAGATACCTGATAGGTGTATCGGTAAAAAAAAGTGGTTCCACAATATGAATCTTATTTAATAGAGGTTTTTTATAAAATAAAATAGAATATTTGGAAGATATTATTCAGTATATTAATGATATAATGGAGGATGGGATCAGAGCTTCGATACATTCGATGTTTACAGGCATGCAAAGATATTTTTAGGCTACTGATTCTACTCTTCCACCTTCACCTGCAGATCCCACTCCTCCTACTTAACTAAATCCTACACCTATTCATACACAACTTCCCATTTATTTTGATTTATATTTTGATTATCCCCAACATCATGCTGGTTTAAATGGGATTATATGTTAAATTAAAGATATCATTCATCATCAATAGATAGAGATGGAAAATCATAAGGGCATTGTACCTGAAAATAAAGATAAATTATCAATATTACCATTTCCTACAGATGAGGTCAATACAATTGGACAAATTATCATCCATTTTTTAGTTTTACTATCTAGACTTGTTAGAAAAATTATTATATAGTTATGTGTATATTATATCCTTTATTTCATTATTCTATAAAAAAAATTAGCATTTTAAATTTTGTATATTTATCTATTTTTTAAGGAATACATTAATGTTAAATACATACTATATAAAAAATACAAGTTTTTAGGAATTTAGATACAAATTCTTCTAGTCTTGATAGATTATCAACAAATTAAAAAAATTATATGTTTATGACATTATAATAGAATATGAAATTTATAGTCATATAATGATTGTGACACTTTTTAAAAAAGATTTTATGGACCTTGCAATGGGAGATGAGTTGGGCATCAACATGATGCAAGTCCTTTAGATGTAAGATGATTAACATATATAATTCTATTATTTTAATTTATTTTAACATTTTAATTGTATTGTTTTTTTATTAGGTACACTTATATAATTTTTATACAGCATGACATGATAGTAGTAGATGGTTTTATAGACCCAAAATTCATTTCAATTATAGTAAGGATAGTGATTGATGAAAAAAAAGAATGGTTTATATTGCTGAAAGAATTCAAATAATGAAATTATTCAGTGTTGGATTCTTCATTATCTTCATGATTATAAAACATATATCTCGTTAATAGTAGTATATATCTTAATAAAATAATCACTCACATTTTATTTTCTTATATACTAGTTTTTATTGGATGTTGGGTGTTTTCGACCGAGGAAGAATACACCTTACTAGATATGCTCTATCCATTGTGAAGTATGAGATAGTATTATAAATGTATTGAACACAAAAGTTTTAATATTTTAATACTTTTATATATTATAATTACATTTAAATTTTTTTCATATATATTATTTCTAAATATGGAATAGAATTACCTTAGATATACAATAATAAATAAGTGTGGAAAGATCAAATGTGTAAAAAATGTGACTTTTCATTTACAATTACAACATTTTTTTGTAGGTACTAAAAATGTTATTTTTAATTGAAAATTTATTTTTAAAAAACTCCACATATAGAGATTAAATGAATTTGGATACTATGTTCTAATATTTTTGTTCGAAATAATTTCTATTGGGATAGTTTCAATGGTCCATAAGGTTATTTTTTTATAAACCTTTCCCTTAATTTTTCATTCATTTTATTTAGAATAAAAATTAAATTTTTTATTTTAAATTTGTAGCTTTTTTATAGCCCTCATCCTTATGATGGAAATGATATGATACACTTAAAAAGTAAATGGGTGTGTTATTTCATAGGATTTATTGGCTTTTAGTTTATTTGTAATATAAATTGTAAAGTTAAAAGTTTAAATTGTAAATGTTTGTATTGTTTCTATTTTTATGCTACTAATTTTATAATATGATTTTATTTTTCAGATATTGATATTCTATACTATTTTAAGGGTATAAATTAATATAATTTTATTATAAAAAAATATTTTTTACGTTGGTTATTTTATAACTGATCTAAAAAAATTATAATAATATTTACCATGTTGGTTTTTTAGAAAACTGACATGGTAAAATATTTTTCACATCAGTTTTACTATAACTGACATGGTAAACCATGAATAATATTCATTTCCACTTCTTTTTTCATATAACGAACATGAAAACCCAATTATAAAAAACCTTTCACATAGTTTATTAAATAACTGATGTTATAATGTATTTTACAGTTTGGTTTTTTTAGGGATGTGAAAAACATAGACTAAAATATATTTATAACATCTAATTTTCTTAATGAAAATTAAAAATATCTTCAAAACATCACCTTAAATGATTTTATATAGCAACCAATGTCAAAAATCAATTTTAAAAATCAATTTTTCACTAATGACATCAAATATGCATTGTAGGAAGCTTACATTAGCATCATCATATAGTTTACCTAAACTATGCAATGACCTAGTAGAAACTATCCACTGGAAGAAAATTTTCAATAAATTTGAAAATTAAATTTGAAAATATACAAAAAAAATATGCACTATAAAATAATATTAAATATATAAAACAACAGTAACATAGGGTTTCAAAATATCCCCAACATGCAACTTTCTTCCCCAATAATGTCCTTATTAAGAGAGAAATACGATATAAAAAAAGGTATAACTACACTTAAATAATTGAGGTGGGTGGGAGGGGATATTTTCTAATGGTGATCCTAAAGAAAAAACTTTCTGAAAGAAAACAACCACTCCAAAAAACCAGTATAATTGACAAATTCAATAAAATATCTCCAACTATAACTTATTCACACCTTGAGAAAAAAGACCCAAATAAGGTAGAGACCTCTCATAGGTCTCCCCACCATTTATAATTTATCTTAATAGTGAGGTAGGAAAGGTTGAATTTCTAAACAAATACTAACCACGATAATTATTTTCTATAATTACCCCAGAAGCAATAAAATTCCACCAACTAAAAACATTACCAAGGAACAAACTCTAACTCCAAAAATAAACAAAACCCCAAGACAACTCATCCTTCTCAAACTAAAACCATCGCCAAGAATAACATGAATCTTAACCACAAAAATAAAAAAGAGAAACTCACATAAATACAAAAAAACAAATAGGGGTCCATACTTGGGTTTAAATACTCAATTGTTAAACTAAAACCTCAAACCCATAATATTATCTCATAGAAATTCAATAAAATTAGAACTACCACTATCAAGTGATCAAAGGCTCAAAGGTAATGCTCATCCCAGTTACCCAAGTAACAAACCTATGTTATCCTATGTTCAAGCCATCATGAATCATATCTCAACACCAATAGATTTATCACACATAAAAATAAAATTACAATATAATAAAATTTTCAACCAAAGAAATAATAATAACTCATAACCACAATCCATTATAATTCAAAAAATAACAACTAAGAGATCCTTAATATAACTCAAATAGTATCCCCAAAAGATATAGTCCACTAAAAAATATAATACAACCAAAACTCACATTTCTAATAATTCAACTTATATAATTTTTCAATGTGTCCCATATGGCTAAACTGATGGAAATACCTTTGAAGTTTCTCATAAGGTGGATTATAATGTCAATATGCTCTATATTAGAAACACATGAGATGTTTCCCCATCTTCTTTTGATAATATTGGCCCTCATTAACCACTTTCTCTTCCATAATGGCTCTACTACCTCTTTATCCTCACTAGAAAGAATATATTTGTAATACCCCAAGATTTTAAGAAATATTTTTTTTTTCAAATAAATTTAATCTCTTCAATATTTTGTGTTATAAGAAACACCAAATTTTAACGAACCATGATATAATATTATTATTATTATTTATAAATGTCCATAATAACGTAGTTATTAAACATGGAGTTAGGAATAGAAACAACCAAATTTTGAAAATTATGTATGAATATTTTATATAAAGAAAAATTATTTATAAAAAAGTACTAAATTTTTAGTAAAGACTTTATATGCTTTGGAAAAATCTATTTTTTAAAACAAATGTTTTTATTAATTTTTGTAAATAAATAATAAAATTAATTTCTCCACTTAAAAAATGTATTTTAAAAAATTAAATTCATTTCTTAAATCAAAATTTCAAAATTATATTAGGTTGATTTGTTTTTATTAAAAAAAGTTTTATTTTTTAAATAGTAGTGAAAAATACTAATTTTAATTGAAAAATTCCTTTTCATTTAAATAATTAAAAAAGTAAGATTTTGATTTAAAATAGTTTAAAAGTAAAAAATAGTTAAATTATATTATTATTAATCCAATTTAGGTCATTTTAATCAAATTTTGTTGAATTTTGATATAAAAACTTTTTACATGTATGAAACCTTTTTCTTTGGAAAATCGTTTTTCCGTCACATCTAAAGATTTAATTTTAAATTAAATTTTTCAACTTATTTGAATTGAATTTGGAAAAATGGATTCCATATTTATAATAAGAATAAGTAATATTATATAATAATATAAAATTAATTTTTTGATATAATGAATAGTAAAAAATAGTAAAAATTAATTACCATGGTTAAGGTTAAAACGGGTTTACCGGGGGTTAAACTATAAAATATAAGGGTTGAAATGAACTAAAAACTTATCCAAATACTATTTTTTACATATTTAAAACTAATAACATCTGAGTTTTAATAATGATCTAATTTTTAGCCTTTTAAAATTTGTATAATGTAGGTAAACTTTTTCTTTTTCAAAATTCCAAGTATATTCACTCCCCCACTTATAAAAGGATACCCCCTTTCATATCCTATTCACACTTAAAAAGCCTTTTGATTCATAAAATAACTATATTAATCCCTTAAATAATTAATTCAAAACATACTATAATGTATATATTTATTATTAAAAACTACTAATAAGTATTTTGGTACAAACCTAAATAGGTTGTCTGAAGAATAGGTGTCGTTCTTAACCGAGAATTTTTATTTTATTTCTTATTCCACCACCTTCAAATATTATATAATAGTATGATATAATAAAATTGGTGTCTTGAATATACTTATATGTTAATTTAGCAACCTATATCTATATTTTCCTCTAAAAATGAGAAACATAACCTTCAATTGTGTGTATGGTGGATTACCGCCTCCCGAACTGATGTAATTTTTTTTCTAACATCGCCTCTCATAGATGAATATAATGATGGATTTAATATTTATATGTTATATTTATGTAATATAAATACTATTTTAATTATAATATCACATATACCTTCTTACTTTCTAATACCTTGGAAAATGACAATGTCGCTCGTGCATATGTGTGGACTACTGTCTCCACAAAGTTATGTGATTTTTTTTCATTTTATTTTGAAATAAATGGTAAAAAGGACATTTTTAATGAATATATATGATATATGTGAAATAAAAATTATTTTTTAAAGGTTATATATTATTTACCTTTATTTAATTCCATCCTTCAAGAAAATTGAAATATCATTCATGCATACATACGACCAACCATCTTCATGAATAGTGTAATTAATTTTATATCTCTAGATTCTATGGATTACTCTAGATAAATATATAATGAATATATATGATATTTATATAATAGTTATCAATATATACATTATGGAACCATGATAAATATAAAATTACCAAAGCCACTGAGCCAAAATCTACTTGAAAAATGAAGCCGTTATTACAAGAAACGGTGATTTTAATAAAGAATAATTAATAAATTGGTGGTAAAGGTTATAAGTGAATCATGTATGATATGATACATATGATTACGGTTTATAAATATATTTATAATAAACTAATATTTATTATACATTTCTTTTTAACTTTTATGAATAAATTCGAGACTTGAGGTGAGGGATGTTCGTCTCATTTTTATTTTTGTGAGGCACATGTGATATTCACCACTTGTATATTTTATGTGGTTTATATACTGACCCTTTCACATTATATATCATGATTATAATTATTTTTTATATTTAAAGATAAATTTTATGTTATTATTTCATGGATCATATGATTTAAAAGTTACCAAAGTGGTAAGGGTTTTATCTTACAATCTCATTGTTTATTAGGATTGTTTATGATTAGGATTATGATGATGAAATATTATGATCTATCTCTAAATAAACTTATTAATTTTATTATACTCTGGTTATTTCTATATAATACATTTTTTCCTTCCATTTTACTCACTTTTAAAAAAAAGGAATCTAAAATAATATTTTTATGGAAAATCAACTTTATTTTTATCTTTCATTGAAAATAATTTATCTTCCTGGTGCATGTTTTATAAAAATGTTTCAAAAAATGTTTTTCTAATATTATCCTATGTTTTTTAAAATAATTTTTACCCATGTCTTAATTTTTACCAAATTATTTAAAATAAATATTCTTTTCTCTTACCCAAATTAATTAATTTTTATTTTTTACTAAAAATGTAAAAGGAATCTTTATTTTAACATGTATGACATAAAAGGTATTTACCACTATCCCAAAAACTCAATGATTAAAACCTTAATTTACATTTTTATAAGTATATTTTAATAGAAAAAATTTTATTTAATATTTGGAAAAAAAATTAGACTTAAACTAAGTGATTTAAAATTGAAAATGTTATTTTCCTAAAAAATGTTTCAAGTGATCTTTAAAACTAATTTTTCATCTAAGATGACATACTTTTATGTTGCTTAATCTTTAATGAGTATATGATCCAATGATACCATCCTTATCCTTTTTATTAATGGTTTGTTGTTATTATGAGAAGATTTTTATGGAACCCATTTATTTTCCATATGTTATGTTTTTGAAAACCATTTCTTGTTCATTGTTTATGCTATAATTAAATGATAAAATGTTTATGAGACCCATTTAATTTCCATGGGTTATGTTATGATGAAATTTTTATGAAAACCATTTAAATTTTATAGGTTATTATAGGATTAATGTTTTATAATCTTGTGGTGTACATATGTATGATTTAAATTATGTGATGGGTGGTACATAAATTGTATATCCCTCCGATGACTTGGGTAAAGATTGATATATCATGAGATAAATAGGACTAAAATTGGGAGTGAACCTAGTTTAATAAGGTACTTTTTCCACTATATTAGTTTTGGGGGAAAACCTTAACCACTACGATGGTTTGGGTAGTTAACCCATTCCACTATGAGAGTCTTGGAAGTAATCCTTGAGTTCTAAGGAAATGATTTAAAATAATTATTTTTATGCTACAAATCTATGTTTTATATTAATTTTATGCTCTTATGGATTGTGTTCTTTGATTCCTTTATGATTCATGTCTTATTAACTACCAACATTTTTTTACATGACTTAATTTTATGATCTATGAATTACAAGGTATGGTTTACAAAAGTTATTTAAATTTTCTAATACCCATATTCTCATTTTATGTTTATATCTACCTTGTTTCCCTTAATAAGAATCTGAGATCACCCCTTCATTAATTTACTTACCCAAGTTTAAAAATAAATGTATTATGTATGATATGTCTAAGAAGGTTTGTATTTATGAAGAACTTAGTGGGAGATGATATATTTCACCTATGAACCAGTTATTTATGAATCCAAGTTTATAAATACACTAGAACTAGATGATTATGGATTGGTTTGTTTTGTTATGTAATGAATATTCATCAACTATGATGTGATATCTATGTGTGGAAAGTGTGGGTTGGTATAATATTTATTCACTTAAACTACGATATCAGAATTACCCTCCACCAATGAGGCTTCCAAAAACACCTACTTGAAAAAATATCATTAAGTGAATAATGAATTAACTAATTCTCTATAAATTACCTCAAGAAGTTGATAAGGAACAATATCCCCCCACCAGTCTTCTCTAGATACATAGAATAAAGAAATATAGGCCCTCACTCTCGAAGCTTTGGTACTTTTGAAGAAATTTAAGACTCCCTTAATCATCTTCATCCATTCCACATCCATAAGAGTACCTTTCCAGCTATGTAATAACGGTGGATAATGATTCTAAATGTATTCGATGGGGTCTAATAATAAGGATGAAATTAGATCCACCAATCGATCTTGGGTATGCTTTGAGTCGATAGGAGAATAAGAAACTCCTAGATGGTTAGGGGATCCTTTTGTAATATTGACCCAATGAGAAAATTTTCCACTTTTATTAAAATAATCTATGGGAGGCCTATTATAAAAAATATAAAATGAGAACTAGATTAGTCTATGTTTTCATAAATCAAATAAAATCGAATCTTTAAGAATCAAAATAACTCCAAAACATAACCCATTCAAATTAAACTTTTCTAAAATATCATATACAAAATCATTACATGGGCTCAAAAATAAATCATAGACTCCCATTTCAAACCCATAATACATTCAAGTATTCATTTTAAAATTTATTTCTTTTTAAAACAATCTAATAAAACAATTTAAATAATCCTATGAAGATTTAAAACATTTCACAGAAAATATAAATCAATTTGAACATAAATCATCCCATGAAATTTCCCCTTACCATCCAAACATCACTTTTCTTTTTAAACATAAAATATTCCTTAAAATATAAAAATCATAGGACAATACATAAACATCATATAGAATCCATGTTTCAACTGTGTATCAGACTATATAATGGTTTTAGAACCATTATTCAATGTATTTGAATGGTCTACTAGGTCATGTAGGATAACTATATTGACCTTTTTCATTTACCAATTTTTTCTAAAAAACTAAAAATGACCCCCAAAATTTCCAATGTGCTCATCAGGGATCAAAATACCATTATAAAATATCAAAATTCATCAAATATAATCAAAAATTAACTCAAAGTAATGACTCAAATCTCTGAATCCCATGGAAACTCAAGGGTTGGTGCAGAGAATAGTTGATTAAGAACATACCTCACACCCTCTCCCTGATTCTTGACATATCCATAATATCCTTAAAACTTGGGAACACCCCAAATAGAAATAGGGTACTCTAATATCATTTTTTCATAAACACACTTGGGTCACCCCTAGATTGGGCAACCATCCTGGGCTGTGATATAGCCTGAGGCACATTCCTGATCACCCTAGGCTGGAAACAAGCATCGTGGATTAAATGTTCATACACATGCGAACAATTTCATCCTCTATATATAAATAAATACATAAAATTAAAGAAAATTACATAAATAAATAAAATATATCAATAAATTTTACAGTGAAATAGAATCTTAATTTTATATAAAAAATAAATTGTGTACAAAAACCCAAGCCAAGAAGCCGATATAGGAGCATCCAAAAATAAAATAAAACTAAACCAAAACTCAAAGTCTTAGTGTGAGCCTTTTTCACTCTCCATATCACATCCTGAACATTCAAGGAATAATCCTAATATGATATAAGGATAGTTGAATCCCCAAGAACGTGAAAATAACTATGAAAACCAAAAATACATAATGGTGCATGTGGGGTAAAAGAGAAAACAAGCTCAATAAGATTTATCCAAAGGGTTTATTTTGTTTCTTTAAAATGAAATTTTATTTTATGATGGTTTAAAATAAAAATATAAAATATATTTTCATCAATATATACATGAAAACAAATATCATTTCCATAACCATTTTCTTAATAATCTTTCATTTTAATTTTATTTAAAATAAAACAATCACTTGAAAAAAAATTCCTTGGTTAAATAATACTTATAAAAATACTCATTTTAAACCCATTTTCCAACCACTTTACAAAAACACTCTTTTAAAAGAACCTAATAAATACTTTTTAATTAAAAAAATTAAATAAAAGAATAATGAATCTAAAAGTAATATGCCACATCACTAATAAAATAAAACATGAATACATAGTGTCACATATATCAATCAAGATAAGGAACATAAGATAAAGTCCCCTATAGATTAATCTTGTATCATGTGAAGCATTTCATGTCCTAGGGTGTGATATCCCTAGTATTTACCAAATTGGAACAATTTTTGGCCTATTTTTTATACTAACATAATCCTCCCAACTAGCCTGCACCCAGCCTAGAATCTGGGGAAATACCCACTAGTCTTAACACAAAAATATGGGAATTATTAGAGTTTTACTAGCTTGTGAAAAAAAATTAAATTTATCGCTGAATTTATAGTGAACCCGTGAAGGTAAAATTATAAGGTGAGCTATCAAACAATGATAGATAAATTCAACATAAAAATAAATAATAAATATTACTCACCTCTAATTCCCTGATGAGAAACATCCCAAACATTTCATTCAATCACAATGATAAAAACATATCCCTCTATGTGTTACAATACATAAAAAAAGGGGGATAAAGAGGGTCTCATAAACACACATCATTTGAAAACTATTCAGAAGTTCTAAAAATTCCTTCATTAATATTAACTTGATCTTCCAAGTGATATTTCAATGGTTTGAAATCTCATTTCAAATAATTATTTCAAAAAAATTAATTAAAATCAAACTCAAATTCATTTAAAAATACAAAACCCTTCCTTTAAAACTAATTCAAAACCAAAACCTCATTTTTATCTAATTCATGAAGCAATTGAGGTCAATTATCACTTAAAAATTCAATTTTCGTTCAAAATATCTTTTAAAACTTTTTTATAAACACATGAAATGAAAACACACTCTTTAAAATTAGAACCCACCAAAACACTCATTATACTATATGTGAATTCATCAAAACCCATTATTAAACTCATTAAAACTATCATATATAATTATACATTGATAAAAATGTAATTTTAAAACATAAATCATAAAATTAAATGTAAAATAAATTAATAACACAAAAATATTTACCTTAATAAAATCAAAATTATGTCGAAAGTTATCACCTTTAATGGAGAACACTCCAAAAAGCCTCAAGAGCCACCAAAAAAACCATAGAAAAAATATTCCCTAATATAAATTCACCCCAAAACCTAAATAAAACTAACAAAACCACTATGGTTTATGGGAGATGGAGAAACCAAGGGTGAGAGAAAAGGTATTATGAAGGAAGAAGAAATAATGAGAAATAAGGGAATTACCTTAGAGAATCACCTGAAAAAGAGGTTAATGTGGATTGAGTTAAAAAAGACGGGGGAATTGATCACCATATTGTGAACTTAGTGGTGGTTTAAATAAATTATTGGGAATAATTAAGGAAATTAGGTAAAAATGTGTAGGGTAATAATTTGAAAAATAAATTTTATTAAAACTGGTTAGGCCGCACAGTTAGGATGCACTGTTTAAAAATCCATGCGTCAATCATGAAGAAATAGCTCTATGAATATAAAGTATGTTTTACATGATTATAGTATTGTTTCCCTAAACCATATACAACTTTTTCACCCCACAATACTTTGATAAGGGTTTTACACATAGTTTACTATGTCACTTTTAAGATTTTATCTAATATTTGTAATGCTTGTGCACCCTTAATTGTGCACCTTCAAAATGAACTGAAAACATAGCTTATGTAATGGCCATAATTTAGTTTATACTCAACCATGTGCTTAAAATTCACTCTATAGGAAGCCTTCATAAGCATCATTACACAGTTTACCAAAACTGTGCGGTGATTTAGTAGAAACCATGTGCGATAAAAAAATAAATAAAAAGATAACAATTAAATCCAAAACTCTATAAAAGTTTAATAGACCTTAAAATGATATTAAATATATGATATAATAGTAACACATGGTGTTACACATAAAAATAAAACAACTATCCATAATTAAATAAATTCACCAACATAAAACATAATGAGAGGAATTATTAATAAAAAAACTAGAAAATTAGTCAAACCACATCATTATTGATTATTTTCCCCTTATCTACTCATCAATATTTCATAAGAAATAAAATTAAAATTATTTCCATAATAATATCTGTAGCGAACCAATTTTTTTAGTAAAATTTTTTTCCTAAACAAATGTGTGTTTTATTATTTTATATAATATTATACACATAAAATATAGAAATACTAACAAATATATTTTTAATTAATAATAATGTTTCATTAATATGTAATGAAACTAAATAAAATTACGAACATTAAAAATTGGCATAAAATATAAAATAGAAAATATGTAATGGGAAAATATGGATTTCCCCAATCTACTAGAATCATTTCCCCCACTAAAAACACTATAGAAAATAAAATAAATATGAGTAAACTAAGAAACATTATCCAAAATAGAAATATACAACCCTAAGAAGAATTTATTTGAATATTAATTGAAAGAATGAACTAGTGTTTATATGAATTAAAGTGTCCATTAGAATAGTAATGTGACCGTTGGAACAGAAACCAGACGATTGGGAATAGTAACTTGACTATTAAAAATAGTAACCTAACTCTCGAAATAGTAATTTTACCTCAAATAATAAATTGAGATAAAAATAATATTTATCATGGTTAATTTATGTAAATGTAAATTTTATAATTTCAAAAAATAAATATCATTATTAAGAAATGCAAAAAAAATAGACACACATTTTTTTAAAACAATATTTTAAAGTATTTCATAAAAATCATAATTTTTATATTAAAATTTAAAATTTCTTATTTTAGAAATTTATTTTGATAAAATGAATACAATTTTTTAAATCATCAGGTTGAAATTATCCAAGGGTTATTTTTTTTAATTTTCTGAAATACTACAATTTTCTTGTGAATAATAAAAATATTATTTTTCACATAACTGGTGTAGCTCAAATTACATCATTTAGAATGTAACAATGACATAATACTCTCTGTAAATTTATGTTCTTCCATGGTATATTTAATTTCATAAATGTTTCATTAAAATACATTAAACTCAATTTAAAACCCTAAAAAGAACTTTCAAACCCTAAAGTTAAAAGTGATTCCTTAAAATATAATTTTTTATCTTCTTCCATTTTCCTTTTTAAGAAATTAATGAATTCAAATTAAAAAGGGTATTTAAAGCCTTAAATTCATTATATTATATTAATATATGATTTATAATTTCAAAAAAAACTATTACATGTTTTACCTTTAGTATAATATTTTAATCATTATTTTATTCTAAAAAATCCCCTCTCCTCAAGTATAAATAACCCCTCTCCATCCCATTGGAAACCCACTCCTCCCACCCATTCCAAAACCAAATATCTACACAAATATTCACTCATAAGACTCTTATAATTCTTAGGGATTTTATGAAGCAATCCAACTCTAATCACAAAGGTGTTATAGTGTCGTATAAGAGAAGTT
The DNA here is from genome assembly GCA_963277665.1 of Viscum album. Classification (NCBI taxonomy): domain Eukaryota; kingdom Viridiplantae; phylum Streptophyta; class Magnoliopsida; order Santalales; family Viscaceae; genus Viscum; species Viscum album. The sequence goes on along the minus strand of OY728148.1, from coordinate 361,349,571 downwards.
ATACAGAGGATTAAGTAAGTTCTAATCCACTCCTCTCTCTTTTTTATTTCTTGTGCCTATTATCATTATTTTTTCACCAACCTTTTTGCAAAAAAAACATAAAATAATTAATTAAGTAATAATTTAACATTTTATTAATTATTTTTACCTACACTAAGTATTATACTACTATATATATAATGTTTAAACTTCTTCTTCTCGGTCTCTCAATAATGTCCCGTCAAAGGGAAGTTAACCACCTATAGAGACATTGAAATGTAAACACATGTAACCATAATAATGGATGGATATTGTAAACAATATATAATATATAAACATTTAATTATATTCATTATAATCTCCTCAAATTAATTATACTAATGTATAAATTACATTTAACAAAATAGAGAAATTAAAGAGAAACACGAAATTTTTAAGAAAAATATGATATCAAAATGCTTCAATGTCATCAATGGAGATTAATAAATATAATCAAATTATTATAATTGATAAATAGTTATATAAGTGGATATAATACACTTCTGGATCAGTTTTTAAATAAATATAAGTTTATTATTCAAGAGGCACTAAAGCAATGAAATTAATCAAGAATTGTGGTGAGGAGATTCTTGAACTCAATTCCTTTATTTGGGTTATTCTCTCTAACATGGTATGAATGTTCATATTATGTTATTAAAATTTCTTTTCCCTTTTAATTTTGGGATATAAATTTTCCTCCCATGTTAAAAAAATTCTAGTAAATTCCTTTTTTGTGACTTCAATTTCCAAAACATCATTTTTTTTAATCCTCTTGAAATACTTCTTGTCCACTAAAGAATAATGATGCATTATGTCCAAGTATGATTTCCCCTATTAATTTGGTAACCAAAAATTTTATTCATAAATTTATGATTTATGAAACTCATTCTCTTCCATTGTTTTACTTCATGACTTTGATTGATATATATTATATGTCGCATGCATGATTATGTCAATGTTATGATGTGATGGTGAGATTTTAATTATATAGACCTCCCATGCATTGGGTAATATGATGCATCTCATGAGATAGTTTTCAATATGTGTGACCATGATGCTATATTTATTCACAATTATTATGTTATTATTATTCACATATGTTATGTGTGAACAGGATATTATCTTTGTTCACAACTATGTGTGATATTTGACCATTAAGACATGATGTTTCATTTTTATGTAGTGCCACAATTCATTCCTTTATTCATTATTACCCTCATGATGTTGATGATAATTATATGATTATGTTATGATTATTATTTTTATTCACACTCATTTATATTGATTCATGTCCCATTATTCGTCCTCTTACTCATTTTTTAGCTCACCCCTTTCATTGATGTATATCCTCAGGTGATTACTTGTAATAAGGAGAACGAGAAGCCTACTAAGAATATAGAAAAGAATGAATTAAATAATTTTTATGTTTTATTATGTAAAATATATTTATAAGACTAATTTTCCTAAGACACTAAATTGTTTGATCCTATATTTTTAATGTCATTATGTTATTTTTCCATTAAACGATGTAATATTTATGTAAGAAAAAGTAGGGTCTCTATACTTGGTATCAGATCATGGTTAAATATATTTGAGAATTAAAATTAGAGAACATTACTGAAAATCCTTAATACAATACTAAGTATATGTAAACATCCAAAAAGGATTGTTTTAGAAAAAATTTAAACAAAGAGATCCCATAAGATATTACTGTAGAGTTAATTGGGGAGAAAGAATAAATTATGTATTCGTGATTTGTTGACTTGTGTTTTGTTAAAACCTTTTCACTTTTATAAAATAGTGGGAACACTAGAAGAAACCAGACCAACAACACATGTGAGGTCCAATACAATTATTTTTCGAATGACATCCCCAATGCCATGGTAGGTGGAGTTCAAAACATTATAGTGATTCTTACCCATCTATCTCTGGATATGAATAATAACCTGAATCAAGTGGAACATCCACCTTTACCCAATAACGGTCAACTATCCATTGAGTTCTTTATATAGTAATGACCACCAATGTTTAGTGGAACTTACGATACACATTTTGTGGAACAATGGGTTAACTCAACAGAGAATATATTTTATATGATCCATTATTCTAAGAAAGAGAAAGTTAATATTTAGGTTTATAGTTTATATGGAGACATCGATCAATGGTGGGCATTGGAAAAGAACACCCAACCAAAGTATGAAATATAATATATGGAGTGGGTTGAATTTAAGAAAATTTTTCTTACCAATTATTTCCATTGAACTCTTTGAACAAATATGGAGAGATAATTTATAGAGATTAATCAAAATAAAGGTTAATCTATCATGACATACTAAGAAAACTTCACAAGGCTTGCAAGATATGCCTTGGGTTTTGTTATCAATAACGATATAAAAATAAGAAGATTATTTAGTGGCTTAAAACCACACCTTAAAAAGGCTATAGTTATCTAAGACTTTAGGATTTATGAATACATTATTTGATGAGATCTCAAAGTTGATATGGAGTTCATAGAATACTCTCATTGTTATATATAAAAGAAGAGAAGAATAGATTTTCAATCTGGTGGGTCAAATGATAAAATAGGAAATAAGATCTAACTACTTACATGTATAGGACCCAGCCTTAAAACATTACATAATCTTGAATTAAATGAATATTTCACATTGAAGATCATTTCAGGTTTAGAGTTTTATAGAATTTGGACATAACTATTTCATCTCAAATATTACAAGGTAGACACATCAACTCATTTTCCATTTTTTTCACAAAATATAAACTCTTGAACAAAATAGTCATGTCTAGTTCCATGTTTTAGACATCATGACATTTCCTTGATCCCATCCTTGAACGTATTCCACTTTAAGTCCTGTAGAAAACATTTCAAAAACTTGGGATGAGCACAAAAATCTCAGTAAGGGATATAAAAATACGGAAAGGAAACATTATTCCACGTATATATAATAATCAATGAAAACACACTTTACTCATAAAACATACTCACTATAACATACCTCATGAAATCATAAGATTTATGAATAACTCATAGAAAACATAAGGCGTAAAGTTAACTTGAGGCATTCATTACATTCTTACGTAGGGAGTAACCCTCATGGTTAAGTTTGGAATACCCATCATAGTATATTCCCTAAATTTCTTTGGATAAACCTTAGATTTTAACTCCTTCACGTTACCCAATGCATTGAAGAGCTATCTCGGGCTCACCCGCCCTTAGTTTATCACGGAACCACCCGATTTCATAAACATTTCCCAAGAACCAAAACATAATCATAATACTTAAAACATGCATAAAAGAAACATAAAATTTATACATTTCAATCACAAGATATCACATCATGATATTATCATAAATAAAAACATCTAATAAAATCATTAAAACTCTATGAGAGAAAAATACCTTTATACTTTGAAAATAATAAAAGAAGACATTTAAAAGATATTTTATAATCAAAGTGTCCCATACCACTTAGAAACTTTTTAAAGGGTTTTAAAACATTAATGTCCATATAAATAAATCCTTGAAACCATTTTTAAAACATTTACATGGATGATAAATGTTTAAAAGAATAAATCTTTAAAACCATTAAAAACAATGTTTTAATAAAAGAGTCATTTTCCATTTTGAACATTTAAATTATAATACACATGAAATTAGACCATTTTAAAACCATTTAAATGACTTTAGTATAGGCATAATATGGATATGGAAAGTCAAAGGGGCTGTATATAGACTTTATAAAAGAATAAAAGTGCATATCATTAAGAAATGTCTTAATGAGAAGAAATTGAGATGTAATCCCAATCAAGGATCATACCATTAGAGCAAGGATAAAGAAATGAAATAATTATGTGTGAAAAAAATAAATACACTAAATATAAGTGGATAATGAGTATAAAACAATAAGATTTCATCCACACATATTCATATCATGACATAATCAATAAGTAGAGTTTTAACCCAATGAATTGAAATTGGGTTAAGAAGTTCCCTTACAGAAATTCGACAGCCTAACGGCGTCACTTTAAAATTAAAAAAAAGAAAAAAATGGGTATCTCATCACTTGTACATAATATTTATATCAATACGTATATATAAGAACATATCCCAACATAACAAGATGTAAATTAAAATACATAACAAAAAGAAGTCTTTTTAAAAAAGAGGAGGGTGAAAGAATCCCTTACTGATTTGGGTAACTTTCGAAACGTACACCCCATGAAAGAAGGACCAAACAATGCTGATGTAAGTACCCATAAATGAGAGAATATTACATAAAGAGTAGAATCATCATCATTACATACACCACACAAAAGGGAATAGTGGTAAATGTAGCATTAATCTCATGGGAATAAAAGTGAGATGAAAAATCCCTTACAAAAACACGACAACCTAACAGCGCCACTTAAAACATCCAAAAATGGATTTATGAGATCAAATAGGGTCTCTAATAATATGAACATAAAAATTACAGAATGAGAAATATAAAATAACATCCCCAAACATAATAAAGATGAGCTTAAAATAAATGACATAAAAGAGAGTACTTAAAAAGAAAGAGAGAGGTAGGATCCCTTACCTCAAGTCTGACTTGTCTAGTTCATTTCTTTATATTCATGAATAATAAACTAGAGTTAATTTATAATTTCTTAAGAAACTTTTTCAAGTTAATTATTCCTTTTATATAACTTATTACCATGATATGAACATTATTTAATTATTTAAGTTAACAACGGTCGTTTTGTCGATCATTGCTACTTGAGTCAAAAATAAACTTCTTATAATTACAAGTTGTTCATGTGGTAAAATATCCATTATATCCAGAATTATATTCATGATTTAGATATCATATATATCATATATATCCAGTATATACTTGCATTTATAATATTACATAACATTTAAAGGTAAGAAATGAAATGCACCGTTCATGGAGACGGTAAGCCGTACGTACGCATGAACGCTACTTTCATTTCTATTTCGTATTTAATGGAATTAAAAATAAATGATATATATATATATATATATTATAATTACAGTATAATATATATGTTATATAGGTCACATAATTTCATTAATTTCATTCTTTATTCATTCCATGTATTGCATGAACGAGTCACATCACTTGAGGGGGCGGTAGTCCACACTTCCTCAAATGAAATTATCGCATTTTCCCAACATGAAAAGCATAAAGATATGTTTTAAATGTAAAAAAATAAGCATAGAAAGAAAATAAATATAATATATATCATAAATAAATATATTTCTATCATAATGGCCACCATGAGATGTGGTAGGAGAATATAGAACAATCATCATTTCGTGAGGCAGTAATTCGTCATCCACGGAAACAGTATGTTCTTGAACCATTAGACGGAGGTGTGTGTAAGTGTAGCTCGAATAATTCTCATAAAAACATCCTAGTATATTTAATATACTTTGTTTTTAGAAAATAAATGAATAAAAATATTTTAGGTGGTTTTAGAAGAAAAATAAAACAAAAGAACATAAGATATGACATTACCTTTAAATCGGGTAACTCCGTTTGGTTTGAACCAAAAGGGTTTCTTGAAGAGATTTCTGCCTAAGGTAAGGCTTCTAGGATGAATAGAGGGATGTGGAGAGATAAAATGAGTAGATTTTGGTTGAGAAAAGTCTTCAGAGGTGTGGTTGAAGGGGTATAGGTGGGGGCCTTTTATAAGAGAGAGGAGGCGAACTCTTGGAATGTCTTGAAAAGTTACTTTATTATAAAATTATTTTAGGATATTAAAGGTCCCACAATTATATATTTCTAGGATTAGGTGATAAGGGTTTTAAATCCACCCATATAATACGTCTTTGACAAGTGTAAGTCTTAGATTTTACCTTATCTGCTCAATTTATTTAAATCATTCATTAATGACGTAATCTCTACATCATCATGGTGTCATAAATAAATTTATTTATTTAATGTCAAAAAATTATAAAAAAATATCATGATATAGGAAATATTTTTATCTTTCTAATGAATCTTTATAGTCAAAAATATGACTTGTAAAACCATCATGTAAAAATTGTTTGAGTAAAATAATAAATGTTTGTTACACTTTTATTTTTACTTTAAATAAAAAGTTATTAATGTCATTTTCTTACCCAAGTGGATCCATGGGGTCCCCAAGTTAACCCATGGATTGTCTTGGTCAGCCATGACTTATCCAATAAGTGTAGCATAAGTGTAAAGGTAATTTCATATTATTATATCATTATATTTACCTTAAATTACACTAATTACCTTTAATCGCGATTAATAAAACTTAAAAGTTAATATTCATCAAAAATTATTTTCGTCCCATTGAACCACATTTTACATCCTAATGGAGACCATGTATGTCGTATTTTTAAAATTCAAATCACATAGGTGGAAAATTCTCATTTAAATGATAAATTAGTTTTTTTAACTACCACTTAGTGGTTTCACTATTCATCAAAAATTGATGTTTTTCAGAAAAATACCAAAAATTCACCCTAATCTATATTTGATATTCCAAATTAAAAAATGATGTCCATTTTACCAAATTAAAAACATAAAATTTGCATTAATTATTTTTATAATTAATTCCCACTGTCAAAACAAATAATGTGTTTTTAGGAAACAATATCTATCAAAAGATTGACACTTATTTATATCCAATTTCAAAGTGAAATTAATTCCAATGACCAAAATTGGATTAAATGGTAAAAATATATTTTAACTAAACTTTAAACCCAATTAAAAAGATAATCTGTCCATATAAATAAATTAGATTAAAAGGAGGTTTTGAATTAAAATACAACATTTTCACTAAAAATTATCTTTATCAGAAAAATAACAAAAATTTACACAAAGAAAATTTTGATGTCCAGATTCTAAAGAAGGATTTTATTTTTTCAAATATAACATATAAAATTTCCAAAATTATATTTAAAAAAAAAGTATTTTCCATCAAGAGGCGGTTAATCGACCTTTTAAATAATGTTGGAATATTTATTCTTAAAATTGGATCCATTTTCATTTTAAGACTCTAACATTTATTGAATAATGTAAAAAGATATTTTACAAGCATATATAATCACTTTTAAGTTAGTTCTGTTCATTCTCTCCATTACATTGGCTAGGAGTTTACTACCATTTACAATAATATTATTATATTATTTGTGTGCTTCGTAAGATTTTAAAGAAACTCATTGTTGCGTATTGGGTACATCATCGAACATAACATCCCCTTTAAATTAATTTTAATATTTTTTTCACAAATATTAATAACTATGAAAATGTAATATTCTTTATTTACCTGGGATGTTACAAGATGTCAATAATATGGGAATAAGAATCATGGGAACTATCTCAAAGGGATGGTTAAATAATTCAAGTGCATGATAAAAGGTCATAAAGCTCATGAATGTCAGAGATACATGAAGAAGTCGGACACTATGATGAAGGAAAAGGGGGGACCTCCAAATGCACCACCTATGGTTTAATGCTTCAAATATAGGGAGTAAGTTCACTACGCCATCCAGTTAACTACACCTAGAGTCTTTGAGGGTAATCAGCATCTTCATCCACCAAATCCAAAGGATCAAGAAAAATATAATTCCATAAATACTTCTAAATTGGATAAAGAAATTGAATTCATAAAATGAACACTTCATATTCACTCAAGAATGGAAAGAGTTTTATTTGATTCAAGTTTTATGTATTCCTTTATATCCTACAAGTTTTTTAGAACTATTCAATCGAATCCATGATACCTTTAAATAAATATATCTATAAAAACACTTGGTGTTTAAATCCTTGAAACCAAAGTGTTGGACTCTTCTCTTGTTCGAGTATGTGGGAATATTATTTCAAATAATATTATAATGCTTCCCTTGGTGGAATTCAACACTATATTGTGCATGGATTGGCTCTCATTATACATATCACACATAAACTTTTGGGAAAATAAAATCTCATTTAATATTACAAACCATCAAATTATCCTCTAAAAATTAAAGGAAGATTAGGAATCTACTTCAAAAATCCCTCAATGGTGTGGGTGTTGATACCCTATGAAGAAGAATACCTTTCATAAATGGTTGAGTCAAAGGAAGGTATCAACTTGGAGTAAATGTTTATTGTTGGGGAATACACTGATGTATTTCCTAAAGAGTTACCTAGACTTCTTTTAGATAATGAGGTAGAGTTCTCAGTAAAGCTCATACCTGGATCTAATCCTATCTTAAAATTCCCCTACAAGATGGAATTGATTGAATAGTAATAGTTAAAGTAGCAGAAGTAAGAGCATTTGGAGAAAGGTTTTATATGCCATGGTGCATCACCTTGGGGTGCACCAATGCTATTTGTCAAGAACAATGACGGATCAATGAGGCTATGTATCAATTACTTAGACCTCAAAAAGATCACCATAAAGAACAAAAATACTCTACCAAGGATTGATTAATTATTTGATAAACTATGAGTAGACTAGTACTTATCAATGGTGGATATTCATTCTGGATATCATCAACTGAAGGTAAAGAAGGAATATATTCAGAAGACTATTTTTTGTACAATTTTTGGGCACTATTAGTTCATAGTGATTCCCTTAGTACTTATTTATTCCCCTTCAATATTTATGGATTTGATGAATATAGTCTTTAGATACTACCTTAAAATTTATTTTATCGATGATATTCACATTTTCTCAAATAGAAAGTAGGAACATGAAGAGAATCTAAGGATTTTGTTGGTGACATTAAGTAAGTAAAAAATGTACACTAAGTTCAACAAGTGTAACTTATAGATGTATCAAGTTTCATTCTTCGGGAACGTGGTCAAAAGTGAGATAATTTCTATGGAACCTTCAAAGAAAAAGGAAATTGATAAATGGACCAGACCCACTAGTCATGGAAATCCATAGTTTTCTTGGATTGGTTAGGTACTACTAATGATTTTTATGGAATTTCTAATGATTTTCAAGCCCACTGACCAAGTTAGTACCGAAATGGGTAAAGTATGTCCGGATGGAAGAATGTGAGGAAAGCTACCTGGAGCTCAATAAAAGGTTAATCATTGTACCTATACTCACACTAACAACAAATGGAGAAGGTTTTGTGATATGAATTGATGTTTCAAAGAATGTATCAGGTTGTGTACTCATGAAGAATGATAAATTGACATCCTAAACAGCACAATAGTTGAAGATTCATGAGCAGAACCACCTAACGCATGATATGGAGCAAGAAGCTATGATTTTTACTTTGGTGAGAATTGTGAAATATATAATAATCATAAGAGTATTAAGTATATATTCACACATAGGGAGATCAACATGCATAAAATAATATAGTTAGATCTAATCAAGGACTATTATTTCTGTATTCACTACCATCTGGAAAAGGTGGAAAAGGTAGATAATGCTCTTAGAAGAAAATAAATTTCTACTCTATCTATTATACAGATTGAGAAAGATCATATCTTCATGTAAATGAAAATTATATATCTTTAGATCATAATGTTAGGGAATACATTATACCTTTTCCAAATTATTTCCCAACCATCCATCTAAGAGAAGATCAAGGAGGCATAAAGGGGTGATCTAGAGATACAAAATTTGGTAAAAATATTAAAGGAATGGAATATTCATAAGTTCTATATCAATGATGATGGTGTAAATTGGTTTGTAACAAGTATTTGGGTGCCTTCATCATCAGATATAAAGAAAGATCTATTGGATAATGCACATAGCTCCTCTTTCTCCATCCATCCTAGAAGTACCAAGATACATCATGATCATCGAGAACACTTTTGGTAGGCAAAATGAAGAAGGATATTGTATAGTATATCTCAAGGTTCTTGATATATTACCTATTTAAAGCAAAACAAAAAAAATCCAAAGGGTTGATGAAACCACTATACCCACATAGAAATTGGAGGATGTTACTATAGAATTTGTCATTGGTCTCCTAGAAACATAAAAAGGAAACAATGAAATATATGTTGTGGGGGATAAACTCACCAAGATTTCACACTTTATCACTATTATGGAATATTTATATCTTGAAAAACTTTTTAATATATATGTGAAAGAATTGGTGAGGTTGAATGGGGTGCCACATTCGATTATCCCTGGTCATGATTCAAGTTTCACCTCTAAATTTTGGATAATTATTAAACATGTTTGATATCTAAATTGAATTTTAGTATGGCATATCACCCCCAAAATGATGTCTAATCTCAAACTATTAAGATTCTCAATGATATTCTAAGATCTTACTAAATAAAATTCAAACATGGATCACATAGGCACCTCATCGTTATTAATTTCTCATACAACAACAAATTTCACTCGAGTATTCATAATGGATATATATGAAACTATATATGTGAAGTGATGTAGAACTACAACCTATTTGGATTAAGTTACATAATAAAAGCTACATGGACCTAATATTATTTATGGGATGGAAGAGAAGGTTTAATCCATCCAGCAATATATCAAAATTTCTCAAAGTTAGTAAAAGAGTTTTTCCAACAACTATCTAAGGGACTAGAATTTTGATGTTGGAGATAAATTTTTCCTTTGAATATCACCATGGAATAGAGTCATGTAGTTTGGAAAGAAAGGGAAGCTTATCCAAAGGTACATTTCCCCCTTTGAGATTATTGATTGCATAAGATCATGTGTCCTATCAGCTTAAACTTCCACCAAGTAAGGATCAAGTTCATGATGTGGTCCACATATCACTTCTGAGAAAGTACATACCGGATCTCTCACATGTATTAAATCTAGAGGTGGTAAAACTGGATAATGACCTTTCATACAAAGAGAATTTGATGAAGATCATGGATCATAGAGGCATTGTTCTATTCAATAGGATAACTCACCTTTTCAAAGTATTGAGGAGGAACCATAAGTATGAAGAGGAAACTTGGGAACCATAGGAAACAATGAAAACTAACTACCCTCATTTATTCTCAAATGAGAATATGAGTTGAAATTTCAAGGATGAAATTTCAAATTGGGGGAATGATGTAACAACCTAGTGTTTTTAGTAAAAAAATCCTGAATAAATGTGTGTTGTATTATATTATATAATATTATACACTAAAAAATATTGAGACCAAAAAAGACCTTATTTAATTACTAAATATTGTTATATTAATTATTAATAAAACCAATTAAAATTCCAAACAATACAATTGGAAATAAAATAGAAAATAGAAAAGCTATAATGGTAAAATATGGATTTACCCAATCTTCTAGAATCATTTATCCCACTATAAACACCATAAAAATGAAATAAAATATTAGTAAACCAAGAAACTAATATCAAATGAAAATATAGAACCTTGAGAGGAATTGAGTTGAATATTATTGAATGAATTAAGCGGTATTTAAATAAAGTAATGTGATAGTGGAATAGTAATGTGGCTATTGGAATAGTAACCTGACCATTGGGAATATTAACCTGACCGTTGGGAATAGTAACTTTATTGTTTAAATAGTAATTTTTCTTCAAATAATAAATTATAATAAAAATAATATTTGTCATTATTAATTTATATAAATAAAAAATTTATAATTCTAAAAAATAAATACCATTATTAAGAAACTAAAAAATATATAAGCATGATTTTAATAAAGAGAGTTGTAATGTATTTTCTAAAAAACATAATTTTTATATTAAAAATTAAAATTACCTATTTTATACATTTATTTTGATAAAATTAATTTAATTTTTGAAAAAATCATGTCAAAATTATCCAAGGGTGATTTTTTGGTATTTTTATAATGTCACGAACCAAGTCAGGTCTCCATCAAACTGATGCTCGACCCGGTCCGCGACAAGGCCTGAAGGGTGATCCTAATCCCCACAGGCTGGCATAAGTGCTTGGGTATCAAAAATAAAACATGGGAATGGTTTTCCTGAATAGATAAATATAAAACAAATAACAATCTGAATAAATTAAAACTAGAATCATACAACCAAATAGACCCATAAAATAAGGTAAAAAATAAGGTTTACAACTTGAACCAAAAATACAAAGGGAACGACAATAAAGAAAGAACTAAAAACACTAACTCAAACCTCCAAGAAACATGATGTGCAACAACCTCAAGCCACTTCCACCAAATTGACACGAGGGTGACACTGACAACCCGAACCATAGATGTTATGCTCGATGCCTCAACCTAGAAAGAAAAAGAAACAGGATCTACATACACCCAAGGGTGTATGTAGGGTCTGAGCCAAAATCCCGGTAGGATTCCACTGAGAAAAGGTTCTACTCATAATTATTAAATGAAAAAAACATTTGCAATTTAAGAGACAAGAAATAAATAAGTGCTTAAAAATATTAATGAAAACAGTTTTAAGGAAAACTACTTTAAAGAAAAAAACATGAATTACAACACACACACGCACACACTTTCATGGTAACCCCAACATCACACCATGTGCCAATGGTGAGAACAAATCAAAAGAGGAGCAAAATAAATGGTAGAGGCCCTAAATATACTAGCGAGAAGTGGGACCCTAGAACATTGCATCTCGGGGAATAATGGTATAGAAACACAATAATATATGTTCTCATGCACGAGCCACTAGAAGGGTAACACATTTATAACCTAGTGGTCTCCCAACATCAACCAAAAGATTAGTTAGTGTTGTAGTCATAAATCCAGCTATGTGAAACTGGGAAGATGCCACTTCCGTATCACTAGCACACTAGTCCTAGTCTTCCCACCTAGTACACAAGCTTCTTGTTTGTGCTCAAGTGGTTTAGAGTTCATGTCATATGTCATAATCATATACTCAAACCAAAACGGACACTACAAACACCAAAACCACCATTTTCACACACAAAATACATTTGAAATAACACACCCACTAAAAATATCCCAAAAATAAACCTACATTACTTACACAACCAATTAAAATGACTGCACAAACAAAGAAAAAACTTTCATCGCTAGACACACCATTAAAATAATTTATTGAAAAATTTCAAGACATGTCGCATGACTTTAAGCATCCAAAACCTTTACACAATTTAACCAAAACAATTCTTCACCCTTAATAATTATTTAATAAGTCAATTCAAATTTTCAAAAATAAATTTTAAAGACAAAACACTGCTTCACATACTAGACCAACACAAACCCTCTTACATGACCATACGCACACCTCACCACCCTAGGAACACAATGTATGTCAAGCATGCAATTAAAGAAATCACCTGCACAGTTAAAAGATTATTACTATAATTAAATGAACTTACAAAAAAAAATTCCAAAAAATTTTAAAATATGTCGCACGACTTTAAATGCCAAAAACTCATTCAATGTTCATTTATGACAACAGGCATATAGATGTTATGCCCAAAACACCATTAACATCCTTTTCACATCCTAAAAAATAATCCACACAATTTATAAAATGCTATTAAATAGTTCAATAAGGGTTTTCCACAAACAAAATTACACACATACAGCATAAACATGCTACTACCAAATCAAATGTGCATTATATCTCCACAAAAACCAAATTTGCAGTAGGGAAAATAATAAATAAATGTGATAAATTAATCAAACTCTAAAATTAATTCGTCAAACAAAAAATATACGTGGAACCCACCTACCTGGAATATAAGAAACCTTGTGAGCTTGGGGTGAAACTCTCGTCGCATGACCATCACACCTCAAAGGACCTAAAGTGAACCATTTCTCAAGAAATCAAACTGAAAGCATTGAAACTGAACCAACTTCACATTAAACCATAACTCAATAAATTTTCAAATGAATAAATAAATCGGACGAAGAAGGACACACTTAAGGCGAAGGTTCGAGAAGCTAACCAAGCATAGCGGAGAGGTTTCTGCGGTGCGTCGCACACTAGGGAGGTCATCGGAGGGTTCGGATATAAAGGTGGGGTGCAGACAAGGGAGGGCACGACCAAGGGAGGGAATGGCCTAGGGAGGGCGCGGCTAAGGTTTTCCAGTGGGGAGGAGGTGGTTATGGTTCTCTAGAGAGGGAGATGAGGAGTGCGGCTCAGGTAACTGGTCTGGTGAGGAGGAGGAGTGAAGGGGGTGTGGGGTATGTCAGAAGGTTCGGCCGAGAGAGGTGATTCCGTATAGGAGTAGGAGTGGCGAGTCAATGAAGGATAGGTTTAGGAGCAGCGGGTTGACACCAGACAGGAGCAGGAGCAGTCTTGCGTGGAGGTGAAGGGAAGGGGGTAGCGTGACCATGGGCAATGTGGTGCGACTGCTAGGGTTGTAGGGAGGGTTTTATTGTTCAAAAACTAGGGGAAGGGGGGTCTGGCATGATGTGGAGAGGAGGAATAATATAGGGAAAAGGAAAAAAATAAAAAAAAATAAAAATTAAATAAAAAGAAAATAAAAATTAAAGATAAATTAAAACCTAAAAAAAGACTCTAAATCAACTTAAAATAATAATAATAATATTGTTAATAATAGTGGTTGTAATATTAGTGACAAAATATGATGTTAAAAAATATTATAATAATAACTTAAAAATAATTATAACCTAATTAAATTCTTAAAAAAATTAATAATAATAGTAATAACATTAAAATTAATATGATCATAATTTTATAACCATTATAATAATTTAATATTATCTAAATAATTAAAATATTAACTAAAATAATAAAATAAGATAAATAATCCAAATATTATTATTATTATTATTATTATTAAACAACTCTTGAATTGTTTAATCATTTTTCTTATTTCATTTTTGTACTTAAATTATTATACAACTCGTTAATTAATTAATCACTCATGTGTCTGGAAGGCCACATGTTAATCAGGTGAAGCCACATGGCTTCATCCGTTTCGTGCACGTGCACGAACATTACGATGCCAAAACGCTCATTTATCAGAAAAACAAAATAACTCTTATTGGGTTTGTCCCGCACCTCAACAAAGAAACTTTAATGCAAAATAAAAATTACTACAGATGTCTAGGTGTGAAAATTATCCCCACCATGACACTTTATGCCCCCAAAAAGTCCCAAAAGACTAGGTCAACCAAGGGTTCCAAGTGAGACCACTAAGACACTTGAAACAAAACCTCAATTGCCTGAAGACCCGGTATTCAAAATACTCATAACCAGACACTCGAAAAATATCAAAACTTGAATCACCAAGAAAAATAATGAACAACCAGGAATTCACCTCCAAACAAAAATACAACATGGAACACCTCAACCCCTAACTTAGGAATTACTAGGGCCACTCGAGATCTCCAAAAACAATCATCCAGTGACCCACTACCCAAGATAACAAATAACCATGGTTAGGGTTGGGCAGAGCCGAAGTAAGGGGTTTCCTAGCCAAGCGCACTTTGAAAATAGATTTTTTCCAAAAATTCTCCTGATGGTGGTATCCCCACTATATTAGGACTCTTGTAAAATATTGGCTCTCCAAACCAAGATGACTCACAAACTTAGAAAAACCTCTGACACTAGCTTAACGACTCAAGATTCCTAAGTTTAACCAAACAACATAAGAGGAGATGGTGGCGAGACCCACAATGGGTCTCCCCACCATTTTAGAATCTCCCTAACACCACGAAACCAATGCGGGCATTCCCAGTTTACATTGAGAAATAATGATTGAACCCTTCATCATGAACCCACCAACATGGGCTGACTTGCATAGAAAATTCCCATAGTAAACAACACTCTACCACATGAGATGGTTTTGATAGGTAAACACCTAACATAGTGGAAAACTAGATAGGCACGTGTTAATCCCATAAGACAAAAGCATCTCCAAAACAAGTGAAATTTCTATCCATAATTGACCACAAGTTGGTTCAAAGTGCACACCTATTGGCTTTACAAGACTATGGATTCTCTGAACCTTTTTAAGTCTCAAGAGGAACTCCCATAAATTAATACCACATCTAGGAGAAAAGGGATTCATGCTCCTCACAACAAAAATGAAGCCTTCAAAGATGATACCACAATAAGGAAATTTAATCCATCCCCATATCTTCACATTAGACTTAAGTCGGACCAAACCCATCCCACATCTAACAACTTCCAACTACGGAAAAGATTCACCCCGAGACCTATGGTTGGGGTCTTGATGTCTAAATCATCTACCACCTTGCAGTCATAATCTAACCACCTCTGACTGGAACTTCCTCCACTAGAAAAGTAACTTACCTACTTCTCATTGTGTCCCAAACGGCCACTTTGTCAACATACCAACTGAGAACTGCACTGTGCGACTTAGAGTGCCCGACCGACCACAATGGAGACAAGACATTAAGTGGTCTGTCAAACGCATGATGAAAACTGATGGAAGGAACATTCCAAGAACAAGTCCTATTTGTTCACACTCCTCGTCATATGATGAACCTTCACTTACCACAATATGAGCAAGGCCAACAACTATTAAGAACTTTAAACTAATTGTTCCACACAACCTCTAGGGAACATGAGACTAGCTCATCAAAAAGGTCAACACACCTCCATCTCTACCTATTGATTGGTTGAGAACCTACAAAATCCACCACTTTCCCTCACCTTCATTTCCTTAGGTACAACTGCGGAATGGGTCTAGTCTTGAGGATTTCTCAGTACATCCCCATTCAAAAAAAACACAACGATCACCATTCACCGGTTTAGTCCCACTCCTCCAAACATACTTGATACAGCATACACCCGCACAACTTTTGGAGTCCCTCAAATACCCAGATACATTCCCAACATTCTCAAAGAACTCAATGATATCCAACTAACCTCGAAATCTACAAACAGTTGACACAACTAAGCAGAACCCAACTCTGCCACTCCACTAGGAGTCTAGGCTGAGCCAAGAACTGAGAGACCTACTAGAAACCCATGGGACATTTATAGTGGATTTTCCCAAACAAGAAACACAAAACAACCTTCCACAAATCCAAACACATCACAAAACAAACATCCCCAACTCGGACACAAATCTAAAAATTCCGATTTAAAACATCAATTATTTTTCAAAGAAAAATAAACACCTTCTCGAAAAACCAATCACCACACAACAAAGCCCAACAACTCCTTTGAACCCATCGCTTCCACCCCAGACTCAAAACCATTTTCCAATTTTCAAAACCATTTAAGCACAAAGAACCCATTTTTGAGAAAAATACACTTTTCATGAAAGAAGAATCATCCCTAGAAATCAATCAATAACCACTAATATTCCATGGTGCCTTGAAAATATTCATTTACGTGCCACTCAGGCACCCGTCCACATGATCCACCAATTGTCCATTAATCACATCCACATGCACATGAGAGCACCTATAGTAATAGCACTAGAAAAAAATAAGGATACTCTGATTTAAAAACAAAACATTCTCAATATCCGAAAATACTTTTTTTTCTTCCAAAAAAAATTAAAAAATTCAAGGAAAATTTCCAAAATTCTTTCCATTTTTAAAGAAACACACTTCAGTTTCAGATAACCCAAGATTTTATTTTATGAATTCAATTTCAACCAATCAAATGTCTAATTCCATAAACAAGGTCCAAGAGAAACGCACCCCAAAACAAATCATGCCAAACACACACCAAAATAAAATAAGAGAAACCCCAAGGTCCACTTTCCTTTTAAAATAAAACACTTTTGTGCCAACCCAAAACTAAAGAAAGACATCGCAAACATTAAAGAACCTAGACAGAGGACTAGTCGTCAAGTCTAACCCACCTACATGGTTTAGCAGACCATTCCCTAGGAAAGCACCAACCGCTATGAGAGTCGAATCATACTCTTAGGCATCACATGGGTCACAACTCCATGTGAGACCGCATGAAATACTGGTTTACTCCTACTTCCATCCCCCATCCACACAGAGCAAAGCCAAAAACATAAATCTTGGACTTCCCCCGGTTACTTGAGGATCGTAACGAGTAAGATTTCGTGACGCTCTTCCTGCACCTACCCCTAGAGTACCAAAAATCCAATCTCCAATCAACATGACACCCCAAATAACAAGAAAAAAACCTCCTATGATACCATTTTGTCACAAACAAATCTGGGTCGCTATCAAACTGACACTCAACCTGGTCCACAGCAAGTCTCGAAGGGCGTTCCGATTTCCCCACGGGCTGGCATAAGTTCCTAGGTATCAAAAAACATAGGAATGCTTTACTTGAATAGATAAATATAAAACAAATAGCAAGATGAATAAATTAAAACTAGAATCAGAAAAACATACCCTTAAAATAAGGTCAAAATTAAGGTTTACAACTTGAACCAAAAATCCAAAGGGAACTAAAATAAAGGAATAACTAAAAATACTAACTCAAACATCCAAGAAACATGAGGTGAAATAACGTTAATCCACTTCCACCAACCTGACATGAGGGTGCCACTAAAAACCTGAACCACCCATGCTATGCTCGATGCCTCAACCTATAAAGAAAAAGAAACAGGATCCACATACACTCAGGGGTTTATGTAGAGTGTGAGCCAAAATCCTAGTAGGATTCCACCGAGAAAAGGTTCCATGCATAATTATTAAGTTAGAAATACATTTTCAATTTAACAGATGAAAAATAAATAAGTGCTTACACAATTTTAATGATAATAGTTTTAAGGAAAACTACTTTAAAGAAAAGAAACTTGATTTACAACACACACAGGCACACACTTTCGTGGTAACCCCAACATCACAATGTGTGCTGATGGTGATCACAAAGAAAAAGTGGAGCACAATACATGGGAGGGGACCTAAAGATACTAGCGAGAAGTGGGACCCTAGAATATTGTGTCTCAGTGAATAGTGGTATAGAAACACAACAATATATGCTATAGTGTATGAAACACAAGTAGTGTAACACATACATAACCTAGTGGTCTCCCAACATCAACCAAAATTTTAGTTAGTGTTGTAGTCATAAATCCAGCTAAGTGAAGCTGGGATGATGCCACTACTGTATCACAAGCACACTAGTCCTAGTCTGCCCACCTAGTAACCAGGCTTCCCGTTTGTACTCAAGTGGTTAAGAGTTCATGTCATATGTCATAATTATATAATTAAATAAAAAAAGACACTACACACACCAAAACCACCATTTTCACACACAAAATCCATTTGAAACAACACACACACTAAAAATATCCAAAAACTAAACCCGCATTACTTACACAACCAATTAAAATGACTGCACAATCAAAGAAAACAATTTCATCGCCAGACACACCATTAAAATAATTTATTGAAAAATTCCCACATATGTCGCATGACTTTAAGCATCAAAAAACTTTACACAATTTATCCAAAACAATTCTTCACCCTTAATAATTATTTTTATAAATCAATTTAAATTTTCACAAATAAATTTTATAGAATAAACACCACTTCACACACTAGACTGACCCAACCCCTCTTACATGACCATACACACACCTCTCCACCCAAAGAACACAATTTGTGTCATGCACACAATTAAATAAATCACTTGCATAGTTAAAAAGACCATTACTATTAAACGAACTGCCAGAAAAATTTTCCAAACAATTTCGAAATACGCCACATGAATTTAAACACCACAAACTCATTCAATGTTCATTTACGACAACACGCATATAGATGCTAGGCCCGAAACACCATTCTCACCCTTTTCACATCCTAAAAAATAATCTGTAGAATTTATGAAACACTGTTAAATAGTTCAACATGGGTTTTTCACAAATAGAATTACCCACATATATCTCAAATATGCTACTCATGAGGAAAACCTTTAATTTCCTTTAGTATAACAAGTTCTACTAAAACATGTCTCAAAAACCAACAAGCAGTACAATCTCTATTACCCTATAAGAAAAAGAAATCACCTAAAATTTTCCAAGAAATTGAATGAGTTTTAGGACCGATTTAGTAGTAATCACAATACTCTATGTTTCATTGGTATCCCAAGTTTGATAGATTAAGAAACAATATAGGAACATGTATTCAAATAATTAACTCATATATTTAATCACTATAATTTTCAATAAGAAACATTATAATTTTAAGGTAAAAATTTTATTTATTTTATTTAAAGATTATTATAAGGAGTTTCTACCCTACTATGCTACATTTAATTCCCACATTATTAATTATTGAAATGTTATTTGTAAATCATGATTTTGAATCATACCGGGGTGGGGATTTGTTTCTTATAACTTATTAATCCTCCATGATTTTAAATTTATTTAACAATTTTAAATTTTAAATTAATACATAACTTTTCATGAAACTTCCATATAATTCATACACCATTTTAAAAAAAAATATGTTTCGTTTTTTTAAATTGTTTCACATGTTTTTTTATTTCCCATACAATATGTTTCCTCTTTTTTAATAAATTTTAGGTTTTTTAGACATGTAACATGTTTTATGGAGTTTCCCCTTCCCTCTTCATATGCAAAAAATTATATTATATTTATTATATTTATTTATCTAATTTAAAAATATCTAAAAAATATAGTGATTAGATAATTATGAAATTTTAGTTTTAAATTATCAAATTTTCAATCACTATTTTCCCTTATATAACAAGTCAAAAATATCTATGATTGGAAAGATAATTGAAGATCATGTCATTTGAAAACATTAAAAAAAATAAATGTTTGGTGAATTTATAATCTAAATAAATAGAAATCATCATAATAAAAAAATATAATAATTATAAATCATAAAATAAATGATTAAATATTATTTTGAATAAATAATTGAATTGAAATTAATTTAATTAAACTCTAAAAATACACCTGATATGTAGTATAATTTCTTTAGGTTAGATAATAAAATAAATACATTAAAAAATATTGTTTGAGTAAAAATTTAATATGTAATAAATTAAAGAACATATACAATATTTTTTTGATACGAAAGGAATTATTTTTGTCATGAACTGTCCTAATGGGGCCTATGACATGACTCCCCAAGCCTGACTCCAATAGGCCAGGGGCTAGTGACTAGTGTCGAGTAGGCATATCACTAACATGGGAGGGCTTAGCCTAAGTACATGTACACATGCACGCATCTCTAAGCCAATTCAAGGATGAAATCTAAAAACAACTAAACAACCATTAATGAATACATCTAAATCTCAAAATCATGGTATGATATGAAGTAAAGGAAGGTAAACATGGCCAAGTACAATCCCACCACAAATATTCTAAAAAATCCCAACCAAAAAGTAATATGGCTGGACTAATTTCAATATACCATAGGAACACACCTTGGTTTGTTCGATCTCACTAAGCACTATATAACCCTATTTTGTTAAGGGTTTTATCAAAGGGTTGATTGTCTGTACAAAAAACAACACATTCAGGAAAATCCCATTCATGGGTGAGTATAAAAATACCCAGTAGGACACCTGGAAACAAAAAATTGTACAAAAAAATAATACAGTCATCTCTATACAGGTATATCTCTATTGTACATATAACAAGAACATTCAGATATACTAAACAAAGACACATGGTCTAAAGGTAAGTCACAACCATAATACCAGTATAGGATTCTATCTCAAACGTTCCACAAAGCACTTTTCTGGGAGATCACACTCCTGAGTTAGATAACACTCATAACATCTATGTGAGAGGTAATGCTCATAGGGTCTTTCCATTAGAAGAACACACTGGGAGTCTAAAGAGATATGATACACATATGAGGATCACTCCCAAGTCCATGGGGTATATCAAAAACTCAATCTAGATTAACTTGTTAAGTATATGACTGTAACCCATGTAGTTTTCATCATGAAGATACTAAAAACTCCTCCTAGGTCACTAAGATGAATATAGGATCTCACTCTAGGCCTCATGGAAGGATTATAACAACTCTATAAAAGAAGTCCTACTGAACGGATTGATGTTATAGGAGTAGGAGGAGATTCCATACTAACCCTCATAGAATGGGTATGGGGGATGCACCCTAATGAAACTTGTTCAAGATACAGAGTAAAATGGCTCCAAGACAACTTTAAGGAAGTAGACGGCATGTAGTAGGGTCACAGACCATGTCCCTTGACCCCGAGTCCTTCCCATGTAAATGACATGTGTCTCTTGTTTTTTTCCATGTTCGTATAATAGTGTACTGAGTGATAGCTGACCATGTACTCTACCCGTGC
The DNA here is from genome assembly GCA_963277665.1 of Viscum album. Lineage (NCBI taxonomy): Eukaryota > Viridiplantae > Streptophyta > Magnoliopsida > Santalales > Viscaceae > Viscum > Viscum album. The sequence goes on along the minus strand of OY728148.1, from coordinate 361,327,388 downwards.
ACCGGTACACAGGTATTCCCTTGTATGCCAGGACAAGCTATGTCTGTGTGGGAGTACACGATATTCCCATGCTCATGTACTCCATCCCATTTCTGTGTACCCTCTTAGGTACACACCGTGCTTACCAAAGTGGATCACAAGCTGTGTGACAAGGTCACATTCCAAGGTATACTTATCTTCCTCCATAAACCATATCGACTATTGAGGGGGATCACATGGTGTGTGGATCCTGGTAACATGTCGTATCATGTGTAAATTTTCATAATCTCATATATGATTTCAATGTTTATTCCCATAAAATTGTCCCCTTATCTAGTGAATATCTCTCCAGTAAAATCAAGGAACTACCACACACAATACAGTACATCGACAAACAATAGGTTTTGTATATAAAATCATTTTGGAGTCACCATAGAATTTCATTCTTTCTTGTGCACTGAAGAATAAGAAATATGGTATCAAAAACCATTTGATCTGTCACCACTTCCATAGTTGCACCACTTTCACATTGTGTTGATCCTATATCTACAATATCAAATCATTGCACCAAGAAATTGTTGTGAAAAAATCAATTCATCAAGATATTTCAAACCATGGGCCAAATGAAGAATGCCCGCAATGAACAAAGAATCAGGGAAGAAAATCACAAGAACAATCAAAAGGAACGAACCTCGGTTGATGTTCATTTCGACCTCAATTAATTTTTTTTATAATGAAAAATGAAGATATAGAAATTAATCACAAAAAAATTCTATCAAATCCCAATTAATCAAACTCGTCCTACAATATGTACGATCTATGGATCAATCTATCCATTGATTTATTCGTGTTCATCATAGAAACCAAAATTGGGAAAGAAAACCAAATCAAATAGTATCCTACCTTGATATGTATCAACCACTTATGAATAATGTAGTTACACCGTGATCATTGGTGTGATCCTTTAAATTCACCTTGCAATGGTCATTGATCTCTGATCCGATCATCGTTCTCAAATAGAATCTCTTCCAATGGCTCTAATGGATCTTTTCAATTCTCATGGCTTTTAGGATAACCCTAAAAAAAATTCAAAAGTGCATATTAAAAGAAGAAAATCAGTTTGTTGCATCAGCAAACAAGTAAAATAATTTATTTAATTAATTTATTTATTTTATCCTCGGGATGAATTTTCAAAAAAAAATGACCTGTGATGACATAGTTTATCCCACACCTAGGGTAAACCCCCATTATTAAATCAATGGTGCCCTCAATTTTTTTATCTAGGCCCCCATTTATAATTTATTCCACTTCTTCAAGAAAAATTCATGTGAGTTCTATTTAATATATTTAATATATTTAAAACATTTATTTTGAAAACACCAGGCCTCAGAATTGCATGTCGTTTTAGCACCTAGCCTCAAAAATAATTCATATAATACCCAAAAAAATACATGGAAAATATTATTTACTGAATTCTCTCCACCTTGGGGATTTACATATTTGAAAATTCAAAATAAGGGATACACAAAGAGATGTGGCTAGATTCTCATGTTGCCACCTGACATGAACCAAATGAATTTCTCACCCACGAAGGATCCTCTCATACGGATCCTCAATCTCTATCAAGTACTCATCAAAGGTAGCTATGTCCTCGATGTATGTCCCACCCCAGTCGATAACGTGTGATGGTTCATGCATGTACCTCCTCAGCTACAACATGTAGAAGATGTTCTTTACTCAGTATTACTATGGAGGTATAGTTAAGTGGTATTCCACCTCTCCAACTATACATAGTATTTGGAATGGAAAAATGAATATCATAGATATCTTGCTACTCCAAAAAAATATCCATAATCCACTTTGAGGGGAAACTCATAGGAAAACATGGTATCCCTCCTTGAACTCTAATAGACTCTATATTTTATCCGCATAAGACTTATGATAGGTCTATACAGTCTTCATCCACTCCTATATGATCTTTACCTTCTCAGTAGTTGCTCGCGCCAACTCTTTGCCTATAAGTATCAACTCTCCTAGATCAATCCAGCAAATTAGTGACCTATTGGGTCACTCACACCAAACCTTTAATGGTTCTATACATATGGTGGAATGGTATTTATTGTTGTATGAAAACTCCACCAATGGAAAGTGATTCACTGAACTATGGCCAAAGTACAACATGAAACCCATAGTATGTCCTCCAGAACCTGAATTATCTTCTCTATTTGGTCATTATTTTGGGTGTGAAACATTGTGATCGAACGTAACTGAGTCCCAAATGCCTATTTAAACCCCTTCCACAACCGAGATGTGAAGCAAGAATCATGGCCAGAGATGATCATTGATGGAACTCCATGGATTCAGAATATCTCCAACATGTACTGGCATCTCAAGATCTCTACTAAACTCTGCTCTCAAATAGATAATAAGTGGGTCAACTTAGTGAGTATATATATGATCACCTAGATGGAATTGTGTTCCATATACATACATGGTAATCCCATCTCAAATTCCATGGATATCTCATCCCACTTCCACTCTAGCACCTCAAGGTGTTGAGCTAAACCTATTGTAACTTGGTACTCATCCTTCACTTGAAAAAAATTAAGGAATCAAAAGACAAACATTGCAACTCATTTCTTTGTCTATGGCCACCAAAATTGACTTTAGAGGCACTGGTATATCTTTTCCACAGTTGTATGTACTTCCAAAGGATATTTATGAAACTATCTAAAAAATATTCTCCCACGATTTCATTGGAATTATTATGCGTCCTTTTAAAATAATGACAACCTCTCTACCTTTATAAAATCCATCAAGATCATTTCTAGTGGATTTGTGAGTATGAAGGGTCTCAAAATCGACATACCCAAGTTATGCCTCCCTAAATCTATGTAAAATAGAATGGGTAACAACCAACAACTAGATTTAAGATTCTCTATATATATACACAAAAGATAACTACAATGAAGCCAACTACTTTGACTTCTCATTTAGTAAATGCGAACAAGATCTCCTACTAGGAGGATCTGCAACCTCATTCTACTTCCTATGAGTATAGACAATACTGAATTCATAATCCTGGAGGAACTCTAGTCATCCCCTCTATCTAAAGTTAATATCTTTCTAAGTGAATATATACTTGAGACTATTGTGATCAAAATAGATGATAAACAGATTGCCCATCAGGTAGTGTCACCACATCTTTAGTGTGAATACTGCCATTGCTAACTTGAGATTGAGGGTCATGTAATTCTTTTCATGTGGTCTAAACTAACATGAACTATAAGCAATAAACAATCATCTGTGCATCAAAACACAACCAATCCTAGAACCTAAGGCATTTTATAACACTATATATTGTACACCCTTCTCTAGAAATCTCAATATTGGAGCGCTCATCAAACTCTACCTCAACTGCTAAAAAATATATTGGTACCTTTCTGTAAACATGAATGGATGTCCCTTTTGGTTAAAAGTTGTCATGGGTACTTATATACTGGAGAAATCATGTATTAATCTCCGGTAATAGTTTTCCAACCTAAGGAATCTTTGTACCTCCATCACGCTCCTGGGTGGCTTCCAAGCTAACATTGCCTCGACCTTGGATGGGTCCACTAATAGTCCATCTACTGAGATAACAAGTCCCAAAAAGTGGACTGTCTGAGTCCAGATTTATGACTTCCAGAGCCCTTAGTAAAGATAGTGCTCTAATATTACATCTAGAACCATCCTCAAGTGTCTCACATGATCCACCTCAGATGTAGAGTTCACAAGGATATCATTGATGAATATTACCATGAATTGATCTAAGAATGGATGAAAGATCTTGTGCATGAGTCCAATGAAAACTACTAGGGAATTATTCACACCAATAGGAATCACCAAGTACTCATAGTGACTATAGTGACCTCTGAATGTTGTATTTGTTTTATCTTCATTATGTACTCATAACTGGTGATAGCTTGAACTAAGGTCAACCTTCGAGAACCGTCATGCCACTCTCAACTGATCAAAGAGTTCATCGATCCTCATTAGTGGATAATTTTTCTTCATGATCACCTGGTTCAAGATCCAATAGTACAGACAAAACCTTAATCTCTCATCTACCTTCATTGTGAAGAAAATTAGGGTTGCCCAAGGTGAAACACTGGTTCTAACAATTCCTTTCCTCTGCAAGTTGTTCAACTAAACCCTTAGCTCGGGAATCTCTATAGGATCCATTCAATATGATGGTGTATATATCATTTTTGTCTCTAGGTTTAAATAAATGTTGAATAATATATCTTAGTGGGGAGGTAAACCGAGAATAATCTCAGGGAAGACATCCTTATACTCCACCACCACTGTAGGAAATTGAGAGCTCATAACATATACTACACCAAGGGTCATTCTAGACAACTGTTGAGTAATCATTTTCACCCTCCTATGAATAAATACATCCTATTATTATTGGGTTTTATTTTCACTGAAAAATGAGAATCTATTTCTTTCACTATGGACACACTGCATCCTCTGCCTAAAACAATCAATCTGTGCATGAACTTTGGATAACCAGTCCAGGCCTAAGATGATGTTGAAAGTCCTCATCGTTGATACAAAGAGATCACTATAGAAACTCTTACCTCCAAGAGTCAGGTCACACTATCATTACAAGTGTGTGATCACTCAGTTCTCTAGTAGGAGTCTCCAAGTGTAAGGGTCAAGCCAATGGCTTAATTGGAATCTCTAAGTTTCGAACAAGATAGGTGTAAACAAAGGAATGACTAGAACTTGTGTCTATCATTATTGTAGCTAAGATAAAAAAAGACAAAAATCATACCTCAAATGATTATTTAAGCCTATGGTCCATAATATTTGACCACCTACAGATGTCCCTACCCTTGTTCTCTAGCCCCCTGATCCTGGCATGGACCAATTGGGGGTGGTGGTGGTGACAAGTCAAAGTACCTAATACATCATTCTCTCTAAACCCATTTATCAATTTTGATTCCCTGAAAACCTATCTATTACTACCACTTCCTCAACCTCAGTTTAACATATATGGTATCCCTATTATCCATATGGTGGGTCTGATAATCTCAGGCAAGATTTCCCCTATCATCACATGAGTATCACCACCTCTCTCTGGGATAACTGGGCCCTCCTTATTAGATCTAAATTGTAGATCCTATATCTTAGGGCCTCTTAAAACATCTCACATGATCAGGACCCTGATACTGACATCATATCCCTACTACCAAGGTATCTAGTCCATCTTTCCCACTACCAGTAACCAATGGTTTTATCTTCTCATCCAAGAAACTCTCAATAACCAAATATCGCTCTAACACCCCAGCATAGGTAGGAATGCATATATGGATGACACTAGGTCAGATGTATCTATGAAGACCTTTCCCTAAGGTATGATCTCTATTAAACTAGTTAAGAATAATATCTATTGAGTACTTGGAAGTGTTGGTAAAACTTGATTAATACTCAGCTACTATTATGCTGCCCTGTTGGATCTATAGAAGCTCCTAGAAACGTACAACCCTCAATGTAACTAGAGAGAACACCTATTTGAAAATTCTCTCAAAATCTGATCAAACTAGATTAACCTCATTATAAGACTGGGTCACCAAATCATGCCATTATATTATAGATCCATGGATAAGGTTCACCGCCATGATCGCCATCTTATCTGTCGGTATCCTAACCAGACAAAAAACTCTAGTCAATACCTCAAGCCAGTCATCATCCACCTATGTGTTAGACTCACCTTAGAATATAAGAGGTCTATGTCACTGAAACTATTCAAGTTTTCTCAGCCTATGCACCTCATCCACTACTATTGTGGGTACCATGTGATTCTCTACAGGTGGTGGTATAGTTGGTGCATCACCTAAAGGAAACATCTCTAGAACTGGTCCCTATTTCGATGCCTCGTCCCTAAGGGGATCATACTCATGATCATGATGTTTAATCCTAGATGAAATAAATCATGGTGGAATCTAGAAAGTAAAATATATATAAAACAGTTAATGATTATATCTTGATATATGAATCAAGAATGTCATGAAAACAACAACCCATTATAATATAATGCAAGTACCATTATTTTTCCTACAACTAATTTTCTCATGTATCGAGTTGAAAAGAAAGTGATCAGAGTCCTGTTGTATGGATATGTTGGTCTTCGTACCAACACTGGAGTTACTTCCCTAAAAGATAAACACAAAAAACATAAAATTATTAACCCAAACCAAACTCATAGACTCTGATCCCAAGGTAGAACTGACTTCTCTAATATCACTATGTCATGACACATCCTAATGGGACCTGTTCCAGGACTCCCCAAGCCTGACTTCATTAGGCCATGGGCTGGTGGCTAGCACTAAGTAGGTATATCATGAACATGGGAGGCCTTAGTTCAAGTACATGTACACACCCACACATCACCAATCCCATTCAATATTGTAATGTAAAAAAATGAACAACAATGCATTCATGCATCTAAATCTCACAACTAGAGTATGATAGGAAGTAAAGGAACATAAATAGAACCAAATACAATCCCACTATAAAGAGTCTAAAAACAAGACCAACCACAAATTAATACGGGGGGACTGCTTTCGGGATACCGTGGGGACACACCTTGGCATGTCTGATCTCACTAAGCATCGTCTGGTCTTGGTCTGTCAAGGACTCTATAAAATGTTTGATCATCTACACAAGACATAACATGTGTAGGAAAAGACCATATATGGGTGAGTATAAATATAACCAATAGGACACTATGAAACTAAAAAGAATACAAAAAAAGAATATGGTCATATATACATAGGTATATATCTATTGTAAATATAACAGGAATATCCAGATATACTCAACAAAGACACATAGTCCAAAGGTAAGTCAAAACCTACCAGCATAGGATTCCAGCTGAAAGGTTCCCCAAAGAACTCATCTGAGAGAACACACTCATAAGGTTGATAACACTACTAACATCTATATAATATGTAATGCTCGTCAGGTCTCTCCATTAGAAGTACACACTGGAAGTCTAAAGAGATACAATACAAAGATGAGGATCACTCCAAAGCTCATGGGGTATACCAAAAAATCAATCTAGATTAACCCGCTAAGTAGACGATCGGTGCCCACGTAGTGTTGGTCATGATGATACCAATGTCTCCACCTAGGGAATGAAAATTAATAGAGTATCTCACTCTAGGACTCATGGAAAGATTCTAAAAAATCTATCCAAGAAGTCCTACAGAAGGGATCGCTATCATAGGTGTAGAAGGTGATTCCATACCAACCCTCAGAAAATGGATATGGGGAAAACACACTAATGAAACTTGTCCAATATACAGATGAAAAGGGCTCCAAGACAACTTTAAAGAAGTAAACGACATGTAGTAGGCTCACACACCATGTCCCTTAACCTTGTGTCCTACCCATGTAAACAGACCATTTCCCATTTCCATGTCTGTATAATAGTACAGGGTGTGTTAGTTGACTGTGTATTGTGCTCATGTACTAGTACACTCGTATACCCATGTACATGAGGACAAGCTGTGTTCGTGTATGATTACACAGCATGCTCATTACCATGTACTCCATACCGTGTTTTTTTACTATCCAAGGTATACACCAAGCTTACCAAAGGTAACCACATTCCATGTGACAAGGTCACACTCCATGTGATAATTATTTCCTATGGAAACCCGAGCCGCCACTAAGGGGGGGACACGACATGTGGATTTGGGTTACACATTGTATAGTGTGGAAATTTTCAGAATCTCATATTTGGTTTCTGTGTTCATTCCCATACATCCATCCTTAAATCCAGTGATTGTCTCATTGGAAAAATTAAGGAACCGCAATGTCTAACCCTCACCATTCATGAACAATTGGATCTAGAGGCAAAATCTATTTGGAATCCCCATCGAATTCCATTCTTCATTACATGCCAAAGAATGCGAAATCGGGTATTAAGACGGCATGATCCATATCTTCTTCTATCATCGCACCACCATCGTATCATGTTGATCCCATATCTAAAATATCATATCATTGCACCAATAAATGGGTGAACAACAATTGATTCATTAGTATATGTTGAACCATGGTCCAAATGAAGAATGTATGTGATGAATGAAGAATTAGGGGAGAAAATAACAAGAACAATAAAAAGTAATGAACCTCGTTCAATGTTCATGTTGACCTTGATTCACTTCTATTATAATGAAAAATTAATATATAGTAATTAATCATTAAGAAATTCTCTAAAATCCCAATTAATCTAACCCATCTTGCAATATTCACAATTCACAGATCAATTTATTGGTTGATTGATTTGAGTTCATCGTAAAAACCAAAATGAGGAAAGAAATCCAAATCAAGCAACATCCTACCTCGATCTGGATCGATCACTGATGAAGAACAGAGTTGTGCTATGATCATTAGTGAAATCCTTTGAATTTTCCTCGCACCAGTCGTCAATCTCTGATCTGGTCATCGTCTGCCAACAGAATCTCCTCCAATGGATTCAATGTAACTCATCAATTCATAGGCTTATGTAGCTAACCCTATTAATTTTCTATAATCAAATATTTAAATAAGGAAACTAGGTCATTTCATCAACAAACAAATAAAATAATTTATTTAATTATTTAATTCATTTTATGCACACGATGACTTTTCCACAAATGGTTCAATCTGACCAAGGTTATGTTGCACATATGGTAAACCCCACATTCTGAACTCAATGGTGCCCTTAGATTTATGATCTAATCCCAAATTTATAATTTATTCCACTTCTTTAGGAAAAATTCATGTGTGTGTTATTTAATATATTTAATATATTTTAAACATTTATTTTGAGCACACTAGGTTTTGGAATCTCATGCTATCATAGCACCTGGTCTCAAAAATAATCCATATAATATCTAAAAATAATATGTTGAAAATACAAGTCACTAAAATTTTCCTCATGAAAGTCTCCATATTCATGCATAATATATGATACTTAACCAAAATATTGAACGTTATACTTAAAACCAAAAAATAATAGAATTAAATAAAATCAATATAAACCTTCCAAGCCTATCAAAACTAATAGGAAATATACTGGGACTCACTCAATATTTAAGAAATGAAAAATGTTTTGTGATAATTTAAATCCTTACACATAAAATGTCAGAAAACCTATTATTTTCACACTAGTTTCCTTATATACACAAGAATCATCCATATTCTTAATGAAAAAAAACTCTTTTATTACATCATTAATCCATATAATCCAACTCCAAGAAGATTTATTCAGTGTATAAATGGATCATTAAATCTTATATACCTTATCCAACTCATTTATTACTTCAAACCCCTTTGGTTATATCATATACACGTCCACCATTAAATTGACATTAAGTAAAGTGGTTTTGATATCCATTATGTATTTCTCATATTCAAAATGATTTTTCAGGTCTATAAAAATATAAATGGACTTTATTGTCACAAAAGGTGAAAAAGTTTCTTTGTAGTTAATTCCATGAATTTTTTTGTAACACTTTTCCACTTGGAGTGCTTTATAGGTAAACACTCCACCATCAATCTCATTTTTCTTACATAAAACACACCTACTCTCTATAGGTCTCACTCAATCAGTTTTATCCACCAAGTTTCAATCATGGATAGCGAACATGGAGTACATATAAGATTCTATGTATTTTAACCATTTCTCAAAATCATAACTCTTAATGTTCTCATAGTGGATAGTAGGTTCATCCCTATGAATTTTACTTTATTATCATTATCCATGAGAAATTCATATCTATTGGGTTCTTGACAAATCCAACTGAAAATTCAAGGTTATTATATAACTTGATTCAATTCTTCTTATGAAACACTTTATGGAACTATCTCAACTTCCATCTTAGAAATATTTTCTTATTTTTTGATCTTGAACTTTTATAAGTTCAACATTCCTCTCACTAACTCCTCAACTTATATTTTTATTTTTAAAGAAGATAGCATATCAAGACACAAACACTTTAATTTTGATAAGTTTTAAGAAATAATATCCAATATTTTCTTTGGGATAACAAAAAATAATCATTTATCTGATTTTCAACCAAGCGTACCAGAATTTAATCATATTTAAAGTGTGTTATATCCCTAAATCATCATAAAATACATTTTAGGATATTTTCCAGTCTATATATCATATGGTATATTTATGAATAATTTTGATAGAACATAATTTAGTAAGAATATAGAAATATTCAAATAATAACACCATAATATAATATAGATCACATGGACTCATAATTGGTTAAACAATGTCTTACAGGGTATGATTTCTCCTCTTGGACACATCATTCCATTGGGGTATTCCAAGAGGAGTGAGTTGTGAAAAAATTACACAATCACTCATATGATCTATGAATTTTTGGATCAAGTATTCACCACCCTGATATTATTAGAGAAACATTATATTCTTTCCCAGTTAATTTTGTACATCACTCTGAAAATCGTTAAACTTTTCAAAATTTTCATACTTTTGTTTCATTAGAAACACATATCCAAACCAACTAAAGCCATAAATAAAGGTAATGAAGTACCTATAACCACCAATTTATTGTGTACTCATTGGTCCATATACTTCACTATATATGAGTTATAATAATCCACTAGACATTTCACCTTTTCAACAAAAAGTTGTATCTATTATTTTTCCAATGAAATAGATTTTCATGTATCAAATGATTCATAATCGAATGATTCCAACAATCCATCTCTATGAAGTCCATGAATGCATTCCTCATTTATATTTCCAAGGTGATGGTGAAAAAGGTAGGTGGGATTATAATCAACACTAACCTTCATATTATTAATTATATAAATTGGATTAACCATGTCAAGAATGTATAAATTTTTTATTATATTACCAATTTTATAAAACATTTCATTCTGATATATTGAAAAATTCTTGTTCTTAACATTGAATAAAAACCCCTTATCATCCAAAAAAGATAAAGAAATTAAATTTCTATTTATGGAAGGAAAATAATAATAGTTCTATAATTTTAGTATTAATCTACTTTTTAAAACCAAATCATATGTGTAAACTTCTAATTGATTACTTTTTCTCTATTACCAACACAAAGATCTACTTCACCCTTTGTTAATTCTCTTCTATATTTGACTTTGTGTTTTTCATAAAAAAAAATTAATTCTCACCCAGTATCTAATATACATGATTTATATTTAAAAAAATTGAATTTTATAACATTCACATTCATGGGTTCTGAATACATCATTTTTAGAATACTTTTCAACACTCAATACCAATTTTTAACTATTTTTTTGTTCATACCTATTAATGATCTCAATATGATTTCCATAAATAATTTCATAATCTAAAAAAAGGACATGTTAGTGAGTGATTATAATGTTTTATATCTTTTCATCATGGAATTTTAATGATAGTGATGTCACTAAAAAATGATGACCCCATATATCCTAAACATTTAGTGAGAGAAGATACATATTTCACTATGCAATGAGTTTTAGTTATCGTTGATCTAACCACTTATTTATTTATGTAGGAAATCATCCCAATCATAAAAATTTTGATTCTTAGATAGTTGAGTTAATAACTCTTTACCAAGACCCATTATATGGATAATCTCAACTATATTCCTCTAGTTTTAACCTATTAGGTTTTCCTAGCTAGTGTAGCCCAAAGTACACGCCAAAAACATGCTAACAAAGATAATCTTGGGGTACTTGGATTTAGCATGAAACTAACGAGATGATTTATAGTTACCCATAACTTACTTACCTTACACAAGATAATCCATAGGTATCAGGCTTCAGTATGAAACTAACTAGTTGTATGATCGATTTATTGAAAAGTTTAGCTTTGTAAGAAATTTCACACTTAATATTTATGGGGTTTTCTTAGCCTCGAAAATTTAATATACATCATATGAATATTAAATTCATAACTGTTGAAACTTATGAAATATTTATCATCTCATGGTTTTTTCCTTTTATGAATTCATTCTTATAATGATTTAGTTTTGGAATCCCTATTCTCTCTAATAAAATATTGCATAACCATTTATATAACTCATAGTTTGTGCTACATATACAAATATAAAATCCAAAAATATTCATATATATCCAAATACATCATATGAATAAGGTACATGAACTCTTCATGTAACTATTTAGAACTATATGAGATTGATAATCTCCACATGAGTAAGCTTTGAGTGATGGATAGTTAACCCCTCACTTTTCTTGAACAAGGCATAAGTCTCTGGTCTGATGGGTAGTCTGACCCCAAGTCACTCTCCCTAAAGAGAATTTACTCAAGAGAAAGTCAAATTCATGATAACTCTAAAACCTAATAGGGAAAAATTGTTACGAACAGATAAATTCAGGCTAAAAATTGAGGTCAAGATAGATGAAAACTAAATTTTATAGACTCTTACATAGCATGTAATTTAGGGATCTATCTCTTATTATAAATTTATCACATAAATATTACAAACACAAATTTCATATTTCATAAAAAAATTAATAATCATGAATATTAAAGAATTAAAAAATAAATAATCATTTTATTTATTTCCAAAAAAATGAGATAACCATTCATGGAAAATTTATAAATAAAATCTAGTTATAAACATTTTATAAATTAGCTAGTAAAATATAAATAGTCCATAATTTAGAATAAAAACACTTTTATACTCATTATATAATAAGGATTTTTTATATTATAAATTATATAAAAAATCAAATATATAATATTTTATGTATTAAAAACATTTTATAATTCAGTTTATATTATGTAAAAATTTTACATTATCAATATTTCATATAAAAATAATTATGTAAATTTTTGATCATAAAAGTATTTTTTATGTAGTCTTAATAATATTCAAATAAGTCTCTTAATTTAAACATTTAAAATAAATTATGAACAATTCATAATCATTAAATATAAACCTTTTATAATTAGAATTATATTTTATTTTATAAACTCTTTAAAATATATTATTATAATTTATCATATAAATATTTTATTTTTAAATTATAATTCTTTGTATATAAATTTGAAAAAAAAAATTATTAATAATTATTTAATATTAATGTAATGTTTATAATAATTGGTTAAAATTTATTGAAAAAATTAATAATAAACATGTTATATTTAATTAATTTTTATAATATTTTTATAAGTTCAATAAATATTCCAAAATATTTTATTCCATTATTTATAAAAAAATTATAAATGGCCTAAAGCTACTATGTGTGGTGATACCAACATTACATCATCATATAATATATCATCGAGACAAAAAAAGTCGGTTATGATTTCATAAAACATGTCTTCATTTAACCATGTAATAAACACATTGATTTGATGGGGAAGATTACACTGTAATACCACTGATGGATTTTAGGAGATCGTCATGTAATCCTTAATATTGGAAATAAAACCCATTTTGTGTGATCTATCATCGACAAAATCAATATGTAAAGTAAAAAAATAATATAAATGTGTGTACCTAGATGGTAGAAATATTCATCTTCAATCTTCAATGGATTGTGTTTATTGAATATCACAAGTGCAGTAGATGAAAGCCTCTTAATTTTGAGGGAGTTACACTAACCAAAGGACCTCAGAACATTTCTTGAGGATCCATTAACATAGAATGGGTGTTATCTCCATCACCTGGTGATAATATGTATTTCAAGAGGATGAGAGAAGTGTGATTCTTCATAAAATCTATAGTCCCTAATAGGAGTAATCATATATTTTTATATAGCCATCCTAGACATGTTTAATTTAATGAAACTTGTTGTCCATATTTAAAGTATTGACATACATCTATTCTAGTTGGACTTATTCATTGAATTACATCAATGAATGCAATCCATTTAATCCATTCATAATGGATGTCATTTTATCCATTCATAAAGGATTATAACTGATAAAGGCACGTGGGAAGATACATGCAACTAAATTTAAGTTATTCACATGAAAATTTTAGTGCACATCCAACAAATATAATGCTATATGATATAACAATAATGTATATATAACCTTATATAATGTTAATATAGAATTATATAATGTGAATATAATTTTATATAATTCAAATATAACATTATATAATGTAGATTTAATGAAAATATAATGTTTATAATTATGTTATTTAACATTAGATTTGTTTTATATAGAATTACATTTACATATATTTACGTTATATTGATATTATAAATTAGAATATGTTGTTATATTTATATTATATTACATTATATTTATATAAATATAGTTCTTTATAATGTAAATATAATATACATATAACCATATATAACACAAATCTAATGTAAAGATAACATTATATAACATTTATATTTAAATTATATGGCATTATATTGACTATATTTAGGTTATATTTATGTTATATATTGTTATATTTATATTATATAACGTTATATTTAATTAAATATAACATTTTATAACATAGATATAATGTTATGTTTATGTAAATATAACATTACATTCATGATGTATTTACATATATATAACGTTATATAAACATTATATTAATGCAGTATAACATTTTATTTATGTCATATAAAGTTATATATACATATATTTAGGTTATATAATGTTATATTTACATCATATAATATTATATAACATTCTATTTATGTTATATTTATGTTATATTTATGTTATATAATATTATATTTATGTATATTGAGGTTGTAAAATGTTATATTATCATGTATTTACATTATATTTATATTATATTTACGTTATATTTATGTTATATATACATTATTTAATGTTATATTAATGTTATTTATTACAATATTAATGATATAAAGTTATATTGATGTTATATTTTTTTATATAATGTTATATTTTCATTATATAATGTTGTATTTATCTTATATTTATGTTATATAAGATGTATTCATGTTATACTTACATTATATAATGTTATTCAACCTCAAATTATTTTTTTTCATTTTCTGAATAAACCACTTTATGGCTAAGTGGGAACCTCACAAACTGGTACCAAATTTCAAACACCACAAACAATACCATCCACCTCAAAACATCAAATTTCAAATTCAAAAAACTGAGCCCACATCCAAAAAATCACACATAGTAGCAACGATCCGACTCAAGCCGCGCTCCATGATTCACAATCAACCCTTCATCGTCATCACATCATCAGTAACCAGAGTCCACCGAACACATCTTCATTGTTGTAATCAAAAACTGAAAAGCATCGAAATAGATGGGTTCGAACCACAGAGCTTCAAAAAACCAACACCGGGGACACCTCAACCTCTCCATCGATATATAATGATTTTAACTTTGAATAAAAATAAAAAAACACGCCTGTCGTCACCATTGATCATCTGAGAGCAATGCTGATCATCGCTTGGAAACCAAACCAACAGAAATCAGCAAAATCTTTGTCACAACCTGAGACAGCCAAACCCTCCCAACCCTAATCACACCATGCCAAATCAATTGATGGATCCACCATGAAGTAGAGATGAACATCAGAAAAAACCTACGAAGAAACCCGAAGCAACCAATAGGATAAAAAACCAAAGATCCAAGCAAACAAGAGGAAAAAACCAACGTCAGACCTACCACCATCCGCATCCATCAACTCCATCCCAATCCTCCCACTCAACCATTGTGCCCTACTGGAGTGGAGTACGATGTGATGGTTTTGTAAAGAAAGGGATGAGAAGGAGCATGGGTATAGGTTGCGCAGAAAGAGGGAACGACGCTACGAGACTTCACCTCTAATCCCTCGCCACGATCCCAAACATGTCGTCCACACCATCACACTGACCATATATGGGGGGAAACATGATAGTTTGGGCCGACAGGGAAGGGAGGAAACGTCGACAAAGCCCTCCACAGCGTAGATGCCAACACCAATCCAGAACCAAGGCGCAAGGTGCACAGAGAGGCACCTAGAACGAGGCATGGAGAAAAGAAATCCATACGAGGAAGAACGAAGACAATAAGAAGAACGGAAAAAGGAAAAGATGCTCATGAGAAATGGTGGTGCCCCTGGGAAGGAAGGGGTTTGGGGAGAAACCCCAGAACCCGTGAGCTCTAAGCGAGAGAGAGGGACGGGAGGGCCGGGGGAATGAGGAGCCATCCGACTAGATCATTTTTTTTATATAATTTTTATTTTATATTTCAGTTATAGATACATTGTATAATGTTGTAATAATATTATATTTATATAATATTGTATTTTATTTACATTTTATTTAAATTATATTATGTAAATATAATAGAAATATAATTCTCTATAACTTAAATATAATAAAAATATAACGTAAATATAACATTATATGATGTGAATATAACGTTATATAACATGAATATAACACAAATCTAATGTAAATATAACATTATAAAACATAAATCTAATGTAGATATAACATTATAGAACACTAATTTTTATGTTATATATCATTATATTTACTTATATTTATGTTATATTTACATTCTATATTGTTATATTTATATTATATAATGTTATATTTACATATATATAATATTATATTCATTTAATATTTATATATATATATATAATGTTATATTAATATTATATTACATTTTCTTTACATTATATCAAATTATATTTGTGTATATTTATGTTATAAAATGTTATATTTATATTATATAAAGTTATATAACATTATATTTGTGATATATTTTTGTTATATAACGTTAGATTTACGTTATATTTACATATATTTACATTATGTTAACATTATACAATGTTATGTTTCTGTATATTTACATTAAATTTATATCATATTTATGATATATATAACTTATATAATATTTTTTTAGAAGAACAGTGAGATCCTTCCCATGTGGAAAAGCCTCTATTATTTGTGGGAAAAAAAGCTTCAAAAGTCAAAAGGATTGTATTTTACAAAAAAAACCCATTACAATAAGAGAATATTATTATCAGGTAAGTAATCAGCAATAGTTATATCATCACTACTTATCCCTTTGTTTGCAATCCCATTATCTAAGAGATTATATTCCCGATATGCATAATTGATGAAGTAGTTCATGGATGATATAAGTTCCAAGAATCCAATACATAGGAAAGTAAGTTTCTATGAAAGATGTAGTTGACCATTTCTCATATTATGCACAAGTAAGGTAGAGTTGTACTCAAACTAAATCTTGTTCCATCCTATTTGTTTCTCTATATTAACTGCATTAATCATACCCAACATTTCAGCCTTCAAATATTTTTCAATACCACATGGGCCATAAATAAATCCCATGATGGAACCAGTATCATATCTAAAGACTACTCTGAAACCTGATGGACCTGGGTTGCCTCTGGATTCTCCATCCGAGTTACATTGAATCTAGCCAATAAATGGAGAATTCCATATGAATTCAAGTGTTTCCTGAATTGGAGGATAAATCCAATAATTCCTAGCCACCAAAGCACAATGAGGTCTTTTAAAAAGTTGTTGCACTGACCATATTGCAGAAGATTGGTGTTATTAATTGTAGTAATAAATATAAAAATATATTTATATTATATTAATTTATATTTTTAATATATAATGTTATATTTACATTATATTTACATAATATTTATATTATATATGATATATTTATATTATAATTAAGTCGTATAACATTATATTTATATTATATTTAAGTTATAGTTACATAAAATAACATTATAATATTTTTATATTTACATTATATAATATTATATTTGTGTTATATTTATATTATATAATGGAAATATAATGGAAAAGTAATGTAATATAATGTAGATACAATTATATTTGTATATGGTTTAGAAGACTTTCTTAGCCCAATAAGCTCAATCTGATAAAAATCCCTAAAAGGACCTATTTTTTAGGCTTAGTTATTAAATGACACTAATTTAAATCTTGGTTAATAATAGGTTTACGCTTTGTCTGTAATAAGTGACACGGTATATAACCTGTACAATCAGGCTATATTGTAAATATATTTAAAAAATGATATATTAGGTTTTTAATATTTTTGATTAATTATTATTATATATAAAGTTATAATTAATTTAATAATATTTTTAGGATTGATTAAAAAAAGACAAAAAAAATCAATGGTCCTTTAATCATGCTTTTTTTCCAAGGTTTAATTAATAAATGGGCTAGGTTAGGGTCGGTTAAGCTAGAACAGATTAATAAATGGGTTGTATTTTTTCCAGATCAAACCTAACAAACACAACCCATGTAAAACACAATTATAGTTTTAAAAATATGAATCATTTTATTAGTAAATAAATAAAAATATATAATGATATCTCTAGATTTGGGTAGATGTTCATACCACTTGGTAATTTCATGTGCCCACTCAACATATATTGCAATTGTTCTCGCCCCATGGATCATGAGAGTAATAAATGTTTTTATAACATCTAACTCTTACTAGTGCACTAATTGTATCATTGACCAAAGTTTCTGACCATGAACAGATTTTGTTCAAATCTTTCCATTTCTTTGTAACAATAACACAAATATCGTGTTGTATAACATTATAACATAGATATAATGTAGATATAACCTTATTATTCATTTTTAATTATTATTAAAATTATTTTTAATTATTGGTCATTAATATAAATTATTTTTAATTATTATTATCTATTACAAATTATTATTTATTATTATCAATGATTACAAATTATTATTAATTATTACTATTTAATCATTAAATATAGTTAATATTTATTAACTAATATTATTATTTTGTTAATAAATATTCAATTTTATTATTTAATTTAGTTAATTTTTATGATTTATTATATATATTATAATAGATAGGTTATTGGGGATACAATACAAAGAAGCACAAACACACACCCATAAGCTAGAAGGATAGGTCACCCCCCCCCCCCCCCGAATAACTCATCTAACCAGCTATTTTATTACAAAGTGTGTCTAGATGGATCAGTGGACTGAAATCTCATTACATGGCCCAAAGGTCCTATACTATGTTAGTGTCAAACTTAGTCTACCCCCATATCTCTATCAGCTTTCCTGGGTCAGCGTGCATGGGTCATCTTACATCACATTCATCCTATGTCATTACCTTCATACGTCATGGTCTGTGTCACCACCCACCCCCCCTGGGACTATTAGTAATAGAACCCTGGTTTCTTAGATGTAGAGGCTAGTAGTGAGTACCACTCAATCACAACTCGGGCTACAATTTATTATATATTAATTAATTAATTAAAAATATTTATTAAATAATTATTTTTCATTTATATAGAAGACGTAATTTGGGAATGTTTCTTCCTACATTATTCTAGAAAAAAAATTATGCATGCATCACTTTTGTAAATTTAATATAATTTTGTATTATTCTAAAAAATTACTCCCCCAAATCCTCATGGAGTGCAGAACTGTAACCCTTTTTTAATTTCTATATTGGTTAGTTCTATCATCATAAGTCTTTCCCATCATTGGTGCACACTTGGGAATGATGGGACTCAACCTAGTGGATTTCTTGCACTTTTGAGTAAGTACTTATGGTGTCTCTAGTTCACTCTCCCTTAGTTCCCTATATCCTATTCCTAGGATGTGGTGGTGATACTATATATATTTTTGGATACCTTTATCACATGTTCTTGTTTATCACTTATAAATTGTTCTAAATTCAAATCATCTTTATTATTTATTTTACTTTCATTGCAAAGTTTACTTTCATATTTTTTAGTTAAAATTAGAAATTTTTGGTTTGGTTCTTATGGGTTTAACACCCACTATAATAAAATATATAATCACCTGTAGTTTCCCATAATATTGCTACATGGTTGAATATTTTATGTTTGGTGATTATTTTTAGAAGATTCATTAAATTATGTATTAAGAAGATTTATTATTGAAACTATTGTTAAATATTCATAAAAAACACCCCATCCATGTTCCCTCCCCCCTCATCCTCAAACCCGATCATGCAGCCAAGTCCTAAACTGGTATGCCTCCTTTATGTTCAACCTCCCATCCTCCACTCCAATGTTGTTTCCCTCACCTCTCCAACCTCCATTTCATCGACATAATAGGATCTATATCCCCATTGAGTTTTCATCATAATTTTAAAACACCCATTGGTCACTTATTTTACATGATTTTCTAGCCAACCTATTGAGCACACACACACCATCGATGTATTTTCTATTACAGATAGTGCCTTCACCTCTTACACTTATGATCCTAACATTATATACTCCTCTGTAAAAAATTTATTCCTCATCATACATGTTTTTTACCTCCACTAAACTAGGTTCTTTAATATCCATCAATCCTGGAACCTTGTGATTTAACCTTTTTCAATGAACCTTGGGTTTTAACTAATATTTAGATTCCAAATCAGATACGGCATGGATTTTTCTCTCTAGTTTCCCACTACCATTTTAGGACCCTGCTTCCTTTAAAGGATTAATATACGTGGTTGGTGAGTTTATCAGGGCATATATTCAAACATTGAAAATCCTATATATAAATACTTGTAAAGTATTTGTGGAAATGGATATATCCAAGGTTATAACCTTATGTTTGGAATTTAAAATTGATGAAGATATGTTTAACTGGAAAAAGATTTAGTATGAAACTAAAATAAATTTTTATCCCTTCATTCCATTTTAAAGGTCATGATTTTAATCATAGTTGTAAGTAAACTAGATCTCTTAGTAGGAAGGCTTCGATAAATATTTATTTTTTCGATGGTGTTAATATTAAAACCCATTCATGTTCTAAACTAGAGTTTCCTTAATAGTTCAAGGTAAAGGGATCCCAACCATTTACGTGTCTTTTTTTGAGTCTTTCTATTGTTTTTTACTATTTTTTTTCAAAGTCACATGCCCCCACTAATATATCTCTTTCCCTAGTTGTTTACAAACCTAACATTAATCTCTCCTCACTCTTACACTGATGTCTTGAAATAATTATCTTTTAAGTAAAGATCTTAGTTTCTTCTTAGATATTCCCAAATTAATAATGAAGGAACTTACATGTACTTCAATCTCTCCATCCTCACATGTGTCCATTTTAAATTTTTTTTATCGACATGGATATAATGGATAATGATAGTGGTGCACTCTAGGGGGTATTATGATCAAGTATGTTTTACATTATTTTTTTTATTTCCCCATTATTTTCTACTATTAGTTTTTTTGGGTAGATAGTATAATTATGTTTGAGTTATTGTTGTCCATGAAATAATTTTATAAATATTAAAATGTTCAGAATTAATTAATACATAAAGGTAGTAATTGAAGAGGATATTATGAAGTTCTTGAATATTTTATATTAAAAGTTATGAATGAGATTTTTTTTATTAAGTAAGCATGTTTAAATCTTATTTATGATTGTTGATTACTATTATAGTTGATAATTAATATGATTTATCATTATCATAAGTAGAAAATAATCTAAATATGGAAAGGGAGTATGGAAACCCATTTTTTATACATGATTCTAAATATAATTTATGAATAAAATATTATATAAATAACTCTAAAGGAAATTTTTAGGTTTGGTGTCTTGGAAACTAGTTATATAGTACAAGACATACAAGGTACACAAAGAAAAAGTATAAACTAATTTTTAACTCTTTTGAAAATCATATTTGTTATCCCACACTATATCATGTCACTATATAAGTATTTCTTGGGGACATTTATCAAATGAAATGGGTGATCATAAATCCCATTAATGGATAAAAATGTAAGAGAACATAATAGGTGAAACATTAAGTATAATATAAGAACATGTACATAATAACTTGAGGCATAATGTAACTACATGAACATAATAATATGAGGCATAACATAGAAATGTGGCTACAATATAAACATGAGACATTCATAAACATATAACCAAATATCATTGATAAATTTTAGTAAAACAAATTAACAAGGATTTTGACCAAGGTATCATAAAAAATTACCAATTCATGGTAGAAAGGTATAATGAATATGTTATATCTATAGATTAATTATTTACCTAATGCATTGGAGCACTTACAGGGTGTACCCTTCACATGTATAACATTATGTGTGATACATTGATCAAAAATAATAAGTAAATATCACTTATAACCCATGAGTAGGGAATTTTGGTTTCGTACCTAGATTTCCCTAATAAATATTTTAATGATACATCTAAATGAATACCCTTGAATGAAAATGGGTTTTGGTATTCATGTTAAGAAAATATGCATGGAAAATCAAGGTTTTGTTTCTATGTCATAATGGGCATACAAAAGGAATTTGGAAATGGGTATAATGATATAGAAAGGAAGTATATAATTAAAATAAATCTTATGAATACTAATGGTGGTGTTTAAAAAAATGAAAATATAATTAATTTATAATCAAAAGGCTTATATAAAAGAAGAACCTAAATTGAAAAAGTGGAGGAAGAGAACCATTACCTTGAGAAGATGATTCTTGGAGATAAGGAGAGACCCCATAGAACCATAGAACCACCTTGGAGGGAATCTTGAGATGGATATTGAGAGAGTGTTTTTTCTCAATGGATTTTTTGTGGATAATTTTTGAGAATGGGTAGGTATTTGTACTTTAGGAGGGGTGGTTTAAAGGGGCAAAATAATGATTATTTTGTTATTAAGGCTAACCACTTTGGGGTGGAATTCATTTTAATTAATTTGGTTGAAATTAATGTTTTAAAGTTATTTTAAGGTTTTTAAATAACTTAAACACCCATTGAAGTTGTAATTTTTAGTTTTCTTATTTCTTTATGTCTTATGTTTAACCTTTTACAATATTTTACCTTCACTATAGTAACTATTTTTTTTACCTCGGTAACTTTTTTGTGAATAAAAATAAAATTATTATTATTAAAAAATGTGAACCTTAAAATTAAAAATATAAAATTCATTTTAATTGACTAAATTTATTTAATTAATAAAAATTTATTCTAATATGATACATGTATAACACATGAAAATAGATTTTTTAGAAAGGATAAAATTGTAGTTCCAAAATACTAAGAATGAGTTTCTAAATGTAACATATTATGTATTATGTTATTACTTAAATAAAAAATTTATTAATAATAGGGATTGATAAATTTAAATTCATGCACATATTATGATTATATTATAAAATTTATGCTATTTTTAAATGGTATTTTTTGACTTTTTACCCCAAAAATCAACTTTTTTAGAAAATTTCCATAAATTCAACCTAAGATAATTTTGAAATATTCATTCAAAAAATGATATTTATTTTATAAAAATAATTATCTAAATATTAGAATTTTCTGTTTTAAATAAAAATTATTATTTAATTAAAATTAACATTTTTTATGACGTAATAAACTTTTTGATCGTTATAATAATTACTTAGGACTTAATTAATTTATATTATCATGTAAAAAAATGTTTTGTATAATTATTTCATGAAAATATATTTTATTTAAAATATATAAATCTATCATAGAATATATTTTTAATGAAAATTAAATATATCAACAAAAAAACATTTTTTATATCATAAAATTATTCCCAATGGTCACTTTATTGTGTCTTCCTAACTAATAATAAAAACGGTCTTATTGACCAATGGTCATAATACCCATTTTCCATATTAACCGATAGCAATAATATTGAATCGCCATATATCCTTATAAATATACCATTATTCTCACATCATCATTTACTACTTCACATAAAAAATTTCTTACACATCCTTTAATAATTTATATCATTTTTATAATGCTTCTCTTTGTTTTTATGGTCATTATAGATGTAATTATCTTCATGGGGGAATTCATACCTATTTATTAACTTTTAGTGATCATATTATTCTTTTCTATTTACATACCTTTTTTATTTTTATTTGTAGTAATCGATATTAACACACAATTTGTAAAGAAATGTAATATTCTTTCTATGTACTTCTATTGTAAAATATAATAAAATAGTTTTAGATATGTGAGAATTATTTTATTTGTTGTGACAAAGTCGGTTTGGTTGTATTTTTTTCAAACTATCAATATTTGTTTGGAGTGAAAGATCCTTAATAAATCTACTTAAGGAAGTTGCTTAAGAAAGATACTTAATAAAGTTATAGGAACATTACTTGTGGATTATAATAATGTTTCTTAAGAAAATTAAACAATTCTATAATGTTATTCAAGTTCCAAACATCATGAAGTTTGTCATGATTCAATCATAGATTGTACTCCTTTTTACAATGTGATATAATTACCACAATGATATAGTGTATATCATTAGAAAGACCATTTTTATAAAGGGAGATGGAGTTTTAAAGGTAGAATATTGGAAAAATATATCATAAAAAGTTAATGGATGCATATTTATAGATGTACTTTATAGAAGAATTGGATAAAGATAAGGTGGTAGGAAGAATTTGGGGAAAGAAGAACAACTTTATAACCATACATAGAAAACCAAATGTAGATACCTAGATACAGAGCTCTGAATTTAGTTCTCCAAACTTACCAGATACATGTTATCGGATAGAGATCTGAGTTACAAATGTTGAGTTACAGGTTTTCTGGAGAATGAACTATAAAGTTACAGCCTTATAGATATTGAGGTTATTAGATAGATGTAATCAGATATATATTTAGAATATTATTGGAGGAAATATTCATGATGTTTCAGATGAATAATTATAAGAAGTTTACACTGATAAGTGGAAAGTTTTTATGAGTTTTTATAAAGAATGAGAATTGGATTTACACATAAATAAATTCAAAAGAGGAGAAATTACTATTGGGAAAAGGTTTGAGTAATAAAGATAAAAATTTTGAATATATTGAGATAGATATGTAAATGTAAATCTATCATTGCACTACGTATATAAAGGTATTAAAGGTGATGAATAAGAAGGATAGATTATCAAAGTTATTGGAAATAGGAAATCATAATTAAGGCACTAGATAGATATTTCAATAAAGTTTCAATGGTCAAAAGTCATTAAATAGAAAATCTGAATATAAAATAGAGAGATATTTACAATTATTAACAGATGGAGAAATTTAAAGATGTTCCAAGCATATAAGGGTGTAAAAGGATTGAGATTTAGCTAATTTGTATGGGATGTATAAACATCAAACAAAGAACTTCTATGACCTTGGATACATATATGTTATGCCTAACATAAAGAGGTTTCATAACAAAGGGAAACTGAATGAAGGTCCATCAGATAGAGAATATTAAAGGTGTAACATTTTACAGAGAACCCCTTATAAAGGAAATTGACAGACACACATCAAATAGAGAAGTCCATGAAACAAAAATAGATAGATATAAACTATAAATAGGAGATATAAGGAAATTTACATAATCAATGTAAAGTTATTAACTATGATGATGTTGATTTGATACCCAATGTTTGAAATCTTTTTGAGCTTAAGGAAGTTTTTATAATTATCTTAAAATTGAGTTTAAGGAATTTATATTAAATGGGTACTTCTAAGAAACATAAAGAGTATTTGAGAATGTTCTAGAAGTGTTGATAATATTTTAGTGAAATTAAATTGAGTTGAAAATGAATTTGAATTCACACATTTTCTTTTTTTGAAAAATCTATATAACGGGGGTAAAGTATTATTGTACTTAACTCTCTTCACATGTATGAAAATTATAACACACTGAAGCTTTTACGGTAGACCTATTATCCAACCAAGTTAAATTTTAGGTTGAATAAGAGCTACTAGACTTAGTTTCATTGGATTGAGAAGAAGAAATCTAATTATCCAACTGTGTTCTTACTCAGTTGAAGAAGATTTCTTTGGATGTAGGAACATTAATCAGATATTTAGTGTATAGAGACCCAAAAAATAGAGAACTATTAGACAAAGGTATGCCATATGGATTCATTGAATATATTTACTGAATATATCACAATGACCCAAAGAATGGTGAGGATCATCTGACAGAGATGAAATGGATGGATCCATTGGACAGAGTGAAAATTGGATGGATTCATCATATGAATATTTTTTACAGAATTTTTTGGACAAAGTTCTTAAAATTGTAGATTGTGTATATCAAGTTCCTAAAAATATAAAGATGAATTTTTAGTCCCAACAGACTCAAAAAAGAGTTGTTGAGAATCTTTAAAATTGTATATAGGTGAAGGTGATCCAACTTTATTATAGAGGAAGAGAGTGTCTTTTTAAAATTGATAAAAAAATAATAATTTAAGTGCTTATAGTTGGGGGTATATTCAGTTTCTAACAACTCTAATTGTTGGAGTGTATAACTAGTTGTGAAGAAATTCAATATGAGAAAGATAGTTTGGGGGTATAATCAATTGTGTCAAAAGAGCTTATTGTTAGGTGGTTTGAACCAGGTTTAACTATAGGAATGATTATTAGGGTGTAGAAATAGTTTCTTCATTTTACTTTGTATTATTAAAATAATTTAATAAAATAATCCAAGTTAGGGGGAATAACCAGCATGGAAAATAGTAGGTTCTTGTACCGAACCTTTTGAATATCATTTGATAATCTCTATTTATAATTTTTGTATATAAAAGGTAAATTTGATATTTATATTTGAGTGGATCATAACTCTAAAAATATTTCATAGGTTAGGAAAGTTTCATCACAAAGTTAAGAAACTTTCCTATAAAAGAGAAGGTAAAAGTGATAACTGCTCACCCCCCCCCCACCCCATAGTGATCCTACATAGATCTAAGGGAGATATAATTAGTATCAAAGGTTTTTTCCCCTAAAATATCCAAATAATGAGGATTTATAATTTTAATTTAGTTAGAATAAGGGGTGTTCCAATTTTTATAACAAAAACTATCACAGTTGGATGAATATGATGTTTCCCAACCTTCTATCTCTTGGACAAGAAGTTAGAGATGCTGAAATAGTGGGATTTACTCCCATTAATAAAGTTTATATAGAACCTATCAACAAAATAAATTTGGAATCTAATGATATAGATCATAATTTCATGTTTATATCTCTCATATATAATGTATATACAAATGTTATGGGGATCCCAATGGCTAGAAAAGTGTGGTATTAGTTGAGAATTAGATATAAAGGAAATGAGAAAGTTAGGGATGATAATTTACAAATCTAGTGAATTATATTTGAAGATGTTAAGATTGATAATGAAGAAATTATTAATGGATACTTTAAAATAGTTAAGGAAATTTTCAGCAATATCAGATTTTTTAGTGAGAAGCTGGAATATTCTACTATCATTAAGAAACTATTGAGAAACTTTCTAGATAGATTTTATGTCAAAGTTTTAGTTTTATAAGATTGAGTAGATTTATCTATAGATGAACTTATAAACATTATTATAGCATATGATATGAGGAAAACAAATGTTTTTAAGAAAAATACAAAGTAATAAACGGTTTTTAAAGCTTTTTTAATCGGAAAGGTCTGAGGTGAAGAAGCTAAAGAATAATCAAGTGATTTTAAGGTATATGAATAAGTATAGGAATTCAAAAAATCATATCTATTCATTCTAAGAAATAAAAAATGGGAAATTATAAATGAAAAGATAAACCTTTTATTTAACATAGAAATTTTAATGATAAAGGTCATTTTGTTCAAAATTATCCTAAGAAGAAGCATGAATATTCTGAATCATAAGAATAAGATAAAAAGTCTCAAAAACATAAGTGTAAGAAACATAAGAAAAATATTTCTTAAAATAGGAAGAAAGTTTTTCAGAAGAAGAGAGAAGGATGATTCTTCATCCAGTAATAAATCTTATTTTCATTTCAACTTCTTTGAATGAGTTATAAGAAGAAATTATTCATTATATGGTGATGATGATGGTGAAGACATAATGTAAATTGAGTAAATTAAAAAATAAAATTTTGAATCACAAATTGAGAAAAATACACAACTCAATAAGAAAAGAAAGAAGTTGAATAAATATATTAAGGAAATAAATTTTTATAATGGTGGGTGAATAAAAAAGGATGAGATAAACCCCAATGAGATTAGATCCTAGAAAATTAAATTCAGTGATCTTGAGAAAAAAATGAAGAATTATCAAGAAACTCCATCTATATAGGAGAACCTCAATATGGTAGAAACTACACTCATGGAGGAAAATAATTAGAATAGGTTAAAGTTAGCTAAACTCGAGAAGGTGTTGAATGCTCTTAAAGAAATTTTAATTGACAAAGAATAAGATTTTCTAGAAACACAACCAATTTTAATTACAATATAAAGTGAGTTAAGAAATAAAAGATAATACTTCACCAGAGTAATTGAGTTTAAATATGAATATTCTCAATCTAGTGATGGAAAGGTCCAAATAAGTAGGTTTTTTATTTACCAAAATGATCTCAATGTATATATAATTATAATAAAAATTTAGTTTTAAAATTTAAATTTCTTATAAATTATCTTTTTCTAAGAAAGAGTATAATTCATCAATAAATTATCCCCCTAAAGAGTATCAAATAGTTTTTGTAAACACAAAAAACAAAAAAATCATAGTGATAATATTATTAGTCTAAAAAATAAGTATTCAAAGGTACCTGCTGGAGTAGTGGAGTTTTTTGGAATATAAAATACTCATATTGATATAATATATCGTTACAAGGAAATACATATGAGTTTATAGGGAGATACAATAAAAAATAAGAACAAAATTTCTAATAAACAATGATTAGTAGTGAAGAAAAAAAATTATAAAATAATAAGAAAAAAAATAATGTATATAGAGTTAATAATGTTAATGTCTTAAGAAAAACATGTGATAAGATTAAGATAGTTGAGTAGGGTATTAAAATTGAGCAAGTAAAGGACCTAAAAAATGTTTATCATGGTAATAAATAGTTCTTAATTATTTTCCAAGATCAAATGGAAATGGATAGAAATATTGAGGAAGTACCCAAATATATTAAAGAAAATAGGAATAAATAGGTTTCTAAAAATGAGAACAGAGTTGATAAAAAATTATTAACAGATAAAAAGTTAAATATTCATAACAAATATAATAGGTTTAAACCATATATGCATGTTACAAAAGATTATATTCCTTTATTTCCATTCCAAGTTTAAATCATGAACAAAATTTTACAAACTCAAAGTATCAAAGATGTTAAGAAAGATGAAGAGAAGATAAAATCTATATCTAAATATTTAATAGATGAAAATAAATAAATTAAAAAATCTATGGAGGCTGATCATAAGAAATAAAGCTTGTCAAATGAAAAATCTAAGAATAAGATTAATAAATTGAGACTAAGAGAATATTTTTAGTTCGAATGTTACTTTTAAGGAACAAAAAGGTTCATCATTATTATTAATATACTTTTTTATTTGTATTAAATTTTAGGAAATAAAGAGGAATAAGTAAGAAAGCTATATGAGTATTGTAGAATTTTTATAGTAAGTTTTAGAAATCCATCATGAAACATTATTACCACCATGATGAGGAATGGAGTGTTACCATTGAGGGGGAAAAGTTGAAGCTGAAGTATGAGAATATTATTTCTTTAAAAATAAAGTAGAGATGACAATAAAGAAAATATGTTGGTAAAAGTTGTGTTTATACACTTGAACTATTTTTGATATGTTTTTTGAGATGGTTATAAGATTTTTCTTTAACAAACTTACTCATATTTATCCTAATATAAAGGTGTTGTCATGATATTGAGGAAATTATTGCATAAAATAAGTTTCATGGATAACATTTATCACACTAATTTCACACTATATTTTTTTCTCCACCATGTTTTCCCATATATACATAGAGTTTTTTAGTTAGGGGATCCTTGTTAAGAAACTTGTGTGATGGTTTTTTCTCTTGAGAAAAATTTTCAAGCTTTTGAGATGATGAAAAATAAGTTGAGATAGCCCCTTTTAATTTGATTTTCAATAAGGGGGTAATTAAAGTAAGAGGATAATAATATGAAAACATCATGGATAAAGTATTTAGAATGCATATGGACTTTGAATATATTATAATTTTTTGTGGGTATTGATAAAAAACACAAAGTGGGGGATTTTTTTCCAAAGTATGTTTGGTTGTATTTGTTTTGTATATGTAAATATGTGTTTGGATTCAAATTTCCTTAATAAAGTGGCTTAAATAGGTTTCTTAAGAAAGTTACCTAAGGAAGTTACTTAAGGAACTATACTTATAGAGTATAATAAATTTTATTAATAAATTCAAAAAATTCTTTGTCATTCTTCAAGTTCATAACAACAGGAAGTTTTTCATAATCCAAGTGGAGATTGTATGCATTTTTACAATGTGATAAAATTACCAAGAGGATATATTCAAATTGAGAGAAGTATAGATCCATTGATGTAGAAATCCCAACCCTAGTATCCTAGATCTGGTTCCTTCTACCATTACATTGACATAATATAGAAGGAAACACATCCATAAGGATAAAATAGTTTAGTAGTCTTAGTAAACTAGATATATACATGATTATTTTTATTAAATTTTAATACACAAAGTACAACATAAATTTTTTCAAGAATAACATTATTCCCTCTAGAATATCAAATAATATCAAACATAGTACTCTTCATGGAATTATAGGAAAATGGGGACATATGGGTGAGCTCAAATTCTCAATAAGGGTTAAGAATAGTGGAAGATATCATAAATCAATAATCCTAATCAACATAGAAAGGTAAATAACTGAGAAAAAATCCATTTAAATAACCGGATATGGAATAATCAATATGGAAAGGTAAATGACTGAGAACATATGTCATTTAATCAATAAATTGAGAATGAAATACATCTACAGATAATATTATTGTAAAAATATCTTAGATAATAATAAATAAAATCTTAATGAAAATAATGATTAATTATTGGATTCCATGATTTCAAGCATCATGATATCATTACTATAAAGACATTTCACAATATGGTTTAAACTATAGGTAAAAACCTATTTAATTCTAGATTAACTTATTCATCTCATAATACCTACCGATGCATCTAGTGGCTATATTATATCGGGTCCCACCTTTTACTATAGGTCTAAATCATTCCCCATATAACAAATAATCGATTTAAGTCATAAATAATGTGAATTATAATAAAGCATATGTATTGGTTAAGGGATATGAATTTATAAATATTTCACCTATTGTAAAATATCATTCAATGAACTATATTGTGTTTAGAAATTATATATGGTTTAAGAAATTAAAATATCCATGATAAATAATTTGGATATTAAGGGTAAATTTAATGTCCAATTATTATAGGAAAGTTAACATTTCAAGGGAAAGTTATTAACTACAAAAATAAATCAAAGAAGTGAATGTCAATATTTTCCTTGATCAAAATGATCATAAACCATTAAGAAAAACAATAAGGATGGTATCAATATAACTTATACTTATTGAAGTAATAATAAATGTTTGTTGTTGTGGATGAATAAAAAAATATTTACAAATATTCTTCGGGAAAATATCCTTTTCATTTTAAAAATCACTTTTTAGAACATAAAACATTATAAAATTAAATTTCTTTGAAAATCATTTTTTAGAAACCAAGAATTTTCAAAATATTAAAAAAAATATTAAAAAATAACCTTGTAAATTTTCAAAGTAATATTCAAATAAATGATGGTCATTTTGGTAGGTAATTCTCTACATGTTGTAAAAAACATTACTTTTTCATGGTAAAAGGTTATAAAATATCCATGTTCAAAAATCAACAAGAATATTACTTTGAAAACATTTATAAAATAAAAAATTCTTTAAAAAAGCTTTAATAAATAATTTTTAATGGGTTAAACAAATTTAAAACATTTTTAGAAAACATGGTTTCAAAAGAAAACATATTTATCATCCAAGAGATAAATTAAGTCATGTTTTCTTAACAACATTTTATAAATTATTTAAAGTAACAAAGAGTGGAAATGGTAATATTACTTATAAATATAATGAATAACCAAAGTAGGATAAAATTAAATGTTTTTATTATAAAATGGTTAAATAATTTTCTTTAATGGAAATACAGGTATAAAAAATCTCGATTAGAATGATATTGTCAAATATACCCTTTCAATGATCATAAGGTTGATATAAGAATTAATAAATTAATAGATTATCTATAATAACTATAAATCCACATAAAACAAATGAAAATAAAAAAATATATATTCTAATTTCATTATACACATAATCATATAATATCAAATATAATGAAGAAGTTATATAACCCAATGAAAAGAAATTGAGTTATGAAATTCTATACCTCTTTGTAACTTTTAAGTCAAATCCCCTTAAATTAAATAATTCAAATTAAAAATTAAAATACCATGAAGAAAAAAAATATTCCTGATATTACATGTCAAATGATAAGTATATACACTATATAAAAGAAACTAAGTGCATAATATTAAAATGTCACTAAATGTAATGAAATTGAGACAAAATCCCATAGCTTATGCTTCCTTTTGGTTGAAAATGATTTAAAATCCTTTATAGTGGTTTTAAGAATGTAATTAACTTATTATATAACCATATTAATATTTATAAAATCGTATATTATCCTCTTATAACATATTATTACTCATTCATTAATAATCTTTCATTATTTTCATTGTTTCAGGTGTTAATTTCCTTGTTTTCTCATGCATGTTTCATCATGAAAGATATGGTTATTTCAAATATTATATAGTTATATCATCAATATAATAATAATCATGACATAATTATCATATTTTTACATTTATTTTACTTTTAAAACAAATCATGAATGATGGTTATGAAAAATTAAGTACATTATGATCATTGAGATGGTATGCCATATGTACCCATGAGTAACGTTTCCATTTTTTAATGATTTTTATAGAAATGGGTTATTTAATATTTTATCTTTATATAATGGTCATAATATCACATTTAACATATTATATTCTTATATATATCATCCTAATGGTTTGGTGATGAAAAGAGAGTCACATCGTTGGTAGTCCATTGGTACATGAACGATGTTATCATATTTACATGAGTGGAAGGAAAAGAAAGAAAATGATATAAAATATCTTTATATAATTATAAATTTGTCATTAATATCATAATAATTTCTTTTATATCACATATAATCATTAATGTTATCTTTACCACCTTCCATGTGAAGTGCTAGTTAAATATAAATCACGTCGTTTCGTGAGGTGGTAATCCACCGTACACATAAGCGACGTTATCATATCTCTTATTGAATGGAAGGTAAAAATATATATATTATATGGTGACTCCATATATATAAATATTTTATAAATATAATATATATTATTTATATCCATCATCGTATCTAACCTTGAAAGGTGTAAATGGAAAAACGAACAACGTCAGTTTGTGAGGCGGTAGTCCACCGTACACACAAATGATGATTTTGTAACTCATTTGATGGAAGTGGGGATGTTTTTTGGTAATTGAATTTTTATAAAAACAAACTTGTATATTAAATATATTTATGTTATTATATAATCATGGTTTATTAATATTATAAGTAGGAGTATAAATAAATAAAATAAAGACACTCAATGAAGAACATTGCCTTTTGTTCAGGTATCCTCCTTAGGTTTACAATAAAACCTTCCTATATTGTATTTATTACTAATATAAGTCTTATAAGATCATTGGAAGGAATTTTGGAAGTGATTTGGGTAGGTATTTTCCAAACCAAAGTGGCTTTAAGGTTTTAAGTGGATAGGAGAGGGGGTGGCCTTTTATAAGTTGGGTGAGTGGGACACTTATAGTTTTTTTAAAGATTCAATCATACCCACATTTTTATCAAGTAATAATCTTACAAAATTGTCTATTATATAAAATATAAGATATAAGGTGGAAATATGTCCATCCAATGGGCGTTTTAAAAGTTTTTAGTTCATTTTTAACCCTTGCCTTCTTAGTTTAAACCCTCTGAAAATCAATATTTACATTAACCGTGGTAAATAATTTTTACTATTTTTACTATTAATTTGGGTCAAAAAATAAGTTGAACTTATTATTAATAATAAATTATTATAATTATAAATATTTAATCCATTTTTCTAAATTAAAATCACATAATTGGAAAATTTTAATTTAAAATTAATCTTGTAGATGTGATGAGAAAGTAGGTTTTTAAAGTAAAAATGTTCAAAGGTTTTTAAAAAAATTATATCAAAATTCAATATTAAAATTAATCCAATGAACTCAATTATATTAATTAATATTTAATATAAATAATTTTACTTTAATAACTATTCAAAATATATTTTAACATTATAAAAAATTTAAATGAAAGTAAGTTTTCAATTAAAATTTAATATTTTCATTATTCATCAAAAAATGAAACTTCAGAGAAAAATATAAAAAATTCACCCTAAGAAAATTTTGAGATCATGATTTAAAAAATTAAGTTTTTTTTTATATGAACTTTCTAAAATTGTTAATTATTGAATTTAAATCATGTTTTCAAGGGGCGACTAAATCGTCCTTTGGAAGAAATATAGTTTTTCAGAAAACATTTCTTTTTCTTTTTAAATGATATTTATTTTACTACTAATAAATATATAACAAATAAAAATTTGTAAACTATATATTTTCATAATTTATTTAATCCTATTGAAACATGTCATTCTAATTTCTTGTAAATTACTATCATATTAAATAATAATATTAATAGAATATTGTTTGTTCGGTAAAACTCGGTCTTACATGTAACACAAGCTATTAAAGAAACTCGTTATTGTGTGTACCATAAGATTAACTTATTTTTTGTATAATTAAAGATATTAAATATATTTAATATATCTTAATGTCTCATTATGTTTTATTCCATTCTATTCTTGGTGTTGTGTGTCACACATGTTATTGAATACAATGTTCTTATTTTAAAATCTTGGGGTGTTACATACTCCCCACAATAAATAAATTGTGTCCTTGCAATTTAAAATCAGTATTGTTAATTAGGTCTTTGATCATTGAAATTAACTTAATTTAAATCCCATATTTTGATAAGGGTTGGTAAAAATCTTCTTAATAAGATATAATGGGATGTACAAAGGTCATATAGAAAAACACATAACTACATTTCTGAGTAGGAGAACATCGGTGGGAAGTGAAGATATGGACATAGAAGAAAATAGTAAATAATTATAGAGAGTGATTGAGGACATTTATCACAATAAATTTAATGATTAGTGAAAATTTAAGGGACTCAAAACCATAAATCTATGATGATTTAAAAGAACATATGATTCATAAAATATGAATGTAATA
Organism: Viscum album; assembly: GCA_963277665.1. Taxonomy (NCBI): domain Eukaryota; kingdom Viridiplantae; phylum Streptophyta; class Magnoliopsida; order Santalales; family Viscaceae; genus Viscum; species Viscum album. The sequence goes on along the minus strand of OY728148.1, from coordinate 361,292,072 downwards.
GGATAACATTTTTCTTTCAATATCTAGCTATAAATTTGAGTAGTTTATTTATTGTATAAGAATATAATAAAATACACTTACTTGATAAATTTCTATTTTATAATAAAAATCCATCCTTTGTTTGTTCTTCAATTAATTTCTAATTCATCACTTACTCTAAGAAATTAATATCCAAAGGATAATTTTTTATGCCTAAACACTAAAATTTACTTTTAATAGGTCATAAGATCCATTAAAGAGTGACAAGTTTTTTTGTATTTATTTACCTATTTTCTGAAACTAATATATTCATTACAAGTTATCCAATCAAATAAATTAATATTTAAACCTCAAAAGTAATATCATTGGTTCATAATTAATATTTTTTTTAAATTATTTAATTACATATTAACTAGGACATTGTGTATGTCGATGGTAGTTGCTAAACCCTTATCATCCTTTGTTCATGGTTTCAGATCCTATGACCTTTCTGTAAATGATGGGTTGTCACCCAACTTGTATGTGTTCCTTTTTCTGAACTATATTAATATAATTCTCAAAATAAATATGATGGACAACCTTGAAATTTAATCATTAAATAACCTTTTTGTTAAGATTTTCAATATGACTTATTTTTTTCACTAAGCCAAATAATCTGATTTGAAAATTATTAAACTTTCATTAATGATAATATTAACCCTAAAGGCTATCAATACGTTTAAAATTATGTCTATAAAATGTAAAGGAATTATTCCAAAAATAAATTTTCACTAGAACATAAACTTTCCATAAATTCTCTAAAATATCCTTAATCTTGGTATACTCCCATCACATAAAACCTAAAAAGATGTGTTTAAGACTTTGAAATTATGATAAATCTTAAACTCATTAAACCATAATGGTATCCATAACTCTTAAGTTAATTAATACTTATGTGATTAAAAAATAAAACACAATCATTAGATGTTTTAGGATTCTTATAACCAAAATACCATTAGTAAAATACTTCTACAATTTAATTCTTGAATCTCGATACAAAAATACTTCATCTTTTTTATTTCCACAAATTTCTTTCCTTGGTCTAAGGTCTAACCTAGTTCATTCGTTTTCATAATCTATTTAAATCATTCATAATGGTTTATAAAGAAAATTTGAATTATCCTAATCATACCCCCCAAGAGTGTCAAACCAAGTTTTTAGTAAGGCTCATTTTCATGTACCAGGTAACACTTGAGTCAAGCCTGATGTGCCTTTTTGGAATTTATTACCCTTAGGTACATCTGTTCCAGAACCAAGTCCATTTGTAGTATCCATAAAGATGTGTATTTCTTGTAAAAAACACATAATCTCTACCTTACCAAAACATAAGGATGTTCTTCTATACTTGTCTTAAAATTCCTCCTTAGGGTTATATTCCCTAATCTATGTTTTACTAAATCTAGTTCTCAAGGTTTCTACTAAACATTCTTGGATACCAACTGTAGTAACTCTGAACTTAATTTCCTGGAGTCAGTGCCCACTACCATTACATTATCATAAGATATAGATAATCACATCCCGAAGGACCGAATAGTTTAGTAGTCTTTTTAAAATATATACATACGTGAGTATTTTTATTATATTTGAATACAAAAATTACAACATAATTTTGTTTTGAAAATAAAAATATTTTTTCTAGCATATCCTTTCATATCAAACATATTACTCTTTATAATTCTAGGGAAAGGAAATAAAATAATGGTGAGATCAAATTATCAATAAGAGTTAAGTATATCAAAATATATCATGAATAAATTAGAATAATCAAAATCTAAAGGTAAATAATTGTACACACATTCCATTTAAATAAATAGATAAATCATTATCAATATAGAAAGTTAAATAATTGCAAACGCATTCCATTTAATCAATAAACTAAGAATAAAATGCATCCATATATAATATCATTGTGAAAATATCCTTGATAATAATTACTAAAATCTTAATGTTGGTAATGCTTAATTATTTGACGCCATTATCTTAGGTAACATGATACCTCTACTGTCAAGACCTTTCAGAAGATTGTTAAAAAGATAACTTAAAAATCGTTTAGTGCTAGTTTAACTTGTTTGTCTCGTGAGGTCTACCAATACATCAAGGGGAAGCATTATACTGGTCCCCATCCATTACTAAAAGTCCCAATCACTCCCCATATATTGAATAATTGATTTAATTCATAAATATTGTAAATTATTACAAAGTATTTGTATTGAGTAAAGGATATAGATTTATCAATATTTCCCCATATATCAAATAAAGTTCAATGTAGTGCACCATATTTAGAAATGATATATGTTTTAATAAATAAACATATCTATGATAAATAATATGGGTATTTAGAGTAAATTTAATTTCTAATGATCATAGGAAAATGAACATTTCAAGGGAAAATTATTGACTGCAAAAATGAATCGAGGAAGTGAATGAAAATATTTTTCTTTATCAAAATGATAATAAACCATCCAAAGAAAGAATAAATATGGTATCAATAAAACTTATACTTATTGGAGTAAGAATAAATTGTTTTTTTATTTATGAATAAAAATATCTTTAAAAACATTCTTGAGGAAAATATCCATTTCATTTTGAAAATCACTTTTTAAAATATATAATATTTGAAAATCCTTTTCTTTGAAAATAATTTTTTAAAAAAACAATAAATTATATAATATTAAGAAATTATTTTCCTAAAAATAACCTTTTAAACTTGAAAAGTAATCTTTAATGAAATGATGTTCATGTCCATGGGTAATTTTATACATTCCCTAACAAACATTCCTTTTACACAGTAAAAATGTTAGAAAAGTGTCTTGTTCTGAAAGAGATAATAATATTCCTTTGATAACATTTTTAAAATTAAAAATGGGTAAAATTTTATTCAATAAATCATTTTTAATGGGTTAAAAAAAATTGAAAACATTTTTATAAAACATGGTTTTTAAAGAAAATAGATTTCTGACTGAAGAGAGAAATGAATTTTGATTTTATTAAAAATAATTTCTCACTTATTTGAAGTAAAAAAGATTAGAAAATTATTACTATTTCTTGGAAGTGTAAATAATAACTATAGGAGTATAAAATTAAATTTTTTTATTATAAAATGGTAAAATAATTTCTTTCTATGTAAATACAAGTATAAACAGTCACGATTAGAATGGGATTGTGAAATATACTCTTTCAATGATCATAATGTTGATATGGGAATTAATAAATGAATATATTATGTGTATTAGATATAAATACACCTAAAATAAGTGTAAATAAAGTAATAGATAGTTAAAATTCATTATACACATAATCATAGAATATTAAAAATGACGAAGAAGTAATATAACCCAATGAAAATAAATTGAGTTAAAAAAATATTTACCACTTTGTAACTTTTAAGTAAAATACCATTAGATTAAATAATAAAAATTGAAACTTAAAATAGAATTAATAATGATTTATTCATTAAGTTACATATAAAAGGGGAAGTATATACACCATATAAAACAAACTAGGTGTATAACATTACAATGTGCCTTAATGAAATGAAATTGAGACGAAATCTCTTACCTTACATTTCCTTTTGGTTGAACATGATTTAAAATCCATTTTAGTATTCTTAAATATGTTATTAACTTATTATATAACCATATTAATATTTATAATATCACATATTATCCTATTATAACATCTTATTACTTGTTCATTAATAATCTTTCATTATTTTCATTGTTTCGTGTGTTAATTGCCTTGTTTTCTTATGTATGCTTCATCATGAAGGATCTATTTATTTCACATATTATGTAGTTATTTAATATAAATAATAATAATCATAAAAATTATCATTTTTTATATCAGTTTTTCCTTAAAAACTAATCATTAATGATGGTTATGAAAAATGAAGTATGTTAAGATCATGGAGATGATAGGCCAAATGTATGCATGAGTAACATTTCCATTTTTCAATTGTTATTATGGAAATAAGGTAAGTAATATTTTAACTTTACATAATTATAATAATATTATATATACCATATTATATAATTATATATATCATCCTTGTGGTGTGGTGATTAAAATAGAGTCGCATCGCTTCATGAAGCTGGTAGTCCACACGTACACGAATGATGTTATCATCTTTACGTGAGTGAAAAGAAAGAAGTAAAATGATATATAATATCTTTAAAGAATTATAAAGATATTATTAATATCATAATTATTTAATTTATATCATATATAATCATTGAAAGTTTCTTTATTGCCTTCCATGTGAAGTGTTATTGAAAGATGAATCACATCACTTCACGAGGTGGTAGTTCGCTATACACATGAGCGACGTTATCGTATCTCCTATGGAATGGAAGGTAAAAACCTATATAAATTTTATAATGAATAAATTGGTATAAATATGTTATAAATATTATATATATACTTTATATTAATCAATATATCCAACCTTTGGATATGGAAATGGAAAAACGAACAACATTGGTTCGCAAGGTGATAGTTCACCGTACACGAGAACAATGATTTTGTAACACATTTGATGAAAGTGAAGATTTTTTTAGTTAAGGGCCTCATTATAAAAACATAACATTATATTTAAGATATTTATGTCTTTATATAATCATGATATAATAATAATATATGGATGTGGTGAAAGAAAAGAAATAAACACACTCATGGAAGAACATTACCTCTTCTTTCGTTATCCTTTTTAGGTTTGCACTAAATCCTTCCTAGGTTATATTTATTTCTAAGATAAGGATTATAGTATTAAGGGAGAGAATTTTTAAATTGATTTTGGTAGTTATTGGATGAAACAAATTGGTTTTAAGGAGTGAAGTGGAGAGAATAGGGGTGTCCTTTTATAAGTGAGGTGAGTCGCACACCGTAATTTTTTGAAAAGATCCAATCATACCCAAATTTTTATCAACTAAAAATCTTAATAAATATTCCATTATTTAACATAGAATAGATAAGGTGTAAATATTTCCATCCAATGGGTTTTTAACATGATTTTTTTGTCATTTTTTACCCTTATCTTCTTAGTTTAACCCCTTGGTAAATCAATTTTTACTTTAACCGCGGTAAATAATTTTTACTATTTTCAATATTGATTTTAGTCAAAAATTAAGTTAAAATTATTATAAATTATACATTATTATTATTAAAAATATTTAATTCATTTTTTAAAAATCAATTAACAGAATTGGTAAATTTGAATTTAAAATTAATCATGCATATGTGATGAGAAAGTGGGTTTTTAAAGTGAAAATTTTCAAAAGTTTACAATGTTTTTATATCAAAAATCAATATAAAAATTATTAAAATAACCATAAATGGATTAATTTTTATATAATTGAACTAATTATACTTTGAAATCAGTTAGAAATACAATTTTTCATTTTAAATAATTTAAATTAAAAGGTAGTTTTCAGTTAAAACTCGGTATTTTTCACTATTCATCTAAAAAAGAAACTTCTTAGAAAAATCACAAAAATTCATCCTAAGATAATTTTGATATACCAATATCAAAAATTAAGTTTATATTTTCATATATATCTTCTAAAAGTGCAAATATTAATTTTAAATCATGTTTGCATGGCATGACTAAAACATCCATTAGAAGAAATATAGTTTTTCAGAAAATATTTCTTTTTCTTTTTCAATGATCCTTATTTTATTACTAATAAATAGATAAATAATAAAAATGTGTAAAATATATATTTTTATAAGTTGTTTAATCATATCTTCTACTTCAATTCTAACTTCTAGGCGATAACTATCATATTAAATAATAATATAAACAGTATATTGTTTGTTTAGTAAAACTAAGCTTTGCATGTAACGAAAGCTATCAAAGAAACTCATTGTTGTGTATATAATAAGCTAAAATCAGAGTGGCATGTAATTAAATCTATTTAATAGATTTAATATATTTTAAATTATCATGATTTTATATTCTCTTTTATGCTTGGTGTTGTCTTCCACACACGCTATTGAATAAAATGTTATTATTTTAAAATATCAAGATATTACAATGGGATCGACTATTTTTATAAAATGAGATGAAGTTATATATGTAGACCAATAGATAAAGATATAATAAAATATAAATAGATACATAATTTTGGATTCACATTACCAGAAAAATGTGATGGAATGGATATTCATCGGCCAGAGGGAAATAAGCACAACTTTGTTACTGGACACAAGAAACCAAACAAAAATAACCAGACATAGAGTTCTGGACATAGTTCTCTGGATGGACCTGATTCATGTTATCAGATGGATATATGAGTTACAAATTTTTAGTTGTTGGTTTTATAGAGAATGATCTATGAAGTTTCATCCTTACAAGTATTGAGGTTTTAAGATAAATGTAATTGGGAAGTGATTCAACATATGATCATATGGAACATGGATAATTTTCAAGATAAATAATTGTAAAAAGTATGAATTTATGAGTAAATTTTTTTATTAGTTCTTATGATGGATGAGAAGTGGGTTTCTATTGGAATAAATACAAATGGGGAAATTTTATTATTCTAAAAAGGTTCAAGTTACAAATATAGAAGTTCAAACTATGTATAGAGAGCTACATAAATGTAAATCAAGCCTTGCCCTACCTACATAAATATATTAAATGTTCATAGTGCAAAGGATAGCTTATAAAAGTTGTTGAATAGAATAAATAAAAGGCAAAGCATTGAACAAAGATGTAAATTAAGTTGAAAAAATGGAATTCCATCAGAAAAAATCATCTAAAGATCCTATAGATGTAGATTTATCAATGTTAATAAATGGATAAATGTGAAGAAACTCTAAGAAAATAAGGGTTTACAAATTTTAATATTCGGTTGAGTTGTATTAAGTGGATGAACATCTGACATAAAAGGTCTATGTCATCAGACGCACAAATTTTGATCCTAATAGATGGAGGTTTCCTAACAAATTGAAGCTAAATAAAGTTACAGTTGAAATAGAATGTTGAAGTTGTACCATTATAAAAATAAGTACTTATAAATGAAAAATACATAAATATGCTTGAAATAAAATTGATTATGAAGGAAACAGATAGACACACGCTGGATAGAGTAGATCTAAAGAACTTTATGTAGTCTTTGTAATGTCCTTAACAATGATGATACAGAGCTGATCCAAAAAAAATTAATCTTACTGAGGTTAATTAATTTTAAATGATTTCTTTAAAATTGAGTTTAAGGAAGTTTTATGAAAGGTTATATTTAAATAAACTTAAAGAGTATTCAAGAATTTTATAGAAGAGTTGAGAAGATTTCAGTAAAATTTATCTACGTGGGGAAATTCATTTGAATTCCCACCTTTTTCTACATTGGGATAACTTATATAAAAGGTGTGAAAAGTATGACAGTACTTAAGACTATTCACCCATATGAAAAGTTAGGCATGATGATGTTTTTGTAGTCTAATGAGTTTCTAACCAAGTTAACATTTAGAGCTAATGCGTCGAGTTTCATTAGACAAATAATAATCAATGTGAGTATCCAAATGAGTTATTACTTGACTAAAAAATATTGCATCATATAGAGGAACTTGGATCATAGATTCAAAAGATATATACCCAATAGATGGAGACCCATTTGATAGATGTATATTAGATGGAGTGATTCGATAGAGCTACTAAACATAGCTCACTGAACCAAAGTGTAGTGAGGATCATCAAAAGGATAAATAACAAATAGATCCATAAGACGAAGGGAAAATATGAATGAGTCATCAGACAAACATTTTATAAGGAAGTTTTTAAAAAATATTCTAAAATATTAAGATTGATCTCATCCAAGTTCTAAATAGATCAGGAGGTATTTTTAAGTCCAACAGACTCTAAAAAGAGTTTTTGAAGATCTTGAATATTGTATATATGTAAAGATAATCCAACTTGGTTATAGAGGAAGTGAATATATTTCTATAATGGATCATAAATAAAGAAGGAAAGATATTGTAGTTTTGGGTATAATCAGTTGCTAAAATGGATTATTGTTACGGTGTATAACCATTTTTTGAATAAAGTCGAAACGAGAAGGACATTTGGGGGGTATAACCAACGTTGGAAGAATAGTTGATTATTGGGGGGTATAACTAGGTTAGCTGGAGGAATGATTACTAGGGTTTAGAACTAGTTTATTATTATTCCTTTATATTCTAAAAATAAGTTAGTAAAAGAATCGATGTTGGGGAAATAGACAACATGGAAAAGAGTATTTCTTCTTACTGAACCCAGTAAATATCATGTGTTGATCTCTATTTATATTGGTTCCATATGAAAGGTGAGTTTGAGATTTATTTTTGATTGGATTGAAACTCTAAAAAGTTTTTATAGGTTAGTAAAGCTTCATTATAAAGTTAAAAAACTTTCTTATAAAATAAATAGTAAATTTTAACACTAATTCTCCCCCTCCCCTCCTTTAAATGATCCTACATAGATACAAGGGAACAAAAATATTAATAAAAGAATATTTCTAGACCATTAAAGGGAGGTGAAAATGATACTTTTGAATTTAATTTGTTTTTATTTATGGATGGATAATTTGTTAATCATTATGGTTTATAGTAAGAATTGTTATCCCTTGTTCTCTATAATGATTTGTAAAGTTAGGATTGCTACACTTTAATATTTGTTTTCATTCATGGATGGATTTTTTGGGTGTTGTATTTAGGGGTGTCAAGTTGTTTTAAATTAAATTTATACTTGTATTCCTATATATTTATAGAACTATATTATTTATTTGAATATATAGGAAATCAATTATGTATGAATAAAAGTTGGATTACATTACCTCAGAACATATCTCTATATTTCAAGGTTTTAGAGATATTTCTTGAATTTTTAATTGTAAATCAATTCATAGACAAAATATTAAAATGTTTTTTGTAAATGTAAATTCAAATGATATCTAAAAATAGATAATGTATTTAAGGACTTGATATTGAAAAAATTTCCTCTTAAATATGTGTGGTGGAATTGGTATGGGGAATTAGACATTATAGAAAGTTCAAAAAGATATGTCCAACATCAAAATGAATGGGTTAATACCTCAATGGTGGATAATGAAATTCAGAACATGATAAATGATGATTTCAACATAGTACAGAAATAGTACAAAGATCTTAACAAAATAATTAATAAAAATATTTATGTTGAAAATATTATTTATACCTCCATTGTTATAGGTCAAACTGATCATGATGTTGAAATATTAATGGATGATTTTTTAAAGATTGATGCAATGGAAAACATAAATGAGAAAACAAGTTCATTTTAATAATTAGTCAAATGTGGAAATAATGAATTATATGGAGTATGTGTTGCTAAGTATTCAAAACTGTCATTTTTTATGAAGTCGTACCGCATAAAATTCCTATGTGTAATTACAAATAAAGCAATTTCCATGATGTTGTAATTATTCAATGATTCATTTGTTGAAGCTAATATCTCTACATCATTTTATGAGATGAATAAGGTTATTATTAATATTCGAATTATTTATACAAAGATACATGCATCTATCAATGATTTTATGTTATAATGGGGATAAGATTCTAACATAGAAGAGTCCAAAATATATTGTTCTTTTAGATAAAATTCAATGAATAATGATTCTATTTTAAATCAATGTACTATAAAGAAGAAATTCAAAAAGAAAACTATAGTAAAAGTTTTAAATTAAATTCCTCTAAAACCATAAATATGAATATTTCTTATGTAATTTAAAACCACTTAACATATGAATTGGTATCCATTAGATAATAACAATGATGAGTTCATAGGATATATAAGAGATTGAAAACCATGAAAGGCCTTGGATTCATTATATCTTGAATTCTCTTCTGATCTTAGAAATGTGTGTTTGGGATTAAAAACTAATTTATTAAATCCTTTTGAGAATTTAAGTAGTAATTATATAATATGGATGGTTTTTTGTCCCTTATAAATTACTTACATGTATGTGTATGAAAAAAACTGCATTCATTATATTGATGATTATTCCTATAAAAACAATTCCTCAAAATAACATTCATGTATATCTTTAATCTCTCACCCAAGAATTGTAGGAGTTAAAAAAATGGTGGTATAGAAATGTACAATGCATATACCATGAAAATGTTTATAATTGTAAGAACCTGGACCTTCTTTTTCAGGTTTTTCTTTCTTTTCTAGTCATTTTTTAGGAAAAGAGGAATTACTGGAAATTTTTGAAGTATATGTCGTGTACTTTATAAGTACACATCATGTACTCGGTTACCGTGTGTAGCCGAGTGTTGGTCGTGTAGCGTCCATGCACATGGCCATGTGGGGGTGACCTAGAGACTGCCTAAATCGGGGCTCAGTAATGGAAATTACACGTCATGTAGTTCTAAAGTACATGTTGTGTACTTTATTTTTTTCATTAAACATACCGGGGTCGCATCTGATGGATAGAATGCTCTAATTCTAGGTATGGTTTGTATGAGAGAACTTGTATGGCCACGAATCTTCTCTGAGCCCCAGAGAGAGCATCTATTCTCGGAATCAATCATCGTCGATATCATTGGGATCACCTCGGTAAGCCCTTCCTTCTTCTAGAGCTTCATTTCCCGATTCCTCCCCTTTATCAAGTTATCTTCAGTTGAACGTTTTGAGTGTTTTTGTATATCTACGGTGTTCTTGGCTGATTCAAGGCTTGAGGTTCATGTATAGTGATCTCCCAACACCAAGGTAGGTGGTTTGTGCCTTTCTATTGAAAATCTTTGAGTTATATGTGCAAAATCGCCAATACCCATGAACAGGGTATTGTGTGTTTACTTTTTTAACCCTATTGTTTGCCTACTATGATTTTATGCTTGAGTAGAGGTTAAATTGAATGTGAATAGGATAAATTGAAATGCTTTGGAAGTGTTTTCCCATGCATGATTGTTTGTTTTGACCATTTGGTCGTGTTTTCCTGTTAGGATATTGTTTACTTCCCATGCCTAGTATTGTAGGATGGTGTGACTGGTTCTGACATGATGATATTTTGTATATTGTTTATCTAAGTAGTTCTTGAGGTTTACTTTGGCTGATACTCTTCGCTATACTTGCTTGATTTACACAATGTCGTGAGAACCTAGTGTATAGACCACGGGGAGAATGGATGTAAGGGATTCTCCAGAGTGTCTTTTTATACATATGATGTGAGACCATAGGGGTAACTGACGTAATTTATTCCTCATAGTGTCTTTAGTTCCTCGACGTGGGGCACAAGGGGAATGTGATGTAAGTGCTTCCCCAGAGTGCCTTTAGTTACCGATATGAGACTATATGAGGAATGGACGGCGAGTGATTCCTCAGAGAGTCTCTATTCAAGCTGAACCAGAGGGGTTAGACTGAGCATATTGCCCATAGGGTTATTTGTGTTTCTAGGTAGGACCAGAGGGGATAGGTTGTGATTACTTCCCAAAGGGTTACCTTTTTATGTTTAACTGCTTACTTGATATATGAAACTGAATGCTTTGAAACTGTGGAATTTTTTACTGTTGAGTACTTCCTTGTTTACCACTTCTATCTGCTTATTTCCTACCATATATATTCACTAACTGTTAGGCACAGATCTTGTGGTGGTTTCCTACTGTGATTTAGTCTCACACCCTATTTGGGACATGGTTTTGGGCCCAAACTGATTATATTTTTGCATGTACAGATAAGGCCAAGTGCCCTTCTACTTTTGGAACTTGACTATGTTGGAGCTGGAGAACATGGGACGAATCATAGGCTTGTGATGTTGTGGATCTTTTTATTGATTTTCTTTTTTACTCTATATTATTTCTATATTCCTCATTGTGACTTGTTTGGTTGTTTTATAGACCTATGTATCATGCATCATTTATATATGTGCTCTAGTTATTTATTATTTCAGTCTTCTATTGTTACTATTGTTTGATATGTTTACTGCTTCCGCTATTGTATATCCGTTTTAATTTTGCGGTGTTATTCTACTAATGAGGGAATAGATTTCCCACTATCACACCCAAGGACCTCGCTGCTAGTCGGCATCATCTGGTGTTCGGGGAAATGCACTTGAGGCCATGTGACCAACCGGGTACGGGGCGTCTCTGGGCGGCTTCCGGAACCGGGACATTACAAATTGGTATGAAAGGATTTCTATTATTATTGACTTAATATTTAGATCCTATAGATAGGGAAAGGATGGAATATGTACTTGGTAATAAGTTGTGCCTGGGATTAGTTAACCCGTGTACATTGAAAATCCAATTTACCTCGTATTGTAATATTTTCTGGTTTTGCAATTTTACAGTTGATTTGATTTTCACCATTGGGTGACTCACATGTATTGTGTTGTTATTTTTGATGTTATTAAGGTTATACTTCTGTTACAACCCAATGAAATGAGGGTATGCCATCTCATGCATCATATAGGCACTTTCTAGGAATCACATGTCATGCATTCTTTTCATGCCATTTAGGGTTCATTAGAGATTGCATGTTGTTATGATAGGTGGTGTGCTAGATATTCATTTTGTAGTGATATATTCCTTATTAGAATACCTAAGGTTTGATAGGTTATTGTTTTGTATATGGTTTTGTTTGAATGAGCGCCAAACTTGGGTTTTTGAGGTGTTATGGGCCCTCATGAACCGGAATTTGGTGGATCATTGCACTGTTATGATTTTTATGACATGTATAAGATGCCAGAATTTGATTTTTGGGGATTATGGGTCCTCACAGATTGAAATTTGGCACTTTATTGTTTCTTTCAATGTTTTTTTGGGCTTTGGAGTAGTTTCTAAGGCTTACTGTCCAGAAAAACCTAGAAGACACGCCGTGTAGTTTTGACTACATGTTGTGTGTTCTTCTATTCAAGAAGAAATTTTTTTTCTTAAGTACAGGTCGTGTACTCTATGTACACGCCATGTAGTCTCTAACCGTGTCGTTGACCGTGTCGGCAGGGACACGGGGTTGGGAAAAACTTAGAATAACACATTGTGTACCATATTTACACACCGTGTGTTTAGACCTTGTGTTCACCCGTGTGACTTATGACATGGAGGGATAAAAACATAGGTTACACACTCCGTGTCAGTCTTGAACATGCTGCATAGTGTAATTCTAGAATCCATCCATGTAACTAACAACACGGGTCAGTGAAATCCTCCAAGTACACGTCGAGTCTTTCTGGAACAGGCCATATAGATTCAGTCATGTAGTCGGCCGTATAACTAACAACACAGGTTTGTGATGTTCGTCTAGTACACTCCGTGTTTGGAACTAACATGTCGTGTAGTCTTCTGTTAAGAGAACTGTGAGGCTTAGCCGTGTAGGGGAACTCGGTCAGGGGAAGAGGATTCAAGTACACATTGTGTAAGTAATATACACACCGTGTATCTATGTTTTGTAAAACATGAAATATTTATTTCTCCTATTCCCTCCTTATGCTTCTATCTTTCTGTAATTTATAATATTGATCTAAGGTGTGTTCCTTATCTTGCAGATTCATTCCACCGAGATGTCATCTGGTTGTATGCCAGTTTCTCGGCAGTGATCAGACACCGGACATGGCTAATCATGGGCTTCCAGCTGATCCTCTAGTTGTGCCGGTTTTGGAACCAGCTGTTATTCCGGATACAGGTGCTAATGAATAGTTCCGAGAGGTAGAGCTAACGTGGGTCTTTCAGAAGCAACATCCTCCCACATTCATAGGGGAAGAAGGACCTCAGGCTGTAGAGTCATGGTTAGAAGCCATGCATTCTATCTTCAAGCATATGGAGACGCCTCCATAGAGGAGTTTCAATCTCGCTACGTACATGATTCAGGATTCTTCCAAGAGATGGTGGGATGTGATCTCTCAAGTGGGACTCCAGAATTTTATGGCCTGAGATGAGTTTTAGTGTGCCTTCTATGACTACTTCTATCTGAAGACGTTGAGGGCTGATCAAGCCCGAGAGTTCATGAGACTGTAGCAGGGTAATATTTCTGTTATGGAGTATTCTTCTTGCTTCACTAAGCTATATTGCTTCATGCCTATTCTAGGAGGTGATGATTTATTCCTGGCAAGGAAGTTTAAGGATGGTTTGAGGCATGACATCTGATTGTAGGTGAACATCATCAGGTTGACCTCTATCACTTCTATCATCAACCAGGCCCTGATCACATAGTGTAATCTAAGGTATTCTAGAGTTTTGATCTAGGGAGGTTTGACATTTGGAGTTAGTATCCCTCCTAATGACAGCAGGAAGCACCATAGAGAGTCTTCATGTGGTGATCTGAGGAGGCAAGACACTTCTTATGGTAGCCAGGTGGTGTGCTACCATTGCGAGAAGAGCGGTCATATGAGGCCACATTGCCCAAGAGACCCAATGGAGTGCTGATCTTGCGGAGAGATGGGACATCTTCAGCATTTTTGTCATTTCTTCTCACCAGCATCTAGTGACAGGGGTTCTTCTATGACTCCTTGTGCAAGAGCAGCACCACTAGTTTCTTATCAATCTGGGAACTGGAGTTATTTTGTCCGTTCAGGCCGAGGTGGAGGGCATGGTTGTGGTAGTCAGTCTCCAAGATTTCAGAAACAATAGGGTGGATCAGCTTCAGGTGGACAGGCAGGGTCATAGGGCCGCGGTGCAGGTTAGACTTTTTCAGTGGAGCAGATCCAGCATGAGAAGGATCCCAAACCTTCCACAGTTCAAGGTATGATTTTAGTTGCCTCAGTTTTTTCTTATACTCTTTTTGATACAGGGGCTTCCCATAGCTTTATTATTGTTTCTATTGTGGAGATCCTTGGTCTTTTTATCTTCTCTTATACTGATATTTTGATGTTAGACACTCTGTTGGGAACAAGAATGTCTAGTGTATGTCAGTGTAAGGAGTTCCCTCAAGATGTTGGTGGGTGTCACTTTGTTTGGGACCTCTATGTCTTATAGATGATAGGCTTTGATGTCATTCTCAGAATGTACTAGTTATTTCTCTTCTAGGTTTTTTTTTGAATGCTATTGTCATAGAGTGAGCTTCACATCACCAAAATGTAGATTGTTCCTTCAAAAGGGTGAATGGGATGTCCAGGAAAGCAGAGTGAGACCCAAGCATCATGGGTTGGGAGGAGTTACAGTCCAGATGGCTAGTTTATATCTGGATAACCAGGGGACTTCATAGATGGAATTTCCTCGTGTGGTGGATCATTTTAGGGATGTCTTTCTGGATGACTTTTCAGGTTTTCATCCAAAGCGAGGGGCAGACTTTTCTACTGAGCTTGTGCCAAGAGCGGCACCGGTTTTCATTCCTCCTTATTGGATGGCTACACCAAATTTGAAGGAGCTCAAGAAGCAGTGGGAGGAGTTACAGGAAAAGGGTTTCATCTGACCTAGTAACTATCCATGGGGTTCTCCTATCCTGTTTTTGAAGAACATAGATAGTATCCTCAAGATTTGTGTGGATTATCGTAAGTTGAACCATTTTGCGGTCAAGAACTGATATACTTTTTCTAGAATTGATGATCTCTTTGATCAGCTTCGAGGAGCCCAGGTATTCTCGAAGATTGACTTAAGATCTGGTTATCATCAGTTGGACATTAGACCATCTGATATACCTCTTAAAGCCTTCCAGAGTAGGTATGGTCTATATGAGTATATGATTATGGAGTTCGGTCTCACGAACATGCTTGTAGTTTTCATGGCACTGATGAACTGAGTGTTCCATCCATACTTGGATTCTTTCGTGATGGTTTTTATGGATGATATATTTCTATACTATCAAACTCAATACAAGCATGCTACCCATCTTCATATCATTCTGAGTACACTGAGAGAGCATCAATTATATGCTAAGCTCTCAAAATTTCACTTTTGGATGGACCAGATTCACTTCTTGGGTCATGTTATCTCAGAGACATGAGTATCAGTAGACCCAGAGAAAGTGAGAGCTATAGTTTACTAGTAGCATCAAAATAATTTCTTTGATTTACAGACTTTTCTAGGGCTGGATGGATACTACAGACATTTCATACAGGACTTTTCATGCTTAGCAGCACCACTGACAGGTTTGACTAACAAGGGTGCAAAGTTCTTGTGGTAAGATTCTTGTGAGTCAGCCTTTCAGGAACTGAAAGGGAGGTTGAATTCAGCACTGATACTAGTATTTCCATATCCATGAAAGATCTATACTATTTACTATGATGCTTTTGGTATCGGGCTAGGAGCAGTGCTTATATAGGGAGAAGGAGTCGTTGCGTACGGGTCTTGGCAGTTGAGGCCACAAGAGAGGAATTTCCCGACACACGATCTCGATTTGGCTACAGTTTTTCATGACATACGATGTTGGAGACATTATCTACTGGGGGAGAATTTTGTGGTTTTCACCAACCACAAAATTCTCAAGTACATCTTCACTCAGCACGACTTGAATTTGAGACAGCGAAGGTGGGTTGATTACCTTCATTATTTTGACTTTGAGCTTGCCTACACGCCTGGAAAAGGCAATGTAGTAGCTGATGCGCTGAGCAGGAGGACTCAGATATAGGAAATTCAAGAGGCCAGTAGTGAGGGTCAGCTTATGGCTCTATTCACTAAGATGAATTTGGAGGTGCATGATAGACAGGTCCAGACGTTTCTTTCTTCTGTATTTGTTACCTCTAATCTTCTTGATCAAGTTTGAATGAGGCATATATCATATTCTAAATGCCTATTCCTATGAGAAATCATGTTAGGATACGACCCTATTCTGGGATGGACCATAGGCAAGGATGAGATCTTACGTTTTCATGGAATTTTATGGGTGTCAGCAGACATACACGAGGAGCTGATGCAGGACTTTCATTTCTTAGTTTGGGAAGTTCATCCTAGTGTCACCAAAATGTATCGTGATCTACACCATTAGTATTGGTGGCCAGGTATGAATAGAGATGTTACTGGTTTCATCATGAGTTGTTCCACCTGTTAGCAGGTGAAGGTGGAGAATCAGCGACCAGCAGGGATTTTGCAGTAGTTACCCATTTCTGAGTGGAAGTGGAATGATGTCATGATGGATTTCATGATAGGTTTAATGAGGTATCCTTGAGGTAATGATGCAATTTGGGTCATCATTGAAAGACTTGCGAAGGTTGCTCACTTTTTTTTGATCAAGGAGAGCTTCAGTGTTGATGATCTGGGGTGGTTGTACATCCAATAGATTGTATGTATGCAGGAGTTTCACACTTCATTGTTTCAGATAGGGATGCACGCTTTACTTCTTTGATCTGGCAGGGGCTTCTGAAGGTTTTGGGTACACAGGTACTTTTGAGTACAGCTTACCACCCCAAGAATAATTTCCAGTCTGAGCATACGATTTAGGTTCTCAAGGACATGCTTCGAGCATGCATCCTATATTTTGGAGTTTTGTGGGAGAAGTATTTACCTTTTGGTGAGTTTTCCTACAATAATAGTTTTCAGGAAACTATTCAGATGGCATCTTATAAGGATTTGTACAGTTGGCCATGCCGATCACCCTTATGTTGGATGGAGATAGGAGAGACAGTTATTCTAGGACCTCATCTTTTCTAGGAGACCACAGAGCAGATAGAGTTGATTCAGAAGAGGATGGTTCTTGCATAGTCTCGACGGAAGTCTTATGCTAATCAGCGGAGATGACCTCTAGAGTTTGAGGTTGGGGATCATGTTTTCCTGCATGGCACACCGAGGTTGGGACACAGAAGGATTAGAAGATAGGTTAAGCTTTCACCGAGGTACGTCAGGCCGTTTGAGGTGTTGAAGAGATTTGGGCTGGTTGCCTATCAATTGTAGTTACCTCAAAGGTATCGGGCTACGAATGACATATTCCACGTTTCTCAGCTTCAATGTTACTTCTCAGACCCATCTCATTTTCTTCAACCCGAGGAGGTTGAGTTGGAAGTGGATTCATCGTTTGAGGAGCATCCTATCTGTACTGTTGATAAAGTACGAAGGTTCTATATGGTTTGGTCTATTCCTCTAGTACGGGTGCTATGGCAGCACGGTCAAGTACAGGATGATACTTGGGAGAGAGAAGCATATGTACAATCGCAGTGGCCGGAGTTGTTCAAGGTTTCTTCTTCTACACCGCCTTGCTAGGGAAATTCAGGGATGAATTTATTTAAGGTTAGAGTTTATAAGAACCCATACCTTCTTTTTAAGGTTTTTCTTTCTTTTATGTCCATTTTTGAGAAAAATAGTAATTTATAGAAATTTTTGAAGTACACACCGTGTACTTTATAAGTACATTTTGTGTACTCGATTACCGCGAGTAGCTGAGTGCTGGCCATGTAGCAGTCATGCACATAGCCATGTGGGGGTGACCTAGAGGCTTCCTAAAGTGGGGCTCGATAATGGCAAGTACATTCCATGTACTTCCAAATTAAATGTTGTGTGATTTTTTTCATTAAATGTATCGAGGTTGCGTCTAATGGACAGAATTCCCAACTTCTAGGTCTGGTTCGTCTGAGAGAACCCATACAACCGCAAATCTTCTCTGAACCCCCGAGAGAACGTCTGTTCTCCGAATCGATCTTCGTCAATTGAATTGGGATCACCTCCATAAGCCCATCTGTATTCTAGATCTTTGTTTCATGATTCCTCCTCTTTGTCAAGTTATCTTTAGTTGAATGTTTTGAGATTTTTTGTAGATCTACAGTATTCTTGGGTGATTCATGGCTTGAGGTTCACATATAGAGATCTGCCAACACCGAGGTAGGTGTTTTGTGCCTTTTTTTTGAAATTCTTTGAGTTATATGTGCAAAATCACCAATTCCCATGAACGGGGTTTTGCATGTTTACTATTTTAGCCTTATTGTTTACTTTATATTCTTGTATGCTTGAGTATAGGTTAAATTGAATTTGAATAGGGTAAATTGCTATACTTTGGAAGTTTTTCCCATGCATGATTATTTGTTTTGAATGTTTGGTCATGTTTTCTTGTTAGGATATTGTTTATTTTCCATGCCTAGTATTGTAGGATGGTGTGACTGGTTCTGACATTCTGATATATTGTAGATTGTTTATCCAAGTAGTTCTTGAGATTTAATTTAGCTGATATGATTCGTTTTACTTTCTTGACTTACACAGGTCCATGAGAACCTGGTGTATAGACCATAGGGAGAATGGATATAAGGGCTTCTCCAGAGTGTCTTTTCCTTTTTACGATGCGAGACCATAGGGGGAATTGACATAAGTGCTTCCTCAGAGTGTATGTAGTTCCTCGACGTAGGCCATAGGGGGAATGTGACGTAAATGCTTCCCCAGAGCGCCTTTAGTTACTGATAAGACACTATAGGAGGAATTGATAGTAAGTGCTTCCTCATAGAGTTTATAATTAAGCTGAACCAGAGGGGTTAGACTAAGAGTACTTCCCAGAGGGTTGCTTGTGTTGCTAGATAGGACTAGAGGGGATAGGTTGTGAGTACATCCAAGAGGGTTACCTATTTGTGTTTAGCTACTTTATATATGAAACTGAAAGCTTTGAAAATATGGAATTTTTTACTATTGAGTACTTCTTTGTTTACTGCTTCTATCTTCTTATTGTCTGCCATATATATTCACTTACTATTAGGCACAGATATCGTGGTGGTTGCCTACTAGGATTTAGTCTCACACCCTATTTGGGCCATGCTTTTAGGCCCAAACAGATTATATTTTTGTAGTTATAGATAAGGGAAAGCGTCCTTCTACTTCAGGCACTTCACTACACTGGATCTGGAGAGTATGGGACCAAGCATAGTCTTGTGATGCTGTGGAGCTGTATATTTCTTTTCTTTTGTACTCTAGATTAGTTTTTTATTCAGCATTGTGACTTATATAGTTGTTTCCTAGACATATGTATCATGCATCATTTATATATGTGCTCTAGTAGTTTATTATTTCAGTCTTCTGTCATTACTGTTGTTTGATATGTTTACTACTTCCGCTATTGTATATCTATTTTACTTCTGTTGTGTTACTCTGCCAATGAGGGCATAGTTTTCCCACTATCATAGACAAGGCCCTCACTGCTAGTTGGTAGCATCTGGTGTTCGGGGAAATGCGCTTGAGGTCATGTGACCAACTGGGCACGGCGCGTCTCTGGGTGGCTTATGGAACCAGGACGTTACAACAATACACATTTCCCTAATGTAAACCATCTATGAATTTGTACGACTAGTAAATTTCTCTAGTTGAACACATATACTGGTTTGGATCTTTTGGTTTATAACTCCGATTTTGAGCCTCAATAACTAACTTATAGTAAAAATTATTGTTTCATGTCTCATTGTGGATTCCTTGATACCTATAATCAATTTTAGTTTAACAATTCAATGTTTGATCGAAAAATATATTTCAGACTTCTACCAAAGTTATTATCTATACTTGATATCTTAGCATAATTATCAAATTTCATTATATAGTTTAGAAAATACTTTAAATTAAATGAAGCGATTAAAATAATTTGGACTCTATAAAATAAAAGTAGAACATTAAAATTGAAAAAAAATAAACATATTTTTCTATCCTTAATATTGGAAATTTAATTTTTTATATGAAAATCTTGATTTTATGGACATTTAGAAGAAAGTGTGTGAAAATTTTCTTTATACAGTAATTAATGAGAAGGGGAGATAAAATAATCATCTAAATGATCATAAAAACATAGAAAAACTAAATTTGAAGCATGATCTGTAGGAAAATGAAAATGGAAATTATCTAATAGTAATTTTTCAATGATAATTATAAAAAATATTTTACTTTGAAGATTAAAAAATGTAAAATTATCTGATGGATAGTCAAGTAACATTACAAGATGTTTTTATTTGAGTTATCAAAAATTATATGGATTAAAGAGTCATGACTCGCATATTATAATGGATTATTTGTAACCTTTTGTAATACATAATTTTGTTACCAGAAAAAATAATTGTAGTTATAATTTAATTTTTCAAATCCTTAGAATAGCTTTATAAAAAGTCCTTCTACTCGATTGAGCTGGATAAACTTCATTAAAGAATTGTTTAAACACTATATCATTTGTATATTATCTTTCCTCCATTGCTTTTCACAATGATGTTTCATTTAACTGTTCATTTGGTTAAAGAATATAAAGTTAGAGGACTCTTACATTGTTGATAGATATATCCCATGAAGAGGTACTTTATTTTTATTTTATTTTATTTAATGAACTATAATTTTTCAAGTCAATACTTATGATTTTAACTTATTAATTTCTTACTTTTTTTCATTCAGTATCTTGTTCATTTAAATTCATAAATGAACAATAAATCTTGACCAAAATTTTCTATTGTTGATGGTTATGTTACTGAAGAATGATTAACCTTCTATTTATGGTATTTGGATTTGATAGAGACATTATTCAATCAAGTATGATGTGTTGATGATAATAAAATCTAATATTATACTAATAATCATCATCATATCATTAATTATTTAATCCAAAAAGATTCTATGAATAAACAAAAGAGAAAGAACAATGAAAATCATTGAATAAAACAACAACCAAGAAAAGGATTATGGAGGCCTAAAATAATAGAAACTCATCGCATCCCCTCTTACCAAATTAACCTCATATGGTTTTAAGGAGCTCAGGCTTATGAACCATGTAATACTAGATCCTTGCTCCAACATAGAATCAAGATGGTCTATAACCTTATTTCCCTCTTTCCAAGTATGAAGAATCTTCATTTTATTGTTTAGGAAGATCCTTCATTTTCCAACAATATAAGAAATAAACCATGGGACCATGAAAATTCCCTATATAGATTTATATAAAATAATAAAATCTTTTTCCACTCATGTTAGCTCAATGTTATTCTATCAGCATATGTGGAGACCAATGATAATAGACAAGGCTTCTACCTAGACTGAATGGTCTCATCCAAAGTGTGTTGTGAAGTCTAGAGAGACTGAACCCTTGGAATCCTAAATGACACCTATTTCATGCATGACACATATGAAATAGGATCTATCCATGTTCAATTGAGACCCAAGGATGGTGGACACCATTAGACCAAGTGACCATGCGGATCATTATGAACTAACATATCTAGAGTGTTAGTCATAAGAATCGGTCTCAAAGTTGGAGCATCCCACTAGTTCTTGATCATGCTCACCAAGTCGAGTAGAAGACTCCTTATTCTGATTATGAATTAGTTTCCCATGCAAATGGCCTCATCATGATAGGCCCTATTGCATGCTTTCCAGATGTACCAACATCTGCCACTAATCAATATGGATATTTCTTTCTTTTCAGGACCATGACACATGATCCTTCAAACCACTACTCCAAAAATGGTTCCTCGTTAGATTGTTGTGAGACAAAACCAGTAAATTCACCAAAATAAGACCATATTTTTCATGAATACTCACCTTCAAAGAAAAAATGATGCAGAATTTCCTCCTTATACTCCCTACAGAATGATCACCTAGAAGCAAGAGGAATTCCAGTTCTCCTGATATTTTCATCAGTAGGTACCATGTTATTTTTTATTCTCCATACAAGAAAATTATACTTTGCAGGGATCATGTTTCACCATAGAAACTCATTTCATCTATCATTATGATCTTGGTTGATTAATTACCTTTGAAAGTCCTACATAAAAAAACATCAGAGCTGGTGGATGTAAAAATTAACCTATCCAGTTCTGAGCTCAAATCAATGAGATCAAATAATTTCTACTGATTTTTGTCCGGGATAGCCTTGATGAATACTGGTTATAGACTAGCCTACCTAAAGGATATTCTTAGATATCTATATCTTGTAAATCTAATTTTAGAAAAAAACCAATTGTGATATCAAAAGATAATATCTTTTTTCCCCACTATCCATTGATTAAAAGGTTTTAGATTTGATATGAGAGGATGAATCATAGACCACAAAGGATAAGATTCTTCACCCAATACCTTTGTCTCCCCTATGAATTTAGTGTTCATTGTCCTACCCCATAGGTTTCTCTCCTCTAAGACTTCCCATTCTAACTTTTCATGCTTGTAGTGTATAGTATCATAAATATTCCTCATATTAATACCCCCCCCCTCCTAAATAGGCCTAGCCATTCTGGCCTAGGAAACCCAATGCCTTCTTCCCTATGAGAAAGAATTGTAACGCCCCGACCCCAGTTACCCAGAGTCGGTGCATTACTTCGTAACATTGGCATGATCACAAGAAAGATCAAATCTCGAAAGACCGATTGGTTTAGTAGCCTTGGAAACACTAGATATATTCATAAGTTTTACATTACATCATAAAATGAAAAACTACTACAACAACATAATGTTTCCACAGTCCACACTATAATCCCCTCATAATATCCCTGCAGGTCATTCATAACTTACATCTTCACTTCCTGGGAAAAATAAAACATAGAAAAGGGGTGAGCTCAAATGCCCAGTAAGGATAACAATATAGCGGAAACTTTCATAAATAAGAATAAACATTTAAGGCAATGTATAACTAAAACAAAAGCCTTTTAAATATGAACTTTCAACATGGTATGGCATAAATAAAATGAAATAATGCCATTTACTTATTCACATGGATATTCTACTAATCGAATAATCACATGCAAAAATCAATAACCACTTTCATAATGTTGGAATGCATAATGCCAGACTATCATAACCACATAGCCAAGGCCTCGTGCCAAGACTACAAATAAGATTTTGTCAAGGCCTTGTGCCAAGACACTAGTTTGTCTCATGAGACCTACCGATGCATCGAGGAGCTATAGCGGGCTCCACCCGTCACTTATTAAGTCCAATGCATTCCCATATGAAAAGGTTTAAACATAACATAAACATTCGTATTAAAACTAGCATACGAAATGTCAATACTTTCACAATAAACTATGAATGGTATAAAAATAGCACATCCACAGTCAAACATATCACAAAACCTTCAATACAATATAGAAGTTTTGTATCATAATAAATCAACTTCAAATAATCTTAAAATCCATCAAAGGATGTTGACATAGATGAAATCAAAATTCTTTTTAAAGAAATATCTCCTTTTATTTTGAAATCATTTAAGATACATATAAAATAAAACATTTTCTTTGAAAATAATCTTATAAGCTTGTAAGGAAAGCTTTGAAGATTTTATAACGGCGTAAAATAACTGCACCCGCCGTATAAGTTAAAAAAAAACATTCTTACCTCAATTCTGTCGAAAAGGTTAAAAATGACCTTGTTTTGAAAACGACGGAAAGATTCCTTTATAAACCTCTTATAAAAAGTCAAACAAGGGTATAAATGACTTTAACCCATATTCTTGTAAATAATAAAAATTTTTGAAATATATTTTTAAGAAACATGGATGTGGATGATAAAGATATCCCAGTAGATTATTACGTATAAACAACCTCGGATAATGAAGAGATTGTGAAATAACCCTTACCTTGTACTTTTCCTTGGTTGGGGTAGGTTAACCTCCTGTATAATGGTGAAATAGTTGTTATTAAATTATACAAGAATCATATATATTAATATGATATCATATATGATCTTTTAACATTGATTTGTTAATAATATCTTAGAATTATCGTCGTTTCGGGAGTTAACTTACTCATTTTCTTTTATATGTTTTGTTAAATAAGCCATGGTTGTTGTATCTTATTCATATCCAGAATGATATACAGTCCTTAAACATCATTTTTAAATCATCAAATGATAATTATACTTGAATGGATACGATGGAGAATGAATCTCATCGCGTTCGTGGAGACGGTAGTCCGTACGTACGCACGAGCGACAATATCATTCTTTTGATATTAAAATAATATATAAATGGATGGTATATCATATATACAGAATCATTAACATGTTATATTTATTATTTACATGAGTTACACATCATTATTATACCCATCCAAATAATATTATATTGAATAACAATTACACCACGACGTGGAGACGGTAAGTCGTACGTACGCACGTATGGTGACATGTTATTCAAAGGGTGGATAGAATACTGAATATGATTGTACCATATTTATAATAACATCACAGTATATGTGAGATACTGGAGTTATTATTTCAGAATGGTAAGAACAAAGGAAGAAGAAGTGGAAGAAGAAATGAACTTAGAAAAGGGTGGTGAAATCATTACCTCTTCTTCGGGTTCTTCCTTTTGATTTGATCAAAAGGGCTCCTTAGGTTGGCTTTCTGATCAAACTAAGGCCTCTAGGTTGTATTGAGGGATGTTGGGAGAGTATTTGGGCAGAGTTTGGCCGAACCAAAAGGCTTTGAAGGTGTGAAGAAATGAGAAGGAGGAGTGCCCTTTTATAAGAGGGGTGAGGGGCACCTTTGGAAAAGCTAGAAATATTAATTTATAATAAATTCATATTCGGTTTCTAAAGGCTCCAAAGTTGACTATTCAAAGTATGAGGTGGGGATAGGTCGAAAACAACTCATCCAATAGAATTTAGACAGTTTTGGGTACTTATATTAACCTTATCTTTAAGTATTAACTCTAAGTTAATTAGTTTCACTTTTACAATGTCTCTTTGTATTTTATATATTATGGTTAATAAACTTACTATATACATCCAAGAGACCCCCAAGTGGTCCATTAATGATTAACCTATCATAATATAAGTCTCTTGGCCGAACCTTAGATTTTTAGGAATTTAATATCAATTAATAATATAATATTTGTTTTAAGAACTCTTTTATGTCAATTTTGACACTATTCAATAGTTGATTTTTGTGAAACTAATAACAGATTGATTACTTCGAAAAAAGTCCATTAAATCAATCCTAATATATCATATTAGCCTAGAAAATTAGTTTAATTCATTAAAAGTTTCATATTATATTTATTTGGGTATTTATAATATCAATTATTTTAATTTTTCACTATTATATTAATTACTGCATCATCATTGTGTCATAAATAAAATAACTTATTTAATGTCTAAAAATTATAAATAAAATATAATTATGTAGGAAATCTTTTTATCTTTCTAATGAATATTTATAATCTAAAATCCAACATGTATAACCCTATGTAAAAATTGTTGTTCTAAAAGATATATGCTTGTGTCATTTTTGTATTCATTTTAACTAAATTAAAATAAAGTGTCATTATCACTTACAAGTGGATCCATGGGGTCCCAAAATTGACAAAAAGATGCCCATGGTAGACCATCTATCAACCAATAGGGTTAAGACATGTTTTTAGGGTAATTTAGTATTATTATAATATTATTTTTTTAACCCTTATTTACCGGATTTACCCTTAACCATGGTAAATAAAATATTTACCGCAGTAATTATTCAAAATGTCTAAAAATAAAAGTTACCTATTTACACAATTTGAACATCCTGATTCCAAATATGGAATCCATTTTCCTAAATTCAAAACACAGAAGTGGCAGAAATTAATTTAAAATTAATTCCCGCTGTCAAAACAAAAAGCGTGTTTTTAAGAGATAATAACTATCAAAAGATTGACACTTGTTTATGTTCGGTTTAATTGTAAAATTATGTCCAATGACCAACATTATATTAAATGGTAAAAATATATTCTAAATATACTTTAAAACTACTAAAATTCATAATTTATCACTATTAATTATTTTGATTAAAAAAAGTTGTTTTTAATTAAAATTTAGTAATTTTCACTATTCATCAAAATATGAAAGTTATCCGAAAAGTACCAAAATTTCACCTTAGGCTAAATTCGATATTCCGAGTCCAAAAATGAAGTCCATTTTCAAATATAAAATATATATAATTTCAAAAATTAGGTATTACTATTCACAACGGCTAGTTTAATTAGTTGTGGTGTGTGTTAGAACTCGGTGTTGCGTACAACACACGCTATCACATTATTCAAAGGGAAACGTACCGTGGAAGCTTGGGGTGTTTTATTTTAAATTTTTGATGTCCCCATTTAGTCAAAAAGTTTAAAATATTGTATTTAAAAAGGTTTCACTATTAGAATTTGATAAAAGTGAAATACTGAAAATGAATCTGTTCTTGCATTATGACTAAGAAACTCATAATAGGGATTCTAAAATTATAAGGATTATATAAACATTAAAATTTATCTAATACTATTCATAACCTCTTTTGAATGGCTTGTTTGGTAAGTCATGGTGTGCTTGAACTTGGTGTTGCATGTAGTGAAATTTATTGAATTATTTTGAAGAACTAACACACTATGAAATCTTGGGGTGTTACATTCTCCCCTCCTTCAATAAATTGCGTCCTCGCAATTTGAAATTGTTCTTCGAAAATAAAAGGTGGAAAATAGATAATATATTTGTGGGAAACCCCACATCGGAAATTGGGTTACTAAAATTTAGTCTTAATATGAGGAAAAGAGAAATTAAAGGGTCACCACCAAATTATGATCTCGATTAGGAGAACATTGGTGGCATTTAGAGACATATAATTGGAGGAAAAACGTAAATATTTATAGGTAGTGATTGAGGTCATCAATCACAAACAAGTATAAAATTGAGGTCCTTAAATTCATCAATCTATGATGATTTGAAATACCATCGGTTCAACAAAACATAGGGTATTAGGATAACACATTTTTGACGTTTCAAAATATCCTAGTTGAAATCCCACATCGAAAAATGAATTAATGAGGCCTCTATTTAAAATAAAGAGTCGAAAGTATGAAGATTACCGAAAATAACACATACTAGGGTTCCATGTAGGAAAATATGGATATGGAAGAAAAATCTAACCATCAATTATCTGATGGAGAGTGGTAGAGAACATGGCTATGAAAAGGCCAACAATCCCAAAGCCATAAATTTGTGATGATTTAAGGTACCATCTAGGACAACATTTTTGTTCTAAGTTTCTATTATTAATGTTGAGGAATTTATTTATGAGATTGGCTAAGATAATAAGGAGATATACTTACTTTATAATTAGAATTTTACCCATTAATAAATTTCTACCACAAACTCATCTTTCACTCTAAAAGATAATAGAACGTAATTTTTTTTCTATTTATACTATTCGTACAGGGTTCCAAAATAAATGAATTTATAATTCATCTACCAGATCTTTTTTTTAAAAAAAACTACATTATTTAATTCGGACATCTCGTGGGACAGTGGTAGGTGATACACCCTTGTCGCCCTTCGGTTGCGGGTTCAAGTCTCGCAGCCTTGCCGGACGCGATGGGTTGCCGCCCGACCTCCGGGTTGTCCTTTTATGGCTATCCAAAATAATCCAAACTAGAACTATCCAAAATACTTCTATCCAAACTCACAGTCCAACATTTATAAGTAAGGTAAACATAATGTAGAACCTTTTTACCCCGTAATAGCATATGAATACCTTCATCATTTATTCTTTTAATACACCGAAACATCCTGAATTACCATATTCCTTATTGATTACATTCATGCTCCCTTATTCCATATAGAAAGCTGGATATACTTCATTAATCAAAAAAATGTTTTAAACCCCAACAATGATGGAATATACAAATCATTAATCAGTTCCAAGGTAGTCAAGAATATCCAATATAATTTTTCCAAAACAATCACATATTATTCCAAAATCACTACCTCAGTATCAGAACTATATTATGATTTATCATTCTCTCAACCATATATTTTCCAAAAATTTATCCTTCTATTGAGTCACTTTTCTTTGTTCCACACTATCTCAAGTCCTTAATGAAATAGTACTGCAGTACAATCCTTATATACTCCATGATTATTGTAACAAGTACATTGTTGATACAACACTCAATTGACATAATTAACATAAGAACCATAATCATTCCTCTTCATCTGTGGTAGTATCATAACTTGATTATTATCCAATAGCATCATTTGCGGCATAGTCTGATGACTGGGACATAGGTTCGCGTAGTGTCCAAACTCCTTGCAAATGAAGCATTGTACATTTAAAACCATTTTCTTACCCTTGCAGTCACGTAATTTGTGCCCTTTTCCTCCACACTTACAACAAACTCCCATTCCTTTCAGGCAAGTTCCTGGGTGTTTCTTTCCACAGTTACCACATATGGGAAAATTCTTCTTTTCCCTTTTCCCTTTATCCATCTTTCTCTCTTCCATCCTTTTCTTCTCTTGATTCCCTTCAAAGCCATAGGACTCAGTAAACTCTTTACTTATCTTATCAACACATGATATTATTTCTTCATATGATGATAATACATGGGAGACTATTTCTCTTATAAATTCTAGCTTAAGACCATGAAGGATATGATCATTCCTTCTCTTTGAATCATGTGTATTTCTGGAGTTCTCATTCCTTCTACTGGGCGCCATTTCTAAACAATGGCATAAACTAGATCAGTTTATGAATCAAAATACATAATCCCATACTTATAAAACACTTAACATAAATTTAACTATTTATGGATATAATCCATAATCATAAAAATGTTTTCTTTGAGGAAGTATATACTCATAAACCCTTCATAATGATTTGTAAAGAAAATGAGAGTTATCCTAAGCATATCCCCCGGGAGTGTCGTAACCAAGAGTGCAGCAAGGCCCGTTGTCGTGCACCAGTTCCCGTTCGAGTCTAGCTCAAAGCGGTGTTTTCGGGTTTTACCCCTAGGTACATCTGTGCCAGAGCTGCCTCTACCTGCTCGTATCCAGACAGGGATGTATTGCTCGGAAAACTCACAAAATCTCTACAATACCAAAATTCTAGGAAGTTCTTCTATACTAATCCTCAAAGTTCATCTTAGGTCTACGTGCTCTAATCAGAGTTTATCTAAATCTAGCTTCCAAGGTTTGTACTAAACTTCCTCTGATACCAACTGTAACGCCCCGACCCCAGTTACCCAGAGTCGGTGCATTACTTCGTAACATTGGCATGATCACAAGAAAGATCAAATCTCGAAAGACCGATTGGTTTAGTAGCCTTGGAAACACTAGATATATTCATAAGTTTTACATTACATCATAAAATGAAAAACTACTACAACAACATAATGTTTCCACAGTCCACACTATAATCCCCTCATAATATCCCTGCAGGTCATTCATAACTTACATCTTCACTTCCTGGGAAAAATAAAACATAGAAAAGGGGTGAGCTCAAATGCCCAGTAAGGATAACAATATAGCGGAAACTTTCATAAATAAGAATAAACATTTAAGGCAATGTATAACTAAAACAAAAGCCTTTTAAATATGAACTTTCAACATGGTATGGCATAAATAAAATGAAATAATGCCATTTACTTATTCACATGGATATTCTACTAATCGAATAATCACATGCAAAAATCAATAACCACTTTCATAATGTTGGAATGCATAATGCCAGACTATCATAACCACATAGCCAAGGCCTCGTGCCAAGACTACAAATAAGATTTTGTCAAGGCCTTGTTCCAAGACACTAGTTTGTCTCATGAGACCTACCGATGCATCGAGGAGCTATAGCGGGCTCCACCCGTCACTTATTAAGTCCAATGCATTCCCATATGAAAAGGTTTAAACATAACATAAACATTCGTATTAAAACTAGCATACGAAATGTCAATACTTTCACAATAAACTATGAATGGTATAAAAATAGCACATCCACAGTCAAACATATCACAAAACCTTCAATACAATATAGAAGTTTTGTATCATAATAAATCAACTTCAAATAATCTTAAAATCCATCAAAGGATGTTGACATAGATGAAATCAAAATTCTTTTTAAAGAAATATCTCCTTTTATTTTGAAATCATTTAAGATCCATATAAAATAAAACATTTTCTTTGAAAATATTCTTATAAGCTTGTAAGGAAAGCTTTGAAGATTTTATAACGGCGTAAAATAACTGCACCCGCCGTATAAGTTAAAAAAAACATTCTTACCTCAATTCTGTCGAAAAGGTTAAAAATGACCTTGTTTTGAAAACGACGGAAAGATTCCTTTATAAACCTCTTATAAAAAGTCAAACAAGGGTATAAATGACTTTAACCCATATTCTTGTAAATAATAAAAAAAATTTGAAATATATTTTTAAGAAACATGGATGTGGATGATAAAGATATCCCAGTAGATTATTACGTATAAACAACCTCGGATAATGAAGAGATTGTGAAATAACCCTTACCTTGTACTTTTCCTTGGTTGGGGTAGGTTAACCTCCTGTATAATGGTGAAATAGTTGTTATTAAATTATACAAGAATCATATATATTAATATGATATCATATATGATCTTTTAACATTGATTTGTTAATAATATCTTAGAATTATCGTCGTTTCGGGAGTTAACTTACTCATTTTCTTTTATATGTTTTGTTAAATAAGCCATGGTTGTTGTATCTTATTCATATCCAGAATGATATACAGTCCTTAAACATCATTTTTAAATCATCAAATGATAATTATACTTGAATGGATACGATGGAGAATGAATCTCATCGCGTTCGTGGAGACGGTAGTCTGTACGTACGCACGAGCGACAATATCATTCTTTTGATATTAAAATAATATATAAATGGATGGTATATCATATATACAGAATCATTAACATGTTATATTTATTATTTACATGAGTTACACATCATTATTATACCCATCCAAATAATATTATATTGAATAACAATTACACCACGACGTGGAGACGGTAAGCCGTACGTACGCACGTATGGTGACATGTTATTCAAAGGGTGGATAGAATACTGAATATGATTGTACCATATTTATAATAACATCACAGTATATGTGAGATACTGGAGTTATTATTTCAGAATGGTAAGAACAAAGGAAGAAGAAGTGGAAGAAGAAATGAACTTAGAAAAGGGTGGTGAAATCATTACCTCTTCTTCGGGTTCTTCCTTTTGATTTGATCAAAAGGGCTCCTTAGGTTGGCTTTCTGATCAAACTAAGGCCTCTAGGTTGTATTGAGGGATGTTGGGAGAGTATTTGGGCAGAGTTTGGCCGAACCAAAAGGCTTTGAAGGTGTGAAGAAATGAGAAGGAGGAGTGCCCTTTTATAAGAGGGGTGAGGGGCACCTTTGGAAAAGCTAGAAATATTAATTTATAATAAATTCATATTCGGTTTCTAAAGTCTCCAAAGTTGACTATTCAAAGGATTAGGTGGGGATAGGTCGAAAACAACTCATCCAATAGAATTTAGACAGTTTTGGGTACTTATATTAACCTTATCTTTAAGTATTAACTCTAAGTTAATTAGTTTCACTTTTACAATGTCTCTTTGTATTTTATATATTATGGTTAATAAACTTACTATATACATCCAAGCGACCCCCAAGTGGTCCATTAATGATTAACCTATCATAATATAAGTCTCTTGTCCGAACCTTAGATTTTTAGGAATTTAATATCAATTAATAATATAATATTTGTTTTAAGAACTCTTTTATGTCAATTTTGACACTATTCAATAGTTGATTTTTGTGAAACTCATAACAGATTGATTACTTCGAACAAAGTCCATTACATCAATCCTAATATATCATATTAGCCTAGAAAATTAGTTTAATTCATTAAAAGTTTCATATTATATTTATTTGGGTATTTATAATATCAATTATTTTAATTTTTCACTATTATATTAATTACTGCATCATCATTGTGTCATAAATAAAATAACTTATTTAATGTCTAAAAATTATAAATAAAATATCATTATGTAGGAAAGCTTTTTATATTTCTAATGAATATTTATAATCGAAAATCCAACATGTATAACCCTATGTAAAAATTGTTGTTCTAAAAGATATATGCTTGTGTCATTTTTGTATTCATTTTAACTAAATTAAAATAAAGTGTCATTATCACTTACAAGTGGATCCATGGGGTCCCAAAATTGACAAAAAGATGCCCATGGTCGACCATATATCAACCAATAGGGTTAAGACACGTTTTTAGGGTAATTTAGTATTATTATAATATTATTTTTTTAACCCTTATTTACCGGATTTACCCTTAACCATGGTAAATAAAATATTTACCGCAGTAATTATTCAAAATGTCTAAAAATAAAAGTTACCTATTTACACAATTTGAACATCCTGATTCCAAATATGGAATACATTTTCCTAAATTCAAAACACAGAAGTGGCAGAAATTAATTTAAAATTAATTCCCGCTGTCAAAACAAAAAGCGTGTTTTTAAGAGATAATAACTATCAAAAGATTGACACTTGTTTATGTTCGGTTTAATTGTAAAATTATGTCCAATGACCAACATTATATTAAATGGTAAAAATATATTCTAAATATACTTTAAAACTACTAAAATTCATAATTTATCACTATTAATTATTTTGATTAAAAAAAGTTGTTTTTAATTAAAATTTAGTAATTTTCACTATTCATCAAAATATGAAAGTTATCCGAAAAGTACCAAAATTTCACCTTAGGCTAAATTCGATATTCCGAGTCCAAAAATGAAGTCCATTTTCAAATATAAAATATATATAATTTCAAAAATTAGGTATTACTATTCACAACGGCTAGTTTAATTAGTTGTGGTGTGTGTTAGAACTCGGTGTTGCGTACAACACACGCTATCACATTATTCAAAGGGAAACGTACCGTGGAAGCTTGGGGTGTTTCATTTTAAATTTTTGATGTCCCCATTTAGTCAAAAAGTTTAAAATATTGTATTTAAAAAGGTTTCACTATTAGAATTTGATAAAAGTGAAATACTGAAAATGAATCTGTTCTTGCATTATGACTAAGAAACTCATAATAGGGATTCTAAAATTATAAGGATTATATAAACATTAAAATTTATCTAATACTATTCATAACCTCTTTGGAATGGCTTGTTTGGTAAGTCATGGTGTGCTTGAACTTGGTGTTTCATGTAGTGAAATTTATTGAATTATTTTGAAGAACTAACACACTATGAAATCTTGGGGTGTTACAAGAATCCTAGATGAATCCAGCCAGTACCCTTTCAATGTTAGATATAAGACCCTTTGGGACTTTAACCACTATTATAGCATAAATATGTATGAATAATAGAACACTATTAACTATTGTTATCCAACTCCCAAAGGATAAGTAGCAATTTATTCAATTCAAGGAAAAACCACAATCTAACTAACAATGTGATAAAAATATTGGATATGCAGCTGACCTGATGACACCAGGGCACCCAGATACTCCATTGGAAATCTCCCTCTCTTCATTTACATGCTGTTACATAAGGATAAATTTTGTCTATCAGAGAATTTTGTTGAGATATATAATTTACTCTTCATTCGATTGATAATTTTCCCACTCTAATGACAATACTCCTCAATAACCTTATTGATTCCATAGACATATATTTTGATATAATTCATGAAAATGATTGTTTCATTAGAAAATATGTGGTAGTAGATGAAATGAGGTCCCATTATACTATGGTAAGGAATTATATCTCCCTTTAACAAACTCTTATTAATAATATGATTAATAACATTCAGGTGATAATGAATATACTCAGGGAAAAAGGATATATTTACCTCAACCCTCAAGTAGACTTGAAAAATATATAAGTCCTCCCCATTAAAAAAAACTTTCATCCATGAGGAGCTATAAAATTTGAAGATTAAATCAGTAGCCTAAGAGTAAAAACCTATACAAGCCAGCACCTTATTAATAAAACTCCATTTGACTATATCATAGGATTTATCCATGTGAAGTTTAATTGCCATGTATGAACAGTGGACTTTGATATTGATATCCCTTACTACCTCCTAATCCAAAGATATTTTCCCTTGAATACTATGCCCTTTCACAAAACCATGTTGTTCCTTAAAGATCCAATATGGAAGATTTATGGAAAGCCTTCTATTTATGATACTCACTAATACTTTATATGTAAAATTACACATGATCATCGGTCTATAGTGTTGGAGGGAGGATGGGTCCTTAATATTAGGAATTAGCACTAGTGTAGTGGCATAAGAAACCCATGGAATACTGGCCCCTTGGAAGAAATCTTGGATAGAATTAACTATTTCACTCCTAAAAACATTCCAAGAATCCTTGTAAAAGGATCCCGGGAAGCCATCTGGACCCGGGGCACTCTTGGGGTTAAGGCCCATCATCAACTCATAGATTTATTTATCATCTAGGATATCTTCAAATAGTAAATTGTATTGTCTAAAAATAACAATCAAAACCACCTCCAAAAACTCATCATCCCCTCCTGGGTACCCCTTGGGCATAAAAGGATTTGGGTCTATAAGAAGCAATTTGAAATGAGACTTAGCAAGCCCACCAACCATGAACCTATAATCTGAGTGGGTACCATCCTTCAACAGTAAGTTGGGTCTGATGATGTGTTTTTTATCTATGATTCATGCATTAAAATAAGTTTTACTTCTATCACCTTCTTGGAGACACTTTATTCTCGATTGTTCATGTTCCATGAATTCCTTTCTCAATATCATATCTACCAAAATTCTATTCTTGTTACTGAGTTTATAAAAAAAAAATCATTCTAACCCTCCTCCAGTATGGATTCTAATTAATCAATCTCCTTATTTACTATTTCCATATCGAGGGATTGGGGAGGTTTCTCGTTAATCCACAACTGGAGACTAGTTCGGAAAATATCAACATGTTACAAAGCCCGGTTAATTTATCTTATTATATGATCATATTCTAGGTGTTACCTACAACCTGATGGTAACTTGGGTTACGGGCCCATAGGTAGGATAAGGAAAAGCATTCCTAGCTTGCCTACCTAGGAAAAAAAGAGACCAATAAAGGTGGGTGATCAGATATGCATCTAACCAGATGAGATACCTTCACATTAGGATATACATATATAATTTGGAAGTTTTCAAGACATCTATCTAGGAGACATCAAGTTTTATATCCCCATTTTTTATTATTACACCACGTAAACTGATCACTAGAGTATCCCATATCCATAGGCCCATTGATTTCTATGAATTGCATAAATAATTGGGGGCACAATAAAAAATACATATTAGGATTCAAACTCAAAATTAGGAAGATATAAAAAATGGTTAAAAAAGAAACTATTGATTGATTTTCATTCCTTTTAAGTTTATAATATAAAATATATTTTGAATATCAATCTCCTGATAATTATCTATTGTAAGTAATAATATTTTATGTCAAATTTTTATAAGTAGAAAATGTATATAATTGAGATGAACTACCATAATATTTAAAGTATTTATCTTGAGGTCCTATGAATAATTCTAGTATATTCAATGCTTACAATATTGGTGATTTCATTTTTTGTACTTTATATCATGAGGATGGTTTGAAAACACAAAAAATATAGTTTCATATTAGGGATACTATAGAAATTTGGTTGATATTATTGAGCTAAATTATCATGGGAAATTTTTAATTGTGTTATTTAATTGAAATTGAGTCAATATTACAATGGGAATAAGGAAATAATCATTAAAATTTACTTCTATAAACTTTTCTTAGTTGACTGATTCTAGTGTACGTGAATAACATGGTCCGTATATTTTTTCTTCCCAAGTAAAAATAGTATATTATGTTGATGATATATTAGATTAATGGTAAAGTTTTTTGTCAACATAAAACCTAGAGACATATAGGATATAGATTAAAAATGTAAATTAATTTGTGATAGTGAACCCCTCCCCTACACACACACACAATATCACATTAAATCGTTTCTACTTGGGGATATTGAAATAATCACTCTTTCGAGGAAGAGTAAAGATGAAGAAGAAATACTGATCACAGTGGACACTGATAATAACATTAAAAACCAAGAATAAACTAATTCAAATATTTATTGTAAATTATTTTTTAATATTTAATTATATAAATATGAATTCAATGACCTGAAATAGAATTCCATGTTTAATTAAATTAGTAGTTTTATTGATATATTTTGTAGTAATTACATGATTGTAGAGGCTTTGAGATGGTTGTAACTATATGGTACATGGTATCCATTATACACTTGATACCCATAGTTCATCTGGAGTATATGACATTTGATATAGAAATCTTACATAGGCTCCACTAGTTGCATAGGACAACAATTCTACACTTGCATCCAGGATTACACATAGATTATAGGACAGTTAATCTATTAATAATACATAGGGTACACTTCATCACATGTATGGAATACTTTATTTACTATAATTTCTTATCCTGTTATGCTTTCATTCACATGTATGAATACTATTTAGGATTTTGGGGCATTATGAATTCATATAGTGACTCAGTTACCATAGAGAGGTTACTGGAATGTCATTGTTATTGGTATTTATTTCAACATGAAAACAATAGTTTATTAAATATTTATTAAATTATTTAATTTATATTTTAAAAAAATAAAAATAATAACATAAGGGAGAAAATAATAAACATGTAAGATGTTAAACCTAAGGCTATGTTTGGTGTTGTATTTTTTGTCAATAATTGTATCATATTGTATGGTTGGAGTATTGGTAAATTATGAATCCATATTTTGAGGTTATGCATGACATTAGAAGATTTATATAAATGTTTTGGAATAAGTTTAAGTAGATTCTATAGTTGTATAATCATTTACAACCTGGTTCTATTATGGGTAGTATCCTGTAATGTAGGATAAGTGATAATAATTATTCTAGATGAAGAAGAATAATGCCATAGAATGATTCCGATGTAGAATTATTCTCACCTGAAGGAATTGTAGTGAACCAAAGTGATGGTTTATATTGGAAAGGTAGAAACTCATAGTAAAATTATGAAGCATAGAAATAAAAATAATATTTCAGGAATACTTTCACAATCCTAAAAAATTAATTAGAGAAGGCATAATTTCCTAGTGTTTTCTAAAATTTTTGGATTAAAATTATGGGAGAATAATAATTCTTTCATAATTCATATTAGATCATGTGATCACATAAATCCAAAAGTATCATGAATTTGAAATTATTAAAATATTTTAACCAGGAAGGAATTGAGAATTTATGGTTAAAGAAGTCACGAGATTCACATAAAGGAAGATATTTTGTACATGATGGTGATTTTTTGTGACCATTAGATTCCATTCTTGGATGATTTAAGTGATGTATGGGGTTCATGAAGGGATTCATGTAACCAAAATATGTGAGTTGATTCATAAAATATAAGGCTATTTGTTTAATCAATGTGCGTAAGTCTTGTTGGTCAGTGAAATGAATGGATGACCATGATTTTTGGACTTAATTAAATGGAAATCATATATAAATACCCATTTTTTAGGTAATTATGGAGAGTAGATTTGTTTTCAACAAAAAATTTAAGAATAATGTGTTGAGAGGATTTTGGGATAAGGAAAGGGGGTTCACATAAGCTCCATCATGAATATTTTTCACACAATCAATCACTTGGTGGGGTTGAAAAGATTTAAGATATGTGGAAGTCCTCATGTGGAGGAGTTGGGTGGAAGGATATAATAAGAATGAGTCACATGACTAGTGTTACTTGAATTAATTCCATAAAAATAAGTTATGTGGAGAAATCAAGCAGACCAGGTCTCATGTCTGGAGTTTCATGCCCCAGGTTATGTGATCAAGGTCACTTGACCAAGGTTAAGTGATCATAGT
Source organism: Viscum album (assembly GCA_963277665.1). NCBI lineage: Eukaryota > Viridiplantae > Streptophyta > Magnoliopsida > Santalales > Viscaceae > Viscum > Viscum album. The sequence continues at coordinate 361,253,534 of OY728148.1, read as the reverse complement.
AACAAGGTGAGCAGTATTTCTAAGAAAAAATTAAAAAATATAAAGGGGGTTTCTCTCAAGCTACATATAAAATGAAGGAGTATATTAGAGAATCTTTACTATATTTGTTCTAGAGGAAGAATGAATATCAAAAGAATAATTTGAGTGACACATATAGTTTTTGAGGAGGAGGGAAGAAATAGGATAATTATACTATATAAATATATTTATCTAGAGGAGAATTTATACTTTTATAGTTTTGTGGAATATAAATACTTAACTCTATCATTAAAGAGTTAATATCATCTGTTAGAGAATAAGAATATAACAATGGAAAATAAGGGAAATAGAGCATCTAATTAGGATTTATGAGGCAAGAAGAGTCACATGTTGAATAGATACAATCCCTAATGTTCCATATCTATTGAAGTGATCTGAAATGATATAAACTATGGAAGTTCCTTCATGGAAGTAGTACGTGGAAGTAAATAAGAGGTAGTTTTCCTTGGGTAAGAAGTGATTAAGCCTAGAAAATTGTAATTGTAGTGATCCTAACACAGAGTGATCATGACCAAAACTTTGTATCCATAAAACATTTGAATATTTGTGTCTTATAACATATTGAAACTTCCTCGGTGTGTGCTCCTTAGACATATCAAATTGTGGTGAACCAAGTAAAAAAAATTTGTTCTATGAATGCTTTAATTTCTTACATATTTATCTTTGTTTTGGTGATTATGCTTATAATAATAATAGGTTAAACATAATTCATACCAATATGATGATAATATAAAAAAATTAAGATAAAATACTTAAGGAAAATTTTTAATTTGACTATCACCCTAATCCACCCAACCCCCCTTCGGTTGTCTCTGGTTGCAACACAAGATTTTTGGAATTTCATAGTCTTAAAGATATTCATCCCATTTGATGTATATGGGGTACCTATCAAGTATGTCATGGGTATTTGTGGGAATATTCTAGGATAGTTGGCATTTGAAATCGTGTCCCTCCCCATTAATTATTCTGATTGGAGGAATATTCCATTATCTTATAAGAGTGAGTTTTATTTATGTTCATATAGAGGTTTTATCTTAATTATGCATTTATTTATCATTATATTTAAAATTATTTCCTATTATTTTAATAATATAATGAATTTTATGTATTTTATTTACATATGTTATTCTATTTTTATGTTATTAATCTGATTTCAAATCCATGGATGTTAAAAAAATATATCCAATAAATAGAAAGATTTTAATTAGAGAACATGAAAAAAAAATTAAGAACACATCTCTATCAATGTCCTGGATATTTTTGAAGGCCCATGAGGTTATGCCTAAGGAACAGTGGAAGGATTTTATTTATCCTCATTATGAAAAATCACATTAGGTATATTATTATATGTTAGTATATTAATAAAATTTTCTTAATAACATTTTAATATTTATTTATATATAGTTGTTTTTGGTACATTCTATGATAAATTCAGCTAGTCATGAGAAGAAAGTAATTCCCTGCATAGTTTGTTCAAAGAGTTTCACTAGGAAATGAGATGTCATGATACCATTTAAATTATTATTATATATATCTATATCACTTAAACTAATGTGGTTTTTCTAAATATTATTTATGTGTTTTATTATATATGAGAAGCAAATAGGTCATCCTATTGGATGGACGGAGATGTGGTTGTTTCCCTAGTAAAGCAGGTATGGAAACACTATAAGAAGGGGTGAACTATAGTCATAGAAAAGACTTACCATTTATCACCCACTTTACCTTTAACTTGAACAAGAAATACAAGTTCTTATTAATAGATAATTTCATAGTAAATGTTTGTATTGAAAAAATATAATCCAAGAGGAAATAAGAAATCTACTAGAAATTATATAAGGTGTAATAAATGTAATACTACAGTAGAAAATAAAATGTAAATAATAAATTAAACACTTTTTAATATATGTAATATGAAAAATGGAAATTAAATGAACAGGGTAATGTAAAAAAATTCCTAAAGTATTAGAAGATAATCCAGATACTCCTGAAAATAAATTATTACAAAACAATTCATGTTAATTGAAGTCTTCTCTTTTAATCCAAATCAATATGAAGATATTTAACTACATACAAGGCAACCCAATTCTACACACAAAATTTCATCAATTATAGTCATACTGGAAAGTAACAATTTTCAAACCTAGAACTTCTTTTATTGTAATCTCATCAGAAAATATAGGTATCTCTAACCCCAATTACCTATTTGATCTCATAATCAAAAGAAATTCTACATTCAAAATTCATTTAACATAGTGATTTAGAAAAAATATCTTTTATACCCAGAAGCCTATTGATCTTAATAGATCATGTAGTCCAAGTTACAAGCCAAGAACTTCCTTCATCATAGAGATTGAAAAAAGAAATAATAAATGGGAACTTAGAGATTTATAGTTCAAAACACACAACATTATATCTAAGTGTAGATATAAATAAAAAATAATTGGAACCACTTAGTGGTAATGAGATGATGAAAAAATTCAACATGACTATAATATATTTTAGTATGTTCAACACCTTTAACTATTTCCATTCTTTGAACTCACTAGTTATATTTATATATGAATTTGTTAAAAATTACAATGTTCATATTCTAAGATCTTCAAGTATGGTTTCAACTTTATTGGATGCAATATTCCTTAATCTAATAGAAGTATCTTTTATCTCTATCAGTTGATGAAAATACCATCACATTGCTCTAATATCTAATTAATTTAGTTCATCTCAACTACATAAAGTATCAAAACTTAAGTGTATCTAATAATGTTACTAGATGTTATAGGATTGGAAATTAATTTTCCAGAAAAAAAAACATTCAAACAAAAAAACAAAATTTAATCCAAACTCAATGTGATGTGTATTTTTATTTTCAAAACAAAGGATATAAAATTGGTAGATTTAATCAAAAATATCCCTAATAATATACACCTTTTTGAAAATCACAAGACACAAGAGAAAATAAGATTTTATAAAAATTAAAATAAAAAAAATCAAGTAAATTCCAATGAAACTCCCCCAATGTTTAACATCCATAAGAATTAGATCTTAAGTTCAATCTTATTTTTTCTAAGTTCTCCCTTTTTTCTTTGATCAGAGTTTAACTCCAAAAAAATTTTAGTAGACAAGTAAAAATTATAAGGAAAACTTATATTCTCAAAAATATCTCCCCCTTTATGATTTTAAAAAAAAAATATACTTAGAATGGAAAAAAGAAAAATAGTGTGTATAAAATAGAAAGAGGTAATTCCATGTTATCTCCCATTAAGATTGAACTTGGATAAATATCCCTTTTTAGAATTAACTTTTTAATAAAATTAAGGGTAAGATTTATATTTTCAATTATTTCTAGAATAAGAAATTTCTGGAAATTATTCTCTTTTAAAAAAAATCAAAATAAAACATTCATTAATCAGTAGTTAAAAATTTATCCTAAAATTTAAACAAAACAGAGTTTATACATTAATCGAAAGGAAGAAGGAGAAAATGAAATTGAAAATCTATGTATTTTTAAGATATTTGGTCATTATATTTTCAAGATTTTGTATTCACCTATCAATAATTTTTAATAAACCATTCTCCTATTTCAATACTATTCTCAATAGATCTAACTCTTTATTCTAAACACTTATCATCCATTTTTATTCATTTAACTTATGGTTATATTCTACTCACTTCTATTCCAAATAAATATTTAGGTCATGTAAATGTAGAATATCTCTTTAATTATACTTATCATACTAATCCATTCTTGAAATTAAATTTTCTTCTTTGAAAGTGATTTATGCTTCAAAACCCATTCTCATTCTGTCATCCATTCAAGTATAATTTATATCCGAGAAAAATATTTGGATGAAGACATTATAACTCATAAAATACAAATAAGAAGTTTAAAAAATAAAATTTCAAGATATAATCACTTCATAATGAATGCAGACAACCAACTTTGGATTTACACCCCATTATATTGAAGATACTTCCTACCATTGATATCAAGTAATCCGATGGTCCAAAGAGCTTCATGATAAAAATGTTGACACCAAATATCTTTTAAAAGAATATATTTCTTATTTTTAAAAAAACATTAATAAATTATAATGAAAATAGTTTATCAAGGAAAATTTTAAATGTAAAATAATTTATAAAATATAATAATTCAAAACAAAAACTAGTTGAACAAATATTTTTCATTATAAGAATAAAGAATTTGAACATTCTGATAGTTATCTTTTAACGTGGTTGTCCAATATTCTTCTTTTTTGAATATGGTTCAAAAATTTATTCAAAACTCATGTTCCTATCATCTATTTAATGTAACCATATAAAAAATTAAAAATTTCATAGAACTTAGTCGAACTAAAAAAACTTCCTAAGATAATGGAGTTAATATTTAAAAAAACTTTCAAATTGAAATAGACCATCAAACTGTATGTTCGTAATTGATGGTAATAAAGACTATAGGGGGTGATTAATCATTTGAAAATTTAAAGACACAAATAAATTTGTATTTTTTTAATTAAATAATCTTCAGTGAGTGTTGTGTTCAAGATGATTCGTGCAGTAGAAATAAAAGAAATTAACATAGAGGTTTTATAGTGGTTTGGATCACTAATATCCTAATCCACTCATAAACCTTATCTAATCCATGAGAATATCAGTACCCACTAAGAAACTCACTTCTAGAGGTGTGATAACTTGTTACAGACTTTTCTTTTTAAAAATACTCATAGGCATAACCCAGACCTTTCATAGGAGTCTTAATGTATTCTATGACCTGAATTTTCTTTGAGAGTCATAACCCAAAAATTCCTTTTGGTTAATGAAATAAACAACAAATAGATATTCTCTTAATGGGGAAAAGAAGAAACTAATATGAACAGAATAAAAATAGATAAATAAAATACAACACATATGAAAACAAATACAATTAAACCCAGAAAAAATATCTGATGATAAGGAAAATAAAGTTAAATGATCTTGATCACTTCATTATAATAAGATGGTAAAGATGAAATTTATTCATGATCTCAACAAGGAAATAGAAATCGAAGTATTTCTTGATAGAAAGTGTAGTAATAATTGTACCATCAGTAAGTTGTAAAGTTATGTTGAATAAAGTGTATGAAGTTTATTTTTAATCCCTTAATCAATAAAGTGTTAATGTTCTAATCCTGTGTCATTAAATAAAAATATCTTATCAAATAATATAAATAACTAATAATTTAATTTCACGAGTTATTTCATACAAAAACATAATATTTTTTTTACCTTTGTTTGAAAATATCACACTTAATATAAAAGAATTTTCTTGCACTTTTATTCTGATGAAATAATAACATAAAACATCCAACATCATCATTAGAAAAAATATATATGATTCACATTTATAAAACAATTAAAATAAAGTAAATAAACTTTTAATTTAATAAAATATTAAAAATCCACAAAATAGATTATCATATATTACATGTGTGAATTTACATTAATTATGCTCAAAATATTTTTACACGACATGTAATTATTTTTTTTAGTAAAAAATAATAAAACAATAATTAAATTATTTATTTCACATGAAATTAAGTAAAATATAAATAGTAATATTTTTATAAAAAAAATATTTAAACTAACAATAGATATAAATACCTAGAAGTAGAAATATTTTGTTACCAATGACAAATTATCATCACATTGATCTATAATTGCACAAGTTATCATAACATGGTAGAATGATCTACCATTGCTAGCTGGGGAATAGTACTATCGTCCCAACTAATCTACTATTGGGTATGATCTACCATTTCAGAAATGATCCAATTTTTGTTGGAAAGATACCATCATGGTGATTATTAGTAGGTGATACTACCATTGGTGTATAATAAAAGAATTCCAACCTATGTTGAACTACCATCATGGACTATAGAAGATACTACCATTGTGGTCGGTGCTACCGCCACTGTGAGGAGTTGCTTTCATCATCTAGTGGAGATACTATGAAGGTGATAATATGGCCAACCATTACTAATTAGTAGAGATACTATCAAGAGATCTAGTTTTTTTGAATGCTACATGGTGTTATAATTTGAGTTATGATCTACCATCGACATGTGTGTTGTTTCATATAGTGGTATAAAAGTAAGGAGCTTAGTGTTTCCATGTAGTTAAAGGTGGAGTATGATATGTGTGCATGAAGGAGCCAATGTTGGTTCAGAACAGCTACATCCATGGATGATGTGGAACTACCTAAAGATAAGATGAAGAGGCCAAACGACCTCCTGAGACTTTGTTTACATACGATAATATTATCTTCTTTAAAATTATGAATGTATTCAAGAAGGTTCATGGTCGCATCACCTCACGTGATCGATCATAGAACACCCATGAAGATTTAAGGTTTGTACATAAAATGTTTGGGATAAACTTCAGTAAAAGGGGTACACTCTGACGATCCCTGAAGATGAATATGATGAGAGATTGATCAGACAACCTAAATAGATATGATCATGGGGTGCTCATTCTATCCTTATATCCTTAATTGAATAAATAGTAAACATGGAAATATTGTCCCATATAGAATTGGAAATCATTTGAGTGATAATATTTAATAAAACACATTCCTTCATCATTACAATCCATAACACCAAGATTTGCTCCCAGATACACCTGCACACATTGCCTCACTGGTTGTCCCTCACTTATGTTGGCCCACAAGAACTCCTGTAGGTGTTCTACACACCCACTCTACTTCAGGATTTTACATGACCCACATATGCACCTCTTCTGCCTTGTAGGATCATTGGGTCGACTCTCCCATGGGGTTGATCCGGAAGTCCCCGAAGTTATTGAAGGGATAGCCCTGGTGGGCTTGTCATGGTTGGCCTAAATTTCTTACAAAATTCATTAAGAAAAAACTTATTAAAAATGAATTATTAATTAAAATCTTATAAATATATAAAAAAATTAAAAATTAAAACAATTAACACTTATAAACTTTTTTGGTATACAATCCCTAACTGAAATATAAAATTAATGCTCTTCTTGGTGTAGCCTATTCCCTAATTAATGTACTAGGCCCCAGGGATTGAATGATAACCACACCCTAGCTTGGTAAAACTATCCTCCCCATGCTTCCCTACACTATCAAGGTGTTAAATCACATGACATGAAATGACCTCAGCCGAAACTTGCAATCAGTGGGAATTAAACACTGGTCCTCATGGCCACAACCCTCAACCCTAACCATTAGGCCACCCTGTGAGGGTCTTATCAACTAATTTAAATATCATGATAAAAAATATATTACCTTTTAAAAAAATTAATTAAATGTGAAGAAATAAAAATTTATAAAAACAAAACTATTAAAATATTAATACACAAGTTCAAAAACTAACAATATATTCCTTTATTAAATTATAAAAACCAAACATTTATTAAATTTTCAAAAACATTCTCCCTATTTTTGAAATTTATCAAAAATTACATTAAAATTAAATCTTTCAAACATTATCCCTCTTAAATAGTATTATACACTTAAAATTAAAAAAGTATAATTATTTTCAAAAAACTGACTTTTAGTTATAGTATACATGTAAGAAAAACATAGTGTAGTTTTATCAAAGTATTAATTATAATAAATAGATATATTAAGCATTTATAATTCTTAGTTCAAACTTCATCTTCTTAAATTAAACAAAATCTAAAGGTTTAGTGAATGTGTCGGCCAATTATTTTTCAGTAGGAACAAATTCCTAATAAATATCATCTTTATTTAGATGATCTCTAATAAAATGAAATATAAAATCTATATGTTTTTTTCTAGAGTGTTGTATATGATTTTTAGAAGTTGAAATTTCACTAGAGTTATCATAGAAGATTTTAACATTATCAAAAAAATAATAAAATCAAAAAAAATTTGTTTAATCCATATATTTTGTGAATAACAACTAGTTACAACAACCTACTCAACTTCACATGTACATAGTGTTATTAATAGTTGTTTCTAAAAACACCATTAAATTAAACTTTTAGTTGAAAAATGACACATACATGTTTCACTTTTCCATTCAAGCCTACAAAATCCAAATCCAGAATCAGAGTAAAATAATAAATCAAAAAAATATGATTTTGAATAAGATAAAATAGAGATTATGGTCCTCTTAATATATCTAATTACTCTTAAAATATTTAAGATTACTTTTCTTAGGTTTGGATTGAAATCTATCATATAAATAGACTAAGAACATTATGTCTGGTCTAGATGAAGTGAGATACAATAAACTACCTATCATGCCTCTATACAGTTTAATATCAATTGACTTTACAGATTCATCCAAGTCCAATTTGGAATTGGTACTCATTTTTATTTTCATATAATTACTATAATCAATTACAAACATTTTAAAAATTTATTTATCATACTTATCTTACTTTAAAAAAATACCATATTTTCATTGATTATTTTATAAACCAAGAAATTTTATTAGTTCTCCCATTAATATCATGTAAAATTCACTTATTGTTGTAGGATCGAAATAATGGTGTAGATGATCAATTACAAGAGGGTGGGTGAATTGTATGTTTAAAAAAATTCATTTTTAACCTTAAGTAAACCTATTTTTAACAAAGTTAAACAAGGTAAATTCACAAGACCTCTTTTAGTTCTATTAAACAAACTTTCAAGGTTCCGAAAATATGGTTCCAAAAATGAAACTTAAGGAAAGTTTACAAGGAAAATATTCTACCTTAAAGCATATAGAATCTTACTTATCAGAGTATAAAAAATTACAAGAAAGTATAAGAAGGTTATACTTTCTTCCTTTATCAAAAAAGAGCCAAAATAAACTTGAAACAAAAAAAGTAACAAGTATGGAATCGTTTAACCCAAAGAGTAGGGTATCCAATAACCTTTGATAAAGGTCTATTGATTTATACTTTCAAGAAAGTCTATATTACCCACACCAGGGTAATCCATTGATAGGAATATCAGAGTCTGTCGTTCTATCCCCACAAGCCTTCAATATTTAATGTATTTAGAACCTATGTCTTCCTATCCTCGAAATCCCTCGATTTTACTCCGCAACAATCAGAGTTGTACGAAGAAATATGAACAAGATATTCAGAACCGCACAAAGCATGAGAGTCTATCTCTCTAGAAATCACTTCAGCAGCATGAAATCTCTAGAGTGATGGAATATTTTTTAAACTCATTCAAATGAGCTTCTATTTATAGTCACTTCTCCAATGATCATATCTCTCCTCTAACGGTCATATTTTCCTTGAATATCATAGGGACATATACACGTGCCACTCAAACAATGGTTAGTTAGAAAAAGATTGTATGACATAGTTTCATAACAAGTGTAAGGAAAATTAAGTTGTTTAACCAAATTTATTTATTCAGAGTTTAGGAAAAAATAAAGTTACAAGTCTAACCAAATAAACATTCAGAGTATATAAGTCATGGATATTTGGATTCTATTTTACAAAGAATTTGGAATCTGAATTATATAGATTTCAGAGTCATAATTCCAATGAATTAAAAATATAAATTCTGATGAATTTGGAGTCAAAAATATGAGAAATTTTGAGAATGAATTCTGAGGAATTCGAAGTCTGAATTTTGAGGAATTCAGAGTCTGAATTATGAGAAATTCAGAGTCTGAATTATGAGGAATTAGGAGTCTAAATTTTGAGGAATTCGGAGTCTAGATTTCAGATAATTCAGAGTCTGAATTTCTGAAAATTTAGAGTTTGAATTTCATATAATTCGGAACCTGAATTTCAGAGAATTCAGAACCTAAATTTCAGAGAATTCAGTACCTCAATTTCCATGAATTTGGATCCTAAAAATAGAATAATCTATAACCAAAGATTTATAGGATTCTGAATTTTTTTAGATGTGAAACCAAATTTTATACTTAAGAATAAAATGAGTTAGATTTAGAGATATTATAAAATGAACAATGAAAATATAGGTAAGGATAAAAATCTCCTTAGAGAAGGAAAATTTTCCTTATAAAGATAATATTTAGGAAAAATATAATTTTCTATAAGATAGAGTGTTTGTGATTTTCAAAACATAGAGGAATGGAAAAGTCATAAGTAAACCTTATTGACTCAACAATATCTCCCTTTTTGGAAAGCACAAATATCCCTACGAAAAAGAATATAAGGACTTAGAATTTTGCTTTATAAACATAAAAGAAAAACTTATGTCCCTTTACTTATGGATCGTGGTGAATACAACTAACTCCCCCTTAGGTTTTGAAATCCCTAAGGATCGTATTCTTGACTTTTTTAAAGAGATTTTTCTTTTTCTTGTATCAGGAAATATTCTTAGATAAAACTCCCCCTTAGATATACTCCCCCTTACTTAGGGAATTCTCTTCTTTACTAAGTATTTGTTTTATCATTATTTTATCCCCCTTTTTGATTTTCAAAAAATAATTTAGAGAACAGGAAAAAAATATGGTACCTAAAATATTAGTACTATGCAAAAAAACACATGAAGGACAACAAAAATTTAATTACGATTGATATAATTTTTAAAGGGAAGAAAATAAAAAAAATATGGGATTGTAAAAAGAATCATCATATTTTCTCCTTCAGCATTAACTTCTTCATGATAGTTTTTAGCTTCTTAAGCTCCTTATAATCTTCTTCAAAGCGCTTGAGAAGTTGTTTCTAATCCTCATTTTTCTTCTCAAGAGCATTGATTTTTCCATCTTGAGCCTTAAGAAATTATGCTTGAGTCTTCAAAAGCTCTTCTTACTTACTAAGCTTTTCTTAGAACTCAATTTTGAGATCTCTTTCTCTCTTCAAATTCATAGCAACTAAATTAAGTTTTCCATTCAGATCCTTGAATTTCTTCTTCCAAACTGTTTATTCAATATTGAGCTTCTCATTGAAAGTTGTAGTAGGATCTTTGATCTTGACATCTTCGGTATCAAAATCATCATTAACATTGTCTTAAAAGTCATCAAATATTATTATCTCTTTAATTTTATTCATTGACCACCTTGAAAATTCCTTGCATGACCTTCTGTGTGCATCATACCTAATGAATAAGGATTTAAAATTGGCCCCAAGTCTGAAAAACTTATCCATAAGCATGGAAATAGAATCCAATTTTTGATTAAATGAACATTGAAGCATCTGGCACCTCGAGTCTATAATCAAAAACAAAGGAATGGTATCAACTAGATTCTTTAATGATTGGACCATAAAGTCATGTCCCAAAGAGGATGATTTTGAATTAGATTCTCTAGTTGGTGAGGATTATTTCTCTATCTCTTCAACTTTTCCCTTTAAAGAACCACCAATATCTTTCTTTTCCACTATGTCTTTCTTCGATGTATCAACCAACAGATGCTTTCCCTTATCAGTTCTTAGAATGATCTCTGCTACCTTTGGTGATTCATGTTCACTATATTATAGTTGAACTATTTTTTCTACCTCAAAATTTTCTTTCTCGGCTTCTACCATAAGGTCATCTGGTTGAATGAATTCATGGTTGCTGATTTCATCATCAGATGGTTTATTCACTTCTTCTTTCTCTTCATCCTCTTTTACTTGTGAAATAATTTTGGTTGATTTAGCCTGAGAATTTTGTATTGACAATTTTTCAGAAGGAATCTCCTTCTCACAATATTCATCAACCTACCTTATGAAATCATCAGTGTCATACCCTTCTTCCTCTTATTCTTCGTCTTCTTCTTCCACTTCTTCTTCCTACACAATTTCTTCATCTTCTTCTAGTTCCAGAATCACCATTTTCTTTCTCAGAGTCACTAGAATTGATTCTTGAAAAAACAATTCTGGTACCTAAACTTGTTCAGAGGATTTCTTGGTGTCTTTGAGAAGAGGTTGAACTATTTTAGCCTCTAACATATTATTCCTCTTCTTCTTTATATTTTCCTTCTTCTCATGCTCTTCAACAGCCTTAGCCTTTAAATATTTTCCTTTAGTCAGGTCCAAGATAAAACTAGGCCTTCCTTCCTTCTTATTCTTCTTATCTTCTCTCCACTTCACAACCACTTCATCCAGATAGGTCTTTTTCTTCTTAGATTTTGGAGGTGAGGATTGGGTTTCCTGAACTGCAGTAGTTTTTTCTTACACTTAAAGTTCTTTCACTTTCTCTTCTTCCCACCTTTCTTGGAAGTCTCAGCCACTTCTGATTCCTTTGATAAAGCTTCAATTCTAGATTTAGATAAATCATATAATTCTCAAGATTCACTATTGAATCCAACCTTTATCCTTATCAAGGTATTATCACTAAGCAACATAACCTTGAAATTTATTGGCTTAGAGCTACAAGGAATTTTGAATAAATAAAAATAGAGAACTATGATCTTGGAAAGGATATCCCGATACATAATAATCTGAGACTTGATAGTTCCATTCTTGATTTTTGAAATTGTAAGCAAGATATACTACACGAGGTTACTCTTCATGAGGTTTACCAGAAAATCCAGAATATAAATGTCACTTTTCTTCAGGGTGTCCTTATACCATTTTCTTGGAATGATAAACCCTTAAACCCATAACTTAAGAATCTAAAATTTTTTTGAAAGATGGTTGACCTTCGGTGTCTTCACCCCTGAAAAATCAAGGCATTCTATAGCCTTCTGCTTATCAAAACATCCCAAAACATCTGGTAAATTGTGGGTGTAGAATTCAGCTTCTCTCTCATAAATAATTCCAATGATATTAATAGCCATACTAAAAGAAAGATAATATTTTTCCAAAACTCTTAAAAGAAAAATTATCATTTCCATATTGAACAAAAAAACTTACAGTCTCATAAAATTCTACCAGCAACTGTACATACACCGGATCTTGTCCCTTTGGTTTTGATACACATAGACTCTCTCAGCCATTCAACTTCATATTCTTTGAAATTAGATAATCATATTTGGAAAATAAATTCAGATCTACTAACCTTTCTCTTAAGATCTTCTATTCACATATTTCCTTTACAGACGACATTTTCTTCTACGGGGATGGTTCCAAAGAAATTTGGATTTGGGCAAGAGAGAAAATTCAAAAGGATCCTTAAGTAAAGAAATAGAGTTTTAGTATGCCAAATTTTGATAACAGATGTGGGACAACCATCAGTGGGCCTTTATAAAGGCGTTTCAGGTGACGGTTCATATACCCAAAAAGATCCAACAGTTGAAATAAGCTTGATCTGATCTGAATATTGATAGAATAGCCGAAAAAGGATGTTGATAGGTTATAATATTTTGAGATTTTTAAGTTAAAACATTCATATTTAAGGAAAGTGAATCCAAAAAAAATTCTTAAAACAAGAGGACAATATCCACAAGAAACAAATTGATTATGAAAATTTTAGTAAGGAAATATATATTCTGAATTTCTAGAAAAATTATCAATAATGAGGATAATTATTCTTGAATAACTTTAGATTCTGGAAAAATTTATTAAGAAAGGAAATTTTGGATTACGAAATTTTGAAAAGAAATTTGATTACAAAAATTTCTTATTACGAAAAAAGATTGGTTATGAAAAGTAATTTTGGTTACAAAAAAAAAATTGATTATGAAAAATTTTGATTACAAAAAAATTTGAATATGAAATTTTTTATTACAAAAAAATTTAAATACAAAAAATTTTAGTTAAACAATAAAATGTACCCCCACCTCTATGAAAAGAAGTTTATTACTATAAGGAGATAGGTTTCAAAGAAAATTAATGTGGAAGATTACCTTATGGTTATCATTCCTAACTTTTTTAAAATGAATTTAAATCTATCATACGGTAAAGATTTTGTGAAAATATCAGTAAGTTGATCTTGTGTTATGATAAATTTAAGAATGATATCTTCTTTTTGTGTGTGATCCCTAAGAAAGTGATGCCTAATATCTATGTGTTTTGCATGAGAGTGATTTGCAGGGTTTTTTCTTAGTTAAATGGCATGAGTGTTATCACACAATATCTGTGTTTTTTTAAAACTCATTCCATAGTTTGTGAGCGTGTGTTTCATCCAAAACACTTGAGGACAACAACTTCTAACTGTTATATATTCAACTTTAGTAATGGAAAGTTCTACTGAATGTTGCTTTTTTCATGAACAAGAAACTAATGAATCTCTTAAGAAATGAAAAGTCCCAGATGTACTTTTCCTATCCATTATACATCCACCAATGTCAGCATCCAAAAAACATTTTAAAACAAAATAATTTCCAGAAGTATAAAAGAGTTTAGAATCCATAGTTCCCTTTAAATAGAGAAAAATTATTTTCACTGCTTTTAAATGAGATTCCTTATTATTGGATTGATATCTCCCACATAAGCATACTGAAAACATTAAATATGGACGACTAGCTATCAAGTATAGTAAAATTCCTATCATACCTCTAAATGAAGTTTGATCTACTAGTTTCATAGATTCATCAAGATCAAGAGAATTTGAGGTACCAATTAGAGTACTTATACTCTTTGTATTTTAGTATCCATACTTTTTAATAAGATATTTAATATACTTATGTTAGTATATATAATTTTCTTCTAGTTTTTGAGAAATTTGAAAGACTAGTAAAATTGTTTAACTCACCCATCGTACTCATTTCAAACTCAGATTTCATTATATTTGAAAACGAATCAGTTAAAGATTTTTGAGTTGAACCAAATATAATGTCATCAACATAAATTTGAACAATCAAAATATTTTTCTTATCTTATTTTATAAAAAGGGTTGGATTAGTGTTTTCGTTAACATAATTTTTTTGTAGAAAAAAATCATGTAAGTCTATCATACCAGACTCTAGGGGCTTGTTTAAGTCCATATAAAGCTTTGGTATGTTTGAAAATGGGTTCAGGATGTTTTGTGTCTTCAAAACCAAGAGTTTGTTCAATATAAATTTTCTCTTGAACATATCTATTAAGAAAAGCACATTTTACATCCATTTTAAAATGTTTTAAATTAAATAATGTTGTAAAGTCAAGTAAAATAAGAATAGATTCAATTATAGATACTTGATCCAGGGTTTCTTCATAGTCTATTCCTTGTTTTTGATTATATCCTTTAGAAACTAATCTAGATTTATTTCTTACAATGATTCCATTTTTATCACACTTATTTATGAAGACCCATTTTACTCTAATAACAAAACTTTACTTAGGTCATTCAACCAAGGTCCAAACTTCATTCCTTTCAAATTCATTTATCTCATATTGCATGGATTTAATCCAATCATCATCACTTAAAGCTTTCTCAGTTATTTTTAGTTCTAATTAGGAAAAGAATTCTTGAGGTTCTACTTAAATTCTTAAGGAACTTCTAGTCCTTATAGGTTGATTTATATCACCAATGATACTATCATTGGGATGATTCTCAAGAAACAATGGATTTGGGTTTTGTAAAACCTATTCATCAATATATGGTAGGAAATCTTCTGGGGTAAATGCTTCAGAAATATTTTCTTGAACATTTTCCTTATCATAAGGATCTTCTATCAAGGGTTGAAAATTAGTTTTTGAAAACACATCTAAAGATGTAAGTTGAGGTTGTTTAAAAACAAAAGAATCGGTTTCATCAAATTTAACATGCACTTTTTCTTCAATAGTACAGGTATTTTTATTAAAAAATCTATAAGACTTAGAAGTAATGGAGTATCCTAGGAAAATTCCTTCATCATATTTGGGTGTGAATTTATGTAAATTATCTTTAGTATTTAGAATAAATACTTTGTAACCAAATACCTTGAAGTAAGAAAGTCTAGGTTTTCTACCATTCCATAACTCATAAGGGGTTTTGTTAAGAAAATATCTAATAAAAACTCAATTTATAGTATAACAATCAGTACTTACATCTTTATCCCAAAAGTGTTTAGCTATAGAATATTCACTCAACATGGTTCTAGTTATCTCTTGAAGACTTCAATTTATTCTTTCAACAATACCATTTTGTTGAGGAGTTCCTGGAGCTGAGAAGTTATGAGTAATTCCTTTTCTACAACAAAAAAGTTTCAAAATCTGAATTTTGAAATTCTCATCCATAATCACTATGAATAGTTATCAATGGAATATTTTTATCATTTTTAACTTAGGCTCTAAAAATTTTGAAATAGAAAAAAATATTCATACTTTGTTAAAAAATAAAACCACATAAATCTAGTGTAATCATAAACTAAGTTAAATACATAATATTTTCCTCCAATACTTCCAGTTTGTGTTGGACTGAAAAGATCCATATGCACTAACTATAATGAATTAGAATTTGAGACTTCACCGATTAATTTAAAACTCAATTTATGTTGATTTCCAGATTGACAAGGATCACAAACTTTTGAAGAATCAAATCTAAGCTTCAGTAGATCCTTAACTAGTATTTTCTTTGAGAGTTTACATAGATTCTTAAGATTACAGTTTCCTAACCATCTATTCCATAACCAATATTGATCTTCCATTACAATAAGGAAAGGTATATCTTTACTCCTAAGGTATTCTAAATTTATTGTGTATACATTCTCTTGACTATGGGCAGAAAGAATAAAATCTTCCTTGAAAATGTGTAATAAGCATTTTTCATTCCTAAAATTCACAAGGTAACCTTCATTACATAATTTAATTATGATAATAATGTTGTGATTAAGAACCTTAATAAATAAAACGTTTCAAATCAAAGTTTTTACAAGAAGAACAATGTTACCTATACGAATAATTTCTCCCTGTGCATTATCTCCAAAAGTTACTTTTCCTCATTTCGTCTTGATAATATTTTCAAAGAAATTTTTGTTACCAATCATATGTCTGGAACATCCACTATCCATATACTATGTATTATTGTTGGTACTTTCTTTGTTTCTGAAAATAAGAGAGTTAGACTTTTGGAATCTAAACTTTCTTGGTTCTAGAAATTTTAGAAAGCAAAATTTTAGAAATCCACATTTTCTTAGAAAAATAAGCTTTATGAAAACCTAAAGATTGGATATTGTTTAAAGAAAATTTTCTCTCCCAATGTCCACCACACTGAAATTTAGTGAAAATGGAGAACTTTGGAGAACAAAATAGTTATTACTAAAAATCGGTTTTGAATGGATATAACCAAAACCAAAATGATTCCTTATAGGTTGAATTTGGGAATACATCTTGTCAAAGTTTTCCTTACCATAGGTAAAGTTTTACAAAAACTTCCTCAAGGAAAATATTTATGACTTTATTTTTATAACTAATTTTTTATCCTCAAAACCATTAGTTTTAGAACCAGAGTTATCCTCTAAAATATTTTTCTTGGAAATTATATTTTCAAGACCTTTAGAAATTTTATCCTACTTAGAATTAACTTCCTCAATATTTTTTGAAATACTTTTAAAATCAAAAAATTTCTCATCATGATCTTTAAAAATATCTAATACTTCTTTATTTAAAATAGACAATCTAGAATTTTTTTTATCAAGCTTTTTCTTGAGTTTAGAATTATCATTATCAAGAATTTTAGAAAACCTAGATACTTCTTCATAATAATGTAAAGTAATATCTTCTGATGAGGAAGATTCATCATCTGAAGATTCATAGTATTTATCATTAGTGTAATTTGTACTAAAAGATACATTGGTGATTTATTCTTCATTGTGTACATTGTCCATTAGACAATGTTTTTCAATGGGTAGTTTGGCTAGTAGACCAAGATTCTTCTATTCATATGATTCATACTCTGAGGATTCATCAAAAGAGTCACCTCCACTTGAACTCCAAGTGTCATTGTCTTTTAAAACATTCTTAACTTTAACCTTGTAGTACTTATTTCTATTCCTCTCAAAATTCTTTTCCTTTCTATCCTTTTTCTTTAGCATAGGACAATTTGGCCTTATATTCCCTACTCTTTTGAATTCATAGCAACTGACTTCAAAGTATTTCTTATCTTTTATTTCTTTCTTCTTATATCTATACTAAAAATATTTCCTTCCAACTATCTTGTTCATCCTTCAAGCAATATTAGCTAGCTCATTCTTAGAATGCTCACTTTCACAAGATTCAGATAAAACAGTGACTTTCTTAGACTTGTATATTGTAATCCTTTCAGTATTCTTGACTTTAGTAGAAGTAAAGTCTACACTTCCATTACTATTATTCTTTTTATTCATATAAACATCTCTTTTTGTTCTTGTCTCATATTGAATAAGGGTTCCAAAAATCTCATCCAGAGTAATTTGAGATTCTTTCCTATTCTCATCAATAGTTGTTCTTTTGGATTCCCACTCATTTGGAATATTATCTATAATCTTATCCACAAGAGCTTCATCATCAAGACCTCTCTCTCCCATAGATTGTAACCTGTTGAAAATAGTTATATATCTTTGTTGAACCTTACATACTGGTTCTCCATAGGGAAATAGAAATCCATGATATTCTACTCTCAACAGAGCTCTTCTAGTCTCTATAACTTTGGATGTACCAAAATTTGTAACTTCAAGCTTCTTCAAGATACAATTTGTAGCTTCACAATAATAAATTTGACTATATATATTTCTGGTCATGGAACACAACAAAGTATTGTGTACCTTGTAATTTAGTTGATATTCTGACTTTTCCTGGTTGGTGAAGGTTTGGACTTCCTTGTCAGGAATCTTGTAATATCTAGTAACCATTAAAAAATTTCCTACTCTCGTATTAATAACAAAAGTCTTCATACGATCTCTCTAGTATTTATAATCCTTACCATCGAATATAGGTGGTTTGGTAGGATTTAGATTATCAATTGAACCAATATTAATTCTTGTCATTATATAAGAAAAATATCCTTCCATAAAAACTTGTTAATAGAAAAGGTTTGTAAAAAAAGATAAAAATCTCTAAGAAAAACATAAGAAAGAAAAGTTTTGCAAGAAAATTTAGAATAATGAAAACTTGAACAAGGAAACTTATATGTGAATATAAGTAATTCAGAAACCTTCTTTGATACCAATTGTAGGATCAAAATAATGATGTAGATACTTAATTACAAGAGGGGGTGAATTGTAAGTTTAAAAACTTTTGTTTTTCACCTTAAGGAAAACTATGTTTAACAAAACTCAATAAGGTAAATTCACAAGACCACTTTTAGTTCTATAAAAACAACTTTCAAGGTTCTAGAAATATGGTTCTGGAAATGAAACTTAAGGAATGTTTACAAGGAAAATATTTTTCTTTAAAGTGTATAGAATCTTACTTATCAGAACATACAAAAGAAAAATAAAGTATAAGAATGTTATAATTT
Organism: Viscum album; assembly: GCA_963277665.1. NCBI lineage: Eukaryota > Viridiplantae > Streptophyta > Magnoliopsida > Santalales > Viscaceae > Viscum > Viscum album. The sequence goes on along the minus strand of OY728148.1, from coordinate 361,234,282 downwards.
CTTCCTTTATCAAAAAATAGAAAAAATGAAATTGAAACAAAACAAGTAGTATGAAATATTTTAACCCAAAGAGTAGGGTATCCAACAACCTTGTATAAAGGTCCCTTGATTTATACTTTCAAAAAAGTATGTCTTACACACACCAGTGTAATCCCTCGATAGAAATATCAGACTATGTATTGTTATCCCCACAAGCCCTCGATATTTAACGTAGTAAACACCTCTGTCTTCCTATCCCTGGAAGCTGTCGATTGTACTTAGAAACAGTCAGAGTCGCACCAAGAAATATGAAAAAGATGTTCAGAACCATATAAAGCATGAGATTCTCTCTCTCTAGGAATCACTTAAGCAACATTTAATCTCTAGAGTAATGAAATAGTTATTGAGCTCATTAAAATGAGATCCTATTTATATGAAATTATCAAATGTTCGGCTCCCTCCTCCAATGGTCATATTTTCCTTGAATCTAGGAGGGACCTATACACATGTCACTCAAACAAAGGTTAGTTAGAAATATATTTTATGACATCGTTTCATAACAAGTGTAAGGAAAATGAAGTTGTTTAACCAAATTTATTTTTTAGAAGTCTATGAAAAAATAAATTTTAGAGTCTAACCAATTAAACATTCAGATTCTATAAGTCATGGATATTCAGATTCTATTTTACAAAGAATTTATAATCTGAATTATATAGATTTCAGATTCTAAATTCCAATAAATTCAAAATCTGAATTCTGAGGAATTCAGAGTCTGAATTCTGAGGAATTCGGAGTCCGAATTCTAAGTAATTCAAAATCAGAATTCTGAGGAATTTGGAGTTTGAATTATGAGGAATTTGAAGTCATAATTCTGAGTAATTCTGAGTCCGAATTCTGAGGAATTCAGAGTTTGAATTTTAGAGAATTCAGAGTCTGAATTTCAAATAATTCGGAGTTTGAATTTTAGAGAGTTCAGAGTTTGAATTTCAGATAATTCGGAAACTGAATTTCAGAGAATTTGGAACCTTAATTTCAGAGAATTCCAAACCTAAATTTCAAATAATTTGGATCCTAAAAACATAATACTCTATAAATAAGGATTTTTAGGATTTTTAAGTTTCTTATATGTGAAACATATTTTTAGACTTAGAAATAAAATGAGTTAGATTTAGAGGGGCTATAAAATTAACAATGAAAACATAGGAAAGGATAAAAAATTTCTTAGAGAAGGAAAATTTTCCTTATAAAGACAATCCTTAGGAAAAATATATTTTTCTTTAAGATAGAGTTTTTTTTATTTTCAAAACATAGATGAATGGAAAAGTCATAAAGAAACCTTATTGTCTCAACAATTGTTAGTTTGGAAAAATTATTACGTAGTAAATCATTTATTGAACCAAATATTATATAATCAATATAAATATGTATAATTAGTATATCAATTGAAACTCACTTTATAAAAAAATTTGGACCAAACATACATTTAAAAAAATAATTTTGTATTAAAAGTTGAGTTAGTATTTTATACCAAGATCAAGCGGCTTACTTAAGACAATATAAAGATTTATTAAGTTTAAAAACATGATTTGTAAATTTTTCATTTTCAAACACAGGGGGTTATTTAACATAAAATTCCTCAATAATTATTCCATTTAAAAATTCACTTTTTACATCCATTTGAAATAATATTATATTTTGAAAACAAGAAAAACATAATAATATTTTAATTGATTCTATCCTAGAAACTGGAAAAAAAGAATCTTCAAATTAAATTCCCTCTTCCTGGGAATAACCTTGAGCTACTAGTCTCACTTTATTTTTATCTATTTTTCGAGATTTATCTATATTAATATGAAAAATCCATTTAGTTGTTATTATGGTTTTATCTTTTGGAAATTCAACCAAATTCCACACTTTATTTCATTAAATTTTATTTAATTCATCATGAATAACATTTATCCAATTTGAATATATTAAATCATTATCAATGTTAACAGGAACCAAGTCGGTACCAAATGTAGAATTTACACTATAAAGTAAAGTATATTTTTTGGTTTGTATACCAGATTCAACATTTCTAATAATTTTTTCAATTAGATGATCTTTAAGATTTTTTCACACTTTAGGATCGGTTTTATAAGAGATATTCTCCCTTGAAACTAATTCATTATCAATTTCTTTTTTATTATCTTAATAAAAAATAAATTCCTTAAATTAATTATCAACTTTTTTTAAATTAGAACTTTTCTTTTTATTTTTATTTTTATTAAAATTAACATTTACAAACTCTTCAAAAACTAAATTTCTCTTATTAAAAAATCTATAATCCTTACTAGTGTTGGAATATCCTAAAAATATTCCTTTATAAATCTTAGAATCTAATTTTTCTAAATTGTCTTTTGTATTTAAGATGAAGACTTTTCAACTAAATACCCTAAAATATCTAACTTTAGGTTTAAACCCTTTAAACAATTCATAAGGTTTCTTATTTAAAAATAGTGTGATAGATACTCTATTTAAAACATGAAAATCTATATTTATAGCTTCTACCCTAAAATATATAGGCACATTAAATTCCATAATAATTGATCGATTCATTTCTTATATAGATATATTATTTCTTTCAACCGCACTATTTTATTGTGGTGTCCTAGAGGATGAAAAATAATGTTTATATCTATTTTCTTCACAAAGTTTATCAAATTATAAATTAAAAAATTCACCACCTATATCACTTATTATAGAGAATATTGATATATTTTTGATGTTTTGAATATGTTTATAGAAAGAAAAAAAAATAATTAATTTTTCATTTTTATATGATAAGAAATAAATACAAATCGATATATTGTAATCATATACTATTACTAATACATACTTCTTTCTATAAAAACATATAGGTCGTATAGGTCTAAATAAATCAAGATGTAATAGGTCTAATCATATAGAAATACTAACATCAATTATGTATTTAAATATTTCATTTTGTTTCTTACCCTTTAAATAGGAATCACACATAAAGTACTTGTATGTTATTTTGGCAATTGCAGAACCTATTCATGCTTTAATAGTTTGTCAAATAGTCTGGATTTTTCATGCTAAATCATTCTATTCCATATAGTGGAATATACCTTTAAAGTATTTAAATGTATTTTTATTCCAAAATTTTTATTTAAACCTTAAATATAATTCATTAGAATAATTCTCATTCATTCGATATTTAAAACAATTTACACTATAAACACTTCCTTCTGAACTTTTAATAATGATAGTCTTATTCAACTTTGGTGATAAACTGTAATAACCAAAAACATTATTATTATAATTTTGTTTCATCATATAAATAATTTTTTTCAAATTTTTCTTTACCTTGAACAAATTTTGATAAATTCTCTTTAATATTGACAACTACCTTTTTCAAATTCATATTCTCCTTTGAATAGTATCCAAATCAGCATAAACTTTCACATTAGAGAAAGAAGCTATGTTTCTTAGTTTCTTATTTTCTTGCTTAAGTTTCGTAAAATCATTATAAATTTTAGTTAAATATTCTAGAATATTATTAAATATCATTTACTAGTCATTATCATTCACTTCCATAAGACTTTTAAGTCTTTCATTGTCTTTTTTTAGTTTTAACATTTTAGAATCATAATTCTGTTTATATTTTTCATTCTAAGAAAAGGAAATTATTCAAATTATCACATTCCCTTTTTAGTTTCTAATTATCTTTAAAAAAATATTATTTCTAATTTTTTTATCAGTATATTTTTCAATTATCTTGACTCTATCGTTCCTTAATTCTTCATTTTCTTTAATCAATTTTATAAATTTAGAATTAACATAATTAGAATTGGAACATGAATCATGACCAGCTTCATTTTCATCATCAGAATTTTTATTATTATATACATTGGAAAGAATAATCAATTCAGTAAAAATTGAATTAGTTACCTCACATTGTACACCCATCAGAGAAGCTTCTCTATCTCCTATTCACTTCCAAAATCACAACTATAATCTGAACTGTCTGATAAATCCTAACCTCCAAAAAAATCTTTCTTTTCTTTTATATTTTTGTTTTTGACTTTATTTGGATGTTTGAGTTTGGGTTAGTTTATCTTAATGTGAACTTTATTCCTAAAATCATAATAGTTTAATTTCTGAAACATCATTATCATTAATGGAATTTCCTTTCTTGTAATCTTTTTTAAACTTTCTTCTGAACTGCCTTTTATGACCTTTTTTTTTCATGAACTTGAAAATATTATTGATAAAGTGAAACCTATATATTTCACATCCTTGGAACTAAAATTCAAAAGTATTTTATATTTCATTAATATTTTAATTAAAATCAATACTTTTTATCTTTATAGACTCCTTGATAGTAATGTTTTTCAACTCTAACTCATATTATAGAAAAGAGTCTATTAATTCATCTAAGGTATAATCTTTAAAATTATAACTCTCATTTATGGCCAACTTATTTGAATGATGTATTTTTTATAGAGATATCAGTACTCTTTCAACTTGATTTTTGTTATCCAATACTTCACTAATAGAACTTGTACCATTTTTAATACTTGTAAAACAATGTAACATCTGGTTCACTGACTCTTCATATCCCATATTGAAGTCTTGGTATTCTACTCATAGTATTCATAGATTGATTATTTTGATCTTGTCTGTCCCATATTGAGTAACTTTAAGTATTGTCCATATATCATGGGATGCCTTACATGATGAAACATCATTATAGATGATTCTACTTATAGCACAGTACAAAATATTCTTAACTCTAAAATTCAAAACATACTTAACCATGTCATTACATAAAGTGGTCTTTAGATAAACTTTGGGTAGCTCATATGACTTCTCCATGATACTCTAATGATCCACACTTAATTGTTTCAGGTAGGTTTTCATTCAGTATTATCATTATCCATAGTCACTTCCATCAAATAATGGGGGTTTTTGGAATCCACACATCATTATCATTGACAGCTTATATATTTAATAAATAAAATTTTATTCCTTAAACATTTAGTTCTAGGATGATCAAGTTATCACAGTAGCTAAAAATAAACAATAGAAAAATATCTAGAACAACTAAAATAAACAAACAAATATGCTAAATAATCAGAGACTAGGCTTTCATACCAATTGTTTGGTATTATAATAATAGATCTATTAACCTATCTCTGATACCAATTTTTTGATCATAATTGATGGAAATAAAAACTAAAAGGGGTGAATATTCATTTAAAATTTTAAAGACAAAAATTAATCAGATTTTTATTAATTAAAAAATCTTCTGTGAGTGTTGTTTTTGAGATGAGTAGTGCAATAGAAATAAAAGAAATGAACATAGAGATTTTATAGTGGTTTGGATAACCAAGATCCTAGTCCAATCATCAATCTTTTTTACTCCATGATTATATTGGTACCCACTAAGTTGCTCACTTTTAGTGGTGTGATAACTTGTTGTAGACCATGCCTTTTACAAATACTTGGAGGAACAGCCTAGAGTTTTTACAATAGTATTAACCTATTCTATGACCTGGAGTTTCTTCTGGAGTCACAACCCAAAAATTCCTTTTGGGTGGTGTAATAACCAGTAGACAGGCCATATTTTGATTAGGAAAATCATAAATTGACATGAACAGATTCCAAAGAGATAAAGAGAAGATACCATGAAGAAAACAAAATACAATGAAACCGAATAGAAACATCTGATAAAGAGGATGATGAAGTTTTATGTTCTTGATCACTTCAATATAAGAGGATGGTAAAGTTGAAATCACTTCATGATATCAGCAAGGAAATAGAATTTGAAGGAGTTCTTGATCACAAGTGCGGCAAGAATTGTATCACTGGTAAGTTGTAAAGTTGTGTTGAATAAATTTTATGCATTTTATTTGTAATCCCTTGATCATGTGTCAACAGACTAATGCAATTTCATTAAATAAAAATATCTTCTCATAGAGACTAAATAACCAATAATTGCACACCATGAGTTAGCACATAACAAAACATAATATTACTATTATGTTTATTTGGAGATACCATACTTAATATAAAATAATTATCCTGAACTTTTATTGTACATGAAATAACCACATAAAACATCCATCATAATCATTAGAATAAACATATATAATACAAATTTATAAATAAAATAAAATAAAATAAATAAATTTTTAATATTATAGAATATTAAAAATCCAAAAAAAATGGATTTAATAATATATGTGTGAATATGCATAAAATATTCTCAAAATATTTTTACACAACAAGTAATTATATTTTTTAGAAAAAAATAATTAAATGTAATTAAATTATTTTTTTCACAAACAATTAAGTAAAATAAAAATAGTTATATTTGAAAAAAATAAACTATTGGTAGATAGAAATACCTAGTGGTAGAAATATGTTTCTACCTTTTATATGTTTTTGTTGAACTGATCTATCATTTCACGATCTACCATCACACGATAGAATGATTTACCATTGCTGGCAGGGGAACTGTATTACCATCTCATGTGATATACTATTTAGTAAGATCTACCATTACAAAAAATGATCACCCATTTATAGTGAGATATTACCATAATAATGAATGGTAGGTGATACTACCATTGGTATAGAATAAAAGCACTAAAATGAGTGTTGAACTACCATCATGGATAGTAGAAGATACTACCATCATGGTCAGTACAATCACCACTGTAAGAAGTTGCTACCATTATCCAACAGAGCTATCATGAAGGTGATAGAATGACCTACCATTAATGATTAATAGAGATACCTTCGAGGTATATACCATTTTCAAACTATAGATTCTACTACTTTTCAGGTGATGATCTACCATCAACTCATGCATTACTGCATAGAGAAGTATGAACGTTGTGAGAGAAAAAGAGTGCTATATTTAAAGTTGTAGAATGAAATGAACACATGAAGGAGTCGATTCTGGTTATCATGCAAGAAGGGGAGATGCCCAATGATGTATTGAATAGGTCAAACAACCTCCTTCAGCTTTTTTTTAATGTGATAGTGTTATATTATTTGAAATTTTTCATGCATGCAAGGAGGTTCGTGGTCTCATTTCCTTAGATTAACAATCATATAACACCTATGGAGACTTCGGGTTCAATCATCAGATATTTAGGGTAAAAGATGTAAAAAACAAATGCACTCCAATGAGTCCTAAAGATAAATATTGTGTGGAATTGATCAAACGGTCCAAATAGATATGATCATGTGGTTCTCATTCTATATATATATATATATATATAGTCAGATTAATAGTGCATGTGGTGAGAATATACCACATCAAACTAGAAGGTGATTGATTTCTACCATTTAATGTATTCCTTCACCACTACAATCCATATCACCACTGTTAGATCCTAAATACACCCACACACACCACCTAATGGGACACACATCACCTGTGTTGGCCCACCGGCACTCCTACAGGCACTTTATGCACCTACTCTACTTTAGGCCTATACACAGTCCACCTTTGCACCTATATTACTTTCCAGTCTCCTTAGGAATGATCTCCCATGGGGTTGACCCTCAATTTACCTAAGTGGTTGAAGGGATAGCCCTTATGGGCTTTACATGGTTGGACTAAATTTTTTACAAAATACACTAAGGAAAAACTTAGTAAAAATAAATTATAAATGATTATCTTTGAATTATAAAAAAATGTTCAGATAGTTGAAACAATTAACATATATTAACTAATAAAAATATCATGTAAATAAAAAATTATTACCTTTTTAAACAAATTAAATTTAATTAAATTTGATGAAATAGTAATTTATCAAAACATAACTGTTAAAATATTCATACACAAGTCAAAACACTAATAGAAAATTTAAAAGTAAAAAATGTTACTACATATTGAATATTAAATTCCATCTGTTTATACACAACGACAATCCTTTATTAATAAATTAATTTAATTTTATCAAAACCTACTAAGGTCCATATGTATTGTCAAAGATTAATTTTGTAACCCAAATCTAACCATCTCACCCATTCTCTAAAGCTACATGCTCCTTTGAAATGTAAGCATGGTGTTTTCTAAAATATTAAACTTTATTCAAATAACACTACTTTATCCAAACTCGACCTATCTAACATTTTATGTAGAATAAATAACTACTTATCCCAAAATAGTTCTTCAAATAATGTTAGCTTCTGATGGATTTATGACCTAGTAAAGAAGTGGTATTCTTGGGTCTTAGTGATTTGTAGTGTTTCTAAAATATTTTTCACCCATTGGTGAAGTTTGAAAGAAATTTTTTTAAACATTCAAATTATAACTTTAGGTTAATCACTTCATTATTATCTTTTAAAAATGACACTGATTTCCCTTATTTTGGGAAGTTAATTTCATAAATTTACCTTTTATATTGTCCAACTATTATGTAGGCTTAACATTTTCATTCCTTATCTTAGCTAAATTATTCTCAGACTAATCCAAATCTACTTTATTCTTAAAAACTTCATCTTTAAGTTCAAATTATTTATTATAAATATATTAATACATATCCTCACACTCCATGATACAAAATTTCATTTCATCACATGTTTGAAGAACTTTCCCTCATCATATTAATTTTAATCATCATTCATTGAAAATAAAATATATCCTCATAAAGAAAAATTTAATAAATGATATTTTTCACATAAATTACTTTTCATTTAAATGGGAATAAGTAGCTTTAGCATAGAATCCAATGTTATTCTGGCTATTTTCACTATTTGATACACTTCCATCAGAAAATGATGGATCTTCATTAGCACTACAAGTGTCATTAGTATACCTAAATTTTTTCATTTCATTTCTTCTTAAATATTTTCCTTACTTATTCTTTTTCATCGTTATAGGATAATTAGGTTTGATATGTCCTGTTTTTTTTTAATTTATAGCAAATAGACTCTGAATATAACTTCTTTTCATGCTTTTATATTATATCCTTTATGTATTTATGATAATATAATTGGAAATTGTGATTTTTAAATGTTCTTCTCACTATATTATTTAGTTCCCCATTAATAGGTTCCAAATCACAGCCATCATAAAATCTTATTGAATTTATTTTATATGAAATATGATTTGATGTATTTCCTCTAAAATTTATAACTCTGAAAGTTAAACCAAATGTAACTCCATTATTTCTCCTCTATTTTTCAGTATCTCTTTCCAGTCTTCTCTTATATTTCATGAGAGTTACAATTAAATCATTAATGATTTTCTTTATAATATATTTGGTGTCATCGATCATTAACTACTTTAACTCTCATTATTTAGGTAAGATATAAATAATCTTCTAAAGATTTTGATTATCTTATATTTCTTTTTTACAAATTTATTATAGGTTATTCCCAATCATCATGTATGGATTCCCTCTTAACCAAGTTCTCAAAACAGGTTTTATTTTTCATGTTCAATGAATGTGGATTGACCCTCAATGTGTTCTAAGAAATTCTCTAGTAAAACCAAAAACAACTTTATCTCAAATTTTATAATTTCCATCAACATGAGAAAATTATAAACATAGGTATTTATCATATAATTTTCTATTTGGTCTCTCTAATATTTATAGTCTCTGCCATTTAATATCAACGGTTTGTTCAGATTTATATTATTAAAAGATTCAATGGGTATTCCTTCTATATCAAAAAAAAAATACCTTTTATCTACTACATAGCTAGTGTATGAAAATTTATAAAAGTAATAATAAACAAACAAGAAATATAAATTCAAGGCCTAATGCACAATTTATTGGATAAAGAAAGTATAGTAGTGTGTTGATACCAAGTGTTTTCCCAGTAAAGAAATTCTGACAACACTATAACATAAGGTAAATTTTAAATGAAAAAAAATAATTATAATTTTATCCCAATTTAGATTTAAGTTGACTAGAAAATAAAATTTTTGGTCAATTTAGACTATATCATAGTAAATAATTGTATTTAAAAAATACAAATGCAACATAAATAGTAAATCAAATGAAAATTATACAATGACCAATGAAAGTAATACTGAAAAAGAAAGTAAAAGTAAACACTACTTGATGAAAGTAATAATCACAATGGAGATTAAATAAAAAAACAATTTAAAAAATACTTCATATATCATATGATAATCTATATACCCCTAAAAGGATACTATTACCAAACACATCATGTCAAGATAAGTGTTCACTTTTCATCCAAAGTGGAAGGAGGATCATTAACTAGACCCAAGGTATCCCAATTTAACACATGGAAATTCCTTGACTATAAAACTTATGAATGGTTCCAAGTTCTAAACTATGAACTTATTCAAATATAATCTCATCAGTAGGTAAGAGTTATCGTTACCCATGAGCACCTCTTCAGTCTCATGGCCGGTAGTAAGTCCACACTAGTACATCATCAAACATGAGGGTTTAGAAAAAATAATCTCTAGCTCCATAATATTGTAAATATCAAGGGATTTAACTATAACAACCCAGGTAATGATAGATTAAATCATTATTTTCATTTATTAATATTAATTAGATATTTATATTAGTTATAAAAATATCAAGTAATTTTTAATCAAAAATGAAATTGTTTTAATTAAAAACTTTTTTTATAACATTACATTTAAAATCTTAATTAATAAATTTTAAAATTTTAATTCGATAAAATGAATATCATTTTTTAAATTATCATTTCAAACTTTTCTTGGTTAAATTTTTTGGATTTATCGAAAAAAATATTTAATTTTCAGTGATTAGTGAAAAATACCAATTTTTATAAAAATTATTTTATTTTTAATAAATTAATTAATTTAATAGTTACAAAATGTTTTGAATATGTTTTAAATTAACCTAATTATTATTCATTCAACTTAATTACTTTTTAATAAACATTATTTTGGTTTTTTGTATAAATTTTTTTTTTGGGTTTAAAAATGGGTTTTTCTAAAAACTATTTCAAAATGCACAATGTTTCTCCTTTTTAATTAATTAAAATAATCCCCAATGGGGAATGTTTTAAACGTAATTTATAGATTATATATTATTAAATATTAATTTAGTTTCATGTATTGATTATTATTATTCATGGAGTTAATATAGAATCATCGTTTTTTAAAATACCCTTCTTAAAAACTTGTTGTCTTACCGCGTCTTTGAGATTAATATTAAATTAAAATTTTTGATTTATATGAATTGAATTTTGAAAAATGGATTCTATATTGTAAATCATAATAATTTATAATCTCTAGTATGTTCAATGTGACACCCGGATGTTTTTTATGAAAATGTTTCTTTAAATAATTTTTATTCTTCAGTAGCTTGTGTTGCACGCAATTGTGAGTTTAAAAGAATTGTGAGACACCCTTAGTATACAATTACCATTATATCCTAGTCGTTAGGGTATAGGAAATAATTATAACTAACTTATGAAAATCGATTGTGAATTCATTGGCTATCAATTATTTATGAAAAATATTAATTAGATATTAATATTTTTTAATGAATTACTATTGGTAATGAAATTAATGATATATATATTATATACTTAATAAAATATTTTTATTAATATAATGGATATTTTAAACATGTGGTGTGAATAAATCCTATTTTTTGTATAAAAAACCTACTTTATTTTAAAAAAAAGGGTAATCTTACACCTTTGAATGACGAACCCCTTTTAAATTAAGATTCAGACACATTAATAATTTTTATATGAAAACATAAATATATTATTTTAAATAGGGATATAAAAATTTAATATGGTTGAATTTACGATATTTTCTGATAATATTAATGTTTTGATGAATAGTAAAAACACAATGAATTTTAAGTGAAAAAAAAATTTCATAAAGATATTTTATATGGTTAAATTATAATATTGAATTGTTTTTAAATATAAATAGAATACATTATTATCATTAAATATAATTTATGTCATTATCATTAATTTTACATTGAATTCATATGTAAAAACATTTCAACCCTTTGCAATGTTTAACTTTTAAAATAACTCATTATATCATTCTAACAACGAGATTGATTTTAAATTAATTACCACAACTTATGTGTTTTGAATTTTTAAAAATAGAAACCATATTTTGAATCATTAGGTCCAAATTGTGTTAACATGTTACTTTTATTTTTTTTCTATTATGAATAGTAACGTTGGTAATTATTTTTATTATCATGGTTAAAGGTAAATCGGGTAATTCAAGGTAAAAATGATATTATAAAATTACCTTAACACATGTAAAAATCCTATTGGATGACTAAATTCGACCTTTATCATCTATTTTTTGAAATTTAATCACTTAACTACCACTTTCCTATGAATATGATATTAATATAATAAAAACTAATGAATGTGAAAAAATATCACAATATCATTTTATATAAGTATATTAATTTTAATATATGAATAATTAGGAGATAATATATACTATAGATAGTATTTGGAAATCAAAATTAATTACCTAAATTATATAAATTTATTTATAATTTTTATTTATTAAATAATTACTATTAATGATGACACAATAGTGATGTAGAAATTATTTTATTGATAGAAATATTAAATAAATGGTTTTAAAAATATAAAAAGAAATATCATATGAACTAATTAATGTGATGCGTGAATTTTATAGGTTACTATGACATGTTATGAGTGTACTTAATATTTTTTTTCGAATTTATCTTCTGTGTGGATTTTTTTAAAAGTCAAATAAATGAATAGTTACAAAATTGACACTATTGATATTTTATAGAAATAACATTTTTTTAAATTATTTAAAAATCATAAAAATATTTAAAATTAAAATTTGATAATTATAAGATCTTAAATGTCATAAAATAACCATTTATGTTCAATTAACACCATATAAGTGAATATTTATAACCATTAAATATTTAGAATATTATTACAACAATTAAAATTTAATAGACTAAATAAGTTTCAATTAAAAAGATATGGTTTAAATTGAAAAATAACTTGTCCAAAATTTATTAGTTGATTATATTACAACCCTATCTCATCTCATCTTTTATATTGGTACATTTTTTAGGTTTTTGGGTAGGGTTTGATTTTATTCTAAATTATTATTTATAGAGTTTCCAAAAGTGCCCCTCACCTCAATTATAAAATAGATTCTCCTCCCTCACCTCTTGAATTCATTTTGAGACTTAAATCTTAGAAATACCCTTCCATTTTTCCTTCTCAACTTCCCTATTTTTATTCTAGATACTTTGGTCATGTTCAAAGATCAACTCTAGTTCTCTAATAATATATTTAGAGAAAGCACATCGAGGAAGAGGTAATCTCTTCTACCGATTCTTTCAAACTTCTTTCTTATTCTAATTCCTATTAATTTGTTGTTTAATTATAAAATAATAAAATAATTATCACTCATATACTTATATTTTATGATAAATATGAAAAAATCATATTTCAACTTCTTTCCATCCTATAAAAATGAAATCATCGCGCATGCGTACATACGGCTTATCATCTCCACATCACGGTGTAATTAGTTTTTCACCACCACCTTACTTAGATGGGTACAATGATAGAAATAATAACTATATATGATTATTATAACATGATAATAATTCTGAAATATCATAAACCATCCACTTCAATACCATTCAATAATTTTGAATAATATCATCGCTCGTGCATACGTACGGTCTACCGTCTCCACGATACGATGTGATTCATTCTACATGATATTCATTAAACCATGATTATATACATGAATTTAATGAATAAATATGATACATATTATACTAATATATTTTTTGAAATTATTTAACTATAACCTAAGAAGTGTAACATGAACTTAGCTGACAAATCTTACATAAGAACATAAAGCAGTCAATACTCGAATAACTTTAGATAATGAAATGTTACTAAAAAAATGCATGATAATATAATAATATATGATATCATAAAAATTATTATGATTCAATAATAATTCAATAATATTATTTAAATCATTATAAAAGAGGTTTGGATACATACGAAGGATATCAGATCTAATGTAAGGGATAACTTTTCAAATATTGTTTTTATCCGAGATTGTCTATTCATAAGTATTTACTGGGGTATATTTATGATCCACATCCATGTTTCATAAATATGTATTTAAAAATATTATTTATATCCTTCTATAATTTTTCCCATTTTTTGAATTTTTACTCAACAGTATGAATGGAATCTTCTTTCATTTTCCGTATGAGGTACTTTTTGAATTTTTTGTAAAAATTATGAGAAGAATGTTTTTTTTACTTATACAGTATGAATCGATTTTTATGATTTCATAATGCCTTACTTCCTTTAAGCTTACCCTAAAATCTTACAAATTTATTTTCATATAAAATTATTTATTCTAAATTTTTTTGTAATTTTGAGGAATGAAAACGCTTTTGAAAAAGAAAGGATATTTTCCTTAGGAATTAATTTCAAGTGTTTTCTCAAAATTATTTTCCATATAAGATGACACTCCTTAAAAAAGTTTATATTTCTATCCCTATTATTACTATGATTTGATTGAATTTATGAGGGAATTTTATTTAGGAAATCCATTTTTTTATATCAATTATGATGGAATGATGTTTAAGAAACCCATTTTATTAAATGGGTTATGCTATGGTGAATGTTTTTATGTTTTTGTGGAACACGTAAGAATGGTTTCATTATGAGATGGGTGGGACCTATATCTCACTATAATGCATTGGGTAAATATTTATACCTTATAAGATATACATGACTGGAACAGAAATTAAATTTGGTTCAGCAATATCGGGCTGAAATAAGGAGTGAACTCAGTTCAGTAATGGGCTTTGTCTGCTATGATGGTCTCGGAAATGATCCCTAACTAATATTAAATGATTTTCTATGATTATGTGTGTATGAAATGAAATTTCATGTCTTATTTTATGTCTATTGGGATTGCATTACTCTTTTATGATTTATCTTATAACATGATATTATGATCTTGTATATGCAGGATAAGATTTTCAAATGTTATGTTCTTATGATTATGATATGATTGATATTTCCATTGTTTAACCTTATTGAGAATTTGAGCTCACCCTTTCATGTGTTTCTTTCCCCCAAATCATGAATAAGGGTTTTAAATAAGATATGTTAAAAAGGAGTCTAGTTATGAAGAAATAAGTGAGAGAAAATGTGGATGTTTTATGAACCAATTGTTTATATTTCTCAGTTTCTAGAGACGCTAAACCTATACGGTCCTGGAATTGTTTTTGTTATATTATGTAATAAATATTCTTCAATGTTGAATTAATATCTATACATAAATTATGGGTCATTATAGTTGGTATCAGAGCAAAGGTATAGTTAACCATTGGAAACTAGGATGAGAGAACCTTAGTAATAACCCTAAGGATATGTCTAAGTATAGGTTACAATACTATCCTAGTGTTTTATAGATTTTCAAGAATAACCTAGGATAAAACATAAAGTTTTATAAATTGAAATTTTATTATTGAATTATGTATTATGATTAGTGTTTCTCACACTATGATTCTTGTTTTTAGTTAATGGTTGGAACCCAATGTAACCGCGTTAATGCTAAATGTGACGGGTAATGCAATGATTGTTCCCCTGAGAAACCAAATGTTATGGCAGCTAGAATGAAAAATCTTGTAGACATGCTCAAAAAAATTTCTCAATCTATGAATCATTCTAGACTTACAAATGAGAAAAGGAGGGAGAAACATTTTGTTGAATCCTTCATGAGGCAGCTTCCACCTTCATTCAGTGGTTCTTCTAATCCATTAGTGGATGAACAATGGATCACTACCATAGAAAAGATATTTTCAGTTTATCAATGTTTTGAACATGATAATGTCATCTTAGCAGTATATCATTTGGAGTTTGAAGCTGATCAATGGTGGAATTTTATCAAGAATACGAGGCAAAGAGATGAAATTAAGTCCATGGAATGGGATGAGTTCAAGAACTTATTTTTCAACAAGTAATTTCCTCATATTATTCTAACAAATATAAATAAGGAGTTCCTTAAACTTAATCAAAAGGATGATGAATCTATTGGTACCTACAAAGAACATTTTACAAGACTTTCAAGTTATGCTTTTGGAATTATTCTCCAACCTGAGAGTAAAATTGATCGATTCTTTAGAGTCTTAAAACCAAGTCTCTGAAGGGAATTAGTCATAAGGGACTTCAATATATATGAGGAAATTTTTAGGTGTTCTCTCAAGGATGAGATGGATATTGTAGTAACCCATTAGTCATATAGGTTTGATAAGAAGAGAAAAATGGAATTCAAAGGAAAATCTAAATCCCACACTAAAAAGAAAATTAGTTTTCCATTTTTCTCAAAGTTTGGAAAGAAACATGGATGGAATTGTCTTAAAAGGGACTAGTAAATG
Organism: Viscum album; assembly: GCA_963277665.1. NCBI lineage: Eukaryota > Viridiplantae > Streptophyta > Magnoliopsida > Santalales > Viscaceae > Viscum > Viscum album. Next base: position 361,217,858 of record OY728148.1, on the reverse strand, counting down.
TTTTAAGTGTGTAAAATAAGGTCATCAAGAAGTTTAATGCCACAGTGATGATAAAAATATGTTTAATGATGCGAACAAATAAAAGTCTACATAGAATGCACCTCCTACATTTCAATGCTAAAAGTGAAAGGAAATGGGGAATTATTCCAATAAATACCCTAATATAAGGGTTATTGATGATGATTGATGTCAAAAAACTCTTAAATCCAAGTAAAAAAGTAAATTCACACACAATCACTATTGGTGATTTTGAATATGATAATGAAGTGGTGAAAGGTACACTTACCATCCACTCTAAAGTAGAAAATGTTTTATTTGATTCTGGAACCACCCACTCTTTTATTTATAAATAATTTTATAAGGGTATCGTCATATTACCTCAACAATTATATGTTGAGTTAGCTGTCACAACTCTTAATGGCCCAAAAGTCACATAAAAATTGTATAATTCTACTTTGGTAGATGTTTGTGGGAAATTAATTCCTGAAAATATTATGATCCTTCCTATAGTGGAATTTGATGTGATTCTTGGCATGGATTATCTTTCTCTATAGGAATATCATATCAATTTCCAAGGAAGGGAATTCACATTTTATATTCCAGATCAATCTATGATTATCTATCGATTCAAGGATGAATATAACCTTCCAATAGAAATTTATTCCATCATAAAGGTCTTTATTACTATAAATGAAGGTCATTTATCTCAAATGGTTGGGGAGAAATTCACTATTAAGAATGCTCCCATTGTACAGAACTTTGATGATGTCTTTCCGAGGGTATTTCCATGTCTTCCACAAAATTGTGAAGTTGAGTTTTTAATATAACTCATACTGAGTGCTATGCCTATTTCAAAGAGACATTATAGAATATCCCCAATTGAGTTTAAATAATTAAAGAAGAAACTCCAAGATAATCTTGATAAGGGATTCATACGCCCTAGTGATTCACCTTAGGGATCACTTGTTCTATTTGTTAAGAATAAATATGGATCAATGAGACTCTACATTGATTATCGAGAACTTAACAAGATCACTATCAATAAAAAATATCATCTTCCCCACGTTGATGAGTTATTCAACCAATTATACAGAGCTCAATACTTTTTAAAGATTGATCTTAGTTCAGGATATCATCAATTAAAGGTAAAAAAAGGATGATATACTAAAGACGGAATTCCGTACAAGGTATAGACACTATGAATTTATAGTGATGGCTTTTGGTCTTACTAATTCCCCTGCTATCCTCATGGATCTAATGAATATAGCCTTTAGAGACTATCTGGATTAGTTTTTGGTAGTCTTAATAAATGATAGTCTTGTCTATTTAAAGAGTAAGGAATAATATGAAGATCACTTGAGAATTGTACTGAAGACATTGAGAAATTATAAGCTTTATGAAAAATTTAACAAGTATGAATTTTGGCTTTAGAAAGTTTCATTTTTGGGTCACATAATTTCAAGAGAGGGGATATCTATGGATCTAGTAAAAATAGAGGTCATTAAAAGACGGTTGAGACCAAAAATAGTAACTAAGATCTGAAGTTTTTTTATTTTGGTTGGATATTATTGACGTTTTCGTGAAATATTTTTCATGATTATCTAATCTAATCACCAAGTTGAATCAGAAAGGGGTAAAGTTTGTTTTAATGGAGGAATGTGAAGATAATTTCAAAGATCTAAAAATAAGGTTATCCAGTGCACCTATGCTCACACTACCTTATAGTGGATAAAGAATTATGATCTGTAGTGATGCATCAAATAAGGGGTTGGAATGTGTTCTCGTGAAAAATGATATGGTGATAGCTTATGCCTCACGGCAGTTGAAAATCCATGAACAAAATTACCCAACTCGTGCTTTGGAGTTATCTGTGGTAATATTTTCATTAAATATATGGAGGCATTATATTTATGGTGAAAGGTGTTATATTTATACTGGTCATAAAAGTTTAAATTATATTTTCACAGAAAAGGAGTATAATATTCACCAAAGAAGATGTTTGGAGTTGATTAAAGATTACGATTGATCAATATATTACCACCCTAGGAAATCAAACAAGGTGGCATATTATTTGAGTTGAAAATACTATGCTAGCTTATCCATGATGGGGATCATGAAAGATCCAATATTTATGGATTTTCAAAGGATCGGTCTTGAAATTTTAAAGGAAGGGGAGAGATATAATCTTTCTCAAATAAATTTTCAACTATCTATACAAGTAAAGATTAAAGAGGTGTAGAAGAAAGATGTAGAAATATAAAATAAGGTGAGAAATGTTCCTGAATTCAACCTTGATTATGATGAAATAATAAGGCTCACAATAAGGGTTTGTATTCCTCCCATACCAGAATTAAAGAAGAAGCAATTGGGTGAGGCTCATAGTTCTTCATTCTCTATTCACCATGGAAGAAAAAATATGTATAGGGACCTAAAAGAGTATTTTTGGTGGGATGGCATGAAAAGAGCTGTTGTCGAATATGTCTTTGGATGCTTAGTTTGTTAGCAAGTTAAATCTAAGAGACAAAAATCTAAGGGGATGTTACAACCATTACCCATACCATAATGGAAATGGGAAAACATCACTAGGGACTTTATTGTTAGACTTCCCAAAACATTTAAAGGCCATAATGTTATATGGGTTATAGTTTATTTCCTAATGAAGTTGGAACACTTTATTACTATTAGAGAGGATTTGTATCTTGATCATATTTTCAGGATATATGTAAAGGAAGTGGTAAGATTTCATGCAGTACCACTTAACATTATATCTGATTGGTATTTGATGTTTACCTCAAAGTTCTAGAGAAGTCTTCTGAATGATCTAGATACATAGGTAAGTTTCATCACTACTTATCATCCTCAGTTAGATTGTCATTCTGAGAGGACAATTTAAACTCTATAAGACATGTTGAGATCTTTCTCTATGGACTTAAAAGGTGGTTGGTATCAACACCTACCATTGGTGGAATTTTCTTACAATAATATCTTTCAATATAGTATTCATATGGATCCTTATGAATCCCTCTATGGAAAGAAGTCCAAAACTCCAACTTTCTGGGATGAAGTTGGGGAAAGAAATCTATTAAGACCTAATCTTGTTGATGAAATGGCGGAAAAGGTCAGATCTATTCAGCAACACATAAGAGTAGCTCAGAGTTGAAAAAAAAGTTATGTAGACAACTGAAGAAAAGACCTAGAGCTTGAAGTGGGTGATAAGGTGTTTCTACGAATATCTCCCTGTAAGAGATTAGTGAGACTTATAAATAAGGGAAAGTGGAGCCCTAGGTATATTGGTCCTTTTGAAATTCTGGATCGTGTTGGGAAGGTAGATTATTGATTGGACCTACCATCAAATCTCTCTCAATTTCATGATGTGTTCCATGTATCTCTCCAAAGAAAATACATACCTAATCATTCACATGTACTAAGCTTAGAATTTGTACCACTGGAGCAAGATCTTTCTTATGAAGAACAATCGATATAGATTTTGGATCGTAGTGAAAAATTTCTATGAAACAATACCACTCGCTTGGTTAAAGTTTTATAGAGGAACCACTAATTTGAAGAAGCTACATGGTAACTTGAGGATTTGATGAGGGAAAGGTATCAAAATTTATTTGTTTCTAAGTGATGAATATTGAGGGTGAAATTCAGTTTAAGGGGGGTAGAATGTAACACTTGGATGTTTTTTATGAAAAATTTTATTTAAATAATTTTTGTTCTTTAGTAGCTTGCATTCCATGAAATCATGAGTTTAAATGAACTATGAGATTCCCTTAGAATAAAATTACTATTATATCCTAGCCATTAGGTTATCATGAATAATTATAATTAACTTATGAAAATGCATTGTGAATTCTTTGGCTATCAATTATTTTTGAAAAATATAAATTATATATTTTTATTTTTGAGTGAATTACTATTGGTAATGAAATTAATGAGATATATATTTTATATAATTAATAAAATATTTGTATTCATCTAATGGATATTTTAATCATAGGGTGTGAATAAACCTTATTTTTTGTATAAAAACATACTTTTAAAAAAAAAAGAATAATCTTATGCCTTTGAATGGTGAACCCTTTTTAAATTAAGATTCTGACACATTAATAATATTTATATGAAAACATAAACATTTTTTTAAAGTGGAATATAAAATTTACTTTGGTTGAATTTATTATATTTTTTGATAACATTTAAGTTTTTATGAATAGTAAAAACACGCTAAATATTAAGTGAAAAAAACTTTTTTCATCGAGATACTTTATATGATCAAATTATAATATTGAATAGTTTTAAAGTATAAATAGAATATATTTTTATAATTAAATATAATTTATGTCATTATCATTAATTTTACATTGAATTCATATGTAAAAATATTTTAATCTTTTGCAATGTTTTAATTTTTAAAAAAACCGTTCTCTCATTCTAACAATGGGATTGCTTTTAAATTAATTACCACAACTTATGTGTTTTGAATTTTTAAAAATTTACTCCATATTTGGAATCATTAGTTCCAAATTATGTTAATATTTTACTTTTATTTTTTTATTATGAATGTTAACTTTGGTAATTATTTTTACTACCATGGTTAAAGGTAAATCGGGTAATTTAAGGTTAAAATAATATTATAAAATTACCTTCACACCTGTAAAAATCCTATTAGATTACTAAATTAGACCCTTTTCATCTATTTTTAGAAATGGAATCACTTCATGACCACTTACCTATCAATATTACATGAATATAATAAAAACTAATGAATGTGACAAAATGTCACAATCTCATTTACATAAGTATACTAAATTTAATATATGGATAACTAACAAATAATATTGACTATCAATACTATATGGAAATATAAATTAATTAAATACATCATATAAATTTATTTATAATTTTTAAATATTAAATAATTACCATCAATGATAACACAATAGTGAGGTAGAAATTATTTTATTAATATAAATATCAAATAAACGGTTTTCAAAATATCAACAGAAATATAATATGAACTAATTAATGTTCTACACGAATTTTCTAGGTGACTATGACATGTCATGATTTTATTTAATATTTTTGTTCTTATTTATCTTCTGTGTGGATTTTTTTTAATGTCAAATAAATGAATAGTGTTAAAATTGACACTATTGATTATTTATAAAAATAACATTTTATTAAATTATTAAAAAATCATAAAAATATTGAAAAATTTAAAATTTAAAATTATAAGATCTAAAATATCATAAAATATCAATTTATGGTCAATTAACACCATATAAGTAAATATTTATAACCATTAAATATTTAGAAAGTAATTACCATAATTAAAATTAAATAGAATAACTAAGTGTCAATTAAAAGGATATGGTTTAAATTGACAAAATAACTTGTAAAAATGTTATTGGTTGATTATATTACAACCCTATATCAACTTATATTCAATATTGGGACATTTTTAAAGTTTTTTGGTAGGGTTTGATTTTATTATAAATTAATATTTATGGAGTTTCCAAAAGTGCCCCTCACCTGAATTATAAAAGAGCACCTCCTCCCTCACCTATTTCCTTCATTTTGAGACTTCAATATTGGCCATACCCTGTCCTCTTTCCTTATAAACTTCCCTATTTTCATTCTAGAGGTTCTATTCATCTTCAAAGATCATCTCTAGTGCTCTAAGAAGAGATTTAGAGGAAGCACACCAAGGAAGAGGTACTCTCTTCTACCGATTCTTTAAAACTTCTTTCTTCTTATACTTCCTATTCATTAGTTGTTTCATTATAAAGTAATACAATAAGTATCACTCATATAATTATATGTTATTATAAATATTAAACAACCATATTTCACCTTTTATCCATCCTACGAAAAATGAAATCCATGCGTGTACGTACGTATGGCTTACCATCTCCACATCGTGGTGTAAACTATTTTTCACCACCACCTTACCTGGATGAGTATAATGATGGAAATAATAACTATATATGATTATTATAACATTATACTAATTCTAAAATATCATACACTATCCACTTCAATACCATTCAATAATTTTGAATGATATCATCGCTCGTGCGTATGTACAGTCTACCATCTCTACAATGCAATGCGATCCATTCTACATGATATTCATTGAACCATGATTATATACATGAATTTAATGAATAAATATGATACATATTATCTAATATAATTATTTAAATGATTTAACTATAACTTAATAAGTGTAACATGAACTTATCTGAAAAATCTTGCATAAGAACATAAAGTAGTCAATATCCGAATAGCGAGTGAAAATGAAATGTTACTAACAAACGGATTATAATATAGTCATATATGATATCATAAAAATGATTATAATTATGGAATAAGTCAATAACATTATTTAAATCATTATACAGTAGGTTTGGATATATATGAAGTATATCATACATAAGATAAGTGATAACATTTCAAATCTCATTTTTATCCGAGATTGTTTATTCGTAAGTATTTACTATGGTATATTTATCATCTACGTGAATGATTAGTAAATATGTATTTCAAAATATTCTTTATATAATTCTATAATTTTACCCATTGTTTAATTTTTAATAAATGTTATGAATGGAATCTTTTTTCATTTTTAGTATGAGGTACTTTTTTACTTTTTTGGAAAAAGTACGTAAAGAATGTTTTTTTTAATTTGTACGGGATGAATATATTTTTATGATTTCATCATGAATTATTTCCTTGAATATTAAACTATAATATTAAAAGTTTGTTTTCACATAAAATTATTTCTTCTAAAATTTTTTGGCATTTTGAGGAAGAAATTTTTTTTTGAAAAAGAATGGATATTTTCCCCAGGAATTAATTTCAAGTGTTTTCTCAAAATTATTATCCATCTAAGATGACACTCTTTAAATAAGGTTATATTTCTAACCCTGGTATTACTATTATTTTATTGCATTTATGATGGAATTTTATTTAGTAAACACATTTTTTTTATATCAATTATGAAGAAATTATGTTTAAGAAACCCATTTTATTTAATGGTTTATACTATGGTGAATGTTTTTATGTTTTTATGTTTTTATGTTTTTATGGAACACATAAGAATGGTTTAATTATGAGATGGGTGGGACCTATATCTCCCTAAAATGAATTGGGTAAATATTTATATCTCATGTGTTATACATGACTGGAATGGAAATTAAATCTGGTTCAGCAATATAGGGTTGGAACAAGGAGTGAACTCTGTTCAGTAATGGACTTTGTCTGCAATGATGGTCTCGACAATAAGACTTGACTAATATGAAATGATTTTTTATGCTTATGTGTGTATGACACGAAATTTCATGTCTTATGTTATGAATATTGTTATTGTATTAAACTTTTATTATTTATCTCATGGCATGATATTATGATCTTTTATATGTAGGATAATATTTTTAAATGTTATGTTCTTATGATTATGATATGATTGATATTTCCCTTGTTTACCCTTACTGAGCATTTGAGCTCAGCCTTTAATATTTTTATTTTCCCGAGGTCATGAATAAGGGTTTTAAGTAGTATATATCAAAAAGGAGTCTAGTTAGGAAGAAATAAGTGGGAGATAGTGTGGATGTTTTATGAACCAATTGTTTATGTTTCCCAGTTTCTAGAGACACTAAACCTATACGGTCTTGGCATGGTTTTTGTTATGTTATGTAATAAATATTCTTAAATGTTGAATTAATATATATATATACATATGTAAAGTATGGTCCATTATATTAAGATTATTTTTTTATCAAAAAAAATTAGTGGAAGAAATTAAAATTAAATACAATAATTAAGGTAAAAACGAGTTTACGTAGTGGTTAAACTTTAAAATTAAGGGTCCAAATGGCTTAGAAACATGTCCAACACCCATTGTGTGGCCATATTTGGAACTTATCCCTTATATGAACTATTTTGGTTCATTATTAGTTACTGTTTACTTGAAAAAAATATGGGTGAAATTCTCTCTTTCTAAAATTTATAAGTTTTCCACTCACCTCACTTATAAAATTTCACCCCCTATCCTCCTCTCTTCATGCATTTCAAGCCCTTTATATTAGACAATATATTCCCAAATAACTTCTCCACTTACATAATCTCATAATATAAGCCTAAATTTTTGTATAAATCTAAACAAGTAAGGCCTTTAGTGTAAACCAAAGTAAGATACTCAAAGAAGAGGAAGATAAAGACACACGTGACAAATCAGACTCAAGGTAAGGAACTTCATCTTAATCTTATTTCATTGAGGAATATATTGATTCTATAAACCCATATTATTTTACACTTTATCATGGTAACACATTTTTACCATGGTTATTATTTATAATGACCCAAAATGAAATTGAACCCATTACTAAATTTGAACCTACTGACTCTAATTATGAAATCAATTTTTTAATATTAAAATTGTATAATTGGTAGAAATTAATATTTATATAAGTGTGAAAAATGAAACAAAAAAATAGTTTTACAAAATTTTATTTTTAAGAAACAAAATAAACTTATACCAAAATAAAATATAATAACGATTCCTATAGAATTATTTAGATTTTGTTTAAAAAAATTTATATTATATTAATTTAAAACCAAATCCCAAATATAATGGTACTTTTAAATTACTTGATTTAAATAAATGAAATGACAGTTTTTCAAAAACCAGCATTTTTCACTATTCACTCAAAAATCAATCTTATAAGAAAAACAAAAAAATGTAATCCTAATCCTATTATTAAATGATGTTTTAAAAAATAATTTTAATTTTTTAAAAATAATTTATAAAATGATCATAAATTAATTATAATATCCACACACAAAATGAAATAAAACCCATTTTTGTAGAAAATGTGTGTTTGAAGCATAAAATGATTTTATTATCATTTATTTACTAATAACCCTAATTAAATGAGTGTTAATTAATTTTATTGGATAAATAATATAATAATTTCATTATTATCATTTATACATAGTAATGAATTTAATATATTAATATAAAAAACCATTACGCACATAAAAACAGTTTTATGAAAAATATCTTTGATCATCAAAAGATTTTATCTTCATTTATAACCAATGGATAATCAATGTATGATTGATTATAAATTACATTAGGTAAAAAATTTCTACATATATTTTATAATATGATTATTCCTATTCATACCTTCTAAACCAATGAGTATGTTATTACATTCATATTTTAATAGTAATATTTTTATAGTATATTATCATTTTTAAGCACGAAGTTGTGTATACCACACGGTATTGATCATAATATTATTTAAATAAAATAAATCAACTCCCTTTTTTTCATTCATTAAATTTGGTGAATTTTATTAAGAATAGAAATCCTATACATCAGGAAAGAATTAAATAAAGAAATAAAACAAAGTATGAGAGGCCTAAAATAGTGGTGGCCCTGGCCATTGGCCCAAGCAAAAGAAACGAACTCTAGGGGTAAGTAACCCAGGTCTGAATAAATAATAAAATGGTTGCCTTGTGTACCTTGAGAAGCCAAAAAATCTACAACATGATTACTTTAATTCCAAGTATGTGTTATGTTTTCATGAACAATATAGGACTTTTTTCTTTGAATGAGGTAAATAATGGACCACGAAGTGTTGTACCTCCCTTGGAGAGAGTTGAATAGGACAAGGGCATCAGATTTGACCATGGATGAGGTAATTTTGTAGGATCAACACACCTCCATCCCATTTATAAAATGTTTTTCCTCCACCATAAGAGAGTCACATTTCCCCAAGAAACCGATGAAAGAAATAAACAAATAAATGTTTCCATCATGAACAACACCTCCCCCTCTCATAATGCCAAGGTTAATGGATCCATCAAAGTTGAGTTTGAGACTATTGATAGGGGGACTCCACTAAACACATCTTTTTGGAGGATACATTCTCTACTGGTTAGACTCATAACCCCTTCAACCCATGACAATAATCCAAGAAAGATAATTTTACAATGTTTCAGAAGAGGACTAAGTTCAACGGCCAAACACCTAGACCGAGATTGCAAGGAAAAAAAAAGATCGTTAAACTTTCATTCCTTGATCTAATCCTATAATTCTATATACACTAGCAGCCATCTGAGATGAGAGTCTCTATCAGTTTTCATTCCAATTTTTTTTCCTCCACCCCTTGAAACCATGACTAGAAAATAGTGTAGTCATTCCCTTTATAAAAATCGACACCAATGAGGCTCCCTAAGACATGATATACAGCTCTAGCCCAATCGCTATCAAAGAGAAAGTGATCAACGGTTTCTTATTTGGAGATGTGGAAGCTGAAGAATTTAGATATAACTTGAATGCCTTTTTGTTTTATTAAATCATCAGTAGAAATATTCTAATTACAAATATGCCAAACTAAGAAATAATACTTAATTAAGATGTCTTTACACTAAAGAATCATGTCCAATATCACCTTGGGATGAACCTAAAAGGATATAAGATACTACTTAGCTAAGAAAGCCCATAAAAAGTTCTAATTAGGACCAATTTATATGGTTCATGGGAAAGATGGATGTTGTTTAAGACCTCATGTTATTTCAGGTTGAGCGTAACTTGAGTGAACACTAAGAAAACCCAAGATTGAGAAAAAGTGATATCAGGCGTGGGGAAGCCAAAAAAACCCCAAGGGAACATCGGCCTAATTATTTTTCCAGTAGCTTAATTATCTGCATCAGAAAATACACCTTGACTGTTTTTGGATAATTGGTAAGTTCCCTCACAACATTTTCTATAGAGTGGAGAACGGCCCTTTAAAGTTGTTAAAGTTCTCTTCATACTTTCTCACAATAAAATTAACCCACAAATACTGACCTCCTAGGACCTCCCAAGATTATTGGTCTTAGAGGATATTCATAGTTTCTTCTGCTTTATTTAGGCAAATTCCCCCAGAGTCCATCATCTTTTCCATTCGAGCCCAAGATTCTCAATGAAAATACTATTCTATACAAGAGTCCCAAATAAAGGAATCCAATATTTTTTCAATTTTATTAACCACCAATTTTAGAACTTTAAGAACATAAAGTACAAGTATATAAATGGAGGTAAGAATGCAATTAAACAATGTGATATAACCTCCAAAGGATAATAATCAACTCTTTTAGTTAATAATGAGGGTTGTAATCATGGTGAAGATTCTCTAATAGTGATTAATGAAGAGGTCCCCTAGAGAAATCAGAGCCCCAAGGTAATCCAAAGGGAAAAAATTCCTATTAATTATCAGTATGTCCTCAATATTTTAAAAATGATGCTCAGAACATGGTTTTGAAAAATAAATGTTCCTCTTTTCATAATTAATACAATGAATACTCCACTTACAATATCCCTTCAAAACATTAATCATTCCTTGGATAGATATCCTATTACTGTTAATTAAAATAACAATTTCATTAGAAAAAAGGAGGTGAGACAAACCATTAAAATGAATCCTGCAACTATAAGGGAGGATACTTCTATCAATGATATCGGAGGAGATAAATATTCTCCATGAGTTTTGAGCTAGAATGAAGTGACTTAGAGATATGGGGCCTCCTTTCCTTAGAACTCACACTGATTTTAAGAAACCACATCTCTTACCCATGAAACTCACTTAGATCTAGGATGAACTGAAACACTTGAAGAAGATATCATAAACCCCTGTAGAAAAACTCATACAAGCCATAACTTTTAGGATAAATCCCCATTCAAACATGTCGTATGACTTATCCATATCAATATTTACCATAATATTAGAGATCGGTTTCTTCCTATTAATTTCACTAATCATATCTTGAGTGAGGTTGATGGAAGATTGAATTAACCTCCCTCTAACAAAACCATGTTGTTCCTCCAAAATCCACTTGGGTAGATGGGATGACATCCTCCAATTAAGAACACTCGTAAACACCTTGTATTTAAAATTTCACATACTAATGGTTCTATAATTATTAATGTAAATTGGGTCCCTCTACTTTGGAATTAGGAAGATCTTAATTTCACAAGAAACCTAAGGAAGATTTCCCCCACAAAATGAATCTTGAATGATTCCTAGAAGCCCATTTTTAACAAGATCCTAGGAATCCATATAGAAAGATCCCATAAATCCATCTAGTCTTGGAACACTTTCCTAGTTGAGCGAGTTCACCACATCCCAAAATATAAGATCATGAAAGGAAAACCTTTTTAATATTTTAAAATACCTTTTTTGAAAACACATATCATAAAAATGGATGATAGAACATCCTTTTTAAAATAGGAGAATGAACATATTAATGCCACCTAGAATAACACATAACCAGATTCTAACATAAGGATAACATTTGAGGGAATTTAAAATAAGGACATGGAGGATAAAAATAATGTCTATGTAATAATAGAGAGTGATAGAGAACATGATCATTAGAAAGTTAATAACCACAAAAACATAAATAAGTAATGGGTAAAGAAGATCATTAATTCAATATAAATGAAGATAAAATAGATAAAAATTTTATTTTAAGATACTTTTCATAAATTTGAGGTATTATTTCACTAACAAGATAGAGAAAATGAGAAAATATACTTACTCGGTTTCTTTTAATTTCTTATGAAAAAATTCAACCTTTGGTTGTGCTTCAAGGAGTGAATTTTTCATATATTACTATAAGAAATGAATATTCAAGATGAATTTTTCATAAGAATAGGTAGTATTTCTTTCCAATTTTATATTTCCATTTCATAATAATATATAGTATTTCATTCCACTTATATATCATTTCTTACTCAAATAAATGAATATTCAAGATGAATTTTTCAGGCTTGAAGCACTAAAATTAAACCTCAATGAATCATAAGATCCATAAAAGTGTGAAAATTGATTTCTCCTATTTGTATCCATTAACCAAAACCAAACATTTTTAGAATAGGATAAGATAATATCTAATATAAATAAACCTTTATATGAATAAATACTACATTAATCTCTAAATCCTTAACAATAACTAACAAATTTATACTTTAAAAATTCCATAAATAACTAACCTTAAAACTCTTAAAAATATGTATGAAAATTTCCAAAACCAAAAAAATTATCACATATTCTTCCTGGATAAACATATCATTTATCTTAAAATAATAGTAATCACTCATAGAGTCACATATCAAAAATGTATATGCACTACCCATATAATATTTAAAATATTCAAAAAATTTAATAAATGTCATGAATGGCTATAAATCCATAATAAAATCATATATATTTTTAAAATATAATTCACCTTTAATTCCAAAATTAAACTCCCATCTTATCTAAAAAAATATTTCCATTTACCATAACAATATAATGTTCCTGATATAATGAACTTATTCTAAAATAACTTTAATCACTTAGCTTTTAAATCACTTTTCAAACTCATGGTTATCTATGAAATAAATCATATGTTCCCAAAATGTAATAACCTTTTTGTCCCTATTAACCTTAATTACCTCAAAATCAAAGATCTTATTAAACATAAAGGTTGTTAATACCTTTAAAACTATGTCCAAAAAATATCAAATCATTCTTCCTCAAATAAAATTTTCACTACAACACAAGTTAAACCTGTAGGTTATGTTTACCTCAAACATTTATTAAAACTCAATAAATGTCTCTTAAAGTACTCCTATAAAAAACTTCAAATAGGGGTATCTATGTATTTAAAATTAAGATAGACCTTAAACTTATTATCCCATTCTCATATCTAAAACTCTTATAATATCCTCATATGAATCATCTGAACCTCTAAAGTTATCTAAAAAATTTCTATGATACCAACTATAACACATCATTCCAAAATCAACCCATGATTACATGCATTATAAAAAGGGTTTCACTTTGTTACATTCCAATTATATGTTAGGCTTAGAGTTTTATAGAATTAGGAAAACCATTACATTATATATTAAACACTAACACACATTGTCCATTTCTTTACATAAAAATATAATTCTTAAGTTTTCGATCAAGTTTCATTCATGAAACACATGATTTGTTCAAGGATAATTTCCTTTATTCTGAGATATACTTCATAATAGTTCCTAATCATATTTAGTATTTGTGTAAAAAATTTAAAAAATTGTGATGAGAAAAAAAATCTTGTTGAGGGATATGAAAATAAAGGGGTATTTTTATTCTAGTGAAAAACATTAAAACCTGTGAAAATGTTTACCTTTTCACAATAAAACATTAATCTTGTAAATAAAACATATCTACATTATAAAATCATCCTTTAATCAAATAAAACCTTTAAAACCCATTAACAAGCATAGTAAAAACCATTAAGGCATCCTAAGGCACATGGTAACTTATGAAACCATTCCTTTAAAAAATAAATCTTTTACCTTTAACTTACTTCAAGGAATCAAGATATTTTCTTAAAAAAAAATTTTGAAATAATAATATAGATAACATATAGAATCATATTCATAACCTATATTCACTAATTTTTAACCCGTTTTAGAATAATTGAATCCTATTTAATTCTATAGGAGTAACTTACCTGGTTATCTCTCTCATTTTTTACCTTCTAAGGCAAAATCAATACTCAATACATTAAAAATCTATATCGGTATCACCCATCATCATGAGATATATTAAGATCATATATCATTATCTATAATTCCCAAGTACTATATCATAAATAAAACATTTTAAGTTTGGATATTTTCATCATGAAACCCTTTATAAACTCATTTTAACCCATAAGAAAAACACTTTCAGATATCTCATAACGATGAGAAAGAGTTTCTATTTCCTTATAATAACTTTTTAAAACTAAAAATTTATATATATTGAGAGAAATATTTTATTTTAAAATAACCATGGAAATTTTTTTAGGAATATTGATAAAAAAATAAAAGAAATGATGGTTGTAAAATTCATTCATGTCATATATATTAAAAAACATTATTTTTCACTTTGGTAAAAAAGTGTCAAAAGAAAATGATAAAAAATAATTTTTATACCTTTGTAAACAAATTAAAAAGTAGTTAGTAATTAAATTTATCTTACTTTAAATTATAAATAATAATATTCTTGAAACAGTTAATATAACATGGTTATTGAATAAAAATAGTTTAAAACATTTAAAAACAACATTTTAAAGGAAAACTATTATGAAGTTGGTAACTTTTAAATCAAAAGAAAATTGAAGGATAGAACTTGAAAAAGATTTTTGAACCTCATGAATTTTATTAAATGAATGATAAAATTAATCAATATGGTAATTTTCACACCACACAAAATAAAACATGTGGTGATAATTCCATGAGTTTTAATGAAAGGAAATTGAGACGAGAAATCTATTATCTTAAGTCCCCTATAGATTTATACGTTCTCTAACTATTGAATAATAAAAATATATTAGTTTTTATACTAGATTAAAAAAAATTCCATATTAATTTTATTATTATTATTCCTTTTATTTTATTTATTACCATTCTTAATTTAGTTACTAAAATAGTTAAGTTCATGTTGGATGTTTTGAGGTCGTTCGGTTTATAACCTCAAAACCACATCAGTGTGTTAATAATTGTCTAAGGGGTTATGTTTCCATTATATAAATAGTCTTAAACATGTTATATTTATCATATTTATACATTTTATGTACTTTTAAAACTAATAATGTAAGGTGGTTATGAAAAACAAAACATATTGTTTCAAAGAGGTGGTAATCTGTACGTACGCATGAATGATATTTTTATTTTTCTAATGGGTGTAAAATAAATAAATTAAATAATATTTTAATTTTGAAAAAAAAACATAAATGTATTATAAATTTCATAGTTATTCATTATTTATATCTTTATAACCATCCTTATAAGGTGGAAATAAAAAATGAATCACATAACTTCATGGAGGTGGTATTCTACACATACGCACAAGCGACGTTATCAATTTCAAAAGGATGGAAAGGGTAAAAATTTAAGTAATATATTAATTTTCAAAAATAATAATTATGTCATAAATATCATATATATTCATTTTTTCCATCCTTTGAACCATGCATATGATTCGATGATGAAAAATGAGACACATCACTTCATGGAGGTGGTAGTCCACATGTATACACTAGTGATGTAGTATACTAATGTTATTATTTTAACATGGTTAAAGAATATTTGAAGGAGGTAGAAGAAGAAATAAACTTGAAATAGGTTGGTTAGGAATTATACATTCTCCTCATATATACACCTTTGACTCACAGCTTGATCCTTATAGAATTAGTTTAATGAGGATACTTGTAACTATAGGGTGGTTATAGGGATGTTTAGGAGAGGTTTGGGTAGGAATTTTCTAAAATATATTGATCAAAATGTGTGAATTAGGTGGGATGGGAGGTTCCCTTTTATAAGTGAGGGGAGTGTCGCACTTGTAATTTTTTTAAACAATTAAATATTATAAATCCTTAATCATGGGAAAGTGCTCCAAAACTATAAAATATTAAATATAAGTTGATAATTTTAAAAATATCACCATCCAATAATAATTAATATAATATTTTTTCCTTATCATTTATTTTTTACCTTAATTTACCTGATTTACCTTTTATTGTGATGACAAATTTTTACCATCGTTACTATTCATAATGAAAAAAAATGAAATTGTCCTCATTACTAAATTTGAACCTAATTATTTAAAATATGGAATCCTTATTTCAAGAATAAATTTATTTAAATGGAAAATTTTACTTTTATATAATTTTGTAAAATGTAATGAAAAACAATTTTTAGAAAATTCCATTTTTAAGCATAAAAAATGAACTTATATAAAAATAAAATATAATGTCGATTACTATGGAATTATTTAGATTATTCATAATCAAATAGATCTTAATTTACTTTTTAACTATATTCAAAATAGGATGGTACTTTTAAATTACTTTATTTAAAGAAAAGAAATGATAATTTAGCAAAAAAACAGTATTTTTCACTATTCACTCAAAAATCAATATTTTTAGAAAAATACCAAAAATAAATCCAAAGCCTATTATAAAATTATAATTTCAATAAATATGTCAATTTTTTTAAATTAAATTTCTAAAAGTAACATAAATTAATTATAATATTCACGCACAAAATGAAATAAAACCCATTTTTTGAGGAAAATATATTTTTGAAGCAAAAATGTCTTTATTCTAATTTATTTACTAATAACCATAATTAAATGAGTGTTAATTAATTTTATTGGATATATAGTCCACTCGTTTCATTAGAGTTATTTATCAATAGTGATTAATTTAATCTATTAATTCAAAAATCTATTATCTATATAAAAACAATTTTATGAAAAATATATCTTTCACCTTCAAAAGATTTTATCTTCATTTATAAAAAATTAATACTCAATTTATTATTTATTATTAATTTTATGAGGGAAAAAATTCTGAATATATTTCATAATATTTCAATTTTTATTCATTCTCTCCAAACCAATGGTTAGTTTATAATAGTAATATTTAAATAATAATATTTTAATAGTATATCATCGTTTGTTTAAGTCGGGTGTTTCATATACCACACACCATAGAACATAGTATATTTCAATAAAATAAATTATAAAATATTGGTGTATTATACTACCAATTTGAGTAGGATAACTTATGAGTTGATGGGTTGGACCTAATATTATTATATTCCAATCATTAGGATGTTGATGGTTATAATTTAAGTTGTGGTGTTGATGTTGTTCCTAGTATGGATGTAATAGATGACATAATTTTGAGACAATGGGGTTTGATAATGGTGTTTCTTGTGTACCTTTATGCTTGTTTGTTCTAGAATACATGTTTCTATTTTTATTACTTAGTTGATTTTACTCTATCCTATTATTGTATATATATTTCACATAGATGTTGATCTATTTAAAGGGACATTCCTACAGAGTATTGTTGATACCAAGTGTTGCATTTTTTTCAATGAGTCAATATGTGTTGAAGATGAAGTTTTGATGCTTAGAGAATTGTTATGGATTTATTTAATGGAATTGGAATTCATGGTTGAGAAATTATCCTTGTAAATTTGATGATTGTTGAATTAGTCTTAAATTTCAAATACATGTGTCAATGGTGTTAAAGAACTAAAAAATTGTTTTCAATAAGTGAATAATATAAAAATAATTTTTTTCATAAGGAATTTATTAAAGGACATGAAAAATATTCTTTATCTTTCATAGTGATTAATTGATAATAATACCACGTAAGAATACAATGAAAATATATTGATTTTCTTGCATGAATAATATTTTATAGAAGATGAAAAGCCTTGAGAATGATTTTGAAAATGCCTGGATGATTTTTAGTTATATTAGGTACTAGTGTAAAGGTAAATTGGCATTTATATTACCTATATAAAGATAGTAGTAGATTCCTACAGCTATGTAAAAGTATCATGGTTCACATAATGGTACAGTCCATGCTACATAAGGGTATCTGGTGAGCTGCATAAGGGTACATATTCTCATGTAAAGGTGAATCTTCATCCACATAAGGGTATAGGCCATTGTGTAAGGGTACAAACCTACTATATAAGGGTCATTTGTTTCTTGGGTAAAGGTAATATCTGACTTGTGTAAGGGTAAGTCACTCAATACAGAGTCTATGTAAGGGTCATTTGGAACTCATGTAAGGGTCAAGGGATGCCTACATAAGGGTAATAGGGGATGTATAAGGGTACCTGCATAAGGGTAAATCCATAACTTGTATAAAGGTAAGTGGAAGTTGTGTAAGGGTACATTAAGGCTGTGTAAAGGTATTTGGAAGCAACATAAGGGTCTTCCAATACCTGTGTAAAGGCACATCCATCTTTCTAAATCTTGTGTAAGGGTAATATGTGTAAGAGTAAATGTTGAGGCCATAGGTATGAACACCTCACCACAGAAGCTATATGGATAATGATATGTCCATTCCACATCTTTTCTCTACATCATGTAAGGTTCAAATTCAATAGAGGTAAGGAATTTGAGGCACAATAAGGGGCACACTATAGTATATGATATTTTACCGTAAAGAAATAGCTATGTCACATGAGTTTTGAAGTACACCATGGAGATCATAGCTATAGTGAAAATGTTAGTGTGGGTTATTTTTAGTATACATCCATAAGAGATATTCATAGAATAGGGAAGAAACTATGTTGTAAGCAATTGGCAGTCTTGAATATTTATAGAGTGCTACATCTTGGAGGTAATGACTATATTTCAATAGTCATGCATGAATAAAGTAGTGAGATTTAAGAAATTTCTGAGATCATTGATATTTAAATATCATGTGAAAGGATAAATTAAGGCTAATTTTTCATATTATTTGAATAAATATTTGAAAAGAAAATCAAATGAGTTTAAATGGAGATAAATCAAGAAATAATTAAATGATATGAATGAGATGGTCCACAAAATATAGAATTTCATATTATAATAATGTTATTCATAGTAATTTTTTAATATAAATATTTTGTGTAGGTATTTAATAGAATGTGTTGTTAAAAATTGAGAGAGATATTGCGTCCATTATGAAATAGACTTTTTGAGAAGCTCGATGCATATTTTTATCAAAGAGAGAAGGATACAAAGCTGATAAATATTATATAAAAGAGATCTCATGTTATTGAGTATTTAAAGAAGAGAATTCATAACATTCAAGATCTATAAGGAGTTTTTAGGACAACAAGATTATTCTAAACAACTGTTGAATACCTTGCAGAATTGTACAAAATTATAGCTGATCTAGTATGCTTCTGGAGGAATATTACTCTGAAGAAGAAATAGTGCTTTCTATTATAGGATTAATAATAAGAATAAGGAGCTTGTGATTGGGGGGTATAACTAGTTTCTAGAGAGGATCAAGTTTGGGGGTTATAACCAATCAAGAAGAAGATAATATGGTTTGGGGTATGACTAACTAAGGTAGAAAAGTGGGCTTACTGGGGGTATAACCAAGATCAATTACTAGAGTTTTTGACCAGATTTTTCCTAAACCATTGTAATTAATAAGAAGATTATAGTAGATAATCCATGTTATTGGGTCTAAAAAACATGGAAAGGAGTAGGTATTTGTATCAAACCTTAGAAATACCATGTATTTTTCTCTATATTAGTATTTCTTGATATGAGGTGAGACTATGAGATATCACTAAGTGTATAAAGAACCTTAACAAGTTTAAGATGTTGAATTCAAAAGAAAATAATTCATAAAAGTAAACCACTGATTCATCCCCCCCCCCCCTCAGTGGCTAATCTGTCCTAGTAATCTATAATTGGTATCAGAGCAGGGTTCCCTCTAAAGATCTAAACAAGTTATTATGAAGTAAATATTTCATGAAATGAGTGAGCTACCTAAGATGGAAAAAAATGAAGTTACTCCTAAGGATAAGAGTATGGATATTTCTTCCAAGACTCTGAAGAACATGAATAAAATATAGACAAGTAATTTAAAGAAGAATCTTATATAAAATGGATAGATACCTTTAACTGAAGGTAATATGAGTAGTATAATTTGAAATAATTATATTGATTATGATTCTTCTAATGAATATTTTTCAATTTATGATGATGATGTATCACTTAGTGATCTTCATTATGAATTCAAATAACATAAAAATAATGTTCCTAAATAAGTTTTAAATTTCATTTTTGGAATTATCAAGGGTCTTTAGGATGAAAAATTAAAGCTAGAAGAAGAGGTTAATGCTATAGAAGAGGCATTTTATAAAACAGTTAGCATATATAACACTCTCATAAATTTTGTTAGATTAAAGGAGGAAACAATCTACTTTTTCAACGAAATATATGTTTAATTTACTAAATATTTGAAAAATAATGTTTGTGAGAAAGATATATTTGATATTTTTTTTATAGAATATTTCTATGCACTCAAAAAATTTCAAAAAGTTTATATGGTTGTCAAAGATGATCAATTAAAAATTAAAGTAAACAAGGTAAAACGGATTGATAATTCTTTACAAGAGTTCAAAAAAATGAATGAAGAACAAATAAATAAGTTGAAGTAATATTGGGAAGATATTATGATATTATTATAGGATAATAAGAACTCCTTTAACATGAAGTGTTTAGAGATGATGGTGTGATTGAAGAATCATGAATCACCACAAACTGAAAATTATAAAATTGATGGAAAATATATGTTTTCGCACAAATTTATATTAACTATCGTGAATGTAATAATATAATTAGATCATCCTATAACCAAATGGAAACATCCTCTCATAATAAGGTATCCCGTATCCTAGAAAATATCTTTTGTACTAGATTTTTTTCAAGTTATTGTATAGGTTTTAAACCAAACTCTAAGAAATTATGGGTGGTGAAAAACATTGATAAACCCATCACATAAAGGGTGGGTGATAGAATATGTGTGAGCAGTTTTTACCCAAGAATTGTTCAAAATAGTGGTGGTTCCACTAAAAATAGAAAGTTTCACATCCTGTGAAATCTAGATAGACTATATCAGAAAAGAAGAGAATAAGGTTCATAGACTATTGTTGGTGTTGTTATAAATTCCAAAAAAATGCATTAAAATGTTGTCATAACATGAAAATTCATGAAAATAATAGAAGGTTGGAATTTAGAGGTAGAAAAATATAATTCCTACACCAAAGAAGATAAATACATAAAAATCGAATATTTATATAAATAATTTATTTGAATGTTTTAAAGGTTTCTATGAGTATTATAATAGAAGTGGTCACTGTTAAGATGAGTGTTGGTATATACCAATTATACACAAATCATCTTATAATGTTAAGATAATACAATAATAAAAATGAAGGTAGGTAAGAAAATAAGGTGATAAGTCATCCTTGGGATGTGAAAAAAATATGAAAAGTGTTAAATCAAAAACTCCCATGAAGAAAAATAAAGAATAAACGATATAATTTAATGTAAAATTAAAGGTGGATAGTTTCTTGTTTGAAAAGTTAAATAAGTTAGGACATATAGACAAAAAATTATTAACATGGATTCCTGGACAGTTGGATTTGTTTAAAAATAAAATAAAATCATTTTAGGCCTCATGTATTCAAATGACTACAATGGAAAAGAATATTTCACACAAAGTAAAGGATGATATAGGAAGTGAATTGCATAATATTTTTAGAGTAATCTCTAAGACTTAGATTTAATTTTTACAAATCCAAAGGTCCCTCCTTATTCCCTTTTATTTTAATTGTTTGGAACTAACATATAGGGAATTGAAGGATAATTTTGAGGTTATCACTATTGGATAGAATGAATATATTTTTCCTCGTGTATTCTATTATTTACTATAAAAATATAATAAGAGTAATTTATCCCTTAAGGAGGAAACATTTAAGAATAATATGACATTAAAAAAAATTCAATTAATATGGAAATTCGAAGAATATTTTAGAACTAGAGAAATGTGGTGTGAAAATAAAACTTTCTACCCCTACATAAATTCTATAATTATGATAATATATGGAAATATGTGGTTGATAAAAAATGCGATAAAAGAGAATTTACATGACTTTTACACTGAACTTTCTGATGTGTTTGTAAAATTTTGTAAAATTTTATGTATTTCATGTCTTAATATCCCCTATCTTGAGAATTGAGAATTTTTTAGTATGATTTCACATGCATTGTAGTCTATAGTTAGTATAAGAACCTTTTTTATATCTCTCTTATTTTATACATCGTATTATCCCACATATACTTAGAGTTGATTAACTAAAGGATATTTTCTAAGAGAACCGTGTGATATCAACCCTATTATAAGTGTTCAATAAATGATCATATAATGGAGGAGAATATCTTTTGGTAAAATTTATGAGATGTGAATACCCCCACTTATCCTTTGTATTTTATTTTCAATAAGGGAGAAAAATAATTCATCAAACATATTAACTTTAAAATTTTAAGAGATATTGACAACAAAATAAAAAGGTAGTGATTATTGGTCCCAAGTGTTTCATTTGTTGTTAATGGGTCAATATGTGTTGAATATAAAGTGGTGATGATTGGAGAATTTTTATGAATTTATTTAATGTAATTGGATGTCATAATTGAGAAATTATTCTTATAAATGTGATGATTTTTTAATTGATATTAAAACTCAAATACATGTGTCAATTTTGTTAAAGAATTTATAGATTTTTTCAACAAGTGAAGACCATTAAAATATTTGTTTTCATGAGGAATTGATTGAAGGCCATGAAAAATATTATTTATTTTTCATGATGATTAATTGAGAAGAATAACATAAAATAATAACATGAAAATATATTGATTTTATTGCATGAAGAATATTTTATGGAATATAGAAAGCCTCAAAATTGATTTTGAGAAGGCCCTAGAAGATTTTGAGTTATATTTGGTACTTGTGTAAAGATAAATTAGAATTTACATTACTTGTGTAAGGGTAGTAGCATATTCATATAGTTATATAAAGGTAATTGGTAATGTGTAAGGATATATTTCATGCTACATAAAGGTTTTGTGTGAGCTATGTAAGGGTACAGATTCTTGTAAATGGGTAAATCCTCAACCATGTAAGGGTACAAGATGCTATGTAAGGGTACAAACCCACTATATAAGGGTCAACTACTAGTCACATAGAGGTACTTTGTGATTTTCATAAGAATAATCCACTTAATACAAAGGCTATGTAAGGTCCAGGTGTAACTCACATTAGGTTCATGGGGAACCTATGTAATGGTAATAGAGGTTGCATAAGGGTACTTGTATAAGGGTAACCCGTGACTTCCATAGTTTATGTAAAGATAAATGGGAGTTGTGTAAGGGTACATTGAGGCTAATTAAAGTTATATAGAAGCTATGTAAGGGTCTTCCAATACCATTTTAAATGTATATCCATATTTCTAAATCTCATGTAGGGGTACATTTAAGGGTAGTTTGTGTGAGAGTAAATGTTGAGAACTTTGAACTAGACACCAACTATGTCGTAGGGATGATAACATTGTCTCAAAAGCTTTATGGATAATGATATTTCCATGTTTCAGCTTCATTATATATCAAATAAGTTCCACATTCAATAGAGATAAGTAATTTGAGGTACATTAGGGGCTACACCATAGTGTATGTGATTGCACCACAAAGAAATAACTATGTCACATGAGTATAAAAGTTTCACTATAGAGATCCTAACTACAGTGAAAATGTTAGTGTGGATTATTTTTTATGTACTACCATTTGATAGGTTCCCATAGTGTAGGTAATAAGATATACTATAATAAATTGGAATTAATGAATATTTGGATAGTGATTCACTGTGGAGGTAATGGTTACGTCTTAATATTAATGCATGAATACAGGAGTGATATTTAAGGAAATGTTAAGATCATGAATATTTAAATATAATGGGAAAGGATAAATGAAGCCTAAGTTTTAGATGATTTAAATAAAGATTTTAATGGGAAATAAAATGAGTATAAATGAGAGATAAATTGGTAAATAATTACCAATTTTAATGAGATGATCCTACAAATATTTAATGAAATATTTTGAGAGTGTTATTCATGATAATTTTGGAATATAAATATGTGGTGCGGGTATTGAAGAGAATTTATGGTTGAAAACTAATAGATATCTTGGTGCAAGAGAATTTCTAAGAAACCCAATACATATTTTTATTAAAGAGAGAAGGATCCAAAGTTGAACAATAATACAAGAATAAGATCGCATGTTCTTGAGTATTTGGAGAAGATAATTCAGATTATTCAAGATCTGAAATAAGTTTCAATGGCAACAAGATTCTTCCAAAAAAATATTTAAGACCTTTAATAATTATACAGAATAATATTAGATCAAATATACTTGTGGAGAAAGATTACTCTAAATAAAAAATAGTAATTTTCACAATATGATCAACAAGAAGAAGAATAATATTATGATTGGGGGTGTAAACAGTTATTGAAGAGGCTCAAGGTTGGGGGGTATAACCAGTCAAGAATAATAAAATATGGTTAAGGGTATAACCAACCAAGGTATTAGAGTTATATTATTGGGGGTTTATAATCGGGATCAACTAGAGGATTGACTACTGGGGTGTATAACCAGTTTCTACCTAAACCATTATAATTGATAAAAATATTATAGTATAGAATCCATATTGGGGGTCTAACCAACATATAAAGGAGTAGGTATTTATACCAAACCTTTTTAATACTATGTGATTTTCTCTCTCTTAGTATTTCAATATATGAGGTGAGGTTTTGATATATCATTGAATGAATTGAGAACCTTAAAATATTCAATTTGTTGAATTCAAAATAAAATAGTTTGTAAAATTAAACCACTAATTCCCCCTCCCCCCCCCATAGTGTTCAATCTATACATGGGCTCTATAAGTAATTCCAAGTTCCCACCCCACTATAGTTTTCTAGAGTTTTCAAGATGGTTCAATATGGATTAAAGCTGATGTTTGGGAATTTTGGTGTATGTTGGAGGATTTTTAGAGTATTATTAATTTTTATACATGTATATTATGTTTGTTTTTGTGTAATGTACATGGAATTTGGGTTATGGGAATTTAGATGGTGGATTTTTGGTTCCTTTTTATTTATATAGATTTGGACTTGTGATTTTATATATATCCTTTATGGGTAATTAAGATGGTAGTGATTCTCATTTGATAATTTTTATATATCCTCAAAGTTATTCACTAACTCAGGGAATAATAGATCTGAGACTCAGGGGTAATTATCTCTCTTCCTACATTTTCAGTCTATGAGGGGTACCCTTGGAGGGAGGGATTCATGACAGTGGTGGAGTTGATTATAATCTCTATGTCAATAATGAGAGTGAATAAAGGATGATGGTGTTATTATATGTAGATGACATAATCTTTTTGTATTGAATGAATCGAAATGAAAATAGTTTATAGAATTTATGAGATGTGAGTTTGACATGTTGATAGTTGGAGTGATAATGTTTTTCCTTGGTTTATAGGTCACTCAAGTAAGAGAGGTTACTTTCTTATATTAATATAATTATTCCAGGGGGTTCTGAGAATATTTGGTATGGAAACTGCCAAGGTGATGAAAAATTAGGTTTCTACCCAAATAAAGTTTTCAAGTGGTGAAAATGGAAAACTCGTAAATGTTATAGAATATAGGTAAATCATTAGGATCCTATTGTTCTTAAAAGTGACACAACTGTGTATTTTTTTCTATATGTTAGGAAGAACAGTATAAAAGTAGTCCTAAAGTAAGCTACTATATTATAGTGAAAATAATACTATGATATATCAAAGGAATGATAGATTAGATTATAATATTGTTAAACATTTCAATAAGAGTTGTTGGGATATATTGATATGGAATAGACCAGTTCAATGAATGATAGAAAATTTACATTGGGTGGTTGGTTTTATCTTGGTGTACTGGGAATTTCTTAGCTAGTAAGAAACAATAATTTAGTTCACTGAGCACTTCAGAAATTGAATGTGTTATGGCCACTCAAGATTTAATACGGCTACTGTGGATAAGAAGGAAGCCTGAATACATGGGAATTAAAGTGAAGTCTTCGATCAGAATCAACTATGATAATTTGAGTGCCATTAATATTAGAAAAACTTCAGTCCATCACCCAAGGATAAATCACATCCAAATCAAGTTTTTCTTTATAAAGTAGAAAGTGGATCATGGGATAGTAAAGTTTTAGTATGTGACTATAGAACTTCAAGTTGCATATATCTTGATAAAATAATTATTCAAATAATCATTTTAAAGGCATCAGTGGTATCTTGGAGTCTAGTTGACCCCCTAAACTTAAAAAAGTATGGATATATAACCCCCACTCCTTGAGGTATATTGTAAATTTTTCCTATGTTTTGATAAATATTCTTTTCTCTATTACATACCAAAAAGGAGTGTCCTTTAAGTTATTTGGAAATGGGTGATAAATATTATTCATGAAAGGGGGAAAATTCTCATACCTGCTATAGGGGGGAGTAAAGTTGTTTAAGGTGGGAGATCATATCATTATTGAATCATGGGGAGTAAGGATATAGGGGGAGTTTCAAAATTTTATGGTGTTGAATTTGTTCTATCAATGAAGAAAAATAATGAAAGAATGACCTCTAGGTTCATGATGAAATAATTTTATCATATATAGTTTAAAAATTGGTCTTCTCATGTGTTACTATTTATTTAAAAAATTGGTATCAGACATCAAATTTTTATTGAAAATTAATTGATTCATTGATAATATTTTTATGTTACACTTATTTCTATGTTTATATTGAATTATGTGGGCTTAGAGTACATGTTGAGTAAGTATTTGATTGCTATATAGAGCTATAGAAGGTAAGGTGATTTTTTAAAGGAAGTGAAAAAGTTTTTTAATAGATTTTTTTAAGTGGGTTTGAAGTGTTGTAAATAAATCCAAAGGGGTAGATTATTGGAAAAAATCATCATGGAGACGTTCATTGTTTTGGGTTGTTGCGTTTGTTGAAAAAGTTGGTTAGCAAAATTATAGGACTATATATTCCTTGAAAAAAAATTAAATATGGGGTCAAGAAGATCAAGATAGTGTTTATAAAGTTTCATGTGTAATAAAGAAATGTTTCTCAGTGTTTTCACATTTTTTTGGTCAGAATATTTTTGGTCTAAAAATGTAAAGGATCATAAATGTTGATTTAAAAAAAATAAAGGATTTTTTTGCAAGTTAAAAATTTTCAAACATATGAAATTTTCATGAAAGTGATGATTCAATACTAACATATTAATATTTTTAAAAGGAAATAGAAACATGAAAGTTTGGTGAAATTCACAAAAGTTGGAGTAGTGCTAATGAGATAGATTTTTGAAAATGTGATAAATTCAATTGGGGAGTTTCACAAAGATAGTGAGTTATACATGAAAAGAAACGATGGAGGGGACAGGTTTTCTAATCATGGAAAGTTTCATGAATGATTTGGAAGTTTCATGAAGGGTTGTTCATGCCTATAAATAGGGAAATACCCCCTCATTTGGAGGGAATAAGACTTAGAGAATCCAAAGGATCTATTTTTGTCTAAGACTTAGGTGAACATAATTCTTACACAAAAATATTTATAAAAAAATCAGTTCCACAAAGAAAAATACTTATTTCTACATGAAAAAATTATTTTTTAAAAATATTGAAAGTTTTATGAAAGTTTAATATTTCATGAAAGGCTGAAAGTTGAGTGAAAGTTTTAAATTCGCACAAAGCATGAGAAAAGGTTGTACAAAAAAGTATAGTTACACAAACTATAAATAATTTCTCAGAATATATATGATAAATTGTAATTAATCATTTGGATTATAAAAATAGATTCATATTATATTCATTTTAGTGTGAACTAAATAGAAGATGATACAGATCATTATAGGTTTATTCTAGAGGAGCTATGAGTTCTTTTTAGAATATATAGTAGTGTATTCTCTAGTGTGAATAGTTTTAAACAAGGAGAGGATGTGATCTCACTCTAAATATTGTAATAATAATGTGCTTATTTATTTTGGTACATTGGCACATTGCATTTGTATTCTCCTTAGAATAGCCCAGTTATGGTGAACCAAGTAAAATTATTGTGTCTCTTATATTCTTTCATTTATATTTATTTATTAATATGGGAATAAGAGAGAAGATACTTTTGTTTAATGACAAAACAAGATCAAAATGGGAGGTTGTTTTAATTAGTCATACCCTGATTCACCCCCCCCCCCCCTCTTAGAGTATTTAATATAGTAGAGACAATGTATTTGGTTTTTATAGTTTTTATAGGTAAAACTATTTCAAAAATGTGTATCCTTAATTCCCAGGCACTGGTTTTTATACTGTAGAGATTGGAAATGACCTTAGGACCTTGTGATGGGTTAGATCAGGAAGAAAGATATAGTATCCTAGTTCGGTTCATGGCACAAATTCTATTAGGATTTAGTAAAAGTGATAAATTGGTGGATATATGTCTTAAATCCTATATATATATGATTTATTTTTGGAAATATCATAGTATAAAATATGGTTATGTCATATGATACAACATCCATATTATAAAAGACATATTTTATGTATTTGGTCATATCATTCAATATGATATGGGGATATTTTATTACCTCTATCTTGGATAATCGTAGTTTATGATTCAATTGTATCATATTATAGTTGTGTGGTTTGATCATATGGTATGACTAACACAAAATCCTACAATTGATAAAAGTCATTTGAATGTTAATTGTTAATGTTAAAATATCTCTTCCATGTAAAGTCTATTATTGATATATGAAATTTATGGGAGAATTTAATGAATTTATATGATAAATGCATCGGATGAGAGGTTACAAATGTTGTAACTAATTCCATTTACTCACATGTTATGATCATGTGAGTAAATATATTGAAGGATCAGGGAGTATCCTTTTCATGAACCACCCTCACTAAAACCCATCCTAAATCAGCAGTGGAAAAGAGTGTGACCCCAAAATCCTGCCTCCAATAGGCTTTATACTAGTAACTAGTGCATAGGATATATATCACAAGTATGGGTGGAATTACCCTCTTAATTCCTAGGAAAATGTAATCAATTCACCAATCAACTACATATAAAAAAATAAATAATTTAACATTACTCCATCCCAACTGTGAATACATGAAACAAAATGCCATAAAGCCAGAGATAATGCAAGACTGATCTCTTAAAGATCCAATCTAGCTACCTAAACAATGTAATTTCTAATATCCCTTGATCTATCTTATAAAAAACTAAAGAATCTATAGAGGGGTGAAACTTGAGAGTACTTGGTAAGATTATATTTCAAAGCATAATAACATCCATGTGAAATCAATGTGTCAGGATAGATATAAATGGAATAATTAAGTAAATAAAAGTTGAAAACAATAATAAGGATAAGAAATCAAACATAACCAAAGTTAAACATAGTTACCTCTTTCAATGATATCACCTTCAACCACCATATAACATGGATAATCCACTATCATGAATAAATTAGAGGGATACTAGATTTCTAGAATCAAGAACCAAAATATTATACAATTTTATCCCTTGTAACTACCTCCTCAAGTTGATAAATTATATCCATTGATTTCAAGGGGAAATTTCATTAATAAAATGATAAGGAAGAAAAGGAAAAAGTCACATAAAAACATCCACTGCTCTTACTAATAAATTCAAAGGCCCTTCCAACTCAAATAAACAATGAGCTAGTAGGAGAACCCCTCACTAACTGATTAGGAATTCATGAATGAAATAACAATCATATACACATCACCACATAGAACATACTATAATCACTACATCAACCGACCACGTATAACATACCTTGGTCCCTTGGTAGCCCGTTTCTAGATAACATAAAATTATATGATTTAATAAGTTCATAAAATAAAATATAAATCCATATGCAATACGTTCATCATAACCATGAGTAAATAACATTTAATATTGAGTCAATATGAAGGTCAATAAAAAAATAAACATCACTATATCAATAGATATCAGAGTTAAGGAAATTCCATCACTAATAGGGAAGTTCACTTCTTAACTATTTTCTCATCACTTTACTTACTCAACAAAATATATCCCATTATCATTTAAAAATATCATCATTACTCATATTATTCAATCATTAACGTTAATATATATTACATTCATAATTTTATCCCAATTGATGTTTAAAAATAAATTCATCTAATTCTTTAACTTATTACCAATTATTCTCCCACATTTAATTGTATTATTTCATTTTTTAACTTAGGCATAACATAATGTAAAGGATTCAATTCATTTACTTATTCCATAATTATATAATCCATACTTAATTATATTACCAACATTCCAATCCATGTTTTAGTTACCATTTCATTTATAATGATGTGATAAGAAGTAATTTCCCTTATTTATAGCACTTCTTAGATCATTGGGTTAATTTATGAATCGACCTAACCTTTGAGTGAGCACGACATACACTTTAAACTTAACTCACAATTTCTAAGTTAATCCAAACTTGTCCTATAACTATAAGATTACTTAATCCCACAGAACCTTTCAATCGCTAATAAGTATCCACACTTAATTCCGACTTCTAAATCATCCAATTCCCAGCACATAATCTCATACAACAACACACCTGCATAACTCTCCTATACATCACACCTACATATCCCTCTCTTATTCTAGAATATCACTCAAATCATCTTCCACCTATAAATAATTGAATCTCCACAAAAGTAACAATATAACTCCTTCTTTATATAACCTATAGATTTTCACTAAACTGTATAAGGTTCAATGCATCATCCCAAGGAAAGAAAACCCACCTAAAAATATAATGAACAATACTCCCCATCTCATATAATTATTATAAAAATTATTACCTAAACTACCAAGACTAAAAGTTAAGGGAAATAATTTAATCCTACAATATCCCTAAACTCTACTTCAAGACAAAAGATTACATGGAGACAAGCACCGGATTTACTTCTACAACACTCCCAACACTATAAGCATTGAATAAAATTGTTTGAAAATTATTCATTATTAATTATAGGTTACCACCCTATTCTTAATATATTTATAAGGTTCTATATACTATATTAAATTCAATTCTAGATTCATGTGTTCATCCTCATGTCCATATTTCGTATATATCTCATCCTAATCTATCATTATCAATGCAAAATCATTTCAATAGAAATGTTTAAATCATATATTACATTGAATAAAGAGGGCTAACCAACCTGACAATTTTCCTTTTTCAATCAATAAACCAATTCATGTATCCTATCAATCATTTTTCATAATAGTTATATATAACAAAACAATGTAATACTAGTGAAAAAAATAAAGGAATAAAGGGATTATAACAGGAAAGGTGAAATTAATCTCAAACATCATAAAAGAGGAAACATATAACATCCCCTTCCCTTAGACCAAACCAACAACATCGATCCCATGATAATGGATTGTTATAAGGAATAAAAGTAAGAATAAAATAACCCCTTTCACTAGACTAAACAAGGGATTTATAGAATAATACAATAGTAAATTCATAAGTAAATTAATAACCCCACCCCATACCAAACTATCTCCACTGATCCTAAGGAGGTAGTAATGACTTATTGTTTCTGAAGGAATTTCAGGTGTGGGTTGATAATAAAATGTTGAAGTGGTTCAAGTAGTCATCTCATAGTATTAAACTGGTGGGCTTCAATCAATAGAATGATGGAAGTTACAAGAATTCAAGTAAAGGATAACAATTGATGAGGAATGATGATAATTCCCTTAATTCAATTCAAATGGCTAAAAATTGAAGGGTTCTAGGTTCAACAAGTTAACACAAGTGATTCTATAGCATACCAAGTAATAATTAATTTTAGAAGATAGAATGGAGATCGAAAATACCCTACCTAAATAATCCCACTGATCCATAATCACAAGGGGTTCCTTATTGAATTACAACTGGGGTTTCCTTAAAGTTAATGGCTGATATGATTAGAGATAACTTGAATACTCTAAGCATGATTTCTCTGCTCATTTGGGGTTTAGATTAAATGATAATAAGATTACTAAGGTAAGGGGTTAGGATGAATATAAAAATATACATTCAATAAAATCTCATCAAACCACACCTAGTTAGATATAAATAAGGAAAGGGATGTGATGTTTCCAAGGTCTATATCACTACATTCAATCAATAATAAGTATTGAATGTACTATCATGGGTGAATTAATAGAATAACAAAACTAAAAACCCTAAATCAAATTGATTCAACCTGAAACTATGGAATGTTGGCACCCAACATAGAAGTGGTTCCCTCGACTACAGCTACATTCTAAAATCACGTCACATCATGGTGGATTTCCCATCACTGTTTTCAGTCCACCATAGTTAGTAGCATGGTGTAAGGGATCATCCCTCACTATTTCCAAAATTCTGTATAGATCGACCTTTCCATGACTCAGTAACACCACATCCACCAACATGGGAATTTTGGCCACCTTGTTTCTCATAGTAAAACTCCTCAAAGCACCATGACTATGAAATGGGAATTTTTCCTTAATAATTTCACATAGGGGAAACTATTCAACACTATCCTCTCACCATACCTTTTTAAAAGAAGTGTGCCATGGCATGGAGATCCTCTATGATGTGGTCACTCCCTAAAATGGGTGTTTTACACCCCATGGGTCATGAAGAACCAAAATATCCAAGTTCTATGACCAAAAATCTAAAAAAACACCATAGATAGCACCACATGAATTTTTCCCCAATACATCCAAAACTCAACATTCCACCTTCAGAACATCTCTTAACTCCCAATCAACCCCTCCAAAGATTGAAAACACAAAGGAAGTATCTGAGAGGACCTGTTCTTTTCATCAAATACATCTCAAATGAATCTCATCCTTGAGAATAAGAAAAAATCCAAAAAAAATAGAAATCAATCCCTGGTAAAGTAATAGGTAAACTCAAGTCTTCACATTAAATACAAATCAAACAATCCACACCCCAAGAACCCAAAAAACACAAAATAGGAAAACCTCAAGCACAACATACATGAGAAGATACCTCTAAAATAGGATTTATATATTATCAATACTATCCTAGAACATTCTATGAATCTTAATCCATAACTAACTACCTATTTAATACTGAGAATATTTCTGAATTATGAGGCAATCATATTGGCAATGCCCCATATCATTAAAATGGAAATGAATAAACTCACCTGACATGGGCACCTTGAGATACTCTAACCTAGAGCTTAAAATTATGTCACAACTATATAAGATATCCCCACTATTTTATTTCATATATCTCAAGATCCAAAACTCAGAACATTCAACTTGAATTATTTATAACTCCAAGAAAGATCTTTTCCAAAACCTCCTCTCACAGAAAGGCCTCTCACCATGATTTTTACACAATACCTCACCTATTACCATGATCTCAAATAGAAGTATGTAATGTATCATTGAATCTTTAGCCTAAAATCAAACTCAAAATTATTCTCTCAATTTGTTTCAGTGATAAGGAAATGTGAAAACTGAACAACAAAGGCCATAAAATGATTTCTAAAGCCGCTCACACTATCTTCCCCTTAGAGAATATATTTAATATATTTCATGTAGATATCTATATGCATATGATATATAAAACAATTCATTAATATTTCAAGAAAATCAGGCTAATTCATCTTATCTATGTATCCACACTCCATCTTCTACCATCTTAGATCCACCTTCTGAGACAACCCAACCACTAGAGTAACTTAGAAATGATCTAGATTCTTCACTAACTTGAAGATAACTTCAATATCTTCTGAACAATTATTAACATCCTAGATATATTCTCCACCAAAGAAATTTGGAAATTATTTCCACTAAAATTTTAATAAATTATAATTCCAATATTCTTCTTTCTATTTCCCTTTCACATCATCTTGATGACATTTTAATAACATATCTTAAGTTTAATATCAAATAACTATATTAACACATATCACATGAAACATGAAGAAATCCAACAAAGAAAATATTTTCAATTATTTTCTTTCAATTTTAATGTTTTTAATCACACAAAATTGTTATTTTAAGGGAAATTGTCACATTTTATGGTTTTATTGATATTTTGAGCTTAATTGATAAAATAGACTATATTGGATTTTAACTATTTTATTTGTATTCTGTATTTAGACCATAACTTTTTATAAGCTGATCCAAATTGAAAAATTATTCTTTTCTAGGTTTTTATATTCATTTTTATTCATTTAATTATTCTAGACCCAAATATGAATCCACCATTTGGATGCCCAAATCCTACTCACAAGTTTGGCCTTGAAATTTGTACATAGATATGGTGATTTTTTATTACGGGCCCATATTTCATATATGGATGGTTTAATGGAGATTAAATTCTACATTGAACAATAAAAAATCTTGGGTAACAACTTCAATTAATGTTTCCATACGTGATTCCTACTTTAACAAGGTCATAATGGCATTGGAAGTGGAGCATTGGAATATGAAGAGTCACATGTCTAGAATTAAGTTCTTAGAGTAAGATAGAAATAAATCCTACATCATGTAAAAAATAAAGACAAAATGTTTAGGGTGAACTAGAATAAATATTTAGAACATATTTAAATAAGAAAATGTTTTCTAATTGGACCATTTAATGGGTATACTATGTAGAAACATTTGGTGAATAGATTTGGAGCCAAAAAATCACCTCCCTTTGCCTATAAAAATGTACTTCTTATTCTTTTCAAAGTTTTGGAACTCTAAGTGGAAACTTTATATAGTTTAGTATTTTATTTTTATTTTATTTTTATTATTTAATCACATTTCATGTTTTAATTTAAGTGTTCTCATTTCTATCTTATTATTTTTCTCTTTTGTTTTCTTTCCTTATTTTCTTTTTCATTGTGAACTCTTATAATCATGATCATGAGTAACTAACTTGAGGAAGTTCATAGGGGAGTAATCCAGTGTTTATCCTGATCCTTTAAACATTTATGCTTAATTTTTCATATTTTTTTAGAGTTAGGACAAGGGGATCTTAGTGGGTAATGCATCTTTGTGTCTCCACTTTCCATCCAAAATTTAGCTTTTGCTTTTGAAATATTCTCCCTCAATCGAGGAGGTAGATGTGTGATCTCTAAAAAATCTTTGAGAGAACCATATATTCATATTCATATGAAGAAGTTTATTTTCACACATATTATGGAGTGTATTCATTAAGTAAATTTGAAACTAATAATAATACAATAAAGGTTCAATCTGGGTGATTCTCTTGGGAATATATCCTTTCTTTCTAACATCATTTTGTCTGCATTCATTCTGTTTGCATTGTATATTCTTGTTTAAATTTTTTTTCAATAAAAATTCTCAAATATCCATTTCTGGTTATTTTATTTCATAAATAAAAAAATTGAATTAGAATTATTGATTGATTGACCAAAACTGTTCATCAAGAGAATGACCTAGGTCAACCCATGTGCTACATTTAGTTAAAAATATTTTTGAGAGTGCGTGCAACAACTCTTCATCAAATTGGAACCATTTTCTGGGATCCAAGTGGTCTTTAATCACTATTTTTATTCATATTTTTCAAATAATATTCCTTTATTTCATTTAAAAAAACACAAAACAAAATCATAAATTTAAAAAAAGAAACAAAAAATATTTTTGTCTGAGATATATTCAAATTGTGATTATTATGCATCTAATGAATATTTATAGGTGCATGAATAAATACAAAATTATTTGTTTCAATAACATAAAGAATACATATAAAAAATGAATAGAAAAGATGAAAGGGTTGAATAATATATTTTTTCACTGGTGCAACAACCTGAACCTGAGCAAGAACAAGAACCAAAATAAGTGGTGGAAGAGATTCCATAAATAATTTTCTATGTTAAAGAACCTGAGGTTGTTGAGAAGAAAATACTAAAAGAATTAACAAAATCATAACACACTCAACCATTGATCATGGAGTTATTTTAAGAAAACATGTCAGTTGATATACTTATGGGTGATCAACATTTTTTAGAAGAATCCTGGAATCACTTTGTTGATGATAACCTGAAACTTGATATTCCCATACTTGATAAAGAAAAATAAGCACCTTTAAACCCCTTTATTTCTTTATAAGACAATGATTAAGATTTAACTGATGATATTGAGTTTCTAGTGGCCCTATTATAAGATATAAATGACCAAGCTGAATTACGTGAAAGGAACAATTTCTTTATTGATTCTTCATGTTTTAATCTTATTCAAGCTAAATCATTTTCTGAATTTTCCAGCAAAAATGGAGTAGTAATTGGATGTTAATGAAGAGACCATACAAGTGGTGATAAAATAATAAGAAGATATGGACAAGATGGTGGTGTTGAGACTACATCCTCTACAATAACTTTTATGTTGTATAGAGGAGGACACCACAAAAGTCAATAGAGAGTACCACTATTTTATTATCTCTCCCACTCTGAACCTCAAATTTTCTATTTCTTATTTCTTGAGGGTTGGGAAATTTCTTATATTATTTGTGATTATATACTTCCAGTGTTTAATCATAAACATTAGAAAAATTCACATGTGGTGGTTTATCTCAAAGAAACCACACCCACCTTTTGATTGGGGATGATCCACTACAAGTGCCTGACAAGGGGTAGTAAAAACCCGGCACCCACTTGGGGGTCAAAACCAAGAATTATCCCTATTCTATCCCCTTTCTATTTCTTTGTATATTTCTACTTTTTTATTTTATTTTCTTCCCAATTAAAAATCTATATGAAAATTTGTTGATCCTATTTGTGATAAAAAGAGGATAGTAAATGGAATTAGTGTAGTGAAAGGATCCCAACCCATTTTTAATAATTTTTTGTGTACTTATATTTTATTTTTCATGTATTTTTATATATTTTTCATTTTTTTATTTTTCATTTTTTTGGTGTGTTTTTAGGATTATTTAGTTGAATTAAATACTTTGGGAAATTAAAACCATATTTTTATTTTTGTAACATTACTTTATTTGAGTATTTTAGGATTTAAATTATTGTTGAATGGATTTTATTTCCTAATTTACTATCTTTTTATTTGATGAAGTTTGATTTATTTTAAAACTCATGTGCACTAATACTGTAAAAATTGAAAATATTGCCCAACTCAAGAGGTTTTTAAACCTTTTTGACATATTATTTTAATTTATAATTTTATTGATATTTTTGGGACATGTTTTTTATCCATAATTTTATTTTCTTCTTTTTTAAAAGTTGTTAGAGTTCATGTAATGAGTTAAATATGATTAATTCGTCACTTTGAAATACCTTTTTACATTAAACACTTATTTTGGCCTACCTTTTTATCTGAACTTTATTAAGACCCTAGTATCCTTGAAATAGATTTTTAGGTATCCACATTAAAAGTCACTTGTCCCTTTACAGCATGATCTATAAGTTAAATGCATGATTATTTTTGAACTCAAGTGTGGGGGAGGGAGAAGATGAGCTGTATTTTTCTTTCTTAAAGAAACTATTTGATCTAAATTAAATGTGTTGTCATATTTATTACTTCTTTGGTGGAATAAATTTCATTATATAAATATGGTTTTGTGTGAAAAAATATCATTACATATATGGTTTGGGTGTTAACTAATATTCGAAGATCAAAATATTCCTCTCCTTTCCTCAAAAACATGATTCTAAAGAGAAATCAAGATCTAAATTCGAGTTGAAACAATGCTAAAATTTGGAAAATAGGGGAGAAATTTATCATTGATGCTGAAAATTCTAATTATGAACTTTCATAAATAAATAAATAGGTTTTTTGAGGTGATTCACTTTCTATCTTATTAATAAGCACACTATTTTTTATAAAAACTATTTTCATGCATTTACTTCACTATTAGAGCCTAACCCTCCTCATTTTGCCTCAGATGTTTTTACATTTAAAACCAACCAACCCTAAGCCTCAGAAAAAACCCATTAAAAAGACCTCATTATTGACACATTTGTGAATCTATTAATTATAGATACTATGAGGATATAAAGCTTATGGAAATTACACATTTTCTCGAAAATGAGAAAAAATACACACAAAAATCCTTGAGTGAAGAGAGAAACGTTTTTCTAAGGAGGTAGGTATGAAATTAATGTGATAATTAAATTGATATTTAATGTATTCTTATGATTTTTTAGGATTTAGGGAATTTTTATCCATGTAGGATACATTATATTTCCTTTTATGTGATAATTGAGTTTTGTTGTCATTTATTCTTTGGGAAGTTTGTTTTGACTTTTGTATAAGATGATTTCCCAAGATTGAAATGTTTAAGTATGGAGGAATTGACAGATCAAATATTTTCAATTATTTTAATTTTAATTTTAATGTTTTAAACCCACCAAATTTTTATTTTAAGGTAAATTGTCACATTTTATGGTTTTAGTGGTATTTTGACCATAATCGTTAAAATGGAATATTTTGGATTTTAACTTTTTTTTTATTCAATATTTAGGCCATAACTTTTTATTAACTGATCCAAATTGAAAAATTCTTCATTTTTAGGTTTCCATATTAGTATTTATTCATTTCATTCTTATGTTTCCAAATCTCAATCAAGTATTTGGAGGCCTCAATCCAGATCTAAAGTTTGGCCTCGAATTTGTTTACAGATATGGAGATTTTTTATGATGGGTCCATATTTTATAAATGTATGGTTCAATGGATCTTAAATTCAACATGGAGCAATAAAATATCCTAGGTAACAACTTCTTTTACTGTTTCCATGTGTGATTCCAAATTTAACAAGGTCATAATGGCATAGTAAAGTGGAGCATTGGAATATGAAGAGTCACATGTCTAGAATTAATTTCTTGGATTAAAGTGGATATAAATCATACATAAAGTGGCTAATAATGATGAAATTTTAAGGGTGAACTCTGATAAATATTTGGAACAACTTTTAAGAATAAAAAATTTTCTAATTTTTCATTTAATGGGGATACCACAAGAAAATATACAATAGACATATTTGGAGTCAAAAAATTCACCTCCCTTTGCCTATAAAAATTTACTTCTTATTCTTTCCAAAGGGTTGGAACTCTAAGTTGTCATTTTCTATAGTTTATTATTTTATTTTATTTTATTTTCATTATTTAATTTCATTTCATGTTTTAATTTAATTTATCTTCTTTCTATCTTATTATTTCTCTCTTTTGTTTTCTTCCCCCATTTTATTCTTCACTGTGAACTCTTATACTCATGATCATGAGTAGCTATCCCAAGGAACTTATTAGGAGAGTAATCTAGTATTAGTCTCAAGCCTTTGAACATTCATTCTTAATGTTTCTTATTTTCTTAGAGTCAGAACAAGGGGGCCTTAGTGGGAAATGTGCCTTTGTGTCTCTACTTACCACATGAGGTTTAGCTTTCGCTTCTACAATATTCTTCCTCGATCGAATAGGTGGATATGCGATCTCTTAGAGATCATTGAGAGAACCATATATTCACAACCATATATAGAATAAGATGTTCACACATGTCACACCCTGACCCGACATCTTGTGGTTGTAGTTTTTTATTTATATTTGAGTATTTTGGTTTCTTAAAGTTTAAAAATTTATTAAATTAAAATCAAAATGAAATAAAATAAAATAATTAGAAAACAATTTAATAATAATTATTATGATAATATTATTATTTAGTTTATTATTATTATAAATTAATTTATTATTAATATTATCATTTTGATTATTATTAATATTATTTCTTTTTATTTAATTATTATTTTTTCTTTCTTTTTTCCTTTTCTTTATTTTTTTCCCCTCTTGTTCTTCCCTCCCTCCCTCACACTGTGCAGCAACTCCCCTTCCCGAACCCTTCCTCCTCCTCAAACTCCCCTTTGGAGGAACTCCCCCTCCACTCGCTTCTAGCAATACCCAATTGGCGCCCCTACATCCCTCTCGTCGAGTAGCCGCACACCACCCCTACTACCTCACACCGAACTGCATCACCGCGCAGTCCTTGCACCATCACCCCTTCTTGGTTAGACCCTCTAGTAGCCTCTTTAAGAAGATATTCACCTCTGGTAGCCCACCATCTTGTTCAGTTGGCCTCCTACACCCCAACTACAGGTGCATTCTACTTCGATTGGTTGTTTCTTCCATTTGGTAGGTTTTTGGATTAGGTCTTCATGTTGTAATTGGTTCAGTTTTGATGTTTTTGGTTCGATTTATTGATTTTAGGCTTCAATTTGAATTTTTGGTTGTGCGATTAGCGAGAAATTGAAGTTTCTCATCAAATTTTGGGGTGTTTTTGACACCAAAGGTATGGGGTTCCATGAATAATCTTTATTTAATGATTTATTTTTCTTGTTAAATTAGTTTAGCATGGTCTTTGATTAAATTGATTGATGTTAATTTGGTTTTAAGGGAGTTTAATATGTTTTTGATCCATTTTGTAGCATGTTTATATGGAGTGGAGTGTGTTTATGATGAAAACCTATGTTTAGTCTTTTATTAGTGTTTTATTATGCTGCACAAGGGCTGTGAATTCTGTTTTGACATGTTATTAGTGTGTGTTTGGCCTTAGAAGAGGTTTTTGGGTGTCCTTTTATGTTCAAAGTTTTGTGATAACACTTGGAGTTGTTTCATAAAATT
Organism: Viscum album; assembly: GCA_963277665.1. Classification (NCBI taxonomy): domain Eukaryota; kingdom Viridiplantae; phylum Streptophyta; class Magnoliopsida; order Santalales; family Viscaceae; genus Viscum; species Viscum album. The sequence goes on along the minus strand of OY728148.1, from coordinate 361,176,666 downwards.
TTCAGTGGTTTATTAAATCATATAGAGGGTGCAGTTTCTATTACTGCCCTGCTTAATTTAGTTTTGTTTGGAGCCATTGGTAATTTCTAGACTCTTTTTTATTGTTGTAGCGTGTTTTGTTCATTGTGGTGTGGATTTTGGTTGTCGGTGGAAAATACATATATGTATATAGATGGGAAAGCATGTATATATGTATATCCTCTTTCCGCATATTCCCTCGTGGCATGAGGAATATATACTTGAGTCAAAGGGTGTATATATATATATATATTAAAATGTATATGCATGTAAGGTGAAGTGGTCTCGAGCTGCCATCGTCAAAAGATGCATGTTTGGAGGTATGGAATTTTATTCCGCTGGTTGGTTTCACACTTTATTTATGGTGTTATTTGGGTGTTTTAGAGTTCTATTATTTACTTGTGTAGTATGTTGATCCTTACTCATCGGTTTCGAGTTTCCAAGTTAAGGGTGATTCACCTGCGTATGCATAGGTATTTATATATATATATATATATATATATAGGTTCCCCTATTACATATATATTCATGCATGGAAGTGTTTATACGTATATGGGGATAGGTGTGCCTATGTATATATATAAAAGTGCATGTGCAGATGAGTGGATACTGACATATGCATATAAACATATATGTAAGGATCCCCTTGCGCATGCCCATGGCCATGCAGGTGTGTGCATAAGGGCTAGGTGTCCTTGCATGTATGTGAAAGTGTGTTTTCTTAGTGGGGGAGAAGCACCCTTGAGTTAGAAAGAACCAAGAGCTAAAGTGGACGGCTTGATTACACTCTAAGGTAGGTCCCCTATGCCTATGTCTTTAATTTTAATTTCATAATTTCTTGCTTGTTTTAAAAATATGTTTTACATTTATTCTATATACACATTCTATGAAATATGTTTGTGGTTTCTAGAAATGATTATGCCTTTGTTTTGGAAATTGAAATGTATTTCTACTCCATTGGTCTTAAGTGAATTTTCTTGAAAATTGATTTCCTAATTGGTTTTGAATTGTTAATGAGTATTTTCAAATGTGTTTGTCCTTTTGGACGGTTAGTTATAAAAATTGTTACCTTTATGTAATTAATCTCGTTTGGCACCTTAATAATGTTTTATGAAAAAGAAAAACCTCTCTTTAGGCATGCACCCTTGGTTTTAGAAAATTATTTGTATGTTGAATGTGTTATTATGTGCCTAATGTTGATTCTTATACATTGTTTCATGTGAAAGACGGGGAATGCGCTTAAGGATGGAAAATGGTGGTGAGAGGTTGAATGGGTTTTGGATAAAGAAATTGTTATGTACATATATGTTTTCTTGATAAATAAAACTCACCACCACTTGAAATATAGAACAATTGGAAACTTGGGTATCTAGGTGGGTGGACCAGGACTAGTACGCTAAATGACATGGCAGGGGTTCTTCCTGGTTTTGTCTAGAAGAATTGACGCAACAACACTAACTAAACATATGAATGACTAAGGGTTGTAGTTTCTAAGACATGTTTACTGAGGATCGTGGTTTATAAACCATGTTTTATAAGGTTTGTGGTTTCTAATCCATGTTTCACTGAGTTACAAGGTCTCTAGGGTCCCACTTGTTCCAATTACTTATAGGGATTTCCCATGGTGCTCATTTGCGACATGATGCTTGTGATGTGATTTTCATTTCAGTTGTTTTATACTTTATTTCTCATTTGTGAAAAACCATTATTTAATCTAAACTTTTTTTGTCAATTTATGCTTGGAAGCTATTTTGAAAATATAGTGGAATAGAATCATTTTCCTTAAAAATGTTAACTTGTGACTTGAACTTGAAAATAAGGAAAAAATTTATTTTATTGTATCTTATTTTCAAACTGAAATGATATGATTTCTTATTAAAGGTAGGGTCATAGGGTGTTGTTATATTTTGGATTTCCTACTAAGAATCTTAGTGCCCACTCTTACTTTAATTTTTAGTTTCAGGTTATAGTCATGAATCGCTCTTGGAGCGAGCATGGTTCTATGTCTGTTGGTGACCCATGGGGTCACTTGGAGGTATGTCTAGTTAGTTATCTTTATTTTATTTTCTATTTTTAGTGTTTATCTATTTTTTCTGTTTATTTCTATTTATCTATATTTTATTTTCTAGGATAAATTGTTTCCAACTCCGTTTTTTGATGCCCGGTACTAGTTTCTAGCTCGTGGGGATCGGGAATGCCCTTTGGGCCATTCTGTGGACTGGCTCGGATGACCGGTTCAGGGTTGACCTGGTTTGGTTCATGACAACATGTATGATTTAGTGTGTTCATTAACTAAATTTGAAACTGATAATAAGATAATGAAGGTTCAATCTGGGTGATTCTCTTAGGAATTTTTCCTTTCTTTCAAACATTATTATGTCTTCATTCATTCTTTTTTGCATTACATATGCATGTTTAATTTTATTTTTGAAATCTAAATTATAAAGTATCCATTCATAGTCATTTTATTTCATAAATAAAAAAATTATAAAAAAATTTAATTATAAGTAGTGAGTGATTGACCGCAATATCTCCTCATGAGAACAACCTAGGTCAGCCCATGTGCTGCATTTAGTTATAAATATTTTTGAGAGTGCATACAACAACAATTCATTAAAATCTTAGAGAATATCATATAAATTAGGTAAACACATTCACTAGTTAATCATTCCCATCATCCCATGCTTTCTATCCACATCATCACAACCATTATAACAAGCAGGAAAAACAATCAAGACCAGCTATCAACCCTTTCTAGCCATCCCAATATCATGTTTTTTCATAATATATATTCATCCCCAATAACCATATTCATTATGTATCATCATATCAAAAATAATATTAGGGAAATTAATAAAAATATCATAATAATTAATTATTCTAAATTTCACCATAGAATAATCAGTAAACTATTAAGTTACCTATGAAGGTATTATTAGGGTATAATAATACTTATTATAGGTATAAAAAGTGATTCAATCCCTTATCTAAGGATCTACATACAAAAAAATTTAAAAACTTATAAAACTAGAAATGAAAAAACATGTAAACATGTATATCATTCACTAAAGAGCATCAACATTATCTTCATAGCCTTCAAGTGCCTTTGAATGTGTTTGATAAAGATCAATGATCGGAAGCCAAAAGACATCCCACATTTGGAGGTATCCATGGGTTGAGTGAACATATTATATTCAGATGGGATCCATTCTATCTCAACAGCATGCTAGTGCCTAACACGCAAAGAATAAGAATAAATAGATCTTTGGGTGATGGGAGTTTCAACCTAGAATCAAGAACAACCACACACACACCTTCCACTATATGGAAGTGGATTAAATAGACCTGAGGATTCACCTCGTGATGTTATTATTAACTCATTAATTCATAACACAGGAGTTAATTCCATTGTTAATTCATACATCATATACATGAATGAAAATCCATTGTAAATTTCATCTTATAAAGAAGTTCCTTAAATGATGGATTACATGGAAAAGTTTAAACACCCAAATCATTGGATCTAATAGAATGGTCATTCGATGCACATGATACAATTATGAATTATATATAGGTTGTGACTTTAGAGAATACATCTCCATCAATTTTCTACTTACACTAAATTCTCACATAATTTTTGTCATTTCACCTTATATTGTATCATATACAATAACATGTGAAATCATATCCAAAATTCCTTTTGGATATATTTCAAAACACTTTTGTAAGGATATTATTAACTTAAAATTATATCACATCATATTTAATACCTTATGAATACACATCCAAAATACTTTTGGATTTAACTCTATAACAATTTTAGAGCAACTCTTTGAGTAAGAATTGATCCCCATTTATCTTACCATAAAATGTGACCCAAAATTCCTTTATAATATTGATAAAAAATATGAATCTCCATATCCATGAATTTAGGCAAAGAGTGGCCTCTAAAAAAGCACAAATTCTACTCAAACTATAAAGGAATCTTGAGTGATCTCTATAAAACACATGTATCTATATACATGTATCCACCAGTCTGCATCATATACAAACATGCATTCTCATATTTTCCCTTTGTCCAGGACATCAAATGAATATGTGACACATAGCATGTAAATCCCATATATCTTACTCATATTTTCTTGATTCTAAAAGTAAATACTGACCAGGTTGATGAATACATCACATTTCATTCATCTACATGGATGATCATGTCACATGTCACTCATCTTAATATATTAGAACATTAAATTCACTTTTTAGGTGTGGACTCACACCCCACAATATATCTCTATCGAGGGCCCATATTTCATACTCGCTATATGAGAGGATAAATCTCATCTTGGTTAATCTCCAACCAATGAAATATTTAGCAACATATCCAACCACCCCCTAATTAGATAAGTCAATATATATAATTTCATAAATATGGTATCAAAGTATAAAGATTATCATTCTAGGTATCTCACCAACCTTAGGTATGGGGATTCAAATATGATCCATGCACCCCTAGTATACCAAATGCATTTTTATGACACTTCATGTAGTATACTTAGTAGGTCATATAGTGTACAAAACCCCATTTTTATGCCTTGTGATCATATTATGCATCTTTATACAAGAATACTACTCTTTATAACCTTAAAATTTCATCATAAACTATAATACTCCATGAAAAACATTGGTTGTGGATAACTCAAAGTCATACTTTCAGAGGTAGATTATCATTTCACTTCAAAAAATCTATATTGATATATATATATATATTTTGCAGCCAACATGAAAGAATGATAAAGTGGAAATTTCATTTCATCTATTATTATATATTCCATATTCCTAAATATCTTTTAATAATATTTCACAAACCCAATATAAGAACCAATTTATTGTATCATAATAAATTTCCAGACTAGCCTTATATTCACTACACTTTTTAGGTCTTGTTAAGTCATTACAACCATAAATAATTCCTACCACATCTCTATGTGACCATCTAATAAAACATACTCTCTAAATATTTAGTGATAAATATATATTAAGTATGATATTTTGAATAATGGTGAAATTTAGTAATCATATTCCTAATGTTTAACTCTTTGAACATATACAAACTTCTTAACTTCGTCACATTAAATGTTATGATGTCTACTTATGTTATCTAATTAGAACTATTTCTAAGTGTATCACTATCAACCTTGGAACTCTTTCAATCAAAAATTTTCCGTGAAATTTTTCAAATAATATAACTTTTACATTATTACTTTACTAGAATATCCCAAACCCTTTTAGGATAAAAAGGATTTTACTTTGTTATGATAAATAATCTAACAATTTAATTTTTTTCCTTTACAGCCATACCCTAAACTCTTTTAGGATAAGGCGTAATGTAATTTATAATCTTTACTGGTATAAACCTTATGGAAATAGTGATATTCACTTTATGATGGAAACTAAAAGTAACTCTTTATATTTCTCATTACCATCACATATCCTAAAAAACTTTTATAATATTAAGTGAAAAACTCATTAGTATTCAACTGGTATAATACATTAGTAAAGATTTATGTTCACTTATTTATGATAAATTAATTTAACTATTTATATTTTTTATCATCAAATATCAAAAACTGCTAAGGATTTCAAGTGAAAAACACTTTAATATTATACTTTTATAATCCTTTATTTGTTAACTTTGAACTTCTCTAAGTCTAAAAAACACCACTAGATTCATAGATACTATATTATTTTAGAATATATTATTAATATATGAAAATAATTTTGAATTAGTAAAAAAAACTTATTTTCTATTAATATAAATATTTAATAATAAACTATATTATCCACATTATATATTGTATTCTATGTATTTAGATTATTTTCCTTTGAAATGAAGACTGTTAAAATATACCATTGATGGGAGTAAGGAACACATTCCGTCATATTTTAACAAACATCTAGATAAATACTTTATCCTAGATAGAAACATTTACCCTTATCTTCGTTTCATGTATGTTATAAAATATAATTAATCTTAAACCATGTATATAAAATTAATCATCTCATGTTGCTCATAATAACTATTTTTTAATTAACAACTTCTCTTATTGTATAAAAGTAATGATATTAAGATATAAATCCTTTACTTATATTCATATAAGCATGATTAATTCCTTTACAATAAAATATTTATTATATAAACTCTTTTCTTTATTATTTGAATGAAAACTACAAGCTCTATCAATTCTTACTTTGATTTTGAACTTTTGTATATTTACATCACTTTTAAAATATAGATTTGGTACGCATACCCTTAAAAATTAAAAAATGATTTCTATAACTCATATACTTCACATGGAAACTAAATGTAGTTTCCTAAACTACTTAAAGTATTCATAATAATCTCATCATATGGAATTATTAATCCACTTTCCTAACTACCCTAGGTTTTAATGAACTTGACTAGTTTCTTAAAGAAACATTATTGAAATTTTAAATAAAATTTTATTCTTATTGTTTGAAATTTTATCCACTAGTACCAACCATACAACACTTAGAACATAGAAATCATATATTTGGTTTATTTATTCTCAACACTTTGAGAATATCAGGTGAACTTTTCTTGAATTCATTCACATTGTCAAAACATTTCCATAAATGAAAATAAGATGAATTCCCTAACTAAAATAATCCATTTTAGTCCCCCTTTAAATCTTGTTATAGAATTGAGAAAATAATAAACTATTTTTATCAAAACACCCATCTCATTTCATTCAATGAATAATTGTTTACAATATTTTCCCCAAAGAAAAATGAGATAGTTAATACATATCTTATGAAAAGTTCATTTAATATTAAAGCATCCAAATCATCAATGTATCAACTACTTTTATCCATTACTTCAAGATCCATTATTAAATTATTTTATCTTTATGAACTTTTATATATTTAAAACACTTTAAATAATACAGTTGATATTATGTATCTATTAAAATAATATAATTTAATTCTATAACCAATAAAGATTTAATAAAACCTTTATTCTCACCAAGTATTTAACATATTAAATCATATTTAATATCATTGTAATATATAACCATATTGATTATATAAGATTAAATTTCCTTAGGTTACACATATCAATGTTTATTTTAGGTTCAAAAAGTCTTTTTATCTATATTTTCTATATTTAGTATGGTCTTGGTGAAATTTGGATTATTTTAGATCTTTGAAGTAGCTATTTCACTACTTCTTCAATAGTTTACAGCATAAAATATTAATTCATGTCATGTACATTTATAAATATATTGAGGTAAGGACCCTGAGTTATCTACTTTTCTGGTTGCGAACAAATCAAATAGAAATCATTCATGGTGTGAATCATTATTTCATATCATGAAATGATCATCCCAACTCTTTAAGTTATGGATTCTCTGTTTTCCCCTTCACTCTAGTTAACCCCTTTTATTGCCTCCTTTTTTCTCGACCTAAACCTAGTAGTGTATCTCTCATGAAGACTACTTTATCCCTTCACCCATGGTGTGATTTTGATGGGGATTATCCTTAGATATTCAATATACATCAAGGTATGTAGTTTCTCTCACATTTTTTTGATATTTTCCCTTATCTATTTTTTTCCAATCACCATAATTCTATGAAAACCTATGGTTTTTTGGATCTACACTTTATTGATGATGGTTTTTGGTTTAGGGATTTATTTTATATTTCAATTGTACTCTCTTCCATTGGTTTTTGGGTTCTATATAATTGTTTATTATTCCAAGTGTTTGTGGTAGGTTATTTCATAAAAATAATTTTTTATATATATCTTACTTTCTTTATTGTTTTTAAAAGTGGTTTTAAATTGTTAAATATGTGGTTTTGATTTCCTAAAATCTATTTTGAAAGTGGAAAATTGATTGATGCTGAAAATGGTTTTGAAGGTATGTTTAGGCTTGGTTTTGGGGGTTTTTGTATTTATTTTATAATTATGGATTTTTATTGATAAAATTCCTCATTTAAATGGTTTAAATTACGAAAATGGTTACACCCCATGAGATCATGGGTATTAAGTGGGTAGTCATTAATAAGCATGGTTAGATATAGTTACCCTCCATAGAATTGGATATATATGACAACTATAACTAAAAATTGGTAAGGCTAGGAGACACATGATATTGATCTTAAATCCCTAGGACATAGTGATAGGGAATAAATTTCACACCCATTTATTAATTTGACTTGGTCACTTGAGGTGTGAGGATCCTAAATAGCCCTAACTTGATTTACCCTATGACTTCTTATCATAGTACTAAATTGTTTTAAATGGTTTTATTTTTAGAATTGGTTATAGATTCATGTTTGAAAATTTATTTATACATATATTATTTTAAATCTATTTTTAAATGGTCTATTAATGTGTTCTGTTTTAAAACTGTGAAAAGTGGTTCTTTATGCCTTTCTTTTAAAACTATTGAGAAATTTTTATTTTCCTTATCTTATTCAAGATTATAAAAATATTATCTCCTATTTATTTATTTCTATAAATTTATTATAATTTATTTATTTAATAAATTCTACTTATGGTATACTTAGTAGGACCATGCTGGGCTGTTGATATCACACTGTGTATACACCCAATTGGTGTGTGTAGAATTTTTCATGTCTGGTGATGGAAATAGAAAATCATTACTTAGTAGTGGTAGATATTAGAGATAGTTTTATTTCATGTTATTGTGATGACATGATGGGGTGATAACTAATATGTCACGTGATGATGTGTTATAACCTTATATTTTGTCTCATTTTACCCCTAGACCAAGACTTGTATTGTTATTGTGGCACCTCTATCTTTTCTTTCTTAATACATGAATATGTCATGTTATACTATGAACTTTTTTAGAGTTTATTTTATCTATACTATATTTCAATATGTTGTTTATTACCCTTATTTTTAATCTATCCTAATTTTTATATGGCCTTTTAGGTGAAATCATTCCTAAAGTTTGTTCTTGGAAGCATAGGCACTTGTCCCCAACTCGTGGGGATCGGAAATACCCTTTTGGCCTTACCATAGGCCGGTTTGGGTTTCCTATTTGAGTAAGACCCCAGTTGGTTTGTGAGAAATTGGTATCAAATGTTGTTTTTGGTTTATGTTATTATTAGGTCTACAAGGCTGAATACCCTAAGAGGGGGGGTGAATCAAGGTATGACTAATTAAAATTAAATCCTTTTCTGATCTTGTTTCGATGTTAAGAAAAAACTATTCTCTCTCTTTCCTTTTGCACAATATAAATATAAAGTAAAGAAATCACAGGACACAATAATTTTACTTGGTTCACCGCTAAGGGCTATGTTCAAGGAGAATATGCCGACAGGTTGTCAGTCATACCAAATTCCACTAAACTTCACTAGTTGTGGATTACAAGGTTCGGGCTAGATCACTTCTATGCCCAAGATCACTGCCTTTACAATGTTTAGGGTCATCTCACAACTTTCCCAAGGGTCACTCCCTGTTTCTCTCTCTCTGGCTCACTATCGGTGGATAGGATCACCTTCTTTCTCTTCCTTTTCTCACTGCTCTGGAAGGAATCCACTCACAGTTTATAGACCTGTAGGTCTCTTTATTTGCATGAAGGAATGCATCTTCCTCTGTATGTAGATGTTCTGTTGAAGTCCAACTTTCACCCCTAGATGAATATCTCTTTGCACCGAAGGTATCAAGAAAACTATCAGCTTCCACGCAGCCCAAAAACACTGCTGGAAAAACAACCTTACTTGGCGCATAAGTCTAATCCAGCACGCAAGTATCGGTGCACAAGTCACAACTGGCGTGCAAGTCTACCTTAGACACTTGTGCGACACAATCTTCTACAACTCCAAACTTTCACAACTCACTTCCCTTTACGACCAAACCATTATTGGCGTGCAACTAACAACAAACTCCCTTCTTCAAAACTGGCACGCAAGTCCCACTTGCGTGACACACCACCACTTGCATGACCACCACACCTTCGTGACGGGAGCTCTAATTCTTCAAAGTGTTGAACTCCATTCAGAAATGAGGAGGGGTGGTCCAGTATTTATAGGTAATTTGACCACCCTACCTGACAGCGCGCATGTCTCAGCGCGCAGGTCTCTTCCCCTACCAGTCACTTACACGACCCACTTCCAAGCTTGCACAAACCTCTTTACTTTGCCATATTTTGAAGTTATGATCTTGAAAAACAACAGGCGCACAAGTTTCCAATCCTCTTAGGCACCGGCGCGTAAGTCTTTTCTCTTGGCACGCAAGTCACCTGCGTGACCAACTCAATACTTGCGCGACCCTTATCCCTTTTTCATATTTTGATGATCTAGTCTTGAAAAATATATGGCGTGCAAGTTTTCAAACCATCAAGTACACGGCGCGCAAGTCCCTTTTCCAAAAACTACTTTTCTTCATTTGTCAATTTTCAGGCCCAAAAATTTGGCAAACACTAGAAAACAACGCCACCTTGTATATGTTATTTTTGTACCGCCTCCAGATCATCCATTCCTTTGTCGAAGTTCTTGAATCAAACATTGATCATTAACCACAGCTCTTGAACTCGAAAATCCACCATGAAATCCCCTTTTTCAATAAATTTGTATGTCATGGTTTGCTTTGTCAACAATCACATCACAGTTGTCCACTTTGTCAACAAACACAATCACCTCAAAAATGCTTCAATGATTCCTTGAGGGATTTTTTCCCAACAATCTCCCCCTTTGGGTTTGTTGAAAACTCTTCCATAAAATGATACATCATTAATTCTTCAGCTACCATTCGCCTTTTGTGATTTTGATAGCGATCAAGGATTTACTTAAAACATACTATAAGCCCACATGAGCAATGCTCGGCATGAGAAACAAGAGTAAATGAAAAGTTCATCAATGAATCACTTCATCTCTTACACCCATTGTTGACACTAAACTGATACCAATTTTCACCAAACAGATACCAATATTTGGAAATATTCTTCCAACACCACTCATCTTCTTTTATCACGATCCTCAACTGTCGTGATATCTATTCTTTGATCGATCACTTCTAGCATCGTCAGTTTTAAAACGCTCCCCCTTTCTCATAGCTCTCCCCCTATCTCGCTGCTCCACCTGTCAGCTTCTCCCCATATCATTCATCAAATTTCCACACTGTCTCCCACTTGACCAATCACTATTTTCTCCCCCTTTATCAATGAACCCAAAGGTCACTCCTTTGCAGTCTGTAACAAAGTAGAGAACACATATCAGTGCATTAGGGAAAAACACATCATACCTCGAGGAGAGGGGGTGTTCCACATCCACACTCTTTCAAGTGAGGGGAGTCGACTGAACTCCCAAAGCCAGTCGATGCCTCTAAAAATCTTCCTTGGGTAAGGCCTTTTTTAAAATGTCTGCAACTTGTAGCTCTGTAGGCACATACTCCAACTTCACGATTCCCTGATCAACCTTCTCCTTGATAAAATGATGCTTTATCTCAATGTGCTTTGTCCTTGAGTGATGGACGGGATTTTTTCTGAGATTTATATCACTTTAGTTATCACACTAGATTCCAATCGGAGAATTCACTTCAACTCCCATATCTTCATTCTTCTGCTTTATCCACAGTAACTATGTGCATGCTTGAGTGGTCGTAATATACTCAGCTTTCATGGTGCTCAAGGAAATGCAATATTGATTCTTGATAATCCAAGAAATACACAATCCACCAAGATAGAATGCACCACCTGACGTTGATTTTCTATCATCTGTTGAACCGGCCCAGTCTGCATCAATATATCCCAATAACTCTTTATAATATTTGTCAGTATATGTCAAACTGAAATCCACTGTGTCCTAGATATACCGAAGTATTATTTTCACTGAAAGCATGTGGATTTCCTTGGGATTACTCTGATATCTCACTACTTGGCATGTGGCGAAAACAATATCAGGACTTGTCGTGGTCAAGTACAAAAACTTCCAATAATTTTTCTGTATTCTGTGATATTAACTGCCTTGTCATCCTCATCTTTTGATAATTTCATCCGGGTAGCAACCGGAGTCTTCATTTCCTTGGAATTCTCCATTCCAAACCTTCTCAGAACCTCCTTGGAATATTTAGATTGAAAAATGAATGTTCCATTCCTTCCTTGTGTCACCTGTAGACCAAGGAAAAATATTAGGTCTCCAATCATTGACATTTCAAACTCATTTTTCATGAATTCGGAAAACTGTCTGCACTGAGCTTCATCTGATCTGCCAAAAATTCTGTCATCGACATACACCAGCACCATCATCCTTTGATTACTATCATTGTTGAAATAGATATTGTAATCACCTCCTCCATGCTGGAAACCAAGTTTCTTCAAGTATTGATCAAGCCATGAGTACCATGCCCTTGGTGCTTGTTTCAGCCCATACAACGCCTTCTTCAGCCTGCAAACTTTGTTCTCATCCTCATTAATGAGAAAACCATCTGGCTACTTAATATACACCTCCTCTTCCAGAACACCATTAAAGAATGCGGATTTGACATCCATCTGGAACACTTTGAACTTTCTTTTCACTGCTATGGACAAAAATAATCGGATTGTCTCTAGCCTTGCAACTGGTGAAAACGTCTCATCAATATTTATTCCCTCTACTTGGGAGTATCCCTTTCACACTAGTCATGCTTTGTTCCAAATCACTGTGCCATATTCATTCATCTTGTTGCGATGGACCCATTTAGTCTCGATGACATTCTTGTCTGCTGGCCTCGAAACAATCTCTCATGTCTGGTTCTTCTCAATCTGATCAAGCTCTTCATTCATAGACTGAACCCAGTTTTCATCTTCAGCAACATCGAAAAAACATTTTGGCTCCACCTGAGATAAAAATGATTTTTTCTGTAATGATTTCATTCTTCGAGTCTGAACTGGAGCTGTCTGATCTCCAATGATATTCTGCCTGTCAATTTCAGCTCGACTCTTTGGCTTCCTTGCAGACATAGACTTGAAACTTTCTTGTTCATCATTAGTATATTCTTCTGAGTCAGCCTCTTCCACTTTTACTCCCCCTGTGTTTCTTACCTCATCATCACTTTCATCCAGAAATTGTTCAATGGGTTTTTGAGTATTCTGTTCATTTTCAACTATAGTGACATCATTGGTCTCAAAAAAAATTTCACAACCTCTTGTTGAAACATTTATATTCTTTGCTTTTACTTGAGTATCCAAAGAATATCCCCTCATCTCCTTGTGACTAAAACTTCTTGTGATTTTCTTTATTGAGAATGAAGCACTTACTCTCAAAGATTAGAAAGTATTTCAGCATTGGCTTATTTCCGTACCACATTTCATATGGATTCTTCCCTTCCTTCAGACACAATAGAGACCTGTTAGAAATATAGACCGATGTCAAAACTGCTTCCTTCCAAAATTTCTCTGGTAGGTCCTTTTCAATAAGCATCATCCTGGCCATATTGTTGATGATCTGATTTCTCCTCTCAACCACTCTATTCTGTTGGGGAGTTCTCACTGATGAGACTTGATGCCTTATCCCATGTTTCTCGATATAGTTTTCAATATGACTGTTTGTGAATTTCGTACCGTTATCAGTACAAAACTTTAGAATTTTCTACCCAATCATACTTTCTAATTCCCTCCTATACTGCTTTATGCAACTGAACACATCTATCTTATGGGTAACGACAAATACTCAGGCCATTCTGCTATAATCATCAATGAAAATAACATAGTACCTTTTCTCATTTATAGCTCATGGTGAGATAGGTCCACATACATCAGCATGCACCAATTCGAGTACTCTAGTTGATTTTTGTTCCTTTGGCCTGTATGTCTTTCTGATGATATTCCCTTGTTGGCAAGAATTACATGTATGAGTGCGATCACATGATAGTTTGGGAAGGTCTCTAACAGCATCACACTTTACCAGATATTCCATGGATGGTTAGTATATATGACCAAGTCGCTTATGTCACAACTGGTTTTCTTCTTCTCTGGATAAAAGACATGTATCTTCTTCCCCACCTACAAGGTAAAGATTTCCCTTTATCCTTTTTCCTTGTAGAACAACTGCTCTATCTTTTCCTTTCACAACGAACATCTTATTGGTAAATCGAATAGAGTGCCCAGAGTCACATAGCTGACTAACACTGAGCAATTTATGACTAAGACCCTCTACAACCAAGACATCAGTATGTCTCATTTCTTTTCCCCCAAACTTGTATTTTCCTGAGCCAAAAATCTCCAAGCCTTCATCATTTCCAAATTTGACAACTCCTTCTTTGTCGTATTTTATGCCTGTAACAAGATCTTTATAACCTGTCATGTGACATGTGCAACCACTATCAAGGATCCATATTCCTGAACGATCTGAAGATTTAAGTGCAATTTCTACAACTAGTGCCTTTTCTTCCTTTTTCTTTTTGATCTATGCCTTCGAATTCACACTCGGTGTGGTTTGGAAAACTTGATCTTCCTGAGAGTGTGATGGACCAGCTTCATCTTGCAACGCTGCAAATCTATTTTTCACTTTTAACTCACCTGTTGGTTTATTGATCTGCTTCTTGTGAACATTTTGATTTTTCTTTGGCACATTCCTCTATATGGTTCAAGTGTAGTACCTAGACATGTGCCCAAATCCTCCGAACCAAAAATAGTGTCCTTCGAAATATGTTCTGGAGAACCGTTATCTATTTGACTGTCACCTTTTTTTCTTGTTCCCTTTGAAATCTCTTGGATATGGAACACACATACTGTGAATGTCCCATCTTCCCACAACAATAACACCTGATATATGGTGCATTCCTTCATGGTACTTTAGCAATATGAGTTTCCATTTGGGATCTCTGAATAATCTGATTTTTCTTTGTGCCCAAATCAACCTTCAATCTCAGGACGAGTGCTTGCAGTCTCACTTCAATTGCCACATATTTTTGCTTCTGATCAAGCCCTAAATCAGCCTTAACATTTGAGCTCAATTGCTACTTCTTTCCTGCTGAACTACTAGGATTCTCTTTCATCTTTTCAGTATTTGGAATGACCTACTTTCCCAATAATGTATTGGGAATCAAGATTTTTTCTTGGTCTTTAACTTTTCTCCACAGACCGACAACTTATTTTTCAAGCTCTTTGATACTCTTGACATGATCTTTCACTTTTCTGTTCAATCCATTGATCTCCCTTTTCTGTTATTCAATCTTGAGCCTATACTCACTAACTGATTCTAAGTTCTTTGGTGTTGATAACTTGAGTTTCTCAATTTCTTCTAATATCTCAGACTTTTATTCATCCTGTTTTTACATATAGAGTTTGTCATCATGAACCACTTTATTGGAATTTTTCATTTTTTCTCTCCAAACATCTATCTCCTCAAGAGCTTCTTCCAATTCGGCTTCCAAATCAACTCTTCCTTCAACTTCTTCCTCTTCTTATCCAACGTCAGTTTCTTCTTTTTCCTGAGAACAACTGACGACCACTACCATATAATTTTCCCCATGATCTTTGCAGATTTCAATCTTTTTATCCTCTTCTTCTTCAGACTCATCTGAACTTACAAATTCTTTAGAAATAAGATTCTTCTTCTTGAAGTAATTTCTCTTGAATTTTTTCTTCCCATTCACAAATGCTGAAGACTTCTTCTTGGGAATTTCGACTTCCTCATCATCATTATCGTTATCTTGAAACTTTTTGGGGCACCTTGTCGTAGGATGACCAAACTTTCCACATCGAAAGCATGCTAGTGGAATTTTCCCTTTAAACTTTCCTTTTCCTCTTTGCATATTTGAAGAAAGGAATGACATCACCTCATCTGTCTCTTCTTCCTCTTGAGAATCTTCAATAGTAAGCTTCTTCGTGTCCTTAAATACCACCTCTTTGGATTTCCCCTTTTCCACAATGTTGTTATCATCATTTCTTATTTCATATGCAACAAGAGTGTTGTGTGGGTTATCCAGTGTCATCTCTTTCGAGTCTTTATCTTCCAAAACAGAAACTTTCGGATTGAACCGAGGTGGATGTTTTCTCAAGATGCTCTTTACAATTTTAATGTCTTTAATAATCTCACCAAGACCTCACATGTCTTCTACCACATCATTTACCCTGTCAAATAATGCATCAACAGACTCATTCGGGTTCATTCTCAGATCTTAATACTTTTTCGACAACACTTGTAGTTTTGCCTCTCTGACCTTTGTATCCCCTTCATAAATATTCAAAAGCTTTTCCCACATGGCATGTGAAGTTTTTCATGACATCACCTTTGTATATATGGGATTGGAAATGGATCCCCCTAAGGCATTGATTACTTTGGAATCAGCATCCAACTCTCTATGCTCAGCTTCTGATAATGCACCACTAGTAATATCAGTTGTGATACCATGCATAGCTGCTGAAAACACATCCATTCCCAAAGATCATAAATAGTGTTGCATTCGATTCTTCTATATCTAAAAATTACATCCGTCAAAGATCAAAATCCCTTTATGATTAGTGACCTCCATTGAGAGAAGAACTAATATCAACCCTTCCCTATGATACCAATTGTTAGGTCCACAAGGCTGAATACCTAGAGAGGGGGGGTGAATTAGGGTATGACTAATTAAAATTAAAGCTCGTTATGATCTTTTTTCGCTGTTAAGAAAAACACTTTTATCTCTATTTCCTGTTGCACAATATAAATAGAAATTAAAGCAAGCACAGGACACAGAAATTTTACTTGGTTCACCGCTAAGGGCTACATCTAAGGAGCATATGCCGACAGGTTGTCAGTCGTACCAAATTCTACTAAACTTCACTAGCTGTGGATTACAAGGTTTGGGCTAGATCACTTCTATGCCCAGGATCACTTCCTTTACAATGTTTAGGGTCAGCTCACAGCTTTCCCAAGGGTCACTCCCTATTTCTCTCTCTCTGGCTCACTGCCGGTGGAGAAGATCACCTTCTTTCTCTTCCTTTGCTCACTGCTCTAGAAGGAATCCACTCAAAGTTTATAGACATTTAGGTCTCTTCATTTGAATGAAGGAATGCATCTTCCTCTATATGTAGATGTTCTATTGAATTCCAACTTTCACCCGTAGATGAATATCTCTTTGCACCGAAGGTATCGGGAAAACTCTCAGCTTCCACGCAGCCCGAAAACACTGCTGGAAAAATAACCTTACTTGGCATTTAAGTCTAATCTAGTGCTCAAGTATCGGCGTGCAAGTCACAACTAGCGTGCAAGTCTACCTTATACACTTGCGTGACACAATCTTCTGCAACTCCAAACTTGCGCGACTCACTTCCCTTTACGCCCAAACCATTATTGGCGCGCAACTAACAACAACCACCCTTCTTTAAATCTGGCGCACAAGTCCCACTTGCGCGACACACCACCACTTGCGTGACCACCACACCTGCGTGACGGGAGCTTTGATTCTTAAAATTGTTGAACTCCGTTCAGAAATGAGGAGGGGTGGTCCAGTATTTATAGGCAATTTTACAACCATGCGCGACGGCGCTCAAGACAACCCCCGGCGCGCAAGTCTCGGCATACAGGTCTCTTTCCCTACCAGTCACTTGCGCGACCCACTTACAAACTTGCGTGAACCTCTTTACTTTTCCATATTTTGAAGTTCTGATCTTGAAAAACAATAGGCGTGCAAGTTTCCAATCCTCCTAGGCACAGGCGCGCAAGTCCTTTCTCTTGGCGCGCAATTCACCTACGCGGCCAACTCAATACTTGTGCGACCCTTATCCCTTTGCCATATTTTGATGATCTGATCTTTAAAAACATATGACGCGCAAGATTTAAAGCCATAAAGTACACGACGCGCAAGTCTCTTTTCCAAAAACTACTTTTCTTCATTTGTCGATTTTCAGGCCTAAAAATTTGGCAAACACTGGAAAACAGCGCCACCTTGTATCTATTTTTTTTGTACCACCTCCAGATCATCCATTCCTTTGTCGACATTCTTGAATAAATCACTGATCGTTAACCACAGCTCTTGAACTCGACAATCCACCATGAAATCACCTTTGTCAACAAATTTTTATGTTATGGTTTGCTTTGTCAACAATCACAGCACAGTTTTCCACTTTGTCAACAAACACAATCACCTCAAAAATGCTTCAATAATTCCTTGAGGGATTTTTTCCCAATAGTTATTTAATATGTATTGGTAAATATGTGTTAAGACTGTTGAGACTTAATGGGTAGGTTATAAGTGATTTCCTTGACAGTTATCATCATGGAAAGCCTTAATTTTCCATGGGATATCTAGGAATGTGTGTTCTTGAGTTATGTTTTCATTTTATTTCATTTTTATCAAGGATTTTATTCATTTGAATTGTTAGTATTATGCCTCCAATAAAACTTCAAAAAAAATACTTGTGAGGGTGCTATGGATAACATTATGTAAGAAAATCCTTTAGTTGATCAAAATATTATTAAGGTTTTAGTGTGTGTGGTCTGTAATATAGACCAAGGTGCATCTATAGTCCCTTATCGTTCTAGAGACATGGATCAATAGAAGTATGGGGATAGTAAATGATCCCAAGAGTTTCTCCATCATAAACTTCCATACTTATAGGGTATGTATGAGCCTCATGAAGTATAGAATTGTTTAGAGAATATTGAAATGATATTTTACTTTTTAGAGACTCTTGATTACAATATTATAAAGTGTGTTTTCGTTAATCTTAAAGTTCCTAGATGAAGGTGGTGGGACTCAGTGGTTTTGGAAAATCATAATGAGATTCCTAAGTACAGAGGCTTTAAATCCATATTTACTTAGTAGATTTATCAATATATAATGGTTTTGTCTATGCATGTGGAGTTTTATACACTTCAACAAGGTGAACAGACAGTAATGAAGTATGCCAACCATTTTTTGAACTTCCTCTTTTCTCACTGAAGATTGTATTGAATGAAAAGCCAAAGTCTAATAGGTTTTAGATGGGATTGTGACCAGATATCTATTATTAGGTCTCAATACTAAAACTTTACACCTATTTTGAGGTTGTGGATGAGTTACAGATGGTAAATATTATCCAAACATAAAATTCATGATTGGTTGGGGTCCCTCTTATGACTATTGGTAGTTATAGTGGACTTTTTGGAAGGGAGAGGAAGTAGAATGAGGTTTTCAAAGGAAGTGGTAGTAAATACCAGTAGAAAACTCATCATATGCCTTCCGTAGTGGCTAGAAGAGGCCCTCTGAATTTCCACCAATGTGGAAAGATATGGTATATGAAATTTTATTTCTCAAAATCACCAAAGGTTTTACTCTATTGTGTAAAAATGCATCATTTTCAATATTTTTATCAGTATTTATTTTCCAGTGAAGTGTTTTGGGCTCTTTAGAACCAATAGGGCCAGTGGTGTAGTTAGATGCTTCTAAGGAAGTAGGTTTTCAGCTTCAATATTATGGGGGAGGGATTGACTCATATTTAATAGAAAAATAGTTTCATGTAGTGAAATAGTTTCCATTGGATATTGAGGTGATCCCTTCAACTATGAGAGGTACTTTTTTCCTTTCATTGTCTATAGTGACTAATTTATTTGATATTAGTTCCTCTCACTATTTTATATAAACCTACATTATGAATATTTTAAAAGTCTCTTATGAAACTCATGTCATATATAATAGAGATAGAGACACCTCTTAGAAAGAAAAGGGAGTAGGGTTTCTAATTCCCCTTATGAAACTTCTCTATATTTGAGGTTGATCAAGATCAGGACTTCTTAGTTATTGATAGGGATATATTTGATGTTATAATCAAAATAAACTAGATGGTTACCCATATATATTTAATCAATTGTTATCATCATCGAGTGACTTTTACTATCCTGGATGGGAACTCCTGAGTGGTTAAGGAGAATGGGATCAAAGGTATGGTTTAGAAGGACCTTCTCTACTATATCTTTGTAAATAAATATCCTCATTTATAGTAGAGATTTATAATGAAACCTTGAGTTGAATACTTCTACCAGTGGTTAAATAGTTTCCATAGGTTTTTCTAACTGACTTTCTTGGTTTTATCTAGATAGAGAAGTAGAGTTATCTATTGAATTAGTGTTGGGGACCGAGTCAATATCTATACCTTTTTACCATAAGGTACCGGCATAATTGAAAGAGTTTAAAATTTATTTATATGATTCAGAAGTTAATGGATTCATCCATCTTAGTATATCATCTTGGTCCACCCTAACACTTTTTACCAAAAAGGCTAATGGAACTATTAAATTGTGCATTTATTATCAGAAGCTCCACTGGGTGATGATCAAGAAAAAGTATCCCTTCTACCCATAATAATTATTTTTCAATCAATAAAAGAGGGGAATTCATGTCTCAGAGATTGATATTCAGTCTAGATACCATCAACTCATAATTAATGAGTTTTATATTTTGAATACTAACTTTAGGAGTAGGTATGGTCACTTTGAGTATCTCATGATTCCATTTGGTATAAATAACACTCCTACAGTTTTTATGGCATTGATGAACCAGATATTTCCCTAGTACATAGATTCATTCATCATGGTATTCATGTATGATGCCTTGGTTTATTCAATAAATGAGGAAGAGAATGAGATTTTCTTAATAACTATTCTAGAAACCTTAAGAGATCACTACCTTTATACAAATCTATCTAAGTTTCACTTCTAGATCTAAGAATTTAAAGTTTTTGGACATGTTCTCTTGGAATATAGTATCTTAGTTGACCCTGAAAAGGTGAAATTTTTCATGTCATGGGAAGAACTAAGAAATTTCTTTGATATTCTGAGATTATTGGGTCCGGTGGGGTATTACCAATAGTTTTAAATGATTTCTTGAAGCTATAATTATCATTGATTGATCACACTAAAAAATGAGTGAAATTATCTTAGTATTAAAGGTGTCGATATTCCTTTGTTGAATTGAAATGGTGTTTTAATTCAGCTTATATCCTCATCTTACGAAAATTTGGTCATGGCTATTTGGTTATTTGTAATGCTTTAGGTGCATCTTTAGTTTGTGTTCTTGTACAAAGGGATTATGTGGTAGTGTAGGGTTATGATCATCCTTAGCCACATGAGAGGAACTACCCTACCCATGACCTAGATCTTGTTTCAGTCATGCATTCCATTAAGTATTGGTGACATTACCTTTTTCAGAAATTTTTCAATGTCATTTTTTACCATAAAGGTTTTAGTTATATTTTTTCTCAGAGAAATATAAATGTTAGATAATGGTGGTGGGTGGAGTACCTATAATAATTTGATTTTGATATCGCCTACACCATGGGAAAGGGTAATTTTGTTTTTTATTCTCTTCATAGGAAGTTTCCCTCTTGTGGTGTGATGGAGTCTACGGACAAATGGGACTTCATTGTAATTTTCACCAAGATGCACTCGGATGAAAAGGATGAAGGGAATAATATTTATCTAGTGAGTATAAAGTTGACACCATCTATTCTAGATTTGATTTTTCAAAAATAGAAGTGATATGGAGAACTCCAGAATATCAAAAATTATTTACATGATTTGGATTCCATCATTGAGTGGTCTTTCTCCATAGAGGGATTTATTTGTTTTTGAAACTCGTGTGTTGTTCCTTTACCCATGAGAAATGTTGTTATAGAGAAGTTTCATTTATCTCATTGGGTAATTCACCTAGGAAATACTGAGATGTGTTATGATATAAATTTTTGGTTGTTGTGGCCCATTTTAAATTAGGACATATCTTATTTCATATCTCATTATTATACAAGTCGTCAAGTTAAGGCCAAGAACTAAAATCCTTATGGTTTTCTTCATTCGCTCTATGTAATGGTATGTAAGTGGGATGAGGTATCTATATATTTTATAATTGTACTACCATGTAATCCTTGAGTTAAAAATTCTATATGGGTAATGATTGACTAATTAATAAAGTCATCTCATTTTATCTCAATCTGGGATACCACTAAGGTTATAGATTTTGTAAAGTTGAACATGCAGGAAATTTTGGGGTTTCATGGGCTTCTATCTACTATCATTTTGGATATAGAACCTTGGTTTACCACTTAGTTTTGGAAATGTCTCTAGGAGTTGATGGGTTCTCATGTTAGGATGATCACAACAAACTATCCTTATAAGGACGATCAAATAGAGCAAGAAAATTATATTGTGGAGGATATACTTCATGCATATTTCCTATATTTTAAAAGTCCTTAAGATTACCACTTAGGACTATTAAAATTTTCTTATAATAATATTTAATAGTAATCCATCATAATGGATCCATTTAAATCCTTATATGGATAGCCTTGTAGATTACCCCTTTATTGGTATGAGGTTAGTGAATCTTCTTTAGTTGGGTTGAGTATTGTTTAGGAGTCAGTGGCTAAGATCCAAACGATTCATTAGTGGTTAGTGATGGCTTGATATGGAATTATTTCATCACAATTTTCCACATCTATTTTTATGATTTCAATGATTTTTTAATGTCAAATTGGACATATAATGATAAATATTTTAATCTAGAACCAATCTGGTTGAATTTGGGGTTCATTGAATTTTATAAGAAAATTGTCTATTTTTGGGAGATCAATTTATTGAAATCCATGATATTAGTATTTTTCATCTATAAATTTTTTTATGGTTTTAATTGAGTTTCAATAATAATTTATCTCTATATTTTTTAGCTTCTTTTGTGAAAATATTGAAATTTTTTGGAGTGAAATGAATCAAACGTTTGTGAAAAAATTGTGAAAAGACAGAAAAAATTATACAAGAAACACAAAAGGAGAAATAAATATGCATTCCTTATTTAAAATTGATCATCTTGATTGACCACATGCTAGAAATGTCCTAGGAACAACTGAATTATGAGTTCTCCCAAGCTGATTTTGCACTTGAAGGTTCCCAATAATGCCACCCTCCATCAGTTTATATTTGGAGATGTGGGTTTTCATAGCCTGCCATGAAGTACTTACCAATGTTTTATAGGGTGAATCCATTTCCAACCTTATTGAAATGGCATTCCCCATTTGAAGAGGGTCTCTAACTGAGTGGTACCCCAGGAAGATGAAGCTGAAACCACTCTCAACACTTGAATCATTTTCCGATGTCACCTATTTATAAATTCAAAGTCTATACTCAAGTGTATTGAAGCTTGAGTTGAGTCACTACTAAAGAATCTGCATTGAAATATCCTATTGAAGGATGATACTTCTCCTCCCATGATCATTGAGCACGATTTTTGAATATTGGAAGGTGATGTTTATTAAACAAACAAGGAGGGTGCATTTTATAGGACTGAGCTAAGAAAATACACTCGAGAATACATCATGATCAGTCCTATAGTACATCTGTAACTCTATAGTTAGAATTTGGTAGAAAGATGGGTTGGGGATCATAAAGAATGATCCAATCAGCTACGTCTTCCAATCAGCTACATCAAATAATTAGATACATAGGTCAATTGGCTATGTGGTAAAGATATCTATGTGGTAGCCAATCACCTACATGAGCCAATTTCCTACTTAATCAAAATTGTTATATATTGAATTGACTATGTATTGGGAAACAACTACATGGATAATTTCATACATGGATCAAATGTATAAATAGGCTAATCAGCTATGTGGTTATTCAGTTATTTAGTGATTCGGCTACATAGTGATTTGGATACCTCAACTAATCGACTATATGAAGCAAATGGATTGTGTTTTTTTTCAAGTGGAGGTTTGGCACACTAGCCAGAGGGAATTCAAACTATTAAAACTCACACAAGGTGTCTATTCAGTAGGTTCTATTAGGATCAAAATTTTGTGACTAAAGCAGGGGTACATGGTAGGTGCATGACTATCAGGGGGAATGTTTTAAAAGATATAAAGTAGGGAAGATGGTTATTTGATATATTTATAGAGAGGAGGATGGTATACTGGGAAGGGGCACATAGATAAGAGGATGAAATATGAGAAAGTGGAACACCAAAGATTGCACATCTGCAGTTGGAGAAGAAGTTTTATAGCCCTTAATGGGGGATTTATTTATTATCTTATTTTCTTACTTTTCATTATACTTCAATAACTTTTGATATATTGAATACCTGTATCTTAATGGTAGGATAAAAACCAAGTAGGGGAATGAGATTATTCTGGTAAATTTATTCAGGATTTATACATGTATTTTTTCTCCTTTTCTTATTTCATTCAAGGACAACTGCTATTTGATCTGTAGAAAATTGGTTGGCCAAAATTCGGTCAGGACCTGGGTCATTGCTAGGTTTAGGAAAAATTAAATATTTATAAAATGCTAATATAAACTAGTGTAGTTGTGAGTATAGGTTGATCCATAGAGAAGTAATTCCATATAAGGTATGTTGAGTAGGACTAAGAGAAATTGAAATCAAAGAAAGGTTGAAACAAATAAACAAGAAGTAAGATGGTGAGTGTAATAGTGGTAAAGAAGTTAATGAAGTGAATGTTGGGGAACAAATATATCCAAAGTGCGGGTGCAGATAATGGAGATCACATATAATTAGGGAGAATTCCAAGAGATGGAGTGTGAGAAATTGATTGGATGGTAAATTTATTCTAGAATTATAAATGTATTTTTTTCCTTTTTCTTCTTTTATTCAAGGAAAAGTGCTACTGGATCTGGAGAAAAGTGTCTGGATGATTCTCTCAAATGGATAACCTATAGGTGATAGGATTATACAGCTTCTCATATGCATTCTGCACTAACACACTCAATGAGTCAACCAAATGACCTATCCTTATATGAATTGTCATATTCTGATATGGACTTCCAAATAACATGTTAATAGATATAAATAAAACAAAAATAGTTCTCAATGAGTTTTGGGAATTAAAGGACATGTATTGCTTGATCAGTGGGGAAAAGGGAAGATCTCATCAACCCTTGTCACTTGAGTGAAATAAATATATTTACCAGCTCAATACCATTCCCGAAATTGGGTTTTATAAAATTATTAATAGAAGGGTATTCAATATATCAAAATTTATTGAATTATAAGGAAAATTAATAAAATAAGAGAATATAAAAAACCCTGGTAATGGATATAAAAATTATTCTCCAATTATAGGCATAAAATCTCTGGTTCTCCCATATCTCCTATGTCATCCTATTATCTATGTAACCCCATTCTTTATATACTATCCTACTCTATATAAAAAGATCAAATCCCTACATTCCTTACTTTCACCCTTAACAAAACCTACACCCCGAAAGTCATGCACCTACCATGTACCATTACTTTAGTCACAAAATTTTGAGAGTAATATAACCTCATCGATGGCCACCACATATGATTTTTAAGGGTTATAATACTCTATATCCAGCGTAGAAAACCTCTACCTAGCTAATTAGTCGACGTAGGCAAATCACCATGTAGATGAATCACCACATAGATGATTGGCCAACATAGTTGTTTGATCCATGTATGATATTATCCATATAGTCATTTCCCCTTATATAGCGACCCAGCCTTTCCTTAATTTACTATTACATAATTTTAAATATAAACAAAATAATAGAATTACACATAGAGGATCCAAAAGTTTAGTATCTTGGGAAACCTAGGACCATACATAACAAATACAACATCAAGCATAAACATTTAATTAATTTCTTCATCTCTAGATTTTTATTAACACTTGTCCTCTCCTTAATACATGTAGCCACCTGAGGATATACATCAAAGGGGGTGAGCTAGAAGCCCAGTAAGAGGTTAGATAAGAACAATATATCATGGGGTGAGCATAATCATGACTTAGGCAAAAGATTATTAACATGAGAGGAGCATAAATAAAATACTTGAAATGTGGCAATGCATAAAAATGAAACATCATGTATTAGTGGTTAACTACCACACATACTTGTGAACCAATCTAGAATCTTGTTCACACATAATTTAACATTTACTCATAAGATTAATCACTTTACCCAATGCATTGGAGCACTATATAATTCTGGGCGCACCTGTCGCATTTAAACATTCATATTGCGCTATATAATTCCGGGCGCACCCGTCACATCATAACGTTGTCATTTATCATGAATGCCACAATGAACATATAAAATAAATGAACATAACTAGACCATGAAAAGGAATTGGTTTCATCTCATAAGAAAACATTCATAAACTTTGGGTTCCCAAAAGAAATAGGGAACAACAGACTTGATACAAGAACCATCAACCTTGAATGAGAGGTAAAAGTTGAGTTCTTAAGAGAATAGTTCTTTCGGAAAACATTTAGATTGACATAAACTTCATTAGAAAAACATTTATATCTCATAAAAGTAAATATAATGATGAAAAAATTATCTTTAAGTAGTGACCATATCAAAAATGGAGTGAAAGAGGTAGAACCCGAAGGATGAAAGTTGGGTTCGAGATTTTCCCCTTACCTTGTACTCGAATGCCTCCTTCTCTTTAATGTCATGTATAATGACATTATATTGATTAATTAGAAATTACAGAACCTTTTATACATTAATAGGGTTCATTATGGTTTCATTATGTCATATTATTTTCCTTTTTATGACTTATATAGTTTAAAAACATTGTTCGGGGATGTTCGTTTTTTTTGTTTTCTTGAGTGGTTCACTTGTATTCTTAAATTGAAGTTTGCGTAGAACATGGGTAAACATAGAGAACTTATATTACATGTTATTAATGATATTGCAGGAGATTTTATGATCTTATAATGAATCAAATTAGATCCATGTGTATGAATCATTATATAAGAATTAAATGATGGTTATTTGGGTCAATTTGGGCGGTTTTTGGATCACAACGAACCAGTTTTAACTTATCACTTAGTAATATGGACATAGTTTATTTCAAGAACTTTAAATAGAACATAATACATATAAAATATTCTGGTTCCACCATAAAAATGGTTTCATGACTGGATATGAAGGTAGAAATGGAAGAAGAAAGTATGTCATTCTTGATGGTGATAAATTAACACCTCACGAACAACGTTCTCTTTAATAAAATAAAAGGAAGGGGGAAATGGGGTTGGATGATATAATATACCATTAGAATCATAAAATTAAAGTATGTGTATAATAATGGAGTTAAAATACAATTTTTATGAAGATAGGTGGGGAGAGATCAAGAAATGAACTTGAACTTGAAAGGAAATTAAAGGAGAAGAGGGAGGGAAATTACCTCTAGAATCCTTCTCTTGAGAACCTCCTTAAGGGCCTAATATTGGTATTTTGATGAGACCAGAAGCTCTTGGACGTGGGTTAGGGGATAGGTAAGGTGTTTGGGCAGAGTTTAGAGAATTCTTGGAGCTTTAGAGGTGTGAGGAAAAGTGGGTGTGAAGGGTGGCTTTTATAGTGGAGGGGAGAGGGTTTCCTTAATATTAAATTAATTAGTTTATTATTTCCCCACAAGACAAGAAATAGTGAGTCTTGAACGACCAAGAATAGTAATTTTATAATGTAATCCCAAAAAAAGTGGGCTTACATCAGTAGAACATCACACATGACCCTATAATTAGCTTATTTAGCTTATTTTGTAAATTACAGTATTTCACTATTCATCAAAAATTCAAGTATCTCAGAAAAATGCCAAAAATTTACCCCAACCATTTTTTCGAAATTTAGAATCCAAAAATGAATTCCATTTTTCAAAAATAATTTTCTAAATATTATTAATTTAATATTTAATTATAATTATAATTTACTTAAAAAAACAGTTTTTAAGATTAAAATTGATTTTATAGTGCTTTCAAAAATTACATAGGGTCTTATTAAATTATCTAAAAACTATAAGAAATTTATTCAATAATTTATGAATACATTTTAGGGAAATAAATATTCTTTTAAATTAATTACTTAATTATAATTAATTATTTATGACTTACAAAATACAAAAACGTTTACTAAGGTCAAATTGTCACTTTCTAAGATGTCTAAATTTTATTTAATTATTCATAGGTAATGTTACTCTTATGTGGGATGATTTACTATTCATAAGGTTCATATTACTATTAATAAGGGTATGTTACTATTCATAAGGGTAGGTCACTATTCACCAAAAATTATTTTTGTTTCCTTATACTCCAAAAATCATCTTGAACACAACTGTGTATGTCAGATTTTAAAACTTCCAAACATAGGAGTGACAAACATATGTTTAAAGTTCACTTATCACTTATTAGTTAATTATGTTGTGATTTCATGTTATTTTATGACATAAATATAAGAAGGTAATTTTCATTGAAAAAATTTGGGTCATTACATTCTTCCCCCCTTAACAAATTTCGCCCCTAAAATTTCATTTTACACAAACAGGTGAGGGTACTTCTCCTTCATTGCCTCTTCTGGTTCCCATGTTGCTTCCTCAAACTTATGGTTCCTCCACAACACTTTGACAAGATGGTCTGTCTTGTTGCATATAACATTATCTCTCCGATCCAGAATCTTTACTGGTTGGTCCTCATAGGAGAGGTCATCTTCCAACTGTGTCACCTCTGAGTTTAGTACATGTGAGGGGTCTGGTATGTACTTCCTTAGTAGTGCTACATGAAACACATCATGAACTCATGCCATATTCGGTGGAAGTTCTAGATGATAGGCAACGGGTCCTATGCAGTCAAGGATCTCAAAGAGGCCAATATACCTTGGGCTTAGCTTCCCTTTCTTCCCGAATCGCATGACTCTCTTCCATGGAGATATTCAAAGGAAGACTTTATCTCCAACATCGAACTCCAAGTCCCTTCGACGGTTGTCAGCATAGCTCTTTTGCTGACTTTGAGCATCTTTGATGTGTTTCTGGATGACTTGAACCTTCTTTTTCATCTCTTGAACAATATTGGGTCCAAGTATCTTCCTTTATCCAACTTCATCCCAACAGGTTGGAGTTATACATCGCTTTCCATAAAGAGATTCATACAAATCCATATGAATACTCGAGTGGAAGATATTGTTGTATGAGAACTCAACCAATGGGAGATTCTGATCCCAAACACCTTTGAATTCAAGAGAGCAGGCTCCTAGCATATCTTCAAGTGTCTGAATAGTTCTTTCAGACTAGCCATCGGTTTGGGGGTGATAGGCCATGCTGAAATTTAATTCAGTACTCAAAGCATGTTGAAGGCTCCTCCAGAATTTAGATGTGAACCTTGGATCACAGTCAGAGACAATCGAGATTGGAACACCATTCAGTCTCACCACTTCCTTCACATATATCTTTGCAAGTTGTTCAAGTGAGAGGTCTTCCCGAATAGCGATAAAATGGGCAGTCTTAGTGAGTCGATCAACCACAACCCATATCGCATTATTTCCCTTTAACATCTTCGGGTGACCTGTGACAAAGTCCATAGTAACATTTTTCCATTTCCACATGGGTATAGGAAATGGCTACATCATACCTTTGGACTTTTGTCGCTCATATTTAACTTGCTGACATACCAAGCACATTGATATATATTCCACAATCTCTTTCTTTATGTTATCCCACCAGAAGTGTTCTCGGAGATCACGGTACATCTTAGTACTCCCAGGATGGATAGAGAAAGTTGATCTATGTGCATTATCCAATAGCTCCTTCTTTATCCCGGGTGATGAAGGCACAAAAAGCTGTGTTCCAAACTGAATCACACCATCATAGTCGATATGGAACTCTTGCATCTTCCCTTCCTTTACTATATTCACCATCTTTTGTATCTCCAAATCATCCCTTTTTGCTTCCTTAATCTTCTCTTGGATGGATGGTTGTGCAATCATTTGGGAAAGGTAGGATGTATCCCCTGACCATATGATTTCCAAATCCATTTTTTTCATATCCAAGAAGATAGGGTCTTTCTCAATCCGCAGCATGGAAAGTGTAGCAGGTTCTTTTCTGCTTAGAGCATTAGCTACCTTTTTCACCTTTCCAGGATGATAGTGAATAGAGCATTCGTAATACTTGATTAGATCTAACCATATCCTTTGACGCATGTTGATCTCCTTTTGTGTGAATATATAGTTTAGGATCTTGTGGTCGGTGTATATGTCACACTTCTCGCCATAAAGGTAGTGCTGCTAGATTTTCAAGGCAAAAATCACGACTGCCAGCTCTAGATCATGCATCGGGTAGTTCTACTCATGGATCTTCAACTGTCGTGAGGCATAGGCTATCACATTATCATTTTTCATGAGTACACAACCCAAGCCTTTATTTGAAGCATCATTGTATATCACAAAACTTTCTCCACTTTTTGGTAGTGTGAGTAAAAGTGCAGTTATCAGCATTCTATTTAGATCCTTGAAGATTCCCTCACATTCTTCTATCCAGACATACTTTACCCCTTTCCTTGTTAACTTAGTTAGCGGGCTTGAAAATCATGAGAAGTTTCTCACAAAACGTCGGTAGTACCCAGCTAATCCAAGAAAACTATGAATTTCTGTGACACTAGAGGGCCTGGGCCATTCCTTAATCACCTTTTTCTTTGAAGGATCCACATAAATTCCCTCACTTGTGATCACATGTCCCAATAACGTGACTTGATTCATCCAAAAGTCACACTTTCTTAACTTGGCATACAACTTCTCCTTTATTAATGTTGCCAACACAAGTCTTATATGTTCTTCATTTTCCTCCTTTCTCTTGGAGTAGATGAGAATATCATCGATAAACACTACCACAAATTTGTCGAGGTAATGTCTAAAGACTCTATTCATAAATTACATGAATATTTTAGGGGCATTAGTAAGTTCGAAGGGCATCACCAAAAACTCATAGTGCCCATACCTTATATGGAAGGCAGTCTTCTGAATATCTTCCTTATTCACCATTACTTGATGATATCCAGAATGAAGATCCACCTTTGAAAAGTATTGAGCTCCTCTTAACTGGTCGAACAAGTCATCAATCCTTGGGAGAGGATACTTGTTCTTTATGGTGATATTGTTGAGTTCCTGATAATCGATACACAGCCGCATTGTTCCATCCTTCTTCTTCACAAAGAGCACTAGCACACCCCAAGGTGATGAACTAGGGCGTATGGACCCTTTTTCCAGATGCTCTTGCAGCTGCTTCTTTAACTCCTCCAGTTCGATAGGAGCCATCCTATAGGGGCACTTCGAGATAGGAGTAGCTCCGGGTATGATTTCAATTGAGAACTCTACCTCATGATCTGGGGGAATTCCGGGTAACTCTTCAGGAAATACATCACCATATTCCCTCACAATGGGCATTTCCTCAAGGTTGGAACTTTCCTTCGACTCAACCATTTGGGCGAGGTATGCTTCTTCATAGGGAATCAACACCCACACCATTGAAGGATTTTTCAAAGGAGATTCATGATCTTCCTTTAATTTGTAGAGGATCATGGGATGGTTAGGAATATGAAAAGATATTTCCTTTTCCCGACAGTTGATATGCCCTCTATATAATGAGAGTCAGTCCATTCCCATTATAGCGTTGAATTCCACTAAGGGAAGTATTACGAGATTTTCCAGAAGAATATTCCCACATACGCCAATAGGAGAAGAGTCAAACACTTGGGTTGCAATTATTGCACCACTTGGTGTTTTTACATATATCTCTACTTCAAGGTTTTGGGGCTTCGATTCTATAGTTCTAGCAAACTTGCAAGATATAAAGGAATGCGTAGAACTAGAATCAAATAATACTTTTTCCATTCTTGATTGAATAGGAAGTGTACCTTATATGACTTCATTATCATGTTCCACCTCCGTAGTAGTGATGGAATAATCCTTCCCTTGTTCCTTTGGCTTTGGTGGCTGCTGACGCTGATTACCCTCGAGAGCTCGAGGTTTAGTGCATTGGTTTGCATAGTGCCCTAGCTCCTTACAGTTGTAACATTGAACCATGATTGGTTATCTCCTTTAATCGGCTACATTGTCCTTCCTTTTTGTGTCTTTTCGACACTCTTGATAATGGTGTCCTTCTTTCCCACACTTGAATAATTTCCCCATCCCTTTGAGGTAGTTTCCATTGTGCAAATTCCCACATTTTTGGCATGTGGGTCATTGATTTTTCTTCCCACCTTTGTCATTAGATCCACCAGCTTGAAAATCCATCTTTCTTTTCTTATCACCATATCCATGGGACCATTCTCCAAACTCCATATCCACTTTGAGAGCACACCGAACAACTTCTCCATAACTCCCAAAGTCTCGAATTGCAAGAGCCTTTCGAAGGTGTTGTTTTAGTCCACTAAAGAAACTACCAATTTTGTTATCATTGTTGATAACAAAACCAGAAGCATACCTTACGAGCCTTGTTAAATTTGCTTCATAGGTTGTGACAGATTCTCCTTCTTTTTTCTTGAGCTCTATGAATTCTCTCTCCATCTTCATGCGAAGAGTTTGTGGGAAGTACTTATTAAGAAACATTATCTTAAAGTTTTTCCATTCCATCTCTTCAATTTCATCCCTTGGCTTGGTGTTCTTAATCAAAGCCCACCATTGATCGGCTTCTCCATCTAGATTATAAACGGCTAGAGTCACCTTATCTGTCTCAGAACAGTGAAGAACAGAAAAGATCTTCTCCATGGAGTTGACCCACTATTCCGCAACTAGTGGATCTGAGGATCCACAAAACGTCGGTGGTCATTGCCGCATAAAACATTCAATAGCCAATTGCTCCCTCTTTGCTGAAGTAGGATGTTCCCCATTATTATGGTTATTATTCATTACCTGAGATAATTGGGTAAGCATCTTCATGAAGTTTTGAACTCCACCTCCCAAATCATTGGGGATGTTGTTCGGGTAATCATTGCATTGGCCCTCACAAGAGTTGTTGGCCTGATTTCTCCTGGTTCCCACCATTTTCTAAAATATAAATGGTTAGAACAAAACATAAGTAAACAAGTCATGAATAACTTATTCATTTAAACAATTTATACCAAAAACATAACATATGGTATCCCTATGTAAATATTCATGTGTGCATTTTTTTACTTAGTCTCATGCTATAGGTTTTCTCTAGGGTTCACTAATCCTAATTCCCAAATTAACTAAACCTTGCCTCTGATACCAACTATAGTGACCCAACCTTTTCTTACTTTAATATTACATAATTTTAAAGATAAAAAAATAATAGAATTACATGGAACTCGATGGGCGGCACTCTCGACTCAGGCGACTCAGGCAACTCTAGGGTTTCTCGGTAATCTTGAATCAGGTGGCAATGGTGGATTCTTTTCTAAATCCTGAGAGATTCAACTCGCATAAGAATGTTAGCGGAGGCGCAGACGGACTAGACTCAAGAGAAACTGATAATATCAAAGGAAAGACGCCCGGGGGAAGGGAAGGTAAGCCTTTGTTTTCTCTTTTTAAAGGCTTGTATGCAAGCATTAGGAGAAAAGGTTCGATTGCTCATGTCAAAGCAGACTCGTCTGCGATTGCTGAGAGACTAGAATTAGGAGCTCACTCCATTATCGTGAGGCTTATTCTTCCTAAGGGATCTAAACCCTAGAAGATGGAATATCTAAACCAAAGACTCTCTGAGATATGGGGTTTAATTCCTGGAAATGCATATCCCTGGGGAAGGGTTTCTATCATATGCTTTTTCCTTCGGAGGAGCTAAAACTAAGAGCATGGGGTTTTGGATCAATTTCTTTCAAACCTGGAGCTCTGCACATCAGAGAGTGGGATCGCAGCTTCAATCCAACAGAGATTGGTAATTCTACAGCATAGTTTTGGATAAAAAATTTTGGTTTAGATTGGATTTTGTGGCATCCTAGGATTTTATATGATATAGCTCTTGCTATTGGGGTCCCAATTAGAATGGATAGGGAAACTAAAATGGACAGATATGGACATTATGACAAATTTCTTGTAGAAGTTGATCTATGTACCTCTTTAATTGATAAAGTCTGCTTATCAACTGATGATGAAGAATTGGAATTGAAAATTTAATATGAAAGTTTCCCAAAAATTTTCTTGGACTGTAAGGCCATAGGCCATGATAATTAAAACTACAGGAGACAATTGATATGCAAGAACTGTTCTAGTCGAGGGCATGATTCTAAATCATGCCATAAATCTGAAAAGGAAAAGCAGGAACATGGCCAGGTGACTATTCTAATAGAGAAGACTCTAAGGGCACAAAGTGTCTCTACAGAAAGTAATGGCAGGGTGCCTAATGCTCAAGCTAAAAAATCCTTGTCTGATATAGTGAAGGAGGGAAAAGAGACTCCACCTAGCTCAAGTTTAGACCCTGATAAGCCTGACTCATGCCAGGGTCCCCTGGCTAAGGCTGATGCTGCTCTTCAATCTGTTTCTGTTAAGGGAAATGAATCTCTGACTGCTTTTCATGCTGATTCTGAAATTAGACATACACTACAGTGACCTAATGCTATAATTAGTTCAGATCAGGATATGCATTTAAATTTGTATGCTCAACCTTCTTTGGTTCAAAGCAATGAAGTTACGGCTGCAACTCATGCTGATTCTGGAAATGTTTCTGTTCAGACATCTTTCAATTCTATTGAATGTGACACTGATTTGCAGGTACATGTACAAACTGAGCCTCAATTTGAGGATGAAATATTGAAGCATGATTATGTGCTGGAGCACTCACCTTCTGACTTGAGTGGGTGTTTTAAAACCTGTGAGGCTACTGCTTCACCTGGACTTTCTGAAAGGGTTGACTCTGCTTCTCTTTCTCTGGCTCCATCAATCTCTGAACCTTTTGTAGTGGCTGGTGAAGACTCAGTCACTCCGACTAATGAAGTGGTGGAAAATACCTCGGTCACTCCAGCAGGGAAGGTGAGTAACACCTTAAAGGAATCCTCTCTTATATCTACACTGGATGTGCAGGATACAGAACAGAAAATAGATAAACCAAGAAAAGGGCACCAAAAAGATGGAGATGATGAAGGTACTCAGCAACAAGTCAGAACCAGAAGTCAAAAAAGGGAAGGAAAAGAGGCCTTGAAGATGAAGGAGGAGGTGCAAGCTGACAGCTCGGATGAAGATGTGGAAACGTTTCTACAGCAAGCTAAGGAGATTGAAAGCCACTATACGAGAGGAAGAGGTCGAAGGCGTATCAGCGCCAAAACATGGAACGAATGGAGAGACAAAGAAAGATTAATTGCTGACAAGATAAGGAAAAAGATTGGTTCACCGGGACAGGGAACTTGATGTATTGTCCTACATGTTGACTTCGGTGTTCCCCTTTGACTTTCTTTTAATATAATATTTTGAGGCCTAGCCCCTTACTTTAAAAAAACATAATATCATTACACATAGAGGATCCAAAGGTTTAGTATCTTGGGAAACCTAGGACCATACATAACAAATACAACATCAATCATAAACATTTAATTAATTTCTTCATCTCTGGATTCTTATTAACACTTGTCCTCTCCTTAGTACATGTAGCCACCTGAGGATATACATCAAAAGGGGTTATATAGAATCCTAGTAAGAGGTTATATAAGAACAATATATCATGGGGTGATCATAATCATGACTTAGGCAAAAGATCATGAACATGAG
Source organism: Viscum album (assembly GCA_963277665.1). Classification (NCBI taxonomy): domain Eukaryota; kingdom Viridiplantae; phylum Streptophyta; class Magnoliopsida; order Santalales; family Viscaceae; genus Viscum; species Viscum album. Next base: position 361,141,197 of record OY728148.1, on the reverse strand, counting down.
AGGAGCATAAATAAAAGACTTGAAATGTGGAAATGCATAAAAATGAAACATCATGTCTTAGTGGTTAACTACCACACATACTTGTGAACCAAGATATAATCTTGTTCACACATCATTTAACATTTACTCATGAGATCCATCAATTTACCCAATGCATTGGAGCGCTATATAATTCTGAGAGCACCCGTTATATTTAAACATTCATATTGCGCTATATAATTCCGGGTGCACCCGTCACATCATAACATTTTCATTTATCATGCATGACACAATGAACATATAAAATAAATGAACATAACTAAACCATTAAAAGTAATGGGTTTCATCTAATAAGAACACATTCATAAACTTTGGGTTCCCAAAAGAAATAGGGAACAACATACTTTATATAAGAACCATCAACCTTGAATGAGAGGTAAAAGTTGAGTTCTTAAGAGAAGAGTTATTTTGGAAAACATTTGGATTGACATAAACTTCATTAGAAAACATTTATATCCTAGAAAATTAAAGAAAATGATGAAAAAATTATCTTTAAGGAGTGACCATATCAAAAATGGAGTGAAAGAGGTAGAACCCGAAGGATGAAAGTTGGGTTCGAGATTTTCCCCTTACCCTGTACTCGAATGCCTCCTTCCCTTTAATGTCCTGTATAATGACATTATATTCATTAATTAGAAATTACAGAACTTTTATACATTAATAGGGTTTGTTATTGTTTCATTATGTCATATTATGTTCCTTTGGATGACTTATAGAGTTTAAAAACATTGTTCGGGGATGTTCGTTTTTTTGGTTTTCTTGAGTGGTTCACTTGTATTCTTAAATTGAAGTTTGGGTAGAACATGGGTAAACATCCAGAACTGATATTACATGTTATTAATGATATTTCAGGAGATTTTATGATCTTATAATGAATCAAATTATATCCATGTGGATGAATCATTAGATAATAATTAAATGATGGTTATTTGGGTCAATTTGGGTGGTTTTTGGATCACAACGAACTTGTTTTAACTTATCACTTAGTAATATGGCCATAGGTTATTTACATAACTTTAAATAGAACATAATATATATAAAATATTCTCGTTCCACCATAAAAATGGTTTCATGACCAGATCTGAAGGTAGAAATGGAAGAAGAAAGTATGTCATCCTTGAAGGTGATAAATTAACACCTCACAAACAACGTTCTCTTTAATAAAATAAAAGGAAGAGGGAAAGGGGTTTGGATGATATAATATACCATTATAATCATAAAATTATAGTATTTGTATAATAATGGAGTTAAAATACAATTTTTATGAAGATAGGTGGGGAGAGATCAAGAAATGAACTTGAACTTGAAAGGAAATTAAAGGAGAAGAGGGAGGGAAATTACCTTTAGAATCCTTCTCTTGAGAACCTCCTTAAGGGCCTAAGCTTGGTATTTTGATGAGACCAGAAGCTATTGGACGTGGAGGGGGTGCTAGGAAAGGTGTTTGGGCAGATTTTAGAGAAGTCTTGGAGCTTTAGAGGTGTGAGGAAAAGAGGGTGTGAAGGGTGGCTTTTATAGTGGAGGGGAGAGGGGTTTCCTTAATATATAATTAATTAGTTTATTATTTCCCCACAAGACAAGAAATAGTGAGTCTTGAATGACCAAGAATAGTAATTTTATAATTTAATCCCAAAAAAAGTGGGCTTACATCAGCATAACATCACACATGACCCTATAATTAGCTTATTTAGCTTATTTTGTAAATTACGGTATTTCACTATTCATCAAAAATTCAAGTATCTCAGAAAAATCCCAAAAATTTACCCCAACAATTTTTCGACATGTAGAATCCAAAAATGAAGTCCATTTTTTAAAAATAATTTTCTAAATATTATTAATTTAATATTTAATTATAATTATAATTTACTTAAAAAAACAGTTTTTAAGATTAAAATTGATTTTATAGGGCTTTCAAAAATTACATAGGGTCTTATTAAATTATCTAAAAACTGTAAGACATTGATTAAATAATTTATGAATACATTTTAGGGAAATAAATATTCTTTTAAATTAATTAATTAATTATAATTAATTATTTATGACTTACAAAATACAAAAACGTTTACTAAGGTCAAATTGTCACTTTCTAAGATGTCTAAATTTTATTTAATTATTCATAGGTAATGTTACTCTTATGTGGGATGATTTAATATTCATAAGGGTCATATTTATATTCATAAGGGTATGTTACTATTCATAAGGGTAGGTCACTATTCACCAAAAAATATTTTTGTTTCCTTAGACTCCAAAAATCATCTTGAACACAATCGTGTATATCATATTTTCAAAATTCCAAACACAGGAGTGACAAACATATGTTTAAAGGTCACTTATCACTTAGTAGTTCATTATGTTGTGATTTCATGTTATTTTATGACATAAATATAAGAAGGTAATTTTCAATGAAAAACTTTGGGTCGTTACACCTTACATATCTGACTCATTACATATCTTTTTTTCTCACATAGGTGATTGGCTCACATGGGTGATTGACTCTCACATGGCCATTTTTTTCACGTAGACGATTGGTCACTGTATCTGATTAGTCGATGTAGATAATTGACTAATATAGCTAACTGTATATTTATCTATGATTCTAAACCCATCCTACTACCAAATTCAAACCTTATAGTTCCAAAGGTACTGTAAGACTGATCAAGATGTTTTCTTGAGTTGATTTTCTTAGATCTAGCCTAGAAAATGTTCCCTCATCATTCGTTTATTAAACAGCATCCTTAAATCTTCAAAAATGGTGCTTAGTGATCATGGGAGTAGAATTATTTTCCTTAAAAAGGATATGCCAATGTGGATTCTTTGGTAGTGACTCAGCTTAAGTTTTAATTCACTTGAGTGTAGACTTTGAATTTCTAAATAGGAAACATTGAAATAGGATTCAGGAGTGGAGATTAGTTTTAGATTTATCAACCTAGAGTACTACTCAGTTTTTGGCCCTCTTAAAATGGGGAATGTCATGTAGATAGAGACGAAAATGGATTTTACCTCTACAGCATCGGTGGGTCCTTCACGGTCAGCCACAATAACCCACATCTTCAAATCTAAACTAGTGGAGGGTAGAGGCACTGGGAACGTTCAAGTGAAAACTCAGCTTAGGAGAGATTATATTTCAAATGTTCCTAGGATAGTTTTGGCATGTGATCGATCTAGATTATTGACTTTAAAAAAGTAATACATATTTGTTTTTTTTTATGCTTCTTGTACAGGAATTTCTATCTTTTCACAATTTTTTCACAAATGGTCGATTTGTTTCACTCCAAAAGATTGCAATATTTTCATGGTAGCAATAAAAAAATACAAAGATGAATTATTATTAAAAATATAAATTAAAAACATCAAACATATCATAGATATAAAAGACAAACACCATGGATTTCAATCAATTAAGCACCCAAAAACAAACCATTTTCTTATAAAATTCATGAAACCCAAAATTCAACCAGATTGGTTCCAAATTAAAATAATTCTCATTATAAGACTAGTATAAAATTAAAAACTCATTTAATTTTCCAAAATAAATTTATTAAAGTGTGATAAAATAACATCACATCAAACTCCCCCACACTTATTCCTTTTCATTACTAGGCAACGAAACACATCCAATCATTTATTTAAATAAACTACAAAATAAATATTGATGAACATCCTACTTAGGTTCAAAATCATACACCTAAATCAAATAAAACTATAAAATTATCCATTTTTAAGAAAACCATGTCTCATATATGTGCTTTCCACACTGTCCTATTTTGATATAGGCTCAAAATCTGGTTCAAGGAATATAAATCATAGAGACCCAAGTGGAATTAAATCTGTAACATGAGGAAGAAAAAACTTTCACTCTCCCCTTGGTTCCTCAAACAAAGTTTCCACTTCCCACTTTGTTGATATAATTCAAATGATTTTATTATAAATCAATTTTCCCCTTGTTTATTTGGGTTTAATATTCCCCTCACTATCACAAGATCATTTTTAACAATGACGCTTTATTTTAATTTTCCCAAACATTAATTTGTACATAGAACTGTGTAAGTAACTTATTAATTTAGGGTTTATTTATAGAAACACACCTTATTCCCTTATCTAAAATACTCACCATGGGATCCCAATTTCCCATTTTTCTCTTGATTCAAAGGATTTATAATACTATCAAATGAGTTTTATCCCTAATGTTTTCCATGTTACCTAGGCTAAGTAGCTATGTTAAAGATCAAGTTTATGATTACTCAAGTTATAGTTCCAATTCTATAATAATATAACCTATCAAACATCCTTTTTTTAGTTTTCAAACATGATCTTCATAAAGATAGTGGAAAACATCACTTAGTAATCAATCGATCCTCACAACTTCAAACTCAGTGAAATACCTCAAACAAGCTATGACATTGTACCCTAGGAAAAACAAATTTATTTCTTATTTTTCAAAACTATATACACATAAAACTTTTATTTAAATACCAAAAACTAATTTAATTTTTCAAAAGTGGAGGAATTTTGAAAAAAATAGGGGTCATTTCATATGAAAAAATTTAAGCATATATCAAGAGCATAGAAATTTCCCTATAACCCATATATAAAGGTTAAAATAAATTTTATATATATATTTTGCACCATTATTTTTAGTTTTTGATTGGTAACCAGGTGTTTTTGAATGTTTAACCTTAGTTTGTTCATTGGCATCTTGGGAGGTAAGGTAAGTTAGATCTGAGATATGTGGGTCCTTTTGAGATCATTGAGTGGATTGTAAAGGTGGAATATAATTTTCATTACCACCTTAGTTTACTTTTATCCACAATTTGTTTCATGTATCTCAACTCAATAAGTATCATCCTGGCCCTTCTCACATTCTAAATTGGGAAGAGCTCAACTTTGAGCTAGATGTGTTAGTATTCAAACAACGATTTCAAATAGTTTATTTTCAGAAAAATATACTACATGTAAGATCAATTTTTTTAGTTCATGTTCTATGGAATCACGGATCATATTCTTATAAAAGTTGGGAATGATAATTGTTCATGAGAGAGCAGTATCCTTGCCTCTTTTTTGAAAAACCATCATCTACTTATCTTTATGAAGACAAAAAACAATATGGTTGGGAGGATTGTCAAATCTTGATGTTTTTTATAAGTATGAAAAGTATTTTATATTTATTTTCTATATTATATATAGTCTTTCTAAACTTTAGAGTGTTATGGGTCTTTAAAGGAGTTTCATCACTACTAATGCAGTAGTTCATGACATGAAAGAGTAATTCACATCATGAACATTTGTAAATATGTTGAGGCAAAGACTCTTAGTTACTAAACTCTGATTCATTCCATGAATCACTTTTTAGTCCACGAACATATCGATTAGAAATGATTCATGGTGTGAATCATTATTTCACATCATGAACCTTTCATCCTGGTTGTTTATGTTACGGATTCTCTATTTTTCCCTTCACTTGATTTAACCATGTTTTTTGCCTCCTTTTGGATAGACCTAAACCTGGAAGCATATCCATCATATGGGCTCCTTTATCCCTTCACCCATGGAGTAATTTTATTGGGGATTTTCCCTATATCTTGAAGGTACATCATGGTAATTGGTTTCTCTCATCTTACCTAATGTTTTCCCTTCTCTCTTATGTTTTATAATCACCATAGGGATATGAAATTATAGGGTTTTTTGGATATCTACTTAATTGATAAGGTTTTTTGGTTTAGATATTTATTTATTATTATAAGGGAGATCTCCTCCATTGGTTTTTTTATTCTATCTAACTTTTTGTTATTCCGATTGTTTGAGGTAGGTGGTTTCATAAATAGGCTTAGTCATATGAATGTTTCCTACTTTCTTGTTTTCAAAAGAGATTTTAAATTGTTAAATGTATGGTTTTGGATTCCTAAAATTTTTTCTGAAACTAGAAAATGAATTGATGATGAAAATAATTTTGTATGCATGTCTATGCTCAGTTTTGGGGTTGTTTCTATTGCTTTGATAAATCTATATTTTTATTGATAAAATTCCCCTTTGAAATGATTTTAATTATGAAAATGGTGGCATCCACTGTGATCCTAGGTATTAGTTGAATAGTCTTAAACAAGCATGACTAGGTATGGTTAGCTTCCCTAGTATTGGATATATACAAAAAATATAACTAAACATTATTATGGTGGGAAGACACATGATAGTGATCTCTATTTGCAAGGCCAAATTTCCAGGGAAGTGAGGAACACCCATTTATTTATTTACCTTAGTTAATTGAGGTGTGAAGATCAAAGATATCCCTAACCTGATTTTCCTTATAACTCCTTATTTGGTGCTAATTTTTTTTAAATGTTTTTATTTCCATCATCGGTTATTGATTTGTGTTTATGAAATGTTTTTTATATATATGTGATTTACAAGCTATTATGAAATGATTGATTACCATGATCTTCTTTAAAACTGTGAAAAGTTGTTCTTTATGCCTTTCTTTTAAAATTATTGCAAAGTAGCTATTTTCCCTATCTTATGAAATAGTATTAAAATATTATCTCATGCTACTTTATTTCTATAAATTGACCATGATTAATTTATTTATTAAATACTACTTATGGAAAACATGGTGGGACCATGCTAGCATGTTGAGCTCACACTCTGCATTCACCCAATGGATGTATGTAGACTTTATCATGTTAGATATAGGAAAGGGAAAGGTATTTCTTGGGGATGGTGGTTATTTTATCTAGTTTGTGTTCATGCTATGGTGGTGACATGGTTGGATGTTGACCCACATTTCATGTGAATATGTGTTGTAGTATTCTATTTTGTTTCATTTTACTCCTGGACTAGTACTTGTATTGTCATTATGGTACCACTATCTTTTCTTTCTTTATATATGGATCTATCTTGTTATGTTGCATACTTTTTAAAAGTTTATTTATTTATGTTATATGTTGATATGTTGCTTATTCCACTTATTTTTTACTGGTCCTTGTTTTTAAATGTCCTTTTAGGTGAAATCATTCCCAAAAGGTTGTTCTTTGATATTGATGCAATTTTCATCATCCCATGGGGAGAAGGAATTCCCTTTATACCTTTCCACAAGCCAACTCTAGTATCCTATTTGAGGATGACCAAGGTTGGTTTGTGAAATTGGATCAATATTCATTTAATGCCTTTGAAACCTTGAGTGAATATTTTTATGCCTCCATAAGCATCTATATTTATATGTTAAACAACTTCAACTCTTGATTAATCAGGAATATGTATTTCTCTGACACATAAAGTATTTCTTATACTTTAAGAAATTTTAAAGTTACTAGTATATCTTAAGAACTTTTCATAAGATTCCAGCCTTAGGAGTACCTTACATTAAGCTTCTCCTTATAAGGATTGGTCTCAAAGTTTATTTTGATGATGATCATGATATTATCTATAACAGAATATTTTATCATATGATTATCATGTTTTATAACCATTTAATAATGGATTTTACTAAATGGGATCCCACTAAAATTATGACCCCTAACATTATATCCATTAAGTGAGTCAAGATCCATATTTCACAAAGTTTTTTGTCACTTTAGACTTTATCTCGTTACTTAACTAGTTAGGTAGGGAATCATCCCAATCACAATAATTGTGATTCTTAGATAGTTGAGTGAATAACTCTTTATTCAAATACATTATATGGATATACTCATCATTATTCCTTTAGTAACCTAATCCTATTAATATATCCCTACTAGTTTAACCCAAAGAAAATTCCAAAACAAGTTAAAAAAGGAAAATACAAAAAAAGCTAGATTTAGCATAACCCACCTAGTAGGAAAATCCAACGCCTCTTATTACTATTGACTTAAAAAATATAATCTAGGGGCACCTAGCTTTTTCATGACCTACATAATCAGATAATCAAGGTCTTGACAAGTACCATTTTGAAAGTAATCTCACACTTAGTATTTAAAAGGGGATTTAATCTCACTATCTTATCTCATGTTATTCCCTTTGTATTAATACTTATAGTATTTCAGTTTGGAATATTATTTCCTCCACCAAATCAATATTTTCAAACCATATTGATGTGTAACCCGTTATACAACCCAAAAGTTTGTTTTACTCACCCAAAAAAATAATCCAAACATATTCATACATATCCAAATGAATCATATGCATAAGGTACATGAAATTTTCATGTAAATTAATAGAGTTGTATGAGATTAATAATATCTATATGATTAAGCTTGGAGTGACAGATAGCCAACCTCATTTACCTTTCTAGAAAAAGGCATAAGACTCCATGCTGGTAGGTAGTCTGACCCCAAGTCCCTCTACATGAGGATAATTTAATAAAGAGATAATTTGATTCATCATAATTATAAAACCTAATATGAACAAACTATATTCAATAATTAAATTAAAGTTCATAACTTAAATTACAAATCGAGGTCAAGATATATGAAAAACTAAATTAATTATGGATTCATTCCTAGAATGTAAATTCAAGGATCTATCATAGAATAAATTTATCATATAATTTTTATCACACAAATAATCATAATATAAATTATTTATAACTATAAACATGATAGAGAATAACCTTTAAATAAATGAATAGTTTATATATTTAAACATGAGTTAATAATTTATGAATAATTCATAAATAAGAGTTAAATATAAACACTTTTATAATTTTATCTTTATTAATTATGTAAATTCTATAATTAAGAATATAACACTTTATATTAATTTTAATATGATCATTTCATATTCATCATTATATGGAATTTAATTTTAAATATATGACATTATCATGAATTATAAACAATTTTATAATCTAACTTCTATTATGTTAACTCTTTTACATAATCTAAATATCATAAAATAACTATCATTTAAACCTTTGACCATTTCATCAAAATAATTTTGATAAGGTTCAAATAATATCCAAAATATAGTTTTTTATTTGAACAATTTCAAATTAGTTAATTATGAACAGTTCATAATTCAAAATATAAACTCTCTTATATTTTGAATCTTACTTTTTAATTTATAAACTCTTTATAAATTACTCCTTATGATTTATTAATATTTTTTAAATTTTTCTATGACTCGGCCTGATGAGGCTCGAGCCACGACTACCCCAAGCCCTCCTCCAATAGGCCAAGGGCTGGCGATCAGCATCGAGTTGGCATATCACACACATGAGAGGCATTGGCCTAATGTACCTATACACATGCACACATATCCAAGACCATACAATGCTGAAATGTAAAACAACTAAAATCCATGCATGCATACTTCTATAGTCCCACAATCAGAGTATGAAAAAAAGGTATTGTAAAGAAAAAGAAAAATACAAGTCCACCAAAAGAAATAGAAAAAAAAAGTCTAACCTGAAAATTATGAGAGGACTGTTATAAAATGTAACCACCAGTATACACCTCAATCTTTCTGTCTCACTAAAATAGGCCTGGTCCTGGTCCCTCTAGGACTCCGTTAAAAGTTCAGTTGTTTTCATAAGACACAACATGTGCAGTTAGAGCCCATGAAAGCTTGAGTATAATGATACCTAATAGGACACCCTGAAATCACTAAACATGAAGCATCAAGATTAGTCAGCTCATAATAGTAATACTTAAAAAAATTAATAATAAAAACCCAGATATACTCAGAAAAGACATTGATTCCAAATGGTCACAACCAAACTACCAGCCATACAATTCTTCTTGAAGCTCCTAGGAAATGCTTGTTCTAAGAGAACTCACTCCATGAGCCATGCTATCATAGGTGAAACTCATCCAAGAAGTCATAATCATTGGTCCCCACCCAAGAAAACTCACTAGTCTCTGAAGATCTCGATACACAGATATAGGATCACTCACAAGACCATTGAGGGACACAACAAACCCAATATGGATCAACCCGCTATCTTGGGGATCGTATGCTGATGATACTGTGAACCCTATTAAAATGGATTCTATATGGGGGATAAATTACCTATGTAAGTAGGTTACACTGATTCCAAAAACCCTACCTAGAGTATAATAATAAATGATAAAGGATCACACATCGATCTCATGGAGGGACACCACAAACTCTATCTGAGAATCATCCTTCATAGGGGATCACAATCTAGATATGTGGATGCAATTCCATATTGTACCCTGGAGAATATGGACCAAGGGAACACACTCAATTGATACTAGTCCAAACTAAGGAAATGAAGGGCTTTAAACACCCTCAAAGGGGGTACACGGTGTGTATTAGGGGTACACATCATGTCTAGCCAACCCGTAGTCTTCTTGTGTTCTTTCATCTCATGAAAAATGTATATATCCATATACATGATGTGTACTAAAGGGTACATGGTTTGTAGAGGTCTTTCGATACCCTACCTGTGTCGTCTTTCCATGCCCATGCACTCCTATCCTGCCCATGTACCATCCAATGTACCTAGCCATGTAACTCCCCATGAACCGTGGGGTTACACATCGAGCCTCCATGGGAGGGTCGCATGGCGTGTGGTAGAGATCACATGGCATGTGATCCTTATCTTCATAGTGGAAACCCTATCACTGCAACCAAGGACCCACATGGCATATAGTTCTGGGTTATACGCCGTGTAATGTGGGATTTTCTAGAATTCCACAATTATCCTCTATGTCATTTTTCCACACTGTTGCCTCCACAAAACCTACTCAGAAACATGGATTTGGGTCCGTCCAACCTTCCTATCATTGTAGATCTAATTCCGAGCTTCAAATATTCGTAAAAAATGACCCATTGATCCATCCATGTCTTCATTTCCCTGCCATCACATGTCAATCAATAAGAACAGGGATCCTTGGTTTGATATGGTCCACCTTTGATCATCCACCAACACTACACCGCAATCGCACCCTCAATTGCAAATTGCACCCACATTATTGATCTATTTCACCGAATAACAGTCATGAAATGATAATATAATTGGTATTCATAAAACCTTTGACCAAAGAAAATACTAATGATGAACGTGTAAAGACATAGGGGAGAAAACCATAAACCATAAATGTGAGGAATGAACCTCAGCCTTCATTCATTTTCATCCTTGATCTGTTGTTGTAGAAAAATAAAAATAAAGATGTATAAAAAATGATAAAAAAATTAATCAACCATTAAAATCAATCAACCATCAATGCATGAATAAATTCTTATTTGTAGAGTTGATCAATTTTTTACCAGGATAAAGGAATGGGATGGAATCGCATAAATAAAACATCTTATCTAGAGTTTGGATCAATTGGTGATGAATAACAATTTGGTGTTGTCATCATTGGTGAGATCCATGAACTTTGATGGCATAGTGATCCTTGACCTTAATCTAATGCGATGTCATCCACCAAGATCTTCTACAACTATATCTCTCTCAATTTGTAGGGTTATTAGGTTAACCCTAAAAAATCATCCATAGATGCATATTTATAATAGATTACCAGGTATAGGCTTTTGATTAAATAATTAAATAAATATAACTAAATTTATTTAATTATTCACCCACAAAGGCGCTCAAGACCAATGCCCAATGCCAACATATATTATGTCAAACCTAGGGTAAAACCTATGTTTTGAACTTAATGGTGGCCCCATATTTCTTATACAAGACTCAATTTTTGATTTATTCCACTTTTTCCAGAAAACATGTGCATGATATTAATATATTTAATATTTTTCAAATATCAATTTTGGGCTCACCGGGCCTTGGAATTTCATTCCATCTCAATGACTGGATCTGAAAGTAATCCATATAATATTATTAAGTAATAGATGGAAAAATTATAGTCATTACATTCTCCCCACCTTAGGGATTTTTGTCCCAAAAAGAGAAAACCCTGCTCAAAAAGATGAGGGTATTGATCTCACATATGGGTCTCCCTCTCCTAGGTATTATCCTAAATATTATCGTACTGCCATAGGATATGAACTAAGGGAATCAATCACACATGAATGATCCTCTCCTTATGATCCTCAATCTCTATTGGGTACTCAACAGTGGTAACTCTATGATTGATGCCCATCTCACCCCAATTGATAACATGTGACAAGTAGTGCACACACCTCCTTAGTCGTGACATGTGAAAGATGTCATATACCTAGTCTAAATATGGAAATAGAGATAAGTGATATGACACCTCACCAACCCTACATAGCATCTAGAAAGGGATAATGAATCTCATAGATATCTTGTCTTCCTAGAAAAATCTCCATAATCCACATTGAAATGATACCTTCAAGAACTCATGTTCTCCCTCCTCGAACTTCAAAGGAATATGTTGTCAATTTTCATAGGACTTATGATGGCTCTATGTAGTCCTCATCCACTCCTATATGATATGTGTCTTCTCTATCATATCTCACACCATCTTTGGCCCCATGATTGATGACTCACTTAGATCAGTCTAAAAAAGTGGTGACCTTTAGGGTCACCCATAAAAGGCCTTGAATGGTGTTATACTAGTGGTGGAATTGTAGATATTTTTGTATGTGAACTCCACCAAGGGTAGGAGATCCTCCCAAGTACATCAAAAATCCAACATTCAAGCCCGTATCATGTCCTACAATACCTAAATGGTCCACTCAATCTGGATATCATTTTGGGGGTGGAACTTCATGCTCAAATTCAACTAATTCCCAAAGGCATTCTGCAATCCTCTCCATAATCATGAAGTGAAGAGAGCATCATGGTATGAAACAATCGGTGAGGGGACACCATGGATTCAGACTATCTTCTACACATACAAGAATCCCAATCTCTCTAATGAACATTTATCTTGAATAGATAGAAAGTGGGCTGACTTGGTGAGTCAGTCCATGATCACCTAGATGGAATCATGTACTCTAGACATGTGTGGTAACCCTATCACGAAGTATATGGATATCTCATACCAATTACACTATGTAACCTTAAGGGGTTGAGCTAAACCTACCGGAACCTGGTGTTTATCCTTCACTTGTTAACAAGTGAGGCATCGAGGGATGAACTATGCATCACATATCTTCATTCCTAGCCACCAAAACTGATGTTGGAGGTCTTGGTAAATCTTTTAAATACCTGTATGTATCACTAAAGGGGGTTTATATAACTCCCTCACAACCTCCTCTCACAAAATCATTGGTTCCATTGCTTGTCCACTGAAAAAGATAATGTTCTCATCACCTTCATAAAATCCATCAAGATCATGTTTGGTGGATATCAGAGTATATAAGGTCTCATAGTTTGTATCACCATTTTAAGATTCCCTAACATGATATAAAATCTATGGGGTAACAACCATTGACTATATATATGAAGCATTATCCTTTTCCACTAGATACAACTGCAATGAGGCTAACTGCTCTGATGCCTTGGCTAAAAACTGAGATCAATATCTCTTACTAAGAGCATATTCCATCACATTCCACTTATCAGGAGTATAGAAAATCTCAAATTCATAGTATTTTATGAACTCCATCCATAACCTCTATCTCAAGTTAAGATCCTTATTATAGAAGATATACCTAAGACTCTTTTGGTTAGAGTAGAGGATGAATCGCTCACCTATAAGGTAGTGTCACCACATCTTCAGGATAAAGACTACCACTAATAGATCAATATCATGGGCCGTGTAGTTCTTCTCATGCAGTATAAACTTTCTAGACCCATAGGCAATCACTTCCTACCTATGTATTAGAACAAAACCAAGACTGGTCTATAAGGAATCACACAACACTACGTACTCGAAAACCTCCTCTGAAAATATCAATATGGGGGATTCTCGTTAGCCTCTGGTTTAACTCCTAAAAACACTACTATCACTTTTCGTTCTACATGATAGGCTTTCCCTTTTGGGTCAAATATGTAAAATGTACTGCAACTCTAGATAAATCAGGTACAAACCTTATTTAATAACCTACTAACCCAAAGAAACTTTTCACTTCAGTAACTCTCTTGGGTGGATCTCAAGATAGTAATGCCTCAACCTTCACTAGATCCACTGCCACTCCTTCCTCTAAGATAACATGTCCCAAAAAGTGGGCCTCTCAAATCCAAAACTCACACTTAGAGAGATTATTATAAATCTAGTTCTCTCAAAGTGTGTCTAGAACCATCCTCAAGTGTCTCGTGTACTCCTCCTCAGACATCGAGTACCCTAGGATATCATCAATGAAGACCACCACAAACTGGTCTAAAAAAAGATAAAAGATATAGTTCATGAGTCTCATGAACACTTTTGGGGAGTTCTTCATTCCTAAAGGCATCTCCAAGTACTCATAGCGATTATAGAGATATCTTAATGTCAACTTAGGTATATCCTCATCTCGTACTCACAGCTTGTGATAGCATAATCTGATGTAAACCTTCAAGAACCATTGAACCCCGCTAAAATAATTGAAGAGGTCGTAGATCCTTATTAGTGGATATTTATTCTTCATAGTCACTTGTTTTAAGTGCCAGTAATCTAAACATAACCACAAGCTTACATTCTATTTCTTGGCGAACAATACTGGGGCTTCCAAGGGGAAACATTAGGTCTCATGAATCCCTTCTTCTGAAATTCCTCCAACTATACCCTTAGATCATGAATCTCTATCGGTTCTATCTTATATGTTGGTGTAGATATCTAAGTTATACTAGTGTGTAATTCAATGAAAAATACTAACTCTCATTGGAGATGTAAATTTAGAACATCCTTAGGAAATACTTCATCATACTACACCACCACCGCAGGAAACTGGTAGCCCATAGCATCCACTACTCCAAGAGTCATGTTATACATTAGGTGATTAATATGTTATACTCTCCTATGTATGAAAACATCCTTCTCTGTTGGGGTTTCCTTTTCACCCAAAAAGGAAAACCCCATCACATCACCACAGACACATTGCATCCTCCACCTAAAACAATTAATCTAGGCATAAACTATATATATTCAATTCATGTATAATATTACATCATAAGGCCTCATAAATGTTACAAAGAGATCCAAAATTAATCTCTCGCCTCCAAGGGTTAGATCTCACTGTCAGCGGAAGTGTGCAATCACTGAGTCACCTCCTATCAAAGTCTCAAAGTGCAAGGGTCGAGCCAAGGGCTCAACCAAAATCTCTAAATATCAAACCAGAGAAGTGTAAAGAAATGAATGACTCACACTGATGTTTATTAGTACTAAAACTAAGTTATAAAAGGAACATATCATGCCTCGTATCAACCCTGAAGCATCAGGGTCATAGCCTCCATAGCCTGTAGTTGTCCTTATCCCTAACAACTAGCTCCCTAATCCTGGATTAGACCACCAAGGGTGGTGGTGGAAAAAGGTTAAACCTCCTACCACATCCTACCACTCTTCCTTCCCCTCTATCATTTCCACCTCCCTATAGACCTCCTTACTCCTACATTTATCTCTTCTGGGGTTTTCTCCCAACTATCTCTCGATTAGTTGTACAATGAGTCAGACAATACCATGAAATATTTTTCCGACTATCATAGGAGAAACACCTCCTCTCCCTTGGTTGAATTGATCCATATTGAGATCCATGCACCACTGATCATTTATCTTGGTATCATCTTATAAATCATCTAACATGCCCATGTCCATATGCCTACTTTTGGATACTTGTTGTTGACGTCTCAACTACTATTTTCCCTCTACCAGCACCCACTATCATCATTTTCTCTTCTGGGAATATCTCCACTACTAAGCTTCACTCAAGAACTCTAGAATAAGTGGGGATGTAAAGAGATATCACGAAAGCCCTAATATCTTGACATAATCCTTGATTAAGGGTATATACCTTGAATAATGGATCTCTCACCATATCCAGGGAGTATAGAGAGAGATCAATAAACCTTGGTGAATACTATTTCATGGTCATACTTCCCTATTATAGATGTAGATTCTCTTGGATGCACACTTATCAAAATGTGTCTAGATAAAACTCCTCCCTAAAGAGATGATCAAATTATAACCAAGAGAGAGTTTTCTCATTATGTGACTGAGTCACTAGACTCCATTATAGACTAATAGATCCCTGAAGAAGACTCAACACAAGGACTTCCATCTGATCTGAAGGTTTCCTCACAAGTTGGAAAACTCAAGTGACTGCCTCTATCCAGTCCTTAACCACCTAGGGGTTTAGCTCACCCTAAAACCTGGGGGTCACGGCCTTTGAAACTCATGAAGAGCACCCATCATGTATGCATCCTCAGCTGGTACTTCCAGCACTAACTACTATTCAATGGGTGGTGGTATAGTTGGTAAACCACCCAGAGGTATTATATCCTATATAGGACCCTATAATGAAGCCTCGTCACTTGGAGGATCATCCTCATGATCACACAATGGAATCATGGATGGTTGTCTTCATGAAGACATCCTGAAATAAACAATAGTGTCATGGTAAAAGAGTATATCTGGGGAGAAGACTTAAGAAGTATATGGAAACCATAACCCATTTATATATGGTTCATGTACCAATTGTTTTCCCTACAACTAGTGTCACCATTTACCAAGTGAAAAAGTAGGTTATTAGAGTCTTGGTGAATGGATACGTCAGTTGTTTCACCAGCACTGGGGTCCATGGACTGAAATAAAAATTCAAAAAACTTTAATAATGTTTCCTTAATACCCAAACCAATATCATAGACTCTAGTCCTAAGGTAGAACTAACAACTATGATACCACTCTATCATGAACCGGCTTGATGGGGCCCGATCCGCGACTACCCCAAACCTGCCTCCAATAATCCAGGGGATGGATACTAATGCTAAGTAGGCATATCACACACATGAGAGGAATTAGACTAATGTACTTGTACACATTCACACATCTCTAATCCCATACAATGCTGAAATTTAAAACAATTGATATTCATGTATACATACATCTATAATCCCACAATCATAGTATGAAAACAAGGTACTCAAAAGTAAATTCCAAATACATGACCACAAAAATAAACTAAAAACAAGTCCAACCTAAAAATTGGGAGAGGAATAATATCAAATGAAATCACTAGTACACACCTCAGTCTTTCTATGTCACTAAGCTTTGTCTAGTCCTGGTCCCTTTAGGACTCCATCAAAAGTTCAATTGTTTTCATAAGACATGATATGTGCAGGAAGAGCCCATGTAAGGGTGGGTATAATGATACTCTATAGGATACCCAAAATCACTAAACATAAATCATCAAGAGTATCCATCTCATAACAGTAATACTACAATTAAAGTAAGAACAAAAACCCATATATACTTATGAAGGATGTCGTGCCTCCAAGTGGTCTCAACCAAACTACCAGCCATAAGATTATGCTCGAAGCTCCTATGAAATGCTTGTTTTGAGATAAATCACTCCACAAGACATAATATCACTGGTGAAAATCATCCAAGAGGTCATGATCATTGTTATCTATCCAAGAAAACTTACCGGTCTCTAAAGATCTAGATACACTGATAGGTGATCACTCTCAAGATTGTTGGGGGACACCAAAAACCCAATCTGGATTAACATGCTATGTAGAGGATCGTATTCCAATGATACTATGAACCCTACTAAAATGTTGTGCTAAATGGGGGATCAACGCCCTATTTAAGTAGGCCACACTAATTCTAAGAACCCCACTGAGGGTATAAGAAGGAATGATAAAGGATCACACCCTAGTCTCATAGAGGGATACCACAAACTCTATCTGAGACTCATCATTTAGAAGGGATCGCAATCTAGAGTTTTTGATGAAAATCTGTGTTGTACCCTCATGGGGATCAACTAAGGTAATACACTCAATCGATACTGGTCCAAACTAAAGAAATAGAGGACTCCAAACAGCCTTAAAGGTGGTACATGATGTGTACTGGGGGTACACAGTGTGTCTATCCAACCCCTGGTCTACTCATGTGCTTCCATCTCACATGACATATGGATATCTATATATACAGTGTGTACTAAAGGTTACACGGCATGTAGAGGTCTTTTGACACCCTATTCATCCCATATGTTTTTGTCTGTGTACTCCTAGCCTTCCCATGTACCATAACATGTACCTGGCTATGTAATTGCCTATGCACCTCGAGGTTACATGTTGAGCCGCTAAGGGAGGGTCACATGGCGTGTGGTAGGGACCACAGGGAGTGTGATCTTTATCTTCACTGCATAAACCCTATAGTTGAAGGTGGGGATCTACATGGCATGTAGTTTTAGGTTACACGTTGTATAACATGAGATTTTCCAGAATCCTATGCTTCCTCTCTGTGTCTTCCATTCATGACACTACCACTGCAAAACCTGCTAAGAAAAGGGGATCTAGGGTTGCATTACCTTCTAATAACTAGATATCTAATTCCTAGATTCAAATTTTCTCAGAAAATTTTCTATCAAGTTGTTAGTAGCCACACTACACCGCCATCATGTATCAACCAGGAAGGAAAGGGATCCTCGGTCTAATTCGGTCCACCTATGATCATCCTATATCATCGTACCTCAATCACACCTTCGATCATGAACCACACCCATGGTATTTATCTTTTACACTGAATAAATTT
Source organism: Viscum album (assembly GCA_963277665.1). Classification (NCBI taxonomy): domain Eukaryota; kingdom Viridiplantae; phylum Streptophyta; class Magnoliopsida; order Santalales; family Viscaceae; genus Viscum; species Viscum album. The sequence goes on along the minus strand of OY728148.1, from coordinate 361,122,622 downwards.
TGTGCAATTATCATATACCTAGTATTCGTTGAACCATTATAAAAATAAATTATCAATGATGAACGTTCAAAGAAATGGGGGAGAAAACCATAAACCATAAATGTGAGTAATAAACCTTGGCATTTTTTCTTTTTTTCCTTGATCCGTTGTTGAATAAAAATACAAATGAACAAGTATAGACAACAACAACAAAAATTAATCAATCATAAAAAAAATCAACCGTCGATGTGAAAATCTATTCTTGTTCATGGAATTGATCTTTTTTCGACTAGGATAAAGGAATGGGATGAAATCACATAAATAAAATGTCCAATCTAGAGTTTAGATCGATCCCTAATTAATATAAGTCTGGTGTTTTCATCATTAGAAAGATCTATGAACTCTAATGGTGCAATGATCCTCAATCTCAATCTAATCTGATATTGTTTTCCAAGATCTCCTCAAACTCTCTCTCTCTCTCAATTTGCAAGGTTATGCAGCTAACCCTAAAAATTGTTCATAGAGGCGTATTTATAAGATATTACTAGGTTTATTATTTTAATTAAATAATTAAATAAATATAATTATTATTTTTTAATTATTCTCCCATGAAGGCACTCACCCAACGTCTAACACCAACATAGATTATGCTGATCCTAGGGTAAAACTTGAGTTCTGAACTCAATGGTGGACTCAGATTTCCAATCTAAGACTCTATTTGGGATTTATTATAATTTTTTAGGAAAACTGTGTGTTCATGATATTAATATATTTAATATTTTTAAAATATCAATTTTGATCTCACTAGACCTCTGAATCTCACGTCGTCTCAGTGCCTGACTCAAAAAATAATCTATATAATATTTTGAAGTAATACATGGAAAAATTAGAGTTTTTATATATTTCTACATCATAAGTCACACCATATAATATTTGAAATGATGTACTTAATATAAACTCTTTAATAATAATGTAATATTTATAATAAATGTTTTAAAATGTTCAATCAAATAATCATAAAAATTTTATTATTAATCAATTTATGAAACACTTTTATAAACTTATAAATATTCCAAGAAATATTTTCCAATTATTTATAAATAATTTATGAATAAATTTTAAACTAAAAAATGTAAAAAATAATTTTTTTCCATTTAAGGTGAACCATGACTTGTGTTATACCATGGTGTAAATCATGTGGTCTTTTTTATAGAAAATGGGAGAAACTACCTTCAACGTGACTTGTACATGGATGCACATTTCACATGTGTTAACTCTTAATGTATAGTGAGTATGAAAAAAAATCTACCACACTATGGTGAAGATTATATGGTTATTTTTGGAAGGACCACTACACCTGTGTAAAATGACATTCACACCGTGCCCTAGTGTAGACTTGATGGTCATTTTGTATGCACTAACACTGAATATGTGGTCTAAAATGGATTCCTTACCACATCATAGTGAACATAGAGTGTTTTATTCGCATGAATAAATTCTTAATGCGTGGTATGAAATGATTGGATTTATGGTGTGGTGATAGGTTAGCCAAGTCATGGTGACGATCGATGTATTACTCTATTCTTCGATATCCTCTATCTCTAGAAAATAATTTCACAAATCTAACACATTGGATGCTCTAATACCAGTGAAGGAATTTATTAGGGTCTAATAACACATATTATAGGCTATATAAGTGATTTAATCCCTTATTAAAGGATCTCCATGTAAGAAATATGAAAACTGTGTAAAAATGGAAATGAAGAAATACACAAACGTGAGTACCATTCACCAAAGAGAATCTGCATCATCTTTATTGCCATCGAACGCCATAAAATTTGTTTAATAAATATCATTGAGTGGCATCCAAAATATATCCTACCTCTGGAGGTATCCACAAGTCGAGTGAATCATCTGATGTTTGGATGGGATTTATTTCATCTCCATGGAATGCTAGTGCCTCACATGAAAAGAAGAAGAATAAAGAGAGATTCAAGTGGTGAGAGTTTTAGCCTAGAATCAAGAACAATCACACACACGCCTACCATCATATAGAAGTGGATTTAAATAAACCTAAGGATGTTCCTCGGTGATGTTAGTATTAACTCATTCATTCATAATTCATGAGTTATTTTCACTTCCAGTTTATTCATTGCATGCATGAATGCAACTCCCTTATACATTTCATCTTATGAAATAGTTCCTTAAATGATATCTTAAGTGGAAGAGTTTAGCTACCCAAGTCATTGAATCTAATAGAATGGGCATACTATATACAAGATATATTTATGCATTATATGCAGGCTGTAACTTTAGGGTATACATCTCCTTCAACCCAAATATCCATCATTAAGAAAATCATAACATCAGCACATAATCAAGAAAATTATTATCAATTTAGTACAAAATAATCAATCAACCTTACCAGTAGTATTACATGGATAACATAATCATATTCATCCTATCTTATCATTATATATTTATAATACTTGCATCATATAAATTTTCTAATAATATCACAACATGCGTCTTTAAACTACCAAAAAAATTATAACTTTTTTTCTTCCATGCTTCATACTTAAATAAAAAAACATGCTTGTCTAAATTATAAAGTACAATCCAAATAACAATTTTATCACACCATTCTCAGCATGGCACAAACAATAATCTACATGACATATATTGTCACGACCCGACCCAACGGGGCTCAAACCATGACTCCCCAAGCCCACCTCCAATAGGCCAGGGGCTGTCAACTAGCGCTGAGTAGGCTATCACACACATGGGAGGCATTAGCCTAAGGTACCTATACACACGCACCCACATACACCTCCATGAAATAGTGCAGTGATATATATACAAACTAGAAATAAATGCATGCATACATCTAACCCACAATCATAATACAGAAAAAGTACAAAAGGGAAAAATAGGGCCCACCAAAAGAAAAATACAAAATAGTCCAACCTGCTCCGAAGGAGGGAAACGCTGCCAAATGCACCCGCCGGTAAGCTCCTCGACATAGCTCCGGTAAACACCCTGATCAGTCTCACTCACTAAGCTCCGCCTACTCCGGGTCCTCCTGGGACTCCGTCAAAAGGCATGTGGTCTGCACAAGACACAAACATGTGTAGGAAAAACCCGTGCAGGGGTGAGTATAAAAATACTCAGTAGGCGCCCCAAAAAACCCCAAAAATAAAAGGGAGAAACTAAAAGGCAACAGTCAGCTCATCCCAGCCAGAGGGAACCCAAACGAGAGTGAAACTCCATCTCGAGACCATCCTTGGCTAAACACGACTAGTCATCTCAGCTCAAGTGTATTCCCATGCATACACCATGAAAATCCACTCAAGTATATGCCCACACATATACCATGAGCAACCAGATATACTCATTCACGCACCAAGCCTCACGAGGTACTGACCTCATCACCAGAAACGGTTCACAACTAGGAGAACACACTCCATGAGCACTATCATCCAGATGACACTTGTCTGAGAGATACACTCCATCAGGTCCCACATAAACATCCCAGATGCTCACCCGAGAGATCACGCTCGTCGGATATCATCACTGAGAAAGTTACGCTGAAATAGAAAAAACACCAAACTCCTCGAATAGGGGATCACTCCTAGGGTCTTCTAGGGGATTTCAGAACCCACACCGGTATTTGAAGATCTCACAAATAGGAGATCACTCCCAGGATCCGCTGGAAGATACCACAACCTGATCTGGTATTCGAAGATCTCATAGATAGGGGATCACTCCCAGGATCCGCTAGGGGATACCATAACCCAATCTGGCGCTCCATATAAACACATCACTCAGATAGAGGATCATCGCCCATCAAGGCAGTCACGACGATACCAAAACCCCATCTGGTATAACTCGCATAGTAGGGGATCGAACCGATGATGCACTAAACCTACCGAAACCACACGCTGAGTAGAGGATCGTATAACCAACGATGTTGAAACCCTACTATAAACCACATGCTGAGTAGGGGATCGTATACCCGATGATGCCACAACCCTACTGAGCACGACCCAATGCATAGGGTATCATATTCCCAATGATTCCACAAACCCTATGAGGGTTAACCTACTAGATAGGGGATCACCGCCCATGGATAAGTGGTTATAGTGATACCAAAAACCCGATATAGGGTAGTGAAGCTAGAGGATCCCACCCCAGGCCCACCGGAGGGATGCCACAACTCTAACAAATTAGATATCCTATTGAGGGGATCACAAACCCATACCACAGTTGTGATTCCACATGAACCCTCATAGGAGAAAACCAAGGGAGTAACCTCAACCATTGCTGGTCCAAACATCACAAACCCGAGCGACCCACGACATCGCCACATTGTGCACCTCCTAGGCCGATACCGAGGCCACCATTGTAGTCTACGTGGAAAAACACGCAGGATAGACTATTTACTCGCCCGAAATGGACAACCGGTGAACAAGGTACTATTCACCATAGCTTGTCTATGTGGGGCCCACACCATGATCCCGAAACTCATCAGGCGGATCACACCATTGCGATCCCCTCAGAAAAACCCATGTGATCGACTACTCGATCGTCTGAAACGGACACCTGGTGAAAAAAGTACTATTCACCGTAGCCAGCCTGGGTGGGGCCCACACTACAATCTCGAAACATGTCAAGTGGATCACACCATTGCGATCCCCTCAGAAAAACACACGATATCGACTACTCGATCATCCAAAACGGACACCCGGCAGAAAAGTCACGTTTCTCCGTAAATGCCGGAACCTGACCTCATGGGGCCCACACCCTGTTCTCGGTCCAAACACCCAGAAACAATCTTAAAAATTCTTCAGTACCATCAGGGTCTCAACGCCACTGACGGCATTCCATTTGGACACTCTGTGCAGGAGTTATGGCGGATCGAAGTTGAAAGTAATAAAATATTATTATTATTTTCAACGTTTCATGCCCCCTGTCCAAAAACCCAACTCACAAAATTCCCTAAAGAATCTCAAGAGGTCTGTCTTGATGCAAGCTTCACGTCTCCACAAACGGCTCTCAAATCGGACTTCTGGTTTGCGAGTTAGAGGGGTTTAAAGAACCCCTAGAAAAACCTGGCCGGACCACCGCCTGCCTCGCCGAAAACCACCGTGCCGCCGCCGGAAACCGCCGCACCGCCACTACTTTGCCGGAATCCGCCATGGCCACCGCCTTCCCCACCAGAAAACTTCCAGGAGCCACCGGGAGCACCCTGGTGCTCCAAATTCAGATCCGGAACATGTTTTGGAAAGCTTGGGACACGAACTATACAACCCTTACGAAAATTTAAAGAAAAAAAACACAAAAACGGGATCCAGGATTTTAAAACTCAAACTTCCTACCTTTTGGCAGATAGCCGACACTTTGCATGCTCCGCTGCTACTTCTGCACGATCCGGGAGCATCCGCCGTCAAGATCCAAGTCCGACGGCACCTTGTTTTGATGATTCGGCCTCTGATTCATTCATCGCCAAAGAGGGGGAGGGGGGGCTTCTGCTCCATCGTGCGCACAAGGGAGAGGTGAGGGGAGAGGGATTTAATTTTTTTTAAATTAAATCTTCTCCATCCAACTGTCTGGATCTCAACTCGCCTCCAACCCCGCACCCGATGCAAACAAAGATTAGGGCACTCCTAGGATAAACACAGCATTATGAACGCAACAGCGCACTCAGAATTGCGATATGAGACTCCATTCATGGGTTATTCAAACCGACGCATGTAAGTAAACTTGTTCATTTATTTACGAAAACGTCACTGATCACCTTTTTCTACAGCAGGTCTGCACCCGCAAAGGTTACACCCCACCTAGGGTAAACGACACGCTCCAGACGCAACTGTGCCCTCATATTTCTGATCTGAGCTACCGTTTAGGAGGAAAAAAAACCCTCCACATGCATAGTATAAAAATACTTAATATTTTTATAAAATTAATTCCAGTCACACCGGGCCTCGGAATCACACGCAGTCTTCATGCCTAGCTCTATAATTATTCATAGTAATATTCCAAAGTCTGACAGGGCCAAAACCTGAGTCGCTACATCCTCCCCACCTTAGAACTTTTCATCTCTGAAAAGCTATAAGCATAAGGAAATAAATTGAACTCTCAACTGGGTCTCCCATGCCAGCGAGTTCACCAACACACACCCCTACCCTAACGCATAAGTCAGAGGGACTCGTCCACCAAATCTCAACACTATCCGCTTTGGGCGGCACTGACTCACCCACACGATTTTAATCACGTCACAAAAACGCATCTCAGTGGGGGAAAGATCCCTCTTCCTCGTGCATTCGTAGCACATCGAACAACACCCACATAGGGTCTTACCAACTCCCTAAACAAACCTCAAGCAAGCAACGGAAAGGAAATAATACCACTAAACAGTGTCTATCAAAACTACTACAGAAGTAGAAAGGACATAGAGTGTACCTCCATCCACCTACGGAGCCTATGGGTCAATAACCTGTAAGGCTTGCAGTTGTCCTCTCCCTCGTCCTCCAGCTTCCAAAGCTCAGCATGGACCGCCTAGGGGTGGTTGTGGTGGCATCTGATACCGCCTACCACCCCCGTTGTTGCACCAGCCTCGTCGCCACGTCTGCCGCCCTACAAACCTCCGAACTCAAAACATTGCTGCTGCCAAGGCGGCCTGTCAACCGGCTCCCTCTTAGTAGCAAGATAGGTCGGACAATCCCTAGAAAGATGTCCTCTGTCGTCGCAAGCATGGCACCACCTCTCATGTAGCTTAAAAAAACCGACCAGAGATCCCTGAGAGCCATAAGCCTCAGATCCTCCATCTTGAGGTCGCCTCTTGAAACATTGCATACGTCTGGACCCCTAGGTCTATCGTTAACTACTAGATACAGAACCGGCTGACGAGGTCTCAATTCTCACGTGCTTAGCACTAACAGACAGGATCTGCTCAGCCAGAAAGCTCTCCACCACCAAGGTCCGCTCCAGCACTCCAGCATAGGTGGGCAGGCACAAGGAAACTACACCTGCTTGGATGTCTCTTCGTAATCCATGCTCGAAGGTCTGAACCCTAAAGAACGGGTCTCGAACCATATCCAGGGAGTAGCATGAAAGGTCTGTAAACCTCAGTGAGTACTCCGACATGGTCATGCCCTCCTGTCGAAGCTGTAGAAGCTCCTGGATCCGCACTAACCTCAGCATCACTGAATAGAACTCTTCCCTGAAGATTCGCTCAAACTATGCCCACGTGAGAATCTCCTCATCATGGTACTGCGTCACTAAACTCCACAATTTCCCAAACGAACCATGCAGAAGGTGCGCTGCTAGGACCACCATCTGATCTGGAGGTGTCCTCACAAGGCGGAAAACTCGGGTAACTGCTTCGAGCCAGTCATCAGCTTCCTGGGGGTCTGGATCATCCTGGAACCTCAGAGGTCGCTGCCTCTGGAACTTATGCAGTGCACTCAGCCTGTGCGTATCCTCATCCTGCACTATCTGCATAACTAGCTACTCGACAGGTGGTGTCTCAACTGGCGGACCACCTGGAGGTCCAGCCTCAGAACCTGCGCCTTGGTCCACAGCCTCTACATGGGGCGGATCGTCACCACAATCCTGCTGCGGAACCCTTTTTGGCTATTGTCGTGGAGGCATCTTTCTATACAATCAAGACGCACCACGTTCAAAGAGTATATCTGGGGAGATTACTCAAGAAGAATAAGGGAAACCCAAAACCCAGTCCTATATGATGCATGTACCATTATGTCCCTATGACTAGTGTCCTAATGTCCTGAATCAAAAGGCATGTTATCAGAGTCCTGGTGAATGGATACGCCGGTCGCCACACCAACACTGGAGTCCCTGGACTGAAATTCAAACTCGAAAAATCCTAACACTTCCATTATGCAACCCAAACCAAACTCACAACTAGAACACCTACACTCAAAGATCCCAAAGGTGGAACCTCCTCTAATACCACTATGTCATGACCCGACCCAACGAGGCTCGAGCCATGAATCCCCAAGCCTGCATCCAATAGGCCAGGGGCTGGCGACTAGCGCTGAGTAGGCTATCACACACATGGGAGGCCTTAGCCTAAGGTATCTGTACATAGCACCCACATACACCTCCATGCAACAGTGCAGAGATATATATACAAATTGGAAAGAAATGCATGCATACATCTAACCCACAATTAGAGTACAACAAAAGTACAAAAGGGAAAAACAGGGCCCATCAAAAGAAAACTACAAAAGCATCCAACCTGCTCAGAAGGAGGGAAACACTGCCAAATGCACCCGCTAGTAAGCTCCTCATCACAGCTCCGGTAAACACCTCGTTCAGTCTCGCTCACTAAGCTCTGCCTGCTCCGGGTTCTCTTGGGACTCCGTCGAAAGGCTTGTGGTCTACATAAGACACAAACATGTGTGGGCAAAGCCCGTGCAGGGGTGAGTGTAAAAATACTCATTAGGCACCCCAAAAACCCCAAAAACCCCAAAAATAAAAGGGGGAAACAACCAGCTCATCCCAGCCAGAGGGAACCCAAACGAGAGTGAAACTCCATCTCGAGACCATCCTTGGATAAACACGACTAGTCATCTCATCTCAGGTGTATGACCATATATACACCATGAACATCCGCTCAGGTATATGCCCGTACATATACCATGAGCAACCAGATATACTAATTCATGCACCAAGCCTCACGAGGTACCGACCTCATCACCAGAAACGGTTCACAACCAGGAGAACACACTCCATGAGAACTATCATCTAGATGAAACTCATCCGAGAGATATACTCCATCGAGTCCCACATAAACATCCCAGATGCTCACCCAAGAGATCACGCTCTTCGGATATCATCACTGAGAAAGTCATGCCGAAATAGAAAAAATACCAAACTCCTTGGATAGGGGATCACTCCTAGGGTCTGCTAGGGGATGCCAGAACCCACATCGGTATTCGAAAATCTCACAGATAGGGCATCACTCCCAGGATCCGTTGGGGGATACCACAACCTGATCTCGTGCTCCACAGAAACACATCACTCAAATAGAGGATCGTCGCCCGTCAAGGCAGTCATGACGATACTGAAACCTCATCTGGTATAACTCGTGTAGTAGGGGATCAAACCGATGATGCACAAACCCTACTGAAACCACGCGCTGAGCAGGGGATTGTATAACCAGTGATGCTGCAACCCTACTATAAACCACATGCTGAGTAGAGGATCGTATACCCGACGATGCCACAACCCTACTGAGCATGGCCCAATGCGTAGGGGATCATATTCCTGATGATTCCACAAACCCTACGAGGTTTAACCTGCTAGATAGGGGATCACCGCCCATGGATAAGTGGTCACAGTGATACCAAGAACCCGATCTAGGGTAAAGAAGCTAGAGGATCCTGCCCTGGGCCCATTGGAGGGATGCCACAACTCTAACAGATTAGATATCCTATCAAGGGAATCACAAACTCATACCATGGTTGTGATGCCACACGAACCCTCATAGGAGTGAACCAAGGGAGTACCCTCAACCACTGCTGGTCCAAACATCGCAAACCTGAGCGACCCGCAACATCGCCACACTACACACCTCCTAGGCCGATACCGAGGCCACCATCACGGTCTATGTGGAAATATACGTAGGATAGGATATTTACTAGCCCGAAATGGACAACCGATGAACAAGCTATTATTTACCATTGCCTGCCCATGTGGGGCCCACACCACAATCCCGAAACTCATCAAGCAGATCACACCATTGAGATTCCCTCGGAAAAACCCATGAGATCAACTACTCGATCGTCTAAAACGGACACCCGGTGAAAAAGGTATTATTCACTGTAGCCAGCTTTGGTGGGGCCCACACCACAGTACTGAAACATGTCAATCGGATCACACCATTGCGATCCCCTTAGAAAAACACACAGGATCGACTACTTGATTGTCCAAAATGGACACCCGGTGGAAAAGTCATGTTTCTCCGTAAACGTCGGAACCCGGCCTCGTGGGGCCCAAACCCTATTCGCAGTACCAACACCCAGAAACAATCTTTAAAAGTCCTTCGTACCATCAGGGTCTCAACACCACTGATGGCATGCCATTTTGACACTCCGTGCAGGAGTTATGGCGGATCGAAGTTGAAAATAATAAAATATTATTATTATTTTCAACGTTTCATGGCCCCAGGCCAAAAACCCGACTCACAAAATTCTCTAAAGAATATCAAGAGGTCTGTCTCAATGCAAGATTCGCGTCTCCGCAAACGGATCTCAAATCATACTTCCAGTTTGCGAGTTACAGGGGTTTAAATAACCCCCGGAAAAACCTGGTCGGACCCCAGCCTGCCTCGCCGGAAACCACAGCGCCACCGCCGGAAACCGCCGCTCCACCGCTGCCTTGCCGGAATCCACCATGGCTGCTGCCCTCACCGTTGGAAAACTTCCTGGAGCCACCGGGAGCACCCTGGTGCTCCAAATTCAGATCTGAAACATGTTTTGAAAAGCTCAGGACCTGAACTATACAACCCTTACGAAAATTTGAAAAAAAACAACACAAAATCAGGATTCGGAATTATAAAACTCAAACTGCCTACCTTTTTGAAGGTCGCAGATGCTTTGCATGCTCCTCTGCTGGTGCTGCACGATCCGGAAGCGTCCGACGTCAAGATCTGAGTCTGACAACACCTTGTTTCGATGATTCGGCCTCCGATTCATTCGTCGCCAAAGAGGGGGGGGGATTCCGCTCCATCGTACGCACAAGGGAGAGGTGAGGGCAGAGGGATTTATTTTTTTTAAATTAAATCCTCTCCATCCAACTGTCTGGCTCTCGACTCGCCTCCGACCCCGCACCCGGTGCAGACAAAGATTAGGGCACCCCTAGGGTAAACACAGCGTTCTGAACGCAACAGCGCACTCAGAATTTCAATCTGAGGCTCTGTTCAGGAGTTATTAAAACCGACACACTTAAATAAACATGTTCATTTATTTACGAAAACACCACTGATCACCTTTTTCTAGAGCAGGTCCGCACCCGCAAAGGTTACACCCCGCCTAGGGTAAACTGCACGCTCTAGACGCAACTGTGCCCTCATATTTCTGATCTGAGCTACCATTTAGGAAAAAAAACAACCCCGCCACGTGCATAGTATAAAAATACTTAATATTTTTATAAAATTAATTCCAGGCACACCGGGCCTCAGAATCGCACGTCGTCTTCGCGCCTAGCTCTGAAATTATTCATAGGAATATTCCAAAGTCTGACAGGACCAAAACCTGAGCCGTTACATATATCATATCATGTTTGCATAAAAATGATTATATATTTTACTAGTCTTAGATATGTTGTGTATAGTAATCAATTCATGTATAACATATTACATCTCATTTTAATCATGCATCATCAGTTCCTTCTAATCACGTTATTTAATAGGAATGTGTCACAACATTTTATTGAATTATACATGATAAATTACAATAATTCATAACTCTATCATGCATTATAATTAAATAAACTCATACATGAAACTTGAATTTAATTATAATAAAATTCATAAATCATAAGTTCGACTTAAAACATGAAATGGAATTTATTTTTAAGAAACCTTAAAATTTTAAACATACTGCTAAATTTTATTCAAAACATGTTAACCTATTTCATAGTTAATCAATGGGGGTATTCTTAATCAGAAAGGAATCTATGAGAGTTTACCCCTGGAAAAACAATATTTTAGACAAGATTCATCATTAAGGAAAAAATAATACTTTTAATCTCTAACATGCTTCTATGGGTTCAATAGTTTACATGCATCAAACCTTAAGTTATAACTAAACATGTCATGCTAAGGAAAACAGGCATCAAATTATTTCATAAGTTTATAAGAAACAATGTTCAAAACTAGCATGAATCAACTTATTAAAATCCATGCAACATAATTATAGGGATTGTGTCATGTCAGCATAGGCTAGCATAAATAAATAGAATAATCATAATTACGAATAAAAAACCAAACTTATAATAAAACCTATTAGAATTATGTGTGCAACCTTCCTAAAATTTCAACCCTATAGTTAGTGCATTTTTACCAAAGCATGCTTAGTAATCTAACAAGGTCCTTACATTGGATCATAGGGGTCCCTAAATACTTGTGTCCTAGTTGGTCTCCTCTTCCTGCATCACATGCTAGTTTTATATGGTGTTGCTTCCCTACCAGACCCATGCAATCCTCACCTTCTCCTAACTTCAACCTTCATCCTATCTCTTGTCCAAAACCTTTTATACCAATTTTTCACAACCCACCCTCGCTAAAACCCCTTATGGATTAGTAGTGGAAATAAGTGTCACCTTGAAACCCACATCCAATAATCTGTGGGTTGGAAACCAATATCAAGAGTATCTATAACAAGTATGGGAGGAATTTACATTTTAATTATAAGGAAAATATAATAAATCTACCAATAAACTCCATATAAATAAATGTAAAAGTTAAAATTACCCAATGCCAACAAAAAATACATGAAACAAAATACAATATAATCAGTGATAATGTAAGACTGGGCTTCTAAAGCTCCACTCTAGCTACCCGAAAAATAGAATCCCTAATATCCTGTGAGTTATCCTAAAATAAAACTCTAAAAAATGTGGTGGGGTAAGAACTTTGGATTACTCATCAATATCATATTTCAAAGCATAACAACACCCATATGAAATCAATGTGTTGGGACAGATATGTGTGGAACAACTAAGTAAGGAAAATCTGGAAACAGGAATAATTATAAGAAATCAAACATAACCAAAGGTAAACACAATTACCACTCCAATGGTGTCACCTATAACCCCCATAAAACATAGATAATCTATTATCATGAATAAACAAGAGGGATATCATATTTCCATAATCAAGAATTAGAATGATAAACAAAAACATCCCAGACAACCACATCCTCTGATTGATAAATCATAGCCATCAATTTCCAAGGGAAATATCATCAATAAAAATATAAGGAAGAAAAGGAAAAGGGCCTAAAAAATACTACCACTCTTTCTTTTCAATTCATAATCCCTTCCAACTCAAACCGGTAGTGAGTGGGTAGGAGAACCCCTCACTAATTGGTCATAAAGTCGATAAAGAAATAAAAAACATATACACATCGCCCCGTCTTCCATCCAACCATCATGTCAACATAACCCAACCTCAACACCGTAGCCAGAGCTATATCATCATCACCACATCACATGACCGCGTTGAACATACCTTGAGCCCTTGGTAGGAAGTTTCTAGATAACATCAAATTATATGATCCAATCAGTGTATAATATCAAATATAAGTCCATACAAAATACATTAATCATGACCATGAGTAAGCAACATTTAATATTCCAGCAATGTAAAGGTCAAGAAAATAGCGAACACTGTTATATCTATAGATATCACAGTTATGGAAATTCCATCACCACATGGAAGTTCTATTCTTATCCATTTTCTCATCACTTTACTTATTTGCTCAACATAATCCATCTCGTTATCATTTAAACGTCTCATCAATACTCATATCATTCAATCATTAACTTCAACATTTATTACATTCATAATTTAATCCCAAGTTTAGTTTACCAATATGGTCATTTAATTATTTATCTTATTACCAATGCTTCTCCCACATTTAACTTTACCACTTCATTTATTAACTTAGGTATAACGTAATGTGAAAGAGTCAATTCATTTACCTAATTCAGCATCATACAGTCCATCCTAAATTATATTATCAGCATTCCGAACCATGTTTAGTTATCACTTCATTTATAATGATGAGATAAGAAGTATGTTCACTTATGTATTGAACTTCTAGGATCGTTTGGTTAATTCATTCATCGAACCACACCTTTGAGCGACTATGACTTACTCTTCAACCTTCAATATCCATTTCTAAGGAAACCCCAACTATTCTTGCAACTAAAAGAATCTTTAAACCCACACAACCTTTCAATCACTAAAGAAAAGACCCACTCAAGTCCTGCATCTAAACCAACCAATTATAGGCACCTAATATCACACAACAACACACCTAAAAACCATCCTACACATCCCTCCCATATACTAGTAGCTCAATCAACTTGTATTCCACCTATAACTAGTAGCATCACCCCCAAAAGGAACACTAGACCTCCTTCTTTAGGGAACCTATAGATTCTCACTAAACTACCCAAGGTTCAAGGCATCATCCTATGGAAAGGAAAGACCTACAAGGTAGAAACCTGCCTAAAGAGATGATCAACAACACTCCCCATCTCACATAAGGATTATAACCAGTCCTGGTTAACCTACCAAGACTGAAAAGAAAGGGATATCATCTAATCTTAAACTAGCCACAGACTCTACCACAAGACAAAATCTTATAATGAGACAAGCACTCAATCAACTTCTATAACACCCCCCAACACTATAAGAACTGAATAACATTACTTAAACATTATTCGTTATTAATTTTAGGTTACCACACTATTCGTAATCCATTCTTGAGGTTGTCCCTACAATATTAACTTTAATTCCTCATTTATGTGCTCATCATCAAGTCCATATTCCACATATATCTTAGACTAAGCTATCATTATCATCGCAACATCATTTCAATATAAATTTAGCAATCATATCTTACATTGAATAAAGAGGAATAACCAACTTGATCACCTTTTCTCTTTTAATCAATAAATCGGTTCATGTCTCCTCTCAATTAGCTTCCATAGCAGTTATGTATAATAACGGAACAATGTAATACTAGTGTGGAAATTAAAGCAAGAAAGCAAGCAAGGTAACATGCAAGGAGCAATTAAGCTCAAACATCACAGAAAAAGGAAACATACAACATCCCTTTCCCCTAGACTAAACCAACAACACCGAGCCCGGGATAAGACGTTATTATACCGAATAAAGGAAAGTATACAATAACCACTTCCCCCAGACCAAACATGGGACTATGAGAAGAGCATGGTAGTAAATGCATAAGTAAATTAGCAACGCCACCCCCGGGCCAAACTATCTCCGCCAAGCTCGAGGGGAATGTAATGACTTACCATTTCTGAAGGCACTTCAAGTGTAGGTTGATAATCAGAGGTTCAAGTGGTACAAGCAATCAACTCATGGGGTTTAACGAGTGGGTTTCAATCAAGTGAGCGGTGGAAGTTCAAAGTATTTAAGTGAAGGCTACCAATTGAAGAGGAATGAAGATAATTCGCGTCATTCAATTCATAGGGCTAACAATCGAAGGATTCCATGTTCAAAAAGACGACTCAAGTGATTCCATGACATATCATGCAATAATTAATTTCAGGAGATAAAAGGAAGCTTAGAAATCCCCTACCCCAATTCATTACCGAAACAGAAAAGGAAGGGTTGTTTTCCATGCCAGACTCACAAGGTGCTCTAGCTTGAATTGGAGTGAGTGTTTCTTCAAAGGGTTGAAATGATTGAAGAGCACTTACAAACTCCAAGGGTGGCATCTCTAGTCATTTGTGGTTGAGATGAAGCAAGAAGAAGATAGCAGAGGGAAGGGGTGAGTTGAATATCAAAATGCATGCGTGAGGAAAACCCATCAACCCCCACTTAATTCGATGCAAACAAGGAAAGAGTGGTGGTGTTTCAAAGCTCCGCGTCCTTGATTCAATCAATTGTAGGTATGGGACCTACCAGCATGGGTGAAGGAATAGAATAACGAAACCTAAAACTCCAAATTGGATCGAGTAAACTCGCCCAATCGTTGCGCCCTCGACCATGGATGCTCTCGCCGCGACTTGAACCATGGTGTGGGGTATCCTCCCTCGTCGTGTCCAAACCCTTGTACAACTTGACCTTTTCATGACTCAACACCATCATGCCCACCAACACAGGTGTTTTGGTCTCTCGTTTTCCGTAGGGAAATTCTTCAAAGCATCAAAGCCCATGAAACGGGCGTTTTGACGTACCACTTTCCCACATAAAATTTTCTATTGTAAAATATGTGATTTTAAATATTATAAAGTAAAATTTATAATTAAAACATAAACATACTATATAAAAAATAATTTAAACTTTAAATTGTTAAAACACACAAACTACAATTATAGTTTAAATAAATGTTTAAGCACATACTATCTATATAACATATAACATGAAATAAAAAGAATTTTAGAAAAATAGAATAAACATAATCATTAAAAATGAGTCCCAACACTGAAGTCCAACATATAATATGAAGTAATTTATGATTCAAAAAATAGACTTAAATTATGAAGTGTATTTTAAAATTTTAATTGATATGACATGTAGTTATATAAATATATAATATATATTTTGTATTAAAAAACTAAATACTTAAATATTTTGTTTCAAAAACAATAAAAAAATCTCCGAAAAGCATTTGCTTTATGAATTAAATACTGATTATAATGACGGATAATGATAAAAAACAAAAAAACATGTGGGGTATCACACTCTGAGGAAGAAGGGCAGAAAATTCTGAGCCGCGTCTTCCCGGCGTCTTCCCCGCAGCCCTGGAGCTGCATCTTTCCCTCTAACTTCCAGTGCTACTCACTGATCCATCATCCTCCCCGGAAACTCATCTCCAATCTTATCCACTGGATAAATACTCCATACATTTCACTCCCCCAACCTCTGTTTTCATGATCATGGCTCCCGAGTCCCCCCGCTTCAGTTCAGTCGTGCCACCGGCCCTCCTCTGTTTTTCAAAGTACAGAGGTTCCCTCTGATTTTGCCCCCATTCCCTCCACTCTTCCCCTGAAATCCTGAAGATTCCTACTTTCATTTGGATGGAGGCTAACCAAGATCGGAAACAGAGTATCCTAGCTGCAGAGCTAATCCAGGGACTGGAGCTTGCGAAACAGCTCAACGCCCATCTCCCCGCCACCTCCTCCTCGGCTCTTTTAAAGAACTTACACGATTCCTTTGACAGAGCACTGCGGCTCCTCAAATGCAGAGGCACCGGGCCACGGCCCAGCTCCGGCGGTAATGGATCGGCCGCCAGCCGGCGTGGAGACGGCTCCGACCGGGACCGCCCCAAGGATTGTTCCCGCCAGCAGGTGTTCAAGAAGAGGTGAACGCATCCCATCAATTTGTCTCCTTTTCTCTCCCGAGTATACATGCGCGTTTGTGGGTCGCAGGAAGATGGGACCAGAGTGGAGTAAAGAGGCGCGAATCCCGCATGGGGATGGCGTCGCCGGAGCTTTCCATGGCGACCGGTGTAGCTGGAGAAAATACGGGCAGAAAATGATTCTGGGAGCCAGGTTCCCCAGGTGCGCTGGCTCTTCTTTCGGATTCATGTTTTTAAATTTTGCTCGGATTCATATTCTGTTTGCAGGGGATACTACAGATGCCGTCACTGGCCCGCGCTGGGCTGCCTGGCCACAAAGCATGTCCAGCGATCCGACCACGACGCCTCCCTCCTCCAAATCACTTACCAGGGGACGCACTCCTGCGGCCAACCGCCCCGTTCATCGCCGCCGCCGCCGCCGGCTCCTCCGGTGGAGGACATCGAGGGTCAAGCCCGTAAAGAAGACGCCGTTATCCTTAGATTTGACAGGGCCGGCGGCCTCTGTTTCGTTCTGCCGGCGAATTCTGAGCACGATTGTTTCACGGCCTCCGCCGCCTGCCCCTGGAGCGGCCTGGATGAACAGAGCTCGAGATCAGATCTCCCAGGCGTCCCTCATCATCCGACAGGGGGCTGCGATCAGACGCTGGACCTCGCGGAGGTCGGAGAAGACGACGGCGTGTTCGATCAGTCTATGGCCGCCGGTCCGATCTGGGGCTGGGATCCGCCTCTGGAACTTGCGGAGTTCAACCTGGATTTCCCGTCCGACGCGACGGAGTTCTTTCGGTCACCCTGATTCCGATCGCCATCAAACGGCCGCCAGTAAAAATTAAATGTAAAATGTAAAAATAAAAATATCAACCTTTTGTACACTACATTACATGAAAATAAGTTTCAATGTATCTCATCATGCATAAATAGACCAAATGAGTCTATAATTACTCTTATTCAAGCTCAAATATGAGACGAGTGGTTTCATGAGTTTGAATCCCCAATCCACTTGAATAATTATCAATGTCATGGGTTAGAAAGTCAGTCCTAGTACACTAGGATAACAATGTCAAAACTTTTTTTAGCCACACACTACACGTGTCCAAAATACAAATTTGTGTGTTAAGCCCCTCAAAGCTCACATTAGACTTTGTCTTTTCCACTTTAACAGAGTAAAAATAGGTTTAAACTTTTTGACTTTGGATAATCAAATCATTGATATTTGAATCCTTCCTTGGCCGTAAATAGTCATTTTCATGACACTTGTAACTCCTTCAAGATTTAGTTACTGAAACTCTAAATGTTCATTTTCTCTCTATTGTGTAAGGAACAATTTTCTCTTCTTACGCTCTTGTGCAATTTTTTCTTGTCAGTCTATAAGTTATATTGACAATCTAAGATCACAAAACATTCAATTCATTTCTCAACTCAAGTGCGTCGTTAAACTGAATGGTTATCACATTCATCTCTAGGTTTGTTGTTTAAGTAGTAAGTTCCACTCATCTTATAGTGCTAGTTGATTGTTTCCATCGAGCCCCAAAACGCACCATTCATCTCACATCCTGCATTGTGAAGATTGGGTTACCACGTACATCTTGAATTATTTCGTATCAAAGTTTCAGTTGACACAACACACATTTATCATTTTTTTAATCCTTTTGTCCATTATCCTCCTTGTCTTTCAATATCATCCACCCTTAAATAAACTATTTTTCTTAAAACAAACTTCAAAATTGGCTCTTATTGTGCAAGCTTTAAATAATCTATATCAAGCCAATTATCCTCATTTTGAATTTTCATTCTCTATACATGAATTCTGTTCTAAAAAATCAATTCTCTCAATATATTATCTTGTTCTTTACAACACAATGTACAACCATTTTCAGAAAGATTAAAAACATCACAGGACTCGACTGATACTTCATCCTTTTGTGCTTTCCTTTATTTAAAAAATCCATTTTTCCCATCAGATTGCATCATTATTCTCCTTAATTTTTTTCACTTCCTTATTTTCTATATATTGACTTAGATTTGTATAAAATTATTACCTTAATTACATAACTATTGGCCAAAGTCTACATATTATATGCATCGACTATTTACCATCATTTTAGTTATCTTGTGACCATTTTCTACCTCAAATGAGTTGCGTTAATTCATTCATCATTGTATTCTTGGTTGAGAATGATTTAGTGGTGTGATCTTTTGTTAAGGTAAAAACAACATAAGATCTTGCAAAATAATTTGAGTAATGAGACTGGAGAGAAATAAGTGAGGAAAAATAGTTACGAGTGTGTATCCTCGTGTGTGTGTGTGTGAGAGAGAGAGAGAGTTTCGTTATGTGTGTAAGTGTATATCCTTTGTGTGGGTGTGTATTTGTGTGTGTGTGTGTGTGCATATTTGGGTGTGTAAGTGCACATGTATCATTATGTGTGTCTCCTTTGTGTGTGTTTGTGTTTGTGTTACTTATCATGGTAGAAGAATAGTGGAAAAGAATTTCTCATGAAAGTTATATAGAAAGCCAAATTAGATCACCTGCACCAAAAGCCACACAATAAGGAGAATCAACAGAGCCAAGGAAGACCTATGGTAACCTGTGACATACTCTGAAACCATGTTGTCCACACCTCATGGAGGATGTCATGAATAATTATGAAGATGAAGAGGGTGTTTTGTAATGAATAAGGATGTTCCGAAAACCTAGAGGAGAAAATAAAACACCATTAGATAGTGGTATTCATGATGGGATCAAGGTAAACATTCCCTCATTTCAAGGAAAAAGTGTCCAGATAACATACTTGGGAGTGGGGGATACAAATTGAGAAAGTGTTTTGTTTTCATGTATATTTTAAAAGAGAAAAAGGAGAAAATTATAGCCCTTTAATTCTTTGATTATTCATTGATTTGGTGGGATTATGTTCAAAGGGGAGGATTAAGATATGGTGGACACCCAATCCATACAATAAAGGAAATTAAGGTTGTGCATGGTCGGTTAAAATCAATTGAGGTCATCAGTTTCAACTGACCGATTAAAAAAAACTAAGTGAAAACCAAAACCAACTGATTTTTAGTCCAAAATAAACATAAACCAAACCATTCGGTTTATATCGGTTAAAACAGGTTTATATTGGTTAAGAAAATATGAAAAAGATTACATGATATAAAAGGGATTTATCAAAATGGTTAAAATCCTAGATTTTTATAACCAAGGGTTTTAATTTAATGTGAAGATCTTGATAAAATAAACAATAGAAAGAGAATAACTCTTAAAAATGATTAATTCAATATTAAAATAAAGTAAATAGTTTAACAAAAAAACAACCCATCAAAATGGAGAAGATTTATGGGGGTTTAATAATGTATGGGAAATTTTCAATGTGGTTTAATGAATTATATTTACTTAATCACTGTATATATTCATCATGTTTCATTTATTGAAAAATCAATAATGATTAATGCCATATTAAACTTTGATCATAGAAAGTTAATCATCACTTCCACTTTCAACAATTATTTATATATTTATTTACTTGTTTAGTTTGAGTTAATATTGGTTAAAAATGGTTAAGGTTATGAAAACCAAACCAAAACAAAAACCCAAAATATATAATATTGATCAACTGAATTGAACCAATTAATCGATTCAAACCGCATTATAGTGGATTAAGGAAATTTAGTTCGGCAATTTAAACTGTTTAATTTGACCCTGCACACCCCTAGGGTAAATGAAGTCAACAATGAGGAAGCGATTTACTTCCTCATATTATCATAGAAATCTCCACAAAAGGATTTAATGTCATACCCAAGTGAGTATGTAAAAACCCTAACTCCAAAAACTTAGATTCAATAGTTTTTTATTACAATGGAAACAAAATACATTAAACACAATACATAAGATCTAAAATTTTAGAAGTCTCAGGAGACTAGATACATACTTTATCATTATACACTATTTGAGAAACAACCATCCACAACCACCGAAAGTGGTCATGAAAGGGCTTTCATGACATAGGTGACTACTCCATGGAAGCTTTTGGAAGTCGTGGATGGAATCACCAATACCCAATTTGTGACCACTTAAGGTATGCTCCATTTTTTTTAAAAAATCACTACTAAAAAATGGCCCTTTACCCACGGTTCTTGTAGAACCATTGGTATATGTTGTTTTTCAAGACCAATACCTAAAATTTTATAGAAACCATTGGTGTAGGGTTATTTTTTGAGATCTATACCTATAGTTTTTGTAAAACCATGGGTATAGGGTTGTTTTTTGAAGACCTATAACCACGGTTTGTCAAAACTGTGGGTATAGCTTTTTGCCTTATGGCAGGAAAAAAATTCACGGGACACAAAATAATTTATGTGGGAACACATATTCCCACGATTTTATACCTATATTCATGGTTTATATAAATATATACAAGTGAATATATATTTATATACCAATAAGTGAAATGGAGTAGTGGTTAGGCACATGAAGAATAAAGGGGCGGTCCAAGGGTCAAATCCTGCGACCGCATATTTTTTCAAAGGTATAACCATGGTTTTTAAATAAATATTAAAGGACACTTGTGCAATTATTTATTTCTAACCCTATCAGTATATAAATCCAATTATATTATTTTTCATAGAGAGAAAATTAATTTTTTTGTGCACAAGGAAAACTGTAGAATCCTCCTGAAGCCCTAGAGATATCCCTTTTGTAAGAACTCTCTCAAGAATAGAGAGAAATCTTCCTCCAACTTATACTCTTGAGTCTAGAGAGATCAAGGAGAATCTTTTGGAAGCAATTATTAAGGTGATCAAAGGAATATGATGCAAGAAATAATATCTATTATGCTAGCACCCAAAGATTCCCATGATGACGTTCAGAGATTTGTGAAGCATGTGTGGATCACCGCTACATGGAATCTATTTTGAGTCACGTCTTCCCCGCAGCCCTAGAGCTGCATCCTTCCCTGTAATTTCTAGTGCTACTCACTGATCCATCATACTCTCCTCAAACTCATCTCTAATCCAAATAGTGAAGGAAATTAAGGTTGTGTGTGGTCGGTTAAAATCAATTGAGAACATTAGTTTCAACTGACCGATTGAAAAAAACTAAGTGAAAACCAAAACCAACTGACTATTAGTCCAAAATCGACATAAAACAAACCAATCGGTTTATATGGGTTAAAATAGGTTTATATTGGTTAAGAAAATATGAAAAAAATTACATGATATAAAAGGTATTTATAAAAAGGGGATAAAATTCTAGAATTTTATAACGAAGGGTTCTAAGTTAATGTGAAGATCATGAAAAAATAAACAGTAGAGAGAGAATAACTCTTAAAATGATTAATTCAATATTAAAATAAGGAAAAAAATTAAAAAAAAACCCATCAAAATAGAGAATATTTATGGGGGTTTAATAATGTATGGGAACATTTCAATGTGTTTTAATGACTTATATTTACTTAATCACTGTATACATTCATCACGTTTCATTTATTAAAAAATCAATAATGATTAATGCTATATTGAACTTTTATCATAGAAATTTAATCACCACTTCTATTTTCAACAATTATTTATATATTTATCTACTTTTTTAGTTTGAGTTAATATTGGTTAAAAATGGTTAAGGTTATAAAAACCAAACCGAACCAAAAAAACAAAATATGCAATATTTATCAAATGACTTGAACCAATTAATCGATTCAAACCGCATTATAATGGATTAAAGAAATTTAGTTTGATCAATTTAAATTGTTTAATTTAACCTTACACATCCCTAGATAAAATGAAGTCAATGATGAGGAAGTTATTTGTTTCTTCATATTATCATTGAAAACTCCAAAAAAGGCTTCAATATCATACCCAAGTGTGTATGAAAAAACCCTAACTCCAGAAAGTTAAATTCGATAGTTTTTTATTACAATGGAAACAAAATACATTAAACACAATGCATAAGATCTAAAAGTTTAGAAGCCTCAGGAGACTAGATACATACTTAATCATTATACACTATTAGAAAAACAACCATCCACAACTGCCAAAAGTGCTCATGAAAGGGATTTCATGACATAGGTGACTACTCCATGGAAACTTTTGGAAGTCATGGATGGAATCACCAATACCTCTTATGTGACCACTTAAGGTATCCTCCACTTTTTAATTTTTATTTTTTAAATGCACTGTCGTGATGATGATGCCTGAGCTTATCGGGGGTAGCAATGCTAGTGGCTTACAACACATGGCTAGCAATGCGGGGGAAGGCAATGCATATGGCCGAGATGGGGGATAGTGTGGGTGTGAAACACAAATGGTGAGGCTCAGAGAGATAACAATATTAATTATGGGTGATGTATTTGACATTGGTGAGCACAACAATGATGTCGGTGGGTCATGCAGATGAAAGAGGGTGGGTATGACAACGATGCCAATGGGTAATGTAAGTGGTGGGTGTAACGTCCCTCCAATGAAGATCACTAATTAGTGTCTTGGATGAGGTTTCACAAAACCTCATGCATGCCTTACCATATTCTAGATTCCACTGACTTGCAAATAGGTTGTATAGTTTTACCATGGGGAGACTATACCCTCGTATCAGAGTAAAACAACATAAAAATAACTAAAAAAATCCGTAAACATAATTAGAGTGTGAAGAACCATATAAAAATCCATGCTATAACAAATGTAATGTTTTCATACTAGCATGCATCCCAATTCACTACCCAATGGACCAATAATATATATAAAAATGAAAAAAATAATAAAAATACAAGGAGGATCCATTACCATTCCCAAGCCTCATCATATCTCGGTCTCTAAATCCTAATCAAACTACTCCAGTTAGATCATGCAATAATGGGCCTATTCCCTACCTAAACTTGTGAACAATGAGGTCTTCTAGGGTACCAAAGTGTCATGGTCTCCTGATCAGGATGTGAGGAAAACTTAATAATCCACCACTGAGTCCCTAACATAACCAGTAAGCAATGTATGCACATGTGATATACTTAGAATAATAAATATAGTACAAAGTAGGATGGAATAGTTACCATCGATCCTTGGGTTTTAAGTTGACACCCTGTATTGACCATACATTCTTTGTCCATTTTCAAATATCTTTGATCATGTCTTAATTCCCAATGGGGGCCATGTCCTACCCCAAAACTGATAGAATGTTGCCCGAGGGGGGCACCTCATCCTACCCCAGAACCTATATAAGAATACCACCTAGGGGGACCAAGTCCTACCCTAGATCCTATGTTAATAAAAACATCCATTCAGTGGGTCAAATCCCCTATCCCTAACCAATATATTCATCTACTCGGGTGTGGGGTGGGGTGAATCCCCTATATAGAACCATCATCTACTCTAGGTTATAAATCACTTGGATTAATCATCTATATGGGGCTATGGATCACTAAGAACCACCATATGATTATGAGGGGATCCACTTCCAGACCTGGAACTATGAGAATCCTACTCAAGGGGCATCCTGCCCTAAAACCATATATAGAATACAGTCAGGGGAATGTTCTCTCCTCAGAACCATCATATACCATACACTAGAGGGTCGTATCCCCAACCTAGAATAGGTATCGGGCCCCCATTACCCAGGGAACATATTTACCATGAAATATTAACCTTCATTCATATTTATTTAAAATATAAACTTGAGAGGTCACATACCCTACCTAGAACATGTATTAGGCCTCTATTACCTAAGGATCACATCCTAACCTCAATTCCTAAACCCTCATTTCATATATCACACACACACACAAATATACATCACACACACCCGAGGGCCACAACCCACCTTAGAACCTCATATCATACCACACAGGTTGGACACTTGCCTGAACCTATCATGTGTCTCCTGGGATTTTATCTCAAGTGCACAACCCATTTTTATCACTATATCCATGTTATTTTATCCCTTTTAATCCTCAGGTTCTAAGGTGACACCTAAAATCAATGATACCTCCTTCCCTACACTAAATCTCTCTAGGGTTAATATGAGGCTTGTTGAAGTTAGTGCCCTAGAACCAACTTCTATGCACTTTATGATAACCTGAATTTATAGTTTTGAATATTAATAAACTCTTTATCACATCATGATTATTATTTTAATAACATAGTAAGTGATAATGTTCTAAGATTATTTTTCGCACTGAAAGGTCATAATAGTTCCTTGATATGATGAGAGCCTAGAAGTGCCATGATAATATACTTAAATATATGTTCTATAGATAGATGATATCATTTGAGAGATACAAATGATACATCCTATTAGGGGTGGATACTCATAGGACTTTGAGGCACCTTCTCATGGTGTACGCCTTTGGTGATATCCAGTGAAGAATATTATGAGAAAGAGACTCGCTAGAAGAAAATCCACATTTATATGTTTTATTAGATTTTTCTATCTACAGACAAGTGTTTTGATAATTAGACTTTAATATTATTATTAATGAGTGTTATAAGTCATTTACTTTGATGTATTGACAAAAATTGTGATGATATATGTTCACGGTGAGGTTGGATACATTGGGTTCGTCATGAGTAATATTTCATTAAGGAATAATACGAGAAAGGATTTTACCCTTCTTTTCATTAATGGAAGATATGTCAGACCCTTTTATGGAAATAATATAGCCTAAATAAATCCATGGACATGGTTTTATATAGGCAAGTTTTTTTTTCCCGAAATTCAAAGAAAGATACATTGAGTATAAAGTTGATGACACCGGCATGCAACCTGCTTGATTAGAGATATCCCAATAAAGGGATTATATTACACAGTAAGTGTCCGTATGAGTTATTATGTCATCGAAAAATTAACTTCCTTATCTATGGGTGACTTGGCATTTTTCTAGATTGTAACCTTAGACTTTAGGCTATTTCACCTCATTCCACTAAGAAAGAGGCCTAGAAAATCACACAGTAAGTGTATCCAAAATCTCAGTTAAATAATATATTATTATTTATTATTTAACAAGATGAATAAATATTATTATCTCGCGTTGTTTAATAATTATTCATGTTTTCTTGATTTCATATATCCAGTCACTAATTATTCAATAGAATATTATTTGAGTGGAATATTTAAAAAATATTTATTTAATATTTAGTGAATATAATATTTATTTATTGGAAAATAATGAAATGATATTTACTTATTAAAAAAATAGTCATTATTCAATGCCTGATAAATATTATGGAGGAATGGAAGTATGAATTTATAGATCTGATGAGAAATAAAATATATTAAATATTATTTGATTAAATAATATTTAATTTAATTTATGAGTTTATAACATGTCAAGAAATATTATTATTATTATTATTATTGATATGGGGTTACACAGAGATTAAATAAATATTAAAGGTCAATTGTGCAATTATTTATTTCTAACCCTAGTATTATATAAACCCAATTATATTATTTTTTCTAGAGAGAGAATTCATTTTTCTATGCACAAGGAAATCTGGAGAATCCTCTCGAAGCCCTAGAGATCTCCCTTCTACAAGAATTCTCTCAAGAATAGAGATCAATATTCTTCCACCTTCTACTCTTGAGTCTAGAGAGATAAAGGCGAATCATTTGGAAGCTATTCTTAGGGTGATCAAAGGAGGATGATACAAGTGATAGGATCTACCGTGATAACACCTAGAGATTCCAATAGCAATGTTTGGAGATTTGTGAAACACATGTGGATCATAGCTAGAGGTAATCTATTAATGATTTCTATAACTCAATGATGGTACGATGTAGATTCATTGTCATATCCGTCAATGAAGAGAGAATTTCTTGAAAGGTAATTCTTTAATTTTCTTAAATTAATTATAAATAATATATGATGATCATGTTCTTTGGTTCTAGTGTTTATCCATTTTATATATTATTTTATTCAATTATGTTGATCACAACATTCATCGTCGTGTAAATCTCAAATTAATCATCGATCATGATAAAAAGAAAAGTTAGGCATGGCCCATCACACACTTCCACTATGATAAAAACCTTTAAGCGGAATTAGAGCTAGGTTGTATAATTATTTAAAATTATTTAAATATCATTGAATGATTTACACATTTATCGTTAGCTTACAATTCCAGTTTAATTTATATTTAATCCGAATTGAGAGATCTACTTTATTCCTATTTGTTTCTTGTAAATATAATCAAATAAATTAATTTTATGAATGAAATAAATTCAAGCATCTCATCCAGAGGTTATGATGAGTCTGTCCAGATAACACAAGAGTACATGTCATGTAACTTAGAGGTAAATTCCATTTACTAGTCTTTAATGCACCAAGAATTAATTCAGAATTAATTCAAGGAGTGCACATTTATTACACATGGTGAATTTAATTTTACATTGTGTGTTGACCGGGTCATCTTGACACATGGTCAGCTGGAGTACACGTTGTGTAACTTCTATACATTATGTGAAGTCCTTTATTCACAGACGAGATGTGTATCCTCTTACATGGGCTACCTAAGGGGTGACTATGTAACTCAGAGACCACACATCATGTAGCCCATGTACATGTCGTGTACTCAAATATTTTTCGTGGTATGATTACAAGCCAAGTACCTAGACGTGTGTCACAGATATAAGGTGGGAAGAATACACATCATTTAGATCCAATGAATACACCATTTAATTTTACCAAATTATGCAAAATTAAAATTAATTTAGCATACTGTCCAAACCTTATTAACATGTACTTGTGTGTGGTTATTAAGTTGATAGGATATGTAATGTGACATATTTTTAGATATATAAATGTATTATTAATTTCTACTCAATGATCAGATCTACATATCATGTATAAGTCATATTATAGTTATTACTATATGTGCATTGAATCATTAAACACTATATAAAAAAAATCTTGTAAATTGTGTGATCATTAAGTTGATATTACATGTCATGATATTACGTGATAATTCATGTATGCCACATGTTGCAAGAGTAAACAATATATGAGTATAATACATGTTGGGTAGTTCAGATGGGTACTCACCATGTTTCATCCAAGGTAGATATTTTTACACAATTAATTTTAAATAAATTTATTTAATTTATTTAAAATTATGATGGATGAGAATATCAAGGAAATTCAGGTGAGAATTAAGATAAAAGAACTGATTAATTAAAGAAGATAATTAACTGATTCGAACATGATTTATCTTAAATAAGAATAGTTAGAATTAAATGATAATTTTATTAAATGTGCAATCCATTTCAAGCATGTGGATGATCACAAGCCCATACCAAACCTTTTTATGTGATTAGTTTCATTTAATTTATTATTAAATTAAATTTTTGGCCTGTGTGTCATATCTCCTCTCATTATGTAAGGGACTATGTGCCCATGGTTTCTTTTATTTAAACCCCTTATCCAATCCTTTAGTTCTCCTCGCATGTGTATGATTAAAATAATATGTAATGGATAAAGCTCCCAAGTTAATGGAGGTGGTTCAAGTTTGAATCTGAGGTGAAACAAATCCAAGAGAGATACATAGGTAGATAGGTGGAAAGCTGCAACACTAAAATTAATTGGTTCAAGATGTTTTCCCCTAGGTCGATGGTTAGTTTATCATCCACTAGATACACTAAATATTAGTAAAAGTTCATGACCATACCACTTTATTATTTTATTTTCATCAAGTTTCTTGGTTATTTCATTATAGATGTTTTTTCACGGTCACATGAATTAATGAATTAACAAGCATAGAATATAGAACTAAAATAAATTGACTTATGTGTAAATATTATCTAAGACATGTTTAATCACTTAAGTAAATCTGCTTAATATTAACAAGTATGTAATAAAGATAAAAATTGTAAATTTACGTATAAATGATAAAATCCCTCAATTATATACATAAGTCAGTATAGCCTTGCACTACTTCATTTAAAATATAACCATATTTCAAAGTGCTTGACCAACCAAAGTTGGGGTGCTTTCAATTATCAGAGAATTCTAACTTGAATTTTTGGGTTGAATAAACTTAGTTCACATCAAGTGTTGACTGTCAAAGAAGGTCTTGTTGTGACAAAGAGGAAAAGGATGATTAAATCCAATTTAAGGATTTAAGTATTGGGGAGTGCCCTCAAAAGATCAAGGAATTGTGAGTTAATGTAGTTGGAATTTGGAATACCTACCTAAAACCCTTCAAATTGCTTGAACAACCAAATTTAGGGTGATAAGAAGAGAAATATGGATTATTTACACTAGAATTTCCAAGAAACAAGATATTACAAATCCAATGGTGATGGATATTGGGTTTTGATACAATAGTGGTAGATTATTAAATATAATATATTTATTTATTTTTTTGAATTTTATCAGATAAAGTACTAAAATTATACCCATATTAATTATAGAAACTTCAATTAAAATGACTTCAAACACATCACTATGATCCATACTTGAGAAGGATAATCTTATCACTAGCATAAATTTTCAAGAGTGGAAAAGGTGCTTCCATGTAATCTTACACTGCGAAAAGAAATTATATGTGCTGGAAGAACCTATTTCTCATACACTTGGTAATGAGGCTAGTGAGGAAGAGTTGAATATCTATGAGAAAAATTTGAATGATTCTACAAATGTTTAGTATTTCGTGATATTATCTATAACCAATGAGTTTTTGAATCAATATGAGGACATGGATGTGTATAATATGATGTCTCGCCTTCGGGATCTCTATAAATAGAAAGTGATATGAGAGAGATATGAGATCTCCAATGCTCAGTTTATAACTAATATTTTTGAGTTTTCACCAGCTGGGCCTCATGTAGTCAATCTTATTGGGTACATTGAATTTCTATACATCTTAAGGATTAAATTCTCATATGAGTTGCGCAAAGATCTCATACTTTCCTCACTACCCATGACCTTCTCTGGTTTTATTATTAATTATAACACGATAAATAATGAGAAGAGTATTTTATAAAGTCTTACTGTGATTCACCAAGTGGACAAGGACATGGTGCATGACAAACTTACAGTCCTTATGGTGAATAAGAAAATTATGAGTAAGGAAAAGTGTCCCAAGATTCATAAAAAGTCTAAATCTCCCGAGCACCTTCCTTCCAAGAAGATAAATATCTAGAGGTAGGGAAAGGAAAAGGTGGTAGTAAGTTTTTCATGTGGTAATCAAGGACACTAGAAGAAGAGCCACACCTAGAAGCAAGGGAAAGATAAAGGTGCATTCGTTATCGAGTGAAATCTTTCAATATCTACAAATTGGGTATTAGATATAACTTTTAGTGTTCACATCTATATCCAAATGAAGGAAACAAGTATATTCTAAAAGATTGTTATAGAAGAGGTGGATTTTCAAGCTTCTAATGGTGTGAGGCTAGCTACTCTAAACATTGGTGACTAACACCTTTCATTTCCAATAGTAATGATACTGGTGTTAAGGGATTGTTATTATGTACCAACTATTACTAAGAAAATACTTTCTATGTCATGACTAGATACATATGGTTTTATTTTCAAATATTGGAAATAAAAGTTATTTATTTTATAAAACAATATATGTTATGGTATGACACATTTAAATAATGGACTTTATGTATTAAATTATGAAAACCAAGTATTGAAAATAGATAACGAATCATGTTCACACGAATCATATAACACCCAAATATGACATCACCACATGGAAATGTAAATGAGAAACATTTGAGAAAGATCTATCAAGATGGTTATTTAGACTCTTCTAAGCTAAAACCACTTGAAAGGTGTCATACTTGTTTACAAGGAAAAATGATCAAACCACCATTTGGTGGACAGGGTGAATGGGCCATAGATCTTCTATGATTGGTACATACTAATGTTTGTAGACCATTTATAGTAGAATATAATGTTATATTTTCTTACTTTATAACTTTTACTGATGACTTGAGTAGATATGACTATTTCTACTTAATGAGGTGTAAGTTTGAATCCATTTAGAAATTCAAATAATTCAAGAATTGAGTAGAGAATCAACTTGGAAAGAAGATAAAGATTATTCGATCAGATCAAGTTGGTGAATATCTTAACTAAGAGTTTATTGACTTTCTATGAGAGTTTGGGATCTATCTCAACTCACTCCACCTTACACACAATAGTGAAATTATGTTAGTGAAAGGAGGAACAATACCTTGTTAGACATGGTAAGGTCGATGACGAGTCATGCAGATCTTTCATTATCATTTTGGGGATATGCATTACAAACTACGACATATACATTAAACCAAGTACAAACTAAAGAATAAAATGGAACTCCCTTCTAGGTATGGAGTGGAAAGAAACTTGTTTTATCATATACATGTGTATAGGGTTATGATCCATTTGTTAAGGCCTTATCATGAATCAAACTATCACCCTAGGGAACAAAGTGTATCTTTATAGGGTATTATAAGGGAAAAAATGGATACTACCTATATAAACCCTCAAACAAGGAAGTGACTATCACCAGATAAGTTATATTTCTTGAGAGGGATCACATCCTCAAAAAGGATAGTGGGAGAAAGATTGAATTTGATGAAGTTGATGCTCAAGATACACAAGATTTGGTACAAGAATATATTCAACAGGTCCTTGTGTAAGAAGTAGTTCTAGAAACACAAGTACTGTGTAGGAGAACTAGAGAGGTAAGAGAACCATAGAGATATAATTTTCTAGTCACCAAAGATGGTGACTCATTATTGGTTGACAATTATGAACCTATCTCCAATAAATAGGTAGTAGAGAGCTCATAAACTATAAGATGGAAAGAAACCATGATTTTTTTAAATGGATTCCATGTATCAGAAGCAATTTTGGGTTTTGGTCAATACACCAATTGATGTAAATATCATAGGATAAAAATGGGTATACAAGAGAAAATTGGAAATTTGAGGTAAAGTAAATACATATGAAGAAAGGCTAGTGGATAAAGGTTCTAAAAAAATCATGGAATTGACTATGATGAGACCTTTTCACTAGTTTCCATGTTTAAATCTATCATAATTCTACTTGATATAGAAACTTACTATGACTATGAAATTTGGAATATGGACATCAAAACCACTTTCCTAAATGGGAACCTTGAGGAAGATATCTATATGTCACAACCAGAAGGTTTTGTGATTCTAGGTGATGAAAAAATATTTAAAAGTTTCATAGATCCATTTATGGATTGAATAAAGAATCTAAGTCATGGAATATTCAATTCGATGAAGCTATAAAATAATTTGGTTTCATTAAGAATGAATGTGATCCATGTATTTACAATAGGCTTAGTGGTAATGTGTTCATTATCCTAGTATCATATGTTGATGACATATTAATTATCAGAAATGGAATATCAGTCTTACAGTCTGTTAAGGACTGGTTAAACAAGTGTTTTGGTCATGTCTCAAAAACGCATCTCGATGGGGAAATCATCCCTTTTCCTCGTGAGTCCAAAGCTACATCAAACCATGTATCGTCACTATTCCGAACATTTGAGGAGCCATAATCTAGTTAGAGTACCCAAACCCTATTAAAGTAGGATGGTTCCACTCTAAAGGTAGAGGACCCATGCATAGCCCAGTTGGAGGGTTCCACTCTTGTTTATTGAGGACCCATGCCCTACCTCACAGGAGGGTTCCACTCGGAAGGTTGAGAACTCATGCCCAACCCAGCTATATGGTTCCACTCAAAGTCATCAAGGACTCATGACCTTCCACATAGGAAGTTTACACTTAGAATATTGAGTACTAATGCCCATCTTGGCTGGAGGGTTCCACTCTAAGTCATCAAGGACCCATGTCCTGCCCCATAGGAGGGTTCCACTCGGTAGGTAACCTCTGGTAATCTCGCTTGATCACAACCATCATCAAGCATCACCTCAAAAGGTTTTGTGCATAAAAAATTCCACATCATATATATAAATCAAAAACCTAGAGCACCATCACGTTCTATGCATAAAAACACTTAGGATAGGCTACTCACAGGACAAAATCCGAGTTCAAATGAAGGAGATGCAGATGTTCAAAGTTTTCTTAGAAGAGATCAAGGGGTACATGGTGTGTGAGGGGACCCACACGATGTGTGGTCCCACTCCACCGCCTGGAAATGTCCCTGTCCGACACAAAGATCCATCCCATTTATTAGTACACACTATGTAGGTGGACTACACAGCATGTCTTGACTAACTAGAATCGGGGTCGTGTGTTAATCACCGTGTTCATGTACTAGAGTACACTGATGTGTACATTACCACACGTACTTCCACATGGGTTATCCAACTAGTGAGGGGATGAACAACATATAGGATGGATTACACTCTGTTTCATCATTAAATTTTTCTGAAACCCTAGCGTCACCACTAAGTGGGCTACACATCATGTGTTCATCCTCAAACACAGCATGTAGTAGGGATTTTTACAGAAATCCCAAATATGGATTTTCTCTTTGAATATTTTCAAACCACCATATATACCACCTTTAATAGGTTCAAAACTCATGTATATGACCATAATTCATGGATCTTGGTCGCTGTTTTCCAAAAATAGGCTTTGGTCACCGTTGAGGGTTTCGCCGCTCCTTCCACATGCCATCATGGATTCCAGATTCGATTTTATGATCTTAAACCACCAAAAAGATCATACTAATTTCGAAATATTTCTAGATCTATGCAATTCTTGTTGATCCATTATTGTTTCATCAATCCTCTATGAATTCAGGGGTCCGTTTGAGCTTGGTACCTCCCGGTAAGGTTGATCTGGGATAACGGGGATCCAACCGGCGAAGAACACAAAGAAAATTGGGGAGAAAGGTACAACAATAAATGTTTAAGAATTATTGGATAATAATTCTTAGATAAAGATCAATAGTTTTTATATGAGTGTTACAATAATTGATTAAACAAATTAAAATCTGGTACATAGGCTCGTGCAAAGGCCATAACAGGTCGCAGATTGAAGAATAAAGAATAATCTACTCAATAAATTTAATCAAGGGAGTAGAAGCACCGATTGATGAGACCTAAATTGATTTTAGGATCGATAATTGATGAAGAATTCATATACCAAAAATTTGAGAGGATTTTTTTCATTCATTGTGTCCTGATCTGATCCGATCTGGAATTCTGTCGTCGTATGAGATGATCCGACAAAGGAAGGAAGAAGGAGAGATGTTGCTGGTGATTTTAGAATTATGAGAAAACCATGGAAAATTCTCCATAATGATATATTTATAAACATATCATTAATTTAAATGAATGAATGAATTAATTAATTAAATTAATCCACTTAAATGTATCACCAATGAGCGAGGG
Source organism: Viscum album (assembly GCA_963277665.1). Taxonomy (NCBI): domain Eukaryota; kingdom Viridiplantae; phylum Streptophyta; class Magnoliopsida; order Santalales; family Viscaceae; genus Viscum; species Viscum album. Next base: position 361,088,252 of record OY728148.1, on the reverse strand, counting down.
GTCCAAACATCCCATGCCGACTCATTTTATGTCATGCCTAGGATAAACAGTATATTCCAGACTCAACTGTGGCATCAAATTTCTGATCTGAGATACCATTTAGGAGTTATCCATTTTTATTTAAGAATTTTCATGTGATCAATATAAAATATATTTAATATTTTTATAAAATTAATTTCGGGCACACCATTCCTTGGAATCACACACAATCTCAGTGCCTAACTCTGGAAATATATATAAAAATATTTTAAAGTATTACAAGTTAAAAAATAGATCTCAATATAGGCAGTTCTTATTGAGACCGGACAGACCGAGGTGTGTTCATGCGGCTTATTAACAGTAGTCCCCAATACTTACTTTTAGGTTAGATTGTGTTATAGACTCTTTGTGGTGGGCTTGTATTTGGGTCGGTTTACTTTAATTCCAATCATACTATGGTTATGGGATTTATATGTATGTAAGCATGGTTGTTCAGTTGTTTGTTTAACATTTCATCATTTTTATAGGCTTGGAGATCTCTTTGTGTGTACAGGTACTTAATCTAATGCCTCCCATGTTAGTGATATGCCTTCTCGGCGCTAGTCTCTAGCCTGACCTATTGGAGGTGGGCTTGGGGAGTCAGGACATGGGACCCACTAGGACGGGTCATAATAGAGTGGTATTAGAGTCTTAATTTCTACTTTAGGATTGGAGTCAGTGATATTGGTTTGGGGAAACAGTATTAAGTGTTTTTAGTTTGACTTTTGTAGGACCCCGGGACACCCTGAGAGGGGAGGGGTGAATCAGGGTGGCAAATTTTTCTTCTTTAAGTTGTGGATCTTGTTCCCACGTTGGTAGGAACTACTTAAACCTGTATGATGGATATGATCAGCAATTAAACATTCACATGCAGAGAGAGATGACACAACTATTTTTACTTGGTTCACCACTAAGGGCTATGTCCAAGGAGCATACGCCGATAGTTTGTCAGTCGTACCTAAATCCACTATGCTTCACTAGCTGCGGATACAAATGTTCGGGTACAGACACTCTATCCCAGGCTCACTGCCTTTACAAAAGTTTAGGGATAGCTCACTGCGTCCCTTGGGTCACTCCCGTTGACTCCCCCTGGCTCACTGCCGTTGGTGAAGTCACACTCAGTTTATAGACGTGAAGGTCTCTTCAATAGATGTGCATTGAACTTATTTGTCTCCTATTCAGCATGAGACTTTTCTTGCATCAGGGTTCAGAGTTGATGCACTTTTTAGTTCAATCCTTCTTCTTTAGTGCAATGACTGAATGCACTAGATCCCCTTGTCTTCGTTTGCCTGAATCACAATCACTTATGTGATTTCTCAATAAATAATGCTCATCTTACTCGGAATTTGTCAGAATCAGTTCTCCATGTATGCATGAGATCATGCATGTATCATTTATAGTTCTTCTTCAATCTCACTTTGCACCGAAAGTGTCAGGCAATCATTCATCTCTTGTGCAGCTCCAGAAAGGCGGGCAAGCTTCAACAATATCTGGCTCTCCTTTTCAAGCCCGACGTGCAAGTCTTCCCTGGCGAGAAAGTCTTAGGTGCGCAAGTATAAACTTATAACATCCCACCTTTTATCACATAAACTTTCATTACATTTTACAAAACCGAGGATCTTTAAGGTTTAGTGTCTTGGAAACCAGGAACTTAAAACATAAAAACATTCTTCTTAAACACTTGAAAGGCTTCTCCTCATGTACATCCTAGGTTCATTACTGTATCACATAACCTAAGGACATACATCAAAAGAAAGGGTGAGCAGAAGGCCCAGTAAGGGAAACAAGAGAAACATTTTACATGTGAACTTGAGATATTTCAATAAGGTCATGAAAAGAACTTTAAGGCATGAGAATGAAATCATGAGGCATATCATAATAAAAATAACATTTTCATAACTTGAAGATGTGGCTACATCATTTAACATAGAAAATCATGAACATATCACCAAGGTCCATCCCCAAGGTGTCATTTGAAAATTACCAAGGTTATTCACCAAGGTATCGTGAAAATTGTAATCTCTAGTGGTTACATCATTACCCAATGCATTGGAGCGCTATCAGGGCGCACCCTTAAATTTGCCTTTATTATTATGTGATCCACATATATCATCATCAAACATTTCATAAAGAACCCATATAGCACAAAATAAATGGGTTTCATTTCATAATCATAATGTTTTAAAAACTGCTTTAAAGACATGATCTTAATGTCACTTTAAACCCACGGAAAGGGAAATCGGGTCTCATGTATGTAAATCCCAGAATTTAAAATATAACATTTTGATATATATGTGAATACCCTTGTAGAAATAAGAGCTTTGAGTATTCACTTTATAACATAAAATAATTTTGAGAAAAGAGAGAGGCATTTTGAGACGAAAATTCTGCAGCATAACGACTATGTTACAAGGTTTTAGAAAACATTGAAAAGAGAGGGGACATGGGTCAAATATTAATAAATGACCCATCAAACAGTAGAGGAAAAAAATATAAGGGATTTAAGAACATGGTAATGAAATTGAAAATATACCATATGAAATGAAGAACATGAAAGGAATACAAAAATAAGATTTCTCTTATGAGAATTCGGCAGCCTAACGGCGTCACTTAAACTTCAACAAAAATGAATTGACAAGGTCAAATAGGGTCTCTCATCATATGAACATAAGAGTCCAGTATGATAGATATAGAGATCATACCCCAACATAATAGAAAGGAACTTTCAAGAATTGACATGGAATTAGAACTTTGAAAAGGGAGAAAGGTGCAAGGACCACTTAAAAATTTAGCAGCCTAACGACGCCACTTAAACTTCAAAATACTGAATTGAAGATATCAAATGGGGTCTCTCATAATATGGTCATAAAATATCAGTATGATAGATATAGAGATAATACCCCAACATAACAAAAAGGAACTTGAAAGAATTGACATGAAAGTAGAACTTCAAAACGAGAAGGGTGAAGAACCACTTAAAAATTCGGCAGCCTAACGACGCCACTTAAAACTTCAAAATACTGAATTGAAGAGATAAAATGGGGTCTCTCATCATATGGTCATAAAAGATCAGTATGATAGATATAGAGATCATACCCCAACATAAAAAAAAGGAACTTGAAAGAATTGACATGAAAGTATAACTTCAAAACGAGAAGGGTGAAGAACCACTTAAAAATTCGGCAGCCTAACGACGCCACTTAAAACTTCAAAATACTGAATTGAAGAGATCAAATGGGGTCTCTCATCATATGATCATAAAAGATCAGTATGATAAATTTATAGATCATACCCCAACATAATAAAAAGGAACTTTAAATACTTTACATGAAAATAGATCTTGAAAAATGAGAAGGGAGAAAGAATCCGTTACAAAAATTTCGGCAGCCTAACGGCGCCAATTAAACATTCATAAAATGAAATGATGAGAATAAGAGGGGGTCTCTCATCATATGAATATAAAAATGACAGTATAATGAATATAAAAGAAAATCCTCCAACATAAGAACATGGAGCATAAAAGAAATGACATAAAAGAGACCACTTGAAAAGAAAGAGAGAGGTCGGATCCCTTACCTTAAAACGTAACTCTTAAAACTCAAAGGTTGGGACCTTAAGGGCTTGAGGGAACCTTGGGAGGACTCCTTGGGAGGTAATGAGACCAGAAATTCGTTGGGGGAGAGTGGGGAGTCGAAATGGATGAGAGGTTGGCTTGGTATTTATAGGGAAAGTGAGGGGACAAGGCATTAATGGCCAAGGGACACCTCAAGAGTGGTTTTCTCAAAACCATGTGCTCTCCCTTGGAATTTACCATGGAGTTAGGACACATGGGGCCCAAAAAACAATAATTCATCACCCTTGGCCGGCCAACCCTTAAAATATCTCATGACATCATCATGACACAGCTATGAGATCATTAAACATACTGAAACCCTAAAACTGTATTTTTACTATTCACTGAAAATTCAACTTTCTCAGAAAAATCCCAAAATTTCACCTTAACCAAATATCAATGCTCTGATTTCAAAAATGAACTCCATTTTATAAAAATAATTTTTTTAAATATTTTTAATTTAATTTTTAAATAAATACACTATTCACCGGAAATTCATTTTTTCAGAAAAATCCCCAAAAATTACCATGACATTATATCGACGCTCTGAGTTCAAAAATGAAATCCATTTTATAAAAATAATTTTCTAAATATTTTTAATTAAATTTTTAATTAAAAAACACTATTCACCCAAAAAAACTAATACTTGAATAATAATTTATGAAACCGTTATTTAACCATTTTATTGAATCAGAATACTTAATCAAGGTGCCTAGATTATATTAATACTTTCTTTAAGTGAAATTACTAATCCATTTGGACACATTACTAATCCTAATCATAAAATCACTATTCATAATTTACTATTCATCAAAAATCATGTTGATCTTATTGGACTCTAAATTTCGTACTGAACATATTTGTAGAAGACCATTTTTTGAAAATCATTACACATTTTTATTTATTTAAGGTTTACATAAACATTTTTAAAATATCCTTTCTCTAAAAATTCATCAAAAATATGCATACTATATTTATCCGGACATTTGAAAATTCATAAACTTCATCATAAGAAGAAATCCCAATTTTTATTTAAAACAAGGGATTACACAAGGCAGTTACGGTCTCCTTACATAGCCCCTTATCACACCAGCATAGGACCTAAGTGTAACGTGTGCTAAGGTGATAGAATCCGAGGGAGGCTCAGCCAACATTGCATGAGTAGTAATTTCTATCAGTTTGAACTTCTCGCGAAGGCGATTCCGTTCTAGCTTCACACGATGAAGTTCGGCTTGGGTTTGGTCCAGAGCAAAGCCCAGTGGTGCTACCTCCTTCCCAAGTCCTATTAGATGGGCTTCGATCGGTCCAAGACTACTGGGTGAGGCCATCAAATCTTCTTTCTATAATAATTAACCAAGATTACTTGTATTTAGAGACAATAATCAAAACATTTAGTTTCCAGTGGTCATATTGACCAATGGTCATATAACCGTCTAAACCCAACGGTCTCATTTTAATTATAATCATGTTATCAAATGAAACATTTTTGTTGAGTATAAAAATAAATAAAATAACACATAAAATTAGGAAAGAAGATTTATTCAAAATTTCGGGTCGTTACAGTCTTCCCCCCTTAAGAAATTGCGTCCTCGCAATTTTTAAAAATCGGTTTTTGAAATTTCATTGAAAGTCCCATATCGGAAAAGGAGTTATTAAAACTATTACTTTAAAAGAAAGAAAGGGAAGTACAAAGGTCACCCGAGTTAACCCACACTAGGATTCCATGTAGGAAAACATGGACATGGAGGAGAAAACAAAGGGTCATGTTCTGAGGGAGAGTGATAGAAAACATGATTAGGAGAAAGTTAAAAATAAGAAAATCCCAAACTTAGGATGTGTGTAAACGGTCTTTGATTACCTAGTAGGAAACGTAAACCAACAACATTTTTGTTTTACATTACTTTTCATAATTTTGAGAAATTCATTTACTACATAGAATAGAAACATAAGAAAATATATCTGTCTTCATGTAGAGTTTCATCCTTTAATAAGTTTCTACCAAAACTAATCTTTTCTCCAAACGATGAGCATTGAAAACTACTTGGTCTCATCAAAACACAAGAATCATCTTCTATAGAATCACATAATCCACAAAATATTAACTATTTATTTCCTCTATCTTTAAACATTATCCCCAAAACAGAAAGGGTAAGGTAAAACAACTCTTAAAAAAATCCTATAGGAATGGAAACTACTTTTAAATCTTCAATGTTCCATGGTACTACCCAAAGTTCATCATAGACCATTCCATAAATAATGGTCCTTAAAATTCCTCAAAATAAACCAAACTAATACTGAAACCCAAATACAAGAAGGATTTGATAACATAGTCTTCCAAAATAAACTTCATTGTTCATCTCCAAACAACATCAACCAATCCTAATATCTTATAACAAAAGTATCTAACCTAAATATATTTTACCCAATATAGGTTAATCATTCCCATAAGTAACCTAAATTACTATAAGTCCACCTTAAATTCATCGATTCTTCAAAATATAAGTCAACCTTACTCCTCAATGAAAATACCGTAGTAATATATTTACCTCGATCATATAGGGTCCCCAAAATAGTGAACATCTTCTAAAATAACAATCATATTTTAATCCCCTAATCATCCCTGTCATATTAATATGACAATCGTCGCATTTCCTATCACATTGGTTGTTGGGACATGTTCTTCCATTTCCCACCATTAACTAAGAAGAGAAAGTATAATTAGGGGCTTAAATACTTAGCTAATAATCATGAAAAGGAACTTAAAGCATATAAGGATAACTTGTAGAAGAAAATTATACCCTAACTTGTCATCCCCTAGGTTCTCATCTAGGTTATCCATGATCATATATTCTTATGTGAATCTTTATTTTATTTTATCTTTGTTCCTTTAACAATGGTTCATACTAAGCTTATGAATTTACCAAAGTATATCCCCAAGGAGTGTCGTAACCAAGAGTGCAGCAAGGCCCGTTATCGTGTACCAGTTCCCGTTTGAGTCTAGCTCAAAGCGGTGTTTTCGGTTTTTACCCCTATGTACATCTGTGCCAGAGCCACCTCTACCTTCTCGTATCCAGACATGGATGTATTTGTTTGGCAACCCATTACTCAATACTCACCAAAATACCAGGAATATTTCCTATATATAAACTTTTCTATAGGCTTCTTCCTAAAGTTTTCATATCCTAATTTCCACAAATAACTAAACCATCCTTTGATACCAACTATAGCATCCCACCTTTTATCACATAAACTTTCATTACATTTTACAAAACCGAGGATCTTTAAGGTTTAGTGTCTTGGAAACCAGGAACTTAAAACATAAAAAACATTCTTCTTAAACACTTGAAAGGATTCTCCTCATGTAAATCCTAGGTTCATTACTTCATCACATAACCTGAGGACATACATCAAAAGAAAGGGTGAGCAGAAGGCCTAGTAAGGGAAACAAGAGAAACATTTTACATGTGAACTTTAGATATTTCAATAAGGTCATGAAAAGAACTTTAAGGCATGAGAATGAAATCATGAGGCATATCATAATAAAAATAACATTTTCAAAACTTGAAGATGTGGCTACATCATTTAACATAGACAATCATGAACATATCACCAAGGTCCATCCCCAAGGTGTCATTTGAAAATTACCAAGGTTATTCACCAAGGTATCGTGAAAATTGTAATCTCTAGTGGTTACATCATTACCCAATGCATTGGAGCGCTATCAGGGCGCACCCTTAAATTTGCCTTTATTATTATGTGAGACACATATATCATCATCAAACATTTAATAAAGAACCCATATAGCACAAAATAAATGGGTTTCATTTCATAATCATAACGTTTTAAAAACTGCTTTAAAGACATGATCTTAATGTCACTTTAAACCCACGGAAAGGGAAAGCGAGTCTCATGTATGTAAATCCCAGAATTTAAAATATAACATTTTGATATATATGTGAATACCCTTTTAGAAATAAGATCTTTGAGTATTCACTTTATAACATAAAATAATTTTGAGAAAAGAGAGAGGCATTTTGAGACGAAAATTCTGCAGCATAACGACTATGTTACAAGGTTTTAGAAAACATTGAAAAGAGAGGGGACATGGGTCAAACATTCATAAATGACCCATCAAACAGTAGAGGAAAAAAAATATAAGGGATTTAAGAACATGGTAATGAAATTGAAAATATACCATATGAAATGAAGAACATGAAAGGAAGACAAAAATAAGATTTCTCTTATGAGAATTCGGCAGCCTAACGGCGTCACTTAAACTTCAACAAAAATGAATTGACAAGGTCAAATAGGGTCTCTCATCATATGAAAATAAGAGTCCAGTATGATAGATATAGAGATCATAACCCAACATAATATAAAGGAACTTTCAAGAATTGACATGGAATTAGAACTTTGAAAAGGGAGAAAGGTGCAAGGACCACTTAAAAATTTAGCAGCCTAACGACGCCACTTAAACTTCAAAATACTGAATTGAAGAGATCAAATGGGGTCTCTCATCATATGGTCATAAAATATCAGTATGATAGATATAGAGATAATACCCCAACATAACAAAAAGGAACTTGAAAGAATTTACATGAAAGTAGAACTTCAAAACGAGAAGGGTGAAGAACCACTTAAACATTCGGCAGCCTAACGTCGCCACTTAAAACTTCAGAATACTGAATTGAAGAGATCAAATGGGGTATCTCATAATATGGTCATAAAAGATCAGTATGATAGATATAGAGATCACACCCCAACATAACAAAAAGGAACTTGAAAGAATTGACATGAAAGTATAACTTCAAAACGAGAAGGGTGAAGAACCACTTAAAAATTCGGCAGCCTAACGACGCCACTTAAAACTTCAAAATACTGAATTGAAGAGATCAAATGGGGTCTCTCATCATATGATCATAAAATATTAGTATGATAAATTTAGATATCATACCCCAACATAATAAAAATGAACTTTAAATACTTTACATGAAAATAGATCTTGAAAAATGAGAAGGGAGAAAGAATCCGTTACAAAAATTTCGGCAGCCTAACGGCGCCACTTAAACATTCATAAAATGAAATGATGAGAGTAAGAGGGGGTCTCTCATCATATGAACATAAAAAGGACAGTATAATGAATATAAAATAAAATCCTCCAACATAAGAACATGGAGCATAAAAGAAATGACATAAAAGAGATCACTTGAAAAGAAAGAGAGAGGTCGGATCCCTTACCTTAAAACGTAACTCTTAAAACTCAAAGGTTGGGACCTTAAGGGCTTGAGGGCACCTTGGGAGGAATCCTTGGGAGGTAATGAGACCATAAATTCGTTGGGGGAGAGTGGGGAGTCGAAATGGATGAGAGGTTGGCTTGGTATTTATAGGGAAAGTGAGGGGACAAGGTATTAATGGCCAAGGGACACCTCAAAAGTGGTTTTCTCAAAACCATGTGCTCTCCCTTGGCATTTACCATGGAGTTAGGACACATGGGGCCCACAAAACAATAATTCATCACCCTTGGCCGGCCAACCCTTAAAATATCTCATGACATCATCATGACACAGCTATGAGATCATTAAACATACCGAAACCCTAAAACTGTATTTTTACTATTCACTGAAAATTCAACTTTCTCAGAAAAATCCCAAAATTTCACCTTAACCAAATATCAATGCTCTGATTTCAAAAATGAACTCCATTTTATAAAAATAATTTTTTTAAATATTTTTAATTTGATTTTTAAATAAATACACTATTCACCGAAAATTCATTTTTTCAGAAAAATCCCCAAAAATTACCATGACATTATATCGACGCTCTGAGTTCAAAAATGAAATCCATTTTATAAAAATAATTTTCTAAATATTTTTAATTAAATTTTTAATTAAAAAACACTATTCACCCAAAAAAACTAATACTTGAATAATAATTTATGAAACCGTTATTTAACCATTTTATTGAATCACAATACTTAATCAAGGTGCCTAGATTATATTAATACTTTCTTTAAGTGAAATTACTAATCCATTTGGACACATTACTAATCCTAATCATAAAATCACTATTCATAATTTACTATTCATCAAAAATCATGTTGATCTTATTGGACTCTAAATTTCGTACTGAACATATTTGTAGAAGACCATTTTTTGAAAATCATTACACATTTTTATTTATTTAAGGTTTACATAAACATTTTTAAAATATCCTTTCTCTAAAAATTCATCAAAAATATGCATACTATATTTATCCGGACATTTGAAAATTCATAAACTTCATCATAAGAAGAAATCCCAATTTTTATTTAAAACAAGGGATTACACAAGGCAGTTACGGTCTCCTTACATAGCCCCTTATCACACCAGCATAGGACCTAAGTGTAAGGTGTGCTAAGGTGATAGAATCTGAGGGAGGCTCGGCCAACATCACATGAGTAGTAATTTCTATCAGTTTGAACTTCTCGCGAAGGCGATTCCGTTCTAGCTTCACACGATGAAGTTCGGCTTGGGTTTGGTCCAGAGCAAAGCCCAGTGGTGCTACCTCCTTCCCAAGTCCTATTAGATGGGCTTCAATCAGTCCAAGACTACTGGGTGAGGCCATCAAATCTTCTTTCTATAATAATTAACCAAGATTACTTGTATTTAGAGACAATAATCAAAACATTTAGTTTCCAGTGGTCATATTGACCAATGGTCATATAACCGTCTAAACCCAACGGTCTCATTTTAATTATAATCATGTTATCAAATGAAACATTTTTGTTGAGTATAAGAATAAATAAAATAACACATAAAATTAGGAAAGAAGATTTATTCAAAATTTCAGGTCGTTACAAAACTGGCGCGCAAGTGTTACCAAAGCACCTGCGCGACTCTGCCTTCTTGAACTTCAAAACTGCGCGACTCACTTCCTTTCTCGCCCAAATCACCTAGGGCGCACAACCATCAATCAGTGCACAACCTCTACTTACGCGGCTAAACCACCTACGCGATGAGAGCTCGAACAATCTCCAAGTCTTGAGCTTCGTCAGTAATGAGGAGGGGTGGTCCAGTATTTATAGGCAAACTGGACCCCCTGCGCGGCGACGCGCAAGTCTTCCATCGGCGCGCAAGTCTCAGCCCCTACTAGTCACTTGCGCGATCAACATCAAAACTTGCGCGAACCTTTTTCCTTTTCCAAATTTTGATCTTCTGATCTAGAAAAACCATAGGCGCGCAAGTTATCAAGCTTCCAAGGCATTGGCGCGCAAGTCTCTTCCCGACACATAATTCACCTGTGCGACCTCACCAAAACTTGCGTGACCCTTATCCCTTTGCCATATTTTGATGCTCTGATCTTCAAAAACATATGGCACGCAAGTTTCCTATCCTCCAAGTGTATGGCGCACAAGTCCCTTTTCCAAAATCACTTCTTCATTTGTTGATTTTGAGGCCCTGAAATTTGGAAAACACTGGAAAACAGCGCCACCTTGTATCTGCTCTTTTTGTACCGCCTCCAGACCATCCATTCCTCTGTTGATGTTATTGAATTAAACATAGATCGTTTCCCACGACTCTTGAACTCGACATGTCACCATGGAATCTCCTTTGTCAACAAGCACAATCACCTCAACAGCACTTCTTCTTGGTGATTTGTATCCTTCAGCAACTCTTCTGCTTTTATCACAAACTCCACTATTGTGATACGTATTCTTTGAAGGAATAACTTTAGTACCATCATCTTATATGACAATGTGATGTGCATGGCTATCTCAGAATTCCAATCCTTGCACGGCCATCTTAGAATTCCAATCATTAGCACATTGTCTTCTTCATCAACCGTCTTGATCTACTTCATGAAAACCATGTGAAGAAGTCTATTGCATGGTTCTCATGCAATCATGAGTAATTGCATGGTCTTCATCCTCAGATGGATTATACCTCACATTCTTCATTGTTGTAAACAATGTATCACCTTTGACACATGTTCTTTGAACTTATGATCAGCACAACAATCGTCTGAATCACCACTCATCTACTTCATCGGAGTACATCATGATCTCCTTCATTTTGATCTGTATTGACAACTATTGACAACAAATACAACATTATACACAAAGTGGTTCCAACAATCTCCCCATTTGTATTTTGTTGTCAATACCTTATACATATTTTGAAATGAATCCGTCAATGTCAAAATGAGAATCTTCTCAGGAAAACAACTTTTCTTTTCAGACGTTCATTTCACTCAAATTTTCTTTTCAGATGTTCATTTCACTTTCTCTCCCCATTATTGACAAGAAATGCAAAGCATATGGTAGGGAGGGTATCAATACACACATAAGAAATGTTTCATTAATCATTTCACTCTAAGTCTATTTGAGCAATGCTCGATGTAGAAAACAAGAGGATTTGATTAAGTCAACAAGGCTGTCCATTATCCACAGATCATGATACCACCATGGGATGATAACTCATGTATCTTGTCTTCAAGGGTTTACCAAATTAATTCCAGGTAGAAGAAAATCAACTATGATAGAGAATAATCAACCTGAAACTCTTGCACTCACATCAGCAAATAGATCAAAAACATTCAAGTGCAATCGGCAGGATAAGTGACCTTGGGGCACTTCCATTCTCTTTATGTCACTGATCAATTCAGTTAATCCCCCTTTGTATAATAATCTTCGATCTGAGTAACCAAGGGATAGAGATTGAGAAATGTCATACCTTCTCCATTGGTGTGTTCTTCAAGAAATTCACAGAATAATTGCTTTTGAGTCCACCGGGAGTTGATATTGATTGAAACAATGATTATGGAAGCTTCTTCATTTTTCTCCCCCTTAAGGGAAACACTCCTCATCATCTTCATCAAGAGTGATCCTTCATCATCATAATCATTGAATATAAATTGAAGAATCTACTAGGATGGAAACTTCTTCAGCTTCGCTATCAAGAGTTGACAGCATTCACTACTTCTCAGGTTCTCCCCCTGAGAGCATGCTTCACCTTCAATTCCCTGCATTATTAGCACAAATACAATACAAAAATGATTATGGGAATAAGGTGGTTCCTTCTCGCTTCATCAAGAAGACTTGCTTGGTTGAGGTTCTTTTCTCAACCAAGTTCCTCTGTTCACTCCAGTCTTCATGCCTGCACATTTGAACATATGTTCTGACATCTGTCGGTGTGGCATGGCTTTGTTCACATTCTTGTCTGCTTTGTGTGGAGAATTGTTCTGCTTATCAGCCATCATGAATGATACATTCTTACTCCTCTTAAGGACTTCTTCTTACTCTGGTATTAAGGTTAGGCAACCTTTTGAAATGTGACCAGATTTCTTGCATCTCTCACACAGAACTTCTTTGACACGAGTGTTTCTCTTTGTTTGCAATCTCTCATGCACCGTGTCTTCATCATGTGGAAGTTTTCCTTTTCCTTTGTCACCAGCCTTGGCCTTTTCATCTTCAAGTTTCCTCATTCTTTTCAAATCATCGGGCCAGATGACCAATATGTCATTTGGAACTGCTGCAGCTGGTTTGGGTCTTCCACATGGGTTCATCTGAGTTTCATCCCCTTTATTGTTACTTTTGGATGAATGACCCTTAAATTTCATGGATCTAAAATCCTGGGTCTTCTCAACTTGCCTACTTGATATCTTCTTGGGGAGATGTGTGTTCGCCATATTCTTCTGATTTCTTCCCAAGGTACTTTCTTCATACTTAGATGGCTTGTGTGGTCTTCTGTTCTTATCAGCTCTGGATATTTGTTGACCTAGGCATGCACCATTCTTGTGACCACTGCCATTGCATACATCACAGATGTTATCAAGCATTCCAAATCTGTTTGCTGTAAACAGATGCTTCTAGACTTGTAGATGTTGCTTCTTCTTCTCTAGCTTCCTTCCCTTTGATATAGGCTCTCCCTGTGCATTTCCATGTAAGGGATTATAAAAAAAATCCAGTGCACAGTTCCCAAATCTGTTACAGCACCAACATTGACCCACAAATCTTTTCTTCTTTGTATCTTCTATATTAGGTTGTTGGGCCATCTGCTTAATCTTTTATGCTCTATTTGAGGAACCAACTTCCTCCTTTTTCTTCCCATCCACCCTAGCCATAGTGGTAGGTTTCTTCCTATCGCCTTTCCTCATCCATACTTGACTAGAACTTTTCTTCCAGCCTACACTTATTGTGGGAATGTGTTTAGAAACATAAGTACAAGATGGTTTGGATGGTACCTTCACATTCTCAGTTGCTTGTGATAGATCAATGAGTGAAGTCATTATCTTCTTATCACATGTTTGAGGTCTTTTGACAATAGAATCCCCCATTGAGCATTGAGTACCAGCAGCAACTAATTCTTGATGTGGATAATCAAGAGTTTTCATAATCTTCTTGTCACATGTTGGAGGTATTTTAGCTTTAGATTCCTCCAACGAACATTGAGTACAAGCATCACTAATTTCATTCTTTTTTGAAGTCTCAATATGTGTATTCTCAATCTTGGTCAACTGGGCTTCCAATTTTTGACCCTCAATATTGAGGATGATCTTCTGATCTTCAATCATGATCATCTTCTCTTCACAAGTATTCTTCAATCTTTCAACCTCATCTTCATGCATCTTAACTTTGTTTTGTAACAAAGAGTCAAGTTCCTTGAATTTAATGGAAGTTTCTTCCAAAAAAAACTCTTGACTTCATTTCTCTTCTTTAGCTCAGCTTCAAGAGCATGGATCCTTTATTTTAGAGCCTTATTGACTTCCTCTTCTTCTTCAAAGACTTTCACCTGTTTGGTGAGCTTCATACTTTCCATAAATTTTCTTTCCAACCCCTTTTCCATATTGTCAGCTTCTCTTTCTAGTCGAGTGATCTCAACCTGCATAGATTGGAATAGGCTACAAATAATAGCAACCCTTTCTTCAAGAATATTATGCAGATATGTTTTGAGTTTTTCCTGAAAGCTTGAATTAGGGGTGTCATCCTTTCCTCTGGAAGAATTATGAGCCACCTGCTCGATACTTTCCAAGCCTGATGTTTCTTCATTATTGGAATGGCATGGAGAACAAGACACTGCATATTCTTTTGATGTGAGGGACTTCTTCAGCTGCTTCTTTTCTTTCTTTTTCCGGTTTGTCATGGTCTTACAAGATGTAGATTTCTGCTCAGAAATGACTGCGTCATTATCAAGACTGCTCTTCATTGTTGACTTTAGGAAAGTAACTCAAATCCTCTTCTTAGTAGAATTACTAGAGAATATTCAACATACATTAACCTCCCTATGATACCACTTGTAGGACCCTGGTACACCCTGAGAGGGGAGGGGTGAATCAGGGTGGAAACTTTTTCTTCTTTAAGTTGTGGATCTTGTCCCATGTTGGTAGGAACTAATTAAACCTGTATGATGGATATGATCAACAATTAAACATTCACATGTAGAGAGAGATGACACAACTATTTTTACTTGGTTCACCACTAAGGGCTACGTCCAAGGAGCATACGCCGACAGGTTGTCGGTCGTACCTAAATCCACTATGCTTCACTAGCTGCGGATACAAATGTTCGGGTACAGACACTCTGTCCCAGGCTCACTGCCTTTACAAAAGTTTAGGGATAGCTCACTGCGTCCCTCGGGTCACTCCCATTGACTCCCCCTGGCTCACTGCCGTTGGTGAAGTCACACTCAGTTTATAGACGTGAAGGTCTCTTCAATAGATGTTCATTAAAGTTCTTTGTCTCCTGTTCAGCATGATACTTTTCTTGCATCAAGGTTCAGAGTTGATGCACTTTTTAGTTCAATCCTTCTTCTTTAGTGCAATGACTGAATGCACTAGATCCCCTTGTCTTCGTTTTCCTGAATCGCAATCACTTATGTGATTTCTCAATAAATGATGCTCAGCTTACTCAGCGTTTGTCAGAATCAGTTCTCCATGTATGCATGAGATCATGCATGTATCATTTATAGTTCTTCTTCAATCTCACTTTGCACTGAAAGTATCAGGCAATCATTCAGCTCTTGTGCAGCTCCAGAAAGGCGGGCAAGATTCAACAATATCTGGCTCTCCTTTTCAAGCCCGACGTGCAAGTCTTCCCCGGCGCGCAAGTCTTAGGCACGCAAATATAAACTGGCGCACAAGTGTTACCAAAGCACCTGTGCGACTCTGCCTTCTTGAACTTCAAACCTGCGAGACTCACTTCCTTTCTCGCCCAAATCACCTAGGGCGTGCAACCATCAATCGGCGCACAACCTCTACTTGCGCGGCTAAACCACCTGCGTGATGAGAGATTGAACAATCTCCAAGTCTTGAGCTTCGTCAGTAATGAGGAGGGGTGGTCTAGTATTTATAGGCAAACTGGACCCCCTGCGTGGCGGCGCACAAGTCTTCCATCAACGCGCAAGTCTCGGCCCCTGCTAGTCACTTGCGCGATCAACATCCAAACTTGCGTGAACCTCTTTCCTTTGCCAAATTTTGATCTTCTGATATGGGAAAACCATAGGTGCGCAAGTTATCAAGCTTCCAAGGAATTGGCGCGCAAGTCTCTTCCCGGCACATAATTCACCTGCACGACCTCACCAAAACTTGCGCGACCCTTATCCCTTTGCCATATTTTGATGCTCTGATCTTCAAAAACATATGGCATGCAAGTTTCCTATCCTCCAAGTGTATGGCACGCAATTCCCTTTTCCAAAATCACTTCTTCATTTGTTGATTTTGAGGCCCTGAAATTTGGTAAACACTGGAAAACGGCGCCACCTTGTATCTGCTCTTTTTGTATTGCCTCCAGATCATCCATTCCTCTGTCGACGTTCTTGAATTAAACATAGATCGTTGCCCACGACTCTTGAACTCGACATGTCACCATGGAATCTCCTTTGTAAACAAGCACAATCACCTCAACAACACTTCTTCTTGGTGATCTGTATCCTTCAAAAACTCTTCTGCTTTTATCACAAACTCCACTATTGTGATACGTATTCTTTGAAGGAACAACTTTAGTACCATCATCTTATATGACAATGTGATGTGCATGGCTATCTCATAATTCCAATCCTTGCACGAACATCTTATAATTCCAATCATTAGCACATTTTCTTCTTCATCAACCGTCTTGATCTACTTCATGAAAACCATGTGAAGAATTCTGTTGCATGGTTCTCATGCAATCATGAGTAATTTCATGTTCTTCATCCTCGGATGGATTATACCTCACATTCTTCATTATTGTAAACAATGTATCACCTTTGACACATGTTCTTTGAACTTATGATCAACACAACAATCGTCTGAATCACCACTCCTCTACTTCATCAGAGTAAATCATGATCTCCTTCATTTTGATCTGTATTGACAACTATTGACAACAAATACAACCTTATACACAAAGTGGTTCCAACAACTTTCAGGTTGGGGACTCCGGTGTTGGTGCGGTGGCCGACATATCCATACACTAGGACTCTGATCACCTGCTTTTCAACTCGGTACATGAGAACACTGGTTATAGGGAAAACAATGGTACATGCATCATATAGGAATGGGTTTTGTTTTCTATGTCCTTCTTGAGTCATCTCTCCAGATATACTCATTGACTATGACACATATTGTTTACTTTTAGGACGCCTCTGTGACATATGCTAGCTAGGATTCAGTATGATCATCACTAGGATGATCCCCTCAATGATGAGGTGATGATACAAGGACCAATACTTGATATGTTAGCTTCAGGTGGTGCACCATTTATATTTTCCACCTGTGGAGCAACACATGTTTCTTGTAGTACCAGCAGATGAGGTGTGCAATTTCACGAACCAACCTGGGTCAACTCTGAACCGGTCACCCAAGCCAATCCGAGACAAGGCCTGAGAGGAATTCCTGATCCTCCAGGGATGGCGACAAGCACTAAGGCACCAACAAAGAAAAACAGTGGAATAATTTCTCCCAATAAAAATGAACTAAGCAACATAAATAAAATAGAACAACACAGAATAAATAAACAACACGAAAGATAAAGAACGGAAAAAAACACATACTAACCTGACCATAAAAAAAACTCCATTTGACCCTAAGAGTCACTCTCCAACACCAAAACCAAACATCTCCCAAGGCGATCTAGACCATAGCTGGAACCTACAGAAGAAACTAAAAACAAGAAAACACTATAGGCATGAGTATTAAAACTCAGTAGGCATGCCCAAAAAAAACTATTCCCAAATCACTACCTTTAAATAAAGAATTTACTAATTCTATGTTTGAACTAAATTATATAAAATATGGGTTTCCACAAACACTTAAATTTCCAAAACAAGTAACAGTCTATTTCCCCTTTTAATTTAAAAACAAGTTTAATGTTTGAAGGGAAAAGGTGCATCACATTTTGAAACATTTTCACGAACAATTTAAAATATAAAAATTTATTTGTTAGTCAAGAGGAAAACCACAAAAAACATGAAACACAATAAGGGAAATGGGAAAGTAGCAAATGGGTACCAGCAACCGAACTAGGCCCCTCAATCGTCAGCCACATACAAATAAGCACTAAAGAAAACATGGGTTGAACCTAGGAGCTCATGAACAATCTAAAACTTACTATATGTGTGACTCATCCTGAAGGCATGCCTACTCTCAATGAATTCATAATTCCCAAACACTCAGTTTTGTCGTACCTGGCCTAACCGAGGGGCCCAATCCCCTAGCAGATCAAAGTTCGTACTAAGGGCCACTAGCCAGTGTGTATTCTAAACTAGTGCAACAATTGTTATCAGAAGATTCACTTACTATGCTAGTTTCCCATGTCAACACGTGTAATAAAAAGGGGGTGAGTCAACAATGTAAAACAAGAAACCAATTCCAATACACAACATCACACACAATAATCCAAAAAATCGACGTGCACAGCAAGGTCACCCCCGAGTCACTCCAAAGAGGGTTTTCAAAATACTTTATTTTATTAAAGTTCCAAATGGGCCTTAACCAACTTTAAATAAAAACAACATTTCTCAAGAGAAACCAAAAAAATTTCTCACGCGTCAAAAGAAAACATTTATCATCAAACTAGAACCACACTTGAAAAACCATGAATTGTGTTCAAGGGCAAAATGGGTATTTTTCACTATTGTGCACAATTCATCAAAAAAATAATTTCAGTGGGATGCATAAAAATAAACGGTCTCATTTACAAAAAATTATTATTATAAAATTATTATTTCATATTATTTCATATTTAAAAAAATCAATGAAATATAAAGCAATTAATAAATTCTAAATTTAAAGGTGAGTGCAGTGGGGGACCTACCTTGACTCGTAGCTCGAACACGATGATGTGACATGCCTCGCATAGGCGCACAAACACACACAAGTCGATGGATACTGTTTCATAGAATTACTTCGCCAATGCGCTTCAGCAAACACATAACAACTAAAAATACATAAACGCGGACTTAAAACAATCCAAATGAACAAATAGTGAAAAATAACCACCTTGACATGTTTTCAAAACACAACTCGCACCATCTACATTATTTACTAAACCAATTTAAAATTTATGAAACAATATTCAAAAAGTAACTCACAGCTCTACACACCCAAAAACCCCTTCAAAACCTCTTTTATGATCAATCATAGATCCCCAACATACCCGAACAAAAAATGCACGACTTTCACAATCGAATAAACTAATTTCACAACCTAATAAAAATACACCACACATCAAAAATCCATTTTGAAACCATACACACACTGCTTTAGAAAACGTAATACAAAATTCCACTCGAGGAAGTTCAATCACCAAATTCAACATCATGTTTATACTTCTAAGACCAAAACATGTTTCAAAAAAAGAATTACCAATCACTTGAAAAACCAACCAGTGAATTCTTAAATAAAAAGGGCATGTACTATTTAACAATTCATGCCAGATGATCAAAGCAACTGAATCAAAACACCGCATATCACAAAGAATGACTATGATAAATATACTCAATCACTAATTAATAACTAAGGGTAGTGAGAAAATAAGAATTCAGTGAAATCATAAATTTAAAGGTAATGTGTAAAGGGATCCTACCTCAAATCCAAGGAGGAATGAAAACGCACGCCCAAGACTGGTGTGTGATCTCATTCGCACCTCAACTGCATGCTCCAAAAGCTTAATTAAACCTGAAAGGGTAAAATGCCACTGGAGGGAGAGGACATCGACAAGGGGGAGACGTCGGCGAGGGGGTGATGCCAGTGAGGAGTAGCTTACCAGAGGCCGCAGGTTGGGGGCAGTGCATGATGAATAGGGGACGTCGGGGGGGGGGGGGGGGGTTGCGGATCAGCCAAAGGTGGTCTCGGTCATAGGGTCACTGACAGGTGGTTGCACGCCGCACAGAGGCACTGAGGGCCTGCTCATGCCAAACACCAAGGGGGAGAGGGTCGTGGAAGGAGGGGAGAATAGGGGAGAGGGGGTCACGCACAAACCCTAAAAAAGTAATAATAAAAATAAATAATAATAATAATAATAATAATAATACTTGATAATAATATTGACTTGAGAATAATAATAATTATTATAATAGTTTCACCTTTAACAATAATATTATTAATAAAAAGTTATATATATGTATATAAGAGGTGAAAAAAATAATTTTAATAACAATGATGGTGAAAATAATAATAAAATTCATTTAATTTTTAATATTAATAATAATTTGAATAATAATATTATTATTATTCACAAAAACTATAATATTATTATTACGATTGAAATATTTTTTTCCAATTTTAATTCTTATCTCATTTGATCATCTTTATTTTCATTTATTTCAATACTACAAACACGCAGTCCACGCACAGCTCAAGTGACCACGTGCAAACCATGCGATAGCTTTTGCACGATCCAGAAGATGTCGCATGGGTACTCGGGATGTCCGCACGTCCCCGCTAATCATGCAGTGCCCACACACCTGCCTAAAATCCACCGAAATTTCCTATTGATAAATAATAATAATAATAATAATAATAATAACAACAACATGATGATAAATATAAAATTAATAAAAGTATTCATTTAATTTTAATGATAATAAAATTCGTAACAATAAAAATTTTAAACGACACAATAAATTACGAAATTTACTCATTTTAAATTTTATGAAGACAGGAGGATCATGTCGTTGCCTGGGCGAAGCCACACGGGGTTTCCAAAATGCGCTCCGCCTGTGTGCCCAATAACGTCAACTAAAAAACACGCACTTTTTGAAAAAACTCCACAACCTCATTCAGAATTCAACCCGAACCTCAAAAAAAAAATTAAAAGCTAAAGAAAATAGATAAAAAGACCAAAAACACAGGTTGGGGTGTGACAATTCTCCCCACCATAGCACTTTCCACCCCCAAGAAGCCACAAAAAGACCTAGAACCAAATATGAAGCTCCTTATGTATCACTCACCTCCAAAAGTTTAAGCGCCTTCAGTTGATCGATCCAAACAGACACCAAAAACCCATGACACACAACTTATCCTTAAAAAATGATCACTATAACCGTCACTAAGCAGAACCCAGACCATCCATTTCAACCAAGGAACGAATGAACTTAAACCTCTTCCAAATTTTATTTCTATAATCTTAGTCCAACATAACCTTTGGGTGTACTCCAATCCCAATGTTTACTCAAGAGGAAGAACTTAGGATTAGGTGGTTCCGCATGAGACCACCTGACACCAAATGATAGATGAAAAGAAACTCTGATACTGACACAAGGAGGCCCGAACGGGCTCCCCACCATAAGGAGCAGGCTAACACTAAATTATTTCAGGTGTAACTCTGCAAGACCCACTGTGGATCTCCCCACCATAAGAACTGATGAGATTACCTAAACTTAAAAATTTACCACATAGACTAAAAACCCCCACCACGA
Source organism: Viscum album (assembly GCA_963277665.1). Classification (NCBI taxonomy): domain Eukaryota; kingdom Viridiplantae; phylum Streptophyta; class Magnoliopsida; order Santalales; family Viscaceae; genus Viscum; species Viscum album. The sequence continues at coordinate 361,066,745 of OY728148.1, read as the reverse complement.
GGGGGGGGGGGAGGGAAGGGAAGGGCTGAATTTATAGAGCATCAAAATACCACCATTGTTATATCAACAACGTCTCACCCTCGAAAGAACACAAACCATACCACACTATGGAAAAAGATTAAACCAAGGCCCTTTTACATCGCTGAGATTCTCCTGACTATGCCCCAGCTTCACTCTGGGACCTATGGTTGGAGCACTAATTATTGAAGCATCTCTTGCCTCACAGTTAGGATTTAGAAATTCCCAAACATAACACATGAAGAAGAATTTTACCAAACACATTTCCATTAAAACAGAGGTTTCAAAGAGGTTTGTCAATAACCATTCTTACAACTGAAGGAAAAGAAACACCATAAAACACTACAAGAGACGACCACTACATCCAAGAAACACTACAAAGAGAAAGCCTCAAACTGATCCCTAAACATCACCATAATCCTTCTAATGGGCTGAGGTGACCTTCGACGAGCCAGGTTTGGGTTCAGTGCGCTTCTTGGAAACACCTCGGTAGAATCATTGCAAGTGACCCAGACATCCATAGGGGTGGTAGGGTCTCAGAGCACTAAGGAATGTCGGCCTCTTGTGACCCTGCTTTCCACACTAGTGACAGATCACAACATTGTGTTGTGAAGAACCTGATTTAAGGTCTAAAGGCCACTTGATTCCTATATTAGAGCCACCAGTATCAGGTCACTTCCCATTCTTTCTATCGCCATCCTCTACACTACTTCCCAAGGCTGGGGAAGGATTCAACACCTCAGGTCCTCTTGTTAACTCAACTTCAGCAAGAAAGGCTTGCCCCACAACATCCAAGAAGGTGGTTAGGTTAAGCTCTACCACTTTCGACTACAGTTTAGTTCATATTCTGGACTCAAATTGTCGAGCCTTCCTGGGATCATTTGCAACAAACCATTGTTTATAAAAAACTAGGTCTGAAAAACGTCGATAGAATTATAGTACCAATTCAACGCCCTGATGAACACAAAAAAACTCCATCCTCTTCCTCAGCTTTCTCAACTCAGAGAAATATTGTTGGATAAATGAAGACTTAAAGAAATCCCATGTGAGATCTTCTCAAGGATTGTTTCAAGACACAGATTTCCACCATTTCTAGGTTAGACCTTCAAGCATAAAGGTATCCAACTTCACTTTCAATGACTCAGGAAACCCAATGAAACTATATTTATTCTAAATATTCCACAACCACTCCTCCGCCTCAATAGGATCTACTTGACCATAAAATAGAGGAGGGTTCGACTTCTGAAACTCGAGGACATAGCCAATGGGCTGATCAACTGGAGGATTTTCTAAGGGCGCACCACCTGAAGCTGCACCTTATCCATTCATCAAACCTTCATGGGGGTGAACACAAAGGAAAAAAGGGAACAAATAACTTAATAAAAACATGGTCATCACCATTTTAAATTCAACTGTTCAAAATCTCCAAAATAAAACTTTACAAAACAATTTACAAAATTAAAGAAGACCCAAATGATTCACTAAGGGAAACTAGTGCCGATGGGTGACTCAGACATACGGTTGGCATCCATACGCTAGTCACACCACCATCACAAAGATAACTCTAGGGTAATGTCCTTAGCTCCTCATGGATTTCTAGACCATGCGAGCTCATAGAGGTCACTTTCCCAGCTCCCATTTCATTTCAGAATACCAAACAATCATATGAATCAAAGGACATTGAAAAACCCGAACATCCCATGGTAATCTGAGGTTCAGAATGAGAAAGGGTTCATGACGTCCTTAACATCCCTATGCCTCGAGTTCTGAAAATTCTACTCCTTTTACCAAGACAACCCCAAATAGAAAAGGGCACTCTGAAAATCAAGGTCCACTAAGTGCCAAACTTCCTTTGATACCATTTTGTCACGAACCAACCCAGGTCGACCTTGAACCGGTCACTCTATCCGATCTGTGGAAAGGCCTGAGAGGCGTTCCCAATCCTCCTGGGATGGAGACAAGCACTAGGGAATCAACAAAGAACAACAAGGGAATGATTTTTTCCAATAAAAACGAAATAAGAAGCAGAATTAAAAATAGAACAACGTAGAATAAATAAACAACACGAAAGAGAAAGAAAGGCCAACAACACATACTAATCTAACCACAACCAAAACTCCACATGACCCTGAGAGTCACTATTCAACACCCAAACTAAATGTCACTCAAGGCGATCCAGACCATAGATGGAATTTGAAGGAGAAACTAAAAACAAAAAAACACTATAGGCATGAGTATTAAAACTTAGTAGATGTTCCCAAAAAAACTATTCCCAAAGCACTACCTTTAAATAGAGAATTTACTAATTCTAGGTTTAAACTAAATTATATAAAATATGGGTTTCCAAACACACTTAAATTTCCAAAACAAGTAACAATCTATTGCCCTTTTAAATTTAAATGCAAGTTTAATGTTTAAATGGAAAAGGTGCATCACATTTTAAAACATTTTCGTAAACAATTTAAAATATAAAAATTTAGTTGTTAGTTAAGAGGAAAACCACACACAACATTCAAAACACAATAAGGGCAATGGGAAAATAGCAAACGGGGACCAGAAACCGAACTAGGCCCCTTAGTCGTCTTCCATATACAAATAAGCACTAAAGAAAACATGGGTCGAACCTAGGAGCTCGTGAACAATCTAGAACATACTATACGTGTGACTCATCCTGAAGGCATGCCTACTCTCGATGAATTTATAATTCCCAAGCACTCAGTGTTTCCCTACCTGGCATAACCGAGGGGCCCAATCCCCCAACAGAGCAAAGTTCGTACTAAGGGCCACTAGCCAATGTGTATTCTAAACTGGTATAACAATTGTTCTCAGAAGATTCACTTACTATGCCAGGTTCCCATGTCAACATGTGTAATAAAAAGGGGGTGAGTCAACAATGTCAAAAAAAATAAACCAATTACAATGCGCAACATCATGCACAACAATCCACAAAATCGACGTTTACAGCAAGGTCACCCACCGAGTCACTTCAGAGAGGGTTTTCAAAATACTTTATTTTATTAAAGTGCCAAACATGCCTTAAGAAACATTAAAGAAAAAAATCATTTTTCAAGAGAAACCAAAACATTTTATCACGTGTCAGAAGAAAACATTTATCATCAAACCAGAACCGCACTTGAAAAACCATGAATTCTGTTCAAGGTCCAAATGGGAATTTTTCACTATTGTGCACAATTCATCAACAAAATAATTTCAGTGGGATGCATAAAAATAAAAAGTTTCATTTACAGCAAATTATTATTCTAAAATAATTATTTAATATTATTTCACATTTAAGGAAAATAAATGAAATATCAAGCAATTAATAAATTCTAAATTTAAAGGTGAGTGCAGTGGGGGACCTACCTTGACTCGCAGCTTGAACATGATGACGTGATACGTCTCGCATAGGTGCACAAACACGCATAATACAATGAACGCAGTTTCGCAGAATTACCTCACCAATGTGCTGAAACAAATGCATAACAACTAAAAATACATAAACATGGACTTAAAACAATCCAAATGAACAAATAGTTCAAAAGAACCACCTTGAAATGTTTTCAAATCACAACTCGCACCATCCACATTATTTTCTAAACAACTTTAAAATTTATGAAACAATATTCAAAAAGTAACTCAAAGATCTACACACTCAAAAACCCCTTCAAAACCTCTTTTATGATCAATCGCAGATCCCCAACATACCCGAACAGAAAACACACGACTTGCACAGTCGAATAAACTAATTGCACAACCTAATAAAAATACACCACACGTCAAAAATCCATTTTGAAACCATAGACACACTACTTTAGAAAGTGTAATCCAAAAGTCCACTCAAGGAAGTTCAATCACCAAATTCAACATCACATTTATACTTCTAAGACCAAAACATGTTTCAAAAAAAGAATTACCAATCGCTTGCAAAACCAACCAGTGAATTCTTAAATAAAAAGGGCGTGCACTATTTAACAATTCATGCAAGATGATCAAAGTAAGTGAATCCAAACACCACATATCATAAATAATGACTATGATAAATATACTCAATCACTAATTAATAACTAAGGGTAGTGAGAAAATAAAAATTCAGTAAAATCATAAATCTAAAGCTAACACGTAAAGGGATCCTACCTCAACTCCAAGGAGGAATGAAAACGCATGATCAAGACTGGTGTGTGATATCATTCACACCTCAACTGCATGCTCTAGAAGCTTAATTAAACTCAAAAGGGTACGATGTCACTGGAGGGAGAAGACGTCGACAAGGGGGCGACGCCGGTGAGGAGTAGCTCACCGAAGACCGCAGGTTTGGGGCGATGCGCGCTGAACATGGGACGTTGGGGGGGATTGCAGATCAACCGAAGGTGGTCTCAGATTGGTCGGAGGGCAGCCTGCAGGGGGTCACGTGCCGCACGGAGTCACCGAGGGCCTGCTCACGCCGAACACCAAGTGGAAGAGGGCTATGGAAGGATGGGAGAATAGGGGAGATGGGGTCACGCACAAACCCTAAAAAAAGTAAAAATAATAATAATAATAATAATACTTGATAATAATATTGACTTGATAATAATAATAATTATTATAATATTTCCACCTTTAACAAAAATATTATTAATAAAAAATTATATATATATATATATAAATATAAGAGGTGACAACAATAATTTTAATAACAATGATGGTGAAAATAATAATAAAATTCATTTCATTTTTAATATTAATAATAATTTGAATAATAATCTTATTATTATTCACAAAAACTATAATATTATTATTATAATTGACACATTTATTTTTCCCCAATTTTAATTATTATATCATTTACTCATCTTTATTTTCATTTATTTCAATACTACAAATGCGCAGTCCACGCACAGCTCAAGCGACCATGTGCAGATCGTGCAATAGCTTCTGCATGATCCATAAGATGCCACATGGGTACCCAGGTGTCTGCATGTCCTTGATAATCGTGCAGTGTCCGCGCTCCAGCCTAAAAACCATCGTAATTTCCCATTGATAAATAATAATAATAATAATAATAACAACATGGTAATAAATGTACAAATAATAAAATTATTCATTTCATTTTAATGATAATAAAATTTTTAAAAATAAAAAATTTAAATGACATAATAAATTACGAAATTTACTCATTTTAAATTTTATGAAGATAGACGGATCATGTCGTTGCCTGGGTGAAGCCACGCTAGGTTTCCAAAATGTGCTCCGCCCATGCGCCCAATGGCGTCAGTTGAAAAACACGTACTTTTTGGAAAAACTCCACAACCTTGTTCGGAATTCATCCCGGACATCGAAAAAAGATTTAAAAGCCAAAGAAAATAATTAAAAAGACTAAAAACATAGGTCGAGGTGAGACACACAGGATGAGCACACTTCATGAGTTTCAAAGACAAAGACCCCTCAGGTTCTAAGGAAAGCCCGACCCGTAGGCATTTGAGGACTAGCTTGAGGTGGTGACCTGAGTTTTCCGTCTGATCAGGACACCCGCAGAGCAGATGGTAGTCCTGGCAGTGAGCCTTCTTCATGGATCAGCAGGGTGATAGATGAGTTTAGTTTCCCAGTCTTATAATGAGGAAAATATTTCATGGTTAGAGTTTGATAACCATTTCATATAGGAGTTATCTCCAGCTACGCTAAGAGTTGTATGTATCCAGGAGCTTCTGCAGCTCCAGTAGGGTAACACATTAGTAACAAAGTATTCATCGAGGTTTACCAACCTCTCCAGATACTTGATGAATGTGGTTAGAGTTTATTTATTTAGGAATTAGACATTAGAGCGAGGTATTAATAGAAACATCTAATCTAGTGTTATCCCTCTATGCATTCCTATATATGCTAGGGTGCTAGAGAGAGTTTTGGTGGTTGAAAGTTTCTTGAATGTGTAGATACAAGAAATGGTTTCAAATGGAAAGAATACATGAGAAGATACCTCAGAAGTAGAGATATTACATTGGTCCTAGGGACCTAGATGCGTCAAATGTTTTAGGAGGAGGTCCCAAGATAGTGTATCTATGGTTCAGGGCTCTCAGAATGGGTTCAATCAGCCCAGAGAGAGGTAGTGATACTCATGTGATGGTAGGGTACATATTTCATGAGATTGTCTAACCCTCCGTATATCTGATAGAGAGACCACAAATGGGATTCCAAGATAGAGGTAGTAGAAGGAGCATAAAGGCCTGTAGGGTGGAAGACATGGCATAGGATTTGGGAGAGCAGAAGGAGGTGGAATATGCTTTGACTTGTTACTACCACCACCCCTAGGTCATCCACACTAGGCTCAAGGAGCTGAAGAACAGGGGTGGGGAAAGCTGCAGGTGGCTGAAGCTTACTTCCTAGAGGATCTAGTAATGATTAGAGGTATGATATGTGTCTTTTATACCATATATACAATACTAATAGACATAGGTTCTAGCCATTCCTTTCTTTATACATACCTTGTATAAGACTTAGAGATTCCAGTTGAACCTTTGGCTCAACCCTTATGCTTAGAGACTCCTACTGGAGAAGTCTCAGTGATCACGCACTTGTGCCGATAGTGTAAACGGACTCTTGGAGGAAAGAGTTTTTGTTGGAATCTCTTGGTAGCAGCATCAAGGCCTTAAGACATCATTCTTGATATAGATTCGTTATCTACATTTCATGACTATATTGGCATTTTTAGGTGAATTATGTGGTGTGTATACAATAATGGAACCTAGTTCTCCTTTTTTTGGAGAAAAGGAAACCCAAAAACATAGGAGGGTGAAACAGATTACTCATTAGTTGGATATTCCAACCCTTGGTGTAATGGATTTTATGAGTTTCCAGTTCCCTATAGTGATGGCGGAGTTTGAGGATGTCTTCCCTAAGGATGTTCCAGGTTTACCTCCCCACCATGAGATAAAATTATGCATTGATCTGCACCCTGATATGACACCAATATCTGCACCAGGATATTAGATGGCTCTTGTATAAATTCACGAGATGAGGGTGCAGTTGGAGGACTTATAGAGGAAGGGATTTGTTAGAACCATGTTTTACCCTGGGAGCCCCAGTTTTGTTTTCCAAAAAGGTATATGGGAGATTTGGGTTATGTGTGGACTATCGGTGATTGAACCAGGTGACAGTGAAGAAAAATTATTCACTATCAAGGATTGATGAACTATTCAATCAGATGAGAGGGGCATGATGGTTCTCAAAGGTTGACCTCAGATCAGGTTATCACCAACTACGAGTATGGTACGAGGATATACCAAAGATGGAATTCAGATGTCGCTATGATCACTATGAGTACTTAATGATACCCTTCAGCATGACGAACACCCCATCAGTGTTCATGGGGTTCATTAATCAGATCTTTCAACCTTTCTTAGACTAGTTTGTAGTAGTCTTCATTGATGATATCATCGTGTACTCGACATCTGAGGAGGATCATGCGAGACACTTGAGTATGATTCTGTATATACTCTAAGAGCACCAGATTTACAAAAATATTTTGAACTTCCAATTCCAGATTCAGGCAGTCCACTTTCTAGTACATTTTGTCTTATCGGATGGAGTGTCAGTGGACCCAGCCAGGTTGAGGCATTTTTATCTTGGGATCCACCCAAGAGCGTGACTAAGGTGTAGAGCTTCCTTGGGTTGGCAGGATATGTCACGAACCGAATCTGGTTTCCACCAATACTGTCACCAAACCCATCCCGTGACAAGGTCTGAAGGGCATTCCCTATCCCCATGGGCTAGCACAAGTGCCCGGGTATCATTAATTTAGGTTTGGGAACGATTTACTTGAGTATGAAAGCATAACACATTAAAACAATCTATAATATAAATCTGAAATTTTTGAGACAAACAAGTCTTAACCAAAAACCAGAACTGAATACATTGGTTTAAAGAAAATAAAATAGGTCCAAATACAAATAAATACAGCATCAAGACATCCCCAAGAACTCCACATGATAAGGTATAATCACCCACAAGCCGTCTCCATAACTCCGCACCAAGGATGGGGACTAACACCCTAAACCGCCATCACCCTTAGCCTTTCCTTTACCTGAGTAAAACATAACCAAGTCTACTTACACCCGAGGGGTTTAAGTAGGGTGTGATACTAATCCCAATAGGATACCACCCAATTATTCCAAATATCATTCAATACAATGTAAAAAATCAAGTAGTTTTAATAGGTAAGGAAAAGCAGTGTTAAAATTCCAAGAAATGTAACTTTCATTTGAAAACAGTTTTCAATCCAAAATTTTCAGAATTTTCACACATTTAAATAGAAATATTATATAATTTTATTTAATTCCAAATACACCCTAATACATGGTTAAATGCTACAAATACAATGAGCAACAACATTGGGAACACCCCTAGGCACTAGGTTGTCTTGGGCCCTATGTACCTCGTACCTCGGTGTAAATTAAACATAGAAAAATCCATTCTCATGCATGATCCACTAGTAGGGAACATAAACATAACCTAGTGGTCCCTAATAATCATCTACATAGTTTAGTTAGAGTTTTCATTATCCAAATGCTAAGTGAAACAGGGACAAAACCCATCCGGCCCACTAGCCGTACTAGTACAAATCCGCCCCACCTAGGTACCTGAGCTTCCCCTTTTGTGCTCAATAAATTTCATCATGAAACATAAATCAATTTTCATATAAAACACCATTACTGGTCAAACACAACAAATACAATAGCTAACACATTTTATACCACTTAAAACACGCAACAAAACACTTATATTTTTAATAAAACAATTCCTCAAAATCTCGTAGTGTTTCAGACACAAAACTCCTTAAAAACCCCACTTGCACACTCTGTGTACATTTTTAAGTTTCCAAAATAGAAATGGAAGCCTAATATATTTTATTGAAAACACAAAATCAATTTTAGGGCATCCCCATGTGGTTCAAGAAATGACATCATTGCAAAACCTCTATTTTTACACAATAGAGCTCGTAGAATTTCATGTGGTTCACAAACACCATTAAAACCAGATTTTGCAGAAACAAACACAAGGGATAATAATTAAAAACATTATTTTCAGCCCCATTAAATTTCAATAAAATCAACTAATTACTTCTAGGATAGTCCCAAATAAAATAATAAAACATTTCTATGAAAATCCCCCAATTTCACATGAAATTGGCATTTAAGATTCATTTGAAATACAAACACCACTAAAACTACTTTTTTCAGAAATAATAAAATTAAATAAGAATGAAAATACCATAAACATAGTATCCAATTCACAAATACTTCATACACAATGGAATCACCTACCAAATTAAGGAAAATTCTTGAATTACCGTGCGAAAATTAATTCGCACCACTGCCGCACCAAGAAGGACCTAGAACAAACCTAAAACCACAATAATTGAGAAATAAAACCCAAGGTTAAACATTATGTTTGAAACCCTACCCCCTGGTCTTTTGGTACTTCAAGGAAGAGGGAATAATCCCTAATCAAAATAAATGAAACCCTAAGAAATTTGAAAGAGGAAAGAAATGGACTCACTTGAAGTATCTTGAAGTAATAACTCCAAAACACTAGTAGAAGAAATTTAAAATAGCCAAAATTTAGGTTTTGTTTGAAAAATAATCCATAGGTCATTTAGGAACTATAATGGCAAAAAAATATTAAGAATTGAGAGAGTTATGAATGAAAGCAGTTACCTCTTTAAATATGTACGATTTGAGGAACCCTATGATGTTTTGCACCAATTCGCGATGAACGAGAGCTCCAAAGAGGTGGGAGAGAGTTTAGACGCGTGTCTGAGTTCAATGGGCTTAGGTGATACTTGGGATCACCAAAAAATCCCACAAATTGAATAATTTATAAAATAAAAAAAAATCATTTTAAAAACTGTAATTGGGATTTCGGGAAGGCCCAACCCCTTAAATAAAAACCCAAATAAACCTTGGTTATGGATTTATAAAGGCTCCAAATTGACTTGGTGGTGTTAATAGGTTAGATGAGGCAGAGTAGGATTTTTAATGGATGAAAAATCTTAAAAAATTAATGAGTTATAAAAGAAACAAAAGTTATTTTTAAAACTGGAATTGGGCTCATGGTTTGGCCCAATTCATGAAAACTCACTCATTCCTCCATAAAAACTTAGGAAACCCACAAAACAAATAATGAATGGAAATTAAATGAAATTTAACTTTAAAATAAGTCATGTATGTGACAATTCTCCCCACCATGAAAGACTTTCCACCTCAGAAAGTCAACCTGAAGCTTGATCGGAAAACCAGAAAGGGTACTCTTCCTCGACCCATGACTTTCGCACCCATGTCTCATGTGTATCATTCCCATACTGCCATAGAACCTAGACTAATGGAATAGACTTCCCTCAAAGTATCTTCTCTTGGGAGTCCAATATTTTCACCGGCCTCTCAACAACAGAAAAGTCAGGCTCTATCTCCAGTTCTTCCCAACTCAACACATGGGACAGATCCAGGTTGTATTTCTTTAACTGAGAGACGTAGAAGACATCATGAATGGATGTCAACTAACAAGGTAAGGCCAACATGTATGCCACCTTTCCAATATGCTCGACAATCTCAAACGGCCCGACATACCATGACATCAGCTTTCCTTGCTTCCCCAATCGACGATGGCCCAAACGAGGGGCCACTTTCAAGAATACCCTATCACCCACAGAAAAATATAGGTCACGACGCCTTCGGTCATCATATGATTTATGGCGACTCTAAGCTATCAATAAATGCTTCCTAATAAACTTGACCTTCTCAGATGTCTCCTGCACCAGACTCGGCCCCAGTAGTGAGGTCTCACCTACCTCAACCCAACACAGGGGGGACCGACATGGACGACCATAGAGGGCCTCAAAAGGATCCATTAGAATCGAGGATTAGTAACTGTTATTATAAGAAAATTCAACCAACCCCAAATGGCTATCCCAAGAACCTCCAAAGTCCAATACACATGCACGGAGCATATCCTCCAAAATCTGATTTGCCCGCTCTGTCTGACCATCCGTCTGAGGAGGTATGTCATGCTCATCTTAATCTGAGACCCCAAGGCCTTCTGAAGGCCTTCCCAGAACTGAGAAGTGAAACAAGGGTCTCTATCTGAGACAACTGATGATGGAACACCATGGAGCCTCACCACCTTCTGAAGATACAAACGTCCCAACTCATCCACTTTAGATGTATCTCTGATCGGAATGAAGTGGGATGATTTGATCAGATGATAAATCACCACACAAATGGAATTATTACCCCGAGGTGTACATGGTAATCCAAAAATTAAATCCATGGAGACCTGTTCCCACTTCTAGGTAGGAATGGGTAGTGGTTGGAGAAAACCGGAGGGCCTTTGGTGCTCTACTCTCACCTACTGGCATGTGTAGCATCTCGACACGAAGTCCGCTATGTCCCGTCTCATACCAGACCACCAAAACTACCGACGGACATCATAATACATCTTAGTGTCACCTGGATGGACAACCCACTGAGACTGGTGGCTATCCTGCATCACCACCTTCCGTAGAGACTACGGCACTACTAAGCGGACCTTGAAGCAAAGGATGCCCTCTAGAGATGAAGACCAATCAGAGGACGTCTCCCCACCATGAAGAAACAGCCTCGACCGCTGACAAAGATCATCACTGGGCTGTTCCTACTGAATCAACTCCAACAGTGAAGGAGTCAACTAGACGCTCACCAAGAGTACACCTCCAATGTGTTCCCTGGTCTCCACATGTATCTAATAAAAGAGCCCTATAAAAGTCTACTCATTACTGGACTTCCTCAAAGCCTTCACTGTAACTCTTCTACTCAAAGCTTCGACCACCACATTACCCTTTCCTGAGGTATAGATAATGTCAATGGTGAACCCCTGCAAGTACTCGATCCAGCGATGTTGCCTCAAGTTGAGGTACTTTTGCGAGAAGATATAGGCTAAGCTTTTGTGATCAGAGTATACCAAAAACTTCTCCCCAAAGAGGTAGTGACGCAAAGTCTTCAAAGCATGCATCACCGCTGCCAACTCCAATTCCTGGGTCGGGTAGTTCTTTTCATGTGGTCAAAGTTGGCGATAGAAATACGCCACCACATGATCATCCTACATAAGCACGCACCCAAGACCCATACCTGAAGCATTACAATAGACCACATACCCCTTCCCGGCCTCAGGAAAAATCAGCACGGGTGTGGTGGTCAACCTCCACTTCAGCTCCTCAAAGGATGACTGACAATTTGGGACCCGTAAAAACTTCACCCCTTTCTGGGTGATTGCGGTCATCGGTGAAGCAAGCTGAGAAAAATCCCAAACTAATCGCCTGTAATAACCAGTCAGGCCAAGGAAAATCTGGATCTCGAACACATTCTTTGGTTGCTCCCACGACATGACCACACTAATTTTCTTGGGGTCCACTGAAAATCCATTCTACGAGATCACATGCCCAAAATATTTCACCCCCTAATCCAGAAAGTGCACTTTTATAACCTTTCATAGAGGCGGTGATCCCGTAACATACCCAAAACGATCCTCAAGTGATGTTCATGTTCCTCCTCAGAGCTAGAGTATACCAGAATGTCATCCATGAACACCAAAATAAAGGAATTGAGATACTGATGAAACAACCTATTCATGAGTGCCATAAATACTTCTGGAGCATTGGTCAATCCGAAGGGCATGACCAAATACTCAAAGTGGTTGTACCTACTTCGAAAGGCTATCTTTGGGATATCTGACTCATTCACCCAAAGTTGATGATACCCTGAACGTAGGTATATATTTGAGAACCACTTTTCCCCTTCATCTGATCGAAAAAATAATCTATTCTAGGCAAAGGGTATTTATTCTTAATTGTTACCTTATTCAGCTTTTGGTAGTCAATGCACAACCAAAAGGATCCATCAGACTTTTTCACGAACAACACAGAAGAGGCCCAAGGAGAGACGCTCGGGAGAATGAATCCTTTGGATTCTAATTCATCCAGCTGTATCTTTAATTCCCTCATCTTGGTGGGGACCATGCGATAAGAGGAAAGAGATATTGGATGTGTTCCCGGTTCCAGATCAATCGAAAACTCCACATCCCACTCCAGGGGAAAACCTGAAAAATCATCCAGGAATACCTCCAGAAACTCATTCACTACATGAGGTAGTGAACCTTTAGGAGAAAGACCATCCTATAGCACGAGAAATGATAACTGGAAGATTATACTTCCCAACTCTGGGAGTGGAGGCCCTGCGTAACCCTACTGAGGATCCCATTCTCCATGAAAAATATGACAACTCCCATCAGGTGCCGTGAAACTCACACACCGTCTTTAGCAATCGATGTGTGCCTTGAAGTTTACTAGCCAATCCATCTTGAGTATGAAATAAAAAAGGTCCATATCTAAGACCAAGAGTTCCCACTCCATATCGACCCCTGACATAGAAAGCGCACACGACAGGCACCTGAGACCCTGCTCCTTCTTCTTTCCCAGCGGCATAACCAGCTCCATCGCAAAAGAAAAAAACTCAGTTGGCAAGTTCAGCATGTCCAAAAAATGGACAGAAATGAATGAAATAGAGGCACCGATATCAAAAAGAATGACAGAAATAGAATATGCAACCAGAACGGTACCTCGAACTGTCGATGGTCCCACCTCTGATCCTGCTGGTGCCTGATCCACCACATGGAGATGTCTGGACTCTACCTGAGGACGACTGCTAGTCTATGGATGTGCCATGAACTGGATCTGTCTAGAAGATGACCCATCTCCACCGCCATGACCACCAAATTGAGATCCCCCAGTCCTTGATGGCTCAGACTGTTTTGGCACTCCTCTTGAAGCCACTGACCTTGCCTCACTCAGAAGTGGACGTGCCACCCCACAAAAGCGTTGTAAATGACCCATACCTCCACACTGGTAACAAGGCTTCGGAGGAAGTGGGAATAATGGTCGGATGTACCCCGTCTTCCCACATTTGTGGCACATGAACGATCTTTCATCAGAAGCCGCATATGAAAACTACCCGTAAGAGTGGCTTGAACTACCACCTCCTTTCTTCACATGTTCCTCCCGCTTCATTTTCTTCTTTCCGGAGCTACCACTACTCACTACTGATGCTGAACCAGATAAACCAGCCCTGCCTTTCCTATCAATCTCCACCATGCACACCCGATCAATGACCTCAACATAGGTCCTCAACTTAAACAAGAACACCTTGGAGTATATCTCTGGTTTCAAGCCTTTCTCAAACCTTTGGGCCTTCACCTTCTCATTGGAGATGATTTATGGAGAATACCGAACCAATTCAGTGAAATGGTTGGCATACTCCATCACAGATAGATTCCCCTAAACAAGGTCCATGAACTCTCTGGACCTGGAATACGCCAAGACCTCAGGGCAGTACTGTTCATTGAAGACGGCCTTGAAATCTTCCCAGCACATTTGCTCATTCTTCCCAGTCTGAAGCATAGACTCCGAACAATTACGGCTGGGACCCTCCAACATAAATGAGGAACACTTCACCCTGAGCTCCTCGGTTGTTTCTAGAAACTCAAACATATGCTCGATCTTCTCGAGCCATTCCTCTGCTTCTTGGGGTTCTGAGCTGCCTCGGAAGGCTGGAGGCTTATTTTTCAGAAACTCCTGGGACTTGTCCTTTCTAGGACCAGTATCATCCTCTCTAACACTAGCTGGAATAGGATCTGTTTCATATCCTAGATCCTAGACACCCCGGACCACGACCTCGACTAGCCTCTGATCAATTGGTGTGGGAGAACTCTCTTCGGATTCCTCCCATGGGTGCATGGGAGCTTTCCGGGGAGGCATGTTTATACAAAATGTAACAGTCACAAAAAAATAATCAATACCACAATTTTGAAAATTTTAATCAAATACATCAAATATAAATAATCTAAACACATTCCAGTAATAAAAGAAACAACAACTCCTCCTTCGCACGATGTCCACGTGTGGTCTGCAGCCCACACGTCTCACCTTGAAGTGAAGCCAATCCGTAAATTACAACGTCCCCTAGTGACTCAAGGTCTACCATGAGAGGTGCAAGCCAGGAACCCTACTCACAACCAAAACCCTAATCCCTAACATTCCTAGCTCTTTTCTATCCCGACTCATCCCAAAATAGCAATATAACCCAAAAACATTAACCTCCTTTGATATCATTTTGTCACGAACTGAATGTGGTTGCCACCAATACCGGTACCAAACCCAACCCATGACAAGGCTCGAAGGGATTTCCCTATCCCCATAGGATGGCACAAGTTCCCAGGTATCATTAATTTAGGTTTGGGAATGATTTACCTGAGTATGAAAGCATAACACATTAAAACAATCCATAATATAAATCTGAAATTTTTGAGCCAAACAAGTCTTAAACAAAAACCAGAACTGAATACATTGGTTTAAAGACAATAAAATAGGTCCAAATACAAATAAATACATCATCAAGACAGCCCCAAGTACTCCACATGACAAGGGGTAATCACCCACAAGCCATCTCCACAACTCCACACCAAGGATGGGGACTAACACCCTGAACCGCCATCACCCTTAACCTTTACTTTACTTGAGTCAAACATAACCAAGTATACTTAAACCCAAGGGGTGTAAGTAGGGTTTGAGCCTAATCCCAATAGTATACCACCCAATGATTCCAAATATCATGCAATACAATGTGAAAAAGCAAGCAGTTTTAATAGGGAAGGAAAAGTAGTGTTAAAATTCCAAGCAATGTAACTTTCATTTGAAAACAGTGTTCAATCCAAAATTTTCAGAATGTTCACACATTTAAATAGAAATGTTATCTATTGTAATTTACTTCCAAACACACTCTAATACATGGGTAAATACTAAAAATCCAATGAGCAACAACATTGGGAACACCCCTAGGCACTAAGTTGTCTTGGGCCCTATGTACCTCGCACCTTGGTGTAAAGTAACCATAGAAAAATTCGTTCTCGTGCACAATCCACTAGTAGGGAACATACCCATAACCTATTGGTCCCAAATAATCATCCACATAGTGTATTTAGAGTTGTCTTTATCCAAATTCTAAGTGAAACAGGGACAAAACCCATCCGGTCCACTAGCCGTACTAGTACAAATCTGCCCCACCTAGGTACTCGGGCTTCCCCTTTTGTTCTCAATCAATTTCATCATGCAACATAAATCAATTTTCATATAAAACACCATTACTGGTCAAACACAACCAATATAGTTGCTAAAAAATTTTATACCACTTAAAACACGCAACAAAACACTTAGATTTTTAATAAAACAATTTCTCAAAATACCGTAGTGTTTCAGACACAAAACTCCTTAAAAACCCCACTTTCACACTATGTGCACATTTCTAAGTTTCAAAAACAGAAAGGGAAGCTGAATAAATTTCAGTGAAAACACAAAATTATTTTTAGGTCAGCCCCATATGGTTCAAGAAATGACATCATTGCAAAACCTCCATTTTTACACAACACAGCTCTTAAAATTTCATGTGGTTCACAAATACCATTAAAACCAAATTTTGCAGCAACAAACACAAGGGATAATCATTAAAAACAGTATTTTAAGTTCTATTACAGTTCAATAAAATCAACTAATTACTTCTAGGGTAGCCCCAAATCAACTAATAAAACATTTCTATGAAAATCCCCCAATTTCACATGAAATTGGCATTTAAGATTCATTTGAAATACAAACACCAATAAAACAATTTTTTTCAGAAATAATAAAATTAAATAAGAATTACAATACCATAAAAACAGTATACAATTCAAAAATATTGCATACACAATGGAATCACCTACCAAATTAAGGAAAACTCTTGAATCACCGTGCGAAAATTAATTCGCACCACCGCCGCACCAAGAAGGACCTAGAACAAACCTAAAAACACAAGAATTGAAAAAGAAAACCCAAGTTTAAACCTTAAGTTATAAACCCTACCCCCTGTTCATTTAGGACTTCAAGGAATAGGGAATAATCCCTAATCAAAATAAATGAAACCCTAAGAAATTTGAAAGGGGAAAGAAATGGACTCACTTACTTGAAGTATCTTGTTGTAATCACTCCAAAACACTAGTAGATGAAATTTAAAATAGCCACAATTTAGGTTTAGTTAGAACAAGAATACTTAGGTAATTTAGGAACTGGAATGGAGAAAAAATATTAAGAATTGAGAGAGTTATGAAAGAAAGAAGTTACCTCTTCAAATCTAGATGATTTGAGGAACCCTATGAAGTTATGCACCAATTCGCAATGAACCAGAACTCCAAAGAGGTGGGAGAGAGTTTATATGCGTGTTTGGGTTCAATGGTTTTAGTTGAGACTTTAAATAACTAAAAAATCCTACAAATTGAGTAATTTATAAAACAAACAAAATTCATTTTTAAAACTGGAATTGGGCTTTCGGGCAGGCCCAACCCCTTAAATAAAAACCCAAATAAACCATGGTTATCGATTTCTAAAGGCTCTAAATTGACTTGGTGGTGTTAATAGGTAAGGGTATGACAATTAGGAATTTTAATGGATGAAAAATCTTGAAAAATGAATGAGTTATAAAAGAAACAAAATTTATTTTTAAAACTTGAATTGGGCTCACAGTTTGGGCCAATTCATGAAAACTCACTCATTCCTCCATAAAAACTTAGGAAACCCCCAAACAAAGAATGAATGGAAATTAAATGAAATTTAACTTTAAAATAAGTCATGTCTGTGACAGGATATTACCATATATTAATTTCAAATTTCTCCAAGATATCAACACCCATGAAAGCTTTGACTCGAAATGGGAATCCTTTTGTGTGGATGAAAGGTGACACTAGGATTTTTAGCAGTTGAGGCAAAGTTTGACGAGTACTCCAATATTGAGATTACTAGAGGAGGGTTTTGAGTACATAATGTTCTACAATGCATCAAGAATTGGTCTTGGTTGTGTTATGATGCATAGGTAGGCGGTGATTACCTATAGTTCATGTAGGTTGAGACCACATGAGTAGAATTACGCGACCCATGATCTTGAGTTACAATGGTAGTCTTTACACTAAATATGTGGAGACAATACCTAATTTGTGGGTGATTTATCATCTATTATGATAAGAAGAGTCTCAAGTATATCTTCTCTTAGAAGGATCTTAACTTAAGATAGAGGTGATGGATAGAGCTCCTCTAGTATTATGATATTGAAATTTTCTATATTTCTGGTAAGGGGAACATGGTAATAGATACTCTCAATAGGAAATCTTATTCATAGTTTCTAAATGAGGCGTCAGAGTAGTTGGCCTCATTGTAGTTATCCATTGTGGATGGAGATGGAGCAACTTACCTCCAGTTAATGGTTTTCACTCCCCCGCTTTTACAGCGAGTTGGGGATTCACAACTTGGGGATGCTGACTGTGAGACCCTACGTATTTATATATCCACTAGACATGCTCCTAATGGATTTTGTAAAGGTGTAAAACATGTCATTATTTTCAAAGGATACACCATGATACTAATGACGTTACAGGAGGAGAATCTGAGAGAGTTTCATATGTCTCCTTTGGAAGTACATCCTGGTGTGGTAAAGATGTACCAGGACCTCTAACATTAGTTTTGGTGGCCAGGGATGAAGAAAGGAGTTACAAATTTTGTCTCTTTATGCCTTACTTGTTAGTAAGTGAAGGCTGAGCACCAAGTTCCAATTGGTTTAGCTCAACCCCTTGAGGTGCTAGAGTGGAAGTGGTATGGGATATCGATGTACTTTGTTATGGGATTACCACATACATCCATGGAACATGAGACCATCTAGGTAATTGTATACTAACTCACCAAGTCAACCAACTTCTTAGCTATTCATGAGCAGAGTTCAGTAGAGATCTTAGGATGCCTCTATGTTCAGGAGATAGTCTGACTCCATAGAGTTCCATAAATGATTTTTTCTAACTATGATTCTCTATTTACATCCCTATCGTGGAAGGCATTTTAGGAGTATTTTGGGACACAGTTACACTTGATTACAATGTTCCACCCCCAAACTGATGGAAAGATAGAGCAGACTATTCAGGTTATGGAGGACATGTTGTGTGCTTGAATGTTGGACTTTGGTTGTAGTTGGGAGGATCACCTGCCACTAGCAGAGTTTGTGTACAACAAAATTTACCATTCCACCATTATTATGACACTATTAAAGGATTTTTATGGGTGACCCTATAATTTACCAATTTGTTGGACTGACCCAGGAGAGTCAGCACTCATGGGCCCAGAGTTGGTGCGAGCAACTACCGAGAAGGTGAAGATCATCCAGAAGCGGATGAAAACTTCATAGAGATATCAGAAGTCTTATACGGATAGACTATAGAGGCCTTTGGAGTTTTAGGAAAGAGACAATGTGTTCCTACAAGTTTCACCTCAACATGGATTATGAAGATTTGGTCAGGGTGAAAAGTTATCTCTGAGGTTTATTAACCCTTTCTTGATACTGCATAGAGTTAAAAAAGTGGCATACCGCTTAGTTATACCTCCACATTTAGACCGAATACATGACGTCTTCCAAGCATCATGGATGAGGAGGTACGTGCATGGCCCATTGCATATTATTGACTGGGATGAGTTGGACATTGAGGATGGATCAACCTTTGTTGAGTACCTGGTAGATATTGAGGATCAACATGAGAGGATCCTTCATAGGTGATCAATTCCTTTAGTTCATATCCAATGGAAATACGGTAATCTTTAGGAGAAAACAAGGGATCAAGAGGCTCAGATTCATGATCATTACCCATATCTTTTTTAGTAACCATTGTTTTGGATTTTTGATGACGTAAATCCCATATGTAGGGAGAATGTAATGTATCAGATTTTCCATGTATTATTTTTGGATATTATATGGATTATTTTCGATATCGGGAACTAATATGGTGTATGATTCTAAGATCTGGTGTTCCTGGAATAACTATTTGAAATATATTAAATATATTAAATAGAAATCATGCACAATTTTTTGAAAAAATTAGAATAAATTCTAAATGGCTACCCGGATCAGAAATCTGAGGGCATAGTTGAGTTCAAAATGTAATTTTTACCTTAGAAAAAACTTAACCTTGGTCAGCGTGGGTTGTTTGTGGAAAAGTCATTGCAGGCATAGAAATGAATAAAATAATTAAAATAAATTATTTTATTTCAAATTCTTGATGCATTGATTATTTAGTATTTAAACAAATTTCTATGAAAAAATCATAGGGTTAGCCGCATAACCCTGGAATATTTGGAGATCCTTTATAGAGAGCTTCATAGGATTTCTCTTAGACGAATGGAGACTGGATCATGGATTGATGATCGACACACAACAAAATTGAAGGATCTTACCAATAATCGTGACACAACTACGTTCTTCATTAGG
Organism: Viscum album; assembly: GCA_963277665.1. Classification (NCBI taxonomy): domain Eukaryota; kingdom Viridiplantae; phylum Streptophyta; class Magnoliopsida; order Santalales; family Viscaceae; genus Viscum; species Viscum album. Next base: position 361,046,343 of record OY728148.1, on the reverse strand, counting down.
GATCAATCCGAATTGTGGTAGGGTAGTTATTTGATTTGTGTCCTTTACTCGTTATTTATTCCTATGATGAACATGGATCAATTGACTAACAGATTAATCATTGGATCAGGCGTATTTTCAGAATGGGTTTATTACGGGATGATTTTGAGAGAATTACTTTAAATTGATTACTTATTCATTTTTATTCTTAAGGAAATGAATCTAGATTGGTACGAACATCGATTGAGATTCATTCCTCTTATATATTCTTATGATTTTATCCTTGGTTCTTCGTTCATCATGGGTGTTCTTTGTTTGGTCCATGGTTTGACATATCTCGATCAATCGATCATTGTGTACATATTTCTTGGCATAATGATCTGAAATCATAGACCTAGAATCGACATGACGCGAAAGTGGTGAGATAATGGAGACAATAGTAGATCAGATGATGTAGGTACCCAGTTTTCACATTCTTCAGTGTTCTTAAGCACACAAAAAATAATGATGCTTATATCTATTTTCCAAGCAGTTTTGATGGCTGAAACACATTATTCATTGATGGTAAGGATTATACGAGATGAGATCTTTGATTTCCCACAAAGGCAGCCACCATATCGAAGGAAGGAGGATAAAGGATTGTCTTCGGATTCCATATCTACATTTTTGGAAAAACGAACATTACACAACATTTAAAGCAGATCTACATGCCATGTGGGGGCCCCTTATTAGTGGCGACTAGGGTTTTGGTTAGGAGTTAAGGATCACACAATATGTGACCCTTTCATACAGAATATAATCCCCTTGGTGACTTGGTGTGTACCTTAGAGGGTACAAAGACATGGGGTAGACTACATGAGTAGCCAACATGCCGTGTACTCACCCACATGGATATGACCTAGACCAAGTACACAAGATGATCCATGTACTGGTACATAGGCACATGTACATGGGATGAAGCCATGTACTATAACATGTATAGACTACACGATCAGTCTACATGTTGTATATGTCTATATAGACACGATCAAGAGACCAAGGCCATTTACACGGGCAAAACCCGAGGTCAAGGGACACGACGTGTAACCCTTCTACATTTTGTGTACTTTATTATACATGGATTAGATCCCTTTTACTCTGTATCTTGGGCAGGTTTCATTAGGGTTCATTTCCCTTATAATTTCTATAAGGGTTAGTATGGAATCATCTCCTACTCCTTAAACTACGATCCCTTCATCAGGAATTCTTGGATAGAGTCACTAGAATCCCTCTATAAGGCCCAAAGTGAGATCCTCTATTCATCTTAGTGCCTTAAGTGGAGTTCTTGGTATCATTGTGACCAACAGTACACGAGTGTCGATCCTCTACTTAGTTGGTTAATCCATATTGAGTTGTTGGTATCACCCCATGTCCTTGGCAGTGATCCTCATTTATGTATCATATTCTCTTCAGAATATCAGTGTGTAATTCTAATGGTGATACCCCATGAGAAGTGCCTCTTGGATGGATGTTATCACTGCTATCATACTCAGAAGTGTATTCTCCCGAACAATTGATTTGTGGATCTTCGAGATGGAATCCTTGGATGATATACTACTATTGTGACTTACCTTTAGATTGTGTGTATTTGTTGAGTATATCTAGATATTATTGTTATATGTGTTGTAGACATATACCTATGTAGATCTGATTGTATTTCCTTTGTTGTGTGCTTTGTGGTTTTGGGGTGTCCTTCTAAGTATTTTTATACTCACCCTTATACGGGATTTTCCCACATGTGTCATGTCTTGTGCAGATGAACAACCTTTTGATAGAGTCCTAGATGAAGCAGTACTAAATGGTTCTTATTGATACTGGATAGATAGAGGTGTGTTCCTGCGGATTCTTGACAGTAGTCCCCAATACTTAATTTTAGGTTGGACTTATGTTACAGACTCTTTGTGGTGGGCTTGTATTTATACTGGTTTACTTTCATTTACTTCTTGTCATACTCTGGTTGTGAGATTTAGATGTATTTATTCATAGTTGTTCAGTTTTTTATGTTACATTTCAGGATTTTTATAGGCTTGGAGATGTGTGTGTGTGTGTATACATGTACTTAGGCTAAGATCTCCCATGTTAGTGATATGTCTTCTCAGTGCTAGTCACCAATCCCTGGCCTATTAGAGGCAGGCTTGGGGAGTCATGGAACAGGCCCCACTGGGATGGTTCATGACATCCTTTGGTGTAATTTTATGCAATTCTAGGTATGGAATGACTTTCCCTATATATTTCCAACATAAATTTCCACGAGAAGGAAATCACTCTCTATATCGTGAATAGACCCCTAATTCTGTATAAGTGTAAGGAGGAGGAGGAATATTCTTTAGCACCAAAATATTAATCATGGATATTATTGTCTTATGATCATGAATATCTATCTCAAATAATGGATTCTAAGGAAATAATCATCCTTGAATACATGCCCATTATGAGATAATACATAGATGTATTTCTTAAGGAATTGTTTGGTCTTATTCCTAACAAATAGGTTGAATTTTCAATCAATATTATAACTAGGGTGTTACCATTATCCAAGAATCCATATAGAATGACTCTTGTGAAAATTAATAAGCTGAAGAAACAACTATAGAGGAATCTGGATAGATGGTTCAAACACCCAAGTGTTTCACCATGGGGTGCACTAGTTCTCTTAGTCAAGAAGAAGGATGGGTCAATGGTTCTTTGCATTTATTATCGTGATCTCAAAAAGATCATGATCAAGAATAAGTATCATATACCACAAATTTATGGAATATTTGATTATCTACATGGATCAAAATACTTCTCTAAGGTGGATATGTGGTCAGGATATTACCAAATTAGGGTGAAGGAGGAGGATATCCTCAAGACTGTTTTTGTACAAGGTACAGGCACTATGAGTTCATAGTAATTCTATTCAGACTCACTAATACTCTACCAATCTTCAGGGAATTGATGAATATAGTTTGTAGGGATTACCTTAACAAATTTTTGGTAGTATTTATAGTTTATATTATTATATACTCTAAAATCAAGTAGGATCATGAGGAGCATTTGAGCATTATGTTAAAGACCTTACTAAAGGATACACTTTATGACAAGTACAAAAAACGTGAGTTTTGGTTTAAGTAAGACTCATTATTGGGGTATATTATCACAATAAATGTGATATATGTGGACCATTCAAAGACAAAAGAAATTGAAGGATGGATGAGGCCAATATCTATTACAAATATCCATAGTTTCCTTGGATTATCTGGGTACTATCGTTGATTTGTGAGAAATTTCTCATGATTTTCAAACCCTCTTACCAAGAAAAATCTGAAGGGAGTCAATTTTTATTGTAATGATGAATGTGAAGAGATATTTAATGAGTTAAAAAGGAGTATTATCACTGCACTTATGCTCACACTACCCACAAGTGGATAAATGTTCATGGTATTTAATGATGTTTTGAAGAAGGGCTTAGGTTGTGTGGTCATGAAAAATGACAAAGTGATAGCCTACACTTCAAGGTAGTTGAAAGTTCAAGAATATAACTACCCAACTCATGATATGGAGTTGTCTATAGTGATATTTGTATTGAAAATATGATGACATTATCTCTTTGGGGAGAATTGTGAGATATATAGGGATCACAAAAGCCTCAAGTATATATTCACACAGAAATAGCTGAATATGTGCCAACGAAAATGGTTAGAGCTCATTAAGGACTATGACTGCTCAATCCACTACCATCCTGGTGAGTCAAATAAAGTGGCAGATTCTCTAAGTAGAAAGGATCCAACAATTCTATCATTGATGATAATTGAGAGGGATTTGATCTTCTTAGACTTGAAGGGGATGTACATGGAAATAATAAAGGAAGGAAAATTATAAATCCTTTCACAAATGATTTCTCAACCATTTATTTTGTAAAAGATAAATGATTCTCATAGAATTAATGTGAGAATTCAGAAAAAAGTGTAAAATTTAAGAAAAGTGAAATACTTAAAGTTCAATGTTAATGAAAAGGGAGTTGTAATATTTGGGTCACAGATATGTGTACCATTGAATCAAGAGATAAAGAGAGAGATTTTGAATGATGGACATAGTTCAACCTTATTATTCACCTAGGGATCACAAAGATGTATTGAGGTCTCATAGATAACTATTGGTGGGACAATATGAAGATAAAGATCACTGAATATACATCAAAGTGCTTGGTATATTAGAAAGTGAAGGTTTAAAAGAAAAATTATAAGAGGATGATGCAAACATTATCCATACCAACATGGAAATGGGAAAACATCACCATGGACTTTTTCACTGTACTTCCGAAGACATCCATAGGAAAAAATGCTATATGTGTTGTTTTAGATCGTCTTACAAAAATAGCTCACTTTATCACAATTCGAGAGGACTTATCACTTGACCAACTTGCAAAGATATACATTAAAGAAGTGGTGAGGCTGCATGGATTACCACTATCTATTATATCCAATAAAGATATAATATTTACCACCAAGTTCTGAAAAAGTATCTAACATGCTCTAAACACTGAGTTGAATATCAGTGCAACCTATCATCCTCAAACTGATGTTCAGTTTGAACAGATAATTCAAACACTAGAATATATATTGAGAGCATGTTCTATGGACTTTAAAAGAGAATGGTACCAACATCTTCCTCTGGTTGAGTTCTCACACAATAATAGTTTCCACTCAAGCATCTAAATAGATCCCTATGAAGCCCTTTATGGGAATAGGTACATAACACCTGCATGCTAGGATGAAGTTAGGGAACAAAAACTGTTAGGTCCTGAAATAGTCAAAGAAATGGTGGAAAAGGTTATGACCATTCAATAGCACATCAAGACTTATTAGAGTCGACAGAAGATTTATGATGATAATCATAGATAAAACCTATAGTTTTATGTTGGAGACATGGTATTCCTACACATATCTCCATAGAAGAGAGTGATGAGATTTGGAAAGAAGGAAAAATTAGTCTAAGATACATCAGCCCCTTTGAGATCCTTGATCACATAGGATTGGTGTCCTATCAACTAGCACTCCCACCTAACCTATCTAAAGTACATGATGTATTCCATGTATCCCTCTTTAGTAAGTACATACCAGACCCCTCATATGTACTGAATCCAAAGGTGGTACCATTGTAGAATGATATTTCCTATAAAGAGAAGCCAATAGAAATCTTAGATTGTAGAGACAAAGTTCTATGAAATAAGACAATGCACCTTGTCAAAGTATTGTAGGGAACCACAAGTTTGAAGAAGAGATGTGGGAACCAGAGGAGGTGTTGAAACAAAGTTACCCTCTTTTTTTTAGTGTGGGAAATTAAAATTTCTAGGGAGAAATTTCATAAGGGGGAACATTGTAATGACTCAAACTGTTATAAATAAAATTCCCCTTTTTGATTTATTTAAATGTATTATTATGTATTATGGTTATAGAAAACACATGAACTTATTTGGTTTTATTATATCCTATTTAAAATACCATTAATCATAATTAATATTGATATATATATATATATATATATTAGGTTCTTGGGGTACAATTACATTAAACACACAAAGGCTGGAAAGGTAGACCATAGCCCCCCCAAGGGATAACTCACCCATCAAGCCTTATTTATTCAGTAAATGACCTAAAAGTACAGTAGGAATGAATCCCATTACATGGCCTAAGGGCCCACAATATGGATTGAAGGCCCAATGCAGCATCATACATGTATCATGTTTGTATCACTGTCTGCCTGCATCACCACCTGCCAACAGAAATTTGTTCCCACCCAGATTTGAACTCGGACTGATGTAGAATCACAGGGCACCTATACCACTGAGGCACACTCCAACTACATCATTACTAATCATAATATAGTCAGTGAATAATGATCACATGATTATTATAAATATAGGGTTTTAACAAATCCGATTGACTCAGAAAAAGGAAATGACGACCTCAACCAGTAGGATCGTACCCTATGAAGCTCATTTATTAGTGATTATAAAGGACATAGAAACTCTAAGATTTACCCTTGACTAATCCCAAACTGAGATCCAATAAATTAAGCATGAGAAAAAACATTTACGAGATAAATTCAAGCTCATTGGGATCACGACCCAAACCATGTACGCCGAACCACCCCATGAAAGTCTCACTATCACACACCTTAATCTTAGGAAGTTTTATGGTGTATTAAAGAGATATGTATCAAGACCCTAGAAATAGGAGTATGTAAATTATTTTTTATAGAATAATGAATATATTTTCATCCTATTGTTGTTACTTTATAAATGATTTTTATTTCGATATAATAAAACAAAAATAGTATTTTTGGGTAATATTTAAATTCAATTATGGAATTTATTTTGATGAATTAATGTATTTTTTTAAATAAATAATATTTTAATAAAATATTGTGAATAAATAATTTTTATCATATATAAATGATCATATAATTTTTATGAAGTCAAATGTAATTTTTATAAGGGTTTGAAAACTGTTATTGTCAAAAAACCCAACATTTCTTAATAAATGTCGATTAGTATTTTAAAATGGTAAATGCACATATTTTAAAAATTATTTAGGTAAAATGAATATTATTTTTGAAATTATAATGTTAAAATTATCTAATGGTGAATTTTATATGATTTTTTTGAAAGAATCGGATTTTTGGGTAAAAAATAAATAGCATATAAATATGCGGTGTGTATTATGACCTCATAATGACCCAAAAGTTATTTAATAATACTATAAAATAAATAAACGACCAAATATATGTTTTAACTTTAAAATAATGTGATTTTAAGTTTATTTGATTAATTTTATAAAGCCTTTATGAATCTTACAAAACTATTAATATATTTTAAGGTTTTAAAATCATTTCATTAAGAGTATGACTCACATCAACATAAGAAAGGGTATTATTTTATTAAGTTCAGCCCTTTTACTTATAAATTAATGAAAACCAATCCCCTTTGGTAGAAAACATGGGAAAAACCATGGTATGGTTTTTAGTTTTGGTTATTTTATTATATAGAGTCCAAAAGCTAAGTTTGAGAAATTATAAAAAGATTCCCCACTCATTTACTATATAAACCCACCCAATAAACCATTTATATTCACTAAAAATACTTTTATAACGTCTTTAATCTATACTACCCTCTTTAGGGTCCTCCCAAGATTCCACCAAGCTCTCAAGAATCTCTTCCCAAACATTTTGAGTCCCACTCTCAAGGTAAGGGACCTTCCTCTCCTCCTTTCAATTTAAGAACCTTGTTTGAAATTAGTCTTTTTAATTTCAATTGGTTATATTTTCATTCATTTATAAACATTAACTAACTATACAATTGATTTTATTTTAATGAGATACCATTTATCCTCTCTCATTTTAACCCTTACCTAATCCATTGTTATGCCGAAATATAGTAATGGATTTCTCTCTTCTCATTTCCATTCAAGCACCTATTTTATTTTATGCCTCTTAGTTTCTGTTTCTTAATGTTAGGATATTTTCTTCCATATAATCCATAGTATCCATTTTATTTATAAATTATTATATACCCATTTCAATATCATTAATTCCTCTCATGAACACTTATGCACACCCGTTACCATGCCAAAATTTGGTAAGGGATCCTCTCATTCTCCTCTGTATTAAAGTTTCTTTATTATCTCATGTCTTATATTTTCCAATTCATAATGTTTGGATATGTCTTTTCATGTACATATTACTGACCATTTTATTTCAAAATTATGATATACCTCTTTCTATCTCATCAATCCATTTTATGAATTTTTAAGTGATGTTGTTATGCTACTGAAATTTCACCATGATTTTCCATGCCAAAAAAAATATGTTGTGAATACCATACACATTTCCTATCAAGGGTGTTCACCTTCATACACATATACTAATTTGAATTGGGACTTACATGTATTTATTTCAAACTCCTAGATCATGTAATAAAATATGATAATGAATGAATCCACGTTGTATGATCTATGTGGCATAGTTAAGCATGAGAATGAAATAAAAGTGATGGGTGTGCTCGAAATTATATAGTGCTCCACTGCATTGGGTAATGTTTAGTATCATGAGACATCATGATGGGATAGGAAGTGAACCTTATTTATTTATGGGACTTTTTCCATCATGATTTCTTGGCATTTATCCTTGACCTAGGTTTATGATGTATTGTTTTAAGTTGTTTCTGCATTTCCCATGTTATGATTATCATGCTATATCATGCCTTATTATTCATGTTACTTTTATTCCCCATTGATATGCATATTTTATAACATATATTACCTTATTCCATTATCATTACCTTATTGAGATTTATATCTCACCCCCATTCTTATGTATGTTCCCAGGTTATCCCGTGCAGTTTTAAAAGCCATGGAATTTTAGAAGCATGTTAAGGAAGTTCTCGATAATGTTGTTGTATCCCATATTCAAGATGTTATTATATGTACCTAATTCTCAAATACACTAGACTTATTGATATTCTAGTTTGTATTAATTTTAACCTTATGTAATAAATCATGTATTAATATAAAATAAAGAGCATGGTTGTTATACTAATGCTGAGAATATTTCTTCATTGAAGTGACAATTCGAAAAACGTGCACCGATTTGTGGTTCAAGATATCTGATGATGGATGAGGATTCATATACTACATATATTCACAACCTCCTTTGAGTTCCCATCTTTATACATTGTCAGGGATTAATTGTATATATACTGCACAACCAAATATTCTTAAGTGGGAGATGTTAGGATCTTAGACAAAGGCCAATTAGAGTGGAGAGTTCTTATGATATGCACTTGATCTGATATGAATTAATGCTAAAGCATGCAATATTTCATGACCCCATATGAAGCTCGAAATCTTTTTTCTCATTATTAATGGTCTAGAAATAAGTTGGAGGTATTTTATCAGTGATTCAGCTAAACCATTTTGTGTATGCACATGGGAGATTGGATGCTTCACAGTGATCTCCATTTCCATACAATAATTATTAAAATATTGAGAGGTAAATTATTTATAATTATTGAGATTTTATTTCTTGATGAAATTATCAGGGAATTATTCTCTCAATTTAATTATTTGAGCAATAAATAGTGAAAACACTACATTACATGTTGAGAGAAAACATACGTGTGACCATATTCTAGATGCATAAATTAATACCATAAAAAATTTAACTATCCCACACAATGGATGAATTGGTCCAAATATATTCCCTTGAATTCATTCAATAAAGGTTTACATTTCAACCTTAATTTTAGCTAGAGATGGTCTCACAATCAACTTTCTAAGAGAACAAGTCATGCATGAAATTTTTCTTAGTGGAGAGACCTTCTGGACCTTTATTGAATGTCCATGAGAAATTTCAATTATTTTTCTCATCATTCTTGAACCAAGATGAACTAATCATTAATGACACAAATTAATGATTTTAGGTCCATTCTTTACCACCATATGTGTTTTTATTGCACTTATATATGTATAATGCAATCCAGATGATAATTTTGGTAGTTTTTCTAGTACATGGATCTTACTAGATTTATTAATGGTAATGCACATGTACTTTTCATTTCTATCAGATATAGTTTGAGTATCATACCCATGATATTATATATAATTGAAACTTAAATTTTCTTTTATACATTGGGTAAAACAATGCATCTCTTATAAAAAATTGTGTCCCATTAGGTAAATAACAACTTGCTTTACCGATCCAATCTATCAGATCTGCAGGACCAGATATAGTATTCACAATTGGTCTTGTTGATTTAAGATCAGAAGAATATTTTTTTATTCTTAAAGACTGTGTGTGTTGTTCCACTATCTGGCTTATAGATATATGTCCTATTTAAGCAATCTATTTCAATGCTTCAAAGTAAAGACAATAATATTATAATAAACACCTTGTGAAATTCAAATAATACAACATCCAAAATATAAAGCATACAGAACAAAACAACATCTCGTCACTACAGGAAAAAGTGGTATTAGCGACGGGTTATTTGTGACGGGATTATTTCCCGTCGCAAATAAGGAGTTATTTGCGATGGGATATTCTCACCCGTCGCAAATGGTTTGGCGCGATTTGCGCGCCAAACCGCGCGAAAGATATTTGCGACGGGATCCCCTTCTCGTCGCAAATTACCGGCGGCGGTAACAGGTTATTTGTGATGGGAAGGGGTTCCCGTCGCAAATAACCTGGCGGCAGGGGTTATTTGCGACGGGACCCATCGCAAATAAACTCTTTTATTGCTGCCCATAATAAATGCGGCCGGGGTTATTTGCGACGGTCCCGTCGCAAATAATAACAATTGCGACGGGAATATCGTCGCAATAAACCCCGTCGCAAATAATCTAACCTATAAATACAGCCAGCCTTGACATATTTTCTGAATCTGAACTACTTCTTACTAGTTTATATAAGTTGAGTGAATTTTGTTTTGCAAGCCGATTTCAAGGTGGTTGCGGGGATCATCCTACAAGTACAACAAATCAAAAGCTCGAAAACTAGTTTAAGGTTTTTATCTGAATTTTAATTTAATATTTATTTAATGTTTTTGTTTTATATTTTTACATTAGTTTTTATTATTTCTAATTAGATATAATTATGTTGTATTAAGGTTGTATTAAATTTGATTTGTTAGATTTAATTATTAGTAATTAACAATATTTAATAATTAAGTGACTGTAATTAGTAATTAATAACTGTAATTTTAATTAAAGATAGTAATTAGTAATTAATGAATGTAATTAGTAATTAATGACTATAATTTGTAATAATTAGTAATAATTAGTAAAATTTTCCAATAATTAGTAATAATTAGTAATAATTAGTAATAATTAGCAATAATTAACAAAAAATAGGAATAATTCAATAAAAATAGTAATAATTAGAAAAAATTAACAATAATTAGTAATAAGTAACAATAATTAGTAATAATTAGTAATAATTAATAATAATTACCAATAATTACCAATAATTACCAATAATTAGGAATAATTAGGAATAATTAGTAAATTAGTAATAATTACCAATAATTACCAATAATTACCAATAATTACCAATAATTACCAATAATTACCAATAATTACCAATAATTACCAATAATTACCAATAATTACCAATAATTACCAATAATTACCAATAATTACCAATAATTACCAATAATTACTAATAATTACCAATAATTAGGAATAATTACCAATAATTACCAATAATTACCAATAATTAGTAATAATTAGCAATAATTAGCAATAATTACCAATAATTAGCAATAATTACCAATAATTAGCAATAAATAGCAATAATTAGCAATAATTAGCAATAATTAGCGATAATTAGCAATAATTAGCAATAATTAGCAATAATTAGCAATAACTAGCAATAATTAGCAATAACTAGCAATAAGTAGCAATAACTAGCAATAATTTGTAATCATTAGCAATAATTACCAATAATTACCAATAATTACCAATAATTACCAATAATTACCAATAATTACCAATAATTAGTATTAATTAGAAATAATTACCAATAATTAGCAATAATTACCAATAATTAGCAATAATTACCAATAATTAGCAATAATTACCAATAATTAGCAATAATTACCAATAATTAGCAATAATTACCAATAATTAGCAATAATTACCAATAATTAGCAATAATTACCAATAATTAGGAATAATTACCAATAATTAGTAATAATTACCAATAATTAGTAATAATTACCAATAATTAGCAATAATTACCAATAATTAGCAATAATTACCAATAATTAGCAATAATTACCAATAATTAGAAATAACTACCAATAACTAGCAATAACTAGCAATAACTAGCAATAACTAGCAATAACTCGCAATAACTACCAATAACTACCAATAACTACCAATAACTACCTATAAGTACCAATAACTACCAATAATTACCAATAATTACCAATAAATACCAATAATTAGCAATAATTAGCAATAATTAGCAATAATTAGCAATAATTAGCAATAATTAGCAATAATTAGCAATAATTAGCAATAATTACCAATAATTACCAATAATTAGCAACAATTAGCAATAATTAGCAATAATTAGCAATAATTAGAAATAATTAGAAATAATTATGAATAATTACCAATAATTAGGAATAATTAGCAATAATTAGGAATAATTACCAATAATTAGAAATAATTACCAATAATTAGTAATAATTACCAATAATTAGCAATAATTAGGAATAATTAGCAATAATTACCAATAATTAGCAATAACTACCAATAAATATCAATAACTAGCAATAACTAGCAATAACTAGCAATAACTAGCAATAAATCAAAATAACTCGGAATAACTCGCAATAACTCGCAATAACTCGCAATAACTACCAATAATTAGTAATAATTATCAATAACTCGCAATAAATACTAATAATTAGTAATAAATACTAATAATTATCAATAATTACCAATAATTATCAATAATTATCAATAATTAGCAATAATTAGCAATAATTAGGAATAATTACCAATAATTACCAATAATTACCAATAATTACCAATAATTACCAATAACTACCAATAATTAGGAATAATTACCAATAATTAGGAATAATTAGAAATAATTAAGAATAATTAGCAATAATTAGGAATAATTACCAATGATTAGGAATAATTAGGAATAATTAGTAATAATTACCAATAATTAGTAATAATTACCAATAATTAGCAATAATTACCAATAATTAGTAATAATTAGTAATAATTAGTAATAATTAGCTAATTGGAAAAAACTAGCATGATCAGTATCTTTCTCAATTATCATTTCATCTTTGTATTGGTTTTAAGAAAACTTTTGTCTCCACATGTAATATTTGCATTCATTTTCAAAATTTTCAACCTACTCACCAATAGAGAGGTGAAAGTGAATGCAAATATTACATGTGGAGACAGAATGTTAAACACACAGATGAAAAGAGAATTGTAACATAATATAGAAAATTATATTATTTTAATATTAATAATAAAAAAGTACTAATAATGTAATAATGTTATTATTATATAATTAATATTTATGAAAAAATAATATTAGTATTATTAAAATAATAAAATATTTATAAAATATTAAAATTATCAATATTCGTAACAAGTTTTTCTCTATTCTTAACATGTTCAATTCTTAAAGGGTCAATTTTTAGGTCTATCCCAATAAAAAGTTTGCATCAGTCGTGTCTGATGTAAACTCTATAATTATCCTTGCTTGGTTGATCATATTAATATTATTTTTTTATAAATATTAATCATATAATAATAATTACAAATAACTATCGGTAAATATCGGTAATTATTAAGAAGTAGTTGTAATTAGTTATCCTCTCTTTTTGAGTGTTTTTTCTAAAAAATTATTCAAAACCAGTAATGCTTTTATATTTTATAGAAAAATATGGAACAACAAGGTTGTCAACAGTCATTATTAGATGACCGCATATGGATAAATCAACATAGAAATCCAAATGGTTCTGGTTTAAATCCAGTATATATTGAGGGTGTGGAGACTTTCTTAGCATTTGCGGCATCAAATCCAGAATTTGTTTCAGAAGGCACAATAAAATGTCCTTGTAAAAAATGTGCACTGAGAACATTTGACACGTTTGACAAAGTTGGGGGACATCTCTTGCATTTTGGTTTTCAACCGGATTATGTTTTTTGGTATCAACATGGTGAACGTAGTTCTACAGAAGGTGATACTAACTTGATTCCGAATCCATCCCAGTTTCAAAATTTAGTACATGATGTTGCAGGTCCATCTATTCAACATACAGAAACTCAGGATGATATTGATTCAACTCCTGAGTTGGCACACTCTGAATTTTATGAGTTGTTGAGGTATGATGAGGACGCATTATATCCTAGTTGCAAGATAAGCAAATTAGAAGCAGTTGCAAAATTTATGGCTATCAAATCAGATAATGGAATGTCAAACACGTGTTTTGATCAAATATTTTCTTTGGTTAAAACATTGTTACCCGAAGGAAATGTTTTGCCTTTAAATTACTATGAGAGTAAGAGGATGGTTCAGAATTTAGGACTTAGTTGTCAGAAGATTCATGCATGTTCAAATGATTGCATTTTATATGCTGGGGAAAATGAGTCATTGGATAGTTGTCCCACTTGTGGGTAATCGAGGAATAAAGAAGCTCAACATGGGAAGTCTGGCTTGATTCCTGTAAAACAGTTGAGATATTTTCCTCTTACATCCAGACTTCAGTGTTTATTTATGTCTAATAATACAACGACAATGATGTCATGGCACAAAACGAATATTTCAACCAGTAAAAGCTTGAATCATACGACCGATGGTGATTCATGGAAAAATTTTGATAGAGTGAATCCATCCTTTGCTTTAGAAGCCCAAAATGTGTGACTGGGTCTTTCCACTAATGGTTTCTGTCCATTCAGATCTTATGGTAGTCAGTATTCATATTGGCCTATCTTTTTAACTCCGTACAATTTACCTCCATGGATGTTGATGAATGAGCCCTATATCTTTTTGACCTTACTAATCCCAGGACATCTGAAGAAGAATATTGATGTTTATTTGAAACCATTGATTGATGAATTAAATATACTGTGGAGTACTAGTGTCAGTACTTATGATGTTGCTGCGAAACAGAATTTCATACTAAGAGCAGCATTGATGTGGACAATTAGTGACTTCCCGGCTTATGGCATGTTATTTGGATAGAGTACACATGGGCTGAAATCATGTCCTTACTGTATGGGAGAGAACAAGGCATTTATTCTCGTCCATGGAAAAAAACCTTGCTATTTTGACTATCATCGCAGATTTCTTCCAGCTAATCATCCTTTTCGCAGAAACAGATATCATTTTAGAAAAGGCACAGTTGAAAGGGATGGACCTCCAAAAATGCTATCAAGTACGGAGTTAAAATTAGTTGTATATTCATTACCTCCCATCACATTTGGACCCACAATAAACCAATAGAAAATTTCTGGTTTTGGGAAAGAACACAATTGGCTAAAACGTAGCATATTTTGGGATTTTCTATATTGGTCTGATTTGATGGTCCGAAACATGTTGGATGTCATGCATATTGAGAATAACTATTTTGATAATTTGTTTCATACAGTTTTGGATACACCAGGAAAGAGCAAATATAATGTAAATGCACGATTAGATCTTGCTCAAATTTGCAGGCGTCCAGAACTCGAACTGTTTGAGAATGTCAGAACAAAAAGGTTAATGAAACCAAAATCAGCTTATACATTGTCCAAAGAAAGCCGCGTATTATTTTTTCAATGGAATTCAGATTTGAGACTTCCAGATGGTTGTGCTTCCAATTTGGGTAGATGTGTAAATAATGGTCATATTACAGGATTAAAAAGTCATGATTGTCATGTTATAATGAAAATAATTCTACCCATTGAATTAAGAGTTCTGTTGAATTCTGTGATATGGGATTCCATAATAGACGTATCATATTTTTTTTGGGACATTTGTGTGGTGACAACAGATTACGATGCTCTATGCAAACTTGAAGAAGATGTTGTTGTAATTATATGTAAACTAGAAAAAATATTCCTGCCGTCTTTCTTCAAATTAATGGAACATTTGATATTACATTTTCCATATGAATCAAAATGTGGAGGTCCGATACAGTTTCGATGGATGTACCCATTCGAAAGATGCATGCAGAAATTGAAAAAAAAAGTATGTAACAAAGCATATGTTGAAGGATCTATTGCTAAAGCTTATTTGTAAGAGGAGATATCTTTTTTCTGCTCCCACTATTTTGAATCTGAGTATCCTTCAAAACACAACCGCATGAGACAGAACGATGGGAATATTGATGAAATCGACAATCAATTATCTGTTTTTAACCAGTCAGAGCTTGGTTTTGGTGGAGTTCATGAATGATGGATTTCAGATGATGAACATCAAAGAGCTCATACGTATGTTCTGTTCAACTGTGAAGATATGACATCATTTGTACTATAAGTGCTTATATCACTTATTCTATTATTTATGTTACAATAAATAACTTTATTTTTTATAGATTGTATGATAATCATATCAAGAAACAACTTGCACAAATTACAACAGCTTCTCTCGAAGAACGCAGACAAAATTTTTTTTTCAGTGGTTTCAAATACTAGTAACATAAATTTTTCATACTTTAACATCTCCTTCAATTTATAGTTTACTATATTGATAATTATTTCACAAATTTTCAGGTGTCTCGGCATGATGATAAAATTGACAAACGACTTTGTATATTGAGTAACCCACCATCCAAAATGGTGAAATCTTATAATGCATATGTGGTGAATGGTTTTCGATTTCATACACATGCATATGGGGAATCAAAAAAAACAATGAATAGTGGAGTTTTCTTGAGAGGATCTCATCATAGAGAAAATGAAGTTGACTTTTATGGCATACTTGGTGAAATCATTGAACTCTGTTATCTAAGACAACATTACATAACGATGTTCAAATGTCGGTGGTTGGATACTGAGAGAGGCGTGCGTGTTCATCTGACTCATGGAATCATCGATATTAAATGTAAAAGTGTTCTTGCAGTAAATGAACCATTCTTACTGGCTCAACAGGCACATCAAGTTTATTATGTAAAGTACTGTGCTACATCAAGAGACTTGACTGATTGGTGGATCATAATAAAGATGAAAATTCGAGACAATCAGTTTAGTCAAAGTGAATGTGCTTTCACTGAAGTGCAAGGAATTGAAGTTTTTCAAGAGAGTACTCAAAATCAATCTTTGTTACAAAGAGACATGAGTATCGATGATGACACCCCTCAATTAAGAGTCAGTGATGATGATGATGATGTTAATGACATCACAAATGAATTTGAAATGGTAAGAGATGAAGCAACTAGAACTCAAATGGATATCGATGATATTGAGGAGGAATATGAAGATGACATTGACAGATATGAAGATGATGATGAAGCTGAACATTGATACAATTAAATGGTAGTTATATATAATCATAACTAATATATATGTATATATAATAATAATTATCAATTATTTGCTAACAACATTTGTTTTCTGTTTCAGATGGACGAGGAAACATTTCTTGAGTTGGCGAATGCTGACCTATCTTTCGATGCGGACGAGTTGCTGGCACCTGACCCTCAGCCTGAAGGCGCTTCAGGGGGTACGTGGAGGGGGCGCGGTCTTGCATGACTGGTGATTCCTGACCCCATCCCCGAGTGACGTCCACGTCTTGGGTTTGATCCACGCACCCGGAGGTGTGATAACCTATGCATTTTACTAAGATTTCATTAATCTATTTACATAATAAATGTTTGATTATTGTTTTTATAGTTTTCCGCATATAGCAGTCAGACAGGGTAGCGCTATTTTGCGCAACTATTTTTCTCAGCCATGGATGACATGGGAGAATATTCCCATTGATGTGCAGTAGGCCATGTTTGGCTATTGGTTGGTACGTACGTAAATAAATAATTTTTATTTTGAAATTTATTTCGTTTATAACTTGATATTTTGAATTATTTGTAGGTTTTATGGTATCCGATCAAGGATACCATGCATGACGCCATCCACGAGGCATGGGAGGTGGTCATGCGTGATCGTTTTCGTCAGTTTTTGCACAATTTAAGAAGAACTGCCATGAAGAAAGCAGGAGTGTTAGATTTTGACGAGTCATGTAGAGCACACCGATTAGAGTACATTTCATCCCATGTATGGGATGGATTATGTGCACACTGGTTGAGTGGTGGATTTTAGAGGAGATCATCGGTGGGGAGGCAGAATCGAGGGAGACAGGAGGTGACTCATCGAGTTGGGAATCGTACTTTCAGTACTCATAGACAGCATTTGGTACATACATTTTTTATAAATACTTTATATAACTTTAAATATTAACAATTTATTTTATATTCTTATAGGTTGTCAAGCACCCCGATATTACGGAGTACGATGTATATCGGAGGATGTACAGTGGTCCAGCTACTGGGGAGATCAGAGGTGATCGCCAGCGTCACATCATGGTCAGTATTATTTATTTTCAAGTTTAAAAATTAACTGCATATAATATATTCACAATTTTAATTTTAAATTGCAACTACAAGAGTCATATGAGACCGCAGCGTCACAGACCCGGCCTGAGGGTCATGCCAAGGCATCAGATCAGACCAGTGGCCATCAGTTTGATGAGGCAGCATAGATGCAGGCGACCCAATATGCCTTCGAGAAGGGCCGGGTAGTTGGTATCGGCTCTTGACTGACTCCCGAAGATTATTATGGCAGTGCTGCGATGTCGGCGTCCAGCTCGAGAGGAGCTCATGCATCTTCTTCTGCTACACAGTATGAGGATCGGTTGTGATCTCAGACTGAGTTGATAGAGAGTCTCCAAAAGGAGCATGAGGAGATGCGTCGGCAGCAACAACAGCATGAGGAGGAGCGCCAACGACAGCAACAGGTGTACGAGGAGCAGATGAGTCGATAGCAGTAGCAGCAGTAGGAGCAGATGGAGTACATGCGCCAACTCACTCGTGCCTTAGGGATGGAGTTTCCTCCACCAGCAGATCCCCCCCTCCCCCTCCTCCTTCAGATTAGTTATTGTTTAGATGTTATAAAGCTTGTAAATTTAAAATATGACATTTTTTCTATTCAGAGTTTTTGTCTCTCTTATACTGGTGTCAATATTGTATTATTTAATTTCTATTTATTTTTAATACTTTATTATTTATTATTGGTATTTATTTTAATGTTTTTTTATTTTATTAATAATAATATTACTCTTAGTATTTTATTATTTGTTTATATTTATTTTTGCAAATGTTGATAATTTTCATATTTTTATTTTCTAATTATTTTAATAATATTATATTCAGTATTTTTAATACATAAAAAGTTTCAAAAATTTTAATTAAAATTATAATTTTTTAATTATTTATAATAATATGAATTCGGTATATTATTATTATTATTATTATTATTATATAATATTATATTATTTATATTACAATATTAATATGATTAATAATATTATATTATTTATATTACAATATTAATATGATTAATAATATTATTCATATTTTATAATATTAATTTATATATATATATTTAAATTTTTAAATATTTTAATTTAATTATAATTTTTTAAATATTTGAATGATTTTTTATTTTAATATCTGAATGAATTATAATTGTATTATTACTATTATAATATTAATTAATTTTTTTATTAATATTTTAATTTTTTTTATTTTTTATACATATTTGCAATGGGATAATCATCCCGTCGCAATTACCTATTATTTTTAAAAAAAAATTAAATTTTTTTGCGACGGGAATATTTGCCCATTGCAATAGGCAATTGCGACGGGCCCGTCGCAATTCCTTATTTCTTTTTTTTTTTAAATTTAACTTTTTCGCGACGAGATTAGTGGCCCATCGCAAATGTTATTTGTGACGGTCCCGTCGCAAAAGCCTTATTTAAAGTTTTTTAAAATATATCGATTAGTATTTGTGACGAGAAATATTCCCGTCGTGAATAATATGTTTAGCGATGGGCCCATCACAAATATTGTTAGTTGCGACGCCATTTACCGCAACGGGTCATTTGCGACGGACCCCTGTCACAAATAACCCATCGTAAATGTGCTTATTTCTAGTAGTGCGTATATCATAACTACTGTAATTTTTTTGAATTATTTTTTTCTATTATCTCATCAAATTCACAAGTAAAATCACTCATTTTGAGGTAATTAAAATCATCATTTGATGGCTCATGATTCTTAGTAAAATTGGCCTCCTTTTCTTTCCCTTTACAAGATGTCTCAGCAAATTACAGTTCATTCTTCTTTGCTTTAAGAGGTGATTTAAAGATCTTACAAAGATGATCTGGGGTTTGGAAAACTCAAGACCAATGTCCCTTATAACCACACCTGTAACATAAATCTTCAGGATTCCTCGGAGTGTTTGAGCTGATATTTCTTTGATTCAGATATTCATTTCAAGCAAGCCCATGGTTATGACCATATCCACCATGAGAATCATGTCTCTGACTTATTCTATAATTATTTCCATGAAATATAACATTTGTTTCAGGAAATTATACTGTTGAACCAGTAAGACGAGACTGATGACTTTTAGTCAAAATCTCACTGTTCTTCTCTGCTATAAGTAATAATGATATGAGATTATTATATTTTATATAACCTTGTAATAAATATTAGTGTTGTAGGGTGTTGTGAGATGCATGAAATGTAATATATGTATTTTAAATCATATCGAAATCTGTAATCCCAATACCATGGTACTTTAGCCGTGATATAATTCTATACATTGTAAAATTGCAATCACTGACCCTTTTATAGTCTTGGAAGCATAAAACATTTTATTCATCATTGGTTGCTGAAAAAAAAAACCTCCTTTTGATGATCATGACACTCTTTCAAACTCTTCTAGAGCTTACATGGATCTATTTCTATGAAGTATTCACATTTCAAACCCTCATTGATATGTCTTATGAGCAAGATCATCTCATTTTCTTTATTTTGCAGGGTTTGCGAATTATTTTCTTTACACTACTGCAAATAAGGCCTTTAACAGTGCTCAAAATGGAATTTAACTATGCTAAAAAATCATTGTTGTCTTAATAACGGTTAAAGGGGGTCCCTTTTATCATCACTAAAAAAAGTAATGATAAATGACCATTTTATCAATGCTAAAAAGTCATTGATAAAAGTAAAAAAAATCTTTTTTTGTAAATTCTTAGACTTTTTTTATCATCACTCAAAGCAAACCCACCCCTTTATCAGTGCTACACCCCACCCCCTCTTTTAGCACTTGAAGCCACCCCACCCCTTTATCAGTGTTACACCCCACCCCTTTATCAGTGCTGGAATTTATTTTCATACCAGCGTGCTCCTACCCCCCTTGGATTTAAACCTGAGACCCCCCCTCACGCGGTTATAGCTTTACCACTCCACCATATTGCTTAGTTATCTGTTTTACAATATATCTATATATATATAGTTATATTTTTTATGCATATATTTATTCATACATTAATATATATTTATATGATTATTTTTAAATACATTTATAAAATACGTTTTTTATGTGTGTATGTTTATAAGTAAATAAATAAATAAAAACATACAGACACACACACACACACACACACATATATTATATGTGTGTGTATCTATAAATATAATTATACATATTTATATTTATTTACATATATTATATATTAACATTTATATACATATATTAGAATATATATATATATATATATTATCGATTTGTTAATACAGACAGCCACAACTACACACACACATTTATATAGGTAAATAAATATTCATAATTTTTTATTTTAAATAATAAAATGAATATTTTTTATTTTAAATAATAAAATGAATATTTTTTATTATTTATATATGGTTTATATATTTAAAAAGATATTTTATATGTAAATATGTTTACATATCTATTTACAAAAATAATTTTTCATGTGTAAATATATAAAAATATGTATATATGTGTATATACTTAATTATAAATAACAGTAAATTATGAAAAATGATAGAAATTTAATGTCATAATATCCTTATGAGTGTAATCCTTGAAAATAAATTGAGTCTCTTCCAAAAAAAGATAATAATACCCCCTTAAACAAGGTTGAAATTCCATCGAATGTTAAAAAAATTAGATGCCCCAACTAAAAACTCAGTTTTGGAGGAATTCAAGAGATTTTTTTGTCTCAAAAAATTTGATCGGGATCCTCTTAAATCACTAAGGCATATAATATCCCAAAGCACGCTAACCTACGAACTTCAAGATTACCACCTTGCTTAATGAAAGAAAAATTGCAGGAATATAAGTCTTCCGATATGCACCATATCTTTCTAAGAAAAATACCATATGTCTGTGAGCTCACTCCCTTCATAGAAATGGAATTTATCATAGTAAGGTAATCAAACTCAATCAAAACTTTGCTCCATCCTTTTGAGCGATCAAGAAGAATTACAAAGAGGATAGCAGACTCCTCCGCCACAATTGGACTCCAGGAAGCTTGAACAACCCTTCAATGGGCTTCCAACATCCGACCCTCACTTTGATAGACAATGATCCCCACACCCACCCATGGATCAGCAGAGAAAATGACATTTGTATTGATTTTGAAAAACCCCTTTCGGGGGAGTCCACCAAGATGAAACTTTCCTAAGCCCAATCTTAGATGAGGTAGCATTATTGATCTTCCAAAAACTCATCCATTCTGAGGCTCTCTCGAACTAGATGTGATTTTTAACAACCTTCTTTTGAAATATCCACTCATTTCTTTTAGTCCAAACCATCCAAGCAATTGTGAACATCAAACCCACCTCTCTTGGTTCAAAAGACAACACCCAAATATGTAGATTATGTGTCAAATTGACAGATGGATCAAAGAAGTTATAAAAGTCCAACTTCTATTCCTTATACACACCTTCCACCCCTATGATGTAGGATAATTTCAAGCAATGTAAATTCCTTGTTCAATCAGTTTTCAAAGCAATTCCTTCTTATGATATGTCTTTATTCAAATTTCCTGAAACATTTGTTGCTCAGATTCATTCTCGCTTGGCTAATTTTTTGTGGGGATCTCATGATGGTAAATACAACAGCCACTGGACATATTGGGATAAACTTTGTGTATCTAAGTTTCATGGTGTCCTTGGTTTTAGAAATCTAAATTTTTTTAATGAATCTCTTCTAGTGAAGCAAGTTTGATGACTTATCTCCATCCCAAATGCACTCTTCTCAAAGGTTATGCGTTCAAAATATTTTCCTAAATCTGATTTTCTGCATGCTCGGCTGGGGTAGCATCTGAGTTTTATGAGGATGAGCATTTGAGGTGCTATATATCTTCTTTATAAATGATTTTTGTGGAGAATCGTGAATGGGAATGATGTTAGTGTGTGGACCGATCCATGGTTGGCCAACAATTGCAACATGAGAGTTTCTTCGCCCGTTGTGTTAGGCTATGAAGATGCTAGGGTTAGTGGCATGATTAATGACTGATAGAGATAATATTTTCATTATTTTTCACATGTTTTTCAATGATTTAACCCCTAACAATTAATCAATTTGAGCTGATTTTTATCATTTTAGTGTTTTGGAGAATTATGGACTTAATTGTGGAAATTGGTTAATTCTGGAAATTTAGCAGTTTTGTGTAGATTATGTATTTCGGGAATATCTTTTACATTTGTGATAAAAATTGTATGATTTTTTTTTAGGATTTCTCTTCTTGTGGGATTAATTTTATCCTTCTATACTCAAAGCTCAATCCATCATTTGGAAGCTCAAATTCAGCTCACAAACCAGGCCTCTAAAACTGTGTACAGAACTGGGGAATTTTATTGTTGGGCCCATATATAATTAATGAACGAACCATTAGATCTGAAATTTTACATGGATCTGTATAAAATCTTTAGTAACAAGTTTTATTAATATGTACGTGCCTTATTCTTTCATTATCAAGGCCATAAATTCTTAGGAACTCGATATATTGGAATACAAAAAATTCTATCTGGCAGAATTAAATATTATGAGTACGGCGGCCATAACTACTTCATTTCCTGGTCAATGAAGCTGAAACTTCGTGTTTCGACTTAAGAGAGATGTAGAAACAACTTTAAAGAAGGACCAATTTCCAAATTCGGTCATTTAATATGCCAACCGGACTCAAACTTTCTGGGGGTAATTTTGGAGGGAAATTTTCTACTCCCCAAGCCTATAAATAAGAGTGTTCACTTCCATTAAAAGGTTTTGAAAAAGGTGCAAGAGGGGATGTGATGGAGGTTTGAGTTCTTGAAGTTATTTTTATTTTCTATTTTCTTTTTTACTTAGTTTCATCATGCTCTATTCTTCCCCTTTCAACTCTAATACCCTTCACATAGAGGGGTAAAACCTTTGAGTGATCGGGGAAGGGGGAGTTTCTCTTTTGTAATGTCAGAGTTTTGTGCTTAAATATAAAACCCTATTTTTATTTTGAATGACATATATTCTCAAGTGTTTCCCAATTCTCTTAATGTGATCATGTTTTTAGTTTGGTTTATTCATTTTTAATAGCTTTGGTTAAAGACTTTTAATCTCTGTCTGCCTAATGCAATTTGTCTCGATCGAGCAAATTGTGTTAGGTGGTGAGTGTCTAATGATCATTGGCATGTGTGTGGAACTAGTAAAATTTTTATAGAGTTATAAAAATAAAAAATTCCCGATCGGGGATTTCCTTAGTTGTTTAGGGATTGTTTATGAACTTCCATGCACATAGAAGTGAGTTCTATTTTCTTCTTTAACCAATGGTGATAGATAACTCGATCGAAGAGTATTTCATTTTTCATTCAAAAGGAAGAGAGGTAAGATGATATTTGTGACTATGATGAAATTAAAAATGGTGATCCTACCCTGACCCCATCACTATCTTCATCCATTAGTGTTCAACCTTTCTTTTTATTTCTTGCTTTATTTTTTAACTCAAATAATTTCAAAAAAAACCTTTTCTTCTTCCTTTAATTTAAGTGACAAACGTAATTGTTGTTCAATCCTCTCTGGAGACAACTTAGGTTAACCACTCTACTAAATTTTAACTTAGGTATTATTTGTTTTTGTCCCACCCCACGGCAGACATGTGTCAAAACTTGGCGTTGTTGTCAGGGAGGTTGTGCCAACAATCTAATTCTAACATTTTGTAAATATTTTCATTTAAAAAAATTAAAAAATATATATATTTTCTATAATGTATTCCAACTGCAATTATTCTTCTTGGATTTATTACTCATGGTTTCAGGGAAAAATGGTTCATAATGACGAGGAATCCCTCTTTCAAAAGCTTGATGAACTCACTATTTTGGCCAAGCAAATGATGAATGGCCATGTCACAGGTATCTCGCTTCAAGAATTGATGGACATGGTGAATCAAGTCAACATTTATTATCAAAGATTGAAGTCCATAGAGAAGGTTATATTGGATCAAGAACCTCAACCAGAACCGTAATCAAAACCAGTGGGGTAAGTGAATTCACCACTCATCTTTCAAATAGAGGAGACTAACTACCTACCTCAAGCTGGTGAAATTAAACTCCAAAAGGAACTTCCCACTGAAGAAGAAACTGAATCCGAGAAAACTTAGGGAGATTATCTTTTATTAAATGCATTATCTTCTAATTTTATTGAAACTAAATTGTGTATTAGCTCCCCTTTCTTCAAATTTTCAGATTCGGACAACTCATGTGTTTTCTTAGAGGACGAGGAAGAAAAGGAAGATTCACTTAAAGAGGAATAGTTGGAGCTCCCCAAACATGTTGATCATTTATTAGAGGGAGTACATGAGATGATTCAAGTGGAATTTCCTGAGGAAAAATAGTCACAAGATTCTTAATTTGAAAGGGAAGAATTCAATATTGATTCTTCATGTTTAAAATTTGTTCAAATTGAATTACACTCTGAATTTCCCTTTTATTTTTCCAATGATGCAACATACCTTCAGAAATCACTAGAGAATGAAGAGGATGCTGTGAAATTGGAAACCAAGAAAGATGAGGACTCATTCTTTGTCCTACCCCCACCAAGAAAGCTGTATCTTATTGTCCTGGGGTGGATTTGGTGTAATATACCCATGGTGTCCGCAAAAAAAAGGATGAAGTGCATGATTTAAAGAAGAAGTTTTGTTGGTTCATTAGAAAGAAACTCCATCCACCTTCAGATTGGGGATAACCAACTGGAACTGCCCATCTGGAGGCAGTCAAAACCCAAGGCCCACTTGGGGGATTAAACCAAGATCTATCATTCTTTTCTCATCCTATTTATATTTTCATTTTTTATTCAATAAATGTCTTATTTTTTCTTTTTTTCTTTTTCTTGTAGGTTTTTAGTGTGCAAAACTTAGGAGCTTAACTCAATGTTGCATTTCCAATAAGTCAGGTTGTACCTCTCCTTTAAAATTACTTTTTATTGTGATTAATTTTAAAAGTTTCTTACATATTAAATCCACTTGAATGAATTGAGTACACTACACTAATTAAGTGTGTGGGGGGGGGGAACCGTTGTATTTTAGGATTTTCATTTCTTGTGTGTTTCTCAAAAAAACTAAAAAATTTGTGTGTTTTCAAATTTGTGTGTGTTTATTTTTCTGTTTTTGGTGTTTTTTTGAAACTTTTGATCTGAAATTATTATCATTAATATTTTTGAAACCCATGTCATTGAGTGAATCAATTTATTCCATGAAACTAAGCTTAAATGAATGCTGAAAATGACTTTGTTTCAAGTTCAATTCTTTGGGAATTTCATGGAAAGTACTCCGATTTTGTAATCCCATGCCACATATCACTGTCTTTATATTTGAAATCACTTTCCCATGAGGCTTCTAAACCATTTTTGTTATATTCTTTTCATTCACCTCACTTCTTAAGAGAACCAGACCATGCTTGTCTTAACCAGAATTTGATTCATTCCTTTCGAAAGTTGAGGGTTTGGGGTACATATGTTTTAAATGATTGAGGCATTTCTTTGGTTTGAAATCCCCATTTTCAAGATAATACCTTTCATTATGGCCTAACTTGTACATTTAATTCTTTTATCCCATTGAATCCATTAACAGCCTGTTATGTTAGCCACATTACAAGCCAATTTTCCCTATCCAACCTACTCTTGAAGTGAAATTGCATGATCTAGTTAAACTTAAGTGTGGGGGAAGCTGTCTTGTGTTGCGATAAATCATTTGGTGAAACTTTGGGTGGAAATTAAAATGCTTAAGAGATGTGTGTGCTGATGAAAAATCATTCTATTGAAAGTTGTGCCTTTTCTGGAGCTTTCATGATAAGAGAAGTTGTGCCTTTCTGGAGCTTCTAATGGAGGAAGAAAGTTGTGCCTTTTCTGGAGCTTTCAAGAGAAATCATATTTGAGAATATTGAAATTTTTGCTGAAATGCTGAGATGTTTGAACATTTATTGAGATTTTATAATGATGGAGATGAATTTATACTAAGGGGAGTGAGGAGGATACTATACTTGAGTGAAAATTAGACTTGTGCAATTTTTCTTCAAAAAGAGCCAAGCTTTCCTCATTCGGCCTCAAAAAAATTTTCACATGAAAATCCTACCAACCAAAAGCCACAGAACAACCTTGTAAAGTCCTAATGATAAAAACATGTCCTTTACTCACATCGGGTGGATAAGTAGGAGTTTTTCAAACCTATGGTGACCCTTGCATTGGTTTGGATGAGAACAACTTTGTTGAAAATTGATATTTGTGAGATGAGAGAAAATTCATGTGAGGTAGGTGTCTTGTGTGCATTGGAGGATAAATGAAGAGGAAAAATATTGAATGATCTGATTTTAGAACTTGGAATAATGGTTATGTATGAGGCATGATATCTTCTATTTCTTGGTGTGGAATTGGTGGATCTCAATGGCATGTGTTTTGAATTTGCATTGATTTGATTTTGATTTTGACTTGTTCGGGAGTCCAAGTGCTAAGTGTGGGGGAATTGATAGAGATAATATTTTAATTATTTTTCATATGTGTTTCAATGATTTAACCCCTAAAAATTAATCAATTTAATCTTATTTGTATCATTTTAGTTTTTTGGAGAATTATGGGCTTAATTGTGGAAATTGGTTAATTCTGGAAATTTAGCAGTTTTGTGTAGCTTCTGTATTTCAGGGATATCTTTTACATTTTTGATCAAAATTGTATGATTATTTTTTTTAAGCTTTATATGCTCGTGGGATTCATTTTATTCTTCTGGAATCAAATCTCAATCCATCATTTGGAAGCTCAAATTCAGCTCACAAACCAGGCCTCGAAAACTATGTACAGAATTGGAGAATTTTATTTGTGGGCCCATATCTCATTAATGGACGAACTATTGGAGCTGAAATTTTACATGGAGCTGGAAAACATCCGTATTAACAAGTTTTATTAAGATGTACATGCCTTATTCTTTCATTATCAAGGCCATAAATTCATTGGAACTCGACATATTGGAATACAAAAAGTCTGTCTGGAAGAATTAAATATTCTGAGTGCGGTGGTCATAACTCCTTCATTTCCTGGACAATGAAGCTGCAATTTCGTGTGTAGACTTATGAGATATAGAGGAACGACTTTCAGAGACCAATTTAAAAATTCAGTCATTTAATATTCCAACCAGACTCAAACTTTCGGGGGAGTAATTTTGGAAGGAAATTTTCGACTCCCCAAGCCTATAAATAAGAGTGTTCACTTCCATTCAAAGGTTTTGAAGAAGGTGCAAGAGGGGTTGTGCTGGAGGATTGAGTTCTTTAAGTTCTTTGTATTTTCTATTTTCTTTTTACTTAGTTTCATCATTCTCTCTTCTTCCCCTTTCAACTCAAATACCCTTCACATGGAGGGGTAAAACCTTTGAGTGATCGGGGAAGGGGGAGTTTCTCTTTTGTAATGTCGGAGTTTTGTGATTAAATGTAAAACCCTATTTTTATTTTGAATGACATCTATTCTCAGTGTTTCCCAGTTCTCTTAATGCTATCTTGTTTTGAGTTTGATGTATTCATTTTTAATAGCTTTGGTTAAAGACTTTCAATCTCCCTCCACCTAGTGCAATTTGTCTCGATCGAGCAGATTGTGTTAGGTGGTGAGTGTCTAATGATCATTGGCACGTGTGTGGAAGTTGTAAAGACCTAGAAATTTAAAGGATTTTTTTTAAATACTTTGGAATTTTATGAGTCTGCGGCTTCTGACGGCGCTTGATTCTGAGGCCTGGTGAGCCCAGAATCAATTTCCAAAGTTTAGCTCGGGTACGTTCAATGAGTGAACGAGCGGGTTTTTCTAACTTTTGAACCGGTGCTTGGAATTAAAATATGAGGGCACCAATGAAATCGCAGTGCTGGTAATTTCTTAAGGGGACACTTTCCGTAGTTGCGTTCACAAAGGAGGAGAAGATAATTTTTTGGGGGTTTATTTAAGAAGTAAATAAAAA
This sequence comes from Viscum album, assembly GCA_963277665.1. Lineage (NCBI taxonomy): Eukaryota > Viridiplantae > Streptophyta > Magnoliopsida > Santalales > Viscaceae > Viscum > Viscum album. The sequence continues at coordinate 361,017,282 of OY728148.1, read as the reverse complement.
ATTGTCAGAACAATTTTTATTTCTTAAGGTGGTTTTTCCCTCCCATGGGTAGTTAAGAGTGGGGCCCACAGCCACTTAACTACCCAAGTGTGTGTGTAAAAGATGTGGGGCCCACACGAGCCCCACCATTTAATTTCCTCTAATACCAATTTGTCACAACCCGTCCTCGGGGCCCGTGCCATGACTACCCCAGGCCCGCCTTCCATAGGCCAGGGGCTGGCGACTAGCACCAAATGCATAAATCCCAAAAGAAGGGAAGGAATTGTCTTTATGAAGTAACATACACAACAGAGTACACAAATGAAGTAAGCACTAAGTAAAACTGGGTACAAGGTAAATGCTGAAAAGTAAATGGGCGAGTATACAAACCCAACTGAAAGTACAGTACAACTGAAAGGAAAGTACAACAACAGTAAGTAAAAACAGCAACCCCGAGTCATCCTCCGGAAATCCCACCTGAAGGGTGGGTATAGATAGTCTCCTCAACTCCTCGGGTCTGGCCGCCTGCTCCGTGTACGTCCCATCAAGTGGTCCACCTCCGGTACTGTTCAGCTCCACAAGCCTCCACCTCGATCAGTGATGTCTTTTGTCTGCATCCAACACAACGTAGTGCGAGCATAGCCCGTGTAGGGGTGAGTATACGATACTCAGTAGGGACCCTGAGACCCCCGAAGGTCTCTCAGAATCCACGAAGGATAAACCACAAATGAAATATACAATCACGAAGTATCAAACGACTCTACTTAGGTATATTATCATACATATACCTAAGTCATCAGCTACAGAACGACTCCAACTCTCGAGCCCAAGCATAACCCAGTCCACATAGGAAAACACAACCCAGTCCACACAGGAAAGCAAGTCAATCACATCAATGATAAAGATTGAGAATCAAGACTCACCTCACACAGGTATACACTTCGTAAGGTGATAGAGATGATCAGATGTAGCCACTGATTCATCTAAACTATCAGACCCACATAGGATACAAGACTAGCTAAGCTGTCGGACCCACAAAGGATACAAGACCAGCTTCTCTGCCAGACCCACACAGGATACAAGTACAGAGGTCAATACTATCAGACCCACATAGGATACAAGAACAGTAGTCATCGCCGTCGAACCCACGGAGGATTCCAGTACGGTCGTTGTCGCTGCCAAACCCACAGAGGATCCAAGTACAGTCGTCCTCGATGCTGAACCCACAGAGGATCCAAGTGCAGTTGTCATCGTCGCAGTCGCAGCCAGCTCTAGGGTTCCCGCACACAGTAAGCTCGATTCCGGGAGGGTCTGCTCCTCAAGCAAAAGAGTCGATACATCAACTGTCATGAAGTCCAGAGTTGATGTATCCCAAATTTTCGTCTCGACAAAAGAAACCCAACGCGACAGACGGTGCGTCAATCAGACGCCCGGTCTGAGAGTTATTGGTTTTTCCGTTCCAGGGGCCCGGTTGGTTTTTAAGCTAAAACCAACCCAACCGTACTCCAGCTGTGTCCGAACCTCAAACAGAGTAAGCCAAAAGGACTGTCTCAACAAAAGGATCCCAACGCAATTGACGACACCTCAATCAGATGTCTGGTCCTTGAGATATAAGCGTTTTCGCTCCAAGGGCCCGGTTGGTTTTGAGTTCGAACCAACCCGGTCGTACCCAACCTTTTCTGAAACCTCAATTGTAATATACTGAAACGACCGTCTCGATCCAAGGATTCCTACGCAACTAACGGTGCGTCGATTGAAGGTCTGTAGCTCAAGTTATGGGAAAAAGACCGAAAATGGTCCGAAGTGGGGGTATGGGCCCGGCCCGACCCGACCCAATCCCCCCTGGGTCGGCTCGAACCTGGTCGACCCGACCTGGGTCCGTGTCCGGCCCGGGAGGGCGCGGCCCTGCCCGGCGGGGCGCGGCCCGACCCGATCCGTGCAGCCCGGCCCGGACCGGCCGGGGGCTGCGCTGGCTCGGCCAGAGGGCCGAGCAGGGGGGACGCGGTCCCCCCTTTGTTCCGCGGACGCGGCGACCGACGCTGCATCTCCCCCGGATCAAAGGGGGGACCGCGTCCCCCCTGCTCGGCCCGCTGGCCGAGCCAGCGCACCCCCCGGCTGGGCCGGGCCGGGCCGCGCCGATCGGGTCGGGCCGCGCCCCGCCGGGCAGGGTCGTGCCCTCCCGGGCCGGACTCGGACTCGGGTCGGGTCGACCAGGTTCGAGCCGACCCAGGGGGGGTTGGGCCGGGTCGGGCCGGGCCCAGACCCCCACTTCGGACCATTTTCGGTCTTTTGCCCATAACTTGAGCTACAGACCTCCAATCGATGCACCGTCAGTTGCGTAGGAATATTTGGATCGAGACAGTCATTTTAGTATATTACACTTGAAGTTTCAGAAAAGTTTGGGTACGACCGGGTTGGTTCAAACTCAAAACCAACCGGGCCCTTGGAGCGAAAACGCTTATATCTCAAGGACCGGACATACGATTGACGTGTCTTCAATTGAGTTGGGATCCTTTTGTTGAGAAGGTCCTTTTGGCTTACTCCGTTTGAGGTTCGGACACAGCTGGAGTACGGTCGGGTTGGTTTTAGCTTAAAAACCAATCGGTCCCTTGGAACGGAAAATCCAATAACTCTCAAACTGGGCGTATGATTGACGCATCGTCTGTCGTGTTGGGTTTCTTTTGTCGAGACGGAACTTTGGGATACATCAACTCTGGACTTCGTGATATTTGATGTATCGAATCTTTTTCTCGAGGAGCGGACCCTCCCGAAATCGAGCATGTTGTGTGCGGGAACCCTAGAGCTGGCTGCGACTACGACGATGACGACTGCACTTGGATCCTCCGTGGGTTCGGCAGCGAGGACGACTGTACTTGGATCCTCTGTGGGTTCGGCAGTGACGACGACCGTACTGGAATCCTCCATGGGTTCGATGGCGATGACTATTGTTCTTTTATCCTATGTGGGTCCGACCGTATTGACCTCTGTACTTGTATCCTATGTGGGACCGGCAGAGTAGCTGGTCTTGTATCCTTTGTGGGTCCAACAACTTAGCTGGTCTTGTATCCTATGTGGGTCCGACAGTTTAGATGAATCAGTTGCTACATCTGATCATCTCTATCGCCTCATGAAGTGTATATCTGTGTGAGATGAATCTTGATTATCAATCTTTATCATCGATGTGATTGACTTGATTTCCTGTTTGGACTGGGTTTTATTTTCCTGTGTGGACTGGGTTATGCTTGGGTTCGAGAGTTGGAGTCGTTCTGTAGCTGATGACTTAGGTATATGTATGGGCATATACCTAAGTAGAGTCATTTGATACTTCGTGATTGTATCTTTCCTTTGTGGTTTATCCTTCATGGATTCTGAGAGACCTTCGGGGGTCTCGAGGTCCCTACTGAGTATCGTATACTCACCCCTGCACGGGCTATGCCCGCACTACGTTGTGTTGGATGCAGACGACGGAAAACACTGATCGAGGTGGAGGCTTGTGGAGTTGGACGGTACCGAAGGTGGACCACTTGACGGGACGTACACGGAGCGGGCGGCCGGACCCAAGGAGTTGAGGAGACTATCTGTACCCACCCTTTTAGGTGGGATTTCCAGAGGATGACTCGGTGTTGCTGTTTTTACTTACTACTGTTGTACTTTCCTTTCAGTTGTACTATACTTTCAGTTGGGTTTTTATACTGACCCATTTACTTTTCTGCATTTACTTTGTACCCAGTTTTACTTAGTGCTTACTTCACTTGCGTACTCTGTTGTGTATGTTACTTCATAAAGTCAATGTCTTCCCTTCTTTTGGGATTTATGCCTTTGGTGCTAGTCGCCAACCCCTGGCCTATAGAAGGCAGACTTGGGGTAGTCACGGCACGAGCCCCAAGGACAAGTCGTGACAGAAGTAGTAAACATTTTCTAGAGTTCTAAGGAGCAAAAATTCCCGATCGGGACTTGCCTTAGTTGTTTAGGGATTGTTTATGAACTTCCATACACATAGGAGTGAGTTCTATTTTCTTCTTTAACCAAGGGTGATATATAACTCGATCGAGGAGTCTTTCATTTGTCATTCAAAATTAAGAGAGGTAAGATGATCTTTGTGACTATGATGACATTACAAAAGGTGATCCTACCCTGACCCCATCACTCTCTTCATCCATTAGTGTTCAACCTTTCTTTTTATTGCTTGCTTTATTTTTCAACTCAAACAATTTCCAAATAGAAAACCCTTTCTTCTTTCTTTAATTTAAGTGACAAACGTAACTGTTGTGCACTCCTCTCTGAATAAAACTTAGGTTAACCACTCTACTACATTTTAACTTAGGTATTATTTGTTTTTGTCCCATCCCACGAAAAACACTTGTCAACGAATCTTTGAAGGTGTGGGATAGAAATATGATCTATAGTTGGTTTAATGAGAGGGACCACCATTGTATCTTCAATATCCCTCTTAACCCAGATATGGGTTGTGATCAGATATGTTGTAATAGGGAATCATCGGGTGTGTTCAAAGTTTGATCAGGATACAAGATGTTGGTTAATGGATCTCCTCATAACCACCTAGGCGATTGCTAGAAAGATGTTTGGTCACTTGTTGTCCCACCCAAGGTAAAGTTTTTTTGGAGGTAGGTTTGTGCAGGTGTCTTTCTGACACGTTACTTTTTGATAAAATATTATATATATATATATATATCAATATATATATATATCAATATAAATATATATATATCAATATATATATATATCAATATAAATATATATATATATATATCAATATAAATATATTTTTATGTTAATATTTTTTTTAATGATTTATAATTTTTTTATGAAATTTAACTTTTATTAGCACTAGTAAAATAATGATGGTAAAGATTCCTATTTATCATCGCTATTAAAAAAGCGTTGATAAAGGGACACGTTTAACACCTATAAGAAAAAGTGATGATAAATGAGGCACTTTTATCAGCGCTAAAAAAGTGTTGATAAATGAGTACTTTTAACAGTGATTTTTTTAGCGATGTTAAGACACCTTTTATCATCATTTTTTTAGCGCACATAAATGTGTCCTCTTTATCAGCATTTTTTGTTAGCATTGTTAAAGGATAGCGCTGCATAAATCCAAATATGTGGTAGTGTTAATTGTTTCTGTGAGATATATCGATTCGAGATCCATTTTAATATCTATCGTCCATGGCATGTAATTAATTTTGCTAATATCAAGAGTAGTGAATTCAAGTTTGTGAGATTTGACATGATGATAACTAAGAGAGAGAAAAACTTTATTATTATTCAAAATTAGAATGCATCAATAATTTACATTTAGGTTAAAAAAATAAAACGGCCTGAAAAACATTAAAATCATGTTAATATTATCATTTAATATTATATATATATATATATATCCCACTTTAATCGCTTAATAAATCTTTCACCCAAGGTTTGGAATAAATAAATCAATATAATGCATTACTTATTTAAATTAGAACCGTCTAACTAGGCGTGCGGTGAAAAATATGGTTTAAAATAATTAAAACCCTCCAACCAAGTGGTGATAATAAAGTTTAAAATAAAAATACACATTTCTTCCTTTTTGAGTGTTAATGTTGATAACATGTTATGAAATCAAAAATTGAAAATTGTAAAATTAGAATACCAAGGTGATCATAAAAAAATAACAAGAATTTTATTAATGATTATGATATATTTTTTATATCACTCGTATCTCCAGAGGAGACTACACCGCCCTTTTATAGTTGATAGGAGGATTGGTGGGGGTGTGCACCCCACCCTTGGAAGGATTGCACCTCTTTATAGCTGCTGCTTAACAAAAGATGTTTTTCATGATATGTATATAAAAAACCAGTTCTGAGGCCCCCAAATCCTAAAAATAAATTTAAATACTTATTATAATCACGAATTATAATTAAAAAACACCCATGTGGGGTTGCGGAAGAAGGGCAGAAAATTATGAGACGCGTCTTCCCCGTAGCCCTGGAGCTGCATCCTTCCCTCTAATTTCCAGTGCTACTCACTGATCCATCATCCTCTCCTGAAACTCCTCTCCAATCTTATCCACTGGATAAATACTCCACATATTTCACTCCCCCACCCTCTGTTTTCATGATCATGGCTCCAGATGCACGCCTGTCACGGGGCGTGGACAAAAACAATTATATTTTTCCTAGTGCAACACAATGGTTGACCTGGGTTGTCTCTCTTGAGGAGCCTTCTCAAAGTAGTTCACTTACTTCTTCTATATCACTTATACTATCTATTTTTGTGGTTTTTTTTATTAAATTAAAGTGATGAAAATATTTTTGTGTTTTTTATTATTTAAAACTTGTAAAATGATAATTTAAACTATCATGAAAATCTAAACAGAATGAGTTAATAAGAAAGAACTTGGTTTTGGGGTTTAGTCTTCAATTCAATCATTATTCTCTTTTATATGTTGATTTTAGTTTGATAATCCAAACATGAAATCTTATGTTTTAATCACTAATCTTTTCCAGAATAGGAATATTTTGAGTTTCATGTCATTGGGAGCCATCACCCAATCGGGGACATTCGCCTCACCAATGCATGATACTCAAATCTATCACAAACAATAAAAAAAAATTTAAAAGAAATTCATGAATATCTTGACCTCCCCCCAATACAAGTCTCGAGTTAGCCTCTCATTTCCGAGAGTATGAGATTACTTTGTGGATTGGGTGAAGGAAGATAGAAATATTGAGAGAGGTAGAGAGGGATAAAGAAAGAAAAGATGAAAAGTGGATGGAGAAACATAGATGCATGGATTAATAAAACTAAAAATAAAATAAATTACAACTAAAAATGAAACGAAACAAAAAATAAAATGAAAATAAAAATAATAGAATAAATGAGGGTGGAAGAGAAGAGTAGCATTAGCCTGTGCCCCGGTGGGATCCCTCCTTAGATTTGGGAGCCGAACTGATGATTTTGGAAGGAGGGGATGGTCTCCTTTTATAGGCAGATTTTCATCCCTCGAAATTTTGTGCATTGTTTGACTCATAAATGGTAGATTCACGTTTTTAACCCTTATTAAATATTGTTAATAAATGTGTTATCCTTTCACCCTCCAATTTTCAGTGTATTTGGATTGTGGATGTAGGAGTTATGAATTTTTCATTGAATTCTTCTCTTTATGGACGAAGCTTCCAGGAAGGTTCCTCCAAAAGTATGTTGTTCAATGGTCACCTTAATGACTTCAAAACTTTAAAAAATATTGTGTATCTTCGTTCCTATATGTTATAGTTCTATACCAGGTGGAAATACCTCATTTGGATGTGTTTAGGCCGCGTTTTGGTTCTGTTACATTGGTGGTGTCCATGCTGTCCGCCCGGAAAAATGTCCTACTTCAATGAATTTTTAGACCCTTTAGATGGCCGAATCAGCTCCTAGTCCAGCAGACAAAAATGAATTAAATAAAATAAGTATTATAAAAAAAATTAATCAAAAAAATTGGAATTATATTTTTCAGGAAAAGAAGAAAATACCCTTGACGTAAAAATCTGTCAAAAATTCATAATTAGTCATTTTTCACAATTTTGCTCCTTTTCTTTCTAAAACTCAAATTACCCATTATTTTTATAAAACAATGAAATACATGAGTTTTATCATCTAAAAACATTAAAAAATACTCATTATTTGATAAAAAATATGCATGTAAATTTGCTCTGTCAAATACCCCCACACTTAAACTATGCTTGTCCTCAAGCATTAAATCTCAACATGGAAATCAGAGGACATCAATGTTACCAATATTCAAATTTCAATGCAATAAAATCAAAAAAAAATTAATATAAAATAAAACTTTCAAAAATCTGCATAAAATATCAATTTAAGTTCCCATTTTTCAAAGAAACCAATAATTCACATATTTTACATTTCCCATTTGAAAATTGATGGAACTTATCTTTTTATTCATTCAAGCACCTTGATTCATCATTATTAAACATGTCATGTCATGATTTAGCTCACTTTTTTTTCTCTCATCACTCATGATACAATTCAAGTAGAGTTATGCTCATATCATGAGAATATGCTCCTTATCCATAGGCTTGTAAATGAACTACTTTCTCCACTTTGTAAAGATAAAAGACACATAAAATCATGAGGACTTGCAATAAAGGTTCAAATGACTCTAAGGCTTAAGGTTGGTAGGATTTGATGCTTTAGAAATTAAGGCTCAAGGAGTGGTATAATCTCTGAAGTACAATTCATGATATTAAAAGTAAAACTATAATGAAATTCTCTCCTTCAAAAATAGAAACACCCACTTCCCAAAACTCAAAGAAAAGGTTATGATCAAGTAAGCATAATGGATGATTTGTGAACACTCTTGATTTTTTTTATTTTGTCCTTTTTTTTCATTTTTCGAAAGTTATGATTAGATAAAACCTCACATCCATCACCTAACCACATACAATCATAAGATCGTCGGTCTGGAAAATGGTGATTTTTGGTTCTCCAAAATCAAAACCCATTTTTCTATTTTTTTTCTTTTTGTCAATTTTTTTTCATTTTTTTAAATTCAAGAGGGGCAAACAATAGAGTATAAATAATTATTTCACAACCTTTTAAAATTCCAACAATAACACCCCCACACTTATTCCTCACAATGTGTATCATCCCGTCCACCATGATTCCCTTTACCCCCACACATCAACTTTAAAATATCATGCAAATACCAAGAGTAGGGTAGGAATGGATAAAAATGGCTTGAAACATGGATTATCCCTATAAAGGTCATTCACGGTCTCTATGGGATAAAAGAAGGATTGATGTAAAGGTGGACTTTTAAGGATAAGTGGCTTTTCAATGGATGCCTCAATCATTTTAAATGTGTTTTTGCACAGTCATAGCTTTGAAAAGTTTCAATACAAGTTATGGTCAGTTACATGTCCCAAGACCACTCAAGAAATATGCTCAAGAATAAATAGGAAGTACTTGGTCTAGAAATCCTCTTGGGAATGAGAAATATAATATTGGACAATCACTCATGGAATGAATAATAATAATAAATCAATTCACATAAATTTAAGAAATTTGAAGCATGAAAGATGGTAGGGAAATTTCATTTACATGAATCAATTAATTCCTTCCAATCATGAGTCATTATTTCAATATAAATGCTTTATATTTAAAACTTCAATTCTCTATTTCAATCATTTAATCATATAAACATTGAAACCTATAACATGGCATCATTGGGTTCCTAAGAAACTCATGTCTCCTAGATAAGTCGAGTAAAACATTAATTCAAGTTTGGGCATGCAATTTTATCTTTAAAGCTCAAAACATATTGTGGACTAAAATGTGGAGAGTTTAAAAGATAAAGCACTAAAATTGAACCCCCCTTTTCCATGAAACTTAGTCTTGTCCTTCCTCTTCACTTTCTAGGGCTTCCCTCTTCCATCGTGATCCTATAAAATAAAATAACACAATTAAGCATAAGGATCATGTCTTTTAAGATCAAAAATATAGGAGGGAGGGATGCATGATGCACTAAATATAAGAAATTAAATTGAAATATAAATTCCTAGAAAGCATGTAAATATAAATCTTGGTAAGATACCCCAAGTGGGACCTGAATTTTTACTGCCTCCAGAGGGCAGTACAAGCTGTTATCCAAAGTCTGATGGTGGTTGGGGCTTCTTTGACATGAACCACCACATGTGGTTTTTCTTAGCATCCACTTATTCTTTATTTTTGAGGAGGACTCCATGGATATAGTACACTAGATCTAACCCCTTCACAATTTGGTACAGCTTGCATGGCAGGGGTAGGATGAAGTATGGAACTTCCTCCTTATTTGTTTCTACTTGTGCAACATTCACTTTCCCTTCTTGTGCTCCCTCTAGTAAATGTTCAACATCTCCAGGGAGCTATAAATGTTACTCAACAGGTGCATATTCTTTTGTCTCTTCATCCTCCAAGGCATAATAGGAGTCATATGATTCTGAAAATTCAAAACAATTGGGAGTTATACTCAAATTCATAAAATTAAAAGAATTTGAGTTCAAGAATGTATTATCTCCCTGAGTTGGTTCAGCTTGAATATCTTCTTCGACAGAAAGTTCCTCTTGGAGTTGATCATTACAGGATAGAGGTAGGTAGTCAGGCTCCTCCATTTTGAGTTTCTCCTTAACTTCATGGATGTCTTCAGTGAAATCCGGGAAGACCAGTGGTACTTCATTCTTGGCCTCAAATATTTTTAAGTCGTTTTGGAGTTCATCGACCATCGCCATTAAGTATTTCGGTGATATCCGTGTTGTAATACCTCTTTTCCCTTGCTTGGCCATTATCATCAGCGCATAAGCTCTTCGTTGGAGGGATTCCTTAGTGTAGTCGTGTTCTTGCACCTGTGAGTAATTTTCAGTCCACGTAGAATAATAATCATTTGAATTCATCATGGAAAGAATTTTTTTTGTTTTGTTTTTGTTTTTTTTAAGAAATGAAATCTAACTAAGATGTGAAAATAGAAAAATTAAATGAATAACTGATTGGCTCCACAGAAATGGTGCCAGTTTTGGCGCACGCCTGTCACGGGGTGTGGACAAGCAGCACAATGGCTGACCAGGGTCGTCTCTCTTGAGGAGACTTCTCAAAGTAGTTCACTTACTTCTTCTATATCACCTATACTATCTCTTTTTGTGGTTTTGTTTATTAAATGAAAGTTATGAAAATATTTTTGGGTTTTTGATTATTTAAAACTTGTAAAATGATAATTTAAACTATCATGAAAATATTGGTCTAGTTGATGTTATTAATATTTTCATGACTTATTATATTCCCTATTTACTGATTTTATATGAAATGTGCATAATTTGTTTGAAATATTAATGTTTTAATATTAAGTATAATTTTTGAGCATTTTTAGAAGTAGTCCAACTGAGTCAGTTTAATGTTTTAATAATAACTATCCCTATACTGATCCAAATTGTGTGGTTCTTCTTTTTTAGGATTTTCCATTCAATATAAAACATTTCATTAGAATGTATCATGAGCCAATTATTCCATTTGAAGGGTCATATGGTCCTCACAAACAAGACCAAAGAATCTGTGAACAAACTGGACCAGCCTTGAAGATTGATTTACTGGGCTCAATACAGAAGTCCAAAAACATTAACTATCCACCATAATTCGGGGGCCACTACATTTCATCTTGGATAAAAATTTCAGGGCCCAAATCTAAGAACAAGGGGGCCAAATGAAGCTTTAAAATCCATCCCACCATTCTGGCCGAGAATTAAAATCAGTATAGTATGCATGACATATCTCATTATGTAAGCATCAAATAGAGCTTAGATTTTTCAGTGTGAAAGAGGATATATAGGCGGCCTACTTTTTTGAATAACTCATTCGTATTTGAAGGAATCTTCATATTCAAAAACCCTTTCACATTCTGGACTTCAAAAAGACTGGATTGAAATGGATAGTTTTACTTTGTTTAATAAACCGGCCATAACGTTTGATCCTTAAGTCCAAATGACTCCAAATTTTTATAGTAGTCGAAAAACTTTATTATCTACAACTTTGAAGAAGGGTATTGCTCGAGATTCGGCTGTCTTGATGTCCATATATGCGATCCAAGTGGAGGGGTATTTCTGGAATGTAAACAGTCCACCACCTTGGGCTATAAATACATCCCCTCCTATCCTTTCAAAAGGGTTGGCATTTCAGAATAGAGGAGAACATATTGGCACGACCAAAGCCTTTAAAAAGGCTTGGGAGGACCTTCCATACACAAGTTTTCACTTGAGAGACCTTTCCTCCTCTCTTTGTTTTCACTTACTTTTGTGTTCTTCATTTTTGTAATTTTGAAAGTCCTTTCTTTTGTAATTCTGTTTTAATGCAAGTTTCTTCTTCAATATCTCTTATTCTCCTCCACCTTCTGTATTTTAATATTAATGTTCTTAAAATAGTTTAAATTCAGTTAAATATCCTTCCCTTATTTTGCTTCCACATTTAATCAAAAATCTATTTTTAATTATCATCATTGTTCGTGTGTGTGTGTTCGACGTACCACTCTTTTCTAATCCCTTTATTTTTCTTCTATTCTTAATTTATCATCATAAATATTATAACCAGAATATTAAACACACAAATGGATGAGTAAATATCTCATTGGGGTGAGTCAAAATTTAGGGATGTTAAGTGATTGAGAGTATTTTCTCGATGAGTATTCATTAATTTAACATTGTGTATGTTGGACTTAATATGTCATGGATTAATGGCATCTTTTGTTTAGCATGTGGTTTCCATGGATTATTGGAACCATAAATACACTACCATAAACAAGTACTGATTGATTTTAGAATCCTAGTTAAGTTAAGGCTTGGATTAAAGCTTTAACACTTAGGAATTCTAATCAACGTCAACTTGTGAAGTGGGTGTTAATTTAAATGCAATATAAAGCAAAGATCAAGGATTTCAAAAGCTTAAATCCCTAATAATGAACTCACCCCAATAATTATAAATTTATTAAATCAATCATAATCAATTATTCATTTCAATTAAGCTCTGTAATCAAAACCCCCTAATCAGAATACAATCAACTAAAAACAAACGACTATTTCAAAGTATCATCGCCGAGGATTCGACCCGAGTGCTACTATACACATTAGTAGAGCACTGGAACTTTGACCGGTCGATAGGCGACAATAGTCCGTGCATTTCAAATGGCGTCGTTGCCGGGGATGGTACTTTAAGTAGTCATTAGTTTCTGGTTATTGTAAAAAAAAACAAAAAAACAAAATTTAAAAAAAATTGAAAAAAAATCACAAAGAAAAACCCGTCTTCTCATAAAAATCATAAACTGAAAAAAATACAAAGAAAAACCCATCTTCCTCTTTATTTAAAAATCTATCTGAATGCCCCGTAGCCTTCCAAACAATCCCTCAGATTTGTTTGACCCTGAAATTGAGCGAACACTTCACCAACTTAGGAGGAACATAAGAGATAATCAAATAATTCAAGAACCAGTCCTTGTCCAACCAATTGAATTAGATATGACCAATCCTAGGGAACAAACACTTAAAGAACTCGCTGCCCCTGATATGAATTACCAACCTCTTGGTATTCAATATCCGAATATAGAGGCTGACTTTGAACTCAAATCGGGTTTGATTCATCTTCTCCCTCATTTCCACGGGCTAGCCGGTGAGGATCCACATCTTCACCTTAAAGAGTTCCAAGTAGTATGCTCTACCATGAAGCCTCAAGGGGTTTTTGAAGAACAAATCAAACTCCGAGCATTACCTTTTTCCCTAGCTGACACTGCTAAGTCATGGCTCTACTACCTACCTCCTGGTTCCATAACCACATGGAATGACATGAAGCGGCTTTTCTTAGAAAAATTCTTTCTTGCTTCTCGTACTGCTTCTATCCGAAAGGAAATAAGTGGTATTCGTCAGTTCCCAAGTGAATTACTCCATGAGTACTGGGAGAGGTTCAAAAATCTTGTTACAACCTGCCCACATCATCAAATCCCTGACCAACTCTTGATCCAATACTTCTATGAGGGGTTATTGGCTATGGAGAGAACTCTCATTGATGCCGCAAGTGGCGGTGCTCTTGTTGATAAAACTTATGCAGCTGCAAGAGATCTCATAAGTAACATGGCTGCAAACACACAACAATTCCATACTCGAGCACATGCTCAAGTCAAACAAGCCCAAGATAATCAATCAATTGAACCAAACAAAATGACCGAGTGGATGAGTGAACTTACAGGTCTTATGCGACAACTAGCTATGGCTACCAAATCCCCAACCTCGTCTTCTCCACAATCAATGTTTCCTGGACCTGTCAAAAACTGTGGAATCTACAACTCTCCATCTCATCCAACTGACACATGTCCACAACTTCAAGAGGATCAATCCGATTCATCTGGACCAATGGAGATCAATGTAGCATATGCTCAGCGGAACACCAATCCTCAAATATCAGGTCAGTTTGTTAGAAACTTCAACCAACCTCACTTTGAGCCCTTCTCCTCTAACTTTAACCAAGGATTGAGGCATGGTAACCCCATGTCTCACCCCCCTCAATTCCCTCCTCAAAACCCAAACCAATTACAATATGGTCAAGGTGGTGGTAACTTCCATCAACCTTATCCTTTTGTTCCTCAACCTCAAAGGAACAATCCTCCTCCTGGATTCCATTATCCTAGTGAGCCTTCCCAATTCCAAAACCAATACAATCGATTTCCCAAGAACCAAAATCAAGGCAATCCCAACCAGGGACAGGCCTCTTCTTCCAAGCAACCATGGGAAAGTGCAGTGGAATATCTTGCCTCCTTTACGTGTTCTAGTCTTAAGAACATTGAAACCCAAATCAGTCAACTTGCATCCCACCTTAGTCAGCAGCAACCATCCAATTATTCCCAACTCCCAGCTCAACCATTACCCAACCCCAAGGGTAATGTAAGTGCAATTGCACTTAGATCAAGAAAGAAACTTGCTATGCCTCAAGATAAATCCTCAAACCCTCCTTTGAATGTTGACCTAGAAAACAAAAATAAAAAGAAACTTGAAAAGGAACCTGAATCCATTCCCTCACCTCCTTCAATTCCACTTAGGAACCCAATTCCTTTTCCTCAAGCTGTTTCTAAGCCAAAGAAGTCCTTTGAACCCGATTCTGAAATGCTTGAAATGTTTAGACGTGTTGAAGTCAATATTCCCCTCTTAGATTCCATAAAACAAATTCCTAAGTATGCCAAGTTTCTCAAGGAGTTGTGTACCCACAAGAGACAACTTAGGACCTTTGAAAATGTTTCCACCCAGCAGTCTATTCATATAAAGTGAAAAGATCCAGGGAACTTTACAGTTCCATGCCAAATTGGATGTTTGAACTTTGAGGATGCACTCATAGACCTAGGATCCTCAATTAATGTCATGCCCAAATCCATATTCTCCAACCTTGGTCTAGGTCCCTTACATCCAACAAGTGTTTTCATTCAGTTAGCCAATCAAAGCACAACCAGTCCTGAGGGAATAATTGAGGATGTCCTTGTTCGAGTCAATGATCTTATCTTCCCAGCTGACTTCTATGTCCTTGACATGGAAGGTGAGACAACTTCTTTCCAATCTCCTCTTATTCTAGGAAGACCATTCCTTATGACATCTAAAACCAAAATTGATGTCCATGCTGGCATCTTATCCATGGAATTTGGTGACCAAATGGTCAAGTTCAATATTTTTCAATCCATGCGATACCCATTAGAGAATCAATCTGTATTCTATATTCATGCTTCTAAAACTCCCTCTGAGAGTGTGTTGAATCCTAATCCATCATTTTCTTCCTGTTCTGCTAATAGAGGAGTTTGTGAATATTGCATCCTCATTAACCAAGTGATTAATGGTGAAATTGATGTTGACATTACAAATGAAAACTCCATTGATCTAAAGGATCTTGAAAACTCTTTGGAATCTCATCTCACCTCTGACCTCCAATGCTCCAACAAGGATGGTAATGAAGAAAATGAACTAGAATGCTCATTTTTTGATTTAGATCAGATTATACCACATTCATCCTTTCCTATCCATGATTCTGAAAATTCTGTTATATGTGAAGTGAACCCTGAACCAATGTGTTTATATTGTCCTGATGGTAGTGATGTTTGTGACATTTGTTCCCTAATTAATAAAGTGATCACTGGTGAGGTTGAAATTGAAAATTCTTTGGCGAACAATATTAAAATAAAGGATATTGAAAATTTTATTCAGTCTTATGACTCCACTGATCCTCATTACTCTACATCGGTAAGTGATGAAATAAATGAGTCAAAAACAATTGGGATCTCATATTGTGGTTCTGTGTTATCTGATCCTTACAAAAATGAACCATCAGAATTGAGCCATCTTCCTGAATTTCTAAGCATAGAAAACCAGAACTTTGTGGATAACATCATTCCTCAGGTTGAAGACCAAAGGGAGGATAGTCATATTCTTTTTCCACCCCCATTGAATTGCAAGCACACCAACAAGGATGGGAAGAAATTATCCAATGAATCATCAGGCCTCCCAAAGAAAAAGTTTTTCTGGAAGCACACTGGAGTTAAGAAAATACGATGGCCACCGTCAGACTATGGGTAGTCCACTACAATTGTCCAGCTGTAGATAAATAAATGCAGCGCTTCTTGGGAGGCAACTCATGTTTTCTTTTACTTTTATAAAATTTCAATTTTTTTTTAGTTTTTCATTATATGAATAATGATTTTTCTTTTTCAGGTAACATCCCACAATCCTAGAACCACATTGACTTCCATTGGATCCCCAACTTCTATACTCGACCCACCACTAGATGGAGATAGAAACCCACCAAATCCAAACAAGGGGGCACCTCTTTCCCTTTAACTCTCTCTCTATCTCTTCCTCTCTCCACCTATTTCTTCTTTTTCCTCTCTCTTTAATTTTTTTTACCACTTTCTTTATCAAAACCTTTCTTTTTCACTTTCTCTTTTGTGTGGGTGTATCTTTATAAAAAAAACAAAAAAATATAAAAACCTAAAAAACTAAAAAAACCAAGAAAACAATCACTGAAAAAAAATACAAAAAAAATTAAAGAGTCATGCTTACTCACCATCGAGTTTTGAAATTTTGTCCAACCATTTTGGGGAGTTAACAGACAAGTTTTCATCTCAAAAATTTTGTATTTTCATCATGACTTTGGATAAAGACTTTTGTGTCAAAATTAACAAATTTTGAATGCTCAATTTTTTATATGGAAAATGATTTTCCCGAACCATGAGGAACAACATTTGCTTTCATGCCAAGGCCACCTATGGCCATCTTTTCAAAATATGTGTTTTAACCCCCATTTTTGAGTCTTGAGTTTGTGGACCTTTGAGCTGAATTTACTACCTTAGTGTGTATTAATATGATAGAGGCATTTTCTGAACCACATGAGAATCACAATAGCCAAATAGCCTCCCATTTCCCTTACATTAATCCTCCTTTTGAAAGCCCCTTCGAGCCTATGAAAACCTTTTCTTTGATAGCCACATTACAAGCCCAATACCTTTTCTCACCTAATATCTACATGGATTTTCATTGCATAATTTTTTTTTTGAAATTTAAGTGTGGGGGGGAATGGATTTCATTGTTTGGGTACCCTATTATTGATTTTCAATGAGTTATTATCTGCTTGAGGACAAGCATCCATTTCAGTGTGGGGGAGAGGTTGTCATTAAGTGTGTTTTGGGGAATGTAATGAACTTCCATTTATGTATTTTTTTTAAATTTTATTGACAAGTGTTCAAAAAAATGATGAAAAAAATCAAAAAAAAATGAAAAAATGGGTTGTGTCTTGGGTAGGTCAAAAATCACTCTTCCTAAACCTTTGATCTTGTTATAACTATTACAATTAGTGTCGTGAAAATCCTCTCAGGAATGAGAAATATAATATTGTACAATCACTCATGGCATGAATAATAATAATAAATTAATTCCCGTAAATTTCAGAAATTCAAAGCATGAAAGATGGTAGGGAAATTTCATTTACATGAATCAATTAATTCCTTCCAATAATGAGTCATTATTTCAATATCAATGCTTTACATTTAAAAATTCAATTCTCCATTTAAATCATTTAATCATATAAACATTGAAACCTAAAACATGACATCACGGGGTTCCTATGAAACTCATGTCTCCTAGATAAGTCGAGTAAAACATTAATTCAAGTTTGGGCATGCAATTTTATCTTTAAAGCTCAAAACATGTTGTGGACTAAAATGTGGAGAGTTTAAAAGATAAAGCACTAAAATTGAACTCCCTTTTTCCATGAAACTTAGTCTTGTCCATCCTCTTCACTTTCTAGGGCTTCCCTCTTCCATCGTGATCCTATAAAATAAAATAACACAATTAAGCATAAGGATCATGTCTTTTAAGCTCAAAAATATAGGAGGGAGGGATGCATGATGCACTAAATCTAAGAAAATAAATTGAAATATAAATTCCTAGAAATCATGTAAATATAAATCTTGGTACGATCCCCCAAGTGGGCCATGAATTTTTACTGCCTCTAGAGGGAAGTACCAGCTGTTATCCAAAGTTCGATGGTGGTTGGGGCTTCTTTGACATGAACCACCACATGTGGGTTTTATTAGCATCCACTTCTTCTTTATTGTTGAGGAGGAATCCATGGATAGAGTACACTAGATCTGACCCCTTCACAATTTGGTACAGCTTGCATGGTGGGGGTAGGATGAAATATAGAACCTCCTCCTTATTTGTTGCTACTTGTGCAACATTCACTTTCCCTTCTTCTGCTCCCTCTAGTAAATGTTCAACATCTCCAGGGATCTATAAATGTTCCTCAACAGGTGCATCTTCTTTTGTCTCTTCATCCTCTAGGGCATAATAGGAGTCATCTGATTCTGAAAATTCAAAACAATTGGGAGTTATACTCAAATTCATAAAATTAAAAGAATTTGAGTTCAAGAATGTATCATCTCCCTGAGTTGGTTCAGCTTGAATCTCTTCTTCGATGGAAAATTCCTCTTGGAGTTGATCATCACAGGATGGAGGTAGGTAGTCAGGCTCCTCCATTTTGAGTTTGCCCTCAACTTCATGGATGTCTTCAGTGAAATCTGGGAAGACCAGTGGTACTTTATTCTTGGCCTCAAATATTGTTAAGTCGTTTTGGAGTTCATCGACCATCGCCATTAAGTCTTTCGGTGAGATCCATGTTGTAATGCCTCTTTGCCCTTGCTTGGCCATTATCATCAGCGCATCAGCTCTTCGTTGGAGGGCTTCCTCAGTGTAGTCATGTTCTTGCACCTGTGAGTAATTTTCAGTCCATGTAGAATAATAATCATTTGAATTCATCATGGAATTTTTTTTTTGATTTTTTTTGTTTTTGTTAAGAAATGAAATCTAACTAAGATTTGAAAATAGAAAAAGTAAATGAATAACTGATTGGATCCCTGGTAACGGTACCAGTTTTGGTGCGCGCCTGTCGTGGGGCGTGGACAAAAACAATTATATTTTTCCTAGTGCAGCACAATGGCTGACCAGGGTCGTCTCTCTTGAGGAGTCTTCTCAAAGTAGTTCACTTACTTCTTCTATATCACCTATACTATCTCTTTTTGTGGTTTTGTTTATTAAATGAAAGTGATGAAAATATTTTTGGGTTTTTGATTATTTAAAACTTGTAAAATGATAATTTAAACTATCAAGCAAATCTAAACAGAATGAGTTAATAAGAAAGAACTTGGGTTTGGGGTTTAGTCTTGAATTCAATCATTATTCTCTTTTATATGTTGATTTTAGTTAGATAATCCAAACATGAAATCTCATGTTTGAATCACTACTCTTTTCCAGAATAGGAATAGTTTGAGTTTCATGTCATTGGGGGTCGTCACCCAATCGGGGACATTCGCCTCACCAATGCATGATATTCAAATCTATCACAAACAATAAAACAAACTTTAAAGGAAATTCATGAATATCTTGACCTCCCCCCAATCCAAGTCTCGAGTTAGCCTCTCATTTTCGAGAGTATGAGATTACTTTGTGGATTGGGTGAAGGAAGATAGAAAGATTGAGAGAGGGAGAAAGAAAGAAAAGATGAAAAGTGGATGGAGAAACGCAGATGCATGGATTAATAAAACTAAAAATAAAATAAATTACAACTAAAAATGAAACGAAACAAAAACTAAAATGAAAATAAAAATAAAAGAATAAATGAGGGGGGAAGAGAAGAGCAGCAGTTGCCCGTGCCCCGGTGGGATCCCTCCTTGGCTTTGGGTGTCGAACTGATGATTTTGGGAGGGGAGGGCCTCCTTTTATAGGAAGATTTCCGACCCCCAAAAGTTTGCGCATTGTTGGACCCATAAATGGTCGATTCACGCATTGACCCCTTCTTCAATATTGTTCATAAATGTGTTGGCCGTTCAGCCTCCAAATTGCAGCGTATTTGGACCGCGGATGAAGGAGTTATGAATTTTTCATTGAAGTCTTCTGTTTCTGGATAAAGCTTCCAGGAAGGTTACTCCAAAAGTATGTCGTTCAATGGCCGCCTTAATAACTTCAAAACTCCACAAATTTTTGTGTAGTGTCGGTCCTATATGTCCTAGTTCTATCCCAGGTGGAAACACCTCATTTGGATGTGTGTAGGCTGCGTTTGGGTTCCGTTACATTGGTGGTGTCCATGCTGTCCGTTCGGAAAAATGTCTAACTTCAATGAATTTTTAGACCCTCTAGATGACCGAATGAGCTCTTAGTACAGAAGACAAAAACGAAGGAAATAAAATAAGGATTCTAAAAAAATTTGAATTAGAAAATTTGGAATTATATTTTTCAGGAAATGACCAAAATACCCTTGACGTAAAAATCTGTCAAAAATCCATAATTAGTCATTTTTCACAATTTTGATTCTTTTCATTCTAAAACTCAAATTACCCATTATTTTTATAAAACAATGAAATACATGAGTTTTATCATCTAAAAACATTAAAAAATACTCATTATTTGATCAAAAATATGCACGTAAATTTGCTCTGTCATCTCTTGAGTACCCCGCTTCAGTTCAGTCGTGCCACCGGCCCTCTGTTTTTTAGAGTACATAGGTTCCCTCTGATTTTGCCCCCATTCACTCCACTCTTCCCCTGAAATCCTGAAGATTCCTACTTTCATTTGGATGGAGGCTAACCAAAATCGTAAACAGAGTATCCTAGCTGCAGAGCTAATCCAGGGACTCTGGAGCTTGCCAAACAGCCCAACACCCATCTCCCCGCCACCTCCTCCTCGGCTCTTTTGAAGAACTTGCACGATTCCTTTGACAGAGCACTGCGGCTCCTCAAATGCAGAGGTACCGGGCCACGGCCCAGATCCGGCGGTGATGGATCGGCCGCCAGCCGGTGTGGCGACGGCTTCCACCGGGACCGCCCCAGGGATCTTTCCCGCAAGCAGGCGTTCAAGAAGAGGTGAACTCATCCCACCAATTATTTCTCCTTTTTCTCCCGAGTATATATGCGCGTTTGTGGGTCGCAGGAAGACGGGGCCAGAGTGGAGTAAAGAGGTGCGAATCCTGCATGGGGATGGCGTCGCCGGAGATTTCCATGGCGACCGGTGTAGCTGGAGAAAATACGGGCAGAAAATGATTCTGGGAGCCAGGTTCCCCAGGTGCGCTGGCTCTTCTTTCGGATTCATGTTTTTAAAATTTGCTCGGATTCATATTCTGTTTGCAGGGGATACTACAGGTGCCGTCACTGGCCCGCGCTGGGCTGCCTGGCCACAAAGCATGTCCAGCGATCCGACCACGACGCCTCCCTCCTCCAAATCACTTACCAGGGGACGCACTCCTGCGGCCAACCGCCCCGTTCATCGCCGCCGGCTCCTCCGGTGGAGGACATCGAGGGTCAAGCCCGTAAAGAAGACGCCGTTATCCTTAGATTTGACAGGGCCGGCGGCCTCTGTTTCGTTCTGCCGGCGAATTCTGAGCCCGATTGTTTCAGGGCCTCCACCGCCTGCCCCTGGAGCGGCCTGGATGAACAGAGCTCGAGATCAGATCTCCCAGGCGTCGCTCATCCTCCGATCGGGGGCTGCGATCAGACGCTGGACCACGCGGAGGTCGGAGAAGGCGGCGGCGGCGTGTTCGATCTGTCTATGGCCGCCGGTCCGATCTGGGGCTGGGATCCGCCTCTGGAACTTGCGGAGTTCAACCTGGATTTCCCGTCCGACGCGACGGAGTTCTTTCGGTCCGCCTGATTCCGATCGCCATCAAACGGTCGCCTCTAAAAATTAAATGTAAAATGTAAAAATAAAAATATCCACCTTTGTTTTGCATGCAAGACATAATTTAATTATTTTATCATCCGTACGTATGAAATAAAATTATTATAAAAAATAGATTTTTTAGATTTTTTTTTATACGATACGTGAAATTATTTCATCCAATACGAGTGATATACCGAATTGGGTCTAGTTAGGAGCTGGAACTTATGACCATTTATTAAAATTGAATAAAAGATAACAATCACACGAGAAGAAAAATGAGGTCAAACAAGGACAAGCTGATATCCATAATAAACATGATCAGAATCTTCAGTCAGAGCGAGCCCACAGACGAGTCCCGTGAGCCCCTGGGACAGGGCAACACCCCTAATCAGGGCAATAGATTTGCCCACCCCCCTCCCATGCTCTAGTCTTAACCTACATTTTTCTTCATCTCCACCGCGACGCTCTAGCCTCGCCTTTGACATTCTCTCATCCCAAGCTCCCGCGCGCTCCCCTCCTAGTCTCGCACGCGATGCCCCGCACTCTACTCACCTTCTCGTCTTGTCTCACGCGACGCATCAACACCCCCAAACTCTGTTCTCCTCCTGGTCTCGCACGACGCCCCCACGCTCCCCTGCTGCTGTAGCCTCGCCTGCCCGATGATGACCCCAACCCACACTGCCCCCTTCCCCTGTTCTCGCGCGCACCTGGCCTCACTTGCCAACCGTCGGCGTCGACTGTCGTCCGGGATCCCTCCCCTCCCCCTTCCGTCGACCGGCCAGTCGAGGTAAAATTTTACTAGATTTTTTTTTTGATAATTTATTATCTTTTTTTTTATCTGTATTAATTGTTTTGTTTAATTTTCAAAAATTATTTGGATTTCAGACTTAATTTCAATTTGCCCCTCAATTGCAATTTACGATATGTCTATAGGTAATTAGAGTTTTTTTGATAATCAATTTTTAATTACCATTTTTATCATTTTGTTTTTATTAATTGTTTTATTTAATTTTCAGAAATTATCTAAATTGTGCATTCATCGGTGCCATGCTCGTCTCATTTGGAATTTTCTCATCTCAATTGCAATTTGCAATTTTTCCATAAGGTAATTATGGTGTTTTTGATAATCAATTTTTAATTATCAATTTTTTTATTTTTTTTGTTTAATTTTCAGAAATTATCCGGATTGGGGATTCATTGGTTCTTTGCTCGCCTCAATTGCAATTTGTGCGCCTCAATTGCAATTTGCAATGTGTCCATAGGTAATTAGTGCTTTTTTATAATCATTTTTTAATTATCATTTTTATTTTGTTATTTTTATTAATTGTTTTGTTTAATTCTTTTATATTTTTTCCATGGATAAAAAGTGCACAATTTCTTATTTTTTATATAAGACACTGTTGGCCTATGTTTAGCACCTACTTTTCACAAATGAAAGAGATCAAATTTTAATTATTTAAATCATTTTTTGGCACTTATTTAAGTTGATAGTGTATACTTAATCATGTATTGATTTTAGATGATTTAGTTATATTTTTAGACCACTTTTCATGTTGTTTTTCAAAGGACTAATAGACCAGTTTTTACAAACATTAATACCTTTTTGGATTTGTTTTGAAGTGGTCTCAAAGGTTAAAAAGTTTACAATTTTGTTCTTTTAGCAAAAATGGTTGTTTGGCCTTATTTAAGTTCAATTGACATTTATAGAAGAAAACAATTTTTATATGATTTAAAGTCTTATTTGACATTTTTTAGTAGTTTTTCAAGCAATAAGGGCGCACTTAACATATATATTTTTGTATTGTTTTTTTTTACTTTTTTAATATCAACCTGGCCAACATGTTGATTGATCCACATGCAGAATGACCATATTTTTTGAAGCTCGCATGTAATGTGAGTTTAAATGGGTTATAAATTTAGGTTTGCAAAGTGTGGACATTGATGTGGTATGCTCTTGTCTTATCCTTTAAGCACCCATATTTAAAAGGCAACATTTTTATAATTTGTCTCGGGCAATAAGATTGCTTGGGCCGGTCCTGTCTTCAGCATCAGCAAATTCCCACTCTGACTGTGAATTCTTCTGGTTGAAAAGCACAGTGTACTTCTCCTTAATCTTCAACTACTCCAAGGTGAGCCTGGAGGATCTAGAAGAAACACATCGTCCACGCCCTCGAGTTACATCCTATCGGCCATGACCCCGACCTCAACCCTTTGGATGTCTACCTCGCCTCCAGGTTTACTGATGCATAGTTACATCTTCACCCTTTTCATAATCAAGTACCTTAAAACTGTTAACATTAGTGACAATTGATTGATCAATTTTCTTTTCAAAAACTTTAGGTGATTCATGTCAAAATCCAGTTTTCCTTGAAATCATTTGAAACCCTTCGTCATCCACTTTCCACTCCCCTTTATGACTCTCATCAGCCATGGATTGCACAACTACTTCCCTCTCAATGAGTTTCATTATTTCTGTCAGAGCAGACATATCCATGACACTGGCTTTTTGAACATTATGGGTTGGTCTCAAACAATTCTCAATTGCACTGAGTTCTTTATCAACGACAATGTCTAACCAAAGTTTCTTCCTATCAGAGCGCTACACAGATGTTGCACTAGCACTAAGAGGGGTTGTCCCTCGCTACCCAAAAGAAATGCCTCCAGTATTCTGCTCAAGTAAAACATTGTTGATAAGTTCAAAAACAACATTACCATTAACAGGAGCTATCAACTGCCCAGAGTTTTGAACATGTTAATCACATCCTGTACTAATATCAACTCAATCACTCTCCACCTGACCAGCATCACCACCTCCAGCATTCATCACAAGAAAGCCCTTGGGAACAGTATAAACAGGTTGAAGATCATCACCTACAACAACAAAATTATCTCCTTGCCCAGAATTCCCAACTTCAACATTCAAAGTAGGGGCTGGAACATACTGCCCTCCAATATGAGCATGGAGCACATTACTAGCCGGTTGAGGGCACGACTTCCAAGAATTGCCACCATTCGCATTTTAATTCAGCAAACCAAAACAACTTGATTTCTTACAACCCTTCAAGCAGGACCTCTTGTCATGACCACAGACAGAACTGTCACGGCTCGAGCCACAACTACCCTAAGCCCGCCTCCATAGGCCAAGGGGTGGCGATAAGTTCCGAAGGCACAACAAACTCGGGGATGCCATTTTCTAAGTACCTACACACACACAACCAACTTAATCCAAAAGTGTAGAGGAAAAGGAACAAAAGATACAACACTACTATAAAAGGAAACCAAACATGCATTGACCTCTAATCAATACAATTACAAAAATGTAAACTCAAAGGGAAAGGGGAAAAATAAACACCCAACCAGAAAAGTGTCACTACCTGACAACAACTGGAAAAGTAAAACAACTGAGAGAGCCCCGCTCCTAGATCCCAATCTACGACCACCATACATGGTCCAAGCACCCCATATCTCTAAGTTCATCTGAAGTCACGATCAACCTGCCTGTCATCTATATATGATACAATACGTGTGGGAAGGAACATGCAAGGGTGAGTATAAACATACTCAGTAGGATTCCCTGAAAAGGCGAAGGGGGAGTAGTAAGAGATACAACTGAAGAGGAAAGTAGTGGATATGGAAATGTACAGTAAAAGTGTACAACTCAACCTAATAAGAGAGTGAAAACAAACTCATCTAGACACAAGGAGCTCGAAATGGTGAGAAGGTGAACTTATCATCGAGTCTTCGCTACCTATAGTAGGAGAGTGGACTCGTCCAA
Source organism: Viscum album (assembly GCA_963277665.1). Taxonomy (NCBI): domain Eukaryota; kingdom Viridiplantae; phylum Streptophyta; class Magnoliopsida; order Santalales; family Viscaceae; genus Viscum; species Viscum album. Next base: position 360,991,776 of record OY728148.1, on the reverse strand, counting down.
CCATGAGAAGCTAGACATGGAAAACACATGGCATACCCCGCGCGTCTTCACCTCTTCTGGAAGGAGAGTAACCAAAACCCAAGGAGTGAGAACCGAAACAAGATATATATATATATATATGCTCAGTCAAAGAAGACCAAACAAGAGAGTAAGGGGATCTCCATCTCAAAGATCAACCCAAGAAGAAGAGTTTCCAATAGTTTAATAAGTATCCATTAATGATGTCCATCATCTCACACGTTTTCCCTGAACTTTCAAGTCAGAGGGGCTCAATTGTAACGTCCCAGATCCAGGTACCACTCAACGGGGGCCCCGAACCCGGTTGGTCACATGACCTCAAGCGCACTTCCCCAAATTCCAGAGGCTGCCGACTAGCAGCGAGGGCCCATGTCTAATAGTGCGGAAACTATGCCCTCATTTGTCAAAGTGTAGCGCAGCGGAAAAGAAATATAACATACAACAGCGGAAGCAGTAAACAATATACAACTGAAATGGACAACTGAAGTAAAGGGAACTAGTAGTCATATATATAATGATGCAACATGTCACTAATTCTATGAAAATAGCCAAAACAGGATACACTGTAATACAATACAATACAACTCGAAGTACAAGGTACAACCAAACAAAACAAAGTAGAGTAAACAAAACGCAACATCATCGCAAGCCTAAGATCAGTCTCATGCTCTCCTACTCCTCTGCTACAATCAATTACCTGTATAGGGACCCTTGCCCTTATCCATACCTGCAGAAATGTAATCTGTTTGGGGCCGAAGACATGACCCCAAACATGCTGTGAGAAATAAATCCCAGTAGGCACCCACCAAAGGCTCGTGCCCAACTATCAGTGAAAATGTACAACAACAGTGTGCAGTAGTAAATGCAGTAAACTAAGAAGTACTCAAAAGTAACTAACTACCAGTTATGTTTCCATTTTAATATTCATTCAATCATTCAATTTAAGACATCACTACAATGAATATTCTAAGTAAACGGTCAGTGTCCTCAGACATGCAAACCTTACCCTCAGGTAATCAGAATCGAAACCCTCAGGTATCCACCCACAAGCATAATGAATATTTCCCTCAGGCGTACGAAGTGTCACCCTCAGGCACAGAATCTACTGCCCACAGGCATGAGAAGATTTTCCCTCAGGCGAAACAGAACACTACCCTCAGGCTAATTAAAATACTGCCCTCAGGTGCAAGTAACCGGGCCGAGCCCAACATATAAGAAAGAAATTATATACAATTCCTCTTAAGGTAATTTAAATCATGCTAAATTGTACAGTTTACCCTCAGGTAACCTGGCCAAACGGCTAAACAGAGGAACGCACCCCCAGGGGTGGTCCTGAATCCAAGCAGCGATCCCAAACAGCAGGTTATAATTACCTTTAATTGCCTATACAATTATAGGTATTTAAAACAGCCAAGGCCTCATCCATACAACACCCCAAACATGGGTTCGTAGTATAACGATACACAATTTCAACACCACAGTTGGAAATAAACATCATACCACCTACCTCGATCGCCTCTGATCAGTATACGTGAACGACGCCTCCCAAATAGTCCAAGAACAACGTAGATCTGAGGTGAACATAATCCTATTCAAACTCAAATAACTTTCCCTCAGGAAATAATTGGTAAGAAACACAAAAGGAGGAGGAAGAACTCACCCGTGCGGTTCCAAGGAGATCGACGGCGTAGGAATCGGGTTCCCGGTGTGCGGTCGGGAGATTCTCCAAGCTCCGGCTATCTCTCCCGCTCTCCTCTAGCGTTCTAAGCTTCCTCTGTGAACAGAGGAGGCTACTGCCCATTTTAAGCGAAAAAAACAAACTACACGGTGTGTACTCTCAAGTATACGGCGTGCACTTTTCTCATTTAATTGTTCCTCCGGTGGCTACCTTTTTCACCACCGAACTGTTCATCTGTCGACATGACTACACGACGTGTATTACTGATTACATGGAATGTACCATTGCTCAGCTGGCAGCCGCCTTACTGTTCACCTGATGACTGATTACACAGCGTGTAAATACCCAGTACATGGAGTGTAGTTGGTTTTTACACCCTTCATCACCGATAGACCTACACACCCTGTGTACCCATCCTACACGGCCAAAGTAAACAGTGTGTGGAAAAGTACACGGCGTGTAGTCATAAAATTTGGGATTTCTCACCATTTTACTTATTTTCTCAAAAACACTTAAGGAAAAAGGAAAAGAAGAAACCCATACCTCAAGAATAAGATCTGGGTTCTTACAAACTTCCCCCCTTAAAGCAATTCATCCCCAAATTTCCCTTCCAAGGGTGGTGAAGATAAAACTGTGAAAAACTCTGGCCATTGAGCTTGTACGTCGGTCTCCCGCTCCCAGGTTTTGTCATGTACTCGGCTATGCTGCCATAGCACCCATACGAGAGGAACTGACCGGCCTTGGAGAACCTTCGTGCTCCTATCAACAATACGAATCAGATGCTCCTCAAAGGATGCATTGATCTGTAGCTCAACCTCCATGGGATGAAAGATGTGAGACGTGTCTGAGTGATAACGGCGCAACTGAGATACATGGAAGACGTTGTGCATGGCCCGGTACCTCTGTGGTAACTACAACCGATAGGCAATCGGCCCGACTCTCACCAGAATCTCAAATGGCCTCACATACCTCGGTGAAAGTTTACCCTGTCTCCTGATCCGCCTATGTCCCAACCTCGATGAAACATACAAGAAAACCTGATCCCCGACCACGAACTCCAAGGGTCGTCTGCGGCGATCAACATAAGATTTATGATGAGACTGCGTGGTAGCCATCCGCTTCTGAATCAACTGGACCTGCTCAGAAGTCTCTTGAACGAGATGTGATCCCAGTAAAGCTGCCTCACCTGCCTCTAACCAGCACAAAGGTGATCGGCATGACCTACCATATAAAGCCTCGTAAGGTGTCATCTCAATAGTTACCTAAAAACTATTATTATAGGCAAATTTGACTAGGGGTATATGCTTATCCCAAGAGCCCCCAATGTCTAGGACGCATGTGCGCAACATGTCCTCAAGAACCTGTATCATACGCTCTGACTGGCCGTCAGTTTGAGGGTGGTAATCTGTGCTCAGAAGCACCTGTGTACCTAGTGACCTCTAAAAACTCTTCCAGAAACACGATGTAAAGCGGGCGTCCCTATCTGAAATGATAGAATGAGGAACCCCATGAAGACGTACCACCTCTCAGATGTACAACTTCCAGAGTTCATCAACACTGAAGGTGTCTTTGATCGGCAAAAAGTGATCCACCTTTGTGAGTCTGTCCACAACAACCCACACAACATCATTTCCTTGAGGTGACCTCAGAAACCCAGTCACGAAGTCCATCGTGACATCATCCCATTTCCACTCTGGAATGGGTAACTACTGTAACAGTCCGGCTGGCCTCTGATGCTCTTCCTTCACCTACTGACAGGTGGAACACCTCGCAACAAAACTAGCTACTTCCCGTTTCATACCCGACCACCAATACTGACTTCTCAAGTCATGGTACATCTTGGTAACTCTGGGATGAACTGCCCAAGCTGAAGCATGACACTCCCGCATCAACTCCTCGTGTATGTCTCATGGAACCCATACTCATCCATGGATACACAGTAAATCATCATCACCTATCATCCAACCAGGAGGAGGGTCCTCACTTTCCACTGACTCCCATAGAACTAGGTCTTCTGAATCCGATAGCTGTCTCATCTTCACTCTATCTAGGAGGGTAGAAGTCACAGCTAAGGATGAAAGATAGGTTTTCCCCCGACTATCGTGCACCTCTAAATTCATCTCAGAGAACAAAGCCATAAACTGCCACTCACCACTAGCCTCATAAACTGCCTGTATCTGAGTCTTCCCGCTCAGTGCATCAGCAACGGCGTTACCCTTACCTGGTGTATAGGTAATCTCAAAGTCAAAAGACTGAAGCTATTCAACCCACCTTTGCTGTCTCAGGTTCAAGTCACGCTGAGTAAAGATGTATTTGAGACTTTTGTGGTCGGTGAAAACCACAAAATGTTCTCCCAAAAGATAATGTATCCAACAACATAACGCATGAACAACTGTAGCCAACTCGAGATCATGCGTCAGGTAATTCCTCTCATGTGGCCTCAACTGCCGAGACCCGTACACATCAATTCGATCACCCTGCATCAACACTACTCCCAGCCCAATCCCTGATGCATCATAGTAAACTGTATAGCTCTTCCCCTACTCTAGAAGGATAAGGAATGGTGCTGATGTAAACCTACCCTTAAATTCCTGAAAGGATGTTGTTGGGCAAAAATCCCTCAAGGTATCATTGAAGCATTTTTGAGGTGATTGTGTTTGTTGACAAAGCAGACATCTGAGTTGTGATTGTTGACAAAGCAAAACAATGACATACAAATTTGTTGACAAAGAGGATTTCATGGTGGAGTGTCGAGTTCAAGAGCTGAGGTCAACAATCCATGTTTTATTCAAGAACGCCGATAAAAGGAATGGATGATCTGGAGGCGGTACAAAAGAACAGATACAAGGTGGCGCCGTTTTCCAGTGTTTGCCAAATTTTTGGGCCTGAAAATCGGAAAATGAAGAAAAGTGTTTTTGGCAAAGGGACTTGCGCGCCGTGGACTTGGAGTATAGGAAACTTGCGCGCCATATGTTTTTCAAGATCAGAAGATCAAAATATGGCTAAGGAAATAGGTTCGCACAAGTTTGGGAGTTGGTCGCGCAAGTGTCTAAAGGAGAGGAGACTTGCGCGCCGAAATTGGGTCGCGCAGGTGACTTGCGCGCCGTCGCGCAGGGTGGTCAGATTGCCTATAAATACCAGACCACCCCTCCTCATTTCTCACCGGAGTTCAAAACGAGAGCTCCCGTCGCGCAGGTGTGGTGGTCGCGCAAGTGGTGTGTGTGGTCGCGCAGGTGGGACTTGCGCGCCAGTGGTTGAAGTTGTGCGCTGGTGTTAGAAGTTGCGCGCCGGTTTGCAGTTGCGCACCAATGGTGGTTTGGGCGTAAAGGGAAGAGAGTCGCGCAAGTTTGGAGTTGAGGAAGCCTGTGTCGCGCAAGTGTCATAGGAGGACTTGCGCGCCCGTTGTGACTTGCGCGCCGATACTTGCGCGCCGAGGTTGACTTGCGCGCCAAGTAAGGTTTTGTTCCCGCAGTGATTTTCAGACTGTGTGGAAGCTAGAAGTTTGCCCGATACCTTCGGTGCAAAGAGATATTCATCAACGGGTGAAAGTTAAACTTCAACAGAGCATCTACATACAAGAGAAGATGCATTCTTTCAGGAAAATGAAGAGACCTACAGGTCTATAAACTGTGAGTGGATTCCATCCAAGAGCAGTGAGCTCAGGAAGAGGAATAAGGTGATCCTCTCCACAGGCAGTGAGCCAGAGAGAGAGAAACAGGGAGTGACCCTTGGGAAAGCAGTGAGCTGACCCTAAACTTTGTAAAGGCAGTGAGCCTGGGCATAGAAGTGATCTAGCCCGAACCTTGTAATCCACAGCTAGTGAAGATTAGTGGAATTTGGTACGACCGGCAACCTGTCGGCGTATGCTCCTTGGACGTAGCCCTTAGCGGTGAACCAAGTAAAATTGCTGTGTCCTGTGCTTGCTTTACATTCTATTTATATCGTGCAACAGGGAAAAGAGAGAAGAGTGTTTTGCTTAACAGTGAAACAAGATCAGAACGGGCATTAATTTTTAATTAGTCATACCCTGATTCACCCCCCCTCTCAGGGTATCCAGCCTAGTGGACCTAACAAGTGGTATCAGAGGAAAAGGTTGAAAGTTGTTCTTCTCTCAATGGAGGTAACCAATCATAAAGGGATTCCGATCTTCGACGGATATAATTTTCAGATATGGAAGAATCGGATGCAACACTATTTCCGATCCTTGGGAATGGATGTGTTTTCAGCAGCTATGCATGGTATCACAGCTGATATTAATAGTGGTGCCTTATCAGAAGCTGAGCATAGAGAGTTGGATGCTGATTCCAAAGCAATCAATGCCTTAGGGGGAGCCCTTTCCAATCCCATCTACACAAAGGTGATGTCATGCAAAACGTCACATTCCATGTGGGAAAAGCTTTTGAATATATATGAAGGGGACACAAAAGTCAGAGAGGCAAAGCTGCAGGTGTTGTGGAACAAATATGAAGATCTGAAAATGAACCCGAATGAGTCTGTTGACGCATTCTTTGATAGGGTAAACATTGTTGTGGAAGATATGCGAGGTCTTGGAGAAGTCATTGAAGACATAAAGATTGTAAAGCGCATCTTGAGGAAACTTCCACCTCGGTTCAATCCGAAAGTTTCGTACTGATAACGGTACGGAATTTACAAACAGTCAGGTTGAAAACTATCTCGAGAAACATGGGATAAGGCATCAAGTTTCATCAGTGAGAACTCCCCAACAGAATGGAGTAGTAGAAAGGAGGAATCGGATCATTAACAACATGGCCAAAACAATGCTTATTGATAAGGACCTACCAGAGAAATTTTGGAAGGAAGCAGTTTTGACATCGGTCTATGTTTCAAACAGGTCCCTATTATGTCCGAAGCAAGGGAAGACTCCGTATGAACTGTGGTACGGAAAGAAGCCAACGTTGAAATACTTTCGAATCTTTGGAAGTAAGTGTTTCATTCTCAACAAAGAACATCATAGGAAGTTTGAGGCACGAGGATATGAAGAGATATTCCTCGGCTATTCAGGGAAAAGCAAAGCATATAAATGCTTCAACAAGAGGCTGGGAAAAATTGTTGAGAGTAATGATGTCACTATAGTCGAAAATGAACAGACTGCTCAACGACCCAGTGAACAGTTCCTGGATGAAAGTGATGATGAGATAAGCAACCCAGGGGGAGCAGAAGTGGCAGAAGCTGACTCAGAAGAAGATACTGATGATGAAGAGGAAAGTGTCAAGTCGGTGTCTGCGAAGAAGCCAAAGAGTCGAGCTGAGATTGATAGGCAGAATATCATTGGTGATCAAACAGCTCCAGTTCAGACTCGAAGAATGAAATCATCACAGCAAGCATCGTTTTTGTCTCAAGTGGAGCCGAAATGTTTTTCTGATGCAGCTGAAGATGAAAACTGGGTTCAGGCCATGAACGAAGATCTTGATCAGATTGAGAAGAACCAGACATGGGAGATTGTTTCGAGGCCAGCGGACAAGAATGTCATTGGGACCAAATGGGTCTATCGCAACAAGATGAATGAAGATGGCACAGTGATTCGGAACAAATCACGTCTAGTGTGCAAGGGGTACTCCCAAATCGAGGGAATTGATGTTGATGAGACATTTGCACCGGTTGCAAGGCTGGAGACAATAAGATTATTCCTAGCCATCGCAGTGCAAAGGAAGTTCAAAGTGTTCCAGATGGATGTCAAATCCGCATTCTTGAATGGGGTTCTGGAAGAGGAGGTGTATATTGAGCAGCCAGATGGTTTTCTCATTCATGAGGATGAGAACAAAGTTTGCAGGCTGAAGAAGGCATTGTATGGGCTGAAACAAGCACCAAGGGCATGGTACTCAAGGCTTGATCAGTACTTGAAGAAGCTTGGTTTTCAGCGTGGAGGAGTTGATTACAATCTCTATTTAAGCAATGACAGTAATCAAAGGATGATGGTGCTAGTGTATGTCGATGACATAATTTTTGGCGGATCAGATGAATCTCAGTGCAGACAGTTTTCCGAATTCATGAAAAATGAGTTTGAAATGTCAATGATTGGAGAGCTAACGTTTTTCCTTGGTCTACAGGTGACACAAGGAAGGAATGGAACTTTCATTTCTCAATCCAAATATGCCAAGGAAGTTCTAAGAAGGTTTGGAATGGATAATTCCAAGGAAATGAAGACTCCGGTTGCTACCCGGATGAAATTATCAAAAGATGAGGATGGAAAGGCAGTTAATATCACAGAATACAGGCAAATCATTAGAAGTCTGTTGTACTTAACCACAACAAGGCCTGATATTGTTTTCGCCACATGCCAAGCAGCGAGATATCAATGTAATCCCAAGGAAAGTCACATGCTTTCAGTGAAAAGAATACTTCGGTATATCAAGGGCACGGTGGACTTCGGTTTGACATACAACGACAAATCTCAGACAGAGTTATTGGGATATACTGATGCAGACTGGGCCGGTTCAGCAGATGATAGAAAATCAACGTCAGGTGGTGCATTCTATCTTGGTGGATTGTGTATTTCTTGGCTAAGCAAGAAACAAGATTGCATTTCATTGAGCACCGCAGAAGCTGAGTATATAGCGGCCACTCAAGCATGCACACAGTTATTGTGGATGAAGCAGCAGCTTGAAGATATGGGAGTTGAAGTGAAGTCTCCGATCGGAATCCAGTGTGACAACTCAAGTGCTATAAATCTTAGCAAAAATCCTGTCCATCATTCCAGGACAAAGCACATTGAGATCAAGTATCATTTCATCAAGGAGAAGGTTGAGCAGGGCATCGTGAAGTTGGAGTATGTACCTACAGAGCTACAGGTTGCAGACATTCTGACAAAGACCTTACCCAAGGAAGCTTTTGAGAGGCATCTACTGGCTCTGGGAGTTCAGTCGATTCCCCGCACTTAAAATAGTGTGGATGTGGGACCTCCCCCCCTCTCCCCGAGGTATGTTGTGTTTTCTCTACTGTGATAATGTGTTCTCTACTATGTTACAGACTACAAAGGCGTGACCTTTGGGTTCGTTGACAAAGGGGGAGAAAATAGTGATTGTTCAAGGGGGAGACAATGTGGAGATTTGATAAATCATGAATGATAAGGGGAGAAGCTGACAGGTGGAGCAGCCAGATAGGGGGAGTTGAAGCTAGTTGAACGTGCTTAGCCAGAGCTTAGCTTGGACAACACAGGAAATATGGCTAAAGAGGTGTTGAAGCTGTGAGCAGAAAGGGGGAGCGTATAACATCTGACGATGCTAGAAGTGATCGATCAAAGAATAGATATCACGACAGCTGAGGATCGTGATAAAAGCAGAAGAGTGGTGTTGGACAGTGTTTGGTGTCAACAATGGATGCCAGAGATAAAGTGATTCATTGATGAACTTTTCATTTACTCTTGTTTCTCACGCCGAGCATTGCTCATGTGGGCTTAGAGTATGTGTTGAGTAAATCCTTGATCGCTATCCGAATCGCAAGAGGCGAATGGAGGCTGAAGAATCAACGACGTATCTTTGTTTTGTAAGAGTTGTCAACAAACCCAAAGGGGGAGATTGTTGGGCAAAAATCCCTCAAGGTATCATTGAAGCATTTTTGAGGTGATTGTGTTTGTTGACAAAGCAGACATCTGAGTTGTGATTGTTGACAAAGCAAAACAATGACATACAAATTTGTTGACAAAGAGGATTTCATGGTGGAGTGTCGAGTTCAAGAGCTGAGGTCAACGATCCATGTTTTATTCAAGAACGTCGATAAAAGGAATGGATGATCTGGAGGCGGTACAAAAGAACAGATACAAGGTGGCGCCGTTTTCCAGTGTTTGCCAAATTTTTGGGCCTGAAAATCGGAAAATGAAGAAAAGTGTTTTTGGCAAAGGGACTTGCGCGCCGTGGACTTGGAGTATAGGAAACTTGCGCGCCATATGTTTTTCAAGATCAGAAGATCAAAATATGGCTAAGGAAATAGGTTCGCGCAAGTTTGGGAGTTGGTCGCGCAAGTGTCTAAAGGAGAGGAGACTTGCACGCCGAAATTGGGTCGCGCAGGTGACTTGCGCGCCGTCGCGCAGGGTGGTCAGATTGCCTATAAATACCGGACCACCCCTCCTCATTTCTCACCGGAGTTCAAAACGAGAGCTCCCGTCGCGCAGGTGTGGTGGTCGCGCAAGTGGTGTGTGTGGTCGCGCAGGTGGGACTTGCGCGCCAGTGGTTGAAGTTGTGCGCTGGTGTTATAAGTTGCGCGCCGGTTTGCAGTTGCGCACCAATGGTGGTTTGGGCGTAAAGGGAAGAGAGTCGCGCAAGTTTGGAGTTGAGGAAGCCTGTGTCGCGCAAGTGTCATAGGAGGACTTGCGCGCCCGTTGTGACTTGCGCGCCGATACTTGCGCGCCGAGGTTGACTTGCGCGCCAAGTAAGGTTTTGTTCCCGCAGTGATTTTCAGACTGTGTGGAAGCTGGAAGTTTGCCCGATACCTTCGGTGCAAAGAGATATTCATCAACGGGTGAAAGTTAAACTTCAACAGAGCATCTACATACAAGAGAAGATGCATTCTTTCAGGAAAATGAAGAGACCTACAGGTCTATAAACTGTGAGTGGATTCCATCCAAGAGCAGTGAGCTCAGGAAGAGGAATAAGGTGATCCTCTCCACAGGCAGTGAGCCAGAGAGAGAGAAACAGGGAGTGACCCTTGGGAAAGCAGTGAGCTGACCCTAAACTTTGTAAAGGCAGTGAGCCTGGGCATAGAAGTGATCTAGCCCGAACCTTGTAATCCACAGCTAGTGAAGATTAGTGGAATTTGGTACGACCGGCAACCTGTCGGCGTATGCTCCTTGGACGTAGCCCTTAGCGGTGAACCAAGTAAAATTGCTGTGTCCTGTGCTTGCTTTACATTCTGTTTATATCGTGCAACAGGGAAAAGAGAGAAGAGTGTTTTGCTTAACAGTGAAACAAGATCAGAACGGGCATTAATTTTTAATTAGTCATACCCTGATTCACCCCCCCTCTCAGGGTATCCAGCCTAGTGGACCTAACAGCTGTCTTGCAAGCTTCTGACCAAGCGAACTTCACACCCTTCTTAGTCAAACCCGTCAACGGCGCTGCTAAGCAGGAAAAGTCCTATATAAAGTGCCTGTAGTAACCAGCCAGCCCCAAGAAACTCCGTATCTCAAACATGTTCTTAGGCTGCTCCCAGGAAACTACTGCTCTCACTTTCTATGGGTCTACCGCAACTCCCTCCTCTGAGATGATATGACCAAGGAAGTGAATCTGGTCCATCCAAAAGTGGCACTTTGAGAGCATAACATATAGTTGATGCTCTCTCAGTGTACTCAATACGATCTCAAGATGGGTAGCAAGGTCGTGTCGAGTGTGAGAGTACACCAAGATATCCTCCACAAAGACTACCACAAAAGAATCCAGATAACGGTGGAACACACGATTCATCAGAGCCATGAAAACTGCTGGTGCATTCATCAGTCCAAACGGCATAACCAAGTACTCGTATAGACCATATCTGCTCCGAAAAGCTATAAGTGGTATGTACGATGGTCTCACATGCAACTAATGATATCCAAATCTCAATTCAATCTTCAAGAACACTCGTGCACCTTGAAGTTGATCAAAAAGATCATCAATCCTTGGTAGGGGATATCAATTCTTAACTGTCAGCTGGTTCAGTTTCCGATAGTCTACATAGAGTCTGAGGGTACCGTCTGCCTTCTTCACAAAGAGGATCGGTGAAACCCATGGAGAAGTACTTGGTTAGATGAAACCCTTTTCCTGTAACTCCTCCAAATGCCTCTTGAGCTCTTGCAACTCAGGTTTGGACATATTATAAGGAGGAATGGACACCGGTGCTGCTCCTGGAACTAGATCAATAGAGAAATCCACCTCTCTCTCCAGAGGTAGACCTGAAAAGTCTTCCGGGAAGACATCCCTGAAACTATCAACTACTGGAGGTAAATACTTCTGAAAAGTTCCCTGATCATCTAGATATAAACTCTCAATCAAGGCTGTCACACCACCTCACCCACGATGCTTAGGTCTAGCTCGGCTCGCCTGGACATCCCATTCACCTTTGTATAGAAACTCTCCGCACTCTGGTGATGTGAAACTCACCCTGCGATGATAGAAATCTACAAAGGCTCCAAAGGGTACCAACCAATTCATCCCGAGAATGACATCATAACTCGTCATATCTAAGACATAGAGGTCCCATAGAAATTGACACCCACCAACCTCTAGGGGGAACTCCCTACACTGACGCACACCTGTCGTTCTAGTCCCCAACGGAGTGTCTAGAACCATAACACCAGAAGAAGAATAAACACAGAGCTCAAGACTCTCCATAGCGGCCACATATATAAAACTATGTGCCGCACCCGTATCAAAAAGTGCAGAAGATAAAAACAGAAATAGATAGAATAATACCTCTGATAGTAGAAGGTCTAGGATCCTGCTCCTGATGGGTCTATTGCACTGAATATTCCTACCCAGTGCTGCGGCCCTGCGACACAGCCTGGCTACCCTGAGCTGACCCGCCCTGCTGCCTTTGAGATCCTGGTGTCTGGCTACCACGGCCACGACCACCATCTCTGCCTGCTCGCCCTGACGTACCCCAATTTCCCGACTAGTAAGAAGCTTTTGTTCCTACTCCAGCATGCAGAGTCTGCATAGAACCCCTCTCACTAGTCACTGGTGGAAACACCCTACAAAAACGCTGCAGATGACCCATCTTGCTGCAAGCTCAGCACTCCACTGGGTCTCTAGGACACTGTGACCTCTTGTACCCCTCCTTACCACACTAGTAGAAAATGACCTGGGCACCTGAAGAAATCATTTGACTAGTACTTCCACCATGAGAGAAATTCATCTGCCTCTTCCTCTTGCCGGTAGAAATAGTACCAGAAACTAGTGCTGAACCGCCCTGGCCTGCACCACTAGCTTCCCACAGGTTCCGCTCTGTAATCAATGCCTGATTCACAATCGCATGCACTGTAGGCAACCTGAAAATGTTCACCAGTGCTCGAATACCATATCGAAGACCATCCTCAAAGCGTTTAGCTCTCAACGTCTCATCACCCACCAGAATAGGTGCAAAACGCTGAAGCTCGGTGAAGCGAACAGAATAATCCATCACTGACATAGATCCCTGCTGTAGATTCATGAACTCTTGAGCTCGATATGCCCTCAGCATCTCCGGAAATAAGAAATCATAGAAGGATGTCTAAAAATATTCCCATGCCATGTCATGGTGATGCTCAGACTGGGTGGTAACATCCCACCATCTCTTGGTGGAATCACGTAGCATGTATGTAGCGATCTTGACCCTCCGCCCTAGAGGCGTCTCTAGATGCTCAAATATCGTCTGCATAGAACCCAACCAATACTCTGTAGCCTGTGGTCCACCATCCCCTGAAAATGTAGGTGGATGATGCTTCTAGAATATACGTGTCAACTCTTCCATAGATGTGGCAGTCTGTGGTGCTCCCTGGAAGGTCTGCATGAAGCGCATAAAGCCTTCATGGAACTGCACCTCCACGCCTGTGTCCAGTATAACAGCTGGTGCCACATCTGGCACTGCTGGAGGATCCACTGGTAGCCCATGGCCTAACATCTCAGGTGTATAATCGTTGCCGCTCTCCTGGTGAACAACTCGAGGTTGTCTCAGCGGCATGACTCTACAAGGTCAAAGGAAACCTTAGATCAAGATTATCAAAGACCGAAAACTAGGAGACCAAGAAGGGAACAAGAGAAAGAAAGCATTCAAGACTTACAAAACTTGACTACACGACGTGTATAAATACTACACGGCATGTTCTCACAAGCCATCCATATGGGCGTGTACTCCAGCTTAAACTGGCCATGTAACACCCCAACACACGGTGTGTCTCTTAACTACATGGCATGTACATGAATCTTTCTTTCCTGCCTGAGTCCTTCTACACGGCATAGCCACACGACTCTCCTTTAACAAAACTACACAGTGTGTCCCAGATAGACACGTCATGTATGTCTTAGTTTCCAACTACCTGTGTTGTTAGTGACACGGCTGACCACTCTGTTGACACTACATGGCATGTTACACCCACACACAGCGTGTACACCACCCCATTTCCCCAACCACATGGACAAGGCTACACGGTCTCTTTCTGGTAAGGTTTACATGGCATGTCCCATGGATACACGGCGTGTTCAAGAAGAGGTAACACTGACTCGTGTTTGTTAGCTACACGGCTGGGTCCCTAGGTCACACTACACGACATGTTCATCATTGACATGACGTGTACAAGAATAGGCAACATCGACCCATGTTTGTTAGCTACACGACCGGTTCCCTAGGTCACACTACACGGTGTGTTCATCATTGACATGACATGTACAATAAAATATTTCCTCCATCCGTGTTAGTTACACGGGCAGACACAGGGTCTACTCTACATGGCGTGTACAACTTGTACACGACATGTTTGCCCCAAGTCATTCCCTACCCCGTGTCCCCGCCCACATGTCATTTGACACAGGAAGAGAGTACACGACGTGTACTGAAGGTACATAGCGTGTACTTAAAAATTTTCCTTTCTTCCCGAACAGAAGAACACACGACGTGTGTCCCAGGAACTACACGGAGTGTATGCCGGGTCTTCCGAACAGTAAGCCTTAAAACTACTCCATAACCCAGAAAAACACTGAACAAACACCTAAGTGACAAATTCTGATCCGTGAGGGCCCATACTTCCCATGAATCAAAGCTTGGAATCTTACACATGTTATAAAAAAGTAAACACGTTAATGATCCACCAAATTCCAGTCATTGAGGGCCCATACTCCTCAAGAACCAAAGTTTGGCATTCATTTTATCAGAAACCTCACAAAAAAATACTCTATCCAATAGCAGGTATTTATCAAAGCACCTATCACAACAACATGATTTTATAGAACAACAACTATCACAACAACATGCAATTTCTAATACACCTACATGGCATGGAAAGAATGCATGACATGTGATTTATATCATGTTCCTAAATGATGCATGAGATGACATACCCTCATCTCATCGAGTTGAAACTAAATAAAACTCATGTATAACATATAAACAGCACAATCACAAGTGTGTCACCCAACGATGAAAATCAAATTAATTATAAAATTGAAAAAGAAGTATTAATTGCAATAACGAGGTAGACTGAATTTTCCATGTACACAGGTTAGCTACTTCCAAGCACAACTTATTACCAACTACCATGTCCGTCCTATCCCTGACTAAGGCTACAAATAGTAAGTCAAAGAAAAGAACTCCTCTGATACCACTTTGTAATGTCCCGGATCCGGGTACCACTCAACGGGGCCCCCGAAACCGGTTGGTCACATGACCTCAAGTGCATTTCTCCAAACGCCAAAGGCAGCTGACTAGCAGTGAGGGCCCAAGCATGATAGTGGGGAAACTATGCCCTCATTTTTCAAAGTGTAGTGCAGTGGAAAAGAAATATAACATACAACAGCGGAAGCAATAAACAATATACAACTGAAATGAATAACTAAAGTAAAGGGAACCCGAAGTCATATATATAAAGATGCAGCATGTCACTAATTATATGAAAATAGCCAGAGTAGAATACACTGCAATACAATACAATACAACTCAAAGTACAAGGTACAACCAAACAAAACAAATAAAAGTAAACAAAATGCAGCAGCATCACAAGCCTAAGCTCGGTCCCATGCTCTCTTACTCCTTTGCTACAATCAAGTACCTGTATAGGGACCCTTGCCCTTATCCATACCTGTAGAAATGTAATCTGTTTGGGGCTGAAGACATGACCCCAAATAGGGTGTGAGAAATAAATCCCAGTAGGTACCCACCAAAGGCCCATGCCCAACTGTCAGTGAAAATGTGAAACAACAGTGTGCAGTAGTAAATGTAGTAAACTAAGCAGTACTCAAAAGTAACTAACTACCAGTTATGTTTCCATTTTAATATTCATTCAATCATTCAATTTAAGATATCACCATAGTGAATATTCTAAGTAAACGATCAGTGTCCTCAGACATGCAAAACTTACCCTCAGGTAATCAGAATCGAAACCCTCAGGTATCTGCCCACAAACATAACGAATATTTCCCTCAGGCGTATGAAGTGTCTCCCTCAGTCATAGAATATACTACCCACATGCACGAGAAGAGTTTCCCTCAGGGGAAACAGAACACTACCCTCAGGCTAAGTAAAACACTGCCCTTAGGCGAAATAGAACACTTCTCTCAGGCGCAAGTAACCGGGACGAGCCCAACATATAACAAGAAATTATATACAATTCCTCTCAAGGCAATTTAAATAATGCTAAATTGTACGGTTTACCCTTGGGTAACCTGTCCAAACGGCTAAACAGAGGAATGCACCCCTAGGGGTGGTCCTGGATCCAAGCAACGATCCCAAACAGCAGGTTATAATTACCTTTAATTTTTTATACAATTATAGGTATTTAAAACAGCCAAGGCCTTAGCCATACGACACCCCAAACATGGGTTCATAACACAATGATTCACAATTTCAACACCACAGTTGGAAATAAACATCAGACCGCCTACCTCGATCACCCCTGATCGGTATACATGAACGACGCCTCCCGAATCATCCAAGAACGACGTAGATCTGAGGTGAACACAATCCCGTTCAAACTCAAATAACTTTCCCTCGGGAAAGAATTGGTAAGAAACACACAAGGAGGAGGAATAAATCACCTTTGCGGTTCCAAGGAGATCGATGACGTAGGAATCGGGTTCCCAGTGTGTGGTCGGGAGATCCTCCAAGCTCTGGCCATCTCTCCCACTCTCCTCGGGCGTTCTAAGCTTCCTCTATGAATAGAGGATGCTACTAGCCATTTTAAGCTAGAAAAAAACAAACTACATGGCGTGTACTCTCAAGTACACGGTGTGTACTTTTCTCATTTAACTGTTCCTCTGGAGGCTACCTTTTTCACCGCCGAACTGTTTATCCATCGACATGAGTACACGACGTATACCATCGCTCAGCTGGAATCCACCTTTGCTGCCTTACTGTTCACCTGCCGACTGATTACATGGCGTGTAAATACCCAGTACACGGCGTGTAGTGGGTTTTTACACCCTTCATCACCAATAGGCCTACACACCCTGTGTACCCATCCTACATGTCCAAAGTACACGACGTGTGGAAAAGTACACGGCATGTAGTCACAAAATTTGGGATTTTCCCCCATTTTCCTTATTTTTAAAAAACACTTAAGGAAAAAGGAAATGAAGAAACTTGTACCTCAAGAATAATAACTGGTTTCTTACACCAATCACCGAACCTTGACACTATCCTCTTTGGGTAGCACTAACTTTCCCTCACAGTTTTAGGTCGCGTCACAAGGATGCATCTTGGTGGGGAAAGAGTTCCTCTTTCTCATGAGTCCAAAGGTATGTCAAACCACGTCTCACCACTGATCCGCATAGCCAGATGGTGTAAAATTGAAGTAGAGGACCCGTTCCCTAGTACATTAGGGGGATTCCACTCTAATAATAGTCATAGAAGACCTGTTCCCTAGTGCATCAGGGGGATTCCACTCTAGTCATCGGGGATTTGCACCCTAGTGTGTTAGGGGGATCAACACCCGGGAGTCAATGGGGACCCACTACCCAGCCCCGTTGAAGGGTAAATACTGGAGGGTATAGCCTGACAAGTAGCTTCAGGGGACCCGCACCCTAATTCATCCAGGGGATTCTACTCTGGTCATCAAGGACCCATGCACTATGTCGTAAGGGGGTTCTCCTAGGGAGGTAGAGTACCCACGCCCTAGTGCATTAGGGGGGTTCCTCTCTGATAGAAGTCGTAGCTGACTCACGTCCATACTGATGGGGGGTTCCACTCTGAAGCCAAGGACCTGCGCCTTGGTATCACAAGGGGGTTTTACTCTCGGTCATCAAGGACCCACTCCCTACCTAGTAGGGGGTTCCACTTAGAAGTAACTATAGAGGCCCCACGCCCATGCTGATGGGGGGGGGGGGGGGTTCTATTCTAGAATAATCCTTTGGTGATTTTGTATGATTACAACTGTCATTGAGTGTCACCTCAGATAGGTGTCATGCTCGAAAAATCTCACATTGTATTACTAAATCCACTATGGAGGGAACTATCTCATTCCATGTGAAAAAATACTCTGGATAAGCTACTCACAAGCCAAAATCTGAGTCCAAAAGAAGGAAATATGAGAGATAGAAGATTCATAATGTGGTACACGATGCTTATGGGGCCTACACAATGTGTGACCCTACCTCATCACTTGGCCATGTACCTAGCCATACTCAGGTACTAAACTGTGCACCAGTACCCCTAGGTATTCCACTACACTCCCAGAGTACATGACACATCCGATCGAAAGGCTAACGAGCACACGACACTAATCGTTGGTCCAAAAGGGAAAAATTAACTTACTGAATCGTCTACTCAGACGGCCCCAAATAACAAAATAGATCACACCATCATGATCCCTATAGAAAAATGCACATGATCAACTATTCATTCACCCGAATCAGACTCCCTATAAAGAAGATGCATATCTCAGCATCATAAATAAATGGTGCTTCGTGGGGCCCACACCTCGATCCTGAAACACATTGTAAGGATTTCACCATTGTGATCCTCATGAAAAAACACACATTATTAGATATTCATTTGTCCAAAATGGACACATAGTGAAAAAGTCACATTTCACCGCAAACATCCAAACCGGGCCTCATGGGGCGCACACCTCGATTTTGGTTTAATTGCCCAAAATCAGTCATGAAACGTCCGCCTAAAATTCTGGGTTGTGACACCACTAATGGTGTACCAATTGGACATCTTATGTAGAAGTAATGTCTGATACAAAAATTCCTCAATAATAATAATAATAATAATAATAATAATATGATTATGATGATGATGATGATGATGATGATTATTGTCATCATTATTATATTTAGGCATTTTGTGAAACCATGCCATGAGCCTGAAATATAAAATTCCCAAACTGGATTCAAAAGGTTCATCTCGAAGAGAGGATCACATTGTCATAGACGAAAAGTAAAGCAGACACTCCATTTAAGAGTTATGGAGGTTTGAACTCGCAGCCCGAAGGCTTGCCTGCCCCCCTCAGCCAACTCCTGCTCACTCTAGCCCGCTCCTGCCCATCCCACTTGCTTGACACCCAGTCATGCCTCGCGCTCCACCTCGATCTGTCCACCATGGGTCAATGCATCCATCCCCGTGTTTCGGGGCACCTGCCACCACCCGGGTCCCATTATCTGCAGTGCTCCGAATGAACATTCAGCTCCACCGCGACCCATGACCTCCACTCACCAACCT
Source organism: Viscum album (assembly GCA_963277665.1). NCBI lineage: Eukaryota > Viridiplantae > Streptophyta > Magnoliopsida > Santalales > Viscaceae > Viscum > Viscum album. Next base: position 360,972,740 of record OY728148.1, on the reverse strand, counting down.
CCTACACAGACTCACCGCCCCTGTTCCATGACTCCACCATCGCTTTGTGACTCCCGACCGCCTCACGTACCCCGGTGTCGCCGCCACAGCCCGCCGCCGCTGCCCACCGCCTTACCAGACCCGCGCTGCCACCCCCTTCTACATGCCATACCAACTCTGATTCAACTCAAAATGAAGAAAAAAACATATATTTGGGATCCTTGGGTTGAGATCTTCACAGACTTAAGCCCCACTTGATGATTCATTGATGATTTGATGTGTCTGAAAGTTATCAGCGATTTCATGAAGAACGGACGAAGAACACGACCAAAAAGGGATTCAAAACGTAGATCAGTCAATGGTCGTGTTCATTTGGCCATCATTGTTGATATTCAAAGTAGTGAAATTCAAAAATGAAACAATTATATTTCAATAATTTTAATCGAGTATGCGGAATCCAAAAGAAGAATCTTACTTAGATTTTGGATTCGTTATTGCATTCTCCACACTCTGATCTACTCGAATCCGCAATCTAGTTGCGATCCAACAAAAGTTTGGCATTGATTCACCAATGGGAAGAGAAGAGGAGATCCTATGGTCATGGGAGGAAATGAGCCCAAACCGTTGCTCATTTCTTTAAACACATATTTATGGGATTTAGAAAGTCTCCCGCCAACGGTCGCAGAATCCAAACCTCTCACGTCCTCTCACCTAAGGTTGCGCCCAGGGTATACACTGCGCTATGAACTCAATAGTGGTCTCATATTTCCAATCTGAGTCCCCGTTCAGAAGTTATTCAAAGTAGCATCCAAATAAAATAATTTTATTTAATAATTTTATTTATGATTACATCTTCAATAATTTTTTGTGCAGAAGGTATGCACCGATAAAAGTTATACCGCAATTAAGGTAAACAACACGCTACAAACTCAATGGTGCTCTTAGATTTCTGATATGATCTACCTTTTGAGAGATATCCTATTTTTTATGTGTGCATAGTATAAAAATACTTAATGTTTTTATAAAATTAATTTTGGGCACACTGGGACTCAGAATCACACGCCGTCTCAGTGCCTTGCTCTAGAAATATATGTAGAAATATTTCAAAGTCTTACAAGACAAAAACCAAGTCCCTACATCATTCCATACTTCAATATTTTCATCCCTGAAAATAAAAACTAGGGAAAAAATTAGGGATACTGAGCTCCCACCTGGATCTCCTGCTCCCAGGAACTCTCCTACACATTTTCGTGCTTCCACAACACGTGAACCAAGGGGATGGTCCATCCTTATAAGTTATATTCCTATCGATGACGTACATATGATCATTCATGTATCTCCCTAGCTGTGATGTGTGGAAAACATCATGCACCCACTCCGGCTGTGGGGGTAGGGCAAGGCGGTAGGCAACCTCACCAACCCTCCGTATGATCTAAAACGACCTGATGAACCTTGGGGATAGTTTTCCTCCCCAGCTGAAACTTTATATTACGCATCTTGGGGAGACTCTCAAGAAGACATGGTCTCCACACTCAAACTCCAAGGGCCTACGATAATGATTAGTATAGGATTTTTGTCTGCTCTAAGTCATCTTCATTCGTTCACGGATGACCTGCACTTTCTTCATTGTCGCGTACACCAACTATGGCCACACGAGGGTTGACTCCCCAACCTCTGTCCAACACAATGGTGACCTATAGGGTCTTCTGTATAGGGACTCAAAATTTTTCATTCCAATGGTATATTTTTAGTTTTTGTTGTACGAAAACTCTTACAAAGGTAGGTGATCCTCCTAGCTTTAGATAAAATCCAACACGCAAGACCTCAGTATATCCTCCAACACCTGGGTAGTGCACTTGGTTTGCCCATAGATCTAGGGGTGAAAGGCTGTACTCATCTGTAGATAGGTTCTGAACACCTCTTGTAGGCATATTCACAATTGTGATGTAAACCACACATCATGATCGGAGAAAAACGTTGAGGGAACCTCATGAAGGTAGATGATCTCTTATATGTATAACTGCCACAAACTCTCTACCGAACTATGCTCCCTGATAGTAAGGAAGTGCACTGACTTTTTGAATCGGTCTACTATCACCCATATGGCATCACGACCCTTCTCTATGTGTGGAAGCCCTGTGACGGAGTCCATGGATATGCCGTCCCATTTCCACTCTGGGATTTCAAGAGGCTGCAATAACCCACTAGAACTAGGTGCTCAACATTCACCCATTGATAGGTGAGGCATCATGAGATGAACTCAACTATGATTCATCTCACGTCAGACCACCAAAACTTCAACTGAATATTCCTATACATTTTCCCCACACTGGGATGTACAACTAAGGGAGAAGTGTGGAACTCTCGCATCACATCCTCCAGCATCACAACAAGAACCACTGTTTGTCCCTGGAATACAATTTCATGATTCCCTCCTTCAGAATATTCATATGGTGCATCGCCTATGGATATATGAGTCACACAAGATCTCTCAGTCTATGTCACATAGCCGGGACTCTCTCGTACACTCAAGAAGTGAAGGATTCAACACCATCAACTGAAGAAAAATTGTATCCTCCTGCTCCACCAGAGTCAGTTGTAGGGAAACTAATTACTTTGAAGCTTTCTGCACTAGGTGATCCTAGTAATTTCTACTAAGATAATCTGCTAAAACATTTCCCTTTCCTAGATTATAGACTATCTCAAAGTCATAGTTCCGTAGGAACTCCGACCAGTGTCACTACCTCAGGTTTAGGATCTCTAAGTGAAGATGTACTTAAGACTCTGGTGGTCTGTGAAAACTACAAAGCATTCTCCTAGAAGGTAGTGTCTCTGCATCCTTAGGGAAAATACTATTGTTTCCAACATGAAGTAGTGAGTCGTGTAGTTATTTTCATGGGGTTTCAATCACCTTGACCTATATTTGAACGTTGAAAACCCAAAGGTATCCACGAATAAGGTAAGAGAGTAAACTCATCAAACCACAGGAATCTAGAAACAAAAAGCACGTGTCATACCCCATGTGTCTTCACCTCTCTTGGAAGGATAATAACCCCAAACCAGACACTCCTCCACACCCACTAGTGGCATCTCAAGAAAAAGGAGGTCAATCATAAAAACTCCACTAGAAATTCCAGGACCTATTCTGACACTCCAATGCACAAACCCTCCATGAATGCACAAGTCATAGAGAATCATCCACCGCACCTTGATACTATTCGCTTTGGGTGACACTGAATCACCCTCATAGTTTTTCTCGCGTTACAAAAAAAGTGTTTTGGTGGGGGGGGGGGAGAACCCATCTTCCTCATGCATTCAAATCTACATCGAACAACATCAACACATGGTTACACCGACACCCCATGTTACCCTAGTAAAACCCCAATCAAGAAGCATGGAGGAAGGAGTACCTCACATAGTGTCTAAAAAATTTTACTACAAAAAGCATATGAGACATAGAGAGTACCACTTATCTTCTCATGCATTGTAGGATTGTATACATCCAAAGATTGCAGCTGTCCACAACCCTATCTACCAGCTCCCCAAGCCATGAGCTGCTCGGTGTCAGTAGTGGAAGGACCTCATAACATCATCCACCACCCAAAACTCCTCTTGCTCCTCCACCATCACCACCTCCTCAGGGACCACCCTATCCCCACCTAGGGGATCCATGATCACGACACTGTCTCTACCATGGTGGTCAATATTCTACCTACCTGGGATTCTTAGTACGCTTGGTTGGGAAGTCTCATGTCATGCAACATCTCTCATCACAAACATAGCACCAACCTTCCATGGGATGTCCAGGTGCCTTGTGCTATCCCTGAATATGTGCCTCTTTATAATCATGGAGAGGCCTCTTGCATCGAGGACCTACCAAATGACATCTTCTAGCTACCACATATGTCTTAGATCTGTTGCGCCCACTGCCAAAACCATCCATATGGTGTCCCTCTTATAGAAAGTTCTCTGTCACTAGTGCCTACTCCAACACCCCGACATAGGCGGGGATGCACAAGGGAACTACATTGGCACATATCTCCCTATGTATTCTCTACTAAAACTTATAGGATCATAAGTATCTATCACAAATATTGTACAGAGAGTAGTGTGTAAGGTCTGTAAACCTAGCCACGTACTCATCCACTGTCATCCCTCCCTATTGAAGCTCCAAAAGCTCTTGAATATGGACCAAGCATAAATAGGAGGGGTAGTACTCCTCACAGAATAGTTTCTAGAATTCATCCATTAAGAGTGCAGACTAATTGTGAATTTGAGTAACTAGACTCCACCAACACCCAACTGCTCCATGGAAAATATTGGCTGCTAAAGCCACCATCTGATTTTTTGGTGTACACACAAGCCTAAAGAGCCAGACCACCAACTATATCCAATTCTATACAACCTAAGGATATGGATCACCATGGATCTTTAGTGGTATCTGATGTTGGAACTTCCGGGGTGTGCTCAACCTGCACACATCCTCAGCCTACTCTGCTAGGACTAACTGCTGCTCAACAAGCGGAGGTGCTTCTACCTGCCCACCTGGAGGAAGGGGAATCGTATGATGTACCCTGAAATAAGGCCTCATAATTCACAAGGTCTTCATCAAGAACTAGAGCTAGTATCATGTCTGGATGTCGTCGCAGAGGCATCCTGAAGGCTATCAAGGAGTACCGTGGTCATATTAAAACATATATATATCAACAAAAATGGTGAGATGACTCAAGAATCATATTCAAAGACAAAATCCTATATGATGAATGTACCATTGATCCCTGCAACAAATTTCTTAGGGTGACGAGTTGAAAAGCATGTCACGACCCGTCCTCGGGGTCCGTGCCATGACTACCCCAAGCCCGCCTTCCATAGGCCAGGGGCTGGTGACTAGCACCAAAGACGTAAATCCCGATAACTGGGAAGGCATTGCCTTTATAAAAGTAAACAAAACACCACAGAGTACAAGAGGAAGTAAAACACTAAGTACAAAGAGAAGTACTGAAAGGTAAATGGGACATAATACAAACCCAAATGAAAGTACAACTATAACTGAACAAAGTACAACAGAAAAAGACAACAGCTGGAAGAACGGAAGCGACTCCTGGGTCGTCCTCCTCGGATCCTACCTGAAGGGTAGGTACAGATGGCGCAGCTCCTGGATCTTCCACCACGGATCCTACCTGAAGGGTAGGTACAGATAGCCTCCACAACAATCTCGCCCGTCAACCTCCTCCGTGTGTCGTCTCATCGCGAAGTCCACCTATGGATACTGACTCGTCGTGTGGTCCACCTCCGGGTACCGTCCAGTCCTCGACCACTCGGCCTCCGTAAGCATTGTCCGTCGTCTGCAACCAACACAATAAGGTACGGGCATAGCCCGTGCAGGGGTGAGTATAACGATACTCAGTAGGAACCCCCAGACCCTCAAGGTCTCACTAAAACCAACATGGATAACCACAAAGAAGATCTCAATAGATAACCTTTACTTAGGTATATGCCCATGCATATACCTAAGTTATCAAGTAACCCATCTCAATCATGAGGAAAACACCAAGATCATGAAATAAATGGATAACCACTACCCAGGTATATGCCCATACATATACCTAATTTATCAAGTGACCCATCTCAATCATGAGGTAAACACAAAGGTCAAAAGTCTCAGCTCAAACCAGGATTTTCATTATCGAAACCGTAACTGCTGAAGAGCCCCGTCTCTAGAGTGTACAGTGGTCCTCTCACGACTCCGAGGTACTACTCACTAACCTAAGACTGCTCAGGTACTCCTCCTGTCGAGTACTGCGGGCTAGCCACCCAAACACAGTAGTGATTCCCGCCAGGGTATGCCACCCAAACACAGTAGTGCACACTCCCTAGTAGCCTACAGAGGTACTCTCCGGATGAGTACCGCAGGTCTGCACTGTCACACAGGTAGGGCTCCGTCCGCCATGGGTCTGCACCCAAACAAAGTAGTGCTCCATCCACTGGGCCAGTTGACTCACTCCAATTTGAGTCGGTCAAGCAGTCGTCAGGTCTCAGTTGGCTACACGGTCTCCATACTCCGTACGCTCGTCTCCAGGAGGGTCCGCTCCATGAGCTATAGGTCGATACTCCAAGTATCTCAAAGTCCCATGAAGAAGTATCTCAAAGGACCGCCTCTTCATAGGGGTCTCAACGCAACAGACGGCGTGTCAATCGGACGCCCGGTCTATGAGTTATTAGCCTTTTCGTCCCCGGGGCCTGGTTGGTTTTGTGTGCGAACCAAACCGGCCGTATCCCAACTGTACCCCGAACTCTTATAGGGTATACTCATAGGGACCGTTTCTCAACGTGATCACCAACGCCGCTGACGGTTCGTCAAACGGACGTCTGGTCTAAAAGATAACAGCTTTTCTGTTCCAAGGGCCCGGTTGGATTTCGAGTACAATCCAACCCGGCCACTATGCAACAGCAACCAAAACTCGGGTGAAGTATGCCAAAAGTTCCATCCCATCAAGAGGAATTCAACGAGACAGACTGCGCGTCAATCAGATGCCCGGTCTGTGAGTTATTGGCCTTTTCGTTCCAGGGGCCCGGTTGGTTTCGTGAGAGAACCAACCTGACCGCACTCCGACGACATCCAAACCTCGAGCGGAGTAAGCTAAAAGATCCGTCTCACTTATAGGAATCCATGAAGTTGACTGCACGTCTATCGGACGTCCGGAGCTCAAGATATAAGCGTTTCCGCTCCGAGGGCCCGGTTGGTTTCGTATCCGAACCAACCCGGCCGAACCCAAAGTGTTCCGAAACTTTGAGTGCGATAAACTGAAACGATCGTCTTGATCCAAGGATCACATCGCTGCTGACGGTGCGTCGATCAGAGGTCTACAGCTCAAGATATGGGCGAAAGACCGTGAGGGGTCCGAAAATGGGGGTTTCGGGCCCGGACCAACCCGGCCCGAGACCCCCTGGGTCGGCCCGAACCGGGTCGACCCGAACCGGGTGCGGGTCCGGCCCGGCCGGTGCGGTCCGGCCCGGCTGGGCGCGGCCCGGCCCGGTCTGCCCCAACCGGCCCGGCCCGGCCCGGTCTGCCCCAGCCGGCCCGGCCCGGCCGGGGGTTCGGCCGAACGACCGAATCGTGCGGGGGGAGCTGCCCCCGCGTGAAGAGCCGCGGCCCCGCAGTTGTGGCCGCCCGTGCCATCGGACGCGGCAACCGGCCACGTCTCGCCGCTCCCGTCCGGTCCCGCGCGGCCGCGGGACCGCGCTCCGCCGCCGCGGCTTCAGCCGCGGCGGATTCTTCCAGCGGCGCTCCGGGCGCCGCCGCCCCCGACCGCCGACGCCGCCGCACCGGTGTGGCGTGACGGCAGGGGATTCCACGGACCACCGGACGCGCTCCGGTGGTCCGATTCGCCTGTGGTCTTTGCCAGTTGTCACCCCGGGATCCGACCTTCGCTGCAAAGATCCCACAACGCCCGTGCGGCTTTGTTTGTCGTTGCCCATCAATCCGCACGTCAATTAACAAAACACGCAGTCTTCGTGGTTCTCCAGTGCGACGCGATGGCGCTGCGCCCCTTTGTCGTGGCCCAACTCCGTCCGCAGATGTCTTCGGGTTTCTCCGACGCGGCGTGATGGCGTCGCGTCCTTGTTCTTTTCCATGACGCGGTGCGACGGCGCCGCGCATTCGTTGCTGCACGTTTCCGCGCGGTGCGACGGCACCGCGCCATTCCCGTTTCAATCCACAAAAGAAACCCACAAGGATAAGGAGGAGGGTCGGCCGTGTTTGTGCAGTCCGGCCCCCTCTCGTTAATTAATAGCAAATGGTCATATTTCACAAAGATCGTCAAGGTAATATTCACGAACAAATTAAATAAAAATCCTCAACATCAATCCGCATGAACGAACGATCCGCGGATCAACCTGGAATTGGTTGGTCCGCGCTCGACGTTCTTTTCTCAAAAGATAATAGAACACCAAAATAAATTTCCCTACCTTGATAAATTATGTCACACGTCGGGCGTCGTGGAAAACGGCGTCGCGAGGAAAGAATTCGTAGGCGACGTCGGAGTGCATCTGATGCGGCGTCTCCTCACTTGTCACGGAGAAGAGAAAAGATGGCACGTCGATCGTTCTTCGCGGAACCGGCGTTCTTCGTCGAAGAAGATGTCGTTCTTCTTCGAGAAGGAAGTCCTCTTCTTCTTCACAAGAATTCTCTCCCAATCTTCCTTAGCACAACGAAAGCCCTCCCAAAATAAAATAATAAGCTACCCTCGATATTTTATTAACACAATCCATTTCAAATTTCAAAACTCAAAACACTTAATTAATTAATTGAGTAGGTTCAATTAATTAATTTGTGTATGTTGGCAAGAGTTAAGAGAGGGAGAGAGAAGGTCCTCTTAAATGTTGGGAGAGTTTAAGAGGGGTTTCCTTGAGAGTTACAAATTAATGAGGGGGGGTAAAGGTTATGAGAGTTATGGGAAGTTGTAAGGTTGGGGCTCGTGTGGGCCCCACCTCACTATTATCCTCACATGGGTAGTTAGGTTCCCCACCCCAACTCCCCCATGTAGGATATAGCCACTTAGATACAAAAAATAAAATAAAATTGTTCCACAATTTTATGCACTTCATATATAACCCACAAATTTTAACTTCTCCTCCCGAGAAAACGCATCTGCGGTAAGGGTCCCCTTAAGCAATTATCGGCGTTGCGAGTTCATCGGTGCCCTCAGATTTCAATTCTGAGAATCGGTTCAAAATTTAGAAAAACCCGCTCGTTGGTTCACTAAACGTACCCGAGCTAAATTTCCGAAAATGATTCCGGGCACACCGGGCCTCGGAATCAGGCGCCGTCAGAAACTGCGTTCTTGTAAAATTCCAAAGAAAATTAAGAAAAAAATTTCCTTGAAATTTCTGGGTCTTTACATTACTCCAACTTCAGGGATTTACGTCCCCGTAAAGCTTCAACACAAACTAGGGTCACAAAAGCGGTATTGAGCATGCACCTGAGCCTTCCACTCCCATGTGCTTACCTGGAGATTCCGTACTGCCAAAGAAAGCGCACCCGAGGAATCGACCGTCCTCATAGGATCCGCTCCTGTCGATTCTCGATCCCTACTAGAACCTCCATGGAAGTAACCCCATCGCCATCGTCCTGCTCCTCATGGTCGATGATATGAGAAGGGTCGAGCGCATATCTCCTCAGTTGAGATACCTGGAAAACGTCATGCACCTGGTGCAACTGAGGTGGATGGGTCAAGAGGTAAACCACCTCTCCTACCCAGCTGAGGACCTAGAAAGGTCCGTTGAACCTCGAAGATAACTTGCTGCCCTGGACACATCTCCATAAACCTCGTCGAGGTGAGACCCGTATAAGGACGTGATCATCATCCTCGAACTCTAGAGGTCTCCAATTCCTGTTAGAACTGAAACTCAAACGAATGCTGCCATGAGGGTATGGTTGACCGACTCAAGAGTGATCGGTCACACCCTCCTGTGAAAGAGTTTATCCTGTGCTTCCCGGGGTTTCCTTTTTGCCGACCAAGGAAAACCCATCCCGACGTTTGCCTAAAACCGTCAATTCGAGTATGAATAGTTATTGCCCATTCCATACTCAAACTAATGTCGTAAGGCCTTGAAACTGCCACCAAGAGATTCCAACCAAAACTCTCGCCTCGAGAGTCTGACCACACCGTCGGTGTAAGTGTGATTATCGAGTCTCCTCCCAAGGTATCTCCAGACGTGAGGGTCAAGTCCACGACTTCTGGAAACTCTAGGTCTGGAACAAGATTTGCGAAAGCAAGGAATGATTCATATCGATGTCTGTTACTACAACAGCTAGTAGTGGACACAGACTCTCCCTTGAATCATTTTTTAGAGCCATTGGGTCACACTCCTTGACCGCATGCAACCACACTCTTCCTCCGCCCTCCAGCTCCCTAAGCCTTGCGGGGATAACTAAGGCGGGTGGTTGTAGCATGTTAATATGTACACCACCTCATGCTGCTCTCCTAGCTCTGCCTCCATGTCTTCTGCTCCGAAGACTCATCTCTCCTTAAATCTTCCTCTTCTTTAAACATTTAACACGCTCGAGTCTCTAAGACTGGAGCCGGTTTCCTGTTTCTTACTGCACTGTGCAGTCTTCATCCGCTCCTGGATGATCTGAAGGAGATGCTAAAATTTATCCTTTGCCGAAAAGAGAAACTCGGTCTCATACCCTGGATGAACCATGCCTATTTCCTAATACAGTCAATCCTGACATGAATGACGCATTCACGCCATGGATGACGTCGTAAGGCCTCAACGTAACTACTAAGAGATCCAACTGTCACTCTCACCTCCAAGGGTCGAGTCACACTATCGGAATCAGTGTGAGGTCACTGAGTCTCCTCTAGTAGAAATCTCGAAAGTGAGGGTAAAGTCAACAGTTTTAACCAAGACCACTCAGTATCAACTAAACAAAAGGACAGGAAAGAAAACAAATATAAGTGTCTTTTTATTATTGCAGCTCATAGTACAAAGACATGAATACAACAACAACATGGAACTAGAAGTACAAGGGGCATATCCACTAGTTCCGCTCCTGTCTACATGCTCCCGGAGCTCTAATGCCTTGTCCACTGCTCGCCTGTTACTCAAGCACCCGCCACTGCTTCTGCCTTAGTGGCTCCTCCAAAGCCTACAGATCAACTGTACGAGGAGTCGGACAGTCACGTGCCAGGTGACCCTTTCCGCTGCAAGAGTAACACTGTCTGTTTCTGGCATGCCTAGCTCTGTCCCCACCCTAGGTGCCCCGCACCACCGATCCTAAAACCTGAGATCGCCCAACTGCTGGTCTGGTCCTCCTGGACCTCTGCATCATCTGTCTACTGCCCACAGATGACTCGGCTACTGATCGAAAAACACGTGGAAAAGGCAGCAGCTCCTGAACACGCTCGGGGTGTAGATCTACTGGCACAAACTCCACCCTAAAGAAGGTCTCGAAGTCTTCCCATGTGAAATTCATCCCGTCGCAAAACTGGAACAACTGGCTCCACCACCTGCCTGCTGCTGCCTGAAGAAGGCTGGCATCAAAGATCACCATGAAGTCTGCAGGCGTCCCCACTAGCCTGAAGACTCTCACCACAGCCTCCAGCCAAACCTCAGCCGCCTGCGGGTCCGTCTCTCCCTGGAACCTGGGTGTCCTCTGGAGCTGGAACTCGTGCAGCGCACTCAAGTGGCGTGCATCGCCTACTGCTGGGGCTGGTGGCATCAGTGGCCCAACGTATGATAGTACCACTGGTGCCTCCACTGGTGCCTCAACTGCAAGAGGGCCTTGTACCGAAGCCTCATCGCTCGACAGGCTGTCAGTACGCACATCCCTCTGGGATCTAGCTGGTAGTCTGAGAAAAGGCATCCTGAAAGAAACAACGTGACACGGTCAAACGATTATACCTGGTGAGCTGACCTGGTTTGAGCTGATATTTAAATAAAACTTCTGGAAACACACATGAAATCAGTGTTTTCGTGCACAAAGTCGGAATTCAGTTGTCAGGGTCCTGGTGTATGGATACGTTGGCCGCCCGCACCAACACTGGACTCCCTGAACTGAAGACCACACTCAGTACCCTTAACACTATTTCTTCACAGAAAGAAAATATCGGAGTTATAAGTTCTGCGGTAGAACCGACTCCTCTGATACCAATTTGTCACGACCCGTCCTCGGGGCCCGTTCCGTGACTACCCCAAGCCCGCCTTCCATAGGCCAGAGGCTAGTGACTAGCACCAAAGGCGTAAATCCCGATAACTGGGAAGTCATTTCCTTTATAAAAGTAAACAAAACACCACAGAGTATAAGAGGAAGTAAAACACTAAGTACAAAGAGAAGTGCTGAAAGGTAAATGGTCCAGAATAAAAACCCAAATGAAAGTACAACTATAACTGAACAAAGTACAACAGAAAAAGACAACAGCTGGAAGAACGGAAGCAACTCCTGGGTCATCCTCCTTGGATCCTACCTGAAGGGTAGGTACAGATGGCGCAACTCTTGGATCGTCCACCACGGATCCTACCTGAAGGGTAGGTACAGATAGCCTCCACAACGATCTTGCCCATCAACCTCCTCCGTGTGTCATCTCGTCGCGAAGTCCACCTCTGGATAATGACTCGTCGTGTGGTCCACCTTCGGGTACCGTCCAGTCCTCGAACACTCGGCCTCCGTCAGCACTGTCTGTCGTCTACAACCAACACAACAAGGTGCGGGCATAGCCCGTGCATGGGTGAGTATAACGATACTTAGTAGGAACCCCGATACCCTCAAGGTCTCACTAAAACCAACATGGATAACCACAAAGAAGATCTCAATAGATAACCTTTAATTAGGTATATGCCCATGCATATACCTAAGTTATCAAGTAACCCATCTCAATCATGAAGAAAACACCAAGATCATGAAATCAATGGATAACCACTACCTAGGTATATGCCCATACATATACCTAAGTTATCAAGTGACCCATCTCAATCATGAGGTAAACACAAAGGTCAAAAGTCTCAGCTCAAACCAGGATTTTCATTATCGAAACCGTAACTGCTGAAGAGCCCCGTCTCTGGAGTGTACAGTGGTCCTGTCACGACTCCGAGGTACTGCTCACTAACCTAAGACTACTGTGGTACTCCTCCTGTCGAGTACCGCGGGTAAGCCACCCAAACAAAGTAGTGCTTCCCGCCGGGGTATGCCACCCAAACACAGTAGTGCACACTCCCTAGTAGCCTGCAGAGGTACTCTTCGGACGAGTACCGCGGGTCTTCACTGTCACACAGATAGTGCTCCGTCCTCCATGGGTCTTCACCCAAAAAAATTAGTGCTCCGTCCACTAGGCTAGTCGACTCACTCCAAGTCGAGTCGGTCAAGCAGTCGTCAGGTCTCAGTCAGCTACACGGTCTCCGTACTCCGTACGCTCATCTCCGGGAGGGTTCGCTCCACGAGCTATAGGTCGATACTCCAAGTATCTCAAAGTCCCACGAAGAAGTATCTCAAAGTACCGCATCGTCATAGGGGTCTCAACACAACAGACGGCGCGTCAATCGGACACCCGGTCTGTGAGTTATTAGCCTTTTCGTCCCCAGGGCCCGGTTGGTTTCGTGTGCGAACCAAACCGGCCGTATCTCAACTGTACCCTGAACTCTCATAGGGTATACTCATAGGGACCGTTTCTCAACATGATCACCAACGCCGCTGACGGTTCGTCAAACGGACGTCTGGTCTGAAAGATAATAGCTTTTCCGTTCCAAGGGCCCAATTGGATTTCGGGTACAATCCAACCCGGCCACTATCCAACAGCAACCAAAACTCGGGCGAAGTATGCCAAAAGTTCCATCCCATCAAGAGGAATTCAACGAGATAGACGGCGCGTCAATCGGACGCCCGGTCTGTGAGTTATTGGCTTTTTCGTTCCATGGGGCCCGGTTGGTTTCGTGAGTGAACCAACCTGACCGCACTCCGACGACATCCAAACCTCAAGCGGAGTAAGCTAAAAGATCCGTCTCACTTAGAGGAATCCATCAAGTCGACGGCACATCTATCGGACGTCCGGAGCTCAAGATATAAGCGTTTCCGCTCCGAGGGCCCGGTTGGTTTCGTATCCGAACCGACCCGGCCGAACCCAAAGTGTTCCGAAACTTTGAGTATGATAAACTGAAATGACCGTCTCGATCCAAGGATCACATCGCCACTGACGGTGCGTCGATCGGAGGTCTACAGCTCAAGATATGGGCAAAAGACCGTTAGGGGTCTGAAAATGGGGGTTTCGGGCCCGGACCGACCCGTCCCGAGACCCCCTGGGCCGGCCCGAACCGGGTCGACCCAACCCGGGTGCGTGTCCGACCCGGTCGGTGCGGTCCGGCCCGGCTGGGCGCGGCGCGGCCCGGTCTGCCCCAGCCAGCCCGGCTCGGCTAGGGGTTCGGCCGAAAGGCCGAACCGTGCGGGGGGCGCTGCCCCCGCGTGAAGAGCCGCGACCCCGCGGTTGGGACCGCCCGTGCCAGCGGACGCGGCATCCGGCCATGTCTCGCCGCTCCCCTCCGGTCCCGCGCGGTCGTGGGACCGTGCTCCGCCGCCGTGGCTGAAGCCGCGGCGGATTCTTCCGGCGGTGCTTCGGGCGCCACCGCCCCCGACCGCCGGCGCCGCCGCACCGGCGTGGTGCGCCGGCAGGGGCTTCCGCGGACCACCGGATGCGCTCCGGTGGTCCGATTCGCCTGCAGTCTTCGCCAGTGGTCACCCCGGGATCTGACCTTCGCTGCAAAGATCCCACAATGCCCGTGCGGCTTCGTTTGTCATCGCCCGTCAATCCGCACGTCAATTAACAAAACGCGCCGTCTTCTTGGTTCTCCGGCGCGACGCGATGGCGCCGCGCCCCTTTTCCGTGGCCCGACTCCATCCGCGGATGTCTTCGGGTTTCTCCGACGCGGCACGAAGACATCGCGTCCTTGTTCGTTTCCACGATGCGGCGCGACGGCGCCACGCATTCCTTGCCGCACGTTTCTGCGCGGTGCGACGGCACCGCGCCATTCCCGTTTCAATCCACAAAAGAAACCCACAAGGATAAGGAGGAGGGTCGGCCGTGTTTGTGCGGTCTGACCCCCTCTCGTTAATTAATAGTAAATGGTCATATTTCACGAAGATCGTCAAGGTAATAGTCACGAACAAATTAAATAAAAATCCTCAACATCAATCCGCATGAACGAATGATCCGCGGATCAACCTGGAATTGGTTGGTCCGCGCTCGTCGTTCTTTTATCAAAAGATAAGAGAACACCAAAATAAATTTCCCTACCTTGATAAATGATGTCGCACGTCGGGCGTCGCGGAAAACGGCGTCACGAGGAAAGAATTCGTAGGCGACGTTGGAGTGCGTCTGATGCGGCGTCTCCTCACTTGTCTCGGAGAAGAGAAAAGATGGCACGTCGATCGTTCTTCACGGAACCGGCGTTCTTCGTCGAAGAAGATGTCGTTCTTCGTCGAAAAGGAAGTCCTCTTCTTCTTCACAAGAATTCTCTCCCAATCTTCCTTAGCACAACGAAAGCCCTCCCAAAATAAAATAATAAGCTACCCTCGATATTTTATTAACACAATCCATTTAAAATTTAAAAACTCAAAACACTTAATTAATTGATTGAGTAGGTTCAATTAATTAATTTGTGTATGTTGGCAAGAGTTAAGAGAGGGAGAGAGAAGGTCCTATTAAATGTTGGGAGAGTTTAAGAGGGGTTTCCTTGAGAGTTACAAATTAATGAGGGGGGGAAAGGTTATGAGAGTTATGGGAAGTTGTAAGGTTGGGGCTCGTGTGGGCCCCACCTCACTATTATGCTCACATGGGTAGTTAGGTGCCCCACCCCAACTCCCCCATGTAGGATATAGCCACTTCGATACAAAAAAATAAAATTGTTCCACAATATTATTCACTTCATATATAACCCACAAATTTTAACTTCTCCTCCCGAGAAAACGCATCTGCGGTAAGGGTCCCCTTAAGCAATTACCGGCATTGCGAGTTCATCGGTGCTCTCAGATTTCAATTCTGAGCACCGGTTCAAAAGTTAGAAAAACCCGTTCGTTGGTTCACTGAACGTACCCGAGCTAAATTTCGGAAAATGATTCTGGGCACACCGGGCCTCGGAATCAGGCGCCGTCAGAAACTGCGTTCTTGTAAAATTCCAAAGAAAATTAAGAAAAAAATTTCCTTAAAATTTCCGGGTCTTTACAAACCAGGTAGTTAGGGTCCTAGTGAATGGCTACGTCGATTACCATACCATCACTGGACTACCTGGCTCGAGAGACATGCTTGAGAAACTTGACACTGTTGCCCTAAATCCCAACCAATTCTTTTTTAGGAAACATCCGAACAATGTCCCAAAGAACAAACCACGTCTAATACCACTTTTTCATGACCCAAACCATGTTGGGGATTGAGCCAAAACTACCCTAAGCCTACCTTCATAGGCCAGGGGGTAGTGACAAGCGCCGAAGGCACAAAAAACATGGGGAGGACTTTTCCTAAGTACCTACACACACAAACACAACCAACTTAATGCAAAAGTGCAGAGGAAAAGGGAAAAAAGATACAACACTTCTATAAAAGGAAACCAAACATGCATCAAACTCTATTCAGTACAAGTAAAAAAATGTAAACTGAAAGGGAAAGGGAAAAAATACACACCCAACTAGAAAAGTGCCACAACCTGAAAACAACTGAAAAAGTAAAATAGCTGAGAGATCCCTGCTCCTGGATCCCAAGCTATGACCAATGTATATGGTCCAAACACCCAGTATCTATAAACTTCTCTAAAGTCATGATCAAATTTTCCGTCATCTGCATATGGCACAAGATGTGCAGGAAAGACCCATGTAGGGGTGAGTATAAACATACTCAGTAGGATTCCCTAAAAAGGAGAAGGGGGAGCAGTAAGAGATACAATTGAAGAGGAAATAAGTAGATAGGACAAGGTATGGTAAAAGAGTACAACTCAACCCAACAAGAGGGTGAAAACAAACTCATTCAGACACAAAGAGATCGAAACAATGAGAAGGTAAAATTCTCATCGAGTCTTTGCTACCTATAGTAAGAGAGTGTACTTGCCCAACCATGAGAATCTAGACACGGAAATCATGTGGCATACCCCGTGTGTCTTCGCCTCTTTTGGAAGGAGAGTAACCAAAACCCAAGGAGTGGGAACTAAAACAGGATATATATATATATGCTCAGTCAAAGAAGCCCAAATAAGAGAGTAAGGGGATATCCATCTCACAACTCAACCCAAGAAGAAGAGTCACCAATAGTTCCATAAGTATCCATCAACGATTTCTAGCATCCTGTACGTCTACCCTAAACTTGTAAGTCAGAGGGTCTCAAACCTTGATACTATCCGCTTTGGGCGGCACTGACTCGCCCTGACAATTTTAGGTCGCGTCACAAGGATGCGTCTTGGTGGGGAAAGAGTCCGTCTTTCTTGTGAGTCCAAAGTTACGTCAAACCACGTCTCACCACTGATCCGCATATCCGGATGGTGCAAACTCATAGTATAGGACCCGCACCTTAGTAATCTAAGGGTATTCCACTCTAATAGTAGCTGTATAGGACCCACGACCTAGTGCATCAGGGGGATTCCACTCTAGTCATCGGGGATTAGCGCCCTAGTGTGTCAGGGGGATCAACACCCAGGAGTCGATGATGACACACTGCCCAGCCCCGCTGAAGGGTATACGCTAGAGGTTACTGCCAGACAAGTAGCTACAGAGGACCCATGCCCTAGTGAGTCAAGGAGATTCCACTCTGGTCATCAAGGAACTATGCCATATGCTGTAAGGGGGGTTCCACTCAGGAGGTAGAGGACCCATGGCCTGGTGCATCAGGGTAGGGGTTCCACTCTGATATAAGTCATAGAGGACCCATGCCCATATTGATGGGGGTTCCACTCTAAGGTCGAGGACCTGTGCCTTGGTATCACAAGGGGGTGCCACTCTCGGTCATTAAAGACCTGCACACTACCTGATAGAGGGGTTCCACTTGAAAGTAACTATAGAGTACCCACACCCATGCTGATGGGGGGTTCCACTCTAGAAGAAACCTATGTCGATTTTGCCTAATCACAACCATTGTCGAGCACCACCTCAGATAGGGATCATTCTTGGAACATCTCAAATCATATCTTGAAAGACACTATGGAGGCCACCATCATGTTCTATGCGAAAAAACACTCAGGATAGGCTACTCACGGGCCAAAATATGAGTCCAAAAGAAGAAGATATGAGAGATAGAAGATTCATAATGTGGTATATGATGAGTGTAGGGCCCACATGATGCGTAACCCCACCTCATCACCTGATCGTGTACTTAGACATACTCATGTACTAAACTATGCACTAGTACCCCTAGGAATGCCATTGAACTCTCAGAGTACATGAAACATCTGGTCGAAAGGCTGACGAGTGCATGATGCTCGTCCCTAGTCCAAAAGGGAGAAAACTTAACTTACTGACTTGCCTCCTCATATGGAAATGGATAACCAAATACATCACACTGTCACGATCCCTACAAAAAAATTTATATGACCGACTATTCTTTCTCCCGAATCCGACTCTTGGCGAACAAACTGCATCTATCAGCATCATACATGAACGACGCTTTGTGGGGCCCACACCTCGATCTTGGAACACATCATAAGGATTGAACCATTTCTATCCTCATAAAAAACACACAAGACCGGTTATTCATCTGTCCAAAATGGACACCTGGTGAAGAAGTCACATTTCACCGCAAACACCCAAACCTAGCCTCATGGGGTCCACACTTTGATTTCGATTTAAGCACCCGAAATTGGTCTTGAAAAATCTACCTAAAATTCAGGGCCACGATGCCACTAACGTCACGCCAATTGAATGTCGTATGCATGAGTTATGTCTGATAAAACAATTCCTCAATAATAGTAATAATAACAATATTATTATTATATTTAGGCATTTTGTGCAACCGTTCCATGTGCCTAAAATATAAAATTCCCAAACTGGCCTCAAAAGGTCTGTCTCGAAGAGAGGATCACATTTTGGTAGGCAACATGTAAAACATATGCTCTGTTTAGGAGTTATGGAGGTTTGAACCCACAGCCCAAAGGCCCGCCCGACCCACTCTAGCCCGCATGGCCCGCTCCAAATCGGCCTGCTTTCCTGGTACCTATTCAAGCCCTGTGCTCCGCCTCATCCCATCTTCTGTGTGTCAACGCAACCACCCCAGTGTTTCGCGGCACCTGCCGCTGCTGGGGTCCCGCTGTCCGCCCGACACCCCACTATCTGCAGTGCTCCAACCGAACATGCGGCTCCGCCACGACCCACAACCTCTGCTCACTGACCACCTCGCCACCCCCATTCTACACCACCATTGTCACTTCATGACTCCTAGATGCCTCACACACCCCGGTGCCACCATTCCATGTGCCCCATCGCCGATGTTGCGGCCAGCCGCCGCTGGCCGCCGTCTTGCCAGACCCACACCGCCACCTCCTTCCACATGTCGTACCAACTACAATCCAACTCAAAACGATGAAACAAACATAGATCTGGGATCCTAGAGTCTATATCTTTATAGAATTAATCCCCACTTGACAATCCATTGATGATTTGATGTTTCTGAAAGTTATCGGCAATTTTGTGAAGAAAGGACAAAGAACATGACCAAAAAGTGATTCAAAACGTAGATCGGCCGATGACCATGTTCACTTGGCCACCATCATTAATATTCAAAATAGTTAAATTTTACAACGAAATAATTATATTTCATGAATTTCAATCAAGGATGCGGATTCCAAAAGAATAATCCTACCTGGATTAGCATCGATTCTCCAATGGGAGGAGAGGAGGAGCTCTGCTGGTTGTGAGAGGAAATGATCCCAAACCCTTTCTCATTTCCTTAAAAACTTATTTATAGGATTTAGCAAGTATCCCGCCAATGGTAGTAGAATTTGAACCTCCTGGGCCTTATCACCTGAGGTCACACCTAGAGTAAGTATTGTGCTATAAACTCAATAGTGGTCTCAGGTTTTCAACCGAGACCCTATTCAGAATTTATTCGAAGTAATGTCCAAACAAAATAATTATATTTAATTATTTTATTTACAATCACGTCCTCAATAACTTTTTCTTCAAAGGCCTGTACCGATAAAATTTATACCCCTCCTAGGGTAAACACTGCGCTACAAACTCAACTGTGGTTTCATATTTCTAATTTGATCTATAATTTGAGAGATATCCCATTTCTTCTATGTGCATAGTATAAAAATAATTATTGTTTTTATAAAATTAATTTCGAGCACACTAGGCCTTGGAATCGCACGTCGTCTCAATACCTAGATCTAGAAATATATATATAAATATTCCAAAGTCTTAAAAGGCAAAAAATGGGTCTCTACAAGAACAAACATCAAAGACAACCAACCTTCTACAGGTTGCTTGATCATGCCCTAAAACACTGCATTCCACAAAAAATTTTGGAATCTTCTCATAAACAATCCTCAATTCAAACTCCTCATCATCAGTAGATAGAAAAACCCGATCAAAAAGTGTTGAAATTAAATCAATTTCAATAAAGAATCATGAAAAATGTCCATACCTGACATCAAAAGTCACTTTATTCATATTGATGGGGGACCAAGTGACATAGCAATATCATGGAGAATTCGTGAATGCCAAATCATCCAATGTAAACCGTACACCTTAACCCAAACCTATTCTGAAGAGCTTCCAACATTCATTGGATCAAACCTACTATTCCATTCCTTAACATAATGAAAGTCAAGCTTTAGGGAGAGAGAACCGAAGCCCCATGCCCTTGATTTCATCTCCTCAGAAGAGAAAAAAATGAAAGAACCCACGCCCCAAAGAAACACATCTCCAGTTAGAGAAACCCCAAATCCCCGAAAGACATTCAACCAAATCGTCGACCTTTATTGGAATGGAACCTATAGGCAAAATGAGACGCATGATAATTGAATGTTTACTAGATTCAAGCCTCTCAGATACTACTAATTGATCTACTTTGACATGGGTGACCCACCCCTTACGATGAATTGCAAAAGCAGTTGATCCTTTATATAGAGAAAAGGATTGTTTCACCTCACCATCATCAACCTCATCACGAAGGTGCTTCGTCGACACCAAACAACCACTGAAAGGCTTAAAGGAATCAAACCTCCCTTGTGGAAGAAGGAAATCCACCATCAAATCCCAAATCATAGAAGCCGCATGCACGATGAAAAGATTCACCAAAGCTCGGACACCGCAGAGGACCGAATGTTGTCACACACCACAGAGACACACAAATTTGGATCACTACAACGACAAGAAAAACCCCACAGTGGACAACGTGGAATAGAGTGGTGAGATGAGGTCTCACTGCGATGATGAAACATCAGTAAGATCCTTCCCACAACAAGCATGACAGCTGGGCATGACGATGAGTTCCTCCACACTACGAGCGCAACGACAACAACAAAACCCTAACCATTTTTAGGGGCCAGAATCTCCCAACGCCCCAACATATTTTTTTTAAATACAAGTGATATATTTTATTACCATCTTATATTTTTTTTAAAATTTTATATCATCTCACATGAGGGATATTAAAAAAAATATTACAAAAGATATTTATTTTAAAAGCATCAATGATGTTTTTTAAATATATTTTTTTAAAAAATTGTTAAAATAAGTCTAGGATTATTTTTTATAAACTAAGACACAAAGGCGACAAGGGTCTTGCTGCCTTTGACCTATTTTCACTCGGGACAATGGGGGAAATACCGTTGCAGCCTTTTCTAGAAAGTTATATAAGAATTTAAATGCTATTTAATATTCATCATTACTACCATTAAAGTAGTCTAAAATTCTAATATAGACCCTCCCCCAAGACACCATTTTATAAGGGGGATTTCCCTAAAAATCCTTATGGATTTCTAATATGGGATCTGAGTCCACCCTTTCCTACACAAAATTAATAATATATTATTATTAAAAATTGGTAATTAATTAATAATAAATATTAATAATGAATTAATAATAATAATAATAATACCTAAATAATAATTAACTATTAACATTTATTATTAAATATTAATAATTAAGTAGTTAATATTAATAATATTTTAAACCATATTAATTAATAACCAATTAATTACTAATTAATTATTAACAAATTATTAATAGTTAATAGTTATTAATTAATTAGTAATTAAGCAATATTTAATTACTTATTAATAACAGTAATTTCAAATTAACTAATTAATTATTAATTAATTAATTAATATTAATACTTTTTTATTACACATTTACTAATAAATATTTAAAATTATTACATCATTACTAAATATTAATAATAATGATTAAATGATTAAATTAATAAATTTTAATTAATTATTAATAAATTAGATTTAATTAATTAACTAATTATTACTAATTAATTTTAATTACTAATAAATAATAATTAAATAATATGATTTAAAGATTAATAATATTAATAAATATTAATTAATAGTTAATATTAATCACTAATAAATATTTAAAATTATTATTTAGTAACTGATTATTAAAAATAATAATATAATTATTAGTTATTAATTAATTAGTAATTAAGAAATATTTTTATTTCATATTAATAATAGTAAATACTAATCAACTAACTAATTATTAAGTAACTAATAATTATTAATAAATTATTATAAAAATAATTACTAATAAATATTTAAAATTATTATTTAGTTACTAAATATTAATAATAAAGATTAAATTATTAAATTACTAACTATTAATTAATTGTTATAAAATTAGCATTGATTAATTAAATAATTGTTGGTAATTAATATTAATTACTAATAAATATTGATTACTAATAGATATTAATTAAATAATATGATTTAATATTTAATAATATTAATTTCTAATAAATATTAATTACAAATTAATATTAATTACTAATAAATATTTAAAATTATTATTTAGTAACTAATTATTAAAAATAATAATATAATTATTTGTTATTAATTATTTAGTAATTATACAATATTTAATTAATTATTAATAATAGTAAGTAAAAATTAACTAATGAATTATTTAATAATTAATAATTATGAATAATTATTTTTATACAATTAGTAATAAATACTTAAAAATAATATTTAGTTAATAAATATTAGTAATAATGATTAAATTATTAAAATACTAATGATTAATTAATTATTATTAAACTATTATTATTTAATTAAATAACTAATTAATATTAATTATTAATAAATATTTAAAACTATTCTTTAGTTATTATTTATTATTAATAATAATTATATTTATTATTATTATTTATTATTTGGTTATTATTAGCACTGTTTAGTATTAATTATATATTTTTTATTTACTAATTAATTAAAAATCATTAATTATTAATAATTAATTAGGAATTAATTAGTTGTTTATAAATATTTTTAACAATTTAATAATAATTAATTAGTAATTAATATAGTTTAAAATATTATCAATATTAACTATTTAATTATTTATATTTAATAGTAAATGTTAATAATTAATTATTATTTACGTATTATTATTACTATTTAATCATTATTAATATTTATTATTAATTAATTACTAATTTTTAATAATAATATATTATTAATTCTATATAGGAAAGATAGGACCTCGACCCCACATTGGAAATCCAAAAGGATTTTAAGAGCAAGCCCCCTTATAAAAGGGAGCACTAAGAGAGTGTTTCTATCAGAATTCTAAACTACTTTAATGGTAGTAATGCTGAATATTAAATAGTAGTTAAATTCTGCTGATTTTTTTGTTATATATATATAAACAAAACAAAACAAAATAAAAAATTGAAATATACTAACATGCATATTTTTTTTTTCATATTTTAAAAATATATTTTTTCATTTAGTAAAAGGTGACAATGACTTTTCCCTTTTTGTCTCGAGTGAAAATAGGCCAAAGACAGAAAGACCCTTGTCACCTTTCTACTCTAATTTTTTTAAAAATTATTCCTAGACTTATTTTAATAAATCTTTTTTTTTCAAAAAACATATATAAAAAAACTCGCACAAGTGACACAAATTTTATACAC
Organism: Viscum album; assembly: GCA_963277665.1. NCBI lineage: Eukaryota > Viridiplantae > Streptophyta > Magnoliopsida > Santalales > Viscaceae > Viscum > Viscum album. The sequence continues at coordinate 360,949,146 of OY728148.1, read as the reverse complement.
TCTAGTACATGAAATAAGTTTCAATGTATCTCATCATGCATAAATGGACCAAATGATTCTATTATCACTCTTATTCATGCTCAAATATGATATGTCAAGTCTAAGACAAGTGGTTTCATGAGTTTGAATCCCCAATCAACTTGAATAATTATCAATGTCACGGGGTTAAAAAGTTAGTCCCGGTAGTCTAGGATAACAATGTCAAAACCTTTTTTGAGCCACATACTACACATGTTCAAAATCCAAATTCACTTGTTAAGCCCCTCAAAGCTCACATTAGACTTTTTCTTTTCCACTTTAATGAGGAAAAATAGATTTAATCTTTTTGACTTTGGATAATTAAACCATTGATATATGTATCATTCCTTAGCTGTAAATACTCATTTTTATGGCACTTGTAACTCCTTCAAGATTTTGTTAGTGAAACTTTACATGTTAATTTTCTCTCTATTGTCTAAATGACGATTTTCTATTCTTATTATCTTATGCAATTTTGTCTTGTCAATATATTTTTTTAAAAGGTGATGCCTTGACCCAAAATAACTAAAGCAATGATATTATTAAAAGAAAGATTATAAGTATCTAAAATATAGGATCATATTAGAATATTTTTCATGAAAGGAAATAAGAGTTATGGGGAGGTCTTGAAACTAGGTAATGTCTTGATTTACTCCCATGTTTTCCAGACCATCTGCAACCATGTTTTCTTCTCAATAAACATGTGTGATGATATAGTTAAGATCAATAAGTGAATGGGTGCATTCCATCTAATGGGTTGTAATTGTCCAAGCAAGACATGTTATGCCATTCCAAATTTCTTGAATGATGGTCATCGAGTCACTTTCAATTCATAGGTTATTCCAATCAAAGAACTTGGCAATGTCAATAGAATGTATCAAACTCATCATCTCAGCTTTAAGGGAGGTGGCAATGCGACATTTACCCATGAAGCATCCAAGTATCTGTCCGTGGTGATTCTTGAAGACAACACCACACCCTACAGGTCCCAAATTGCCCTTGGAGGTGCCATCAATATTGAATTTGATCCATCCAGGTAGGGGGGATCTCCAGAACACCTCCAGAGTGAAATGTGGTTGACGGAAATTGTTGTTAATCCTTAGACGCTTCAAGATCCTAAAGTCATGCACTGTGTTGTGGTAATTTCTCTTTTAAACCATGGAAACTTCATGTATGGAAATGAGGATATTTATCTGATCTTCATTTTGATTGAGTGAGTAATTGTTATTAATAATAGCATTCTGATTATACCAGATCACATGGTGGAGCTCAGCAATCGCAGCAAGGAAGAGGTTCCTGATTTGCTGAGAGCCTTCCATTTCTGCACATTTTTTTAGCTGATCATTGACAGAATCAAGAATCAACTATTTGAAGTAAAAATGTCAAGAATATAGTTCCAAAGAGTAGAAGTAGTTTCACAAGAGAGAAAGAGGTGGTTAGAATCTTCTCTGTGTTGATTACAGATTTTTCACTTAGAGAAGAGATGGATGCCAAAATATTGGAGGCAAATTTCAGTGGAAACTCTCTTGTGAGCAATATGCCAGATGAGATTGAATCTCGAAGGTTTTATCCAAGGTTTGTTGAAATGTTTTAAACAGCTGTAATATCTATTAGATTTATATAAATAATGATTGTAGAATTTTTTTGAGTTAATCATACCATTGTGAGTAGGTTCCCAAGTTAAGAAATCATTAGTGTAAGCGAAAGAGTAAATTTTAATGACGTTCAAAATAGTATTAGGAAGGTGATCATGTTGAGAGTTTAAAATTTCTCTGATAGAGCTGTTGGTATTATTAAGAGTTTGATTGGGAGATATCTTATAAATTAAAGGTATGCTAGTCCATTTATCCAACCAAAATTTCACAGAGGAGTCTCTGGAGACCATCCATCTAGAATTATTCATAATATTGGTAAAAGAGTGTTTGATGGAATTCCAGATTGAAGAATTAATGAAATTTGAATTGCCCATTTTAATTTTGTCAAGAAACCTATTTTTGAGAAAGGTAATAGCTTAAAAGTATTGTGAAAAAGGTTCCAAGTGATTCTTTCATGAAGGGATTCATTAAATTATTTGATATTTTTTTTACCGATACCACCATTTTCAATGGGCTTATAACAAGTTGAACAAGGAACAATCACAATTTTTCTTTCCAGGATACTACAAGTCCAGACGAAATTCTTTATGGTGGTGTTCATTTTTTAATGAGACCAACATGCCATTTGTAGGCCATCATGGGGTAAACCATCTTGGAGACAATAGTGGATTTAACAAGGAAAGTCCTACCTGCCATAGAGAGAGATTTACCTTTCCAAGAATATAGATTATTTAGAACTTGGTAAAAAATAGTCGAAAAGTGACAAGATTTGGGTTTTCCCTAAAAAATGGGAACACCAAGATAAGTGAAAGGAAGCATACCTTCCTTTAGACCTAGGTCACTGATAATGTTACATTTTCTGCTAGGAGGAAAGTTCTTCCCAAATAAGATACATGATTTTTTCCAACTAATGGTTTGACCAGAAATCTCTTCATAGCATGAAAGTGCATTTTTTAGATTAATAATGTTTCTTTTATCACCATAAAGGAAAAGTATGATGTCATTAGCCTAAAAAAGATGAGTAGAAGCATTTACACTCCTAGAGACATGTATGAGATTTAGTTTATTCTGGTCCACCAAACAGTTGATCAGACGACTGAGGTAGTCTTATGCTACCAAGAAGAGAATAGAAGATAGGGGGTCACCTTTCTTGACACCTTTGGTGCATTTAAAATATCCCTTGGGAGATCCATTGATAAAAATGGAGATAGACACCAAGTTGAAGAGAGTTCTGATTTTAGTGATGAAAGAGGCATTAAAAAAAACCTTGAAGGACTTTGAAGATAAAGCTCCAGTCCATGGTGTCAAAAGCTTTTTTGATGTCAAGTTTAATAGCTATGTTGCCTCCTTTTTTTGTTTTATTCAAATTATTAAAATACTCAGAGGCAAGGAAAATACAGTTTTGAATGGATCTACACTTTATAAAACCAAATTGGTTCTAGGAGACAATTTTGTCCGTGAGAGTGGAAAGTCTATTGGAAATGATTTTGGTGATGATTTTATAAAGAGTTTTGATAAGAGACATGGGTATAAACAGTTGAATCTTAGAGTAATTATCCACTTTTGGGATCAAAGTGAGAAACTGGGCATTCAGATCATGAGGGAGAACTCCATTGGAGAAGAAGGATTTTACAAGTTTACAAACGTCGATCTGAATCACATCCCAATAATGTTGGAAGAAACCATTTTTGAATCCATCAGGACCCGGAGCACTATAAAGATTCAGACTAAAGACAGTGTCTTTGATTTTATGATCCAGCAGAGTGTTGAGAAGGAAGGAGTTGTCCTCATTAGTGATCACTAGAGGAATGACCTCAAGTAGGAGGTCTTTGTTTATATTAGGACCATTGGATATGGATTCATAGTAGGAGATGATATGATGAGCGATGTCATATTCATTTTCAAGGAGCCTATACCCATCCATTAAAAAGGTTAACAGCCTTTAGGCATTCCTGATTCTTTGAAGAGAGTTATAGAAGTTAGTATTTATATTACTGTCTGTTAACCATTTAACTTTAAACGTTTGTTTTCTCATATTTTCTTTGAATGTGAGCAAGGAGTTGAGTTTGACCACAATGTTTAGTTCTTGAGTAGTATTAGTGTTGAGGTTAGAAATGGTGTTTTTGTTTTGAAGATCATTGAGATCTTTCTCAAGAATCATGATTTCATTATTAATTTGTTTGGATTTGGAGATGCACTAAGTTTTTAGAGTTTGTTTGAGATGTTTTAATTTGAGATTATAGGAAAAGGCATCATTGTTATGAGACATTGAGGACCAATAGTTTTGGATGATATGAGATCACTCGTCATCAGAGAACCACACATTGTTAAATTTGAAAGGAAAACAAGGTTTCAAGTCTTTGGTGGAGACACTGACTAGGATGGGGTGATGATCAGAGTTCAGCCTATGAAGAGTGGTGTTGGATATAGTGTCCCATTTATCTAAAGTAGGGATATTCATGAAGGCTCTATCCAACATGGAGGCAACTACTTTGTTGTAGTGTCTTCTATACCAAGTGTATTTTTCACCAGTGAGATTAATTTCAATGAGTTCTTTGTCATCGATTGAGGATTTAAATTATCTTGTGGAAATACAAGAATGAGAAGGTCCAATTTTCTCTCTTGAGTTGAGAATGAAATTAAAGTTTCCCATAATAAACCAGGGTGCATTAATGTTAGTGCCATGATATGCGAGTTCATTTAAAAGTGTTCTCCTTTCTTGGTATCTATTCTTAGCATAAAAAAATGAGAAAAAATATGTGTGTCATCTATATTAAAGTTTCAAGTAAAAATATGGTCAGAGATATTAAAAACACCAATATTATGTAAATAAAATTGAGAAAAAATCCATAAAGATTCATCATTGAGGTTATTATTGATTTCACCAGTAAATACATAATTATTTTTACCTAAATAAGAGTATTCAGAGAAATAAGTAATTTTTAGCTTCGTAATAGAAAATAATAAAGGATGATTAGTGTCAATCATTCTCTTTAACATAATGAATGTGTTAGAGTTAGCAATACCCTGACAATTCCAAAAAAGTATATTCATTAAAACCTAGTTTTGGAGTTAGAACCCCCCGTTTTCTTTTTTCCCGAGCCTTTATTTATGGAATTCCTTCTAACCTCTTGTGTATTATTAGAGGTTTGTTCCTATTTATTGCTAGATATGGTGGTGTTCTTATTTGTAGGTTCAGTTATTGGATCACTCATAGAAGAGTCTATAGATATCTTAGAACACAACAACAAAGAATTGGTATTAGGGTTCGAAATAAAATTTAAAGACTTTATAGAGTAGTCCTCACTATTTATAGGTAGAGAAGTAGTTGTACTTGGATCCTTTGAAGTTTCTATGTACTGCTTTTTGACATTTTCCAGATCATATGGGCAACACTTCATTTGATAAGTAGAGTCATTCATAACCTGTATAATCTTAGAGCCCTATCTCGATAGTGTGGTACCATATTCAATGGATTCTGGTGTCATGACAATAGTATTACAAGACTTAAAAATTAGTTGGTATTAAAGTTTCAGTTGACAAAAAACATTTATCATTTTTTAATCTTTTTTCCTTTATCCACCTTGTCTTTCAATATCATCCACCCTTTAAGAAACCATTTTCTTTAAAAAATAATTTAAAATTGGCTCTTATTGTGTGAGATTTAAACAATATATACTGAGACAATAGTCCTCATTTTGAATTTTCATTCCCTACACATGAATTTTTTTCTAAAAAATAAATTCTCTCAATATATTATCTTGTTATTTACAACAAAAAGTACAATTTTTTTTAAAATGTTAAAAAAAACATAGGAAATGATTGATACTTCATCCTTTTGTGCTTTTCTTTATTTTCAATAACTCATATTTTTATTTATTCAAAGAAAACAAAGAGTACAAGAAACGGCCTGAATATACAGACCAAAAGATAAAAAAGACTCAAGGGGGTCTAAAGTATTGGAGACCAAGAGTATATCCTCTAATGATGTTAACCCCTTCCAGTTTCAAACTATGCAAATCATGAAAAAAAAATTTCCATACCAAGAATATCAATCGACACAAGATATTGCACAACCTAGTTTCTCTCCCTCCAGATGTGTGAGACTCTGATTCCATTATCCAAAAACCTTTTTCACTTTCTCACTATATAAACAATATACTAAGGAACTAAACCATAATCTTGTAAAGCATTATATAAGATTAATGAGTCCGTTTCAACAATGGAAATATCCAACTTCCTTTGAATTCAAATGGATAGACCCGATAACATAGTCATACTTCAACATATAAAGAATTACCCTGCTCCATCCTGATAGAAAAGGACAAAACAGTAGATCCACAACTATCTCGAACAATAACTCCACCCCTACATCAGCTTGAAAAAAAAGAACCATCACTATTAAGCTTAAGACCTTTTGAAGGAGGAAGCCAACATACCCTATTTCCATCAAGAAGAGGAGTAGGTACAGCCATCCAAGAACACACAAGTTTTTGCAAAGAAGGGGCCTCCCTCTATTTCCCTAAAGCCCTGATGAAACCAAAAAGAAGAATTTTAATTCTGTAGATAATGATCCAGCTATTGGTACCAATATTTTCATAAAGATACATGTTCCTGGCCTGCCATAAACACCAACATCCTTCCAGAAGAATAACAATGTGAGCAGATCTTTCAATACACCCTGAACCCAAACCATGAAACCAACGATCAAGAAAAGAAAGATTGGCCATGGATAGATATGAAAAGGCCGTGACAAATCCATTTTCTTCATCACATTGAATCATTATTCTCTTTTATTTTTTGACTTCCTTATTTTCTATATTTGACTTATATTTATATAAAATTATTACCTTAATTACATAAATATTGGCCATAGTCTACATATTATATGCATCCACTATTTAACAACATTTTACTTATCTTGTAACCATTTTCCACCTCAAATGAGTTGTGGTAATTCATTCATCAATTTATACTTGGTTGAGAATGATTTAGCAGTGTGCGATCTTTTTTCAATGTAAAAACTACATAATATCTTAGGAATTAATTTGAGTAATGATACTAGAGAGAAATAAGTGTGAAAAAATAGTTATGAGTGTGTATCCTCACGCGTGTGTGTAAGTGTGTCTCTGAGTTTCATTATGTGTGTGAGTGCATATCCTTGTGTGGGTGTGTATTTATGTGTGTGTGTGAGAGTGTGTGCATATTTGGGTGTTTGAGTGCATGTTCATCATTATGTTTCTCCTTTGTGTGTGTTTTTATTTGTGTTACTTTTCATGGTAGAATATTAGTGGAAGAGAATTGCTCATAAAAGTTATAGATAAAGACAAAGTAGATCACCTGCAAAAAAATCCACATAAGGAGAATCAACAGACTCAAGGATGACCTATGGTAACCTGTAACATACTTCAAAACCATATTGTCCCCTACTCATGGAGGACACCTTGAATAATTATGAAGATGAAGAGGATGTTCTATAATTAATAAGGATATTTTGACAACCTAGATGAGGACATTAGAGACCATGAAATAGTGGTATCCATAATGGGATCAAGGTTAAAGTTCCCTCATTTTAGGGAAAAAGTGTCCAAAAAAACCCACTTGGGAGTAGGGGATACAAATTGAGAAACGTTTTTGTTTTCCTGTATTTTCTAAAATATAAAAAGGAAAAACATATAGCCCTTTAATTATTTTATTATTCATTGATTTGGTAGGATTATGTTCAAAAGAAAGGATTAAGATATGGTGGACAACCAATCCATACATTAAAGGAAATTAAGGTTGTGTATGGTCGATTAAAATCAGTTGAGGACATTAGTTTCAACAGACTGATTGAAAAAAAACTAAGTGAAAACAAAAAATGACCGATTATTAGTCCATAATCGATATAAACCACACCGGCTAGTTTATATTGGTTAATAAAATATGCAAAAAATTACATGATGTAAAAGGTATTTATAAAAAAGGATAAAATACTAGAATTTTGTAACCAATGGTTCTGACTTGATGTGAGGTTTATGATAAAATAAACAGTAGTAAGAGAATAACTCTTAAAAAAATGATTAATTCAATATTAAAATAAAGAAAATAGTTAAAAAAACAACCCAATAAAATGGAGAAGATTAATGGGGGTTTAATAATGCATGGGGGAGTTTCAATGTGGTTTAATGAATTATATTTACTTAATCACCACATATATTATTCATGTTTAATTTATTGAAAAATCAATAATGATTAATTCTATATTGAAATTAGATCATAAAAAGTTAATCATCAATTCCACTCTCAAATATTATTTATATATTTATTTAATTGTTTAGTTTCAGTTAATATTAGTTAAAAATAGTTAAGGTTATGAAAATCAAACCAAACCAAAAAACCAAAATATACAATATTTATCAACTATCTTGAACAAATTAATCGATTCAAACTGTATTATAGTGGATTAAGTCAATTTAGTTTGGTCATTTTATTTTTTTTAATTTAATCCTGCACACCCCTAGACTAAATGAAGTAAATGACGAGGAAGCGATTTATTTTCTCATATTGTCATTGAAATCTCCACAAAAGGCTTCAATGTCATACCCATGTGAGTATGTAAAAAACCTAACTCTGGAAATTAAATGTCTCATTTTTTTCCATGTAAATATTTAAAATATATCTAGTAATATTTTCTGAGTTAGGCGCTGAGACGACATGATATTTCGAGGCCCAGTGAGCCTAGAATTGATACCTGAAAAATATTAAATATATTAATATCACGCATGAGAAGTTTTTATGAAAAAGTGTAATAACTACCAAAAATAGTATTGGATCAGAAATATAAGACCATCATTGAGTTCATAATGTAGTCTTTACCCTAGGCGTGGCGTAATCTTTGTCAACATCAGGCGTTTGTGAATTTTTTTTCATAGATGTGAATAATGAATGAATGAATGAATGAATGAATTAATCTTATTTGAGATGATGAAATTACCTAATAAAATTCTATATAAAACCATTTGTAACTAAATTACAGTTTTGGCCTCATAACCTTGGAATTTGAGAGAGGATCTGGTGAAAGAGATTTCATGGAAGAACATTGACAAATTGAGCTTTGGAAACTAGTGTGCCAATGGAAATTGGGGATCTCGCCAACGACAATGATGTATATTCAGTCTTCATCAGTGATCAATCCATCTTGAGATAGGGTGTTTGTTTTATATGTATTTATTACCATTTTTATTATCCTATGATGAACATGAATCAATTAACTAACAGATTGATTCACTGATCAATTGTATTGAGGGCATAAGGTTATTTTTTGGGAATTTGGGGATTCACTTTTGTTGATTTGGTTTGAATACCTTCATTCATTATTCTAACAAAAAGGAATAGAGACCAACACAAACATTGGATGTGGTCCATTCCTTATCTTTTTTGATTGTGAATTTCTTCCTCTGTTCTTTGTGTGTTCATCACCGACATTTTTTTTGGTCGGTGGTTCGACAAATACCTGGTAATAAATCATTGTCCACCCATTTCGTGGAACAGAAAATTGATACCATAGATAAAAGTTTGGATTAATGACAGGATCAATCTAATATGATGGATCAAGACCGGATCAGAGTTCTTTATGTGGGTTTTTATATGCTGCAATGGGAGACATGATAGATGGTTTCCCATGCAAATCAGACAATTGGATTCTAATGAGCGATGATCACAAGGCTCATCCAGAACATATCCTTGTTTACTAGTGTGATTTGTGGCCGAATTAGAGGTCATAGGAGTAGATGAAGATGCATAAAGAAGATCCATGGTTTTTGTAATCCAGGAATACACCTCATGTGGGGCCTTGGATGTACCACTAGGGTTTTTGTAGAGAATAAAAGTATCACATGCCATGTGACATGTGTTAAACACCACGTGGCACTTAAATGTTGGCTCAAAGTGTATCTAAGTGGATATATAGACACAAACATAGTCAAGTGCATGAAATGGCTATAGTACATGGGCTGAGCCATGCACTCAGACATGGCCTGGTACATGAACATGACCAGGTACATAAACACATCCAAGTGTACACAGGAATGGACATGGACATGAGATATGATACAAAGATAGACCCAGTTCCTAAGAGACATGCTATGTACTCCTTCAAAGATGAACTAGATAACTTGATCCGCTCAAAGTGGACTAGTTTCCTTAAGGGAGTGTTCCCTCGATCTATCCCTGTGAAAGTATAGTATGACATTATGTCATGAACCAAGGATTTCAATCCTCTCCAAGGGATTAGTTTCAGATAGAGTTGTATAAATCTATCCTAGGGGTCAGGATGAGATCCTCTACCATATTTTTCCTTAGGTGGAGTTCTCAGAATTAGTGTAACCAACTATACACATGCGTCAATCCCCTACTTAGCGGGTTAATCCAGATTAGGTTAGTCGGTATTACCCCATGTCCATGGGTGTGACCCCCATCTATGTATCGATCTATTTAGACTTATAGAGTGTAATTTATTATGGTGATACCTAACAAGCATGACATCTTGGATGGATGCCATTAGTACTATCAGACTCATAGAGTGAGTTCTCCTGGGTGAGTGTGGTTACAGCCTCTTGAGCATAATCTTAGGATGTTGATGTGGTTATAAACTTACCTTGAGATTTAGTGTCGACTATGAGTATATTTAGATGTTTTTTTATTATTTATCCTTTTATGATTGAAATAACATATAATGATATGACTACTCTCGATTATTTATGTTTAGTGATTTCAGGGTGTTCTGGGTATTGTTATACTCACCCCTGTATGAGCTCTGACTGCACATGTCGTGTCTTATATAGATGATCTACTGTTCGATGAGGTTCTCGATGGACTAGGAGAATACATATCTTAGATTTGGTCCAGAAAGACTGTGGTTCATACAAGGAGTCACATTTGGCTATAGTCCCCTCTTACTATAAGGTTGGGATTATTTACAGTTTTTGGTGGGCTTATATTTGGACCTTATTGTTTCCCAGTATTTTATTTTACTCTAATTTTGGGATCTAGATGTATTCATGCATTTGGTATCAGTTTTATTTTACATTAAAACATTGTATGGGCTTGGATATGTATGTTCGCATATAGTTACCTTAGGATAAGGCCTCCCATGTGAGTGTTATGCCTACAAGGTGCTAGTAGCCAGCCCTCAACCTATTATAGGTGGGATTGGGGTAGTCACACTCGGCTTATCGCTAACCAGGAAGGCCCTGGTGGGCCAGGTTATGATAGAGTTGGATCCGAGGAGTTTTCTATATTTGGATCAGAGTTTAGAGTTTTGTTTAGGTGTGATATTGGTTTGGTTTTTATGGAAATAGTGTTAAGTGTTTTGAGTTTGACTTTCAGACCAGGGACTCTAATGTTGGTGTGGTGGCCGACGTATCCATACACTAGGACTTTGATCACCTATCTTTCAACTCAGTACATGTATATATTGGTTACATGGAAAATATTGGTACATGCATCATATAAGTATGAGTTGTGTTTCCATGTCCTTCTTGACTCATCTACCCAGATATACTCATTGATCGTGATACATATTTTTTGTTTCATGATTCCTCTATAATGATTTCCAGCTAGGATTAAACAACAGGATCACGAGGATGATCCCCTCAGTGATGAGGCTTCGATACAAAGACTCGTTTAAGAGGTAGTTACTCCAGGTGGTTTTCTATTCATACCTCCACCCGTCGAGCAATAGATGGTACCCATAGTACCAATAGATGAGGTGCATAGGTTGAGAAAGCTTCATGAGTTTTATTTTTAGTAACCACTCATGTTTAAGGGTGGTCTAGACCCACGGGTAGTTGAGGATTAGCTCAAGGCAATTACATGAGTCTTTTGTCTCATCAGGATACCTGCAGACCGGATGGTGGTCCAGGTAGTGAGCCTTCTCCATGGTTCTGCGTGATGTTGGTGGATCTTGGTGGTTCTATCATATGATGAAGTGACTCTTTCATGGACAGAGTTTGAGCATCTCTTTAGGGAGGATCACTCTCTAGCTACAATGTGAGTGGTGCACATCCAAGATATTTTACAGCTAAAATAGAACAATTTGATTATGACTAAGTATTCATCGAGTTTTACCAACATCTCATGATACACGATGGATATGGCATGAGATCCATTCTTTTAGGCATGAACCTTTAAACAAGGTCTATGCAGATACATCCAGACCAATGTTATACCTCTTTGTATTCCTACTTATTCTAGGGTGCTTGTAACACCCCAAAATTCTAAAACAAGAACATTGTATTCGATATCATATGCAATAAGAAACTCCAAGCTTAAACAACCCATGAAATTTATTTCTTTAAATTTAATCTATTTGATAGGTTGCGTAACACACAACCCCAAGTCCAAATGAACCATAATTTAGTTATAACCTAACCGTTAAATTAGTAGGTATGAATAATACTAACTAAATTATGAAAATTATGGTTATATATTGATTTAAATTAAATAAGAATTATTTAAAAGATAAATAAATGTTTTATGAAAATATGTATTTTTTTCTAAAAGATGGATTAGTCACGCTTGCGCACATAATTTAAAATTATTTTTTACCATTTTTAGAAAATTTATTTGAAAAAAGAAAATTTATTTTTGAAAAAAGAATATAAAAATTAGATTAGGGTGAATTTATTATATTTTTATAAAGTGTTTAATTTTTTGATGAATATTGAAAAATACCCGCTCTCCACTCATATCACAAATGCGTGAATAATGAAAAATACCGATTTTTACTAAAAAAATTCCTTTTCGTTTAAATTGTTAAATTATATTTTTAATTTGTTTTAAAGTAAAATTAGTTCAATAATATATATATTAATCTAATTTAGGTCATTGGAATCATTTTTATGTTGAATTTTGATATAAAAACCTTGTAAACTTTTGAATGTTTTCTCTTTGAAAACCCGCTTTCTCACCACGTATGCAGAATTAATTTCAAATTAATTTTTTCCACTTATATGAATTGAATTTTTAAAAATGGATTAAATATTTTAAATTATAATAATATATAATATCTAGTAATTTTAGCTTAACTTTTTACCAAAATTAATAGTGAAAATATTAAAAATTAATTACCATGGTTAAGGTAAAAATGGATGTACTAGGGGGTTAAACTAAGAAGATAAGGGTTAAAAATGACCTAAAAACATGTCAAAATCTTATTATATGGAAATATTTCAGAATTAGTCTTCCAAATTTTAAATCTAGGTTCATTTGGATGCTTTTTTTTTTTCGTGTGAATGGCTATTATTTTTTATTCTTTTGGGAAATTTCCAAGAGGGTTTTCTTTCCTCACTTGTAAAAGGGAACCCACTTCCCTCACTTAATAAAACCTACCAAGACCATTTGGATCAAAAAAACCCTACCAAAATACCCCCCCCAATTTCCTTATACATGTTATATAGCTTCTGGTCCTCCAAAAAGACCATCCCTAAGGTCCTTAAGAGGAGATCCAAAGGTGGTTTCTCTTAGAGAAGGTAATTATCTTAACAAAGATGTTTCATTTTATTTCTTATTTTACACCATAAATTATGTATTAAAAATTAAAATACAATAAAGCTAATATCTCCCATATACTTATATGTTATTATATTTATGGATTAATATTTATCCATATCCACTTCCATCAGATGAGAAACAAATTCATCGATCGTGTGTATGACAGACTATCACCTCGCAAACCGATATAGTTTTTTTCCATAACCACCATTAAAGAATGAATATAATGATGGATTTAACAGATTTATATTATATTTATGATATAATTATACTTATGGAATTTTAATATCACATATACCATTTTATGTTTCATTCTGTTTCAAATACGATAACATCGTTCGTGTGCAAAATTGACTACCACCTCATGAAGTGATGTGATTTTTTTTTTCACTTATGATTTAAATGGAATTTAATAAGGATAAAATTAATGAATAAATCTTATAACCTTTAAATCTTTAAGTTAATTATATTGTCACTTGTGCATGCGTATGACCTACCGTCTCCACGAAGCGATGTGATTCATTTTCCATGTACAAATTTCAAAAATGGTCTAAAAATGTATCTAACAAGTAAATATGATAATTATAATATGAATATAATTTTATATATGATGGTACTTTATCCTATAAGTATGAACCAAACATTTCATAACAAAATGTACATGTGAAAACAAGACAATTAACACCTAAAATAATGAAAATAATGAAATATTATTAACAAATGGGTGGTAAAATGTTATAAGAGGATAATATATGGTATGATATAAATGATAATGGTTATATAATATATTTATAATAACACTATATTTATTATATAGGAGTTTTATAAACATATAAAGTAAGTCAAACCTAAGGTAAGGGTTTCTCATTTCACTTTTACTTCCGTGAGGCATACACTATATTCACTACTTATTTCCCTTGTGTGATGTATATAATTTGATTTTTTTATGTTATATAATGAATTAATTTATTTTAATGGTATTTAAAGTTTTATTTAATTTTATTTCTTTCATGGTTCTTATGATTCAAAATTTACCAAAGTGTTAAGGGTTTATTTCACAATGTCATCATTATTTGGGATTGTTTATATTTATATCTCCATTGGGGGAAATATTTGATATTTATATCTCAAAATAAATATATTTCTTCACATATGGTAATTCATGAACCTTTTCAAGTAATAGTACCATCTTTACACTCTTTGGTACTTAAAATTATTGAGAAAACATTTTTAAGAAAATCCTACTTTATTTCTCCCTTCGGTTGAAAATCCTTCTTTATCAAAACCCAGATTTTCTAAAAATGTTTCCAAAAATGTTTTTAACATTTTAAAAATGAATTATTAAATATAGTTTTACCTATTTTTACTTTTTAAAAATGTTTTTAAAGGAATCTTCATTTCATTTTCAAAATAATTCCCATTTATCTTTACCAAAAATGTGAAATGAATTTTGTTTTAACATGTATGACATGAATGGAATTTTCCACCATCGTGACCGATAAATGTTTTAAATCTTATTTTACATGTTTTAAAATTTCATTTTCAAATAAAAGGGTTTTCAAAATATTTTTTAAACTTTTTTTTTCAAAAATATTTTCAAAGTGAAAAGGTTATTTTCCTCAAAAATAGTGCTAAAGATCTTTTTATTGTATTTATACTCATCAATGACATCAACCATTTATTGAAATTATGATCCACTAGGGATATGTTGTATTGATATCATCCTTATTTTTTATTTGGATGGATTATTATCTATTTGATTTAGGTTTTACAATTTTATTACCATTCACCGTTATTAGGACCAATAGGGGCCTATATACCCTGAGAGGGGGGGGGGTGAATCAGGGTATGGATATTATTTTTCAAAATTCTTCCTGCCCCACTGGATCTTGAATTCTTTATTACAAGGGTCACTTTTTTTTGCACTTGTGTGTTTATTATGACCAATTCTTTTCTTCTTTATCTGATGATGATGATTTAAATGCAATGCAGGGAAGCAAGCAGACATACATAGATATTTTTACTTGGTTCACCCTCACTAGGCTACGTCCAAGGTGCATAAAATGGTGATGTGCCATTATATCGAATCCATTAAAGCTCACTGCCAATAATGTTTGGGATAGATCAATTCTATGCCCAGGCTCACAACCTTTACAATGTTTAGGGTCAGCTCACTGCTTTCCCAAGGGTCTCTCCTTGTTTCTCTCTCATTGGCTCACTATCGGTAGAAATGATTACCTTCTTCCTTTTCCTTGGCTCACCGCACTTGGAAGGGATCCACTCACAGTTTATAGACCTGTAGGTCTCTTAATTATCACTAATTAATGCATCCTCCACTGTATGTAGATTCTCTATTGAAGTCCAAATTTCATCCACTAATGACTATCGCTTTACCATAGATGTTCTGGGCAATATCTAACTTTAACGCAACCCTAGGGTGACTTGTGTGCCCCTTTAACTAGTTCAAAACCTCTGCCTTAGTTTCAGAAAAACCAACTTGCACGCCACACTTGCGCGCCACACAGCTTGCACGGCACACCTGCGTGGTTATGCGGTACACTTGTGCGTCACACTTGCATGGTACACTTGTACGGTACACTTGCGTGTCACACTTGAGCGGTACACTTGCGCGCCCCACTTGCGCGCACACTGAACTTGCACATCACTTCCACTTACATGATCAGAGATAAGATTTTATTTAAGTGTTTAGATCGTTGATAAATGAGGAGAGTATACATCTATTATAGGAATTTTGAGGACTTTCACACCACACTTACATGCTACACTTGCATGCCACACTTGCACACCATTTTAGGACTTGTGCGCCTCTTTCTTTCCTTTTTTATATTTTGATATGATGATCTTGAAATATGACTTGCGTGCCACACTTGCGTGCCACAATTGCGTTCCATACTAGCACGGAATACTTGCGCACCACTTTAGGACCTGCACGCCACACTTACGCGCCACTTTTGGACTTGAGCGCCACACTTGCGCACCACTTTTGGACTTGCACTCCAATTTTCCTTTTCCAAATCTTTGATGTTCTAAATTCGAAAAATTCCAGGCGTACAACATTAGAAACCTCCTTAACACAAGAGCACAACTCCTTTTGCCAAAAAAACTTTTCCCCATTCTCCAGGAAAACACCCTTTATCAACAGTTTGAGTCATTGAGACTCACTTTGTCAATAAACACAACATGGAGTCCTATATTATCAACAAAAACAATCATCTCAAAAATGATTCAATGATACCTTGAGGGATTTTTGCCCAAAAATATCCCCCTTTGGGTTTTTTGACAACTTTTCTCAAAATAATTCTCCATTCTTTGATACCTCATTAAAGCTTCATTCATCTTCAGCCACCATTCGCCTCTTGCGATACAAATAGCGATCAAAGATTTACTCAACACATACTATAAGCCCACATGAGCAATGATCATCATGAGAAACAAGAGTATCATGAAAATTTCATCTATGAGTCACTTCGTTTCTGACACCACTATTGATACCAACCTGATACCAATTGAAATTTTCATACCAACCTGATATTAACCACACTTCTACTTTTATCACAATCCTCAAATGTCGTGATATCTATTCTTTGATTGATCACATCTAGCATCATCTGATTTAATTTTCTCCCCCTATCTCATTTCTCTCCCCCTATCTCGCTGCTCCACCTGTCAGTTTCTCCACATGTCTTTTACTAAGACATTTTCTCCCTTAGCCACAGTTTCTCCCCCTTGAGGAGTCACTATATCTCCCCCTTTTTAAACGAACCCAAAGGTCACCCCTTTGCGGTCTGCAACATTGAAAAGAACACATATTAGCGCATTAGAGAAAAACACATAATACCTCAGGGAGAGGGGGTTCCACATCCACACTCTTTTAAGTGCGGGGAGTCGACTGAACTCCCAGAGCCAGTCAATGCCTTTCAAACGCTTCCTTGGGTAAGGCCTTTGTCAGAATGTCTGCAACCTGTAGTTCTGTAGGCACATACTATAGCTTCAAAATTCCTTTCTCAACCTTCTCCTTGATAAAATGATACTTTATCTCAATGTGCTTTGTACTTGAGTTATGGAAGAGATTTTTGCTAAGATTTATAGCACTTGATTTATTACACTGGATTGATCAGAGAATTCACTTCAATTCCCATATCATCAAGATTCTTCTTTATCCACAATAACTGTGTACAAGCTTGAGCGGTGACAATATATTCAGATTCTACGGTGCTCAATGAAATGAAATCTTGATTCTTGCTTAGCCAAGAAACACACAAGACACTAAGATAGAATGAACCTCCTGACGTTAATTTTCTGTTGTCTGGTGATCTAGCCCAATCTGTATCTGTATATCCCAGTAACTCTGGATGAGATTTTTCATTATACATCAGACTGAAATCCATGGTTCCTTTGATATACCGAAGTATTCTTTTTTACTGCGAGCATGTGGATTTCCTTTGGATTACTTTGGTAACGTGCTGCTTGGAATGTGGTGAAAACAATATCAGGTCTTGTTGCTTTTAGGTATAGTAAAATACCGATAATCTACCTGTATTCAGTGATATTAACTGCCCTATCACTGTCATCTTTTGATAATTTCACCTGGGTAGAAACCAGAGTCTTCATCTCCTTGTAATTATCCATTCAAAACCTTCTAAGAACCTCCTTGGTGTATTTTTATTGAGAAATGAAAGTGACATTACTTCCTTGTGTCACCTGTAAACCAAGGAAAAATGTCAGCTCACCAATCATTGACATTTCGAACTCACTTTTCATGAATTCAGAAATCTTTTTGCACTGAGCTTCATCTGATCCACCAAATATTATGTCATCGACATAAACCAGCACCATAATCCTTTGATTACTATTGTTTTTGAATTATAGATTGTAATCAACTCCACCACGTTGAAATCCAAGCTTCTTCAAATTCTGATCTAGCCTTGAGTACCATGCTCTTGGTGTTTGTTTCAACCCATATAGTTCTTTCTTCAACCGAAAAAATTTATTCTCATATTCATGAATGAAAAAACCATCTGGATGCTCAATGTACACCTCTTCTTCTAGAAACCCATTCAGAAATGAAGATTTGATGTTCATCTGGAGCACTTTGAACTTTCTTTGCACTGATATGGCTAAAAATAATCTGATTGTCTCCATCTTTGCAACCAGTGAAAATGTATCATCAACATCAATACCCTCTATTTGGGAGTATCCTTTGCACACCAGTTGTGCTTTTTTTCGAATCACTGTGCCATCTTCATTCATCTTGTTGCGAAAGACCCATTTAGTCCCGATGACGTTCTTATCTTTTGGCCTCGAAACAATCTCTCACATCTGATTATTTTCTGAATCTGCATCAGCCACTTATACTACCCCTGTGTTGCTTTATTCCTCAACCCTTTAATCAAGAAATTTCTCATTATTTCATTATTCAGTAGCATCAATTCTTTCAACTACTTTTCTAAGCTTCTTGTTGAAACATTGTTGATACTCTCTTGCAGCTTCTTGGTATCCTGAAAACTGTCAGCTAATACCACTTATTAGAATGAAATAGATAAGCATGAGATGCATGATTATTTTTTCTTCACCCTATGTTACTTTATTCCCTCAATAGGCAACACCTGATCTGAGTCATCCAATTATTTCTTTGATGTCTCTTTCATCTGATTTTGTTATTGAATGACCCCCTATGTTATGAAACACTTCCCGAGGTTAGGCCCACTATTTAGAACCATAAACATTCTTATTCTCCTGCATCATTTTTTATAATCTTCCACTCATCATTGAGCCATTAACAAAATCTCTAAGACTACTGAGTTGGAAACTCCATGTAGGAAACAAGAGATAAAGTTAATAACACAATATCTTCCTATTGTGATCTGTTCCTACCTTTCTTCTTCAACTTTGTTACCTAATTTGAGTCAATTGAAACTCTAAATCATATCACTTCTCCACTTTTCATCTTTAGATGAAACTTCCCCTTGGATCGTATCTCCCTAAAACCTAAAACATTTGAACCATTAGTTAATAGTATTTAAATACATAGGGAGAGGGGGAATTTCTAGAATCCTCAAGGTGAGGATTGTGGTTGATCTTGATGGGTCAACCCATTGATTATTTCTTATAGAGAATCACACTCCTTCCTTGCTTCTTCTAGCTACCTAGATAACTTCAACTACTCTGGACATATGACTAAGCATTCATTACCCACATGCTTAGTCTTTCTCTGATATGTAGATTTTATAGGCCTGACCTTTCTCAACATTTGGGGTTTAAACCCACTAGTACAAATTTCCTATTTTGAGGTTCCACCAAAATTCCATTTTCCTTAATTTCTTCTCTGAGCATGAAACTTTCCACTGGTCATCTGCTCTTGCTTCTTCATCCATTGGAAGTTTCTTCCTCTTTCCTCCACTTCTTTTTGTGGCACACGACATGCAAATTTTTCAATGCATTCATTTTTTATTTTTCTTTTAACATATTTCTAAGTCACCACACTATTTTGTGTTGTTGGCAGGTTCTCCACTGAACGAACATTCTTCTTACTCACAACTGTAACATTTCCTCCCTTTTTCTTCCAGATTTGTTCATGTTATTTATTAGAGGGCGGCTGTGAGTGTGATAGAGAAGGTGATAGATACACCTTTTGTTCATCTCCATGTGATTCCCCTGAGGATCTAAGCCTATTCTTCAACTTACCACTTTCTCGTCCAATACAAGATTTCTCATTATACATCACTAGAGTGAAGAATCTACTTTTTTACTCCTTTTACTTTCTCACTTTATTATTGCTGCAATTTATTGCCAAATTCCCATGATCCGAACATATAAAACATCTTCTATTAAAGGAATACCTCATTTCATCATTTCTCAACTGAGATGTTGATGCATCTTGAGCTCCTCTTCTAATATTGAGCTCTTGAGATTCCTGACACATACTCATCGTGTGTCCCTTTATTCCATAGTAATAGAATCTGATAAATGTTTTCCTCTAGGAGACTCTTCTCTCTGATTTCTCATGACGTTTCTTCTTATTCTCAGATTTAGTACAATTTCTATTTTCACAACCTGAGATATATTCCAGAGCCTCTGAACAGAAGCTTGATGTGTGGCCATGAATCCCACAGAAATAGCACATGTCATCACTACTTATTTTAACTGTCCTCTTAGGCATATATTCCGCACCAACAAGATTTTATCCACTTCTGGAACTATTCATACCTTTCATTATATCATGAATGGGAGTGGATTCATCAAATCCAATCCTAGTTTTTCCCAAACTATATGTTCTTTGATATGAGAAAATATATTGTTGTTTCTCTTCAAAAATAGCATATTTTTTCTTCATTGTTTCATCACTTGTTGAAGTACAATCGAATAATAAGTGCAGTGAATCCTTCAACTTAGGTTTTCCATTGTATTTTAATATCTCTATTTCTTTCTTGGATGATTCTATCTCTTCCTCCAATTGTTGAATATTATTATATCTTGATTCAAGTTTAGTATTGAGTTCTTTTCTGAGATTCCTCCCACTACTCATCTCATCTTCCAGTTCTCTTGTGATCTTTTCTACCATGTCACTTTTCTCCTTCACTTTTAATTTTTCTTCTTCAATAGAATCAAAACAACATGAATTCTCTTGTTGTAGCCTTTGATTCTTATAAACTAGTTTAGATAGATGTTTAGCAAGATCAACATTTATGAATTTAAAATTTTGAATCTCATCTGAGTTCAGATTCTTTCCCTTGACATCAGCTTTTAATTTTTATACCTTTGTAGATCTATTTCGCAGTTATTCATCTTGAGAATCATTATTATACCTCAGATCAGTAGTTACATCAATAAGCCTGTGATTCAAACCTCTTAGCTTGTTGATCTCAGTTTCCAGTTCTTGGATCCGAATATCTTTAGATTTAATTTCATGAGTGAATTTCTGATCCAGTTCTTTCTCTTTGTGGACAACTTTCACTTTTCGACTTCGTGGTGTTTCTTCATCATCAGTAGTTCCAACATCACTTGGAATGTCAGGTTCTTCACTCATTCCTTCTGCATCATTGAATGAGTAATTATTTTCACTATATGATTTATCCAAATCATTATTCTCTTCACTACTTGATTCCTTCAACTGAATCAAACTCTTTTCATTGACACTTCCACACTGGGAAATTTCACCAGACTTTTGCTTCTTCTTTGAAGTTCTTCCTTTTTCCATGACACACCAAGATAAGAGCAGACTGAATAGTTAACTTAAGTAATCAACTGAACCAAATCAGAGAAAACAAATCTGATAAAAGAAAACTTTCTCTGATACCAATTGTTAGGACCAATAGGGGCCTATATACCCTGAGAGGGGGGGGGGGGGGTGAATCAGGGTATGGATATTCTTTTTCAAAATTCTTCCCGCCCCACTGGATCTTGACCTCTTTATTACAAGGGTCACTTTGTTTGCACTTTTGTGTTTATTATGACCACTTATTTTCTTCTTTATCTGATTATGATGCTTTAAATGCAATGTAGGGAAGCAAGAAGATAGACACAAAGATTTTTAATTGGTTCACCCTCACTGGGCTACGTCCAAGGATCATACAATGGTGATGTTCCGTTGTACCAAATCCACTAAAGCTCACTACCAATAATGTTTGGGATAGATCACTTCTATTCCCAGGCTCATAGCTTGTATAATGTTTAGGGTCAACTCACTACTTTTCCAAGGGTCACTCCCTGTTTCTCTCTCACTGGATCACTACCAGTAGAAAATATTACCTTCTTCCTCTTCCTTGGCTCACTACACTTGGAAGGGATCCACTCATAGTTTATAGACCTGTATGTCTCTTCATTATCACTAATGAATGCATCCACCACTGTATTTAGATGCTCTGTTTAAGTCCAAATTTCATACACTGATGAATACCGCTTTACCACAGATATTTTGGGAAATATCTAACTTTTACACAACCCTAGGGTGACTTGTGTGCCCCTTTAACTAGTGCACATCCTCTGCCTTCGTTGCGGAAAAAACAAATTGTGCACCACACTTGTGCGCCACACTAGTGCGCCAAACTTGCGCGCCACACAGCTTGCGCGACACACCTGCACGGTTTCACGGTACACTTGCGTGGCACACTTGCACGGTACACTTGTGCGGTACACTTGCACGTCACACTTGCGCGGTACACTTGCGCACCCCACTTGCGCGCACACTGAACTTGCATGTCACTTCCACTTGCATAATCAGAGCTTGGATTTTCTCTAAGTGTTGATCTCGTTGATAAATGAGGAGAGTATCCATCTATTTATAGTAATTTTGAGGACTTGCGTGCCACACTTTCACGCTACACTTACGCGCCACACTTGCGTGCCATTTTAGGACTTGCACGCCTCTTTCTTTCCTTTGTCATATTTTGATATGATGATCTTGAAATATGACTTGCGCACCACACTAGCACGCCATACTTGCGTAGCATACTTGCGTGCCACTTTAGGACTTGCGCGCCACACTTGCGCGCCAATTTTGGACTTGCGCGCCACACTTGCGCGCCACTTTTGGACTTGTGCACCACTTTTCCTTTGCCAAATTTTTAATGTTATGAATTCAAAAAATTCCTGGCATACAACATTAGAAACCTCCTTAACACAAAATCACAACTCCTTTTTCCAAAAACTCTTTTCCCCATTCTCCAGGAAAATCCCCTTTGTCAACAGTTTGAGTCATTGAGACTCACTTTGTCAAAAAACACAACATGGAGTCCTATATTTTCAACAAACAAAATCATCTCAAAAATGCTTTAATGATACCTTGATGGATTTTTTCCCAACAACCATATTAATTTAGATGGTTTATGATTATGTTTATTGATTGGGGAAAGTGTTAAAATTTTGAATGCTATTTTTTTAATATGAATATTTATGTTGATTTTATTTCAGAACTTTCATATGAGGAATGAATTGGAATTTTTATTTGATGGGAGAGGCCTGCTATATCCCCTTGATGCATTGATAGGTCTCATGAGATAAATTATATTGGGTTTTGGTTGAGGTCTTACCAATTGATATAGATGTATTGGAACAAGGACTCAATAGTATTAGACATCTTAGCACAAAGACTCAATGATATTAGATGTTTTGGCACCAAGACTCGATGGTAAGTTTTATATGTCCAACATTATTCATTCTATCATTATGAATTTAGTTATTGACATTACATGTGATTATTAGACTAGTTATAATATCCATGGTTATGTTTCATGCTCATGTGATTATTTATATGGAATTATTTGATAACCATTTATTCTTTACATATTTTGTTCAAGTTATTGATTAAATAGAACACGTTTCAACTATTTACCTTTCTATATTGATTAATCCTTATTTATTCATAGTTTCCGTTGTATGCTTCCCTTTACTGAGCATCTGAGCTCACCCATTTCTTATGTTTTATTTTTCCTAGGATACTGGGAAGTATTTTGTGATTGATATGTAGGGATAAACTAAGTAATAATGGTGTTCTCAAAGAAAACACTTTGGGTATTTTATTTTTAAAATGTAATGTGAATTTCAAGTATGTATCTAGTTTACCAAGACTAATAAACTATCCAGTTATTCAGGATGTGATTCTTTGTATCTTAATATAATGTAATAAAGTATACACATATTCCAAGTTAATGGGGTCAGGAAGTTACAATGATAGAGTGTGAATTGGTGATAGAGAGATTTTAGGTTGAGCAGACACCGGCAGTGGGTGCCAACAGTGGGCACATAGGGGATGAGACCTTAGCAGTATGTAACTGATGGTAGACACAAGGATCCAGACATGCGATAAATTTTAGGAGGTGATATTAGGACCTAGTTTTTCTGGTTAAGGGATATTAGGATGGGTCTAGTCAGCCTAGAGAGAGGCAATTACACTCTTATGATGGGATGAGACATCTCACAAAAAATTTTCCAACCCGCTGTATGATTGATAGAAAGATAGTGGATGGGCCTCCTAGGTAGAGGCAACAACAGGATCAAGGAAGGATTCAAGATTAAAAATACGTAAGAGGAGTAGGGAGAGTAGTAGTATGTGGAATATGGTTTGACATGTTTCCACCACCACCCCCAGGTGGTCCCCTCTAGGCTTAGGAAGCTTGTGGATGGTGGAAAGGATAGCTGTAGGCTGTATAGGCCTATGATCTAGAGGCTCCAGGAATGATTAGAGGTATGATATATGTTTTCTATACATTAGATGATTAGTGGTATGATCTATGTTTTATATACCTTATATGTAGTTTTGATAGACACAACCATGTGCCAATATTTTCTTACTATATCCTTAGTTCGAGACCTAGAGGTTCTGGTTAATCCCTTAGTTTGACCCTTAATCTTGGAAACTTCTACTGGAGATGACTCAGTGATCTTTCACTTTTGTTGAAAGTGTGATCTAATGCTTAGAGGAGATTTTTTCTCATGGGATCTCTACATGGATGTGATGAGGCCTTAAAACATCATCTCTGGCATGGATTGAATACACATCATTCATCCACATATTGACTATTTTAGGCAGAGGATGTGGTATGTCCATGTTGACGGGATGAGGTTTACCTTTATAGTTGAGAAAAAGACCCAGGTAGAGTAATATAGAATCATACATAGGAGGGTGAAGTCGATTACTCACCATTTGGATAGAATTAATCTTAGAGAAATGGAGCTATAAATTTCCTACTGTGGTGGCTGAGTACGAGGATGTATTTTTTTAGGATGCATCAGGCTTACCTCCCCACTAATAGTTGAACTCCTACTTTGACTTACATCTAGAGAAGACATTGAAATATGAACCAACATACCAGATATATCCCACAAATCTTCACAAGATAATGGTGCAGTTAAAGGATTTATAGAGGAAGGGCTTCGTGAGACATAGTGTTTCTCCCCAGGCAGCCCAAGAGTTGTTCACCAAGAAGGTGGAAGGGAACTTGAGGTTATGTATAGATTATTGCAACATAAACCATATGACTGTGAAGAACTTGTATCCACTATGAATAATTTAATACCTCTTCGATCAGTTGAGAGGGTTGTGATGGTTCTTGAAGATTGACCTCAGATCAGGCTATCACTAGCTACAAGTATGGGTTGACGATATATTGAAGACAACACTTAGATGTTTCTACAGTCACTGTTAGTACTCAGTGATTCCCTTTAGCATGAAAAATTACTAAGTAGTGGTCATGGGACTCATGAACCAGATATTTTAACCTTTATTAGACCATTTTTTTGGTGTTCATCAATGATATCCAACTATACTCAGCTTCCAAGGAGGAGTACATGACACTTGAGGAAGGTTCTATACACACTCTGAGAGAACTAGCTTTATGGGAAGCTCTCGAAGTGTTAGTTATCGATTCAAGAGGTTAGATTTTTGGGACATGTTATCTTAGCTAATAGTGTAGACGTGGACTAGGAAGAGGTCATGGTAATGTTAGTTTAGGACCCACCCAAGAGTTTGATGGAGGTATGGATCTTACATAGGTTGGTAGGATATTATAGGATATTTTTCACTAGTAGAAAAACTGTTTTTTACAGTGCAGTTTTCACATTGGTTATTTATAACCGATGTAAAAATTTGGGCATATTACTTTTTTCACATAAGTTTTATAAAATCCAACGTGAAAAATGAATTTTCACATCAATTTTTATCAAAAACAACATGAAAAAGTATGTATTCGCCACTATTTCACATCAGTTCTACAATATAACCAACATGAAAGAGCGGGTTTTTACGTCATTTATACTATAACTGATATAAAAAACCTTGAATATATATTTTCCATGCCAGTTATAATATAACTGATGGAAAAAACCTTTTAAAAATTTATGTATTGATCAAGGGTTACATTACACGGTTTGCCTATTTCTTGACGGATCTCTCATTTCTCTCTTTCTAAAGCCATAAATTTATGGTTTCTTTAATTTGGTGGTCAAAATTTGACCTTATGATCTAAATCAAACCATAGGGTTTTATCGGCCTCAGGTTATGCATTTGAAGTAAGCCTCAAACATTTTGGTTTCTCTCTTTTTGGTCATTCTTTGGCTTCAAATCTCTAACTGACTAATATTCAATGAGGTGTTCTTCATTCTTGCATTACCATCTTCATACATTCAGGTTTTTTCATCTTCATTATTGGTATTTCAATTATAGATCTTCTTGTCTCCAACTAGCTCACCTGAAGGTTTGAATTTTGAATTTGATATACATTTTTCTAGATTATTTAGGTGTTTTTATTTGGATTTATGGTGGTTGATTCAGAATATGTTATATAAAAAACATTTGAGTTTTCATGAGTTTTGGAATGAAAATAGAGTATGAATTAGAGGTGATTTTTTAGATTACATGGTCAGATAAACCATATAGAGACCAGAAAAACAATTCTATAAATATTTCATAGGCTATAATATGATTCAACATGATCCATCAAACTATGTGGCCAATACATGAACAATTATTCATCCCTATTGTGTTTTTTCATTATCCTCCCTTTACTCTCAAGTTGATCCTAATGATGTTTATCCTTCATTGAGATGAATTAAAGATTATTTTTATGATGAGTTGATGATATTAGCTTTAATTTTGTTTGATGTTTTGGTATGCAGTTGTTTACATGGTCATTATAAAAAATATTTTTTAATTAAAAGTGGATTTTGTAAAATGTTATTGGATTTAGAAGTAGACCTTATGGGTTTTTAAATAATGATATTGACTTTGTGTGAGTGTATCTGATTTTATAAGTATATATAGTTAGTGTTTCCAAATAACGTATGATCATTAATTTTCAAAATAAATTTGGGTGCTTTTAAAGTCTGTTGAATTGATTAAAAAGGTTTGTCAATATTTTTACTCTTTAATTTTTGTGAATCAAACATGATAATTAATTTTAAATAAATCTAGGTGAAATTTTTTTATCCTAGTTTGGGATCAGAAGCTTTTGATTTCTAATGGATTCAAAGTTTTAGTATAATAGTGTATCCCCTAAATTGTTGACAGTGTAATATAAATTATATTTTAATTCATAATTCCATTTTTTGTTTTCCCAGTTGATTTATTCAATTATAAGAAAGTAACATTTTAATAAAGCAACATAATAAGAAAATAAAATGCGGTAGCTATTTTTAGGTTTATAGCTTGTTGGAACAAGTTAAAGTCAAATTCTCAGTGTATGCCTCACATGATTAAGACTGTATATTCTACTTTTGATTTTATAATGTGTTAATTAGTTCCCAGTTTTATTTAACGTGACATTTTTTTAAACTAAGACTCAATTTAGGATTAGATTATATTGTTAATTACAATATAGATTTTTTTTATAAATAATCGACTATGAATTAGTTGTTCTCATTCTATATTTTTTATAGATATTGTTTTATGGATATCGTTGTACATATTTTTTAATAATTTCATAAGGTTATATCGTTGTACATATTTTTTAATAATTTCATAAGGTTATATTCCATATAATGTTTCCAATCTTGGTTTTCTATATTTTTCAATGTTATTTATAATATAAATATTTTATAAATTATTAAATTTGTTTTTGATATTTATTTTTGATATTTTTTATAGATAATGAATCAAAGTTGGATTAATACACCTCGAATAGATGATGAATATGAGGAAGGTGTTGATGATTTTTTGGAATTTTCTAAACGCAATGCTTCAAACAATGTAATGTTTTTATATCCATGCCTAAAATATTTAAATTTGAATAAGTTGAAAAGTAGAGTGACCAAAGATCATTTAATTTTTCATGGTTTTAATTCGAGCTAAAACCCTTGGATTTGGAATGGTCAAACCGAGAAGAATTCAAGATCTATTATGATGGTGCTTTGAATGATGATAAATCTGATAAAATTAATGAAATGATTCGTGATATTGTAGTAGAGGCAATTTAAAAACAACCGATAATTGAGTTTTTATATGGTGATGTGGAAAAACCATTGTATTTGGGTTTTATAGAATATAAGGTTTTATCAACGATGTTAAAATTGATAAAACTAAAGGAAAAACATGTCTGGAGTGATAAGAGTTTTATAGGACTGCTATAATTGTTGAAAGAAATTCTTCCTAAATACAATGATATTCCAGATTCACATTATAAGTCCAAGAAAATATTATTCCGGATGGGATTGGGGTACAAGAAAATACATGCCTTCATGAATGACTGTGTGCTATATATGAAGGAATAAGAAATTCTATAACAATGTCCTAAATGCGGGACATCATAGTATAAGTTGAAAGAAAAATCATAGTCTGATTCAAAAGTTTCAGATACCCCTTCCAAATAATTTTGGAATCTTCCTATAATTAATCGTTTGATATGTTTATTTGTTAATTTACATGGTGAAAAAGGTTAATATGGCATGCTGATGAGAGAATATGTGATAAAAAAATACATCATCCAACTGATTGTCCACAGTGGAAGAACATTGATCACAAGTTTCCTACATTCAGAAATGAAGTTTGAAATCTCAGACTTGGACTGTGCATAGATGGATTGAATCCATATCGAATCCTTAGTAGAACACATAGTTAATGTTCTGTTTTATTGGTAATTTAAAACTTATATCATGAATTTTTATGAATAAAAAATATATCATGTTGAGTTTAACGATTGGTGGACCAAAAAATCCTGAAAATGATATTGACATTTTCTTTTCACCATTAATTAATGATATGAAATTGTTATTATGGTATCCCACCTTTTTATTACATAACTTTTCATTACATTTTACATACAAAGGATCTTTAAAGTTTAGTGTCTTAGAAATCAGGAACATAATACATGAAAACAACATAAAACATTATTCTAATACACTTGTAAGGATTCATCATAGGTTCATCCTAAGTACAATTACTGCATCTCATAACCTAGAGACATACATTAAAGGAAATGGTGAGCAGAATTCCTAGTAAGGAAAACAAGGGAATCAGTTTACTTGTGAAATCAATAAGAACTTGATAAAATCATAAAGACACGAGCAATGGAAGTAGAGGAATTTCATAATGAAAATAACTTGAACCATAACATGAATATGTGGCTACAACATTTAGTTTAGACATTCATGAACATATCACCAAGGTTCATCCCCAAGGTATCATAAAAATTACCAAGGTTATTCATCAAGGTACCGTGAAACTTGTCATCTCTAGAGATTAAATTATTTACCCAATGCATTGGAGTGATATCAGAGATAACCCTTAATATGTATTTAATTTCATGTGATCCACATATATCATAATCAAACATTTCATAAATAACCCATAGAGAACAAAATGGGTTTCATTTCAAAATTGTGACGTTTTAAAAGTTCTTAAAAAATAAGATCACTGTGTCATTTATAACCCATGGAAAGAGAGTGAGGGTTATATGTATGTAAATTAAAGAATAAAATAAAACATTTTTTTTTGTATTTATGAACACCCATATAAAAGAAACAGGTCTAGGTATTCACATAAATAAAACAAGAGAATTTCTTGAGAGAAAGAGAGATGAATTTTGAGATGAAAATTCTGCAGCATAACGACCACATAACATCCTTTTAGAAAACATTAAAAAGAGAGGATAAAAGGGTAACCCACTCATAAATAACTCATAATATAGTATAAAGGCATAATAAAATGGATATAATAACATGGTATGGATATTTTAATGTCATACCACATGAAAAGAAAACTTGAAAGGAAAGAGAAGATGAGATTTTTTTTACAAAAAAAATCAGCAGCCTAACGTCGTCACTTAAAAATTCAGAAAATAAATTGATGAGAGAAGAAAGGGTCTCTCATAATTCAGAAATGAAATGTAAATTAATAATAATAGATAATAACATACACCCACATATGAATATGGAAACTGGAAGACATAACTTAAAGGAAATCATGCCTAAAAGAGGAGGGTGAAAGTTTCCCTTACCTTGAAGAGTAACTTCGAAAGCTTGAAGGTTGGGACCTTGGGAGGCTTTAGGGAACCATGGGAGGACTCCTAGGAGTTATAAATACCAGATCTTAATTGAGGAGGATTTTTGAATGAAATGAATGAGGGAATGACTTGGTATTTATAGAAAAGGTGAGGGAATTTTTAAATAATTTTCAAGGGACACCTCATCGGTGGTATTTGAAAAACCATGGGCTTGCCCATGGTATTTGCCCATGGTATTGGCCACTTGAGACACCTCATAACATATATTACTATTTAAAATTATACCAGATTTATTACATCATTATTACATCATCAATGATGTCATTAAACACCTAAAACTCAAAACTGTATTTTTACTATTCACCAAAAAATCAACTATTTCAGAAAAATCCCAAAAAATCACTCTAACCTAATATAGATGCTCTAAATTCAAAAATGAACTCCATTTTATAAAAATAATTTTCTAAATATTTTTAATTTAATTTTTAAATAAAATCATTATTTATTCCAAAAATACAACTTCAAAACTATAACTCCTTTTGTAACACCTTAAGAAAGTAATGAAGGTCCCATAAAATTATCGTATAACCATAAGAAAATAA
The DNA here is from genome assembly GCA_963277665.1 of Viscum album. Classification (NCBI taxonomy): domain Eukaryota; kingdom Viridiplantae; phylum Streptophyta; class Magnoliopsida; order Santalales; family Viscaceae; genus Viscum; species Viscum album. The sequence continues at coordinate 360,918,444 of OY728148.1, read as the reverse complement.
ACTAACAATATATGATTACATTTTATGAAAATACATTTCCATTTTAAATTATTAAATTAATTATAAAATTTTAAAGAAAATATTTACGACATACAAAAATACCAAAACTTATACTATGTTCGTTTTTTCACTTTTAAGATGTCTAAAATATATTTATACATTCATGGGTGAAGATTATATTTTTTGGTCTATTTACTATTCATTACTATTCATACAGGTATGTTACTATTCATACTTTACTATTCACTAAAAATTAAGTTGATCTTATTAGACTCTAAGTTTCTTACTGAACACAACTGTAGAAGACCATTTTTTTTGAAAATCAATTCACATTATTATTTATTTAAATAATAAAAAAATATTTTAAAATACCCATTTTTTCCAAAATTCATCAATAATATATAACTTTTATAAATTCATCCTATATTTATCTAGACATTTGAAATTCACAAATTTTAACATAATAAGAAGTACAAATTTTATTTATACAAAAGGATTGCAGAAAGAAACTAAGGCTTCATTACATAGCCCCATATGACACCTGCATAGGACCTAAGTGTAAGGTGTGCTATGGTGATAGAATCTTAGGGTGGCTCGGACAATATTGCCCAAGTTCTGATTTCTATCAGCTTGAACTTCTCCCTTAGTAGATTTCGTTCAAGCTTCACATGTTGAAGTTTAGCTTGGGCTTGGTCTAGAGAAAAGCTTGGTGATGCTACCTCCTTCCCAAGCTCTGATAGATAGGATTCATATGGACTGAGTCTATTGGATGATGCCATCGACTCTTCTTTCTGTATTAATTAACCAAGATCATTTGAGTTTATAAATAATAATTTTAACGTTAGTAGTTTAGTTTCCAATGGTCATATTGACCAACGATCATATAACAGTCGAAACCCAACAATATAATTTAATTACACTCACTTCATTAATTAAAGGATATAGTTTTATTGAGTATAAAATAAAATAACACACAAAATTAGGAAACAAATATTATTAAAAAGTTTGGGTCGTTACATTCTTCCCCCCTTAATAAATTTTGTCCCTGAAATTTTATCACATACCCTCTGATGAGAAAAGGTGTGGGTACTTCTGTCTCATAGACTCCTCTGGTTCCCATGTGTCTTCTTTACATTTGTGGTTCCTCCACAACACCTAAACCAGGCGAGTAATCTTGTTGCGTAGAACCAGGTCTCTATGATCCAAGATCTCCACCAGCTGCTCCTCATAAGAGAGGTCATGTTCCAGTTGTACCACCTCTTTATTTAGTACATGTGAAGAGTCAGGTATATACTTCCTCAAGAGGGATATGTGTAAGACATCATTAACTTGTGATAGATTTGGAGGAAGTGTAAGCCGATAGACCACTGCTCCCACACGATCAAGGATTTCATAGGGACCAATGTACCTAGGGATGAGCTTCCCTTTCTTCCGAAACCTCATGAATCTCTTCCAAGGTGAAATCCAAAGAAAGACTTTGTCACCAACATCAAACTCCAAGTCCCTTCTATGGTTGTCAGCATAACTCTTTTGCCGACTCTGAGAAGCCTTAATTTGTTGTTGGATGGCATGGACTTTTTTTGTCATCTCTTGTACAAGATCAGGCCCAAGAATATTTCTCTCACTAGCTTCATACCAACAAGTGGGTGTTCTACATTTCTTACCATATAGAGATTCATAGGGTTCCATTTGAATGCTCGAGTGGAAGTTATTGTTTTAAGAGAACTCAACTAAAGGGAGATGTTGATCCCATCCACCTTTAAATTCCACTGAGCATGTTATCAGCATGTCCTTGAGTGTTTGAATGGTCTTTTTAGATTGGCCACCAGTTTGGGGGTGATAGGCTGTACTGAAATTCAATTCATCACTCAGAGCATGTTGAATACTTCTCAAAATTTTTGATGTGAACCTTGGATCATGATCAGATACAATAGAAAGTGGAACTCCATGCAGCCTTAACACTTCCTTCACTTAAATCTTGGAAAGTTGATCAAGAGAGAAATCTTACCTAATGGAGACAAAATGGGAAGTCTTGGTGAGATGGTCCACAATAACCCATATCACATTATTTCCTTTGGAATTTCTCAGGAGACCAGTGATGAAGTCCATAGTGATATTGTCCCACATCCATGCTGGTATGGGTAGTGGTTGCAATACCCCTTTAGAAAGTTATCGCTTTGCCTTCACTTGCTGACATACCAGGTACCTTGAAGTGTAGTCAGCAATCTCTATTTTCATATTATCCCACCAATAATGATCATGAAGGTCCCTATACATTTTTATGCTTCCAGGATGTATAGAGAAAGTAGATCTATGAGCTTTATCCATCAGATCCTTCTTTATTTCCAGAATAGATGGAACACATAGTCTTGTACGAAATTTCAGTACACCTTCTTGATCAATATTGAACTCAGGAAACTTCCCATCCTTCACAACCTCAAACTTCTTTTATAATAAAGGATCTTCTTTATGAGCTTTCTTGATCATCTCTAGTAATGAAGGTTGAGAAATAATTTGGTTTAGGGTTGATGATGTCCCTTCCCTTATAATTCCCATGTCCAGCTTTACTAGGTCATTGATTAAATGATCTCTTTGAATCCTCATCATGGAAAGAACAACTGGGTCTTTCCTGCTTAATGCATCAATGAATTTTTTTTCTCTTTGAGGATGATAATGAATTGAACAGTCATAGTCTTTGAGAAGTTCCAACCATATCCTTTGTCTCATGTTCAATTCCTTTTATGTGAAAATATACTTCAAACTTTGATGGTCTATGTATATATCTCATTTCTACCCATAAAGATAGTGCCTCCATATCTTCAGAGAAAAAATGACCACAACCAGCTCTAGATCTTGCGTAGGATAGTTCTTCTCATGAGTCTTCAACTGTCGAGATTCATACGCAATGACCTTTTCATTTTGCATGAGGACACACCCAATCCCTTTTAGAGAAGCATCACTAAAAATCATGAACCCTTCTCCACTTGAGGGTAGAGTTAACATGGGTGCAGTAACCAATCACTTCTTCAGATCTTTGAAACTTTCCTCACAATCCTCTGTCCAGATGAACTTGACCCCCTTTTGAGTTAACTTGGTTAATAGATTAGAAAGTCGTGAAAAGTTTTTCACAAACCTTCTATAATATCTCGCTAATCCAAGGAAACTACGAATCTCAGTTATTATTGTAGGCTGAGGCTACTCCTCTACAACTTTTGTCTTTGTAGGGTCAACAATGATTCCTTCATTGATAACAATGTGCCCCTAGAAAGCAACTTGTTGCAACCAGAATTCACATTTTATGAACTTCCCAAAAATCCTTTCCTTCCATAGAGTTTTCAAAATAACCCTTATATGATCCTCATGCTCCTCACAACTTTTGGAATATATCAGAATATCATCAATAAAAACTACCACAAAGTTATCAAGGTAGTCCTTAAAGACTCTATTCATCAAATCAATAAAAATATCAGGTGTATTAGTTAGTCTGAAGGGCATACAAACAAACTCAAAACACCCATATCTTGATCGAAAGGCAGTTTTTGGAATACCTTCTTTATTCACCCTCAATTGATGATAACCAGATCGAAGATAAATCTTAGAGAAGAATTGAGCCCCATGAAGTTGGTCAAATAAGTCATAAATTCTTGGAAGAGGATATTTGTTCTTTACTACCGTTCAGTTCTCTATAATAAATGCATAGCCGCATCAATCCATCCTTCTTCTTCACAAAGAGAATATGTGCTTCCCAAGGAGACACACTCAGTCAGATAAACCCCTTCTCCAAAATATCTTGGAGTTGTTTATTTAATTCCTCCATCTCCATATTTTCTATCCTATACATGGTCTTTGATATCAGATGAGATCCAGGTATGAGTTCAATGGAGAACTCTACCTCTCTTTATGGCGGAGGTCCAGGAAACTCTTCAGGAAATATGTCAACATATTTCTAGACGATGGGAACATTTTCTATCCTCAAACTCTCATTTCCTTCTTCTTATTCACCGATCAACTCTATAAAGAAGGATATAAGAGGTTTTTCTAGACAAAGATCAGGTTGAGATATCTCTCCTTGGAAGATAACTGTAGGTTTTCCATTCAAGACTACCGATATTTCCTTACTTTTTCATTTGATCTTAGCATTATACTTTGAGAGCCAGTCCATCCCTAGTATGATGTTGAATTCCATCATGGTAATTACTACTAGATTTACGATAAGATTGTGCTCACTAAAGTAAATACTAGAGTTTCTAAACACTAACGATGCTTGGATAATCCAACAAGGAGTCTTGACTGATAACTCTACTTTTAGAAAATCAGGGGTTGATTCTAAATTCTTTGCAAACTTGGAGGAAATAAAAGAATGCGTAGAACCAGAATAAAAAAAAGCACTTGCTAGCTTTGAGAGAACAACAAGAGTACCTGCCACCATATCATTTGACACTTCAACATCAACCATAGTGATCGAAAAAGCACGACCTTGCTCCCTTGGCCTTTGTTGAGGCTGATGGTGATTCCCCTCCACTGCTCTCGGATTTGGATAGTGATTGGAAAAGTGACCAAATTTTCTACACTTATAGAATTGGACATCAGGTAGGGCCTACACCATCTTCCCCTTGTCATTAGTGTTGGGAAGTTGTGGCTTCACCTCACAACAACAATTCTGCACAATGTGGCCATCTCTACCACACTTGTAGCACTTCCTAATCTTGAGCAGGCAGTTCCCCGAATGCTTCTTCCTACATTTATTATGCGTGGGACTTTGTACTTTCTTGCCTTCTATTCCTTGATCAAAGCTCCTCCCTAAGCTTGGCTCCATCAATATTTTCTTATCATTGGATTTATGAGACCATTTAGTCTCACCAAACTCCAGTTCAACTTTCATCGCACTCCGCATGATCTCTTCATAGCTATCATAGTCTCAGTTGGCTAGATTCTTCTGTAGATGAGGTCTCAGTCCACTGAAGAATCTATCAACCTTACCATTTGGATCCATGAAAAATCTAGAGGTATATCAGGAAATTCTGGGGAAGTTCATCTTGCAAATTCCCACAGATTCATTCTCCTTCTACTTTAGCTCGAGAAAGTCCTTCTCCATTCTTGTTCTCATCGATCGAGGGAAATACTTACTGAAGAAGATCCATCTAAACTCTTCCCACTCTATAGATTCAACTTACACTATTGGACTCATGTTTTCAATCAGTTCACACCACTGATCAGCTTCTCCCTCTAAGTGATAGACAACCATGGTGACCTTCTCTTTCTCTAAACAGCAGAGCACAAAAAATATCTTCTCGATAGAGCTAATGTACTATTCAGAAATCAATGGGTCAGTAGATCCACTAAAGTTTGGTGGTCATTGACGCATAAAGGACTCAACAGAAAATTGTTCCCTTCAAGGTGAGATCAGTCTCTTAGGTTGATTCAAGTTATTTCCCATAACTTGAGTTAGTTGGTTCATCAATTTGCATGAAAGTTTCCATTATGGATTCCATCGGAGGGCCATCAGTGCATGGTCCATTGCAGTCACCATTTGTATGGTTCCTCCTATTTCCTTCCATCTTCTAAAAGAATAAAAACTTAGTGAGAAACTTATTTCATTTACGAATCTTTTAACCATAAAGGATTTTATATATTAAAACTACTTTAAACAATTACATTTCTCTCTAAATCCTTTATAATGATTCGAAAAAAGCTTATGATTAACCAAACATATCCCCCAGGAGTGTCGTTACCAAGAGTGAAGAAAGGCCCATTGTCATGTACCAGGATACCCCAGGTCAATCCCGAAACTCCTTGTCAGAGTTTTCACTCCTAGGTACATCTGTACTAGAGCCGCCTTTACCTACTCGTATATAGACAAGGATGTATTTTCTTGATAAACCACTTACTCAATACTCACCAAAATACTAGGAATTATTCCTATATTTAAACTTTTCTATAGGGTTCTTCCTAAAGTTTTCATATCCTAATTTCCATAAATAACTAAACTTTCCTTTGATACCAACTATGGCATCCCGCCTTTTTATTACATAACTTTTCATTACATTTTACATACAAAGGATCTTTAAAGTCCAGTGTCTTGGAAATCAGGAACATAATATATGAAAACAAAATAAAAAATTATTATAATACACTTGTAAGGCTTTATCATAGGTTCATACTAAGTAAAATTACTTCATCTCATAACCTGGAGGCATACATCAAAGGAAAGGGTGAGCAAGAGGCCAAGTAAGGAAAACAAGGGAATCAGTTTACGTGTGAAATCAATAAGAACTTGATAAAAACATAAAGACATGATAAATAGAAGTAGAGTAATTTGATAATGAAAATAACTTTAAACATAACATGAATATGTGTCTACAACATTTAATTTATACATTCATGAACATGACACAAAGTTTCATCCCCAAGGTGTCATAAAAATTACCAAGGTTATTCTCCAAGGTATCGTGAAACTTGTCATCTCTAGAGATTAAATTCTTTACCCAATACATTGGAGAGATATTAGGGAACACCCTTAATATTTATTTACTTTCATGTGATCCACATATATCATAATAAAACATTTCATAAATAACCCATAGAGAATAAAATAAATGGGTTTCATTTCAAAATTATGACATTATAAAAGTTCTTAAAAAATAAGATCATTATGTCATTTATAACCCATGGAAAGGGAGTGAGGGTTATATGTATCTCAATTACAGAATAAAATATATCATTTTTTTGTATTTATGAACACCCATAGAAAATAAATAGGTCTGGGTATTCACATAAATGAAACAAGATAATTTCTTGAGAGAAAGAGAGAGGAATTTTGAGATGAAAATTTTGCAGCATAACGACTACATAACATCCTTTTAGAAAACATTAAAAAGAGAGGGTACAAGGGTAAACCACTCATAAATAATTAATAACACAGTATAAAGTCACAATAAAATGTAGATAAGAACATGGTATGGATATTTCAATGTCATACTACATGAAAAGGAAACTTGAAAGTAAAGAGAAGATGCAATTTCTTTTACAAAAAATTCGGCAGCCTAACGACATCACTTAAAAAGTCAGAAAATAAATTGATGAGAGAATAAAAAGTCTCTAATCATTTGGAAATGAAATTGAAAGTAATAATAATTGATAATAACATACACCCACATAAGAATATGGAAACTGGAAGACATAACTTAAAGGAAATCATGACTAAAAGAGGAGGGTGAAAGTTTCCCTTACCTTGAAGAGTAACTTCGAAAGCTTGAAGGTTGGGACCTTGGGAGGCTTGAGGGAACCTTGGGATAACTCCTAGGAGGTAGAAAGACCATATATTTTTTTGGAGGATTTTGGAATGAAATGAACGAGGGAATGTCTTGGCATTTATAGGAAAAGTGAGGGAATTTTTAATTAATTTCTAAGGGACACCTCATCGGTGGTATTTGCAAAACTATGGGCTTGACCATGGTATTTTCCCATGGTATTGGCCACTTGGAACACCTCATAACATATCTTACTACTAAATATTCTACCAGATTTATTACATCATTATTACATCATCAATGATGTCATTAAACACCCGAAACTCAAAACTGTATTTTTAATATTCACCAAAAAATCAATTGTTTCAGAAAAATCCCAAAAATTCTCTCTAAACTAATATCGATGCTCTGAATTCAATAATGAACTCCATTTTATGAAAATAATTTTATAAATAATTTTAATTTAATTTTTAAATAAAATCATTATTTATTCCAAAAATACAACTTTAAAACTATAACTTCTTTTGTAACACATTAAGAAAATAATCAAAGTCCCACAAAATTATCATATAACCATCAGACAATAAAGTAACAATATATGATTACATTTTATGAAAATACATTTCCATTTTAAATTATTAAATTAATTATAAAATTGTAATTAAAATATTTATGACATACAAAAATACCAAAACTTATACTATGATCGTTTTTCACTTTTAAGATGTCTAAAATGTATTTATACATTCATGGGTGAAGTTTCTATTTCTATGGTCTATTTACTATTCATTAATATTTATATGGGTATGTTACTATTCATAAATTACTATTCACTGAAAATTAAGTTGATCTTATTAGACTCTAAATTTCTTAATGAACACAACTGTAGAAGACCATTTTTTGAAAATCAATTCACATTATTAATTATTTAGAGAATACCAAAATATTTTAAAATACCCCTTTTTTCCAAAATTCATCAATAATATGGAACTTCTATAAATTCATCCTATATTTATCTAACATTTAAAATTGACAAATTTTACCATAATAAGAAGTAAAAATTTTATTTATACAAAAGGATTGCAGAAAGTAACTAAGGCTTCGTTACATAGCCCCTTATAACACCTGCATAGGACCTATGTGTAAGGTGTGCTATGGTGATCGAATCTTGGGGTGGCTCAGACAACATTGCCCGAGTGTTGATTTCTATCAGCTTGAACTTCTCCCTTAGTTGATTCTGTTCAAGATTCACATGTTGAAGTTCGGCTTGTGCTTGGTACAGAGCAAAGCCCAGTGATGCTACCTCCTTCCCAATCTTCTACAGATGGGCTTCATATGGCCCGAGTCTACTAGATGATGCCACCGACTCTTCTTTCTATATTAATTAACCAAGATCATTTTAATTTATAACCAATAATTGTAACATTAAGAGTTTAGTTTCTTATGGTCATATTGACCAATGATCATATAACAGTTGAAACCCAACTGTCTCATTTAATTATACTCACTTCATTAATTAAAGGATATAGTTTTGTTGTGTATAAAATAAAATAACACACAAAATCAGGAAACATATATTATTAAAAAGTTCAGGTCATTAAAGTTATGGGAGGAAGGTATAAGGTTGTATGATTCTTATAAAATGGAATATTTTTAACTGCATGAAATGATTATGTTCACTATAAATGACTTCTTAGCATATGTAAATTTCTCTAGATATAGTGTTAAGGGCCATAAATATTGTCTAATTTATGAACAAGAAACTTCATATTGTCAACTGCATCATGGGAGAAAAATTGTATACATGGTTCATCAATTTTTTTTGCCTATGGATCAATATTATAGAATATTGAAAAAGGATTTCAATGGATCACCAAAATTTGATATTGATCCATAAACTTTATCCATTGATTAGTATTTTGAGAGGGTGAAAATCATTGACATGACATTTATAAAGACACATAAATTTGGAAATGATAGAAATATTTGGAAGAAACAATCAATTTTTTGAGCTACCATATTGGAGATATCATGAGGTGAAACATAACATCGATTTCATGCACATAGAGAAGAATATCTGTGAAAGTTTGATTGGAACCTTGTTTGATATTAAAGGAAAGACTAAATATGGGTTTAATGCAAGAATGGATTTATTCTCAATGGGAATACGTTTGGAGTTGGCTCCCACTCCTCATGGAAGGTGAACATTCCTACCCCGTCTTGTCATACCTTATCCAAGAGGGAAAAAACTATATTTTTTCAATGTATTCATGATATTAAATTGCTACATGGTTATTCTTTAAATGTAAAAAAATTGTGTCTTTAAAGCATTTGAAGTTGATAGGTATGAAATCTCATGACTGTCACGTCATGATGCAACAAATCCTACTAGTTGCATTGTGTGGAATATTTCCCACTCGTGTTATAATGAATATCATGAAGGTGAAATATTTTTTTAATTAAATTTTTAATAATTTTATTGATTTGAATTATTTGAAAATTTTGGGGAACGAAGTGGTTTCTATACATTTTCAATTGAAAATGTATTTCCTCCATTATTTTTTGATATCATGGTGCATTTAATGGTTCATTTGGTGTAAGAAATAAAGTTTTTCAAACATGTATATCTATGTTGGATGTATCCTTTTGAATGGAATATGAATATATTAAAGGGGTATGTTAAGAATCCGTATCGAACTGAAGAATCCATTGTTGAGAATTATATTTCTGAGGTGGTTGCAGAGTTTTGTACAAGCTATTTTTTTGACATGGAGCACATCAGTTTTCCTATATCTCACCATGAATGAGTTAATTTTGGGTGAAAGGGGATTCATGGCTTGAAATTAAAAGCATTTATAGGTGAATAGTTAAATAAGGTACAATTATACATCTTGAATAACAGAGATGATGCTCAACCATATATAAATTTTCATATTAATGAGTTGAAACAAATTTATCCAAAGAAGAAAGATATATGGATTTTGAATGAGCATAATAGAAATTTTTTCCATGGTTTAAAGAGACTGTGAAACTAGATGCATTAGAATCATTGAGATGGTTAGTGGATGTTCCAAGTTTAAATTTGATAGTATGGTCTAGGTATGACATTAATGGATATACTTTTCATATGAAATATCAGAACAATAGAAGTGCATTTCAGAATAGTAGCATGCTGGTGTTCGTAGAAGAAATAATTTTTTCAAGTGCCAAAGACAAAAACCCAATATCCGCATCAACTGCATATTATGAAGTCATTTAAGAAATATGGGAGGTTGATTACATTAAATTTCAAGTTGCAGTGTTTAAGTGTTAATGGTTTATCGGTAACAATAGTGTCTGACAAGATGAATTTGGAATGACACTAGTTAATCTAAATAAATTGGATTACACAAATGACCCATTTATCATGGAAACACATGCAATTTTTTTCTATGATCTTTATCAATCCGATATGCAATGGGATATTTTTTTACAAGAAAAAAATAGTATTTTGGTTATGATAAACTTGATGAAGATTCTGATTTATGTGATATCTCTACATCCATGGAATGATTAACACATAATATTGATGAACATGTCGAAGACATGGTTTGTTCCATATAGAAAGATCATGATGAAAGAATTTGGGAAAAAATTATTTAGTATATTCCTAATATTATAGGAAACATATGTTTAATTATGGTTTAATTTTTAAAATTTCATAATTTAGATATTTTAATTTTATTTTCTTTATTAAAACATATATTATAAGTTAAATTGTTTGTTTGATATTAGTTTAGTTTTTTCTAGTTTTCCATATTCACCATTAAGTAACTTATATATTAATTGATTTTGTTGAAAACCAATTATTTTAAATTTAAAATTTAAAATAAAAACAAAATATATTGTAAATGAGTATATTATAAAATAATTCTTTTTTGTTATAAAAATGATTTATTAGGTTGGTGAATTTTTACTATGTCATTTTATATCTCATGAATATTTTTTAGTTTTTATTCATTTATGTCATTTCATATCTCATTAATATTGTTATCATTCTAGTTAATTACAAAAAATATGAATAAAAATGTGTTATGTTTGGTTTAATTTTATTTTTTTTGATAATTGGTATTTTTTTATTTACATTTGTATATAATTTTTGGATCTGTATGCTTTTGTACTAATTGATGTTGCTTTTATTTGTAAGGTAATGAAAAATGAATCCTCTAATCCACCACATATTTTTGGAGATGATCATACTCATACCTCTGGATAGAAACGTACACATTCTTCTATTAATGACCCTCCTCATCCTTCTTTACTTGATACATATACTTCCATGGTGGAAAAAGAGTTCGAGGGTTGGTAAACATGGCACTGTACATTTTATCAAAATTATCAGTGACCCATAGCCAGGAACATAGGTTACCAATAGACTTTGATGATAATGAAATTCCAATAGTTCCAAATTCAAAACAGTTCAAGAACTTTGTATCAGTACAGGATAAAATAAAAGTTAGTATTTTTGTGTGAAAATTGGTAAAATTTTGACAAAACGACAATATCACTACTGTAGGAGACCATTTTGGCAAGCTTGTTTGTTATTATTTTAATTATCTTGAAATGTTTATAGTAATATATGTTTTTCCCCTTATTATCAGATGAAATATGATATATCTAAAACTAGAGGAGTCAAGAAGAAATGTTTAGCATTGGTGACTAGGATATTGAGGGATTTTAAATCATCCCTCACATCACAATTCATTTTTAGGAATAGACAACATGAAAATCCATGTGATATATATCTATTTATAGATGAAGATACATAGAAACAATTTTTTGAAAGTAGACAATGAAAATACTTTTTATTATGTGAAATGTTACCTTTTTAGATGTTTTTTATATTAATGACCTTTTTAATGATATCTTTATTCTTAATTTTTAATTTATAGCAATCAATGAGATATCATCTGGAGATTCAAGCTAGAAATATATACCCTCATACGTTATCTCGGGGATGGTATACATTATTGGAAGAACACATGATAGAAGAAACACTTCAAAAGTTGAGAGCTGAGTCATTAGGATCTGGAGAGGTTTCCCCTCCTCCCCCCACTAGACATGAAAAACAGAATAGGGATCGAATGGGAAAAAGGACAATATCTTACGAAAGAGGCAAGAGTTTTATCTGATAATATTGTAAGATATTTATTTATTTATTGAATTTAAATAAACTCTTTATATATTGTGATTCATTGAATATTTTTTCAAATATTCCATACATGATTCTCTTGAGGAGTAGAGCACACATGGGGTTATTATTGCTGAGGGTAGATAGGATATTTTAGCTACAACATTGGGAAATCCTAAACACCTAGGTCATGTATGAGGATACCAGATAGGTGTATTGATAAGAAATGTGTTTCCATGTTCATAAGCTTCTTCAAAGGAGAATGTTTATAAAAATATAGAATCTTTGGAAGCCAAAGTTCAGGATATTCAAGAAATGATGGATGAAAGGATAAAAACTTCAGTATAGGTGATGTTTGCAGACATACAAGGAAAGTTTTAGCATGCCGATCTGACTCCTCTACCTCTTCCAACAGATCCCACTCCTTATCCTACTCACATAGATGTGTTTCCAGACCCCACTCCTTCTTATCCTACCCCAACAGCCCCCTCCACAACTGCCAAGTTACTACGAGTTATTTTTTGATTATTCTCACCATATTGTTGCATATGGTATGTTATATTATATCAGTGATACAATTCATCATCTCCAGATTGAGATAGAGCATCATAGGGTCACTATACAAGATATTATTGATAGATCAGAAAAAATACCATGTCCTACAGATGAAGTGAGTATAGTTGAAAAAAGTATCAGTCATTTTTTGGTTTGGCCATCTAGACTACTTCAACATATTACTATATAGGTATGTATATATGTTATATTTAATTTATTTTTTAGTAATTTTTTTCTCATTTTAAAGTTTATATATTTCTCTAAAATTTTCTGGAATACTTTAAGGGTAAAGAAATACTATATAGACAACAAAAAATTCAAAGTTCCATGACTTTATATACAAATTCTACTAGTCTTGATTGATTATTAATGTACTCAAATTTGTTATTGGGAGTATATGACATTCCATTTGATGCTGCTATTTGTGGGAGTACAATGACTAGGATCCTTTTGAAAAATGATATCATAGAGCTTACAACTAGATATCAATTAGGAATCAACAAGATGCAAGTTTTGTCCATGTAAGTCGAATAATTTTTTTCATTCTTTTTGTTTATTGAAAATTTCTAATTATGTCTGATTTGAATTAGCTATCTATATAAAATTTTTACAGAGTATGAAAAGATAGATATATATGGATTTATAGACTCACAATTTATTTCTCCTATATCTTTGACAATGATCGATGCTGAAAGAATAGTTTATATAGTTAAAAGATTTTAGAATAATTTCATCATTTAGTGTTGGATGTTTCGATATATTTAAAGGTATGAAATATTTTTTTCCCACAAAGTGTTATATATCACTTAACATATTAACAAATAATATTAAATTTTATTTTATATCAGTGGTCATTTGATGTTGGGTATTTTTTTTCTAAGAGAGAATATATTGTATTGGCTATGCTCTATCCATGGTGAAGTGAAAGAAAATTTTAAGAATGTATTGAACCCATATGTTTTATTATTTAAATAATTATTAATATTATAATTAATAAAATTTATCATATTCATATTATTTTCAAATAGGGCATGTGATTTCTTTAGAGAGACGATAAGAAGAAGAGAAGCAAGAGGTCCAATATCAAATTTGTAAAATATAAGGTGAATTATCATTTACAATTACTAAATTTTAGATATATTAATTAAAAATGTTATTTTGAAATAAAATATCTTTGAAAAAGTTTCATAAACAACAAGGTGGAATTGAATGTGGATATTATGTTTTGAGATCCATGTATAAAATAACTACAACTAGGTCTATTACAAAGTTTCATAAGGTTAGATTTATTTATAAATATTTCTATAATATTTAATACATTTTATTGAAAATTTAAGTCATATAATTTATATATTATTTTTGAATATTTTTGATGAAGAATGGTCATATAGTGCAGATGAGTTAAGGAATTTACAAATTGAATGGGAAAATCATTTTATAGGTTTGATTGGTTTTTAGTTCATTTGAAAGTTCAATGTATTATGTATTGTGTTAGATTTTGGGATGCCTTTTTGGTTACCACTTGTGCTATTTTCTGGGTGTTGTTGGTAGAGGAGATGAATTAATGTGCATTGTGGTATTTTTTTTTATTTTGTGTTGTTCTCTATTACTGCTTTATGCTTCCAATTATGTTATTTTTTCTCTTCTGTTTTCTAGCTACTACTGGTGGAGGAGATGATTTATTGTACATTTTTAAAAAAAATCCTATTTTCACATCGGTTATTTGATAACTGATATGAATTTTTTTTATCATGTTGGTTATTTAAAATAAACGATGTGAAAAACAAATTACAAAGGGTTTTTTCACATCGGTTATTCAATAACCGATGTGAAAAACCATTTATCACATTGGTTATTTAAAATAACCGATGTGATAAAGGGTTTTTAATTGGTTTTTCATGTCAGTTATTGGATAAATGACATGAAAAACCATGTATAAATTATTTATAGTGTTGGTTTTATGTAACATATGTGAAAAAATTTATTTACTACATCCCCTATAACCACAACACCTATAATCTGACTTGAAAAATCATAAAAAAATGACATGAAAAACCCTATATGCACTAGTTTTTCTTGATTTATCTAGGATATCGAAACCTTTAACTTATTTAAACTAGAAGGGGTAGTATTTTGTGTGGAAAGAATAACGCCAATATACTTTTCAGGAGTTGATGTGAAGTTTGAAAAGCACCCTCATCTTGATATTTTCAGAGGAGGGTGTTGAGTACTTAGTGTTATGCTATTCTTTAGGGTTCAAACTTGGTTTTGTGTTGATGTAAAGGTAGGTTGGTATTTACTATGGGTCTTGGAAGTTGAGACTGCACAAGAAGAACTATGTGACCCACAATATTGAGTTGGAAGTGGTAGTCTTCGTCCTACATATGTGGCAAAACTGCCTTATGGGTGAGCGGTTTGTCATCTACTATGACCAAAAGAGTCTCAATTTTATATTCTCTAAAAAAGATCTTAACTCGAGATAGAGTAAATGGATAGAGATCCTCTAGGGATATGACTTTGAGATAGTCTATACTTCTGAGAATGTGGTGGAAGAGCAGAAGATCTTATTTCCATTTATTGGTTGAGGAATCATATCAGTTAGCCTATTTGTATTTGTCCTTAGTATAAAAGAATGGTTCTTCATATCTTTAGTCGATGGTTGTCACCCCACCACTTTTACACTTTTTCATAGAATCTAAACATGGAGATACTAACTATGAAAACTTATATACCCAGATAACCACTGGATGTTCTCATGATAGATTTTCTAAAGGTGGGGAGCATGTTATCCTTTTTAGAGAATGAATGATGGTACTAATGATGTTATAGGAGGAAGTGATGAGGGAGTTTCATACATCCACTTTGGAGGTACATATGGGTGTGTAAAAGATGTACCAGGACCTCCGATATCAATTTTGGTGGTCATGCATGAAGAAGGGTGTAGTGGAGTTTTTCTCTCATTACCTCACTTATCAGTAGGAGAAAGATGAGCACCATGTTATAGCGGGTTTTGATCAAACCATTGAGGTACGAGAGTGTAAGTGGGATGAAATATATTTGTATTTTGTTATGGGGTTACCATGTACGTCTATAGGACACAATTCCATCTAGGTGATAGTAGACCATCTCACCAAATTAGCCCACTTCCTAGCTATTCAAGAATAGAGTTCATTAGATATCTTAGGATGACTTTACATATAGGAGAATGTCCTATTCCATAAAGTTCCCTTGAAAATTGTTTCCGATCATGATACTTTCTTTGCTTCATGATTATAGAGAGGATTACAGGAGGTCTTTGGGAATATATCATGTTTGAGCATAGATTTTCAGTCCCAGATTGATGTCCAGATTAAAAAGACCATTCAGGTTTTGGAGGACATGTTTTGGTCTTGAGTGTTATACTTTGGACATAGTTGGGAGGATCATCTAACCTTGTTGGAGTTTGTACACAATAAAAACTAAAATTCAACCATTAGTATGACACCATTTGATTCCTTTTACATGTGACTCTATAGTTCACCACTTTATTGGAATAATCTATGTAAGTTAATACTCATGGTCCTAGAGTTGGTGAGATCTATAATAGAGAAGGTTTAGATTATCCAGGAGTGGATGGGGATTGCATAGAGCCATCATAAATCCTATAGAGACTGATGAAAGAGGAATTTTAAGTTCAAGGAGGGAGAAAATGTGTTCCTAAAGGTCTCAAATAAAAAAGGATTAAATAGATTTGGTTAGGGTGAAAAATTATCTCCAATACTCATTGGACCTTTCTAGGTAATGTACAGAGTCAGCAAGGTGGAATAACTCTTGGCTCTACCACCTTAGTTAGACCGGTAACACAACTTATTCCATGTGTTGCGACTGAAGAGGTATGTGAATGACCCATCACATTCTATCGGCTGGGTGAGATAAACATCAAGGATGGGGATAACTTTGCATATTTTCTGATGGAGATTGAGGATTTATAGGAGAAGATCCTCCGTGGGAAAGTGATTCCTTTGGTGCATGTTTAGTGATAACACAAAAACCTTCAGGAGAGAACCTAGAAGAGGGATACCCAGATGTAAGCTCTGGAAAAAAATCTTTTCAAGTATCCATTTTTTATTTTTAGTATAGATATCACTAAGGATAGAATAATATAATGTGTTGGTTATTCCATGTAAAGATTTGAAATATATCTAGTAATATTTTTGGATCTAGGCACTGAGACAACATGAAATTATGAGGCCCAATGAACCCAAAATTGATATTTGAAAAATATTAAATATATTAATATAACAGGTGATCAATTTTCTTGAAAAATAAGAATAACTTCTAAACAGAGACATGGATAAAAAATATGATACCTCCATTGAGTTCAAAATGCGGTCTCTACCCAAGGAACAACATAATCTATTTTGGAGTTGAGCATTTGTGAATTTTTTTTCGCGAGTGTGAATAATGAATAAATGAATAAATGAATTAATCTTATTTTAGATGATTCAATGAACTAATAAAATTATATATAAACTCAGTTATAACCAAATTTCAGGGGTTTTCTTATAACCTTAGAATTTTAGAGAGGATTCGGTGGAGGAGCTTCCATGGATTAACATCAACGAATCGAGATTTGGTGATCAATGTGCTAATGGAAATCGATGAAATCACCAATGACAATGATGTGGATTCATTATCCATTAGTTATTGATCTATATTGAGGTAGGAAATTTGTTTTATATAGATTTATATCTATTTTTCTTATCCTATGATGAACATTAATCAATCAACTAACATATTAATTCATGTATCAATCGTATTACAGGTATGAGGTTATTTTTTGAGAATTTGGGGATTATATTTTTTGGTTTGAATCTATTAATTTTTTATTCTAATGCAAATTAATTGATGCCAAAAAGAACATTTCATGAGGTTCATTCTTCATGTTTGGGTTTTGTGAATTTATTCCCCCGTTCTTCATGTGTTTATTTCCGATGTTTTTTTGGATGGTGGTTTGATAAATACCTAATAATAAATTATTTTGAACCTATTTCTTGGTGAAATTGATTGATATTTTTATCCCAATTCTGATTGATGATGGGATTTAGCTTTGATGATAGATCAAGACCATATTATAGTTCTTCATTTGGGTTTTGATGTGTGATGATGAGAGATCCGGTAGATGGTTTCCCATGCGAATCATATGACTAGATTCCAACGAGTGGTGATGGAACGGCTCATCCAAACCAAATAATTGTTTACTAGAATGATTAATGGAAAGATTAGAGGTTTTATGAGTGGATAATGATTTGTTAATTAGATCCATGGTTTATGTAAAATCCCAATATACACGGCGTGTAATTCGAGAATACACGCCATGTGGGTCCCTAACTGTGGTGCTGGGGTTTATATAGAAAAGAAAAGTATCAAATGTCATGTGGAACATGTCACATGCTGTGTGACCCTTACATAGTGGCTCAAAATATATCTTGAGGGATACACAGGCATAAACATAGTCAGGTACGTGACATGGAAAAAGTACACATGCTAAGCCATTTACTCAAACATGACCTATTACACAGACACAACTAGGTACATAGAAATGAATAGGTGTACACATGCATGAAAATGGGAATAGGATATGACACAAGGGTAGACCTAGTTACAAAGGAACACATCATGTACTACTAGTCCACACCATATAATCCTTCAAATATGGCTTGGATACTATGATCCCCTTAGCATGGACTAGTTTCCTTAAGGGTGTGTTCCCTTGATCCATCCCTATGAGGGTATAGTATGGCATTAGGTCACGAACAAAGGATTGTGATCCTTTATAAGGGATTAGTTTCTGATATATTTGTAGTAATCTCTTCTAGAGGCTAGTGTTATTTACTCTATCATCTTTTTCCCAAGGTGGAGTTATCAGAATCGGCAAGACCAACTATACATGGGCATCAATCCCCTACTTAGAAGATTAATATTGATTGGGTTAGTCAGTATTACCCTTGGCACTGGGTGTGATCCCCATATGTGTATTGATCTCTTTAAAATTACAACATGTACATCCTTATGGAAAGACCCAATGAGCATGCCATCTCTGATGGTCTCTATCAGTACTATTAGACTTTGAAGTGATTTCTCATGAGAGAGTGTGGTTACGGACTCTTCAGAAGTATCTTAGGATGAAAATGTGGTTGTGACCTTACCTTGAGACTTATTTTCAACTATGAGTATATCAATATGTTTTGAAGTATGCCTCCTTTTATGATTGACATATCCTGTGATGAGCTAAAAACTCTTAATACTTTATGCTTAGTGATTTCAAGGTGTATTACTGGGCATTATTATACTCAACCCTGCATGATCTCTTCCCACACTTATCGTGTATTATATAGATGCCCGATCGTTCGATGGGGTTCTTAGTAGATCAGGATCAAATAAAGCTTGTATTTGGGCTAGAAAGATTGTGGTTCATACTAGGATTCACATTTGACTGTATCCCACTCTTACTATTATATTAGAATTATTTATATTTTTTAGTGGGATGGTATTTAGAACTTATTTCTTCCCATTATTTTTTTGTACTCCTATTGTGGGATCTAGATGTATGCATGAATTTGGCATAAATTTCATTTTACATTTCAGCATTGTATGATCTTGGAGATGTGTGTGTGTGTACAGGTACCTTAGGATAAGGCCTACCATGTGAGTGTTATGCCAACTCGGTGCTATTCTCATACCCCTATCCCATTGAAGATAGGATTGGGATAGTCACACTCTGATTATCACCTTCCAAGAGGGACCTAATGGATTGGTTCATGTAAAGAAACTTAAAGTCAATAATTATTTTTTACAATGGAAAAAAACATTGATCACAATATACAAGATCTAAAAGTTTATAAGTCATAGGAGACTAGATACATACTTAATCATTATACAATATTAGAAAAAAACCCATCCAAAACTACCAAAAGTTTTCATGGAAAGGTATTTCATGACACAGGTGACTACTCTATGACCACTTTTGGAAATCGTGGATGGAATCACTAATACCCCTTCCATGACCACTTAAGGTATCCTCCATTATTTTATTTTTATTTTTAAAATTAACTACTGTGATGATGATTCTTGGGCCTACATGGGGCGTCGACTCTGATGGTCGAAATCACATGTCCAACAATGTAGGGGAAGCCAATGCATATGGTTGAGATGAGCGATGTAGGGGGTGGGAAACATAAACAACAAGGCTTAGAGAGATAATGATATTGTTTATGGGTGATGTAGATGACATTAGTGAGCACAAAAATGGTGTTAGTGGGTGATGAAAATGAAAAAGGGTTGGTGCGATAATGAATTCAATGGAAAATGTAAGTGATGGATGTAACATCCCTCATAGAAAGATCACTAATCAGTGTCTTAGTTGAGGTATCACAATACCTTAAGCATTTCTCCTTGTATTCTAGAGGCCATTGAATTGAAAATAGGGTATATAGTTTTACCATGGGGAGACTATACCCTCATATTAGAGTAAAAAAACATAAAAAATAAATAAACAACATCCATAAACATAATTAGAGTATGAAAAACCATATAAACATCCATGATACAAAAAATGTAATGTTGTCATACAAGCATTCATCCCAATTGACTGCCCACTGGGCCAATCACACATATGAAAATAAAAAAATAAAAAAAACATAAGGATTCTATACTACTATTCTCGAGCCTCATCATATACCTGTCTCCAAATCCCTATTGAACTACTCCAGTCAGATCATAGAATAATGAGATTCTTCCCTACCTAAACATGCAAACAATGAGGTCTGTTACCATGGTCACCTGAGAAGGGTGTGAGTAAAACTCAGTAGGACACCACTAATAGAGTCCCTAACATAACCATTAAGCAATTTATGAACTTGTGATATTCTAAAAATAATAAATATAGTACAAAATTATGATAAAATAGTCACTGGAAATCCTCAGGTTATAAGGTAACACCCTGGATTGACCATAACTTCTTTGGATAGTTCCAAATATCTATACATATGTAAAAATTTCCAAGGGGGACCATGTAATTCCCTAGAAATGATAGAATGTAACTTTGGGGGTACCACGTCCTACATCAGATCCTATATCAGAATACCACCCATGGGGACCAAGTCCTACCTCAGATCCTGTGTTAATAAAACCATCCACTCAGGGGGTCACATCTCCTACCCTGAACCAATATATTCATCCACTTGGGGGGGGGGGGGGTGAATCCCCTACCAAGAACAATTATCTACTTGAGGTTATATATCACCTTGATTGATCATATACATGGGATCATGGATCACCTATAACTAATATATCATTCCCAGGGGGATCCATATCTAGGCTTAGAATTATGAGAATCCTACCCAAGGGGAATCCTGCCCTAAAACCATATATAGTATACACTTGAGGGAATGTTATCCACTTAGAACCATTATATACCATACACTAGAGGGATGTATCACCAAACTAGAACAAGTAATGGGCCTCAATTACCCAAGGAGCATATTTTCCTTGATGCATGAACCTTCATTCACATTTATTTAAAACATACACCCAGGAGGTCACATCCCCTATCATAAATAGGTACTAGGCCTCTATTACCTAAGGATCGTATCCCTACCTCAATTCTTAAACCCTTATTTTACATATCAAACACCCACCCAAACACACACAAATATATATCACACACACCTAGGGGCCAAAGCTCACCTTAGAACCTCATATCATACCACACAGGTTGGACACATGATCAAAACTATCACATGTTTCCTAGGATTTTCTCTAAAGTGCATAACCCATCCCTATCACTACATCCATGTTAGGTTATCCTCAATGATCCTTGAGTTCTAAGGTGACACCTAAGATAAATGATACCTTATTACCTATAATAAACTCTATGGGGTTAATATAAATCCAAAGTACCCAACATGCCCCCTAAGATACATCATAGTTTGGACACCCTACAAGGGCTCATATTAGTCCACAATAAGTTTATCTACTCTATCCTCCATAGTTAGTTCAAAACCTCATAAACATTACATTTTATAACTCAATCCTTCTCACCAAGGACTGTCTCGATCTTACTCACACTAAAGACCTTGGAAACCCCTTGATAGGTCATTTAATAACATGCTCAACCCTCACTTGTTTTATCACAATTCTTCCTTGGGAGAGCTCTAAATACATCACCCAGAGTAAACCACTCTCAATCACACCACATATAATTTCAGAGGACACATCCTACACATGGAACTTGTCAAGTCCCTACTCAACCCTCATGAGCGTGTTTCCCATCATGAGTGTGGCGTACAATCATTTCACTCGTTGTACTAGGATTAAGACTCCCATAATTACCCAAATAGACTTTGGAAAACTGCATTAGGATATTCACATCTCATTACAGGAATTAATAAACAATCCCTTGACCATCAGTGACTGAGGAATCAAGCTATCATTCAAGGGTCCATTGTGGCTCTTAACACTTATGTCCTATCCATAGGCATTAACAAAAAAATTAAATTAATTTTTAAGGTCGATCGACCATACACAATGAGACCACATATCACATACACATAAAAAACACATATACTTAGGGACATGTTCAAGGGACCACCTACCTTATATAGAGTTATTCCCTTAAATAAAGATTAAACATCCATTTCCTAATCTTATCTAAGCCACGTACATGATCATAATATATATTGAGATCACATCTCATGAAATCACAATCAATCAATTAATTATATTAAATTATAATCAATTATTTAATTTAATTTAAATATCCATAATTTATAAAGAACTAATATGACTATCTTGACACACCAAAACCATGCTCAACCTCACTTAGAAGGTCCATGGTGTACTCCCGATACCATATCAAGAAAAATAATTAACATTTAGAACCCAATCAATATCCAATTTCATTCAATTTATTCAAATTTTATCAAAAACCCTAGAAAAAATATGCAGGGTGATGTAAAACCAATGAAATGGAGAAAAATGGCATGTGTTCATAATTTCAGGACATCCTATATCCAAGACACACAAAATCCTCATTGTTACGGGATGATTCCACCATAATCTGGTGGTCTCATTAACAAAACCTTAACCAAAATCACACCAAATTAGAGGTGATGGCGGGGGGAAAACAACAAAATGAAGAGAGAATGAAAATATCAAATCTATCTTGAAAATACCAAAACAAACACCCATTTCCAAGAGGGATAAAACAAGAGTAAGTATAGGGGTATATTTAACAAAATGGCCTCACCCCAATGTCCACCTTCCCCTAAAACTCAAAGGGGGATGACCAGTAAATGACCATTCCACATCTACTAAAAAATCACTTAGGTTCCTGATCATTATGTGAATATGAGGGTTATTCCATTTCACCTCTTCTCCCAAACAACAAATGGTGTGGACCTCTTTGTTACAACTCAACTAGGCCCCAAAAGTTAACATATGATCTTGATAGCCCCCCTCGCAACGGGGCCCCTCTAGGACACACCACTTCCTCTCCTACCCGGATCACACTATGGTGTGGTCCCTGATTTGTGGAGAAACCACTCACAAAGGTATAGAGGTCCCAAACCAAAAAAATATATCCCTCACAGCATAGAACCTATGGGTCATGCAGCGAGGAATCCACCGCATGGGAGGCCCACAACACAACCCTCCATCATTACGATGTATCCACCCCATCCTCAATTTATTATGACATGGATACTCTAAAACCTACCATATAGAGTTTTTACCTTATAAAAATCCTTTTATAAAGTATCACAACACCATGAGTCCCCAATCCATGGAGTGGTCCAATGACTAGCCATCATCATAGTGTGACGAGCCATCTGAAACCAAATTCAATAGATGGGTCACCCCAACCTTGATATGATGTTTCTATGAGCATAAAAAAACCCTCCCAGGCCATTAACCAAATAAAAAAAATCATTAAGATGTTACAACCCTCACAATTCCAATATAAATCCTAGTTCTCAAAACATCCCCTACCATGAAACTAGAAATTCAAATTCCCTCTGAATTTCACAACCTATAAATATGTGGTTCTTTAAAAACTTTCCAACATAACACTTCTCATCCCCAAAAAGTATTTTTGGTCATTTATCCATCAATCTTGACCTACCATGGTTGTTAATTGACCCCTAAATCATCGTGTTTTAACTTGAAACATCAAATGATTTTTTTTGTGAAACTCCACACACTAAGGTAAAATATTCCCCAAATCCCAAGCTACCCACTCATTACTATCGCTAATAACAAGAAAGAGATCAACCTCACCCGTCTATCTAATAGATATAAGTGTCATTGACAAAATAATCCTTATCAATATGGTTCTCTCTACCGTATGAATCTGCCCATAAATGTCGATTTCAAATCATGGTGCTCCTGACCATTGAAATCAGTTACCAAAACCCAATACGAGAGGTCAAAAAATACGATCAATGCAGTTTTTACCTCATTTCATATTATTACATCAAGAAATAATGATTGGTCCCCCTTTGACTAACCTTCCCAAAAACGCTCGACCACACTCATCGATGCTCTATCTAATTTCCCAATCATGATGCCTAAATCCCCAGTGGTGTCAAAAGATTTTCCAAACACTAACACTAAATTCCAAACCCTATACTCAGTTTAATTATATGGTTAGACTACTAACCAACCTAATCCACCATCATCCTTAACTCATGAGCACCGATGCATCTTTGATCTGACTAACCATCAAATTACACAAATTTTATTGCGATCCCGATGCCAAAACATGGACTGTGTACAGTACCACATCTAAATCCTGATTCTGGTATTTAACTTGGAATTAGATCACATAAGATCTTCCCACGCACTAACATCCTAGTTCCAACTCAACCATTCATCAATAAATCTCATCACATCCACGGACCAACCAACATGAGGGTCATCTATCAATGATTGATAAGACAATCCCTATCATAGAAGTATCCTCATAATCACTCAACTAAATCAAAATGAAGATATCCATAGTCCAAACCACATCTATTACTATAGATAATGACTAGACACAACCATACCACTCAGACTCAAGAGATAACATAAAGCACTGATCATTACCCATTCCTGAATAACAAGGAATATCATCCACGAAATCCACTGGAATCCATCCGCAATGAGGGTTTCACCCTATAATTTACAATGGTATGATCCGAACCATAAATATTATCTTACACCACTCATCGAGAATCAGACTAGATGGGTTATGGTATCACATGCATGTCACTCCTCTTGGGTTAAGATCAACCATCTTGCCAACCCTTGTTATAATGTAGGGTCAGATCAACTATGCCACTACATTCTAATCCATTATCAATGTCACCTATCACTAAATAGTGACACTTAACATTATCATAAAACCTCAAGTTACCATGATTGAATTAATATTTTCGAATCCATCATTCCTTGACCCATACATAACCACTCAATGATCCACAATCAAACAAGCTCCATATATACCCTGCACACACTTTCTATCACACATAGAGGCTTTTCCCAAAAATCTATACGAACCCTCACTCTCCTCTTCTAAGGTATATTGATCCACCAAAGAACCTTTCATAAGTTCTTACCCATTATCCAAATCAATTTAATCCAAACAAAATGGGTGTATAATCTCGTACTATCTATTCACACAACCCAACTCACAATACCACGAGTCACATGTCATGAAACCTAGGTTCACATGCCTAATGAATTAGTTGACCATTAATCTCATGAATATCATACCCATATATCCGAAATAACCCATATGGTTCCTTTACAACAGAAAAAATGCATCCCACTAATGATAAGTCCAATCATACAACCATTGGCCATCCAAGTGCCATTCCAAAACTAAAAGCATCCACCCATGCTCTATCACTACTAAAAAAACAGGCAAGGATTGCGCTTCACTTTTATCAGTGCTAAAAAAAGCGCTGATAAAGGGTCACTTTTATCAGCGCTAAACAAAAGCGCTGATAAAATCCCCCTTTATCAGCACTTTTTTTAGCACTGATAAAGCCCCCCCTATATTAGTGTTTTTTTAGCACTGATAAAGGGGACCCCTTTATCAGCGCTTCTTTTAGTAGTGCTGATAAAGGGGTGATTTATCAGCGCTTTTCCCGAGCGTTGATAAATGTTAACTTTCAAAAAAAATATTTTTTCATGAAAAATAATATTTTGTTATATAAGTATATTTATATTGATATAAATAAAATATATATATTTTAAATATGTTATAGATACGTATAAATATACTGTTACATTTAATATATAAGAAATTTAGTGAAAATGGCTCCAAATATTTTAAAAAATATTATTAATTAATAATTTTCTAATTATTATTGATTAAAAATAATTTAATAACAATTTGAGGACACAAAAAATCAAAACAATTAATAAAAGATCTAAAATATGTTGAAAATGTATCTCAAACTTCAAACGACAATAACTTTTGATCCGGGTGTCCGTTTGAGCTCTACAACATATTAAATCGAAGCCTACGATGAGATCTACGCATTAGTAAACAAGGAAAAGCCTATGTCACATTTTTTGGGCCCAAAAAAGGCCCAGAAGGCCTCCAAAACTGAGTTTTTAGTTGGGATACCCTGATATGTTAATATTCAAACATGTATAACTTCTGATCCGGATGTTCGTTAGGCCTGTACCACATATCATATCGAATATTGTTTCATTTTATTCGATTTTACTGGTTGTGGCATTTAAATGGGATTCTAGATTATAAGTTATGGTCATTTTAACATTCTATGGATTTTCAAATACACATATATATATGTATTTATTCATAAATATATATGTGTTTGTGTTTGTGTGAGTGTCTATGTGTGTGTCTATGTGTTTTATATATTTATATATGTATGTATTTATTTATTTACTTATATACACACATCAAAAACATATTTTTTCATAAATGTATTTAAAACTAATCTTATAAGTACATTCTATGGCTTTTCAAATACACATATATATGTATTTATTCATAAATATATATGTGTTTGTGTGTGTGTGTGTCTGTGTGTGTGTCTGTGTGTTGTATATATCTATGTATGTATGTATTTATTTATTTATTTATAAACACACATAAAAAACATATTTTTTCATAAATGTATTTAAAACTAATCTTATATATATATATATTAATATAAAAATAAATATATGTATAAAAAATTATAACTAAAAATATATATATAAATATATTAATATACGAATTAATATATATATACTAATATATGAATAAATATATTTATATTAATATGAATCTATATCAATATATGAATAAATATAACTATATATATATAGATATATCATTAAATAGAGAACAAAACGAAATGGCTTATTGGTAAAGGTGAAACCACGAAAGGGGGGAGGTCCCGGGTTCAAGTTTGGCCGGAAGCGAAGGGGGTGCACGTGTATGAGGATGCACGGGAAGAGCATCACACGGGAGACCTCCTAGCGCTGATAAAGGTGGTGTAGAGCACTGATAAAATCATTCCCCACATTATTTTTATTTTTTTTAATTTTTTTTAATTTTTTTTGACCTTTATCAGCGCTAAAAAAAGCGTTGATAAAGGCCCCTTTTATCAGTTCTAAAAAAAGCGCTGATAAAGGGGTCTTTTATCAGCGTTTTTTTAGCACTGATAAAAGGGGCCTTTATCAGCACTTTTCAGAGCGCTGATAAAAGGGACCCCCCTATATTAGCGTTGAGATTTACAGCGCTTTTTTAGCACTATTAAAGCCCTTTTTTAGCGCTGATATAGGTTGTTTTTGTAGTAGTGTATCCATCTATAAGGGCACTCAAAATCTTATAAAAACCCTTATTTCAAGTTACCCTCATATATCACCCAAATCAAAAATATCCTGAGATATATCTCAATGACACTAAGATCTCACACTTAGCCTATAAACTAGGCATCATGTAGGCCAAATCTCATAGGGAAACATCTTTAATCCAATCACAAACATCACAAGGTAGCCTATATTCGCATGCTCCCAGTACAAGGTTCTCATATATACATACCTATAATCAAATGTTGAGTCAACCACCCCTCCTCGGGCACCCATCCTCTCTAGGAATCCACATAAAAGATTACCCCTCTCAAGGACTAGGTCACATCCTTTCATATAACAACATCATCCTATGATGAATCATATTGAGTAAGACCATGATTATATGATTTGAATAAGTATAATTCCACCAATAAGTTATATGGTAAAACCCCATATAGGTTTTTAACACTTTAAGTAATTGAAACAACATTCCAATCACCCACAAGGGGTCTATCACTAAGGAATTTGACGCCTGTACCAACCCACTAGGGGTCACTATATATCCCTTACAAGGGGGGGGGGATATATAGATGTCACTAGATAACATCCCACAATGGGATCCACATGAACTATCATCAAAAGAAAATAGTGGTTCAGTTGATTATAATTCCACCAACAAGTTATATATAAAAATGTTATATAAGTTATTATTTACACATTAATTCGTATCCTAACCATGGTTTAATGAGACCACAAGCATCCCCCCTGTACACCAGAGGCTTCCAACTAGCATCAATGGCGTAGGGTTTTACCGTGATAATATTATAACCTCCCTCATATCAAAGTAAAAAAATAAAAAAATAAAAAAAATCTATAAAATAATAAAATTATATAGAATAAGATAAATATCCATGCTATATAAAATGTAATATTATTAAAAAAGCATAAATCCCTACTAACTACCCAATGATCTGATCACATATATAAAAATAAAAAAAATAATAAAAATACAAGGTGGATCTAAAACTATCCCTGAGCCTCATCATATACCAATATGAAAATACCTTTCAATCTACTCCAACCCAATCATATAATACTGGGAATCTTCCCAACATGAACTTGTGAATAATGAGGTCTGCACATGTACCAAAGGGACATGACCACCCAAGTAGGATGAGAGTAAAACTCAGTAGCACATAACCAATGATGTACCAAACATAACTAGTAAGCAGTGCATGCACATGTGATATTCTCAAAATAATAAATACAATTAAAAAGTTCTATAAAATAAACATCATCGATCCTTAGGTTCTAAGGTGAAACCTAGGATTTACCATACTTGTTTCGGCTAGTGTTAGATATCTCTGAGCATGTCATGCCTATTGGAATTGGTTCCTTGGAGCCAATAAATTTTTAAATTTATATTTATTCTATATTAATGGATTTGAATATTAATAAATACCTTATTTTATATTGATTATTATTCAATGTAAAATTAACGTGATAATGTATTAGAATATCCGTCACATCAAAAAGTTTATATGTAGTTCCCTGCAATGATGTGAACCTTGATATATAATGAAAATATTCTTAAAATTAGTTCTATGTTTAGATAACATTCTATGATGGGACATATAATATGTTAACTATTAGGCATGAGTACTCATAAGTGGATGAGACTTTATCTTATAAAGTTCACACTCGGTAATCTTCAAGATGAGAGATTATGCAAATAGACCCACTATTAGGAATTCCATTTGTTTGAATGTTATTGGATATTCCTGTTTTTGAGCATGTGTAATGATCATTATAATTTAATACTATTAATAATGAATGTCATGACTTTCAAACTTTAATCTATTGTCATAAACTGTGATGACATATGTTCATGGTGAATTTGGGCATGTTGGGTGCATCACAAATGACTGTTATTAATGAATAATTCAAGGAAGGATTTTTCCCTTCCATCTTAATGGAAGTTGATATCTCAGAGATTTGATTGAAATATAACCATCACATTAAATTTCATGGCCATGGCGTAACAACAGGTTTATTCTAGATAGCCAAATAAAGATATATCAAGAATATAGGTTGATGACATAGGTGTGCAACCTGATTAATGAGATATTGTGACAAAGGAATTATATTACACAGTGAGTGTTTGTATGCGATTGTTTTTATTGCGACACAACTTCTTCCTCTGTGGGTACCTTAACCAATTACTAGATAGTAATATTGAACTTTAGGCAATCCTGTTTAATATCACTAAGGAAGAAGCCTAGAGGGTCATACAAAAAGTGTTTCTACTGATCTCAGTTAATATTATTTATATTTAACAGTTGAAATAAATATTATTTTCTTGATTGATAAGGAAGATTTATTTATTGATCATAAATATTAAATAAATATCTAATTCTAAGGTAATTTTTTGATCATATAGATAAATATAATATTTATTTATATCTTTCTATACCTAAGTTAATAAATAATTATTTATTGATTAATAAAAAATTTATTTAATTACATGAATATTAAAATAAATATTCTATTCACTAGATTTTGAATTTATTATTTATTTATCGAATGTATAATATTTATCTTTTGTTATTTTCAAGGTAATAAATAATTATTTGTTAATAAATAATTTATTTAATTATATGAATATTAAAATAAATATTTTATTCACCAAACCATGAATATAATATCTATTTATGATATATAAATATTGATTTAGGAATTCAATAAATGTAAAGAAGGATGATCAAACCTAGTTAATGGTTCAATGATAAATATTTATTTACTAGATTGTAAATAATATTTATCATTGCACAAGTTAACACACACCAAGGAATAAATTATTATTATTATTATTATTATTTTACATGGAATGAGGTTCATTATGGGTTTAAAATATTATTAAGGGACTTTGTACAATTAATTAATACGAAACCCTAACCCTAGGTCTATAAATAGAAAATTATGATAATTGTGAGGTGTTGGTCATTGTGGACAACATTATCCTTCCTAGAGAATTCTATCTTAATGAATAACATCTCTTGGGTTTTCTCTCAAACATGAGAGATTGTATCTTCCTCCTTCCCTTCCTCTGAAGCCAAAGAGATCAATAGATGATCCTTTCTGGACAAAGGGATCATGGTAGTGATCAAGGGAGAAATACAAGATGATTGGTACCATCGTGTTACCACTTAGAGTACCATTGGTGACATTCTGAGACCAAAGAATCATATGTGGATCACTACTAAGGGGATTAACTTTGGTTCCTCATTAAGGCAATGAAAATACAAATTAATAGTGTTCAAATGATCAATATCTAAATTGAATAAAGAACTCAATACCAAGGTATTTATTTTCCTTGTTAAATTAATTATTAATTAACATGAAAAGGATCCTCTATCTTGGTTTTGGTGAAAAAATTTGTCAATATTCTTTAAAAAAAATTCATCGGTCATGAAATTTATCATCATGTACATTATGGATTATCCATTAAATCCAAAAAAATCCGAGTTGGACATAGGACCAAAAGAAACTTCTAATGTGCTCGAAACCTTTATGCGGTATCGTAACATCCACATTAAAATTTATAATTATTTAATTATTATTGATTGTTATACATATTTAAACTTAGTTTTCATTTCTAATTTATTCATTCTTAAATATAATTTTCGAGATATCTTCTTTCCCTCTCTATTTCTCACTAATATAATCCATAACTAGTTAAAAATAAATAAAAAACATCTAAAGTACCATCCTTAGGTGGCATATGATTTTAAGGGTTACACAAAATATAACTCTCTAATATGTTGTGTAACCCAACATGATGCAGTGGTCATGTGGTCAATGGAAGTGGAGTAATTAATTAAATCACACATGGTATAATTAATTTACATTCAATGTAGTTAATACACGCACAATACAATTAATACACCCATGATGTAATTAATATATATATATATATAATAATTAATTCACATGATACATAATTAATTCACATGTGGTGTAATTACTTCATACATGGTGTAATAAATTCACACGTAGGATAATTAATTCACACATTATGTAATTAAATCCATTTAACATAATTATTTTATACTTATTTACGTGAAATACTGGTTAAGCTAGGCTGTACACCTCGTAAATTAATCTACATGAAAAAGAAATTAATTAATTAAGCCATTAAACCTAATTTACATGTGTCAATGAACCATTTATTGGTAGCACATTTTGTGTGATATGTTTTATATGATATTAAATACTTAATTAATTTATATATAAAATTTGGAACTATAATTAATGTATGGGAATTACCTAATTTATAATTCACCTACATCAAATTGGTACATGTAACATAATTTTAGTGTGTCCCATGTGTTATTTATTGATAGTACATTACATGAAATTATGCAACATTCCATGTAAAAAATATGTCATGTGAGTGCACTTTATGCAATAAAGAACATGCTAGGAGGTTTAAACAGGCACATGCTGTGTTGCCTCCAAGTACAAGTTGTGTACTTAATTAATTTTAAATAAAATTAATTTATTTAATTTATTTAAAATCACAGTGTATGGATATCTCTAAGATATATTGGATCAATATTAAGATAAAATGAATGAATTGATTAATCAGATTAGTTATCACATGTTTTATTTTAATAAAAAATGAATCGAAATGATTGGTATTCAGTTATTTTAAATGCACAGTTGTTGTATGTATATGACTAATAAAGATCTTAGACCATACCCATGCATGTTTTTATTTAATTTAATTTAATATTAATTTCATGGGTTTTGTAATTATTTATTATTAAATTAAATTTAATGGCCTACGTGTCATCTCTCCCTTCTTCATTATGTAAGGGCTTGCATACTCGCAATATTTTTTTATGTAAAACACCTTTTTGTTCCCTTCACCAACATGTGAATAAAATAAATATGTAAGGATTGATATACCAATCACATGGAGATGGTTCAAGATGGAGTTAATGAATTGAGAAGAATCCAACTTAGGTGATACATAAGTAAACAAGTGGAATGCTATAACTCATGCCTAGAGTGACACAAGGAGTTTTCCACTAGGTTCATAGGTTGATTTATTATCCACTCAATAAATAAACCATTATATAAGATCATGATAAAGTTATTTATTTATTTTATTTCTATCTTATGCATGATTTATTTTATGGATTCTAGACCACGATCATATAACTAAATGAATTTAACATGTGAAAATTGAATTGAAATAAATGGATCATGCATAAATGTTTTATACAAATATGGTTAATCTATTAAATAAAATCCACTTAATATACACATATATAGATAAAAAAATAAAATTTATGCATAATAAAAAAAACTCTCAATCAAATATTAAGTAACACCAAGCCTTATATCATATTAATTAAGATATAACCATAGTTAAAGTGTTTGTTCAGCCAACGTTGGGGGAACTTTTAATTATCGAAAAGTATTATCTAAGACAGTGGGTTGAATTAACCAAATATTTATTGTTTTTAATGGACTTAAACTATCCAATATAAATTCCTAGGAAAGTGTTGAGGAAATCCAAGTCAAGATTTTTGG
Source organism: Viscum album (assembly GCA_963277665.1). NCBI lineage: Eukaryota > Viridiplantae > Streptophyta > Magnoliopsida > Santalales > Viscaceae > Viscum > Viscum album. The sequence goes on along the minus strand of OY728148.1, from coordinate 360,885,030 downwards.
ATCGAGGAGTCCATTCAACGGATTAAGGGGATGCTAGTTTTCAGTTGGAAAGACCACCTACCAAAATACTTTCTTATAATTTTCATGGAATTATTCTTGATTATAAGAAGGTAAATAGGGATTATTTCCATTATAATGTATATACGACATGACATTTTAAGTATAGTGATGAAGGTTTTTGGTTCTTGACAAAATAGTGGGAGAGTAATAATAAAATTAAAATTACTATGTCTCACATAATTAGTAATTAAGTAAAATACTAACTATCTATTTTAATTATTATATAAAATGGAAAGTAATACCATGAAAACACTATTATAGTTCCTTAGGGAATTACCTCATAGGTAAAAATTTTCTAGAGTGTCATAGATGTTTATACACTACCTTACTATTGGAAAATTTGTATTATGTATTGGAATCCCCTATTCTTGTTTAGATTTCACAACAAATGAGTAAAGGTGAATATGATTCCTATAAGAGATATATAGTGGATGATTCTTATTTTCATTAAATCATGTTATCACCTATATATGGAGAGATAATGATACAACATAAGGACATGGATGCTTATACCATGATATCTCGTCTTCTATCTCTTAAGAACAAGAATGAGAGGTGAGTGATAAAGGGTATTATCACTACACTATTTAAAGTGTAAAATAGAATAAGTTCATTTATATATTGATTATATATTTAAAAATTTTCAGTGCATTGATAAATAAAAAAATGGGATTCCATTTAGATAATATATTATCCATGAATATTATGTTATTATCTTTACCACAAAGGTTGCCCTTATTCATCTAAGATAGGATGAACTGTTTGAAGAAACCACTTAGAAATATTTTTATATAATTTTACAAGAAGGAAAGGATTGGAAAGAACTTTTTTCCTCACACATTATGAAAAAAAGAATGAAATACAAGGTTAAAAATCCCATGTCACTTTATAGCCACTGGTGTTTTACAATGACTTTCAAAGAGACAATAGATCCAAAGGGAGTGTAATGAATTAGAGGCTATTCACTTTTCATGTGTTAATAAATGGTTATTATAAGAATTTATATGGAATAAAATGGATGTAATCATTAACATATATTTGGGTATATTGATCATTATGTGTAATATTTCCATTGGGTTTCTTGGATATTAAATACAATATGTTTTACATATATATACATTCTCATTTTATAAATTAAGAAAGTTTGGAAATATTATAACAAGTAAGGTGAATTCTCCTAGAGGCCGAGAAAGGGAAATTCCTCTATTATTAGTGAGAGGAAACAATTTTTTGTTTCCAAAATGGATTGATTCAAGATTGTAATGAGTGTTACCAATTTTTTTTTATCTCAATGTCTAGATAGATATAACTAGACATTATTTTATATTTGGAATAAATGTTATTATGATACTTCATACTAATATGATGGTTAAAAAATTATTGTATCACAAATACCCATTTAAATAAATTTTGAATATAAAATATAAGTCTTTTTCCCAGTTATGGAAAGATAATTCTTTTTTTAGGTAAGAGTAAAATTAGTTTACTGATTTATACCTAGAAAAGTGTTTAGTATCTTATGAGTTAAGACAGTGGGTATGCTAAAAAACTTCTCATCATGTTCTAGATAAACAAATATTTGAAATAAAGGTATTCCAAAAATATTTTTGAGTTATTTAATCAAGTCCATGTGAACTATTCAAAATCTAGAGGTAAATTTATATACTTCATGATATTACTTTAAGAAATTTTAGAAATGATTAGATAAGTAAATTATTGCTCTTGGTAAAGATAGAGTGACATCCAAAAAGGATTTTTAGAGAACATATTATCCATGTAATAATTAATCACATATGTATGTATTAAAGGTATTCCAATACCCACACATCCATATATACATCAATATAGTGATGGTATAAAAATTAATATCAATGTTGATTATGATATTTTGAAAATATTACATAATTTCTCCCAAGACATGTTTTACAAATAGTAGTGAAACAACTAACAATATTTCAACTATATTAACTAATTGATATCATATCAATTTAAAAATGATAAGAATATATTAGGTCACAAACTCAAGTGTTTTTTGAAATAATTTTATTTAAATCTAGTTTTTAGCTACAAATAAACATCAAACACTTAGTGCATCTCAGTTAATAATCATATAGCCACTACTGATATTAACATCTAGTAAAGAATGACAATGTTTATATAAGGTAAACCTATCACTTTAAGGATAGTTGGATTAGACTTAACTTATATGGGTTGAGGATCTGGTTTTACATGAGTTGGAATAGGAATGAGAGACTCTACTAATCCTAGTGGTAAGAGTAATTCCAGAGACACATATGATGTAGGAAGTTATAACCAAAGAGGAGTTTTATGTTCACCATGGTGGGTAATAAATATATTATTATTTCAATATAATGATTCCTATAGATAAGCAGTAAATGGAAGCATGATAATATTGACAATTATGTATTAATTTAGTAATGAATTCCATGTATCAAGATCCAGGGAATCTATATTTTTTATGTTTATAAGACTTGATACTTATGGTGAGTATTCAAGAGAAACTAGACATGGATGGTATAATTCGGCACCAATAAAGCATGATTGATTATTGAAAGCTTTAATTTATTTCAAAACCTATGCACCAATCATCGTGACTAATTCGTTTTTGAATTCTACTTGTCAATTAATACTTTTATGATCATCATATTAGGATATTTATTATCAAGGACACATCATAGTGATCATATAATATTCACATGTAAATAAAGGAGCGTCATGTGTATCTAATAGGTTAATGAGAGTGCTATTGTTTTTATGATAGATAAGTTGATAACATATAGAAAAAAATGTTATGACTTAATTTTTTTTAATACTAAGGAATGAATTTCTCCAAGAATGACCTAAAGTGGAAACTAAGTTCTAGGGAATAATATCTATAAAATATATCCATATTTTCACTAATTCTAGTCATAGTATATATATTGAAAAATTATTGAAAAATAAAAGTTGGAGTAATTCAAGACTAAATTATTGGTGGTATATAATCTTTCCAATTGAACATGCATTGACATAAGTAATGGTTATTGAGATAAAATAATTTCACAAGATTAAGTGTTTGGGATTTATTTCATATTCCATTATATAGAGTTATGTTTTATATTATTTATGCATGATTCATATTAGGTGAATATAAAATAGATCTAGTATAACTGCACCAACTTGTAGTTAGAACTATCTGACAGTACCTGAAAAAGTAGATCTGGATGAGTTCATGTTTTATAGAGAAGTGAGAATAATAGTGATCAATGTAATTGAAAACTTTTATTCATTTATTTCAATTTGATATAGTATCACTATAAGGCTAAGGTAATATGCATAAAAAACTTATTATATCCAGTAGTTTCTATATCTATAATATCCGAGTATGTTGAAACTTATGATGCAACTTAAAAAATGGTTTAACAACATCCTATTCCTATTTTGGGTTATACTAAAAGTATGTGTTTTTTTTATTATTATAAATTTTTATTATGGAATTAATCATGATTTAAGGATTCTAACATGGGAACAATAGGTGGATACTTAGTAATATCACTAATTGAGGGATTTTCTCAAGAATGTGAAGTTATAATAAATATATTAGCCTCAAAGGCATGTAAAAATACCAAAACCATACACATAATGATGTGGTAGGACCAATAGATATATTTATACTTAGTATAATAATATATAACATGTGAGAAATAATAGTTCAAAAAGTTATTAGTAGTTGGATTTAGAGAAAGTGGGAGTCTATTGGAGTTGATGCCCTAAAACTAACTACTATGTACTTTAGATTTATTTTATATTAATGGATTTTAATAATAATAAATACCTTATCACATATTGACTATTCTTCTATATATAATTAATATGATAATTTACTAGAATATATGTCACATTGAAATGTTTATATGTAGTTCCCTGCTATGATGAGAACCTTGACATGCAATGATGATGTTCTTAAAATTAGTTCTACTGTCAGATAAAATTATATAATGGGATATATAACATGTTGAATTTTAGGTGAGAGTACCTGTAAATAGATGAGATGTCATATCATGAAGTTGACACTTGGTAATATTCAATATGGGGGATTATGAGAACATGCCTGTTTCTAGGAATTCCACATGTTTGCGTGTCATTGAAATTATTTTCAATGGGCATGTGCAATGATCCTTAGACTTTATGATGATTACTAATAAATTTCATGAATTGTATGAATTTATGTATTGTTGTAAACCATGATGAAATATGTTCATTATAAAGTTGGATATGTTGGGTGTGTCACAAATGATATGTTTTTAATGAATATGTTGAGAAAGGATTTGTCCCTTTCATCTTTATAAAAGTTGATATCTTTATCCTTTGATTGAAATGAACTCATAAAATTAAATTCCATGGTCATGGTTTAATGAAAGGTTTATTTCATATAGTCAAATAAAGACGTATCAATTATATAGGTTCATGACATGGGTTTGCGACCTTATTGATGAGATATCACGACAAAGAGATTATATTACACGATGAGTATTTGTACTTGGTAATTGTTTTTGTGACATATCTTCTTCCTCTGTGGGTGACTTGAACCATTTATAGAGAGTAATCATAGACTTTAGGAAAGCCTACTTAATGCCAATGATGAATAATTATAGAGGTTCACACACAAAGTATCTGACTTAAATATTATTTATATTTAATGGTTGGAATAAATATTATTTACCATATCGAGAAGTAATATTTACTTAGGATTAATTAATCAGAAATATTAAATAAATATTTATTTAGAAGGTAATTGTTTGATTACATAAATAAAATAAAATATATATTTATCTCTTGTTATTCATGAGGTAATAAATAATTATTTATTAATTAATGGATAATTTATTTAATTACGAGAATATTGAAATAAATATTTTATTCACTGGAATATAAATATAATATTTATTTAATGAATGTAAAATATTTATATTTTTTTATTCACAAGGTAATAAATAACTATTTATTAATAAATAATTTATTTAATTATATGAATATTAAAATAAATATTTTATTCACTAGACCGTAAATATAATATTTATTTATGATATATAAATATTTATTACAGAATTCAATAAATGTCAGGGAGGACAAGTGGATCCAATTATTGGTCTGGTGATAAATATTTATTTACTTGATTGTAAATAATATTTATCGTTGTATGGGTTAACACACACCATGAAATAAAATAATAATAACATTATTTTACATGGAATGAAGTTTATTATGGGGTTAAAATATTTTTGAGGGCCTTTGTGTAATAAATTAATATGAAATACTAACCCTAGGTTTATAAATAGAAAATCATGAGAATTTTGAGGTGTTGTTTATTGTGCACAACATTTCCCTCCTTGGATAATTCTCTCTCAACGAAGAATGTCTATAGGGTTTTCTCTCAAGATTTAGAGATTATTTTTCATCCTTAACTTCCTCTCAAGATAGAGAGATTAATAGATGATCCTTCCAGACTGAAGGGATCATGGTAGTGATCAAGGGAGTGATGCAAAATGATCATTACCACCACACTATCACCTGAAGTACCATCGATAATTTTTTGAGATTGAAGTAGTATGTGGGGATCACCGCTAGATGGGATCTCCTTTGAGTTGTCATCAATGAATTTAAAATACAAATGAATGGAGTTAATATGACCAACACGTACATCTAAGAAATAAATCAAGATCAAGTAAATTATTCTTGATAAAAAATTAATGTGAAAAATATTATCTATCTTGGTTCAGATGAAAACATTTGTCCATACTCTTCATAAAAATTTCATTAGACATGAAATTTTTCATCATGTAAATTGTGATTTATCCTTTGAATCCGACAACATTTGAGTTATCCATAGGCCCAATAGGCACTTATTTTATGCATAGAACATACAATATCACTTAGGGGGGACCACACCCTACCCAAGAATTGATAGAATTTCACCTAGTGGGACCCAAATACTACCCCTAAACCTACATTAGAATACCACCCAGGGGGACCATGTACTACCTTAGAGCCCGTGTCAATAAAACCATCCACCTAAGGGGTATCTACCCTAACCTAAACTAGTATATCAAATCCACCAAAGGGATCACATCCTTTACTTAGAAGAATAATCTATCTGGGGATATAGATCACCTGAAAAAATCATCTACCCAGTTTGTAGCTCACCTGAAACCATCATATCCTACATAAGGGGATCCATATATAGATTTATAACCATGATAATCCTACCTAGGTGGCATTCCAACCTAAAACCATATATATTATACACTTGAGGGAATACTCTCTCCATGAAACTAGTATATATCATACACCTAGGGGGTTATATCCCATACCCAAAATAGTTACAAAGCCTCCATTATCTAGGGAATATATCCACCTCAATGACTATTCCCTAATACGTATTTATTTAAAACATGCATATGGAGAACTGCATCCCTTACCTAGAACCATAATCTACCTGGGGATAGAGATCACCCAAAACCATCATCTACCTAGGGTTGTAGCTCACCTAGAACCATCATATCCTATCTAGGGGGATCCACATCTAGCTTCAGAACTATGAGAATCATACCAAGAGTTTATTTCACCCTAGAACCATATATTGAATACCATAGGGGGTAATAATCTCTCCTCTAAACCATTATATATCATGCACCTAGGGGGTTGGATCCACTAACTAGAATATGAACCAATCCTCCATTACCTAAGGAATATATCCACCCCAATGCTTGAAAACTCATTTGTAATTATATAAACCATACACTAAAGGGGTCACATCCCCTACCTATAATAGATACCAAGAATCCATTAACAAGTGCTTATATCCCTCCCTCAATAACTGAACCCTCATTTCACATATCACACACACACAAAACATATATCACATACACTTGGGGGATATATATGACCCCATAACCTCATATCATATCACATAGGTTGTCTACACATTCAAACTCATTACATGTCTCATAGCCTGGGCTATCAAGTGAACAACCCATCTCTATCATTATATCCATTCTAGACTATCCCCTTCAATCCTCAGGTTCTAAGGTGACACCTGGGATCGATGATTCTTTCTTCCCCACAATAATACTCTATAGGGTCAACATGAGGTTGGGGTACCCACTAAGTTCCCCCAAGCCACATCATAGTTTGGACACCGTACATGGGATCCTATTTCCATGTAGTCCCTTTCTTAGCTTTATCCTCCAAGATTGGTCTGAAACCTCATCAAAATGTCCCATCACAACTTATTACCACTCAATAGGGACCATTCCAAGATAACTTGGACCAAGGCCCTCAAAAAACCCATTCTAAATCCTTTAACAAAATGCTTGATCCTAACTAGGTCTATCTCATGTCTTCCTTAAGAGATTTCTCAACCCATGACTTAGAGGATACCCCTCTTCTTCACACAACATCTGGTCCTGGAAGATTCATCCCACTCATGGAACTTAGTTTGTCCCTACTCAATCCTCGTGTGGGTGCTTCCCATCATGAGTGAGACATACAACTGTCTCACTTTTCGTACTAGGCCTAAACCTCTCATACCTTCCCAACTAACCTTTGGAAAAATTTCTTATGATATTAATATATTGTCACACGCATTAATAAACAAGAATGCATGCATTAATGACCAAGGGATCAAGCAAGTATTCAATGGTACACTATGTAACTTGATACTTCTATCCTATCCATAGGATTTGAAAAACAATTCATTAAATTTTTAAGTTTTATTGACCATACATGATGAGATTTTATATCACATGCACATAAAAAATGCATATACTTAGGGAGATGTTCAAGGGACCACATACCTCACATAGAGTTATTTCCATAAATCATGCTTATACATCAAACCCTTGAGATCATCCAAGTCTCATCCAAGATTTTATCATATCCCAAGATCCTATATCAACCCATCACACTCAATTAATTAATTATAAAAATTCATTATCAACTATTTAATTTAATTTAAATTTGAATAATTTACTAAAAACTCACTTGACCACCTCATCACACTAAAAATGTGACCTAATGGGATTGAAAGGTATATAGTGCCCCCCGAAACCATCCCTAAAAAAATAACTAGCATTCAACACCCAACCAATAACCAATTTCATCCAATTTTATCAAAAAACCTAGAAAAAACTTGTAGGGAGATGTACCTCTAAAAAAAAATAAGAAACAATGTGCGTTTATTGTCACGAGACATCCTCTATACAAGGCACAAAAAATCCTCATAATTACAAGACAATTTAATAATTCTTTGGTGGAATATTTAATAAAAACCTTGGTGAAATTACACCAAATTAGAGGTTACCGAAGGGAAAAATAATAGAGGGAAGAAAGGAGGAACATACCTTGAATATACTTTGTAAAACCATAAAACCCACCCCTTTCCAAGGAGGATTGAACTAGAGGAAGGATAGAGAGAGATTCATATGAATATACTCTACTCTATGACCCCTTACCATAAAACTTAAAGGGGTTTAACCAGTAAATAATCAGTCTTCCCCTACTAAAAAACCACATTGGCACCTAGTCATAACATGACCATGAGGGTCACACCTTGAAACCTCTTCATCATAACACAATGCATTTTTTCCCTTCTGGTTGTGGTTCAACCAACCCAAAAAAGGTAGGAGATAGTCCTAAAAGACCCCCTTAATGGTGTAGACCCTCTAGGTCATGATATGTCCTATTCCACCAGGACTATGTTGTGGTGTGGTCCCTAGGTTATCACATAACTACCCATAAATGGATAGAGGGACAAACCCCCCAAACCCCTCTTTCATATTGTGGCCCCTATCAATTATTCCATGAGGAATGCACCCCATATAAGCCCCATGATGCAACCCTATATCATTTCATTATGGCCTACCCATCCTCAATTCACTATGTCACGACACCCTAGCAGTGTCGCTACCTCTCACGGAGGGTTTTTTTCTTAGGAAAAAACTCACACAAAGTCTTGACACACTCTGAGGCCTTAAACCAGAACATGTTCCAATGAACCACCATTGTTAGGGAATATACCCCACTCACCATTTTTTAATGATCCAATTGAAACTAAAATCAGCAAAGGGGTCACTCTAACCTCACTCCAACATTAAATTGAGCACTAGAAACACCTATCAACCTCGAAGCATATTAAAAAAATTCTCCTCTAGATGTTACAACCCTCTAAATTATGATATGAATCATAGATCTCAAAACATCCCCTACACCGGGACCAAAAATTCAAATTCCCTCTAAATTTCACAACCTATAAAGACACAGGTCATTAGAACCCCCCACTATAACACTTATATTCCTTAATAATTATTAGTGGTCATTTATGAATCAATCCTAACCTACCCTAGTCAATTAACCACTAACTCATTATTTTCTAATCCAAAACATTGAACGAACTTCCACTACGCAAATCCAAACACCAAGGCATGGTATTCAGTAAATCCCAAGCTACAAACTCATTGCTATCACCAACACTGAGATGAAACTCAAATGTACCTATCTATCTGAGACACCTAATCATTGTAAAAGAACTCATCCTTAGGTTTATAGTGATCTCCACCATAAAACTCCACCCATTAAGGTTGATTCCAGATCATGGTGCTCCCCACAATAGGAATTTCCTACCAAAACATGATTTAAATAGTCCAATAAGATACTTTATATTGTTTTCACTGCACCACATATGATTACATACAAAAACACTCATTTGTCCTCATATGGACAACCTTTCTCAAAAACACTTGGCCACACCCACTGATGCACTATCTCATTTCCGAATCACTATACCTAAATACCCAGATGCATCAAGTGATCATACAAACACTCACATAGAAGTCTAAACTCATCACTTGATGTAATTATATGCCTGTATCACTAACTAACCAAATCCCCCATTATAATCTACTCACGATCATTGATGTATCTCTGATCTAATCAAATCATGCCAATTTCATATTGATCTCAGTGACAATACATATAATCCCTCTAATACCACATATGAATACTAATTCTAGTATTTAATAAGGAACCAAATCACATTATATCTTCCCTTACACTAGAATCCTAGTTCCATATTAACTATCTACCACCCAATCTCATAACATACATGATCCTAAAATCAATATGGTCTTCCATCCATGACTGATAAGATGATCCCCATCATAGGATTATCCTTATCATTTATCCACTGAATCAAAACAATGATCACTATATCCCACACTCTATATATTACCACATGTAATTTCTAGATGTATCCATACTGTTTATACCCAAGTGCTTACATGAATCATTGATCACTACCCATTCCCAACTCACTAGGAATGTCATCCTCGATATCTACCAAAATTTATTTTTAATGAGATTCTCACCCTCCAATAGAAAATGGTGTTATACCCACTATATGGATTATATTACACTATTATACACTCACCAACCAAGATGTTTTTTGGTATTAAATGTGTGTTGATCCTCCTGGGCCACAATTACCTATCCTTTTAACCCCTATCATAATGTAGGGACAGATCGACCATGCCACCATATTTTGATCCATTCCAAATTTCACCTATCACCATATAGGGATACCTCACATTCTCATTCAAAACTCATGATACCATGACTGAAATAATCTCATCGAATCCATTAGTCCTTAACCTACACGTGGTCGTTCACTGATCCACAACCAAATAGGAACCACACATACCCTCTGTGAACTTAACCTCATGCATCGACGTTTTTATGAAAAATTCATGATAATACACACTATCATATTCCAAGATAGAGTGATCTAAAAAATAACCTTTCATAGGTTTTTACCCACTATCCATCTCAATTTCATCAAAACCCAATGGGTGCACACTCACATACTACCCGATCACACAACCCGATTCATGATATCATGAGTCGCATGTCATCAAATGTACTCACATGATTAATTAATAAGATAACCATGAATATCATGCATGTTATAACCATTTTATATAAAATAACCCCCATGATTCTATTCTAATAGACCAAAGGCATGTTAGTCATGCTAAGGCCAATCACATGATCCCCCACCACCCAGGTGTCATTCCAAAATATGAAGCATCTACCCATGCTCTATCCATCTCTAAGGGCACTAAAAATCCCATGATAACCCATATCATAGGTTAAACTCATGTATAAATCAACTAAAAAATATTTTGAGCTGCATTTAAATGCCACCAGGCTCTCCCAACTAGCCCATAAACCAGGCCTCGCATAGAAAATATCTCATGAGGAAACATCTTTACTCTCATCTCAAACATTACAATTAAACTCACTTTCCCACCCATCCACTAAAAGGTTCTCATATATACATATATGAAATTACATTCAAATTCAACTAACCCTCCTTAGACACAAATCCTCTTAGGGAATCCATATACCAGACTACCCCTCTCAAGGACCATGTCACATCTATACATATAATGACATTATAATATGATGAATCTTATCGAGTGAGACCATGATAATATGTTTTATCTAAGTATAATTATAACAAGAATCTATATTCAAAAACACCATATAGGTTTTTAAACTTTAAGTAACCAAGCCATCATTTTAATCACCCATAGGGGTCAATAATTAAGGCGTGCAATGCTTGTACTAACCCACTAGGGGTCACTATACATCACCCGCATAGAGGGAATCTATATCCATAACTAAATAACATCCCATGATGAGATCCACATAAAATTTAATCAAAAGAAAATATTGTGGTTTAGTTGAGTAAAAAACCACTAACAATTAATACAAGAAAACTCTATATAAGTTTTTTTGACACTTTAATAAGTTAAACCCTCCATCATTAGTTATATAAATCACACACAATTACATGTATTTTATGTGAATACTAAATGTTAATAACTATGCATGAACACATGCATATTTCTAATAAGACAATATACAAAACTATAAATATCAATCCCAATACACACACCACATTTAAATAAATTTCTCAACTTTAACATAAAAAACCAAGAACAACAATCTCATATCCCTCATAACCTTGAATTACTACAAAAAAGGTGTTCATGATGAAATAATACGAGATCCATCATAAGATCTCACATGTATCTATTCCCTATCAACCATAACTCAAATAGTAATACAAAAAAAAAAGATTCTCTAATACCACTTTGTAACATCCCCCATTTGGATACCACTAACTCGTGTCATAAACGAGGTGTCACAAGACCTTTGGAACACCTCCCCATAAACTATAGGCTACTTACTAGCAGTGAGGGTCTAAGGTGTTACCTCAGAAAGACTATACCTTCATATACGAGAAAAAGAAAACATGGAAATAACCAAACAACATCCATAAACATAATTAGAGTATGAAAAATATGATAAAAAATATTCTATAAAAAATTTAATTCTTTAATACAAGTATGCATCCCAAATGTCCACTAATCATGATGATCACATATAAAAAAATAAATAAAAGAATAAAAATAAAAGCATACACTACTACCATCACTGAGCCTCATCATATTCTAGTATCCAAATACTTTTCAAGCTAATCTAGCCTAATCATACAATATTGAGGTCATTAACTAACTAAACATTTAAAAAATGAGGTCTTCTTGAGTACAAAAGTTCCATGGATTACTAAGAAGGGTGTGAGTAAAACTTAGTAGGCCACCACTAATGATGTCCCTAACATAACCGGTAAGTAGTGTATGCACATTTTATATTCTTAGAATAATAAATAAAATAAAGAAGCATAATAAAATAGATATCATCAATACTCTGGTTCTAATGTGACACTTAGGATTGACCATACATACTTTGGGTAGTTATAGATATCTCTGATCTTGTCACACCATCTAGGGGGGACTACATATATCCCCAGATCTAATAGAATGTCACCCAAGGGTGACCATGTCCTAACCTAGAAGCTACATCAAAATACCACACAGGGAGACCAATTTATACCTCATATATGTTTCAGTAAAACCAACCACTAAGGGGGTCACATGCCCTACCCTAAACCAACATATCCAACCACCCTAGGAGGGTCACATCCCCTACTCAAAACCATCATCTACCTGGGTATATAGATCACTTGAAATCATCATTTTACTAGGGATATAGCTTACTCAGAACCATCATATCCTACCTAGGGGATCCACATACAACTACTAAACCATGAGAATCCTACCTAGGGGGAATCCCACTCTAGAACTATATATTTCATATGCTCAAGGTAATAATCTCTCGACAAAATTATCATATATCATACACCTAATGGTTGTATCCCATGACCATAACTAGTATTAGGCCACCATTACCTGAGGAATGTATCCATCCTGGTGCTTGAAACCTCATTAACATTTATTTAAAACATATACTCAAGGGGTCATGTCACCCACCTGGAATAGGTATAAGACCTCCATTACCCAGGGGTCATATCCTTCCCCGGATGTATAAACCCACATTTTACATATAACACACACACACATACACAAATACCCAAATATATAAAATATACATCAAACAAAATCAAGGGATACAACTCACTTTTGGAACCTCATATCATACCATACTAGTTGGTCACATGCTCGAACCCATCATGTGTCTCCTAGGATAGCCTCTTAAGTTGAAAAACCATACATATTACTATAACTATTCTAGGATATCCCTATTGATCCTCAAGTTCTAAGGTGGTACCTGAGATTGACGATACCTAATTCACCATACTAATCCTCTAGGGGGTGGATATGAAACTATGGTACCCACTGAGGTCCCCTAAGAAACATCATATTCTAGACACCCTACATGGGATCCTCTCATCTTGTAGGCCCTTTCCCAACTCTGGCCTCCAAGGTTAGCATAAAACTTCATCAAAATACAACATTATAACTCATTTCCACTCACCAAGGACTATCCTAAGAAAACTCATAATAAGGCCCTTAATAACCCCATGCCAAGTCCTTTAGAAACATACTATACACTCACTAGGTCCATCTCACTTCTTCCTCAGGAGATATCTCAACCCATAACATAGAGGAAACCCCTCTATTTCACCACACATTTAGTCTTGGAGTATTTATCTCTCTCATGACACTTGTTAAGTCATATACCACCCCTACAAGGGTGATTACCATCATGAGTGAGATTTATGGTCATATCACTTTCCTCACTAAGCCTAATTCCCTAAAATCTACCCAAATATCCTTAACAAAACTACCCTTTTATATTTTCATCTCCTCACATTTATTAATAAATAATCTCACATCTATCAATGACTAAGGAATTAATATAGTGTTAAGGGGTCCACTGTAACCCTTGACACTTCTGTCTTATCCATATAAATTAACAAAAAATTCATTGAACTTTTAAGTCTGATCTTCCATACATGGAGATACCATATATCACATTAACATAAATGAAATTAATATACTTTGGGAGATGTTCAAGGGAACACCTACCTCATATAAAGTTATTCCCTTAATAAATCTCGACCATTCAATGCCTAAGATCATCTAAGTTGCGTCCAACCTTGTATCATATCCCAAGATCCTATCTCAAGCAATCACACTAAATTAATTAATTGCAAAAAATTATAATCAATTATTCAATTTAATTTAAATTGGAATAATTTCCTAAAAACTCCCATGGGCACCTTTCCACACTAAAACTGTATCCAATAGTACTTAGAAGGTATATGGAATACCCTAAAAATCATCCTAATAATAATACCTAACATTAAACATCAATTCAATATCCATTTTTTCCGAATTTATCAAAAACCCTTGAAAAACTCCCTAGGGAAATGTACCTCCAAAAAAATGTCAAGAAAAGAAGTGAGTTTATTGTTATGAGACCCCTATATCTAAGACATAAAAAATCCCCATTTTTTATAATATTATTCCACCATAATATGGTGGAATAATTAATTAAACCCTATCTAAAATCACACCAAATTAGGGGTGACAGAAGGGAACAAGAATACAGGGAATAAAGGTAGAACATGCCTCAAATCTATCATAAAAATACCACAAAACCCACCCCTTTCCAAGGGTGGTCAAAGGGTTGGAAGGAGTGGGGGAGAGATAGTTGAATAGTTTCTCTTTGATCCCCCTTCCCCTAAAACTGAAAGGTGGATGACTAGTAAATGATTGGTATATACCTACTAATAAAACCACTTAGGAACCTAGTTAGAGTGTGACCATAAGGTCCACACCATGAAAACTATTCACCAGGACATGTTGTTCCAAGGTCTTCTAGGTTATGGCATAAATCACTCCAAAAATATAAGGGGAGTGGTCCCTAAAGATCCTCCTTGTAGTGTGGCCCTTTTGAGATTCACCATGGCCTCTCCTGCTAGGGGTTTTCTATGGTGTGGTTCTTGGGTTGTGATGAAATCTCCCATGAAGAGGAAGTGGACTGAACCTTTAAAATACCTCCTTCATTTCATGGACCTTAGTTTCACTATGAGGAACCCACCTTGTGAATCCCTATGGAATAACCCTCCATTATTTCATCATGGAATCACCATCCCTGATATACTATTCTGTGATGCTCTAAATACATCGCAACCTCTCACATAGGGTTTTTGTATTAGGAAAAAACTCCCAAAAAGTCTCCCCATGCCATGATTCCCTAGGTTATAGTATGGTCCAATGACTATCCCTTATCACAATATGTCCCTCACTCAACACGGTGTGAAAAGACACCTATATTCAAAATCAACAAAGGGTTCACCCTGACCCCACTCTGACACTCACCCAAGCACCCTAAACACCACTAAGGCCTCAAACTACATCAAAAATATCATCTCAAGATTTTCAATCCCATGAAATTACAATTCAAATCCCAATTAAAAAAATATTCCCTATTTTAAGACAAGAAATTAAAATTTCTTCTGAATTTTAGAACCCATAAAGACATGTGACTTTATAGTGGGGGTGGGTGATTCCAGTAGTGGGGGTGAGTAACACAGATAGTTAGATAAAGCATGGAACATACATTAGTGGTGGGAATTTAAGGTGGTGGTGATATTCACTTCATCGACATTGGTAGTGGGTGTTTTAGAAGATGGTGGAGAGTGAAATATATGGCATGGGTGTGTACAACTATGATGGTAGTGGAAGACATTTCATATGGCGATATTGGGTAAGATAGTAGGAAACATAGACGGTATATGTGAGCGATGCACAAGAATGTGATGTGACAAATATGACATGTTGAGTGAGGGTGGAACTGATGGGTTGTTTGGGAAAGGAAGGGGTGTGAGTTAGATGGTTTCAATGTGAGGAGGTGGGAATAAAATTGGGAAGATGGTGAAGGTGTGGTAGGGTGAGGTGAGAAGGAAAATTGGAAAAAAATTTATTAACTTTCATGACCACTGGAGGTAGTTATAAAAGACCCTATTGGATATTTCCAATGGAGATCACTTATTTCTTCCCTCCTCCAATACTAGATTTTCTGGAAAGGATTTTATAATAAAACCTAAAGAAAATCCTAAAAAATAAATGAAAATTTATTATTACACCATGTTTATCCTTAGATCATACATAATATTCTTCATGGTTTCTTAATTGGGAAATAATATAAAGGGTGAGATCATACACATCATAAGTGGGTAAAGTAAAATGGAAATTAATATTGAATAAACATGATATACATAATATGGAAGGAATAAATTGTAAAATGATTCTATATAAATGATAACATGATCATAAAAGAATCCATGGATTTTATAATAATGGAAATAAATAATTACATAATGATAAAATGTATAATATCATACATAATAACGATACCATCAAGGCCTTGTGTTAAGATATCTTATATAAAAAGGAATAGATACACTGAATACCCTCTCTTGTTATCTTGTGAGACCTACTAATGTACCGAGGAACTATTTCTAGATAAATCTGTAACTTAATATAATCCAGTTCATTCTAACAAAAATATATAATTCCGGAAATCATAATCATAATAGGGTATAAATATGCCTAAAACCCAAGTTATTTTCTCTATGATAACTAATTACACACTAAGTAGTTATTTCAATCTCCACCTATCACTTAATAAGTTTAATTCATTCATCATATATAAATAATGGGTAAAAATAAAATATATAATGATCAGTAAGGAGCCTCTTACATCATAGAATGGTTAAGTATTTAATAATATTTTGTATATAATAAAACAACCTTCAATCAGAATAATGAAGTTTAGGGTATTCACAATGTATATATTAAAGGAATATATGGTTAAGAAAATACTTTTCCCTATCAACTGAATAATTAACTATCTATGTAAACACCCTTGAATCAAAGTAATTGATTATAGGGTATTTAGAAAGTGGATAGATAGTAATTTAAGGACATATTCCCCAATGTTTTATTTTTATATGATTTAAATTGTAATATATCATAGATTATTATATATGTATTATAATATGACATATAAGAGAACAAGGCATATCATATTCCATTAGTTTGGTTAGATCTTAATGCATGAAATAGATATTTTATGTCATTGATTATTACTTGTATTGTTTGAATGTACCATATCATAAAAAAATAATCATATTTTACAATTAATATAACTCTCTATGATTAATAATATAGTTGAAAATTAATGGATAAAATTTGAATATATCATGTATTATCAATCATAATTGTGGATGTTTCATATGATGAAATGAATGGGAGGATCAGTGATTAATTCACGTGAAGAATGCATGAAATGATTAAATCATTACTCATAAATTTTGAAATG
This sequence comes from Viscum album, assembly GCA_963277665.1. Lineage (NCBI taxonomy): Eukaryota > Viridiplantae > Streptophyta > Magnoliopsida > Santalales > Viscaceae > Viscum > Viscum album. Next base: position 360,867,153 of record OY728148.1, on the reverse strand, counting down.
TATTTGTCAATGCATGAATACTCAGGAATTTCCTGTGGGATATATGAAGATCTAGTTCTATTAAAACAATGTGATGTCAATTTTGTTCCCATTATCTTACTAATTCTATCATACCTAAATCTATATCCTCATCCTCCATTTATTAAATGATAAACTTTCATATCATGGAAGGTTGGAGGACATCACCCAAGTATCGAGTGATTTAGTTTAGCTCATGTATACACTATAGAGGTGGGAGTCTGATGGAAGTCTCTTCATGATCTTATTTAAATATATGGTTGAAGAGAGAAACAATATCATTCATCAGTGAAAGTTACATAATAGTTGTAACAGACCCAACCCCACAAGCCCATATATGGTGGTTACTTTACTATATTATCATAAGATATAATAAATTTCATCACAAAGGACCATATAGTTTAGTAGTCTTGGTAAGCTAGATACATAATTGAATATCAAATTACATTTTAAAACATAAAAATACAACAAAATAAAATTAAATATTCTACATCCATGAACTAATTAAAATGTTCCTTCTTCATATCCTGGGTAAAGGAAAAAAAAGAGGTGATCTCAAATGATCAGTAAGGGTTACGTAAAATGGAATCTATCATGAGTAAATAAACAATAATCAATATGTAAAGGTAGATAATTGAAATCAAATTCCATTTAATCAATAACTTGAACACACTGAATAATATGGTAGGAATAAATAATGATCAAATAATGCCATATAAATAATCACATGAACTTGAAACTTATCTATGGATTTCATAACTATTTAAATAATCATATGTACATCGATAAATAATATTCTAATTATTTAATTCATAATTTCAAACATCATAAACTTATTGTCAAGTCCTCATGCCAAGACATATTAAATTAATGGGTAAGGTATTGGCCAAATACCCAAACTATTTTGTCTCATGAGACCTACAAATGCATTGAGGTTCTATATAAAGCTTATCCTATCAATTACTAAGTCCAATGAATTCATCATATGAAAGGGGATACTAACAATTAAATATAATATAAATATAAATATTCGTAATTAAAAACTAGCATATGAAATGTTAATATTTCCCCAGTCAAACTGATTATAAAACATCTGGAGAAAGAATAAGGATGGTATCATTACAACATATCCCAAGTAGAGTATAATTAAAATAAAATGTTATTATCTTTGATGAATAGAAATACCATAAAAAGATCATTCAAAACATTCTTGATGAAAATACCCTCTTCACTTTGAAAAAAACTTTTAAAAAAATAAAAATTTAAATAATATTATAAAAAAACATTTTATTTGAAAAGAATCATGGAAACTTGTAAAATGAGCTTTAAAACAGTGAGTGATCATGACGTCGGGAAAATTCCTTTCATGCCGAGTACGTTAAAACAAAGATTTCTTTTACATTTTTGGTAAAAAGTAAAAAAGTAACCTATTAAAAAAATAACAAGAATATCATTTTTAAACCATTTTGTAAAAACTAAAACATGGGTAAAAATTTATTTAATAAATAATTTTATATTATTAAATATTATTTAAATTTTTTTAATGAAAATATGAATATTAAAGAAAAATATTCCCGACTGAGTAAAAAAACAAGATGGGTTTCCTTAAAAACATTATTTTGGTATCTTGAGTACTTAAAGAGTGTAAAATGAAAGGAAACCTTATAATTTTTATAAACACCTATAGGATAATAAAATGTATTGTATTTGAGATAGAAATATCAAATAATTCCTCCATCAAATACTTAAATATAAATAATTTGTAATAATGATGAGATTGTGAAATAAGCCCTTACCACTTTGGTAACTTTTGAATCATAATTTTCATGAAATAAATAAATTCAAATGAAACATTAAATACTATGAATATAAATATATTCATGATATAAAATATCAAATGGGTAGTATATACACCTTATAAAAATGAATATGTGTATAATACCAAATACGTCTCAATGGAGTGGAAATTGATATGAAATCTATTAAAAAGATCATACTGTTGAAGTGAGAATTAATCAATGAATTTATTATGTGTATAAAATTTAAATCCACATACAAAAATAATAAATAAAAATTAATATAATCAAAATTTATTACAAACATAATCCTATAATATCAAATACAATGAAGAAGTAATATAACCTAATGAAAAGAAATTGAGTTATGAAACCCTTTACCACTTGGTAACTTTCAAGTAAAATCCACTTGGATGAAATGGTTTAAATTGAAAGTTAAAGTAAAATTAAGTATGGATAATTCATGATATAACATGTAAAAGTTAATTATATACACCATATAATATAAATTGATTCATAACAATAAAAATTCCCCAATGAAAGGAAATTGAGATGGAATCCCATACCTTAGGTCCGACTCATCACATATGTACTTTATCTTATTAAATAATAAAATTATGTTAATTATGTACTTGATTAAAAAAATTTAAATTTTATTATTCCTTTTATTTTATTTATTATCATGTTATATTTAATTACTTAGTCAATTAAGTTCATGTCATACATTTTAACGATATTCGGTTCATATGTCCAAAATGACTTCAATAGATTGACTATGAAAAAAAGGTCATTATCCAATCATATACAGAATAATAATAATTAAATAATTATAATTTTTATACATAAATTATACCTTTAAAACTAATCTTAAAATATTGTTATGAAAAATGAACCATGTTACAATCATTGAGACGGTAGACCGTACTTACACATGAGTAACGTTTCCATTTTTCAATGATCATGATGTAAATAAGGTAAGTGTTATTTTATATTTATATAATGATACTTATATCATAAATATAATATTATTTATTTAAATTTACTTATATATACAATTTATGTGGCGTGGTAATGAAAAATGAATCACATCGCTTTGTAAAGGTAGTAATCCACACGTACGCACAAGCGACGTTATCATCTTTAGATAAATGGAAAGGAAAAAAAATATATGATATATTAATTTTAAAGAATGATAAATATATCATTAATAATATATATATATATATATTAAATTTTTCATCATAAACATTTGTGAGAGGGGATGATGGAAAATGAATTTATTTGGCTCGTGAGGTGATAGTCCACTGTACACACAAATGATTGTTTCATTTCCCATTTGATGGAAGGGGATATGGATGTAGTTTATTACATTAAACTAATAAAATATAAGAATATGGTATATATTGATTTTATTATATCATCATGGTTGAATAATATTTTTAGGAGGTGGAAGAAGAAATAAAACAAAAATGCCCAGTTAAGATCAATACCTCTTCTTCGAACAACCTCTTTAGGTTTACACCAAAATACTTCCTAGGAGGGGTTTTCTAATAAAAAAAGGCCTCTTGGATGTGGTAAGGTAAGTAATGGATTTTTTAGAGATTTTTTGAATTAAAGGTATTTTGAAGTGTGAAGAAAATAGGATATGAGGTTCCATTTTATAAGAGAAGAGAGGGATACTCTTGGAATTTATTAAAGTATTAAATTAATATAAATTAATTTTCATGGAAAAAGGATCCAAAATAATTCAATTAAAAAATATTATGATTATGGGTTTAAATTATATCATAAAATAAAATTTAGACAAATTTAGATTTTTTTTTACTGTCATCTCTTTGTTTTAATCCACGTTAACCCTTTTTGATAATTAACGTGATAATGATGTTTTTACTCTTTAGGGGTCAAGATAGTTACTATAAAAAGAAAATTAGACCAAAAATGGACCATAAATGATACTTTTAAACATATAAAAATAACTTGGCCAAATATAGGTTTTTAAATAATTTTGAATCATTTAATAAAATATTATTTAGTGTAAAATAACATTAATGTCATTTTGGCACTATTTATTTAATTTAACTTTAAATACATCAATGTAAAGGGGAATTATAATATATAATTTTAAAAAATCACTTATATAATATATTAATCTATAAAAATATTTTAATACTATAAATAACTCAAATTATATTTCTTTTAATATTTTTAAAATCGTTTATTATATTTTTCTATTAATTAATGAAATACCGTGTCGGCGTTGCGTATGAATTTAAGGTAATTATATAAACACTAAAAATTAAAAATAAGTAAAAATAGTGAAAATATTTTAATTTCACTCAAAATAATAATTAACATTACTTCACAACTTTATTTTTCCCCTATGTGTTTACATAAGAGATATTTAAAAGTAAGAAAGTGACATTTTGTATTTTTATTTACTTAAAAATATTATATAGGTTACTTTCACTGAAAAGTGTCCCATAAACAAATAAATATCAGTAATAAGGTTATAAGAGTCAAAATATATTCATCCAATATTATTGAATATGAAAAATGGTGTCTTTATCCATTTGTTTTAACCCAGATTAACCCGATTTACCCTTTTACTGTGGATAAGAATTTTTACAGCTTTTACTATTCATTATGAAAAAATTTAAGTTTACCTTATTAAATAATATTAATTATTATGATTATTAATATGTAATAATTTTTACCAAATTAAATCTCTATAATTGAAATAAATTCATTTTATAGGTATCCCAAAAAACATAATGGAAAGCGATTTTTTAGGAAAATGCATTTTTCAATGAAAATGTGATTTTACATTAACTATATGACTAGAAATATTCATTATATAAATTTAAATTAATATATATATATATATATATAATATAAATTTAATTTAAATAATTCATCATTAGTGTTTTTTTAATTAATGAAAATGGAAAAGCATTATTCACTTAAAAAACAATTTTCCTAAAAAATATGTTTTTAAGCATAAAAATAGATTTATACAAAAAACATGAAAATTGATGATTCAAATGAAATTAATTAATTTTTTACAAATAAAATGGATCATATGTAAATTAAATACCAAATCCCAAATATAATCATAATTTAAATTAATTAATTCAATGAAAATAGATGATAGTTTTACAAAAATCAATATTTTCAGTATTCACTGAAAAACCAATCTTTTCAGAATAATCTAAAAATTTCACCTTGAGATAATTTTTATATGATTATTTAAAAAATGATATCATTTTTATAAAATATTATTACTAAAATTGGCATAAATTAATTATATTATCTTCACACAAAAAACAAGAAAAACCATTTTTGAATATAATGTATTTTTGAAGCATAAAATGACTTTACTGAAAATTGAGTACTTATTTATTATTCATTAATCAATAACTTTATATTATATAAAACCTTTAGAAATATTTTTCATAATATTTTTATTCCTATTCATACCACCAATTTTAAGAGTCACGTTTGAATAATAATATTTTAATAGTATATCATGCTTTGCTTAAACTCAGTGTTGTGTGTGACATAAGCCATCAAACATAATGTTATTATTTTAAACTATAGGGATGTTAAAATAGTATTCTTAATTTTACAATTAAATATTTTTGGGTTTCATGCATAGTTTATCTCGAGATCTAAGGTTTATAATTACATTTATTGTATTGAACAAGTGTGGTTCGATCCTTAGAAACCCATCAATGGTATTATAGCTTTTCCGTGCTTCATGATTGATGCAATAATTTTTTTTAAAATGAATAAAATTGATATCTCTTTGAATTTTTATTTGGTATTGTTAAAAACAATTGTAATTTTTTATGTGGATGGATATATGATATTTGATATCATAGGCTATGATTTGGTCACTTTATAAGATATGAGATATTATAGGTGGTGACATAGTGAAATATTTCCCAATTCTTATATATTTATGGTTAATTCTACACATGCTACCATGGTTTATGATAATTTTTATGTATGATAAGAACTAATTTATTGTTACGGGCCACCCAAGGCCTTCGGGTGAGTAAGGATTACATGACACCTTAAGTCATTTGGGCCACCTCAAGGCCTTCAGGCCACTTCAAGGCCTTTGGTCCACATGAAATTATACTTAAATGGACCAGGAAGAATCTATAAGGAACATGATCCAGATGAGGATTTAGAGTAGGCCCATTCACCAGAGCATAGCTAACGGTTTTGTAAGAATGAGAGGGTATGGAAATTTCCACCAGGACCAGACTATGCATGCATAGGAAGCTTAGTAGAACTACCATGCAAAGGTGGAGAGCTGAAATAATGATGTAGATGCTAGGGAGGGGTAGTTTCAAGTATTTTTAGTCTATATGAATTCTTCTAAGATCTTCGAGTCATGTAATTTCACAAATCCTACGCGCCATGTAAGGGTTCCCCTTTAACCCTTAAAAGAGGGATTATGAAAAATGAATAAAAAAAGGCCTTCATGCAATTCAGGCTAATAATATTATCAATCATAAATTATGATTAATAGTATTTAAAAGAGTTTGAAATAGTACAAGTTTTCTATTGTTTAGTATGATATAAATATATATCGTAGAATATGATATAATAAATTTTTTTAAAATTTTAATTATTAATTGAATGAAATAATTTATAAATTGTTTATAAATTATAAAAAAAGGTATTTTGGGATATTTAATTAATTTATAAAGGTGTTTATAAATTAATTAATTATAAATAATTTATAATTAATTAATTAAATTTTTATGAAACATTTATTAAATAAATATCCATAATATTAATTATTAATATTAAAATACATTTTCATGTTATATGGAAGGGATTATAATTTAGATATAAAATGATTATATAGAAATTATAAGGGTATTTTATAAAGTGTTTTTAAATTAAAAAATAAGGTTGAATCTAAAAGTTTTTATATTTAAAATTATGAATTGTATAAGAAATTTGAAATGTTAAAAGTAAAATTTTTTATTTGAAAAATTATTTAAACCATGTCAAAAGGAGTTTTTATAATTTATATGACCAAGGTTTGAATAATATTAAATATGTGATATTTAGATTATGTAAATTATTTACATAATATAATTGGGATATAAAATGTTTATATTTCATTAAATATGATATATTTAAGTAAAATTATATATAGAGAGTAATACGAAGTGTTCATATTACAAGTAATTATAAAGGGTTTTTATTTATTTATTTATGTAATTTTAATAATACATGGATAAATATAAATTTTTTATTATTGTTTGGTTTATGAACTATTCATAAATTGTTTATCACATGTTTAAATATATGAATTTTTCATTTATTTAGTTTATTCACCATCTTATTCATAGATATAAAGTTTTTATATTAAGAATAAATTTAATTTTTAGTTTAAATTTTAAAATCCTTCTATAAATTTTCATACATTATTATATGGAGTTACATGTGAGGTATGATAATTGATTTGGTTTTATTATACCTTTACTTTGGATTATATTGTATTATGAGATTAAATTTAAAGTTTGATTACATTTTATACATATCAAGTGTTATAATGATGGATTTGAGGTATCTATTGAGTAAATAATTCTTGGATAGAGAGATTTTGGGTCATAATTTTCAACAAACCGGAGGATTATATCTTGTTTAAAAAAGTAGTGGTTGGATAACTTTCACTCTAAGATTAATATTTTGATTACTATTTATTTCATATGATTATAAGAATTTACATAAAATGTTTTCATATACCTTATTCATAAGATTTATTTGGATATGTATGATTATAATTGTATTTTAATTTAGGTTAATAACACAATCTATGAGTTGTGTAAAGAGTTACACATCAATATGGTTTGAAAATATTTATTTGGTGGAGGGAATAAAATTTAAAACTTAATAATTATAATAATAAATACATTTAAATAGAATAACATGAGATAAGATGGTGAGATAAAATAAATTTTAAAATACTAAGTGTTAGATTCCTTCCAAAGAAAACACTTTTCAAAACTTCAATCATCCAACTAAGTAGGTCATGTTAAATTTGGGTGACTATGGATTATCTTGTGTAAGGAAAGAAAGTAACGGGTGACCCCAAAATGGTTAGGTTCTCATTCTTGGTTTTTTATTTAGTTTAAATTTGATGGGTTTTGGAGGATCACCATATGATCAATGTAGTGAAAGAAACCCATAATAACACCTAATATATCATAAAAAACCAACATATAATATAAATAACATAAAATAATAGTCATACCTAAAATTTATCAAGCTCTATGCCCAATGAAGTCGAAGTATTTTTCTTAATTTCAGTCATCTAGTGATATCCAATGAACTCTCACCACCATAGAGATTCCATCAGCAATTAGAATACTCATTTATAATGAGATGAACCCATGATCTCTTAAGGTGTGCTATAACCTTCACCATGAAGTCTAAAGGAGAACCAAAATAAAGAGAGTATTGGATTAAGCTAGACAGTATCATGTGTATTCAACAAGTGGATCATATTCCTTTATATAAACTTCATTTATTCAATAAAGATAGTTGAGCATCATTATCCATAACCTGAAATCAAACATGTATTATGATAATTCACAGATCATTAGTGCTTTATAATCATTCAAACATTTAAAATTTTTATTACATGTATGTGTATCCATAAATTAATCAATCCATTAATTTATAACTAAAGTTAAACCATGTATAAAACATGGAAGTTTCCATACATGCGATACCCATATTATAATCCTATAATAATATATGATATATGAATCACATTACTTATAAGATATATAGATTTAATAATATGTGATATCATCACATGCATATCCCAGGTTACAATCCAAAAGATACTGTACATTATGATATCCCTATTTTAGTGTATTTCCAACAACCTCTCACTTTCACTAAAATATCATATGGAATTTACGGAAAAAACTTCACAACTATTTGTGAATCTATCTAAACTCTTTTGGATACGGTTTATCAAACTATCTTCATTTTGTAACAAACACTTTGTACAAAATTTAATTCTTATTATAAGTATTAACTGTGTGACCCTATGTAACTTTATAGAATTGATAACAAATATGAAATCTAAATTTCATATATGTAATCAATGATCATCCTCTAGAAAAACATTAGTGCCACTCGAGTACAAATAGGTCTTGTGTGATGTCAATTAAATATACTCATTTACCATATGAACATGTACACCACAAGATGTATCATATACATCATATGTATACATATATAGTCCCTCTATCCATGACATCAAGTGACAACTAGACATGGAACATGTTAATATAGTATAGGAAATCCCATACATTCATGATTCTCTAAAATAGAATGAAAATGTTGATAAATAAATCCCACTTCATTCATATAGTATATGAACACATCACATGTACCTCATTCAAGAATCTAAGAACATCTCATTTCACTTAACTAATCATAGATATACATTTCCTAATTCTAATTCAATCAAGTTCCCAAAAAAAAATTTCCTCATCATATGAGTAGAAAAATATCATCTTGGTTGAAATACAACTGATGAAATGATAAAAAAACATACCCAACAACCCCTTAATTATCTAAGACTCAAGGATTGTGTAAGAAAGGTATCAAAGTATGAAGGTTCACATACTGGTATCTCACAAACCTCAAGTAATGGGGATTAATAATAAGTATACACCACTAAGTATATCATTGATCTTATAACAATACATGTGATATATATTGGTGGGTCATTCCAAATAACAAGTCTCGCCTTATTATCCCATTCATTTATTCTTATTATCTTATATACAACTCATTGTAACAAGTATAAGTTTCTATTAATTCTAATATTAACATATCATTATAACCCATAATACTTTATGACGATCATCGATTAGGGATAACTCAAATCCATACTTTTAAGGGATATTATTATTCTATTGCTCATACAATATAAATTTTAGCATATGTAAGTGAATGATAAATGAAAATTTACTTTATTATAAATTCATGATACATTTTATAACCATTATTTATAATCTATCATGTATCTTATAACAATAGATTCAACAAGACCCTCATATTTTTTTTATGATTTGATGATTTCATCAAAGGATATACTATGTTCTTCTCTATAGGCACATAATAGAACTTTTCATATCCCCTATCTATTATATCTTGGATGATATGGTACTTTTTTAAAATATTTTTGGGCCTTTGGTGAGACAATAGTTCCTTAACCTAAGAAATTGATCCATTGTTTTCATAGTAAATATCTATTGTTCCCTTAGTGCTTGGAACCACCCAAAGTTCATAAATGATTTTTTTGATCCAAACTACATCCTTATTAGTATGTGATATAATAATGTATTCTACCTCTATTTTTGAGTCCACTATGATGGATTTTTTGGAACTTTTCCAATTTATATCTCTATTGTTTAGGAAAAACATGAAACTATATTGAGATATTATATCAACTTTGTCAGATTGGACTAGAATTAGTGTAACCCTTTACACTGATATCATCCTCATCGTAAAATACCAAGAATATATCCTTACTTTTTATTTACTTAAGGATGTTCTTTACTATAATCCAATGACCCTCACCAATATTGGATTAGTATATACTAGTTATTCTCAAAGTATAAATGAAATAGGTTTGAGTAAAAAACATTTCATACATGATCGATCATATGGAATATGTATAAGGAATCATATCCATCCTTTCTAACTCTTTATAAGAATATTGAATATTCCTAAGACTCGTGCAATGTAACACTAGTAAATTCCCATTTTTAGAGCTCTCTATACTAAAATGCTTTAACACCCTACTAATATATGTGTTCTGAATCAGTCTAAGCAACCTATTAGATCTATCTCTATAGATTTTCATACCCAATATATAGGATGGATTACTAATGTCTTTTATTGATAATCATTTTACCAACCACATCTTTAAAAATGTAAAGTCAGAACATCAATTTTGATAAGTAGTATATCATATATATAAAATATCAAAAATATCACCACCATCCCTCTATCCAACTTGTATACAAAAGAATCATCTATGTTTTTATGAACCCAAACACTTTTAATGCATTATAAAACTAGATTCTCTAACCTCAAGAGGATTTATTAAATCCATAAATATATCATTACCACTTGAAAAATATATTGTACTCATTTTGAACTTTAAAACCTTTTGGTTGTATCATGTTCATTTCCTTGACTAAATTACCATTATGTAAAGTTGGTTTAACATTAATTTGATATATCTTATAATCATAATGATCTACTATATAACTAAATATATGAATGAACTTTAACATCAAATATTGATAAAATATTTCTTCATAGTCAATACTATGAATTTTTATACCCCTTTTCCACTAGGAAATATTTATATGTAGACACTCTACCATCTATATCAGTCTTATTTTAGAAAACTCGCTCGCACCCTATGGGTCTCACCCCTTTAGGTGCATACACCAAGTTTAAAACTTGGTTAGTATACAAGGATCCTATTTTATATTCCATGGATTTTAGTTATAATGAACTGGAATGGGATGACTTGACACGTCCCCCGATTCAATTCTTCACTGGGCTCAAAGGGAGTTCCTAAACCCATTGGGCTAGAAACTTGTGCGTAGTCATCAATGAACAAGCTCTTAGGAATGATTTTCCCTTGAAAAAATAGAATAAAAAACCCAAGGAAACCTACCAAGAATATTATGTAGCATGTTCATATATTATACTACCATGCATATAAAATAAGGAGTTTAGAATAAATAACTAAAACTAAACATAGAATAACCAAAATAAGTACCCACATTTTCCTTTCAAAATTTAAAGATACAAAGTGCAGAATAAAAATAGGTACAATAGAAACTGAAAGAAGGAAATAAATAAAATTTCTCGGGGATACCAACACACAATAACCCAATATATACTAAAATAAACCCAAAAAATGACAAAATAAACTCCATGTGGACCATGGACACTCACTACCTCTTGATACAACCTCCCATGGGGCAACAAAAAATAATATAATAATAGGTAATAACTGATCTCCTAAAAGAAAATATAAGAGTTTCATACACCCATTGGTGTATTTAGGGTGTGAAATAAATATTCCTAGTAGGATATCACCAAGGAGTCTATGTAATTACTTTAAAATGACATTTCAATAATGTTATTTTGAAATATATTTAGAAAATTGGTTTGAACATGCGAGTGAAAAAGAGAAAATAAGAAAAATTTGTTTCCTTTTAAAAGAAAACTTTCAAAATCAAATTTCATTTGAAATTAAAACAAAATATTTACTTTAAAAGAGATTTAGAGCCCTAGTATGATTTAATAGACACACCTGAGAGGGGGGGTGAATCTGGTGTGGTAAATCTTTTACCGAATTCCAATTACTTCTTTTAATTCTATAAACCCCCTTTGGGTTTTAACATATAATGTTGGTTAAATAATATATATACTTATGTTTTTTAACCTATAATACACCTATATTCAATGTATATAAAGTATTAAAGATAGTATAAGTTTTTTACAAGGTTCGGTCTCAATGTGAGCCTACTCTTTGCTATAACCAGTTATTTTCCCCTCTATAGTTTTTCCACTATGAATATTATTATCAATACAGTTATAATTGGGATATTATTATCCCAACACATTCTATAACCATATTACATAAGTGATATAGTTCATATTATTACACATGTGAACAAAGTTTTATTCTACACATCTCCTTTAATTTGGTATTGCACTAATTATTTTTCTTAGAAATTCTACCTCTTAAAGTAGACCACCAAGTTCTATCTAGGTATGACTTGAAACCCACTAAATTTATATACTTAATCAAAAAATAGAGTCATAAACTTCTATAACTTATTCGTAATCTCTTCTTGGAACTCTGTCTCTACACACAGCATTGCTTCAAGTTCTATTAGAATCTATTCATAGGCTACACACAACTCAAATCTTCTTCCCTCAAATGCAGCACAATAAGACCGAGTATAAAAATTTATCATATCTCACTCAACCTTGTATTTATACACTACTACTTCTTTATTATTATTATTTGATTGTATCTAACCACCAGTACAGATCAACCACTTATTTTTATTCTTCTTTGAAACCCAACTAGATATGTTCTTCATCCAATATCAAAAAATCTTCCATTTATTTTTCCTCAAAATTATAGTTCTCTTGGATTCTCTTTTGTTACACATATTATATAGAAGCAGCGTATCCACTTTTTTTCTTTATATTATATTTTCTTGATATTAACACTCTCACATGTAGTTGTATTAAATTAATTTTAATTTTAAATGTCCTTAAATGGAATTAATGTCAAAAAATAGACACCACCCCAAAAGAACCATGATTAAATACTAATTTTTGGTTTCCCATGATTTTTTATACCCTCCTCACTAACTATTTTACTTTGGTCAAATTCCCATGATTTCTATATCTCAATATCTCCTTTTTCAATTCACCAAGTATAAAAAAATACCCTTAACATTTTTTACCTTTTCATTCTTCCTAATGACCAAATATATTTTTATTTTTTTCTATTATAGGATGATTTCCTTAATATTTCTCAAAATTAACTCATAAAGCTCCATAAAATATTTCTTTAATTTTTCTATGAAATACATCAGCAATATCATGTTGAGCTTCTTTAATTTAGCTTGAGTTCTTTATAAATAAAACAATAAAAGATATAATTGAATCTATACACACAATCAACATATCTACATTACCTTATTATTATCTTATCATTATTAAATTTGATCAAAATGATTCAAAAATTAAATAATAGCCCAATATTTGATAGAACATCATCTAAATTATTCTTGAAAATTTATTTAATCTTTCTCACTTTGTCATGAATAATGATCCATAACTTTATCACACATAATCCTTATAAAAATAGGCTTGAATCGTGGATTAAATAAGAATCATGATTATATGAACTTGAATCATAAATCCACCACCATAAAATGAAATTTTCATTAGAATTATAAATTATGGAAACTCACTTTTTTAGAGATTTAAAAAGTCTCTCAAAAATTATATTTTTTATTTATCATATTCTATAAGCTCTAAGATCAACATATCATTATTTTTTGGATTTAATAAAAAACTAATTTGGACTTTTTTGATGTTTTAATCAATTAATATCAACTTTAGATTCATCCCAAATTAAAATATTTATAATCTTATAACTCTTGAAATCTCAGTTTTCACAATGTAAAATATCTTAATTGCTCCGTAAGATATTTTCCTTTTATATAGAAAAATGATGTATGTAACATATATCATACATAAAAAACTTCTTACATGATAGACCAACATATTTTATGTGAAAAAATTCATATTTACAACACAAATATCTTACTTGTATCTTAATTATCTTAGAGGTGGCTCAAATATCTTACGTGTATAATAAATCTCTTATGACTGGTTCAAATATCTTACACCAGGCTCAAAATTCCTACACGGCCTGAAACATCTTAAACATAGAGTCATAATATCTTGTGCATTCTCAGACTTATTACACGCATGTTAAATATCTTATTTACTGGATAGAATCTCTTATGAATATGAAAAATTATTTTTCCATTTCCCCAAAATATAGCTCAAGAATAGTAATTCCATACTCTTAAAAGTAACTCATAATTAATTTAGATATTTCCAAGGCCTCTTATAACCAATTAAAATAATTCTATATCATATCTAAATAATTCTAGGAATTATTAAAATAATTTCAAACCCATTATTTTTTTCCAAAGTATTGCAACATATAAAGTACTCAAGATAGAGTATTTACAAAAAACTTCTCTTCCATATCAAGTTCATCTCTACTTCATCCATTACAAATAATCATCTAACGAATTTTTGTCATTGATTTAAAGAATATTCATTCTTAGTAATCAAAGGATGGATTCTTTATAACTTCAACTATCTTTTCCTTATTTAATAATAGATCTTAAATCTCCCTAAGAACTAACTACTTCCTTTTTCATTATAATCTATTGTAGACAAGACTTCTACACTTTTAGTAATTATATTTAACATACATTATATCTCGACAATAATCTAATGTGTATGGATTTCTCACAAATTATCCAACTTCAATCTACTTTATTCAAATACATGGTTATCTTCTTCAATATTATTTTTCCAAAATGATATATTTTATCCTTTTCATATTTAATGGAATATAAATATATATTCCATAGCACACATTTACTAAATTAATATTAAAAAAATATGATTTAATCTTCACACATCTAAGGCAACTTCAATACCTCTTTTGATTTGTTATCAATTCCAAATTTTCTTCCAAATTCAATGCACCTTTTTTTACCTAATTGATAATAAATGAAAAGGAGGGAAGAATTATTCTCCCCTTTATTGACATTGTAGGAAAGGGTATTATCATATCCAACTAACTATTATAATTTTAAGAAACTCATCTTATCTATATTTATTTTCAACCACTTTCCAATCTATTCAATAATTATATGAGATAAGGGTGAGCATCACATTTTTCTTAGCAATGTTCTATAAACTCATCAACTCCAAGTTTACATAGGCTAACCATTTTTAGAAAATAATATATTTGATTTTAGAAAATAATACTTTATATATAATAAATTCAGTGATGTACCAACTTCTGAATTTCTTTTTCACAAGATATTTCCAAATAGGTTTTCAAGAATAATTCATATACCTACAATCACTTGAATACACACATAAAAACAATTCAATTACATGGTTTTATTATTCATTTGGTTATATAATCACTACAATTTAATAAAAAAATGTATATGTGTTGTAAAAGTGATTGTAAAATGAGAATCACACTGCAATATTTAATTCTGAAGTGGCTATCTATATTTTCAGATTTAATAGAAATTATAAATCTTTGACATCTTCACCACTTTTTAAATCTCCCTCTCAAGGTATTATATACAAACTTCTTCACATTTAATTACAAAATTTGGGACATGGAATATAAGAATTGGGAACAAGTTGTACTATCCAATAGCTACTAATATTTATAAATAGAGATGTGATAGATTTATCAATATAATGACTCATTTATTTGAAGGTATAAAATGTCTAGACCTCTTCATTCTCGTATTCTCTTTAGGCTTCCAAATATGAGATTCATTTGGTAGTATTGAATTATTCTTTGGAATTGTATTATTATCTAAAATAGGATTTTAAACTATATAAACTAGAGAAGTTTTCTTCCTTTTAATTTTCTCTAAATTTTGATCATTTTATAACTAATCTAGCCATATATTTATACACTATTTCTTCACATGCTTAGATTTATTTTTGTGTGTTGGCTACCTTTTCCTATCACCTTTCTTGATAGAAGGATCCACTAGTGATTTTCTATTGTTATATGTTTAACAAGGAAGAATAGTCTCACATTTGATATCCACATGTGATACCTTATTTCACCTTCTATACACCTCCTTTTCACCTTTTAAGTTATAGTATTTGGGAAACCTTTTATATTATTCTTCAAGGACATCCACCACTATTCCAATAATGTTATCACTTTCTTGGATTGATAATTTCCTTTTGGATTATTGATTTCTACCATTTAACTTAATATTCATGTCCATATTGAAATGGTCCATGATGTGAACTATATTTCTATAACAGTAACACTTCTTACCTTAAGTTTGAACATCTTACTCATCTTTCTTCATTGTCTTCTTAAGTTCATTCTTCTTCATTGATTTATTTTTATTATATCATAAGGAATAATTGTCTTGATTCCTCACCCAATTACTTCTATAATGTTAAATTTTATTCACATTAGCATTAGGATTGTGTTTGGTTGGTATATAACAACACTACTCATAATAATTTCCATATAAGTTGCTAAAATCTGTGAACCTTTCTAGTCTTTTAAATATTTTTTTTGAAATCTTCTTGTGTACAATAGGTTGTATTATTGATTTAGATTTACCCCCTTTAATCTAGGATTATAACACTTGTAAATTCTTATATATTGTGCTATAAATTAGTACCCTAATGACCAAGATTTCAAAAAAACCAACATCTCTCAATCAATCTAGTTCTTTTCACTTTAGGTGCAGTCTGTCCAATTTTTTCAGATTGCATACCTTTATGTTTTTGGACAGATACCCCTCTATTTTGGGATTGGTTTGGGGGAAAATTTTTATTGTGTAAACTCACCTCCATCCTTGAATTATTTATGGGTTTTATATTATTTATAATCTGCCATACTTGTATAGTTTTGTATTTTTTCCTTCATTTCCAAAAAAATAGATTCATTACTAACTGATTTAACCAGACAGTGGGTTACATATTTGTATGAGATTCAAGTGGAATATTTTTTGGATGATCTAAATATCACTTTACCCCCAACATGATTACATTTTTAGGGAAATTACATATCATATACTTGGTTGGAAGAAATTATTTTTTTAACTATTTGGAAAGACTGATCATTTTAGAATTTAGATTTCCCAATTTTAATTACAACTCCAAACACTTCAAACTAGGAGTATTATTTTCATCCATAAATGGTTTTAGTAATTATTCAAAATACTCCTTTATCTTTAAAATTTAATCCAAATTCATTTTCCTTTTCTTAGCTAGATAATTTTCAAGATCTTTTATTTTTTTCTTTAAATTCCAACTACCGAGACCTAAAATCTATAGAGACTCTATATAGTTTCTCTAAAGTGAAAAAATTTCTTCTATTACCCTGAATAGATTTTTTAGAGTGTTGTAAAAACTCATCATATTTTCCATTTCTTCTTCGATGGAATCAACTTCTTCTTCCACCTATAACTTTTCATCATGAATTCCCTTAATAAATCTGAATATATAAGTCACCACCTCAATGGGAACATTATTCAAGGAATCCTTAACCTCAAGGTAATGGTCCTTAGAAAATTAAATGTGCCCATAATAATAACTTTAATTGCACTCACTTAAGGAAAAATATTCAACAGATTTAAATGAAAAATGATCACCATTGATATTCACTTCAGCTAAGGGTGTCTCCTCCTTCTTCATTGATATTTTTATTAACTTCCTTACCTATTTATTATTATTGTATTTTTGAATCTTGTAAGACACTTATAAAACTATATTGATAGGTATGTAAGTATATTATTCCATATGAGGAACTTCAAACTCAAATATTAAATTCATGTAAACTTGTAACAATAGTTGGGAAATAAATATTTAGAACTAATCATAGAAATAACCTTTACTCTGGTTAAAAATTGTCATAGTCCAAAAAATATCCAATTATAGAGAACCTATGATCTAATAATAATTGAGAGTCTTAGTGGGATCATATAGACACACCCAAGAGGGTGTTCAATCAGGTGTGGCCAAATTTTTACCAATTTTCAATCACTTATTTTAATTATCAATGTGATTCCACTCCTCATTATGGTAGGTTGTCATCTTAGCCCATATATTTTAAAGTATGAATCTTATTATAAATATAAGTGGAAGTGTGATATTATTATCCTAACCTAATACTTAAACATATTACATAGTTGTGGTAGTTCACAGTATTACACATGTGAACTAAGTGGTATCCCACAACCTCTCTTTATGTTGTCTTCACACAAACTGTTTTGTTCAACACTTACTCTTCTTAAAGTAGATCACAAAGTTTGGTCCAAGTATGACTCGACAACTAATAATATAATCTCATTCCTCAAACCACTGATAGTTTAACTACCATAAAGTATATAGAATCACTTATTGCAATTCAGTCTCTACACACAACACTACTTGTAGTTCTTACTGAATATGTTCATGGGCTATACTCAACTAAAATCTTCTTCCCTCAAACTCAACACTATAAGATCATGTATATAAATTTATTACAACCCACTAATACTTGAATTTAGGCACTCATAATTATCCTTTGTTATCTATTAACTATATCTGACCAACATTATAGATCGACCTCTTCTTTATCCTTTTCAAAATACAATTAGATATTTTCTTCAGTACAGGATCAACAACTCTTCCTTTTCTTCTTCATCGAGAGTATAGTTATATCATCTTCACTTAAATTACACCTACTCCAAAACAGTTTTGGCTCTAAATTTTTCTTTATATTCTTATTTATTGAGATTATCACAAGAATATTTAGTTTTATTAAATTACATTTAATTTTCAATTTCCATAAATGGAATGCATGTAGATAAAAAAAATATCATCGCAAAAGCAATATTATTAAATATAGACCAAAATAAACATTATTAAATACCCATTTTTGGGTTACCATAACTTTCTATGTACTTCTCACTAAATCTTTCACATGGTAAAACTTCTCAAGATTTATATTCCTCAATATCTATTTTTTTAATTCACTATTTATGATAAAAATAACCTTAAGATTCTTAATTTTTCATTCTTACTTATAGTAGAATATATTTTTACAATAGCTTGATCTACTTTATATTCCTCAAAATGAACTTATAGTAACTCCATAAAAAATTTCTTCAAGTACTACATGAAATATCGTAGCAACGTCATATGGTTATTCTTTTATTCGAATTTAGTGCTTCATCAAGAAACCTACAATGATTCTAGTTAATTATGTTCAAACCAGTCAGATCTTAGAATCACATTATTATTCTATTCGCATTCTCATCTTGGATCATAATGACTCAAAATTCAAATAATATCCCATGATTCGATTTAACTTTATATAAATTATTATTGAAAATTAATTTAATCTTTCTCATTTTTATCAAGAAAAATTATCCTCAACTTCATCTCACTTGATCATTCTAAAAACATGTCGGATCCATGGATTAACTAAGTATCATGATTATATGAACTTAAAACATAGATACAACACCTTAAAATTACATTTTTCATTTGAATTATAAATTATAGAAACTCACTTTTTCATACTTTTTAGATGTTTTTGAAAAATATCTTTTTATTAATCTTCTTCTACAAGCTTGAAGATAACTATATCATAATTTTATAGATTGAATCAAAAAATATTTTGATTTTTTTATGTTTTAATCCATTAGTATTATCTTGAGCATCATCCAAAATTTCATTCTTCATAATCTCATAATTCTAGAAATCTTGGTTTTTTACTAGTAAAATATTTTATGGGACCCGTAATATATTTTCCTTTGCTACATAAAATCACTAGATTTCAAAAATATAAAATAAAGAAAAATTATTACACACTGACCCAAAATATCAGACATGGAAAATTCCATACATGCAGAACAATTATCTTACATATAACTCAATTATATTACGAGCATCTCAAAAATCTTATGTGAATGATAAATATCTTATGGGTGATTCAAATAAATTATTATAGTCTCAAAATTCCTACACAACCTAAAAATTATTTTACACAAATTTAGAATATATTATGTGTTCTCAAACTTCTTATAAGCCTGTCAAATATCTTATGAATTACCCAGAATCTCTTACTCATATGAAAAATGTATTTTTTATTGTTCCAAACTCTAGCTCAAGAATAATAATTATAGATTATACAATGTAACACAAAATTACTTTAGATCTTCTCAAATCCTCTTCCCACTACTTCATATCACTCCATTACATCTCTAAATAATTCTATGAATTATTAAAATAATTCCAAACCCATTAAACATTTTTCAAAATACTTTTATCATATAAAGTAATCAAGATAATGTATTTCTAAGAAATCCTCTACCATCTAAATTTCATATCTACTTAAACCTTTACCAAATATCATCTAAAGGATGTTTTCAATTGGTTTAAAGACTCCTCATACTCATTAATAAAATGATGGATTCACCATAACTTTAGCTATATTTTTTCACATTGAATAACGTATGTTCAATCTACCTAGGTTCCAACTACTTCCTTTTACATTCAAATCTATTGAAAACAATAATTTTTTAGTAATTTCATTTGAAATATAAACTAGCTCAATAATCATACGATGTGAATGGGTTTCTCACCAAGAAACCAAATTCAATCTCCTTTACTCAAATACATGAGAAACTTATTTAATCTTATTTTGTCAGCATGATACATATTCTCATTTTCATCTTTAATGGAAGACAACTATATATTCCCTATCACACATTGACTTACATCACATTGAAAAAAAATAAAATTTAAGATTCATAAATCTAATGGAAATTTAGATATCACTATAGAATCATGAAAGAAAACCACTAATTTACTGTAAAAACAAAAAATTCCATCAAACACCCTTTTTTACATTATTAAAATATTTCTTAAAACCTAATTTTTATAAAAAAATTAATCATAAAACAACCCATTAAATTAATAAAGTGATAATAAAAATGGAACCATAAGTCAATTAAGTAGAAAAAAAATAGCAGTAATACAATGGTCCATATAATCTAGATAAACAAGTGGATGCAAACAAGAACAAGGAATAAATACACTAGATGGAATCATTAATAATAATAAAGATTCATGAGTAACTCACTAAGTGATAAAGGGATATGGTCATAGACATTACCATAACACAATACCAACTGTCAACCTGTGCTGTGTCCTAAACAAATACACAAACCACTTGACTCACCCATACATGCCTCATCGGGGGAACTCCCCTATAATAAGAAAACCATACAACTAGTGTGTAACACCCGAGACTTTTATGAGAAATATTTTTGTTTTTATAAATCATAAAAGGAATCTTTCACTACACACAACACTAGCTTGGCTTTATTTACACGCAATCGCGACCTTCCTCGATAGCTTGCGTCGTACGCAATACCGAGTTTCACTAAACAATGATATGATATTAAAATATTATTAAAACTAGCCGTTATGAATAGTAATAACCACTTTTTGAAATTTTATAAATTTTATTTTTCAAAATGGACTTTATTTTTGGATTCGGAATATCGAAATTAGCCTAGGGTGAAATTTTGGTGTTTTTCTGAAAACTTTCAATTTTTGATGAATAGTAAAACCACTAAGTGGTAGTTAAAAAAACTGAATTTTTCATAAAACTTAATTTTACCGCTTCTGTGAGTGGAATTTCAAAAATCTGAGAGACACGGTTGATGTTAGTAAGTAAAATGTGGTTCAATGAGATGAAAATAATTTTTGGTGAATAGTAATTTTTTACTTTTATTTACCACGATTAAAAGTAAAATAGGGTAATTAAGGGTAAAAATGATATTATTTTTACCTAAAACATGTCCTAATTCTATTGGATAAGTGTAATTCGACCAAAAACAAACTTAGGAATAAAATATGACCATTTAGGCCCACTTGGATTAGATTAGGACATTTATTATTAATTTATTTAAAGAAGGGTTAAAATAGTTAAAATCAAAGTTTAATAAGTAAATAATTTTTAATATAAGGTTATACATAAGATAAATTCGACTATAAATATTCATTAGAAATTTAAAACGATTTCCTACATAATGGTATTTTATTTGTAATTTTTATAAATTAAATAATTTAATTTATTTATGACACAAAGATGATGCAGTAATTATCTTATTAATGAAATATTGACATAATTGATGTTATAAATACCAAAATAAATATAATTTGAGACTTTTTATTAATTCAACTAATTTTATAGGTTAATATGACATGTTAGTATTGATTTAATTAACTTTTTTAGAACTAATCGTTCTGTTATGATTTTCACAAAAATCAATTACTAAATAGTGTCAAAATTGACATAAAATAGTTTTTAAAACAAATATTATATTATTAATTGTTATTTTATTCCTAAAAATCTAAGGTTCGGCCAAATGACTTAGATAAGGTTATATATATTAATAATAAACAACTTGGGGTTCGTTTGGGTGCTTATAGTAATTTTATTAACCTTATAGTTTAAGAACACAAGAAGACACGGTAAAAGTAAAATTATTTAACTTAATGTTAAATCTAAATTATAAGGTTAAAATAGGAACCTAAAATTGTCTAAATTCTATTGTATGAGATTATTTCGACCCATCCCCACCTTATCTTCGAAATAAATCAATTTTGAGCTATTTAAAACCGAACTTGACTTTATAATAAAATAATATTTTTAGTTTTTCCAAAGGAGCCCCTCTCCTCCCTTATAAAAGGGCACCTCCTCCCCATCTTCCTCACACCACTTTGAGCCTTCAATCTCGGCCAAAACCTGACACTTTATCCTCTCCACTTCCCTAGAGACATCCTATAGGTCCTGGTCTTATTCAAAGACCAATTTTAGAGCCCTAAAAGGAGGTCTCAAAGAAGCACTTCAAAGAAGAGGTAATGTCCGTTACCGATTCTTTCATCTTTATTTATTCTTCCAATTCTTCTTATTTAGTTGTTTCATTATGAAGTAATAACATAATTATCACTCATATACTTATATGTTATTATAATTATGAAACAACCCTATTTCACCATCTATCCATCCTATGGAAAATGAAATCACCGCGCGTGCGTACGTACGGAATACCGTCTCCACGCCGTGGTGTAATCTATTTTCCACCACCACCTTACTTGGATGGGTATAATGGTGTAAATAATGACTATATATGATTATTGTAAAGTGATATTTATTCTTAAATAGTATACATACACTCCAATACAATTCCATGATCATGGGAATGATATCATCGCTCGTGCGTACGTACGGAATACCGTCTCCACGATGTGATGTGACTCGTTCTACATGATATTCATTGTATAATGATTATATAAATGAATTGAATGAATTAATATGATATATATTACACTAATAACATTCTGTAAATGAGGTATCTATAACCTAAAGAGAAGAATAAGAATTTATTCGACAAAACATGCATAAGAACAAAAAGTAATAAACACCCGAATAACAAGTTGTAATGAAATATTACTAATAAGAAGCTAAGAATATGACCATATGTGATATCATAACAATGATTATGATTCTGTAATAAGTCAATAACATTATTTAAATCATTATACAGGAGGATCGGACATGTACAAAGCATATCAGACCTAAGGTAAGGGAAATATCACAATCTCATTTTTATCCGAGATTGTTTATACTTTGGAATTTACTAGGGTGTATTTTATCATCCAAATACATGTTTCATCAATATGTAAAATTATTTCCATACACCTACAATTGTTTGAATCCAATTTTACCCTTCGGTGAGTTTTTATTAAAAGATATGAAAGGAATCTTTTGTCGTTTTTTGTACGAGGTACTTTTTGACTTTTCTGACAAAAGTATGAGAAGAATGTTTTTTTAACTTATATGGCATGAATGGATTTTTAAAACATTATTTACAATAAGATTAATTTACAAGTTTTCAAGTTTATTTTTAATCAACTTCTTTTTGTTTATAATTGTATGACATGTTAAGAAAGGAAAAGTGTTTTTGAAGTAGAAAGGATATTTTCCTCAAGAATGGAGTTCAAGAGTTTTATCAAAATTATTTTCCATCTAAGCTAATATAGGGTTCTGTTTCTATCCCTATTATTAAATTGATTTGATTAAGTTGTGATGGAATTATTTTTATGAATTCCTTTATCTTATATGAATTGTTTTATGATGTCATGATATTTAAGAATCCCATTTTTATTACATGGGTTATGCAATGATGTATGATTTATGATTTTGTGGCACACATAAGAATGGTATCATTATGAGATGGGTGGGACCTATATCTCCCTCCAATGCATTGGGTATAGATTTTATATCTCATGAGATAGACATGGCTGGAACGGCAGGTTAAACCGGTTTAGTGAAACAGGACTGAAACGAGGAGTGAACTTGGTTCAGAAATGGACTTTATCCACTAAGATAGTCTTGGAAATGAGTCTTGACTAATAAGAAATGATTCTCTATGATTATGTGTGTATGCCACAAAGTTTCATGTTTTAAGTTATGATTATTTTTATCACATTTCACTACTATGATTTATCCCATGTTATGAAATTATGATTTCTTTTGCAGGTTAAGATTTCCAAAAGTTATGTTCTTATGTATATGATGTGATTGATATTTCTTTTGTTTACCCTTACTGAGCATTTGAGATCACCCTTTTGTATGTTTTCTTTCCCCAGGTCAGGAAGAAGGTTATTAAGTAAGATATGTCAAAAAGGACTATAGATATGATGAAATAAATGGGAGACAGTGTAGACGCTTTATGAACCAGCTGTTTATGTTTCCCAGTTTCTAAATACACTATACCTATACAGTCCTTTCTTGGTTTTGTTATTTGTTGTAATAAGTGTGCTTCAATTCTGAATTAATAACAATTTATGTAAAGTATGGGTCACTACAGTTGGTATCAGAGGAAAGGTATAGTAAACCTTTGGAAACTAGGATGTGAAAGCCTTAGTAAGAATCCTTAGGATAAGTCTAAGAATAGAACACAATCTTAGTGTTTTAGAAATGGCCATGAATAACCTAGGATAAGACCTTAAGTGTGAAATTTTATTCTTGATTATGTGGTTTTACTATTATAATTAGTGTTTCTCACACTATTCTTCTTGGTTTTAGTCAATGGCTAGAACCTGAAGGAACCGTGTTAATGTGGAATGCGACGGGAAATGCAATGATTGTCCCCCTGAGCAACCAAACGTTATGGGAGCTAGAATGAAAAATCTTGTAGCCATGCTCACACAACTTTCTCAAGCTATGAATCATGCAGGACTTCCAAATGAGAAAAGGAAGGAGAAACATTTTGTTGAATCCTTCATGAGACAGCGTCCACCTTCATTCAGCGGGTCTACTGATTCATTACTTGTTGAACAATGGATTTGTACTACTGAAAAGATATTTTCAGTTCTTCAATGTTCTGAACATGATAAAGTCATCTTAGTAGTGTATCATTTGGAAGGTGATGCTGATCAATGGTGGAATCTTATTAAGAATACGAGGCAATGGGATGAAATTGAGTCCATGGAATGGGACGAGTTCAAGAACTTATTTTTTAATAAGTACTTCCCTCGTATTCTCCGAACAAAGAAGGAGAAAGAGTTTCTTGAACTGAAGCAAAAGGATGATGAATCTGTTGGTACCTATGAAGCAAATTTTACAAGACTTGCAAGGTACACTTCTGGTATTATTATCCAACCTGAGAGTAAGATCGATCGATTCTTTAGTGGCTTAAAACCAAGTCTTTGAAGGGCGTTAGCCATAAGGGACTTCAATAGCTACGAGGAAATCGTTCGATGTACTCTCAAAGTCGAGATGGAGATTGGAGTAACCCATCAGTCATATGGGTTTGATAAGAAGAGGAAAATGGAATTCAAAGGAAAATCTAAAGAGAACACTGAAAAGAAGATGAGATTTCCCTTATGCTCAAAGTGTGGAAAGAAACATGGAGGGAGTTGTCTTAAAGGGACAAGTAAATGTTTCAAATGTGGAAAGGAAGGTCATAGGGCATTTTAATGCCCCAATGATGGGAAGAAGATGTATAATGATGCAAACAAAGGAAGGGATACACAGAATGAACCTACTACACTTCAATGTTTCAAGTGCAAGGATATGGGGCATTATGCCAATCAATGCCCAAATCCAAGGGTTGATGATGATGGTCGACGTCAAAAAACTCTTACGGCTAAAGACAAAGGAAAGTCACATTCAATTTCTATTAGTGATGTGGAGTACGATAACGATGTGGTGAAAGGTACACTTACCATCCACTCTAAAGTAGCAAATGTTTTATTTGATTCTGGATCCACCCACTCTTTTATTTCTGAAGAATTTTCTAAGGATATCACCGTATTACCTCAACAATTAGATGTTGTGTTAGCTGTGACAACCCCTAATGGCACAACAGTCGCATCAAAAGTTTATAATTCTTCTCCGATCGAAGTTTGTGGGAAAGTGCTTCCTACAAATCTTGTGATCCTTCCTATTGTGGAATTTGATGTGATTCTTGGCATGGATTGGATTTCTTTATATGGAGCTCATATCAATTTCCAAAGAAGGGAAGTCACATTTCATATTCCAGATCAATCTATGATCGTCTATCAATGCAAGGATGAACATAACCTTCCAGTGGAAATTTCTTCCATCTTATGGGTCTTGATTCCACTAAATGAAGGTTATTTATCTCAAATGGTTGGTGAGAAACTCACGATTAAGAATATGACCATTGTACGGGAGTTTGATGATGTATTTCCGGAGGAATTACCGGGTCTTCCACCAAATCGTGAAGTTGAGTTTTCAATAGAACTCATACCAGGTGCTTTGCCTATTTCAAAGACACCTTATAGAATGGCCCCAATTGAGTTGCAGGAATTGAAGAAGCAACTCCAAGAGAATCTTGATAAGGGGTTCATACACCCTAGTGCGTCACCTTGGGGAGCACCTGTTCTGTTTATTAAGAAGAAAGATGGATCAATGAGACTCTGCATTGATTATCAAGAACTTAACAAGATCACTATCAAGAACAAATATCCTCTCCCGTGCATTGATGACCTATTTGACCAACTACGCAGAGCTCAATACTTTTCCAAGATTGATCTTCATTCAGGGTATCATCAATTAAGGGTCAAAAGGGAGGATATACCAAAGACGGCTTTCCGTACAAGGTATGGACACTATAAATTTATAGTGATGCCATTTGGTCTTACTAATGCCCCTGCTATCTTCATGGATCTGATGAATAGAGTCTTTAGAGACTATCTTGATCAGTTTGTGGTAGTCTTTATAGACAATATTCTTGTCTATTCAAAGAGCAAGGAAGAACATGAATATCACTTGAGAATTATATTAAAGACCCTGAGAAAGGAGAAGCTTTATGCCAAATTTACCAAGTGTGAATTTTGGATTCAAAAAGTTTCATTTTTGGGTCACATAATCTCAAAAGAGGGGATATCTGTGGATCCAGCAAAAACAAAGGTTATCGAAAGATGGTCGAGACCAACAACAGTAACTGAGATCCGAAGTTTTCTTGGTTTGGCTGGATATTATCGACGTTTTGTGAAGATTTTTCACAATTACCTAATCCACTCACCAAGTTGACTCAGAAAGGATTTATGTTTTTTTGGACGGAGGAATGTGAAGAGAATTTCAAGGAGTTGAAAAGAAGGTTATCCAGTGCACCTGTGCTCACACTGCCTTGTAGTGGAGAGAGGTTTGTGATCTACAGTGATGCATCCAAGAAGGGATTGGGGTGTGTTCTTATGAAAAATGATATGGTGATAGCTTATGCCTCACGACAATTGAAAATACATGAGCAAAATTACCCAACTAATGATTTGGAGTTAGCTGCGGTAATCTTTGCATTAAAGATTTGAAGGCATTATCATTATGGAGAAAGGTGTGACATTTATACTGATCATAAAAGTTTAAAGTATATTTTCACACAAAAGGAGCTGAATATGCGCCAAAGAAGATGGTTGGAGCTGATTAAGGAATACGACTGCTCAATCCATTACCACCCTGGGAAAACAAACAAGGTGACAAATGCATTAAGTCGATAAGACCATGCCAGTTTATCCATGATGAGGATCAAAAAAGATCCAATATTTATGGATTTACAAAGGATGGATCTTGGAATTATAATGAAAGTGGAAAAATCCTATATTTCTCAAATTAATGTTCAACCATCTATACATTTGAATATTAAAGAGGCACAGAAAGAAGATGTCGAGTTACAAAAGAAGGTGAGAAATGTTCCTGAATTCAACCTTGATTGTGATGGGATAATAAAGTTCAGGAATCAGGTTTGTGTTCCTCCCATCCCCGAATTAAAGAAGGAGCTGCTGGATGAGGCTCATAGTTCTTCATTCTCCATTCATCCTGGAAGCATGAAGATGTATAGGGACCTGAAAGAGTACTTCTGGTGGGATGGCATGAAAAGTGATGTTGCTGAATATGTCTCTCGATGCTTGGTTTGTCAGCAAGTTAAAGCTAAGAGACAGAAGTCTAAGGGGATGTTACAACCATTACCCATACCTGAATGGAAATGGGAAAACATCACTATGGACTTTTTCACTGGACCTCCTAAAACATCAAAAGGAAATAATGCTATCTGGGTCATAGTTGATCATCTTACAAAGTCTGCACACTTCATCGGTATTAGAGAGGATTTCTCTCTGGATCAGCTTGCCGTGATATATGTGAAGGAAGTGGTAAGATTTCATGGAGTACCACTTTCTATTTTATCTGATCGGGATCCGAGGTTTACTTAAAAGTTCTGGAAAAGTCTTCAGCATACTCTAGATACAGAGTTGAGTTTCAGCACTACTTATCATCCTCATACAAACGGTCAGTTTGAGAGGACGATTCAAACTCTAGAAGATATGTTGAGAGCTTTCTCTATGGATTTCAAAGGTGGTTGGGATCAACACCTACCTTTGGTGGAATTTTCCTATAATAATATCTTTCACTCCAGTATTTAGATGGCTCCTTATGAAGCTCTCTATGGAAAGAAATGAAGGACTCCAACTTGCTGGGATGAAGTTGGGGAAAGAAAGCTATTAGGACCCGATCTCGTTGATGAAATGGCAGAAAAGGTCAGATCTATTCAACAACACATAAGAGCAGCTCAGAGTCGACAGAAAAGTTATGCTGACAACCGAAGAAAAGACCTAGAGTTTGAAGTGGGTGATAAAGTGTTCTTACGAATATCTCCCTGGAAGAGGGTCATGAGATTTGGAAAGAAGGGGAAGTTAAGCCCTAGATATATCATTCCTTTCAAAATACTGGATCGTGTTGGGAAGGTACATTACCGATTGACGCTTCCACCGAATCTCTCTCAAGTTCACGATGTGTTCCATATATCTCTCCTGAGAAAGTACATACCTGATCCTTCACATGTACTCAGCTCAGAATTTGTACCGCTGGAGCAAGATCTTTCTCATGAAGAACAACCGATAGAGATTTTGGATCGTAGCGAAAAAGTATTACGAAACAAGACCACTCGATTGGTGAAAGTTTTATGGATGAACCACCAATTAGAAGAATCTACATGGGAGATTGAGGATATGATGAGGGAGAGGTATCCTCATCTGTTTGTTACAAAGTGACGAATTTCGAGGGCGAAATTCATTTTAAGGGGGGTAGAATGTAATACCCGAGACTTTTATGAGAAATATTTTTGTTTTTATAAATCATAAAAGGAATCTTTCACTACACACAACACTAGCTTGGCTTGATTTACACGCAATCACGACCTTCCTCGATAACTTTCATCGTACGCAATACCGAGTTTCACTAAACAATGATATGCTATTAAAATATTATTAAAACTAGCCGTTATGAATAGTAATAACCACTTTTTGAAATTTTATAAGTTTTATTTTTCAAAATGGATATTATTTTTGGATTCGGAATATCGAAATTATCCTAGGGTGAAATTTTGGTATTTTTCAGAAAACTTTCAATTTTTGATGAATAGTGAAACCACTAAGTGGTAGTTAAAAAAACTGAATTTTTCATAAAACTTAATTTTACCACTTCTGTGAGTGGAATTTCAAAAATACGAGAGACACGGTTGATGTCAGTAAGTAAAATGTGGTTCAATGAGATGAAAATAATTTTTGGTGAATAGTAACTTTTTACTTTTATTTACCACGGTTAAAAGTAAATAGGGTAATTAAGGATAAAAATGATATTATTATTACCCTAAAGCATTTCCTAATTCTATTGGATAAGTGTAATTTGACCAAAAACAAACTTATGAATAAAATATGACCATTTAGGCCCACTTGGATTAGATTAGGACATTTATTATTAATTTATTTAAAGAAGGGTTAAAATAGTTAAAATCAAAGTTTAATAAGTAAATAATTTTTAATATAAGGTTATACATAAGATAAATTAGACTATAAATATTCATTAGAAATCTAAAACGATTTCCTACATAATGATATTTTATTTGTAATTTTTAGACATTAAATAATTTAATTTATTTATGACACAAAGATGATGCAGTAATTATCTTATTAATGAAATATTGACATAATTGATGTTATAAATACCAAAATAAATGTAATTTGAGACTTTTTATGAATTAAACTAATTTTATAGGTTAATATTACATGTTATTATTTATTTAATTAACTTTTTTGGAACTAATAATTCTGTTATGATTTTCACAAAAATCAATTACTAAATAGTGTCAAAATTGACATAAAATAGTTTTTAAAACAAATATTATATTATTAATTGTTATTTTATTCCTAAAAATCTAAGGTTCGGCCAAATGACTTAGATAAGGTTATATATATTAATAATAAACAACTACGGGTTCGTTTGGCTGCTTATGGTAAGTTTATTAACCTTATAGTATAAGAACACAAGAAGACACGGTAAAAGTAAAATTATTTAACTTAATGTTAAATCTAAATTATAAGGTTAAAATAGGAACCTGAACTTGTCTAAATTCTATTTTATGAGATTATTTCGACCCATACCCACCTTATCGTCGAAATAAATCAATTTGGTGCTATTTAAAACCGAACTTCACTTTATAATAAAATAATATTTTTAGTTTTTCCAAAGGAGCCCCTCTCCTCCCTTATAAAAGGGCACCTCCTCCCCCCTCTTCCTCACACCACTTTGAGCCTTCAAGCTCGGACAACCCCTGCCACTTTCTCCTCTCCACTTCGCTATAGACATCCTAGAGGTCCTGTTCTTCTTCAAAGACCAATTTTAGTGCCCTAAAAGGAGGTCTCAAAGAAGAACTTCAAAGAAGAGGTAATGTCCGTTACCGATTATTTCATCTTTATTTCTTCTTCCACTTCTTCTTCTTTAGTTGTTTCATTATGAAGTAATAACATCAGTATCACTCATATACTGATATGTTATGATAAGTATTAAACAACCCTATTTCACCATCTATCCATCCTACGGAAAATGAAATCACCGCGCGTGCGTACGTACGGAATACCGTCTCCACGCCGTGGTGTAATCTATTTTCCACCACCACCTTACTTGGATGGGTATAATGGTGTAAATAATGACTATATATGATTATTGTAAAGTTATATTTATTATGAAATAGTATACATACACTCCAATACAATTCCATGATCATGGGAACGATATCATCGCTCGTGCGTACGTACGGAATACCGTCTCCACGATGTGATGCGACTCATTCTACATGATCTTCATTGCATAATGATTATATAAATGAATTGAATGAATTAATATGATATATATTACACTAATAACATTATGTAAATGAGGTATCTATAACCTAAAGAGAATAATAATAATTTATTTGACAAAACACGCATAAGAACAAAAAGTAATAAACACCCGAATAACAAGTTGTAATGAAATATTACTAATAAGAAGATAAGAATATGACCATATGTGATATCATAACAATGAGTATGATTATGTAATAAGGCAATAACATTATTTAAATCATTATACAGGAGGTTCGGACACATACAAAGCATATCAGACCTAAGGTAAGGGAAATATCACAATCTCATTTTTATCCGAGATTGTTTATACTTTGGAATTTACTAGGGTGTATTTTATCATACACATCCATGTTTCATCAATATGTAATATTATTTCCATCCACCTAAAATTGTTTGAATCCAATTTTGCCCTTCGCTGATTTTTTAGTAAAAGATATGAAAGGAATCTTTTTTCATTTTTTCGTACGAGGTACTTTTTGACTTTTCCGACAAAAGTACGAGAAGAATTTTTTTTAACTTATACGACATGAATGGATTTTTAATAAATTATTTCCAAGAATCTTCCTTTAAAAGTTTTCAAGTTTATTTTTAATCAACTTCTTTTAGTTTATAATTGTATGACATGTTAAGAAAGGAAAAGTGTTTTTGAAGTAGAAAGGATATTTTTCTCATGAATGGAGTTCAAGAGTTTTATCAAAATTATTTTCCATCTAAGATAATATAGGGTTCTGTTTCTATCCCTATTATTACATTGATTTGATTAAGTTGTGATGTAATTATTTTTATGAATTCCTTTATCTTATATGAATTGTTTTATGATGTCATGATATTTAAGAATCCCATTTTTATTACATGGGTTATGCGATGATGTATGATTTATGATTTTGTGGAACACATAATAATGGTATCATTATGAGATGGGTGGGACCTATATCTCCCTCCAATGAATTGGGTAAAGATTTTATATCTCATGAGATAGACATGGCTGGAACGGCAGGTTAAACCGGTTCAGTGAAACAGGACTGAAACGAGGAGTGAACTCGGTTCAGAAATGGACTTTGTCCACTAAGATAGTCTTGGAAATGAGTCTTGACTAATAAGAAATGATTCTCTATGATTATGTGTGTATGACACAAAGTTTCATGTTTTAAGTTATGATTATTGGGATTACATTTCACTAATATGATTTATCCTATGTTATGAAATTATGATTTCTTTTGCAGGTTAAGATTTCCAAAAGTTATGTTCTTATGTATATGATGTGATTGATATTTTTCTTTTGTTTACCCTTACTGAGAATTTTAGCTCACACTTTTGTATGTTTTCTTTCCCTAGGTCAGGAAGAAGGTTATTAAGTAATATATGTCAAAAGGGACTATAGATATGATGAAATAAATGGGAGACAGTGTAGACGCTTTATGAACCAGTTGTTTATGTTTCCCAGTTTATAAAGACACTATTACCAATATAGTCCTTTCCTGGTTTTGTTTTATGTTGTAATAAGTGTGCTTCAATTCTGAAGTAATAACAATGTATGTAAAGTATGGGTCACTACATAGTGGACACTAGTTAGTGTGTGAGATAACTGGTTTTTCATAAATCTTAATCTCTCTCTTATTTCCTAGGGTTACCATGTAGTCAATCAAGTATATGTGAGTAATAAAAATCCAATTATCATCACATTTATCAATATAACATAAATAATAAATCTCATATCAACTCTAACACCCTCAAAATAAACAACCCCTTTCACATACATGCCTAAGTGTTAAGAATTACATAATAATAATAATCCATATCCCTAATAGGGAATTTTTTTTACCAAGACATGTCAAATTAGGGGCTCAAATTCAAGGGAATAAAAAAAAATCAACTTAAATTCCTTTATAAAGTTCCAAATGGATTTTGAAAGCTAAAATAGGATGAAAATACCTCTTACCTATAAATGAATGTCCAATTTTAAAAAACACCTTAAAATTATATTTTTAAATCTTTTAAAACTAATCAACTCCTTTGAAAACTATTTTAAATACTGAAACCTCTTTTAAATAAATAAACTCCCTTATTAATGGGTATTTCAAAAACAAAACCCCTCTTTAATTTTAAAAAACTCTTAAAAAAGTCACATCAATTTCAAACACCCTTTTAAATTCTAATTACACTTAAAAACATCCCCCATTCCACTTATTAATTCACTTGGCATTTTTAAAACAATAATTTCAAAATAAAAAATTTAAAATTGATGAAAATAACTTAATTCCAAGCGAGGAAAAAAACATAACACCCATAAAGGGTACAATATATAATCATAATTTGATATAAAATTATTTTAGGAAATTTCAACCATTCAAATACATTTCAGGTAAAATAATTATATAGAAAAACTTTACTTAATCTTAAGAAAAACAAGTCTACTATGATAAGACAAGCCCAAAAAATTATGGATATAATGTCTACAATCCCTAGACATACAAATCCCCAAGACTAACTCCATTAGGAACCCTAAATTTAGCCAACATGGCACCTAGTATTTTTGAGATGTGTCTAAAATAGAAGAAAAGTAATAAGGAAGGAATAAGAAGGGAGAAATAGAGATATATAGGGGGTTAACTTGGAGATTAAATAAAAAATATGGAAGAAATACAATGAAGGTTCCATAGAGGAATATAGTAAGAAGGGGAGGTCATGTGCCTTGGGGTATGATGAGAGAAGGGGGAAGAGAGGGGGATCTATAAGTCTTAAAAGTAGGGATAAATATTTTTGGAAGTCCCAAAATTTTAAAAACTGGGTAGACTGTAGGTTTAACCACACAATTTTCCAAACTGTGAACCAACCATGTGGGAGCCACTAAATACAACACCACACCTTTCACAGTTTAGGTTGCACAGTTTTCTTAAATGTGCGCCAACCATGTGGGTCACTCCCACATAAAAACCAAGTATAATGGTCAAATGGAGGGCTCTGTATGGTTTTCCAATGAATGATCCAATCATAAAAACCCAACTAATATAGAATTATATAAATCTAATGGTTTTTATAGAAATATACATGGTTTATCCTAACCATGTGGTAACCATGTTTTAATATAAATTCTTCAAAAATTACATAACTTCAACCCAAAAAACCTAAAATTTAAAATAATCCTATAGTAAATAATAATAATAAAAATAACAGTGACATTGGGGTGTTACATTATCCATATCTATGAATAAAAAATATAAACGTCCTCTTGATAGGTAGTAAGTTCATCATATATGGAAATTACTTAATCATAATTTTTTATAATAAATCCATATCTCTTGGGATCCTAAAGAATCCTACTAGGTCATTGATGCTCTTGGGTAACCTATGTCGATTATCTTTCTACATCTCTTTGTAGAACTATATTAACTCCAATCTTAGGAACACTTCATTTTATGGTCTTAAACTTTTATAAAATCATCTTTATTCCCACTGATTGCTTTAATTTTGTGTTTCCTTTCATAGAAAACACCACGTAATTCCTTAAACACTTTTTTCTTAGTAGGATTATAGAATAAATATTCTTTATTTTTCTTGGGATGACCAAGAGATAAGAATTTATCAGAGTTAGATCTAAGCTTATCAGAATAAAATCATCATATGAGTTCTCTATAACCCTAAATCCACATAAAATACAAACTAGTATTCTTTCTATGCCATATCTTATATGGTATCATTATGAGTAATTTATATGGAAATAGGTTAAGTAGAAATTAAATAGTCATTAAAGAATATCCCTCAGATGAAATAAGTGGTATATCCTTGAAATGAAATAATAAGGTCACATTGACTCATTATTGATTAAACCATATTCAACAGGGTGAAATTTTTATTCTCAAAACATTATTCCATTGTGGATTTCTAGGAGGATTGAGTTCTAGAATAATTCTTCAATATCTTAGATGATTAGTGAATTCCTGGCTCAAGTATTTTCTGTTGGTCCTCGATAGTGATATGTTAATAGAAAATAGGGGTGAATTTTCAATATTAAAAAAAATCAAATTAATTTAAAATAACATATATAATCATATGGATAATAATAATAATAAATAATTTAAACATAAAAAATGAGTGCAGTGAAGTTTAAAGAGTGAAAATACTAAATTTAAACAAGATAAAACACATGTATTTTTATAATAGTTTGGATCTAAATGATCTGATGTATAATCTTTACATCCTCAACCCCAAGAGTATGGAACATACTATAAAAAATTCACCTTTAAAGGAGAGTGAAAACTCTTTACAATCTATTTTTTAAACTAAGAGCATCAAACATAATATGTAACCTTTTGTAACATAGAGGCATAAACCCTAACCCCTTTTATTTGATAGGTTTGAAAAAAACCCTACCTTTTTCCGGAGTAAACCCAAACCATACTTTCAAGGTGAATTCCTAACCTAAATACATTCCTTTTTAAGTACAAGAATAACCATCCTTTCATTTTGTGAGTTCAAGAAAGACCGATGTTGTGTTTTTTGGTTAGTTATGCATAACTAGACACATACATTTTAAGGGAGGTATAAACCATGAAACACGACTAAACAAAAAAAAATTACAGCAAAAAAAATTCAACCCAATAAAAGATATAATTATTAAACCAAAGAAATACATTGAAGGTGGTTTTTGGTGTATGAATAGTGAACTTCTAAGCTTAAAATAAATATTGAAGGATTAAAGCTCATGAAAACTAGAAAGGGAAGTGTAAATGATCCAAATTTTAACCTTGAATCACTTTTTTATTGAATATGAACCATGTATGTCATGCATATGTCCACTACTAGTAGCCTTTGATTTATATATAAAATCTTCAATGACTACTTCCTTCGATTCAAACTCCATGATATTTCTTATTTATTAATTATAAATGAATAATTGATGTTGAATATCCTTTAAAGATAAACAAGATTCATAACTGAACTCATTAGAATAATTAAAAACAACATTAAGCATCAGTACTAAACACTTCATAATAATCAGCATTAAAACACATTAAAATACTCTCTTAAATAACATGGGATCCTTCAAAATTACAAACAATTTGAATTTGAATAACCAAATCAATAATATTATTCATAAATAAAAACTCATTATAAACCATGAATAATGATAGATAATAGTCCATACAGTGCATAATACATTTCTTCATACATAATATACATCACTTAATGAAATTCCAAAATCTTACAAATTCTAAAATCTAATCTTCGATCAACACTTTACTAAAATATCAATTTATTTTAGTAGAATTCATATATAATATTTTTTTATTAACATGTAATATTTATGGCTTTTCTATAAATTAGTACATAATAAATTATTCAAACTTTGACTGAATGCATAACATATTTCCCATAGTGAGATATCAAATATATAACATATTTCTAGTAGATAAATCCAATAAATAATATATTCTTCTTCTTATCTGAATATGTAAGATGCATTCCTTTGATAAAAATACACTTTAGACTCCACTGAAGATGCATAAGATATTTTACTTTTCTGAATTACAAATACATATGATACTTAACTTTATACATATGATCCTTTCTCTACTTCTCTATAATACATAAGATATTATAATTAGGAAGATTTCAAAAATCTTTATGTGTAATATCCTTAACTCAATATATAAGATATTTCACTAATAGGTAGAATTATATCCCTTTTCCAAATATCAAAATGTAAGGTTTTTCAACTATACATAAGGTTTTCTTCTAAAAAATTAGTATATGTAAGGATTTTGATTTAGCAAAAAATATCTATACGTAAAGGAAAAATTCAATTTTTGAGATTTAATTATAAAACCTGTACAAAAAAAATTCCTCCAACATAAATAGAATATAAATTATTGAAAAATAAATAAATAAAAAATAAATAAAAAATAAATAGTAAATAATAATAAAAAACATAAAAAAGATGAGGGTTATTTAATTATCAAAATAAAATAAATAAACTGACAAGGAGCCACTCAACATTCACCCCTTTTTTGATAATTAAAAAACCAAAAATCATGACTATGCAAAAATCACCCCTTCTATAATAATAAAGAAATTATAAAAATACCGAGAATATCTCATAAAAATAACATGCAAAGGGAATAATAACTATTTCTCCCCCCTATATTAAACAATCAAAATAGTAAATAAGACATTCTTATGCTGTAATAAGTATCGAGATAGTATGTTAAAAAAGAAAAACTTTAAAAATTCTATTTAAATAAATCTTCATAAAATAATAAAAAAGAAAAAATGGCATGAAATATAAAAAATAAGAATCCCCCTAAGTTAAATAAGTATACTTAAGAAGTAAAGAATATTAAAACCAAAATCATAGCATGATCATGAAAAAAATAAACAAATAGTTTAAAATAACACACCTAAACATAAAATCAAGAATAATAAAAATGATATAAATGCTATTTAAAATAATAAATAAAAACATTTAAATCTTCCCCTAATCTAATATCCCACCTTAAAATGATTTAATAATTCATTCCCATCAAACAAACTTCTCCCATATAAAAATAAATACTATAAGGATCCATGAAAACTTGTTAATTATATTTAAAGGATTATAAAAAATATGTGAAATGAATTAAAAAAATAAGGAATAATTAATTGTTTACCAATAAACTAAATAATAAGATAATGAAAACGTCATCACTATCAATGATATATTAAACCTACAATTTTACACAAAATAATAAAATGATAATGGGTATGCATGCTAGAAAAAATGAAATGAATCACTTGTTGGGACCACTATGTGTATGAATATTGTATTTTTTGTAAATGGGTGTCAATAGATGACAATGATGATCAACATGAAGGAAGGATCTATCCTAAATGAAATGGAAAATGGAAATCAGATGTTTGTTGAGCTTGATCCTAAGTTCCAAATTTGTCTATCAGGAGTGATACATTTTCTACAACAATTAAGGATGGTTGGAGTATTCTTTGGAAGGAGTAAAAGAAAAGAAGAAGAAGAGGTTGTGGAGGAGGTTTGAAATACTAAGGTGTCCATGCATTTCAATACATACTTACTTATTTTTCTACAAAGTATTTTTATATTCCTTACCTAAAAAAATAGGGCCAGGTGACTAGCCAGCCAACCATCCTCAACTCGAGGCTCATGCGGGACCATAGGGGTCGACCACACCCACGGGGGAGCTAGCCAGGACAGAAAACTAGAGGCGCATGGGGGGTCGTGCATAATCCCCCATGGTATGCATAGTGGGTGCTAGATGCACGCCTGAGGAGGCAGAGTGGTCACTAAGAGTGCGCCCGCAGAGAACCGGTGCAGGGCAGCTCCAAAGAGAGGAGTAATATGAGACGATGATGAGGTGACTTAAGTTATTTAAAGAATTTGAAAAATTATTCGCATTTCGATGTCGGACAAGGTTTTAAAAATGCGGATGAAATCCCGACCATCCATATGATCTCACTAAGATCTTGGCCACACATCGCATCCCATGCCTAGTGATATAATATGATCCATTCATTATCCCCACGTCGTGTGTGGTTGAATTGGATTCATCTGATCTTTGACTGAGGTTCTTCTTCAACCTATGGCCACCCGATGCGAATCAATTCACCCGAGAAGCTATCGAACCTTTATGATCGAGTATC
Source organism: Viscum album (assembly GCA_963277665.1). Lineage (NCBI taxonomy): Eukaryota > Viridiplantae > Streptophyta > Magnoliopsida > Santalales > Viscaceae > Viscum > Viscum album. The sequence continues at coordinate 360,827,506 of OY728148.1, read as the reverse complement.
CAACTATTGTAGAAGATAAAACCCACTGCATGCACATCCTCTTAGAAACATGATACCATGCATGCAACTATGTTTGCATGCGTGCATAAAAATAACAAATAATGAGTGTTGGCCGCGACAAACGAAGTTGCTGGAGGCTGTGCTATGTCAAGAGATCAAGGAGAATAGATCTGCATGCATACCTCTTTGCATACACATGTGGGTGATTAAAATGTAAAATCAGAAACAACTGAGAAACTTGGCGTATCTCATGACTATGGTTTGAATATTTCAAAATTGTGATCTCCGTGTAATATCTTGAGGATTTCGGATGCGGAAAAGATTTGATCGCAATTGATAAAAAGGGTTCCACCGATCCGAGTAGAGGATGTTGTTGTAAAGACCCGGAAACTTCACGAATTTTTTTTCTTAAATACTTTGGAATTTTATGAGTCTGTGGTTTCTGACGGAACTTGATTCCAAGGCTCGGTGTACCCGAAATCAATTTCTGGGGTTTTGTTCGGGTGAGTTCAGTAAAAGTACATGCAGTTTTTTCTCTCTTTTGAACCGGTGCTCGGTATCGAAATTTGAGGGCACTGATGAACTCACAGCGCTGGTATTCTCCTAAGGGGACCTTTACCACAGTTGCGTTTTATGCAGGTTGAAAATTAATTTTTGGGGATTTAGAATAAAATAAATAAAATTTGTAGTACCCAATTTTATTTATAGATGGTGGTTATTTCCTTTCAAGGGGAGTTAGAGGTGGCGGTCCACACCCACATAACCTCCCATGAGAGGATTTAGTGTGGTGGGACCCACACGTGCCCTAAACCTTTCATCTCCTCATAACTCCCCTTAACCCCATTAACACCCCCCTTTTAATTAATTTGTTAACTCCAATCTTTTAAATTTTAAACTATCCACCACCCTCTCATTAAGTTTTCCAACACTAGTAATTAATTTCCTTATTAATTAATTGGAACATCTCCTCTTTTGAATTATTTTGATTTGCATGGCACTTCTTTAAAATGGGAGAAGTCTACTATAATTTTTGCATAGAAAATATTTTTGGTGGGGGAAACCTCTAGAGAAATTAGAAGAGATTCATTCTTCAACGAAGAACACCGACCTTCCAATGAAGAACCACCGAATAATGACGATCGTCTCCTTCGATCTTCGGCCAATCCAAATGAGAAGGAGCCATCCGCAAGGAACGCCGACGACACACCATACTCGGCTCCTTCTTCCCCGACGTCAACGAGTTGACACCGTCTCCTCGTGACGCCATTTTCTGCGATGCTCGACTGCCGCGAACCATATTTCAAGGTAGGGGTTTTATATAATTTATAAGTGAATAAATTATCACGTTTGTGTTGAATTATTTGGAGTAACTTCGGCCAATTGTTACCGCCTAATGCGGAGGGTGCGGTCCAAACAAACATGGCCCGACAACCCTCCATTAATCCTTGTTTATTCGTGATGGAGGCGTGTTGGAAGAGGTGGCGAATATCGAAGGCGGCGGCTATGTGCGGAAGAACTGTGGCCCACAACCGCGGGCCGCTCTGCCGAAGGAGAACTGGCCAGCTAAAGCCGGCAGGGCTGAAGGGAGGCCACGGCGCCGCGCTGCAGAGGACCGTGACCGGCGCTCCATGGGCCGATTCGGCGGACGAACCGGCCATATCGTTAGCCGGCTAGGTTGGAGAAGGCCGCGACACCTATAGGTGCCGCGCGGGAGGGGAGCAACCCGCACTGGCCGCTCACGCCAGGAAGACCGGCCGACCGGAGAGGAGGGCGGAGCCGCTGGTTCGGGAGACCGGGGAGCTATGCCCCCCGCAGCGCTCGGCCACCCGGGATGAGCCGTGGCCAGTCGGGCCGGGCCACGCCGTGCCGGTATAGGCCGCGCCGGGCTGGGCCACACTGCGCCGGGCCAGGCCGCGCCCCGCCTGGCCGGGCCACGCTGGGCCACGCCGCGCTGGGCCGGGCCGCCCCTACCGGGCCGGGCCGCGCCCCCTCGGGCGGGGCCGCGCCCCCACGGGTCGGGCCGCGCCCCTCAGGCTGGACCGTGCGCTTCACCGGGCCGGTCCGACGCTCTGCCGGTCGGACCCGCCGAATCGGGTCGGGTCGACCCGCCAACCCACTGGGCTTAACAGGCCGAGCTCGTTTTCACTTAAATGTGAATAACTTAAAGACCACGCGTCCGATCGATGCACCGTCTATGGAATTGGGACCCTCGATAAAAAGTGGTCCTTTTACGATACTCTAAGTGAGTTTTGGATGACTATGGAAAATGTTTGGGTTTGGAACGAGCGTATTTCCAACCAGACCCCTAGAACGAAGAAGCCAATATCTCTCAGTCTGGGCATCCAATTGACGCGCCGTCTGTCGCGTTGGGTTTCTTTTGATGAGGAAAAAATTTGGGGTACATCAACTTGATATTTCGTGATAGTTGATGTATCGACCCCTTGGCTTGGGGAGTGGACCCTCCCAGAATCGAGTGTACTATGTGCAGGAACCCTAGAGCTGGATGCGACTGCAATGTCTACCGTACTGGAATCCTCCGTGGGTTCAGCGATGACGACTACTGTACTAGAATCCTCCATGGATTCGGCAACGATGACTACCATACTGGAATCCTTCGTGGGTTCAACGATGATGACTACTGTTCTTATATCCTACGTGGGTCCGACAGTTTGACTTCTGTTCTAGTATCCTATGTGGGTCCGACAGAGTAGCTAGTCTAGTATCCTACGTGGGTCCGACAGCTTAGCTGGTCTGGTGTCCTACGTGGGTCCAACAACTTAGATGAATTAGTGACTACATCTAATCATCTTTATCACTTTATGAAAGATGTATACCGGTGTGAGCTGAGTCTTGACTTTCAATCATTACCATCGGTGTGATTGAATTCTTTCCTGTGTGGACTGGGTTGTGCTTGGGCTCGAGAGTTGGAGCCTAACTAGAATTGATGACTTAGGTATATGTATGGGCATATACCTAAGAATAGTTTGTTGATACTTCGTGATTGTATATTTTCTTTGTGGTTTATCCTTCATGGATTCTGGGAGACCTTCAGGGGTCTCGAGGTCCCTACTGAGTATCGTTATACTCGCCCCTATACGGGATATGCTCGCACTATGTTGTATTGGATGTAGATGACGGACACCACTGATCGTGGTAGAGACTTGTAGAGCTGGACGGTACCCAAAGGTAGAACACTTAGTGGGACGTACAAGGAGTGGAAAAACGGAACAGAGGTGCTGAGGAGACCATATGTACCCACCCTTCAGGTGGGATTCCCGGAGGATGACTCAGTGGTTGCTGCTTTACTTTACTTCTGTTGTACTAGACTTTCAGTTGTACTGTACTTACTGTTGGTCTTGTATTTCCAGCCCCTTTCTTTTTAGCACTTACTTTTGTATACAGTTTTACTCAGTGCTTACTTCAGTTGCGTACTCTATTGTGTTTGTTTACTTCTATAAAGGAAATTACTTCCCTTTTTATCAGGATTTACGCCTTTGGTGATAGTCGCTAGCCCCTGGCCTATAGAAGGAGGGCTTGGGGTAGTCACGGCACGAGCCCCGAGGATGGGTCATGACAAATTGGAATCAAAGGAGTCAGTTCTACCGCAGAACTCAGGAATCTTATTATTTATTATCTGTGAAGCAATAGTGTTAAGTGTTTTGAGTGTGGTTATCAGTTTAGGGAAACCGGTGTTGGTGCGAAGACCAACGTATCCATACACTAGGACTCTGACTCCTGATTTCCGACTCAGTGCACGAAAACTCTGATTGCGTGTGTGTTTCCTTTGAAAATTTTTCTTTGTGATTACTTTGAGTTAGCTCCCCAGGTATACTGTTTTGACTGTGGCGCACCTGTTTCATTTCAGGATGGCCCCACAAAGGCAGCCAGCTAGGGTTCCAAGTTACATAGGAGATGGTAGCCCACCGAGTGATGAGGCCTTAGTGCAGGGCCCCATCACAGCGGAGGTACCAGCGGCACCTGTACCCGCTGGACCACCGATACCACTAGCCTCAGAACCAGAGAGTGCATGCCGCATGAGTGCGTTGCACGAGTTCCAGCGATAGAGGCCACCCAGGTTCCGCGGAGAGACGGACCCTTAGGTAGCTGAGGATTGGATGGAGGCTATTGTCAGAGTCTTCAGATTGGTAGGGATACCAGCCGACCTTATGGTGATCCTTTTAGCGAGTCTCCTACACCAAGCAGTAGGAAGATGGTGGAGCCTGATGCTCTAGTTTCATGACGAGGCATCTCTACTTTGGACAGACTTCGAGAGTCTCTTCCGCTCGAAGTTCATTCCAGCCACCCTTCGTGCGGTGCAGATTCAGGAGTTACTTTATCTGCGGTAGGGCCGCATGACAGTAGCTCAGTACTCAGCGAGGTTTACCGACCTCTCGCGCTACTCCACGGACATGGTATGAGACCCATTCTTCAGGGCCCAGACCCTTGATCAGGGACTCAGACATGAGATCAGGGCTTCGATGATCTCCCTCAGCATTTCGACACAGGCGGAAGTGATGGAGCGAGCCCTTATTGTGGAGAGATTTCTCGCTGAGCCGACACCAGCAGTGAGATCCACTGCAGGGCGACACATAGTGGAGTCTTCTGCAGCCGGTAGTAGATAGTTGACGCATAGGTCCAAGCGGACCTGGCCATCAGGCGAGTGACCACATGATACAGATTCGGTTGTGCGGGGCACACGGAACAGATCCAACTATACGAGGAGTAGCCAGTGCTATTCATGCAGCGGGCAGGGTCACATGGCTCGAGACTGTACGACCCACCATACAGACGAGCATCAGACAGTGGAGGGACCTCCCAGGCAGAGGTAGAGGTTCGACTATGGTGGTCCACAGGGAGCAGGCGGATGAGGCAGAGGAGCTAGCCGAGCAGTGGGTGGTGGACCATGTTTCGAAAATCTACCACCACCACCACCACCAGGAGGTCCACCCCGACCACAGGGAGCTGGCGGATAGAGGAAGGATCTTCTCCAAGAAGTCGAGGCCTAAGACCATGACGCACCTGAGATGATTCGAGGTACTATCTGTGTATACTCCACCCATGTTGCAGTAATTATATACAGAGGTGTGAGCCATTCTTTTATTGTCACTTCCCTTATTTGGATCTTGGAGATTCTGACAGAGTCGTTGGCTCGATCCTTATGGATAGAGACTCCTACGGGAGTATACTCGACGATTACGCACTGGTGCCGGTAGTGTGAGCTTACTCTAGGAGGCGAGATCTTCGGCTGGGATCTTCTTGTAGTAGCGTCGAGGCCTTACGACGTCATCTTGGGTATGGAGTGGTTGTCTACAGTCCATGCTCAGATCGACTGCATTAGGCGCAAGGTGCGGTGTGTCTGCACGGATGGGACCAGGTTCACCTTCACTGGAGATAAAGGAGCCTTTTGAGCACAGTATGGACTTACGTAGAGGAGAGGGAAACTGATCACACATCAGTTGTCTAGTCTCATCCTCGAAGCAGTTGATGTGCGGAGTCCGAGTTTTCCTGTTGTGGTGGATCAGTATGTGGACGTTTTTTCTGAAGACATTCCAGGACTACCTCCTCACAGTGTGTTAGACTTCTATATAGACCTATACCCTGGTACAACACCGATATCTACTCCCGCATATCGGATGGCTCCCACCGAGCTTCGTGAACTGTGGGTACAGCTGGAGGACTTGCAGGGGAAAGGATTTATCCGACCCAGTGTTTCACCCTGGGCTTCTCCGATTTTTTTTTCAAGAAGGCAGATGGGAGCTTGTGACTATGTGTTGACTTCCATCGCATGAATCAGGTGACCGTGAAGAACAAGTACCCACTCCCAAGTATTGACGACCTCTTTGATCAGCTCGAGGGAGCATGATGGTTCTCGAAGATAGACCCCAGGTCAGGCTATCATCAGCTTAGAGTTCGAGACGTGGATGTGCAGAAGACGGTCTTCAGGTGTCAGTATGGCCACTACAAGTTTTTGGTTATGCCTTTCAGCGTAACCAATGCACCAGCAGTGTTCATGAGTCTCATGAACAGGATCTTTCAGCCTTACCTCGATCTCTTTATTGTAGTCTTCATTGAAGACATACTGATTTACTCGACTACTGAGGAGGAGCACACCTACCACTTTCGGGTTGTACTAGATACACTTCAAGAGCACCAGCTTTATGGTAAGATCTCGAAGTACAGTTCTGGATTCGAGAGGTTCACTTTATGAGACACGTCATCTAGAAGGCTGGAGTTGCAGTGGATCCAGTGAAGATCAAGGCATTACTTGCATGGGAGCCACCCAGGAGCATGACAAAGGTGCAGAGTTTTCTGGGTCCGGCTGGATACTATCGGAGATTTGTACCAGACTTTTCCAGAGTTGCAGCACCACTTTTAGCCTTGACGAAGAAGGGGAAACCCTTCGTGTGGTCAGAGAGATACCAGTAGAGCTTTCAGGAGTTGAGGTAGAGATCAACCAGTGCACCCATCTTGAGGCTACCAGAGGAGGGAGCAGGGTACGTAGTTTACTACGACACATCAGGGACTGGACTCGGGTGTGTCCTGATTCAAGAGAAAGTAGTGACTGCGTATGGTTTATGAATTTTGATACAACACGAGCAGAACTACGCTACCCATGACCTGGAGTTAGTAGAAGTGGTCTTGACCTTGAAGATGTGGCGACACTATCTGATGAGAGAGCGCTTTACAGTCTATTCTAACCACCAGAGTCTCAGGTACATCTTCTCGCAGAAGGACCTGAACCTGAGACAATGGTGATGGATTGAGTTCCTCTAGGACTATGACTTTGACATAGTCTATACCCCTAGGAAGGGGAACGTTGTAGCTGATGCTCTCAGCAGGAGATCGAGAATTCAGCTTCTAGGAGAGGCGAAAAAGCAGTTAGCCGCGTTCCAGATATCCTTTGTGAATATAGATGGAGCAACCTTTCTTCACTCTCTCATAGTCACTCCTCCACTTCTTTAGTGATTCAGGGAGACACAACTTGGGGACATTGACTGTGAGACGTGATGTGCTCAGATATCCTTAGGGCAGGCACCTGATGGATTTTCTGAAGGAGGGGAGCATGTCATCCTCTTCAAGGGACGCACCATGGTACCAGTTGCACTACAGGAGGAAGTGCTGAGGGAGTTTCACACTTCCCCTCTAGCGGTAAATTTGGGAGTGGCGAAGATGTATCATGACCTCAGATGACAACCCTGGTGTCCAGGTATAAAGAAGGATGTAGCAGAGTTCATTTCACAATGCATCACTTGTCAGCAAGTGAAGGCGGAGCACTAGGTACCAGTAGGCTTGGTACAACCCTTAGAGGTCCCAGAGTGGAAGTGGGATGGGATATCCATGGATTTTGTAATGGGGACTCCACGTACATTCAGAGGGCATGACTCTATTTGGGTGATCGTAGACCGACTCACCAAGTCATCCCACTTCTTACCGATCAGAGAGCAGGGCTCGATAGAGAGCTTGGGACGCCTCTACATTCAGGAGATCGTACGGATTCATGGTGTTCCATCGTATATCATTTCCGATCGAGATGCTCGATTCACTTCCCGGCTATGTAAGGGATTACAGGAGGCTTTTGGGATGCAACTTCACTTGAGCACCTCCTTTCATCCTCAGACGGATGTCCAGACTGAGAGGACCATTCAGACTCTCAAGTACATGCTCCGTGCATGTGTCCTCAACTTTGGTTGCAGTTGGAAGGATCATCTACCATTGGTGGAGTTTGCGTACAACAACAACTACCACTCCACCATCAGGATGGAACCTTACGAGGCACTATACGACCAACCTTCACCTCTGTGCTGGACTGACCCAGTGGAGTCACCACTTGTAGGACCAGAGATGGTTCAGGCTACGATGGAGAAGGTGCAGATCATCCAGGAGCAGATGATGACTTCACAGAGTAGACAAAATTCCTATGCTAATAGAAGACAGAGACCACTGGAGTTCAAGGATGGTGACCACGTTTTCCTATGGGTCTCTATTGAGTCAATAAGGTCTTCCTTATGACTTTTCCATTCCTTCTTATTTTAAAAATCACAAACACCTTATACTTAAGCAAATCGATATTTTACTTCCATAAGGAAAATTTTCTTCTTTAAGAAAATTTACCTTAACCTATATTTTCTTATACAGATCAATATTTTTCTTAAGTAAAAAAACCAGATTCAAACTCAAAACCCAGGAATCATATAATGTCAAGAATTGGAGCATTCTGTTTTTAGGATCCGAATTCTAGATGTGAACTGTAATGATGTTCCGCTTCGAATTCTGGATGTGAAATGTAATGAATTTCCACTTCGAATTATGGATGTGAACTATAATGAAGTTCCACTCCGAATTCTGGATATGAATTTTTACTAGTTCTAATCCGAACTTCTATGAAGTTCGACTCCGAAATTTCATGAGTTCGACTCCGAACATCTTAAAAAGTTTGACTTCGAACTTTTACTAGTTCGACTTCAAACTCTATAAGTTCAGATTCTGAACTCTGGTGAAACTAGACTCCAAATTTCCTTACAAATTCAGACTTTAGACTTCTATAGATTTCAGGTTCTGAATTCCTATAAAATAGAATCCGAACGTTTTTTTATAGGCTCTGAATTCCATTTTGACTCCAAACTTTTCTTTTCTTACACTTCGAATTATAGTTTTAATTATACTTATACTTGTTTCATTATAAAATGATGTCGTACTTTCAGTTACACATTTTTTATTATAAAACGATATCGTCCATTCTGTTTCTAATTAACTGTTTGTTTAGTGACATGTGTACAGGTCCCTCTGAAATTCAAGAAAAATATGACCGTTGGAGGAGGGAGCGAACCGTTCCAACCAAGCCTATAAATAGGAGCTCATTTGAAAGATCTCAATAACAAGTTGATCACTCTAGAGACCACACGCTGTTAAGGTGATTTCTAGAGAGAGAAGTTTTTCATGCTTTGTGGGTACTGAACCACTCATTCAGAATTATTCGCGCGACTCCGAATGTTGGTGATTACATTCGAGGGATTCCGGGGATAGGAAGATAGAGGTTCCGACTACCTTGAAGTTCGAGGGCTTCCTTGCTGAGGAAGACAGAGGTTACAACTACCTTGAAGTTGAGGTCTTTCGGGGATAGCAAGGCAGAGACACCGATATTCGTATTGAGGGCTTACCCTGGTCTGGGTAAGACAAACTTGCTGGAAAGTATAAATCAAGGGACCTTTATCCAAGGTTGTTGGATACCCTTCTCTTTGGGTTAAAATATTTATATCTTGTTACTTGTAGTTTTACTACTTTTTTTCCACTGCATTTTGTATTGTAAGGAAAGTATAATCTTCTTATATTTCCTTACACTTGTACTCTGATTAGTTTAGATTCTATATGCTTTAAGGTAGAATCTCATATTGTAAACTTTGGTTAAGATTAAATTTCCGGATCCATATTTCCAGAACCACTTTTTCGGAATCACTTTCCAAATTTAAGAAAGTGTATAGAACTAGAAGTTTGTAACTTCATATTCTATACTAATACTATAATTGGTGTTTGAGGTGTTGTGAATTTACTTAGTTTAACTTTGTTAAACTTAGATCTTTCCTTGTTTAAGGAAATTTTTTAAAGTGTACAATTCACCCCCTCTTGTATATTGAGCATCTACATCATTATTTTGATCCTACAGTCTCACCTTGACGAGTTCTACGAAGATTTGGTCGGGGTGGAAAGTTATCTCCACGTTTCATCAGACCTGTCTAGGTCCTCAGCAGAGTAGGCGAGGTGGCTTACCGCCTGGCCCTTCCACCTCAGTTGCACCGGGTGCATGACGTCTTCCATGTATCTCAGATGAGGAGATACGTGCACGACCCGACCCACATCATCGATCACGAGGAGCTGGACATCGATGACGGGGCAAGATTCACGGAGGTCCCGGTGGATATTGAGAATTGACAGGAGAGAGTCCTACGTGGATGGTCGATTCCTCTGGTGCGCATTCGCTGGCAGCACGAGAACCTCCACGAGAGAACTAGGGAGTGGGAGGCTCAGATGGGAGCTCAGCACCCCCATTTGTTTCCCTAGTGTGTGTTGTAGATTTATGAGGACGTAAAGCCCTGATGTGGGAGTAATATAAAGACCCATAAATTTCAACGATTTTTTTTCTTAAATACTTTGGAATTTTACGAGTCTGCGGTTTCTGACGGCACTTGATTTCGAGGCCCGGTGTGCCTAGAATCAATTTCTGAAGTTTTGTTTGGGTACATTCAGTAAACGTATGATGGGTTTTTTCTATCTTTTGAACCAGTGCTCGGAATCAAAATCCAAGGGCATCAATGAAATCACAGCGCCGGTATTCGCCTAAGGGGACCTCTACCGCAGTTGCGTTTTATGCGGGTTGAAAATTAATTTTTGGGGATTTAGAATAAAATAAATAAAATTTGTAGTACACAATTTTATTTATGGATGGTGGTTATTTCCTCCCAAGGGGAGTTAGAGGTGGGATCCACACCCACATAACCTCCCATGAGAGGATTTAGTTTGGTGGGGCCCACACATGCCCTAAATCTTTCATCTCCTCATAACTCCCCTTAACCCCATTAACACCCCCTTTTAATTAATTTGTTAACTCCTCTCTTTTAAATTTTAAACTATCCACCTCCCTATCATTAAGTTTTCCAACACAAGTAATTAATATCCTTATTAATTAATTGGCACATCTCCTCTTTTGAATTATTTTGATTTGCATGTAATTTCTTTAAAATGGGATAAGTCTATTATAATATCTGCATAGCAAATATTTTTTGTGGGGGAAACCTCTGGAGAAATTAGAAGAGATTCATTCTTCAACGAAGAACACCGACCTTCCAACAAAGAACCACCGAAGAACCATGATCGTCTCCTTCGATCTTCGGCCAAGCCAAAGGATAAGAAGCCACCTGCAAGGAACACCGACGACGCGCCATCCTCAGATCTTTCTTCGCCGACGTCAACGAGTTGACGCCATCTCCCCGCGACGCCGTTTTCCATGACGCCCGACTACCGCGAACCTTATATCAAGGTAGGGGTTTCGTATAATTTATAAGTGAATAAATTATCACGTTTATGTTGAATTATTTTGAGTAACTTCGGCCAATTGTTATTGCCTAACGCGGAGGGTTCGGTCCGAACAAACACTACCTGATGACCCTCCATTAATACTTGTTTATTCGCGATGGAGGCATGTTGGAAGAGGTGGTGATGAGCGAAGGTGACGACCGTGTGCCGGCCGCATGCGGAAGAACCGCAGCCCGCAACCGTGGGCCGCTCAACCGAAGGATAACCGAAAATATAAAGCTGACAGGGCCGAAGGGAGAACGTGATACCACAAGGGGTGCCACGGTACAGAGGACCGCGGCCCACGCTCCACGAGCCGCTTTGGTGGACGAACCGGTCTGCTCGTCAACCGGCCAGGTTGGAGAAGGCCGCGACACCTGTAGGTGGCGCACGGGAGGAGAGCGGCCTGCACGGACCGCTCGCGCCAGGAAGACTGGATGGATTCGGCCTGCCGTACAAGAGGGTGGAGCCTCTTGGCGCTGCCGGTTCGGGAGACCAGGGGGCCGTGCCCCCCCGCAGTGCTCGGCCACCCGGACCGAGCCACTCGGCCAGCCGAGCTGAGCCGCTCGGCCAGCCGGGCCTAGCCATGACCAGACGGGCCGGACCGCGCCCCCTCGGGCTGGGCCGCACCCCCTCAGGCCGGGCCACGCCCCTCAGGGCGGACTGTGCGCTTCACCGGGCCGGTCCAACCCTCTGCCGGTCAGACCTGCCAAATCGGGTCGTGTCGACCCGCCAGCCTACTGGGCTTAACGGGCCGGGCCCGTTTTCACTTAAATGTGATTAACTTAAAGACCGCATGTCCGATCGATGCACCATCTATGTAATTGGGACCCTCTCAACGAAACGGTCATTTTGCGATACTCTAAGTGATTTTTGGATGACTTTGGAAAACGGCCGGGTTTGGAACGAGCGTATTTCCAACCAGACCGCTGGAACAAAAAAACCAATATCTCTCAGACCGGGCGTCCAATTGACGCGCCGTCTATCGCGTTGGGTTCCTTTTGACGTGACAGAACTTGGGGTACATAAAATCGAGACTTCATTATAGTTGATGTACTGACCCCTTGGCTCGAGGAGCGGACCCTCCCGGAATCGAGCGTGCTGTGTGCGGGAACCCTAGAGCTGGATACGACTGCGACGTCTACCATACTAGAATCCGCCGTGGGTTCGCCGATGACGACTACTGTACTAGAATCCTCTGTGGATTCGGCGATGACGACTAACATACTGGAATCCTCCATGGGTTTGATGATGATGACTACTGTTCTTGTATCCTACGTGGGTCCGATAGTTTGACTTATGTTCTAGTATCCTACGTGGGTCCGACAGAGTAGCTGGTCTAGTATCCTACGTGGGTCCGACAGCTTAGCTGGTCTAGTATCCTATGTGGGTCCGGTAGCTTAGATGAATCAGTGAATACATATGATCATCTTTATCACTTTACGAAAGATGTATACCAGTGTGAGATGAGTCTTGACTTTCAATCATTACCATCAGTGTGATTGAATAATTTCTTGTGTGGTCTGGGTTGTTCTTGGGCTCGAGAGTTAGAGCCGAACTGGAATTGATGACTTAGGTATATGTATGGGCATATACCTAAGAAGAGTTGGTTGATACTTCGTGATTATATCTTTTCTTTGTGGTTTATCCTTCGTGGATTCTGGTAGACCTTCGGGGGTCTCGAGGTCCCTACTGAATATCGTTATACTCTCCCCTGCATGGGCTATTCCCACACTACGTTGTGTTGGATGCAGACGACGGTCAACACTGATCGTGGTAGAGACTTATAGAGCTAGACAGTACCCGGAGGTGGACCACTCGGTGGGACGCACACGGAGCGGATGGAAAGACCCGAGGTGCTGAGGAGACCATTTGTACCCACCCTTCAGGTGGGATTCCCGAAGGACGAATCAGTGGTTGTTGCTTTACTTTACTACTGTTGTACTAGACTTTCAGTTGTACTGTACTTACTGTTGGGCTTGTATTTTCGACCCCTTTCTTTTCAGCACTTACTTTTGTATACAGTTTTACTTTGTGCTTACTTCAGTTGCGTACTCTGTTGTGTTTGTTTACTTCTATAAAGGAAATAACTTCCTTTTTTATCAGGATTTACGCCTTTGGTGCTAGTTTCTAGCCCCTGGCCTATGGAAGGAAGTCTTGGGGTAGTCACGACATGGGGCCCGAGGATGGTTCGTGACAGCTGCTTCCAAGATTTCAAAGAGCTCCTATTATGAGAAATAGAGTTTCTCTGTTCTCTAAGTTCGAGAAGGGGCATGCACGATCCGCTAACCATTCTAGGTTTGTGAATAGTATCTCACGTACCAATCTATTTCATGAAGAGGTGTACCACATACCAATCTGTTTCGTGAAGAAGAAGAGCTGAGAACCACTTCTGGTTCATGAAGAGAAGGGTATATGTACAATTTTGGATTCGGGGAGAAAAGTTTCCGCGTACCACTCGATTCGACCACTTACCTCTATGGTTCATGGTGAAGAGTGTCCCATGAGGGTAAGTCATGAATACCACTCAGTTTGAATAGAATAACCGCGCACCACTTTGTATGTGAAGGTATTCCACACTTCCTGTGTGAAGGAAGCCCACACATCCCTTGTGCAAGGAGGGACCAAAAATCATCCTGGTTCACGGAGAAGACAAGCACACTTGTGCATAAGAGATCTCTATACCTATGGTGTGTAAAAGGATAACAAGCAAACCATTCCATACCGAAATAAACACGTTTATGTTTGAATAAAATCGCATATTTACAAATATAAACAAATCAAAGTGAATAGTGCATGTTGAGGAAGGGAGAAGGAAGATTGTCCATAGTTATGGGAAGTACATGTATATATTATTATGAATGATTTGGAGAAGAATAAACATAAGGTGTAATAACATCTGAATCAAGTGGTAAGAAAAGAAAATAAAGGAAATGGGAAAGGATTCCATGCATGCACTTAATGGAACTATATCCATTTGGTCCTTCACACAAGAAAGTAGAAGAGGAAGTGCATGCATTCATGCACGCACATGAATACATGAATAATTTGAAGATAAGCATCTTAAACTGAGGGTGAACGTGTGTAAACAAGTGAAGAGGAATATCATATCTAAATTTTCACACGCATGGTCACATGAACACATAGAAGAAGAAGGGATGATTTTGATGATGCCTAGTGAGTTGTTTTTCAGTGTTTGAATAATCACAAAAGAATTTGTGATTCTAGCCAAGAAGAATAAGAAATATTAGTACATCTGGTTGTTTCATAGTAGAAGGATATTGAACATTAAATAGAATAAAATCTGGACCTCGATGCAAGAAAAGTCTCATATTGAATAGGAGACAAAGACTTTCATGCCCATCTATTGAAGGAACCTTCGTGTCCATAAACTGAGTGTGACTTCACCCAGGGTAGTGAGCCAGGGGGAGTCAATGAAAGTGATCTGAGGGAAGCAGTGAGTTGTCTTTGAAATTTTGTAAGGGTAGTGTTCCGGGTACAGAGTGATTGTACCCGAATCTTGTAATCTACAACTAGTGAAAAATAGTGGAATTAGGTACGACCAGAAACCTATTGGCGTATGCTCCTTGAACGCAAACCTTAGTGGTGAACCAAGTAAAATTTAAGTGTTTTCCTTCTACATGTGAATGTTTTAATTACTTCACATATCCATCATACATGTTTAATTAAGTTCCCACCAACGTGGGAACAAGATCCAATAAACAGGAGAAAAAGTTGACACCTTGATTCACCCCCCTCTTAGGGTGACCTAGGGTCCTTAAATTGGTATCATAGGTAAGGTTTACATATGTTGGATACTCTTTAGTAATTCTATTTAGAAGAGTATTTGAGTTTTCTTTCCTGAGTCAACAATGAAGAGAAGTCTTGATTAAAGTTTAGTTATCTCTGAGAATAAGTCTATACCCAACAAGACCATGATAAACATGAAAAATAAAGAGAATAATCAGTTGAAGAAGTCTCTCATGTCCAAAGAAGATGCAGTGTCTGGTTCTCCATGCCATTCCAACAATAAAGAAATATTAGGATTGGGAATTAAAAAGAAGGTGGATCAGGTTTCTACTAGAGGAAAGGAAGACACTTCTATTTCATTTTCAGGTGATCAGGAGAAATTAAGAACCTATCTGCATGATTTTACTAAAGAAAGAGTTTCTCCTATTTGTAGAATATTTCAATGTATACAGGTTTAGATCACTTTACTGGGAAGATAAGATGATAATATGAAGGAAGTCTTAGTAAAGAAAGTGTCAGGATGTTATAATCTCTCCAGATGTATTGAATCCATTGAAGAGAAAGAGGGAGTCAATAAGACTCTGGAATAAAAGATCCATGCATTTAAAGATGAGCTAAAAAAGAGCACTGAAGTCAAGGTTCTAAATTTAGAATAAACTTCTAAGAAATTCAAGGAACTTGACTCGTTGTTACAAACCAAAGTCATGTTGCATGAATATGGGGTTGAAAGATTGAAAAAGTATTGTGATGACAATATTATCAAGATTGAAGATCATAAGATCATCCTCAATATAGAATGTCTAAAATTTGAATCTCGGTTGACCAATCTTGAGAAAAAAAATATTGATACTTCACAAAAGAATGAAACAGTTGATTCTTGTACTCAATTCTAATTGAAGGATTCTAGAGCTAAAATTCCTCCAAAATGTGATTAGAAGATCACGACTTCACTCATTGATCTATCATAAGCATCTGAGAATGTAAAGGTACTATCCATGCCAACTTGTACTACTGTTTCTAAATATGTTTCTACTAAAAGTGTAGGTTGGAAGAAATTTTTTAAAAAAGTATGTATAAGGAAAGGTGATGAGAAAAATCCTACCACAATGGTTAGGGTGGATAGGAAGAAGAAGCTAGAAAATGGTTCTCTAGATAGATCACATCACATTAAGAAGAATTCCCAACAACCTTAACAAAAGATACAAAGAAGATAAGATTTGTGGGTCAATTTTGGTACTGCAATAGATTTGGGCATTGTACACTAGATTGTTGGTACAATCCTTTAAATAAAAAATCATAGAGAAATCCTACGTCAAAAGGGAGAAAACCAGAGAAGAAATAGAAACATCAATAGATCCAGAAGCATCTATATACCACAAACAGATTTGGAATGGTAGATAACATCTATGATGTATGAAATGGGAGTGGTCAAAAGAATGGAGAATGCTTATCTCAACATATGTCCAGAGCTGATAAGAATATAATATCACAGAATCTAGCTAAAGAATAAGAAGCTACCTTGGGAAGAAATCAGAAGAATGTTTCAAAAGAAAATTCTCCCAATAAGACTCCAAGAAGGAAAGGTGAGGATTCCTTGGATTCAAAATCCAAGGAGTTAAAGAGTGGTACATCCAAAAGAATTCTTAAAAATGGTGACACTGTGAAGAGTCCATGTGGAAAATCCAAACTTACTGCCATTATTCCCAGAGACATATTGGTTATCTGGACTAAATATTTGGAAATAATGAGAATGAAAGAATATGCATAGGCTAAGGCTAGTGCAATAAGAAATAAGAAGATTCCACATGAAAATAGCTAGAAAAGTCTTGTGTGTGAGGTGCGACAAGGATGGTTACACTGTTAGGAATTGTAGTTCATTTATTCCAACACAAGAAGAATTCCTCAAGAAGATGAAAGTCTCACCAGGAGATTCTAGTGCTTTGAAAGCTCTTTAAGAAAGAAGACTCACACACAAAGATATGGAATAAATATTGAGATCCACACAACCAATGTCATAACTGAAGATCAAATGTGCAAGTGTGAGGAGTGGAGAAAATTGAGCATCTTGGTCGAGAAAATCATCTTAGCCTTACTGTTCTCATTGAAGAAAGCAAGGAGAATCAACCTTATCCCCTTGACACTTTGAGTATTGTACTAATTTTACAAGGAATTTAAGGTGAAGCAAACACTCAGTGGGAGAACTTGAGAAGTGTTCCCTTGAGGGGGAGACACATAAAGAAGCTACCAGAGTTATTATTTCAATTAGTATCAACTTTAGTTAGTATCAAATTCAATTAATCTGAAGATTGTCTGAAGATCAAGTCATTGGAAAAAGGTATGTCATTTCTCAATATCTCATCCTTGGTTACTCAAAATAAAAATTATTTTACACAGGGAGATTAACTAAATCAATCAGTGACATAAGAAAATTAGAAAGTCCCTTGAATACAAGTACATGAGCTCTCATCACAAGAGGTATCATGATTAGGGGATAATGGATAGATTTGTTGTCTAGATCAAATCCTCTTGTTTTCTACACTGAGAATGGATCAATTAGACTTAAAGTGAAATGATTGATGTCTTAATTACTTGAGTATGGAATGATACCCTCTCTACCATAAACTTTGTATTTATTTTCAATAAGGGGGAGAGAAAGTAAAATGAAAGTTGAAAAGTGAAAGGGTGAGAGAAGATAGAAGACTCTCATTTTGACATTGACACGCTCATTTTAGAGAACGTTGAAGTATTGAAAAAAAATACAAAGGGGGAGCATGTTTGGACCACTTTTTGTATGAAGATTGTATTTGTTGTTAATGGGTGTAAATTATGATCAACATGAAGAAAATAACTCTCCTAAGTGAAATAGAGAATGGAAATTAGTCATTTGTTGAGCTTGATCCTAAGTTCCAAATATTTGTATCAGGAGGATACATTGTCTACAACAATTAAGGATGGTTGGAGTGTTCTTTGAAAGGAGTAAAAGAAAATTAGAAGAAGAGGTTTTGGAGGAGGTTTGGAATGCTAAGGTGGCTATTCATTTCAATAAATACTTAGTTTTCTACTAAGTATTTTTATATGTCTTACCTAAAAAAATAGGGCTAGCCAGCTAGCCAGCCAACCAGCCTCAACCCGAGGCTCATGTAGGACCATAGGGGTTGATCGTGACCATGGGGGGAGCCAACCAGGCCATCTAGAAATAGGCACATAGAGTACATGCATAAACCCCCTAGGGTATGCATAGTGGGTTCTAGATGTGCATCCAAGGAGGTAGAGTGGGCTCTAAGAGCACTCCCATAGAGAATCAGTGTGGGGTGGCACTAGAGGAGGGAGAGGATTAATCTGGGATGATGTTGAGGTGGCTAGTTATTTAAAGAATCCAAAAAACTCTCCACATTTCGATGTGGGACAAGGTTTTAAAAACATGGATGCAATCCTAACCATCCATCTGATCTCGCTGAGATCTCAGCCGCACATCGCATCTCATGTCCATTGATATAATTTGAGCCATTCATTATCCCCATGCTACATGTGGTTGAATCGGAGCCGTCCAATCTTTGACAGAGGGTCGTCTTTAACCTCTAGATTCCTGAAGCGAACTGGTGCATTGGAGAAGATATTGAACCTCCATGATTGAGTCTCTGGCCATTGTATAAGAGAAAAACCATTGCATGGGCATAATTTAAGCAACATGATACCATTCATGAAACTATGTTTGCATGCATGCATCAAAATAACGAAGAACGAGCATTGGATGAGGAAAATGAAGTAGCCAGAGGCCATTCCGTGTCGAGCGCTCAATGAGAAGAGATATTTATGCATACCTCTTCAAATACACATGAGGGTGATTACAACGTAAAATCAGAAACAACTGAGAAAATCAGAGTATCTTATGACTGTGGTTTAAAGATTTAAATACCATGATCTTTGTGAAATATCTCGAGGATTTTGAACATGGAAAGTATTTGATCTTTACTGATAAAAAGGGATCAACTAATCCAAGTAGAGTTTGCTACTTCCTAGATTTCTAGGAGCTCCTATTCTAAGAAACAAAGTTTCTCTAATATCCAAGTTTGAGAAGGGGCATGCACAATCCGTTAACCATTCTAGTTTTGTGAAGAGTACCCCACGTACCGATCTGGTTCATGAAGGGGTGACCTGCGTACCACTCTGGTTCGTGAAGAAGAAGAGTTGAAAACCACTTCTGGTTCGTGAAGAGAAGGGGCCACATACCATTTTAGATTCGGGGAGAAAAGTTCCCACGTACCACTCGATTCAACCGTGTACCGCTCCAGTTCGCGGTGAAGAGTGCCCCAAGAGGGGAAGTCTCACATACCACTCAGTTCATGGAAGAGAACCATGTGCCACTTAGTACGTGAAGGAAGTCTACACTTCCTGTGCTAAGGAATCCCACACATCCCTTGTGCAAGGAGGGGCCTCAAATCATCCTGGTTCGCAGAAGAGAAAAGACCACTTGTGCATAAGAGAGATCTATATATGCGGTGTGTAAAAGGATAACAAGTACACCATTCCATATCGAAATGCACACATTGATGTTTGAATAAAATCACAGACTTATAAATATAAACAAATCAAATTTAATAGTGTGTGTTGAGGAAGGGATAAGGAATATTGTGCATGGTGATGGTAAGTGAATGTATATATTCTTATGCATGTGTTTCCCTATGGAATTGGGGATTATCTCGTTGATTTAAGAATCAAACATTCCAAATGGTTTCTAATGGGTTAATTCATAGAACCGGAAATATATAATGATTCCATATCCATCTGGACCTAATTTCCAAAGGTAGGCTCTCATTAGTTGTGGAATGATGAGGCTTAGGAATTTGCATTGGTTGAGAGGTTGGGAGGTCGGACTCATCACACCTTTTTTAGGGGAATTATTGTCTACTCCGAGTCTCTCTTTATAGATTTAAGTTATGTTCATGAACCCTTACTACATTACCAAGTATAAAATGATATTTCCTTTAGATTTGACAATCAATGATTGATATATACGAAATTTAGAGAATCTTTTATATGTATTCAAGGTTCTTCATCGATAGAGAATCATCTGTATTTGTTAGAGATTCTTAGTCAATGGTATCCTTCAATACATAAAAGTCTCTTGGTCATTATGATGACCATACTGGTTTTAAAGCCACTCAGTGGGGCACTTGAAGTTTATTATCATTCAGAAGGACATTGATTATTTCAGAGTTGGGATCGTACCCGCAGATGGGATACCTACGTATCCTTTTTTTTTGGAAAAGGAATTAGAACCCACATAGTTCGAGTAAGGGAGTATGATGTTTATGCATGATTGATGGCTCAAAGAAAGATGTCATGATTACTTTTACACTCTAAGCTCACATGATCCATGCTCGGTGTGAGAAACAAGAGGTATTGGTGAAACCAGTCAATTGTGCCATGAAAGATGCAATGATGTGGGGCTTATGTATGTATGACTGCCCAAAATAGATAAAGATTTACTTTAGGGAATAAATCCAAGAACTGGGTCCATAAAGGTATATGTACTTCATAGATATTTGGACACTTTAATCTTGGGGATTACTCCTATAGAATATTCCCAAGTTAGGAGGGGACTTATGATTGGGTTTTACTCCTGATAAGGAATCCCAAATCAAAAAGGAATTATGACTGGTTAAGATAAATTAAGGCTGGGGCTTACTCCTGAAAAGGAGGCCCGGGTTAAAAGGGATTTGAAAACTGGGGATTAAATCCTAAGGAGGAGGCCCAGGTTAAGGGAATTTTAGAATTAAGGGACATGGGGATTACTCCTAAAAAGGATGCCCATATTTGAGACTGGGACTTACTCCTAAAAGGAGGCCCAGTTTAAGAGAATTATGGTTGGGGCTTACTCCTGAAGAGGATTCCCATATTTGGGAACTTTAAGACTAGGGATTACTCCTGAGGAGGATGCCCAGATTAGGGGACTTGGGGATTACTCCTAAGGAGGATGCCCATATTAATGAAAATTTTGACTGGGGATTACTCCTGAAAAGGAGGCCCAGGTTAAATATTCTCTCATATTAAAGGATGAGGTTGAATGAATGAACTCTCTAACTATAGTTACATAAAGATGTGTAAATCACTAGGTTTTGAGAGATGTTCCACGAAATTCATTTCAGATAAGGATGTCAATCAAGAAAACATGACATAAATGGCTTGGAAGAGTGTCTTGAAGACTGAATATTGAATAGGAGAGGTGGAGTGGCATAAGAGGGGTGAAATGGGTAGGAAGGGCACCCAAAAATATAGGGGTGCACAAGTCCTAGCAGGCGCGCAAGTACTGCGTGGGCGCGCAAGTCCTGGTCGCGCAGGTATACCTGCGCGACACATGGCTACTTGCGCGATTATTAACCAATAGGGTAATACTTGGGAGATCCTTGACCAAAGACTTTAGAATCATCCTGAGGTATTTCCAGAAGAGTGGAACACAAGTTTTAATGAATAGGTAAGGAGGCGTGCAAGTGTATTCATTTACCTTAAGAGAAAAACACTTAGGCGCGCAAGTGTTAGTGAATTCTAACACTTAAACCTTATTCCTCTTGTTTAGACCTTCCATTCTAGGTAAATAATTACCTTACAAGTGTTCGTAAGACTTGAAGAAGAGACTTGGGCGTTCAGAGCTCTGTATCTGAATTCTGGAAAAAAATTTCCTCTCGAATGTGGGGCCGACTGGGGGTATTTATAGGCTGGAGAAGACCCTGAGCGGTTTTCAAAGAGGGCACACAAGTGACTTGTGAGGCCAACTGCGGCGCGCAAGTGTACTTTCACGACCATGGTAGAACTTTTGTGACCCTTGCGCAATGTTCTATTTATTCCTTCCTTTGTCAATTTTTGATATTTTTCCAAAGGTTGAATCACTTTGAGCTAAGATATTCCCCTTTTCCAATCTTTAGACTCTGTGATGAAAGGAGCGTCAACAAAAGCCCCCCCTCAGAGTTGTATCCAAAAGGAATGAGAATTTGCATCTGAGGAAATCGAGAATCAAAAGGAAATTGGGGCGCGCAGGGTATGGCGTGCAAATGAGCTTCGGGCGCGCAGGGTCTGGCGCGCAGGGTCTGGGGCATAGGGGTACAACCTTGTCTATAAGTAGAGGGCCTTACTTCATGCAAAGCACCCAACTCTTGCTTGTTGTTTTGCTCTTAGTGTGCAAGTTGACTCCCGGCTCTCGCTTGTCCGCGCTTCTTTCTTCTTACGTCGCGCTTCTGTTTCTTATGTCGCGCTGCTGTTAAGGTATTTAGACTTGCATGGTGAAACCTGCGCGCCCAATACATGCGCGACCGAAGGATACTTGCGAACCTTCACGACTTATCCAATTTCTTCAAATAATTCACAAATTTTATGAAAAATTAACATACTTTAAGAGTTAATTATTCATCTTTTGTGCAGATAAAATGGCTCCAAATAGAATCGGAACGGCTAATGAACTGGAGAGCAAAAGAATGGATGAGATAATGGACATCGTTGGCCACGATTATTATTCCCCCTGCGAAAGTACTCTCCCAGAATTATCCAAGTACTTGAAGAATCATCATATTAACTTCCCGCACAGCATCTATCTGCCTCTGTATAGCCATGGTCACTTGCAAGACGTCAATATTCTAGAAGCAAAGAATTATCTGTCGCATTCCTGGTTTCAGTCATATACCAACTTTTCTTCAGCAAATGTCTCAATCGCAGGATCATTTTATAATGCTGGAACAGTAAAGAAAGCCTATATAATGCATCATAGCTCGTGTGTACCAGATCTGAAACCTCACAAACCTGAGCTGCAACCACATTGTTATCCCTCAATATTTCGAAATTATCAGATGGATCAATCCAAAGGCTGGAAGGAGAAATGGGAATTCCGTTCTGGAGGAGGGGTGAAGCCAACTTGGATGTGGGCTTATTGGGTGCGACAAACTTGTGAAGAGTTTATCGAGGATCTGAAGGGAGATGCAATTTATGAAGTCGTCTGGGCTGGGCAGACGTATATTTATAGGAATGATAATTTTGCACCAGAATTGCTTAGCTGCTGGAGCTCGGAAACTAATTCTTTCCATCTAACCCATGGAGAAGTAGGAATTATTTTGTGGGATGTCTACAAGATCTCAGGGGTTCCAATCCTGGGTGATATGTATGATGAATTCGTCCCTCCGAAGGCAACCATGAATGATCCAGAGAAGACTCCAGATTTGGTTCGAGAGTTATTGAAGATTTATCATAAGCTCAAAATCTCAAAGACTTCAAAGACTCATTCTAGAAGGGATATTAATCCAGAGGAGTGGATGAATATATTTCTTATCGAGAAGAAAGAGAAGGAGCCAAAGGAGAAGGGATCCAAGAAAGAGAAATCCAAGGTTAAGAGGCCCACCCGTCCTACCAGTTGCCCCAAAACAGAGAAGAGGGGTGATCCTGGCACATTGTGGACAACTTTAGAAGTAGGAGAGTTTGAGAAATGGGAGTATGAAGTGAATCATAAAATCCCAGAGAAGACCTGTCTGGCAGGCTTTTTAGCCTTATGGCTCAATGTCTATCTTTTACCAGTCAGAGATTCAAAGGGAGGCGTCAGGACAAGGACCTTCGTTATTGCAACCAAGTTGGCTAAAAGGAAGATGGTGGGGTTAGCTACCCCAGTTTTGGCAAAGATTCACAGGATATTACTACATGTCTATATGGGTGAGTCTCCTTTGAGATTAGTGGGACCATTCCAAGTTTTATGGGGATGGATCACCACTCACTTCCGGACATATGCTGTTCAAAATAGAATACAGATTCCTGGAAGTTCTTTCAGGCCATCTCTTCAGGCCTTCTCTAGAGTTTGTCCTTTGGCCCTCAATGCCTATGATATTAGGCCAAGGCTGGGTATGCATAAGTAATTCCACTTCTTTCCCTACAGAAATCCTCCAATATGGCGATTTGTTAATGATGGATCAACTAGCTTGGAATAGAGGTCTTACATGTTGGACTGCAGAGATGGTGTGCTGGCCACCAGAATTGATGGGGAAATTATATGTGAGGCCTATGCTCTATATTGATTTTCACGCCAATTCAAGTGTCTACAGACGACTGTTGTATATCCTCCAGTGCAAGTCAGATCAGAGCAGTATCCAATGGTTGCTCAGCAACTATGGTTTCTAATGGCTATGGAAAGGACTGGGGCAGTTTTTGACTTACCAGATACTAAAGCGGTAAGAAATTTGACCATATGGTATGCTGAAAACTGGATATCATCATATCCTGAGGCCATATTGAATAAACCTATTTATCAAGTTGGGAAGAAGAAGAGAACCATTGAGAAAGAAACAATTCAGGTGGCAGGTGATTCTTCCACTCCTGAAGCTGGTTCACCGAGTTCTTCAACCGAGGCTGATTCATCAGATTCTCAGGAGATACAACATGTGTCAAAGTGGCCACGTTCCATATATAATCCTCCTGTCAGAATCAATAGATCCACTCCATCAATTCCTGGTGAGTTGCTTTATTGAGGCAATTTTAATTGCAAGTAACTTTATAGAGTAACAAGTTTTCATTCTCTTTTTATAGTTGGAGGAGCTAGAAAGAAATTAAAATCCATGGTTGTAGGACCCTCTTCGCAGCCTTCTAGTACACCTGCATATCTACAACCAGAGGCCATCCAGGAATGGTGGGATGTATACTGCGATACTGAAACTATCTGAATGGAGCTATGTGAAGGGTTACGTATTCCTGGAATAGGGACTCTTCAGGCTCCTGCAAATATTCATTTCAAGGATAACCCTGATGAAGTAAGAGCCTATGTCAAAGAGTTGAAGGCCTACATATATGCCACCAAATATTATATCCATATCACCAAGCGGGTGAAGGAAATGATGGATCACGATGCCACTGATGAGGAGTGGTATGAGTATGTGGCTCCTAAAGATGTAAGTTTTCTTTCCTTATTTTCTTTGAAACTTGATTTCAGCCAAAGCATTGTTATTCAAGGAAATTTTTTTCTTCATCTTGCAGCTTTCCAAAACTACTGAGGTTCCTTCGCCTCAATATAGCCCTGGTGGTACTGCCATCAGGGCTGCTGCTGAATCTCCTCGTGAATTGTGCGAGATATCTTCAGGATAGCAGGCCATGATTGAGGAGTTGGAAATAGCCTTCCATTCTCTAATTCAGGTGCCTATAAGGGAGACTACTGATACTCATAAAAATCCAAAAGTAAAAAGGCGATGAAGGAGGAATTCCATCGCTAAACGCTTTATCAGTAGTGGTAAGTCCTTCAAATAATCATGAATTTTAAATCCTGAAAAAGATTGCTCATTTTCCTTGGGATTGCAGGGGATTCTTCAATTTCCTCTCTGAGGGAGAGGACTGATACTCCTTTGAGGACCATGGAGGGTATTGTGGAACAAACATAAATTCAGGCTAACTTGGATACTTATGAAAAAGAGCCAACATCTATTCCCAGTACTGCTCCTGCTGCTGCTACAAGTAGAGAAGAACCTGCACGAGAATCATTGGTGGCCGCAGCAACTGAATCTGCCATCCTTCCTGAAGAAGCTGTCTAGTGTCAGGGGCCACAGAATGAGGGTCGTCAAGAGGACACATCAAATGCTCCCACTGGTGAGACTAACCAGGATTATGAAATATCATTGGATGAAATGATTAATCATGGAATGTATTTCGAAGAATTTTATGATCATGCTAAGTTATCATGTGATTTAGAAGACCTTGGGCGTGAGTGTTATACTTAGTCCAATAAATTTTCTTATAATTTACACTTCTAATCATGACTGAAAATAATATGCAGTTCCATCCATAGAAGCTGCTGAACTACCAATGCCTGAAGAGGGTGTGGACATTGATGTCAACCCTACCACTACAGAATCATTAGCTCAAGTGGAGAAAAATTCAATAAACCCTCATGAGACCCATCTTGAAGATCCTATTGAAACTGGGAAATATGGGGAGGAGTCTTCTCAAGCTGTTGATCTACTGTTAGGTAATGATTGTATTAAGTTTTCAAGATTGACAACCAACTTTCATTATTCTATGAAACTAACCATAATTTTAATTGATCAAACAGGGCTATCAACTTCAATGGCTAGAACTGGAGGTGAAGTCTCAACCTCTGCCAAAAAAGTAATAGAAGGTGAAGAAACCAGGTTCAGGGGGGAAGGAGCAGAACATGGAACTTTCTTAAGTGCATTAATCCAAGATTACATGCCCCCTGTGATGGTGATGTCGAATCAGACCCAGAGGTGGTTAAGGCGCTCAGCTTTTCACGACGCAAGGCATGGAACAACATATGAAAAATCATATCTGAGGTGCCTTTAGAAGAGATATCATCAAAGATCCCTCGATTGTCGTCCCTATTTTTCATGCTAGGACTTAGTGGTTTTGGATATGAAAAGATCCATGCTATGGTAAAACATGTCATTTTCAGGAGGGAGCAGGAGAAAAATTGTCGCGAAGATCTGACCAGGGTGAAACTGTCAGTCAACATTGGTGAATTTGAGGCTGCGGTATCCTGAGTTGAGGCTAACTATGCTGCCAAGATGAAAGAGCTGAAGCATAAGATCAAAGATAAAGTTGTCCAGCAGATGCACCTTCAGCAACAGTTAGACGCTGTTACTGGGGAACTTGACCAACTCAATAATTCACTGGAGGGAGCTCAAACGAATGGTATGAAGGCCATTGCGGATGCCAAGAAAGCACTCCATCAGGATGAAAAGAGTGAAGTTGGTCGAGTGGATGAGCTTCAAGTAGCTACTGATGAAGCTTGGGATGTTGTTCATCAAGTGAAGACTTATGTTGAGAGCCTCTTGTAATTTCTTAAAAAAGAGAAGAGACTCCAATCTGTGGATGTCCTTCTAACTCTTGTGCATCAATGAAAAACACTTTCATCTTCAATCAATTATGCTTGTATTCTTTCACTACCTACTTTAAATTTTACCTAATCCAATGGGCCTAGTAAGCATAGTTTGATTTTTACTAGGCTTAATGTAAATAACCCTACAAACTTTGAATCTTTTAACTGCTCAATATTACCTAAATCATAAAAAATGTATGTTTAGTGAGCTGGAACTTGACTTTTATTCAGAGTTCCTTTGTCTTTTGTGGGCAGTTTAAAGTCATGCATGTCAGACATAAAGAGGCTAATGTTTAAGGTCGAAATATCTTTGACCAAAAAGGATTAAAATTGACTCAATTCCTTGACAATTTATCTGAAAACACATTACCATACTCAAGTATGAGGGAAAATATGTAAACTATGACTTAAGAATATTTGAATCTGAGGAATGATATGAAAAAGAGCTAAAAGGCATTAGAAGAAGCAGTTTCCAATAATGAAGTTACCACTATTTAACAAACCCGTTAGGGGGTTGAATTATACAGGGCCACCTAAGGGAATTGGCTGCATAGTCAAATAAATAGCATCTTTTGGATGACAGGTCCGTTATATAGACTACTTATGCAAGGCCACGTAAGGGAACATGATGCATATTCAGGAAAAAGAACCCTCAGAAATTTACTTTCTTAGTGCTAAAAGGACAGTGAAAGTTTATGAAGATTCAAATTTTCCAAAGTATAGAGTTTTCTGTATGGAAAGAGGTACTTGAATATGGAGAAGATATTTCCAAACAAGATTATCGAAGAACTGGATGAATATCACTCCTAAAAAGGTATGACCTAAACGTAGGGAAGGAAAATATAAACCATAGACTTGGATAATTTCAGATCATGAAAAAGAGTATGGGACAGATATGATAAGGATAGCCATTTTTTTACGGATCCCTACATATTGTCATTAAGACAACCAAGGAAAAAAGAGATTTTCTTCCCAATAATGAAGTTACCACTATTTGACAAACCCGTTATGGGGTTTAATTAGCCAGGGCCACCTAAGGGCATTGGCTTCATAGTCAAATAATATCATCTCTTGGCTGACACGTTTGTTATGTAGAATGTTTATGCAAGGCTGCCTAAGGGAACATGCTTCATGGTCAGGCAAAAGAACTCTCAGAATTTCAGGCCTTTTGTGATTAGAAGTTAAGAAAAGGGTTATGAAGATCTAAAAATATTTAAGGTTAGGATTATGACACATAAAATGGGTATTGTCCAATGTATGCAGAGATACACAGATCAATACTAACCATAATCATGTTGTGGTTGGGTCCTGAATTGAAATGTTGGACTTCACTACATATCCCATAAGGATGGGAATCAATCCATATGTAGTTCTTGAACTACAGTTTAATGTCATGTGGGACAAAAGGATTGGAGATCTTAGTTTAGGGTCATAGAGCTCAGACCATTATAAGAAATACACAGTGTGTGTGTTTTCATGGGGTCTTTTCAGCCAGGGGACTAAAAGTGGAATTTGGGGTTAGGCCCAAAAGACTTGGGGCTGGATTCGAGGGACACTCGAACATTCCTACGTATCCCATAAGGATGGGAATCAATCCCACATAGTTCTATAAATACCCTCTGTAAAAATTTGGTTCGTACATGTGAAGGGTTAAGGGGGACTTTAGTGCAATGATGGTTTAACCCAAGATAAAAGGTTTAGGTATTTCCATGTATGCACATAGTCTTTGGAATGAAACATGATTGAAAATCAATGTAAATAATGATTCCATCTCAAGTGAGGGTATCAAAGAATATTGTAGTTTATTGTTGTACAGGACAAAAGTGTTGTGCAGTTTAACGTCGTATAGCAAGGATGAAGGTGAACCAATGTAAAGATATTGATTCTGGGGGAGGTTTCACGAATCAACATCATATGAGATGGAGGTGAACCTATGTGAACAGATTGGTTTTGGGATTGAACCTTGGGAGGTTGCCTACGTACCCAGCCTAGAAGGCAAGGATCAAAGTCCACGTAGTTCAGTTAAAGAATGAATTAATGATCAAGTTGTTCTTGGGGAAAACGACCCAAAAAATGATGTTGGGACTTACACGTGGTTAGCGTCCCAAAGAGGGTGTTATGGTTGAAATTTTCTCTAAGCTCACGTGAGTCATACTCGGTGTGAGAAACAAGAGGTAATAACAACCTTAATGATTCACAGTTTAATGTCATGTAGGACATATGAAGGGACTATGCAGTTTAAAGTTTTGCAGTTAGGACTATTGGTGCTGCATAGTTTAATGTCATGTAGCAGGAAAAAACTACAGTTTAGTGTCATGTAGGACATATTAAAGGACTTTTGTACAGTTTATCATCATGTAGCTAGGACGACGGGGACAATATAGTTTAATGTCTTGTTGGACGAAAGGGGGACTATGCAATTTAATATCATGCAGTGAGGACAAAAGAGTACACTATTTAACGTCATGTTGGACGTATTAGGGACTTTTTCATAGTTTAACATCATGTTGGATGAAAAAGGGACGATACAGTTTAACGTCATGTTGGACGTAAGTGCCAATAGTTTAAGGTCGTATGCATAGACCGTTGGTTATGCAGTTTAAAGTCTTTCTGGATGTAAGGGACTTCTATACAGTTCAGCGTCATGTAGCTAGGACATTACAGTTTAACGTCATATTGGACGAAAGAAATACAAATAGTTTAAGGTTGTATGCATGGACCGTTGCTGTATAGTTTAACATCATATAGAAAGGACGATGAAGGGGACACAGTTTAACGTCATGTTGGACGATGGTGAATATATTTTGTGTTTATACAAAATACTTCTTCAGAAATATGCCATTGGTTGGAGTAGTGATGAGTTCTCCATCCATCGAGATTAATGAATAAGCTCCATTGGAGTAGACCCTATGTATTAAATAAGGTACTTCCCATTTTGACTCAATCTTGGGAGGTTTCTTTCCTGGTATCATTGGAGTTCTGAGAACTAATACCAATTCTCCCTGAACGAATGAACGAAGACAAACTTTTTTGTTGAAAACTCATGCTATTCGATTCTGATAGACTTCCAAGTGGTGTAAAGTGCACAATCTTTTCTCATCTAACCATTCCAATTAATTTAATTTCTTTTGAGATTTATCATCTATAGATGACTGATCAAAAATAGATACTCTAAGAGAGGGTAGTTGAACTTCAATTGGCAAGACTGCTTCCGTTCCATATACCAATGAATATGGAGTTGACTGCGTTGCAGTGCGGGTGGTGGTCCGATAAGCCCATAAAGAATGAAAGAGTTTATCAGGCCATGATTTCTTATCTTTATCCACCATCTTTTACAGTATATTTGAAAGAGTTTTATTGAAGGATTCTATCTAGCCATTGGCTGCTTCATGATACTAAGATGAATGGTTGGATTTGATGTTGTATTCTTGATACAACTTCTTCACCTTGGATGAAAAGAAGTTGGTTCCATTGTCCGTCAATATAGTATGAGGGACACCAAATCTGGTAATGATGTTAGACTTGATAAAGCTAACAGTGCATTTAAAACTGACTTCCTTAAGAGGTATTGCCTCTTCCCATTTGGAAAAGAAATCAGTAGCAGTAAGAATATACTTAAACTTCTTGGCCGTAGCTGAAGGGTAAGGTCCCACCACATCCATTCCCCATGTGGCAAATGGCCATGAGTATTTAGATATATGAAGCAACTCTGGAGGTTGATGAATGAATTTTGCATGTACTTGTCATGAATGACATTTCTTTTTGAAGTCAACACAATCTTGTATCATTGAAGGCCAAAAGTATCCAAGCATTTGAATCTGATCAGACAGTCTATGTCCAGACTGGTGGGCACCACAGACTCCTGCATGCACTTCTTTCATGAAAACCATTGTCTCTTCACCATCAATGAATCTGAAGATAACTCCATCAAAACCACGTTTGTAGAGAATTTTCTCTAGGTGATCTGGGCTATCATAAAGAGTAAAATTGACCACAAGTCCCCGAATTTGTTCTTTCTCGGCTCTATCAGGTGGAAGTGTTCCATTTTGAAGGTATTCCCTGATAGGTGTCATCTATCCTGTAGTATGACCATACAATTCAGGAATGGGACTAATTTCATTAATTTCCTCTGTTCTGGTTCAAACATAAGGTGAAATTGCACAATGGTGGGCAATACTGATGGTTGTCTCATCCCAATCTGGATCTGCCAGAGCTGTGGCTATATTAGCCAATGTATCAGCTTGAGCATTTTGTGATCTTGGGACATAAGAAAATGTTGGTTCCGAAGGGAATTATTCCATTAACTCTCTGACATAATCATACCAAGTTATTAGTTTTTCTTTTCTGATGGCATAATCCCCATTGACTTGTTTTATTACGAGGTCTGTATCACCTTTCACCTTTAAGTGATTCACTTGTGCTTGAAGCGCCAATTCCAAGCCTGCGATGAGAGCTTGGTATTTTGCTTCATTATTGGTACCACCCTCCCACAATAAGAAGGAATAAGGTAACACTGCCTTTTCTGGAGAAATGAGTACAATTCCTAAGCCAACTTTGTTGAATTTAGGATTTTCCATTTTCCTCCCTGTTGGACTCTTGGAAGCACCATCAAAGTACATTTCCCATGCTTGAGGACTTTCTTGAATAGAGAAGACTTCATCATCAGGGAGTTCAATATCTGAAGATGTATCTTCCACTGAAGGGTGTTCAGCCAGGAAATCATCCAGAGCTTGGCCCTTTATTGCCGTTTGAGACACATACTGAATGTCGAATTGCTACAAAATAACTTCCCATATTGCCAGACGTCCTATAAGAATTGGATGACTAAGGATGAATTTGAGTGGGTTATTGTGAGATAACAATTGGACCTCGTGATGTTGCAGGTAGTGTCTCAACTTCTGAACTACAAATATTAATGCCAGGCAACACTTCTCTATACTTGAATATCAGGTTTCTGCTTCAAGCATAGCCTGACTGAGATAGTATAGGCTTTTTTCATTCCCAACATCATTCTTATGAGCAAGAAAGGCACCCAATGATCACTCTAGAGCTGTCACATAGAGGATAAGTGGTCTTCCTTCAACAGGTGGCATAAGTACTGGTGGAATCAAGAGGTATTTTTTGAGAATATCGAATGCTTCTTGACATACTTCAGTCCACTGGTAAGTGACTCCCTTCTTCATCAATTTGGTGAAGGGTAAACTTTTGCCTGCCAAATTGGCGATGAAACGCCGAATATAGGCTAAGTGTCCTTGAATTCCTCTTAATTCTTTCAAATTTCGAGGAGGTGACATACCAAGGATTGAATTGGTCTTCTCAGGATCGACTTCTATACCACGATAGAGTACAACAAAACCGAGAAATTTACCTAAGGTTACCCCAAAAGCACATTTTAAGGGGTTCATCTTCAAATTATGTTGCCAAAGATTGAAAAATATGACTTCCAAATCAGCCAAGTGATTATAATGTTGTTTGGATTTAAACACAAAATCGTCCACATAACATTCGACAAACTTCCCTAAAAAGGGTTTGAAGATACGATGCATGGCACGCTGATATGTTGCGCCTGCATTCTTTAGGCCAAAGGGCATTACCCGATAGCAAAAAACACCCTGAGGGGCTTTGAAAGTTGTAGATTCCTCATCTTCTTGAGCCATTCGGATTTTATTATATCCGGAATATCCATCCATGAAGGAAAGTGCTTCATAGCCAGCTGTTGCATTAATTAGGAGTTCTGTAATCAGAACTGGAAAATCATCCTTAGGACAATGCCAATTAAGATCTCTGAAATCGATGCAAACTCTAATTTTTCCTTTATTCTTATTCACGGGGACAATATTATCCAAACACTTGGGATATTGAACTTCTCTAATGAAGTTATCTTTGATAAGATTATCCAATTCAGCCTCAATTTTGGAAGCATAGGTTGGGTGTGTTCTTCTAGCAGCTTGTTTGAATCCTCGATATTCTTCTAGCAAATCCAAATGATGAGTGGAAACCTCAGGATCAAGCCCGTGAATCTCTGTATAGTTCCAAGAAAATATGTCTTTATTTTGCTTTAAAAAGGAAATATACATTTCTTATTCTTCAAGATTCATGGCCGCACTGATTAAAGTGGGGCGTGGATCTTCTTTTGTACCCAGATTTATTTCTCTGAGTTCATCTATAGTGGTAGAGATACCCTCTTCAAATGCTGGAGGAGCATCTCTAAGATCTTCCTCTTCTTATTCAACATGTGTTATTTATTCCGTTTCTACTTTCATAGTAGATGATGAAGCAAAATTTTCATAATCAGAAGAGATGTTAAAATTTGAACATCTTGAAGAAGAGGCTTCCATTTCCAACCTGATGGATGATGAAGGGTCTTCCCTAGGAAATAAAGAGGAGATGATGGATTGAGGATCAACATCATTGTTCACCTCTGACGTTGCTATAACTTCTTCTGGCCTGATTGGTGAAGTATAGAATTTCTGGATTTCAACAGATGAAATGAAGACATCTCTATTTGAGCATTCATTATTGCCTAGTGGATCATCAATTTCTCCCATGTTTTCTGACTCAATTGCCATAATTGACATTATGGATCTTTCCATAAGAGTATTTTGATTTGGGTCTATCTTGTCAATTTGACTGATAGGCAACACATAATCTGTACTCACATGTGCAAATGGATTTAATGGAATCTTCTCCAAACCATACGGAGCATTAACTTTGGTAATCTCCTTTGCTGTGGATTTCTCCCTTCGCTTCATGTGATAGAATTCCGCCTCAATGTATTGAGATTCACATATCTTGAACGGGTCCTTATCACCATACAATGTACCAACTTGACCATTGAAACAGTATTTGAGACATTGATGGTATGATGAAGGTATAGCCGCATGTTGATGTAGCCAGGGTCTTCCAAGAAACATGTTGAAGGGTGAGTCTTGATAAACAACCATGAAATCTGAATTGGATACAAGATCTCCAAAATTTGTTCTGAGGGTAATCTCTCACAGTGGTTCTTATTCATTTTTATCATATCCTTGTAACATCATGGTAGAAGGAGATAAATCAGATTCCGTGAGGCCCAATCGACGAAGTGTACGAATGGGCATGAGGTTGACTCCTGAACCATTATCAATGAAATATCTTCGGATTTCTCCACCATTGACCTTTCCAGATAAATAAAAAGGTCTAATATGCCCATGCACGACATCATCTTCATCTTTATCTATGAAAGATATCACTGCATGGAATTCCGTAGGATTATTCTCTATGTGATAGACTTCAGCTGCAGTAATATCGGTTTCAAACTCTTGAGGACTTGAAAAATCCTCGATGAGTGCCTCCCGAAGATCCCTTGATAGATTCAAAGCATCCAAAATTGATAACTTGGCTGGTACTTGGGCCAGGTGTTTCAATACATCATACATTTGATCTAGAGTTTTGCGTTTCCCAATAGGAACATGTGGTTTAGAAAGGTGCCTTGGAAGTTGATGCCTTTGAATTTGATGCATCTTGTATCGGGATAGGAGTTGGAAATATTCCTGGTTTTGGAATTTTAGGCCGATTAGATCCATTTACTTGTTGAGAGGATGAAGGTGGAACCCCCAACCGATCCTCCAAAATAACTGTGCTAGAACTGAATTTACTATTGGTGGAAGAAATTGCTTGTTCTTGTTGAGCTCGCTGAAGGGTTCTGCCACGAGTTTCTGCTGCATACACAGTTCTAGCAGGGGTAGAATTGGAATACTGGCTTCTGAAAGATCCGCGTCTTCCCCTATATCCTGAGCCTCTGAAACTTCCTATGATTCCTCTATTTGATACAGGGAATTTAGGCTCATCAAAATCGAAACTGCGATTGGAATAAGGATCTGTTAAGTGAATCATATTAACAGAACCAAAGATTAACTCTTCATCCGATGAAGAATCTGCCTGACTAGCCAATTTAGGCTATACCGCTTGGTGGGGCGGTGCCTGTTGTTTTGAATTAGATGGCCTGAAATCTTCCCAATTCAAAGACAACTTAGTCTTTGACACATAATCATCTTCTTCTGATTCTTTTTCTTTATTTGAATCATGTCATTTCTTTGAGATTTTTCCCTCTGATGAAGAGGGTTTTGCTGCGGAATTCATGGCAGAAGGCACAATTGGTTTCTTCATTTGCGTTCTAAAAATGACATGAGTTTGGTTGATCGTTTTTCTGACCATCCAATCATCATATTTCTGCGCATTTTTTCTTTTGACTTCTTGCCATTCGCCTTCTTCCTCCGGAACTGTAGCAGTGACACATGCTACCTGAGCTGAATAACCTTTTAGTTTGACTTTTCCCGAGTCGACCATCTTTTGCAGGAGGTCTTTGAAGACAAAACACTCCTGGATGGGATGACCCAACATTTGATGAAACGGGAAATAGTTGGGACGGTCTTCATCTCCTTCCTTGTTTGGCCTCTTGGGAATTGGCAATTGAACAAAATTATTTTCCAGAGCCGAAATGAAATAACTAGGAACTTGTTCATTTCAGAAAGAGTAAACTTTGATTTTCAAATCCTTAAATTGTTTTTGTCTTTGATATCTTTGATTATCTTGACAAAACGGCCTCTATTATTGTCTCTCAGGATGTGGATCCCTTTAAGAAGATGAAGGTTTTTAAGTAGAAGCAGGTATAGGTGCTTGTTTAAGCATAACTGTAGCAGTTTCTGCTTTACCCATTCTCCTTCCGGGAGCTGATGGAATTACACGAGATTTAGCTTTAGTCTATAAAAGAGAATCTTCAATCTGTTGAGCAATTGAAGTAAGGTCTCAAAACCCTTCTGTGTATTTCACAGGTATCAATGGCGTGCGTAATTCGTCACACAGATTTTCCATATAGATTGGCAACAGTTCTTCTTGAGGGAGTGCTAAGCTTAGGGAATATGTTAATCCCTTCCAGCGAGCAATGAAATCTGAGACCCTTTCATTCTACCTTTGCTTACAGTTTTTAAGATCAAAAAATGTTATCTTTGGCAACGTTGAGCTGAATTGGAGAAGGAATTTTTGATGGAGATCTTCCCATCTGGTAATTTACCAGGATTGCAAGCTTATATACCAAACAAAAGCTGGTCCTTTCAAGGTTTGCACGAAGCATCCGAGTTTCACTACTTCTTGTTGTTCCAGAGTTCCCATCATAGGATCGCAACAAGACACATAATGCATCAAATGCTGTTCAGGATTGCCTAATCCATTGAAAACAGGGAATACAGGGTTTCCAAAACTTGATGGGGGAGAGATTGAATCTACCCATTCAGGGTAAGCTCTCTTTTTTGGTTGAACCTGCGCACGCTTCCCTTCCATAGTCTCCAACCGAGATGTTAATGACTCAATGGTAGTTATTAAATTTTGAGAAACATCCGGTTGAACTTGGACTTGGGCAGGTGCAATGATTGGAGCTTGGATAGTTATGGAAGCTGGTACTACAACTGATGGCAGCACTGCCAATTGTTTTTGCACTTGACCCGTAGGATTAAACCTGTTAGGGTGTACTGATAGAGGAGGATATTCTTGATCCATCTCAGTAGCTGCAACAAATTCCCTTGGATGACTGACTCCAACACGCTTAGGAGGAAGACTACCCTGAAGTAGTTCTGCATTCACCCTCCTCAATTCTTTCATTTCTTCCTCCTATTGCACAAACCTTTTATCAAGTGAGAGAGATTGACCTTCTCCAGAGGAAGGGTATGTAACCTGATTATTTCCTTTCACCTTGTTGGCTCCCTTTTGGAGATGGTGAAGTTGATTACCTGAATGATTACCTAGGTTCTGAGTAATCCTTTGATTTCATGTACACACACCTTCTTCATTTGTGTCTGTACGTAAAAATTCTTGAGCAAGAACCTCTTCATCTGAGTCCCCTGAGTGAGCTTCATCTGGTGGATCAGCAAAATCGGAATTGATGACATTAATTGATGAAAAATGCATTGCATCCCTTCTATCAGCATTTCTGTGATACTATTTTCTGCTATGCCCCTGATGAGACATTGCCTTTTGTTGATTTTATCCCTCAGGAACTTCTTGGAGAACCGTAATTTGGATAGAATCTCCTGATAATTTGTCTCTTCGTTCCTCTTATGGATTCTTCCCCAATCGAGAGAAGATTGACTTTCGCTGAGGAGGGGATTGATGATTTTAAAAAGTCCCCAGTCTAGTGGACTGAGGCTATTACTGCTGTCTTTTCTCAACTCCTCGAATCCTATTTGTTGATTCCGAGGGTTGGGTTAAAAGATTCCCTAGTCTGGCAAGCTGGGGTGGCTCTTGACATGCTATGTCTGAGACTTTCTTAAAATCTCTCCTGATCTTGCGGACCTTAGTCCGTAAATTAGCTGGATGCATCAATCGACATCCACTTTTATCACCCAGTTCAAAAGACCGTTGGATGATTTCTGTGACTTCTATCACTTGATGATGTGCTTTCTCCATATGATAGGCCTATTCAATATTCTTGTTTGCTTGATGCAAGAGTAATTAAACAACTTGTTTTCTATATTCTTGATTTTGAGAAGAACTAGTTGAGGCCTGTTCTTGGGCAAGCTTTTGATTACAAACAAAGCCCATTGATTGTGGCCGGCCATGGGCAATAACATTTCATGAGACCATTTTCGGTGGGCTTTGCTGACTGGAGAGCACAGTGAAATGTAGTGCTCCATGAACACCCCATCCTCTGACATGAATACCAGATGGGGAATTGGAAATTAACTGGCGCAATCTTCTTAGTGAGCCAATTCATGAATGTTGAAGGGATCTCTGCTGCTTTTCAGCCTTCGGATATCGAGAGACTGATAGAGATTCCAAATCAATCTGATGTTGTAACCCTTCTATTATCTTAACATGATTTTCATATTCATCATAAGATAATAATTTCTTTTTCAACTGACAAAGAGTTTTCCATATGTTGAGACGAATATCATGAATTCCATCTTCCATCAACATCTCTAGAATGTCATACTGAGAGTCAGCCAGAGGCCAAAACATGACTGGCACTTCACCTTTCGCCAGTTGTTTTCCCATGTTCAGAATTTCCTCTTTATCATTCAATGAAGATTATTCTACCTGATTTGACCAGAGCTGGTGCTTCGTTGTTGCTTCATCGAATTCAAAAAGATTGGTAGAGAAATCACCGATTAAACTAGAAGATACATGACTTAGGGGTGGTTTGAAGAATGACCTACACCCTGGCATATCTTCTAATTGAAAAATTATTTCACCTGCTAGTGATGAAGCATCAGACATGACAGGTTTCGTATTAGAAAGTGCCTCAAGATAAGATGGCTTTCTCGGCACTACATTTTCCACAGGAGCATTTTTCGGGTAATGTGCATCACTACTACGGAGAGGACTTTCACAGCGAAATTCATCATCATGGGGAGGACCACCACGGTGGGTTACATCAAGAGATGAGATCTCTTACTCCTTGGTCTTATGACCACATAGAGGGTTCCTGTGGATCTCATCTGAAGATGAAACTTCGAGATCTACCAAACTGTCATGAAGCAAGCCTTCATGAGGAAGTTTCTATTGAAGACCTTCAGAATTAATGTTCCCACTATTGGGAAATGAGGGAGTAGAATCTTGGATTCCAACAGATAACTATCTGAGGGATTCAAAAACTCCAGCATCGAGCAAGACCTTGTTACAAATTGACTCTTGATCTCTTGACTGTGATGGGTGAGTCTTCTTTTTAGACGCTTTCTTACTCACCTTGGAAACCACTTGTTGATGAAAGTGGATGCTATGAGCAGGTGTATGTGCCTGATCAGGAGAGATGGCCAGGTTAGGCTGACGATCTCCACTCAAATCAGGTGTATGTGCCTGACTTGGTTGTCCGTATGATATGGGGGAGTATTCCCCACAACCCTCTTGGACTGGAACAGATGTGTGTGTTTGTTCCAAAGTGAACTGTTGATTTGTCACTCCATTGGTAGGGATAGATTTATGTGTCTTTCCCTGAGATGTTGCTGAAGGTGTTATAATATCCTGACAGGCATCCAGGATATGAGAAGGGATTTGCTTCTTCTCTTTCACCATTGATAGAATATTCTTGATGACTTCAGCTGTCGGAACAGGGATATACGTCCATTCCATGCTTGGAGTAGGTGTGTGTTCCTACTCCTGTCCTCCTTTTCCTATCAGTGAATCCTAACAGCACTCAAGTGTGGGGGAAGAGATTTGAGTATGCCTCCTATTTGTCACTGGAGCTTTCCGACTGACTTCTCTGAGTGCTACCAAGCGAGACTGTTGGTAGGCTTGATCAATATTAGCAGGTGTATATGACTGCTGATTGTACTTCACCGAATGTGGTTGAAGAGCTCCATCATATGTATTCAGACGCGCCTGCTGACTAGCTGATGATGTATAAACATGTGTATGTTCCTGCCTATAGTACTCCACCCGAATTGCCTGGCGGGATTGGCGTGATACTGCCAGACGAGTTTGCTGGACAACAGAATTAAAATGGACGGGTTTATGTGCCTGCTCGTTGCTTGCCACCAAGTTAGGTTGGTGGACTTCTCCAGAGATGGAAAAGATGAGAAACTGCTCACTGTTGACCGGATTTCTCCTCTAGTGACTCGTCTTGCCTTCTCGGGTTTGGGGAACCTGAGCTGAATGCCTGGAGTCGATACCCTCATCATGTTGAGGGCGCACTGCCGCACGAGTCTGGCGGCGATTGTTGATAGGTTCCCTTGGGAAGAACTCTTGTCTCCTTGAATTAAGGCCCTGAGGGACCTTCTCATTCACCTCCTCAGAATATGGGAGTGAATGGTGATTGCATTCTGGGGATAGCGACCCGAAATAGTTGGAGACAGTGGTTAGCACCGCCTTCTTCTTTATTGCTGGTCGTCGCTGTCCAGACGACCAGGTTGAATTATTGACTTGGAGGGCTTGTCGAGCGGCCTCTAGAGTTGGAATAGTACCATTTTGACAGTACTCCTTAACCAGTGCATTTGATACCCAGCATTGAAGACGCTGAGTAGGTGATGTCGTCCTCAGAGCGGACGACGATCCAGCAGGAGTAGTAGCAATGGCATTCACAGCAGAGGTTTTCACAGCAGACGTATTCACGGGTGTGAACTTAAGAGAAGCCATTTCACAATGCAGATGATCTTGGAAAAGAGTTCCTGTTTGATATAACATACTCAATCAATATAAATTCATCCACTACATCTTTTGGTTGATCACATATGTCAATGATTGCTTTGTTGGCCCTCTCATTGAGTTTTAAATAGGGGCCTAACAAATAAGTAAAACATCATTTTAACTTGGTTAAGGATTCACGTCGATTTCACCATTTTTTATTTCCCTCTGGAATTGGGGATGATCTCGTTGATTTAAGATTCAAACATTCCAAACGGTTTCTAATAGGTTTATACGTAGAACCGGAAACATCCAATGATTCCATATCTATGTGGACCTACTTTCCAAAGGTAGGTGCTCATTAGTTGTGGACTGATGAGGCTTAGGAATTTGAATTGGTCGAGAGGATGGGAGGTCGGACTCATCACACCTTTTTGAGGGGAATTATTGTCTACTCCAGGACTCTCTTTATAGATTTAAGTTATGTTCGTGAATCCTTATTACATTACCAAGTATAAAATGAGATTTCCTTTAGATTTGAAAATCAATGATTGATATGTAGGAAATTTAGAGAATCTTTTATATGTATTTGAGGTTCTTCATTTATAGAGAATCATTTGTGTTTGTTAGAGATTCTTAGTCAATGGTATCCTTCAATACATAAAAGTCTCTTGGTCATTATGATGGCCATACTGGTTTTAAAGCCACTCAGTGGGGCACTTGAAGTTTATTTTCATTCAGAAGGATGTTGATTATTTCAGAGTTGGGATCGTACCTGCAGATGGGCTACCTACATATCCTTTGTTTTGAAAAAGGAATCAGAACCCACGTAGTTCGAGTAAGGGAGTATGATGTTTATTCATGATTGATGGCTCAAAGAAAGATGTCATGATTACTCTTACAC
This sequence comes from Viscum album, assembly GCA_963277665.1. NCBI lineage: Eukaryota > Viridiplantae > Streptophyta > Magnoliopsida > Santalales > Viscaceae > Viscum > Viscum album. The sequence goes on along the minus strand of OY728148.1, from coordinate 360,786,842 downwards.
TCTAAGATAATGTGATCCATGATCGGTGTGAGAAACAAGAGGTATTGGTGAAACTAGAAAATTGTGCCATGAAAGATTCAATTATGTGGGGCTTATGTATGTATGACTGCCCAAAATAGATAAAGATTTACTTTAGGGAATAAATCCAGGAACATAGTCCATAAAGTTATATGTACTTCATGGAGATTTAGACACTTTAATATTGGCGCTTACTCCTAAGAAAGATGCCCAAGTTAGGAGGGGACTTATGATTGGGTTTTACTCCTGAGAAGGAAGCCCAGATCAAAAAGGAATTATGATTGGTTAAGAGAAATCAAGACTGGGTCTTACTCCTGAAAAGGAGGCCCAGGTTAAAAGGGATTTGAAAACTGGGGCTTAACTCTTAAGGAGGAGGCCCAGGTTAAGGTAATTTTAGAATTAAGGGACTTGGGGATTACTCCTGAAAAGGATACCCATATTTGAGACTGGGGATTACTCCTAAAAAGGAGGCCCAGTTTAAGAGAATTATAGTTGGGGATTACTCCTGAGGAGGATGCCCATATTTGGGAACTTTAAGACTGGGGATTACTCTTGAGGAGGATGCCCAGATTAGGGGACTTGGGGCTTACTCCTAAGGAGGATTACCATATTAATGAGAATTTGGACTAGGGCTTACTCCTGAAAAGGAGGCCCAAGTTAAATATTCTCTCATCTTAAAGGATGAGGTTGAATGAATGAACTCTCTAACTTTAGTGACATAAATATGTGTAAATCACTAGGTTTTGAGAGATGTTCCACGGAATTCCTTTCATATAAGGATGTCAATCAAGAAAACATGCCATAAATGGCTTGGAAGAGTGTCTTGAAGACTGAATCTTGAATAGGAGAGGTGGAGTGGCATAAGAGGGGTGAAATGGGTAGGAAGGGCACCCAAAAAGATAGGGGCGCACAAGTCCTGGCAGGCGTGAAAGTACTGCGTGGGTGCGCAAGTCCTGGTCACGCAGGTATACCTACGCGGCACATGGGTACTTGTGTGATTATTAACCAGTAGGGTAATACTTGGGCGATCCTTGACCAAAGCCTTTAGAATCATCCTGAGGTATTTCCAGAAGAGTGGTGCACAACTTTTAATGAATAGGTAAGGAGGTTCGCAAGTGTATTCATTTCCCTTAAGGGAAAAACACTTAGGCGCACAAGTGTTAGTGAATTCTAACACTTAAAACTTATTCCTCTTGTTTAGACCTTCCATTATAGGTAAAGAATTACCTTATAAGTGTTTGTAAGACTTGAAGAAGAGTCTTGGGCGTTCAGAGCTCTGTATCTGATTTCTGGAAAAAAAATTCCTCTCGAATGTGGGGCCCACCGGGGGTATTTATAGGTTGGAGAAGACCCTGAGCGGTTTTAAAAGAGGGCGCACAAGTGACTTGCGCGACCAACTGTGGTGTGCAAGTGTACTTGCGCTACCATGGTAGAACTTGTGCGACCCTTGCGCAATGTTCTTCTTATTCCTTCCTTTGTCAAGTTTTGATATTTTTCCAAAGGTTGAATCACTTTGAGCTAAGATATTCCCCTTTTCCAATCTTTAGACTATGTGATGAAAGGAGAATCAACAGTATAATTTGAAGAAGAACACACATAAGGTGTAATCACATCCAAACCAGGTGGTAAGAAAGGAAAATAAAGAGAATGGGAAATGAGGTTCTGTGTGTACTTAACAGAACCATATCCATTTAGGCCTTCACACAAGAAAGTAGAAGATGAAGTGCATGCATTCATGTATACACATTCATACGTGAATAATTTAAAGAGAATCATCTTAAATTAAGGGTCAACGTGTGTAAAGAAGTAAAGAGGAAGATCATATATAAATTGTCACATGCATGGTCACATGCACACATGGAAGAAGAAGGGTTGATTATGATGATGCTCAGTGAACTATTTTTCAGTGTTTGAATAATCACAAAATAATTTGTGATTCTGGCCAAGAAGAATAAGAAGTATTAGTACATCTAGTTGTTGCACAAGAGAAGAATATTGAACGTTAAAGAGAATTAACTCTGGAACTCGATGCAAGAAAAGTATCATGATGAAAAAGAGACAAATACTTTCATGCCTATCCATTGAAGGGACCTTCACGTCCATAAATTGAGTGTGACTTCACCCAGGGCAGTGAGCAAGGGGAAGTTAATAGAAGTGATCTGAGGGAAGCAGTGAGCTGTCCTTGAACTTTTGTAAAGGTAGTGTTACTAGGACAGAGTGACTGTACCCAAATCTTGTAATCCACAGCTAGTGAAAAATAGTGGAATTTTGTATGACCGTCAACCTGTCGGCGTATGATCCTTAGACGTATCCCTTAGTGGTGAACCAAGTAAAAGTGTGGTGTTGTAATTATATATGTGAATTTTTTAATTATTGCTCATATCCATCATAAAGGTTTAATTAAGTTCCTACCAACGTGGAAAAAATATCTAATAAAAGGGAGAAAAAGTTGACACCCTGATTCACCCCCTCTTAGGGTGACATAGGGTCCTTCATCACCTAGGTAATTAGAGTGGTTTAGGTTCCACTATATCCTTCATTGTTCCATTGGGAACCCAAACTGAATGAACTCTTTGAACATCTGAACTCATTGAAGATATATCAGTAAATGAGTTATTGTACCCTGTTGGAGTTAGTGCGCTAAAACCACCCACTTTATACTTTCTATTACTTTTATAGTCAGAGTCTTTATTATTAATAAATATATTATAACACGATGAGTGTTATTCATATAAAATTAATGTGATAATGTCCTTAGAGTATTTATCACATCGAAAGGTTATAGTAGTTTCCCAGCTATGGTGAAAACTTTGAAGTTCTACGATGTTATTATTAAATACATCTTTTATGGATGGATGACATCATCTGACTAAACATAGATAATATAGTCTATCATAGGTAGGAGTCTTATAAGAAATTAATACTTTTTCTCATGAATTTCACCCTTGGTAATCTCCAAAATAGAAGGTTATGGGAACAAACACACTCATTGGAATTCCACAAGTTATATGTTCCATTGAATATTTCTCTCTATGAATGTGTATGTTAGTCCTTATACTTGTGATTATTATTAATTTATAGTATGAATCACTTAATTTTATGTATTATTGAAAACTATGATGATATATACTCATAGTGAAGTAGGATTAGCTTAGTGCATCACGAATGATGTGAAATTAATGAATAAGTCAAGAAAGGATTTTCCATTCCAAGTTTATAGAAGTAGATATCTTCAGCCTTTTGATTAGAATGGAACTTTATGATTAAGTCCTTGGACATAGAAGTTTTATCGATGAGTTTATTTATATAATGTCAAAGAAAATATATCAAGCATGTAGGTTGATGACACATGCGATAAAACCTACTTAATGAGAAATCAAGATGAAGAGATTATATTACACAATGAGCATTAGAAGGAGGTTGTTATCATTGTTATAATGACCTTCCAATTCTCATTGGCCTGAGAGTACAACGAGTCATTACTGGGCCTTAAGAGACATCCCCAAGACGCTAAAGTTTGGCAATAAATGCCAAAGGGTTTCAAATACACATCGGGGACGATTTACCCTTTAAGAAATAAACCAATAAACCTACCAACCACAAACAAACATTCACTATATGATGCATGAACAAATGGAATACAACTAAAAAAAATTCATGTATCTTAAAATCACATCAAAATAAGAAACAACACAAGAATAACCAAGTATCAAAGTACACAACGGATAGACTACACAAGACTCCCTAAAGACCTCAAGACTCCATGCTCCACAAGATCCAAGCTCCCAAATCACTAAACAACCCAAACATCACAAGGTAGTGCTAAAAATGTGTGAAACATTACCTTTTACCTTGTCCTCAAAGATAGTATCTATAAAAGCACCAAAGTGCCAAAGTAGGGGTGAGTATAAAACTCAGTATGTTTTCCCCAATGACTTCCCTACTCACACCACTAGGATAGAAGATTTAGCAACAATTATATAATTTTTTTATACAAAACAATTTCTCAAAAATAGTTTATAACTAAATATAAACATGTTTCCAAAACCATTCATTACCAAAAGCATGCAAGTTAAATTGAAACCAATTTTCCCAACAAGATATTTTTTCAGAAAAATAAGTAAACAATCTTTACAACCATTTCAAAATATACCTTTAACAACATACCTAACCATTCATAAAACCCATGAAACCAACCATGAATGCTACATTATTACTGTTCCATACTCATGAGTGTTTTCTTGTCGATCTACCAAGTCGTCACAAGGTAATTTTTTCCCATGTTCTATTAACCCGTTGGCACCGAGCACAATGTCATATTTCAACCAAGCCCCGTGTATGAAATTCCCATGTGCCATTAAATATTTGGCACAGAGCACAAAGTCATATTTCAACCAAACCCCATATATGAAACATGAAAACACGCCACATATTCCCAACAATCATGCCAAAACAACCCTTTCAATAAAAACTCCTTTTTATTGAAATCCATTTCCGTCAAAACTATTTCAATTCCAAACCATTTCAATTCCAAACCATTTTAATAAAACTCCATTTTTATTGAAAACTATTTCTATTGAAAATATATTTTTCATAAAACATTTAGCAATTACATAAAATCCATAATTTAAAATCATCATTTTAAATTCTTGAAACTAAACCCCCTTTTGCACAACTATTCACCAAGATCATGAAATTCCACAAAAACCATAAATCATCACAAATGAAGAATTTTCCATGAATTTCAAAATCAATAAAGTGATTTTAATCTAAGACAATCAATTATAGAAAGAGGATATGAGATTGAAGCCACCTACCTCGAAGGTTTTGACAAAACTTTAACAACATATGAAGAACACACAAAAAAGCGGGTCGATTCTACAAGAACGGACTGAGTTCTCTTATCCTAGAAAGTTCACGACTCAACATTGAATTATTTGGAATAAAAAAACATATATCTACCCACTATAGGTTCATATTTAAGAAATAATGGAGATTAGAAAAGTAGATCTAAGAAGATCTAAGAAAAGATGACAAATCCAGAAAGAATGGTGACATACCTCAAGAATCAGACTCGAAATCACCAAGGGAAGGCTCTGGGTTGCATCCAACTCATGTGGGGAGGGTTCTCCAGCCTTATAGGAAGAGTAATATCAAAATAGGGGCGTTTAGAAGACAAAACGAAATATATAGAGAAAAAACGAGTATGCTCATAGAAAATAGGATCTAGATTTGACCTCAGCGCAAGGTTTGACCACACGGTTTGGGCCAACCGTGTATGGATCGTGTGACCTTCCTTTTGGTCTGAAAACTCCTTATAAAACCCTGAAAATCTCCCATACTTAACCTTTACCCTTTTTATAGAAACACATTTTTTATGGAAACATCCCACTTTATGGAAACACCCCACTTTATGGAAACAACCAACTTTATGGAAACACCCCACTTTATGGAAACTCTCTATATTATGGAAACTCTCTATTTTATGGAAACTCTCTGTTTTATGGAAACTATCTATTAAAGACACACCAATTAAAAAAACATGAGGAAATGGGTTATGTACTCGAAACCGGGGGTACTAAATTCTACCCACCATTGGTCTTTCTATCCTCAGAAAGTAGAAAACCCTTGTTGGCCAAAAAGAGTTCCAGACACTGCTCTTTCATTTCCTTTTCATGTTCCTAAGCCTCTTCTTGAATCTGACCATGTTTCCATAAAATCCACATTTGGCCGATGCTTTTCTCATGCAATACTTTATCTTGTCTATCCATGATTCGCACAGGGATATGTACCAATGATGCATCTGGTTCTAGATCAACGTGATCCCATCTGATCACATGGTTATGATCAGGGTGATACTTTTTCAACTGGGATACATGGAACACATTATTCACTGAACTAAACCATGGTAGTAATGTCAACTGATATGCCACCTCTTCAACCCGTTCTAGTATCACAAATCGGCCAATGTATCTTGGAGATAACTTTCCCTGCTTCCCAAAGTGACGATGTCCAAGCCTTGGAGAGATCCTCAAGAAGACATGATCACCCACAACAAATGACAACAGTCTTAAATGGTGATCTGCATAAGATTTATGATGAATCTGAGCATCTCCATCCTCTTTCTAATCAACTAGATCTTCTCCATTGTTTCATGGACAAGGATTATCCCGAATAGTGAATTTTCTCCCATTTCTACCCAGCATAGTGGAGAATGACAAGGACGCGCATATAATGCTTCAAACAAAGCCATGTGTATCGAGGATTGATAGCTATTATTGTATGAGAACTCCACTAAGGGTATATTTTCCTCCCATGAGCCACCAAAATCCATTACACAAGCCCACAACATGTCTTCCAATGTTTGTATCTTCTGCTCAGATTTCCCGTCCGTCTAAGGATGATATATCGTGCTCATAGTCAACTGAGTCCTAAGGGCTTGCAGTATGGATTTCCAGAAATGAGACATGAACCTCAGATCTCTATCTGAGACTATTGAAACTGGTACACCATGCCTCTTTATTACTTCTCAAATAAGTATTTTTGAAATATCCTCCACTGTATGAGTTTCACGAATAGGTTTGAAATGGGTCAACTTGGTTAGACGATCCACTATCACCCAAAGGGAATCGTGTTTTTGGAATGTTCTTGGAATAACTATAAAAAAATCCATTACTATCTGATCCCATTTCCACACTAGGATGGGAAAGGATTTTAACATACCAGTTGGTCTCTGATGCTCTGCTTTAACCTGTTGACAAGTTAGGCACCATGAGATGAACTCGGTCACCTTCCTTTTCATGCCGCTCCACCAAAACTATGCCTTCAATGACTTATACATCTTCTGTGCACCAGGATGTATAGACCGTCTTAAATAGTTGTAAGAATGAAGGAGTTGTTCCTAAAAAACCATAGGTACAACCATCTGATCTCTAAAACACAAAATTGAACCCCCGTCAAGTTTCTAGCCCTCAAGGGTCTCTCCACCATTGAGTTTTGAACTTACAACCAGACATTCTGCATCAGATGTTTATGCCTCTTTGATCATTTTTACTAAATTAGGAACAATTGTAGCTAAAAAGAAAACCAAAATATCACCTCGGTCTTCACATTCCACATGTATGTTGGATAAGATTGACATCAACTTCCTTTCATTTGAAGCTTCTTTAGCCAACTGAGCATATGAATTTCTAGTCAATGAATCTGCTACCAAATTTCCTTTCCCTAGTGTGTACATCAAGTCAAAGTCAAATATTTGGAGATACTCTATCCATCTCCTTTGACTCATATTCAAACATCATTGTGAGAAAATGTGTTTCAAGCTTTTTTGATCGGTAAATACAATAAATTTCTCACCAAAGAGATAATGTCTCCATGTTTTCAAAGCATGGAAAACTACAGCTAACTCCAAATCATGTGTTGGGTAATTATTCTCATTCACCCTCAACTGCCTTGAACCATAAGCAACCACATGATCTCTTTGCATGAAAACATATCCCAACCCTGATCCTGAAGCATCACAATACACCACATACCCCTATCCTGATTATGGAAAGATCAAGATAGGTGCAGATGTAAGTTGAACTTTCAGTTCCTGGAAATACTTCTGACATTCCTCCATCCATTGGAATGGATCATTATTCATTGTCAGAGTTGTCATTGGTGAATCTAGTCATGAGAAATCATACACAAAGTGTCAGTAGTAACCAGAAAGACCAAGAAAACTTTGTATCTTGAAAAAATTCTTTGGTGGTTGCCAAGAGATCATGGATTCTATCTTTTCAGGATCAACAAAAACACCTTTCTTAAAAATGACATGGCCAAGAAAATGTACTTCTTGTATCAAAAAATCACACTTTGATAATTTGGAATACAAATGATGATCTCTCAAGATTTGTAACACTATTTCCAAGTGCACCTCATGATCATAACTTTTCTTTGAATAGACTAATATTACATCCACAAACACCACAACAAAAGATTCCAGTTATTTTTGAAATATCTGATTCATCAATTCCATGAAGACCGCTAGTGCATTCATTAGACCTAAAGGCATGAATATATATTAATAGTGGCTATATCTACTTCTAAAAGCTGTCTTTAGATTATCCTCTTTCCGAACTCTCAATTAGTGATATCTTGATCGCAAGTCAATCTTGGAGAACCACTAAGCTCCCCTTAATTGATAGAACATATCATCAATGTGTGGAAGTGGATATCTGTTATTTATCGTAACTTAGTTAATCTTACGATAATCAATACACAGCCAAAGAGTTCCATCTGCCTTCTTCACGAACAAAACTAGTGATTCCCATTGAGACCTACTTGGTCGAATGAAACCCTTACTTTCAAGATCCTCTAACTACACTTTCAATTCCTGTAACTCTGTTGGTGCCATCCTATAAGACATAAGGGAAATAGGACTGGTCCCCGGAAGGAGATCAATCATAAAATCCACTTCCCTTAGAGGTGGTAACCCTGATAAGTTCTTGGTAAAGACATCTGTAAATTGATCCACAACATCTGGAAAAATATTTTCCTCGGTCTCTTCCATTGATTCCAAAGTCAACGCTGCCAATTGGTAAGATATAGTTCCCTCCATTGGTTCCAACAAGCTCTTTGCAACCTTATCTATAATCCTCTCTCCTCTAAAGAGATGCTCGATGTCGTCCTCAGTCATGAAACTAACTGTTCTCCTATAATAGTAGATTTGAGCCTTGAATGTTGGCAGCCAATCCGTAACTAGGACTAAATCTTAGTCATCCATATCCAACATCGAGAAGTCCCATTTTAGCTTAGATCCATCAAAAGTTATAGCACATGCTCTACATACAAAGGCTTTACATTCTCTTTCAATGAGAGGAGTTTGTAGTTTCAAAACAGAAGGCATAATTTCCAGTTTTAAACATAGAAAGTCAAAAACATGAGAAGAAATGAAGGAATGTGATGCACCAGTATCAAACAACACTTTCACAAATGTAGAATTCAAAATAATTGTACCTTTCACCGTAGATGGTCCAACCTGATCATCAAAAATCATCTGCTCAACTCTATACAATTATTTATTCACTACACTGTTCCCCTTGTTTCCTTACTGAGGCTACATTGGTTGAGGAGTTATGGTATTTCTAGAATTACCATGGCTAGATTTGCTCTGTTGATGAGACTGATTCTGATATCCTCATCTATTTGAAGCATATGATACTTGCGACACCTGATAAGTGTCTCGATCACCTAACCTTGGAGCACTACGACAATAGTGCTGAAGATGTCCCATATTGTTGCAATTATGACATGCTCTAGGTTGTGCCTTATAATCTTGATTTATGTGGTCAAGTGAAGCACATTGAAAACAACCTGCTTTGCTCTGGGGTCGTGGAGGAAGGTTTACTGATCCAGCTATCTGGTTCTGATTTCCACTTACACCTTTGAAATAGGCGTCCCTTTTCCACTTGTTCCTAGTGGTTGTGTTCCCACCGTTTCTTGTAGGTATCATCATGACTCCACCCATAGATCCTGAGATATCACGTTCATCCATAGTCGCTCTATTTACCACCTCTTTATAATCTGTAATACAAAGTACTACAATCTTTGATTGAATCTCCTATCGTAGACCTGATTCGAAGATGCGTGCCTTCAAAGAGGCACTTACCACAACTTCTGGTGCAAAGCGTACTAAGTTCATGAACTTAGTTGCATACTCTGTGACATAGAGACACTATTGTTTTAGGCTGAATAAGTCCATTGTTTTCTAGATATTGAACCTGTGAGGATAGAATTGTTTGTTGAACAGTTCCTCAAAATCCTCCCATGTAAGTCTTTAATCCAATTTTTCCTGCACCGCTAAATCCCACCACTAATGTGCAATATGTAAAGACCTGTAGATTTCAAGGAAATTTTTTTCTTAAATTATTTGGGATTTTATGAGTACACAGTTTCTAACGGCACCTGATTCCTAGGCCTAATGTTCCCGGAATAATTTTTTTGAAGTTTAGCTCGGGTACCTTTAGTGAACGAATGAGTGGGTTTTTCTATCTTTTGAATCGGTGCTTGGAATTTAAATCCAAGGACACCGATGAAATTGCAGCGCTGATAATTTCTTAAGAGGACCTTTACCGAAGATTTGTTTTCTTGGGAAGAGATGTTTAAAAAATGTGGATTAAATGAAAAGTGAATAAAATTATAGTACAATTTTATTTCTTTTTCTAAGGTGGTTTTATCCTGCATGGGGGAGTTAGGGTAGAACCCACTAGTATCCTAACTACCCATGTGAGGATAAATGTAATGTGGGTCCCACACGAGCCCCATCCTTTTCACTTTCCATTACCCCTCAACCCCCTTGGAATTAAATGTGTAACCCTTCCACCTTCTCTCTCTCTTCCTTTTAACTCTTTCCAACACACATTAAACAATTAATTGAACCATTTCAATTAGTTAATGAAGTGTTTTGAATTCTTAAATTTTTAAATGCATGGCATAAACAATTAAAATAAGGGGTGACCTTATTTTAATTTTGTTGGCTTGTTGTGTGGAAATTTGGGGAGAGAGCCTTGTGTGAAGAGAGAAGGAAGCTCCTCCATCGTTGAAGAAAGTCATCCTCTCCACGAAGAATAACGACGCGCTATCCTTTCTTCTCTCCATGACAAAAAGAGGAGACACCGATTCCTCCTCGAACGCTCTCCGTCTACATCTAATAATCCTCACCTCGCAATGTCGTCAACCACGACGCCGACGTTCGTCGTCATTATTGAGGTAGGGGTTATTTTTTTTCAAGTTGTAATCATCGTTCTTCATTGCTTAAGGATTGGCCGCTTGATATCGTCATAACGGGAGGAGATCGGACCACACAAACACGGCCGATTCTCCTCCCCTCCTCCTTGTTGATCTTCATTGATGTTTGAGGTGAAGGTGGCGTGGTGTCGTTGCACCGCGCGGGGATGAAGAGGAACGCGGCCGGAGAGGGCCGCGGTGGTGGTGCGCGACGCCATCGCGCCATGGCGGTGAGGCCGAAGAAGGCCTCGGCCAGGAGTGGTCCGTGGTGGAGGGGAATGGCATCGTCGCGCTGCGCCGGTGAGATGAGTCGTGGCCTTAGGCCGCAGCGGACCAGTAGGGGCAGCTGCCTGAGCTTGCCGCCAGCGTCTCCAGGAGGCGGGACCCCCTCTGGGTCCCACGGTGGCTCACAACCGGCCGAACATAAAGGCCAACCATTACCTGGAAAACCGGGGGGGGGGGGGGGGGGGTGTAACCCCCCCCCCCCCCCCGACTTACTACTAGGGCGGACCCCACTGGGTCCATCGTTTCTGGAAACAGGGGGTCGCTCCCCTTGGCATCCTGCTCGGCCAGCGGCCAAGCCGTGGCCGGCTTCCGAGCCGGGCCGCAGGGGCCGGGCCAGCCACAGGCCATGTGGGCTGGGCCGGGCCATTCCCTATCGGGCCGACCCAGGGGGGTTGGGCCGGGTTGGGTCGGGCCCAGACCCCCACACTTCGGACCGTTTTCGGTCTTTTGCCCATAACTTGAGCTACGAACCTCTGATCGATGCACCGTCAGTTGAGTAGGAATCCTTGGAATGGGACGATAGTTTTGGTATATTACACTCGAGGTTTCAGAAAATTTTGGGTACGGTCGGGTTGGTTCGAACCTGAAACCAACCGGGCCCTTGGAGCGGAAACACTTATAACTTACGGACCGGACGTCCGAATGATGTGCCATCAATTACGTTGAATTAATATTAGTGAGACGGTTCTTTTGGCTTACTGCACTTGAGGTTTGGATGTAACTAGAGTACGGTCGGGTTGGTTTTAGCTTAAAAACCAACCGGGCCCCTGGGAAGGAAAAGCCAATATCTCTCAGACTGGGTGTCCGATTGACGCACCATCTGTCGTGTTGAGTTCCTATTGACGATATAGAACTTTACAATACATCAACACTGGAATTCGTGACAGTTGATGTATCAACCCCCCTTGGATCATGGAGTAGACCCTCCCGGAATCGATCATGCTGTGTGCGGGAGCCCTAGAGCTGTCTACGACTGCGACGATGATGACGACTGTACTTGGATCCTACGTGGGTTCGGCAGCGAGGACGACTGTACTTGGATCCTCTGTGGGTTCGACAGCGATGAAGATTGTACTAGGATCCTACTTGGGTTCATTAGCGATGGTTACTATACTAGGATCCTACGTGGGTTTAGCAGTGACGACATCTGTACTAGGATCCTACATGGGTTCAGCAGTGATGACTTATGTACTTGGATCCTACGTGGGTTCAGCATGGGAGATGATTCAGAGGCTATATCTATCATCTCCACCCCTCTTCGTGAGTAGTATACCTGTGTGAGCTGAGTCTTGACTTTCAATCATTATCATCGATATGATTGACTTGCTTTCCTGTGTGGATTGGGTTGTGTTTTCCTGTGTGTATTGGGTTGTACTTGGGCTCATGAGTTGGAGCCGAAATGGAATTGATGACTTAGGTATATGTATGGGATATACCTAAGTAGAAATAGTTGATACTTCATGTTTGTAACTTTCCTTTGGTTTATCCTTTGTGGGTTTTGGGATACCTTCAGGGGTCTCAGGGTCCCTACTGAGTATCGTATACTCACCCCTGCACGGGCTATGACCGCACTACGTTGTGTTGGTTGTAGACGACAGATAGTGCTGATCGTGGTAGAGGCTTGTGAAGCAGGACAGTATCCAGAGGTGGACTATCAGGAGAGACGTACACGGAGCGGACAGATGAATTTGAGGAGCCGAGGAGACCATCTGTACCCACCCTTTAGGTGGGGTTTATAGAGGACATCTCAGTGGATTCTTCTTTACTTTTCAGCTGTTGTACTTCACTTTTCTCAGTTTTACCATACTTTTAGTTGGGTTTGTATACTGACCCATTTACTTTCCAGCACTTACTTTTGTACTCAGTTTACTTAGTGTTTACTTTAGCTTGCGTACTCTGTTGTGTTTATTTTCTTATATAAAGGAAATGCCTTCCCTTTTATTGGGATTTATGCCTTTGGTGCTAATCGCCAGCCCCTAGCCTATGGAAGGCAGGCTTGGGGTAGTCATGGCATGGGCCCTGAGGACGGGTTGTGACAAATTGGTATCAGAGGAGTCGGTTCTACCGCAGAACTCAAGAATAATAATTTCTTCTATGTGAAGCAATAGTGTTAAGGGTATTGAGTGTGGTTATCAGTCCAGGGAGTCCAGTGTTGGTGCGGTGGCTGTTGTATCCATACACCAGGACCCCGACTTCTAATTTTCGACTCAGTGCACGAAAACATTGATTGCATGTGTGTTTCAAAAGTTTTCTTTGTGATTACTTTGTGTCAGCTCACCAGGTATACTGTATTAACCGTGGCATACCTTTTTCTTTTCAGGATGGCTCCATGATGACAGCCAGCTAAGGTTCTGAGCCACGTGTGAGATGGCAGCCCACTGAGTGACGAGGCCTCGGTGCAGGGCCCCATTACAGCGAAGGCACTGGCGGTACCTCTACCCACCGAGCCACCGATGCCACCTGCCCCAACAGTTGAGAGTGCACGTCACCTGAGTGCACTGCATGGGTTTCAGTATTAGAGGCTGCCTAGATTCCATGGAGAGATGGTCCCTCAGGCAGCTGAGGATTGGATGGAGGCTATCGTTCGAGTTTTCAAATTATTAGGGACACCAGCTAACCTCATGGTGATCCTTGCGGCGAGTCTCTTGCACCCAGTAGCAGGTAGATCATGGATCCTGATTCTCTAGGTGCACAATGAGGAATCTCTACTTTGGATGGAATTCGAGAGCCTCTTTCACTCGGAGTTCTTTCCAACCACCCTCCGTGCGGTGCGCATCCAAGAGTTACTACAGCTGTGGCAGGGCAGCATGACAGTAGCCCAGTACTCGACGAGGTTTGATGATCTCTCGCGCTACTCCACGGACATGGCATGTGACCCATTCTTCTGGGCCGGGACCTTCGACTAGGGAATGAGGCCTGAGATCAGGGCTTCGATGATCTCCATCAGCATTCCAACGTAGGTAGGAGTACTGAAGAGAGCCCTTCTTGTGGAGAGATTTCTTGTTGAGCCTACACCAGTGATGAGGCCTACCGCAGGTTGACATGTAGTGGAGTCTTCTGAATCTGGGAGTAGACAGATGTCGCAGAGGTCCAAGAGGACCAGGCCATCTGGTGGGTGACCTCAGGATACTTGTTCGTATGTGCGGGGCACACGCATTAGAGCCAGTCATATGAGAGGTAGATAGTGATATGCATGCGGTGGGTAGGGACACATGGATCATGACTGCCCGACCCGCCATGCAGAGGAGTAGCAGATGGTTGAGGGACCACCCAGGAAGAGGCAGAGGTTCGACCGTGGCGGTCCGCAGGGAGCAGGCGGACGAGGCAGAGGAGCTGGACGAGCAGCAGGTAGTGGATGACGCTTCAAGGCTCTACCACCACCACCACCAAGAGGTCCACCCCAACCACAGGGAGCTGGCGGACAGAGGCAGACTCAACTTCAGGCAGTGGAGGCTTACGACAACGGTGCACCTGAGATGATTCGAGGTACTATCTGTGTCTACTCCACCATTTCTATAGTTCTTATAGTCATAGGATCGAGTCATTCTTTCATTTCCGCTACCCTTGTTCGGAGCTCGGAGATTCCGATAGAGCCATTGGATCGATCCTTATAGCTAGAGACTCCTACGGGAGCAGACTCGATGATTATGCACTGATGCCGGTAGTGTGACCTTACTCTAGGAGGCGAGAGCTTCGGCTGGGATCTTCTTGTAGCGGTTTCTAGGCCTTACAACGTCATCTTGGTCATGGATTGGTTATCTACGATTCATGCTCAGATCGACTGTATTAGGTGCAAGGTATGGTGTGTCCGCACAGATGGAAGCAGGTTTACCTTCACCGGTGAGAAGGGAGCCTTTGCAGCGCAAGAAGGACTCACACAAAGGAGAGGACAACCGATCACCCATCAGTTGGCTAGTCTCATTCTAGGAGCAGTTGATGTGTGGAGTTCGAGTTTTCCTATTGTGGTGGATCAGTATGCGGACATTTTCCTGACGATGTTCTAGGACTACCTCCTCATAGAGAGGTACACTTCTATATTGAACTGAACCCCAGGACAACCCCGATATCTACTCCAGCATATCGGATGGCTCCCGTTGAGATTTTTGAGCTATGGGTACAACTGGAGGACTTGCAGGGAAAGGGATTCATTCGAATCAGTATTCACCCTTGGCTTCCCCGATTTTGTTTCCCAAGAAGGAGGATGGGAGCTTGTGACTGTGTGTTGACTACCGTTTTCTGAACCAGGTGACTGTGAAGAACAAGTATCTACTTCTGATGATTGAAGACCACTTTGATCAGCTCAAGGGAGCACGATGGTTCTCGATGATAGACCCCAGGTCAGGCTTTCATCAACTCAGAGTTCGAGATGAGGATGTGTAGAAGACGGACTTCAGGTGTCGGTATGACTACTATGAGTTCTTGGTTATGCCTTTTGGCGTAACCAATTCTCCAGCAGTGTTCATGAGTCTCATGAACAGGATCTTCCAGCCTTACCTTGATCGATTTGTCGTAGTCTTCATCGACGACATACTGATTTACTCGACTACTGAGGAGGAGCAAACCTACCACTTAAAGGTTGTACTGGACACACTTTGAGAGCACTAGATTTATGGTAAGATCTCAAAGTGTCAGTTCTGGATTCGAGAGGTCCACTTCTTGGGGCACATTATCTTTGAGGCGGGAGTTTCGGTGGATCCTGCGAAGATTGAGGTGGTACTTTCTTGGGATCCACCCAGGAGTGTGACTGAGGTGCGGAGTTTCCTAGGTCTGGATGTGTACTATCATAGATTTGTGCCAGACTTCTCTAGAGTTGCCTCACCACTCTCATCTTTGATGAAGAAGGGTAAACCCTTCGTGTGGTCAGATAGATGTCAGTAGAGCTTCCAGGAGATGAGACAAAGATTAACCGGTGCACCCATCTTGAGGCTGCTAGAGGAGGGCGTGGGGTACGTAGTTTACTACGATGCATCAGGGAATGGACTCGGGTGTGTCCTAATGTAGGAGCGGGCAGTGATCGCCTATGGTTCACGACCGTTGAGGCAACATGAGCAGAACTACACTACCCATGACTTGGAGTTAGCAATAGTGGTCTTCACCTTGAAGATGTGGCGACACTACCTGATGGGCGAGCACTTTACAGTCTACTCTGACCACCAGAGTCTCAGGTACATCTTCTTACAGAAGGACCTGAACCTAAGATAGTGACGATGGATTGAGTTCCTCCAGGACTATGACTTTGAGATAGTCTATACTCCTGGGAAGGGGAACGTAGTAGCTGATGCTCTTAGTAGAAGATCGGGCATTCAGCTACTTGGATAGGAAACAGAGCAGGTAGCCGCTTTGCAGATATCCTTCATGGATAGAGATGGGGTAGCCTTCCTACAGTCCCTCATAGTCACACCTCCACTTCTTCAGCGGGTCAGAGAGGCACAACATGGGGATATTGACTGTGAGACGCGACGTGCACGGATATCCACAGGACATGCACCTGATGGATTTTCTGTAGGAGGAGAGCACGTTATCCTTTTCAGAGGACGTACCATGGTTCCAGTTTCATTACAAGAGGAGGTGCTAAGGGAGTTTCACACTTCCCCATTGGCCGTACATCCATGATTAGTGAAGATGTACCGGGATCTTAGAAGACAGCACTGGTGGCTAGGTATGAAGAAGGCCGTGGCAGAGTTCGTTTCACAATGCCTCACCTGCCATTAGGTAAAGGTAGAGAACCAGGTACCAGCAGGCTTGGTATAGACCTTAGAGGCCCCAAAGTGGAAGTGGGATGGGATATCCATATATTTTAGGATGGGACTTCCACGTACTTCCAGAGGACACGACTCCATATGGGTGATCGTAGACCGACTCACCAAGTCATCCCACTTCATACCGATTAGAGAGCAGAGCTCAGTGGAGAGCTTGGGACGCCTCTACATTTAAGAGATCATACGGCTTTATGGTGTGCCATCGTCTATCGTCTCCGATCGAGACACTCGTTTTACTTCCCGGCTTTGGAAGGGGTTGTAGGAGGCATTTGGGACGCAGCTATGCCTGAGCACTGCCTTTCCTCCTCATACGGATGGACAAATAGAGAGGACCATTCAGACTCTCAAGGACATGCTCCGTGCATGTGTCCTCGACTTTGGTCGTAGCTGGGAGGATCACCTACCTTTAGTGGAGTTTGTGTACAACAACAGCTTCCACTCCACCATCGGGATGACACCATACAAGGCATTGTACGGCCGACCTTGCAGATCACCCCTGTGCTGGAAAGACCCTGGGGAGTCAGTACTTGTGGGACCAGAGATGGTCTAGGCTATGACAGAGAAGGTACAAATCATCCAGGAGCAGATGAGGACTGCACAGAGCTAACAGAAGTCCTATGTTGATAGGAGGTGGAGACCACTGGAGTTCGAGGATGGAGACCACATTTTCTTACGGGTCTCACCTCGACATGGATTATGGAGATTTGGTCGGGGTGGAAAGTTATCTCTGTGCTTTATCGAACCATTCCAGATTCTCAGCAGGATAGGTGGGGTGGCTTATCGCCTAGATCTTCCACCTCAGTTGCAATGGGTGCACGGCGTCTTCCATGTATCTCAGCTGAGGAGATATGTGCACGGCCCGACGCATATCATTGATCATGGAGAGCTGGACATTGATGATAGGGCGACTTTTGTGGAGGTTCTGGTGGATATCGAGGATCGACAGGAGCGGGTCCTACATGGATGGTCGATTCCTCTGGTGCGTATTCATTGGCAGCACGGGAACCTCCAGGAGAGCACATGGGAGCGGGAGGCTCAGATGCATGCACAGTACCCTCATTTGTTTCCCTAGTTTATGATGTAGCTTTACGGGGACGTAAATCCCTGAGGTGGGAGTAATGTAAAGACCCGTAAATTTAAAGGAAAATTTATTCTTAAATTATTTGAGATTTTACGAGTACACAGTTTTTGACGGTACCTGATTCTGAGACCCGGTGTGCCCATAATAATTTTCTGAAGTTTAGCTCGGGTACGTTCAGTGAACAAACGAGCGAGTTTTTCTATATTTTGAACCGGTGCTCAGAATTGAAATCTGAGGGAACCGATGAACTCACAAGGATGGTAATTTCTTTAGAGGACCTTTACCAAAGATGCGTTTTCTCAGGAAGAGATGTTAAAAAAAATATGGATTAAATGAAAAGTGAATAAAATTGTGGTTCAATTTTATTTCTTTTTCTGAGGTGGTTTTATCCTACATGGGGGAGTTAGGGTGGGACCCACTAGCATCCTAACTACCCATATGAGGATAAATGTAAGGTGGGGCCCACACGATCTCCAACCTTTTCACTTTCCATAACCCCTCAACCCCCTTGGAATTAAATGTGTAACCCTTCCACCTTCTCTCTCTCTTCCTCTTAACTCTTGCCAACACACATTAAACAATTAATTGAACCACTTTAATTAGTTAATGAAGTGTTTTGAATTCTTAAATTTTGAAATGCATGGCATAAACAATTATAATAAGGGGTGACCTTATTTTAATTTTGTTGGATTGTTGTGTGGGAATTTGGGGAGAGAGCCTTCTGTGAAGGAAGAAGGAAGCTCCTCCATCATTGAAGAATGTAATCCTCTCCATGAAGAACAACGACGTGCAATCCTTTCTTCTCTCCGTGACAAAAAGAGGAGATGTTGCTTCCTCCTCGGACGCTCTTCGTCGACGTCTAAGAATCCTCACCTCGCAACGCCGTCAACCGCAACACCGACGTTCGCGTCATTGTTGAGGTAGGGGTTATTTTTTTTCAAGTTTTAATCATAGTTCTTCGTTGCTTAAGGATTGGCCGCTTGATATCGTCATAACGAGAGGAGATCGGACTGCACAAACACGACCGATTCTCCTCCCCTCTTCCTTGTTGATCTTCGTTGATGTTTGAGGCGAAGGAGGCACGGTGCCATTGCACCGCATGGGGACGAAGAGGACCGCGGCCGGAGTGGGCCGCGACGGTGGTGTGCGGAGCCGTCACGCCATGCCGGTGAGGCTGAAGAAGGTCGTGGCCAGAAGTAGGTCACGACGGAGGGTCATGACGTCGTCGTGCCGCACTGGTGAGATGAACCGCGACCTTATGCTATGGCGGACCAGTAGGGGCCGCCGGCTGAGCCGGTTGCCGGCGTCTCCATGAGGTGGGACCCCATCTGGGTCCCATGGCGGCTCACAACCGGCCGACCATAAAGGCCGGACATTACCCAGAAAACCAGGGGGGCGGGGGGGGGGGGGGGGGTGTAACCCCCCCCCCCCCCCCAACCTGCTATTAGGGAGGACCCCCCTGGGTCCGCCGTTTCGGAAAACAGGGGGCCGCGCCCCCTTGGCGTCCCGCTCGGCCAGTGGCCGAGTCGCGACCGGCTTCTGAGCCGGGCCGCAGGCCGCACGGGTCGGGCCAGCCACAGGCCACACGGGCTGGGCCGGCTGCGCCCAGCCGGGCCGGGTCGACCCGGTTCGGGGCGACCTAGGGGGGTTGGGCCGGGTCGGGTCGGGCCCAGACCCCCCACTTCGGACCATTTTCGGTCTTTTGCCCATAACTTGATCTAAGGACCTCTGATCGATGCATCGTAAGTTGCGTAGGAATCCTTGGAATGAGACAATCATTTTGGTATATTACACTTGAGGTTTAAGCAAAGTTTGTGTATGGTTGGGTTGGTTCGAACTCGAAACCAACCGGGCCCTTTGAGTGGAAATGCTTATAACTTAAGGGTCGGACGTCCGAATGACGTGCTGTCAATTACGTTGAATTTCTATTAGTGATAATGTTCTTTTGGATTACTCCACTTGAGGTTTGGACGCAGCTAGAGTATGGTGGGGTTGGTTTTAGCTTAAAAACCAACCGGGCCCATGGGACGGAAAAACCAATATCTCTCAGACCGGGCATCCGATTGACGCGTCGTCTGTCGCGTTGAGTTCCTATTGACGGGACAGAACTTTAAGATACATCAAAACTAGACTTTATGATAGTTGATGTATCGACCCCCCTTGGATCGTGGAGGATACCCTCACGAAATCGAGCGTGCTGCGTGCGGGAACCCTAGAGCTGGCTGTGACTGCGATGATGATGACGATTGTACTTGGATCCTATGTGGGTTCGACAGTGAGGACGACTGTACTTGGATCCTCTGTGGGTTCAGCAGCGATGACAATTGTACTAGGATCCTATATGGGTTCAGCAACGATCTTTACTGTACTAGGATCCTACGCGGGTTCGGCATCGACGACTTCCGTACTAGGATCCTATGTGGGTTCGACAGCGATGACTTTTGTACTTGGATCCTACGTGGGTTCGGTAGGGGAGATAATTCAAAGGCTACATCTATAATCTCGACCCCTCCTCGTGAGTAGTATATCTGTGTGAGCTGAGTCTTGACTTTCAATCATTATCATCGATATGATTGACTTTCTTTCCTGTGTGGACTGGGTTATGCTTTCCTGTGTGGACTGGGTTGTACTTGGGCTCATGAGTTGGAGCCGAACTGGAATTGATGACTTAGGTATATGTATGGGCATATACCTAAGTAGAGACAGTTGATACTTCATGTTTGTAACTTTCCTTTGGTTTATCCTTTGTGGATTTTGGGAGACCTTCGAGGATCTTGGGGTCCCTACTGAGTATCGTATACTCACCCCTGCATGGGCTATGCACGCACTACATTGTATTGGTTGTAGAAGACGGACAACGCTGATCGTGGCTGAGGCTTGTGGAGTGGGATGGTATACAGAGGTGGACTATCAGGCAAGACGTACATGGAGCAGACGAACGGATTCGAGGAGCTGAGGAGACCATCTGTACCCACCCTTCAGGTGGGGTTTCCGGAGGACGTCTCAGTGGATGCTTCTTTACTTTTCAGCTGTTGTACTTCACTTTTCTCATTTGTACCGTACTTTTAGTTGGGTTTGTATACTGGCCCATTTAATTTCCAGCACTTACTTTTGTACTCAGTTTACTTAGTGTTTACTTCAGCTTGCGTACTCTGTTGTGTTTGTTTTCTTATATAAAGGCAATGCCTTCCCTTTTATCGGGATTTATGCCTTTGGTGCTAGTCGCCGGCCCCTGGCCTATGGAAGGAAGGCTTGGGTTAGTCATGGCACGGGCCCCGAGGACGGGCCGTGACACAAGATCCTCGAGCATATACATTTCCAGTTTGACCTTTAGCTCTACCGGTGTGCCGATGAATTCCAATATATGATTCAACCATCATAGCCACACCTCTACCTTCTTGGGTTCAGAATCACCTTGAAAATTAGGTGGATTCTACTTCATGAACTGGATGGTATGATCCACATGTCGTGGCTCATTCCTCCGGTTCCCTATGTCCACAGCTTGAAAATATTAAACAATACTCTAAACCATCTCTTGGTTCACACATGGTTCAGGTGCAACCACATTCTCTGCAGCTTCATTAGGTTGGTTTAGATGACACCTACTAGGGGCCATTTTCTAAACTAACAACAAAATCCATTGATCTCACTCTCTAGAAACTGTTGGCTTAACATTTCAAATTCTATCACATCAACTATCATAAAATTGTTTTCCAAAACAACCTTTATCCCATGTTCAACCATTTTGAAAACACTTCACATGCTTTTGAAAATTAACCATTTTTAAAATACGATAATCATTCTCTTTTGTAAAATCTTTCATTTGAAAACCAATTCCATTATTTTTCAAAAATTAACACTTATTTTTTTTCACAACATGAATCATTCCTCGAAATGATGTATGCCCTCCTAGTGGGAATTCATTCCTCTATAATGCATGTCATGCTCGTCTCATTGGCTAAACCCATGATAATGAGATTTCAAAATTCTAGAAGTGTCTCCAAACACTTATTTACCCAACTACCTAGTAACTTGATGTTCCAACATAAAAGGGTTAGCTACATCCTTTTATGTTATACATTTCAAGTTTCGACAATCCTACTCCTTTATAAGATTCCCACCCAAGGAATAGACAAGAAGGGATTTCATCTCCAAAACTAGGAACATCGATGAATACTTGTTAGGAAAGGACCGAACAAGCTAATACCATTTATAATGACCCGCCAATTCTCATTGGCTTGAGAGTACAATGAGTCATTATTAGGCCTTAAGCGACACCCCAAGATGCCAAAGGCTGGAAATAAATGCCAAAGGGTTTCAAATACACATGGGGATGATTTACCCTTTAAGAAAAAAACCAACAAACCTACCAACCATAACCAAACATTCTCTATATGATGCATGAACAAATAGAAGACAACTCAACAACTTCATGTTTCTCAAAATCACATCAAAATAAGTAATAGAAAAAGAATAACCAAGTATCAAAGTACATAGCTGATAGACTATACAAGACTCACCAAATACCTCAAGAATCCATGCTCCATAAGCTCCGAGCTCTAAAATCTCCGAACATCCCAAACATCATGAGGTAGTTCTAAACACGTGTGAAACATTACCTTTTCCCTTGACCTGGAGGATAGCATCTACAAAAACACTAAAGTTCCAAGGCAAGGGTGAGTATAAAACTCAGTAGGTTTTCCCCAATGACTTCCCTACTCATGCCACTAGGATATAAGAGTTAGCAACAATTATATAAAAAAATTTATACAAAACAATTTCTCAAAAATAGTTTATAACTAAATATAAACAAGTTTCCAAAACCATTCATTAACAAAAGCATAAAAGTGCAATTGAAACTAATTTTCTGAGCAAGATATTTTTCAATAAAAATAACTAAACAATCTTTACAACCATATCATAATAACCACTTATTATCATACCCAACCATTCCTCAAACCCATGAAACCAACCATGCATGCTACGTTATGAAAATTCCATACTCATGAGTGGTTTCTCATCGATATACCAATTCGTCACAAGGTAATTATTTCCCATGTGCCATTAACCCTTTGGAACCAAGAACAAGGTCATATTTCAACCAAGCCCCATGTATGAAATTCCTATGTTCCATTAAAACTTTGGCACCGAGAACAAGGTCATATTTCAACCAAGCCCCGTATATGCAACATGAACACACACCACATATTCCCAATGATCATGCAAAAATAAAACTTTCACTAGTGCAGAAAATGTTTTTTTACGTCGGTTATTTTTCATTTTTTACGTCAGTTTTTATCCGACGTTATAAATAACGTTTTTTATGTTGGTTATTTAAAAACCGACATAAAAAAAATAACATCGCGGTGTTTATCATGTCGGTTAATTAATAACCGATGTAAAAAAACCGAGGGGGGGGGGGGGGGGGTTATAACGTTGGTTATTATATAACCGCCATGATAAACTGGGGGGGGGGGGTTGTCACATCGGTTATATAATAACCGATGTTATAAACACGTGCGGGGGAGTTTATCACGTCAGTTATTAAATAAACGACGTGATAAAACCCTGGGAGATTGTTTATCACATCGGTTATATAATAACCGACGTGCTAAACCAGTCCGGGGGGGGGGGGGTTATCACGTCGGTTAATAAATAACCGACGTGATAAACCATTTCCCAGGTCTTTTATCACATCGGTTATTAAATAAACGACCTGATAAACCATGCCACAGGTGTTTATCACGTCAGTTATTAAAAAAACCGACGTGATAAACCCTTCCCGATTTCTTTATCACGTCAGTTATAAAATAATCAACGTGGAAGACAATTTTTTTTTAAATCGAATGCAGTCCTTTGCTCTCCCCCAGAATCAACCAGAAACCAACTCAAGAATTCGTACCACAAAAACAGAAGGAGATCAAAACAATAACTAAAGCAAATTTAAGCATTTACATTGATAACATATAAAACTTACCCCACTTGATAGCCCCCACCCTCATGTATACCCCCTGGACAGCCCCCCCCCCACCACACCCCTGAACTGCCCCCCTGACCCCCTGGACAACCCCAAACACCCCTCAACAACCCCCAACCTCCTGAACAACACCCCCTCACCCCACTTGATATCCCCCACCCCATTGGAGCCCCCACCACACCACTGGACTGCCCCCCGACCCCATGGCCAGCCTCAAACACCCCTTGACAACCCCCACCCTTCTGAATAGCACCCCCTCACCCCCTCACCCCACTTGATAGACCCCACCACACCCATGGACTTCCCCGACCCCCTAGAAAGCTCCAAACAACCTAGGATAACACCCCCACCCTCATGTATACCCCCCCACACCCTAGACAGCCCTCCCCCACCCCATTGGAGCCCCCACCACACCCCTGGACTGCCCCCCAACCCCCTGGACAGCCCCAAAAACCCCTGGACAACCCCCCCACCCTCATGTATACCCCCACCCCCTGGACAACCCTCCCACACCCCTGGACAGCCCTCCCACCCCCCTGGACTGCCCCCCACCCCACCAGACAGCCCTCCCAGACCCATGGACACCCCCAACCCCACTGAACACCCCCCACACCCTTGGAACCCCTCCCCCCAGACCAGAATCCATAACAGAAAAACCATCATAATTACACCAAAATAAGAAGTAGAGAAAAATTAAACATTCACATATATAACATTCAAAACTTACACTTCCAACTTAAAAAAACCAAATCCAACCTAAACGACTACCAAATACACAATTACAACGACAATATTCAAAATTACATTTTACATTACAAACAACTAAAATTCAATAAAACCTGTAAAATAATTTGACTACTCCACTTGTAAGTGTTTGATGTCTTCAGCAGTATAGGGTTGAGGGTCATCAAAAAGCTAAAAATGAAAAGGATAGTAGTTAACATGTATAATGAATAAATCAAACTGAAATATTATGCCAAAGTTTAAGAGGAAATCTTACCAGGTCAAAATTCACAACTGTCACAGTTGTTATTATTTTATACATAAATCTTAACATATAATATTCGCATTCGATGACGCCTTTTTGTTCATGAAAATTATGTTTGAATGAGTGTTAATTCAATATATTATTTTTATGTAATAAATCAAAAATTACAAATTATAAATGGATATTTACCTTCACATTTACATATTTGATCTTTGCACTCCTTTTCTTTGTGTTTTTTCAAAATTAGGCCCATGCCCTATTAGAAAATAAAACGAATGGGGTAAATTTAAAATTCATTATAATATATAAAACTATTGAGAAATTGGAAGTTACTTTTCCAATATATTCTTAAAACTTTCCCGCACATCATCATAGACATAGCATATCCAATAAAGTGCTTTCTCCCTTGGGCAAAAAACCCCTAACATCCAATGATCACTGATAAAAGGAAATTTAACGTTAGTGGTTTTTTAGGTTAAAAGATAATTAACTCTTTGAGAGAGATGTGTTTCATACCTCTCACAAAAAGGAATCATCCAACATTGCGTGACTATATTCTTTTCAAGTCTTTCAGTAATATAAAGCATTCTTTGTTCCTCATCCAATGCACATGCTTAAGGGGAAATCAATTCTGGGTCCATGAATCCATATACATCTGTCAGCTCATTTATATCACAAATTTTATAAATATACCTAATAAAAAATAGACATAAGTATACATTTTTAATAAATATAATGCAGGGAAAAGGTGTTAAGACTTACATGGAAAAAATTTGCACCACGTTGATGCCCAACTTATCTCCAGTAACAAGCTCCATGATACCAGTTTTCATAATCCCCACACTTATTTCCCGTCCACAAACATGAGATTCCATTGGAAACTCATAATGACCCACCAACAAATTTGAATATCTTGACAATCTATAAAGACTACTAGAATCTGTATCTGATGTCATAGAAATTTGTCTTTGTTGTTGTCTATACAGTATTTCTTTACCTTTGAAGTATTCCTGTAAAAATAAATTGAAAAATATATTATTTTTAAAATGATAAAACAAATTTAATAAAAAAACAAAATAAAAGATATAACATTCATACCTCTATGGTAATGAGTCAAAGAAGTCTGGATGGACAAATTAAAAAATGGCCAATACTATGTCCAACTGTCGCCACCTCATCTGTAGGTAATGGTACCCGAGCTGATCTATCTATAATATCCTGTATAGTGACCCTCTGATTCTCTACCTCTAATTTTTGATGATGAACTATATCTCCTATAAAATATACCAACCCATATGATACTATATGATGTTGAGAATCATCAACATATAACTCGCAATAAGTAGGAAGCTGCGGCTGAGGAGTAGGATAAAAAATGGGGTCCGCAGGCTGAGGTGGGGGAGTGTGAGCTACTGCCAGAGGTGGAGGATAAATAATGGGGTCTGAAGGGGGAGGTGGAGGAGTGGGAACTGTAATATGAAATTGTCTTTTCATGTATGAAAATATAGACTACACTGACGCTCTAATCTTGTCCTCCATCGTCGCATTAATATTATGAACTTCAGCCTCCAAGGATTCTATTTTTTTTATAAACCCCCCTCAATGTTAGAAGTTGAAGAACGGGGAAACAATTTTCTTACCAATACAACTACTGGATATCCTCTTACATGACCAGGATGTTCGGGCCTTCCCAATGCTACAGATAAAATATCTTCCCTCCCAATAGCTGTAAATGTCCCCTGTGAACTCTGCTCCTCAAAAGAGTCTTGTATTAATTAATTGAACATTTATGTAATGATTGAAATAATATGAAGAAAATATTTAACTTAAATAAATAAAATAGATATCTTACAATCCTCTTAGCTACGATTCTCGATTCTTCTGAAAGATATTGCCCTTTTTTTCCATTCCAAGATCTCTTCCATTTTTTATATCTATATGGAGGAGATGGAGGGGCCACCTCTCCAGAGCTTGAAGACTCAGCTCTTAGTTGTTGAAATTTTTTCACCATCATTTGTTCTTCCAAAAATGCATACCCTCCCCGAGATAAACCATGAGGGTATACATTTTTATATTGGATCTCCTGATGAGATTTCCTTGTTTGCAGTAAATTAATAATAAGAAATCATTAACAAAACATTAATAAGATCATTTATATAAGAAAGCTTATAAAATTTTACATTACCCTTACCAAAAATGACTCTTTTCTTCTACTTTCAAAAAACTATCTCCATGTGTCTTCATCTATAAAAGGATATATACGACATGGATTTTCATGACTCCTATGACCATAAATGAAATCAGATGAGAGGGTTTATTTGAAATCCCTCCATCTCCTGGCAGCCAACGATAAGCATTTCTTCCTGACTCCTCCAGTGTCAGGAATATCAAATGTCATCTGATAAAGAAGAGGTTAAACATATTATATATACTAGAAACATTAAAAGAATAGTCAAACAATAGCAAAAGATCTTACCAAAATCATATCCCACAACTGAGAGATTATCTCTTTATCCACACTTCTCTAGTCATCATACAGAATGCTTACTTTTCTCTTAGCCTGAGTTGCTACAAAACTCTTAAAATCTTTTGCATTTGGACCTCTAGGAATATCATCATCATAAAACTCAACGACTATCCTCTGATCCTGTGTATGAGCAAGTGATAATTTTGGTAAAGGTGTGCACCCACGTTTACCAACCTTTGAACTCTTTGTCGTAATAGGAGCATGTGAATGTTCCTCCCCAGAGGTATGACAAATATGCTCATCTCCAGAATCATGTGGTTGATCAACTGAATGATCTGTCATTATCCTTAAAATCAAAAAAACAAACGTTAGTTCACAAATATAAAAATTCAAATATTTTAATACTACTGTAATCAGAAAATAGAAAAGTGTACTAAGTTACGTAATAGTAAACATTGGTAATATGGTAAGCATGTTAACCAATGGTAAATATGGTAAAGATGGTAAAGATGGTAAACATGGTAAACCCTGTAAACATGGTAAATTAATTGTCACTGAACAAAAATAATAGATATATAATTCATGTCATGGTAAACATGATAAAGTAAACTAAACAAAATTAAAACAAACAAAAAATTATACTTATTTTGTTTTAAAACATGTTTTAATAAATAAAAAACTTACAATATCTAACATTTATGAAAAAAATAAATGTAAACAAGAAATAAACATATGTTACCTGTAATTTTAGGAATGTACAAATGGATTGTTTTCCCAAATTCCTTCGTCGTGATCGTTCCTTATGGCACAAACCATGTCTTCAACATGCTCATCATTATGTTCTATTAATCTTTCCATGGAAGTAGAGATATCACATAAATCATCATATTTATCAAGTTCATCCTCACCAACATATTGTTTTTTCCCTTGTAAAACAACAGCCCACTGCATATCTGATTGATCTACTACATAGAAAACTTGTTTTGCATGTGTTTCCATTATAAAAGAATCAGCTGTGTCTTCCAATATATTCAGATTAACAAGTGTCATTCCAAATTCATCATGTCTGACACTGTTGTTACCAATAAACCATTTACAGTTAAAAACAGAAACTTTAATTTTAAAGTAATCAACCTCCCATATGTCTTCAATCACTCCATAATATGCACTTGATGTAGAAACTAGGTTTTTTTCCTTAGCACTTGAAAAATGTATTGCTTCTACAAACACCAATACACCACTATTCTGAACTGCACTTCTATTGTCCTGAGCTTTCGTATGAAATGTATAGCCATTAATGTCATAACCAGACCATGTTATCACATTTAAACATGGACCACCCACTATCCATTTTAATGTCTCTGATACACCTGATCTACCAAGAAAAGTCTTTTTAATCCATGAAAAAAAGTTTTGTTGTGCTCATTCAAAATCCACATTTCTTTCTTCTTTGGATGACATTGTTTCAACTCATTAATATTCAATGTGATATATGGTTAAGCATCATCTATGTTATTCAAGATGTATGATTCTAACTTCTTCATCTGTTCAGCTGACAATGATTTGAATTTCAAGCCACGAATCCCCTTTCCCTCATTATTAACTCGTTCATGGTGAGATGGAGGAAAACCAATGTGTTGTTCCATAGCTAAGTATCTTGTACAAAACTCTGCTACCTCCTCAGAAATATAATTTTCAATAATGGAGGCTTCAGGTTGATATGGATTTTTAACATACCCCTTTAATATTTTCATATACCTTTCAAAAGGATACATCCAACGAAGATATACAGGTCCACAAAGCTTTATTTCTCGAACTAGATGAATCATTAAATGC
Organism: Viscum album; assembly: GCA_963277665.1. NCBI lineage: Eukaryota > Viridiplantae > Streptophyta > Magnoliopsida > Santalales > Viscaceae > Viscum > Viscum album. Next base: position 360,757,661 of record OY728148.1, on the reverse strand, counting down.
ACCATTATATCAAAAAAAGTTGGAGGAAAATACATTTCCAATTGACAAAGTATAAAAAATGCATCCTTTTCCAAAATGTTCAAAGCATTCACATCAATCGCCTTATTACAAATTGAATTGAAAAAATAACACAACTTCATTATAGTCTTTTTGACACGAATGGGCAATATTCCATGAAATGCAACTGGTAGAATTTTTTGCATCATTACGTGACAATCATGTGATTTCATACCTATCAACTTCAAGTCCTTCAACAAGGCAAAATTTTTTACATTTGAAGAATAACCTTGAGGCACTTTGATATCTTGAAGACACTGATAAAAGCTAATTTTCTCCCTCTTCGATAATGTATGACAAGCCGGGGGAAGAAATGTTCGTCTTCATTTAGGAGTGGGAGCTAACTCCAAACATATTCCCATTGATAGTAAGTCTAATCTTGCATTCAACCCATCTTTTTTCTTTCCTTTAATATCTAACAATGTTCCAATCAAACAATCACATATATTCTTCTCCATGTGCATGACATCAATATTATGTTTAACTTAATTATACCTCCAATATGGTAGCTCAAAAAATATTGACCTTTTCTTCCAAATATGTCTATAATTACCAGATTTTTGTGTCTTTCCCAATGTCACATAAAGGTTTTTCACCCTCTCAAAATACAGATCAGGGGATAAAGGTTTTGGAGCAGTATCAAATTCTTGTGAGCCGTTGAATACCTTTTTTATTCTTCTATAAGGGTGATCCATAGGAAAAAACTTTCGATGACCCATGTACACTGTTTTCATCCCATGATGCAATTGACAATATGACATTTGTTGTTCACAAATTGGACATGATTTATGCCATTTAACACTGTATCCAGACAAATTTACATGCGATGGAAAGTCATTTATAGTGAACAGAAGCACTACATGCAGTTGAAAATATTCCATTTTATAAGAATCATACACCCTAATACCATCAGCCCATAATAGTTTCAAATCATCAATAAACGGTGACAAGTAAACATCAATATCATTGTCGGGTTGCTTTGGACCTGAGATCATTATACTCAACATGACATATTTGCACTTCATACAAACTTTAGGAGAGAGGTTGTAAATTACCAATAAAACAGGCCATGAACTATGTGTGCTACTGAGGGTTTGGTATAGATTCATTCCATCTGTGCACAACCCTAGTTTGAGATTTCTAATTTCATTTCCAAATGTAGAATATTGCGCATCAATTTTCTTCCATTGTGGACAATCAGTTGGATGATGTATTTTTCCATCACATACCCACTCATCAGCATGCCATCTTAACCTTTTTTCATCATGTGAATTAGAAAATAAACGTTTGAAACGATGAATTATAGGAAGATACCAAAATACCTTTGAAGGGAGCTTTGTAATCTCTACATCAGCCTGAGATTTTTCTTTCACCTTATACTGTGATGTCCCACATTTAGGACACTCTGACAGAAATTCATATTCCTTCCTATATATAATGCAGTCATTCAGACAGGCATGTATTTTCTTGTATCCTAATCCCATCGAGCATAATATTTTCTTGTCCTTGTAATGTGAATCTGGAAGATCGTTATCTTTTGGAAGAATGTCTTTCATCAATTGTAGCAGCTCTGTAAAACTTTTGTCACTCCATCCATGTTTCGCCTTCAGGTTAATCAATCTTAACACCACCGAAAAAACCGTAAAATCGGTAAAACCTGGATATAATGGTTTTTCAGCATCACCATATAGAAGCGCAACTTTCGGTTCTATCTCAATTTGTTCTGCTACAATATCGCGAATCATTTCTTCAATTCCATCAGAGTTACCATCTTGCGAATCATCATCATCAGTGACATTCTGTCCAGTTTCACCATGCCAAATCCAAGGGTTGTAACTCAGACTAAAACCATGACAAATCAGACGATCTTTTATCTATCTACTTTTCAACTTCTTCATATTCAAACATTTCAGGCATGGACAGAAAAAATGTCATTACTTGGAACATTTCGTTTAGAAAATTCCAAAAATGCATCAACATCTTCCTCATATTCATTGCTCATTTGATGTGCCTTAATCCAACTTCGACTCATTATTACCTATAAAAAATATCAAAAATATATATATTTTTAAGATAAGACAAATATATGTTTATATGAAAAAAATCAAAATTTGAATGTAATTTTTTTTTGAAATATAAAACAAATCTATGCGTATTTAAAAAAATATGCTTGAATGTTATTTTTAAAACAAAATATAGTTAGATATAACAGATTTAAATTCCATTGAATCAAAGAAAACCATGGCCCCTACATGGTTGATAGAAAATTGGAGAAAATGGAGTAAACTTGAGAATCACCCCCACCCACCAAACAACCCTCAAAACCCTCTGGACAGGCCCCACCCCCTTGGATAACCCCCCACACCCACCCACCCCCTTGGACCCCCCCTGGACACCCCCAACCCTCTGGGCAGCCCCCCCACCCCTAGACAGCCCCCACCCCTCTAGACAACACCCCACCCCTCCTAGACACCACCCCCACCCCCTACCCCCTTGGACACCCCCCAACCCTCTGGACAACCCCCCACCCCCACGGACAACCCCCCAAACCCTCTGGAAAGGCCCCCACCCCCGTGGACAACCACCCACACCCACCCACCCCCTTGGACACCCCCCCAAACACCCCAACCCTCTATATATCCCCCACCCCCTAGACAACCCCCACCCCTCTAGACAGCACCCCCACCCCGGACACCACCCTCCACCCCCACCCCCTTGGACACCCCCTGGACACCCCCAACCCTCTAGACACCCCCACCCCCCCGAACAACCCCCAAAACCCTCTGGACAGTCCTCCACCCCCTTGGACAGCCCCCCCACTCCCACCCACCCCCTTGGACACCCCCCTGGACACCCCCAACCCTCTGGATATCCCCCCCGGATAGCCCCCACCCCTCTAGATAGCACCCCCACCCCTCCTGGACACCACCCCCACCCCCTAACCCCTTGGACACCCCCAACCCTCTGGATAGCCCCCACCCCCCGGACAACCCCCCAAACCCTCTGGACAGGCCCCCACCCCCTTGGATAGCCCCCCACACCCACCCACCCCCTTGGACACCCCCTGGACACCCCCAACCCTCTGGAAAGCCCCCACCCCCTAGACAGCCCCCACCCCACTAGACAACACCCCCCACCCCTCCTGGACACCACCCCTACCCCCACCCCCTTGGACACCCCGCTGGACACTCCCAACACTTTGGACATCCCCCCACCCCCTGGACAACTCCCCACCCCTCCAGACAGCACCCCACCCCTCCTGGACACCACCCCCACCCCGACCCCCTTGGACACCCCCTGGAAACCCCCAACCCTCTGGACATCCCCCACCCCCCGAACAACCCCCAAAACCCTCTAGACAGGCTCCACCCCCTTGGACAACCCCCCACACCCACCCACCCCCTTGGACACCCCCCTGGACACTCTCAACCCTCTGGACAGCCCCCCACCCCCCAGACAACCCCCAAAACAATGGTTTACATATAAAAACTAGGCATGATGAACAACTAATAACACATGCATTTAATATATACTTTAGCATGAAATAGATGTAATTAAATATTATTAAATATGGCTACTTAAATGATCATATGATAATTATAAATAACCAATGATATTCAACTAGTCAAATGATCACAAGTTTTCTCAATAACTAATATCATAATGAGGTAATGGATAATTCTAGAAATCTTAAACATATTGTCAAGGCCTTGGACAAGGCCTTAAAAAATAATAAGGTAAGCCCTCAACAAAACCCATTTTTATTTGGAATCATGAGACATAACGATGCATCGAAGGGCCATAGAGGTCAACAACCATTACATTATATGTCTAATAGATTCTCATATAAAAGAGGATAAACATAAGAAATAACAACACATGAAATATCATTTCTGAATTCGTACATTTAATCAATAACCATTCTATGTAGTAATATAGGTGAATGAGATCATTAGTTGTCAATGACAACACAAATTACCATCAATGTCGGGCATTCGTGAAACAAAAACAAACTAAATAGAAGTAGTTGAGGCTTACGTGAATATTGCGAGTCGATCTAATAGATCTGGGGATGATAAATAAGATGATGATGGAAAAAAGAGGTAAGAGGGTTCAAAATGGAAGAATCTTACCTAGTTTAAACACAAAAATCGTAGAACATAAATATAGACTATCCGGAAAAAAAAACAAATGAAATAAATTCGTGGAAGGCTTACTTGAGTGTTGCGAGTTGAGATGAAAGATCTGAAGAGAGTAAAGATGATAAATGATGAAGGAAAAATGAGTTTAACGCAGTGAGATCGACGAGCCGATTAGGGTTTACCGCGTGAGAGAGGCGAGCCGCTGGACTGTCGATAGAAAAATCATAAATGACAATACACGGGGCTTGTTAATTTTTTAAATGTTTTATAATGTCGGTTATTTAATAACCGACGTTATAAACTATTTTTTTACATTTATAACATCAGTTATTATAATAACTGACGTTATAAATGTATCAGATACGGATTTATTTACGTCAGTTATTTTATAACCGATGTAAAAAAATCCGCGTGTTGGTTTTTTACGTCGGTTATAGAATAACCGATGTAAAAAATACAACAGAAATCACAGTTTTTTACGTCGGTTATTGTATAACCGATGTAAGAAACTTCTGCAGGTTGTTTTGTTACGTTGGTTATTAAATAACTAACTTCAAAAAGGCCTCAAAAGCCGCGTTTTTTACGTCGGTTATAAAATAACCGACATAAAAAACTCGTAGATATCTCGTTTTTTTACGTTGGTTAATTTATAACCGACGTCAAAAATGAACACGCGTGATTTGTAACGTCAGTTATTAAAATAACCGACGTTAAACATTTACTCACCACATTTTTTATGTCGGTTATAAAATAACTAATGTAAAAAACCATGTTTCACAGATTATCACATCAGTTATATATAACCGACGTAAAAAATTGTGATGTAAATAACGTTTTATGCACTAGTGTTTCAATAAAAATACCTTTTTATTGAAAACCATTTATGTCAAAACTATTTCAATGCCAAACCATTTCAATTCTAAACCATTTCAATAAAACTCTATTTTTATTGAAAACCATTTATATTGAAAATATATTTTTCATAAACCATTTAGTAATTCCAGAAAATCCATAATTTATAATCATCATTTTAAATTTATGAAACTAAACCCCCTTTTGCACAACTATTCACCAAGATCACGCAATTTCACAAAAAACATAAATCATCACAAATGAATATTTTTCAGTGAATTTCACAATAAATAAACCAATTTTAATATAATAAAATAAATTATATCAAGATGAGATGAGAGTGAATCCACCCACCTAAAAGGTTTTGATGAAACTTTGACAACAAAGGAAGAGCGCACAAGAAAGCAGGTTGATTCTCCAAGAACGACCTTAGTTCTTTTATACTAGCAAGATCACAACTCAACATTGAATTATTTGGCATCCAAAAATCTAGATCTACCCACTATAGGTTCATATATGAGAAATAATGGAGATCGGAGAAGTAGATCTAAGAAGATCTAAGAAAAGATGACAAATCTGAAAAGAATGGTGACATACCTCAAGAATCAAACTCAAAATCACCAAGGGAAGGCTCTGGGTTGGCTCCAACTCATGTGAGGAGGGTTCTACAGACTTATAGGGATATTAATTTTGAAATAGGTTTATTTTAAAGAAAAAAAAATATAGAGAAAAAACAAGTAAGCTCGTAGAAAATAGTATCTAGATTTAACCTCTACGCAAGGTTTGTCCACACAGTTTGGGTCAACCGTGTATAGATCGTGCGACCTTCCTTTTTGTCCCAACACTCCTTATAAAACCAAAAAACTCTCCCATCCTTCACCTTTACCCTTTTTATGGAAACACATTTTTTATGGAAACATCAGACTTTATGGAAACACCCAACTTTATGGAAACAACCCACTTTATGGAAACACCCCACTTTATAGAAACACCCCACTTTATGGAAACAACCTACTTTATGGAAACAACCAACATTATGGAAACTCTATATTTTATGGAAACTCTGTATTTTATGGAAACTCTCTATTAAAGACACACCAATTAAAAAAACATGAGGAAAGGGGTTATCTACCCGAAACCAGGGTTACTACAATTGTGACATTTAAATTATTTCTTTATTGGTGCCTAGACATGTTGTTGGATGATAATCTATGACATTAGATAGACTAACCTAATTATACTTAACAATAGACCTAGTGGGTCACACACTAAGTATATCTAAAACCAATCCTCAATTATATTTTAATTTAATATTATAATAAATATTAATCTCATGTTTTGAGGAATAATAATTATTTAAGTCATATTGATCACATATATTCAATCATCATTTATTCAAGAGAATTAATATGTGCCATGAATATTAAATAAATATTTATTCACAAGATTAGTGAAAATGAATAATTTTGTGATATTTATTTATTTTAATTAATAATCATTATTAAAAGGTTTGATAAATATTGAGAATAATTGAGGGACCGAGTTAAGAGTCTGATTGGAACAATATATTTAATATTAGTTAAATAAATATTATTTTATTTATTTAATAAAGGATATTAAAATTATCCATGAGTATTGTACATGTAAATGATATAATAATAATAATATTATTATTATTATTATTATTAGATGTGGGATATTTTAAGTATTAAGATATTTTATAAGGTCCTATGTGTAATAACTAATTCCTATCCTAATTATATAAACCTAGTTATATAATTAATAAGGTTGGATGTGGTTGTTTACAATAAATACCATATAGAGAAATATCTCAAACCTAGAGAGTACATTATATATAACACTCTCAAGAATGGAGATCTTGAATCCTCCTCCTCCCTCTCAAGCCTTGATAGAATTGAAATAAATCCTTCAATTCTTGAAGTAATTCTTAGTGTAATAAATAACGAACAAAACAAGTAGTGAGAATCATTAATGCCAGCACCCAATGATTCCACAAAGATGTTCCAAGGTCATTTGAGAATGTGTGGATACAAAAATAGGTAATATACACTTGAATATTCTTATAAAACAATGGTATAATAATAAATGGTCAATAAGTTCTATAATAAAGAAATAATTACAAGATAAGGTAATTCTCAATTATAAAAAATAATTATAAATTATATGTAAAAGATATTTTATGAAGGATTCTAGGGTTGATATTAATCAATTTGTGTGGATAAATGTAACACCCCAAGTTTTTAAAATATATTACTTTTAGAATAAATTTATTTTTTTTGCTTTCTCTCTTTATATGTAACACCAAGTTAAGATTTCACTACATGAAACACTGAGATTAGCTTACAGAACATGAAACATTATGCGTTGAAAGGAATATAATATCCCAATAATTTAATATATATTTAATACTTTAAATATATTCAATATTTTTTTAGTTATCTGATTGGTTTTAAAGGCATAAGACAATAATGAATCCAATTTTACACATAAAAAGTTTTATTTTTCTAAAGGCAGTTTTTCCACCATCTAATGACACACCTATTTTAAAATTAAAATTTAAAACTTTTATAAATTTTATATAAAAAATAAAATTACTTTTTGTAATAGGAATATCAAAATTATTTTAGGGTTAATTTTTGGTATTTTTTTTGTAACGTTACTTTTTTTGATGAATAATGAAAATACTGGATTTTAATTGAAAATCGTTTTTTCATCTAAATAATTTATATGGTTAAATTATATTTTGAATTTTTTTTAAAGTAAAATTAGTTCAATTTTACATCTATTAATAAAATTTAAGAAATTATATTCATTTTTATATTGAATTTAGATATAAAAACTCAGTGAACTTTTTGACATTTTCATTTTAAAAATGTACTTTCCTGTCATGTTTGCGGAATCAACTTTAAATTAATTTTAGAAACTTTTATGAATTTAATTTTAAAAAGTAGGTATATTTATTTGGAATAAGTATAATATATATATTAAAATAAGGTAAACTTAATTTTTGACCATAGTGATTATAGAATTAAGTTAAAATTAACTATAGTGATTAAGGTCAGAACGAGTTTACTTAATGATTAAACTTATAATATAAGGCAAGTAAATGACCCAAAATTTTTCCAACACCCATTGGATGTAAATATTTATACCCTTACCACCTTAGGATCTATTTTTATGAGTTATTTAGATAATATTCCATGAAAGTGACCTATATAATAAGTTAAGTAAGGAAAAAGAAAAAATAACCTTCCTTTCCTTTAAGAGTTAAACAACTTTGAGATGGGGAAAAATCATATTTTTAGATATAAATATTATTTTTAAATTTAAATGTGTTTTTTTATCATGATAATTTATTTTAATTTTTTAGATATTATATAATTATATTAAACACTTAAGAGAAGCCAACATATGGATTATTTAATTACTAATAAAATAAAATAAATAATTCTAAACACATTACAAGTAAAGTAAATTTAATGAATTATTATGTTCTATTATTTTTTTAGATGAATATATCATGTTAAAAATATGTAAAAATAATATATTTTAATTTATTTATTTTTTTGGTACTTTTAAATTAAAATTAATCAAATAATATCAAAATTAACATTAATATTATTTTACACTAAATGATATCTTATTAAATGATTTAAAATTACTAAAAATACTATCTTCTGCCAAGTGATTTTTAAGTGTTACTAAATATCAAATATGGTCCATTAATAGACCAATTTATCTTTTATAATTAACATATTGACCCCTAAATAGTAAAAACTTTTCCAACACAGTTAGGGTTAAAGTAGTGTTTTTACGCATTATTTACACTTCTATTGTATTAATTTCCAACACATATGGTATATTTATATTATAAATTTGATTTAATATTTTATAATAATTTTTTCTAAATTTTATAATAATTCTCACTTTGATTTTGTCTTAATGGATTAATTACATAGGTTTTAAAACTAGTTACCTAAATGAAAAACCAAAATGAAAAAATAAGGAAACTTAATGACCAAGGACCAAAATGATAAAAAAACTTTTCTTTTTGTATGGTGTGAGTGTGGATAAACCATAAATCCAATTTAATCCATTATTTTCCCATTTTTGAATCACATGATGTAATAGAGACCACCCAATTGTGTTTACCTTTTGGTATTTACAAGAATTTCACTCCTCCTCCACTATAAAAAGGCATTCACTATTCCCCTTACTCACAACTCTCAAGACACTTTGTCTCATAAAAACAATAAAAAATAATCTCACAACATACATAACCTCATCCTATAATCCTATTTTTTTTATAAATCAAACCAAGGAATAATTTTGGTATAAACCAAAAGGAGTTACCCGAATAAGAGGTAATGTTCTTCAATAATCAATTTTGTTTCATTTCTTTCTCCACCCATTAAATTATTTATATATATTTATTATATAATAAAATAATTATAATAAATATAATTATATGTTTTTATATTAAGAGTATGACCAATACCTACACACACTTCCATCAAATGGGATACACAATCATCGTTTGTGTGTATGACGAACTACCGCCTCACGAACTGAGGTCATTTGTTCTTCCATTACCACCTTTAAAGGTTGGAAATAATGGTGGATTTATAGTTTCTATATGAAATATATAATATTTAAAATTTATTTATGTTTTTTAAATTTTTATATAATATATACATTCATGCTTTCCATTTTGTTAGAATACGATAACATCGTTTGCGGATATGCGGACTACCACCTCCTCAAAGCGATGTGATTGATTTACACAATACATGGAATGTATTAATGATGGTTTTAATAAACAAATGTGATATATATGACATAAATATGATACTATAATGATAATATCTATATATATATATATATTTAATTTAATTTTTAAATACAATTAGGAAATAGAAGTAGCGTTCATGCGTATGTACAACCTACCTTCTCCATGAACAATGCATTTCTTTTCCTATATCCAAATTTTATGGATTGTTATAAACAAATATATACTGAATATATATGATATTTATATCATGGTATATATACTTGAGATGATTAAATCATGATCTACATAATAAGAACAAAAATAAAAAGTCAAAACATACTCAAAAAACCTGATAATTAACACCCGAAATTAGGAAAATAATGAAAGATTGTTAACAAACGGGTGATAAGATATTATAAGAAGATAATATATGATATTATAAATATTATTATGGTTATTTTATAAGTTAATAACATGATTAAAACCATTATAAATGAGTTTAAAATTCATCTAACCAAAACAGAGCATAAGGTAATGGATTTTCATCTCACTTTTTACATCGATGAGATAAATGTCATATTCCCCACTTATTTATTTTATATAGTGTATATAATGAAACTTTGTAATTTAATATCAGGATTGAATGTTATTTCATGGTATTATATTTTTTAATTTTAATTATCACATCCAAGGGGGTTTTAATTGAAAATTACCTAATGGTAAAAGTTATTTTTGCAATCTCACTTTCTTTTGTGATTGTAAAATTTCTCTTGAAACAATCACTTAATTATTACCATTTTACTTTGGAAATAACATTTATTTTAGATTTAAATACTCTTATATTATAGTTATAATTATTTCCTAAAATATATACCATTTTTCCATATGGTGTGTGCTTGAAATTATGTGTTTAAATGTGGAAATATTGGTAAATTAGTATTTTTACTCAATAAAAATATTTGATAAGGCACATTGTTCACAAATTAAATAAATTATTTGAAATATGAGGAATTATTTGAATATGTACAACACATATGGGTCCTAGTTATAGATATCCCCTCGATGCATTGGTAGTCTCATGAGATGAACCATTTGGCCAATCAGATGGGGTTTTACCTGATATGCTATAAACCATATTATAAAAGGTCTTGATGGTAAATGTACCATGTACCTCAGAAACATGGTGTCAAATAATTAAGTATATCCTTCATTCAGATTTAGTTATTATATATCCATGATATTTTCACTTTTACATTATCTATAAATGTAGATCATTCTCAGTTTATTAATTAAATGACATGTGTTTCAGTTAATTACCTTTCCATATTGATTTTTCATTATCCAATTTTATAAATGGAATGTGTGCTCAGTTATTTACCTTTAAATGTTTATTTTTCTCATCAATTAATTACTTATTCTACTATTACTTATCATTTTAGATCACACTTATTTTATTTCCCTTCTATAGGAAATGAAGAATATATATTTTAATGAGATTTCAAGGATAATGTTAATTTAATTTTATTATTTTTAATGTTTTATTTTATATTTCCCAATGTAATATAGGTATCATATATGTAATCTAGTCTACGAAAACTGCTAAACTGATCAGTTCTTTCAGGATTTCATTCCTCATAATCATACTAATGTAATAAATTAAGGCACCAACTCTGAGTTTTTGGGGTTGGGGTATTATAGTCGGTATCAATGTAAGTTTATTATAAACCTTAGGAACCAGATTAAGGAAAACATAGACTAGAAAACACAACCCTATGATAGAATTTGAGGATAAGTATAGAATAAAAAATCAAAGAAACCATGTTTATGATTATGAGATTAGATATGCATAATTTTTTCAATTTATGTTAAGTATTTCACTAGTTTTGGGATTATGCATTATGTTTCATAATGTTTTGATCTAATATAGTGTGTTCCATCATTTAGAAATGGAACATAGTAGAAGGAATGGTAACCTCACTAATGAAAATAAGAATGATCTTATCTTTGATGTGATTAATCCAATCATTCTAAGGGAACTAGTCTCCCAAACATTCTCATTATATGGATACATAGTATCATGTGCCAACAAGACAAAGAATTATATTATTATTATTTCTTCCAATGGAAGCACAAGGAGAATAAGACAGTTGGAAAAAATATGGATTAAGTGAAGAAGGAAAACACTACTATTCAGTGTTTTACCTATAGGGAGATAGGTCAGTACACAAATGAATACCCCAAGCATCAAGGGAATATAACTCAGAACAAGATAAGGGATCGAGGTCAAGTATATGTTATTGATATAACTAAAGTGGAATTATTAATGTGATTTTATTGTGTTATTTTAGTATTTTTTCAATGATATAATGGTTATAATAGTTATGAAATATAAAAGGATTGTACTATAGTATTATTTCATTAAGTATTTTAGAGAACATGTTTAATAGTATCAATGACCAAGAAAAATGATTCAATGAAAAGTTAAACTTCTTGGAAGACATATGATTGAGTGAAGAAAAACCCTTAATGTGTTCCTAATGTTGAGAAAATGAAGTTTTGATAAAGATATGATTGATATGGATAAAGTAGACTGGATATTACCGACCACCTTGGAAATGACTAATAATTAATTAGTAAATTAGTTATTCTATCATTGATAGAGTCTACAACATTTTCGATTTAAATAATCAATCAAATAACCTACATTTTATATAAGGGATAAAGAAGAAAACATGTATTCACTAAGATTTTATAGTAATTCTGGTTATTACCATGTTTTAAGATATTACATTATGAAGGTATTCAGAAGCCTAGTTTTCTGGTAACCTTCACAATTTCTTTTCCCTCTTATTAAGATGATGTTTTATTAATTCTTTTACGACGTGGGTTTTCCAATAATAGTATTTTCAAATATCAAACCCTTGATTACCAAGATATTGTTTTAATTGAAATGATTAGATTTAATTAAATTGGGGATAATTTTACACCCAAAGACTTTAAAATATTTTACTTTTACAATAAATTAAATTTTGTTTCTATCTTTCCTTATACGCAACACCAAGTTATGCTTGCACTACATGCAACACTAAGATTAGCTTACAGAACATGAAACACTAAGTATAGAAGAGAACATACGATCCTGATAATTTAACATATATTTACTATTTTAAATATATTAAATCAATTTTTTTTACATTTTTTGTTAGGTTTGATAAGCATAAGAGAAGAATTAATATAATTTTACACATAAAAGTTATATTTTTCTAAAGGCAATTTTACCACCTTTTAATGACACACCTATTTAAAAATTAAATTTTGATACTTTTATAATTTTTATATAATAAAATAAACTTCATTTTTTGATGAATAATGTAAAAATTATCTAAGGGTTAATTTTTGGTATTTTTCTGTGAAGTTTCTTTTTTTGATGAATAGTAAAAATACTGGATTTTAATTGAAAATTGTTTTCTTGTCTAAATAATTTATAAGGTAAAATTATATTTTGAATTAGTTTTAAAGTAACATTAGTTAAATTTTACATATATTAATCCAATTTAGGTAATTTTAATCATTTTTATGTTGAATTTAGATATAAAAACACAGTAAGCTTTTGGACATTTTCACTTTAAAACCCAGCTTCCCCGTTACGTCTATGAGATTAAATTTAATTTAATTTTTGCCACTTCTGTGAGTTGAATTTGGAAAAATGGGCATATGAATTGTGAATCTGTATAATATTTATAGTATAATAAGGTCAACTTATTTTTGACCATAATGATTAGTGAATGTAGTTAAAATTAACTACAACGATTAAGGTAAGAATGAGCTTACTAAATGATTAAAATCAGAATATAAGGTGTGTAAATGACCCAAAACTTGTCCAAAACCCATTGGATGGACATATTTTGACCTTAAACACCTTAGGATATATTTTTATGAGTCAATGGGATACTATTATATAAAGGTTACCTATATAATAAGTTAACTAAGGAAAAATAAAAAAAGGAACCTTTACTTTAACACTTATAAATCTTTTAGATGGGGATAAAACATCATATTTTCAGCTATAAATATATTTTTGAAAGGTAAATGAGTTTTTTTATAAATATAATTTATTTTAATTTTTTATATATGATATAATTACATTAAACGGTTAACAAATTCCAACACATGAATTATTTAGTAAATAATTAAATAAAATAAATGATGCTAAAAATAATAAAAGTAAAGTAAATTTAATGAATTGTTGTGTTACATTATATTTTTATATGAATATATCATTTTATATAGCTTTTAATCTAATATATTGGAATTATAATATTTTTTTGGTATTTTTAAATCAAAATTAAATAAATAATGTCAAAATTGATATAAATGTGATTCTAAAATAAATGATATTTTATTAAATGATTTAAAATTAATAAAAATCTTATATTATGAAAATTTATTTTTAAGTATTAATAAATATAAAATATGATCCATTCATGGACCAATTTATCTTTTATAATTAACATATTTACCCCAAAATAGTAAAAACTTTTCAGGCATAATTAGGGTTAAAATAGGGTTTTTGCGCATTACATACGCGTCTATTGTATTAATTTACAACATACATCATATTTTTATCTTATAAATTCTATGTAATATTTTAGAATCATTAGTTATAAATTTTCTAATAAGTATCACTTTAATTTAGTCTTAATGTGTGAATTACATAGGTTAGAAAACTAGTTTCCTAAATGAAAAACCAAAATGAAAAAATAAGGAAACATAAAGACTAAGGAACAAAATGATAAAAATGCTTTATTTTTGTGTGGTGTGAGTGTGGATCGAACATACATATCCTTTAATCTATTATTTTTCCATTTTGGAAGAACATGAGGTAAGTTAGACCTCCCAATAGTGTTTACCTTTTGGTATTTATAATAAGGCCACTCCTACTCCACTGTAAAAAAGAATTCACTCTTCCCCTTACTCACAACTCCCAAGCCACCTTGGATAATCCAAAACATGCCCAAATAATATTCAAACATCCATAACTGCATCCTAGAAGCCTAAATTTGGTCATAAATCAAACTAAGGAAGGATTTTGGTATAAACCAAAAGGAGTTACCCGAATAAGAGGTAATGTTCTTCCATGATCACTTTTGTTTCATTTCTTTATCCACCCATTAAATTATTTATATATATTTATTATATAATAACATTATTATCCTAAATATAATAATATTTTTTATCTTATGTGTACAACTTACACCTACACACACTTCCATCAAATGGGATAAACAATCATCGTTCGTGTGTACAGTAGATTACCTCCTCATGAACCAATGTCATCCGTTCTTCCATTACCACATTTCAAGGTTGGAAATAATGATATATTTATAATTTATATATGATATATATAATATTTATAATGTATTTATGGATCTATAATTTTTATATAACACATAACATCATGATTTCCTTTTTTTGGGAATATGATAAAATCGTTTGTGGACGTGTAGACTATCACCTCCTCAAAGTGATGTGATTCGTTCAAATATTACCTCCATGAACGATGCATTTCATTTACTATATCAAAATTTATATATTTTTATAAATAAATATATATTGAATATATATTATGTAACATTCCTGACTCAAAATCCACTAAACTAGTTCCCCAAGTCGGGTCTCTACATGACCTCAAGCGTGCCTATCCATACGTGAGAGGTTGGTAACTAGCAGTGAGAGTCCAAAAGATCACATGAGGAGATTATACACTATTTTTCAAAGAAATACAAAACCAATAAAATATTAAGTAAAGGAAAGTATAATAAAAAAACACAAATATGGATTACCATCTAGTTCCCAAATTGGGTACAAAACACAACCGGATGATAAACATTTCATGTCATGCTAACAATGCCAAGTGAAGAAAACAAAAAATAAATAAATAAAACTAAATCCCTAAAATGGATCTTGAATCCAGGTCTGGACCCAAATCCATGAACATCACAATCGCAAATCAACTCCCTTTCATAGGGATTTTTCTCTTTTCTTGACCTACAACCATGAAATCTTCTCGGGTAACCAATGGTGGCCCAAGTAGGGTATGAGTATAACTTAGTAGGCCAACACCAATGGTGTATACAAAATATCTAGTCTAAATAGATAGTGTATGCAATAATAAAATAAATTACAAGTGAAATAAAAGTAAAATGAGTGTCGTTAACTAACATTATTCACTTTAACCATTTCATTATGTTTTCCATGGGTTAGAAAAATCATTTATTACACAACGACCTATGCTAGTAAATTACTATGAATACAAGGATAAATCAAGTTACCTATCTCACTAGGGAAATACATTTCATAAAAATTAAATCACACTTAACATAGAGCCTCATTCCAAGTAGTTTCATCAAATGCAGCTGTTAAGGTCCTAGAGCCTTAGTATGACTCCCTAACCCATGCATTAAAGGGGTGGAGTTTAGAGCCTTAGTCCAACACAACCTATGGGAGGAGCCTCAATATAATGCCCAACACACCACCAATCCATGTTCACACAATTATTTATCCATTAAATACATATACCATATCACAAATCATACATATTCAACACATATAGCATTCAAAATTCACATTCTTTCACATATAACTCAATATCAATCCTTAACCAATTAGCATATTTTCCATTTATAAACTATATCCCATTTAACCTATTTAAAATTTCATAATATAACCATTTTAACATATTCAAAAATTCCCATACATGAACCCATTTCACATAATTCATCAATTCACATGTGTTATCCAATTTTTGCAATTCAATTACAAACTCATAAGTCATTTGACACATTCAATTTATTCCATTTAACCTTTTTTTCCACATTTTTCCAAACAATACCTTATTATATTTTCAATTAATAGACACAATTACCATTATTTCCTTTTCATAATTCTAACTAAAATGTCAACTCATTTATCATGGTCTCCATTTCAATATAAAATAAATATAGGATTAACATTACAATTTTCCATGTCTGAGAATATTAGTGCACCCCATGGGCAACCCTAAATGGTCTAATAATTCTCAATGAATTCCATGGGTATCATGAGGAGTCTAAATAATAATTTATCCAATAAATTTACCAAATAATATCAAATGAATCCATTTCACAATAATAGAAAACCAAAAATGCAACCACAAATGAAAAAACCAACTTCTAGACCATGGGATATAACTTGTAGAACACCTACCTCGATTCCTTAGATGAACACTCACTTAACCTTAGACTTAGATCAATATTGAAGCACCATTTGAATCCCCAAAATAAGATCCACAGAAAAAGAGGGTGTTAGGTCTTCATAAGAAGAAGAACAAAACCACAAGCCCTAATCTGGAAAAGATAAGCAAGAGGAGAGTTAGACTTACTCAGAGCTTCTATTTGCACCCAATGACACTCCAAATGGACTCGAAATGAATGAGATCAATCCTTGATAAGACTTGGTACTTATGGTTCATCACTAGGGATAATTGAGAAGAAATTGGGTAGAATACTAAAAGTATTGGGGGGGGGGGGTAAAATCCCACTTTTAATGAGGCGCATGATTTGGCCACACAGTTTTCCAAACCGTGTGCCAACCTCTATCCAAGAGGTATATATGTTAAAATGTTACATGGGGAAACTACATGGTTTGAGAAACCATGATCCAACTTTGAAAAATTCATCTGTACAAGTCCGCACAATTTTTCCTCCCTCCATGTATGGTTTACTCTAACCGTACGCCAATCGTGCAACATGCATCAGATGTCTTGATTTCCATTTATTTTTTATCTTAAATGTAGAGACCTGAAGCCTGACGTACATGGACATTACATTACTTTTGCGGAATACTTAGTACATAACAAAAACACACACACAAGGATCGTAATAGTTCAATGTCTTTGGAAACTCGGAACGTAATCTTCTAATCGTGGTGAAAGATCTTCAATATCTCCCATAAAGATCTTCCATTTTTTTTACCTAAAACCTTTCTTTATATCCTGGGGAAAAGAAAACATAAAAGGGTGAGCTCAAATGCTCAGTAAGGGTAAACAAAAGAAAAATCAATCACATCATATTCATAAGAACAAAACTTTTGTAAATCTTAACCTGCAAAAGAGAGCATAATTTCATAACATGGGATAAATCATAGTAGTGAAATGAAATCCCAATAATCATAACTTAAAACATGAAACTTTGTGTCATACACACATAATCATAGAGAATCATTTCTTGTTAGTCAAGACTCATTTCCAAGTCTATCTTAGTGGACAAAGTCCCTTTCTGAACCGAGTCACCCTCGTTTCAGTCATGTTTCACTGAACCGGTATAACCTACCATTCCAGTCATGTCTATCTCATGAGATATAAAATCTTTACCCAATGCATTGGAGGGATATATAGGTCCCACCCATCTCATAATGATACCATTCTTATGTGTGCCACAAAATTCATAAATCATATATCATTGCATAACCCATGTAATAAAAATGGGAATCTTAAACAACATGACATCATAAAACAATTCATATAAGACAAAGGAATTCATAAAAATATAATTCCATCACAAAATAATCAAATCAATGTAATAATAGGGATAAAAACAGAACCCTTTATTATCTTAGATGGAAAATAATTTTGATAAAACACTTGAACTCCATTCTTGAGGAAAATATCCTTTCTGCTTCAAAAACATTTTTCCTTTCTTAACATGTAATACAACTTTAAACTAAAATAAGTTTATTAAAAATAAACTTGAAAAATTTTAAAGGAAGATTCTTTGAAATAATGTTTTAAAAATCCATTCATACCGTATAAGTTAAAAAAACATCCTTCTCGTACTTTTGTCGGAATAGTCAAAAAGTACCTCGTACGAAAAAACGACAAAAGATTCCTTTCATATTCTTTACTAAAAACTCACCGAAGGGTAAAATTGGATTTAAAATATTTTAAGTGGATGGAAACAATATTAAATATTGAGGGAACATGGATGTGGATGATAAAATACACCCCAGTAAATACCAAAGTATAAACAATCTCGGATAAAAATGAGATTGTGATATTTCCCCTTACCTTAGGTCTGACTTGCTTTGTAAGTGTCCTAACCTCCTGTATAATGATTTAAATAATGTTATTGACTTATTACAGAATCATACTTATTTTTATCATATATGGTCATATTCTTAGCTTCTTAGTAGTAATATTTCATTGCTACTTGTTATTCGGGTGTTTATAACTTTTTGTTCTTATGCGTGTTTTGTCGAATAAATTCTTATTCTTATCTTTAGGTTATAGATACCTCATTTCCAGAATGGTATTAGTGTAGTATATATCATATTAATTCATTAAATTCATTTATATAATCATTATGAAATGAAGATCATGTAGAACGAGTCGCATCACATCGTGGAGACGGTATTCCGTACGTACACACGAGTGATGATATCGTTCCTATGATCGTGGAATTGTATTGGAGTATATATATATTATTTCAGTATCAATATTACTTTATAATAATCATAAATAGTTACTCATTACACCATTATACCCATCCTTGTAAGGTGATGGTGGAAAATAGATTACACCACGGCGTGGAGACGGTATTCCGTACGTACGCACGCGCGGTGATTTCATTTTTCCGTAGGATGGATAGAAGGTGAATTAGGTTTGTTTCATATTTATAATAAAATATCAGTATGTAAGTAATACTTATGTTATTACTTTATCATGAAACAACTAAAGAAGAAGAAGTTGAAGAAGAAAGAAATTGAAAAGATCGGTAATGGATATTACCTCTTCTTTGGAACGCCTCTTTGAATCCTCCACTTAGGGAACTAAGATTGGTATTTAAAGAAGACCAGGACCTCTAGGATGATACTAGAGAAGTGGAGAAGAGATTTTGGCAGGGTTTGTCTGAGCATGAAGGCTCAAAGTTGTGTGAGGAAGAGAGGGAGGAGGTTCCCTTTTATAAGGGAGGAGAGGGGCACCTTTGGAATAACTAAAAATATTATTTTATTATAAAGTCAAGTTCGGTTTTAAATAGATCCAAATTGATTTATTTAGAGGATAAGGTGGGGATGGGTCGAAATACTCTCATACAATAGGATTTAGACAAGTTTAGGTTATTATTTTAACCTTATCAATTAGATTTAACTCTAAGTTATATAATTTAACTTTTACCGTGTCTTTTTGTTTTCTTACACTATATGGTTAATAAACTTACCATAACAAGCCAAAAGAACCCCAAGTTGTTTATTATTAATATATATATCCTTATCTAAGTCATTTGGCCGAACATTAGATTTTTAGGAATTAAATAACAATAGATAATATAATATTTGTTTTAAAAACTAATTTATGTCAATTTTGAAACTATTTGGTACATGATTTTTATGAAATTCATAACAGAAAGATAAGTTCTAACCAAGTTATATAAATCAACAATAACATGTCATATTAACCTAGAAAATTAGTTTAAGTCATAAAAAGTCTCAAATTACATTTATTTGGTCATTTATAACATCAATTATGTTAATTTTTCTTAAAAAGGTAATTACTGAATCATTGTTGTGTCATAAATAAATTAAATTATTTAAAGTCTAAAAATTACAAATAAAATACCATTATGTAGGAAATCGTTTTATCTTTCTAATGAATATTTATAGTTGAATTTATCTTATGTATAACCCCATATTAAAAATGTCTTAGTAAATAAACTTTGATTTTAACTCTTTTAACTCTTCTTTGAATTAAATAATAATAAATGTCCTAATCTAATCCAAGTGGGCCTAAATGATAATATTTTACACTTAAGGTTGTTTTTGGTCGATATAAACTTGTCCAATAGAATTAGGACATGTGTTAAGGTAATATTAATATCATTCTTACCCTTAATTACCCTATTTACTTTTAACCGTGGTAAATAAAAGTAAAAAGTTACTATTCACCAAAAATTATTTTCATCTCATTGAACCACATTTTACTTACTGACATCAACCGTGTCTCTCGGATTTTTTAAATTCCATTCACAGAAGCGGTAAAATTAAGTTTTATGAAAAATTCAGTTTTTTAACTACCACTTAGTAGTTTCACTATTCATCAAAAATTGATGTTTTTCAGAACAATGCCAAAATTTCATCCTAAGCTATATTTCATATTCCAAATTCAAAAATGAAGTCTATTTTACCAAATTCATATCATAGAAGTTGCATTAATTAATTTTATAATTAAATCCCGCTGTTAAAACAAATAGCGTGTTTTTAAGAAACAATATCTATCAAAAGATTGACACTTGTTTATGTTTGGTTTAAATGTGAAATTACATCCAATGACCAAAATTGTATTAAATTGTAAAAATATATTCTAAATATACTTTAAAACCACTCAAATTAATAATTTATCACTATTAATTATTTCGATTGAAAAAGTTGTTTTTAGCTAAAATTTAGTAATTTTCACTATTCATCAAAATATGAAAGTTATCCGAAAAGTACCAAAATTTCACCTTAGGCTAAATTCGATACTAAGAATCCAAAAATGAAGTCCATTTTGAGAGCTAAAATTTCTAAAATTTTAAAAGGTGGTTATTACTATTCATAACGGCTAGTTATAATAATATTTTAATAGCATATCGTTGTTTAATGAAACTCAGTATTGCGTACGACGCAAGCTATCGAGGAAGGTCGTGATTGCATGTAAAGTAATCCAAGCTAGTGTGTAGTGAAAGATTCCTTTGATAACATAAAAACAAAATATTACTCATAAAAATCTCGGGTGTTACATTCTACCCCCCTTAAAATGAATTTCGCCCTCGAAATTCGTCAGGGTTATAAATGGTTTACTACTTGAAAGTTTCTTTAATAGAAACCCACATCGTAAAAAGTAATACCAAAACCAATCTTTAAAAACAAAAGTATGAAACGTAACGGTTACCCAAATAAACTAATCACTGGGTTTCCACATAGGTGAAAATATGGATATGGAAGAAAAATCTAACCATCATGTTCTGATGGAGAGTGGTAGAGAACATGGCTATGGAAAATCCAAAAATCACAAATCCATAAATTTGTGACGATCTAAGGTACCATCTGATTAATCAGATATAAGAGCACTAGGACAACATTTTTGGTTTTCAAGATCATTTCCCTAAAGTTGAAGAATTTGAATTAGAATAAATACTTACTTTATTTTGGTACAATCTCACTGTTGTTCGTGCCTTGAACAATTTCTACTTCATCTCTTAAATAAATGAAGTTGAATTTGTTATTCGTGAAGTGTTAGCAGATCATGTGATAGAATGACGAGTCATTCCATCTGTTTAAAAAAAAGGTTAGCAAAAGTTATTAAATATACATAAGTCATTCTATAGTGAGATTAATCATATATGGTTCCTAAAATGGACTTATACTTCATATATCATACTGCTTAATATAATAAAACTAGTTTTACTAAACAGGGACTTCCTGTAGGCCAATGGTAGGAGATAAAGGCCAGTCGCACTTCGGTTGTGGGTTCGATTCCCACAGCCTTGTCCGACGGGATGGGATATCGCCCGTCCTGCATGTTGTCCTTTTTGTAAAGCTATATTACTATAACATCCCATTAACAATATCAAAAAAAAAGTTTTATCCTTAAACAATACTAACTTATGTCCAACATAATCCATTCCAATCTTTAGGCTTATCTAAAATACTTTAGTCCAAGCTCATAGTATAAAGAAAATGATCAGGTTAATGCCATAATTTATCCCCCATATATCATAAGATATACCTTGTTGGTCAAATTACAAACACGTGAATACCTTAATCATGTATTCTATTGAAGAATGAATACCCATTGAACCTTAGTGAAAACATGAATACTGTCAAAAGTTAACTCTTTCCACATACCAAAATCCAAAAACTCTATATACTCAAACCATAATATAACCTTCTCCTTATATCAGTCATGAGCTCATGAATACTATCAAACATTTAATTTTCTCCTTATCCCTTCATTATGCGCATATCATCTACATTCCAAAAATATCTGAATAACCTTTCATGGATACTGGTAACATTAATCATACACTTTCAAAACTCAAGGAAAGACAATAGTGTAACAATCCTTAGATGTCTCTTTATTCCATAGTACCATGAGATTACTTATACAACATTACACATGATAAACATGTAATCATTCCACTAAATTCTTAAACCATTAACCGAGCTTCAACAATTCTTTCATCTCACATATCATTTGTAGTCTCTTCATCATCATCCACATAAATACTACCCATACGACCATACTGATTCTCTTCATGAGTCTTTCCCTTAGGACATTGGTTTTCATAATGCTCATACATTCCACATTTAAAACACTTAACCATTTTTGATGTCGTAGCAATACCATTATCCTCATCCATGGTGTTAACTGAACCTTTTCCTTTGCACTTACTTGCTTTGTGTCCTTCTTTTCCACACCCAAACCATCTTCTAGTTCCCTTGAAACATTCTCCTTGATGCCTCTTCCCACATGATTTACATAGGGGAAATTGAACTTTCTTTCCTCTATGATCATCATGAAACTCCATCTTTCTCTTATTATCCAAGTCAGGAAACTTACCAAATTTGAGTTTATTGATCATATTATGAGATTGCCGATTCATCATAATAATGATGTTTGGACTTCCAAATCCCATTTCATTTGGTTTCTCATGAATAATATCATTCCATTGTCCATAATATCCTCCATTATCGTGAATCATCTTGTTTCCGGCCATTTTCTAAAACCCAAAAAGAATAGTGTTAGAGGAAAAAATCATAATAAAGGGGGAGTAACTTCAATATCTAACATCTTAGGTTTAATCTAATATCGTTACCATAGTTCTAGGACTATATCCTATATGTATACTTATCCTTAGGGACATCCCTAGACATACCTTAGAAGTGTCTCTAGGGATCTCACTAAAGTTTTCGCATCCTAGTTTCCAAAGGTTGACTAAAACTTTCCTCTGATACCAACTGTAGAGACCTGAAGCCTGACGTACATGGACATTACATTACTTTTGCGGAATACTTAGTACATAACAAAAACACACACACAAGGATCGTAATAGTTTAGTGTCTTTGGAAACTCGGAACGTAATCTTCTAATCGTGGTGAAAGATCTTCAATATCTCCCATAAAGATCTTCCATTTTTTTTACCTAAAACCTTTCTTTATATCCTGGGGAAAAGAAAACATAAAAGGGTGAGCTCAAATTCTCAGTAAGGGTAAACAAAATAAAAATCAATCACATCATATTCATAAGAACAAAACTTTTGTAAATCTTAACCTGCAAAAGAGAGCATAATTTCATAACATGGGATAAATCATAGTAGTGAAATGAAATCCCAATAATCATAAATTAAAACATGAAACTTTGTGGCATACACACATAATCATAGAGAATCATTTCTTGTTAGTCAAGACTCATTGCCAAGACTATCTTAGTGGACAAAGTCCCTTTCTGAACCGAGTCACCCTCGTTTCAGTCCTGTTTCACTGAACCGGTATAACCTACCATTCTAGTCATGTCTATCTCATGAGATATAAAATCTTTACCCAATGCATTGGAGGGAGATATAGGTCCCACCCATCTCATAATGATACCATTCTTATGTGTGCCACAAAATTCATAAATCATACATCATTGCATAACCCATGTAATAAAAATGGGAATCTTAAACAACATGACATCATAAAACAATTCATATAAGACAAAGGAATTTATAAAAATATAATTCCATCACAACATAATCAAATCAATGTAATAATAGGGATAAAAACAGAACCCTTTATTATCTTAGATGGAAAATAATTTTGATAAAATACTTTAACTCCATTCTTGAGGAAAATATCCTTTCTGCTTCAAAAACATTTTTCCTTTCTTAACATGTAATACAACTTTAAACTAAAAGAAGTTGATTAAAAATAAACTTGAAAATTTTTAAAGGAAGCTTCTTGTAAATAATGTTTTAAAAATCCATTCATGCCGTATAAGTTAAAAAAACATCCTTCTCGTACTTTTGTCGGAAAAGTCAAAAAGTACCTCGTACGAAAAAATGACAAAAGATTCCTTTCATATTCTTTACTAAAAACTCACCGAAGGGTAAAATTTGATTTAAACTATTGTAAGTGGATGGAAAAAATATTAAATATTGATGGAACATGGATGTGGATGATAAAATACACCCCAGTAAATACCAAAGTATAAACAATCTCGGATAAAAATGAGATTGTTATATTTCCCCTTACGTTAGGTCCGACTTGCTTTGTAAGTGTCCGAACCTCCTGTATAATGATTTAAATAATGTTATTGACTTATTACAGAATCATACTTATTTTTATCATATATGGTCATATTCTTAGCTTCTTAGTAGTAATATTTCATTGCTACTTGTTATTCGGGTGTTTATAACTTTTTGTTCTTATGCGTGTTTTGTCGAATAAATTCTTATTCTTATCTTTAGGTTATAGATACCTCATTTCCAGAATGGTATTAGTGTAGTATATATCATATTAATTCATTCAATTCATTTATATAATCATTATGAAATGAAGATCATGTATAATGAGTCGCATCACATCGTGGAGACGGTATTCCGTACGTACGCACGAGTGATGATATCGTTCCTATGATTGTGGAATTGTATTGGAGTATATATATATTATTTCAGTATCAATATTACTTTATAATAATCATAAATAGTTACTCATTACACCATTATACCCATCCTTGTAAGGTGATGGTGGAAAATAGATTACACCACGGCGTGGAGACGGTATTCCGTACGTACGCACGCGCGGTGATTTCATTTTTCCGTAGGATGGATAGAAGGTGAATTAGGGTTGTTTCATATTTATAATAACATATCAGTATGTAAGTAATACTTATGTTATTACTTTATCATGAAACAACTAAAGAAGAAGAAGTTGAAGAAGAAAGAAATTGAAAAGATCGGTAATGGATATTACCTCTTCTTTGGAACGCCTCTTTGAATCCTCCACTTAGGGAACTAAGATTGGTATTTTAAGAAGACCAAGACCTCTAGGATGATACTAGGGAAGTGGAGAAGAGATTTTGGCAGGGTTTGTCCGAGCTTGAAGGCTCAAAGTTGTGTGAGGAAGAGAGGGAGGAGGTGCCCTTTTATAAGGGAGGAGAGGGGCACCTTTGGAATAACAAAAAATATTATTTTATTATAAAGTCAAGTTCGGTTTTAAATAGCTCCAAATTGATTTATTTAGAGGATAAGGTGGGGATGGGTCGAAATACTCTCATCCAATAGGATTTAGACAAGTTTAGGTTATTATTTTAATCTTATCAATTAGATTTAACTCTAAGTTATATAATTTAACTTTTACCGTGTCTTTTTGTTTTCTTACACTATATGGTTAATAAACTTACCATAACAAGACAAACGAACCCCAAGTTGTTTATTATTAATATATATATCCTTATCTAAGTTATTTGGCCGAACATTAGATTTTTAGGAATTAAATAACAATAGATAATATAATATTTGTTTTAAAAACTAATTTATGTCAATTTTGACACTATTTGGTACATTATTTTTATGAAATTCATAACAGAATGATAAGTTCGAACCAAGTTACATAAATCAACAATAACATGTCATATTAACCTAGAAAATTAGTTTAAGTCATAAAAAGTCTCAAATTACATTTATTTGGTCATTTATAACATCAATTATGTTAATTTTTCTTAAAAAGGTAATTACTGAATCATTGTTGTGTCATAAATAAATTAAATTATTTAAAGTCTAAAAATTACAAATAAAATACCATTATGTAGGAAATATTTTTATCTTTCTAATGAATATTTATAGTTGAATTTATCTTATGTATAACCCCATATTAAAAATGTCTTAGTAAATAAACTTTGATTTTAACTCTTTTAACTCTTCTTTGAATTAAATAATAATAAATGTCCTAATCTAATCCAAGTGGGACTAAATGATAATATTTTACACTTAAGGTTGTTTTTGGTCGATATAAACTTGTCCAATAGAATTAGGACATGTGTTAGGGTAATATTAATATCATTCTTACTCTTAATTACCCTATTTACTTTTAACCGTGGTAAATAAAAGTAAAAAGTTACTATTCACCAAAAATTATTTTCATCTCATTGAACCACATTTTACTTACTGACATCAACCGTGTCTCTCGAATTTTTGAAATTCCATTCACAGAAGCGGTAAAATTAAGTTTTATGAAAAAATTCAGTTTTTTAACTACCACTTAGTAGTTTCACTATTCATCAAAAATTGATGTTTTTCAGAACAATGCCAAAATTTCATCCTAAGCTATATTTCATATTCCGAATTGAAAAATGAAGTCTATTTTACCAAATTCATATCATAGAAGTTTCATTAATTAATTTTATAATTAAATCTTGCTGTTAAAACAAATAGCGTGTTTTTAAGAAACAATATCTATCAAAAGATTGACACTTGTTTATGTTTGGTTTAAATGTGAAATTACATCCAATGACCAACATTGTATTAAATTGTAAAAATATATTCTAAATATACTTTAAAACCACTCAAATTAATAATTTATCACTATTAATTATTTCGATTGAAAAAGTTTTTTTTAACTAAAATTTAGTAATTTTCACTATTCATCAAAATATGAAAGTTATCCGAAAAGTACCAAAATTTAACCTTAGGCTAAATTCGATACTACGAATCCAAAAATGAAGTCCATTTTGAGAGCTTAAATTTCTAAAATTTTAAAAGGTGGTTATTACTATTCATAACGGCTAGTTATAATAATATTTTAATAGCATATCGTTGTTTAGTGAAACTCAGTATTGCGTACGACGCAAGCTATCGAGGAAGGTCATGATTGCGTGTAAAGTAATCCAAGCTAGTGTGTAGTGAAAGATTCCTTAGATAACATAAAAACAAAATATTACTCATAAAAATCTCGGGTGTTACATTCTACCCCCCTTAAAATGAATTTCGCCCACGAAATTCGTCGGGGTTATAAATGGTTTACTACTTGAAAGTTTCTTTAATAGAAACCCACATTGTAAAAAGTAATACCAAAACCAATCTTTAAAAACAAAAGTATGAAACGTAACGGTTACCCAAATAAACTAATCACTGGGTTTCCACATAGGTGAAAATATGGATATGGAAGAAAAATCTAACCATCATGTTCTGATGGAGAGTGGTAGAGAACATGGCTATGGAAAATCCAACAATCACAAATCCATAAATTTGTGACGATCTAAGGTACCATCTGATTAATCAGATATAAGAGCACTAGGACAACATTTTTGGTTTTCAAGATCATTTCCCTAAAGTTGAAGAATTTGAATTAGAATAAATACTTACTTTATTTTGGTACAATATCACTGTTGTTCGTGCCTTGAACAATTTCTACTTCATCTCTTAAATAAATGAAGTTGAATTTGTTATTCGTGAAGTGTTAGCAGATCATGTGATAGAATGACGGGTCATTCCATCTGTCTAAAAAAAAGGTTAGCAAAAGTTATTAAATATACATAAGTCATTCTATAGTGAGATTAATCATATATGGTTCCTAAAATAGACTTATACTTCATATATCATACTGCTTAATATAATAAAACTAGTTTTACTAAACAGGGACTTCCTGTAGGCCAATGGTAGGCGATAAAGGCCAGTCGCACTTCGGTTGTGGGTTCGATTCCCACAGCCTTGTCCGACGCGATGGGCTATCGCCCGTCCTGCATGTTGTCCTTTTTGTAAAGCTATATTACTATAACATCCCATCAACAATATCAAAAAAAAGTTTTATCCTTAAACAATACTAACTTATGTCCAACATAATCCATTCCAATCTTTAGGCTTATCTAAAATACTTTAGTCCAAGCTCATAGTATAAAGAAAATGATCAGGTTAATGCCATAATTTATCCCCCATATATCATAAGATATACCTTGTTGGTCAAATTACAAACACGTGAATACCTTAATCATGTATTCTATTGAAGAATGAATACCCATTGAACCTTAGTGAAAACATGAATACTGTCAAAAGTTAACTCTTTCCACATACCAAAATCCAAAAACTCTATATACTCAAACCATAATATAACCTTCTCCTTATATCAGTCATGAGCTCATGAATACTATCAAACATTTAATTTTCTCCTTATCCCTTCATTATGCGCATATCATCTACATTCCAAAAATATCTGAATAACCTTTCATGGATACTGGTAACATTAATCATACACTTTCAAAACTCAAGGAAAGACAATAGTGTAACAATCCTTAGATGTCTCTTTATTCCATAGTACCATGAGATTACTTATACAACATTACACATGATAAACATGTAATCATTCCACTAAATTCTTAAACCATTAACCGAGCTTCAACAATTCTTTCATCTCACATATCATTTGTAGTCTCTTCATCATCATCCACATAAATACTACCCATACGACCATACTGATTCTCTTCATGAGTCTTTCCCTTAGGACATTGGTTTTCATAATGCTCATACATTCCACATTTAAAACACTTAACCATTTTTGATGTCGTAGCAATACCATTATCCTCATCCATGGTGTTAACTGAACCTTTTCCTTTGCACTTACTTGCTTTGTGTCCTTCTTTTCCACACCCAAACCATCTTCCAGTTCCCTTGAAACATTCTCCTTGATGCCTCTTCCCACATGATTTACATAGGGGAAATTGAACTTTCTTTCCTCTATGATCATCATGAAACTCCATCTTTCTCTTATTAGCCAAGTCAGGAAACTTACCAAATTTGAGTTTATTGATCATATTATGAGATTGCCGATTCGGCATAATAATGATGTTTGGACTTCCAAATCCCATTTCATTTGGTTTCTCATGAATAATATCATTCCATTGTCCATAATATCCTCCATTATCGTGAATCATCTTGTTTCCTGCCATTTTCTAAAACCCAAAAAGAATAGTGTTAGAGGCAAAAATCATAATAAAGGGGGAGTAACTTCAATATCTAACATCTTAGGTTTAATCTAATATCGTTACCATAGTTCTAGGACTATATCCTATACGTATACTTATCCTTAGGGACATCCCTAGACATACCTTAGAAGTGTCTCTAGGGATCTCACTAACGTTTTCACATCCTAGTTTCCAAAGGTTGACTAAACCTTTCCTCTGATACCAACTGTAGAGACCTGAAGCCTGACGTACATGGACATTACATTACTTTTTCGGAATACTTAGTACATAACAAAAACACACACACAAGGATCGTAATAGTTCAGTGTCTTTGGAAACTCGGAACGTAATCTTCTAATCGTGGTGAAAGATCTTCAATATCTCCCATAAAGATCTTCCATTTTTTTTACCTAAAACCTTTCTTTATATCCTGGGGAAAAGAAAAACATAAAAGAGTGAGCTCAAATGCTCAGTAAGGGTAAACAAAAGAAAAATCAATCACATCATATTCATAAGAACAAAACTTTTGTAAATCTTAACCTGCAAAAGAGAGCATAATTTCATAACAAGGGATAAATCATAGTAGTGAAATGAAATCCCAATAATCATAAATTAAAACATGAAACTTTTTAGCATACACACATAATCATAGATAATCATTTCTTGTTAGTCAAGACTCATTGCCAAGACTATCTTAGTGGACAAAGTCCCTTTCTGAACCGAGTCACCCTCGTTTCAGTCCTGTTTCACTGAACCGGTATAACCTACCATTCCAGTCATGTCTATCTCATGAGATATAAAATCTTTACCCAATGCATTGGAGGGAGATATAGGTCCCACCCATCTCATAATGATACCATTCTTATGTGTGCCACAAAATTCATAAATCATACATCATTGCATAACCCATGTAATAAAAATGGGAATCTTAAACAACATGACATCATAAAACAATTCATATAAGACAAAGGAATTCATAAAAATATAATTCCAGCACAACATAATCAAATCAATGTAATAATAGGGATAAAAACAGAACTCTTTATTATCTTAGATGGAAAATAATTTTGATAAAACACTTGAACTCCATTCTTGAGGAAAATATCCTTTCTGCTTCAAAATTGTTTTTCCTTTCTTAACATGTAATACAACTTTAAACTAAAAGAAGTTGATTAAAAATAAACCTGAAAATTTTTAAAGGAATCTTCTTGTAAATAATGTTTTAAAAATCCATTCATTCCGTATAAGTTAAAAAAAAACATCCTTCTCGTACTTTTGTCGGAAAAGTCAAAAAGTACCTCGTACGAAAAAATGACAAAAGATTCATTTCATATTCTTTACTAAAAACTCACCGAAGGGTAAAATTGGATTTAAACTATTGTAAGTGGATGGAAACAATATTAAATGTTGAGGGAACATGGATGTGGATGATAAAATACACCCCAGTAAATACCAAAGTATAAACAATCTCGGATAAAAATGAGATTGTGATATTTCCCCTTACCTTAGGTCCGACTTGCTTTGTAAGTGTCCGAACCTCCTGTATAATGATTTAAATAATTTTATTGACTTATTACAGAATCATACTTATTTTTATCATATATGGTCATATTCTTAGCTTCTTAGTAGTAATATTTCATTGCTACTTGTTATTCGGGTGTTTATAACTTTTTGTTCTTATGCGTGTTTTGTCGAATAAATTATTATTCTTATCTTTAGGTTATAGATACCTCATTTCCAGAATGGTATTAGTGTAGTATATATTATATTAATTCATTCAATTCATTTATATAATCATTATGAAATGAAGATCATGTAGAACGAGTCGCATCACATCGTGGAGACGGTATTCCGTACGTACGCACGAGTGATGATATCGTTCCTATGATCGTGGAATTGTATTGGAGTATATATATATTATTTCAGTATCAATATTACTTTATAATAATCATAAATAGTTACTCATTACACCATTATACCCATCCTTGTAAGGTGATGGTGTAAAATAGATTACACCACGGCGTGGAGACGGTATTCCGTACGTACGCACGCGCGGTGATTTCATTTTTCCGTAGGATGGATAGAAGGTGAATTAGGGTTGTTTCATATTTATAATAACATATCAGTATGTAAGTAATACTGATGTTATTAATTTATCATGAAACAACTAAAGAAGAAGAAGTTGAAGAAGAAAGAAATTGAAAAGATCGGTAATGGATATTACCTCTTCTTTGGAACGCCTCTTTGAATCCTCCACTTAGGGAACTAAGATTGGTCTTTGAAGAAGACCAGGACCTCTAGGATGATACTAGGGAAGTGGAGAAGAGATTTTGGCAGGGTTTTTCCGAGATTTAAGGCTCAAAATTGTGTGAGGAAGAGAGGGAGGAGGTTCCCTTTTATAAGGGAGGAGAGGGGCACCTTTGGAATAACTAAAAATATTATTTTATTATAAAGTCAAGTTCGGTTTTAAATAGCTCCAAATTGATTTATTTAGAGACTAAGGTGGGTATGGGTAGAAATCCTCTCATCCAATAGGATTTAGAAAAGTTTAGGTTATTATTTTAACCTTATCAATTAGATTGAACTCTAAGTTAAATAATTTAACTTTTACCGTGTCTTTTTGTTTTCTTACACTATATGGTTAATAAACTTACCATAAAAATCCAAACGAACCCCAAGTTGTTTATTATTAATATATATATCATTATCTAAGTCATTTGACCGAACATTAGATTTTTAGGAATTAAATAACAATAGATAATATAATATTTGTTTTAAAAACTAATTTATGTCAATTTTGACACTATTTGGTACATGATTTTTATGAAATTCATAACAGAATGATAAGTTCAAACCAAGTTACATAAATCAACAATAACATGTCATATTAACCTATAAAATTAGTTTAAGTCATAAAAAGTCTCAAATTATATTTATTTGGACATTTATAACATCAATTATGTTAATTTTTCTTAAAAAGGTAATTACTGAATCATTGTTGTGTCATAAATAAATTAAATTATTTAAAGTCTAAAAATTACAAATAAAATACCATTATGTAGGAAATCTTTTTATCTTTCTAATGAATATTTATAGTTGAATTTATCTTATGTATAACCCCATATTAAAAATTTCTTAGTAAATAAACTTTGATTTTAACTCTTTTAACTCTTCTTTGAATTAAATAATAATAAATGTCCTAATCTAATCCAAGTGGGCCTAAATGATAATATTTTACACTTAAGGTTGTTTTTGGTCTATATAAACTTGTCCAATAGAATTAGGACATGTGTTAGGGTAATATTAATATCATTCTTACCCTTAATTACCCTATTTACTTTTAACCGTGGTAAATAAAAGTAAAAAGTTACTATTCACCAAAAATTATTTTCATCTCATTGAACCACATTTTACTTACTGACATCAACCGTGTCTCTCGGATTTTTGAAATTCCATTCACAGAAGCGGTAAAATTAAGTTTTATGAAAAATTCAGTTTTTTAACTATCACTTAGTAGTTTCACTATTCATCAAAAATTGATGTTTTTCAGAACAATGCCAAAATTTCATCCTAAGCTATATTTCATATTCCGAATTCAAAAATGAAGTCTATTTTACCAAATTCATATCATAGAAGTTGCATTAATTAATTTTATAATTAAATCCCGCTGTTAAAACAAATAGCGTGTTTTTAAGAAACAATATCTATCAAAAGATTGACACTTGTTTATGTCTGGTTTAAATGTGAAATTACATCCAATGACCAACATTGTATTAAATTGTAAAAATATATTCTAAATATACTTTAAAACCACTCAAATTAATAATTTATCACTATTAATTATTTCGATTGAAAAAGTTGTTTTTAACTAAAATTTAGTAATTTTCACTATTCATCAAAATATGAAAGTTATCTGAAAAGTACCAAAATTTCACCTTAGGCTAAATTCGATACTAAGAATCCAAAAATAAAGTCCATTTTGAGAGCTAAAATTTCTAAAATTTTAAAAGGTGGTTATTACTATTCATAACAGCTAGTTATAATAATATTTTAATAGCATATCGTTGTTTAGTGAAACTCAGTATTGCGTACGACGCAATCTATCGAGGAAGGTCGCGATTGCGTGTAAAGTAATCCAAGCTAGTGTGTAGTGAAATATTCCTTTTATAACATAAAAACAAAATATTACTCATAAAAATCTCGGGTGTTACATTAAACCCATAGAACACCCCTGATATTCCTCATACACCTGCTAAAAATTTAATTAACCACAATAAAGGTATTTAAGCCAAAATTTAAATGATAACATACCTCTATGAAGTCTGGGATCTTTCAAACTTCCCACCTTATAATGGGTCATCCTCGATCCACATTCCCAAGAATCAATAATATTCCGAAGTAAAGAGATTAGGACAATCTTTCCCTTCAATATTTTCTCACTATGATACTTAATATAAACCTGGTTCTCTTTAAAGGACACATTAGCTTCAAGCTCAACATCCTCAACATCAATCACTTAAGATGGTATAGGGTGATACTTCTGAAGCTTTGACACATGAAAAATATCATGCATACTATTGTACCACTGTGGAAGAGCCAATCGGCATGCCACCAGTCCAATCCTCTTTATAATCTCAAATGGCCCCACATACTTGGGTTCCAACTTACCCTGCTTTCAAATCCGATAGTGACCCAACCTTGGAGACACTAGAAGAAAAATACAATCACCCACCATAAACTCCATAGGTCAATGATTTTGATCCAAATATGAATTAATCCTGCTATGCACCATAACCATACATTTCCATATCAACTGAATATATTCCAACGTCTCCTACATGATACTCAGTCATAACAAATCTAATTCCCCTACCTTTATCCAACACAATAGATTTATACAAGGTATACCATAGAGTGCATAAAATGGTTCCATATGAATCATAACCTAGTAAATATTGTTGTAGGAAAACTCAAAAAGATCCAAATTATTTTCCCATGATCCACCAAAATCTAGGACACATGCCCTAAACATGTCCTTTAGTACCTAAATTGTATTCTCTATTTTATCATCCGTATGTGGGTGGAAATCCATACTCAAAAAAATTTGGGTACCTATTGTATTATGTAATCCCTCATAAAAGTTTGAAGTGAAATGCAGATCATGATCCAAAAATGTCGTTTACATAACCCCATGCAACCATACTATTTCTTAAACATAAAACTCACCTAGATGATCAATGGTGAAAGTTTCTTGAATCGGAAAGAAATAATCCACATTAGATGATTGATCCACAATTACCCATATCACATTATTCTTTTGTGGTTTGCTCAAAGGACCTATCACAAATTCCATCATCACATCATCCTACTTCTATTCCAAAATGGGAAATGGATGCAACAAACCACCTGGTCACTGATGTTTGGCCTTCACCTATTGGAAGTTAAGGCATCACACCACAAAACCTGCAACTTCTTTCTTCATACGTAGAAACCAATACTTCCTACGAATATTAGGATACATTTTTTTCAAACCAGGATGCACCACCCACATCGAGGTATGGAACTCATATATCAAATTTTTTGAATACATTTTGGCACAAAAAATTGACCCCAAACATATATAATACCATCATCACCAATGATACAACTGGGAGGTGAATGCACACCTTTAAGACTTTTCGTCAAGTCCAAACACTCTGAATCTTCATACTCTCTCTCCATGGTTCAACATAGAAGGGTGGAAACAAGTACCAAGGATGCAAGGGCCATCTTCCCTTGGATACTCTACACCTATATATGAATATCAAAAAACAACTCCATCATTCTCTACTCAGATTTGGATTCTTGAACCACATGACTTTGAGTCTTACAACTAAAAGAATCTACAACACTATTCCCCTTTCCCAGTGTGTAAACCAGATCAAAGTAAAAGGACTACATGTAATCGATCCATCTTCACTACTAGAGATTCAAATCTCACTGGGATAAGATATACTTGAGGATTTTATGATCAGTATATACAGTAAACCATTCTCCTAGTAAGTAATGCTCCCAACACTACAAGATGTAAACCACTGTGTCTAGTTTAAGATCATGCAGAGTTTAATTTTGTTCATGAGTCCTCAAATGTCATGAACCTTATACAACCACCTGATATTTCTGCATCAACATCGCCCAATCCCAACACCGGATGCATCAAAAAACAAGGTATACCTCTTACTTAGCTTGGGTAAGATCAGAATCAGTGCGATAGTCAACCACTTCTTTAGCTCTTGGAAAACATTATCACATGCCCTAGACCACTCAAACTTGATTCTTTTCTTGGTTAGGTCTGAAAGTGGTGATTCCAAATGGGAAAAATATTTGATGAACATTCGCTAATAGCCCACCAATCCCAAAAAACTTCAGAAATCAGAAAAAATCTCCAAAAACATGATGGATTTCAATTTTTTGGGGTCCATAAATACATCATCCTCTGAAATAATGTGACCCAAGAAATGTGCATTGTCAATTCAGAAATGAAATTTATATAACTTAAAATATATCCTATGATATCTTAGTGTAATCAAGGAAATTTAAAGATGTTTGGAATGATCATCATGAGTCTTAGATTATACCAAGATGTCATCTACAAATAAAAGAAAAAACGGATCTAGGTAAGGGTGAAAGATTCTGTTCATTAGGGCCATAAACATTGCTGGTGTGTTCGTTAACCAGAAATACCACACAAAAAACTCATACAACCCATTCCATGACTATGAAGGTAGTTTGTGATACATAGAAAGGAATCACACTCAGATAATGGTATCCCAATCACAAATCAATCTTAGAGAACACTGAAGAACCCCACAACTGTTAAAAATGTTCATTGATTCAAGGAAGAGGGTATCTATTCTTAACTGTCATATGATTCATCTTCCTATAATCAACACAAAACTGCAACGATCCATCATACTTCTTCAAAAAAAAAACTAGAGATCCCCAAGGTTGTACTAGGATGAATAAACTCTTTACTCTCTAACTCCTCCAACTAAGTTTTAATCTCTTGGAGTTCTGTCAGTGCAATCCGATATGGAGGAATGGAAACTTGTTCTGCTCCTGACAACAAATCTATCATGAACTAAACATCTCCTTCAAGTGATATCATTGATAAGACCTTATAAAACACATCCTAAAATTGATCCACCGTGAGAGGAAAGACAAGATACTCTACTCCCCCATAATCAAGCATAATAAAAGCCACTTGGGCTATGAGTTCACCCAATTGATGATAGAAAAGATCTGAACGGCTTGCCCGAACATCCCATTCCCCATAATGAACATATTTATTCCCATATGGGGACATAAACGCCACCATACAGAGGTAAAAGTCAATATGGTCCCGGTACAAAACTAGCCAATCCATCCCCAGCATTAGATCAAAACCTGGCATCTCAAGCACAAACAAGTCCCAAAGAAAATGGCACCCACCAAATTCAAGAGCACGCCCATTACACTTCCATATGTTTTCAGCTTGCACCCCTAATGGTGTATCAATCTACATGACTCCAC
Organism: Viscum album; assembly: GCA_963277665.1. Taxonomy (NCBI): domain Eukaryota; kingdom Viridiplantae; phylum Streptophyta; class Magnoliopsida; order Santalales; family Viscaceae; genus Viscum; species Viscum album. The sequence continues at coordinate 360,720,259 of OY728148.1, read as the reverse complement.
ACACATGTTTTACCACTAGTCCCAACACACTCACAAACTAGGTAGATATAAAATAATGTGAGCCACCTGTATAAAAAAATCACTAGAAAGCATGGAAGCTATAAGAATCGCACCTCAAACAGTTGATGGTCTAGACTCACCACCTATAGATGTATCTTGAATTGTATAAAGATAACCTATACCTCTACCCTAGGCTTAAGTATAAGTTTCTAGTGCTACACTACCTTGTTGATATGAAGGATCCTGTCCTGGAGTACCTCATACACTACCTCGATCGATATGGCCAGTAGAGCTCCAAATGCCTACCTAATATGGGGTACCTAACCCCCTTCCTACACTATATATCAGCATCAATCCTCCATCAGTACCTTCTTATTGAGGGTTACTAGAGAACCTGTGCACATTCCCCAACTTTCCATATGTTCGGCACTCTACTGGTGGTCAGGGATACTGCCCTTGCATGTGCCCCGACCTACCACACTAATAACAAAAAAATCCATCACCACCCAATGAGGATGATTCCCTTTTCGGACTACTCTATCAACTACTTCCCTGGTGTAAACTCTCTAAGTGGTTCTTTCTTTCATCAAAATACACACCACTGGATCACCCAACTCAAACTGCATGCCCACCACTTGAAGCCTCTTTGAGGTCCCCTTATGAAATAAGGGTCTAATCCACTACTTTATCTACCCTCTTTAAATGAAATTTATTTATCTGTGACTTGATCTCTTGTATAATTAAATCCTAGAAATGTCTCTCTGTAGCTTCCTCACCCCCTACCAACACCAGAATGAATCATTACAAGTCAGTGAAGCGGCCAACACAATACATCACTAATAGAGACCCCTGGGTTAATCTGATAAAATCTGTAGCCTTCTCTTGCCTCAAGGCATCTGGTTATAAATGATCTAGAAACTTCTCCTATGAGTATTTACCTAGTATACAATCCTCAAGTTGAACCTGGACTAAAAAATCTCACCAGCACTTTTCATGACCCTAGAACATATAAGTTGCTAGCTTAACTATCTTCTCAGGGAGAGTCTCTAAGTGATTAAGAATTGTCTAAATGTAATCTATACAGAATTTGACTGTATCTGGACCACCCTATCCAACAAAATTCGAAGGGTGTTGTAGTCGAAACTCCCTAGTCATCTCAAATATACTTGACACAACCTATCATGGGTCCTGTTCCATCATCTATATGAAACAAGAGAAGTTCTCATTGAACTTCTCTTCTCCCTAGTTACCCTAGATCATTGGGTTTCCTTGATCCATTTCTGTAGGAGTATTCTTAGAGAAATATTCTTGTCACCCAACCGGCATACAACATCGTGGTGAAATCTTCCTATAATTCCAAACATGAATCTTAGAACACATAAAATAAAGCTTCCATAGTTTACATAAAATGAGGCTCTCTACTTTACATAAACAACCCATTCCACACACACTATCCCAATGAAAATCATCACATTTAGCACACGAACTTAAACCATCCCTACTGTGGGTTATGGTCAATATGGGGTAAACTAACTTACATAGTCATAAGAATTTTATTAAACACCCTTTTAATTCCATATCTTGTTATAACCATGATTTTAACTCATGTTTAACTATTCATTAAACACAATCCTTTAACAATTATTTTCATTTAACCATTTTCATCTTCTTTATTAGACACCATTTTTCTTCAAATTTTCAAATAAGTGAAATGAAGTCTACCATTTATGTCCCACACATCCATCCCATGAGTTCCTACCCAGATGCATTCCACCTATATCCCTAAGTACCTATAATGATGCATTAATGCATAATCTCATGCCATTCCATTCACAAAAAAATTATCATAAAATAGTCACATCACACAACAAGTGCATCACTCAATGGTGAAATTATTGAAATAGTGGGTTCCCTAGACCCAACTATACAGTAGTTTTGATTTCCATATCATGTATACAGTTAGTTATACTAGATGTATTCTTACCATTATTGTGTTGAATTTTCTGCATCTACTATTTAATGGTAATATCCTAGATTAATTGTCGTGTCAAACAATTATAGTAGATTCCATGCTATAATGAGAACCTTGAGATATAATGACATTAATCTTAAACTAAGGTCCTATTTCCTAGATGCATCATACTTATTGGACACAGTTTATGTTTGAATATCAGATGCTGGGGGGTTATAAGCATTGAGACTTCTTATCATGAGGTTCACACTTGGCGATCTCTAGTCATGAGATCATGATTACAGACCCGCTAATAGGAACACCACATGTTTTATGTGTCATTGGTTGTTTCTATCTACATACATGTGTATTGGTCTCTTGACTTGAGATCATTATTAGTGTGTACCATTGGATTACATACTTTGATTAAAGGAAAAAACCATGGCATTGAAATTGCAATGAGGTAGCTTGTGTTGGGTGCGTCATTGGTGGTATAAAATTGGTTGAATGGTCAAGAAATGTTTTTTAACTTCTAAGTTTAGAAAGTTGTATATCTCAGGCCTGGTTGATCAGGATGGTGTTACCATTATAAGTATTTGGCCAAAGTAGTTGATAGGTAAATCCATTTAGGTAGATCAAAAAATAATAAAGCAAGAAAAGGGAGATGACACAAGTCTGTGTCATGATTTATGAGATATTTAAATACAAATAGATTATATTACACAATCAGTGTTTGTAGGATGGTAGATGTTGTTATGACTATCGTTATCTATTAAGGGGCATTGATGGGTTTCTAGACTCCGCTCTTGTTCTGTGTATTTTATTCACTACTATCTAGATAAGGGCCTAGAGGGTCACACACAATAGCATATTCAAGAATCCTCCCTATTATGTTGAATTGATATATTGGACATGGTGGGACCCACCGTGGGGTTTGAGTATTGTCTAAGGTATCGATCACAGAAGGAATAAATAAATTCATTATTATTCAAGTTATGAATAATTGGGATTGATTTTATTTAATGTATTTACGAGTTAAGTAAATATGAGAAAAATATTATTCGAATGAATATTATTTTAATATTCAAGGTCCATTTAATATTAAGAGGGACAATGAGCCGAGCTAAAATGGATCAGGTTTATCAGGTAATATATTTTAAATATATCACAGGTATGTGATAAAATAATAAATAATATTGATGCAGTTTTATTCATCATAATGATTAATTTACTGGGATTTGAAATAAATGGGGGCCGGGGAATCCAATCGGGTATTTTCTAACTCCACTATAAATAGAGAGAGAGGCCATCACCCAATAAACTATTCATTCATTTAATAATGAGAGCCTCTCTCTCCTCCCACTAACTTGAGAGAGAGTCTCTCCATCTCAAGTGACGATTCAAGAAGAACTTTAAGTAATGAAGGCAGAGTATCGTGGTGATTGTCGAGGCATCGAAGAAATCATTGGATCTTTGCGTTAGCACCCGAAATTCGACGATTGACATTCCATGAGATTTTTGAAGCACATGTGGATGATCTAAAGAGTTCCTTCTATGGATCCTTCAAGAAATGATCACCATTGATGATATGTAGTTGAGTGAGGCTTCATATCTGAACATGTATGTTTTCATTTTAATTTACGTGCTCTTAATAATTTACGTGAGATCCTCAAACCATACCGAGGCTTGAATCGTCAACGATGACAAATTCCGTCATCCCGTCGATAAAGTTTTTAAAATTCTCAGCGCATCGACTTCCACTGCGGGCCCCAATACCTTTAATTGGTATTAGAGGGATCGCGTAGATTCTCTGAGTCTGGAAAATTTAATTTTTATAAAATTAATTAGATGGTTTGAAATCAATCCCAACAATTAAAAATGTGCATCGATCCAATTTCTAATGAATAAGTTATGGTCAATTGAAATTTTCGAAATGGATTGTGTTTTCTGTTTGATCTCGGGTTTTAAAATTTTCAATCATTTATTTCTGATATCTATCCGGCCAAGTTTTGATCAGTTTCAGCTTATCAGAAGTAATTTCAATTATATGTAAATTATAATTTTACAATTCTATAATTTGCATAATAATTTAATTATTATGATAATATTTATTTTATTATTATAATAATAATATAATAATAAAATATTATTTCATTATAATAATTTTATTATTATTATATTGAAAGGCTAAATAATAGCCTTTGTAAATTTGTAAAGTGTGGAAATTCACACACCAAACAAATTAATAGGGTGTGGAATGGGAAAGTGGGTCAAGAGGAACAAAACTGAAAAAAAAATTGAGGAGGAAAGTGGGTTAGGGTGGTGGGGCGGACTAGACTTTTAGGTTAAAAAAAACAAAAAAAAAACAAGAAAAAAACAAAAAAAACAAAAAACAAAGGGGTCCTCCTGGACTCCTCCTCCTTCGGCAGACCACCACGGGCAGTTCCCTCTTAGAAGACGCATCACCGACCTCCCCTCCTGGATCACCACTATCCTGCCCTACCCAATGGATCCTCCGCCTCCCTGCTCTGCCTCCTTACTGGACCAAACGCACCAGCACCTCACCAATAGAACCGGTCGGCTGCCCCATGCTTCAGATCTGGTGAGGCCAGATCACTTCCTCCTTACAACCTGGTTGTCCACCGCCTTCCGCTCTAGGACGACACACCTCCCCGGGTCAGAGACCCCATGAACAGATCTCCCGCATCCCGCCACCACCTATTTCCTTTTTTTAGATAGTTTTTACAGCACCTCCAGGATCAACATGGGTTAAACACATCTCCCACATCCCCACGACCTCGCCGTCTTCATGAGAGGTAACCCTATACTGGGTTTGGTGGATCTTGTAAGGCCCAAAATAGGATTGGGTGGGTCTTTCCAACCCAAAACAGGTTTGGACGGATCGACATGGCTGAGAAAAGCTGAGAATGAGATTTTCCTGGCCCGTTATGGGTATGCACAGGTTTGACGCGATCTGCAATGGGTAAAATTAATTGAATTTTGGAATTAAATTAAATTAATTAATTTATTTAATTTTAGTTATTAAAATTAAATTAAGCGATGGACTGATAAATAATTAAATTATTTGAATTATTAAATTCATTTAATTTAATTAAATAACCCTCATACTTATTCAATTCATTTTAATTTTTATCGCACATAATTATACCCACATTCTGGTCTTGAGCACCAACCCATGTATGTTTGCATTTATTTAATTATTTATTTATTACTTACGTGTTATAATTGCAATTAGTAGTTAATAAATTGATGGTCTGCACATCATCTTTATTTTTGCTCAGAATGTATAAGAGTCTGCACACCCAATTTCACATAATGTACATTTATACCCCTAGTTCGCATCCCCTATGTGCGAGTATTTTTATACTTCGGACAAAGATGGTGTATGACGTAGACCCCGCCAAGATAAGGCTGTGTACGTTGACCAAGATGATGCAAGACGTGACTTGGACCCCTAAAAGATGAGGTGATACTCTATATGAGAAGCGGACATATAGGATGGGGGTGAGCTGCATCAAGAGTCAAGCTATGACTCAGGTATGATTCCCCTAGGTTGTTTAAATTCTCAAAACCAGTCAGGTAAGAGTTTTCCTTTATGCATTTATTTATTGTTTTATGCATTTTATAACAGTGGGAAAATACATAAAATAATAAATAATAAAATTCATAAAGAAGTGACATATGTTTTTCTATTAATATTCAGTTGTGAGCGCAATGACATAGATGAATAAGATTAATAGAAATGGATTACATTCATCGAGATAAAAACACAAAACCCTCAAAGTAATATTAATTCATTACCACCTTTCATCATTTAAGTTTGAAAAAAATCGGGTGTTTGTGGTGCTGGTCATGCCAAAGATGAGAGTGTCTCTTACTACCAAAGAGTTCTTATGAGGGTAGTGGGATGACTTAACTAAAACTGCAGCAAATAAATAGCCAAATATAGCTTTTTGTAATTTTAGAGGCAAGCATTGAGTAAATCAAGTTAAGATTTTAGAAGCTGAGACTTCACTCAAAAGATCAAAGAACTATGAGTTAATATGGTTGTCATCCAAAAGCCTATCTTGAACCCTCTGAGTAGTGGTATAGCCCAAGATTATAGACTATAATGGCATGTTTAAGGATCATTTCTACTTGAATACTCAAGCGATAGAGTATTCCAATTCTAGTATAGAGGGTTCCTAGAATTCTATAAAATAGTGGGAGACATTTAATGATAAGATTAATCAATAATGTCTAATTTGGTAATCAACATAAAAGTACTTATATTCCAAATTTTATTTTTGTAGATAAATGGAAAGAAATACCACAATAAAAACTATGATAAGTTTTGGACAAAGTAAATGTTCAAACTATCACTAAATTCCAAGTGTAGTATAAGTTCTTGTGAACATTACTACTATATTAGAAATTAAAGGTGTTGGTGTCCCTACCTGTTAATCCACCTTAGGAATCAAGGGTGTAAAATATCTTATAGGAGATTCATGAATCGAACATATGATGGTTCCGTCATAATACTATCATCAACAACTGATGTTTTTTTGTAGATACAACATCAGATCATGGATGATATCACATGTAGTCTCATCTTAGAGAAGTTTTCAAGGATAAAGTGAAGCAATATTTGAATGTGATGATTACACTGGCCTTTTGTAAACCTAAAAGGTAGAATATGATCTTTCATGACATCCCATTATTATACTTTTTCACCCAACTACTCTATTTTTGTTTAAGGATACAAAAAAAAACAGAATGGAGTAAGATCTTTATTACCTTTTAGGTAAGGTTCACCAAGAAATAATAATATTAAAGATAACACTATCTTTAATTCTTATGGTGAACAAATTGAAAAGAAGATGCGAAAAGGCAAATGGAAATTCATGCCAAAAGCACATTCACAATTTTTTTCAACGAATATAGGTTAATTATTAAACATGAGGTTATTTGCATCACATATTATGAAATAAATTTATGAAATTTTAAAACACAACAAACTAAATTAAATAAGAAAGAAATCGCTTCTTCATCAGTGTATATTCATCAAATAAAATTATTTTTTCTAACATAATTTGTTAGGTCCACAAGGCTGAATACCCTGAGAGGGGGGTGAATCAGGGTATGACTAATTTAAACTTAAAGCTGATACTGATCTTGTTTCGCTGTTAAGAAAAAAACTCTTCTCTCTCTTTCCTGTTGCACAATGTAAACAGAAAGTAAAGAAAGCACAAGACACAATAATTTTACTTGGTTCACCGCTAAGGGCTACGTCCAAGGAGCATACGCCGACAATTTGCCGGTCATACCAATTCCACTTAACTTCACTAGCTGTGGATTACAAGGTTCAGGCTAGATCAATTCTAAGCCCAGGTTCACTGCCTTTACAGGTTTAGGGTCAGCTCACTGCTTTCCCAATGGTCACTCTCTGTTTCTCTCTCTTTAGCTCACTACTGGTGGAGAGGATCACCTTCTTCCTCTTTCTTTGCTCACTGCTTCAGAAAGGATCCACTCACAGTTTATAGACATGTAGGTCTCTTCATTTTCATGAAGGAATGCATCTTCCTCTGTAAGTAGATGCTCTGTTGAAGCCCAATTTTCACCCATAGATGAATCTTTCTTTGCACTGAAGGTATCGGGAAAACTTCCAGCTTCCACGTAGCCCGAAAATCACTGCTGTAAATAAACCTTACTTGGAGCGCAAGTCAATCTCGGCGTGCAAGTATCAGAGCACAAGTCACAACGGGCGCGCAAGTCCTCCTCAGACACTTGGGCGACTCAAGCTTCCTCAACTCCAAACCTGCGCGACTCACTTCCTTTTATGCCCAATCCAATATTGGCGCTCAACTCCACACTGGCGCGCAACTTCATACACTGGCGCACAACTATCACCCTGGCGCGCATGTCCCACCTACGCGACCACACACACCACTTGCAGGACCACCACACCTGCGCGACGGGAGCTCTGATTTCTCAAAGTTCTGAACTCCGGTTTAGAATGAAGAGGGGTGGTCCAGTATTTATAGACATTTGGTTACCCCTGCGCGATGGCACGCAAGTCTCTCCTTGGCGCGCAAGTCTCAGCGCGCAAGTCTCTTCCCCTGCAAGTCACTTGCGTGACCCAATTCCAAACTTGCGCGAACCTCTTTCCTTTGCCATATTTTGATATTCTGATCTTGAAAAACCATAGGCGCACAAGTTCTCAAACTTCCAAGGCATCGGCACACAAGTATCTTTCACGGCGCGCAAGTCACCTGTGCGACTTCACCAAAACTTGTGCTAACCTTATCCCTTTGCCATATTTTGATGATCTGATCTTGAAAAAAATATGGTGTGCAAGTTTCCAAGCCTTCATGTATACGGCGTGCAAGTCCCTTTTCCAAAAACCATTTTTCTTCATTTGTTGATTTTCAGGCCCAAAAATTTGGCAAACACTGGAAAATGGTGCCACCTTGTATCTATTCTTTTGTACCGCCTCCAGATCATCCATTCCTTTTGTCGACGTTCTTGAATCAAACATTGATCATTAACCAAAACTCTTGAACTCGATATTCCACCATCAAATCCTCTTTTTCAACAAATTTTTATGTCATCGTTTTGCTTTGTCAACAATCACCACTCAGATGTCCACTTTTTCAACAAACACAATCACCTCAAAAATGATTCAATGATGCCTTGAGGGATTTTTTCCCAACATAATTCTTGGGTATTAACTACCATATTCTTTTCACATATGTATATTGAAATAAAATAACCAAGTAAGTATATAAACATTAGAATAAGTGAGGTGTTTTCTCCAAACAGCTGAGAAAGGGTGATTACTAAGTCAGTTGTGAGAAACACATAACTTCTTATCGCCAAGTGAATGATTCTAGTTGAAAAAGTTGTTGAGTATAACTGAAACATTTATATCATGTTCCATTTGTACATAATGAGATATTATTTGAAGTTTATTAATGAATGTTGTTTATGGTAACATACTCAAAAAAATAGTTCAGTGGTACTTGAATCATAGGAAATAAATTATGAATATAAAAAATATAAGACATTTACCCAGCTGTGGCAAGATAATTATTTGTCAAGTAAAACTAAAAGTATACATCAAGTATATACCTAGTATGGTATTTTGGCTTGGCACATCTAAACACCTCTAGTATAATCGATGTCTTTAGTTTGGACACAGAAACCTTTAAAAATAAAGGTATTCCACAAGACTTTTAGAATTAGTTCAATAGTTGAGTGTGAACTATTCCAAGGGGAAGTTAGAGGTAAAGATACTTCAAAAGATTCCTTTAAGTTATTAAGGAATGTGATAGTGAAATATAAGCATGGTCAGAAGATATAAGCTGCTTTGGATCGGCGTGCTGAAGAATATATTGACCAATCATTCATAAATCATGATAATGTAGAGTGGAGTAATTCCTAAAAGTACATTAACTTATCTACATCACGACATAGATGATCATAACGAGGATCGATTATGGGTCTTATATATTAACATTGATAAAAAAAAATTTAGCATGTACTAATTCCTAAACGTACATTTTAATACATCAAAGTAATGATTTAAGTAGCATTAATGTTACAACATGTAGTAACTTCCATCATATTTCAAGACATTATTTTCAAATAACTGAAAAATCCCATAACCAATATGCCAACTAAAAATGAAAAATGGATATCATACAAGTCATAGTATGATGGAAATCCATTATTTCATAGGACATGTATTTAGATGCAAAGAGTTTGTTTGGATTTAAACAAACATGCATCAAGTTAAACACATTGTGCATCTAAGGTAATTATCCTAATGGTTTCTTAGGATATTATATAAATCCCTAAGATGGAAAATTGGTAGTCAAGTGGTAGACTGAATTTCTATATAAGGGTTCACATATCTATTAGAGATAATAGGAGTTGGATTGACTTGGATTTAGTCAATTCTTGAGATGAAAACAAGTTTCAAAAGTATATGTGGAAGAGGAATTTTCTAGAGACACATACTGTGTAGGAAGGTTAAAAACCATGGTGATGGTTTTGAGTTTACCGCGGACGATGATATATTATTCATTGACAATAATAACACATACAAGCAAGCACTATATGGAAATTAGCTATGATTGACAAAACCAAATAAAACCCAATAATGGATTCCATCTATCAAAGTTCAAAGGGGATTATAAATTGAATACTACGATCGATATTCAAGTGACCTGATACATGGATGGTACAAGAATTGTATCGATAAGTCTCGATTGGTATTGCCAAGTTGGTATTCCTAAATACATTATAATTTTACTTGTCATATCTAACTTCTAAGATCATTAAATTTGACATTAGATGTCAACATAATATTTTTTGGAAGGTGTCTAAACGATGCAACCAAAAAGGGACGATGACATCATATGATTCCAATAAGGGTTTCAAGTTACTGAAATATAGTTTTGGATTAAAGTAAGAAATAATATCTTAAAGAATTCATTTTGAATTAATATTTTCCATGTGTCTACCAATGTTTAGTGGGAGTGCCATAGTTTTCCAAGAGAAATATGTTCAGAAACATAAGGAAAACAAATATTGGTCTTATAGTTAGTTAAGACTAGGATGAAAGTAATACTTCAATGATTGACTTAAAGTAGCAACCTAAGTTCAAGGGAATAAGATATACTATGGTATATTTAATGGTTTCTTAGACCTAGTCAATTGTACATACATTGACATAATATTGAAAAAATACAAACAATTCAAGTTAAGAATTGTTTCCAATGTCACATGGAATAATCTCTCCAGGTTATCATGATCAGAACATGGGAGGAGATTAAAGTTGTGATTTGAGTTCCAGATGATTCAGCGATGGATCAATCACGTATTCCATGATATGTACAAGAATTAATATTTCCCAGATATACTTTATATTAGGAAAATATCAATTATATTCAGAAGCACTACAATTTAAGTAGTTAGAACTATCATATTATACTTCATCAATTACAAATAATTTGTAACTAGTAAGAGGAGAAGAAGGATACTAGTTATTGTGGGATGCAAAATAGTCTTCCTTAGATCAATTTGATATAGTATCATAGTTAAGATAAGGTGAAGAGTGATTCAAGCTCATAAAATTCAGTGCTAGTCATATCTACATATACTGAGTATGTTGTAGGTTGTATAGAAGCTAAGAAGTAGTTATTAAATGCAACAATTTGTTCTAGTTCTTGGAATTTCACATATTAAGAAAATTATTATCATAATACAAATTATAATATTCTTACTAGCCAAGATGTCAAGTTATGACAATGGAAAAAAGGGATATACTCAGATACCATCTCTTGAGAAATTTTACTCAAAGAGACGAGGTTTCATATAGCAGAATTTCCATGCGGCAGAAATGTGGCAGACCTAACAACTAAAGTTTTTACTCAGCAGAAACATTATATTCATCATGTGAGTAGATAACAAGTATGGTTAGTAAGTTGGATCTAGTGCAAGTGGGAGTATTGATATATTGGGTTCCATAGACCCAACTATGCAGCACTTTTTATTACCATATCATGCATATAGTTAGATATAAATGATGTATTATTACCATTATAGTGTAGACTTTTTTGTGTACACTATTTAATGGTAATGTCCTAGATTAATTTCTCTATCAAATAGTTATATAAGATTCCAGGATATAATGAGAACCTCGATATTCAATGACATTAATCCTAAACTAAGTTCCTATGGTCTAGACGCATCATACTGATTGAACAAAATTGATGTTTGACTATCAGGTGTTGGGGGCTCATAAGTATCGAGACTTATTCTCATGAAGTTCTAAATTTGTGATCTCTATTAGTGATATATCGAGGATAAACCCCCTAATAGTAACACCACATGTTTCATGTGTCATTGGTTGTTCCTATCTACGAACTTGTGTATTGGTCTCTTGAATTGAGATCATTATTAGTGTGTACCATTTGACTGTGTACTTTGATGCAAGGAAAAAACCCTGGTATTGAAATCATGGTGAGGTAGATTGTGTTGGGTGCTTCATTAGTGGTATGATATTGTTTGAATGGTCAAGAAAGGATTTTTCACTTCCAAGTTTTGGAAGTTGAATATCTTAGTATAAAGACCCGACCTTTAACATTACATAATCTTGAATTAAGTTACTAATTCACATTGAAGGAATTTTTAGGTTTAGAGATTTAGATAATTTGGACATAAATTATACATAACAACTTGAATATTACATGTAGACACTTCTACTTAGTATCCATTTTTTTCATAAAATAAAAATTCTTAAAGAAAAAGAAACATGTCTAGTTCCATGTTTTAGACAACATGACTTTTCCTTGATCCCATCCTTGACCCTATTCATCTTTAAGTCCCGTGGAAAACATTTCAAAAACTTGGGATGAGCATAAAAAGCTCAGTAAGGGATATAAAATAAGGAAAGAAAATATTAGTCCATATATACATACAAATAAAAATAATCATAATTTTCAATCTTAAAACATAATATCTTTTACATACCTCACAAAATCATAAGATTTATGAATAACACATAGAAATCATAAATTATAAAGGTAACTTGTGGAATACATATCATACTTACATTATAGCTATCATAGATACATAGGGAGTTATGTTTGGAATACCCATCATAGTATATTACCTAAATCTTTCAGGAGAAACATTAATGTTTACCTGCACCACGTTACCTAATGTGTTGGAGAGCTATCTCGGGCTCACCCACCCTAGGTTTATCACAGAACCACCCGTATACATAAACAATGCCTAATAACCATAACATATTCACAACACATTAAAAAATAATAAGGGAAAGATAACATTTCTACATTGTAATCACAATATATTATTTCAAGATATTAATATAATAAATTCTTTATCAAACCATTTTCAAAACCATTTAAAACATTTAATAAAAAGATTTTTGAATCAAATTGTCCCATACCACTTTGAAGATTTTGAAAGAAATTTTAATTTAAAAACATTAATGTCCATATAAATAAATCCTTAAAACCATTTTTTAAACATGAACATTAATTATAAATATTTAGAAGAATAAATATTTAAAACATTTAAAATGATATTTTAGTTAAAGAGTTCCTAACCAAATGAGAGATGCTTGAATACAAATAATGGAGGAATAACATTAATAAAAGCTTATAATATCAAAATAATAAGGATATTCATGATATAATATGTCAAATGGAAGTATATACACCATATAAACATGAATTGGTGTATAACAACAAATAAGTCTCAATGGAATGTAAATTGAGACAAAGTCCCATGCAAAGATCATATCCTTAGATTAATGAAAAATCAATGACATAATTATGTGTGAAAAATAAGAATACACCCAATATAAGTGGATATTAAGTGTAAAACAATCATAGATTATTAACACATATTCATATCAGGACATAATCAAGAAGTATAAGTTTATCCCAAAGAATTGAAATTAGGTTAAGAAGTTCTCTTACAGAAATTCGATAAACTAACAATATCACTTTAAAATTCAGAAAATGAGTTGATGAGAGAGAAAAGGGTATCTCATCACATGGAAATAAAATTTAAAACAATAAGAATATATAATAACATATCCCAACATAAGAAAATAGAAATTTAAAAGACATAACATAAAAGGAGTCTTTGATTAGAAGATGAGAGTGAAAGGTTCCCTTACCGATTTGGTAACTTACGAAACATACACCACATGAAAGAAGGATCATACAATGAAGATTTAAATACCCATAAATTAAATTATATTACACAATTAATACAATCATGGGTAGTATATACATCACACAAAAGGAAATAGTGGCAAATATAGCATGAATCTCACGGGAATAAAAAGTGAGATGAAAACTCCTTACCTTGTGTCCAACTTGTTTTGTTCATTCTTTATCTTCATGAATAATAAACTTAAGTTAATTATAAATAATTAAGAACCTTTTAAAATTTTATTATTACTTTTATATCAATTATTACCTTTCTTTAATAATCATATAATTATTAAAGTTCATATCGATCTTTTTGTTGATGTTCGGTACTTGAGTCAAAAATTAACTTGTTATGATTACAAATTGTCCATGTGGTCAAAAGTACATTATCTCCAGAATTATATTCATGATTTATATAGAATATATATAATATATATCTAGTATATATGTATTTATAATATTCCATATCATTTGGATATAAGAAATGAAATGCACCGTTCATGGATAAGGTAAGCCGTACATATGCATGAACGCTACTTTCATTTCATTTTTTTCATTTTTAAAGGAATGAAAACCAAATGATAAATAGTTATATTATTATTAATTTATAATATAATATTTTATATACATTAAATAATTTCATTAACACCTTCCTTTATATGTTCCATGTATGGTATGAACGAGTTATATCACTTTGAGGGGGCAGTAGTCCGCACTGCTTCAAATGAAATTATCATATTTACCCATTATAGAAACCATAAAGGTATGATATAAATGAAAAATAAAGAAGCATATAGATAATATAAATATAATATATATCACATATAAATAAAGTTCCATCTTAATGACCACCATAAGACGTGGTAGGAGAATATTGAACAATCATCATTTCATGAGGCAGTAGTTCGCCGTCCACAGAAACAATATGTTCATATCCATTAGATAGAGGTGTGTGGAAGTGTAGTTAGAATTATTATTATAACAACAACATAGTTTGTTGAGGATATTTTTTTTTATATAAACAAAATAATAATACTAGAATAGGGAGTGAAGAAATAAAATAAAATAAGAGAACTTGAGGGAAGACATTACCTTTAAATCGGGTAACTCCCTTTGGTTTGAACCAAAAGGCTTTCTTAAAGTGCCTTCTGCCTAAGGTAAGGCTTCTAAGAGGAATATAGGGATGTTGGAAGCTTATTTGGGAATATTTTAGACGATCCAAGGGGCTTTAGAGGTGTGAGTAATGAGTTAAAAGTTGTGTCCTTTTATAAGAGGGAGGATGAGCTCTTTAGGAAAGTTTGAAAGTATTATTGTATTATAAAATGGTTATTGGTTTAAAAAGGTTAAAAACTTATTTTATTTGAATATAAGGTGCGTATAATTCAAGATAAAATCATCCAATAATAATTGGAAAGGTTTTGGATATTTTTTTTATCCTTATATTTTTTATTTAACCCTTTTTTACTCTTATTTAACTTTTACCACGTCTTCTTGTATATTGATACTGTATGGAGAATATATTTACAATAAAATTCCAAGAAACCCAAAATGGATCATTAATGAAAATTTTAACATCATATATTTCATTTAGACAAATATTATAATTTTAAGACTATTTTATCATTTAATAAAATATTAATTGATTTAAAAACTCATTTATGTCAATTTTTATACTATTCATATCCTGAATTTTTAAAAAATCCAAACCAACTTGATTATTTTGAAAATAATTAATTTATATAAAATAAAACAAGTCATCATAATCAATAAAATTAGTGTATGGAATAAAAATATTCAAAATAAATTTATTTTAATATTTATAATATCATTTATTTGAATCCTTTATTAATGAAGCAGTTACTGCATCACCATTGTGTCGTAATTAAATTTATTTATTTATTGTCTAAAAAATATAAATAAAATACCATGATATAGGAAATATTTTTATCTTTCCAAATAATATTTATATCCTAAGAGATCACTTATATAACCCCATATAAAAATTGTTTTAGTAAAAAGATTCATGTTTATGATATTTTTATTTTTACTTTAAATAAAAAGATATTAATGTCATTATCTTACCCAAGTGGCTTTAAAAGGCCTAATGTCTCACCCAAGGATTTTATTGGTAGACCATTACTCATAAAATAATGTTATAACAGGTTTTAAGGTATTTTTATATTATTATAATATTATGTTTACCTTGAATTACCCTATTTACCTTTAACCGCGGTAAATAATAATCATAAGTTACTATTCACCAAATATTACTTTCATCATATTGAACTACATTTTACTTACTAATTACAATAGTGTATGTTGGATTTTTGAAATTAAATTCACAAAAGTGGTAAAATTTATTTTAAATGAAAATTTTGGGTTTTAACTACTATGTAGTGTTTTCACTATTCATAAAAAATTTTAACGTTTTTAGAAAAATACCAAAAATTTATCCAAAGATAATTTTTATATTCTGAATTAAAATATGATGTATATTTTAACAAATTCAGAATATAGATTTTTCATTAATTAATTTAAAATTAATTTCCATTGTCAAAACCAAAAAGTGTGTTTTTAAGAAATAATAACTATCAAAAGATTGACACTTGTTTATGTCTAATTTCAAAGTGAAATTACTTACAATGACCAAAATTGGATTAAATGGTAAAAATATAATCCAATTACACTTTAAAACTAATAAAAAATATAATCTAACCACATAAATAAATTACATTAAATGACAATTTTGAATTAAAATGCAGTATTTTTCACTACTCATTAAAAAAATGAGATTTATCAGAAAAATACCAAAATTTTATCCTAAGTAAAATTTGATGACCCAATTCTAAAGAATAATTTTATTTTTTCAAATAGAATATATAAAATTGACAAAAAATATATTTAAAAAGGGTTCACCATCAAAAGGTGGTAAATCAACCTTTGATAGAATATTAGAGTATTTAAGCTTAAAATTGGATTCATTTACATTTTAAGCCTCTATCTTTTATTGGATAAATGTAAAAACATTTAACAAATATGTGTAATCATATTGTAGTTAGTTTTGTTCATTCCTGCTAATACAATGGCTATGTGTTAACTACCATTTAAAATAATAATAATAATATATTATTTTTCAATATATCTCAATGTTGTGTGAAATGTAAGATTTCAAAGAAACCTGTTGTTGTGTGTTTAGTACGCTATCAGAAATAATATCCCATTTAAAGTAAAATTAATATTCAATTCCAAAATATTAATAAATATGAAAATGTAATATTTTTTATTTACCTAGGATGTTACATCCTTCCCCCCTTTTGGGAATTACACCCTCGCAATTTTAAAATTGGGCTAGGAAACTTCATTGAAAGTACCACATCAGAAAAAGGGTCAATATAAATATCACTTTAAAAGAAAGAAAGATAAGTACAATGGTCACTTGAGATAACACACACTAGGGTTCCATGAAAACATGGATATGGAGGAGAAACTAAGTTTCTAGTTCTGATGGAGAGTGATAGAAAACATGAATAGGAGAAAGTTAACAACAAGAAAACCACAAACTTGTGATGGGTTAAACAATCATTGGTTTCCTAGTAGGAAGAGTAAACATACAAAGTTTTTATTTTAAGTTCCATTTCATAAAGTAGGATAATTTATTTATGAGATTGACTAAGGACATAATGAAATATACTTACTTTTCAAATAGAGTTTCATCCTTTAATAAGTTTCTACCAAAAAATCATATTTTCTCCAAATGATGAGTATTCAAGATGACTTGGTTACACTTAAAGTTCTAGAATCAACTTATAGAGAATCACATAATCCACAAAATATGAACTATATATTTACCTTGTATTTATACATTAACCAAAACCAAAATGGTTAGTACAAGATTAGATAATCCCCAAAAAATATAATACTTTATAAAAATAAATATTACTCTTAATCTCTAAAATTTAACAAACAGTGCCCAAAGTTCAACAAAGACCATTCAATACACAATTGCCCTTAAAAATATTAAAAATAATCCAAACTCTATTTGAAACCCAAAATCCAGAAGGATTCGATCACATAGCCTTCCATGATAAATATTAACATTTATCTTCAAATAATATCGACTAGTCCTAAAGTCTAATACTGAAAAGTAATTAACCTAATCAGATATTCTCTATGATAGGTTAATCATTTCCATAAATAAACTAAATCTGCATAAGTCCACAATAAAAACATAGATTCTACCCAAAATAAAATTCCACTATTACTCCTAAAATGAAATCCCAAAGTATTATATTTTCCTTAGGCATATAGTGTTCCCCAAAGATCAAACATCTTTTAAAATAACCTTTATCATTTAATCACCAAATAATTTTCCTATACAAAGGATATCAATTTGATAAAACATAAGTTCCCAAAATCAACTCATTCTTGATCCATAAAATCATTTAACTAAAAGAATAAATAATACTTACCAAGGACTTCACATAGGCTAGTGGTAGGCAATGCGCCCTTGTCTCCCTTCGGTTGTGGGTTCGATTCTCGTAGACTTGCTGGATGTGACAGGTTTTCACCCTTCCCATGAGTTGTACTTTTTCTAAAACCATATAATTTTATAAAATTCCAAAAAATGAGATAAATTCTTCAAAAATAACCATAACATATTTTAACCACAAGATTTCTCATTGTATATCCCATTTCATTCGGTTTCTGATAAAGAAAACCACCACAATTTCCTTCACATCTATTATTACGTTGGTTCCTGCTAGATCCATCCATTTACTAAAACCAAAAAGGTCAGTGTGACTATATTAGTAAAATCATCATATACTATCTTATGAGGAGGGTAAACACTAAGATATACTTATTCATGTTATCTTAATATCCTTTGATTTATCTAAAATAACTATGACTCTTTCTAATATGCTAACCATTATGGTTATGTCACTTTTTCTTAAAAAACACCCTAACCTCTAAAGTTATCTAAACCGACCTTTGATACCAACTATAAAGACTTGGCCTTGAACATTACATAATATTAAATTAAGTTAATAATTCACATTGAGGTTATTTTCAGGTTTAGATATTTTAGATAATTAGGTCATAAATTATACATAACAAATTGAATATTACATGTAGACACTTCTACACAGTATCAATTTTTTTCATAAAATAAAAATTATTAAAGAAAAAGAAACATGTCTAGTTCTATGTTTTAGACAAAATGACTTTTCCTTGATCCCATCCTTGACCCTATTCATCTTTAAGTCATGTGGAAAACATTTCAAAAACTTGGGATGAGAATAAAAAGCTCAGTAAGGGATATAAAATAAGGAAAGAAAATATTATTCCATGAATACATACAAATCAAAATAATAATACTTTTCAATCTTATAACATAATATATTTTACATACCTCAAAAAATCATAAGATTTATTAATAACATATAGAAATCATAAATCATAAAGGTAACTTGTGGGATACATATCATACTTATATTGTAGCTATCACAACTACATAGAGAGTTACGTTTGGAATACCCATCATAGTATATTCCCTAAATCTCTTAGGAGAAACATTAATTCTTACCTCCATCATGTTACCTAATGCCTTGGAGAGCTATCTCGGGCTCACCCTCCCTAGGTATATCACAAAACCACTAATATACGTAAACAATTCCCAATAATCATAAATTAAAGATACCATTTCCACACTGTAATCACAATATATCATTTTAATATATTGACATAATAAATTCTTTATAAAACCATTTTTAAAACCATTTAAAACATTTAATAAAGAGATTTTTGAATCAAAGTGTCCCATACCACATTGAAGCTTTTGAAAGAAATTTTAATTTCAAAACATTCAGGTCTATATAAATAAATCTTTAAAACCATTTTTAAAACCTGGACATTAATATGAAAGATTTAGAAGAATAAATCTTTAAAACATTTAAAACTATATTTTAGTTAAAAAGTTCTTAACCAAATGAGAGATGATTGAATACAAAAAATTAAGGAATAACATCAATCAAAGCATATAATATCATGAGAATAAGTATATTCATGATATAATATGTCAAATGACAATATATACACCATATAAATGTGAATTTGTGTATAACATAAAATAAGTCTCAATGGACTGTAAATTGAGACAAAGTCCCTTGCAAAGATCACATCATTAGATTAAGGACAAATCAATGACGTAATTATGTGTGATAAATACGAATACACCAAATATAAGTCGATATTAAGTATAAAACAATCAGGCTTCATTAAACCTTATTCAAAGAATGAAATAATCAATAAGTATAAGTTTAACCCAAATAATTGAAATTGGGTTAAGAAGTTATCTTACAGAAATTCGACAGCCTAACGACATCGCTTTAAAATTCAGAAAATAAGTTGATGAGATAGAAAAAGGTATCTAGTAACTTAGAAATTAAATTCACAGAAATTAGGATATATAAAAACATATCCCAACATAAGATAGTGTAAATTTAAAAGTCATAACATAAAATGAGTCTTTGATTAGAAGAAGAGAGTGAAAGGTTCCTTTACCGATTTGGTAACTTACGAAACATACACTACATGAAAGAAGTATCATACAATGAAGATTTAAATACCCATAAATTAAAGTATATTACACAATTAATGTAATAATGGGTAGTAAATACACCACACAAAATGATATAGTGGCAAATATAGCATGAATCTCAGGGGAATAAAAAGTGAGATGAAAACCCCTTACCTTGTGTCCGACTTATCTTGTTCGTTATTTATATCCTCGAATAATAAACTTAAGTTAATTATAATTACATAAAAACATTTTTAAAGTTTATTATTCCTTTTATATCACTTATTACCTTTCTCTAATAATCATATAATTATTCAAGTTCATATCGATCATTTTGTCGATGTTCGGTACATGAGTCAAAAATTAACTTGTCATAATTACAAATTGTCCATGTGGTCAAAATTATATTATCTATAGAATGATATTCATGATTTAGATATCATATATATCATATATATCATATATATCTAGTATATATTTATTTATAATATTCCATATCATTTTTATATAAGAAATGGAATGCACCGTTCAAGGATACAATAAGTCGTACGTATGTATGAACGCTACTTTCATTTCATTCTTTGTTTTTCATTTTTAAAGAAATTAAAACCAAATTATACATAGGTATATTATTATTCCATTATAATATAATATTTTATATATGTTATATAATTTCATTAAAACCATCATTTATACATTCCATGTATGGTTTGAATGAGTCCTATCACTTTAAAGGGGCGGTAGTCCACACTTCCTCAAATGAAATTATCGTATTTACCCAATATAGAAACCATAATGGTATGCTGTAAATGGAAAATATAAAAGCATATAGAAAATATAAATATAATATATATCACATACAAATACATTTCTATCTTAATGGACACCATAAGAGGTGGTAGGAGAATATTGAACAATCATCATTTTGGGAGGCGGTAGTTCGCCGTCCACTGAGACAATATGTCTGTATCCATTAGATGGAGATGTGTAGAAGTTCAGTTCGAATCCATATCATAAAAAAACCTAGTATATTTAGGATACCGGTGTTGTTATATAAACAAAGAATAAGAAGATAATAGAGAGTGAAGAAGTAAAATAAAATAAGAGAACTTGAGGGAAGACATTACCCTTAAATCAGGTAACTCCCTTTTGGTTTGAACCAAAATGCTTTCTTGAAGTGACTTATGCCTAAGGTAAGGATTCTAGGAGGAATAAAGGTATTTTGGGAGCTTATTTGGGTAGAGTTTGGATGAGACAAGGGGTTTGAGAGGTGTGAGTAATGGTTTAGAAGTGGTATCCTTTTATAAGAGGGAGGATGGTCTCTTTAGGAACGTTTGAAAGTATTTTTTATTATAAAATTATTTTTAATTTCAAAAGGTCCAAAACTTATTTTATTCAAATATAAAGTGTATATAAGTTTAAATAAAGTCATCCAATAATAATTGGATAGGTTTTGGATATTTTTTTATCCTTATCTTTTTTATTTAACCCTTGTTTACTCTTATTTAACTTTTACCATGTCTTCTTTTATATTCATACGATATGGTTAATATCTTTACTATAAAATTCCAAGTGAAACAAAATAGATCATTAATGAAAATTTTAACATCATATTTATAATTTGGATGAATATTATATTTTTAGGACTATTTTATCATTTAATAAAATATTAATTTATTTAAAAACTCGTTTATGTCAATTTTTACACTATTCATATCATGACTTTTTAAAAAATCTAAATCAACTTTATTCTTTAGAAAAACATTCATTAATTAAAAGATAAAAAGTCATACTAATTAATAAAATTAGTGTATGACGTAAAAGGGTTCAAAATAAATTTATTTTAATATTTATAATATCATTTATTTGAATCCTTTATTAATGAAGCAGTTACTGCATCACCATTATGTCATAATTAAATTTATTTATTTAATGTCTAAAAATTTAAATAAAATACCATGATGTAGGAAACATTTTTATATTTCCAAATAATATTTATAGTCTAATAGATCACTTATATAACCCCATATAAATTTTTTTTAGTAAAAAGATTCATGTTTATGATATTTTTATTTTTTACTTTAAATAAAAAGTTATTAATGTCATTATCTTACCTAAGTGGCTTTAAAAGGCCAAAAGTCTCACTCAAGGATTTTCTTGGTCGGAAATTACTCATACTATAAGTTTGTGACAAGTGTTAAGGTATTTTTATATTATTATAATATTATTTTTACCTTGAATTACCCTATTTACCCTTTACAGTGGTAAATAAAAATCAAAAGTTACTATTAAGCAAAAATTATTTTCATCCTATTGGACCAAATTTTACTTACTAATTACAACTATGTATGTTATATTTTTAAAATTCAATTCACAGAAGTGGTAAAATATCATTTAAAAGAAAAAGTCGGTTTTTAACTACTATCCAATGTTTTTCACTATTCATAAAAAACATAAAGTTTTCAGAAAAATACCAAAAATTAACCCAAAGCTAATTTTTATATTCCAAACTCAAAAATTATGTCTATTTTACCAAATTCAAAACATATATGTTTCATTAATTAATTTAAAATTAATTTGGGTTGTCAAAACAAAAAAAGCGTGTTTTTAAGAAATAATAACTATCAAAAGATTGACACTTGTTTATGTCCAATTTTAAAGTAATATTACTTACAATGACCAAAATTGGATCAAATGGTAAAAATATAATACAATTACAATTTAAAACCAATGAAAAATATAATCTAACCAGATAAATAAATTAGATTAAAAGGCAGTTTTGAATTAAAATACAGTATTTTTCACTATTCATTAAAAAAATGAACTTTACCAGAAAAATACCAAAATTTCATCCAAAGTAAATTTTTATGTCCCAATTATAAATAAGAATTATATTTTGTCAAATATAACATATAAAAGTGAAAAAAATATATTTAAAAAGGGTTCTCCATCAAAAGGCGGTAAATCGACCTTTTAAAGAATATTAGAGTATTTATGCTTAAAATTAAATTCATTCACATTTTAAGCCTGAATCTTTTATTGAATAAATGTAAAAACATTTAAAAAACATGTGTAATCATATTGTAGTTAGTTCTGTTCATTTCCCCCAATACAAAGACTATGCATTAACTACCATTTAAAATAATAATATTATTATATTATTTTTTGGTAAATCTCAATGTTGTGTGAAACGTAAGATTTCAAAGAAATCCATTTTTGCATGTTTATTATGATATCACACATAGAATCCCCTTTAATGTAAAAATAATATTCAATTAAAAAATATTAATAAATATGAAAATGTCATATTCTTTAAATACCAGGGATGTTACACTCACGACTGGTTGATCAGGATGGTGTTACCTTTATAAGTATTTGGTCAAAGTAGTCAAAAGGTAAATCCATCTGGATAGATCAAAAAATAATAAATCAAGAAAAGGGCTTTGACACATGTGTGCATCCTTCTTTATGAGATATTTAAAGAAAAATAGATTATATTACACAATCAGTGTTTGTGAGATGGTAGACATTGCTATGATTATCCTTATCTCTTAAGGGGACTTGATGAGTTTCTTGAATCCTCTCTTAGTCTGTGGATTTTATTCACTGCTACCGAGATAAGGTCCTAGAGGGTCACACACAATAGTGTATTCAAGAATCCACCCTATTCCGTCGAATAGATATATTGGACATGGTGAGCCCCGCTATGGGGTCTGAGTATTTTCTAAGGTATGGATCACCAAAGGGATAAATAAATTCATTATTATTCATGTTATAAATAATTAGGATTGAATTTATTTAATATATTTATGAGTTAAGTAAATACGATAAAAATATTATCCAAATGATTATTATTTTAATATTCAAGGTTCGTTTAATATTAAGCGGGACAATGAGTCAAGTTAAAATTACTTAGGTTTATCACTTAATATATTTAAAATAAAATATAGGTATGTGATAAAATAATAAATAATATTGATGTAGTTTAGTTCATCCTAATTATTTATTTAGTGGACGTTGAAGTAAATGGGGACCGGGGAACCCAATCGGGTATTTCGTAACTCCAAGATAAATAGAGAGAGAGGCTCTCACCTAACATACTATTCATTAATTTATGAATGAGAGACTTTATATCCTACTGATTCCTAGAGAGAGAGTCTCTCCCACTCAAGCGATAATCCAAGAAGACCATCAAGTAATGAAGGCAGAGGATCATGGTGATCGTCGAGGCGCTGAAGGCATCGTTGGATATCCACAGTAGGACCACTAGTGCAGAAAACATTTTTTACGTCGGTTATTTTTCATTTTTTACGTCGGTTTCTAGCCGAAGTTAATACGTGCGACGTTATAAATAAGGTTTTTGACGTCGGTTATTTAAAAACCGATGTCAAAAACATAAAATCGCGATGTTTATCACGTCGGTTATTTTAGAACTGGCGTGATAAAGAAAATGGGAAGGGTTTCTCACGTCGGTTATTTAACAACCGACGTAATAAAAGGCCTGGAAAATGGTTTATCACGTCGGTTATTAAACAACCGACGTGATAAACAGGGGCGAGGGGGGTTTATCATGTCGGTTCATATAGAACCGACGTGATAAACCAGGATGAGGGGGGTTTATCACGTCGGTTCTATAAGAACCGACGTGATAAACCGGGGTGAGCGTGGTTTATCACGTCGGTTCTTATAAAACCGACGTGAAAAACCAGGGAGGGGGGTTTATCACATCGGTTATTATATAACCGTCGTGATAAACCGGTGGGCGGCGGTTTATCACGTCGGTTATTCAATAACCGACGTGATAAACCATTGTCCAGGCCATTTATCACGTCGGTTATTAAATAACCGACGTGATAAACCATTCTCCAGGCCTTTTATCACGCCAGTTATTAAATAACCGACGTGATAAACCATTCTCCAGGCCTTTTATCACGCCGGTTATTAAATAACCGACGTGATAAACTATTTTCCAGGCATTTTATCACGTCGGTTATTAAATAACCGACGTGATAAACTATTTTCCAGGCATTTCATAACGTCGGTTATTTAATAACTGACGTGATAAACCCAATTTTTTTTAAACAGAATGCAGTCATCTTCTCTCCAACAGAATCAACCAGAAAACAAATCAAGAAATCGTACCACAAAAACAGAAGTAGATCAAAATTAAGCATGTACATAGATAACATATAAAACTTACCCCCTAGATAGCCCCACCCTCATTTATACCCCATGGACAGCCCTCCCCCACCCCGTTGGAGCCCTCACCCTCATTTATACCCCCTGAACAACCCTCCCCCACCCCATTGGAGCTCCCACCCTCATGTATACCCCTTGGACAACCCTCCCCCACCCCGTTGGAGCCCCCACCACACTCCTGGACTGCCCCCGACCCCCGGACACCCCCAAACACCCCTCGACAACCCCCCACCCGCCTGAACAGCACCCCCTCACCCCCTCACCCCACTTGACAGCCCCCACCACACCCTTGGACAGCCACAAACACACCTGGACAACCCCCCCACCCCTGGAAAGCACTCCCACACCCCTAAACCGCCTTCCCACACCCCTGGACATCCCTGCCATCCCCCAGGACTGTCCCCCACCCCACCAGACAGCCCTCCTAGACCGTTGGACACCCCCCAACCCCACTGAACACACCCCCACACCCTTGGAACCCCTCCCCCACAGACCCAAATCCATACCAAAAAAACCATCAAAAGTAGACCAAAACAAGAAGTAGAGAAAAATTAAACATTCACTTATATAACATTCAAAACTTACACAGTCAACTTAAAAAAAAACTAAATCCAACATAAACAACTACCAAATACACAATTAAAACGACAATATTCAAAATTACATTTTACATTACAAACAACTAAAATTCAATCAAACCTGTAAAATAATTTGACCACTCCACTTGTATGTATTTGATGTCTTCAGCAGTATAGGGTTGAGGGTCATCAAAAAGCTACAAATGAAAAAGAATATAGTTAAAGTGTATAATGAATAAATCAAATTGAAATATTATGGAAAAGATTAAGAGGAAGTCGTACCAGGTGAAAATTCACAACTGTCCCAGTTGTTATTATTTCATACATAAATCTTAACATATAATATCCGTTTTCGATAATGCCTTATTGTTCATGAAAATTCTGTTTGAATGAGTGTAAATTCAATATATTATTTTTATGTAATAAATCAAAAAGTACAAATTAGAAATGGAAATTTACCTTTTCATTTACATATTTGATCTTTGCATTTCTTTTCTTTATGTTTTTTCGAAAGTAGACCCATGCACTGTTAGAAAATAATACGAATGGGGTAAATTTAAAATTCATTATAATATATAAAACTATTGAGAAATTGAAACTTACTTTTCCAATATATTCTTAAAACTTTCCCGCACATCACTATGAACAGAGCATATCCAATAAAGAGATTTCTCCCTTGGGCAAAAAATCCATAACTTCCAATGATCACTGATAAAAGGAAATTTAATGCTAGTGGTTTTTTATGTTAAAAGATAATTAACTATTTGAGAGAAATGTGTTTCATACCTCTCACAAAAAGGCATCATCCAACATTGTGTGGTTATATTCTTTTCATATCTTTCAGAAATATAAACCATTCTTTGTTCCTCATTCAATGCACATGCTTCAGGGGAAATCAATTGCGGGTCCATGAATTCATATACTTCTGTCAGCTCATTCCTCTCAAAAATTTTATAAAGATACCTATTAGAAAACATACATAAGTATACATTTTTAATAAATATAACACAGGGAAAAGGTGTTAAGACTTACATGGAAAAAATTTGCACCACTTTGATGCCCAACTTATCTCCAGTAACAAGCTCCATGATATCATTTTTTGTAATCCCCACACTTATTTCACGTCCACAAACATGAGATTCAATTGGAAACTCATAAAAACCCAACAACAAATGTGAATATCTTGACAATCTGTCAAGACCACTGGAATCTGTATCTGATGTCATAGCCTGTTGCCTTTGTTGTTGTCTATACAATATTTCTTTACCTTTGAAGTATTCCTGTGATTTTTTTTTGGAAAATATAGTAGTTTTCAAATGATAAAATAACTTTAATAAAAAAATAAAATAAAAGATATAACATTCATACCTCTATGGTAATGAGTCGAAGAAGTCTGGATGACCAAACTAAAAAATGGCCGATACTCTGTCCAACTGTCGCCACCTCATCTGTAGGTATTGGTACCCCAGCTGATCTATCTATAATATCCTGTACAGTGACCCTTTGATTCTCTACCTCTAATTGTTGATGATGAACTGTATATCCTATACAATATACCGACCCGTATGCTACTATATGATGTTGAGAATCATCAATATACAGCTCGCAATATGTAGGAAGCTGCGGCGGAGGCGTAGGATAAAAAATTGGGTCTGCAGGCTGAGGTGGGGGAGTGGGAGCTACTGGCGGAGGTGGAAGATAAATAATGGGGTCTGCAGGGGGAGGTGGAGGAGTGGGAGCTGCAGTCTGAAATTGTCTTTGCATTTCTGCAAACATATACTGCACCGACTCTCTAATCTTGTCCTCCATCGTCGCATTAATATTTTGAACTTCAGCCTCCAAGGATTCTATTTTTTTATAAACCCCCTCAATGTTAGAAGTTGAAGAACGTGGAAACACTTTTCTTACCGATACACCTGCTGGATATCCTCTTACATGACCAGGATGTTCGGGCCTTCCCAATGCTGTAAATAAAATATCTTCCCTCCCAGTAGCTATAAATGTCCCCTCTGAACTCTGCTCCTCAAGAGAGTCCTGTATTAATTAATTGAACATTTCTGTAATGATTGAAACTTATATGAAGAAAAAAGTTAACTTAAATAAATTAAATAGATATCTTACAATCCTCTCAGCTACGATTCTCGATTCTTCTGAAAGATATTGCCCTTTTTTCCCTTCTGATCTCTCTTCCATTTTTCATGTCTAGATGGAGGGGATGGAGGGGCCACCTCTCCAGAGCTTGAAGACTTAGCTCTTAGTTGTTGAAATTTTTCCGCCATCATTTGTTCTTCCAATAATGCATACCCTCCCCGAGATAAACTATGAGGGTATACATTTTTAGATTGGATCTCCTGATGAGCTTTCCTTGTTTGCTGTAATTTAAGAATAAGAAATCATTAACAAAACATTAATAAAATCATTTATATAAGAAAGTTTATAAAAGTTTACATTGCCCTTACCAGAAATGACTCTTTTTTTCTACTTTCAAAAAACTGTCTCCACGTGTCTTTATCTATAAAAGGATATATACGACATGGATTGTCGTGACTCCTATTACCATAAATGAAATCAGATGAGAGGGTTGATTTGAAATCCCTCCATCTCCTGGTAGACAACGATAAGCATTTCTTCCTGACTCCTCCAGTGTCAGGAATATCAAATGTCATCTGATAAAGAAGAGGTTAAACATATTATATATACTAGAAAAATTAAAATAATGGTCAAACAATGACAAAAGATCTTACCAAAATTGTCTCCCACAACTGAGAGATAATTGATTTATCCACACCTCTCCAATCATCATACAGAATGCTTACTTTGGTATTAGACTGAGTTGCAACAAAACTCTTAAAATCTTTGGCATTCTGACCTCTAGGAATATCATCATCATCAAACTCAACGACTATCCTCTGATCCTGCGTACGGGCAAGTGATAATTTTGGTAAACGTGTGCACCCATGTTTACCAACCTTTGAACTCTTTGTTGTAATAGGAGCATGTGAATGTTCATCCCCAGAGGTATGACCAGCAATATGCTCCTCTCCAGAATCATGTGGTTGATCATCTGAATGACCTGCCATTATCCTTCAAATCAAAAAAAACAAACGTCAGTTCACAAATATAAAAATTCAAATATTTTAATACTACTGTAATCAGAAAATAGAAAAGTGTACTAAGTTACATAATAGTAAACATTGGTAATATGGTAAGCATGTTAAACAATGGTAAAGATGGAAAAGATGGTCAAGATGGTCAAGATGGTAAAAATGTTAAAAATGGTAAACCTGGTAAACATTGTAAACATGGTAAATTAATTGTCAGTGAACAAAAATAAGCATTTTAAAATTCATGTAATGGTTATAAACATGATAAAGTAAACTAAAAAAACATAAAACAAACAAAAACATATACTTATTTTATTTTAAAACATGTTTTAATAAATAAAAAACTTACAATATCTAACATTTATGGAAAAAATAAATGTAAACAAGAAATAAACATATGTTACCTGTAATTTTAGGAATGTACAAATGGATTGTTTTCCCAAATTCCTTCGTCATGATCGTTCCTTATGGCACAAACTATGTCTTCAACATGATCATCATTATATTCTGTTAATATTTCCATGGAAGTAGGGATCTCACATAAATCAGCATATTCCTCAATTTCATCCTCACCAACATATTGTTTTTTCCCTTGTAAAACAACATCCCACTGCATATCTGATTGATATACTACATAGAAAATTTGTTTTGCATGTGTTACCATTATAAAAGAATCAGCTGTGTCTTCCAATCTATTCAGATTAACAAGTTTTATTCCAAATTCATCGTGTCTGAAACTGTTGTTACCGTTAAACCATTTACAGTTAAAAACGGGAACTTTAATTTTAAAGTAATCAACCTCCCAAACGTCTTCAATCAATCCATAATATGCACTTGATGCAGAAATTGGGTTTTTGTCCTTAGCACTCGAAAAATGCATTGCTTATACAAACACCGATACACCACTATTCTGAACTGCACTTCTGTTGTCCTGAGCTTTTGTATGAAATTTATAACCATTAATGTCATAACTGGACCATGTTATCACATTTAAACATGGACCACCCACTATCCATTTTAATGTATCTGATACATCTGATCTACCAAACAAAGTCTTTTTAATCTATGACAAAAAAGTTTTGTTGTACTCATTCAAAATCCACATTTCTTTCTTCTTTGGATGACATTGTTTCAACTCATTAATATGAAATGTGATATACGGTTGAGCATCAGCTATGTTATTCAAGTTGTATGATTCTAACTTCTTCATCTGTTCAGCTGACAATGATTTGACTTTCAAGCTGCGAATCCACTTTCCCTCATTATTAACTCGTACATGGCGAGATGGAGGCAAACCTATGTGTTGTGCTGCAGCCAAGTAGCTCATACAAAACTCTGCTACCTCCTCATAAATATACTTTTCAATAATGGAGGCTTTAGGTCGATATAGATTTTTAACATACCCCTTTAATATTTTCAAATACCTTTCAAAAGGACACATCCAACGAAGATATACAGGTCCACAAAGCTTTATTTCTCGAACCAAATGAATCATTAAATTCAATATTATATCAAAAAAAGTTGGAGTAAAATACATTTCCAATTGACAAAGTATAAAAATTGCATGCTTTTCCAAAATGTTCAAAGCATTCACATCAATCGCCTTGTTACAAATTGAATTGAAAAAATAACACAACTTCATTATAGTCTTTCTGACACAAATAGGCAATATTCCACGCAATGCAACTGGTAGAATTTGTTGCATCATGATGCGACAATCATGTGATTTCATACCTATCAACTTCAAGTACTTCAATGAGACAAAATTTTTTACATTAGAAGAATAACCTTGAGGCACTTTGGTATCATGAAGACACTGACATAAGCTAATTTTCTCCCTCTTCGATAATGTATGACAAGCCGGGGGAAGAAATGTTCGTCTTCCTTTAGAAGTGGGAGCTAACTCCAAACGTATTCTCATTGATAGTAAGTCTAATCTTGCATTCAACCCATCTTTAGTCTTTCCTTTAATATCTAACAATGTTCCAATAAAAGAATCACAGATATTATTCTCTACGTGCATGACATCAATATTATGTTTAATTTCATGATACCTCCAATATGGTAGCTCAAAAAAATTGACCTTTTCTTCCAAATATGTCTATCATTACCAGATTTCTGTGTCTTTCCCAATGTCACGTCAAGGTTTTTCACCCTCTCAAAATACAGATCAGGGGATAAAGGTTTTGGAGCAGTATCAAATTCTTGTGAGCCATTGAATGCCTTTTTTAGTCTTCTATAAGGGTGTTCTATAGGCAAAAAATTTCGATGAACCATGTACACTGTTTTCCCCCCATGATGCAATTGACAATATGACATCTGTTGTTCGCAAATTGGACACGCTTTATGCCCTTTAACACTGAATCCAGACAAATTTCCATATGCTGGGAAGTCATTTATAGTGAACAGAAGCACTGCATGCAGTTGAAAATATTCCATTTTATAAGAATCATACACCCTAATACCATCAGCCCATAACAGTTTCAAATCATCAATCAACGGTGACAAGTAAACATCAATATCATTACCGGGTTACTTTGGAATAGAGATCATTGTACTCAACATGACATATTTGCGCTTCATACAAACATTAGGAGAGAGGTTGTAAATTACCAATAAAACAGGCCATGAACTATGTGTGCTACTGAGTGTTCGGTATGGATTCATTCCATTTGTGCGCAACCTTAGTCTGAGATTTATAATTTCATTTCCAAATGTAGAATACTGCGCATCAATTTTCTTCCATTGTGGAAAATCAGCTGGATGACGTATTTTTCCATCACATACCCGCTCTTCAGCATGCCATCTTAACCTTTTTGCATCATGTGAATTAGCAAATAAATGTTTGAAACGATTAATTATAGGAAGATACCAAAATACCTTTGAATGGAGCTTTGTAATCTCTACATCAGCCTATGATTTTTCTTTCACCTTATACTGTGATGTCCCACATTTAGGACACTCTGACAGAAATTCATATTCCTTCCTATATATAATGCAGTCATTCGGACAGGCATGTATTTTTTTGTATCCCAATCCCATCCGGCATAACATTTTCTTTTCTTTGTAATGTGAATATGGAAGATCGTTATCTTTTGGAAGAATGTCTTTCATCAATTGTAGCAGCTCTGTAAAACTTCTGTCACTCCATCCATGCTTCGCCTTCAGGTTAATCAATCTTAACACCGCCGAAAAAACCGTAAAATCTGTACAACCAGGATATAATGGTTTTTCAGCATCACCATATATACGCGCAACTGTCGGTTCTATCTCAATTTGTTCTTCTACAATATCGTGAATCATTTCTTCAATTCCATCGGAGTTACCATCTTGCGAATCATCATCATCAGTGAAATTCCGTCCAGTTTCACCATGCCAAATCCAAGGGCTGTAACTCGGATTAAAACCATGACAAATCAGATGAATCTCTCTACTTTTCAACTTCTTCATATTCAAACATTTCAGGCATGGACAGAAAAAAATGTCACTACCTAGAACATTTCCTTTTGCAAATTCCAAAAAGGCATCAACACCTTCCTCAAATTCATTGCTCATTCGATGTGCCATAATCCAACTTCGACTCATTATTACCTATAACAAATATCAACAAAAAATATATATTTTTAAGATAAGAAAAATATATGTTTATATGAAAAAAATCATAATTTGAATGTAAAACAATTTAAAATATAAAACAAATCTATAGGTATTTAAAAAAATGTTCTTGAATATTATTTTTAAAACAAAATATAGTTAGATATAATAGTTTTAAATTTCATTGAATCAAAGAAAACCATGACGCCTACATAGTTTAATATTGATTATAGTTTTGATGTTTTAATATATTAGATAAACTACCTATTTAACATGTTATTAATGGTTTCTGTAGACCCTAAATCCATTTGGTAAATATTTTCACACAATTATAAAAATCAATGGAAGTGTTTTTGGGAGGAATATGTTCAATCATTTTATTTTGATGTCCCATATTCTATAACAAAAGGCAATGTGGATACGAAAGCCCTTAGTTTGGTTTTTTATTCTCAAAGGGTTTGTGATGAAAAAGAAGAGTATAAGTTTATGTATATGATAAATAAAATACAACTATATTTTATTTATGGTTATGATAGAATGAATTCATACCATATCATTTAGGATCTGCTCCCACCAAAAGTAACCCTCCTCTGTTCAAAATGAATAAATTTAGATAATTATGCATGAATTCATACATGTATTGTTGTACATAAACCAAAAAAGAAGATTATTAGTACTAAAAGTAAAACTGGGAAGAAATAATAAACTCTATATACTCATGAAAGCTACTCCACAACACTTCCATGCTACTAAAATCTATAAAAAACTACAAATTGCTTTTAAAAACCAAAAAAATTGTTTATATTTATATATGGTGGGCATAACATGTATACATAGTAAGATCCTCCCTAAAACATCTCATGAAAATGTTGAGGAAGCACACTAAAGCCCTAGGAAAAAAGGAATCTAAATCATCACCTAAACAAGGAAAAACACTTTCATATACTCACTATAGATCACTCACAAAATAATTCATATAAATAAACCTTTTCGTATAAAAAATTATTTATATATATATATATTAAAATTAAGGTTCTCGGATACCACTTCTCCACTAGTTTTCCTCTCACACTCCAATGCTAATGTCATGGTCTCACCCCGCCCATAAATCATCCTACACCATGTGAAATTGTATCACTTCCATCAATGAATCATATGTATCTTAGATTATCTCATCACCATATTATCAAAATAGTAATGAGGTGCATACTTGGAAACCACTACATCTTGTTTACATTAAATGTACAGAAATCGCAAAACATAATTATAGAATATCCGTGAAAAAAAACGAACAAAATAAATTCGTGGAAGTCTTACTTGAATGTTGAGAGTTGAGATGATAGATCCGAGAGGAGTGAAGAAGATAAACAATGAAGCCAAAATGAGTTTAACGCAGGTCGATCGATGAGCCGATTAGGGTTTACCGCGCGAGAGAGACGAGCCGGCGGACTGTCAATCGAAAAATCGTAAATGACAGTCCACGAGGCTCTAATTTATTTAAAAGTTTTATAACGTCGGTTATTATATAACCGACGTTATAAACTATTTTTTAAATTTATAACGTCGGTTATTTTTAAATCGACGTAAAAAAACCCCCACGCATTGGTTTTTTACGTCGATTATTTTATAACCGACGTAAAAAACCCCCCGTGCTTTGGTTTTTTACGTCGGTTATTTTATAACCGACGTAAAAAACGCGTAGATATCTCATTTTTTACGTTGGTTATAAGATAACCGACGTAAAAAACCAATGCGTGGGGGGTTTTTTACGTCGGTTATTTGGAAACCGACGTAAAAACCCCGATATCTACGCGTTTTTTACGTCGGTTATCAAATAACCGACGTAAAAAACCAAAGAACGAGTGGGTTTTTTACGTCGATTATAAAATAATCGATGTAAAAAACCCATAGACATCTCGTTTTTTACATCGGTTATAAAATAACCGACGTAAAAAACCCCGCGCTTTGTGTTTTTATGTCGGTTATTTGATAACTGACGTAAAAAACGCGTAGATATCCAGTTTTTTACGTCGGTTTCCAAATAACCGACGTAAAAAACCCCCCGCGTATTGGTTTTTTACGTCGGTTATAAGATAACCGACGTAAAAACCGAACAGGAACGATTTGTAACATCGTTTATATATAACCGACGTAAAAAATGGTGACGTAAAAAACGTTTTCTGCATTAGTGGACCCAAAATTCAAATATCGATGTTCCATGTGATTTTTGAAGCATTTGTGGATGATATAGAGGGTTCCTGCTATGGATCCTTTAAGAAATGATCACTATCAATAAGTTACAGTCAAGCACGGCTTCAGAAAAGAATACGTATATTTTCAGTTTAATTTACATGCTCTTATTAATTTACATGAGACCCTCAGACTACACCAGAGATCAAATCATCAGTGAAGACAAGTTATGTCATCAATCTGATGAATGTTTTAAAATCCCCAGCCCACCAACTTCCGCTGTGGGACCCGGTACCTTCATAAATATCATTCAACTGTAACAAGACACATCAAGAACAACAATTCTCACTATGTGAACTTGGGTATTCCCTCGTACATGGGTTAGCTACTCCCATTCCCAAGCTCATTGCCAAGTCCAAACACATACTAATATCCCTTTTACCATCCAAAATAGTAAGAACATAGAAAAAACCTCTATGATACCACTTTATAACATCCCTAACCCAGAAGACACTAAACCGGTGCCCTGAGCCGGGTCACCACATGACCTTAAGTGTACCTCCCCGTACACCAGAGGTTTCCAACAAGAAGCAAGGGTCTAATAAATCAAATGGGGATACTATAATCTATTTTTCAAATTAATCCATAATAGATAACATATGAAATAAAGGAAATGATAATAAATAAACTTGAAATATTCATTACCTACCAATTCCGAAATAGGTTACCAAACATAACTATATGATAAAAATTCCATGTCATGCTAACAATGCCAAAAGTGAATAAAACCCAAAATAAAGACAAACATATGAATCCCCAAAATGGGCCCTGACTCTAAGTATGGGTCCTCATCCATGAACATCCCAAGACCAACTCAACTCCATAGCATAGGGATTTTCCCTTATCCTAACATAGAAGCATAAAATATGCTCAGGTACCCAATAGTGGCTGGAGCAGGGTGTGAGTACAACTCAGTAGGCCCCCACCAACAATGTCTGCAAAATATCAAGTCTAAATAAATAGTTTATGTAAGAGTGAAATAAATTTCAAGTGAAATAAAAGTAAACCGGGTTCCATTAACTAATATTATTTACCTTAACCATTTCACTATGTTTTCCATGGGTTAGGTAAATAATTTATTACACAACAGCCTATTCCAGTCAATTACTATATATAAGGATAAATCAAGTTCCCTATCTCAATAGGGAAAGATATTTCAGAAAAATTATCTCACACTTACCTTGGAGCCTCAGTCTAGGTAGTTTCATCCAATGAACCCATTAGGGGCCTAGAGCCTCAGTCCGAATCCCTAACCCGTGCATTCTATGGGTGGGGTTTAGAGCCTCAGTATAACCCAAACTGTGGGATGATCCTCATTCCAATGTCCCACACACCACCAATCCATGTTCACATGCTTATTTATCCATTAACCATATATACCATATCAAAAACCATACACATTCCACACACATAACATTCACAATTCACGTTCTTTCACATATAACTCAATATCAAGACTTAAACCATTAGCACATTTACAATTTATAATGCATATCCCTCTAACCCATTTATCTTTTTATTTTTTAACCCATTTATCATATTAAAAAATTCCCATACATTAAACCATTTCACACAATCCATCAATTCACATGAATTAGCCCATTTTTTTAATTCAATTAGAAACTCATAAGTCATTTGACACATTCAATTTATTATATTTAACCCTTTTTAAACATTTTTCCAAATAATACCGTATCCCATTGTCAATGACTAGACAAAACTACCATTAGTTTTTTTTATAATTTTAACTAACATTCCAACACATTTTTCATGGGATCCATTTCAACACAAAAGAACTTTAGGCTTAACATTACAATTTTCCATGTCCAGGAATATCAGAGAACCTCATGGATGGATCTAAATATTTTAATAAATCTTAATGCATTCCACCCCATAGGTACTATTAGGGGTCTAAATCATAATTTAGCTAATCAATTTACCAAATCATATTAAAGGAATCCAATGCATAATAAGAGAAAACCAAAAGAACAACCACACATGCATAAATAAACTTCAAGACTATGGGATATAACTTATAGACCACCTACCTTGATTTCGTAGATGAATTCTCGCTTAAACATTGCCTTAGATATTGATTCGAGAACCACTTGAATCCCTAACCTAAGAGGCATCCAAAAAAGAGGGTTTTAGTGCTTCAAAAGAAGAAGAATGAAAATAAAATTCATAATATAGAAAAGAGAAGAAAGAGGAGAGTTAGAATTACCCAAAGCTTCAATCCACACCCAGTGGAACTCCAAACAGCCTAGAAATGAAGGATATCGATCCTTGGGAAGACTTGGTCATTTTGGTTCATCACTAGGGATGATGAAGAATAAATGGGGGAAGAAACTGAGTTGAATACTTAAAATTCATAGGAAAAAAATGGTAAATTCCCAATTTTAATGAGGAATATAGTTTGGCTGCATGGTTTTCCAAACTATGTGCCAACCGTGCACCAACATCTATCTAAGAGGGGTCTAAATCACACAGTTACCTAGGGATCCCACACGATTTGGCAAACCGTACACCAACTGTGAAAAATGATTCTGTCCAAGGTTGCACGGTTAGAGATTACCCCTTTCAAGGTTTACTATAACCATGCACCAACCATGAAAAATGCACTAGATGACCTGATTTACCTTTCTTTCATGTTTCAAACCCGCAGAACACCCCCGATCTTCCTCATACACCCAGTAAACATTTAATTATCCACCATCAAGGTATTTAAAACAAAATTTAAATGAGAATGTACCTACAAGAATTATAGGATCGTACATATGATATTTAAATCATGGTATATATTCTAGAGATGATGAAATCATGATCGATGTAATAATAACAAAAATAAAAAGTCAAAATCATACTTGAAAAGCATGAAAATTAACACCCTAAATGATAAAAATAATGAAATATTATTAAATAATAGGTAATAAAATATTATAAAAAGATCATATATGATATTATAAATATTATTATTGTTCTATTATAAGTTAATAACATGCTTAAAACCATTATAAAATAGTTTAAAATACATTCAACCAAAAGGAAGCATAAAGAAAGAGATTTTCATCTCACTTTTTACATCTGTGAGTTAAATGTAATATTAACCACTTATTTATTTTTTTGGTATATATACTACCCCATTTTAATTTAATATCATGATTAAATCATATTTCATGGTATTCTATGTTTCAATTTGAATTATCTCATCCATGGGGGTCTGATTTGAAAATTACCAAGTGGTAAAAGTTATTTTTTCAATATCACTTTCTTTTATGATTGTTAACTTTCTCTTGAAACAATAAATTCATTATGAACATTATCCATTGTAAATCACATTTATTTTAGATATAAATACTCTTATGTGATGATTATAATTATTTCATAAACCATATACCATTTTTTACATATAGTGTGTACTTGAAAGTTATTTGTTTAATAGGGGAAATATTGGTAAATCAGTATCTTTTTCCCAATAAAGATATTTTATAAGGCAAATTGTTCAGGAATTAAATAAATTATTTGATATACAAGGAATGATTTGGATAGGTATGACATGGGTGGGGCCCAGTTAAGATATATCCTAGATACATCAGTAGTCCCATGAGATGAATCATTTGGACAATCATATGGGTTTTTACCTAATATGTTATAAACTATTGTATGAACGTTCTTGACGATAAAGGTAACGTGTACCTAGTAAACATGACATACAATAATTAAGCATTGCATTCATTCATATTCTATTATTATTTATCCATGATATTTTCTCATCGACATTATCTATAGATGTAGTTTATTCTTAATTTATTAATTAAATGACATTTTTTTCTTTTACTTACCTTTCTATATTTATTTTTACTTATCCAATTATATTAATGGAATTTTTTCTTAATTATTTACCTTTCCATGTTGATTTTTTTCCTTGATTCATTACTACTTCCACTACACTTATCCATACCGAGTATTTGAGCTCACCCTTATTTTATTTCCTTCCCCCAAGATATGAAGATGAAATAGTTGAATGATCTTTCAAGGATATTGTCCATTAATTTTATTTGGTATCGGGTATTATTTTATACTTCCCAATACAATATGGGTATCATATATGTAATCTGGTTTCCCAAAACAGGTAAAGAGATTGGTCCTTTGGTATTTGATTCCTTGTAATCATGATAATGTAATAAAGTAAGATACTAGCTCTAAAGTTATAAGGTAAGGGAATTAAAATTAATCTGATGAAACCTATAAAAAATAATTATTGGGTAAGTGATAGACCGCTTAAACTATACCTCAGAACCTTCAAGTCGTATTAGAGTGTTCACACATTAATTTGTAATTATTTATTAATCATTGATCAATTTATAAATTTTATGGTAGTTTTAATTTCAATTTCAATTCATTATTAATATAAAATTCTTAAAAAATTTATCCTTCACCTTCATATGAAAAAGAATAGGAAAATAACAAATCAAGAACAATGTGAGATATCATTGGGAGGTGCTAAAGATTCTGGCTCGATAATATGAGTACATAGCATGTAATGAAACCATACATTTAATGTAGCCGTGTTCACTACACCAAGATGTGATAATGTAAATCACTACACATAGTGTGGGAAAATAGTACATAGTATCATTACACATCATATATTGACAAGGACAATTACATAGTTTTTATGTCATACAACATGTATCTGGTTAACATACCATATAACCCACATGGTTTCGCCTTGTGGGAAATGCAGAAGTTGTGTGGTAAACATACTTGTAATTTATTAATTACATGCTACGTGTTGACTATCCACTAAGAAAAATTGGTTAGATGAGATCACATAGAATTTAAACAATGTAAATATTATGTAACTCATAAATGTTCACATGGATTATATGTTGAGTCCTTAGGAATGTTTTGTAGACATCCATATAATAGAAGATATGGTATGTAGTGGGCTATACATGTCATGTAATTAATACTTGCTTAAACGTGATACATTCCAAGATATTTTATACACCATGTGAATTTATTACATGAAAATTAAATTTATTGTGGTATTAAATGAAAGAAATATGACATGTAGTTTTCATACACACTGTATATAACATCACGAGATTTTATGAAATATATTTTCTTTTAAATTAATTTAAATTAAAAATAAATTTAGTTACACCCAATTCATGACTTATATTTCATTATATGCAATACCAAGTTTATATTTCATTGTAAATAACATCTATTCTCTTCTATATCCTGCGTTACATGTAAGACTGAGTCTTACCAGACAATAATATACTATTTATATTATTATTTAACATGATAGTTATCACCTAGACGCTGGAATGGAAGGACTGAATATGATTAACTGAATTGTGAAAATCTAGTTTACAAATGTATATATAATCAACTCATTGGTTACAAATTAATTATAAATGAAAATAAAAACTAATTGAAGATAATGTTTTTACAAAAAAACTATTTTTATGCCCACAAAGGTATTTTATATTAATAAATTAAATTAATAAATATTAGTGAGTGATCCTAATGAAATTTATATATTATATATTCAATTTTTTTTATATTCATCGAATAATTTTTATAGGCATAAAATAATAATAAATATAATCTTAAGCATGAAAAGCTGTATTTTTCTAAAATGGAAATTTTCCACCTTTTAATAGAAAACCTGTTTTAAAAATAAAATTATAAACTTTTATAAATTTTATTTTATAAAATAAACTTAATTTCTAAAATAGTAATATCAAAATTATCTTAGGTTGAATTTATGGTATTTTTCTGAGAAGTTTCATTTTTTGATGAATAGTGAAAAATAGTGAATTTTAATTGAAAAATGACTCTTCTTATAAATTATTTATAATGTCAAATTATATTTTGAATTGGTTTTAAAATAAAAATATTTCAATTATGCATATATTAATCTAATATAGGTAATTTGAATAATTTTCATATTGATGTTTAATATAAAAACATTGTAATCTTTTAAACTTTTTCATTTTGAAAATCTGTTTTCTCGTTGCATCTGTGAGATTAGTTTTAAATTAAATTCTTCTAATTATGTAGATTGAATTTGGAAAAATAGATTTCGTATTTGAAATTAGAATAATTTATAATGTTTATTATGGTCATCTTAGTTTTTTACCAAAAATATCAGTGAAATCAATTAAAATTAATTACCACGATTAAGGTAAAAAATGAGTTACTTATTGGTTAAAATTTAATCTTAAGGGGTAAAATGAACTAGAAAATTGTAAAAAACCCATTTACTAAACATATTTCAAAAATATAACATCTTGGATCTAATTTGGTTCATTATTGGAGCAAAATATATAAGGGATACCTCCCAATAATGTTTACCTTTTGGTATTTAAAAGAATGTCACTCCTCCACTATATATAGGCACTCACTCTATCCACTTCTCCACACCTCTCAGACATTTGGTATTATCCAAAACATACCCAAATAACCTCCCAAATTCCATCCTCTAATCCTAGAAGCTTTAATTTGGGCAGAAAGAAAACCAAATATGTCCTTTGGTGCATACCAAAAGTCGTTATCTGAAGAAGAGAAAGTTAAAGATACATGCGACAATTCAAACTCAAGTTAATGGAATTCATCTCCATCTCATTACGTTGAGGAATATCTTGAATTTATGCACCTTTATTCTTTTATAAGGTGTATATACATCCCCTTTGACATGTTATATCATGAATAAATATACTATCATGATATTTTAAAGTTTTGTTTAATGTTTTTATTTTATGGGTTTTACGATTCAAGTATTTCTCAAGTGATATGGGACCTTTCCTTTAAGAAAATCATCTTTTAATTTTTCTCATTAAAATATATTCCTTTTACATGTATTTTTTTTAAAATGAGTTTATAGAAATATAAAAAAATTTAAATTATATTTTATTCATTGAAAAGGTTTTCAAAAGAAATTTTTATGTACCTTTTACAGAACATGATGAAAAAACAAAAGAGATGTTTTATTATTAATGTACATGGTGAAAATGAATTTTCCACCATCGTGACTATTATTTGGTTTCTAACATCAGTTATAAGCTTATTTTTTTTCTTAAATGAAAAACCCTCTTTCCTTTTTTGGGTATTTTGGTATTGAAAATGGGGTTTCAAAAAAAATTGTGTTTCGGTATTGAAAATGGGTATTAAAAATAAAATGGAATTTTATTTTCCAAAATTATTTTTCATATGGGTTGAAAATTTCTTTTCAAAGGGTTTTATGATGAATGTATTTTATTCATAATGTCGTACATGAGAATT
Source organism: Viscum album (assembly GCA_963277665.1). NCBI lineage: Eukaryota > Viridiplantae > Streptophyta > Magnoliopsida > Santalales > Viscaceae > Viscum > Viscum album. Next base: position 360,677,951 of record OY728148.1, on the reverse strand, counting down.
CTATAAAATGGGTGAGCTTGATACAACTTACAAGAAGGGTTGAGCCCCATTATAATTTACGAGTGAGCCTGATATAGATTATATGAAGGGTTGATCCCAATTATAGATCATGAGAAATGATTAATCCTGATATAGATTATACAAAGGGTTGATCCCCATTATAGTTCATGAGTGAGCCTCATATAGCTTATACAAAGGGTGATCCCAATTATAGATCTCTAATTCATTGGGTAATGATTATATTGGTAGTCGACCGTATGGTTATTTCAATTAAAAGGGTTTTATGAATATGATGCTTTAAGTCACCTAAATAAGTTTTAATTACTCTATATGGGGTTTAATGATTTTATTTGAGAAAAATGTGTTTGTTTTTTTCTTGTGAGAATGTTTTATTTCATATGATCAAACAACTTTAATGATAAGGGTAAATGTTTTATGAGTTTTCATGTATTCATTGAACTAATATTTTTTTCTTTGTATCCCTTATAAAGATTTTGTGCTCATCCCTTATTTTTAATTTATTTTCTCAAGACTTAAGGATGGGTAATGGAAAGGAAGAAGTCAAGTTTAAATTCCTAGAGATTTTACCTGAAATGAAATCATGATTTATTTTAAAATTTGTATATTATGAGAAAAATGGATACTATTAGAAAGTGTCCACTTTTTATTTCATTGTCTTGTTATGTATGAGTTGTGGGCTCATTATCTAAAAATATAAACATTAAAAGATCCTCAATTGTAAGATAATGGATTCTTGATTTACAAATCAATATTTTTTAATGTTTAAGGATGGTGCCTTATATTTGGTATCAAAATATAGTTTAGACAACTTTAGAGGTTAGTATAGTGTTAATAGAATTCCATTAGAAGATTTTACTTTATAATTAAGTTGAAATTATATATATTTTTAATATTTCCATGTTGCTTCATCTAAACTATGTTTTTTTTCAAATAGTTCCCCACATAGGAAATAGGAAATCTGTATTGGGAAGGCATAGAGAGGAAAATATCCTTCCAAATTAGTATGTCTAGATGGTTGTAATTGGAACAAAATGGTTTATTGTAGTGATGGATTAATTGAAATAAAATATAAATGGTGGTGGTATCCCTACCAAAGAGGAACCCAAAATTCCATGAAGAAACATGTATATAGTGGATCATTTCACGAGGCAACATCCCCCATCATTCAATGGATCATCTGACCCATTGGTAGCCTAAAGATGGATAAATTACTTGGATAAGATATTTAAAGTCATGGGATGTTCAAAATGTCAAAATGAAACTCTTTTCATATATCATTTTGAAGGTGAAGCTGATCGATGGTGGTCTTTTCTTAAGAATAACAGATATAAATATGATCTCGAACTATGAAATGGGACACATTTAAGAATATTTTCCTTGAGAAATATTTCTATAAGTTTTTTTGGATTAGGATAGAGAAAAAATTCTTAGATTTGAGAAAAAAAGATGATGATTTTGTGGCTGCATATGAATCAGACTTTACAAGATTGGCCAAGCATATACTATAATTTATTCAATACATTGATAGTAAAATTAATAGATTTCACTCAGGATTAAAACCAAAATTATGAAGAGAATTGTGCATATGAGAATTTAAAAGTTACAAGAAAGTTTTTTATTGTGATGAGAATGTTGAGATAGTATTTTTTGACACTTATGTTCCATGAGATGATAAGAGTAAGAAACAGTCAAGGTGGTAAGAAATGGATAATAAAAATAATAAGAATTATAGAGGTAATACCCAATATTTTACCATGTGCGGTAAAATACATTTTGGGGAATTTATATCAGTATTTGGAAAATGTTACATGTGTGGTAAGTTTTGTCACAAGGTTCATGATTGTAAATAAAAGAGTCATGAACAGTCCAAGAATGCAATGAAAAATATTATCACGAACCGACCCTACTGATCTCGAGCTGCAACTACCCCAAGCCCACCTCCATAGGCCAAGGGCTGGCGACAAGCGCTAAAGGCGTAACAATCTCGGGGAGGACTTTGCCTAAGTACCTGTACACACACACATAACCCACTCAATGAAAAAGTGCAGAGTAAAAAGGAAACCAAAGGACAAACATCTATAACCCAACCACAGTCATGCATCAACCTCTAAACAGGAAAAAGTAAAGTGCTGAAAAGTACTAATAGATACTGAACAAAAAAAGGGGAAAAACACACACCCAAATCGAAAGGTGCCACAACTCGGCAACATGTAAAAAAAAGTAAACAGCTGGTGAGTCTCACACCTAAAAGTCCTACTACGTCCACTGAATGCAGCCCGAGCTCCTACGTCATCTATGCTCCTCCGTAGTCTCGATCGACATGTTTGTCATTTGCAAGGGCACACCAAGTGCAGGCAAAGCCCAAGCAGGGGTGAGTATAAGGATACTCTTTAGGATTCCCCAAAATCTCGAGGGAGCAACAAATAAGGTACTAAACAGTAAACGATAGACAAAACAAAGTAAGAGTACAATAGAGAGAGTGTAGCTCAACCCAACAAAAGAAAGGAAGTAGACTTGTCCGAACTAAGAGGATATAGACACAGAAAGTACATGGCATAACCCATGTGTCTTCACCCCTCCTAGAAGGAGAGTAACTGGATCCAAGGAGTGGGAACAAAATTAGGGTGTATATATATATTCTCAACAAGAAACCCGAACGTGTGCATAAGGGGATCTCCATATCCAAGATCAACCCAGGATAAGTATTCAAAATTTCTAAGGGTATCCATCACTGATTCCCAATATTCCCGCATGTAAAAGCTACCTCATCGCTAAAACATACCACAAAAAGTCCCGGTTCGGTAACCACAGAGAAAAAAAGGTACTGACTAGCCACATAGAAAGGGGCTGAGTCTAAAAGAAGTCGTCGGGTGACCCACTGCCCAGCCTAACTGGAGGGTAAACCCCAAAAGGTCTTTGGGTGACCCACTGCCCATCCCTGCTAGAGGTTAAACCCCAAAAGGTTGTCCAGTGACCCACTGTCCAGCCCTGTTGGAGGGTAAACCCCAAAAGGTCATCGGGTGACCCACCTCCCAGCCCTACTGGAGGGTAAACCCTAAAATCAATGGGTAACCCATTTCCTAACCCCACTAAAGGGTAAAACATAAGGTCAAAAGGTAACCCACTTCCCAACCCAACTGGAGGGTAAACCCGGAACTGGTCTGATAACTCCGTGCTGCTAGCTCCAACACTAGGTGTCGCTAACATCGCGACCGTGTGTTGGATCAGAGTACATCAAAGAAACCTCTGACCAATGCCCTTTCATGTTTCCACATTTAATGAGATCTTGAAAGAGGCTCTACTCGCCCGAACAAATTACATCGTTGTAATCCTCATAGAAAAACAGGTGAGATAGACTAATTACTCACTGGAAACGGACACCCGAAGAAAAAGTTATTCAACACCGCTTTAATCCCATACGACATCTCGTAGGGCCCACACCTTGGTCCTGAAAGAGGTTCGGTGAACTGCGCCATCACGATGCTCTCAAAAAAACAAACCAAAATGACTACTCATTCGCCCCGAACGGACGTCTGATGAAAAAGTTACAAAACGCTGCTTATAGCTTAAAAGATGGCCCATGGGGCCCATGCCTCAATCCCGGATTCAAGGGTTGAAACCACATAGGACCACTTCGTCTCGACGCAAGGGTCACTTCGCCACTGACGATGTCTTAAACGGACTCCGGATGTGTTCGCGCCATCCGAAGGAAGAATCCCAGCATAGTACTTAATGAGCGTGCTGCGCCACCGAAGCCCCGCCTCTGGAATTTAAAATTTCCAAGGCCATCTCAAAAACTTCTTCTGTAGCTGAGGTTTTCACTGAAATAGACGTCACACAAAATGGACACCCGTAGTGGAAGTTACGGGTGTATGAAGTCAATAAGACCCTCCCGTTTGGGCTGGAACGACCCGTTCTGGCCAGTCCACCCGGCCTGGGCTGGCCCGGCCCGCAGGGCCAGCCCGCGGCCCTGCCGCGTGGCCTAGCCATGGATCCGCAGTCCACAACCACCAACTGGACATTGTGTCCGGTCGATGGTCCATGCAGAGATGCGCCGAAGGCGGGTCTCGGTCTCCTTCACTGGTTCGCGTGCCGTGATCCCCTGTCCACCCGGCCTACGACCTCCACCTGAGGACCGCCGCCGCCTGGGACCGCCGCTGCCGCTGGGAGCCTGCCGCCCCTACTGGGAGCCACCACCACTACTGGGATATCGTCAAACCACCACGCTGACCGCCAAACCACCCCTAAAACCGCCGGAAAAAGAAGAAAACGATCGAAAAACTTCCCGGGGCCACACCGGACACCACAGGACTCGAAAATTCAATACAAAAAGATCTTTGGGAATCTAAAATCGAGACCTATGAAAATATGGACCTCTCTAGATAATTTTATAGAAATTTGATGCAAGAAATTTATTTCATGGATGATGTGTAAATCAAAAAATAAAAATGTAACCTCCTACCTCATTGGGCGTAGCCCGTAGTTTCACGAACGGTCTGCCGGAGCACCACGCCTCCTTGGAGATGTGGAGGAGAGGAGAGGAGATTATCGAGAAGGATCCTCTAGGGAATTATAAGGGTAATAAAGGGGGGGTGGGGAGGGGGTGGAGTGGAGGAATGTTTTAATTAGAAAACTCAATTAAAATTAATTAAGTCTTAAACCCCCACCGATAGGCCCTGTACCCAGACTCTCGATAGGGTCAAGGTTAAGCCGCCCCTACAGTAAAAACCACATTCTGAGCGCAACAGTGGTCTTGAAATTATAATATGAGCCTCTATTCAAAAGTTATAAAGTTCATGCCTGGGGCCGCTAATTTTCGGAAACGCCCTTGGTGGTGTTTTCCACAAAGGACCGCGCCCGTGAAAGTTATACCCCTCCTAGGGTAAACGAAATGCTCCAGACTCAAAAGTGCCCTTAGTTTTCCCATCTGAGAAACTTTTTAGGAGTTATTCTATTTATTTGGCGTGTCTTGTGTGAACGCACTTAAAATTTAATTCCAACCACACCGGGGCTCGGAATCAGACGCCGTCTGAACGCCCTGCTCTGGAATAACATTAAGAAGATTTCAAATTCTTACAGGCTCAAAACCTGGGTTCTTACATCATTACTTCCTTCAAGTTTTTCATCCCTGAGAAAAAAAAATACAAAAAAAACTCGGGATACTGAGCCCACATCTGGCTCTCCCGTTCCCAGGTGCTCTCCTGCACCCTCCCATGCTGCCACATCACACGAACCAAAGGCATGGTCTGTCCATGCAGTGTCCACTCCTGTCAGTCCTCAATCGCCACCGGGTGATCTGCAGAGGTGGCTCAATCCTCAATTTCTAGCTCTACCCAGCTGATAATATGCATGGGGTCGTGCACGTATTTGCTCAGCTGCGACACGTGGAAGAAATCATGCACCCTCTCCAGCTGTGGGGGTAGACCAAGATAGTAGGCAACCTCACCGACCCTGTGCACGATCTAAAAGGGCCCAATGAACCTCAGAGATAGCTTTCCACCCCAGCTGAACCTCCGTGTACCATGTTGCGGAGAGACTCTAAAAAGGACATGGTCCACCTGCTGGAACTCTAAAGGACTACGATGAAAATCAGTGTAGGACTTCTATCTACTCTGAGCTGTCCTCATCCGCTCATGGATGACCTGCAACTTCTCCGTCATCGTCTACACCAACTCTAGGCCCACGAGGGAGGTCTCCCCAACCTCCATCCAGCATAATGGTGACCTGAAAGGTCTATTGTAGAGGGCCTCAAAAGGTGTAATGCTGATAGTAGAGTGGTAACTGTTGTTGCACGGGAACTCCACCAAGTGTAGGTAATCATCCCAACTCAGGCCAAAGTCTAACACACACGCCCTTAGCATATCCTCCAACACCTAGATAGTGCGCTCAGTCTGCCTGTTCGTCTGGGGGTGAAAAGATGTACTCATCCACAATTGGGTGCCGAATGCAACTTGCAGGCCTCACCACAATCGCAAAGTAAAACGTGCATCACGGTCGGAGACGATCGTCTATGGTACTCCATGAAGTCGAATGATCTCCCGAATGTACAACTGCACCGGACTCCCCACCGAGCTCTGCTCCCTGATGGTAAGTAAGTGCGCCGACATCGTGAGTCGGTCCACTATCACCCAAATGGAATCGTGGCCCTTCACTGTGCATGGGAGCCCTATGACGAAGTCCATATATATTCCATCCCACTTACACTTCGGGATATCAAGGGGCTGCAATAACCCTTCCGGAACCTGATGCTCTGCCTTCACCTACTGACAGGTAAGACACCGAGAAACAAACTCAGCTATGCTCTGCTTCATGCCAGACCACCAAAACTGCCGCTGAAGGTCTCTGTACATCTTCCCCACACCAGGATGTATAGCCAAGAGAGAATTATGGAACCCCCACATCAACTCCTCCCGCATCTCCACTGGTACTACAGATCGCCCCTGGAATAGGATCTCATGATTCCCTCCTTCAGAATACCCATCAGGTGCATTTCATGTGGATATCTGATCACGCAGTACCTCGTTGTCGACATCCCCCAGCTGCGACTCTGTCACATACTCAAGGAGCGAAGGAGTCAACACCATCGACTCCAAAAAAGTCGTACCCTCCTGCTCCACCAAGGTCAGCCATAGGGAAGCCAACTACTCAAAAGCTTCCCGCACTAACCGAGCCTGGGAATTCCTACTAAGAGCATCAACTACTACGTTTCACTTCCCTAAAGTGTAGACTATCTCGAAATCATAGTCTTGCAGAAACTCCAGCCAGTGCCTCTGCCTCAGATTCAAATCCCTTTGAGTAATGATGTACTTGAGGCTCTAGTGGTCTGAGTAGACCACAAAACGCTCACCCAAAAGGTAGTGTATCCATAAACTCAAGGTGAAGACCACTCCTTCCAGTTCCAAATCACGAGTCACATAATTCTACTCATGGGGAATCAACTGCCTCGACTCATATGCGATCACTGCTCGCTGCTGCATCAGTACACACCCGATCCCAACTCCTGAAGCATCGCAGTATACTCTGAAATCAATGACCTCCTCTAACAGCCTCAACACTGGAGCACTAGTTAGCCTTTGTCTCAATTTATTGATGGCCTTCGGGCACTGATCAGTCATGGTGAACAGTCATCCCTTCCGCATCAATGCGGTCAAAGGGGCGGCAATCCTGGATAAATATTCCACAAACCTCCTGTAGTATACTGCCAAAACAAGGAATCTCCCCACCTATGACACATTCTTGAGTAGATCCCAAGAAAGAACTGCCTCTAACTTTGCAGGATCTATGGCTAATCCCTACTCTGTAATGACATTCCCCAGAAAGTGAACCTCATAAATCTAGAACTAACACTTCGAGAGCTTCCCATACAGCTGGTGCTCTCAGAGTAAGTCTAGGACCATCCTCAAATTCTCTTCATGCTCCTCTTCCATTGCAGAGTAGATGAGTATGTCGTCAATAAAGACAACCACAAAGCAGTCCAAGTATGGTTGGAAGATCTGGTTCATCAAAGCTATCAAAACGGTGTGGTAAATCGTCATGCCAAAGGGCATCACTAGAAACTCATAATTCCCATAACAACAACGGAAAGACAACTTCGGGATATCAGCCTCACAAACCCGCAACTGGTGGTAGCCGGATAGAAGATCAATCTTAGAAAACCACTTCACACTGCTCAACTAGTTGAAGAGGTCATCGATCCTCAGCAAAGGGTACTTGTTCTTTATCGTAGCCTGATTCAGGCGACGTTAATCCACACAAAGCTGCAGACTCCCATCAGCCTTTTTTCACAAACAAAACTGGTGTTACCCAGGGGGACACACTGGGCTTGATGAATCCCTTCCCATGAAGGTCGTCCAGCTGAATTCGTAGCTCCCGAAGCTCTATGGGTGACATATGATAAACCGCACATGATATTGGGGTAGTCCCCGGCTGCAAGTCAATGTAGAACTCCATCTCTCGCCTCAGAGGTAGTCCCGGGACATCCTAGGGAAAGACTTCCATGTAGTCCTCTTCAATGGTAGGGATCCAGGTGACTATAGCGTCTGATGCTCTAAGAGACATGCTCACCAACTGGTGTAAAAAAGGTTGGGGTATCCTGCTCAGAGTACCCATCTGCTTTTCCACGAGGTCTTGTTCACCAAGGATGGTGAACCTAGTCCCATTAGAAAACATGCCTCTGAATCGTCTGTGACAACAGTCGATCTGGGAGTGAACCATAGAAAGCTAATACATTCCAAGGATGACGTAATAAGGTTCCATCGTGATGATGAGCAGGTCCCACATGAAACTCCCTCCTCCGAACGACAGTTCACACTGTCTGCAGATAAAGGTAACTAACGAGGCACTTCCCGTAGGAACCTCAAGGATAAGTGCAGGTGTCAGTGCCTCTACTGGAAGCTCCAACTCCCGTACCAACAATAGAAATATAAAGGAGTGTCTTGTACTTATGTATACTAGTACCAAAGCAAGCATAGAGTAAACAAAAAGCGTACCTCAAACCATCTCGTGTGCTGGGTGGTCATGAACACCCATAGCCTGAAGCTGCCCGCAACCCCTACCGCAATCTCCCAGACCCTGGCATGGGCCGCCTGATGGTGGCGGTGGAAGGACCTCGAAATGACGTCCCAAACCTCCAAGTCCTGCCGCTCTACCTGCGCTGCCTCCCTGAGGACCGCCCTGTCCTCGCCTGGGGGATCCATGGTCACGGCGCTGCCTCTACCGCGGCGGTGCACCCACTGCATGCCACGACTGCTCAGTATGCCTGGTCGGGAAGACCCGTGCTAGGTGACCCCGTACATTACAGGAATAGAACTGACTCTCTCCTGACTACCCTAGTTCTCCACGACACCACTACGGTGTATGACCCTACCCTTGAGTCTGCTCATGGAAGGGCCTCCTCGATCGAGGCTCTGCTCTCTGCCGTATGCCTGTCACTAAAGACTCTCCTCTGAAGCAGCCATTGCTAGGCCCTGTCTGCTGGCATCCCTCGGACAAGAATCTCTCCATCATGAGCTCCTAATCTAGAACCCTGACATAAGTAGGGATGCATAAGGTCACTACACTAGCACGAATCTCCCTGCGAAGACCCTGCTCAAACTTCCGCGCCCGAAAGTAACTATTGAGGACCATATACTGCGAGTAGTGTGTCAGATTGGTAAACTAGGCTGAGCACTATGCCACGATCATCCCCCTGCTTTAGCTCCAGAAGCTCCTAAATCTGAACAGAGTGTAAACAAGAGGGGGAGTACTCCTCCCAAAAGAGCTGCTAGAAGCTATCCCATGTGAGAGACGACTTGTTGTGGGTCTACGTAACCTACCCCAACTGATGCTCGACTGTCCCGTGGAAAAGGCTGGGAGCTAGAGCTACCATCTGGTCCGCTGGTGTCCATACCAGCCTGAAAAGTCAGTCTATGGACTCTAGCCAGTCTTCCACTGCCTGGGGATCCAGGTCTCCATGGAACTTCTGTGGTCGCTGACACTGAAAGTCTTGGAGCGCACTCAGCCTGCGGTCAACCTTAGCTTATGCTGCTCGTACTAATTTCCGCTCCTCAGGTGGAGGGGATACTACTGAAGCATTGGGAGAAAGGGGATCACATGAGGGTCCCTGAACTGACGCCTTGTCGCTCTCCTGGTCGTGGTCACGAACTGGAGAGGGTAACCTAGCTAGCTGCTATCGTGGGGGAATCCTAAAAATTATCAAGGATTACCATGATCAGATGAGAATATATATATATATATAACAGTAATCACAAAGGGGAGCTAAATCAACAAGGAAAGTCAAAGACTCAATCCTACCAGATGCATGTTCCAAAGTTCCCTACAACAAATGTCTCAGCGTGCCGAGTCGACAAGCGGGTTATCAGGGTCCTGGTGAATGGATATTTCCTCCACCCATACTATCACTGGACTCCCTGGCCTGAAATCTGCTCTCGAGACATATTGACACTATTTCCCTAAATACCAACCAATTTCTTTTTAGGGACGTTCGAACAACGCCCCAAGGAACGAACCACCTTTGATACCACTTTGTCAGGACCCAACCTTACCGGTCTTGAGCCACAAATACCCCAAGCTCGCCTCCATAGGCCGGGGGATAGCGACAAGCACTGAAGGAATAACAATCTAGGGGAGGCCTTTCCCTACGTACCTGCACACACACACACACAACCCACTCAATGCACAAGTGTAGAGTAAAAAGGAAACCAAAGGACAAAAAACTATAACCCAATCACAGTCACGCATCAACCTCTAAATAGAAAAAATTAAAGTGCTAAAAAGTACTAACAGATACTGAACAGAAAAAGGGGAAAAACATGCGCCTAACCCAAAAGGTGCCACAACCCAACAATAGGTAAACGAAAGTAAATAGCTGGTGAGTCTCACACCTGAATGTCCTACTACATCCACTGAACACAGCCCGAGCTTCTCTGTCCTCTACGCTCCTCCGTAGTCTCGATCGACCTGTCCATCATCTTCAATGGCACACTAAGTGTGGGAAAATCCCAAGCAGGGGTGAGTATAAGGATACTCAATAGGATTCCCCGAAAGCCCGAGGGAGCAACAAAAGAGGTATTAAATGGTAAAAGATATATAGAAAAAGTAAGAGTACAACAGAGAGAGTGCAGCTCAACCCAATAAAATAAAGGAAGTAGACTCGTCCCAACCAAGAAGAGCTAGACACGGAAAGCATGTGGCATACCCCGCATGTCCTTGCCCCTCCTAGAAGAAGAGTATCTAGATCCAAGGAGTGGGAACAAAAGTAGGGTGTATATATATAAGCTCAAAAAGAAATCTGAATGAGTGCGTAAGGGGATCTCCATTTCCAAGCTCAACCCATGATAAGTCACCAAAAGTTCTAAGGGTAGCCATCACTGATTCCCAACAGTCCCACACATGAAAGCTACCTCATCGCTAAACAGTACCACAAAATCTCCCACTCCGGTAACCACGGAGAAAAAAATCCACTAACTAGCCTCATCGAAAGGGGATGATTCTGAAAGAAGTCATCAGGTGACCCATTGCCTAGCCCAACTGGAGGGTAAACCCCAAAATGTCATCGGGTGACCCACTGCCCAGCCCTACTGGAGGGTAAACCCCAAATGGTCGTCGGGTGACCCACTACCCAGCCCTGCTAGAGGGTAAACCCTAAAAGGTCGTCGGGTGACCCACTGCCCAGCCCTACTGGAGGGTAAACCCTAAAATTAATGGGTAACCCACTTCCCAGACCCGCTGGAGGGTAAACCCTAAGATCAACGGGTAACCCACTACCCAGCCCCACTGGATGGTAAACCCAGAACTGGTTTGATAACTCTGCGCTACATGCACAAACACTGGGTGTCGCTAACATCGCGCCCGTGCTTTGGGTCGGAGTGTGTCAAAGAAACCTCCGACCAATGCCCTTTCATGTTTCCACATTTAATGAGATCTCTAAAGATGCTCTGCTCGCCCAAACAGATTACACTGTTGTAATCCTCACGAAAAAACATGCGAGATAGACTACTTACTCGCTGGAAACGAACTCCTGACGAAAAAGTTATTCAACACTGCTTTACACCCATACGATGTCTCATGGGGCCGACACCTCAGTCTCGAAAGAGGTTGGGAGAACTATTACATCACAATGCTCTCAAAAAAACACGCCAAAACAACTACTCATTCGCCCCGAATGGACGTCTGATGAAAAAGTCACAAAACGCAGCTTACAGCTTAAACGACAGCCCGTGGGGCCCACGCCTCAACCTTGACTTCAATGCCTACAACCACCCCGGACCACTTTATCTCAACTCCCGGGTCACAACGCCACCGACGATGCCTTAAATAGACTTCGAATGTGTTCGCGCCATCCGAAGGAAGAATCCTGGCGTAGTACTTAACGAGCATGCCGCGCCACCAAACCTCGGACCCAGGAATTTAAAATTCCCAAGACCAAATAAAAAACTTTATCTCAAGACGAGGTTTGCACTTCCATAGATGGCACGCAAAATGGACCCCCGTAGTGGAAGTTACGGGTGTCCGAAGTCAAGGGGACGCACCCCTTTGGGCTGGGCCGGCCCGTTCCGGCCGATCCAACCGGCCTGGGCCGGACCGCGCATGCCGGTTCGACCCACAGTGCCGACCCATGGCCCTACCGCAGACCCACAGTCCACACCATCCGACCGGACCTCGTGGCTATTCACTGGTTCGCGCGGAGACCCGCCGAAGGGGGGTCTTGGTCTCCCTCACGGGGTTGCGTGCTAGGAACCCCGGTCCACCCAGCCGACGACCTCCGCCCAGGGACCGCCGCTGCCTGCTGCTGGGAGCTGCCACCATCTCTGCTTCCGCTGGGAGCTCGCAGCTACCACTGGGAGCCGCTGCCGCCACTGGGAGCCCGCCAGACCACCCCTGGAATTGCCAGAAAAAGAAGAAAACGGCCGGAAAACTTCCCGGGGCTACCCCGGACACCCCGTGACTCAAATATTTGATCCAAAAAGATTGTTGGGAAGCTAAAATTGAGACCTATGAAAATATGGATCCCACTCAAGAATTTGACAGCAATTCGATGCAGGAAATTTAATTCACGGATGATGTGGAAATCAAAAACGAAAAACGTAACCTCCTACCTCGTTGGGCGTAGCCCGTAGCATCACGAATGGTCCTCCGGAGCGCCGTGCCGCCTTGGAGAGGTGGGGGAGAGTATAAGAGCTTATTGAGAGGGATCCACTAGTGAATGATAATTGGAATAATGGGGTAGGGGAGGAAGTTTTTAAGTAGAAAACTTAATTAAAATTAATTAAGTCTTAAACCCCCACCGGTAGGCCTCGTACCCGACCTCTTGACGGGGTCAAGGTTAAGCTACCCGAAGGGTAAAAACCACGTTTAGAGTGGAACGGTGGTCTCAAAATTTTAATCCGAGCCTCCATTCATAAGTTATAAAGCTCACGCATGGGGCCGCTAAATTATGAAAACGCCCCTAGTGGCATTTTCCATAGAAGGGCTACGCCCGCAAAAGTTATACCCCTCCTATGATAAACGACATGCTCCAGACTCAACGGTGCCCTTGATTCTCCCATCCGAGCAACCGTTTAGGAGTTATTTTGTTTATTTGGAGTGTCTAGTGTGAACACACTTAAAATTTAATTCTGGACACACCGGGGCTCGAAATCACACGCCGTCTAAATGTCCTACTCTGAAATAACATTAATAAAATTTCAAAGTCTTACAGGCTCAAAAACTAGGTTCTTACAAATATATAGTTGATAGTGAGATGTTTTAGTTGCAATTATTTGAGACATTATGCTAATGTGTCTCCATATTTACTTACTCAGAGTAGAAATCATCATGATCTGATGAAAAAATGGTGTAAAAATCATTTGATACTTCAACAGTTGATGTTGGACCATATTGTGAAGTAGAGATGACTCTAGGGAGATCGGTATTTTTTGTAGTTTGATCATAATCACAATGTCTTAGCAACCCCTAGTTTAATTTTTTAAATAATGGAAATACCTTGGGAGAAATTTATTGAGTTTTTATATATGTCTTAAGTATATGTTCAAAAGTTATTTGAGGATGAATTACATTAATTTTTTGGACATAAGTTTAATGGTATTAGTAACCATTATGATTATATATTTATGGAATGACTTAGTTGAAACTTTGGGTATTACTATTAAACTTTATAGATTAATTTATTATCTCATCACATGAATGTTTGATAATTTTGGGAATAATATTACTAGGTTCTAACCATTTTGGTTTTGGTTAATATCAAAAGATAGGAGGAATATCTTGTTATCCTTTTGAGAATTATGCGATCCATTAGAAGCTGATTCTAGTGCTTCTGGCATGAAAAAGTCATATTTGATACACATTTTTTGGAGAAAAATATGTTATTGTGGGGGAAATTGATTAATGTATGAAATTATTCTCACCAATTAAGTATAATTCCTTATTCTCTTAGTCTGTATGGTAAAGGAATTCCTCAAATCTAGGAAAAAGATTTTGAAAAAAAGTCATCCTAGTACCTTTATTTCTGACAAACCAATGGTATTTTCACTCATCATGGATTTATGGATTTGAGGAACATAAATTTCCATTGACCATTCACTTTCTTGTGATCAATGAACTTAATCACTCTCAATAATTATTTATTATTTTCCTCCATGTTTAAATCTTTATTTCTCACCTATATTCTCCTATTTAGAAATATGAAATGTGTTATTCTAGATGAACTTTGTACATACTTTTATTTCTTATCAAGATTATTTTTTATTAACCACTTGTATAATATGGGTTTCTATGAATGAATTTTCAAAATGATTAACCTTTGATTACCGAGATGAATTTCGATATAGAAATTCATTTTAAGGGGGGTATGATGTAACATCCCGAGATTTTGTGAAATATATTTTATTTAAAATTAATTTAAACTCTTTGATAACTTGAGTAACATGCAATGAAAAGTTTTTATTTCATTATAAAAAGCACTAATTTTATCTTTCATTGCATGTAAAATCAATTTTCTTATATAACTTGTATCACATGAAAGCCTGAGTCTCATCAGAAAACAATATACTATTAATGTTATTATTTAACATGATAGTTATCATCTAGCTATTGGAATGGTGGGAATGAATAGAATTAATTTATTTGTGAAAATATGGTTAAAAAATTTATATATAATTAATTCATTTTTAACCAATTAATTAGAAATTAAAATAAAAACCAATTGAACATAAAGGAAATGTTTTTATAAGAAAACTATTATTATGCCCACAAAGAAGTTTTATCTTAATTAATTAAATTAATCAATATTAATGAGTGATCTAAATTAAATTTATATGTTATATATTCATTCAATTTTTTTACATTCATATAATAAGTATTATAAGAATAAAATAAGAACAAATCTAATTTAAAGCATGAAAAACTATATTTTTTCTAAAAGGCAGTTTTTCAACCTTTTAATGGAGAACTTGTTTTAAAACTAAATTTTGAAAATTTTATAAATTTTATTTGAAAAGAATTATTTTTTGAAATCAGAATTTCAAAATTATCTTAGGGTGAATTTTAGGTATTTTTTTGAGAAATTTAATTTTTCGATGAATAGTGAAAAATACTGAATTTTAATTGAAAATTAAATTTTTATTTAAATTATTTATAATGTTAAATTATATTTTAAATTGGTTTTAAAGTAAAATTATTTCAATTATATATATTAATCCAATATATTTTATTTTAATAATTTTCATATTGAATTTTGATGTAAAAACATTGTGAACTTTTCAAAATTTTTACTTTGAAAACAAGATTTCTCATTGGGTATGCTATATTAGTTTTAAATTAAATTTTTACACTTATATGGATTGAATTTGGAAAAATAGATTCCATATTTTAAATCATACTGTAACATCCTGGCCTGGGTGGCACTTGTCGGTGTCCAGAGTCGGTATACCACATGACCTCAAGTACACCTCCCCATACCCCAAAGGCTACAGACTAGTAATAAGGGTCTAACATTGATCATGGGGAGACTATAACCTATTTATTATAATAAAACCACAGTGGAAAAAAAATAAACAATAATAAACAAATGATATAACCATAAAAAATAATTCCATATTCACATGATAACCAAAACATGAAATACAATATCAAAAATTAATAGTAGATATGTCTTGCTAATATGTGTCAAGTTTCAAATTGAAAACAAAAAAGAAAAGACACTAAAAAATTCCAAGAAGGTCCCGAACCATGTACTATTCCCTCAACTATTCCCCATCCCAAATTATCCATCTAACATAGGACCTTTTACCTTATCCTATCCCACAAACATGAAATCTATTCAGGTACTAATCGGGCATCCTGAGTAGGGTGTGAGTGTAACTTATTAGGTCACCACTAATGGTGTCTAAAAAATTATCCTTTAAAAACATTGTATTCAGTTGTATAAAGAATAGATAATAGAAATAAAGTAAAATTTTTACATTTATTCAATTACTCTTTATTTAACCACAAAACCCTTGGGTTATTAAGGACACTCAAATGCTCAATAGCTGCTTCGGCCCATGCCATAGTCTGAAATATCCCCAAGGGATATCATGTCTTAGAATTCCATTATCACCATTCTTCATCTCAATAAACACATGAAATACATTATTACCATTCGTTATATCATTCAACACATGAATTTCATTTTTACCATTCATTGTCTCAATTAACACATGAATTCCATTATTACTATTAATTATCTCAATCTCTAATGAATTATATTTTTACCATTCATCATTCTAATTCAGTAATAAATTCCATTTTTAACATTAATTTTTTAAAATTCACTCATGAAATCCATTGTTACCATTCATTATTTTAAATTCATCCTGTTAATTAATTCCAAAATTAATTAATCACCTTAATCCCATTAATTTACCAAATAATTAAATAATCATCTTAATGCTATTAATTAACTTGACAATTAATTAATCATCTCAATCTCATTTCTAATTCAATAATTTTTTCATCACACCATCCCCTTAATTAATTCCCCAATTAATTAATCACATAAATCCCATTTAATTAATTAATCAATATAAAAAAACTCAATATCCCATAATTAGTTCAAAAAATAATTATTTAATTCACAATCTCATTACAACTCAATTAATTGAATAATTAATTATTCAATTCACAACCAAATATTTTGATAATTAACTAAAAAATCAATTATTCCTAAATCCTAATTCAATATTACAATAATTAACTCAATAATTAATTATGCCCAAATCCCAATTCAATATTCCAATAATTAACTCAATAATTAATTACCCCCGAAATCTGAATTCTATATTCTGATAATTAACTCAACAAATAATTATCCCTAAATCCTTATTCAATATTATGATAATTAACTCAAAAATTAATTATCCCCAAATCACAATTTCTTAATTAATTAATTCACCAAATTAATTAATTCAATTAGAAAATTAAATTTTAAACAAAATCTAGTAATTCTACAATTATATACACCAAATTGAAATCATGAATATGGAATTTGAATAATAGACAACCAACCTCAATTTGTTGATGGGTGATTTCCCAAAAGAAATCCCCAATTTGAATTTAATAACGATGTAGAATTAGATCTAGATCTTAAGTCAAGAGGGGTCGAGATCTTTAATTTGGGCTTCAAATCACCAAGAATAGAGGTCAAAATGGCTTGGATTCTATAAAAGAGCCTGAGACATCTTGAGAAAAGGTCATGATCTTACAATATTCCCACCTTATAAAAGATCATCCTCAAGCTGTATTCCCAAGAATCTCTAAGATTCAGAGTTAAAAATATCAGGCCACTAAGCCTTCATATATAATTCTCCATCCCAAGTTTCCTCCTCAGCATGACCTTATTGCCACAATACACAAACTATCGACATAATCTTTCCCCACAACACTTTCTCACTATGATCCAACACGTGTGTCAGATGATCATAAAAGGAAACACATATCTCAATCTCAATATCATCCCCATTGATAACATGAGCAGGGTTGGGGTGATACCGCCGATGTTATGACACACGAAAAACACCATGGATAATACTGTATCTCTATGGATGATCCAATCAGTATGACACCGATCCGATTCTGTCCACCACCTCAAATGGCCCAACGAACTTGAGTGCCAAATTTCCCTTCCTCTGTATCCTACAATGACCCAATCTAGGTGACACCCAAAAGAATACATGAATACCCTCTATAAACTCTGGGGGCCATTGATGTATATCTACATATGATTTTTTTCTACTCTGAGTTGTATCCATATGCTTTCAAATCAATTGAACCTGATCCGTCATCTCTTGTATGAGACTCGGTCCCAACAGTTCTAACAGACCTACCTCCATCTAGTATAGAGGTGATTTTCATATCTTACCATAAAGTTCCTTGTATGGGGATATATATATTATTTCCTAATAATTTTTTTATAGGAGAACTCCACCAAATCTAGGTGCTTCTCCCAAGAACCACCAAAGTCTAGGACACATGCCCATAACATATCCTCAAGCACCTGTATAGTACACTCTGGATTCCTATCTATATGTTTGTGGAAATATGTACTCAACAAAAAATATATACCAAGTGACTTTTGAAATCCCTACCAGAAATGTGAAGTAAAGAACGAGTCGCAGTCTGAAACTATTGGATTTGGCATCCCATGTAGACATACTATCTCCCGAACATACAGTTCTCCCAACTAATCCAAAAATAAGGTCTTTTCATCAGTAATAAATGAACAACCTTTGTCAAATGCTCCATAACAACCCAAATAGAATCATTCTTTCGAGGCATTCTTGGGATACACATCAAAAAATCCTTAGTCATGTCATCCCACTTCCATTCTGAAATGGGAAACAGCTGTAACAAACCACCAGGTCGTTTATACTCAATCTTCACCTATTGACAAGTGTAACATCATGTCACGAACCCTACCATCTTCTTTTTCATGCCCAACCACCAAAATTATCGACATAGGTTATGGTAAATTTGGCCACACTTGGATGTAATGCCCACCTTGAGGCAAAAAATACATGAATTATCTTTTCCTGCATACTAGTAGAAACAACAACCAGATTCCTAACATTGATGATCTCGACCATATCTATCATCCAATTGGAAGGTGAATACCCACATTCAAGGATTTCCCTCAAGGTAAAACACTCAAGATCCTTATAATTTCTATCTTTGATCTGTATCAAGATAGTAGAATCCACTGAAATCGATACTAAAGTAATCTTATCCTAGCTCTCCTGAACCACAACATGAATCTCAGCCAGCATATTCATCATCTTCAAATCAATAATAGACTCACGAACTACCTATGTCTGAGTTTTCGTACTCCAAGATTCAGAAACACTGTTCCCCTTTCTGAGTGTATATGATAGCTTAAAATAAAATGACTACAAATACTCAACCCAACTTTGATTCCGGAGATTCAAGTCTCATTGAGAAAAGATATACTTTTATTATATTGTGATTATTATAAAAAGTAAACTTTTTGAACAAAATATAATGCCCCCAACACTTCAAAAAATAAACTAATACTTCAAACTCAAGGTCATGTATAGGGTAGTTTCGTTCATGTGGAATAAAATATTGAGACACACACACCACAAATCAATATCCATGCACCAACACTACTCCAAATCCAATCCCATAAGCATAAAATATAATATATAGTTCTCACCTAGATCATGTTGGATCAAGATCAGTGCTGATGTCAAGTGCTTATTCAACTTCTAGAAGGAATTCTTGCATGCTTTCGACTATTCAAACTTTACCCCCTTATTAGTCAATACCGAAAGTGGTGATAATAATAAAAAAATGTCTTAGATGAATATTTGATAACATCCAAGTAATACTAGAAAGATATAGATATAGAAAACATTCTTGGGATGCTCCTAAGAAACAACTACCTAAATCTTCTTTGGGTCTACTGACACACCTTCCCTCAGAATGATGTGTCCCAAGAAGTGTACCTGGTCAATCCAAAACTGACACTTAGATAACTTGGTGTATAGATGATTCTATCTTAGTGTACTCAAGACAATTTCAAGATGTTGGGCATGATCATCATGAGTCTTAGAGTACACTAATATATCATCCACAAACATTACAAAAAACTGAACCAGGTACGGATGGAAGATTCTATTCATCAAGACTATAAACACTCCTGGTGCATTCATAAACTATAATGAAATTAAAAAAGAATCATATAGGCCATATATTCTTCTAAAATCATTCCTTGGTATATAAAAAGGTCAAAATTTCAACTGATGATACCCTAATCACAAGTAAATCTTTGAGAAGATTAAAGATCCCCTCAGATGGTCAAAGAGATCAACAATACATGGAAGAGGATACCAGTTCTTTATAGTCATTCAGTTCAACTTCTGGTAATCATCAGATAAGTGAAAACTCCCATCAACCTTAATGAAAAAAAAACAAGTGAACCCCTAGGAAACATACTCAATTAGATAGACCCCTTATCCTCCAAACTCCTCCATATGTGTCTTGAGCTCTTGAAGCTCTATTGGTTCCATTATGTATGGTGGAATTGAAATTCAACCCCAAATATAATCTCAATTGTAAATTCCACATCTATGCTTAGGTTTAAGCCTTGATAAGTATTTCAGAAACACATCCTAAAACCTATCCACTATGAGTGGAAAGAGATCATGTTCTACACCCCCATCATCTAGTAATTAACTAGAAACCTAGGCTGTGCGATCTCTCAATTTCTAAGTAATTGTCCTTGATCGTCCTTCCTGGATATCTTACTCCCCTTGGTGAATATAATTATCACCCTTAGGAGACATAAAATATACTATCCTATGGTAATAATCTATGTGGTATCAATATTATACTTACCAGTATATAACAAGAATTAGTTTGAAGCCCAACATATCTAGGATGTAAAGATCCCACAAAAATTGATACTCACCAACCTCGAGAGAACACACCTTTCATAAATAAATGTCTCTGGGTGTTACTCCCAATGGTGTATCTACCATAAATACCCCACTCATGAAGTATTCTAATATGTTCAAACCATTTACAAGTTATATATAAATAAAGGATGGAGAGGCACCAATATCAAATAAGAAACTAGCAAGAGTGGAAGATACCAGAATAGTACCTATCACTGTTTACAATCCATCCTCATTATCCAGAAGTATAGGATGAACACCATGTAATTTTTAAACCC
Source organism: Viscum album (assembly GCA_963277665.1). NCBI lineage: Eukaryota > Viridiplantae > Streptophyta > Magnoliopsida > Santalales > Viscaceae > Viscum > Viscum album. The sequence goes on along the minus strand of OY728148.1, from coordinate 360,657,199 downwards.
CTCTTCCTTATGATGTATTTTGAGTCTCTTGTGATGCACCACTCTACTGATATGAGTGCTCTTTCCAAGAAGAATAGCATCCACTTCCTCTACCACCTCGGCTAGTAGAACTACAGCTGCCAAAATGATATGGTGTAGAAGATACCCTTACCACACCCTGTATTTTTCTATCTACTTTGTCACTACCAATCTATCATGGGTTTCTGTAGAACTTCTACAGATGTCCCATCCTATTGTATGACCGACACTCTACTGGTGGTCGGTGACAGTGTCTATGAAAGTGTCCTTGATGAACACACTGGTGACATACGATATGGGTAAGGTCATGTGTGAGTGACCCTTACCCTATAAAATATTCTTATATCCCCCTTTCTAACATCTTTATAGCGATGATTCCTACTCTCGGAAGACACACCTCTTGTTTTTCTAGAAATAACCACCTGTTCTACACTAGAATCCCCCCTCAAGTTTCCCTCAGCAATGTGATCCTAATCAACCACTTAAGAAAACTTATTTAACTAAAAGAGGTTAACTTTGTACTTAATCTCACATTTAAGTATTTACTAGAAATTCCTAGCTGTGGTTATATCATCCCCTACCAATGCTACTGCAAATCATTGCAAGTCTGTAAAAAATCCAGTATAAACTATCACAAACATACTCCCATGAGTCAACCTCATAAACTCAACATCTCTTTCTTACCTTAACATCTATAGATAGTAGTGCTCTAAGAACTTCTCCAAGAAGTCCTTTCATAACACACCATCAGCCTGTCTAGTCTGAGCCTAAATGTCCCACCAGCGCTTCATTGATATTCACTGCATATAAGTATCCAACTTGACCCTCATCTCAAAATGAGTCTCTAAATGGTTAAGTATACTATTGATGGACTCAATCTAGAACTCATCTCCCTTAGATCCACCCTATATAGTAAAATTCAGAGGGTGTTGTAACTGAAACTCCCACATGAGGTCATACATACTCCTCAAAACCCACTCTGGGTCTCTTTGCATGAATTTCATGAAGCGGGTAAAGTTCGTTTGAAACTTCTCCCCTTCTTCCTCACCTGACACTATCAGTACCTCAGGTTCCACTACTGGTAGATCATCTCCAGCCATATCCTTTTATCATCCTCTCAAAAAGAATCATCAGAGAGGAATATCTCTAAAATTCGGACATATAACACCACTTTATCACATTTATGTAAGTGGAAAAAATAACAAGTCACAACAAGTCTTTTTCTCAAAACCCACCACACAGTCACAACTGAGGCATTATCACTACCCTTAACCATCTTACATATAGGTCCAGTTAACAATGGGTAAACTCATTCTCATTTAGACACCCATTTTTTTTCGTCTTTCATCAGTTTAACACTTTAAATTTCATATTAGGAACCTTTTTTTCAATTAAATTACACATGCAAGGAAAACTACTTCAATTTTAAAAACTTACCCAAAACCCATTTTCCCATGCATGCCTAAAATGATGCATGTCACAAAATAATTTGAGTGCCTATAATGATGCATGTATACTCAACTCTAATTCTATACCAGGACATGATTCAAATCCTATAAAATATAAATAACAATTATCACATCGTACATCAAGTGCATCACCTAAGGTGAAATAACATCCAACTGTAACAACACACATAAATAATAGAAATCCCACCCTGGGTACTTGGGTTTTCCCCCATACATGGGTTTGAAACTCCCATGCATGAGATCATGTCCAAGACCCAAATATTCATAGTATCCCAACTACCTTTCCCAAATTGTAAGAAAAAAGAAAATAAAATAAAGCTCATTTGATACCACTTTGTGACATCCAAGACTGGGTTCCACATGCCGGTGTCCTGAACTAATCTGCAACATGGCCTTAGGCATGCCTCCCCATACACCACAGGCTACTGACTAGCAGAAAGGGTCTAATATAAATCATGAGGAGACTATACCCTTTTAATAAAAGTAAATCCATAGTGTAAATAAAGATATAATAATAACCAAATTATATAACCATAAAAAAAATAACGCCTAAATCACATGATAACCAAAACAAGAAATACAATATCAAAATTGAATAGTAGATATGTTATGCTAATATTTATAAAGTGTCAAAATGAAAACCCAAAAGAAAAGACACTGACAATTCTCTAGCGGTTTCCAAAAAACATTTGGTTCCCTAAATCATGCTCCAACCCAAGTAATCCATCTACCACAAGGAATTTTTCCTTATCATTTTCTACAAACATGAAATCTATTCAGGTATCGATCATAAAACTTGAGTAAATTGTAAGTACAACTCCACAGGCTACCACCAACAGTGTCTAAAAAAATATATAGTCAAAACAATATATGAATTTGTATAAAGAATAAATACCAACAATAAAGTAAATAGTTTACATTTATTCAAATAATTTTTATTTAACGACATAAACCCCTAGGTTCCTAAGGACACCTAAAATCTAAATACCTGGTTCGTCCTGTGCCATAGTCTGAACTATCCCCAAGGGATATCATATATAAAAATTCCATTGTTACCATTATTAATCTCAATCAACACATGAATTCCATTTTTATAATTCATTATCCTAGTCAAAACATTAATGACATGGTTACCATTCATTGTCTCAATTAACACATGAATTCCATTATTACCATGCATTATCTCAATCTCTTATAAATTCCATTGTTAGTATTCATCATTATAATTCACTCATGAATTCCATTGTTACCATTCATTATTTAAAATTCACTCATGAATTCCATTGTTACCATTCATTATTTAAAATTCATAATTTTAATTAATTCAACAATTAATTAATCACCTCATTCTAATTAATTAACTTAATAATTAATTAATCAACTCAATTCTATTAATTAACTCAAAAATTAATTAATCATCTCAATATCATTACTAATTAAATAATTATTTCATCACATAATTCCCTTAATTAATCCCTTAATTAATAAAGAAAATCAATCCAATTTAATTAATTATCAAATTAATTAATCAATATCCACAAATTTAATATCCCATAATTAATTCAACAATTAATTATGTAATCCACAATCTCATTATCCCACAATTTTTTTAACAACTAATTTTTCTATTCAAAACACAATATTCTAATAACTTACTCAACAATTAATTATCCCCAAATCCTAATTCAATATTCTAATAATTAACTCAAAAATTAATTATCCCTCAAATACCATTTAAATATTTCGATAATTAACTCAAAAATTAATTATCCCCAAATCCCATTTCAATATTGTAATAATTAACTAAACAATTAATTGTCCCCAAATCACAATTCCTTAATTAATTAATTCATCAAATTAATTAATTCAATTATAAAATTTAGTTTCTAAAAGAACTCTATAAATTCTATAATTACATACACATAATTGAAATCATGATTATGGTATTTGAATAATAGACCACCTGCGTCAATTTTTGATGAGTGATTTCCCAAAAAAAATCCGTAACTTGAATGGAATAATGACATAGAATAAGATCTAAATCCTAAACCGAGATGGGTGAAGATATTCAATCGAGGCTATGAATCATCAAGAATGGAGGTTGGAATGGATCAGAATCTATAAAAGATCCTGAGACATCTACATAAAAGGTCGAGATCTTACAAATAATAATTTATAATTTCTAGTTAGTTCAACTTAGTTTTTTACCAAAATTATTAGTGAAATAAATTAAAATTAATTACAAAAATTTAGGTAAAAAACATGTTTACTTAGCGGTTAATATTTAATATTTAGGGTTAAAATGACTAAGAAACTTGTCCAAAACCCATTGGATTAACATATTTAGACCATATCTCCTCTTAGATCAAATTTGGTTTATTATTGGAGGAAAATTATATAAGAGAGACCTCCTAATATAATTTTTTTTTGTATTTACAAGAATTCCCCTCCTCCACTATATAAATTTACTCACTCTCTATGCTTCTTGACATATATCAAGAGTTTTGGATCATCTAAACCTTACCCAAATTACCTAAAAAATTCCATACTCTTATCCTAAAATCTTTACTTTGGGAAGAAATAAAAACAAGGAAATAATTTGGTTCAAAACGAAATGAGTTACCCAAAGAAGAGGAAGATAAAGACACACATGACAAGTCGGATTCAAGATAATGGATTTCATCTCAATCTCTTTTCATTGAAGCATATCTTGATGATATGCACCTTTATTATTTTATAAGGCGCATATAAATTCTCTTTGACATGTTATATCATGAATTTCTCTATTCTCATGATATTTAAAGTTTTCTTTAATGTTATTCTTTAATGGGTTTTATGATTCAAGTGTTTCCCAAGTGATAAGTGACCTTTCCTTTTAAAAAAATCATCGTTTAATGTTTTCAATAAATCTATCTTCATTTTACATGTATATGTTTTTAAAATGAGTTTATTGATATAAAATATTTATAAATTATATTTTATGTATCTAAAAGGTTTTCAAAAGGTATATTTTTACATGTCTTTCATGGAACATTTTTGAAAAAGGATAAAAGGGATGTTCTATTCTTAATATATAGGGTGATAATGAATTTTTTACCACTCTGACTATTATTTTATTTCTATATTCCTTTTTAATCTTACATGTTTTATTAAATTAAAAACCTTCCTTCCATTTTTTGGGTATTTTATTATTGAAAATAGTATTTCAAATAAATTTTTGTTTCAATATTTAAAATGGGTTTCTAAAAGAAAGTGGTATTTTATTTTCTGTAATTATATTTCATATGGTTTAAAAATTGTTTTTCAAAGGGTTTTATAATGAATTTGTTTTATTCATGATATGATACATAATAATTATATGAAATGGGTGAGCTTGATACAGTTTATATGATGGGTTGATCTCCATTATAGCTCACAGGTGATCCTAATATAGCTTATAAAAAGGGTTGAGCCCCATTATAGGTCATGATAAATAGATGAGCCTAATATAGCTTATACAAATGATTGAGCCCTATTATAGATCGTGGGTGAGCCTAATATAGCTTATATTAAGGTTTATCCCCATTATAGATCTCCAATTCATTAGGTAATGATTATATTGGAAGTCGGTCATATGGTTATTCCAATTAAAAGTGTTTTAAAAGGGTTTTATGAATTTGAGGCTCTAAGTCACCTAAAGGAGTTTTCATTGATTTCTATGGGTTTTAATTATTTTATTTGATAAAAATGTGTGTTTGCTTTTCATGTGTTTTTTTATTTTTCATTCTGAAAGAACTTTCAAGATAAAGTTAAATGTTATATGACTTTTCTTGGGTTCACTAGAATAAAAATTTTAATAATTTTTGTATCCCTTACTGAGCTCTTGTGTTCATACCATGTTTTTAATTGATTTTATTAGGACTTAAGGATGGGTAATGAAAAATAAGAAGTCAATTTAAAGGTCATAGATATTTTGCATGGAATGAAATCATTCCTTATTTCAGAAGTTTTATATTATGAGAAAAATAGATACTAATTGAAAGTTTCCACTTGGTATTTCATGGTTTTATTATGTATGGGTTATTGATTAATTATCTAAAACCATAAACCTGAAAATATACTCAAATTTTAGATAATTAATTCTTGATTTAAAACTTAATATTATATAATGTTTAAGTCTGGGGACTTATACTGTGTGATGGAGTTTTAAAGAGTATTAAATTCTTAATTAATTTCTATCTAATTCTAGGTGCACATAATGGATTTCATGTTCATTACTTTTGGTACATGTTGTGTATATTAAAACCATGATGAGTGTCATAAATAATTTTCACATTATGTAGCTTGACTCACAAGACTACATTCTATGTAGTATCATGACATGTTATGTACATTGCATGGTGTGTAAGTACACAATACACGATAATGACTGCATGAGATGTTGCATAGTTCATACGAGTACACATCATTTTGTATCAAGTACACATTGTTCACTTAATTAAATTTTAAATTTAATTAAATAATTTTTTTAGATTTATGGAAGATGGGCATCTCTAGGATTTTTTGGATAGTAAATTAAGATAAATGAATGAATGAGATAATTAATTTATTAATTTTATTGATTTATATTAATAAAGAATGAATAAAAATGAATATTATCTAGTTTTTCAAATGTGAACTTGTTGCATGTGTGTATGATCATGAGCATTATTGACCTATGTTTGTGTTGGATTTATTTTAATTTAATTACTATTTTATATTTTTTTGATAATTATTGTTAAATTAAAATGATGATATGGGTATTATTCCCTCTTCTTAATTTGTATGAGCCTACATGTACATGTTTTCTCTTACGCAACCCTATAACCCTAGTTCTCATCATGCGTGTGTGTGTAAAAATATATAAAGGAAGGAGATCCCAAGTGAGTGTAGGTGGTTCAAGGTAGAGCCAAGGTGAAACCAAGTGAGGATATTCATAGGAGTATATGTGGAAATATATAAACTGAACTTAGCTTGGTTTAAGGATTTATTCCCCTAGGGTCAGGGGCTAGTTTATCATCTTCTGGATAAACTGACCTATATAAAATCTCATGATCATTCCATATATATTTATTTTATTCATGTCCAGTTCATGGTTAATTATTTATTTTTATTTAATTCTTAATCATTGTCACTTAAAATAAATAAATTAACAAGCATGATAGGTAAAATAATAAAATGGACTATGCATAAATTATCAAGACATTGTTAATTAATTATATAAAATACACATAATATTAAAAATAATGTAAAAGATAAAATAAATGAAATTTAAAAATAGGATAAAAAGACACTCAATAAAAAATATTAATTGAGGAAACACCTTTTATTATTTGAGTAAGTATACACTCATAATATAGTGTTAGTCATTCCATATTCAGAGATGTTTTTCAATTATCAAGGAGTCTCACCAAAGATAATGGGTTGAATTAACCAATTTGGGTTTGAGTGTAGTGGTCATAGTCTATTCAGTACCATTTGGAGGCAAGTGTTGATGAAATATGAGTCCATGATTTTAGTATTTGGGATTCCACTCAATAAATCAAGGAACTATGAGTTAATACAATTGAAAAAACTTGCCTACCTAAATACATTCAAACCATTTTCATTTCCATTGTGTGGGTTATGAGAAGGTAAATATGGATCCATACCATTATAATATCCATGATACAAGTTATTACAAGCCCAATGGTAGGGAATATTGGGGCTTGATAAAATATTGGGAGACTAATAAGATAATAAAATTATTATGTCTCACTTATTTTTTAATCAAGATAATGTATAAAAACCTAATTTAAATTTTTAATAGAAAATTGAAAGTAATGTAGCCTCAACTTTATAACTATTATTGATTCTAGAGAAATGTAATCTTTTCACTGGTAGTAACTTCCTAGAGTAGATCAGGTGCTTGCACATCATGCTATGCCAAGAGTGAAAGTCTCACGTATTGGAGTCCCATTTTCATAATACATATTTTAAGAAGGCTAGTTCAAGAGAGATCTTTGTCAACCTAAAATACTTGTATGATAAACTATCTTTCTAGTGTATCTTGTTATCATCCAAGAACTGTGATCTCCAGAAGCTAAAAAATGAAATGGAGGTATAATCATGTTATATCACCTCCATTATCTCTATCAAGAGAAGGATAAATAAAAGTGGAAAAATGTTTTCAAGGAAATTTTCATGTTCAATATTGGAGGGAGAGTTCCATCTATACCTCATAAATTCAATATGATTGGATATATTGAGTTTTTTGATATCTTGGTCTTCAATATTCCAGATTAGTTACACACTAACCTCATTATTACCTCACTATCTCAAATCTTATATAAATTTATTATAAATTATAACTTGAAAAATATTGATATTTTTCTCCCATAACTCCTCACCCTGATTTGCTAAGCTTATAAGTAAATTATTCATGAACAACATGAAGTATTTATGGTGAATAAGTGTATGGGAAATGAAAAGGTCCTCAATAATACTTCCAAGTATAAGGCTTCTATGAACCACCCAACTAAGATGAGGAAAATCCAAAGGCATGATAAGGAACGAGATGCATAATATTTTCCATGTGGCAATAATAGACACTAGAAGAATTACTATATCATAATAAGGAAGAAAGGAGAAGCTTCAAGTGAATTTTTTTATTGAATATAATATTTTCATATCTACAAGTTGGTTGTTATATATATATTTTAGTTATCACATTTTTATATAAAAAGATGAACCAATTAATATCAGGAATTTTTCCTATGGTGAGGAGGATCTTTAAGATACCAATAGAGAAATATTGACTACCTTGGATATAGGATATCACCACTTTAATTTTCCAACAAAATTTATTCTTATCTTAAATAATTGTTATTAAATTTCTAGTGTTACCAAAAATATTATATCCTATCTAGTATAGAAAAGTATGAATTTATATCCAAGTTTAGGAATAAAATATGTAAATTTTAAAAAATATAATTTTTTGTAGTAGGGAACACCTAAATAATGGTCTTTATGTACTAGAATGTAAAAACCAAGTGTTTTCAATTGATAATGAATCCAATTAACATAACTCATATTACACCTTGTTGTGGAATCACTAACTTGGTCATGTAAATAAGAAGTGATTAAAAAATACCTATCAAGATGGGTATTTGGATTCTTTTGAACTAAAACCACTTCACATATCCCATTATTGATTACAAGGTAAAATAACCAAACCATCATTTGGTGTAAAGGGTTAAAGGGCCACATATCTTATTTAATTGGTACACACAAATGTGTGGCGACCTTTTCTAGTTAAAGTTATAGGTGGAAACTCATACTACATAAATTTTACTGATGAATGGAGTATATATAGTTATGTATAATTAATGAGGTATATGTCTGAATCCTTTGTGAAATTTATAGAGTTAAAGAATAAATTAGAGAATTATCTTCGTAATAAGACAAATAAGCTTCAATTGGATTAAGATAGAGAGTATATTAACCAATATTTTATCAAATATTTAAGGGAGTGTGTGATTATATCAAAACTAAATCTTCCTTATACACCATAATGGAATGGTTTTAGTTAAATGAGGAACTACTCCTTATTAGAAATAGTGAGCTTGGTGATGATTCATGCAGATATTCCATTATAATTTTAGGGATATTCATTACTGACTATGAAAAATTCACTAAACCAGGTTCCAATGAAAGTATAAAATAGTATTCTAGATAATAATTTATGTGGGAATAAACCTTCTTTATCACATATATTGTTGTGGGAATGTGAATCATTTTTAAAGACATCTGAGGAAAAAAATTGAACCATGAGGCACTACGTGTTTATTTATGGTATATACTAAGTAAAATAAAAGATATTATCTATACAAGTATTTATATAAAATAATCATGGTTGATATGCATCCCACCTTTATATATAGGGGATATATTTTCAAAAGAGACAGTGAGAGAAATACTGACTTTGATTAAGTAGATAATCAAGATATAATAGAGTTGGTATGGGAATAAATTACACAAGACACTATAGAAGAGGTTGTTCTCGAGATGAATGTACTATGTAAGAGCACCAGAGAGGTTATATAACTAAAGATATATGGTTTTCTACTCACTGAGGATGGTGACTCATTATCAGTTGATCCCGATGTATATGCAAAACCAATTGTTGTAAAATAGATATTAAGGAAGAAACATAACATTTAAAGTTAATTTAGTACCTAAAAATCATGACTAGGGGATAAAGGGTTTAAAAAATATCAAGGAATATTCTATGATGAAACTTTTTCATTAGTTTCCATGATAAAATCCATCAAAATTATACTTTCTATAACAACTTTTCATGATTATGATATTTGGAATATATGCATCAAAACAACTTTCCATAATGGGAACCCAATGGAAGATATCTTTATGACACAACTAGAAGGGTTTGTGACTCAATAGGATTCTAATAAGGTATAAAAGTTGTAAAGATATATTTATGGATTTAATTAAGCATCCCAATAATGGAATATTTTCTTTGATGGATCCATTATAAAATTAGGATTCATAAATAAAGAATATGAGTATTGTTTATACAATTGGTTTAGTATGAGTGAATTCATTTTCCTAATAGTATATGTTGATGAAATATTACTAATTGGAAATTAGATACTAGTATTATATTCAGTTAATACCTGGTTGAAAAAGTGATTCACCATTAAGTACTTAGATGAAGCAGTCTACATTCTAGGGATCAAGATCATTCGTGATAGATCTAAGAGGATTCTTGGACTAAGTCAAGGTACATAAGTTCATAAGATACCAAAGAGATTTATTACGGAACAAACCAATAGAGGATTTTTTTACCAGCATCACATGGAATGCATCTCTTATAGAAAATGTGTTCTCAGAAAAAAGAGGAGAAATATATGATGAATAACATTCCTTACACATTAGTGATAGGATCCTTCATATATATGTCATTCTATGCACAAATATTGATGTTTCCTATGCCTTGAGCATGGTAGGAATATATTAGGAAGATCTAGGTGACCCCCATTAGATGATAGTTAATGATACCCTAAATTATCTAAGGCACACTAAGGACATGTTCATAACTTATGAAGGATATGAGAAGCTTATCTTCAGGGGATATATATTTTTTGTTTCTAGATAGATTATTATGATTTTAAATTAAAGTCAGGATATGACTCCGCCCTTAATAGTGGAGCTGTGTGTTGGAATATCTCAAAGCATTCAGTGGTCATTGATTCTATAGTAGAGTCCAAGTATAATTTAGCTTTTGATATAGATAAAGAAGTAGCGTGGATAAACAACTTCATCTTAGATCCTGATGTGGTGCATAATAGTAAATATGTTATCACATTATATTGTGATAATTCTATATTGGTGTCCCTCTCCAAGTATCCAATATCATATCAATATAAAAATCATATACTTTGTAAGTATCACCTCTTGAGGTATTTTATCTAAGGAGTGAGGTCATAGTAAATAGAGTTTACATGGAGAAGAATGTGGTAGCCCCATTAACCAATGAATTTTCTTAGTAGAATCATGAATATCATGCGATGGCCAGTGAACTAAAATTCATTAGTAGTCATATAAAGTCCATGTGTGATTCTTTTGGGGTTGGTTATTTAGAACCAATTAATTGCTTTCAATTGTTTTATATTCGTAGTCTTGAATATTAATAAATATATAATCACATAATTGGTGTTTTTTTAACATTAATATTATAATGTACTTAGAGAATCTATCACATTTAATGGTTATATAAACTACCCTATATGATAATAAACTTGAAGTTATATGATAATATTCTTAAATACATGTTCCATGTTCAGATGACATCTTTTTACTGGACAAAGGTTATATAAGATATCAGGGGTAGGAGGCTCATAAGAAATTGAGAATTTTTATCATGAATCTCACCCTTATTAATCTCCCATATAGGAGTTTATAAGAATAGACCCACCCATAGTAATTTCATACATTATATGTGTCATTGTTTATTCTTATATATAGATTTGTGTATTGCTCCATAGAATTTGTATTATTATTAATGAATATTATGAGTCACTTACTTTGATGTATTTCCAAAAACTGTGACAACATATATATATATGGTGAAGTAGGATATATTGGGTATGTTATGAATGATGTTACATTAATGAATAAGTTAAGAAAGTATTTTACCCTTTAGAATTTATGGAAGTATATATCTTAGGGCCTTTGATTGGAATTGAAATATTTGATTAACTCTATGGACATGGTGGTTTTATTAGTGAAATTATTTCATGAAAGTCAAAGAAAATATATCATGAATATAGGTTGATGACACATGAAATGTAAAATGGTTGATGATATATTGAGACAAAGGGATTATATTACACAATGAGAATTCGTAAGAGGTCATTATTACTAAAAAATTTAAATTATTCCTATACGGGTTCTTAGAAGTGTTAATAGATTCTAACAAAGAATTTAAGAGAGATAGACAAATTCCATTGATAAAGAGGCCTAGAGGTTCACAAACTAAGTATATATAGAACCTTAGTTAAATTATATTTAAATTTAACATTAGAATAAATTTTATTCTATAATTTTGATGAATCATAATTATTCAAGTTATGTTGATCGTATATATTCAATCACTAATTTTTCATGATAATAAATATGTGAGTTGAATATTAAATAAATATTTATTCATAGTTTTAATGAATATATGATATTGATTTATTGAATGAATAATTCATTGATATTTATATAGTTAAATATATAGTAATTATTCAAAGGTTTGATAAATACCATGGAATATTAGGGAACTGAGTTAAAGTCCCAGTGGGAAAGATATATTTATTATCATTTAAATAAATATTAATTAATTTATTTAAGAAATAACATTAATATTATCTATGAGTATTGTTCATGTCAAGGAAATAATTATAATAATAATAGTGTTAATATTATTAGACATGGGGTACACTAATGATTAATAGATCGGATAAGGGCCTATTTGTAGTAACGAATTCTTATCCTATATATAAAAACAAGGTTAATTTAAAGGGTTATATGTTTTTGTGCACAAAAAATACTATCTAGATAATTTTCTCAACCCTAGAGAGAAATTTATTAATAATTCACTAAAAAATGGAAAGCTTCAATTATTTTCCCCCTATGAAGACTCAATGGAACTAGAAGAAATAATAATATCCTTGATGAAATTATTATTATGATCAATGGTGAACAATGAAAGTGGTGAGAATAATTAATGGTAGCACTTTATGATTCCACCATAACGTTTTGAGGTTCATAGAGTATGTGTGTATTCTTCTAGATGGATTATATACTTTAATCCATTGATGAAATAATGGTATGACAAGAATAAGTCCAAGAATTCAACAAAAAAGAAATAATTGCAAGATTAGGTAATTCATAGTTATATAAATGAATTATAAATTATATATTAAAGATCATGTTTTTAGGATTTTGGGGTTACTATTTTTCAATTTTGGAAGAAAAATATGAGGAAACCAATAAAAAACTAGTATTGGGAATGGTCTCAACTGCTTTCATAACACCATTGGACCTTCATACCTATGAGACTATTTAAAACTTTGACAACAATCAAAAGCATATTTTTTATGCAATCCACATTTAAAACAATTAACATTTTTATAACAAACCTTTCTCTTACTTTTATCATCACATTTTTTAAAATAAATAGGTCGACCAAATTTTAGCTTTGAAATAATCTTACCAAGCATTGGATTTATCAAATAATATCTTTCTCCTATAATTTTGTCTAATTAATTCTTTAACATTCCATAATCCTTTTGAACAATTTCTAGATCATCAAAAACCCTTCCATTAATATAGGAATTATTTTTATAATTAGTACTTCTAAATGTTTTATTTTCTTCATTATGATTCATACATTATTTATTCTATTGAAGCATATCATCCATCATAACATTGAATTTCCTTATTTTTGTAATGACTCTGGTTTTATTAGATTAGTCCTTTGAATATTTTTATGTATATATCTAGATTTTTTCTCAAAGTCAGTGTGGTGTTTGGGTGTCTCAGGACCTCATAATTTATATATTAAAAATATAAATATATTTTAAATCATGTGAATACTTTGTTTCAATATAATGGGTTTTCCCATTTCTTAGGACCTCAAATTGGAAATTCAAGACCATGGTTGATTCTATAATTTAGGATTTACCCATGGCATGACCTAAATCTGGTCATTGTTGGATGTTTGGTTGAGGCAGCCATTGGCGTTTACTTTAAGTGAATTAATTAATATTATTTATTTATTTATTTATTAACCATAAACCTAACCCTCTATCTATAAATTCCCAATTTTATAAAATCATTAGTGTTAGTCTGATAACCATAGGAGGATTTTGGCGGAGGATGAGCATTCTTTTTAGTGTTGGAAAACTCAAGGATGTGGATTGATGAACAGATTAAGGTGGACCATGATATGGATGATGAACACATATGATCTTATTATACTACTCTAGTGAATGAAATCCTCACTAATGATCGATCCAAAATTTAGGTAGGACTCATTATTTTATGGTTTCTTCCCTTATTGATTATTGATCAAGGGTTTTTTATTATCTTTGATCCCATGAATTGCACAAACCAGATTAAATCTTGTTGAAACATGATTATCAATTTCATTCATTTTCTATGCTTCAACACTTCTTCCTATACCTTAATGTCATTGTCCATTATGGAATCATCCTGTGATGGATTTACCTCATTCTTATTATTACCCCCTTATTCATCGCATAATTCATCAATGGCTCATAGGGTCATGATTTGACATTGCTATGGTGGGTTCGAGCATGATCAAAACCTCATATTTATGGAAGTTGAATGAATGATGTATGGATCGATAGTTTATGGACAAATCAAGTTTTGACGTGGGATGCATTTGACGGATTCATGTATTTGGGATTTGGATTTCTGATGGGATGTGTGATGGCTTCATACGGGTGATCAGATTTATGATTTATAGCCAACAAATGTTAAAAATCAATGTTTGGAAATGAACCCTTCGATTTTGGGTGGTCAAACACTAAGGATCATGGTGGAAATGTCATATCAAGAAACCTCATAAAGAATAGTCTTGACTGCCTATTAAAAAATTAACTACATGTCATAAATTTTAAAAGAACACATCCCATGTATTCCCCTAGCTACGTCGACTAGAGTTTTTGTAAGAAATAAATATCCCATGTCATGTATAGTTATATACACATTGTGTGACCCAATTTTAGAGGCTTGGCATGTACTCTAAGAGTACACGAGTATAAACATGGCCTGGAACATGATCTCATCTTGAGTAAATGAGTATGTACAGGTACTTGGGCTAGACCAGGGTACATTGGCATGACTAATATACATTGTTATGAGCTAGGAGGACATAGACAGACCCTAGGTGGTCTAGATGCATCATGTACCACTTATACACACTATGTAGTTTGACATGGATTCCCAAGAAGTTTCTATAGGATAACATGTCCAAGCTATTTTTTGGGGTGAAACATCATGTGATCCTATATACACACCATGCACTTCTCCTAAAAACTTATACCTTATGTATCTCTTTCTTTGGGACTTAGATTTTAAACCATGAGTTGCCTATATTGAGTGACTTTATATGTAGGGAATGATGGTAGCCTTCATTATGGTATGTGAGATATGATGTGAGGTGATCATATCATGATGATTCTTTAGGTGATGCTTGACTGATGATAGTGATCAATCATGATCATTAGAGAGATGTTGAGGTTTTTACCCCCATAACACACCCAGGTGTGGTTCCCCCATAATCTTTACATAGGTAGAGTTGGTGCTCCCCCATACTACCACAGGGTGCGAGTCCTCTATCTGTAGAGTGTTATTCCCCCATATTCTAGCTCTAGTGGGTAGTGGTTCCTCTAATGGGGTTGTTTCTCCCTAAGATATGGAGTACAACAACTAGGTGAAAGCCTCTCCACAAAGATTTTTGCAAGGTTTTGCATGATGCTGGGAATTGGAGATGGACATTTGGAGATTCTAGTAGACTCATTGTAATAAGACAGGCTATAGATATGGAGATCCCATTTCTCTCTCACTTTGGATTCTTTATTAGAATATATATTGGGTTTCATATCTCAATTGTTATGGGATGATATTACTTATATTGTATCTTTATATTACTCCTTTATATTTTTTGGGGTATCCTACTGAGTATGTATATAATCACCCCTACCTCAGATTTTTTCCCATGTGTCATGTCTTATATAGATGAAATGTAGGACATCATTTAATTTGGTGAATCATAATGATACTTAGGTGTATTGACTGCATTCAGTGGTTAGACTTGGAGATCAGAATTTGGGTTTTGTTGGTTTTACTCTTCTTCCATTTGTTGTCAGGATGGGATTTAATTTCTAGTTGGGCATGTATTTTTCCTATTTACACTTTAGCTTTATATTTTTGCACTCTTATGTATTACCTAGAGGTTATTTTATGAACTATTATACTCTAGATGTTTTAGTCCTTCATCACTCCTTTGAAATTTTTCATGAAGGAGGTTGTGTGCATGTGTATGAGTATTTTTCAACTAAGTCCTACCATTTAAATCATGCCTTCTCGATGCTTATCACCATAACCCAACCTATTAGAGGTGGTATTGAGGTGTCCTGCTCGTATTTCCACCATTATAGAGGGACTTGGTGGGTTGGGTCATGATAGAGTGATATCATAGCAGTTCATCCTCAAGTCGGTGTCGGAGTAGGACCCAGAGTGAGGATCGATTAGGAACTTAGGGAAATGGTTTTAGAGCATCTCAAGTGTGGGTTTTAGGCGAGGGAACCTGGGTTTGGTGTGGAGGTTGATGTATCCATTCAACAAGACAATAAATACACACTTCTTGACTTGGAATATTGATACATTGATTGCAGGGAACAAATGGTACATGCATCATATAGGATTAGTTCCTTTAATTTTTCTTTGTAAGTCAGCTCCCCATATATGATCATCTAACCATGCCACATTATGATAACTTTTAGGATGTATCTATGATGACATATATCCGGGATACCAATACAGGATCATGAAAAATATCAGTTGAGTGATGAGGCCTCATTTCAGGGACCATCTCATGAGGTGTCTCCAATAAGAGGGAAGGGAGCAGTGCTACCTCCTATCAAGAAGAAGACAGTACCTGTAAGTCAGGATGATGGTGAAAATAGGGTTAAGACACTGTGAAAGTTCTAGAGATAGTGAATTATAATGTTCTTTTAGTGATCTAGACCCATGGGTAGCATAGGATTGGATTGAGTCGGTGAGCCGAGTCTCCAGGCTTGTTTTAACCCCAACCAATCAGATGGTTGTGCTGGACACCAATATTTTCCATGGAGAAGTAGGCAACTAGTGGAGTCTAATGACATAAAACCATGATGAGATGATTCTCTCATGGTCATACTTCCAGTACCTATTTCATGATTATTATTACCATTTTTAGTAATGTGAGACATGCAAGCTAGGGTGGGGTGGGCCAATCCTGTGTGGGTTTGAGCCTACATAGGTTTGGCCGCAAAATCCTACATATAATGTGAACAAAAATTTTCAAGCCCCACTCCCACATAATCCATTGAGTAGCCTATGGGATTTACCATATTTTAAATATTATATTTTTTCCTCATTATTAATGTTAGTTTTGGAGAGAAGTTTGGATCTACCATAGATAGAGTTTTAATGGATGTGATGGAACATTTTTTGGTGGGTTAATGGTGGAATATGAGGATGCTGATGTGGTGGTGAATTTTGTGATGGAAAGTAGGCGAGTGATTGGTGAGTGGTGATGAATGATGATGTTGGCTGTGTGGTGATGCGAATAGATGGACTTGTGAATGAATGACGAATCCCCAGGTAATGACCAGTTTTAGAGGAGTAAATTTGAGTTCCCATGAGGTCATTTCTTATTTTATTAATAAAAAAACAAAATTAAATAACAATAATAAAAAATTAACCCAAAAAATATTATGATTATAATAACTCTTTTAGAATTGAAACCACGTGAAAGGGAGATGGGTTCCATTATTTGAGAGGTGGGATGACACACCATGTGAATATGGTTAATAGTTTCCATATAAATATTATAATATCATATTAAAACAATAAATGTTGACCTATTTAAAAATTGAATGTGAATGAATGGTGAATTAGTATGACCATTACATCAAAAAATCATATTTCATGGTTTAATCATGTTTTTCATTCAAAAAACTAAAATTTTTAAAAGTATATATTATAAAAAATAATATATTTTTTTAAATCAGGCCCGTAGGTAATCCCACACCTTTTCAAGCTCAACCCACCTTGGCCCACACCCATGTGGGCTCAACCCACATTAGCCCACTCACTTAATAGTCAGAATTTTTAATCCAAACCAACCCTGTATATTCCCTATATCCATGAAACCTATAGTTTGTGGGCCTGTTTTTTATTGCTAACCCATCTTGGTTGTGATATATATGGATATAAGTGATTCTTGAGTTGCAGCAGGGTGATATGATGGTTGTTGAGCATGTTGTGAGGTTTACTAACCCCATTCATTACTCCCTTAATATGGTGTGAGATGTTTTCTTCTAGGAACATAAGTATGAGTAGGTCCTTATTCGGGACATTCATGCCTGAGTAGTCACATTGTGACTTAATACTTATGATGGAGTGTTAGAGAGAGTCATATTGCCATGAGTTTCCTAGTGGAGGAAGATGGTGTTGAAGTGGTCATCATGTGGGTGAGTCTTCTACAACAGCCAATAGGAATCATATGTTGAGTTATCGGTACAGGAGGTATACTCATACCCAGACATAGATGCATGAATATGTAGCTCAAGGATCACATATAGGATCTATTCATCCAGGTGAGGGTCGATGCTATGATTGTGACATGTGAGGTCAAATGGATCTTTATTTCCTAACTCAACATGTTGAGGAGGGCATGAAGATAGTGGATGAACCACCATAGTAGAGGCATCTCCATGATCATAGATTTAACAAGAATAGTTAGGGAGGCCCCTGGGATGTGGTAATAACATAGGAGAAGGTGGGGATATAGAGGGAGGATGTACTGGTGGAGGGTGTTTCTATGAGCTACTTCCACCACCACCACTAGGTATCCCATTCTAGGTTCATAGAGATAGTGGTTGAGGTCACTAGTAAATATAGGTTATGGAGGGATATGACTAGACCAATCACGAGATGATTTGGGGTATGATCTACTTCTTTTATACTATTTATTTAGTACATGTAGACATATTATAGAGTCATTCATTTATCTCCATATACATAATATGAGATATAGAGCTTCTAGTTGATACATTAGCCCAGAAACTATGGTTATAAGTTCCTATAGGGATTTATTTTTCTATATCACATATTTACTAGAAATACTAGATGGTGCTCGATGGAGAGAGTTTCTTATGAGACCTATTGGATATCAGGATGAAACCTTGTAAATTATTCTTGGTTATGGATTGGTTTTCCATGTTTCATTCCCGTATTTATTTTCATCTCAGGTGAGTTATATTCCTTCAAATAGACAGGTCAAGATTCTTCTTTTTGGGTGAGAGAGATGTCATGGCCGAGGGAGTGAGACTTGTGGGAAAGAAGTTATAGCCCATCACCCATTTCTTGTTGAGTTTATTATTTAGTGTATCAAGGTATCCAGGAATATGGATACCTTCAATAGTAGAGGTATATATGGACTTCTTCCAAAAGGACATTCTGGGACCACCTTTAAGGGGACAGATTGACTTCTGCATTGACTTTCACCCTGGTACCGAACTAATATCTTTAGTGGCATATCAGATGGCCCGTACCGAGCTTCGAGAGATGAGGGTGTAGTTTTAGGACCTTCAAGGGAAATATTTTATTATATTTAGTGTGTCCCCTAGAGGATCTCGATATTTTTTTATGAAAAAGGTCGATGAGATTTTGAGGATTTTCATGGATTATCATCACCAAAACCTGGTTAAGATAAAGAACATGTATCCATTTACAAGGATTTATGACCTCTTCAACCAGTTAAGAGGTGAAATTTGGTTATTTAAGATTGATATCATGTTTATCCACTTCTAGTTGAGGGTTCACGAGAATGATATTATGAAGATGAAATTATGATTTCTATATGAATAATATGAGTTCCTCATAATGACTTTAGGTCTGAAAAATGATCCATGGTATTTATAGATCTAATGAGTAGGATCATTCAACCATACTTGGGCTGATTTTTGGTTTTGTTCATTGATTAAATTCACATATTGTTTGTGTCATAGGAGGAGCATGCATAACATTTAAGGATGGTCCTAGACTTACTCCTATAGAACCAATTTTATGGTAATCTCTCAAAGTTCTAGTTTTGGATTTGTGAGATTCAAATTCTAGGAAATTTCATATATAATTATGGTTTATCTATGGACATGGTGAAGTTTTAATTGGTGATTACTTGTTATCCACCCAAGATCATGTCATAGGTGTGGGGTTTTCTTAGCTTGGTAGGGAACTGTAGGTGGTTTTTTGGAAGAATTATCTAGGATTACAACCCCTTTGAACACCTTGATGTGAAAAGGGAATCCATTCACCTAGAACAAGTAGTGTTAGGAATACTTTAAGGATATTATGTGGTGGTTAAGTGGTGATCCCATGTTGAGACTACCACATGAGGGCATTGAGTAGGTGGTGTTTTGTGATTCATCTATAGTTAGATTCAATTGTATGTTGTTACAAAGGTTGGAAGTGATCGCTTATGGATTGAGGTAGTTGAGACCCCATTAGAAGAACTATATGAATCATGACCTAGAGTTGGAAGTGATAATATTCTCTCTAAAGATATCTTTTGGGTGAGTGTTTTTTTGTATAATCAGACCACCAGAGTCTGATGTACATCTTCACTCATAGTTATATTTAACTAAGATAGAGGGGTTAGTTGGAGTTCCCATAGGACTATTAATTAGAGATAGTCTATACTCCTAGGAGGGTAAATTTGGTGGTGGGTTATCTTAGTAGAAAATCTCATTCTTGCTTGTTGGAAGAGGCGTAGAGCAGTTTTCTTCATTGCAGCTAACCCTGGTGGAGGAATGGGGTGAAAATTATTTTCAGTCGATGGTGGTGACTCCTATACTTCTTCATCATGTGAGATAGACATAGTTAGGGGACATTAACTATGAGGTTTTATGTGACCAAATATCCTCAGGAGATACACTAGATGGATTTTTTTAAAGGAGGGGAGAACACTATCCTTTTCTAGGGTTAGATGGTTGTTTTAGTTATGTTGTGGGAGGAGGTGATGAGGTAATTTCACAATCCCCCTTGTATGTACATACAAGTATGGAAAATATGTACAAAGAAATTTAGTGGTAGTTTTGGTGGGTTGGAATTAGGCAGAGAGTTTTTGAGTTCATCTCACAGTGTCTTACATGTTAGTTGGTAAAGGCTGAACACCAGGTTCCAACATGTTTGAAATAGACTCTTGATATCCCAGAGTGTAAATGGGATGTAATATCTATAGACATTATGATAGGGATTCCATGGAAATTTCTAGGCCACGATGCTATCTAGGTGATTGTTAACTGACTTACCAAGACAACACACTTCCTTATTATCAAGGATTAGAGTTTGGTTGAGAGTTTAGGGAAGTTTTATGTGCAAGAGATCATATGGATTCATGGAGCACCCTCGATGATTGTCCAAGATGTTGATATTTGGATAAAATCATGGTTTTGGAGTGGATTTTAGGAGTATTTTGAGACCCAGTGCTAGATGATCCTAGTGTTTCACCCCCAGATGGAAAGGAAGAATGGGAAAACTATCCAGGCGTTGGAGGATATATTGAGAGATAGTGTGTTGGGATTTATATGGTGTTGGGATGATCATATTACATTGGTAGAGTTTTTTATAAAAATATTTATCACTCTGATAATGGAATGAAACCTGTTTAGGCCTTGTATGGGAGACCATGTAGGTCACCCTTATGTTGGACTGAGATTTGAGATGCATCTCTTTTTGGGATAGAGATGGTGTAGGCAACAACATAGAAAGTATAGGTGATCTTTAATCATATGTGGACATCCTAGAGTTGATAAAAATATTATGAAGATCGTTATTGTAGACCCTTAGAGTTTTATAAGGGATACCATATGTTTCTTAGAGCCATGATAAGGATTACATATATTTGGCTAGGTAAGTAAGCTATCCCCAAGGTTCATATAGCCATTCGAGATTCTATGAAGGGTTGGTGAGGTTACTTATCTCTTGGACTTACCACCACAATTGGATAAATTGCATGAAATCTTCCATGCGTCACAACTAAAAAGATACAAGCATGAATCCATGCACATTATTGACTAGGGAGAGCCAAACATTGAGGATAGATCCACCTTCCCAAAGTAACCGGTGGAAATTGAGGATCTATAGGAGAGGATACTGTATGGAAGGATTATTACCTTGATTAATGTGATTTGGTAGCATGAGATCTTGTAGGATATCTCCTAGGAGAATGAGAGTCAGATGCAGGCTAATTACCCCCACCTTTTTTGTGTAGATTGTTCTTTTCAAGGGGATAATCCTAGAAGGAGGGGAGAATATAATGACTTTGGTTTTGTTATATTGGTACTTTTAATATTTATATGTATATATATGTATTTTTTCTTATATTTCTCATGGTGATTGTATAGAAACACTATCCTTTTACACATATCATTAAATTATTTTAAGCATAAAAAATAATCATATTACAATTCAAGGTTCGTAAAGTCTAGTGTATTGGAAGATTAGGTACCTAAAACTTAAAACATGGGACTAAATATAACATTTATTTATTTAGTATTCATGAAGAGATCATAAGTGACATTATGCTCATACATATTCATAGGATAACTAGGGGATAACATGAACAAAAGGATGAGCTAAAAATCTATATAAGGCAATAAACATAAGAATAAAGCTTTAGCACATGGGTTAGAAGGCATGATATAATGATATAAAAAGGATTAACACATGGGTTAGAAGGCATGATATAATGATATAAAAAGGAATGGAACATATGGAATCATAAAATATAAACATGGGATCATATAAACATGTATTCATAGTAATGTTGAAGAAAAATAAAGCATGACTTTATCATGAGTCTAGGATCTTTGCACATAGAGGAGCACAAGTCAAGGTTAACCATCAAGACCATTGCACATGGTAGCACAAGTCAAGGCTAATAGCCAAGATCGTTGCACATAATTTCTCATGAGACTCAGATTTACCCAATTTATTAGAGCACTATCTAGGGACACCCATAATAACATGTTCATTAATATGCTTTCCACATATAGAATCATACATAATCAATCATACATAAACATAAGGGTTAACCATTATAAGAATTGGGTATCATAGTCATGTCATAAAGAATTAAAAATGGTAGTATCATAAAAATGTCCATGAAGGTAAGGAATTTATCATACATGGAAAATCATAGGGTAGAATTGGAATATATCATGAAAAGTGATGTCACTTGAAGTAATAACATATAAAAAGAGTACTTAATAAAATTTAGAATTAAAACATTTTAGTGTGGTTAAAGGAAAACATAGAAGGTAATTTAAAACATAAAGGTGAATAATATTTTACATAAAATCAAAAGCGAACCAATAATTTTTTCATAATAAAAAAGTGGGTTTTTAAAAATAATGGTGGCATAAAAACAAATTATATAGTGCACTTGAAATTGGGTAAGAATTCATAAATTTCCCTTAAAACAGAATTCCTTATCGAGAATACACTACTATAAAATAGCCCTATACCCATGGTTTTGGAAAACCGTGGGTATATGGGTAGTATGAGAAACTATACCCATTGTTTTAAGAAAAACTGTGGGTATAGGTTTTTTTGTGAAGACCTATTCCCACAGTTATGGAAAACCGTGAAGAAAAACATCTATACCCATTTTTTTTGTCAAAACTGTGGGTATAGAATTTTTTTCAAGGCCTATCTCCAGGGTTTTGAAAAAAACATGGGTATAGGTTTTTTCGAAGACCTATACCCACAGTTTTATAAAACCATGGTTGTAGATTTCCCACATTATGGCGAGAAAAAAATTCTGTGGGACACAAAAAAAATTTGGTGGGAAAACCTATACCCATGGTTTTCCATTAAATACCCACGGGTTGGATTGATATATTTAAGTAGATATAAATATATAATCAAATATCTGTCGCAGTTTACTTGGTGAGCTACTTCTTTGTGTTCCCTCCAATATCTGGATCAAATCCCGTTGGATCAAATCTCATTGAGTGATTTTTTTCTAATAGATGGGGAGAGATTTATATATTAAGATAAATGTATATATTTTAATAAATGAAGGCATTTTCTCAGTTTTCTAGTCATTCGAATTAGGAAACAGAAAAACGGGATCGAAACCCATGTTCTCCTTTTTTTCTATTAAGTTTGTGTATTAATATATTTATCAAAATATAGATATATATACATTCAAGAGGTGTAGGTGGAGTGGTTAGAAGTGTATAATTTGATTGGAAGGTCATGGGTTTGACTTCTACTGGCCGTTTTTGTATGATTTTTACCTACGGTTTTAAAACTGTGAGTATAAGGCCTGGATAGCATGGCATGAGGCTTTGACACCATGGAAAAAAATATATACCCACGGTTTAAAACCATGGGTATAGACTGGGGAAATATCATGACACCTTGGTTTCCCACAGTTCCCAAAACCATGGGGATAGGCTATAACCATAGTTTTGGGGGCTATACCCACAATTTTGAACCGTGGGTAGAAGTTATTTTTCCAGTAGTGATAATTGATGAGGGAATCATTTTAAAAAATGTATATCCCTAAAAGATATTGATGAATTTATATTGATACATGGTTTTGGATAATGTATATAGAATTTATAATATGTACATAGAATAACATATTACTTCATTTGGGTAATAAAGAAAGGTAGAGCAACCTGAATGAATAATGGAGGTTTGGGTAGAATCCCTTACCTTAAGTCCAGTGGCGTCCTTCAATTGATCTTATTCTGCTGGATAACTAAATTAAATTCATTAATTAATATTTATAGAACCTCTTATTTATGTATTTGATTTATTATAACCTTAATAAGTTCATTTGAGACCTTTTTTATGGGTTAAGAGGTTTAATTTCATTGTTTGTTTCATTGGTTTTCATGATTGGTTTACTTATATACATGTAAGGATAAACATGTAAGATGAAAATGGTTGTACTGAATTGGTGTTATATGTTATTAGTGATCATACAATAATTTTACTTGGTTATAAAATTAAACTGGTTATTTGTAGTGATGATGAATCATTTTATAAAACTTTAATGATATCCGTTTTGGTTAATTGGCGGTTTTTTGATCACATCGAACACATTTTTCTTTATAAATTAATATAATGTGTAAAAAATATTACAGAACCATAAATTAGACATAATATATATAATATAGTATGTTTCAACCATAAAAATGGTTTCATGACCTGAATTGAAGATGGTAATAGAAATTGAAAACCCACAGTCCTTGAATATGAGAAATTAACACATCTCGGATGGTGTTTTCATTTCTAGTATAAAAGGAGGTGAAAGGAGAGATGATGATGAATTATTCCATTATAATAAAAAAATAATAGTACATGTAAGGTACTATTGTTATAATAACATTTGGATGAAATGAGGTGAGGAAATAAAAACAAAATAAGGGAACTTGAAAGAAAATAAAAAGAATTGAAAGAGAAATTTACCTCTTAAATATATCTTACTTGAGAACCTATTTAAGAGAGAATATTTGGTATTTTAAAAATACCAAGGGATTAGGTACGTGGTATAGGAGCTTGGGAATATACTTGATAATAATTTAGATGATTCAAGTGAAGAGGGGGAGTGCGGGGGAGTGAGGGTGGGTTTTATAGTGGAGAAGAGGAGGGCTTTCTCAATATTTTAATCATTATTTTATTATTTTTCTCAAGACAATAAATAGTATTGATTATTGTCACAAGCAAATTAATATGTGGATGTGAGTTCTAAACCAATGTTATTACATCACCCATGACTCAATAAATAGTGTATTTAACATATAATGTATATATACAAAAAATTACCATATTTTACTATTCACAAAAAATTCAAGTATTTTAGAAAAATAAAAAAATTCACCCCAACCATTTTTCAATGTGTATAATTAAAAAATGAACTCCATTTTATTAAAATAATTTTCTAAATATGTGAAATTAAAATCATAATTTACTTGAAAAATAAAATTTTTAAAATTAAAACCGCTTTTCTTACACTTTGAAAAATTAATTAAGGTCTCTTAAAATTATCATATAATAACAAGTCATAAAAATAATTATTTATTAATATATTTTCTGAAAATAAATTTTCATGTAAATTATTAAATTAATCATAAAATTATAATTAAATATACATGAATTACAAAAATACCAATACTATGATATAATAATATCATAGTGTCACTTATGGATAAATTTTATTTATAATTTCAATGGTAAGGTTAGTTATTCACTTGGATGATTTACTATTCATAAAGGCCGTATTAATATTCCTAAGGGTAACATTACTATTCATAAGGGCAATTACTATTCACAAAAAATATTTTTTTCTTATCGGACTCCAAACATCTTACTGATTACAAACGTGTATGTCAGATTTTCAAAATTCAAATCATAGAAGTGACAATATTATGTTTAAAGGTCACATAGTACTTAGTAGTTCATTGTGTTGCGATTTAGTGTGATTATACTATATGACATAATTATAAGAAGAGAATTTCTTTTGATTAAACTTTGGGTCGTTACAGTTTGGGTGTCTCAGAACCCTAAAATTAATATATTAAATATATAAATATATTTTAAAGCACACACATGCATCATTATGATATAATGGGTTTTCTCAACGTTTGGGACCTCAGATGGGAAATATGAGATCATGGATGATTCTAGAATGTTGGGTTTATCCTAGTTATGACCTGTAGTTGGTCGAATCCATTGAGGTAGCCATTGATGGGTATGTTAAGTGAATTAAATAATTTTATTTATTTATTTATTTAATAACCCTAGAACTAACCCAATCTATATAAATACCATGTTATGTAAAATAATATGAGTTGGATGCATAAACCTATGAGGATTTGAGGGAAGGGGGATCATTCTTCGTTGGAGTTGGAAAACCCGAGGATGTTGATTGATGAACGGATCGAGGTGGACTATGATACGGATGGCGAACACAGTCGATATTCTTCTTCATCACTAATAGACATGTTATTCACCAACAATTGATCCATAATATAGGTAGGACATGTTATTTTTTTTCACCCTTGTTAATTATTGAACATTGAATTTTTATAATCTATTTAATTTATCTTTGATTCCATGAACTTCATGAACCAGATTAAATCTTGTTAAAGATCATTTATCAATTCCATTCATTGGACCATGATTCACCTATACTTTCCCCACCTTATGATTATATTAAATGATCACATTAACCAATAATGGATTTGACTCATTCTTGTTCTTTTCCCCCATCATTCGTTGAATTATTTGTCATTAGCCCATGGGGTCATGGTTCAACATTTTCGGGGCGAGTTTAAGCACGATCGAACCCCTATATTCATGAAGGATGTGAGAATGACATATGAATCTAAAATTTATATATGAATATAGATTTTATGTGGTATGAGGGTGATGGATTCATTTATTTTGGATATGGATTGGTGATGAGAGGTGTGACAACTTCACAAGGGTGATCATATTTAAAATTTTCGGCCACCAGAGGCTGAAGAAGATTTTTGGTGATGAACCCTTCAATTATGGGTGGTCATACATTGTATATTATAGAAAAAATGGTTTATTAAGAAATTGACTGATGACCAAAATTTATTTCCTATGAAAAATCTAACTAAACCATGTGTAGTTCGGAAGAACACATGTCACATAATCCCATGCATACGATTGCTAGGGTTGTGGGAAAAGATAAATATCACAGGACATGTATGGAGATATGCATTCCATGTGAATTAATGCTAGTAGCTCATCATGTAGTTTGGGAGTACATGGGAAAAGACAAAAGTAGGTAAATGATCATGAACATAGTACATGGTATTGATTATGTACTCAAACTTTGATAGAGTACACTGGCACATCCAATATACACGGGCATGATCCAGGAGGAGACGGGTAGGCCCTGGGTGGATAAGACACACAATGTAATAATTACACACATCATGTAGTATGGAATGGATTCTCAATCCGTGTGTAGGGATGAACATGCTCAGGAGACAAGGTGAGGTCACACACCGTGTGACCCCATGTTCACATTGTATACTTCTTCTAGGAACTTATACCTTTCATTTTAGAACATGGATTTTATCCCATGATTAGAATATACTGAGTGGTTTTCCATTCAATACATTATGGTAGCCTTATTTTTGTAATGTAAGATACGATGTGAGGTGTTTGGAGCATGATGCTTCTTCAGGAGATGCTTGACTGATGGTAGTGATTGGGCAGGATCATCAAAGCGATGTTGGGGTTGGCACTCCCCTAACATACCAAGGTGTTGTTGAGTCAATAAGGTTTTCCTTATGATTTTTTCCATTCCTTCATTCATGGGAGAGATTGATAAGTCATCAAGGTTTCGTTATGAATTGATCATTCCTCTTGTTTTGAAAATCACAAACACTTTTTCTTAAAGAAAATTTCATTTTACCCCTGTTTTATTCCATAAGGAAAATTTCCTTTCCAAAGGAAATTTACCCCTACCTTGTTTTCATTGTTCATATCAATATTTTTCTTAAGTATGAAAATCGGATTCATATCTAAAACCTCAGAATCTTATAATACTTAGACATGAATAATTCTTTTTTAGGATCCGAATTATGGATACGAACTCTAATGAAGTTCTACTCCTAATTATGGATACAAACTCTCATTAAGTTCCACTCCAAATTCTGGATAAGAACTCTCATGAATTTCCACTCTGAATTTAGGATATAGACTCTAATGAAGTTCAACTCCGAATTATGGATACGAACTCTCATAAATTTCCACTCCGAATTCTGATTATGAACTTCTCTAAGTTAGGATTACGATTTCTCTGAATTCAGACTCTGAACTCGGATGAGGTCTGACTCTGAATTCTCATGAACTTAGACTCTAAACTTTGTAAGTTCTGGACCCGAATTCTAGTGAAATCAGACTCTAAATTTCCTTGAAATCCAGACTCCGGATTTCTATATAATTCAGGTTCCGAATTCCTACAAAACAGAATCGAAATATTCTTAAGTTTATAGAATCTGAATTTATTTTTACTTTCATTCTGAACTTTAACCTTTTCCATTCCGAACTTTCATTTTCTACTCCATTCTGAATATCAGTTTATTTATTCTTACACTTGTTCTATTACAAAGATATGTCATTCTTTCTATTATTAACTAACCGTTGTTTGAGTGACATGTGTATAGGTCCCTACGAAATTCAAGGAAGAATATGACCGTTGGAGGAGGGAGCCGATCATTGGAGCTTCACCTATAAATAAAATCTCATTTGAACATGCTCAGGACTTTTGGAATTTTGGTGCTCAGAACTTCCTGAAGTGGTTTCTAGAGAGAGAGGATCTTATCAACTCTCAAGATTTGTGCAGAAAGTTTGAACAACTTGTTCAAACTTTTCCTTGTGCAGATTTGCTTCGTGCGACTCCGATTGTTGCTATGTACAATCGAGGGCTTATGAGGATAGTAAGACAGAGGTTCCAACACTTTGAAGTTGAGGGCTTCCTTGCTGAGGAACATAGAGGTGCCAACTACCTGATAGTTGAGGAATTGTGGGGATAGCAAGACAGACTCCGATCTTCGTATCGAGGGCTTACCCTGGTGTGGGTAAGACAGACTTTCTTGAAAGTATACATCAATGGACCTTTATCAAAGGTTTTTGGATACCCTTCTCTTTGGTTTAAAAGAATTATTACTTGTTACTTG
This sequence comes from Viscum album, assembly GCA_963277665.1. NCBI lineage: Eukaryota > Viridiplantae > Streptophyta > Magnoliopsida > Santalales > Viscaceae > Viscum > Viscum album. The sequence goes on along the minus strand of OY728148.1, from coordinate 360,627,609 downwards.
TTTTTGTTAAAAGTTTTTCCGCTGCATTTTGTATTGTTGAGGAAAGTATACTTTCTTATACTTCCTCATCCTTGTACTCTGATATAGTTAGATTCAATATGCTTTAAGGTAGAATCTTAATATTTGTAACTTTAGTTAAGTTCCATTTTTTGAATCACTTTTCTGGAATCAATCAAGCTATTAGAACTCATATAGTTCTTGTGAATTATCCTACTTAACCTTGTTAAACATAACCATCCTAAAATTTTTTAATGGAATTTTTAAAAGGTACAATTCACCCCCTCTTATATCTGAGAATCTCATTATTGTTTTGATCCTATGTTTGGTATTATAGAGTATATCATACTCAGTCACATACCATCCTAAAAATTGGTATTAGAGGATTTGGTTCAATCTGAATTAATCTCACGATTAGATTCAGAAAGGAATTCTCTGAATAGCATTTTCCAGATTCATATTTTTCGGATTCATATTTTTTTTTTCAGATTCACTTTTTCTTAGAGTTACAATATCTAATTTCTTGCTTAGGATATTTACACTTGCATAAAAACTCGCACTACTAACAAGTTTGTGTGTCAAATATTCCCTTAAGAATAGAAGGAATAAATGTTGGATCTATTGACAATCTTAATCCAACCAGACCACCTATTTTTTATGGTAATGATTATGAGTATTGGAGAGATCGTATGAAGACTTTTATTATCAACACCGGTGTTGAGAATTTTGTTATGCTTACTGGTGGATACAAAATTCATGATAAAGAAGTAAGTGCCTTTACAAATCAAGAAAAGTATGAATACCAACTCAACTATAAGGTACAAAATACTTTACTTTGTTTAATGACTAGGAAAATATATAGCCAAATTTATTCTTGTGAAACAGATAACTGTATATGGAAGAAACTTGAAGTTACACATTTTGGTACATCTAATGTGATTGAGACTAGAATAGCCATTCTTAGAGTTGATTATCATGGTTTTAATTTTCCTTATGGAGAACCAATTTGTAAGGTGAAAAGAGAGATTCATGACTGTCATGAATAGATTACAATCAATGAGAGAGAATGGTCTAGATGATGAATCCCTTGTTGACAAGATCATAGATATTATTCCCAATGAGTGGGAATCAAAGAGAACTACTATCTATGAAAATAGAAAGGTTACTCAAATTTCTCTTGATGAACTATTTAGAACTCTTCTTCAACATGAGAATAGAATGAAGAGAGATGCTGAAAACATAAAGAAAAAGAATGGGAATAATAGTGTTACTTTTAGTACAAATTCAAATCACATGAAATCTAATAATCCTGAGAGAGTTACTAGATTCAGATATAAGAAAGTCATTATCCATTCCGAATCTAGTAGAAGTGAGTCCTCAGAAAATGAATTAGAAAATCTTGCTCGAATGATGAACAAGATAGATGGACAGAGAAACTTTCAATCCAAATACAAGAAGGAAAGGGAAGACAAGAAAGATTCTGAAGTTACATGCTATGAATGAAAGTGAGCTAGAAAAATTAGACCTGATTTCCCTATACTCAAGAGAATAGAAAGAAAGGAAAGCCATTTTGAGAAAAACAGAAAGAAGTATTACAAGGAAAAAGCTAAGAAAGTTTTGAAAGCTAATGAAACATGGAGTGCTAGTGGTAGAGACTCTTCAGATGAATCTTCAGATTATGAATCTTATGGACAGAATAATCTTGGTCTTTTAGCCAGGATACCTATTGATAATCATTTCCTGATGGATAAGGTACAAAAAGCTGAATCGATGACCAATGTTTCTTTGAATTATAATGATAGTAAATATTATAACTCTTCAGATGAAGAATATTCTTCTAATTAAGATAATACTTTACCTACCTATGAAGAAGTTTCTAGGTTTTCTAAAAATCTTGAAAATTAGAATTCAAAACTCACGAAAAAACTCAATAAGTCAAATTCTAGGAATGTTATTCTTACTAAGGAAATATAAGATCTTTCTAAAGATCTTGATAAGAAAAATTCTGATTTTGAAAGTATATCAAAAAATCTTGAGGAAGTAAGTTCTGAAAAGAATAAAATTTATAAAGATCTAGAAAAAGTAATTTCTAAGAAAATTATTTTTTAGCCTAACTCCAGCTCAAAATCAAATGTTTTTGAAGACAAGAACTTACTTATAAAACTCAAATCTGAAATATTCTCCTTGAGGAAGTGTTTGTCGAACTTTACCCTAGGTAAAGAAAATTTGGATAAAATGTATTCACAAATCCAACCTCGAAGGAATACTTCTGGTTTTGGTTACAGAAGCTCTAAACTGATTTTTAGTAACAACTACTTTGTTCCTCAAAGTGCCCCATTTTGCACAAAGTGTCAATGTGGTGGTCACTAGGAAAATAATTTTTCTCTAAACAAAACCCAATCTTTAGGATTTCATAAGGCTTATTTTTCTAAGAAGATGTGGGTTCCCAAAATTTTACTTTCTAAGATTTCTAGATCCAAGCATGTCTGGATTTCGAACGCCTAACTTTTTCTTATTTTTATGAAAATAGGGAAAGGGCTAACAACAATACATGGTACATGGATAGTGGATGTTCCCGGTATATGACCGGTAACAAAGACTATTTTGAAAAGATTATCAAAATGAAAGGGGGAAAAGTAACTTTTGGAGAGAATGCTCAGGGAGAAATTATTGGTATAGGTAACATCATTCTTCTTGAAACTACTTTGATTTCAAATGTTTTGTTTGTTAAGGGTCTTAAGCACAACCTCATCAGCATAAGTCAATTATGTGATGATGGCTACCTTGTGAATTTTAGGAATGATAAGTGCCTAGTACACAATTCCAAGGAAGAGTTTATTCATTCTTCCCATAGGCAAGAGAATGTTTACACACTTAACTTGGAAGACCTCAGGAGCCAAGAAATACCTTGGATTAGTGCAATGGAATATCATTCTTGGTTATGGAATAGAAGGTTAGAACACTGTAACCTTAGGAACTTATGTAAAATTTCTAAGAAAGGTTTAGTTAAGGATCTACCGTAGCTTAGATATGATTCTTCAAAAGTTTGTGACCCTTGTCAATATGGAAAGCAACATAAATAAAGTTTTAAATTAGTTAGTGAAGTCTCAACTACTGATACATTACAGTTAGTGCATATGGATCTGTTTGGTCCAACACAAACTGAAATCTTTGGGGGAAAGTACTACGTATTTATTTTGGTTGATGATTACACTAGATTTACATGGGTCTATTTTCTAGCAAAGAAGTATGAATCTTTTTCTTATTTAAAAAGTTTTAGATCCCATGTTAAGAATGAGAAAAACCTTCCATTGAAAGCTATCCATAATGATCATGGAGGAGAATTTCAAAATTCTGATTTTGAAAATTTTTGTAGTAGAAAAGGTATTAATCACAACTTCTCAACACCCAGAACACCTCAACAAAATGGTGTTGTTGAAAGAAGAAATAGAATTCTTCAAGAGACAACTAGAACCATGTTGAGTGAGTATTCTGTAGCTAAACATTTTTGGGCTGAAGCTGTAAGTACTTCTTGTTACACTATAAATCGAGTTTTAATTATCCCTTTTCTTAATAAAACTCCTTATGAGTTATGGAATGGTAGAAAACCTAGACTTTCCTACTTTAAGGTTTTTAGATACAAGGTATTCATTCTGAATACGAAATATAACTTACACAAATTCACACTAAAATCTGATGAAGGAATTTTCTTAGGCTACTGCACAACTTCTAAGGCTTATAGAGTTTTCAATAAAAACACTTGTACTGTTGAAAAGAAAGTACATGTTAAATTTGATGAAACCGATCCTTTTGTTTTTAAACAATCTCGACCTCCATCTTCAGATGTGTTTTCAACCACTGATTATCAACCTTTTGATAGAAAATTCTTCTAATAAGGAAAATGTACAAGAAGATACTTCTAAAACATTTACCCCTGAAGATTTCCTACCCTATGTTGATGAACAGGTTTAACAAAATCCAAACCAGTCGTTTCTCAAGAATCATCCCAGTGATAGTATCATTGGTGATGTAAATAAACCTGCAATAACTAGAAGTTCCTTAAGAAATAAAGTAGAGCATCTAGCATTCCTTTCCCAATTGGAACCAAAAAGCACTAATGAAGCTTTAGGTGGGGATGATTTGATAAAATCCATGCAAGATGAACTAAATTAATTCGAAAGGAATAAAGTATGGACCTTGGTTGAAAGATCTAAGGAAACTTCTATAATTGGAATAAAATGGGTCTTCAGAAATAAGTGTGATGAAAATGGAATCATCATAAGAAATAAATCTAGATTAGTTGCTAAAGGCTATAATAAACAATATGGAATAGACTATGAAGAAACCTATTCTCTAGTAGCTAGACTTGAATCTATTTGTATTTTACTTTCCTTTGCAACATTATTTAATTTCATGCTTTTTCAAATGGATGTAAAATGTGCTTTCCTTAATGGTTATGTTCAATAGGAAGTTTTTGTTGAACAACCTCCTGGATTTGAAGATTCAAAACATCCTGATCATGTTTTTAGACTCACCAAATCTTTTTATGGCCTTAAACAATCACCTCGAGCTTGGTATGATAGACTTATAGGATTTTTGCTTCAAAATAACTATGTTAAGGGAAATGCAGATCCAACCATTTTTATAAATAAAGATAAGAAAAATGTTTTTATTGTTCAAATTTATGTTGATGGCATTATATTTGGTTTAAGTCAGTAATCTTTAACTGATTCCTTTTCGGATCTAATGAAATATGAGTTTGAAATGAGTATGATGGGTGAGTTAACATTTTTCCTTGGTTTTCAAATTTCTCAGAAACCAGAAGGAATCTACATATCCCAACATAAGTATATAAAATATCTTATTAAAAAGTATGGATATGACAACACTAAGAGTATATGTACTCCTATTGGTACCTCAAACACACTTGATCTTGATGAAGATGGGAAACCAGTAGATCAAACATCTTTTATAGGTATGATAGGAAGTTTAATTTACCTGAATACTAGTCGACCGGACTTGATGTTCTCAGTATGATTATGTGAAAGATATCAATCCAATCCTAAGGAATCTCATAGAAAAGCAGTGATTTTTTTTCACTACTTAAAGGGAACCATGGATTTAGGAATATTTTATACTTCTGGAAATGATTTTGGCTTAAAAAGTTTTTCGGATGCTAACTTTGGTGGATGTAGAATGGATAGAAAGAGTACATCCGAAACTTGTCTTTTCCTAGGAGATTCATTAGTTTCTTGGTCTTGCAAGAAGCAACACTCAGTAGCACTCTCCACTAATGAAGCTGAATATGTAGCAGCTGGAAGTTATTGTGCTCAAGTATTGTGGATGCAACACACACTCATAGACTATGGCCTGAGTTTTACTAAGACTCAAATTTTGTGTGATATCACAAGTGCCACTGCCCTTAGTAAAAAACCTGCACATCACTCTCGTGAAAAGCACATAGACACTAGGTATCACTTTCTTAGGGATAACACACTAAAAGGAGATATCATTCTACAATTTATCAGAACACAAGATCAACTTGGTGATATTTTCACAAAATCTTTACCCTCCGATAGATTTTAATACATTAAATAGAATTTAGTAATGATAACCAAGAGGTAATCCTTCTTCGATAACTTCTAGTTGAACAATTCTCCTTACATTAAAAAATTCCTTTTCATAGGGGGAGTACATCTCCTTATAAGTGTTGCAATATTTTTTGTAATGATGTTTCAATATTTTTTTAACGATGTTTTCATATTTTTCATAATGATGTTTTCATTTTTTTTCTAAAAATAAATCTTTTAAAATTTAATTGTAATAATGTTTTTGTAGTTGGTTTTTGAAATTTCCGTAATGGAAATTTTTAGAATTGAAAATTTTCATAATGATATGTTCGGAACTAAAACATTCGAAATGGAATTCTTCAGATCATGAATTTTCATAATTTAAATTCTCGTAATGTGTGATTACTCTACCTATATATTGGTACTCCCCAATATTCAATCTCTTATAGTGATAGGGTTCTCCACTGTAGTTTTTTCTCCCTTGGTTGTGGAGCACAGTGGAAAGGTGTAGGCACCTCCACACATATTCATGTGAGGTTGTGTGTGATGATGGAAATTAGTTACAAACCTCTTGAGCTATATATATACTCATTGTACTTATTTAGTTTTTAGAAATGGATTTCCCCTTCTCTCTCACTTGGTTTTCTTTAAAATCATATATTTTGGGTTTTGTCTCCCTCTTGCTATGGGTTGAGTTGACTTCTATTGCATCTTTCTATTTATCCTTTTATGTTTTTTAGGATGTCTTATTATTTATGTATATACTCACCCCTGCACGAGATTTTCCTATACATGACATATCTTATACATATAAATGGGAGATTGGCAGTGAATTTGGTGGAGAAAAGTGATAATTGGGTGCATTGACTATGTTCAGTGGTCAAACATGGAGATCAAGAGTTAGGATATCTCATTATTCCCCTTCTTCTAGTTATTATCAGGCTGGGAATTTATTTCTATTTGGGAATATATTTTTTCCATTTATGATTTGGTTTTATATTATCATACTCTTATGTATTCCCAAGTGTTTATTACATGCATGGTTATACTCTAGATGTCACAGTCCTTCATTATTCCTATACACTTTTTCATAGATATGGTTGTGTGTGTGTGTATAAGTATTTTTTGGATAAGGCCTCCCATTTTAGATATACCTTCTTAGATCTTATCACTATCCCCTATCCTATTAGAGGTAGGATTGAGGTGTCACACTCTGCTTGTCGCTAGCTAGACAGGCCTTGGTGGGTCGAGTTGTGACACTTTCCTCTTCATCAAAACTAGAAACAAGATCTTTAAACATATCATTATTCTACTTTATAAATTTTATCTCTTCTCTAAATTTAAAACATCTATAATCAAATTTACTTTTCTCCCTTAACAATTTATTTTGATCCTTATTTAGTTTTATGAAAGTGTAATTGATAGTAACCATATTATTTTATAAATTTTCAACCTTATCTTATAACAATTTAATAGTAGACTTGATAGATTAAACAATAAAGTAAAAATTATATGAATAAATCATCCCCTTATATGATAAAATATAATATTCAGAAAATTAATAAATGTTCCTTAGGTTGTTTCTCTTATTTTGTTTCTTTTTTAGTGTGGTCTGGACTCAAGTGTCTTAGTTTTCTATATTCAAAATTCACTAGTTATCTTAAATCAACATGGTTTATAGAATCTTCTCTGATTATTTTCCTAGAATCTTTTTCATTCAAACTTATTATATTTATAGTAATAAAAACAAAGGATCTTCTAAGACCTTTTGAATTCTTGATAAATATATTAAGTCCATAAAATAGATATAAAAAATAAATTTGATAAATAACATAAGCAATCAGTGCTTTAAAGGGTTCACTATGATACCAAATATTGAGGTATTAGGGTAAAATATATAGAACAAAAATCTTAAAGGATATGCTATGGTACCAATTATTGGTCCTAAATGGCGAGATGATAATATACAGGGGTGTATTTTTAATCTTAAAACAAATAATATTAATTTAAGAAATAATGAAAAATATGGTAGATAATAATAATAAAAAATTCATCCATGAACAATTGATTGTAATAAAGTGTGAAGAGAGTAAACAGTAAAGATAAAAAAGATAGAACACAAGTATTTTTATTGTAGTTCATAACTAAATGATAATATGTCTACTCTTCACACCCTTAACCCTGGGATTATGACACCCACTATAAAAAATTCACTTTTTAATGATAGTGAAAACTCATTACAATACACCCATTTTAACCTAGAGGAACAAACCTAATATCCCACCTTCTGAAACCTAGAGGCGGAAAACCCAATACCAAGTATTATATGGGTTCATAAATAAACACATACTTTTATGAGATCATACCCAACCTAAACTTTCAAGGTTCAATCCTAACAAAATAAAGTTTATTTTGAAGTGGAGAAATTACCATCCTTGCCTTTTACAGGTTCAAGTAGAACCTATGTCATGATTTTCTCTCACGCTAAAATAACATGGCATGTACCTTTTAAGGGTGGTATAATCCATGTAATGTGACCCAAAAAACATTACAACACAAATAATACTACCTAATAAAATATTAAACAATGAAAATAAATAAATATGTGGAAGGTGGTTGTTAGAATATGAAGAATAAACTCTATACCTTCAAGTAAATATTGGATGATTCAAGCTTTAGAAAACTAGAAAGGATGGTGTAAATGATCAAAATTTAAACCTTGAAACACTTCTATATCAAATATTAACCAAGTATGTTATGCATATTTGCACTTCTATAAGCCTTTACTTTATATATACAATCTCTAATAACCACTTTATTCACTTTAAACGTCATAATATTTCTTCCTTCTTAAGTATCAACGAATACATTATGTTGAAAAAACTATCATTATAAACAGAGTTTATGAATAAACTCATTAGAATAATTCAAAAGGGAGTTAAATATCAATATTAAACACTCTATAATATTTTTTATTAAAATATTTTGAAATAATCCATGAAATGACATGAACCAAATCCTTCAGAATTCCAAATAATTTGAATTAGAATAAAAAAATATAGAATATCGGTCTCAAATAATGAATCATTATGAATCATAAATAATTACAAATAAAATTCCATGTAGTGTGTAACATATTTTCTCATTCATAAGATAATGAGGTTTATGTTTGAAGTTTGGCTATTTGTATGCATGCAAGGTTCGAGGTGGATTGATGTCTATGTTTGGGAGATTCTACTTTTTGTTTTGATATTTGAATTTCAAATTTTTATATGTAGTAGATATTTTGTTATTTTCCTTTTATATGAAGTTTTAGGTGTTTTTATAGTTCCCACTCAACCTAAAGTGTTTTATTGAAAAAAAGGATCAGAGTGAGAATGATATATCACTTATTGAAATTCCAAACTCTTGTAACTTAAAAATTTATATCTTCTGATTAATACTTTACCAAAAATATATAATTACTTAAACAAACTTTATACATATGATTTTTTAATACATAATATGGATTACTTTCCAAAAATCCATATGTAATAAATTATTCAGACTCCTACTAAATGCATAACATGTTTCACTTAGTAAAATATCAAACACATAACATATTTATAGCAAACAAATCCAATATGTAATATATTCCTCTTTTTCTCTAAATACATAAGATATAGTCCTTTGATAAAAATATAGTGTGTAGTATATTTCCAGAATCTATCAAAGATTTATACAATATTTTACTTTTTCGAATTCTCAATATGTAGGATCTTTAACTTGTTATATAAGATCATTTCGATGCTTTTCTATAATGCATAAGATATTATACTTATGAAAATTTCAAAATATCTTCATACGTAATATCCATAACTCAATTTTTGAGATATTAAATAAATACATAGAATCTTTTCCTTATCCAAATATCATAATTTATGGTTTTTCAAGCATGTATAAGGTTTTCTTCTAGAACCTCAAGATTTGTAAGGATTTTGACTTAGAAAAAAATATCTATACATAAAGGTAAAATCTTATTTTGAGATTAACTATTTAAAACTATATTAAAAAGTACTTCTAATACAAATAGAGTATAAATTCTATAAAAAAATAAATTTACAAAAAATAAAAAATAAACAGTAATTAATAAAAAAAGAAAATAAAAAATATGATATATTTATGTAATTATCAAAAATAAATAAATAAAGTTGAATGGATCCACTCAACATTCACCACCATGATATGAACAGATAATATTAATACCTTTTCTTAGTTGATTATGTAATTTGTTCTAAAATTCATTGAAATTTTCAAAATTTTCAAAATTTTATCTCATTAGAAACACATAACCATACCAACTAAATTTATCGGTAAAGGTTATGGAGTAATTAAACACAACAATTTCTTATGAACTCATTAGAACACATCATTACTATGTATAATATACAATAGTCCATAAACCCTATTACCTTTTTAAATAAAACTTTGTTTAGTCATTTGGACTAATACAAAATATTTACATTTATGAAATGATTTATAATCAAGTGATTCTAAAAATCCATCTCTTTGGATTCATTAAATGTTTTTCTCATTTATATGTCTAAGGAAATAATGCTAAAGATATGTGGGGTTAGAATTAACCTTGACCTTATTATTCTGAATAATATAAATGAGATTATCTATATCTATAATATATAAAAAAATTACCATATTCCTAATGACATAAACCATATCATTCATATATATAGAAAAAATCTTATTCATAACAATGAATGAAAATACCATCTTATCCGAAAAAGATACTGAAATAAAATTTCTATTCATGGAAGAAAGATAATAATTTTTTTTCTAATTCTATAACTAATCAACTAAGTATACTTAAAACATAAGTTACAACCTCTAATGAAGAAACTCTTTCCCCAATGTTGACACATATATCTACTTCACCTTTCTTCAATTATCTCTTATCTTTGAATATGTGTTTATCAACAAAAATGTGTATTTCACACTTGATATCTAATAACCATGAGTAATAGTTAAAGAAATTTATTTCTATAGTATTCACATTAAAATTATCATAATGATTCTTTTTTAGAACACTTATCAACCTTAAATACCAATATAGAATAGTTTTATAGATCATGCTTATAAGATACCACAAAATGATAATAATAGTGCATGGAATAATATATATATATATATATATATGGGTGAGTATCATGTTTGATATATTTTCATCAAATACTTTTAATGAAATCACTCCCATAAAAATAATACAAATACACTTCATTGCCTTTAGTAGGTCAAGATCCATATTTAACTATGTAATGAGTATGTTATGGTATTTATCTCACCACTTAGTTATGCATCATCCAAATCATATCCTATATGGATATTTTATAGTTTAGTGGATAAATCTTTAACCAAACCATCATATGGATAAAACTCAATTTTATTCATATGTTAGCCTAATCTGATTAAGATCTATTGGATAAGTGTAACCCGAAGATCACAGTTGAATATGGGCACCTTATTCTATTAGGTTTAACCATACCTAACATGCCTTATATACGATAATTCATGTGAACCCAACTATGTTATGAAACAATATAGTTTGATGATCAAGGTTATTAAATGTGTTTTCTTAGGAAGGAATCTCACACTTAGTATTTGAGAGGTTTTCTTTTTAAGACTATATAATTTAATATATATCATATGCATATTAAATTCATAACTATCATATCCCATGTAATATTTATTATGTAATGTTTTATTTATATAAGTATACATGATTATTTCTATTTAGTTTTGGATTCCCTTTTCAATCCACTGAATTAATATATATATGTCATATTAATGTGAATCTATTTACACAATCCATGCTTTACGTTAATCACCCAAAAATAAAATTCAAACATATATACACATATCAAAATGCATCCTATACATACGATACATGTACTTTTCATGGATTTTTTTTCCATTTTATGAAATTGATGAACTCGACATGAGTAATCCTCAATCCATAGATAGATAACCCCCACATTTTTGGAATAATCCATATGCCTAAAGGAGTGTGTTAAGTCCAACCCAAAGTCCCTCTCGCCAAGGATATATTACTCAAGAGATAATCCAATCCATCAAAACTTTAATACCATATTTGTTTAAACTATATTCAATAAAAAAATTCAATCTAATAACTTTAATTATAAACATTGGCCAAGGTATATGAAAACTAAATATTATATTTTCTTAGAATGTAATGCATGGAATGGAAATTTAAAAGAATTAATTTATCACATTAAGTAAATCATACATATTATTCACATTTCCTAAGAAATGTATAAACACGAATATTCAAAAGTAATAAAAAATTAAGAAACATTTTATTTATTTTCATAACATGAGATATAAATATTAACATGCCATATTTTTTAGGGATTAATATCACTTATTTAAAATTCCTATAACTTATCATTTTTAAAAAAATTATAAACTATAAGTATTTAAATTCAATAAATTAAATTTATTCATTTTGGTTATTTTTTTTATTTTATGATTGATTGGGAAATTATTAGTCATAATCCATGATAAAAATAGAACAATACCCTTATGTATCAGTTCTATGTAAAAGGAAATCAATGATTACCCTTATATATTGGGAGACTGGAAACATAAACCTTATGAATGGAGAAATAAACTCTTATGTATGAGAATATAAACTCTTACTTGTAGAAGAGTTACCCTTGAATATGGGAGAGTGACCCTATGTATCTTTTTTGTGTCAAAGTAAAGTGTAAAAAGGGATAAGTAAAGGTTACATGACAAAAATATGTAAAGGTTACTTGGTAACAAATCATGATAAGTAATGGTTACCAATTGTGTAACCCTTATACATCAGCTTGTCACCCTTATATATGTGATTGTTGTATTTAATTATATTTTTTATATCATTATTATGACATGATGTTATTTTTTCACGAAACATAGGTATCGGTAATATAATATGATATCATATATCATATCTTATGAAAAAAACAAAACTATAGGTTTTTAGTATATCATACCTTATGATATACACTAATCATACCCTTTGACTAGAAAACCCAAAATTACAATATCCTTTATCATGAAGCCTTAAGAAGATTACGATACATGTTTTATTCATAAAATTAATATAATAACATGTTTATACATTTATGAACATGGATATGATACTATTGATAGTTTTTTTAGGATCATAATATGATCAATGTAGTAGAAGAAACCCATAGTAATGCCTGATCTATCATAATTGGAACCAATATGTAATATGAAGAACATAAAATAACAAGTGTAAATGAAATTCTATAAAATCTATTCCTGATGAACTTGAAGAATTTTTATTGATGGAAATCATCTAATGATAGCCAATAGACTCTCGCCTCTAGAGGTATGAAACCAACCACTAGAATCCTTATTCGTAATAAGAGGTCATTGTGATATCCTATGGTGTACTAGCACCATCTCTTAAAAGAAAAAAGGATAACTAGAAATAAGAGATTACTAACTCGGGATAGACGGTATCATTTGAGTCTAATAGGGGGATCATATCCCTTTATAAAGACTCCCTTTATTCAATTAAAATAATCAAGTGTCGGATGGAATCACATGGAATTCGATATATGTTATGATAACTCATGGTCTATTGGTGCTTCATAATTGTTTGAAAATTTCAAATGATTATTACATGTATGTGTGGAACTAAATGAATAAAAACATTAATTTATTACCAAAGATAAATTGTGCGGAAGACATGGAAGTGGTCATGCACATGATATTCATATAATAATATTATCACAAGATATGATAGACGAATTTCATACCTTATATGAAGTAAGGATATCATAATATACAATATGCATCACATGAATACCATAAGTTAAAATTTATGGGAGATGTATTGTAGCACATTTTTGAAAACACTTATTTGGAAGAGCCTAATAGGATTAGGTTATTGCATGACTAGAATTGAGTTTATACATATTATGGGCTAGGAAAAGAGTTTTACACTTAGCTATTCAAGAGACATAGCTGATATGATTGACATAATTGTCTACCTAAATCTCTTAGTGATGGGAGAAATCATGAAACAACTAAAAGCTTAGTGAAACATGGATCTTGGCATGCTAATATATATGATGAATTTAAAATGGGTCGTCATTTTTTGTGGGATCACATTTAATAAAATTCATTATTAAATGAATGTATAATGTGATAATAATATAAAAAAATATTTTCTTATCTATAAAATTAAATCATCATTATCAAACATAACTTTGAGATAAATCTTTGGAAAAATAGAATCTTTATGTAAGAAAATTATTATAATGATACAAAAATTAATAGTTTCTCTTAACTAGGAGGAATATTCTATGTGTTAGAGTAATACCTTCCTGAGTGAACAAATGTTGATGTTGTTAAAAAAGGATATGTAGATTCTTATTAGAAGTATATAATGATTCACTCAATGTTTCAAAGGAATTATATGAAAAAAACCAAAATATTTTTAGTCTCCAGTCATATATTCAATGCAATTTAAAGTACCTATGACTTGGTGAGACTGAAGATGTAACGACCCAAACATTTTAATTATATTTTTTTCCAAAATTTGTGTGTAATTTTATTTTATACTCAACAAAACTATACCTTTTAATTAATTAAGTGAGTATAATTAAATGATATTGTTGGGTTTCGACTGTTATATGACCATTGGTCAATATGACCGTTGAAAACTAAATTCTTAATGTTACAATTATTGTTTATAAATTCAAATGATCTTGGTTAATTAATACAGAAAGAAGTGTTGATGGAATCATCCAGTAGACTCAGGCCATATGAAGCCCATCTGTTGGAGCTTGGGAAGGAGGTAGCATCACTGGGCTTTGATCTAGACCAAGCCCAAGCCGAACTTCAACATATGAATCTTTAACAAAATTTACAAAGAGAGAAGTTCAAGCTGATAGAAATCACCACTCGAGAAATGTTGTTTGAGCCACCCCAAGATTCTATCACCATAGAACACCTTACACTTAGGTCATATACTGGTGTTATATGGAGCTATATAACGAGACCTTAACTACTTTGTGTAATACTTTTATATAAATAAAATTGTTATTTCTTCTTATGGAAAAGTTTGGGAATTTCAAATATCCAGATAAATATAGGATGTGTATTATTGATGAATTTCAGAAAAAATGGTACTTTAAAATATTTTTTTATTCTTTAAATAATTAATAATGTGAAATTATTTTCAAAAAATGGTCTTCTATAGTTGTAATTAGTGAGAATGTAACGCCCCGACCCCAGTTACCTAGAGTCGGTCTATTATTACATAATATTGGCATGATCACAAAAGATCAATTATCGAAAGACCGATTAGTTCAGTAGCCTTGGAATCACTAGATACATTTATAAAGTTTACATTACACCATAAAATGAAAACTACAACAACATAGTCTCCCTAGTCCACACTCATATCCCCTCATACTATCTCTCCAGGTCATTCATAAAATACATCTTCACATCCTGAGAAAAATAAAACCTAGAAAGGGGTGAGCTCAAATGCCTAGTAAGGATAACAATATAGCAGAAACTTTCATAAATAAGCATAAACATTTAAGGCAATGTATAACTAAAACAAAAGCTTTTTAAACTTGAAATTCTGCATAATATGGAAAAAATAAAATGAAATAATGCCATTTACTTATTCACATGGATATTCTTCTAGTCTAATAGTCACGTGCAATATCAATAACCACTTTCATAATGATGTAATTCATAATGCCAGACTATCATAACCACATAGTCAAGGACTTGTGCCAAGACTACAAATAATATTTTGTCAAGGCCTTGTTCCAAGACACTAGTTTGTCTCATGAGACCTACCGATGCATCGAGGAGCTATAGAGGGCTCCACCCGTCACTTATTATGTCCAATGCATTCCTCATATGAATAGGTTTAAACATAACATAAATATTCATATTAAAACTAGCACACGAAATGTCAATACTTTCTCCATAAAACATGAATAGTATAAAAATAACACATCCATAATCAAACATATCACAAAACCTTCAATACAATATGGAAGTTTTTTATCATAATAAATTAACTTCAAATAAGCTTATAATCTATCAAAGGATGTTGACATAGATGAAATAAAAACTATTTGAGAGAAATATCTCTTTTTTTTAAATCATTTAAAAGTTAAAAAATTATAAAATAAAACATTTAATTTTTAAATATACTTATAATATTGTAAGGGAAGCTTCAAATATTTTATAATGGTGGAAAATAGCCGCACCTGCCATATAAGTTAAAAAAGACATTCTTACATTAATTTTGTCGAATAGGTTAAAAAGGACCTTGTTTGGAAAACGATAGAAATATTCCTTTCAAACCATTTTATAAAAATTCTAACAAGGGTATAAATGAATTTAACCCATATTCTAGTAAATATTAAAAATATTTTGAAATACATTTTTAAGAAACATGGATGTGGATGATAAAGAAGTCCCAGTAGATAATTACATATAAACAACCTCGGATAATGAAGAGATTGTGAAATAAACCATTACCTTGTACCTTTCCTTGGTTGATCGTAGGTTAAACTTCTGTATAATGGTGAAATAATTGTTATTAAATTATAAAATAGTCATATACCTTAATATGATATCATATATGATCTTTTAACATTGATTTGTTAATAATATCTTAGTATTATCATCGTTTCGGGTGTTAACAGATTCGTTTTCCTTTATATTCTTTGTTATGTGAGACATATTTATTATGGATGGGATGTATATTATTCATATCCAGAAGTATATCATGTCTCTAAAAATTATTTTTAATCATAAAATGAAATTTAGTCTTGAATGGATACGATGGGGAATGAATCTCATCGCGTTCGTGGACACGGTAATCCATACGTACGCATGAGTGACAATATCATTATTTTGATATTAAAATAATATACAATTGGATGTTATATCATATATACATAATAATTATCATGTTATATTTATTATTTAAATGAATTACACATCATTATCAAACCCATCCAAATAATAATGTTTTGAATAACAATTACACCACGATGTGGAGACGGTAAGCCGTACGTACGCACGTATGGTGACATGTAATTCAAAGGATGGATATAATAATGAGTATGGTTGTACCATATTTATAATAACATCACATTATATAGAAGATACTGGAGTTTTTATTTTATAATGGAAATAACAAAGAAAGAATAAGTTGAAGAAGAAGGAACTTGAAAGAGGGTGGTGAAAACATTACATCTTCTTCGGGTTCTTCCTTTTGATTTGATCAAAAGGTCCCCTTCAGTTGGGTTTCTGATAAAACTAAGGCCTCTAAGTTAAATTAAGGAAAGTTGAGAGAATATTTTGTAGGGTTTGGCCGAGAAAAAAGGCTTTGATGGTGTGAATTAGAGAGAAGGGGAAGTTCCCTTTTATAAGAGGGGTTAGGGGCACCTTTGGAAAAGCTAGAAATATTATTTTATAATAAATTCATATTCAGTTTCTAATGGATCCAAAGTGGAATATTTAAATTTTAATGTGGGGATAGGCCAAAATCCTTTAAATCAATAGATTTAAGATAGGTTTGGGTCACTATATTAACCTTATCATTTATATTTAACCCTTAGTTAAATAGTTTGACATTTACCATGTCTCTTTGTATTTTTATATTATATAGTTAATAAACTTACTATATACCTCCAAGAGACCCCCAAGAGGTCCATTAATGATACAAATATAATTATATAAGTCCTTTGGACAAACCTTAGATTTTTAGGAATAGAATATCAATTAATAATATAATATTTGTTTTAAAAACTCTTTTATGTCAATTTTGTCACTATTGGGTATTTTGTTTTTGTTAATTGCATAACAACATTATTACTTCGAAACAAATTTATATAACCAATCCTAATATGTAATATTAACCTAAAAAATTAGTGGAATTCATAAAAAGTCTCAAATTACATTTATTTTGATATTTATAATATCAATTATTTTAATATTTCATTAATTAGGTAATTACTGCATCACCATTGTTTCATAAATAAATTAAATTATTTAATGTCTAAAAATTATAAATAAAATACCATTATGTAGGAAATATTTTTATCTTTGTGATTAATTTTTATAATCTAATTTATATTATGTATAACCCTATATTAAAAATGTTTTAGTTATTGAACTTTGATTTTATCTCTTTTAACTTTTCTTTGAATTAAATAATAATAAATGTCCTAATCTAATCCAAGTGGAACTAAATGATAATATTTTAGTCCTAAAGTTGTTTTTGGTGGAGATACACTTTTTAAATAGAATTAGGACATGTGTTAGGGTAATATTAATATCATTTTTACCCTTAATTACCCTATTTACTTTTAACCGTGGTAAATAAAAGTAAAAAGTTACTATTCACCAAAAATTATTTTTATCTCATTGAACCAAATTTTACTCCTTTACATTAACCGTGTCTCTTAGATTTTTGAAATTCCACTCACATAAGAGGTAAAATTAAGTTTTATGTGAATTTCCAAATTCTCTTAGGAGGTGGGTAAAAGACGGTGAAAAGTTCAATAAAATTTTTATATATCTAAAATTATTCTAAACTAACTCCAATAAATTACACTGAACTTATATAGGTATTATGTATCTATTTTGACCTTAATTAAATTTAAATAAAATAAATAATTATTTAAATAAAAATTCTGTTTTAAACTACAACTCCGTTTTTTTCACTATTCATCAAAAATTGAATGTTTTCAAAAAAATACTAAAAATTTACCCTAAGCCAATTTAGATATTCCTAATCCAAAAATGAAGTCCATTTTGAAAGATAAAATTTATAAAATTTCAAAAAGTGTGTATTACAATTTATAATGGCTAGTTTAATTGGTTGTGGTGTGTGTTAGAACTCGAAGTTGCATACAACACACGCTACTGTATTATACAAAGAGAAGCGTACCATAGAAGCTTGGGGTGTTACATTCTCCCCTCCTTAAAATAATTTCATCCTCAAAATTTCTAGAATACTACCGCATGAAAAGACTCGGGTGATTCTTCATTATAAGTTCCTTGAATTCCCACATTGCCTCTTCCATTTTATGGTTTCTCTAGAGAACTTTTACCAGACGAGTCGTCTGGTTTGTCAACACTTGTTCTCTTGTATCAAGAATCCTGACGGGCTCTTCGCAATAAGAAAGATCAGGTTCTAGTTCTAATTCCTCGTAAGTGAGTACATGCGTTGGGTCAGGAATATATTTTCTCAACAATGATACATGGAACACATCGTGAACTTTGGAGAGACTTGGCGGCATTGCCAAATAGTAAGCTACAACCCCAATTTGTTCTAGAATTTCAAATGGTCCGATGTACCTAGGACTCAATTTTACCTTCTTTCAGAAACATATAACTCCCTTCCATGGAGATACCTTCAAGAAAACTTGATCTCCTACTTGAAATTCCAAATCCTTCCTTCGGTTATCAGCATAGCTCTTCTGCCTACTTTGAGCTGCTTTGATGTGGTTTTGGATTACCTTTACCTTTTCCATCGTTTCCTCCACCAGTTCTAGGCCTAAAAATTTTATTTCACCAACATCATCCCAAAAGGTTGGTGTGCGACATCTCTTTCTGTATAATTCTTCATACGGTGCCATCCAAATACTTGAATGGAAGCGATTGTTATAAGAAAATTGTACTAGAGGTAAATATTGATCCCACATACCCTGAAAGTCAAGTGAGCAAGATCTCAACATGTATTCTAAGGTTTGAATAGTCCATTCAGATAGTCCATCTATTTGAGGGTGGTAGGCAATGCTCAAACGAAGTTCAGTATCCAAGGCCTTCTAAAGACTCTTCCAGAATCTTGAAGTAAAACGGGGATCATGACCAGAAAAAATCGATAGGGGTACTCCATGAAGTCTCACAACTTCATTAATATATAGCCTTGATAGACATTCAAGTGGTATATCCTCCCTCATAGTAAGAAAATGTGCTGACTTGGTAAGACGATCAACAATGACCCATATTGTATCATTCCCTCTAGGAGTCTTTGGTAGTCCCATGAAAAAGTTCATTGGGATATTATCCCACTTCCACTCTGGTATGGGAAGAGGTTGTATGACTCCTCCAGACTGTTTCCTTCCAGCTTTCACTTGTTAAAAAACCATACATCATGACACAAAATTAGAAATCTATTTCTTCATGTTGTCCCACCAAAAATGTTCCTTCAAATCTCTATACATTTTAGTGCTCCCAGGGTGTATAGAGAAATTGGAACTATGAGCATCGTCCAACAATTCCCTTTTTAGATCAGGTATATTGGGAACACAAAGTCTCTTCCCAAATTTCAAAATTCCATCTGCATACACAAAGTCACTCAATCTCCCATCATTCACAGCTTTAATCTTCTTTTTAAACTCTTCATCATCGGTCTGAGATCTCTTTATCCTTTATAGTAAAGATGGTTTGGCAACCATTTGAAAAAGAATTGATGTTTCACCTTCCATGGTGATTCCTATATCCATATTTACTAGATCCATGTATATAGGATCCTTTTTAGCTCTCATCTTGTTCAAAACTCCATGATCCTTTCTACTCAAAGCATATGCCACCTTATTTACCTTCTCCGTGTGGTAGTGTATCATGTAATCATAATCCTTAAGTAGTTTAAGCCATCTCCTTTGCCTCATGTTGAGTTCTTTCTATGAGAAAATATACTACAAACTCTTGTGATCATTATAAATCTCATAATTTTCACCATAGAGATAATATCTCCATATCTTCAAAGAAAATATTACAGCAGCTAACTCAAGATCATGCGTAGGATAGTTTTTCTCATGAATCTTCAGTTATCGTGATGCATAGGCAATAACTCTATCATTCTGCATAACGACACAACCAAGTCCTTTCTTTGATGTATCACTATAAATAACAAACCCATCGTTCCCTGATGGTAGAGTCAATATAGGAGAATTGATTAATCTTCTCTTTAGTTCTTCAAAACATTCTTCACACTCTTTTGTACAAACAAATTTAACCCCTTTACATGTGAGCTTCGTTAATGGGTTAGCCAATCGGGAAAAATTCTGGACGAAACGCCGATAATAACCTGCTAAACCAATAAAACTATGTACCTCAGTTATACTAATCGGTGCTGGACATTATTGGATTGCCTTGGTCTTAGAAGGATCAATAGAGATTCCATCCTTAGAGACAATATGTCCAAGAAAAGAGATCTCCTGAAGCCAGAATTCACACTTGCTAAACTTCCCATATAATTCATGTCTTCTAAGAGTCTTCGGGATAATGCACTAGTGATTTTCATGGTCTTCATAGCTTTTGGAATATACCAATATATCATCAATAAATTCCACTACAAAATCATCGAGATATTCCTTGACAACTCTGTTAATTAGATCCATGAAAACAGAGGGTGCATTAGTCATCCCAAAAGGCATTACTATAAAATCATAATGCCCATACCTGGTTCAAAATGCTGTCTTCAGAATGTATTCCTTCTTCACACAAAACTTATGATATCCAGATCTAAGGTCAATCTTTGAAAAGTATTGATCTCCATGCAGTTGGTCAAATAAATCATCAATGTGAGGTAGGGGATACTTGTTCTTTATTGTTATATCATTGATCTCCCTGTAGTCGATACATAACCTCATAGATCCATATTTCTTATTAACAAAAAGGATAGGGGATCCCCATGGAGAAACACTAGGGTGAATAAATCCCTTATTACTCAATTCCTCTAGTTGTTTCTGTCACGACCCGCCATCACCAAAAGGAGGGAAGGGTCAGCAGATTGCCAGGCCCTTCATTCTTTATGTTGAAGGAGAGATAATGACCCCCGAGACCCGC
This sequence comes from Viscum album, assembly GCA_963277665.1. NCBI lineage: Eukaryota > Viridiplantae > Streptophyta > Magnoliopsida > Santalales > Viscaceae > Viscum > Viscum album. The sequence goes on along the minus strand of OY728148.1, from coordinate 360,606,112 downwards.
CTTCAATAGGTCCCGGAGTGGCGACTAGCACCAAGGGCATAGAAATTTCTCACAAATGGAAGGCGTTACCCTTTTTTTGTTTTATAGGATCGGGAGATAAGATGATGAATCTCAACAACACCAAGGTGAAAGGAAAGTAAAACCAAAATTAAACCATTCCCACATGCATGTTTTAAAAGTAAAAGCCACAAGGTACAAAAGATAACTACAAAGACAAATACCAACAAAAGAAAAAAGCAACTCCAACTACCCCAAGGGTCCGAGCTAGTATAGTCCTGCGTGATCCCCAAAGCCTTCCTGGAAACCTGAAAGTAGTTTTATATACATAGGGTGATCATATGAGTACACTCAGATGGGAAAACCAAAGAATCTCATGCACAAGTGGGGGAACGTACTAATGTCCCGTGAGAAAACGAGTAAAACAAAATTCATATCAAGGTAAAATATCCACCCAAGCCTCACCAGGGCACACTCCCCAAATAACGCAAGTCATGTAATATATATAATAAGAGAACATCGATGATTGGGTACCCCGTGCCACTTCCCCACTAGTTATTGAGACATCCTACGCATCGGACCAATCCCACCATTCTCACCACAGTCCCACTGCAACACCCGCCCGCACACACCTGGGCCACAACCACACGCAGTCCCACTGCCACACCCGCCCCCACACACCTGGGCCACAACCACACGCAGTCCCACTGCCGAATCCCACCCGCACACACCTAGGCCACAACTACCACCACCACGCCCAAAGACACCTAGGCTAGAAGATCCACTGCCACGCCCGAAGACACCTGGGCCTCATCCCGAAGATACTTGAGAAACCACCTGCCGCACACACCTAGCCAACCACCGCACTACCCCGCCCGAAGGTTCTTGGGCTAATAATGGACCTCATGCCATCACAGACTGCCCGAAGATACTTGGGCTATCCAGGAAAGGGAGTAGAAAGGAGCTAATAACCAGCCACTAATAATAGTGTTGGGAAAAACACCCTCCCCATGAAATGGGGGTGTTCGGCACTAAGTGCGCAACTTGGGTGGGGCACGAATAAGAAACACAAAACTACAAATATATAAGTATAGGTAACAATCACTCACCCAAAGTTCAGTTTTTTCTTCATCCAACCTAAGAACATGACACCACTCAAGTCCGAGTCACAACTCACGTCAAACAAAACCCATTTATCCCATTCTTATTTCATGTTCAGTAACAATGTTCAAATAAGTTTACGCACTAATGGACAACTAAACCATAAGCATAACCAAGGAAAGTAACCAGTCAAGCATCAACCATAACACCCACACCCGGTTATTAACAACAGAGGATCCCACCCCAATTCGTGACATAAACAAGGTAGCCACCCGATCTCAAAAGCTTATAACCACCGAACCCATGACAACAGGGGATCCCATCCTCGATTCCAAAACCACCGAGAGTATAAAAATAGGGGATCCCATCCCCTACCACATCTACAAAAATTGTCCCAAAAAAAAGAAACAACTAAACCACTACCACCGACACAAGGCATGGCCATACAGGTAATTTCAGATTTAAACGATTTAACACACTCGATGATTTCCGTTTCCATGTGCTTTAATAGGGAGTTATCACAGAAGGGTTGATCCTAGTGCTTTCAAATTATTCAGCTGGGTATACGTGATTAACCAATTTCACATCAGTAGTTCACAATTACAAACAATCCATTTATAACACACACACAGGTTCATTAGTGCATAAAGAAAGACCACCAATGACCATGAATTTTCAGAAGGCGTAAGCCAGCACAAATCAGAAAGATAATCATAATATAAAACAGCATCAACGATCACAACCCCCCTTCTTTCTTTATAAAATCCGTTCATTATCTTCATTAGGTTTGGATTATCCAATTCTACGGAGTCATAAGTACGCCCACCCCGCATGATACACAAAAGTGAGAGGCAATGAGAAAAATAATTCCCTATATGTTTGATCGATGATCGACTCTTAGGCCGGGTGGGGAACTTTACGGATAACGATGCGGCGCACCCGATGCACCAGAAGCTGTTTCGTGAAAAGCCGCGATTGAGGAAAGAAGAAACCATGCCTAACCCTCTTCTTTATAAGGCTCGTGGACGGTTGAGATAAAAAAAACACGAAACCGCGTAAGGGGCGGGGGTCGTGGGTTGGCCACGTGGCCCCACATGTTATTAAAGGGGTCGGGTTGTTTAAATCGACTCATCAATTCATTAACCATTTAATTAACTCTTATGGGCGTTACCGGTCTTTAAAACATGCTTAAACGAGTCAGAATAGGGTTTAAAACCCTAATTGCGCAAGAAGGAACACCACTGGAAAGAACCCGCGGGGTAGGCCAGAGCCACCGGTAGCTAAGAGCTACCGGTGGGTGACAGCCACCGATAGGCCGAGCTACCGGTAGGCTGCAGCCACCGGTAGGGCGAGCTACCGGTAGGCTGCAGCTACCGAAAGGCCGAGCTACTGGTAGGCAGCAGCTACTGGTAGGCTGAGCTACCGGTAGGCTGCAGCTACAGGTAGACCGAGCTACCGGTAGGCCTGCTACCAAAAGGATAAGGCTACCGGTAGGCCTACTCCATCGAGATCCCCAGAACAGAAATCCCAACACGAGATTTTCACAAAGTAATGGACCCAAAAAACCCAGGCCATTACATTTTCTTTAGTTAAACTAATTCCATAGTGTCCATTCTATAAGGGGTCTTCGATATGGGCCTTGAACTAGAAATTAAATCAATGGAAAACTCAATTTCTCATTCTGAAGGATGTAAAGGTAAATCCTCTGGAAACAGATCTACATATTCTTTCACAATAGGTAAATACTCTATTTGAACATTCCTTTCCTTACCCACAGTCATTTCATTCTCTTCCTCCCCAATAATTGAATTTAGTTGGATACTGGGGGTGGATCTAGATAAGAATTAGGTGGTGTTGATTATTCTCTAAAGATATGGTGTTCCTTATCATCATCATCATCAAAAATCATAAACTCCTTCTTCTTACAATAAATCTTCACATTGTGTTCTGAAAGACAATCCATACCGAGGATTATATCAAATTCAATCTTGGGTATGATGATGAGATCAGCAGATAAAGAACATTTATAAGCTCTAATGGGAACAGATCCACAAAACTTTGTTGCAATGATACTCCCCTTAGGAGTTTTAACTGACAACTCCCTTGTTAGATCAAATTGGAAATATCTAATTTTATTAGAAAACTGGGAAGATATGTAACAATGTGATGATCCAGAATCAAATAATGCATTTTCTAAACTTGAGGAAACCATTAAATTACCTTCCACCACATCTTTTAGAGCTTCTACCTCAGCAGTAGTGATAGTATAAGATTGGCCTTGATCCCTTGGAGTTTTCTGAGGTAAGTTCCCCTGACACTTAGGACATTCATTTTCATAATGTCCCATCTCCCTATAGTTGTAGCATTGAACCTTGATAGATTCTTTCTTCCCCTTGCAATAACGAGCATGGAGGCCTTTTTCACCACACTTGTAACAAACTCCCATTCATTTCAAGCAAGTACCAGGGTATTTCTTCCCACATTTACTACAGGATGGATATTCAACTTTTCCCTTCTTCCCCTTATTTCCATTTCCAGATTGATCAACATATCTCTTCTTCTCTTTCTTTACTTTAAAGTCATAAGACTTAGAGAATTATTTTTCTATCTTGATATCATATGAGATAATATATTCGTATGAAGAGAAGGATTGTGACACTAATGCTCAACGAAGAAATGGTTTTAACCCATAAAAGAAACGATCAATTTTACTTCTTGAGTTACGTATATAATCTCTATAATACCTTGATAACCTTGTAATGTTAGCCTCATACTTTGCAACTTTCTCATCCTCCTTTTGTCTCAGACTCAGAAATTGCCTTTCCATATCTGCTCGATGGTCATGAGGAAAGTATTTTTCTAAGAAAATATCTTTGAAATCCCTCCATTCCATATTTGATACTTCATCATCTTCCTTTGTGTTTTGAATCAATAACCACCATTGATCAACATCTCCAGTGAAGCGGTAAACTTCCATGATAACGTTTTCCCTTTCACTACTCCCCATGGCATGGAATATTTTCTCTAAAGAATTTATCCTTTGCTCGGCTACTAAGGGATTTGTACTCCCATTAAATGTTGGTGGTTGTTTCCTCATGAAGCGGTCTAACATTGATCCTCCACGCTACGGATCAGGGTGCTCTATTTGGGTAAGGTTATTATTCATAATCTGAGTGAGTTTTCCCAGTATGATGATTAGCTGATCAGCACCAGTTGCATCACCAGATCCACTATAATTATCTTGAGTAGGAGGGAAATCCCTTCATGGAGTGCGTTCATTGATACAGTTTCCATTTCTTCCACTAGGCGCCATTTCTAAACAATGACATACACTAGATTAGTTTATGAATCTCAATACATAAATCCAAATTTGTAAAACACTTAACATAAATTGAACAGTTTATGGATATAATCCATAACCACAAAAATGTTTTCTTTGAGGAAGTATATACTCATAAACCCATCATAATGGTTTGTAAAGAAAATGAGAATTATCCTAAGCATATCCCCCGGGAGTGTCGTAACCAAGAGTGCAGCAAGACCCAATGTCGTGCACCAGTTCCCATTTGAGTCTAGCTTAAAGCAGTGTTTTCTGGTTTTACCCCTAGGTACATCTGTTCCAGAGCTGCCTCTACCTGCTCGTATCCATACTGGGATGTATTGTTTGGAAAACTCAAAAAATCTCTACAATACCAAAATTCTAGTTCTTTCTTCTATACTAATTCTCAAAGTCCATCTTAGGTCTATGTGCTCTAATCAAAGTTTATCTAAATCTAGTTTCCAAGGTTTGTACTAAACTTCCTATGATACCAAATTTAATGCCCTGACCCCAATTACCTAGAGTTGGTGCATTATTAAATAATATTGGCATGATCACAAAAGATCAAGTCTCGAAAGACCGATTAGTTTAGTAGCCTTGGAATCACTAGATACATTCGAAAGTTTACATTACATCATAAAATGAAAACTAAAACAACATAGTCTCCATAGTCCACACTCATATCCCCTCATAATTTCCCTGCAGTTCATTCATAAAATACTTGTTCACATCCTGGAAAAAATAAAACATAGAAAGAGGTGAACTTAAATGCCTAGCAAGGATAACAATATAGCGGGAACTTTCATGAATAAGCATAAACATTTAAGGAAATGTATAACTAAAACAAAATCCTTTTAAACTTGAACTTCAGCATAATATAAAAAAAATAAAATGAAATAATGCCATTTACTTATTCACTTGGATATTCTACTAGTCTAATAATCACATAAAATATCAATAACCACTTTCATAATGATGGAATGCATAATGCTAGACTATCATAACCACATAGTCAAGACCTTGTGCCAAGAATACAAATAAGATTTTGTCAAGGCCTTATGCCAAGACACTAGCTTGTCCCATGATACATACTAATGCATCAAGGATCTATAGAGGGCTCCACTTCTCACTTATTAAGTCCAATGCATTCCTCATATGAATAGGTTTAAACATAACATAAACATTCGTATTAAAACTAGAATATGAATTGTGAATAATTTCTCCATAAACCATGAATTGTATAAAAATAACACATACATATTCATAAATATCACAAAACCTTTAATACAATATATAAGTTTTGTATCATAATAAATCAAATTCAAATAATCTTAAAATCCATCAACGGATGTTGACATAGATGAAATCAAAACTATTTGAGAGAAATATCTATTGTTTTTAAAATCATTTAGAAGTCACATAATTATAAAATAAAAAATTTACTTTGAAAATATCCTTATAAGCTTGTAAGGGAAGCTTCAAAGATTTTATAATGGCTGAAAATAACTGCACCCTTCGTATAAGTTAAAAAAGACATTCTTACCTTAATTTTGTCGAAAAGGCTAAAAAGGACCTTGTTTGGAAAACGACGGAAAGATTCCTTTCAAACCATTTTATAAAAAGTCTAACAAGGGTATAAATGACTTTAAACCATATTCTAGTTAATAGTAAAAATGTTTTGAAATACATTTTTAAGAAACATGGATGTGGATGATAAAGAAGTCCGAGTAGATAATTATGTATAAACAACCTCATATAATGAAGAGATTGTGAAATAAACCCTTACCTTGTACTTTTCCTTGGTTTAGGGTTAGTTAAACTCTTGTATAATGGTGAAATATTTGTTATTAAATTATAAAAGAATCATATACATTAATATGATATCATATATGATCTTTTAACATTGATTTATTAATAACATCTTAGTATTATCATCGTTTTGGGTGTTAACAAATTCGTTTTCATTTATATTCTTTGTTATGTGAGACATATTTATTATGGATGGGATTTATATTATTCATATCCAGAATAATATCATGTCTCTAAAAATTATTTTTAATCATCAAATTAAATTTAGTCTTGAATGGATACGATGGGGAATGAATCTCATTGCGTTCGTGGAGACGGTAATCCGTACGTATGCACGAGCGACAATATCATTCTTTTGAAATTAAAATAATATATAATTGGATGTTATATCAAATATAAAGAATCATTATCATGTTATATTCATTATTTACATTAATTACACATCATTATTATACCCATAAAAATAATAATTTTTTGAATAACAATTACACCATGACGTGGAGACGGTAAGCTGTACATACGCACGTATGGTGACATGTCATTCAAAGGATGGATAGAATACTGAATATGGTTGTACCATATTTATAATAACATCATAGTATATAGAATATACTGGAGTTATTATTTTATAATGGAAATAACAATGGAAGAAGAAGTTGAAGAAGAAGGAACTTGGAAGAGGGTGGTGAAAACATTACCTCTCTTTCGGGTTCTTCCTTTTGATTTGATCAAAAGGGCTCCCTAGGTTGAATTTCTGATCAAACCAAGGACTCTAAGTTGAAGTGAGGGAATTTGGGAGAATATTTGGGCAGGGGTTGTCTGAGCCAAAAGGATTTGAAGGTGTGAATTAGAGAGAAGGGGAAGTTCCATTTTATAAGAGGGGTGAGGGGAACCTTTGGAAAAGCTGGAAGGTGTGAATTAGAGAGAAGGGGAACTGCCCTTTTATAAGAGGGGTGAGGGGGACCTTTGGAAAAGATGGAAATATTATTTTATAATAAATTCATATTCGGTTTATAATGGCTCAAAAGTTGATTATTTAAAGGTTAAGGTGGGGATGGGTCGAAACACTTTCAAAAAATAGATTTTAGACAGGTTTGGGTCACTATATTAACCTTATCATTATATTTAACTCTTAGTTAAATAGTTTGACATTTACCATGTCTCTTTGTATTTTTATATTATATAGTTAACAAAATTACAATATACCTCCAAGAGACCCCCAAGTGGTTCATTAATGATACAACTATCATTATATAAGTCCTTTGGCCGAACCTTATATTTTTAAGAATAGAATATCAATTAATAATATAATATTTGTTTCAACAACTCTTTTATGTCAATTTTGTCACTATTGGGTATTTTGTTTCTGATAATTTTATAACAGCAATATTATTTAAAAAACACTTTATATAACCAATAATAATTTGTCATAGTAACCTATAAAATTACTGTAATTCATAAAAAGTCTCAAATTACATTTATTTTGATATTTATAATGTCAATTATTTTAATATTTCATTAATTTGGTAATTACTGCATCACCATTGTGTCATAAATAAATTAAATTATTTAATTTCTAAAAATTATAAATAAAATACCATCATGTAGGAAATATTTTTATATTTATAATGAATATTTATAATTGAATTTATCTTATGTATAACCCTATATTAAAAATGTTTTAGTTATTGTACTTTGATTTTATCTGTTTTAACTTTTCTTTGAATTAAATAATAATAAATGTCCTAATCTAATCCAAGTGGACCTAAATGATAATATTTTATTCCTAATGTTGTTTTTGGTCGAGATACACTCTTCCAATAGAATCAGGACATGTGTTAGGATAATATTAATATCATTTTTACCCTTAATTACCCTATTTACTTTTAACCGTGGTAAATAAAAGTAAAAAGTTACTATTCACCAAAAATTATTTTTATCTTATTGAAACACATTTTACTCCTTGATAATAACTGTGTCTCTCGGATTTTTTAAATTTCACTCACATAAGCGGTAAAATTAAGTTTTATGTGAATTTCCATATTCTCTTAGGAGGTGGGTAAAAGACGGGGAGAAGTTCAATAAAATTTTTATATATCTAAAATTATTCTAAACTGACTCCAATGAATTACATTTAACTTATATAGGTATTATGAATATATTTTTACCTTAATTAAATTTAAATAAAATAAATAATTATTTAAATAAACATCCGGTTTTAAACTTTAACTCTGTGTTTTTTCACTATTCATCAAAAATTGAATGTTTTCAGAAAAATACCAAAAATTCACCCTAAGCTAATTTTGATATTCCGAATCCAAAAAAATGAAGTCCATTTTGAAAGATAAAATTTATAAAATTTCAAAAAGTGGGTATTACTATTCATAATGGCTAGTTTGATTGGTTGTGTTGTGTGTTAGAACTTGAAGTTGTGTACAACACACGCTACTGTATTATTCAAAGAGAAGCGTACTGTGGAAGCTTGGGGTGTTATAGAGAAATTTAGAGTCTAATAAGATCAACTTGGTTTTAGTTAATAGTAAAGTATGAATACTAACATACCCATATGAATAGTAATGAATAGTAAATTGACCCCCAAAAAAATAGAAACTTCACCCATGAATGTATAAATACATTTTAGACATCGTAAACGTGAAAAAACGATCATAGTTTAGGTTTTGGTTTTTTTGTATGTCATAAATATTTTATTTACAATTTTATAATTAATTTAATAATTTAAAATGGAAATGTATTTTAATAAAATTTAATCATAAATTGTTAATTTATTGTCTTACAGTTATACGATAATTTTATGTGACCTTGATTACTTTTTTAAGGTGTTACAAAATGAGTTATAGTTTTAAAGTTGAATTTTTGGAAGAAATAATGATTTTATTTAAAAATTTAATTAAAAATATTTCGAAAATTATTTTCATAAAATGGAGTTTCTTTTTGAATTTAGAGAATTGATATTAGGTTATGGTGAATTTTTGGGATTTTTCTAAAATAGTTGAATTTTTGGTGAATAGTAAAAATGTTGTTTTGAGTTTCGGGTGTTTAATGACATCATTAATGATGAAATAATGATGTAATATTTCAGGTCAACTTATGAATAGATAGATATGATATGAGGTGTCCCAAGTGACCAATACCATGGGAAAATACCATGGGCAAGCCCATGTTTTTGCAAATACCACCGATGAGATGTCCCTTGGAAATTAATAATTTATTCCGTCACTTTTCCTATAAATACCAAGCCATTTCCGTCATTCATTTCATTCCAAAATAATCCTCAATGAAGTTCTGGTCTCCTTAACTCCCAAGGAGTCCTTTTAATGTGTCATAAAGTCTCTCAAGGTCCCGAACTTCAAGATTTCATTGTTACTCTTCAAGGTAAGGGATCATTTCACCCTCCTCTTTTAATTCATGACTTCCTTTTTGTTATTTCTTATAGTTCCATTTTATTATGAGGGGTATTGTTATTATATATCTTTAATACTGTAAATTTTATTTCCAAATGATGAGAGACTCTTTTTGCTCTCATCAAATTATTTTCTGAATCTTTAAGTGACACCATTAGGCAGCCAGATTTTCCTAAAAGAAATCGCATCTTCTCTTTTCCTTCGAGTTTCATTTTCATATGGTATTTCCTTCAAATATCCATAAAATGATATTATTTGTTTTTATTATATACCCATAATGTATTATGAGTTATTTATTATTGGGTGACTCTTTTTCCCTCTCTTTTCAATGTTTTCTAAAACCATTTTATATAGCCGTTATGCTGCAGAATTTTCATCTCAAAATCTCTCTATTTTTCTCAAGAAATTCTCTTGTATTATTTATGTGAATAACCAAATATACTTTCATTTCTAGGGGTATTCATCAATACATAAAATCTATATATTTTATTATGTAATTGACTTACATATAACTCTCACTCCCATTCCATGTGTTATAAATGACATAATGATCTTATTTTTAAGTACTTATATAAATGTCACAATTTTGACATGAAAACCATTTCTTTGATTCTATTTGGGTTATTTGTGAAAAGTTTTATTATGATCTATGTGGATCACATAAAAATAAATATATATTATTGGTGCACCCTGATATCACTCTAATGCATTGGGAAAAGAATTAATCTCTAGAGATTACAAGTTTCACGATACCTTGGTGAATAATCTTGGTAATTTTTATGACACCTCGGGGATAAACCTTGGTGATATGTTCATGAATGTCTAAATGAAATGTTGTAGCCACATATTCAAGTAATGATTCAAGTTCTTTTTATTATGATATTTATACTCTTCCATTTCTCATGCCTTAATGACTTTTATCATGTTCATATTAATGTTTCTCAAGATCACATGTCAACTGTATCACCTGTTTTCCGTACTGAGCCTTATTCTCACCCTTTCCTTTGATGTATGTATCCAGGTTATGAGATGAAACAATTGTACATATGATGAACCTATGATGAATCCTTAAAAGTGTATTATAAGGATTTTTATGTTGTTTTCTTGTATTTTGTTCCTGATTTCCAAGACACTAGACTTTAAAGATCCTCTGTATGTAAAATGGTATGTAAAGTTAGGTAATAAAAAGGCAGGATGCCATAGTTGGTATCAAATGATAGTTTAGTTATTTATGGAAATTAGGCTATGAAAATTTTAGGAATAATCCAATTGAAAAGTTTAAATATTGGAAAAATTCCTGGTATTTTGGTGAGTATTGAGTAAGTGGTTTATCAAGAAAATATATCCCTGTCTGGATACGATCAGGTAGAGGCGGCTCTGGTACAGAGGTAACTGGGAGTGAAAACTCCAACAAGGAGTTTCAAGCTCGACCAATGGTATCCTTGTACATAAAAACGGGCCTTTCTGCACACTTGGTTATGACACTCCTGGGTGATCTGTTTGGTTAATCATAAGCTTTTCGTGAATCATTATGAAGGATTTATAGAGAAATGTAATTGTTTAAATAAGTTTTAAGACATAAAATCCTTTATTTTTAAAATATTCGTAAAAGAAATAAGTTTCTCACTAAGGTTTTATTCTTTTAGAAATGGAGGGCAATAGGAGGAACCATGAAAATTGTGACTGCAATGGACCATGCGCTGACGACCCTCCGATTGAAGTTGGAATGGAAAAGTTCATGAGAATGATGAACCAACAAACTCAAGTTATGGGAAATAACTTCAATCAAGATGAGATACCAATCTCACTAGTAAGGTAACAACATTACGTTGAGTCCTTTATGCGTCATTGACCACCAAAATTCAGTGGACCGACTGACCCATTGATTGATGAGCAGTGGATCCGCTCTATTGAGAAGATCTTTTCTGTGCTCCACTGTTCAGAGCAAGAGAAGGTCACCCTGGCTGCCTATCACTTAGAAGGAGAATATGATCAGTGGTGGGAGTTGATTACAAACACGTGGAAAAGAGTGGAGGTTGAAGCTATGGAGCTAGAAGAGTTCAGAAGGATATTCTTCAGTAATTATTTCCCTCGATCAGCGAGAACAAGAATAGAGAAGGGGTTTCACGAGCTGAAGAAGAAGGAGAATGAATCTATCGAAAGATATGAGATGAACTTCACCTAACTTTCACGATATACCTCTAGATTTTTCCTGGATCCAAATGTTAAGGTTGATAGGTTCTTTGGTGGAATGAGACCTCATCTACGAAAGAATCTAGCCAACCAAGACTATGACAGCTATGAGGAGATCGTGCATAGTGCGATGAAATTAGAACTAGAGTTTGGTGAGATGCAGTGGTCTCATAAATCAAGCGACAAAAAGATATAATTGGATCCCATCTTAGGGAGGACCTCTGATCAGGGAAGATGAGGAAATAAAGTTCAATGTTCTATGTGTAATAAATGTGGGAAGAAGCATTTGGGGAACTGCCTGCTCGGGTGCGGGAAATGATACAAGTGTGGAAGAGATAGCCATAATGCGAGGAATTGTCGTAGTAAGGTGAAACATCAACTTACAAACACTAACGACAAAGGGAAGATGGTGCAGGAACTACCTGATGTCCAATTCTTTAGGTGTGGACATCTTGGGCACTTTTCCAATCACTGTCCAAATCCGAGGGTAGTGGAGGAGAACCACCATCATCCTCAAAAAAGGCTAAGGAAGCAAGGTCGTGCTTTTTCTCTCATGAAATATGAAGTTGGAGCTACAAATGATGTGGTAGAGGGTACTATTGTTGTTCTCTCAAATCTATCAAGTACTTTTTTTGGTTCTGGTTCTACGCATTCCTTTATTTCCTCCAAGTTTGCAAAGAATTTATAATCAAAACCTGATTTGGTAAAAGTAGAGTTATCAGTCAAGACTCCTGGTGGGATTATCGAAGCATCATTAGTGTTTAGAAACTATAGTATTTACTTTGGTGAGAAAAATCTTATCGCAAATCTAGTAGTCATTCCCATGCTATAATTTGACATTATACTTGGGATGGACTGGTTCTCAAAGTATAATTCTAAGATCAAATGCAGAAGTAAGGAAATCTTAGTAGTATTGAATGGAAAACCAACAGTTATCCTCAAAGGAGTGATATATCAACCTGATTTTTTTCTAGAAGATCCTCTTATATTCTTCTTTATGGAATTGATCGGTGAATAAGAAGAAGTAAATGAGAGTTTTAGGATAGAAAATGTCTCCATCATCCAGGAATACATTGATGTATTTACTGGGGAGTTACCTGGACCTCCCCCAGAAACAGAGGTAGAGTTTTCCATTGAACTTGTACCTGGATCTCATCCGATATCGAAGACCCCGTATAGGATGGGAAATATGGAGCTAGAGGAATTAAAGAAACAAATCCAAGATCTTTTGGATAAGGGGTTTATCCGAACAAGTGTGTCTCCTTAAAGAGCACATGTTCTCTTTGTTATGAATAAGAATAGATCAATGCGGCTATGCATTGATTATAGAGAACTGAACGGGATCACAGTAAAGAACAAATACCCTCTTCCAAGAATTTCTTATTTGAACAATTTCTAGGGGCTCAATTCTTCTCTAAGATTGATCTTTGATCTGTTTATCATTAATTGAGGGTGAAGAAAGAAAATATTCCAAAAACGTCCTTCTGATCAAGATATGGGCATTACGAGTTTGTTGTTATGCCATTTGGACTGACTAATGAACCTGCTATTTTTATGGATTTGATGAATAAAGTCTTTAAGGACTACCTTGATAACTTTTTGGTAGTTTTTATTGATTGTATTCCGATATATTCAAAAAGTCTTGAGGAGAATGAGGATCATATAAGGGTTATTTTGAAAACTCTACTGAAGGAAAGGATTTTTGGAAAGTTTAGTAAATGTGAATTTTGGTTACAACAAGTTTCTTTCTTAGTGCACATTATTACCAATGAAGGAATCACAATTGAACCTACAGAGAAAAAAGTTATAGAGGAGTGGCCTCAACCTAAAAAAATAACTGAGATTCAGAGTTTCCTTGGATTAGAGGGATGTTATAGGAAGTTTGTAAAAAAAATTTCATGACTTTATAATCCATTAACCATGTTAACTCGAAAAGGGGTCAAGTTTATCTGGACAAAGGAGTGCGAGGAAAGTTTCCAAGAGCCGAAGAAGAGATTGGTTACTCCACCCATGTTAAATCTTCCCTCAAGTGGAGAAGGATTCATTATTTTTAGTGATACATCTCTAAAAGGGATTGGGTGAATCCTCATGAAAAATGACAAGGTCATTGCTTATGCATCTCGACAGTTGAAGAATCATGAGAAGAATTATCCTATGCATGATCTGGATATGGCTGCGGTCATTTTTTCTCTGAAGATATAGGGGCACTATCTTTATGGGGATAATTTTGATATAAATATAGACCTTCAAAGTTTGAATTATATTTTCACACAAAAATCATTAAACATGAGACAGAGGAGATTATTGGAACTACTTAAAGACTATGATTGTTCAATTCATTATTATCCTAGAAGAGAAAAAAAGTCACTAATGCATTAATCAAGAAAGACCCAATTTTTCTGTCTATTATGAGGATTCAAAGAGATCCTTTGATCAATAACCTAGTAAAACTGGACATGGGAATTATAAATGGATATCATCAACCCTAACCCAAATGATTTCTCAACTATCACTACTAGAGAAGATCAAGAAAGCTCAAAAAGAAGATCCTTTGTTACAGAATAAGTTTGAGGCTGTGAAGGATGTGAAGTTTCTTGAGTTCAATACCAGTCAAGAAGCCGTACTTAAATTTCATACAAGACTATGTGTTCCATATATTCTGGAAATAAAGAAGGAGCTTATGGATGAAGCTAATAGCTGTACTTTTTCTATACATCCTAGTAGCACGAAAATGTATATGGACCTTCATGATCATTATTGGTGGGATAATATGAAAAAAGAGATTGCTAGCTACACTTCAAGGTGCTTTGTATGCCATCAGGTGAAGGTTGAGAAACAATGTCCTAAAGGGGTATTGCAGCCACTAACCATACTAGTATGGAAGTGAGACAATATAAATATGGTCTTTGTCACTGGTCTCCCGAGAACTTCCAAAGGAAATAATGTGATATGGATTATTATGGACCATCTCATCAAGACTACCCATTTTATCTCCTTTCAGGAAGATTTATCTCTTGATCAACTTGATAGGATTTACGTGAAGGAAGTGGTAAGGCTGTATGGAGTTCTACATTCTATCATATCTGATCGTGATCCAAGGTTCACATCAAAATTCTGGAGAATTCTTCAACAAGATCTGTGCACTGAATTGAATTTCAGTATATCCTATCAACCCTATACTAATGGCCAATCTAAAAGGACTATTAAAACACTTGAGGACAAGCTGAGAACTTCCTCAAGGGAATTTAAAGGTGGATGTGATCAACATATCTCTTCAGTTGAGTTCTCTTACAAAAAAAGCTTCTACTCGAGCATTCAAATGGAACCTTATGAAGATCTATGTGGGAAGTTATGTAGAACTCCTACTTGTTGGGATCAAGATGGCGAGAGAAATCTTCTTGGGACTGATCTTGTGCAAGAGATGACAGAAAAGGTCCATGCCATCCAGCAACACATTAAGGCTGCTCAGAGCTGGAAAAAGAGATAGGCCGAAAACCATTAAAGGGACTTGGAGTTTGATGTTGTTGACAAATCCTTTATTCATATTTTACCTTGTAAGAGTGTCATGAGGTTTGAAAAAAATGGAAGATCAGACCTAGGTACATTGGTCCCTAATAAATCATTGATCATGTGGGAGCAGTGGCCTATCGGCTTATACTTCCTCCAAATCTAGCACAAGTTCATGATGTATTCAATGTATCCCTCTTGAGGAAGTACATACACGATCCTTCACATGTAATAAATACATATGTGTTACAACTGGAACATGTTCTCTCTTATGAGGAGCAGCCGGTGGAGATCTTCGATCGTAGAGAAAAGGTTCTACGCAACAAGAATACGCACCCAGTTAAGGTGTTGTGGAGGAACCAAAAATTTGAAGAAGCCACATGGGAACCAGAGGAGTCTATGAGATAGAAGTACCCACACCTTTTCTCATCAGAGAGTGCGAGATAAAATTTCAAGGACAAAATTTCTTAAGGGGGGAACAATGTAATGACCCGAACTTTTAAATGATATTTGTTTCCTAAATTTGTGTCTTATTTTATTTTATACTAAAAAAAACCATATCCTTTAATTAATGAAGTGAGTATAATTAAATTAGATTGTTGGGTTTTGACTGTTATATGGCCATTAGTCAATATGACTGTTGGAAACTAAATTCTTAAAGTTACAATTATTGTTTATAAATTCAAATGATCCCGGTTAATTAATACAGAAAGAAGAGTCAATGGAATCATCAAGTAGACTCAGGCCATATGAAGCCTGTTTTTCGGAGCTTGTGAAGGAGGTAGCATCACTGAGCTTTGCTATTGACCAAGACCAAGCTGAACTTCAACAGATGAAGCTTGAACAGAATCACTTAAGAGAGAAGTTCAAGATGATAGAAATCACCACTCTGGCAATGTTGTCCAAGCCACCCCAAGATTCTATCCCCATAGCACACCTTACACTTACGTCCTATACAGGTGTTATAAGGGGCTATGTAATGAGAAATTAGCTACTTTGTGTAATTATTTTATATAAATAAAAATGTTATTTCTTCTTATGGAAAAGTTTGTGAATTTAAAATATCCGTATAAATATAGGATGTGTATTATTGATGAATTTAGGAAAAAGGGTATTTGAAAATATTTTCGTATTCTTTAAATAATTAATAATGTGAAATGATTTTCAAAAAATGGTCTTCTACAGTTGTGATCAGTGATAAATTTAGAGTCTAGTAAGATCAACTTGGTTTTTAGCAAATAGTAAAGTAGGAATAGTAACATAACCATATAAAGAGTAATTAATAGTAATTAATAGTAAATTGACCAAAAAATAATAATAGAAACTTTACCCATGAATGTATAAATACATTTTAGACATCTTAAAAGTGAAAAAATGATCATAGTTTATGTTTGGTATTTTTTATGTCATAAATATTTTATTTACAATTTTATAATTAATTAAATAATTTAAAATAGAAAGTTATTTTCATAAAATTTAATCACAAATTGTTACTTTATTTTCTTATAGTTATAAGATAATTTTATGAGACCTTGATTACTTTTTTAAGGTGTTAAAAATGAGTTATAGTTTTAAAGTTGTATTTTTGGAATAAATAATTATTTTATTTAAAAATTAAATTAAAAATATTTACAAAAATATTTTCATAAAATTGAGTTCCTTTTTTAATTTAGAGAATTGATATTATGTTAGGGTGAATTTTTGGGATTTTTCTGAAATAGTTTAATTCTCAGTGAATAGTAAAAATGCAGTTTTGAGTTTCGGGTGTTTAATGACATCATTAATGATGTAATAATGATTTTAGATTTCTGGTAGACTTATTAATAGTGATATATGCTATTAGGTTTCCCAATTGGCCAATACCATGGGAAAATACCATGGGCAAGTCCATGGTTTTGCAAATACCACATATGAGGTGTCCCTTGGAAATTAATAGTTTATTCCCTCAATTTCCAATAAATACCAAGACATTTCCCTCATTCATTTCATTCAAAAGTCATCCTAAACAATGTTTGGGTCTCCTTACCTCCCAGGAAGTCCTCCCAAGGTTCCCTTAAGCCTCTTAAGGTCCCGACCTTCAAGATTACAATGTTACTCTTCATGGTAAGGGATCCTTTCACCCTCCTCTTTTAAGTCATGACTTCCTTTATGTTATGTCTTATAGTTCCATTTTATTATGAGGGGGATTTTTATTCTATATCTTTAATACTGTACATTTCATGTCCAAATTTCCGTTATCATCAAATGATTTTATGAATCTTTAAGTGATGCTGTTAGGCTGCCGAATTTTCGTAAAAGAAATCGTGTCTTCTCTTTTCCTTCGAGTTTCGTTTTCATATGGTATTTCATTCAAACATCCATACTGTGATATTATTTATTTTATTCTATACCCATACTGAATTATGAGTTATTTATTATTGGGTGTCTCTTGTCCCCTCACTTTTCAATGTTTTCTAAAACCATGTTATAGAGCTGTTATGCTGCAGAATTTTCATCTCAAAATCTCTATATTTTTCTCAAGAAATTCTCTTGTATTATTTATGTGAATACCCAAATCTATTTTAATTTCCAGGTGTATTAATAAAAACATAAAATTTATTTATTTTATTATGGAATTTACATACATATAACCCTCACTCCCTTTCCATGGGTCATAAATGACATAATAATCTTATTTTTAAGTACTTTTTAAATGTCACGATTTTAACATGAAACCCATTTCTTTGATTCTATTTGGGTTATTTATGAAATGTTTGATTATGATCTATGTGGACCACATGAAAATAAATACATATTATGGGTGAAACCTGATAGCGCTCCAATGCATTGGGTAAATAATTAATCTCCGGAGATGACAAGTTTCACAATACGTCGGTGAATAACCTTGGTAAATTTTATGACACCTCAGGGATAAAACTTAGTGATATGTTCATGAATGTATAAATGAAATGTTTTAGCCACATATTCAAGTTATGATTAAATTTCTTTTTATTATGATATTCCTATTCTTCCATTCCTCATGCATTTATGACTTTTATCATGTTCTTATTAATATTTCTCAAGATCACATGTCAACTGTTTCACTTGTTTTCCTTACTGAGCCTTCTTCTCACCCTTTCCTTTGATGTATGTCTCTAGGTTATGAGATGCAGTAATTTTACATAGGATTAACCTATGATGAAGCCTAAAAAGTGTATTAGAAGGATGTTTTATATTGTTTTCATGTATTATGTTCTTGATTTCCAAGACAGTAGACTTTAAAGATCCTCTGTATGTAAAATGTAATGTAAAGTTATGTAATAAAAAGGCAGGATGTCATAGTTGGTATCAAAATATAGTTTAGTTATTTATGGAAATTAGGCTATGAAAACTTTAGGAAGAATCATATAGAAATATTTAAATATATGAAAACTTTCTAGTATTTTTGTGAGTATTGAGTAAGTGGTTGATCAAGAACATACATCCCTATATGGATATGAGCAGGTAGAGTCGACTCTGGCATATAAGTACATAGAATTGAAATCTCTGACAAGGAGTTTCATGCATGACCTAGGGTATCCTGGTACATGACAATGGGCCATGCTGTACTATTTCTTATGACACTACTGGGGGATATGTTTGGTTAATCATAAGCTTTTTATTTATCATTATGAAGGATTTATTGAGAAATGGAATTGTTTAAATAAGTTTTAAGACATAAAATACTTTATTGTTAAAAGATTCATAAATGAAATAAGTTTCTCACTAAGGTTTTATTATCTTAGAAATGGCGGGCAATATAAAGAACCACACATATGGTTAACGCAATGGACCATGTGCTGATGGCCCTCTGATGGAAGCCGTAATGGAAACATTGTTATGAATGGTGAACCAACTGACTCAAGTTATGGGAAATAACTTGAATCAAGCTGAGATACCAATCTCACTATTAAGGGATCATCATTCTGTTGAGTCCTTTATGCGTCAATGACCACCAACCTTCAGTGGATCAACTGGTCCTTTGATTGTTTAGTAGTGGATCAGCTCTATCGAAAATATATTTTTCGTGCTCTTCTGTTCAGAGTAAGAGAAGGTCACCCTGGAAGTCTATTGCTTAAAAGGAGAAGTTGATCAGTGGTGGGAGCTGATTAAAAACATGATGAAAAGAGTGGAGGTTGAATCTATGGATTGGGAAGAGTTCATAGGGATCTTGTTCAGTAAGTATTTCCTTCGATCCATGAGAAAAAAATGGAGAAGGAGTTTCTCAAGATGAAGCAAAAGGAGAATGAATATTTCGGAAGCTATGAGATGAAATTCACTCGAATTTCATGATATACCTCTATATTTGTCATGGATCTGAATGGAAAGGTTGAAAGATTCTTCAGTGGACTGAGAACTCATCTATAGAAGAATCTAGCCAACCGAGACTATGAAATCTATGAGGAGATCGTGAAGAGTACGATGAAAGTCGAACTAGAGTTTGGTGAGACACAGTGGTCTCATAAATCAAGTGACAAAAAAGAGATCAATGAATCCCAACTTTGGGAGGACCTTTGATCAGGGAATAGGAGGAAAGAATGTGAAACATCCCACATGTAATAAATGTGGGAAGAAGAATTCGGGGAACTCTCTGCTCGGGAGAAAGAAATGCTACAAGTGTGGAAGAGATGCCCATATTTCAAGGAATTATCATAGTGAGGTGAAACCTCAAATTTGAAACACTAGCGACAAGGGGAAGATGGTACAGGACCTACCTGATGTATAGTGCTTTAAGTGTGGACAACTTGATAACTTTTCCAATCATTGTCCAAATCTAAGGGTAGTGGAGGGGAATCACCATCTACCTCAACAATGGCTAAGGGAGAAATATTGTTCTTTTGTTAACATGACAGCTGAAGTTGAAGCTCCAAATGATGTGGTAGCAGGTACTTTTATTGTTCTCTCAAAGATATAAAGTACTTTGTTATATTCTGGTTCTCCGAATTCCTTTATTTCCTCCATGTTTGCGAAGAATTTAGAATCAACTCCTGATTTTCTAAAAGTACAGTTATCAGTCAAGACTCCTAGTGGGATTATCCAAGCATCTTCAGTGTTTATAAACTCTAGTATTTACTTTGGTGAGCACAATATTATCGCAAATATAGTAGTCATTCCCATTCTGGAATTTGACATTATACTAGTGATGGACTGGCTCTCAATGCATAAGTAAGGAAATATCAGTAGTCTTGAATGGAAAACCTACAATTATCTTTCAAGGAGAGATATCTCAACCTGATCTTTTTCTAGAAGAACCTCTTATATCCTTCTTTAAGGAATTGGTCGGTGAAGAATAATAATAAAATAAGAGTTTGAGGATAGAAAGTGTCCCCATCCTCTAGGAATACATTGATGTATTTCCTGAGGAGTTACCTGGACCTCCCCCAGAAAGAGAGGTAGAGTTTTACATTGAACTCATACTTGGATCTCATCCAATATCAAAGACCCCATATAGGATGGAAAATGTCAAGATGGAGGAATTAAAGAAACAACTCCAAGATCTTTTGGAGAAGGGGTTTATCTGACCAAGTTTGTCTCCTTAGAGAGCACCTGTTCTCTTTGTGAATAAGAAGTATATATCGATGCAGCTATGCATTGATTATAGAGAACTGAATGAGATCACAATAAAGAACAAATACACTCTTCTAGGAATTGATGACTTATTTGACCAACTTTGTGGGGCTCAATTCTTCTCTAAGATTTATCTTTGATTTGGTTATCATCAATTGAGGGTTAAGAAAGAAGATATTCCAAAAAATTCCTTCTGATCAAGATATGGGCATTACGAGTTTGTTGTTATGCCTTTTGGACTGACTAATTCACCAGCTATTTTTATGGATTTGATGAATAGAGTCTTTAAGGACTACCTTGATAATTTTGTGGTAGTTTTTATTGATGATATTCTGATATATTCCAAAAGTATTGAGGTGCATGAGGATCATATAAGGGTTATTTCACAAACTCTACAGAAGGAAAGGCTTTTTGGAAAGTTCAGTAAATGTGAATTCTAGTTACAACAAGTTGGTTTCTTGGGGAACATTGTTACTAATGAAGGAATCACGGTTGACCCTCCAAGAAAAAAGTTGTAGAGGAGTGACCTCATCCTACAAAAAATAACCCAGATTCGGAGTTTCCTTGGATTAGAGGGATAATATAGGAGGTTTGTGAAAAACTTTTCATGACTTTCTAATACATTAACCAAGTTAACTCCAAAAGGGGTCAAATTCATCTGGACAAAGGAGTGTGAGGAAAGTTTCCAAGAGCTGAAGAAGAGATTGGTTACTGCACCCATGTTAACTATTTTAGAGACCCAAAGCTTTATGTACATGGACATTACATTACTTTTGCGTAATATTTAATACATAATTAAAACAGACACACAAGGACCGTAATAGTTTAGTGTCTTTGGAAACTCAGAAAATAATCTTCTAATCGTGGTGAAAGATCTTCAAAATCTCCCATAAAGATCTTCCTCTTTTGTTTTCTTACCTAAAAACTTTCTTTAAATCCTAGGGAAAAGAAAACATATAAAGGGTGAGCTAAAATGCTCAGTAAGGGTAAGCATATAGAACATAACTCAATCCATAAACATTTGAAAGCAAAAGCTTGAATATAAAATCTAAACATCAAAATCTTGAGCAAAGACATAAATCTTGGAAGTACGTAAGGCATATATCATAAAGGAAAATCAATCTTGATAAAATAGAATGGGAATAAATCATGTAATTGTGGAAACCATTCATCACTTGTTTTTATTTCCATAGTATCCAAGACATTACTGCCAAGACCATCATAGTGGAAAAAGTCCCTTTCTGAATCGAGTTCACTCCTCATTCCAGTCCTGTAACACTGAACCAGATTAACTTATCGTTCCAATCATGTCTATCTCATGGGATATAAATATTTACCCAATGTATTGGAGGGAGATATAGGTCCCACCCATCTCATAATTAAATCATTCTTACTTGTGCCACAAAATAAACTTAAAACATTCATCATAACCCAAAGAATAAAATGGGTTTCATAAACATCATCCCATCATCACATATTTCATATAAAACAAATGGATATTTCATCATAAGAAAAGTGAAACCATGTAAATCATAGAGACATTATACTTGAAACACACATATATGAAATAATTTCATCTTAGATGTAAAATAGTTTTGACAAAACTCTTGAAATGAATTTTGAGGAAAATATCCTCTCTTCTTCTAAATTATTTTCTTTTCACAAAATGCTATTCAATTTTAAAAGAAAAGGATTATGTTGAAAATAATCATAAAATATTGTACAGGAAGATTCATATAAATAAGGCTTCATGAAACCGTAATAATCCGTTCATTCCATATAAGTGAAAAAAACATTCTCCTCGTACTTTTGTCGGAAAAGTCAAAAAGTACCTCATATGGTAAACAAAAGAAAGATTCCTTCCATACGATGTGGTAAAAGTAAGAAAAGGGTAAAAATGTATTTAAACATACATGGAAGGAAATTAGACATTTTATGAAAACATTTTGAGAACATATGGACATGGATAATAAACATAACCCCTAGTAAATACTTACGAATAAACAATCTCGGATAAGAATGAGATTGGAATAATTATCCCTTACCTTAGGTCCGATATGCTTCGTACGTATCCAAACCTCCTGTATAATGATTTAAATAGTGTTATTGACTTATTACAGAATAATATTCATTGTTATGATGTCATAAATGGTTCACTTATGACTTTATATTACCCGTTCTTTTGTAAATTCCATGTTAAAGCAGCATTTTGGGTAAAATAGTTTTATTTATCGTACTTGTTTGGATTTGTTGTTCTTGATATTATTACTTATATCCTGATTTACTTATTTCTAGAATGTAAAAAATGATTTATAAATAATATATATTTATCATATACATATATATATGATAGATTTATAAATGGAATGAAATACACCGTTCATGGAGACAGTAGGCCGTACGTACGCATGAACGCTGTTTTCGTTTCCTTATTGAATTGAATGGAATTAAGTAGATGACATACATATATATATATACATAACTCCAGTATCATTATTATGTCATATATTTCATTATTACTTATTATATATACTTTATAATAATTCATGAATGGTTAACATGAAGAATGAATCTCATCGCATCGTGGAGACGGTATTCCGTACGTAGGCATGCGCAGTGATTTCGTTTTCCGCAGGATGTATAGAAGGTGAAATAGAGTTGCTTAATATTTATAATAACATATCAGTAAATAAGTAATACTTATGTTATTAATTTAAAATGATACATCTAAAGAAGAAGAAGTTGAGGAAGAAAGAAACTTGAGAGAATCGGAAGAAGAGATTACCTCTTCTTCGACGCACCTCTTTTAATCCTTCTCTTAAGGAAGTAGATTTGGTCTTTTGAGAAGACCATAACCTCTAGAATTTTTCTAGGGAAGTGGAGAAGAGAAATGGGTAGTGTTTGGCTGAGATTAAATGCTCAAAAGGGTGTTAAGATAAGAGGGAAGGAGTTCCCTTTTATAAGGGAGGAGAGGGGCACCTTTGAAAAAACTTAAAATATTATTTTATAATAAAGTCATATTCGGTTTCTAATAGCTCCAAATTGATTTATTTCAAAGATAAGGTGGGGAGGGGTCTAAATAATCTCAACAAATAGATTTTAGACAGGTTTGGGTCATTATATTAACCTTATATTTTAGTTTTAACTCTTAGTTAATTATATTGACATTTACCATGTCACTTTGTATTTCTATATTATATAGTTAATAAACTTACAATATACATACAAGAGACCCCCAAGTGGTCCATTAATGATACACCTATCATTATATAAGTATCTTGGACGATCCTTATATTTTTAGGAATATAATAATAAATAATAATATAATATTTGTTTTAAAAACTATTTTATGTCAATTTAGACACTATTTGGTAATTGATTTTTTGGAAAATTATAACAGCATGATTAGTTCGTAAAAAGTTAAGTAAATCAATACTAACATGTCATATTAACCTATAAAATTTGTGGAATTCATAAAAAGTCTCAAATTACATTTATTTGGGTATTTATAACATCAATTATGTTAATATTTCATAAATAAGATAATTACTGCATCATCATTGTGTCATACATAAATTAAATTGTTTAATGTCTAAAAATTATAAATAAAACACCATTATGTATGAAATCTTCTTAGATTTCGAATGAACATTTATAGTCTAATTTATCGTATATATAACTCTATATTGAAAATGATTTAGTTATTAAAGTTTGATTTTAAATATTTTAACCCTTCTTTAAATAAATTAATAATAAATGTCCTAATCTAATCCAAGTGGACCTAAATGGTCATATTTTATTCCTAAGGTTTTTTGGTCGAATTACACTTATCCAATAGAATTAGGATATGTGTTAGGGTAATAATAATATCATTTTTACCCTTAATTATCCTATTTACTTTTAACCGTGGTAAATAAAAGTAAACAATTACTATTCACCAAAAATTATTTTCATTACATTGAACCACATTTTAGCCCTTGATATTAACCGTGTCTCTCGGATTTTCGAAATTCCACTCACAGAAGTGGTAAAATTAAGTTTTATGTGAATTTCCAAATTCTCATAGGAGGTGGGTAAAAGACGGTGAAAAGTTCAATAAAATTTTTATATATATAAAATTATTATAAAATGACTCCAATGAATTGCATTGAACTTATATAGAAATTATGTTTCAATTTTTACCTAAAATAAATTTAAAGAAAATAAATAATTATTTAAATAAAAAGTCAGTTTTTAAATAGTAACCCTGTGTTTTCACTATTCATCAAAAATTGAAAGTTTTCAGAAAAATACTAAAAATTCACCCTAGGCTAATTTTGATATTCTGAATCGAAAAATTAAGTCCATTTCAAAAGATAAAATTTATAAAATTTTAAAAAGTGAGTATTACTATTCATAATGACTAGTTTATATAACATATCGTTGTTTAGTGAAACTCGGTATTAGGTACAACACACGCTATCGTGGAAGGTCATGGTTGTGTGTAATGAAAGCCAAGTTAGGGATGTTTTTAGTGAAAGATCCTTTTGGTGTAGCGTACAACACAAGACATCAATGAAATTAAAAATAATATTTTTCATAAAATCTCGAGGTTTTACATTCTACCCCCCTTAAAATGAATTTCTCCCTTGAAATTCGTCGGGATTATAAATGGTTTACTATTCGAACGTTTCTTTAATAGAAACCCACATCGTAAAAAGGAATACCAAAACTTATCTATAAAAACTAAATTATGAAATGTAATGGCTACCCAAATTAACTAATCATTGGGTTTCCACGTAGGAAAACACAGGTGAAAATATGGATATGGAGGAGAAATCTAACCATCATGTTCTGATGGAGAGTGGTAGAGAACATGGCTATGAAAAATCCAACAATCACAAAGCCATAAATTTGTGATGATCTAAGGTACCATATAATTCATTGGATATAATGGCACTAGGACAACCTTTTTGGTTTTCAAGATCATTTCCCTAAAGTTGAAGAATTTGATTAGAAGAAATACTTACTTTATTTTGGTAAAATCTCACCGTTGTTCGTGCCTTGAACAAATTTCACTTCATCTCTTTAAGAAATGAAGTTGAATTTGTCTTTCGCGAAGTTTTAGCAGATCATGCGATAGAATGATAGGTCATTCCATCTATCTCAAATATAAGTTACAAAAAGTTATATACAAAAGTCCATCTATGGTGAGATTAATCAGATATGGTTCCAAAATGGACTTATACTTCATCTATCATCCTGCATTATAAAATAAAACTAGTTTCTACTAACCAGGGACTTCTTGTAGGCCAGTGGTAGGAAATAAAGGTCTGTCACACTTCAGTTGTGGGTTCGATTTCCACAGCCTTGTCCGACGTGGCGGGTTGTCACCCATCCCGCAGGTTGTCCTTTTTTCTAAAAACACATTATTATAAATTTACATCAATAATATCGAAAATGTTCTATCCATTAAGGAATACTAACTTATGTCCAACATATTCCATTCCAATCTTTAGGATTATCCAAAAAACTGCTGTCCAATCTCATATTATAGTGAAAACGATTACTAGAGAGTTCATATAACAAGCATGTTAATACCATCGTTGATCCCCATATATCATAAGATATGTCTTATTGGTCACATTATAAACATTCGAAGGCCTTAATCATGTATTCTATTGAAAAATGAATACCCATTGAACCTTAGTGAAAACATGAGTGCTATGAAAAGTTAACTCTTTCCACATACCAAAATCCCAAAATTTTGTATACTCAAACCATGATATCACTTAGTCCTTATAACAATCATGAGCTCATGAATACTATCAAACATATTATTTCCTCCATATCCATTCATTATGTGCATATCATCTTATTTTCAAAAAAATATGAATAACCTTTCATGGTTACCAGTACCATTCAAAATATACTTTCAAATACTTTAGGAAAAACAATAGTGTAACAATACTTAGATGTTTCTTTATTCCATAGTACCATTAAATTACCTATACAATATAACTCTTGATAAACATACAATCATTCCACTACCTTCTTAAACCATTAACCAAGATTCTACACTTATTTCATCTCATATATCATTTGTAGTCTCCTCCTCATCATCCACATAAATACTACCCATATAACCATGCTGATTCTCTTCATGGGATTTTCCCTTAGGGCATTGGTTTGAATAATGCACATACATTCCACATTTAAAACATCTAATCATTGTTGATGTCATAGCAATACCATTATCCTTATCCATGGTGTTGACTAAAACTTTTCCTTTGCACTTACTGGATTTGTGTCCTTCTTTTCCGCACCCAAAGCAACTTCCAGTTCCTTTGAAAAATTCTCCTTGATGCCTCATCTCACATGATTTACATGATAGAAATTGAACTTTCCTTCCTCTATGATCATCATGAAACTCCATCTTTCTCTTATTAGCTGAGTCGGGAAACTTACCAAAGTTAAGATTATTGATCATATTATGATATTTCTGATTAGGCATAATAACGATATGTGGACCTCAAGATCCAATTTCATTCGGTTTCTCATGAAGAATATCATTCCATTGTCCATCATACCCTCCATTATCGTGAATCTTCCTCTTCCCAGCCATTTTCTAAAACCCAAAAAGAATAGTGTAAGAGGCCAAAATCATAATCAAGGGGGATTACCTTCAATATCTAACATCATAGGTTAAATTCTAATATCGTTACCATAATTCTAGGACTATAACATATACTTATACTTAACCTTAGGGACATCCCTAGACATACCTTAGAAATATCTCTAGGGATCTCACTAAAGTTCTCTGATCCTAGTTTCCAAAGGTTAACTAAACCTTTCCTCTAATACCAAATGTAGAAACCCAAAGCTTGACGTACATGGACATTACATTAATTTGGCGGAATACTTAATACATAACAAAAACAGACACACAAGGACCATAATAGTTTAGTGTCTTTGAAAACTCATAAAATAATCTTCTAATCATGGTGAAAGATCTTCAACATCTCCCATAAAGATCTTCCCAATTTGTTTTCTTACCTAAAAACTTTATTTAAATCATGGGGAAAAGAAAACATATAAAGCGTGAGATCAAATGCTCAGTAAGGGTAAGAATAGAGAACATAAAACAATCCATAAACATTTGAATGCAAAAGCTTGAACATAAAATCTAAACATCAAAATATTGAGCAAAGACATCAATCTTGGAAGTACGTAAGGCATATATCATAAAGGAACATCAATCTTGATAAAATAGCATGAGAATAAATCATGTAATTGTGGAAACCATTCATCACTTGTTATTATTTCCATAGTAGCCAAGGCATTGTTTCCAAGACCATCTTAGTGGAAAAAGTCCCTTTCTGAATCGAGTTTACTCCTCATTTCAGTCCTATAACACTGAACCAGATTAACTTACCATTATAGCCATGTCTATCTCATGAGATATAAATCTTTACCCAATGAATTAGAGGAATATATAGGTCCCACCCATCCCATAATGAAATCATTCTTACTTGTGCCACAAAATAAACTTAAAACATTCATCATAACCCAATGAATCAAATGGGTTTCATAAAAATCATCCCATCATCACATAATTCATATAAAACAAATGGATATTTCATCATAAGAAAGTGAAACCATGTAAATCATAGAGACATTATACTTGAAACATACACATATTAAATAATTTCATCTTAGATGTAAAATAGTTTTGACAAAACTCTTGAAATGAAGTCTTGAGGAAAATATCCTTTCTTCTTCTAAATAATTTTCTTTTCACAAAATGCCATTCAGTTTTAAAAGAAAAGTATTATGTTGAAAATAATCATGAAATCTTGTACAGAAAGATTCATAGAAATAAGGATTTATGAAACCGTAAGAATCCGTTCGTGCCGTATAAGTTAAAAAAACATTCTCCTCGTACTTTTGTTGGAAAAGTCAAAAAGTACCTCGTATGGTAAACAAAAGAAAGATTTCTTCCATACGATGTGGTAAAAGTAAGAAAAGGTTAAAAATGTCTTTAAACATACATGGAATGAAATTAAACATTTTATGAAAACTTTTTGAGAACATATGGACATGGATAATAAACATAACCCCCAGTAAATACTTACGAATAAACAATCTCAAATAAAAATGAGATTGGAATAATTATCCCTTACCTTAGGTTCAATATGCTTCGTACGTATCTGAACCTACTGTATAATGATTTAAATAATGTTATTGACTTATTATATAATAATATTCATTGTTATGATGTCATAAATGGTTCACTTATGACTTTATATTACCCGTTCTTTTGTAAATTCCATGTTAAAGTAGTGTTTGGGGTAAAATAGTTTTATTTATCGTACGTGTTTGGATTTGTTGTTCTTTATATTATTACTTATATCCTGATTTAATTAATTCCAGAATGTGAAAAATTATTTATACATAATATATATATTCAGTATATACATATATATATGATAGATTGATAAATGGAATGAAATACACCATTCATGGAGACGGTAGGTCGTACGTACGCGTGAACGCTGTTTTCGTTTACTTATTGAATTGAATGGAATTAAGTAGATGACATACATATATATAAACATAAATATAGTATCATTATTATTTAATATATTTCATTATTAATTATTATATATACTTTATAATAATTGATGAATGGTTAACATGGAGAATGAATCTCATCGCGTCGTGGAGACGGTATTCCGTACGTACGCATGCGTGGTGATTTTCTTTTCCATAGGATGGATAGAAGGTGAAATAGGGTTGTTTAATATTTATAATAACATATCAGTATATAAGTAATACTGATGTTATTACTTTATAATGAGACAACTAAAGAAGAAGAAGTTGAAGAAGAAACTTGAGAGAATCGGAAGAAGAGATTACCTCTTCTTCGACGCACCTCTTTTAAGCCTTCTCTTAAGGAAGTAGAGTTGGTCTTTTGAGAATACCAGAACCTCAAGAATGTTTCTAGGGAAGTGGAGAAGAGAAATGGTCAGGGTTTGGACGATCTTCAAGGCTCAAAAGGGTGTTAAGTGAAGAGGGAAGGGGTACCCTTTTATAAGGGAGGAGAGGGGCACCTTTGGAAAATCTTAAAATATTATTTTATAATAAAGTCATATTCGGTTTTTAATTGATCCAAATTGATTTATTTATAATATAAGGTGGGTATGGGTCTAAATCCTTTCAACCAATATATTTTAGACAGGTTTGGGTCATTATATTAAGCTTATATTTTAGTTTTAACTCTTAGTTCATTATATTGACATTTACCATGTCAGTTTGTATTTCTATATTATATAGTTAATAAACTTACCATATACATCCAAGAGACCTCCAAGTGGTCCATTAATGATACAACTATAATTATATTAGTATCTTGGACGAACCTTAGATTTTTAGGAATATAATAACAATTAATAATATAATATTTGTTTTAAAAACTATTTTATGTCAATTTAGACACTATTTGGTAATTGTTTTTTGTGAAAATTATAACAGAATTATTAGTTCGAAAAAAGTTAATTAAATCTATAATAACATTTAATATTAACCTATAAAATTAGTGTAATTCATAAAAAATCTCAAATTACATTTATTTGGGTATTTATCACATCAATTATGTTAATATTTTATTAATAATATAATTACTGCATCATCACTGTGACATACATAAATTAAATTATTTAATGTCTAAAAATTATAAATAAAATAAAATAATGTAGGAAATATTATTAGCTTTATAATGAATTTTTATAGTCTAATTTATCTTATATATAACCCTATATTAAAAATGATTTAGTTATTAAACTTTGATTTTAACTATTTTAACCCTTCTTTAAATAAATTAATAATAAATTTCCTAATCTAATACAAGTTGACCTAAATGGTCATATTTTATTCATAAGTTTGTTTTTGGTCGAATTACACTTATCCAATTGAATTAGGATATGCGTTAGGTTAATAATAATATCATTTTACCCTTAATTACCTTATTTACTTTTAACCGTAGTAAATAAAAGTAAAAAGTTACTATTCACCAAAAATTATTTTCATCTCATTAAACCACATTTTAGTCCTTGATATTAACCGTGTCTCTTGGATTTTCTAAATTACACTCACAGAAGAGGTAAAATTAGGTTTTAGGTTAATTTCTAAATTCTCCTAGGAGGTGGGTAAAAGACGGTGAAAAGTTCAATAACATTTTTATATATCTAAAATTATTATAAAATGACTCAATGAATTACATTGAACTTTTATAGGAATTATGTATCAATTTTTACCTAAAATAAATTTAAATAAAATAAATAATTTTTTAAATAAAAAGTCGGTTTTTAAATAGTAACCCAGTGTTTTCACTATTCATCAAAAATTGAAAGTTTTCAGAAAAATACCAAAAATTCACCCTAGAATAATTTCGATATTCCGAATCGAAAAATGAAGTCCATTTTGAAAGATAAAATTTATAAAATTTTAAAAAGTGAGTATTACTATTCATAACGGCTAGTTTATATAACATATTGTTGTTTATTGAAACTCGGTATTGGGTACAACACACGCTATCGTGGAAGGTTGCGATTGCATGTAATATAAGCCAAGTCAGGGATACGTGTAGTGCAAGCTCCTTTTGGTGTAGCATACAACACAAGACATCTATGAAATTAAAAAGAATATTTTTCACAAAATCTTAAGGTGTTACAACTCTGCCTTCAAGTGAAAAAGGATTCATTATTTTTAGTGATGCATATCTGAAAGATATTGGGTGTGTCCTCATGAAAAATGACAAGGTCATTACTTATGCATCTCAACAGTTGAAGACTCATGAGCTGAACTATCCTACGCATGATCTGGAGCTCGATACAATCATTTTTGCTATGATGATATGGAGGCACTATCTTTATGGGGAGAAATGTGATATATATATAGACCGTAAAAGTTTGAAGTATATTTTCACACAAAAAGAATTGAACATGAGACAGAGGAGATGGTTAAAACCCCTTAAAGACTATGATTGTTCAATTCATTATCATCCTGGAAGAGCAAACAAAGTCGCTGATGCATTAAGCAGGAAAGATCCAGTTGTTCTGTCCATTACGAGGGTTCAAAGAGATCCTTTGATCAATAACCTAGTAAAACTGGACATGAGAATTATAAAAAAAGGGACATCATTAAACCTAACCCAAATGATTTCTCAACTTTCACAACTAAATAAGATCAAGAAAGCTCAGAAATAAGATCCTTTGTTATAGAAGAAGTTTGAGGTTGTGAAGGATGGGAAGTTTTCTGAGTTCAATACTGATCAAGAAGGTGTACTGAAATTTCATACAAGGCTATGTGTTCTATCTATTTTGGAAATAAAGAAGGAGATGATGGATGAAGCTCATAGCTCTACTTTCTCTATACATCCTGGTAGCACGAAAATGTATAGGGACCTTCGTGATCATTATTGGTAGGATAATATGAAAATGGAAATTACTGACTACACTTCAAGGTGTTTGGTATGTTAGCAAGTGAAGGTGGAGTGACAAATTCCTAAATGGGTACTACAACCACTACCCATACCAGCATGGAAGTGGGACAATATAACTATGGACTTCATCACTGGTCTCTTGAGAACTTCTAAAGGAAATAATGTGATATGGGTTATTAAGGACCATCTCACCAAGACAACCCATTTTATCTCAATTAGGGAAGATATCTCTCTTGATCAACTTGCCAGGATTTACGTGAAGGAAGTGGTAAGGCTTCAAGGAGTTCCACTTTCTATCGTATCTGAACCTGATCCAAGGTTTACATCAAAATTATGGAGAAGTCTTCAACAAGCTCTGAGCATTGAATTGAATTTCAGTACGGCCTATCACCCCCAAACTGATGGCTAATCTGAAAGGACTATTCAAACACTCGAGGACAAGCTGAGCACTTTCTTAATGGAATTTAAAGGTGGATGGGATCAACATCTATCTTTAGTTGAGTTCCCTTACAACAAAAACTTCAACTCGAGCATTCAAATGGAACCCTATGAAGCTCTATATGGGAAGCGATGTAGAACTCCTACTTGTTTGGATGAAGTTGGTGAGAGAAAGCTTCTTGGGATTGATCTTGTGCAAGAGATGACAGAAAAGGTCCATGACATCCAACAACACATTAAGGTTTCTCAGAGTCGATAAAAGAGCTATGTCGACAACCGTCGATGTGACTTGAAGTTTGATGTTGGTGACAAAGTCTTTCTTCATATTTCACCCTGGAATAGAGTCATGAGGTTTGGAAAAAAGGGTAGCTCATCCCTAGGTACATTGGCCCCTATGAAATCATTGATCGTGTGGGAGTAGTGACCTATCGGCTTGCACTTCTTCCAAATATATCACAAGTTCATGATGTCTTCCATGTATCCCTCTTGAATATGTACATACCTGACCCTTCACATTTACTAAATACAGAGGTGGTACAACTGTAACATGACCTCTCTTATGAGGAGCAACTGGTGGAGATCTTGGATAGAAGAGACAAGGTTCTACGCAACAAGAATACCCACCTTGTTAAGGTGTTGTGGAGGAACCACAAATGTGAAGAAGCCACATTGGAACTGGATGAGTCTATGAGACAAATGTAGCGACACCTTTTCTCATCAGAGAGTATGAGGTAAAATTTTGGGGATGAAATTTCTTAAGGGGGGAAGAATGTAACAACCAATTTTTTTTAATTATATTTGTTTCCTAAATTTGTGTGTTATTTTATTTTATACTCAACAAAACTATATCATTTAATTAATAAAGTGAGTATAATTAAATGAGATTGTTTGGTTTTGACTATTATATGGCCATTGGTCAATATGAATGTTGTAAACTAAATTCTTAACGTTACAATTTTTGTTTATAAATTCAAATGATCTTGGTTAATTAATACAGAAAGAAGAGTCGATGGCATCATCCAGTAGACTCGGTCGATATGAAGCCCATTTTTCAGAGCATGGGAAGGAGGTAGCATCATTGGGCTTTGCTCTAGACCAAGCCCAAGCCGAACTTTAACATATAAAGCTTGAATAGAATCACCTAAGAGAGAAGTTCAAGATGACAGAAATCCCCACTCGGGAAATGTTGTCCGAGCCACCCCAAGATTCTATCACCATATCACACCTTACACTTAGGTCCTATGCTGGTGTTATAAGCTGCTATGTAACAAGACCTTATATGCTTTTTGTAATCCTTTTATATAAATAAAATTGTTATTTCTCCTTATGGAAAAGTTTGTGAATTTCAAATATTCGGATAAATATAGGATGTGTAATATTGATGAATTTAGGAAAAAGGGGTATTTTAAAATATTTTTTCATTCTTTAAATAATTAATAATGTGAAATGATTTTTAAAAAATGGTCTTCTATAATTGTGATCATTGAGAAATTTAGAGTCTAATAAGATCAACTTGGTTTTTAGTGAATAATAAAGTAGGAATAGTAGCATTCCCATATGAATAGTAATGAATAGTAATGAATAGTAAATTGACAAATAAAAATAGAAACTTCACCCATGAATGTATAAATACATTTTAGACATCTTAAAAGTGAAAAAACGATCATAGTTTAAGTTTTGGTATTTTTGTATGTCATAAGTATTTTATTTAAAATTTTATAATTAATTTAATAATTTAAAATGAAAATGTATTTTCCTAAAATTTAATCATAAATTGTTACTTTATTTTCTTAGAGTTATACAATAATTTTATGGGACCTTGATTACTTTTTTATGGTGTTACAAAATGATTTATAGTTTTAAAGTTGTATTTTTTGGAATAAATAATGATTTTATTTAAAATTAAATTAAAAATATATAGAAAATTATTTTAATAAAATGGAGTTTATTTTTGAATTCAGAGAATTGATATTAGGTTAGGGTGAAGTTTTGGGATTTTTCTGAAAGAGTTGAATTTTCGGTGAATAGTAAAAATGCAGTTTTGAGTTTCGGGTGTTTAATTACATCATTAATGATGTAATAATGATGTAAGATTTCTGGTAGACTTATGAATAGTTATATATGCTATGAGGTGTACCAATTGGCCAATACCATCTGAAAATACCTTGGGAAAGCCCATGGTTTTGAAAATACCACCGATGAGTTGTCCCTTAGAAATTAATAATTTATTCCCTCACATTTCCTATAAATACCAAGCCATTTCCCTCATTCATTTCATTCAAAAATCATCCTAATCGATGTTATAGTCTCCTTACCTCACAAGGAGTCCTCCAAAGGTTCCCTCAAGCCTCTCAAGGTCCCAACCTTCAAGATTTTAAATTTACTCTTCAAGGTAAGGGATCCTATCACCCTCCTCTTTTAAGTCAGGACTTCCTTTATGTTATGTATTATAGTTCCATTTTATTATGAGGGATATTGTTATTATATATATTTACTACTTTCCATTTCATGTCCAAATGATGAGAGTCTATTTATTCTCTCATAAAATGATTTTTTGAATCTTTAAGTGATGCCGTTAGGCTGTCGAATTTTCGTAAAAGAAATAACATCTTATCTTTTCCTTCGAGTTTCATTTTCATATAGTATTTCCTTCAAATATCCATAAACTGATATTATTTATTTTTATTCTATACCCATAATGAATTATGATTTATTTATTATTGGTTGACTCTTGTCCTCTCTCTTTTAAATGTTTTCTAAAACCATTTTATATATCTGTTATGCTGTAGAATTTTCGTCTTAAAATCTCTCTACTTTTCTCAAGAAATTATCTTGTATTATTTATGTGAATACACAAATCTATTTTTATTTCCAGGGATTTTCATCAATACATAAAATTTATCTATTTTATTATGGAATTGATATACATATAACCCTCACTCTCTTTCCATGGGTTATAAATGAGATAATGACCATATTTTTAAGTACTTTTTGAACGTCACAATTTTGACATGAACCCCTTTTATTTGATTTTATTTGGGTTATTTATGAAATGTTTCATTATGATATATGTGGATAAAATTAAAATAAAGACATATTATGGGTGATCCCTGATAGCACTCCAATGCATCAGGTAAAGAATTAATCTCTAGAGATGAGAAGTTTCACGATACCTAGATGAATAACCTTGGTAATTTTTATGACACCTCGGGGATAAACCTTGGTGATATGTTCATGAATGTCTAAATGAAATGTTATAGCCACATATTCAAGTTATGATTCAATTTCTTTTTATTATGATATTACTATTCTTCCATTGCTCTTGCCTTTATGAATTTTATCATGTTCTGATTAATATTGCTCAAGATCACATGTCAAATGTTTCACTTGTTTCCCTTACCGAGCCTTCCACTCACCCTTTCCTTTGATGTATGTCTTTAGGTTATGAGATGAAGTAATTATACATAGTATTAACCTATTAAGAATCCTTACAAGTGTATTAGAAGGATTTTTATGTTGTTTTCATGTATTATGTTCCTGATTTCCAAGACACTAGACTTTAAAGATCCTCTGTATGTAAAATGTAATGTAAAGTTATGTAATAAAAATATGAGATTCCATAAAAGATATCATTTAAGGATTTATTTTTCGATGATAATCATTATATAATCATTATTTTAAATTTTATAAAAATGTGAATGAATTCAAAATTTTTTTACCCAATTTTCTCAAAGTATTGAGGATATATGAACTAGGGAATGTGATGTCTAGGTTTTAGTGCTATACTGATAGTACAACTGGGTAAAATTTGAAATATAAAGAAGAAAAATAATTGGAAATTCCATATATGTTTATTTTAATAACCAATCATGGTCATTGAAACCTATATATAGTGTTTGGAAGAAGAGGTCATTGGTTCCATAACAATGGATATTCTAGTATACCTTAATGATTTTTGGATATTGTATGAAATTTACATGTTAGGTATTAATGTTATAGAAATAAATTATTTTATTTTTAAAGGTATATAATAATAAATATATGTTTTAGAAATGTTTTAAATTTACAAGAGTTAAAAATAAAGGAAATAATTAATAGATATTGTATTTTTAATTCAAGTAATGAAGTAAAGAGTTGCTACATCAAAAATTTGAATGTAAATGAATATATAAAGCCTAGATGGATAACAATCCAAACAAAAAGAATACCATATACAATATGGAAACTATAATTTATTTTTCAAATATTCCTAATAATGAAAATAATTTCTTTTTCCTAACATAAAAAGAGTTTTTGTATATTCTTATGATATTATAGTGATAATCTAGTGTATAAGAGGCAATTAGGGGTTTATTTGGACTTAAAGAAGTTCAAAGTATAAAAAATAAAGAATTATACCAATAAAAATAAAAATTTAATGTCACTTTATATCCTATAAGGTTTAGTCTATGTTAGTATAAAGTTATTTAAAAGATGTTAAGGGAAAAGTTTGATGGAAATGATTCCAATATTGATAATGATGGTGAACATAAAAAAGTTTTAAGTAGACAACCAAAGTTATTATCATTGTAACACTAGATGCTATTTATTGAGATAGTTTAAATAATATTTTCAAAGAGTTATACATTGGGAATAATATTGCTAAGTCACAACATTATTAAAATTATCTTAGTTCTTGGATGTTAACCATTAAAGATTTTAGTGAGAGGTATTTTATCAAATAGTCACATAGATTTGTGGTAGTAATTACACTAAGATGTAAGAATTAAAAAAACTAAAAATATAGAAAACATAAGACATATTTGAAATTATATCATACATGATATAAAAATACATGTTCTTATGTATGGTTTTGTTAATATTATTAAGATTTTAATAATACTAAATTTATCATGTTATACAAAAGGTAGTCTATACTTCACCCTTATTTTTATGTTTATTATATATAATAATTAAGTGTAATGATAATTAACCTCTCAAGTATTACTTTGAGTTATCCCTAACCAATGTTCATCATGTGTTTTTATAATTTTTTATGAAATTTCCTAGTTATAGTGACTATTATTTCATATAGAGATACAAAATATGATCATGAGGTACAAAAATAGTTTTTTTTTCACAAGATAACCCCCAAGTATACCACATGGAGTGTCATACACTATGTATTTGGTATACTAAGGGTGCATGTTTCATATTTCAAAACACATATATGAGTTTGGTGATAAACCTAACTTGAGAGACTTAATAATTTCATACCTTTCTTATACAGGAATTGAGGCCTAGCTAATCAAGGAATGGTTGGGTATGTTGATGATCATGTCCTTGATTGGAGCTTAACCGAAATGGTATTTTTTCTCTTATTCTATGAGTTTCAAATTTAGTCTTTTTATTGGGATAGATTTAGGATGTTTATAATTTTATCTATATAACACATATTATGTACTTATATATTGGGTGAGGGTCATGTTATGTGCTTATCCATAAGGGTGGATGATATGCGGTATATTCATCAACGTGGTTAGTCTATACTAAGATAATCATGAAAATATATGGTGGCTATATGGGATTGACATAATATGTGTCCCATGGGAACTCTATATCTTGGAAAAAGGTATTATATGAATATGAATAATTTTATATGATGTATTGCATGGACAGATATATAAAGATACATGTTTTTGATAGAGATCACACTCGATCCCTTTGTATATTGAGTGAAAATTATTCTTTTCTAGAGGTTGATATTTTCTTAAATTTATGAATTTTGGAATTCATATTTTTTTAAATGCTAAAAATAACATGGGGTCACACTTTGTGGTTGATTGAATAAATAATGTGTTTTAATCATAAAGCCTCTCTAAAAGAGCTTTATATTTTATACAAAAAGATTTTTGGATATATATATAAAAAATGTATTGAATATGATTTGATACATGTTAAATTTGATGGTATCTTTTCAAAAAAAAATTGGGCAATATCCAAAATGAGTTTTGGATATTTTTTTATGTTTTTTTATAGGATACAGTGTGGAATGGAATATATTCTATGAGTATTTATTGAAAGTGGGATATTGAAGGAGATATTCTCTAAATTATTATTTAAATATGATGTAAATTATCATATATCATAGAGTAGGATATATATATATATATATCATATAGTAAAACATAGAAGAAACAAAGTCATATCGTACACCATTGATTCAGTTATATCATAAGGAATTAAATAGAGATTCCATGCTACTTCATAATAGTCATATTGTATGATTGAGCCATATCATAATACCTGAATCATTTTATATAATTGTCATAATAACTTACAATTAATATTTAATTTGAAAATTAATGGTTCATATTAAAATATCTTCAGTGTTAACTATCATAATTGTGAATGTTTCATATGATGAAACACATGGGATGATAAATGATTAATTCATGTGATGATTGCATGAAATGGTAAAAGTATTACCCAAGAATTTTTTAATTTATGTATTAATTTATGAACACTTATGAATGTCATGATGTATATATATATATATATCCAATACTATTTATATTATTTTAGTTTTATTGCATTCCCATACTCTACTGATCATCCTATACTTGAAGCTCTATCCTCCTACCTTTACTACATGATATTAGCATATCATAGAAGGCTGGAAGATCCCACCCAAGTATTGGGTGATTCTATTCAGCCCATGGATACACCATAGAGGAGGGAGTATGATGGTTTCAACTTAGTGATCTTTTTCAAATGTATAGTTGAATTTAGAAGCTTTGGAATTCATTGGTGAATGGTACACAATATTATTCTATATTTTTTAGTTTCACGGTTCTGATTTTCACACATGATTGATATTGGGATTTGAGGTTTATAATTACTTATATTAAATTGAACAATTATTTTTTAATCCTTATAAATAAATTAGTAATAAATCTTATTATGAAAATATTATACAGAAGTGTCATCAATATAATAATTTAATATATAACCTTATAATATAAATCTAAATGAAAGGTATTATTGAGTCTCCAATGATCAATGAAAATGATATGTGATATTTTTATGGAAATTAATATAGGATGGGTGTCCATAAACTTATCCTGAATTAACCATTGAAACTATAATTCCCCCACATTCCCCTACAAGGAGACATAGATATTGAGGTGGAATGAGTTTTTCTCATGAACAAAACATATAAAAATGTATTTATGTAAATGTTATCTTCATGGATAATGGATGATAGTGAATGATAAATTATATAATGGATCAATACTCACATATGGATTAAATTTACATGAAAATATGAATAAATAGTAGTTAGGATAATGGAGTACAAATCAAGGGATAATTTTGGCATACTAATAGCTTATAAAAATTGTATGATGGGAGAGGAAGAGTAATATATCATTAATAAGGGATCAAAATAATGAAAAACTGGACTATAAGTATGTAATTAAATTATATGTAGGTTTAAAATATTCTATGAAAAAAAGTCATAATGAAGGAATGGAGAGGGTGGAATAAGAAACCCTTATTTTGACAAAGTGAAGGTTTATAAAAAGGGTTTGATGAGAAGAAATGGGTAATATATCATCAATAATAGATCAAAATAATGCTAATACTATGAATATGTAAGAATTGAATCACATTTATAGAAAATTTAAATGAGTTTATAATAAAGGAAGCTCAAATAGGAAATTTGAAGAGAGTATTAAGAAATCTTTATGAATTTGGTAAAAGTATAAATAAAAGGTCAATGAAAAATAGAACATGAAAGGAGATTGAATATATAATTAATTAAATTTATTTATGATAAAATATGTAAGTGGGGGATTATATACATCATATAAAGGAAAATAATGGATAATATGGATCATGCCTTAAAGAAAGAAAATTTTGAAGAAAATCATCTTACCTCAAGTCTCAACTTGCTTCATATGTCATCTAACCTACTAAATAACAAGATTTCATTTATTAACCACTTGTTAAAAAAATTATTCATATTTATTTAATAATTATAATTCCTTTCTATTATTTTATTGATCACTTATTTGTTTCATGTTGTTTATGTTGACCATTTAAAGTTGTTCTTCCCATAGTCACAAAACTACTTTGATGTGATAGTAATAACCATAGGTCCTTATCCAATAGTTTTATAAGTTCTATAAGTGTCATGGTATTATAATAATATCATTACATAAGTGTATGAATTCAGTATTTCAATACATAATTATAAATCATATAATTATTCTTGGTAGGTTTTTTTCAACACTTAAATAAACAATAATAATTTATCTTTAATATTTTTAATATAATTCCAATTTCACCATCCCATAATCTTAAAAATAAATTAAATTTATCATTAGTATTATATTTATTTATGAAAAGTATTTTAAAAGTAACCATGAGAGTCATAATTTAAAATAAAACATTATCATTCACTTAGGTAGTATAAACATACCATAGATGAATGAGGTTTTTAAAGAAGTTTAAAAGAAGAGAAAAACTAATAAGTATTTTCTTTTAAAAAATACATTAGAGTAGAATTAAAATAAAATTTTAATTTTAATTTAATGGTTAATTAAATTATGAATGTTCTAAGAGAATAATATAAAAGAAAATACATCTATTTTGAAATTATTACATTGGTCTGTGAGCCTTAATCCAACAGGGGAGGTTATTTTTATTAGATGAGGGTATTAAGAACATTTATATAAGGATTTAAATATTTATTTAGGTAGATATTTTGAAATTAAAGTATTTTTGAGAGTGATAATGAATGAGTTATAGAATATTGTTTTTATAAATAACGAAACATGGTGTTTTTTAGTACAATATTGAATAATTTAATATTTTTTCTTAAAACTATGAATAGTGACGATTCTTATGATTATTAATTGAGTTTGACTAAAAAATATATGTTTTCTTGAGATTAAAAAACACATAAAACTGAATGAAGTATTTGAAATATTTTATTCAAAGTAAAGAATAAAAAATATCTTTTTATCAGAATAAATTATAATATAGGATTTGAAAATGAGTTTATAGGTTTAAAAATTAAGTTTATTTTATTAAAAAAATTATTTTAATCATCAAATATATTTTATGTGTTCAAAAAAATATTCCATAAATTATTGATCGACTTTTAAATCATAATTATGTAAAGAAACTTATCGTATACACAAAATTTATATCTATTACTACACTTAAAATTCAACATTTTTTTTGAAAAATATAAAAATTAAAACTTAGATAAATTAAATGCATCAATTCTAAATTTGGATTCCATTTTATCAAATTAAAATTATAAATATGAGAAAATTACCATTTTAAACAAGTGGAATCATACCATGAAATTAGTGGAATGACACCCCTAATAGGAAGTATGCATAACGTGAGCAATAGAAATAATATAAAAGGTTTTTGATATTCATATGGTTTTAAACTAAAAATTAGTTTTGACTATTTATACTTATAGGATACCGAAAGCTACTAAATTGGAGATTTTTTTAAATGAGTGGAACCCCAATATTGAATAAAATTTTAATTGATAGAGAGATTCAATTAAAGGATAGTTTAAGAGGAATTTTCAATGATGTTCATCCTTAACCATGAACAAATAATCTTGTGAAGAAATATAGTTTAAAAGGTATAACTAGTTTAGTTTTAATAAGTGGTATCAATTGATTCTTAAAGTGGCATGTATCACCCTATTGCATTTAAAGGATATTCACTGCCTATTTGGTGTGAGATTATGATTGAGATCTTAGGTTGTGTTGGAAAATGGAAAGTTCAAATATATTACTGATTTTTTAGTATTAATTAGTGTCAAAGATATATTTATGGATGTTAACTTAGAACCTTATTTCTTACATCGATCCCAGGCTTAGTAGGATTAT
This sequence comes from Viscum album, assembly GCA_963277665.1. Taxonomy (NCBI): domain Eukaryota; kingdom Viridiplantae; phylum Streptophyta; class Magnoliopsida; order Santalales; family Viscaceae; genus Viscum; species Viscum album. The sequence goes on along the minus strand of OY728148.1, from coordinate 360,563,356 downwards.
AGGGTTTGTTGAAATTCCAAATGATAATTGGTAAATTCACTCTCCTAATGAATTTGGGGGAATAGATATTTCATAGAGGTTGGCTTGAAGGAATATTCTAGAATTGTATAGTCTAACTAAGATTTTTTTAACAATTGGTAAATAGATAAATTGGTTAATAAATAAGTGGTTAAATTCAAAAGATAAATTATTTTTAAAAAGGATATATTTCGAAAATCTACCCTCAAAGGGGGAGTAAAATCACATGAGGATACCCTCTTATATTTAAAGGGGGGGGAATAATTAGGTATAAGAATATTATTTCCAAAGGGGGAGTCCAAGATAATGAAGAAACTCTCTCATATTCTTAAGATAAATGTATAATGTTAACCCAGTTTAAGATGGGGATTTCTTCCCATGATACTGTCATATTAAGTGGGAGAAAGTTTGAAGATTTATCTCATATTGATAGAGTTGTATTGGAAGTGACCCTTTATATTTAATTGTAAAAGGGGGAGATAAAATCATTAAATATATACATTTATTCGTTTTATTTTTTAGATATTTTATAGATTTATATTTAAGGGGATATTTTAAAAAAATCCAGACGGAGGGATTCATGAACCCCTAGGGGGTTTTATAGTATTTATTAACAATATGTGATGGTTGGTGGAGTTGTTAAAAATATATATAGTTTGGTTTTTATGGTGATTCTTGGAGTATTTTTATGGATTTATCCTCAAATCATTAAGTGGTTTGGTTATTGGTGATGCTTGGAGGATTGTGATGGATTAATTAAATCAATAATCTTTTAAGATAAAGTTGGGTTGGTTCTAATTTCTATCCTTGAAGGTGATAAAATATATATAAGAATATGTTGGTTCTAGAGCCATTATATTTTTACAAAGGGTTTTTTAGATAAATGTTGTAATGAAGAGTTGGTAAAAATATGACCAACCTCTAGCAATCTAGCTATATCAAGGAACTCACAAAGAGGAAACAAGCTATAATGGATAGCCAACCCAAGACTATGACAACCCATATTTTATTACACATTATTTCATGATTTGTTTCAAAAATATACACTTAATACAACCTCAAAAGATCATGAAACCAAGCGTATTTGGTAAATTAGGTACATGAAATTAAAATTTTCAAAATAAATAAAACAAAATTAATTAAAAACTCTAAAAAATTCCCTTACTTCCCCTTAATCTTCTAAAACTACATGGGATAACCTGAGAACATATATAAAAAATGGGTGCACTATAAATCTCAATATGTAACACCCCAAGAACTTGTGTTTCATATAATGGTAATTTCTATGTTTTATTGTTATCTTTTACCCGAACAAAATTTATTTCTTATAAAAAAATAATAGTTTGATGCAACCGAATAAGAAAACGAAATGGATGCAAGGAGTTTTATTCAAATAAGAACACAGTAGTGGTTAAAATAAACCAGGATTAAGAGGGAAATCAAACTAACCAAATATACCTATTAAATACCCTATCAGGATTATATAAAGACCTCCCAAAACAATGAGAACCTCGAGAATATAATAGGGGTCCTTAGAATACACCATAATAAACCAGATAATAGCTAAATCCACTGAGGCTACGCTGAGCATCAACGGTATGACAAGCACTGTCTTCTTCTTCTTCAATCACCTTAATCTTAAGACACCCCGAGACAAGGTTTTATATGGCACCAATCTGACCGTTACCTCGAATAACCATTGGGATCCCAACGACTATAATTATAGCCATTAGTCTTATGATGTTTTAACTAAAGAAAAATTAAGTACAACTTCATGATATGATTTTAAAATTATAATACAAAACCCCAACTACTTTATGATAATTTGAGTTGAGTTTAAGTTTTGAGAAAAATAATAAGTAATTCAAAAACAATTTTTCAAATAATTCATCTTTAATGGAAAGAGTTTTATTTCTTAAACAATATTACAAATTATGTTTTATATATTCTAATCAAATTATGTTTTTGATTAAGACCAAGTTTTCTATATAAGAGTTATCTTAGAGGTTAGTAAATAAAAATTTATATTTCTCATGTTAAAAATTAAATGTTTATACACAATAGTTTTCTAGAAAACAAAAGTCTATTTTGTGTGCACATTTACCTACTAATGATTAATAAAATCCATGTTTTAAAAGAAAAATTTCTATATATTATTACTAACCATAAGACTACATGCTATTAGATTAGTTTCTATAAGAAAATTTGGGCCCTCTAGGGACAGCCCTTATTGACCGGGGCCAAGAGAGGTATCTCACTCAAGGTGGCCGAGCATAGCCCTCATCCCAAGCCTAGGCCAGCCTGAGATCTGGCATGGGTCTCTCGAGGAGCGCATGTGTGTACACAACATGGGCACGAGGCCACGATGTGCATGGAAGCACACTGGAGCGCTTGGGTGCGCGCAACGCGGGTGCACGACCGCATATTCTTGGGTAGGATGAGGCCTGCAGGGGAGGCAGAGGCCCGTGTATAAGGCCTCCTGTGTGTGTGCTGTGTTATTGCCCGCATTGCGGGAGGATGAAGCTTATAAGGGATGTGAAATTAACAACTCGTTTCAATGTGGGAAGCGATTTTTCAGGAAAAATGAAACCATGGCTATTGGATCTCTTATCGTGTGATCTGGGCCGCTAATCTCAACCCCACGTACGACCCTTAGCAATTTAAAACTCCGCGTCGACTCTGGGCCGTCTGATCAACTCAGATATAATTTTAGTCACAATTTTTTTAAAACCCTGCAGATGTGCCCAACGCTTGGATCAAAGGAATTCGCAATCTGGGCCGTTGTTTTTCCTCCCGGTTTTCTTCCAGCGGTGCTATCTTCTTCTCCATGGCGTGCCCTGAAACAGTAGCCATACACCCTATTTTATCACTGTTATCTACACTCCTTTAGCTGCCAGACCCTCCACTCTCACACGGTTTCCACGAAGACCTTTCACCCTATTATTTTTATAAGGAAAGTTATCCTCAGATCCATTCCTTCCTGCATTAAAATAGTCATTATAGGTATCAATTATAAAAACTTCACTGGGGAATTTGAATAACCCTCTCGGTTCTTTGAACTCATCCTCCAGCGGATCTCATCAAAGTCTTCTGAGTTTTCCAGTGTCTCCCGAGCACCACCTCCCACTCCTCCTCAAGCTAGGTAAGGGTTTAGTCTTTGTCTTTCTTGGTTTAAGTTGTACGAACATGTATATATATATATACTTGTAAAACAAGTAGACATCATCATATAGTTTGAGTATATATTCCTTAAAAGTTGCAGGATCTTGAATACATTGTTTTTACAACCCTAAGCATGGACACCTCATACAAATCTATGCCTTAAGAACATATCGGTTATGTAATAAACGTTTTTGTGAAATTATATATAGGTATATTGTACACTGCCCTCATTTTTTTCATGAGACCAAATTTAAGACTTCTAACCTTGAGTTTCAAAGTTATTAAGGAATTAAAAAATCCATGGAGTCATTGTTAAGAAAATGTTTTACACTTGTTTGTATGTGTTTTTAAATATATATTTATAGTACATATACATGTGGTTTAAGAACTTATTTTTTAATACTTTTAGATAATAATTTCAATAATCATGCAAGTGTCGAATAAGAAAGGTATGAGATCCTTATGAATATGTGAGGATGTAAGCCAACTTCGAATCCCCATTGTATTTACCAAAGTTTCCGAAGCCTTGTGAAGAAAGTACTAATTATATCCCTTCAATGCATTTTATATCTAATCATTATGTTCTTATGAAAATGGATATACTTAGTATAAACAAAGTTTGAAGGTGATTTTATCATTTTCCGGAACTTATATATATATATATGCATAGTTATATATGAATGTGTTTGTCTTTATAAAATCATTTCTTCTTAACCCAATATATATATATATACAATATGACTTATAGATTTAAATGATTTTCCCCAAAAAAATATTATTGTTGTAAAGGGTTAATTGAATTTCTTCAATCATCCTTGTTTTAGAAAGTATTTTTGAATGTAAAGATATATATATACCTATATGTATATGAAAAGATATAAGTATAAAATATGTGACTCATTGATTTTCATGAACTTAATAATCAGATTAAGGACTTTGTTATGTTTTTATTGTGAGAATACCAACGTGGGTTTCCATTTTTTTTACTTATAAAATCCTATGGTATGTGAAGAAAGTACTAAACATACGTTTCAAATGTTTTTGTCTTGATTAATCACTATTTTTATGCACATCTAGGTTGAATGAATATTTCACACCCCATGAAACCCTAAACATAGTTTTCCAAATGCTTACTTTTGATATACTGAGTTCAAGAGTATAGATATGGGAATATCGTGACCTCATATTTGTATTACTAATTACTCTTTACCCATTATATTAAATGATAATGTTTAAGGCCGAGTCTTATAGCTTCAAGTTTTAGCCAGAAGTGTTTGAGATAATGTGAGTACAGTAAACCACATGAAATGTTATGTTTACCACTTCATTTGTTATGTTAGGTTTATCTTTTTATTTAATCATGAATATTCTTGATTAATATGGTTAAGGACTTTGTCATTTGAAGCGATCAAAATGGTATTTGATGTGTGTTAGTTGGCATCACAAGTACTCTTAATACATGTACTAATTAATGGCTTAACCACATAATTCATTGTTTTTTGCTAGACTCACTACATATTCTTAAAAGTGGATGACTATAATAGTAAGCTTATATGACCTTTTCTTAGTTTATGGATTTAATGGTTCAAGGTGGTGTGTGACATCTTGAATAAAATGTAAAGTGAAATAAGAAACCAAGTATGTAATACACCTGGTTTGATATGTGATATGTAATTTAATAAATCAAAGTGATTTGTGCACTTCGATTTAGAGGTATGAGGAATGAATTGGACTTATTATGTGACGGGTGGGGCTCGCTATAGCCCCTCGATGCATCGGTAGGTCTCATGAGACAACTAGCAGGGGAATTGGCCGAGGCCTTTCCCAACTATGAGTTATGGATTTTGTCCGAGGACTTAATCACTTGATGTCTTGGGAAAGGCCTTGATATAGTCCGGCATATTCATTTTCCTCATTATGAATATATAATTTAATTAACCAGGAAAATATTCAACTAGTATAATATTTGGTTAAAGAGCATATGGGTTTTGGCCGAGGCCTTAATCATTAGCTGTCTTGTCCAAGCCCTTCAAAAAATGCTTCAGAATGTCCTACATATTCACTTTACTCATTATGTGTATGTTAATTACCAAACCAGATAGGAATTAAACTAGTAGAATTTCCATGGTTAAGAACCGTTACTTATAAGTAATCAGAAAAGTAAAAGTTATGGCCTGACATATGTATAACACTCGGTGATTTTAGTATTTGATGTTTGAAATTAAAGTGATTACCTTTATGTGCAACTCTGATCATTCATTACACTTAACTGTCATTTGTGCTTACATATATTCTTAGGTCATACATGTTAGAATTTCTTTTATTCAGCATGCCTCTATTTTAATGGTGCATCCTTATAATTCTGATATCATGTTTTAATTAAGCACCTTTATGATGTGAACATGTGATATAACTTTTATTTAAGAAGAATGTTTTGTGAAATGGTTTAAAGAATGATTTCAAAAGTTTTAATGGTTATTTTAAAACCCCTTACTAGGCATTCGTATGCTCACCCTATGTTTTAAATGAAAAATTTTCTGGTATCAGTCATGTCTTCAATGATGTTTCAAAATGATGATGGTTTCCCAGAACCTGAACTTCACAATCCTCTATAGCATGGGACATGATGTGATATTTTTAAATAAATGTGTTGTAATAATTATGGTTATGGTACATCATGTATCATGGGCACCAGCTCTGGGCACTCAGGGGCTGGGTCCTTACAGTTGGTATCAGAGGATAGGTTCAGACAATTCTGGAAAACCAGGTAATAGAAATATATAGCTATGACTAAACCTTACTATGTGATTTTGTTTTAACTTTCAGATGGAAAATGAAAATGTGCCTACCAATCTACTATCACTACCCACTGAGGCCCTAGAGACCACTGTGTCTTTCGCTAGCCAAGACAATTTACTTAACTACCCCCATATCCGCATGACATACAAACACCTGTATGATGTGTCAAATTCACCTCGGGTGCTTCAACTACACCGAGGGTTAGGATTGGATTACCTTCTTATGATGATGACCCAATTCCCCTCCTATGTACATCAGGGAAGATACCATGAGGGAATTTTTTTAGTGTTCACGACAGGCGAGGACTTTGGCTTTATGGCTCTCGACACTTTTCAAGAAGCTACTGCTGTCGGTGGCCTCCGAGCGGCCTATCTTTGTCAAATCTTGAACTACGGCTTCTGGGGAAAGTTGTTTGACTTCAAAATGTTAGAAGATGAGTCCACCTGACTATCTTGCAGGAAAAAAGTGTATTTTGACGTCTCCCAACTTCATACCCCACATGCTACACTCAGGATATGTCACAGGTGCCCCCATGAGTCTAACCCTGAATGCTTAGCTTGTGTTTGGTTTGAGGAGATAGGGAGTTTTGCTACTCTGTGTGGAGTTCATGTAGTAGGTCAATAGGGGAGCTCAGGCATTGATGTTTAGTAATAAACTTATGTTTTACTAAAATATTATCTTTCCCATTCATGTCCTTACTTTATCCGAACTTTCAAAGTTAATTCTCATGAATATGTTTTCTGATGGCCAGACGAACAAATATCTCATCTGTACCAGATGAGATATTGGAGGATATCTTAATTAGAACTTGCGTTGTGGACTACTATTCTTTCCTCAACCTGCGAGGATCTTTCCAACACATGTTTTTCTTGTCTAATAGCCTTGAGATCCTTTGTTCCTATCAAGGGAATGACCATGTATTCCACTTCATCACCTTTACCCAACTCCCCTATTATTAGAGAAGGGGGAGATACTTCGAGGGTATTTTTTAGTGTTTCACTCTATCATATAATTTTTCATCTAGTGTATGTTTCCTAGTGGCTACCCAAGATGGGAACCTCAGAGAAGCATTTATGTTCTCGATCCTAAACTTTAGTCTGTTTAACCGCATCGTTCCAATCAAATATCTTGAACAAGATGTAGTCCGACAGGGCATCAGAGAATATGTCCATTCAGAAATCTTCGAACTTTTTATCGATCAAGCCTCCCTGTGAAATCCTGAGTGTAGAATGCATGGGTTGGAGTTCAAAACGTATTTCTCAAGGTGAATCTGGGCCAGAGAAGTAGAGGAACTGAATTCCAACCTAGGTATTCTGTTGAACGAGCCGAATCTCTAGTTTTGGTGATGATAATTGTCTAGGAATTTTCTTTTTCCAGTTTGTTAATAGAATTGCGAGGACACAATTCATCATAGGGGGGAATAATGTGACACCCCAAGAACTTTTGTTTCATATAATGGTAATTTCTATGTTTTATTGTTATCTTTTACCAAAACAAAACTTATCTCTTATAGAAAAATAATAGTTTGATGCAATGGAATAAGCACACAAAATGGACGCAAGGAGTTTTATTCAAATAAGAACATAGTAGCGGTTACAATAAACTAGGATTAGGAGGGAAATCAAACTAACCAAATATACCTATTAAAAACCCTATCAGGATTACAAGAAGACCACTCAAAACAATGAGAACCCCGAGAAGATAATAGGGGTCCTTAGCATCCACCATAATAAACATGATAATAGCCAAATCCACTGTGGCTACGCTGAGAATCAATGGTATGACAAGGACCATATTCTTCTTCTTCAATCACCTTAAGCTTAAGACACCCCGAGACAAGGTTTTATATGGAACCAATCTGACCGTTACCTCGAGTAACCATTGGGAACCCAATGACTATAATTATAGCCGTTAGTCTTACGATGTTTTAACTAAAGAACAATTAAGTAAAACATCACGATATGATTTGAAAATTATAAGATAAAACCCCTACTACGTTATGATACTTTGAGTTGCAGTTAAGTTTTGAGAAAAATAATAAGTAATTCGAAAACAATTTTTCAAATATTTCATTTTTAATGTAAAGAGTTTCATTTCTTAAAAAATATTACAAATTTTGTTTTATATCTTCTAATCAAATTATGATTTTGATTTAGACCAGGTTTTCTATATAAGAGTTACCATATAGGTTAGTAAATCTCAATTTATAATTCTCAGGCTAAAAATTTAATGTTTATACATAATTGTTTTCTAGAAAACAAAAGTCTATTCTGTGTGCACATTTACCTACTAATGATTAATGAAAGACATGTTTTAAAATAAAAATTTCTATATATTATTACTACACTTAAGACTACATGCTATTAGGTTAGTTTCTATAAAACAATGTGGGCCCGCAAGGGCCAACCATTATTGACTGGGGCCAAGGGAGGAAACTCACTCAAGGTGGCCGAGCCTGGCCCTCATCCCAAGCCTGGGACAGCCCAAGATCGAGCATGGGTCTCTCGAGGAGCGCATGTGTGTACGCAGTGTGGGCGTGAGGCCGTGGTGTGCATGGGATCATGTAGAAGCACTTGTTTGCACGCAGCGCGGTCGCAACGCTGTGTATGCTTGGGTAGGCCGAGGCATGTGGGGGTGGCAGAGGCCCGTGTATAAGGCCTCCTGTGTGTGTGCTGTGTTATTTCCAGAATTTTGGGATGCCGAAGCTTATAATGGAGAAAAACATCATATCCCTGTTTCGATGTGGGAAGCGATTTTTTGGGCGAAATTCTATCAGGGCCATTGGATCTTTTATCGCGTGATCAGGGCTACTTATCTCAACCCCGCATATGACCCTCAAAAATTTAAAATGCCACTTCAACTCTGGGTCATCCGATCAACTCAGATATAATCTGAGTCGTATTTTTTTAAAACCCCACAGACATGACCAGCCACTGGATTAAAGGCAGTCGCGATCTGGGCCGTTGTTTTTGCTCCTGATTTTCTTCCAGCAGCGCTGTCTTCTTCCCCGCAGTGTGCCCTGAAACAGTATCCATAGACCCTATTTTACCACAGTTTACTTCACTCCTTTAGCTTCCGGACCCTCCACTCTCACACGGTTTCCATGGAGACCTTTCACACTATTTTTTTATATGGAAAGTTGGCGTCAGATCCATTCCACCATGCATTAAAATAGTCATTATAGGTATCAATTATAAAAACTTCACCGGGGCATCTGAATAACCCTCTTAGTTCTTTGCACTCAGCCTCTAGTGGATATCATCAAAGTCTTCTGATTTTTCCAGTGTCTCTCGAGCACCTTCTCCCCCTCCTCCTCATGCTAGTTAAGGGTTTAGTCTTTGTCTTGCTTGGTTTACATTGTATGAACATGTATAGATATATATATATATATATATATACTTGTAAAACTAGTAAACATCATCATACGGTTTGAGTATATGTTCCTTAAAAGTTGCAGGATCTTGAATAAAATGTTTTAACAACCCTAAGCATGGACACCCCATGAAAATCTATTCCATAAGAATATATCGGTTATGTAATAAACATGTTTGTGAAAATATATATAGGTATATTGTACACAGCCCTCAGTTTTTTTCATGAGCCCAAATTTAATACTTCTAAACTTGATTTTCAAAGTTATTAAGGAATTAAGAAATCCATGGATTCGTTGTTAAGAGAATGTTTTACACTTGTTTATATGTGTTCTTAAATATATATAGATAATACATATACATGTGGTTTAAGCACTTTTTTATACTTTTAGATTATAATTTCAATAATCATGCAAGTGTCAAATAATAAAGGTATGAGATCCTTATGAATATGTGGAGACGTATGCTAACTTCGAATCCCAATTATATTTACAAAGTTTCCAAAGCTTTGTGAATAAAGTACTAATTATATCCCATCGATGCATTTTATATCTAATCATTATGTTATTATGAAAATGGATATACTTAGTATAAACAATGTTTTAAGGGGATTTTATCATTTTTGTGAACTTATATATATATATATATGCATAGTTAAATATGAATGTGTTTGTTTGTATAAAATCATATCTTTTTAATCTAATATATATATATATATATATGATATAACTTCTAGATTTAAACAATTTTCCCCAAAAAAAATCTTATTGTTGTAAAGGGTTTATCGAATTTATTCAATCATCCTTGTTTTAATAAGTTTTTGTGGATGAATATATATACCTATATGTATATGAAAAGATATAAGTATAAAATACACGACTCATTGATTTTCATGAACTTCATAAGAGGATTAAGGATTTTGTTAAGTTTTGATTGTGAGAATACCAGCGTGGGTTTTCCATTTTTTTACTTATAAAATCCTATGGTATGTGAAGAAAGTACTACACATACGTTTCAAATGTTTTCTGATTGATTAATCACTATTTTTATGCACGTGTAGGTTGAATGAATATTTAACACCACATGAAACCCTAAACATAGCTGTCCAAATGCTTACTTTTGATATGCTGAGTTCATGAGTATAGATATGGGAAGCTCGTGACCTCATATTTGTATTACTAATTACTCTTTACCCATTATATTAAATGATAATGTTTAAGTCTGAGTTTTATACCTTCAAGTTTAAACTAGAAGTGTTTGAGATAATGTGAATATAGTAAACCGCATGAAATGTTATGTTTACCTCTTCATTTGTTTTTTATGTTTATCTTTTTATTTAATCATGAATGTTCTTGATTAATATGGTTAAGGACTTTGTCATTTTAAGTGATCAAAATGGTATTTCATGTGTGTTAGTTGGCATCACAGGTACTCTTAATATAGGTACTAATTAATTGCTTAACTAAACAATTCATTGTTTTGTGCTAGACTCACTACATATGCTTAAAAGTGGATGACTGTAATAGTAAGCATATATGACATATTCTTAGTTTATGGATTTAATTGTTCAAGGTGGTGTGTGACATCTTGAATAAAATTTAAGGTGAAATAAGAAACCAAGTAGGTAATACACTTGGTTTGATATGTGATATGTAATTTAATATATCAAAGTTAATTGTGCACTTTGATTTAGAGGTATGAGGAATTCATTGGACTTATTATGTGATGGGTGGGGCCCACTATATCCCCTCGATGCATCGGTAGGTCTCATGAGACAACTAATAGGGGAATTGGCTGAGGACTTTCCCAACTATGAGTTATGGATTTTGGCCGAGGCCTTAATCACTAGACGTCTTGGATGAGTCCTTGACATAGTCTGACATATGCATTTTCCTCATTATGAATATGTAATTTAATTAACTGGAAAAATATTCAACTAGTAGAATATTTGGTTAAAGAGCTTATGGGTTTTGGCCAAGGCCTTAATAATTAGATTTCTTGGCTGATGCCTTGAGAAAATGCTTCAGAATGTCCTACATATTCACTTTACTCATTATGTGTATGTTAATTACCAAACTAGATAGGCATTCGACTAGTAGAATGTCAATGGTTAAGAACCATTAATTATAAGTAATCAGAAAAGTAAAATTTATGGCATGACATATGTATAACACTTAGTGATTTTAGTATTTGATGTTTTCAATTAAAGTGATTACATTTATGCGCAACTTTGATCATTCATTACACTTAACTGTTATTTTTGCTTACATATATTCTTATGTCATACATGTTAGAATTTCTTTTATTCCGCATGCCTCTATTTTAATGGTGTATATTTATAATTATGATATAATGTTTTAATTGTGCACCTTTATGACATGAACATGTGATATAGCTTTTAGTTAAGAATAACGTTTTGTGAAATTGTTTAAAGAATGTTTTCAAAAGTTTTAAAGGTTATTTTAAAACCGCTTACTAGGCATTCGTATACTCACCCTACATTTTAAATGAATTTTTTTTAGGTATCAGTCATATATTCAATGAAGTTTTAGAATGCAGCTGGTTTCCCAGAACCTGAACCTCACGATCCTCTCTAGTATGGGACATGATGTGATATTTTTAAATGAATGTGATGTAATAATTATGGTTATGGTACATCATGTCTCACGGGCACCGACTCCCGACACTCGGGGGCTGGTTTCTTACACAATAATGGAATAAAAAAAGTCATCAAATAATGTAAATAATTACATATGATCTAAAATTCATATCAAGGTTACATAAGAGGGGTGAGAATAATAATCTTGAATAATTAGGCATGATATATCTTGATAGAATAAAGGCGAAATGGGAACGTGGAAACAATATAAAACCTAACATCATAAATATAAATCAAGGATAAGAGAAAATATAAAATGATATTGTTTGATTATGATAACCTCCCATTTACTATACATGTCATCTCATGAGATAATAACATTACCCAATGCATTTTAGGGCTTTGTGATTTTTGGCACACCCGTCACTTTCATTTCACGTACATGCATAAGTGTGTCACATAGATCATACATCATACCGATGTATTTCATAAATTTTATCCCCATTATCAAGAAGTGTGAGTTACATACATGTAAATAACCAATAAATTAAGTTTAGGTACAACTATTTTAATACCCTTGAGTAGAAATTAGGATAAGTATTCACAACACAAATGTTTGACATAGAAAATCATAAGATAATTTCGACAGCATAACAAGGATAATTAATGATTCATGGGACGTATTAATGAGAGTTAAAGGATATCTTGTCACTTTTAAATCACAAGGTAAGTAATAGGTATGCATTAAAACATATCAAAACATGAAAAAGTGGAAAAATAAAGTCATAATATAAAGAAGTCGTTTTAATGAAGGGAGAAGAAGAGGATCCCTTACCTTGAGAGGGTGATTCTAAAAGCTTGTAAAGAGATTATTAAGAGATTATTAAACCTTGGGATGGATCTAGATATGGAATGGAAAAGTAAATTTGAGATCCAAGGGTTTTGAGTGAATAGGAATGCGATTTTGGGTGGGTTTATATAGAAAAAGAGATGTGAATTCTTTATTAATTTCCAAACATAGGTTTTGGACTCAATATGATAAAGTAATCAAAACCAGAAACCTTCCCATATTTTTTCCAATGGTTTCTCTCAAATAGGATTTTTTTTTCATTATTTTATAATTATATGAACCAAACAGATTGAAATAATTCTACTGGTGATGTGTAAGTAAGTAATGTTTATAAATAATTGATTTTAAAACCTTAAAATATAATATGGGTTTTAAAGGATTCATTAAGGGTTTATAAAATTAATAAAATAACTTAAAAAATAAATTATTTTAAAGGGGAAACATAATTATGTCCATGGATAATCTTTATTGTATTTATTAAAACTCTCTTGGGTTTTTATAAATTTATAATACATACCGTGTAGTTATACCATATTTAATTTTTTCCAAAAAAATTAACTGTCTTAGAAAATTATGAAAAAATTACTACAGAATAATTTCAACATGATTATTTAAAAAATAAAATTATTTTATTAAAATATTTATATAAATATAAGAAATTATAATTTTAAATAAATAATTATTATTTATTGAAAAATACTGATTTTTTTTATAATAATAGTTTTTAGACCCTTATAACAATTACATTTCACGTCATAAAATTATATTATAATTTATACTTAATAAATATTTTTTAATGGTAATATTTTATTAAAATATATTTTGTTTGAAAATTTATTAAATTCTTCCGAAAGAGTGTCTTGATTGAAACTATATTTTTTCCCAAAAATAAAATTTGTGTTTCATCATATAAAAAATAATAATTTTTTTTCAAAATAAATATTTAATCATTTAAAAAGTAATATTAAAATGGGATAAATATAATAATTGTTTTATAAAAAAAATATAAAAATTCATACTATTAGGGTTATGAAACATAACCTTATATTATACCAGTGAGTGCCCTAAGGGTATTGTGTGTGATAATGAGATTTTCTTAGGGTGGTTTGGTGTATATGGTTTGGGTTGTGATCTCGATGAGATTTAAATTATCCCATAAATGGTTTAACTCAACGTTTAGTTTTTTAATATCATCTTGTTCTTAGTTAATGGTGTATTTTAGTTATGTTATCTCCCTCATAAGCTCTAATAAACGGGCTTCATTGGGTATGGTCTTGCTGGTTGAGGAAATCACTTCCTTTGTTTATGTGAAATGAAATTTATCATAACACTTACTATAATAATCTTAATGGTCCCTGTAAAATGGATATATTATGAATGGTTATGATATTTAACAGTATTCTAAATCCAATAACTATAATTTTCCAAAATAAACAGAGTAGTGCATGTGTTTTCTATAACTAGATTACTTGATATGGTATTTATCCATTCAAAAAGGGAATTTCAATTTTAAAAGTTTAGGTCTTTACATTCTTCCCACATTTAGAAAATTTACCCTTGTTATTTTCATTTCATACACTAAAACCAAAGAGGGTAATTTTGATTCATCTCCAATTTTAGTTCCCATGTTGCTTACTCAAACTTGTGGTTCAGCTACAACACTTTGACCAGGTGAGTTGTCTTGTTTTGTAGAACATTGTCACTATGGTATAATATATTCACTAGATACTCCTCATATGAAATTTAATTCTCCAAAATTACCACCTATGGATTCAGTACATGTGAGGGATTTGTTATGTATTTATTCAAGTTGGGTACATGGAACTCATCATTCACTTCAGATAGATTGAGTGGGAGTGTTAGTCGATAGGCCACCGCTCTGATGCGATCAATGATCTCAAAGAGAAAGATATATCTAGGACTAATATTTTCCTTATTCCCAAACATCATGAATTTCTTCCACATATATATATAAAGAAACACTTTATATCACACCTCAAACTTCATATTTCTTCAATGATTGTTTGCATATATTTTCTATCAAATTTGTGGATATTTCATATAATGATGAATGTTTTGAAAATTCTATATCATTTCTTGGATAAGATCAGGTCTCATCATCTTCTACCCTCTAACTTTTTCCCTAAATGTCAGAGTCTGAAACCTGTTCCCATCTAGATCCTCATAAGGTTTCATTTGAATGCTACAATAGAAACTGTAGTTATATGAGAACTCAACTAGGAGAAGGTGATGGTACCAATATCCCAGTAAATCCATTTAATATGATCTCATTATATCCTCTATAGTTTGAATGGTCTATTCAGACAAACCCTCCATTTGAGGGCGATAAGCAGGGATGAAGCTCTGTTCTATATCCAATAGTTGCTGAAGGATTCTCCAAAACCTTGAGGTAAACCTCAGATCTCAACCAAATACAATAATGAGTTTAACTCCATGAAGTATTTCCACTTAACTTATATATATCTTATAATGATGGGCAAGAGACAAATATTACTTAATAGTAATGAAATGTTTCATCTTTGTAAGGTAACTGACTACCACCCAGGAATCATTATTTCCTTTAGGAGTTTTGGGGATTTCTATGATTAAATCCACATTTATTTTTTTCCCATTTCTATACTTGTATAGGAAATAGTTTCATCATAACCTTAGACTTTTCTTTTTCTTCCTTGAATTTTTGGCATGCCAATCATAAAGATAAAAAATCTATAATCCCCCCCTTCATATTATACCTCCATAAGTTTTACTTCAAATATCTATATATATTAGTGCATCCCAGATTATTTTATAAGGATGAGATATCTTCATCATCCATAATTTTCCTCTTCAGTTCTTGTTTTTATGGGACACATATCCAAGTCCAAAACTTTATAAATCCATATTCAGCAAATTTTAACTCTGGAATATTCACTACCTTCTTTTTTAATAACTCATTATCTTTATAGGTCTCCTGGATCCTCTCAATAATGGATGGTTGATCACTTATTTTATAAAGGTATGATGAAGATCCTTTTATGATTCCCAAGTCCGTCATTTTCATGTCCAAGTAGATTGGATCCCTTTCAATCCTCATCATGGATAGGGTTGCATGATCATTTCTACCGAGAGCATCTACCACTTTATTTTCTTTTCCAGTATAGAAATGTATTGAAAAATCATAATCTTTAAACAGATTTAACCACCTTTTTGGCACATATTAAGATAATTTTGTGTGAATATATACTTGAGGATTTTATGCTATGTATATATGAAACACTTTTCTCAATAGAGATAATGTCACCAAATCTTCAACGCGAAGATCACTGATGCCGATTTTAGATCATTTGTTGGGTACTTCTACTCATGGGACTTTAATTGTAGGGAGGAATAGGGTATCAATTTTTATTTTTCATGAGTACATAACCTAATCCCATTTTGTACCCATCACTGAAGATCACAAATCCTTCCCAACTAGTGGGTAATGTCAGTAGGGTGTAGTGATTATCCTCTTATTGACCTATTTAAATCTCTATTCACATTCATCAATATAGAAAAACTTAAATCCCTTCTATGTTATCTTGGTTAGTGGGATTGGAAATCATGAGAAGTTTCTCACAAATCGACGATAGTACCCAGCTAATCCTAGGAAATTGAAAATTTCAGTCACATATATTGGTCTAGGTCATCCTTTAACTGAAATTATTTTTGATAGATCCATATATATCCCTTTATTAATGATAAAATTCCCCAATAAAGTTACATACTCTTACACAAACTCATATTTACTATACTTTGCATATAAAATTTTCTTCGACAAGGTTTTTAGTACATTATTTAAATGATACTCATATTCCTTCTTTATTTTAGAGTATATAAGAATATTATTTATAAATACTACCACACATTTTTGGAGGTAATCCATAAAGACTCATTCATTAAATCTATGAAGATTTTTGGATCATTAGTGAGTCAAAAAAGGAATTACTATGAACTTGTAGCGACCATACCCTATTCAAAAAGTTGTCTTAGGGATATCATCTTTCTTCACCATCACTTTATAATATCCCAACTGGAGATTAAACTTAGAGAAGTAGTGGGATTAATAGATGATCGGACAAGTCATCAATCTCAGGGAAGAGAATAATTGTTATTTATTATGATCTTGTTGAGCTTATTAAAATCAATACAGAGGTACATTGACCCATCCTTGTTCTTGAAAAAAGGACTATTTCTCCCCATATTAAATCAGATGGGTTTATAAAACCTTTATCCAAATTCACTTATAATTCAGCTCCTTATGTTCATTAACAAACATTCTATATGGAATGTTGGATGTTGGAAAAGTTCCAAAAGATCAAGAAATTATTTTGGAAACAATCAGTAAATTCTCTTATAATGGGAATGTCATCAAGGATTATATTTCCTATAGTCTCAATCATTTGAGCTAGATATGCTTGCTCATAATGAAATAATATCAATACTTGATATGATGACACCAAAGTAGACTCATCCTCCACCTTGTAATTATATAGAATCAGAGGGGGATTTGTGATACAAAGGGTAATTTCTTTTTATCTATGATTTATATTAGTTATATATAGGGAAATCCAATAAATTCCCAAAATATCATCTAATTCTACTAAGGGAAGTATCATATGGTTTTATAGGAAATTCAACCCAAAAATTTAGAAAAGGGATGAGTTATATTATTGGGATTCAATAATTGATCCATTTACCATCTTTTCTGATAAAACAAATTCCATGTTTTTAGGGGGAGTTTAAATAGTTCTACTAAACTTTTATGACACGAAATAATTCATAGAACCGTAGTCACATAATTAATTTGAAGTTCATGAATAAATGATAAACCTAACTTTCACAATTTTATTTTGGTTCTAATCATTTACTTCATCCAAAATGGGCTTATTGATGATAATTTTCAATTTATTGAAAACAGAAAAGGGATAACTCATAAATGACATATATTACTTAACCTATGAATTTTTAGTTTTCAATCTAAGTTATCCATGATTGATTTCATAATATAAAATCTTATTTGATTTTTTCCCTTAAAAATGGTTCATAAGGATCTTGTGAATTTACCAAATCATGTCCCTCGATCATGTCAAACTATGTGTGCACCAAGTCCCATTGTAATGCACTAGATAATGATCAAGTTCAGCTCAACATGTCCTTTTCTAGGTTATTTGCCCTAGGTACAACTATGCCAAAGGCACATCCACTTTTAGTTTCCAGATATGGATGTATTTTCTTGGAAACCACATACTTTATACTTTACCAAAATATAGTAATTCTTTCTTATGTTTATTATTATCCCTATGTATTTCACTAGAGTTTTAAAATACTAACCCCCAAAAATAACTAGATTTTTCTCTAATACCAACTTTGAAAACCCGTATTTTATCACACCTTATTTCATGATTTATTTCATAAAGATACACTTATTAAAAGCCCGTAATATCATGATATTTAGTGTCTTTGGAAAATTAGGTACATGGAATAACAACATGAAAAATAAATACAATACCATTAATTAAAAAAAATATGAAACATACCCTTATTTTGTTTGGATCTTTTAAAACTGCATGGGATAACATGGGGATGTGCATAAGAAAGGGGCGAGCTATAAAGCCTAGTAAGGGAATAAAAAAATAATAATATAAGGTAAAGAAGTACATGTAGTCAAATAGGAGTATCAAGGTAACATAATAGGGGTGAGAATCATAATCTCGAACAATGAGGTATAATATAACATGATAACATAAAGGTAACATGGGAATATGGAAACAATATAAAACTTAACATCATAACCATAATTCAAGTCTAACCACCAATGAAACATAACATAGTGTGCTTAGGATAAATTCTCATGCAATATACATAGAATATTGTGAGATAAAAACATTACCCAATGTATTGGAGTGATATTTTTTTATGAAGGTGGTGCCTTGATCAAAGACCTAAGAACAATTTATTAAAAGATAAAAAAAGTTGCATGAGTCTAAAAGAAAAAATCTTATTACAATATTTATCATAAAGAGAGAGTAAATCACTAGGAAAATAATCCTTCCAAGTTATGTCCTGGTTGACTCCCTTATTAGCAAGACTGTATACAACAATGTTTGCTTCACAAAAGTAATGAGTGAAAATGTAGCTGATCTCCATAAGTGAATCAAGATAGTTCATCCAATGGGTAGTAAGCCGCTATGCAAGATGCACCACACCATTCCAAATAGCCTGTACAATAGTGATCAAATCACTTTCATCCAAATATTGTTCCAACCCCTTTGCTTGGAAAAGTCAAGAACATGGATCACACCCATCATTTCTGATTCTAGAGATGAGGCAGTACCACAACTACCAAATTAGAATCCGTGACACTGACCAAGATAGTCTTTGAAAATAGCACCACAACCTGTGGGTCCTGGGTTTCCTATAGAAGCACCATCGACATTCAATTTGATTTATCTTGGGAGTGGGGATTTTCAGAACACCTCAAACTACATCTAGGATCTCTATAAATACAATAAATCCACAGTCGATGAAGGATCTCAAAGTATCCAATAATGTTGTAATAATAAGCCTTCTGAATCGAGGCAACATCAAGAATGTCAATGAAAGTCTGCGCCTGACCTGCATTAAGACTAGATGAGAAATTATTAGGAAGAATAGTATTTCTATCATACCAGATTACATGGAGGAGCTCAGAAACAACAGTCAAGAAAAGATTCTTGATTTG
This sequence comes from Viscum album, assembly GCA_963277665.1. Lineage (NCBI taxonomy): Eukaryota > Viridiplantae > Streptophyta > Magnoliopsida > Santalales > Viscaceae > Viscum > Viscum album. The sequence goes on along the minus strand of OY728148.1, from coordinate 360,543,797 downwards.
TTGAGAAGTTTCAAAATCCACACAACATTGTTGTTGGGAGATTATTGAATCAAGGAGTAACCATATGTAATCAAAATTGTCAAAAATATAGTTCCAAATAGCTGAAGCCGTAACACAAGATAGAAACAGATGGTTAGTATCTTCTATATATTGGTTACAAATATGACACTTAGAATAAAGTTTAATCCCAAAAGACTGAATAAAAACCTCAGTGGGGGCTCTGTTATGAGAAATATTCCAAATAAGAGTAAGCCTTGAGGGTTTAATCCAAGGTTTGTCAAAGGATTTCAACGAAAAAAGTTAAAAACTAGAATTTAAAAAATTGTGATTAGAAAAACTTTTAGAATCAAGTACGCCATTATGAGAAGGTTCCTAGTTAAGAAAATATTAAGAATTGGAGTAGGGATAATTATTAATAAGTTGAATGATATTATCAGGATGTTTGATGTTAGGAGAATACATAACATCCCTTATAGTGCATTTGGTGTTCTCTAGAAGATAATTTAGAGGTATCATGAAGATTAATAGAGGAACAGTCTAGATATCCATCCAAAATTTCACTGACGAATCAGAACTAACAATCCATCTATAATTGTTCATGATTTCAGTATAACAGTGTCTAATAGATGACCATATGGAATAAGTGATATAATTAAAATTTCCGTTCTATTATGTAGTAAGGAATCTTTTTTTGAGAATAGCAATGCAATCAAAGTTGTTGTAAATAAACCTACAAGTGAGCCTAACTTGAAGAGAATCATTAAAGAGTTTAATATTTTTGATGCTAAGACCACCCTTATCTAATGCTTTACAACATGTATCCCAAGGAATGGTCACAATATTATTTTCAAGAGTGCTTCCATTCCAAACAAATTTTTTTATACAAACATTAATTTTCTAAAGAAGACCAACAGGACATTTGTATACCATCATCTAGTAGAACATTTTAGAGACAATTATATATTACACAAGATAGATTTTGCCTGCCATTGAGAGGGATTGACACTTATAAGAAGAAATTTGGATGATGATTTGGTCAAAAATTGTAGAGACCCGAAGTTTGACGTACATGGACATTACATTACTTTTGCGGAATACTTAGTACATAACAAACACACACACACAAGGATCGTAATAGTTTAGTGTCTTTGGAAACTCAGAATATAATCTTCTAATCGTGGTGAAAGATCTTCAACATCTCCCATAAAGATCTTCCTTTTTTTATACCTAAAAACTTTTTTTATATCCTGGGGAAAAGAAAACATAAAAGGGTGAGCTCAAATGCTCAGTAAGGATAAACAAAAGAAATATCAATCACATCATATTCATAAGAACATAACATTTTGGAAATCTTAACCTTCAAAAGAGAGCATAATTTCATAACATGGGATAAATCATGGCAGTGAAATGTAATCACAATAATCATAACTTAAAACATGAAACTTTGTGGCATACACACATAATCATAGAGAATCATTTCGTGTTAGTCAAGACTCATTTCCAAGACTATCTTAGTGGACAAAGTCCCTTTCTGAACCGAGTCACCCTCATTTCAGTCCTGTTTCACTGAACCGGTATAACAAACCATTCCAGCCATGTCTATCTCATGAGATATAAAATCTTTACCCAATGCATTGGAGGGAGATATAGGTCCCACCCATCTCATAATGATACCATTCTTATGTGTGCCACAAAATCATAAATCATACATCATTGCATAACCCATGTAATACAAATGGGAATCTTAAACATCATGACATCATAAAACAATTCATATAAGATAAAGGAATTCATAAAAATAATTTCATCCCAACATAACCAAATCAATGTAATAATAGGGATAGAAACAAAACCCTATGTTATCTTAGATGGAAAATAATTTTGATAAAACACTTGAAATGAATTCTTGAGGAAAATATCCTTTCTTCTTCAAAATCAATTTCTTTTCACAAAACGTCATGCAATTTTAAAAGAAAGATATTTTATTGAAAATAGTCATGAAATCTTTTGGAGGAAGCTTCATGAAAATAAGGCTTTATAAAACCGTAAAAATCTATTCGTGCCGTATAAGTTAAAAAAACATTCTTCGTACTTTTGTTGGAAAAGTCAAAAAGTACCTCGTACGAAAAACGAAAAAAGATTCCTTTCATATCTTTTACTAAAAACTAACCAAAGGGTAAAATAGGTTTTAAACAATTGTAGGTGGATGGAAATAATATTACATATTTAGGGAACATGGATGTGGATGATAAAATACACCCCAGTAAATACCGAAGTATAAGCAATCTCGGATAAGAATGAGATTGTGATATTTCCCTTACCTTAGGTCCGATTTGCTTCGTAAGTGTCCGAACCTCCTGTATAATGATTTAAATAATGTCATTGACTTATTAAAGAATCATATTCATTGTTATTATATCATATATGGTTCACTTATGACTTTATATTACCCGTTCTTTTGTAAATTCATGTTAAAGTAGCATTTTGGGTAAAATCGCCTCATTTGTCGTTCGTGTTTTAACTTGTAATTATTCATATGATTACATAGATCATTATTAATTAATTATAGAATATAAAACATGATTTATATATAATATATATTCAGAATATACATATATATAATGGATCGATAAATGGAAAGAAATACACCGTTCATGGAGACGGTAGGCCGTACGTACTCATGAACGCTGTTTTCGTTTCCTTATTGAATTGAGTGGAATTAAGTAGATGACATAAATATATATACACATAAATACAGTAGCTTTATAATTTCATATATTTCATTATTATTGCTTATATATACTTTATAATCATTCTTAAATGGTTTACATAAAGAATGAATCTCATCGCGTCGTGGAGCCGGTAGTCCGTACGTACGCACGAGCGATGATATCATTTCCATAATTATTGAATTGAATTGGAGTGGATGATACAATATATCAGAATCATTATGATGTTATAATAACTATGTATAGTTATTCTTTACACCATAATACCCATCCATGTAAGGTGTTGGTGGAAAAACAGATTACACCACGGCGTGGAGACGGTATTCCGTACGTACGCATGCGTGGTGATTTTGTTTTCCGTAGGATGGATAGATGGTGAAATAGGGTTGTTTCATACTTATAATAAAATATCAGTATATAAGTGATACTGATGTTATTACTTCATAATGAAACAACCTAAGAAGAAGAAGTGGAAGAAGAAATAAAGTTGAAAGAATCGGTAACGGAAATTACCTCTTCTTTGAAGCGCCTCTTTGAGACCTCCTCTTAGGGCACTAAAATTGGTCTTTGAGGAAGACCAGAACCTCTAGAATGTTTCTAGGGAAGTGGAGAAGAGAATTTGTCAGGGTTTGGCCGAGATTTTAGGCTCAAAGTTGTGTGAGGAAGAGAGGGAGGAGGTTCCCTTTTATAAGGGAGGAGAGGGGCACCTTTGGAATTCTTAAAAATATTAATTTATAATAAATATAACACCACTTAAAAACCTCCAAAAATGACTCATATTCAAATATTAGATGAGGTAGGGTTGTCATCTCATCAACCAATTAAATTTAGACATGTTTGGATCTTATTTTAAACCTTATCAGTTTGATTTATCCTTATTTAATCTATTTAAGTTTATTTGTGGTAATAAAATTCTAAATTTTAAATTATAACAAATAATTACTTATTTGTTGTTAATTTTCCATAATTGTTTACTTTATAACATTATAGACCATATAAATTTAAATTTAAAATTTTTAAATATTTTTGTGATTTTTAAACAATTTTATAATGTGTTATTTTTATAAAATAACAATAGTGTCAATTTTGACACTATTCATTTATTTGAATTTAAATAAACTATATGTAGAAGATATGTTATAAATAAAAGATTTAATATATTAATAAAAGGTCATATGTATCTTCAAAATTAGTTTATCACATTAAATAGTTCATATAATATTTATTTTATTATTTTTAAAACCATTTATTTGGTTTATCTCTTAATAAAATAATTACTACATCATTTTTGTATAATTATTTAATATACTTATTTGTTGCATAAAAATTTAAAATAAAATCCTATGATGAAGATAAATATATTACCTTTCACAATAATACTTTTACTCGAATTTATCATCTTAAAATCACAATATTTAAATTGTTATATTTATTAAATTATGAAGGTGACAACTTTGGAATCATTTAAAATAAAATAATATAAGTGTCATAATTGCTTGTATAAGACTCCAAATAGTCAAATATTCGACCATTGGATGATTATAGTTTACATTTACATGACCAATAAGTTTTGGTCAGGATTTTGTGCCTTTTATGATCACTATTAGTTTAATAAAAACTATATTCTTGATTTTTCACTAGATAAATAATTTCTGCATCACTATTGTGTCATAATTAATGATAACTATTTAATCCCAAAAAATGCTAAATAAATTCTCATGATGTAGATAATTTTGTTAGCTTTCTGGATACTATTCATGTTCGAAGTTTTATGATGTTTATCACTATGTTAAAATTATTATACTTATAAGATTTAAGAAAGTGACATGTTATTACTTTCTTTGGTTTTAATAATAATTAAATTATTTTCGTGGTCAAAAGTCCATAAAATGAATCTAATCCGACCTTTAGTTGATATGGGTTTACTTTTAGCCATCAAATAGAATTTTGGCATGTGTTAGGGTAATTTTATAATATTATATTTACCCTTAATTACCCGATTTACCTTTAACTATGGTAAATAAAATTTACCGTAGTTACTATTCATAATTCCAAAAAATAAAAAGTAGCCTATTAACATAATTTGGACCCACTGATTCCAAATAAGGAATCCATTTTTTAAAATTCAATACACAGAAGTTGCAGAAATTAAATTAAAATTAATCCCGTTGTCGAATAAAAACGGGTTTTTGTTTAAAACATTGCAAAAGATTGAATTGATTTAACCTACGAATTCAAGGTAAAATCAATGCTAATGACATAAATTATATTAAATGGTAAAAATACATTATATTTATACTTTAAAACCATTCAATATTATAATTTAACCACATAAGATATTATGACGAAAAAATTTGTTTTTAATTAAAATATAGCGTGTTTTTACTATTCATTAAAATATGAAAGTTATCGAAAAAATATCAAAACTTTATCTAATGTAAATTTTTACATCCTGATTCAAAAAAAGAATTTTATTTTGTCAAATTGAACATATAAACATGTCAAAAACTAGATTTAAAGTGGGTGCGCCATCAAAAGGCGGCAAAACTGCATTTTTTAAAAAATACTTATTTTACCCGAAAAATTTATTTTGTTCTTATACCATGTTCTAGAAAATGTGTAAGATGAATAATAATGTTATAAAATTCAAAATTTAGTTAATAATATTCATAACGGCTAGTTCATGACAATATTATAATAATATATCATTGTTTATTAAAACCCTGTATTGCGTACAACACACGCTATTAAGGAAGGTCACGATTGCGTGTAATGAAAGGCAAGTCAAGGATACGTGTTGTGCAAGCTCCTTTTGGTGTAGCGTACAACACAAGACATTAATGAAATTAAAAAGAATATTTTTCATAAAATCTCGGGGTGTTGCATTCTACCCCACTTAAAAAGAATTTTGCCCTCGAAATTCGTCGGAGTTATAAATAGTTTACTATTCGAAAGTTTCTTTAATCGAAACCCACATCGTAAAAAGGAATACCAAAACCAATCTTTAAAAACAAAAGTATGAAATGTAATGGTTACCCAAATAAACTAATCTCTGGGTTTCCACATAGGTGAAAATATGGATATGGAAGAAAAATCTAACCATCATGTTCCAAGGGAGAGTGGTAGAGAACATGGCTATGGAAAATCCAACAATCACAAATCCATAATTTTTTGACGATCTAAGGTATAATCTGATTAATCAGATATAAGAGCACTAGGACAACATTTTTGGTTTTCAAGATCGTTTCCCTAAAGTTGAAGAATTTGAATTAGAATAAATACTTACTTTATTTTGGTACAATCTCACTGTTGTTCGTGCCTTGAACAATTTCTACTTCATCTCTTAAATAAATGAAGTTGAATTTGTTATTCATGAAGTGTTAGAAGATCATGTGATAGAATGACAGGTCATTTCATCTGTCTCAAACAAAAGGTTAGAAAAAGTTATTAAATATACATAAGTCATTCTATAGTGAGATTAATCATATATAGTTCTTAAAATGGACTTATACTTCATATATCATACTGCTTAATATAATAAAACTAGTTTCTACTAAACATGGACTTCTTGTAGGCCAGTGGTAGGCGATAAAGGCCAGTCGCACTTCGGTTGTGGGTTCGATTCCCACAGCCTTGTCCGACGCGATGGGCTGTCGCCCGTCCTGCAATTTGTCCTTTTTCTAAAGCTATATTACTATAACATCCCATCAATAATATCGAAAAACGTTTTATCCATTCTAATCTTTAGGCTTATCTAAAATACTTCGGTCTAAGCTCATAGTATAACGAAAATGATTACTTGAAATGTCACAGAACAATCACGTGAATGCCATCATTTATCCCCCATATATCATAAGATATATCTTGTTGGTCAAATTACAAACATGTTAATACCTTATCATGTATTCGCTTGAATAATGAATACCCATTGAACCTTAGTGAAAACATGAATGCTGTCAAAAGTTAACTCTTTCCACATACCAAAATCCAAAAATTCTATATACTCAAACCATGATATAACCTTCTCCTTATATCATTCATGAGCTCATGAATACTATCAAACATTTAATTTTCTCATTATCCCTTCATTATGCGCATATAATCTACATTCCAAAAATATCTGAATAAACTTTCATGTATACTGGTAACATTAATCATACACTTTCAAAACTCAAGGAAAGACAACAGTGTAACAATCCATAGATGTCTCTTTATTCCATAGTAGCATGAGATTACTTATACAACATTACGCATGATAAACATGTAATCATTCTTAAACCATTGACTGAGCTTCAACAATTCTTTCATCTCACATATCATTTGTAGTCTCTTCATCATCATCCACATAAATACTACCCATACGACCATAGTGATTCTCTTCATGAGACTTTCCCTTAGGGCATTGGTTTGCATAATGCCCGTACATTCCACATTTAAAACATTTAACCATTGCTGATGTCGTAGCAATACCATTATCCACATCCCTGGTGTTAACTGAACCTTTTCCTTTACACTTACTGGCTTTGTGTCCTTATTTACCACACCCAAAGCATCTTCCAGTTCCTTTGAAACATTCTCCTTGATGCCTCTTCCCACATGATTTACATAGGGGAAATTGAACTTTCTTTCCTCTATGATCATCATGAAACTCCATCTTTCTCTTATTAGCCGAGTCAGGAAACTTACCAAATTTTACTTTATTGATCATATTATGAGATTGCTGATTCGGCATAATAATGATGTTTGGACTTCCAAATCCCATTTCATTTGATTGCTCATGAAGAATATCATTCCATTGTCCATCATATCCTCCATTATCATGAATCATCTTGTTTCCAGTTGTTTTCTAAAACCCAAAAAGAATAGTGTGAGAGGCAAAAATCATAATAAAGGGGGAGTAACTTCAATATCTAACATCTTTGGTTTAATCTAATATCGTTACCATAGTTCTAGAACTATATCCTATACGTATACTTATCCTTAGGGACATCCCTAGACATACATTAGAAATGTCTCTATGGATCTCACTAACATTTTTGCATCCTAGTTTCCAAAGGTTGATTAAACCTTTCCTCTGATACCAACTGTAGAGACCCGAAGCTTGACGTACATGGACATTACATTACTTTTGCGGAATACTTAGTACATAACAAAAACACACACACAAGGATCATAATAGTTTAGTGTCTTTGGAAACTCGGAATATAATCTTCTAATCGTGGTGAAAGATCTTCAACATCTCCCATAAAGATCTTCCTTTTTTTATACCTAAAACCTTTCTTTATATCCTGGGGAAAAGAAAACACAAAAGGGTGAGCTCAAATGCTCATTAAGGGTAAACAAAAGAAATATCAATCACATCATATTCATAAGAACATAACATTTTGGAAATCTTAACATTCAAAAGAGAGCATAATTTCATAACATGAGATAAATCATGGCAGTGAAATGTAATCACAATAATCATAACTTAAAACATGAAACTTTGTGGCATACACACATAATCATAGAGAATCATTTCTTGTTAGTCAGGACTCATTGCCAAGACTATCTTAGTGGACAAAGTCCCTTTCTGAACCGAGTCACCCTCGTTTCAGTCCTGTTTCACTGAACCGGTATAACCTACCATTCCAGCCATGTCTATCTCATGAGATATAAAATCTTTACCCAATGCATTGGAGGGAGATATAGGTCCCACCCATCTCATAATGATACCATTCTTATGTGTACCACAAAATCATAAATCATACATCATTGCATAACCCATGTAATACAAATGGGAATCTTAAACATCATGACATCATAAAACAATTCATATAAGATAAAGGAATTCATAAAAATAATTCCATCCCAACATAACCAAATCAATGTAATAATAGGGATAGAAACATAACCCTATGTTATCTTAGATGGAAAATAATTTTGATAAAACACTTGAAATGAATTCTTGAGGAAAATATCCTTTCTTCTTCAAAATCAATTTCTTTTCACAAAACGTCATGCAATTTTAAAAGAGAGATATTTTATTGAAAATAGTCATGAAATATTTTGGAGGAAGCTTCAGGAAAATAAGGCTTTATAAAACCGTAAAAATCCGTTCGTGCCGTATAAGTTAAAATTTTTTTTTTCGTACTTTTGTCAGAAAAGTCAAAAAGTACCTCGTACGAAAAACGAAAAAAGATTCCTTTCATATCTTTTACTAAAAACTCACCGAAGGGTAAAATAGGTTTTAAAAAATTGTAGGTGGATGGAAATAATATTACATATTGAGGGAACATGGATGTGGATGATAAAATACACCCGAGTAAATACCGAAGTATAAGCAATCTCAGATAAGAATGAGATTGTGATATTTCCCTTACCTTAGGTCCGATTTGCTTCGTAAGTGTCCGAACCTACTGTATAATGATTTAAATAATGTCATTGACTTATTACAGAATCATATTCATTGTTATTATATCATATATGGTTCACTTATGACTTTATATTACCCGTTCTTTTGTAAATTTTGGTTAAAGTAGCATTTTGGGTAAAATCGCCTCATTTGTCGTTCGTGTTTTGACTTGTAATTATTCATATGATTACATAGATCATTATTACTTAATTATAGAATATAAAACATGATTTATATATAATATATATTCAGAATATACATATATATAATGGATCGATAAATGGAAAGAAATACACCGTTCATGGAGATGGTAGGCCGTACGTACGCATGAAGGCTGTTTTCGTTTCCTTATTGAATTGAGTGGAATTAAGTAGATGACATACATATATATACACATAAATCTAGTAGCTTTATAATGTCATATATTTCATTATTATTGCTTATATATACTTTATAATCATTCTTAAATGACTGACATGGAGAATGAATCTCATCGCGTCGTGGAGCTGGTAGTCCGTACGTACGCACGAGCGATGATATCATTTCCATAATTATTGAATTGAATTGGAGTGGATGATACAATATATCAGAATCATTATGATGTTATAATAACTATGTATAGTTATTCTTTACACCATAATACCCATCCATGTAAGGTGTTGGTGGAAAAACAGATTACACCACGGCGTGGAGACGGTATTCCGTACGTACGCACACGCGGTGATTTTGTTTTCCGTAGGATGGATAGATGGTGAAATAGGGTTGTTTAATACTTATAATAAAATATCAGTATATTAGTGATACTGATGTTATTACTTCATAATGAAAAAACCTAAGAAGAAGAAGTGGAAGAAGAAATAAAGTTGAAAGAATCGGTAACGGAAATTACCTCTTCTTTGAACCGCCTCTTTGAGACCTCCTCTTAGGGCACTAAATTTGGTTTTTGAGGAAGACCAGAACCTCTAGGATGTTTCTAGGGAAGTGGAGAAGATAATTTGGCAGGGTTTGGCCGAGCTTGAAGGCTCAAAGTCGTGTGAGGAAGAGAGGGAGGAGGTGCCCTTTTATAAGGGAGGAGAGGGGCACCTTTGGAATTCTTAAAAATATTAATTTATAATAAACCTAACTCCACTTAAAAACCTCCAAAAATGACTCATATTCGAATATTAGATGACATAGGGTTGTAATCCCATCAACCAATCAAATTTAGACATGTTTGGATCTTATTTTAAACCTTATCATTTTGATTTACCCTTATTTAATCTATTTAAGTTTATTTGTGGTAATAAAATTCTAAATTTTAAATTATAACAAATAATTACTTATTTGTTGTGAATTTTCCATAATTGTTTACTTTATAACGTTATAGACCATATAAATATAAATTTATAATTTTTAAATATTTTTATGATTTTTAAACAATTTTATAATATGTTATTTTTATAAAATAACAATAGTGTCAATTTTGACACTATTCATTTATTTGAATTTAAATAAAATATATGCAGAAGATATGTTCGAACTAAAAGCTTTAATATATTAATCAAAGGTCATATGTATCTATAAAATTAGTGTATCACATTAAATAGTTCATATAATATTTATTTTATTATTTTTAAAACCATTTATTTGGTTTATCTCTTAATAAAATAATTACTACATCATTTTTGTATAATTATTTAATATACTTATTTGTTGCATAAAAATTTAAAATAAAATCCTATGATGAAGATAAATATATTAACTTTCACAATAATACTTTTACTCGAATTTATCATCTTAAAATAACAATATTTAAATTGTTATAGTTATTAAATTATGAAGGTGACAACTTTGGCATCATTTAAAATAAAATAATATAAGTGTCATAATTGCTTTTATAAGACTCCAAATAGTCAAATATTCGACCATTGGATGATTATAGTTTACATTTACATGACCAATAAGTTTTGGTTCGGGTTTTGTGCCTTTTATTGTCACTATTAGTTTAATAAAAACTATATTCTTGATTTTTCACTAGATAAATAATTTCTGCATCACTATTGTGTCACAATTAATGATAAATATTTAATCCCAAAAAATGCTAAATAAATTCTCATGATGTAGATAATTTTGTTAGATTTCTGTATACTATTCATGTTTGAAGTTTTATGATGTTTATCACAAAGTTAAAATTATTATACTTATAAGATTTAAGAAAGTGACATGTTGTCACTTTCTTTGGTTTTAATAATAATTAAATTATGTTTATGGTCAAAAGTCCATAAAATGAATCTAATCCGACCCTTAGTTGATATGGGTTTACTTTTAGCCATCAAATAGAATTTTGGCATGTGTTAGGGTAATTTTATAATATTATATTTACCCTTAATTACTCGATTTACCTTTAACTATGGTAAATAAAATTTACCATAGTTACTATTCATAATTTCCAAAAATAAAAAGTAGCCTATTAACATAATTTGGACCCACTGATTCCAAATATGGAATCCATTTTTTAAAATTCAATACACAGAAGTTGCAGAAATTAAATTAAAATTAATCCCGTTGTCGAATAAAAACGGGTTTTTGTTTAAAACATTGCAAAAGATTGAATTGATTTAACCTACGAATTCAAGGTAAAATCAATGATAATGACATAAATTATATTAAATGGTAAAAATATATTCTATTTATACTTTAAAACCATTCAATATTATAATTTAACCACATAAGATATTATGATGAAAAAAGTTGTTTTTAATTAAAATATAGCGTGTTTTTACTATTCATTAAAATATGAAAGTTATCGAAAAAATATCAAAACTTTATCTAATGTGAATTTTTACATCCTAATTCAAAAGAAGAATTTTATTTTTTCGAATTGAACATATAAACATGTCAAAAACTAGATTTAAAGTGGGTGCACCATCAAAAGGCGGCAAAACTGCATTTTTTGAAAAATACTTATTTTACCCGAAAAATTTAATTTGTTCTTATACCATGTTCTAGAAAATGTTTAAGATGAATAATAATGTTATAAAATTCAAAATTTAGTTAATACTATTCATAATGGCTAGTTCATGACAATATTATAATAATATATCATTATTTATTAAAACCCGGTATTGCGTACAACACACGCTATTAAGGAAGGTAGCGATTGCGTGTAATGAAAGGCAAGTCAAGGATACATGTTGTGCAATATCCTTTTTGTGTAGCGTACAACACAAGACATTAATGAAACTAAAAAGAATATTTTTCATAAAATCTCGGGGTGTTACAAAAATAGTGGAAAAGTAACTAGATTAAGATCTTACCCAAAAGATGGGTACAATAAGATAAGTGAAAGGGAAGTATCCTTCCTTGATGCCTAAATTGTTGATGATATTGCCTTTTCTATTTGGAGAAACAATTTTCCCAAAGAAATAAAGGATTTGTTCCAGCTTTTAGTTTGACCAGATATTTCTTCATAATGATACAAGGAAATTTTTAGATTTTGAATGTTCCTTTTATCTCCTTGTAAGAACAAGATGATGTCATTAGCATATAAAAGATGTGTCGGAACATTTAGGTTTCTCAAAGCTTGAATAGGTTTTATCTTTTTTTGGTCAACAAATCAAGTGGGAAATATTATTAAGCAATCTTCCAAAATTGAAAAAATAATGGAAGAAAGTGGATCACCTTTTCTAACTCCCTTGGTGCATTTAAAGAATCTCTTAGGGGCACCATTGACAAGGATGGAGATGGATGAAGATTTAAATACAGAGTTTCTATTACTAATGAAAGTATCATTAAAACCAAAAATCTGAAGAACTTTGAAAATGAAATCCAATAAATGGTATAAATGGATTTCCTAATATCATGTTTAATGGAAATATCACCTTATATGGTGAATTGTTTTTAAGATGTTGGTGCATTACAAGGCAAGGAAGATGAAATATTGTATAGAACTACCCTTGATAAAACCAAATGGATTACAAGAAAAATTTTTATTACATATTTATGTTTGTCTATTAGGAAGAATCTTCTAAATAGTTTTGTAAAGAGTGTTAATAAGAGAAATAGGGAGGAAGAGATGAATCTTATGAGTATTGTTCACTTTCGAAATTAAAGTAATAAATTGATTATTTAGGTTATGTGGGAGCACATCATTGGAAAAAAAGATTTGAAAAGTTTGAAAACATCCTTATGAATAACCTCCCAGTAGTGCTAGAAGAAACCATTATTGAAACCATCAGGGTCCTGAGGCACTATCAGGATTAAGGATAAAAATAGTTTCCTTGATTTCATGATCAAGAGGGTTTCTTAAAAGATAAATGTCATCTTCCTCATTCACCATATCCAAAATGACATCAGAAATGAGGTCTGTGTTGACATCCAAACCATTAAAAACGTTATGAAACTAAAAGTCAACATGATTAGAAATGCCCCCTATGTATCAATGTGGGTGCATTCGTCTCTAATAAATGTAAGAGGTCTAAAAACTTTTCTGATTCTTTAGATAGAGTTTTAGAACTTAATGTTTGTATCACTATCCAAAAGGCATTTATTTTTGATGTTTTTCTCATGCATTTTATCATTAAGGATGAGAAGAGTTTTAAGTTTCATAGAAGTGTTGATTTCAGGTTGAGTATCCATTGAAAAATCAGAGCTAGCAGTGGTGTTTTGAATTTGGATAAGTTCATTCTCAAGAGTAGAGATGTCCTTTTAAATTTTTTTATATTTGGAACTACACCAAACTTTAAGAATCTTCTTAAGGTGTTTTAATTTGGTGATACAAGTAAAAGAATCATTATGAGGCTTTATGATCTCCCAAATATTTTTTATAATATTAGAACATTCGGGTTCAGCGGACTAAAAAATATTAAATCTGAAAGGAATAATGGGTTTAAGAATTTTGGTGAAAATAATGACAAGAATGGGAAGATGATACTAGTTAAAGTTAGGTAGGGTAATACTTGATATAGTGTCCCATTTTTTCAGAGCAGAGATATTCATGAAAGGCCTATCCATTTTTCTTGCAACTACCTTATTGTAGTGTCTTCTATACCATGAAAAATTAGCACCAGTGAGATTAATTTCGACAAGATTACTATCCTCAATAGAAGTTTTAAATTATCTTTAGGAGATAGAAGAGTAGGACGTGCCATTTTTTTCATTAGAAGTAAGAATTGCATTAAATTCCTCAATCACAAACTAGGAATCATGGATATTGTTAGCTAAAACATAAAGATCATTCTAAAGGGGTCATTGATCTTGGTATCTATTCTTAGCATAAATCATGGTACAAGATGTGTGTAAACCATCAAAGGAAAAATCATAGGTAATCATTTTCTTAAAAACATTGAAATAATTTACATTCTACATGGGGGAAAGATAAAAAACCCAAAGAGATTCAATAGCAAGACCATCTTTACATAAACCTTGAAAATTATAACCATAAGTGTGAAGATGCATAATTTTCAAAGAAAAGTTGATTTTTGGTTCAAAAATGGAAAAAAATTTAGGTATGTGATTTATAATAATTATTTTAAGAACAACAAAGGTGTTAGGGTTATCAATACCCTGAAAATTCCAAAAAAATAAATTCATTGGAACCTGAATTTGGGGTTGAACCCCATTTTTTTGAACTACCCTTCTTCTTCTTTAATCTTTTAAAATTTTGAGTTGTGGTCGGACTCGGTTTCTTTCCCTGATTACTCATAGGGGAAACAACAGATTTGTTATAAGTATCTTTTTTAGTAACAATATTATTTATTTTAGGTTTTTTAGTGTTTAAGGATGTGTCCATGGGGATATAACTTGAATCCATTGTGGGTTTTTAAACTTGAATAATGGGTAAAAAACTAGAGTCAATAATAGGGGCAGTGTGGTGAGTTCCCACTATCTATGAGATATATTTGGATAAAGAAACATTAGATTTTGAAGAATCACCTCTAGCAGCATCCAGTTGAACCATACCTGCAGAATTCGTAGAGGGATGGGCAACTTCGGAATTGCTATCCAAGACCTCAAGGTTTCCTTCAACATGGGATGATGTAGCACCAATAGAATCACAACCATCTGTTTTATCAGAAGGGAGATCCAGACCCTTAGAGGCTATGAAAAATACAACTTACTACATATTAGTGGATTAGACATATCTAATCCCCAAGGATCTACTGATTTCAGTCCCATTGGATGAATCCACAAGCATTGAATCATACTGAACAACATCTGTAGAGGTGTGTATGAATGATTCCTCTGAATTAGTGTCAGCTTAAGACTACTCAAAAGAATCCAAAACAAGTTTTTAAATTTCTTATTAGATTCCTTGATCAATAGTGGTATTTTCTTCTTCATCCACAAGATCAGCCCAAGTAGTACCTAATTACTCTCCCAAAAGAGGGGCTTTATTCACCCATACATCAACTTTCTTCTTGGAAGGTTTAGGTTTCTCAAAAGTAGTGCTTTTTTACTTCTTCTTCCTTCTAACCTCAGTCCATTCATCATCCCTTGGTTGTGTAACTTGACTTTTCACCATTCTACAATTCAGAAAGGAGTGTCCTATACTTTTTCATAGTTTTTAGAATGGTGGTTTACACTCAAACTCAATCCGAACCACCATTTTTTAGTCATTCACATTAAATTTAATAACATCTGGGAGTTTAGAGTATAGATTGACCTCGACCATTACAACTGAATATAACCCGATCTCATCATTTAAGGTTCGTTGATCAATTTTTAGGGGAGTACCTATGTAGGAGACTATGTCATTAAAAATCTTGGGATTTCAGAAGAACCAATTGAGACCATGAAATATGAACCATATTTGATACATGTGGTTCCTATAGGAATGTGGATTAAATGAATAATCACGTTCAGAGATTCTTATAACACAATGTTTGAGTTGGATGTTTACTGATTTCCAAACACAATCAAGATCCTTCTTCGATCTTAACAAAATATTAAAGTTAACCCAGCCTATTGGAACGATATTCCAATCAATAAAACCCAAAACATGTGTAATCCTAGGATTATGTTTCAAGGGAGACCAGGGTTTATCTCCTTTCATATATGAAATGCAACCGATAATCGATAACTTACACATTTTAGTACACTGTTGAAGGGCCTTAAGATCAACCTCGACTGCGAAACACTCATCTTCTAATTTCTTTCATAGAGAAGGATGCATCGAGGCCGTTTTGTAAAAATCCATGCCATTGAGAGTTTCAAGGAAGGAGACCCCCTTTGGTCTTTCAACCAGTAGGTTTTATTTATTGTGCACTTTAACTCCACGACTCTCGAAGGATCTTTCCCATTCAGGATCGAAATCCTCCATGATTAACCAAATATATATCATTTCAAAGTGAACATCATGGTCATTATAGGAAAACCCTAAGAGTCATGAGGAAATCACCAATGAGAGCTCCCATGCCATTTTCTCTATTGGAGGGATATATAATTATGGGATCACCCGTTACATTCATATCATGTACATGAATAAGTCTTCCACATAGATCATTCAACATAAGAATTTATTTCATAAATTTTAACACCACTATTAAGGAGTGTGAGTTACATAAATTTAAATCCCCAATAAAATAAGAGTAACTACAACTAGGTGAATACCCTTGAGATGAAATGGAGATGAGTATTCACAACACAAATGTTTGTCATGGAAAATCACAAGACAATTCCAGTAGCATAATAGGGATACCTAAAGATTCATGGGAGGGATTAATGAGAGTGAAATAGGTTTATAATTACTTTTAAATCACAAGGGAAGTAAGTGAGATGTGTGAAAAAATATCCCAATATGATGAAGCATAAAAAAAGGAATAATATAAAGAAGGTTCTTGAATGGAGAGGAGAACGAGAGGATCCTTTACCATGAGAGGGTGATTCTTAAAGTATGGAAGTAAAATATTAAGAACATAGGGGCACCTTGGGAGGGATATAGAGAGGTAAGTGTAGAGTAAATTAATGATACAATGGTTTTGAGTAAATATGACTGGGATTTGGGGTGGGTTTATATAGAAAAAGAAAAAAGAAATATTAATTTCCAAATATAGGTTTGGACTCTATAAGATAACATAATCAAAACCACAAACCTTACCTTGTTTTATGCCCCTATTTTCTACCAAATAAGTGTTTTTTTTTCATTATTTTATAATTATATGAACCAAAAACATTAAAACAATACCCTTGGTGACATGGAATCGAGTCATGTTTTTATATAATTGATTTTAAAACCTTAAAATATAATATAGGTTTTATAGGATTCATTAAGTGTTTATAAAATTATTTAAATAACTTAAGAAACAAATTATTTTAAAGTTGAAATAGGATTTTATTTTTTTATACTTTTTATTGAATTTATTATATCACTTTTTATCTTTTATGATGTCATATTACATGTCATATAATTATATGTTATTTAATTTTTACCAAAAAATTTTACTATCTCATAAAATTATGAAGATTTTACTATCAGATAGTTTTGATGTGATAATTTCAAAAAATATATTCATTTTATCAAAATAATTTTATAAATATAATAATTTACACTTTTAACCAAAAATGATCATTTATTGAAAACTAATTGTTTTTTTGACAATAATAGTTTTCTAACCCTTATAAAAATTAAATTTGACTTAATAAAATTATAATGTCATTTATATATAATAAATATTATTTAATAGTAATATTTTATTAAAATATAATTTATTTAAAAAATTCTTAAATTTGTTAAAAAGAGTGTGTTCATTGAATTTGTATATTTACTAAAAATACAATTTGTGTTTCATGGTATCAAAATCTAATTTTTACCATTCTCAATATTTAATCATTTAAAAATTAATATTAAAAGGGAATAAATATAATCATTGTTTTATTGAAAATAAAATATAAAAATTCATATTGTTAGGTTTTAGATATATATCCATTTACTACACTAGCGGATTCCCTAAGGGTAAGGTGTGCAATGGTGAGATTTTATTGGTGTGGTTCGACGTACATTATTTGTGTCATGATCTAAATGATATTGAACTTCTACCATAAGTGATTTCTCTCAAGACTATTTTTATTAATCTTGGATTGGGTTTGGTAAAGGGAAAATTCCATTGATGATATCTTCATTAGATGCTCTGATATATGGGCTTCATGGGGTATGATATAACTAGACGAGGACATCGCTTCCTTTGTTTATGTCAAATAAACTTTATCATAAACCTTTTATACTCATCATAATGGTTACCATATAATGGATATATTATTGATGGTTATGATGCTTAATGGTATTTCAAATACAACAGACTATAACTGTCCAAAATAACCAAAGTAATTGCATGTGTTTTCTATATCTAGATTACTTTATATGTAATTTATTTATTAAAAAAGGAATTTCATTTATAAAATTTCAGGTTATTATAAAGGCAATAGGAGTGTAGGTGAGAACCAGTGCAGGTCAGCACTGGATCATGTAAAGGGAAGCAATATTACACATGTAGGGCGACATGCGGTCTAGCGATATGGATAGGTACCAAAAAGACCCTTTAGAGGTTTCATCGGTCATCCATGGAAATAAGGGAAAGGTAGAATACTATTTCATTAGATGTGTGACCATTTCATTTTTAGGAATAGTTCATTCATTAAAAAAGAACACCCATGATTGGAAAAAATGATATGGTGTCATCTGAACTCGTCTTCATCCTCTCACTCGATACCTATTGTGTGCATGAGGTTAGAAAATGACTAACCATTAGGAACCATTCCATAATGGTTAGTGTGGTGATATTATAAAAACTAATACGAGAGTTTTTGAAATGGGGATTAGGTGTAGTATGCCATGGCATAACGAATGGAAGTTTGTGTTGGATAATATCCTGTGTGATCTTAAAGAATTGAAAAATTGGGAGCATATTCTAGCCACACCATAGAACATGGATTTTTTTATTGAATAACTCCAAGTTAAAAATAGTGAAACCCACTCTAGGTGTATCATTGGTTATAGTCAAAGGCATGAAGTGCATGTAAGGCCTATATATGGTCAAAATATCCAACCAATGGTAGTCAAATCTAAGTAGTGGGAATTTTGAATTGGATTTTATCCCTATCCAAGACAATGTATCCTAACATTGGTGTAGTAGTGGTCTTGTTTGAGTATGTTTTTTGGACCTTATAGAATGAGATAATTGAAAATATGAAAGTCTAGAAAATGTTAAAATAGGGACCACCATGTTTGGAAATTAGCATCGTGGTCTAGGAGAATCCCTATCTAAAATGGGAATCGCAATATAATCATGTATATTACAATGTTGGACTCTAATATGAAAAAATTAATCTGGAAAATGGGTTTCCATTTGGCCAGTCAAAACACCCATCACCATGACCACTTCACCATTATATCATCCACCGAAAAACAAAATGTCTAGATTCATTTCACAGTGCATGAGTCTAAAACAACCATATCCACACCAATATTTGTATTTCTGTTTTGTTCAGGGATTATCCCAAACGACCATTCCTAGTTCCACAACATGGTTCTACCCATTTTCACATCTTCTTGACTTTTATACATTTGATTATCTCATTTTCTATGTTTTGGACAACCTACTCTACCAAAAAACCAATATTACCTTGTTGGGATCCCTTGTTTTGTAAATGGATAAACTTTAGTTCAAAACACCCAATCCTTTGGAATGAAGAGAATTTGTTGGTCATTTGGACCATCTCCATATCTTTCACATATTTCATTCCATTATTTTAGATGACATCTTTTCATTTTTTCTGTGAATGGGCGTGTGTTTTTAATGAATGAACAATACCAACAAATGAATTCATCCCAAATTGAAAGAAGTAGTGGTCTTACTCTCCATTAATAACTTTGAAACATGATGTAACCTTCTAAAAATACCCTTATGTACATACTCATATTGATGGGTCATGTTCCTCCCCTTACATTTTATGTTACCTCTATACACATATGCTATTTTCAACCAACACTGGTGCCCACCTGTACTCCTTCCGCCTATGGAAGGCTAACAATTGTAGCTTGTTGGCTCATTATGAGTGCCTTTCTCTAGCTGTCCTGCTAAAGGATGGCCACATTTTTACTGACTCCTCATTCCAAAACTTATACAAAACAAAAATACTCCATGAAAATATAATTTCTCAATAACTAGCACCTTTATATATATATATATATATATTTTATCAACTTCAAGGACAATGAATAGAACCAACCCTTCTTCATCTTAAAATATTATGGATGTAATGAATCCATAACAATCCTAAAAAAATCACCAACAACCAAACCACATCATTCTTTTAGGATTAATACATAAAAATCCTTCATGTATCACCATAAAATACAATCTATATATATTTCCAATAACTCCACTAACCATTAAATATTGTCAACAAATCTGATACAAAACCTTATGGGTTGAAAAATATGATTGATAAATAACTATTTATACATGTTAAATATAGGATTTATATTATATAATATATAATTTAATTTATACATATTTTTTATTTATAAATATATGAATAATACAAAAAAATGTTTTATAATAACTATATTACGACAATCACCTTTAATGATTTCTTTATTTATAAGTCTCATAACTAATAATATTAATCACTTTTGAATATATATATATATATATTCCCATTAAACTAAAATTATTATCCTAATACACCCCATATATTCCATGATCTCATGTATATTCCATGTTCATTATATAAATACATTCAATATTCTAGACATTTAATTGTATAATTTTATTTTGGGGTGCTTAACGGGCCCATGGGTCAGGATTTCTGGCCTATATTTATGTGGTGTCTTGGACTAGAAAAAATAGTATGCATTTTAAATAGGCTTAAATGGATTGGGAAAAAAATATCACGACCTTAAAATGTATAGGAAGACCCAAATGCCTAGAATCTATTTTTTTCATTCTTCTTTTATTATTATTTCAATTTAATCTATCATTTTTATAATAGAATTATATACTTTTATGTATGTGATTAATATATATATACATATATAAATCAATAATTATGGGATAATTATTATATGTTTATTATTTATTATTACTTAATAATAAGTGTGTTTTTTTTCTTTTAAAAAAATTATTCTTGAATACAATAATTTGATGGCCCGTGGACTGGTCGACATAAAATGTTTACTAGATTGGAAATTTTTTTTGAGCCCATATTAATTGAGAGACTAAAAAGGTCAAGATTTTAAGCTGAGTCTATGAGAACATGGCCCAACCCACCCCTGTGGAGCCTGTTAATCACCCATACTTTTATTCCAAAAAATATTCTAGGTTAAAATATATATTTTTCAATTTAATTTAATGAATTATTAATTATGTTTTTATGTTATTATTATAATATTAATAAATTTGTTTCTAAGAGAAAAATAGAAATTAATTTTGAAATATTTATATGAACTAATCATATTTGTTTTAAGACATTTAAAATTGTCATGAATAATAGAGATATGTCAAATATTAATTTCAAAAGGAAATGAAGGAAAATAAAAAATATTTATCACACATATAAGGGATAAATACATAAATAAAAATTTTGGGATTTTGAATTATTACCCTTAATTAAGTTGACTCCTCTCAATTTAAATTTACACTTATCACTGAAAAATAATTACGGGTGTTATTAGAATATGCGTAACTCCATATATGAGTTCTATTGAGAGTCAATATTTTTTATAGGGTATAACCAAGGAACTCATCATTTATCTTGAAATATACATATGTTGAGATTTTAATTAGTCACATTCATTTTTTTCTAAGTAGTCTTCATTATCTAGGATCATGAGTTTCTATAGAGTGACTTTAATCAACTCATTTTCATGATCTTATTTCTAATAATTTTCTAAACATGAAGTGGTTAGTGTGGGTAATGACAATATCTAATAAAATCAAAATAAAAAATACAATGAATATGAAAAAATAATCCAAATATGTTGCAACATTTGACACCTTTAGTTTAAATTATGAATCTTTTTGTTTAATTATGCCATTGTTAGTTTAATTAATGACACCATCAGTTCAACCATGGTTGCTTTATATTTTATCCTTTAAAAACAAGTGATTTTATACCCACCTTATGGATTTTAACCTCTTTTTCATGGAAGAATATTCTTTCATTATACTTTTAGATTCAATTCATCCCAATAATTATATTAAAGTAAACTATTTTTATAAAAAATTGGTCTCTAACTAGATGACTTATATAAATTATAATAGAAAATACAAATATACTTTTATTACAATACTATTTCCACTCAATGTTTTAACTAGTAACTACTTTATTGATGTTTTAGATGATAATTCAATGTTCTGAACTATGTTTTAAGTTATAAAATAGTACTTTGATCGAAATTAAAATAATTTATTTGTTAAATTTTCATTTATAATCAAATTAACAACTATAACATTATTTGGGACATCAAATTACACTGTAGTAATTGCATAAGTTTTTCCTTACTCCCTCAGCCTCTTCTGAGGTAGATTACATTAATTCTTGGGGAATTGATTAGAATATTTCATTATCTATTTATAATAGAATCATTGTATATTGGTAGTATCACTCTTACCTTTTCACTTATGATGTTGATGGTATTTATCTCCGCACATGAAACAAACTCCTAAGCCCTTAAAAAAATTATTATGATGTTTCTTCCCATAATTATTATATATTAGAAATTTTAAACACAATTTATTTTAATTTTTCAAATTCCTTTCTATGTGATACCTACCCATCCTTCTTTTCTCTTACTTTCCTTTGAAAATATAAAACATAGATGACTTTATCTCAGTCTTGATGAAACTTGTCACTATCTCTTTATATAATGAATAGTTTTGAGTGAAAATTCCCTATGAGGGAATGGATTTAGTCTATCAAATAATCAATCAATTTTTCATTTTTGATTATGTATATAATTTTAAATATATCACAATAATCTTGTAAAGTTATCATCATACTAAGTAACAATTTTCTCTTCCTTTTGTTGTAAATTTTGTAATTTACTTTGCATGTTAGATCATTACTCTTGTGGAAAATATTTCTCAAGGAATATTTAATTAAAAACATTAAATTAAATTATTTCTTTACCCCACTCATTATTAGTTTCTTTAATCAATTAGCACCATTGATTATTATCTCCCTTTAGATGATATACAATCATGACAACCTTATACCTTTCACTACATCCGAATGTGATGAAGGTCTTATCTAGAGTATTAGTACATTGTTATTTCACTAATAGAGTAGTAGTTCCAATAAATTATGGAGGTTTATACAACATGAAATTATCCAATATTGTTATACCTTTTTAAGCGAAATATATTTTTTTCAATAAAAACAAGGTTATTTGTGATAACCATAGTTTACAATCTTAATGTATCTATAATTTTATTAGATCCAACATGAGCTTCATTGGTTTTATCGGTTGGACAACACCTTTACTAATTATTGTTTTTTACATTTTTTCTATTTATTTCATTGGGAAACATTTCTAAGTAATTAAATATAATAATTAGTTCATGAATTACACCATGAATTATAAATGATACTATATAATCCTGATATATTTATTATACATTCATATCAAATATTATATATTATATATATATATATATATTTTATAATTTCTTAAGGTTTTATCATAAATGTTTGTTCTCTAGTTATGTACTCTTAAATCCAGTTCTTATGGTTTCTAATAAACTTAATATATTACAAACTTTATAAAACCTGAATCCAGAAAACCAAACCTGTTCGATATTTATTATAATGGAAATAGAATACATAAATCACAATACATAAGATCTAAAAGTTCAGTAGTCTCAGGGGACTAAATACACACATGATCATTTCATTACAATGAAACATAAAGTAAATTATAAAAAATACAGGAAACTTTTTTATTCCTCTATGTTTATCATTCAATGAAAAGTAACATTCTTCATGTTTTCCTAGATAAAATGGGAAACAATATAAATAGTGAACTTAGATTCTCAGTAAGGGGGTGGCGTACAACAAAAACTGACATGGAATACATATGATTTCCATAATATGGAAGGAATAAATAATTAAATGATTCTATATAAATGATAACATGAATATAACATAATTGATGAATGACATAACAATGGAAATAAATAATCAGATGGATAACCATAATAAATTGTGTCATATAAATGGAATTCATAATTACAAACATCATAACTATACCACTAAGGACTTGTGCTAATACATCTTATATAAAAGGGAAAGAATGCACTGAATGCCATAGTTAATTGCGTTATGAGAGAAAAAAACTCAGGAGAGATTACACTATCATCCTAACACTTTATCTCATCCAATGAAATCTAATGAGAATGCATAATACCAAATATCATAATCATAATAGGTCATACATACACCCAATACCCAAGATATTTTTCCAATGTGACCTACCAGTGCACTAAGGAGTTATTTCATGATTAAACTTCCTCTTAATAAGTATAATGCATTTATCATATGAAAATAATGGCTAAAAAATATAATTCCCAGTGTTCTCTAAGAGAAATATTATATCAATATGTCTAATTACTCAATAATTATTCATATTGAAGAAAACACCATTCAATTAGAATAATGATGTATAGGGTATTCAAACTTTATTGAATAACGAAATATACAGTTAAGTCAATAATTTTTCCCAGTCAATCGAATTGTATTGTTTTCTAAGTAAACAACATTCAATCATAGGAATGGAGTATAGGGTATTCATAATATAGAGAGATGGTAATAAATCTTGTTCCTAATGGATTATATAACAGTGTCATCAATATAATAATTAAATGCATCGCTTTATAAGATAAAATCAAAGAATAGGTCCTATAAAAGAATCATTAGAGAATGAACAAGATGTGTGATCTTTCTATGGAAAGAAAAAAAGTTCAAATTTCTCCCCACTTACTGAAAGTTACCCTTTTTAATTAAAATTCCTCAATCTCCCTCTATAAAGAGGCACAAAGATTAAGATGATAAGTATTTTACTTATAAATGAAGTATATAAAAAGGAATTTATGAAAAAATTATATTTATAGTTAATGGATGATAATGAAATATAAATGATATGATGGATCAGTCCACTCATAGATATTTCATCTCCACACCACAATGGATGCATAAGATTTTGGTTAATGGAGCATAGATTCAAGGATTATTTTGGCATGATAGTGACATATTAAAAGGGTGTGATGAGAGGGGATGAGTAATATCTCTTTTATAAGGGATATAAGTGATTAAAGAATAAAAATATAAGAATTTAATAAAATGATATGAATTTTTAAAATAGTTTATAAAAAAATCACAAATAAGAAATTAAGATGATGAAATAAGATACCCATACTTCGACATAAAAACGACATATGAAAAGGGTTAAATTTGATGTAATGTGTAATATATCATTGATAATACATCAGAAAAATGATAATATCATGAATATATAAGCATTCAATCACATTAAAAGTAACCTTAAAGAATTTTATAGCAAAGGAAACTCAAATAGGAAATGAAAAGATTAAATTAGGAAACCTTAAGACTTAGACAATGTATAAATTAAAAAAATGAAAGGGAGAAAAGTAAATATAATTCTATGTCCCATGAATAAAATTAAGTTAAAATTAAATATTTAAATCTTGTATTATGTATATCATATAAATAAAAATAAGTGTATAATATGGAACATGTATCAAAGAATGAAAATTGAGATTAAAATATCCTTGCCTCATGTATCGACTTGCTACATATGTCTACTAACCTCTTGAATAAGTTAATTATATTTATTAATTATGCACTTCAGAAGTTTCTTCATGTTTATTTTAGTATTATTAATCCCCTTTCTTCATTTATTTTTCACTTATTAGTTTCATTTTTTCAAGTCAATCATTCAATGTTATTCAGTCTATAGTTCTAAAACTACTTAAATGTAACAATAAGGGTCAAATATATTTGTCTAATGGATTTATATTCTCCTTAAATTTCATGATATTATATTCATATCATTACATAATTAAAGGGTTTCAATATTTTAGTAGATAGTTACAAATATTATAATGTTTCTTGATAATATTATTTTCAACGCTTTAATCATCCATGAAAATTTATTTTAAAAATTATTAACTATTTTATGATTCCATAATATTAAAAATAATTTAATTTTATTATTAATATTATATTTATACATGAATGTAATGCAATGGACCTAGGCCACTCAGTGGTTCCTAATCTGAGGTTTCTTCATGGACTCAAGTTCCATATGCCTTCCCACTATCCCTGAGAACCAAAACTAGGCTATCCTATGTTATAATCACACAATTATCCCCACATAAGGCCTCACATCAACCTAATCGGAACCCTCACCACATTGGAGAAATAGTCTTTTGATGGCCCAAGTTCACCTAAGTACTTAAGAAAACTTTTTTCAAATATAGGAGCCCTAATTCTATCTTATATCATCTAACTAGGTAACCCTCAGTCCCAAAACCCCTTTCTCAAACTGATATGGTTTTCAGGCATGCATTCTCATAAATAAACATGCATATAAGTTTGTTTCATAAGGTCCATCTACCTAAAATATGGAGTTAACCCCTCTCCAAGCTCCACCAAGCCTTTTCCAAGCTCAACCATGCTCATGAGCACATATCTCACTCCAAGAAATAAAAATTATTAATTATAACCATTTATAATTTAATATTAAAAATTAATCAAATAAGCATAAATTCATAAAACCACACTAGCTACCTCATAGAATTGAAATGGAAACCAAACATCTACATAAGGTTTATAGGATATTCTTGATACCGTCCTAGGAAAAATCCCTAACATGTGAAATCAAATTATTAAAAAATGTAATTTAATTTAGGCAAAAAACCAAGGAAAAAAATATAGATAATTGTACCTTTACCAAAATAATCTGTGATGGTGTGTAGAAAATTTATTGATACATTACCTAGCTACCATACATGAAATACCTACCAATCATGGGTGATTTGACCACGATCCTATGAAATCATCACCAAAAACCTAGCTGAAAACCAAAACAAGATCAAGGGATATAAAAAATAAAGGATAAAGGAAGAATAAAAAGAAACCCAAACATATATCCTCTATAGAATTACACAAAAACTCACTCCTCTTCATGGGGTTTTAAGGGGAAGAGAAAGAGGGGGAGTGACCGACCAAAACTGGTGCCGCCCATCCCCCTTCTCATTTTAAATATATGGGTAACAACCCAAGGGAAACATAGGTTTTCCCCTATCTAAAAACATGCACCCAACATCCATTCATGTCCTGAAGCCCCCCCCCCCCATGAAATCCATTCATAGTATAAATGACTCCCTTTCCATCATTAATTCCCTACTGCTGCAAAATTACACTAGCCCGGACACCTGACCAATGTATGAATTTCACTAGAGCATTCATGACACCAACCAAGCCTTTTAAGTCATCTAAAAATGCCTTTTGAGAATCTCCAAATACTCAAAATCCCAATATGAGTCTTGGTTCTCCAAATGAACCCCTCACCAAACAAAAAATTCAAACTCTCTCCAAACTTTAATGACCTATAAAACCACGGGGAGCTATAAACACCCCAAAATAATTCTTTTCATCCCCAAGAAACCATAATATTCCTTAAACCACATCTCTCGACCTATACCAATTTTAAATTTATGAGAAACTTCTGCATTCTGCTCCAGAATCCAAACAGGATTCCAATGCGATGCACATTTCAGTTTCTCCAGTTGCCTATGAATTTTGATTTAGTCTATTTCAGTGTCTTTGAACTCTACCACTCGATGTAAGTGGGGTCTTGGAACCTATGGTTGTGGTTCTTGTCCTTGTGATGTGCTCTTATACTACTCTGGATGCCTCTGTGATGCGCATATCTGGTTGCTCCAGTTTCCTCTGTGATGATCTTTCTAGATGATCCAGTCTCCTCTATGATGTGCTTTGGGATTCTATGATTTTTTTGTCCTAATTTGGTTTTGATGATGATTTATCATGATGGTGATGCCCTAGTTGTTGTGATAATGGAGAAGGTGACACGTTGGTTATAAGACATGACATCGCCAATGATTCTTCCTACCTCTATCCACTTGGTTTTTTGGTATGGTACCTAGATTCCTCCATTCTCTCTGAGGAAGAGCTATGCGATGGTCATTTTGGTCTTTTGGGATGTGATTTCAAGAGTCTAGTTTAGGGAGTTCGATGATGATTATCATCTTGATGGATTTTTGGTGTCTTTTTGGATTTGTATCGTGTATAATTATCAATGGTGGTTTTGAAATCTGAAATGGGTAGGATTTGAAGAAGTTTTTAGATTTTGGTATTTTCTGACCTTTATGGTGGATGCAACCAATAATCTAAAAGGATCATCTCCCGATGAGGATAGAAAGCAAGAATCATTCATCTGATCATGGAAATTCAGATTTGTATGAATGAGAGGTTATGGATTTTCCATTGGTACCAGGCTCGTGAAACCTTACGTGGGAAACTTACTGAGTAGTCATGTGAGGTGGAGGCTTGACATAATAATGTAGTCACTATGGGAGGGGTAGTTCCTTGTAGTCTAGATCTAGGTTACTTCTTTTATGATTTTATTTTGGATTTCCCACTTTTTCTTCAAAGGCAATTTTGAAATAAAAATTTAATTTTTAGTCAAACACACTCCCATTGTGCAACTCCAAACATAAGTGCACTATTTATAAGAAGTCTATCCAACCACTTTCCAATAGTTCCAACACTGAGATGATGCTCATTGTACTATTTTTACACAAGGCACCATAATGTATTCAACTAATTATCCCAGAATCATATAGTGCCCCCACTACAAGACTTTGTTTGCTGAGGCTGATTCTAAACCATAGTTCTCCCCACCATTGAAATATCCTACTAAAAAAAATAATATTACTGGTCTAAGAAACCTTAAATCATGTTCTGAACAACATTACCAATTTGGTTCCCACCTCACTACATTAAAACTCATGCAAAAGCACCAGTCATACATCCTTCAACTGACATTAATCGAGATTTTTGTTTTTTCCCGCTGACATGTTATCTCAACACCAAATCATGATTAATTGACTCTTAGAGGTATCAAAATATCATCTAAGATCCCACACCGAATTATAAACCCAAATAATAGTGTAATTCTACAGTAGGATCAATAACCACATGCTCTAGACATTGTTATCTCACCTCAAGAAGTGACACACCACCGATCTAACTTGCTCTTGGATCACACCAACGCCTTCCCAATCCTGATGCCAATGCACTAACTCTAACCAAATCCACATCCAAATTATAAATATGATATTTACTAAGGATCAAAAATACATTAGGTTTTCTCAAATTCCGACATCCTAGTGTCACCTCATTCATCCATTTACTGATCTTACAACACTCATAACACTTTATACATGAGCGCCATTCATGTTGGGGATCCCTCTACCCTATCATTTCAATAAATAATCAGAGTCATTCCATCTAAAATCACTCTGTAAGAATATGATTCCTAAAGGAACTCTTCATGTTTAATGTTTTGGAACTTGGAAGAAAAAATGTTCACCCAAATCAGAACATTAAGTCAAAACAACTTCATCCATGTTAACTCTAATAGATACAATTTTTTTAAATGAAATTAAATGTAATAAAATAAAGAACACTTTGGTTTTACTTGGTTCAGAAAGAAAGTCCTACGTCTAGGGTAGAAACATCGTAGTATTTAATTTCTCCTAATAAAAGGTTTAAAAAAAGTGAATAATAAGTTAATTTTCAATTTATCACATCATACAAAAAAAGGTGGACCCACCCCTATTTATATATATTATCATCCAGTCATCAGGTTCTACTAACATATGAGAAGTGTGGGAGTATATCCATTCCATGGTTCCCATTGTTGATTTCCTATAGAAATCCTTAGTGTGACAAATACCTATAGTAAAACTGAAACCTCCCAATATAACTTTTAATAACTATTAACTTCCAAAAGTATAATATGAACTTCTAGAACAAGACCACCCAAAGACAATCACATTAGAAGAAGCTCCTTCTGACCAATCCTCCTTCAAGAAACCTCCTTCTAGAAAGATGAAGGAAAACACTATCGATGCCAACACTTCATCAAACCAATGATATTATGGTACCACTCCTTCTAGTTAATTATGTTCAAAAATTTGAATTAGACTTCACACATTCCCATTAGTTCACCCAAAACCAATACGATACTCCCCCCATAAGAGTATTTCTATTATCTCTTCTCGAACTAAAATCCCAACCTCTACGTCCCACCCTATATCCATTACCACATGAAATGATTGAATGTGAATTTCTTGTTAATACATGATTTCCAACACAAAAAAATTATTCTCATCCCATAACTAGTAAGAATGAAATCCTACAATAGATAATGGCGGGATCCCCAATATATGGATTCCCTTACACTACTACATGTGAACCAACCCAAATGAGTCTCGTCAGTACGTCTCCCTACCAAAATCCTAGTTCATGATGCTTGTGAGGGTCTCCCCACTATAGCACCACTCGGGCCCATCCACAACCAAAAACATTCTCAATGGACCCACACATGACTCATTCAAAAATCCATAATACAATTGGGAACAACACGTAATGAGCACACAGACACCCTCAGACACCAAGAATTTTTATAAAATGTCATGATAATGATCACTCTCCTCTCTGAGGTAGAGTGGTCAACCAAGAAACCTCTCTTGTGTTCTCACCCATGATCCTACTTGATCTCACCCAAATCCAATGAGTTTATTCTCACCCCAACCTATTTGCACAACTAGACTCATATTCACATGAATCACATCCTATATAACCTAGGCTCACGCACCAAACCTACTGACCATGCTCTTATAGCTTTTTAGGATGATCCATCATCCTAGGGCATCATGATCATGCCAAGGATAACCACATGATCACCCTCAACAAAAGAATCATTCCAAAACCACAAGAATTTACCCATTCTCCCACTGAACTTCTGAAATCATAACCCGAAACCACAAGGATAAGTATCTAACATACCATTCCCTCAAAACCCAACCTTGATACCAGAATCACTCAAAGTGCTTCACATTCTGAAATCCCAATGCATTCTGCAAGTTTTTCCTCAGTGGACAAGTTTGGTTAAGCAGAATTCCACCAAGAAGCTATATGAGAAGACACAATATAGGTTGTTGTTGACACTTTAAGTAATAGAACCCACGTCATTAATAAAACCCATTCCCATAATTGGATCACCTATCTAGAATACCATTCCATCATTGATTAATTACTAGGGAATCACTGACCACACTGACCCATGATGGGTCCACATACATACCTTAATAAATAAAATTTATTACCATCACTGAAGAACTTCCCATCATACGATCCACATGACCTACCATTTAATGGAAATACATTGTGGTCTAGCTGAGTAAAATGTCACCAACCAGTTATATGGGGAAATTTTATATAATTTATTACTGTAACTTTAAAAAACTGAACCTATCTCTAAAAAACAACCAAAGGAAATCATATGTATGTAATGTGAATCCTAAATTCTTAATCACGATGCATGCACATAACCTCTATCCAGTGAGACAATATGAAAACCAAAATAAATCATAAAAATCAAAAATCCAAGTGTGTTTCATGAGGTGAAATCACACAATTTTAACATCAAATACCATGAATAATAATCCCATTCCTCTAGTAACCTATATTTTATATCAGAAAGGGTGTTCATGATGAACCAGTTCGATATTCATTAGAATACTTAATACATTCTTAGACCACTTATCTACCATCTCCATAAATCATAAAATAAAACAAGGACATGATACCAATTTGTAACACCCTGTCTCTAAGCTAGTCATTAATGCCCATGTTGAGATTTACACATATCCTCAAGCACATGAGGCCTACCCACTAGCCTTGGAAACCAGACCTAGACCATATCGTGTCATACTTTCACCATGAGTATTACCCAAGGCCTCACGTTAGACTAATAATCACCTTATCCCTTTAGAAAAATAGTCCTTTGGTGATCCAAGTTCATCTAAGTTCTTAAGAACACTTATTCTAAGAATAGGAGGCCCAATTCTCTCTTATCTCATCTACCAAAGTAATACTTGGTCCCTAAACCTCATTCCAAAACCAATTCATTTATGTAGGCATGCATGATTGTAATTACATGAATTTGAGTATGTATTATAGGGTCCACCTTCCACAAACTAGGAGTTAACCCCTCACTAAACTCCTTTGAGCCTCATAAAAGATCAACCATGATTCTAGACACCCATCTCATATGAAGAAATGATAATAATTAATTATTAAAAATTAATAAAATATCCATAAATGCCTAAAAACTAATCTATTAACCTTATTGAACTGAAATGAATACCAACCACCCACAGAAGTTTTATAGGATGTTTTTATCACCATACTGAGAAAAATACATAACAATTCACATATAATCAATTGAAAATTTAATTTAATTTAGGATAAATCCTTGGAAAAAAACCATATGGTGGGATAAATTGACCAAAATGGTGTGTGATTTCATGAAAACAGTTTCTCGAGATATCATCTAGCTTTCTCACTCAAAATACTATTAATAACAGATGATTTTACCATGATCTGTTAAAATGTTCACTAAACACTTCTTCTAAAACCAAAGTAAAATAAAAAATGTTGAAAAAGAAGAATAAAAAAGGAAGGAATATACACCCTAGCTTGGTTCCATTGTAGAATTGCACCAAAACCCACCCCTACTCAAGGGGAAGGGGAGTAGACAGAGGAGAAGTGACTCGAAAAAATAGCACTTCCTGACCCCCTGATCGTTTGAAATTGAAGGGGGAATAACCCAGGGGAAAAGATGAGTTTTCCCACATATAATAAAAACATACTCAGTAGCCATTGAAAACCTGAAGCTCCCCCATGAAACAAATTTTTAGTGTGAATGATACCCTTCACACAATGAATAGCTTACTACTACAAAATCTTTGTAGCCTGACCACCTTCTCCTTCTTTAACTTCTATCCAAGCACCCATGACACCATACGAGCATATTTCCTCATCCAAAAACACTTTTTAAGGATGTATAAATACTTAGAATACTAATATGAGTCCAGGTTATCAAAACGAATCCCTCACAAAACCAAAAAATAAAAATATCTCCAAAATTTAATGATCTAGAAAATTTTGTGGTGTTAAAATATAGATTATTTTCAAAGAATCCATGAAAGGAATAAAGGAAAATAAAACATCACCATTCACTTTTTTATTATAAACATACTATGATTGAGTAATGTTTTTAATAGAGTCTAAAATAAGTTTAAAACCAATAAATATTTTTATTTTCATAAAAAAATTATAGTATAATCATACCACTATTTTACTGTTACTTCAACAGTTATGTTATGGAAGGGGTAAGAGAATAATGGAAAATAAAAGATAAGAGTTTTTAAACCCTTACATTTTTCTCTGAGATGCCTCATTTAGAGTGATCCTTAAACATTTACAGGTGGGTAATTTGGTTTAAAAAAGTCTCAAGAATGTGGGTAGAGGTATGTTAAGAGTGGCTTGTGTAGATATTTGGAAAAGGAATAATTTTAAGGTGTACGGAGAAATTAGTGGTGGAATGTTGTTTTTATAGGAAGAAGAGATGGGTATCTTTGAATAATAATTTGTAAATTTGGATTAAGGATATGAATAATATTTATTTTTATGACTACTAATAGTATTTGATTTTAAAAATATTTTCTTGATAGTTAAAAAAATATAAAATTTAATGAAAACATTATAATATTTTAATCAATGTAAAAAATAAAAAAAAAATATATTAGAATAAAATATAATTTAAGATTTGGAAATTAATTTATAAGTTTCAAAATTTAGTTAATTATTTTTACATACATTATTTTACTCATTAAAAAAAATTTAATCCAAGTAATTTTTTTAAAAAATTAATAAGTCATTTTTACATCATAATTATGTAATAAAACTTATTGTATCCACAAAAATTTCATTTTTCACTATTCAATTAAAATTTAACTTTTTTAGGAAAAACATCACACCCTTAACTAATTTCAATGCGGTGATTCCAATGTATGAGTCCATTTTATCAAATTAAAATTCTAAATATAAGAAATTTTACTTTTAAAAACATATATTATAGAGATAAATAATTTATTTTGATTATAAAACTATTTTTTACTTTCTTATTTGTTATTATTTCTTAATTATTAAATGATTGAAAATTAAATATTTATAAATTTCAAACATAATATTCACAATATATAATATATATATATATATTATTTTCTACATTTTTATTACGTAAAAATCATAAGTAATATAAAATTATTTTATAATAACTATATTATGACGATCACCTTTGATATTTTATTTATTTAGTCATATCATAACTAATCATATAGTTAAAATTTAAAAATGAATACTTATATATGTATATATATTCCCTTTAGAATAAAATAATAATTCCCATAAAACTCATATATTCCATGATCGAATTCAAACTCTATGTCTGATAGTCTCGATTCATTATATATGTTATTAAGTCATTAAGACATTTAATCATAAACTTTTATTCTTAAATATTATTACTGTTAATTTTTTTTAATTTTCTTTAATAAAGATATAATTATGTTATTTTTTTATCATATTCAACCTCTTTTTTCCAAGAGAAAGAGAGATTAAATCTAAAACACTTATATGAACTATTTTTATTTATTTTAAGACATTCAAAAAAATCCTGAATAATAAATGTATGTAAAATAATAATTTCAAAAGGAAATAAAGAGAAAAAATAAATATTTATTAAACATATAAGGAAGAAATATTTTAAGAAAAATTATGTGATGTTAGTGTGTGAAAAATTATTATAAGTAGATTCAGATCTCCATGATTGAAGCTAATGTAGATGACCTTAAGGGGACTTTGGAATGACTTCAACATGGAAAAATAAAAAAAAATAGCATTAGAGGAATATCAAATTCAAAGGTGGTGAAAATTATAAGAGTTATAAGAAGATTATTACATCAAATAAAATTAACATTTAGGCTTAACCATTGAGAAAGAAGTATATTTTTTTGAATAAAGATTATTTTTTATTAAAAAATACATTAAGAAGGTGGCATCCTGAATGAGGAAAAATGAAAAAGGAAAAAATCCAAGGAAAAATACAACCATAAAGAAAACTACTACATAAAAACTTAGAAGAGTGTTTAGGATAATTGCATAAATAAAATAGTTTTAGCTTTATTGAGTCTTGATTGTAATGCATAATAGCTTATATATTTACCTATTAATAAAAATAGATAAAAAATTAATAATAATGAGAATAAATAAAAAACAATACCTCAGTGTTTATTCTATAAGTATACCAAAAAAATTAGTTTCCAAAAAAGTATACAATTATTTTCCTTAAAATCTATAATTTTTTTATTAAACTAAAACCAATCAAAAGAAAACTAAAACTAAAATTTTTAGGATAAACTCCCTAAAAGGGTGTTATATCTTTGAATTTTCATGATTAGAAAGTGGTAATGTTTTATCTCTAGTGTAAAGGTGGATTAGGATTATTTTATGGAAACCAAAAAAAATCAACTATAATGCTTGGCCTATTATACTGGTCATGGTAAACTCCCAGTACAATTTTATTCTTGTCTACTTTCATGTAAATGAAACACTTCATAACTTATGGAGGTTGTGATAATAATTAGGGTTACCCTTTTTTATCTTTAGAAATCCAAATGTCCACTAGTGGTGGTATTTTTTTATCAAGATGTGTATTTTCTTCAATTTTATCTTAAATAATAGGTTTTTCATATAAATGCAACTATATACCACCATCCTATTATACACTATGTGTTATGGTTCAACCTATTTTTGGAGAGAAAATTTTAATTAATGGAGGAATTTTCTCAATATTAATTAAGGATTTTTTGAAAACATTAATGGATATATTTTCTCAACATTAATGGATTAAAAAAATAAAATTGATTAAATTAATTAGAGATATAGACTTAGTATCTATATAAAGGGATTTTGTGACATTATTCAGATGGGAAAATTTTAGGAATGTGGATGGAGACACGACTCAGAGAAAAAGAGAAGATATATTTCCAAGATGTATTTGTCGTGAGAGGGAATTGGAGCAGGGCTACCATGGTTGTAGTAGTTTATAAAACGTGGTGATGAATGAAAAACAATATCAAATGAAAGAGTCAATAATGGCATGTGAATACATCCATCATCATATTTTGAAAGACTTACTGGTTATGGGTGTTAAGTCCCTATTATGATGATAAATGATATAATTAAATGGAAAGATCATGGGAGAATGAAAAATAATTTGGGTTAGAGTTTGAAAAATCCTTCGGGTGTTGTTGTGAAATTCTTTTGGGTGCCAAAATTTTCTTCAGGTGAATTTTCTTGTGTTTGTGACATCTTTTGCTATATTATAGAGCTCCTCCCCAGCAACTAATATCAAAAGGATATTCAAGATTTCAAATTTTTAGGGTAATTGTGGAGGTTATTTTTAAGAGTATCGATGTCACATGCACAAGGAATGATTATTAACACACCTTAGAAGATATAGGTAAAAGTGTGTGGTGAATACAGCTATGAAGAGGGCTTCACAAAATTTGTGGAATGCCTTGCAATAGTCGAAGACCATCAACCATAATGAAGAATGTTTGGAAGATAAAACATGATGAGAGATATGTTTTTGGTGTTACACATAATTAATTTTCTTTATGGTATCACTAGTGAAGAATGATTTAAAGTTGAAGACTGATGCGATGTACTAGAAGTTTCAGACAATGAAGGT
The DNA here is from genome assembly GCA_963277665.1 of Viscum album. NCBI lineage: Eukaryota > Viridiplantae > Streptophyta > Magnoliopsida > Santalales > Viscaceae > Viscum > Viscum album. The sequence goes on along the minus strand of OY728148.1, from coordinate 360,506,764 downwards.
GATATTTTATTCTTGTGAGGTGTTGAGTAGGGGGAGCAGTTAATTTTGGTTGGTGCTCCATATTTTATAGTGATCATTATTATTAGGGATCCAGATGTTATTGGTTGTAATATTTTTCGACATGATAAAGTGGATATAGGTATGGTGAAGACTTTGGCAGTTGGATTTCTTTTGAATGGGGGATATTGGTTTTCTATGGGATGCAAAATGATGTCACTATGTTTTTTGGAAGAGGATGAGGATTGGTGAAATACCAACCAGTTTTTGTTCGAAATGAGTTTTTATATGTGGTATCCATAGTTGATGGTATAAAGGGAGTGATTGTTAGGGTTCAAAACAATTTTAAAGAGAAATAAATTTAATTAATAGATATTTTATCTACATCAATATCCCACCTGAATATTCCTAGTAAACTACATCATATCCTACCTAAAAAACACTTGGGAAACCAGATTATACCTTGTACCCCATGAAACATGTCTTCACACTCAATTCCTCCCATAACCACCACCATATAAATAGAATAGTAGGGTATTGTGAACATGAATGAAATCAACCTCATGCCCTTCTCCTAGCATGCATGACCCCCACTATGAACCACCTCACTCTATCCAATCACTACTGCAAGTGTAGTACATCTACAAGCTATCTCAACCCATGCATATATACCAATCTATCCAATCATCACAAAAAATTGAACTATATCTTGAAACCATAACTACCAATGTGTAAGAATCTCCCATGTAAGAGAGAGTGGGAAGAGGGGTAACCATCCATCCATTCTCACCTTCCTGAATGTTTGGAAAAAACACCCAGAACCCAAAACCTTTGGGCATTAGGGTAAACACGTGACTCGAGAAGGGTGCATATAGAAATAACATAAAATTAAATGATAGGTATATAAAATACAAGCTCATCCTAATGGTTCATAATAATATTTCCATCACTATTGAAAACATCCCACATGGTCTCACAACCTCTTCTACTTTACCTACCACCTCAAAATGAATCACACCACACAAACAAGCCCCATTCCAACATCCTTTTCAAGTCAAATGATTTACATATTTTTCCAATTACCAACCATATTTATTTATCAAGACTTTTCATTTCATGTTTAATGAAAACTAATTTATCCAAACTTCGCAATTTATTTCTACAAGTTCATCAATCTTCCCAACCCAAGACATTTCTGTTTCATCATTAACTTTCCGTTACATATATATTAGAAAACTAACACAAAAAAACACATACAAACCCATCTATCTCATGAAAATGAACCCCACTTCACAAAAAACCCACATCATAACCACCACACATCTCATTCAGTTTCAACATAAGGATTCCATCACAATTACTTCATTATTTTCAAGGGTATTCTCACACAAGTCCAAGATTCCATGGGAAACCAATTTATTAGCCCGATATATGTTCTTATCCTTTTTTATGCGGGTTGATTTTAATCAAACAATCACAACGAGGTTCAAAAATTTCAACAACCACAAAAACATATATATATCAACATAAATCATATTTGGAAAAATAATAATAATGCACAACCATATAGGAAAAAATCATAAGAGCAAGTAAAATTCGTTATATTTCTTCCCTCCCCTTAAATTTCAATTAAGGAAATTAATTATATTTACTAATATGATACATAATATCTACCCAAAGTAAGACAATATCCCTATATTATCACATATACATTCAATGAAGGATAGCATGAATGATCCCCTATATTGATTAAATATTTAAGGAGAACCACCACTAACAATGGAAAGTATAAGAGATAAAGCCCCCCAAAGCTTTAAGAAATATAAAAAACCTATCCATAGAAAGACACCATCAAACCATGCTCAAAATACTCCCAAAATAGAGCCTCATGTTTTAGTGATTTCTTGAAAAGGAAAAGGCCAAGAAGAACTAGGATGAGAAAAGAGGGTGGACCATACCTTCATCCACAAGACTTTATCCAATGATCCAGGGCGTTAGGCTTCACAAAAGAATGATTGAAGAGGGTCTATGAGTTAACTATAACTCTGAAAGAGAACAAGGAAATTGAATAAGGGAACAATCGACCTCCTTTTTATAAGTGAATTATGTTAGACTCCCCCATGACATGGTGACTAGAAAAAATTCCCATGGTGGCTTCAGTAAAGGGAGATCTGGATCTCCCATGATGATTTCACTATTTTCCATGGGTTTTAAAAACCAGATTTTACATCCACCACTTTCTAGTACCTGACATAGTTCAAGTTGTGGTGGTTCCTCTGATATTTTCTAGGACCAGTTACTATGGTCTGGAACCAAATAAATTTCCGTTTACCCCTCACCATGACCAAGGATACATTATGGTGATCTCTACCTTCCCATTTCACAAAAATGCACCCCAAATCACAATTCCTATCATTGGGCCTTTCCGACCTACTCATTTCACACAAGGAAAACTCCTGATCACCACACCCAACACCTTGGCCAACTTGGTCATATTAATTCTTGCAGAACACCCTAGAACCACACAGAAAACCTCTATGAATTAAATGCCAAAATGACCATCACAACACCCAAGGCCACAATAGGGTGATCATTTGAATGGCTAGAACACCTCCGTACCCTCTAGAACACCTCCAAAATCCCTCTCAACACCACATAGCCTAATAAATATGTAAAGGGAGGGTTCTTAGGAATTTGGTGCCTTACATCATATACCTATCAAATTATTCTCATCCTCTATAATCAAAACAAAATCTGAATAAAGGGGAGAAAGAGATGAGTTTGAAAAACCACCCCACGAGATGATTTTCAAGGACCCCGTTGTAAATGAATCATTTCCACCATTTCAACCTTTATGTAGGTTGACCCAAAAACTATCACAAACATCACACAACACTTCCTCAAGTAAAAAAATAAATGAATTCACCCTTCATATTAAGATATTTTCTATATTGGATAGCACTAACTCAATTTCTCAGTTTTAAAATATATCATGATATAATACATATTGATTGGGTAGGGGATTCCCCTTATTTGTATTCTTGAAGTATTAACACATGCCACTAGAAGGGAAAATTCATATCGGATAAATTTATAAGATTTGGTCATTAAATCATCAAAGAAAAACAAAATCAAATAAATAAAACAAAAAAAAACTTGGGATACTAAGCATTAATATGTGTCACACATTCCTAGGTACTACTCTCCAAGCTTCCATGCATCCAAACCACAAGAACCAAAGGGATGAAATGCGCACATAACACTTTCTCACGATGGTCTTGGTCTCCAAATGATAGTCCCGGGAATGTTGTATCATCCTCGATATCCAACTCTCCCCAAACAATGAAATGAGAGTCATTATGAATATATCATTGAATCTCATACATGTAGAAGATGTTCTGAATCATATCTATTTGTGGAGGATGCACCAACCAATAATTTTTAATAACCCAAAATTTTATCAATGAAATTTCTCTTCTTATAAATATTTCATAAAACACATACATCACATAGAGAGACAAATAAAAACATCATTCTAAAAAAGTAAGCATGAAATAATTGATATTTATTTGAATTAAGGAGCCTATACTGATGGAACAGTAACCTGGCTATTAGAATAGTAACATTACCATTAGGAATAGTAATCTGACCAATAGAAAAGTAATATCACTTGTAAAAATATAAATAAAATTTAGGCATCTTATAAATTAAAATATGATATAATTATATCATAGTATAAGTAAACGAATGTCTTAAAAATGATAAATTAAGTGTTTGTATTTTTGTGAAACATAAATGTCTATTTACAATTTAATATTTAATATAATGATTTAAAATAAAATTTATTTTCATAAAATATATTAATAAGTTAATATTTAGTTTTATTATAATTATAAGATAATTTTATGAGATCGTAAATAATTTTTCAAAGTGTTATAAAATTTGTTATAATATTAAAATCGGTATTTTTCGAATAAATGATGATTTTAATTAAAAATAAAATTTACCGTAATTATAAAATTATTTTAATAAAATGGAGACTAATTTTGAATTATAAATTTCTAGAAATGATTAGGGAAATTTTATGGTATTTTTATGAAATAGTTGAATTTTTAGTGAATAGTGAAATATAATAATTTAATGTATTTAACATTTTAGGAAAAATACATGAATTTTTAATCCAGGGATGATGTATGAAACCATTATTTTAAAATCATGTGAACAATTTAATTTACTTAGTAACAATAATAAACACTATTTATTTTCCTGATCCAAAATAATAAACTAAGGAATAAAATAATCAAAAAGCATCCCTCTCCTCCCCAATAAATGCCACCGCTCACCACATCTTCTCCTCACACCTTCTAAGCCTTGTATCTTGAATAAATTCTACCCAATTATATACTCAATACTCTTACCCACTTCCAATACTTATTGGTATCAACAAAATATGAAACCCATTTGCCTTAAAGAGGTTCTCAAAGAGGCAACATTCAAGAGGTAAAATCCTCAATTTATATCCTTTAATTTATTTTACTTTCTTATCCTCTCCTCACCTCCCCTATCCAAAGTGGAATTATAAATACAGTATTTAATATATATACTATAATTTTATAGTGTTAATGGAATATACATAAGAAAATATCTTCGCTTATCCTTTTATTTTAAAAATGAAAATATCATCTGTGACATGTAAATTCATCGACTTTGTGGATGGCGAGTTTTCATTTTTAATTACTGAATTCAAGTCTAATCATAAAACCATTATTATGGGTAAATTAGATTTTAATATAAATATTATAATTTATATCATGTTTTGGAACCGATATATGTAAATATACTATTAAATAAAATGATATAAGTTTGTGATGTCCTTAAAAACCATCAAAATAAATTAAAACATTTTCATCGACATTTTATCTAATTAATAATCCTAATATATATAAAACAATGATATATTAGACCATTTGAACTTCTGTAAGTTCATTAAAAATAAATATTTTCACTTTTAGATAAGTTATTACCATTTGAAAATAACTCCCATATTTGTACTCAAGGGAACCAACCATAAACCATGGAATGAAATGATAAAATTAAACTGTATAACTAATAAAAAATTCCATAAAAAACTTAATAAAACTATAATAAATCAAATAAATGTATAAGTGGTTCTGAATTTATGAATTAATGAAACTAGTTTGATTATCGAGGATATTAATTACAAGTGCAGAAGTCATTAACACACAAGGTAAGGGGATTCTCAAACCCAAATCCCTTTATTTGGGTTATTACCCTTTCATGATAAATTTTAGAGTGGATATTATTTTAATATTGTTAAAATATAATTTCACTTTCCTACCCTTTTCTTTTTTGTAATATACATGTTTCCAACTTTATTTTATGAAAAATAAAAATATTTTCTAAAAGAACTCTTCTTTAAAAAACATATTTTGACTCCTCTTGAGTTGTTTCTTCTTCACTCTAGAATGATAAATATTATACCAAATACTATTTCCCCTATTTCATTTGGAAACCCCATGTTTAATCATTATTTATGAAATCTTTATTAAACCCATTATTTTACATGTGTTACTTCATGAATTTGATTGATACATGTTCTATGTGGAATGCATGATTATGTAAATGTAATGATGTGATATGTTGGCCCAAAATTATATATCCCTCTAATGAATTGGGTAATGTGATGTATCTCATGAGATGATGTGCATTATGAATAAAAATTATGAAATATTTGTTCACAATAATTATTTTATTATTATGATAATATGTTATGCGTGAAAATGATGCTATCTTTTTTCATAATTATGTGTGGTATTTGACCACTAAGATAAGATGTTTCATTTTATGCATTTCCACATTCCATGAATTTATCTTGTGTTTCCTCTCAGGATTACGATGATGACGCTATGATTATGTTATGATGATGATGATTATTCTCACCCATGTTATATTGATTCATTCCCATAGGTCATCCTCATATTGGGATTTTAGATCACCCATTTTCTTTGATGTATATCCTCAAGTGACTACTTGTACTAAGGAGAATGTGAGATCTATATGGATAAAGAAGAAAATTTTAAATAAATGTTTATGTTTTATTATGCATAAGTGATGTATGACCCTAATTTTCCCAAGATACTAATCTTTTGGATCCTAGTTTTGTAATTATATTATGAAGAGTATCTTTAAAATTATGTAATGGTTATGTAAGAAAGATTAAGGATTCTATAGTTGGCATCAAAGAATGGATTAGCTAATTTTTTAATTAATATTAGAGAACATTAGTGAACACCCTTAGTATGAGACTAAGTATATGTAAGCATCCAATAATATTTGTTTTTGAAAAATTATAAACATAGGTATCCCTCAAGATATGCCCCTAAAGTTAATTGGACAAAGGAATAAATTATTTATTCATGATTTGTTGGATTACTTTTTGTTCAAACCATTTCTATTTTATAAAATGGTGGGAACCCAGATAAAATAGTCCAACAACTAATGTGAGGGACAATGAAACAATTTTCTTAATGAAATCCCCAATTTCAAGGGGGTGGAGTTTAAAATTTCATGTTGATGCATACCCAATGTCCCGGTATATGAAAAATAACTTGAAAAACATTGAACATCCTCCTACACCTAAGAATATGTAACTGGATATTGATTTTTTTTCAAGAGTGACCATTAACATTTAGTGGATCTTCTGATATACTTGTTTTCAAACAGTGGGTTAACTAAATGAGGAATATCTTTTTTATGATCCACTATTATGAGAAGGATAAGGTGAATCTATCCGTATACCATTTAGATAGAGAGGTCAATCAATGGTGGGTGCCGATTAATAACACCAATTATAAGGATGAAATGTAATATATATAGTTTTAATACTTTAATAAAATATTTATTAATAAGTATTTCCTTTGAACTATTTTAAAAAATATAGAGATATAATTCATATAGATGAATAAAAATTAAGGTGAATTTATCACAACATATTAAAAAAACTTCACAAGGCTTGAAAGGTATGCCTCACATTTTGTTATCAACAATGATAGAAAAATAGATAGATTCTTTAGTGGTTTAAAACCACACTTTTGAAAGTCTCTATCTATCCAATAATTTGGGAGTCAAGAATAAGTGGTTCAATGTGATCGCAAAGTCGAAATGGAGTTCAGAGATTAGTCCCATGGTTATGAAGATAAGAAGAGAATAATGGATTTTCAAATTAGTGGATCAAATGAAACTGAAGGAAAGAGGATCCAACAACCCATCTGTCAAAAATGTGGGAATAATCATTATGGTAATTTCCTCAAAGGGGAAGGGAAATTCTTCAAGTGTGGGAGATATGGCCATCAAGATCATGAATTTTAGAGAGACATGAAGAAGATGGCCAAAATGATGGAGGAAAGGAGAGCATCACGTAGGGTTCAATGCTTCAAATATAGGGAGCAAGGGAAATATGCAATCCAGTGCACTAAACCTAGAATCCTTGAGGTTAATCAGCATCAGAAACCACCAAATCCAAAGAATAAAGGGAATGTTATTTCCATCACTACTGTTGAAGTGGAGAAAAAAAATAAAGTCATACTAGGTATAATTCCTATTCACTCAAGAATGGAAGAAGTCTTATTTGATTATGGTTATTTCAATTCCTTTATATCATTAAATTTTTATAGAACTATTGAATTGAATCCTCAATACCTTGAAGTAGATATATCCATAAAAAACACCTTGTGGTGTCATCATTGCAACCCAAGTGTTATACTCTTATCCTATTGACGTATGTGGGAATATTCTTCCAGAAAATATCATGATACTTCCCTTGGTGGAATCTAAATCTATACTTGGTATGGACTAGATATCCTTATATAAATCACACATAAAATATTTGTAAAAGGAAATATATTTTCACATTCTCAACTATCTCATTCTATTCTATAAATGAAAGGAAGACCATGAATTTCAATAGTGTGGGTGTTAATGCCCGGTGAAGAGGTATACCTCACTCAAATGGTTGATTCAAAGGAAGGTATCAACCTGTAGGAAATTCACATTGTGAGGGGATACACTGATGTATTTCCCAACGAGTTACCTAGACTTCCTGCAGATCGTGATGTAGAATTATCAATAGAACTTCTACTCCGAGCTATTCCTATCTCAAAATTCCCCTACTGGATGGACTTTATCGAATTGGAGGAGTTAAAGAAGTAGCTTCTATAGAATTTGAAAAAAGGTTTCATACACCCTAGTAAACCACCTTGATGGGCATCAGTTACCTTTTTAAAGAAAATAGATGGATCAATGCAAATGTGTATCGATTACCGAAAGCAGAATATGATCACCATAAGGAAGAAGTAGCCTTTTCCAAATATTGATAAATTATTCAATAAAATACAAGGATATAAATACTTCTCAAAGGTGGATATTCATTCTGGTTATGATCAATTGATGTTGAAGAAGGAAAATATTCTGAAGACTAGTTCCCATACAAGGTATGGTAACAGTGAGTTTCTAGTGATTCCCTTAGGACTTACTAATTCCCCTACAATATTCATGAATTTAATTAATAGAGTATTTATACACTACCATGAAAAATTTGTGGTAATTTTTATGGATGATATTCTCATCTAATCCTAGTGAAAAGAGGACTATGAAGAACATCTTAGGATTTTTATGACAACATTAAAAAAGTAGAAACTATTCACCAAGTTTGTTAAGTGTGACTTTTTGACGCAGCAAGTCACATTTTTGGGATAAGTGACCACAAGTGAGGGGATTTATGATGACCCTTCAAAAAACATTCAATTAAAGAATGGACCATACCCACTTCTGTAACATAAATCCATAGTTTTCTTGTATTTGTAGGGTAATACCGATGTGTTGTGAGAAATTTATCATGATTGTCTATCCTACTAAATAAGTTAACAAGGAAAGGGGTAAAGTATGTCTGAAGGAAAAATGTGAGTAAATATTCATGGAGCTCAAGAAGAGGCTAATCACTCCACCTGTACTCACACTACCTACATGCAGATAAAGTTTTCTAATATATAGCGATTCTTCTAAGAAAGGCTTGGTTTGTGTACTCATTTAGAATGATAAAGTGATAGTTTATGCCTCACAGTAGTTAAAGTTCCATGATCAGAATGAATTGACCCATGATCTACAGCTAGTATTTGTAACTTTTTCCTTGAAAATTTGGAGGCACTACCTATATGGTTAGAAGTGTGACATATATATCGATCACAATATTCTAAAGTATATATTAACAAAGAAGGAACTCAACATGAATTAAAGAATATGGTTAGAGATAATCAAGGACTATGAATTCTCTATTCACTACCATTTAGAAAAGGTGAACAAGGTAGCTGATTCTCTTAGTAGAAAAGAACCTTATACTCTATCCATGATGTGTATTGAGAAAGACCTTATATTCATGGATATACAAAGAACAGATCTAGAAATAAAAACAGTAGGGAATACATCCTTCATTACCCAAATAATTTTCTAACCATCTATCCAAGAGAATATAAAGGAGGTGCAAAGGGATAATATAGAGTTATAAAATAAAGTGAATATAGTAAAGGAAGGAAATATACATGAGTTCTATATCAATTATGATTGTGTGATTTAGTTTAGAATAAGTATTTCAGTACCTTCATCACTTGGGATAAAGGAACTAATAAATAACACAGATATCTCACCTTTCTCTATCCATCACAGAAGTACAAAGATGTACCATGATCTTCAAGAACTCTTCTAGTGGGACAATATTAAGAAGGATATTGCGAAGTATATATCATGGTTTTTGGTATGTTATCAAGTTAAATAAAAGTGATATAATTCCATAGGGATGATGAAATCATTTCCTATACCCACTTAAAAAATGGGAGAATGTCACTATGGACTTTTTCACTGGTCTGCTGAAGACATCAAAAGGAGATAATGAGATATAGGTTGGGGTGGATCAACTCACTAAGACTTTCCACTTTATCTCTATTTAGGAAGATTTATATGTTGAAAAACTTTCCAAGATATATGTGAAGGAAGTGGTGAGGCTGGATGGGTACCACTTTCGATCATATCTGATCATGATTCAAGCTTTACATTTAAATTCTGGAGAAGTATTCTACATTATTTTAGTAATAAATTGAATTCTAAAATGGATTATCATCCTCAAACTAATGAAAAATATGAAATTACTATTTAGAAAGATGATGACATTTTAAGAGCCTACTTATTAGGATTCAAAGGAGTATAAGGTCATCATCTCTCATTGGTTGAGTTATCATACAACAAAATATTCCACTCAAGTATTCAGATGACTCCATTTACATATTAATATAGAAAGTGATGTAAAAATCTATTCTTTTAGGATGAAGTTGGTGAAAAAAAGTGACTTGGACATGATCTTTTTCAAGAGATTATTGAGGAGTTTAAGTCATCCAAAAACACATAAAAGATGCTTAGATTTGGAAAAAGGTCTATGCTGAAAACCATCAAAGGGACTTGGAGTTTGAGGTTGGAGAAAAAGTCTTCCTTTGAATATCACCACAGAAGAGAGTCATTCAGTCCACAAAACCGAACCAAAAAAAAATCCTAGTACCAAAACACTATATCCGAAACCCTAATACATGAACTCAAAAACCTAAAATCCGACCCCTGAACCTAAAAACCTATTCCCTATACCCTACTCTCAAAACAATAAACCCTAAACCTTAAAACCTAAACTCTAACCCTGAAATCATAAACCTAAACTTGAAAACCATACAAAAAAAAAATCCTAAAACCTAGTTTGGAAAGAAAGGGGAGCTTAGATCAGAGTACGTTGACCCCTTTGAGATCCTCGAACATATAAGAGAAGTGTACTATCATCTTGAACTTCCACCAAATATGGATCAAGTTCTTGAAATATTCCATATATCTCTATTGAGAAAGTAAATACTTAACCCCTCACATGTACTAAATCTGGAGTTGGTACAACAGGATAACAACCTTTCATATGAAGAGAAACTGGTGAAGATCATGGACTATAGAGGCAAAGACCAATGAAATAATAAAACTCACCTTGTCAAAGTGTTGTATAGGAATGATATGTATGAATAGGAGACATGGGAACTAGAAGAAGCAATGAATGAGAAGTACCCTCACCTATTTTTACCTTAGTATGTAAAAAAGATATTTTGAGGGTAAAATTTCAAAAGGGGGGAAGAATGTAACGACAGAAACTTTTATGAATTGATTTTATCTTCATATAACTATTTCAAAAAACACATTCATCACATATAGATCCAAATAAAAACTTCATTCTCATAAACGAAGAATGAAATAATTGATATTTATATAAATTAAGGAACCTATACTAATGGAATAGTAACATGACTATTGGAATAGTAACATGACCACTAGTAATAGTAATATGGACAATAGAATTGTAAAATAACCTATGAAAGTATAAATAAAATTTAGGTATCTTATAAATGAAAATATGATAAAATTATATCATAGTATAAGTAAATATTTTTAAAAAAATGACAAATTAAGTGTTGGTATTTTTTTAAGATGTAAATGTTTATTTACTTTTTTATAAATGATATAATGACTTAAAAGGAAATTTATTTTCATAAAATAGATTCATAAATTATTATATTATTGTATTATAATTATAATATAGTTTTATGGGAACTTGATTAATTTTTTAAAGCATCATAAAATTTCTTATAATATTAAAATCACTATTTTTTGAATAATTGATGATTTTAAGTAAAATTAAAATTTCTCATAGTTATAAAATAATTTTCATAAAATTTATTCAACTTTTTAATTCTATGCTTCAAAAAATTGTTAGGTCTTTTTTTTCTAAAATAGATAATTTTTGGTGAATAGTAAAGTACGATAATTTATGATATTTAACATTTTAAGCCAAATACATGAATTTTTGAGTGATGAATGATATAAGGAACCATTATTTATAACTCACGTATACTATTCACTATAATTAGTCACAAGAATCAACACTGTCAATAGTCTAGAGCCAAAATAATAAACTAATGAATAAAATAATAAAAAAACACCCCTCTCCTCCCCTATAAATACCGCCCCTAACCATCTATTATCCTCACACATTATAAGACTTGTATCCTATACAAATTGTTACCAATTCTATCTGAAAGCTTCTAGATCATGTGTAATAGATTACGGTCTCAGAAAAAGACCAAACCCAATTGCGTCAACGAAGTTCTCAAGGAGACAACATTCAAGAGGTAAAATCCTCAATCCTTTTAATTTCTTTTATTTTCTTATCCTATCCTTACCTCACCTATACAAAGTATAATGATAACTCAAATATATTATATATACTGAAATTTTATATTGTTAATGGGATATAAACCATCAAATCACTTCTCTTATACTTTTATTCTAGAAATGAAAACATCGTATGTGATATGTCGATTCACCATTTTTGTGGACGATGAGTTTTCATTTTCCATTAACACCTTCAAGGATGGTCATAAAATCATTATTATAGTTAAATAATATTTTAATAAACATATTATAAGTCATATCATGTTCTGTAACCAATATACATGAACAAAATATTAAATAAAATGATACAAGTTCATGATGGTTGTAAAAACTTATAAAATAAATTAAAAAATTTCATCAATGTCTTATCTAATGAATCATACTCATACCATATAACAAAATTACACATGAGACCATTTAACCTTATATATGTTCATTAATACTACATAATTTCACTTCTATATAATTTTTTCCAATTTGAAAATTACTCTTATATTTATACTTAAGGGAACCGACCATAAACCATGAAACAAACACTTACGGAACAATGAAACTAAACTCTATAACTAATTGAAAAGTTCATAAAAGAACATAATATAACTATAGAAAATAAAATAAATGTATAATATGTTATTTATTAATTAATTAATAAATAAAATTTGATTATCCAAGATATTAAGTTCAGGTGCATAAGGCATTCACACACAAGGTAAGGGGATTCTCAAACCCAACTCCCTTTCTTTGGGTTATTCATATTTCATGAAAAAGTTCAAGGTGGATGTTCTTTTAATATTTTTAAAATATAATTTCATTTTACTTCCATTTTATATTCTATCATATACATGTTTCTGATATGATTTTGTGAAAAATAAAAATATTTTCTTGAAGAACTCTTCTTTTCAAAACACATTTTGAATCCTCTTGAGTTGTTTCTTCTTCACTCAAGAATGATGAATATTATACCAAATATGTTTCCCCACTTTAATTTTGGAACACGAAGTTTAATCATGATGGATTAAATCCTTATAAAACCCATTTATTTACATGGTTTAATTCCTGACTTTGATTTATACACATTCTATGTGGAATACATGATTATGTAAATGTTATTATGTGACTGGTGGGCCTTGAATTATATAGTCCTACAATGTATTGGTTAATGTGATGGATATCATGAGATTATGTGTATTATTTGCGAACATGATGTATAATTTTTTCACAATGATGATGTTATGATTATTCACATATGTTATGCGTGAACATGATGTTATATTTGTTTATAGTTATGTGTGGTATTTGACCACTAAGACACGATGATTCATTTTTATGCATTTAAACATTACACTCCTTTTACTAATGATTCCTATCATGATTATAATGAAAAACCTATGCTTATTTTATAATGATGATGATTATGATCACCCATGTTATATTGATTCATTCCCATTATTAATCCTCTTACTGGGCTTTTAGATCACCCATTTTCTTTGATATATATCCTCAAGTGACTACACGTACTAAGGATAATGTGACTTATAGATGAATAAATAATAAGATTTTAAATAAATGTGGTTGTTTTATTATGAATAATTGATGTATGGTCCTAATTTTACCATGATACAAAACCTTTGGATCCTATTTTTGTAAAACTACGAAGATTTTTATATTTAAAATTATGTAATAGTTATATAAGAAAAAGTAGGGTCACTATACAAGTCACCTCACCAATGTGCTCCAACACCTCAAAAGCTCCAAAAAATTAGGCTGACAACTTACTTCATCGACCAAACCTCCACTGCCCTGGATGTGGGGAAACCTTCAAGAACACATAATCTCCACCCTATAACATCAAGGGTCTACTTATATAATCGGTATAATACTTTTGATAGTTTTTTGATGCCTTCATCCTCTCAAAAACCATATAAAAGTTCATTATCATGCTCTACACTACATTAGGATCAAGAATAGATAACTCCATAACTTCGGTCCAACACAGTCGGGATCAAAACGACCTAGCATAAAATACCTCAAAGAGAGTCATTCCAAACAATTAGTTTTTTATAAGAAAAATCAACAAAAGGAAAGTGTTTTTCTCAGGATCCTCTAAAATCCAAGATGCACACTCATAACATATCCTCTAATATATATATGGTTTACTCCCTATATTAGTCTTTCTAAGGGGGAAAATTAGTGTTGAGGAATAACTATGAGTCAAAATCAGGCCATAATACTCTCTAGACTCGTGAGGTGTAATGAGAATCCTGATTCAAGAAAATGGACATCAGAACTGTAGGTAGTCACATGACCATATCCACATACCTCCTTGTCAAAAAATCCACAACACTCAACTCCTGGATTTCCAGGAATTATGAAAACATTGTTTTCTGATCCAAAAATTCCCATATAACATCATATAATCCTAGATCCCATGGAAATACTTTGAATAAATCCATTGATACTTCTTCCCACTTCAACTTTGGGACATCCAAGGGTTGTAATAAACCTCTAGGAACACGATTATTAGCCTTTACATGTTGATGAACCAATCATTGAGTCACAAACTCTATCACTACCCATTTCATCTTGGGACTCCAAAATTATATCCTCAAACCATAGTACATATTAGGTACTCCTGGGTGTACCAATAAAGGTTGTCTATGAAATTTATAGAAACCCTCACACATATTCATCAGGATAGCCTCCAATAAAACAACATATAATTCTAATAATTCTTCAACCATACCTCAAGGGAATAATTGTGGACAACATGGTCACACATCACCACTACCTCCAAATATTCCCACTGAGACTACTCCACTTTCTAAATCATAGATAACTTCACTGTAATTTGATAAAATCAACTCCACCACCAACTACCCCTGCTTATAGGTGCATGACTTCAAAATCCTCCATCTCCCTATATGTATTCCTAGGATTTTAAAAAATATCCCTTCATGACTTCCTACTTAGTGCATCATCCATCAAATTACCCTCCCTCATGGTTTAGGAGACGTATCAAAGTCATAGTCTGAAAGAAAATTCATCCACCTCCTTTATTGCAGAATCAATTAGTATTGAGAGAAAATATATATCAAGATCCTATGACAGGTAAAGACCACAAAGTGTTCTCTGATGAGGTAATTCCATCACAAATTTAGCGCAAACACAGCTTCCATGAGACCCAAACCATGAGTGAAATGGTTATACTCATGGGGACTTAGCTTCTTGGACCCATAAGATATCACCACCTTTTTCTTCATCAAGACACATCCCATGTCTAGATAGGAAGCGTCACAAAAATCCTCAAACATCACCCCTTATTCTAGAAACCAAAAAACCAAGGCACTGGTTAATATCTCCTTCAAGTAGTCAAATTTTCCTAACAATGATAAATCTAGCAGAAGTAATAGAATTTTTTGGTTAGAGCTATCAACAAGGCCATAATCTATGAGAAATTGGACATGAACCTTTGATAATAGATTGCACGATTGATTAAACTATGAACCTATTCCAACTCCTTAGGTGCTTACCAGGAAACAAATACCTAAATATTCGATGGATCCATGACCGAACCCTTTTAAGAAGCCACATGCCCATGTAAATTCACCTCCCATATCCAAAAATTTCGTTTGGACAAGTTTCCATAGTGTTGGTGGCGTCAATGGACATCCAGAACAACTCTAAGATTATCAAAATTCCCCTCATCTAAACTTTGAGTATATTAATAAATCATTGATAAACATGACTGAAAACTAGTACAAGAATTAAAGGAACATAGAGTTCATGGCCCCCATGAACATAGCCGGTGCCTTCATGACATCAAATGGAATGACCAAAAACCCGAAGTTCCCATACCGACACTATAAGGTAGTCTTTAGGATCTCTTCCCCCTTCACCTACTTTTGATGATATCCCGACCACAAACTGACCTTATAAAACCAAATAGTTCATTTTAACAAGTCAAAAATATTATCAATCATCAGAATAGGGTAACGATTCTTGATCATCACCTAGTTCACCTTTGGAAGTTTGGACACAACCTCATACCACCATCAAACTTCTTATAAACTAATACTAGATCATCCCAAAATGACACACTGGGCTGGATGAAACCCTTCTGCATAATTTAATCTATCTGAATCCTCAATTCCCATAACTAAGAAAGGGAAATTGAAATAATAATCCATTCAAATTATTGAGATACTCATCTATAATTCTATCTTAAAATCTATATCATGTTATAGGGGTAGTGTGACAAACTCCTCAGAAAAAACAACCATAAAATCCTCAACGACTATGGGAGCCTCCACCATTTCAGTGCCCACTGACTTCACTGAAAAGTGTTCCATTAAGGAAATAAGGGTCTCTATTCATCTACCACCCATCTGATAACCCCACTCACCAATGAAAATAGCACATTGACCATCTATATCAAATAACATGACTCTACTTTGGAAGCAGTAGATAACCACACACAAAGAATACAAACAATACAAGTCGAGGATGACAACATAAAACTGTATATATAGAAATAAGATATCCCCACATTACTTATTCTACCCCATAATCCTCCCACACCGCCAAAACACATCAAACAAGAAGGTTTGGCCTCAGACTAATGCAGTCAACACCAAGGGAACAAGAAGCTTCTCCCTGACCAGTCTCAATGCACGAACTAAGGTGGGTGAAACAAATGAGCGAGATAATCTTGAATAAAAAACATAAGAAAGGGTAGATGATATGATAATCACACCTTTTATGATCTATGGGACCTCTGGTTCCCACACCTCCACATTATGAAATTGTCCATGCCCAGATCATCTGCCTCACTGATGTCGACCAACTCCACGACCATGACCAAGTCATAGTATTTGCATACTGAGAAAAACCTAAGTACATCCCCTAACCTCCCCATCCAATATTAGTATAGAACAGTCTTGATTCCCTTGCTGTTGATATGAACTCACTGGTGGTGGCTACTAAGGATGATACTAATCCAAAATTCCACCACCATGCTAATCTCCAAGAACCACTAGGCACTGATGCTGACGATGACCAAAACCCCCATAGACATAGCACACCAGTCCAAATCCCCAAGAAAATAAAGGGATCCATTGGACCTAGAAGGCTAGAAAATAAGTTATTATGGATGAATCCTTGGTGTTTAAAACCTCAAAGGTCTTGGAATTTGAGATATGCTACCTTCATTATACTCTTCGAGGAACCCTTCTGGCTCACCTCTCATGATAACCCTCCTCACGAGTACATATGCTCGATCACATCCACTTTTTTATGCACCTCAAAATACGTTGGAAATTTAAATGGAGTGACTAAAAAATTAATAGATGGGTGGAGTTCCTCCTAAAGACATCATGCATGGAACCTATAATCAGGAAAAATATCGATAGTGAAAAAAAGAATCATAAACTTGGTCCCAATATCTCGCACATACATACTCCCTTTCTAAAGTGAAATCAAGTATTTATTCTTTACTTTCTACCTGGTCAATGATAATAAATACACTTATAATTAACTTTAGAAATCTGCCCAAGAAACATATATTTCCTACTGACCATGAAGATATAGTATCCACCACTGACGTGCAACACTCCTCATCCGATTGATTGCCAACGACACCCAAAACATAGCCTAAGATCAAATAATACTAAAATTTATCCAAAATCCAACAACCAGCACTCTATATTTAAATAAGATAAACTCCCTACATACTTCACCAAGACCTACTTTTGAAAATTATACAATGCTCACTTCCATGCCTCATCCTCCTCTGTCGAGTTGATCCTCTGATGATTAACACACCATCACACAACATAAAATAGCTCATCCATATCATTCCCACGATCCCCGATTCACAACCAGCCACATCACAACCACCACACATCTCATTTAGTTTCAAAAAATGGTTTCCATTATAATTATTTTATTATTTTTAAGGGTATTTCACACATGTCCGAGATTCTATGGGAAACCAATTTATTATCTTGATATACTTTCTTATCATTTTTCATGATGAGTGAGTTTAATCAAACAATCATGAGGTTATTAAATTTAAATAACCACAAAAACATGTAAACATCAACAAAAATAAAATTTATAAAAAAAAATCACGCACAACCATATAGAAAAAATTACAAGAACAAGTAAAACTCATGTGATTTCTACTCTCCTATTTATTTTAAATTAATACAATTAATTATCTTTTATTAATATGGTATGTAACATCTACCCAAATGAATAAAAAGGCACGATATTCCCATATGTACATCTAAAGGAGATAAAAAAGGACCCCTACCTTAATTGAAGATTCAAAGAGAAGAACCGCCCACAACCGAAGAAACAAAAGATGAATAATGACTAAGCTTGAAGGAGAACTACCCAAAACCTATCCACAAAAATCCACTTTTCAAGCCATGCTCAAAATATTCCCAAAATAAATCCTCCAACTATTCTGATCCTCTCAAGAAATAATTGGCCAATAAGATCAGGGAAGAGAGAAGTGGGGAGATCGCACCTCGATCCATATGAATTGATCCAATGATCCAAAGGGTTATTATTAACAAATTAATTGATGAAGAGGGATAGAGAGTTCTAAGAGTCACCTAGAACTCTAAGGGAGAATAAGAAAATACAAAAAGGATAGATTTTAAACCTATTTTATAAGTGAGGTTCGTTGGAATCCAGCACAATGTGGTGACTAGCCAAAATTCTCATGGTGTCTACAGTCAAATGGAGATCTAGATTTCATACAGTTTATTTCCCCTTTTCTGCAAATATAATAGCCACCACGGCCTAGGAAATGTCATGGTCCAAGTTGTGGTGGTTTTTATAACGTATTCCATGGCCATCCACTATGTAATGGTGCCAAATACTTGGTCATTTTACCCTCACCACACCCAAGGTTACGATGTGGTGAACTTCAGCTCCCTGTTTCATATAGGCTCTCCCCCAAAGCACCACACCTAGAACCATAACCTTTTATTAGGTATTTCTGAGATTCCCATTTCAGATAGGGTGACCTCCAGAGATACATTACCAACACCACAACCATGTCATTTTACTCTTTTTGGCCCACTCTAGCACCACACGATCAACCCACACTAGCCTACTATAATATAATTCCAAAACGACCATCACTATGACTGAGACTACTACGTGGTGACCCCTTGAATGGACAAAACACAACCTGGCCCTCTAAAAAAACCTCCAAAATCCCTCTTGGCACCACCAATCCCTAGAAAAAGAATGTAAAGGTAGGGTACTTAGGGATCCAAACCCTTACATTACCAGGGAATCAATGCCCACACCAACCCATGATGGGTCCCCATACATCCCCTAATAAAGGGAGTATATTATCATCACTGAAGAAACTATAGCAATAAGACCAACATGTTATGGAAATACACCATGGTTCAAATAATAAGTATAATGTATCCAACAAATTATATGGTAAAATTTCATATAATTTATTCTTAACACTTAAAGTAAATGAACCTCTCTCTAGGAAACAACCAAATGAAAGCACACATTTTTCATGTGAATCCTACATGATTAATCATGATGCATGCGCATGGCCCTTTTCCAATGAGGTAAAATCCAAACCATAATAAATACATAATCATAAATATAAAAGTGTGTCACATGAGGTGAAATCATATAATCTTAACATTATATACCCAGAACATAAATCCCATTCCCCTAATAACCTATATTTCCTATCATAAAGGGTGTAAACAATGAAACAATCCATTATAAATCATAATATTTGATAATTACTACACCATTTTTATACCATCAACCCAAATAATAAAACAAAACAAGAGTCAAATACCATTTTGTAACACCCTAACCCTAGGCCACTTAGTAGTGCCCAAGTCAATCTCCCCACATGGAATCAAGCACATCATACCTAGCCATTGGCCCTAGGAACCCAACCCAGGCTATACCACATCACACTCGCACCATGAGTCCTAACCAAGGCCTCATGCAAGAAATATTGGCACCCTCACCCCATAAAAATATAGTCATCGAGTGACCGAAGATCACCTATGTGATTACGAACACTTAAGCCAAGTATAAGAGGCCTAATGTTACCCTTGGTCCCAAACCTCATTCCTAAACGCATGCATTTATATAGGCATGGGATCATGTAAATAGATATGCATATAAGTTTGTATCAAAGGGGGAACCTACCTCGAACACAGAGTTAACCAGTATTCAAGATCCACTGATCCTCATGCATGCTCAGTCACTCTCTTAAGCACCTATCTCAAACCATAAAACAATAATAATTAATTATAACCTTTTATAAATAATTATTCAAAATTAATCAAATAGGAATAAAATCCTAAAAACTCTTTGAGCGACCATGTCATGACAAAAATGGCGATGAAACACCTATATAAGGTTCATAGGATATACCCAACACTATCAAAGAAAAAATCCCAAACATGGGATATCGAATCATTAGAAAATTTAATTTAATTTAGGTTAAAACTTTGGAAAACCCCATATCATGTTGCACCTTCACCAAAATTGTGTGTGATGGCATGATGATAGTGTCTTAATACACCATCTAGCTGTCACTCATGAAATCCCTATCAATTGTAGATAGTTTGACCATGGTTTAGTGAAATCGTCACAAAAAACCTATCCCAAAACGAAACCAAAATCATGGGATATAGAAAACAAATAAAAAACAAGGATGAAATGAATACCTCATCTTGGATCAACCATAGAATCATACCAAAACCCACCCTCATCAAGGGGGTTCTAAGTGGAGGAGGAGGGGGAGTGACTAAAAAAATGGTGCCACTCAACTCCCTTTTTTGACTGAAATCAAAGGGGGTATGACTTGGGGGGAAAGAAGGGATGAACCTAATCTAAATAAAAACACAAAGTACACATTCATAGCCAGAAGGCCCCCATGAAATCTATTCATGATGCGAATGAAACCTCTCACATCATGAATGGAATGTCGCTGCAAAATCTCAGTATCCTGACCACTCAACCATTCTTTGACTTCCACTAGAGCACCTGTGACACCATTTGAGCCTCTTTTTACATTAAAAAACACGTTTTATGGTTTCCGAAACACTTATAATCTGGATTTGATCCCTATTTCTCAATGAAACCGCTAAAAAAACCCAAAATTCAAACTATCTGAAAATTATAAGGACCCAGAAACCCACATGGCCTTATAATGTAGATCATTTTAAAATAAAGAATGAAATAAAGAAGTAAAAAATAAATATCAATGTTAACTCTGGTAGTCTAAACCTACCACGAGTGAAAAATGTTTTTAATAGAGTTTAAATGATGATAAAAACAAATCAATATTTGATTTACATAAAAATATTAGAGTTTAATTATACCATTATTACTTTAAGTGTTAATTAAGTTATGTAAGGGGTAAGAAAAGAACAGAAAATAAATGGAAAGAGTTTTGATAGCCTTACCTTTCTCTATGAGACGCCAAATTTGGAGTGAGTCTTAAGAATTTAGAGGAGTGTATTTTGGTTTTACCAAAGGCTCAAGAACATGGTTAAAGGAATGTAAGGAGCGACTTGGGTAGAGATTTGATAAAAGAAGAAGTTTTGTGAGTGAGGAGAAATTACTGGAGGAATGGTTTTTTTATAAGAAAAAATGAGGGGTGTCTTTGAATAATAATTTATTATTTTGGGTTAAGACTGAATATTATTGATTTTAATGAAAATTAATAGTATTTTATTTAAAAAATATTTTTATTAAAGTTAAATAAACCTACAATCGAATAACAACTTCAAAATATTTTATTTAAGGTAAAAAATAAAAATAGTTTTTTATTAGAATGAAATATAATTTAGGCTTTGAAAATTTATTTTTAGGTTTGAAAATATTGTTATTTGTTTTATTTTACTCATTAAATAAATTTTATGTCATGTAAAATATTTTAAAAATTAATAATTCACTTTTACATCATAATGATGTAATAAAACTTATCGTATCTGCAGAAAATATATATTTTTCTCAATGTTTTATCTAATGAAACATCCTCATACCATATAACAAAATGATATATGAGACCATTTAAAATTTTGGAAATTCATTAATATTAAATAATTTCACTTCTATAGAATTTTTTTCCCATTTGAGAAGAACTTCCATATTTATACTCAAGGGAACCAACCAAAAACTGTGAAATGAATACTTCCAGAATGATGAAATTGAACTATATAACTCATTGAAAAGTCAATAAAAAACTTAATAAAAATATAATAAATCAAATAAATTCAAAAGAGGTTATGGATTTAGTAATTAATGAACCTAATTTAATTATCCAGGATATTAAGTAGAAGTGTGGAAGGTATTTAGACACAAGGTAATGTGATTCTCAAACCCAACTCCCTTTCTTTGGGTTATTACTCTTTCATGAAACATTTGAGTGTGGATGTTATTTTAATATTGTTCAAATAAAATTTAATTGTCCTTACATTTTATTTTTATGTATATACATTTTTCAAATCCGATTTTATGACAAATATATATATTTTTTGAAATAAATCTTCTATCCAAAAAACATTTTGACTCCTCTTGAGTTGTTTCTTCTTTGCTCAAGAATGATGAATATTATACCAAATATGATTTAACATATTTCATTTAGGAACCCAAAGTTTAATCATGATTGATGATATCCTTATTAAACCCATTCCATTACATGGGTTACTTCATTACTTTGATTGATACATGTTCTAAGTGGCATGCATGATTATGTAAATGTTATGATGTGACAAATGCACCCAGAATTATATATAACTTAAATGAATTATGTAACGTGATATATATCATGAGATGATGTGTATTATGAATGCGAATTATGCAATATTTGTTCACAATTATGATGTTGTGATTATGAACATAAGTTATACGTGAACATGATTCTAGATTTGTTTACAATTATGTGTGGTATTTGAAAACTATGAAATGATGTTTCATTTTTTTTTTTGTATTGCCACATTCCATGACTTCATCTAATGATTCCTATAAGGATAATGAAAATGACCCTATTATTATGTTATTATGATGATTATTATTCTCACCCATGTTATATTGATTCATTCCCCTTACTCATCCTCGTACTAGTATTTTTGCTTACACATTTTCTTTGATGCATATCATCAGGTGACTACATGTACTAAGGAGAACGTATGATCTAGATGGATAAAGAAAAATATTTTAAATAAATGATTATGTTTTACTTTTCATAAGTGATGTATGGTCCTAATTTTCCCAAGATAATAAACTTTTGGATCCTGGTTTTGTAATGCTATTTTGATGATTATATTTAAAATGATGTAATAGTTATGTAAGAAAAAGTAGAGTCACTATAGTTGGAATTAGAGAATAGTTTAGTTAACTTGGGAATTAATATTATAAAAAATTATTGAAAACCCTTATAATAAGACTAATTATATGTAATAATCCGAGAAGCATTGTTTTAGAAAAATGATAAACAGAGGGATCCCACAAGATATTCTCTCAGAGTTAATTTCACAAAGGAATAAATTATTTATTCATTCTTTATTGAATTACTTTTTGTTCAAACCTATTGTATTTTAGAAAATTATGGGAATCAAGAGAAATTAGGCCAATAAATAATGCGAGGGACAATGTAATGATTGTCTGAATGAAAACCCTAATTCCATGGAAGGTGGAGCTAAAAATTTCATAGAGATGCTTAACCAATGTCTTAGGCTGTGAAAAATAACTTGAATAATGTGGAATGTACACCTTCACTTAAGAGGGAGAAACTGGAGATGAAATCATTTATGTGGAAACGACTACTGAAATTTAGTAGATCTTCTGATCCAATTGTAGTATGATTGTGGGTTAAATCAATGGAGAATATCTTTTCTGTGCTCCAATATTTTTAGGAGGAGAATGTGACTCTATCCATCTATCATTTATATGGATATTCCGGTCAATGGTGGGAATTTATTAAGAAAACCTAGCTGAAGGATAAAATTGAATAGATGGAGTGGGAAGACTTTAAGAAAATATTTATTAATAAGTATTTCCCTTGAACTCTTCAGAAAAATATAGAGAGATAATTCATAGGGCCAAAGTGAAAGGAAGGTGAATCATTCATAGCTTATAAAGAAAACTTCACAAGTATTTCAAGGTACACCTTAATTTTTGTTATCAATAATGATAGAAAAATAGATAGATTATTTTGTGGTTTAAAACCAAGACTTTTAAAGGATCTAGCTATCTAAGACTTTGGGAGTTATGAAGAAGTGGTTTGATGAGATCTCAATGTAGAGATGGAGTTCGGAGAATGGTCCCATGGCTTTGGTTATAATAATAGAATAATGGATTTTAAAATTGGGGGATCAAATGAAAAATTCTGAAAGAGAATCCAACCATCCACATGTCAAAAATTTGGGAAGAATCATTATAGGAATTTCCACACAGGGATAGGGAAATTCTTCAAGTGCAGGAGAGAACGCCAACAAGCTCTTGAATTTCAGAAATACATAATGAAACCTACGAAAATAATGGATTAAAGGAGAACACTGCCCATGGTTCAATGCTTCAACTGTAGGGAGTAGGGGAATTATGAAAGATAGTTCACTAAACTATGACTCCTTAAGGTTAATCAACATCACCAGCCACCAAAGCCAAAGGAGCAAGGGGAATTTTATGCCATTACTACTGCTGAAGTGGAGAAAGAAAATGAAATCATACAATGTAGACTTCATATTCACTCAATAATGGAAAAAATATTATTTTATTATAGTTCTTTGAATTCATTTATATCTTTCAAGTTTTCTAGAACTATTGAATCGAATCCCTGATACCTTGAAGTAGAGATATCAATAAAAACACCTAGTGGTGTGATCATTGCAACCCAAATATTGGACTCTACTCTTATTGGTGCATGTGGTAAGATTCTTATAGAGATTATTTTGATTCTTCCCTTGGTGGAATTAAATGCTATACTCGACATGGATCGACTCTCATTATACAGAGAACACAAAATCTGTTGGTAAAATGGAATATCTTTTCATATTTTCAACTATCCCATGCTGCTCTACAAATGAAAGGAAGACCACATATATTTATTATGGAAAATCCCTCAATGGTGTGGATGTTAATTCCCTATAAATAAGTATACCTTTCTGAAATGGTTGAGTCAAAGGAAGTTGTTAACCAAGAAGAAATTACCATTTTTAGGGAATACACTGATGTATTTCTCAAAGAGTTTCCCAAACTTCCCCTAGATTGTGAGTTAGATATTTCAGTAGATTTCCTACCTAGAGCTACTCCTATCTCATAATTACTCTACTGTATGACCTTGATTGAATTGGAGGAGTTAAATAAGTCGTTGAAAAATTATTTTGAAAAGAGGGTTCATATTCCCTAGTGTATTTACTTGGGGTGCGCTAATGATCTTTGTAAAGAAAAATGATGGATCAATGCAGTTGTGTATCAATTACAATGAGCTCAATAAGATCACCATAAAGAACAAGTATCCTCTTCCAAAGATTAATGACTTATTCGATCAACTACAAGGATCTCAATAATTCTCAAAGGTGGATATTTTTTTTGGATATCATCAACTAAGGATGAAGAAGGAACATATTTAGAATACAACTTTACAAACAATGTATGGGAACTATGAGTTTCTAGTGATTCCCTTCAGACTTACTAGTACCTCTAAAATTTTCATGGATGTGATAAATAGAGTCTTTATACACTGCCTCCAGAAATATTTGGTATTCTTTATCGATGATATTTTCATCTACTCCATGATTAAGGAGAAACATAAAGAACATCTAAGGATTGTGCTAACGATATTAATAAATAAAAATTGTAAACCAAGTTTGGAAAGTGTGACGTTTGGATGAAACAAGTCAAATTATTGGGACACATGATCACAAGAGAGTGGATTTATATAGACCCTTAAAAAATGAAATTTAGGAATGGCCCAAACCCACTTGTGTAATGAAAATCAAAAGATTTATTGGATTAGTAGGGTAAAATTGATTTTTTGTGAGAAACTTCTCATGATTGTCTATCCCGATAACTAAGTTAACAAGGAAAGGGGTAAATAATGTCTGGATGGAAGAATGTGGGGAAGGATTCAACAAGCTCAAGAAGAGTCTCATTGCACCAGAACTCAAGACACCTATAAGTGGATATAATATTCTGATATACAATGATGCTTCAAAGAAAGTCTTGGGTTGTGTGCTCCTGAATAATGATAAATTCAAAGCCTACACCTCATGGAAGTTGTATATCAATGAGTAGAACTACCCGATGCATGATTTGGAGATAAAAACTGTGATTTTTGCATTGAAAATCTATTGTCACTACCACTATGGTGAGAATTGTGACATATATACCAATAACAAGAGTCTAATGTATATATTCACATATAAAAAATTTAACAAGAATAAAATAATATGGTTAGAGTTAATCACGGAAAAAAATTTCTCTATTCACTACCATTCAAGAAAGGCAAACAAGGTAGCTAATTCTCTTAGAAGAAAAGAGCCTACAACTCTATCCATGATGTGGATTGAGAAAGGCCATATCTTCATGGATATGATAAGTTTGGATTTGGAAATCATAATGGTAGGGAATACATCCTACCTTACTAAAATTATTTCCTAACCATATATCAAAAATAAGATCAAGGATTCCCAAAGGGATGATATGGAGTTACAAAAGAAAGTAAATGAAATAAAGTAAAGAACACTACATGAGTGACACATCAATTATGATGGTGTGATTTTATTTTTAATGAGGCTTTGTTTTCCTTCATCACCTGGGATAAATAAGGAGATAATGAATAATGCACATAGCTCACCTTTCTCTATCCAGCATATAAGTACCAATATAGACCGTGAAATTCGAGAAATCTTCTGGTGGGATAACATGAAGAAAAATATTGTGGAGTATATCTCATGGTGTTTGGTATTTTATCAAGTTAAAACATAGTGACAGAAGTCTAAAGGGATAATGAAACCATTTTCTATACCCAGGTCGAAATGGGAGAATGTCACTATGGACTTTTTCATTGGTCTCTTGAAGACATCTAAATGATACAATGTAATATGGGTTTTGGTGGATTGAATTATCGATACATCCCACTTTATTGCTATTTAAGAAGATTTCTCACTTGAAAAAATTATCAAGATGTATGTGAAGGAAGTTGTTAGCCTATATGAGGTACTATTTTCGGTTATATTTGATCATGATCTAAGGTCCACATCTAAATTATGAAGATGTATTTAATATTATTTGAGTATTTAATTTAATTATAGCATATATTATCACCCCCAAACTGATGTGAAAATTTTAAGGACTATTCAGACACTCGAGTACATAATAAGAGCCTGCTCAATGGAATTTTAAGGAGGATGGGATCAGCACCTCTGATTAGTTCAGTTCTCATGCAACAATATCTTTCACTCAAGTATTCATATGGATCCATATAAAGCTCTATATGGAAAGTGATGTATATCTTCAACCTGTTGGGATGAAGTTGGTGAATGAAAGCTACTTGGACCTGATATTGTGGAAGTGATGACCGAGAAGGTTCAAACCATCCAAAAACACAAAAAAGCATCACAGAGTCATCAAAAGTGTTATTATGACAACTGTAGAAGGGACTTGGAGTTTGATGTTGGGGGAAAATACTTCCTTTAAATATCACTATGGAAGAGAGTCATGTGGTTTGGAAATAGAGGGAAGCTTAGTTCAAGGTACATTGGACCGTATGATATCCTCTATCGCATATGAGCAGTGGAATATCGGCTTGGACTTCTATAAAAAATGGCTCATGTTTATAATGTTTTCCATGTATCTATCTTGAGAAAGTACTATTGGTCAAAGTAGATTACTTGAGGGGGGGGGGTGAATAGTGTATCTATAAAAATTTATGTTTGAATTGGTTCTTAAAATAAATATCCCAAATTGAAATATAATCAAAGTTAGTTTGCAGTGAATTTATAAATATCCTGAATGTTCAATTAATTTCTCAGAAGATTGATTAGCTATCAACTTTAGAAATCTAAATATTTGTCAAAATTTTGAAACTAATATACTAATTCAAAATAGATATAAACAGTCGCTAAACTAATTATCAAAGTTCAATTTAGTTTTATTTGAAATGAAATATACACAGATTAGATTAAACTAAAAAGAAAATACACAGTGGATAAAAACAAGAGGTTCAATCTCAAGATGAGATTTAGTCCTCTATAATTGGTGATCACCTACCACCAAGTAGTTTATACTAATAAACGTTTTGATCCACACCCTGGATCAGGGTTCACAACAACACATAAAGCTTTCCAGGTCACACTTGACCTCCACCATAGTTATTCGTGGGAAGACCAACAAACCAATGACACTTGGTATCTTCCAGTATTCTACTTGGGATAGAAGAGTAAAAATAGAGTGAGTGTGAGGATATTGAGTATCCTCCAATTATGCACAAGAGACAATTTGTGAAACAAACAGAAGCACACACTGCTTGGAAAAGTAAACACAAGACCACAATAGAGTTATAAATGAAGAATAGAGATTAGAAAATATATGTGTTATGCAGTGAAGATCTGGACTAGATTGAAGAAGGGAAAATGATATTTGAGTCCTCTTTTGGAAGATGGCTTCAGAATAGAGTATAGAAACCTCTATACTCTAGATTCCAGGTCTGAAAACTTCAGCTCTTCAATGTTAAGATTTTCAAAGAAATCCAGCATGTTCTTTCTTGTATTTTTGAACTCCATGTGTACTCTAGCTTTACGTTCCTGGAAGTTTGAACACAACTTTTCCAGTTCTTCAGTTTTCACTATTTAGTACACTCGCTCGATCTATCTATACTCTGCATGATTTAGCTTGTAATACTTTTATAATTCAAGGTCTAGTAGGCATGAAGATCTACCCACGTGCATGTACCTCATACTGTCTATGGTGAGTCCTACAGATAACATTAAATAATTCAAGAAACATTAATTTGTCTAAATATGACTGTTTGGAATAAATTTTAATTAATAAATTTGAAATAGTATTTATGACTATCGGTGAATCATAAGTATCAGTGACTCATTTTCATTAGCCTATCACCATCGGTCTGTCAACATCAGTCTGTAAGCAATAGTCTTTCAGCATCATTCTGTCAGCATCACTGACTCTGAGTATTAGTGAGTTATTTACATTTGTATAAGTGACTTAGTATATCGGTGAGTCATTTTTTCTATCTTTCTATCAACATCGGTGAGTTTTCATTAGTGACTCATGTCGTACTATCAGTGATTCGATCATCAGTGTGTTGTTCATCAGTGAGTCGATCATCGATGTGTTGTCCATCGATGAGTCCATAATTGGTGTTTTGTCCATTTCTGAGTCAGTCATCGGTGTGTCATCCATCGATGAGTCGATCATTGGTGTGTCATCCATCAATGAGTCCATCATCAGTGTGTCTTCCATCGGTGAGTCGATCATCAGTGTGTCATTTTGAACTAATGGTGCTAGGGACTCTGAGAAACTTAGGAAGTTTCTTTCTTACACAGAGCACTACTAGATTAAGTGATATCCATAAATACATGGAAATACACACTTGTAAATATATTTAACCGTAAATAGTTATTGAGTTATTGAAATGTATTGTACAATATGACATAACTGATTTTCTTAGAGATATTAAATGGCATTAAATAATATAATCTGTAGATTAACATTATTTGTGATTATGAAAACCACTATATCAGAGAGGGTCTAACAATTTCTTCCATTTTTATAATCACAAATTATGGAATACATGTGATGTTAAGGAATAATAATTACTTGACTTAGTATACATCACTGAATGTGATTTTTCAACATAACTAAGGATTTTCCTTATTTGTGTTTTTAAAACAAATCCCCCCTCAATTATTGGATCATAGGGAATATATGTATATTTATTATAGTAAGTACATGCCATGTGTCCTATGATAGAGTTTCTCCCCCTGAAATTAATAATGTATGCCTATACCTTTCTCCCCCATTGGGGATTAGAAAAAAAAATATTAAGAGAAAGAGAAAGAAGAAAGTGAAATAACATAAAGAAAATAAGAAACATAGTGAAGACAAAAAGGATTTACATTGAGGTTCAAAAGTGTACAATCAAAAAAATAAGGAGACAAATCCCTATCAAATACACAATCCACCACTAAGGGTTTGTCTTATGAGGGTATTTTCTTTTATCATAAGGATCAGGAGTAGGATCAAAGGGTTTTGGTATGGCAGTGGGAAGAGGTAGTCAGATGAAAACACCTGAAAATAAAACACCTGTATTGACATTTTTTTAAAGTCTAGGTATCCTTTATGAAAACACACGACTCTAAGGTAGCTCAGTAACTACTGGTCAAATCTGGGAAAGTGCTTGAGATACACTCATCTGAGCTGGAGGCCAAGAGGTAGTGCCAATGGAAGCTGCAGGAGGAACCACAATTTCTTCGTCTTGAACAAGCAGATACAGATTGAGGAGATTGATAAAATCATTAATTATTTCACCACCATATTTCATGGCCTTCTCCTTATTTTCTAGGAATTTATTCATCACAGGGGAAAACTAATTCAATTTTTCCACTTGTTTCTTGAAGTCTTGTATCATTGGAGAAATTATGAGATTTTCAGGTAAAAACATGAATCTATTGATGAGATCATACTTGGTATATATCTTCGTAAAATACTTATCCACTTTCTCTATAATATCTTTATGAGTAGAAGAGGCATCATTTGTCTATAGCCTTACCATATTGTAAACAAGGTCTATATTTCTATGAACCTTTACAAGAGTTTCTTTATCTGAATCACTCTGAGGATTCTTGAGTTCTTCTCTTATCATAGCCTTGGGAGATTCCAAATCAGCATTAACACCTCTCCCACCTCTAGAACTAGATGTACCAATGATCATTTTTCCAAGATCCTCTTTTAATTTCTTAAAATCTACACTCAGTAGATGTATCACTAAGTTCCTAAGAACTTACATCACACCACTGAAAGAGGTCTTGAAATTAGATGTTGGAGAATTTAACTCATTGCTCATCTTCCTTACTTGTTATCTCAACAAAGTATTATTCTTAATGATAGTTTCAGATGTGGTAATGAGATTAGGTTGAATCTATTGGATCACCATCCTTGCAATTTTTGTAGCATTAGCATCTTAAATACTCATGGAAGTAGAGGCTTCACTTCTGTATCTAACTAAGGCTCTCACAGACTCACATATATCATTTTTTGAGGTGCTCTAAATCAACCTTAGTAACATAGTCATAGGGAATTACCTGTTCTACTGGCTCTACTATAGGAGGTGCAATCAGTGAAGCAGGTTAAATAGGTTCTACTTCAGCTTGAACTTGTGGAGCAGGAGGAGGTGCTACTATCTTCTCATTAGAGTTATATTCCAGACCAAATAGAATGTATCATGGATATCTATTCCACTCTCGAGTATAGGTCCAGTATCTTGGATCAACAATGTCAATACTAACTCTTCTTCCCTGAGGCTTAGGTATAATTTCATCTTTATCTTCTTCTTCATCCTAACCTCTAGCCAAAATAACATTTCTAGGAATAGTTACCAACATAACTTGAAGTTTTTCATGTAATCCATCCACTTCAACTTCCCCAGGAACTTCCTCAATATGAGGCACCTGATCCTCAGCCTATTCCTCATGAACACCAGCCATAATATTTTTCTACTCCTGAATGATTTTTTTGATTTTCAACATCAGAATGGCGAGGTCTATCTTCATTACCAGCATCTCTGTGATCAACAACCTCCTTTCCAACAGGATCTGAACCATCAACACCTCCATCCACAGATTCCTCATTGGACTTATCAATCACTTGATGACCACTTTCAAATAATCACTAACATGCTCATCACCTCCCTCATCATCATTATCATCATCATAAAATTCCACTTCCGAATTACTTACATATCACTCCACATCAGCGAGCAATGTCTCTTCCTCATCCTCATCACCTAACAAAGGTTCCCCTTGAGTGTAAATCCAAAGGTTGACTAGAAAGTCAATAAGACATGTCTTTTGGGATTTCATCAATATCAGGATCACTCCTATCATAAAAAGGAGATCCTTATTCCCTTGGAAACTCAACCATAGCTTCCTCACCTGAATAGACAACTTCCTCTCTTGGTTTTAGGCCTGGATCAACTTGATCCTTTGGTTAGGTATGATGGTCAAAAATATTGAACTCCTCATATAGTATTTCCTCATCTCCTACCCATCATTTTTCCATGGGTTCTAGAAAGTCTTCAATCTCTAGAAAATCTCTTCCTGAAGGTAGAAACCACTGTAGGAACTAATTATTTCATCTCTATTTTCCACACATACCAACTTATTTAGCATTGCAGAGATCATCTTAGGATAGTAAAAGCATGTTTCTTTCTTGGAGGGTTTTATCATATCATAAATGTGCACCATTATATAATTACATATATTCACCTTTATCCCATTTTTTAATAGGTTAATTATGAATACATCCTAATACTTCATAGCAGAGAAATATCCCTTCATTGGGCAGATTTGATGTTGAATAAACTTAAAAATTAATCTTGCCTCTCCATCAAAAACACTGGAAGTATCTCTACTTAATTCATCACTTCTAGTTATCTCCTTCAGAGTATATTCATATGAAAAAATTAAGGGAAGGTGAAATTTTACCCTAATAATCAACAAAGACACCTTCACGAGGCATTTCCAAACATTCAAACCATTCGTTAGATGAAAAAATTATCTCTTTTCCCTTTACGATAGACTTGATCCACACTTCTTCAGTTCTATCTAGAAATATCTTCAAGTTGATATAAAACTCATGCAAAATCTAGGGATAAAATGGTCTTTCATTATTTGAGAACCATCTTAGCCATCCTTGAGATTCTAGCACCCTCAGCAAGAGTGACCTGCTTCACAAAATCCATTCTATACAAAGTTCTTTCTCGGCTGTAAAAACTCGGCTTCAAAAACCTAGCATTGCAAGACCACTAGAATCACCCTTATGATGCTTATCTGATAAACATTCACTTAGATCTTCCATCTCATGCTTTTTTCTTTCCGTTGCGAGGGTTCAGATTCGAAGGGAGTCAAAAGGTCATGTGTAGAGAAGTAGAGTGTCAAAAAGCAGAAGGTTCAAAGTTAGGGTGGAAGATAAAAGGTTTATATGGATTGAACTTATTATATCATTTTGGGATTGTAAATTGTAAAGAACAAAATTGAAAATAGGTAAAAAAGAAAGAACACAAAACTATGTGTTTTACTTAAAAAGGATATAATTACAAAAGGCTCCTTAAGGCATCAGTTTCATAGGACCGATTTCATAGGATCGGGTTCAGGTGATCAGTTTCACTAATTGGTTTCACAGATCAGTTTCACAGATAAAAAGATATTTTCAAAGGTAACAGAGGTTTGATAGGACTTTAGATATTTATCATTCCTAGTTCATGTTTGATGTAGTTCATTCTCTCAGAGTTTAAGGGTTTAGTGAATATGTCAGCAAGTTGATGCTCAGTCCCGATGAACTCAAGAGTTATATCACCTTTTTTGATAATGATCTCTCAAGAAGTGATGTGTTACATCAATATGTTTTGTTATAGAATGAGAAATTGGATTCTTACAATTTATAATAGCACTTATGTTGTCACATTTTATAGGGATATGTCTGAATTGAAATCCGTAGTCTAATAAGGTGTGTTTCATTCACAAAATTTGTGCACTGCAACTACCAGCAACAATGTACTCTGCTTCAGCAGTTGATAATGCAACTGAATTTTTATTTTTACTACACCATGATATTAGAAACTTTCCCAAAAAGTGACATGTTCCAGAGGTAATCTTTCTATCTAATTCACATCTACCAAAGTCATCATATGAATAACTAACTAAATAAAAAGGTTGTCCTTTAGGATAAAACAACCTTAAATTATTTGTATACTTGATGGATTTGAAAAATCTTTTGACAACATTTAAAAGTGACTCTTTTGGGTTTGCTTGAAATCTTTCACACATACACACACTAAACATAATATCCATCCTACTAGTATTTAAGTATAAAAAACTCCCAATAATTCCTCTATATGCAGTTTGATCAACAGATTTTCCACTTTCATCAAGATCTAACTTACATTTAGAACTCATAGGGGTTTCACTACTCTTAATGTTGTCAAGGCCATATCTTTTAAAAAGATCTTTAGTGTAATTTTTGATCTAAAATAACACTTCTTTATTTTGAAATATTTGAAATCCAAGAAAATATTTATGTTCACCCATCATTCTCATTTAAAACTCACTTTGAATTATTTTTTAAAAATCATTACATAAAGAATTTTTAGAAGATCCAAATATAATATCATCTAAATATATTTTATCTATTAAAAATTATTTTGAAATTATTTTCATAAACAAAGTAGGATATGAATTTAATTTTTAAAGCCTTTAGAAATAATAAGGTTACTTAATATTTCATACCAAGATCTTGGAGCTTTTTTAAAACCATATAAATCTTTAGATAATTTGAGCACTTGATTTGGAAAATGTGAATTTGTAAAACTTGGGGTTGTTCGACAAAAACATCCTCAATTATATAACCATATATGAATGCACTTTTGAAACCCATTTGGTAATGTTTAAAATCCAAGTGTGTTGCATAGGAAAGTAAGATTATAATGGATTCAATCCAAGATACTGGTGCAAAGTTTTCTTCATAATCAATTCATTCTTCTTGATTATATCCTTGTGAAACCAAGCTATCTTTTTTTATAACTATATTTCCTGCTTCATCCACTTTATTTCTAAAAAATCATTTGGTTCGTATCGTCATAGTATCCTTTGGTATATCTAAAATTTTCCTAACTTTATTTATTTCAAACTGGTTATGTTCTTCTTGCATGTCCATTACCCAAAATTCATCATTGATTGCATCATTGAATTTTTTAGGTTCAAGTTGTGACTAGAATGCTTGATGTTCAACCTAGTTTGTCAAGGAAGCTCTATTCTGTGTTCCTCTATATAAATCTTAAAAAACAACATCTAAGGGATGATTTTTAAGGGTCCTAGTTTGTCCAGTAAAGGTAGGAATAGTTATTTTAGGTTTGTCATTTTGATCTGGTTCATTATGGCTAGGATTTGGAGAATTTTCAGAACTGGGAGTTTTCACAGATTCCTTCACATAATGATTTGAGGTTTTATTATTAATGTCCAAATTGGACATATCCTCATCAATATATTCTAGTGAGGTATTAGGATCATGTAGATCTGTTTCATAAAACTTGACATGTATAGATTCCTCCACATATTTTGTTTTCTTATTAAAGACTCTATAGGCTTTTCTTGATGTATAATATCCAAGAAATATTCCTTTATCACTTTTGGATGCAAATTTATCTAAATTGTCTTTAGTGTTCTGAATATAAACTTTACATCCAAACACTTTAAAATAACATACTTTGGGTTTTCTATTGTTCCAAAACTCATAAGGAGTTTTCTTAAGTATGGGTCTTATTAAGACACTATTTATTATGTAACAAGATGTATTAATAGCTTCAGTCTAGAAATAAACCAGTAGGTTATATTCATTAAGCATAGTTTGGGAAATTTCCTATAAGGTTATATTTCTTATTTTTACCACACCATTTTATTTAGGTGTCCTAGGGGTAGAGAAGTTATGATTATAGCCATTTTTTGAGCAAAAATATTCAAAATATTGATTCTCAAACTCACAACCATGATCACTTTTTAACCATTTAATATTAAGTCCACTAATATTTTCTACATTCCTAGTATAATTTATGAAGTGATAATAGGCTTCACTCTTGTGAACTAAGAAAAAGGTCCAGGTATACCTAGAGAAATCATCTACAAGAACATAAACATAGTGCTTCCTATTGAGATTTGAAACTCTAGATAGTCCAAAAAAAATCCATGTGAGCCAACTCAAGAGGCTGGGAAGTAGTTACTTTTTTCTTTGTCTTGAAGGTGATTTTATGTTTCTGTCCTTTTTGACAAGGATTGCACACCTTATTATTTGGAAACTCTAATTTGGTTAGGTCTTTAACTAAAAATTTTCTAGTTTACTTCTTAATAGAGTTTATGTTGCGATTTCTTAGTCTTATGTGCTAAATCCAAGACTCTTTGTGAAAGGAGTTTAGATAAGAAACATTCTATGAGGTTAGTGTATCTAGATTTATAGGATATAAATTATAATTTCTAAGAGTAGTAAATAATAAGTTATTATTTGCATCAAAAACATGGAATGAATCATTTTTTTAATTTTAAATTAAATCCATCATCACACAATTGAGATATGATGAGCAGGTTATACTTTAATCCATCAAAATAAAGTACTTTGGAAATTGAAATAGTGTTAGGGTTACCAATATGGACTAGGTTGATGATTTTCCTTTAACATTGTCACTAAATGTGACATGTCCACCATCAATCTTGATATGACTTTTAAAGTATGAATAGTCCCCTATCATATGTCTTGAACACCCACTATCCCAGTACCAGATATTTCTACGGGAGCTCTTTAGAAAGTTTAACTCAGTTGTGTTTGTCAGAAAACACATATTAGCCATATCATCCTTCTAATTATGAGAATATAAAGATTCACTAAAGGTGTCATCATAGTCACTCCAGGTGGCCTTCATTGCTTTCTTATACTTTTGATCCTTATTTTCATACTTCTTATTGTATTTCATATTTTTATAGTCAGACTTGACATGTCCTTTCCATTTATATTTGTAGAAAATTATATCTTCTAATTTATCATTTCTCTTCCAATCCTTCTTCCAATTTCCCTTGTTATCATACTTTCCTTTGTAATTTTTCTTTCTAAAAAACATCTTTTTCCAATAAAATTTCTTGAATCTCCTAGCCAGCTGGGCCATTTCTTCATCACTATCTGAAGCTAATTGTTCACTAATGGAGCTTTCAACAACAACTTTAACTTTCTCCGTGTATTTACTTTTAGAGACAATAGTCTTGAAGGCTACATACTTTCATTTTGGATCATCCTTGACTTTATTTACCATAAATCCCTCTTCATAAATCATTAATTTTCCAATCAATTCCTTCATTTTCATCTTATCTATGTTTCACTATTCCCTAATAGATACATATGTCCCTCGTCATCTATCTGGTAAGCATCGCAGAATCCTCATAATCTACTCTTTGGTTGTAACTTCTCTTCCTAAAGAAATCAGGGTATTCACAATTTCACTGAACTTGAGATACATATCAGAAATATATTCATCAGGGTTCATTCTGAAGCTGTCATATTTAATAGTATAAGTATTTAATCTCATTTCTTAAACATTAGATGTTCCTTCATGGGAAACAGACAAAGTGTCCCAAATCTCATGTGCAGTTTTACACATAGAAATACTGTAGAGACCCTAAGCTTGACGTACATGGATATTACATCACTTTAGCGGAATAATTAATACATAACAAAAACACACACACAAGGACCATAATATTTTAGTGTCTTTGGAAACTCAGAACGTAATCTTCTAATCATGGTGAAAGATCTTCAACATCTCCCATAAAGATCTTCCCTTTTTTTCTTACCTAAAACCTTTATTTATATCCTGGGGAAAAGAAAACATAAATGGGTGAGCTCAAATGCTCAGTAAGGGTAAACAAAAGAAATATCAATCACATCATATTAATAAGAACATAACATTTTGGAAATATTAACCTGCAAAAGAGATCATAATATCATAACATGGGATAAATAATAGTAGTGAAATTTAATCCCAATAATCATAACTTAAAACATGAAACTTTTTGGCGTACACACATAATCATATAGAATCATTTATTATTAGTGAAGACTCATTGCCAAGACTATCTTAGTGGACAAAGTCCATTTCTGAACCGAGTTTACTCCTCGTTTCAGTCCTGTTTCACTGAACTGGTATAACCTACCGTTCCATCCATGTCTATCTCATGAGATATAAAATCTTTACCCAATGCATTTGAGGGAGATATAGGTCCCACCCATCTCATAATGATACCATTCTTATGTGTGCCACAAAATCAGAAAACCATACATCATAGTATAACCCATGTAATAAAAATGAGAATCTTAAACATCGTGACATCATAAAACAATTCATATAAGATAAAGGAATTCATAAAAATATAATTCCATCACAACATAATCAAATCAATGTAATAATAGGGATAAAAACAGAACCCTTTATTATCTTATATGGAAAATAATTTTGATAAAACACTTGAACTCCATTCTTGAGGAAAATATCCTTTCTGCTTCAAAAACACTTTTACTTTCTTAACATGTCGTAAAATTATAAACTAAAAGAATTTGATTAAAAATAAACTTGAAAACTTGTAAAGGAAGCTTCTTGGAAATAATGTTTTAAAAATCCATTCATTCCGTATAAGTTAAAAAAACATTCTTCGTACTTTTGTCGGAAAAGTCAAAAAGTACCTCGTACGAAAAATGACAAAAGATTCCTTTCATATCCTTTACTAAAAACTCATTGAAGGGTAAAATTGGATTTAAAAAATTGTAGGTGGATGGAAATAATATTACATATTGAGGAAACATGGATTTGGATGATAAAATACACCCCAGTAAATGCCAAAGTATAAACAATCTCAGATAAAAATGAGATTGTGATATTTCCCTTACCTTAGGTCCGATTTGCTTTGTAAGTGTCCAAACCTCCTGTATAATGATTTAAATAATATCATTGAATTATTACATAATCATACTCATTGTTATGATATCATATATGGTTCACTTATGACTTTATATTACCCATTCTTTTGTAAATTCCATGTTAAAGAGCGTTTTGGGTAAAATCGTTTCATTTGTCATCCGTGTTTTGACTTGTAATTATTCATATGATTACTTAGATAATTATTACTTAATTGCAGAATATAAAACAATATTTATATATAATATATATTCATAATATACATATATATAATAAATTAGTAAATGTAACGAAATACACCGTTCATGGAGACGGTAGGCCGTACGTACGCATGAACGCTGTTTTAGTTACCTTATTGAGTTGAATGGAATTAAGTAGATGACATACATATATATACACATAAATCCAGTATCATTATTATGTAATATATTTCATGATTAATTATTATATATACTTTATAATCATTCATGAATGTTTAATCATTGAGAATGAATCTCATCGCGTCGTGGAGACGATATTCCGTACGTACGCACGAGCGATGATATCGTTCCCATGATCGCAGAATTTTATTGGAGTGTATGTATACTATTAAAGAATCAATATCACTTTAAAATAATCATATATAGTTATTATTTACACCATTATACCCATCCAAGTAAGGTGGTGGTGGAAAATAGATTACACCACGGCGTGGAGACGGTATTCCGTATGTACGCACGCACGGTGATTTCGTTTTCCGTAGGATGGATAGATGGTGAAATAGGGTTGTTTCATAATTATAATAACATATTGGTATATGAGTAATACTGATGTTATTACTTCATAATGAAACAACCTTATAAGAAGAATTGGAAGAAGAAATAAAGGTGAAAGAATCGGTAACGAAAATTACCTCTTCTTTGAAGCGCCTCTTTGAGACCTTCTCTTAGGGCACTAAAATTGGTCTTTGAGGAAGACCAGAACCTCTAAGATGTTACTAGGGAAGTGGAGAAGAGAATTTGGCAGAGGTTGGCCGAGCTTGAAGGCTCAAAGTGGTGTGAGGAAGAGAGGGAGGGGGTGCCCTTTTATAAGGGAGGAGAGGGGCACCTTTGGAATAACTAAAACTATTATTTTATTATAAAGCCAAATTTGGTTTTAAATAGCTCCAAATTGATTTATTTAGAAGCTAAGGTGGGTATGGGTCGAAATCATCTCATAAAATAGAATTTAGACAAGTTTTGGTTCCTATTTTAACCTTATCATTTATATTTAACTTTAAGTTAGATAATTTTACTTTTACCGTGTCTTCTTGTTTTATTACACTATAAGGTTAATAAACTTACTATATCATACCAAACGAACCCCAAGTTGTTCAATATTAACATATATAACCTTATATAAGTCATTTGGCCGAACCTTAGATTTTTAGGAATAAAATAACAATTAATAATATAATATTTGTTTTAAAAACTATTTTATGTCAATTTTGAAACTATTTCGTAATTGATTTTTGTGAAAATCATAACAGAATGATTAGTTCGAAAAGAGTTAATTAAATCAATATTAACATGTCATATTAACCTAGAAAATTAGTGGAATTCAAAAAAAGTCTCAAATTACATTTATTTGGGTATGTATAACATCAATTATGTCAATATTTTATTAATAAGATAATTACTGCATCATCGTTGTGTCATAAATAAATTAAAATATTTAATGTCTAAAAATTAAAAATAAAATACAATTATGTGGGAAATAATTTTATCTTTCTAATGAGTATTTATAGTCGAATTTATCTTATGTATAACCCTATATTAAAAATTAGTTACTTATTAAACTTTGATTTTAACTATTTTAACCATTCTTTAAATAAATTAATAATAAATGTCCTAATCTTATCCAAGTGGGCCTAAGTGATCATATTTTATTCCTAAGGTTGTTTTTGGTCGAATTAAACTTATCCAATAGAATTAGGACATGTGTTAGGGTTATAATAATAACATTTTTATCCTTAATGACCCTATTTACTTTTAACCGTGGTAAAAAAAAGTAAAAAGTTACTATTCACCAAAAATTATTTTCGTCTTATTGAACCAAATTTTACTTACTAACATCAACCGTGTCTCTTGGATTTTTGAAATTCCACTCACAGAAGCGGTAAAATTATGTTTTATGAAAAATTCATTTTTATTAAGTACCACTTAGTGGTTTCACTATTCATCAAAAAATGAATGTTTCCAGAAAAATACCAAAAATTAGGCCTAAGATATATTTGATTTTATGAACTCAAAAATTATGTCTATTTTACCAAATTCAAAACATATTAGTTTCATTAATTAATTTAAAAATTAATTTCCGTCTTCAAAACAAATAGCGTGTTCTTAAGAGATAATAACTACCAAAAGATTGACACTTGTTTATGTCTGGTTTAAATGTGAAATTACATCCAATGAACAACATTGTATTAAATTGTAAAAATATATTCTAAATATACTTTAAAACCACTCAAATTAATAATTTATCACTATTAATTATTTCGATTGAAAAAGTTGTTTTTAATTAAAATTTAGTAATTTTCACTATTCATCAAAATATGAAAGTTATCTGAAAAGTACCAAAATTTCACCCTAAGCTAATTTCGATATTCCAAATCCAAAAATGAAGTCCATTTTGAAAAATAAAATTTACAAAATTTCAAAAAGTGGTTATTACTATTCATAACGGCTGGTTTTAATAATATTTTAATAGCATATTTTTGTTTAGTGAAACTCGTTATTGCGCACTACACACGCTATCGAGGAAGGTCGTGATTGCGTGTAATAAATTAAAGTCAAGGATGCATGTTGTGCAAGCTTTTTTTGGTGTAGCGTACAACACAAGACATTAATGAAATTAAAAAGAATATTTTTCATTAAATCTCGGGGTGTTACATTCTACCCCCCTTAAAATGAATTTCACCCTCGAAATTCGTCGGGCTTATAAATGGTTTACTATTAGAAATTTTCTTGGATAGAAACCCACATCGTAAAAAGGAATACCAAAACCAATCTTTAAATACAAAAGTATGAAACTTAACAGTTACCCAAACAAACTAATCACTGGGTTTCCACATAGGTGAAAATATGGATATGGAAGAGAAATCTAACCATCATGTTCTGATGGAGAGTGGTAGGGAACATGGCTATGGAAAATCCAGCAATCACAAAGCCATAAATTTGTGAAGATCTAAGGTACCATCTGATTCATCAGATATAAGAGCACTAGGACAACATTTTTGGTTTTCAAGATCGTTTCCCTAAAGTTGATGAAATTGGAATTAGAAGAGATACTTTAGTGATTTCGGTATAGTCTCACCATTAGTCATTCTTTGGACAATTTCCACTTAATCTCTTAATGAAATGAAGTTGAATTTGTCATTCGTGATGTGTTAGAAGATCATGTGATAGAATGATGGGTCATTCCATCTGTCTCAAACAAAATGTTAGAAAAGCTATCAAAAAATACATAAGTCCATCTATAGTGAGATTAATGATATATGGTTCCTAAAATGGAATTATACTTCATATATCATACTGATTAATATAATAAAACTAGTTTCTACTAAACAGGGACTTCTTGTAGGCCAGTGGTAGGCGATAAAGGCTAGTCGCACTTCAGTTGTGGGTTCGATTCCCACGGCCTTGTCCGATGCGATGGGTTGTCGCCCATCCTGCAGGTTGTCCTTTTTCTAAACCTATATTACTATAACATCCCATCAATAATATAGAAAAAACTTCTATCATTAAAAAATACTAACTTATGTCCAACATAATCCATTCCAATCTTTAGGCTTATCCATAATACTGCAGTCCACTCTCATAATATAGTGAAAATGATTACCAGAGATTTAATACCATCGTTGATCCCCATATATCATATGATATGTCTTTTTGGTAACATTCCAAACATTCAAAGGCCTTAATCATGTATTCTCTTGAATACCCATTGAACCTTAGTGAAAACATGAATGCAGTTAAAAGTTAACACTTTCCACATACCAAAATCCTCAAAATTCTATATACACAAACCATGATATCACTTAGTCCTTATATCAATCATGAGCTCATGAATACTGTCAAATATTTCATTTTCTCATTTTCCCTTCATTATGCGCATATCATCTTTTTCCAAAAATATATCAATCACTTTCCATGGTTACCGGAACCATAAAATTATTTAAAACCACAATAGACCAATACATAAATATTCCAATATTCCACGATACTATATACAACATTATTTTGGAATCCCATTACATAAACACTTAATCATTCCACCACATCGTTATCATATTCAACATCGCCAATAGTGATCAAATGTGACTTCCCTTTGTCCTTTTCCTTATGTGGTTGCTCATGTTGATCATCACTAACCCTTGGATTAGGGCATTTATTAGAATAATGCCCCATTT
Organism: Viscum album; assembly: GCA_963277665.1. Lineage (NCBI taxonomy): Eukaryota > Viridiplantae > Streptophyta > Magnoliopsida > Santalales > Viscaceae > Viscum > Viscum album. The sequence goes on along the minus strand of OY728148.1, from coordinate 360,463,256 downwards.
CCTTGCACTAGAAGCATTGAAGTGTAGTAGGTTCATTCTGTGTATCCCTTCCTTTTTTTTCATCATTAGACATCTTCTTCCCATCATTGCGGCATTCAAATTCCTGATGACCTTCCTTTCCACATTTGAAACATTTACTTGTCCCTTTAAGACAATCTCCTCCATGCTTCTTTCCACACTTTGAGTATAAGGAAACATTCATCTTCTTTTCACCATTATTATGAGATTTGTCCTTGAACTCCATCTTTCGTTTCTTGTCAAAACTATGAGATGGATAAGTAACACCAACTTCCATTTCTTCCTTGATAGCACAACGCAAAATTTCTTCATAGCTACTGAAGTCTCTTATAACTAATTCCCTTCGAAGATTTGGTTTTAAGCCACTGAAGAATCGATCAACTTTACTTTCAGGTTGGATGATAAATCCAGATGCATACCTTGCAAGCCTTGTAAAATTTGCTTCGTATATACCAAAAGATTCATCATCCTTTTGCTTTAGTTCAAGAAACTCCTTCTCCATATTTTTTCGAAGAATACGAGGGAAGTAATTATTGAAAAATAAGTTCTTGAACTCATCCCATTCCATGGAATCAATTTCATCTCTTTGCCTCATATTCTTGTTAAGATTCCACCATTGATCAGCTTCACCTTCCAAACAATATAATGTTAAGATGAATTTATCATGTTCAGAACATTGAAGAACTGAAAATATCTTTTCAGTGGTATTGATCCATTGTTCAGCAACAAGTGGATCAGAAGAACCACAGAAAGAAGGTGGGCGTTGCCTCATGAAGGACTCAATAGAATATTGTTCCCTTCTCTGCTCATTTGGAAGTACAGAATGATTCATAGCTTGTGTAAGTATATCAATAAGATTTTTCACTCCATCTCCCATAACATTTGTTTGTTCAGGAGGACAATCATTGCATTGTCCATTGCATTGATCAACACGGTTCTTTCGGGTTCCATCCATCGTCTAAAACCCAAAAAGAATAGTGTGAGAGGCAAAAATCATACTAGGGAAAACAACATAATAAAGGGGGAGTACCTTCAAAATCTAACATCTTAGATTTAATTCTAGGATCGTTAGCGCAATTCTAGGACAATAACCTATACTTATACTTAACCTTAGGGACATCCTTAGACATACCATAGACATATCTCTAGGGATCTCATTAAAGTTCTCGCATCCTAGTTTCCAAAGGTTGACTAAACCTTTCCTCTGATACCAACTGTAGAGACCCTAATCTTGACGTACATGGATATTACATCACTTTAGCGGAATAATTAATACATAACAAAAACACACACACAAGGGCCGTAATAGTTTAGTGTCTTTGGAAACTCGGAACGTAATCTTCTAATCATGGTGAAAGATCTTCAACATCTCCCATAAAGATCTTCCATTTTTTTTTCTTACCTAAAACCTTTCTTTATATCCTGGGGAAAAGAAAACATAAAAGGGTGAGCTCAAATTCTCAGTAAGGGTAAACAAAAGAAATATCTATCACATCATATTCATAAGAACATAACATTTGGGAAATCTTAACCTGCAAAAGAGATCATAATATCATAACATGGGATAAATCATTGTAGTGAAATGTAATCCCAATAATAATAACTTAAAACATGAAACTTTGTGGAATACACACATAATCATAGAGAATCATTTCTTATTAGTCAAGACTCATTGACATGACTATCTTAGTGGACAAAGTCCATTTCTGAACCGAGTTCACTCCTCATTTCAGTCCTGTTTCACTGAACCGGTATAACCTGCCGTTCCAGCCATGTCTATCTCATGGGATATAAAATCTTTTCCCAATTCATTGGAGGGAGATATAGGACCCACCCATCTCATAATGATACCATTCTTATGTGTGCCACAAAATCAGAAAACCATACATCATAGTATAACCCATGTAATAAAAATGGGAATCATAAACATCATGACATCAAAAAACAATTCATATAAGATAAAGGAATTCATAAAAATATAATTACATCACAACATAATCAAATCAATGTAATAATAGTGATAAAACAGAACCCTTTATTATCTTAGATGGAAAATAATTTTGATAAAACACTTGAACTCCATTCTTGTGGAAAATATCCTTTCTGCTTCAAAAGCACTTTTCCTTTCTTAACATGTCGTACAATTATAAACTAAAAGAAGTTGATTAAAAATAAACTTGAAAAATTGTCAAGTAAGCTTCTTGGAAATAATGTTTTAAAAATCCCTTCATTCTGTATAAGTTAAAAAAACATTCTTCGTACTTTTATCAGAAAAGTAAAAAAGTACCTCGTACGAAAAACGACAAACGATTCCTTTCATATCCTTTACTAAAAACTCACCTAAGGGTAAAATTGGATTTAAAAAATTGTAGCTAGATGGAAATAATATTACATATTGAGGAAACATGGATGTGGATGATAAAATACACCCCCGTAAATGCCAAAGTATAAACAATCTCAGATTAAAATGAGATTGTGATATTTCTCTTACCTTATGTCGGATTTGCTTCGTAAGTGTCCGAACCTCCTGTATAATGATTTAAATAATGTCATTGAATTATTCCAGAATCATACTCATTGTTATGATATCATATATGGTTCACTTATGACTTTATATTACCCATTCTTTTGTAAATTCCATGTTAAAGAGCGTTTTGGGTAAAATCGTTTCATTTGTCATCTGTGTTTTGACTTGTAATTAATAATATGATTAATTAGATCATTATCACTTAATTCAAGAATATAAAACATGATTTATATATAATATATATTCATAATATACATATATATAATAAATCAGTAAATGGAAATAAATACACCGTTCATGGAGACGGTAGGCCGTACGTACGCATGAACGCTGTTTTCGTTTCCTTATTGAGTTGCATGGAATTAAGTAGATGAAATACATATATATACACATAAATCCAGTATCATTATTATGTCATATATTTCATGATTACTTATTATATATACTTTATAATCATTCATGAATGGTTAATCATTGAGAATGAATCTCATCGCGTCGTGGAGACGGTATTCCGTACGTACGCACGAGCAATGATATCGTTCCCATGATCATGGAATTTTATTGGAGTGTATGTATACCCTTAAAGAATAAATATAACTTTAAAATAATCAAATATAGTTATTATTTACACCATTATACCCATCCAAGTAAGGTGATGGTTGGAAATAGATTACACCACGGCGTGGAGACGGTATTCCGTACGTACGCACGCGCGGTGATTCTGTTTTCCATAGGATGGATAGATGGTAAAATAGGGTTGTTTCATACTTATAATAACATATCAGTATATTAGTGATACTGATTTTATTACTTCATAATGAAACAACCTTAGAAGAAGAAGTGGAAGAAGAAATAAAGGTGAAAGAATCGGTAACGGAAATTACCTCTTCTTTGAAGCGCATCTTTGAGACCTCCTCTTAGGGAACTAAAATTGGTCTTTGAGGAAGAAAAAAAAACTCTAGGATGTTTCTAGGGAAGTGTAGAATAGAATGTTTCAGAGTTTGTCTGAGCTTGAAGGCTCAAAGTGGTGTGAGGAATAGAGGGAGGGGGTGCCCTTTTATAAGGGAGGAGAGGGGCACCTTTCGAATAACTAAAAATATTATTTTATTATAAATCCAAATTCGGTTTTAAATAGCTCCAAATTGATTTCTTTAGAAGCTAAGGTGGGGATGGGTCGAAATAATTTCATCCAATAGAATTTAGACAAGTTTAGGTTCCTATTTTAACCTTATCATTTATATTTAACTTTAAGTTAGATAATTTTACTTTTACCGTGTCTTCTTGTTTTCTTACACTATAAGGTTAATAAATTTACTATATCAAGCCAAACGAACCCCAAATTGTTTATTATTAACATATATAACATTATCTATGTCATTTGGCCGAAAATTATATTTTTAGGAATAAAATAACAATTAATAATATAATATTTTTTTTAAAAACTATTTTATGTCAATTTTAACACTATTTAGTAATTGATTTTTTTTGAAAATCATAACAGAATGATTAGTTCGAAAAAAGTTAATTAAATAAATATTAACATGTAATATTAACCTAGAAAATTATTGGAATTCATAAAAAGTCTCAAATTACATTAATTTGGGTATGTATAACATCAATTATTTCCATATTTCATTAATAAGATAATTACTGCATCATCTTTGTGTCATAAATAAATTAAATTATTTAATGTCTAAAAATTACAAATAAAACACCATTATGTATTAAATATTTTTATCTTTCTATTGAGTATTTATAGTCGAATTTATCTTATGTATAACCCTATATTAAAAATTATTTACTTATTAAACTTTGATTTTAACTATTTTAACCCTTCTTTAAATAAATTAATAATAAATGTCCTGATCTTATCCAAGTGGGCCTAAATGATCATATTTTATTCCTAAGGTTGGTTTTGGTCGAATTACACTTATCCAATAAAATTAGGACATGTGTTAGGGTAATAATAATAACATTTTTACCCTTAATTACCCTATTTACTTTGAACCGTGGTAAAAAAAAGTAAAAAGTTACTATTCACTAAAAATTATTTTCATCTTATTAAACCACATTTTACATACTAACATCAACCGTGTCTCTCGAATTTTTGAAATTCCACTCACAGAAGTGGTAACATTACGTTTTATGAAAAATTCATTTTTTTAACTACGACTTAGTGGTTTCACTATTCATCAAAAAATGAAAGTTTCCAGAAAAATACCAAAAATTAGGCCTAAGCTATATTTGATATTATTAACTCAAAAATGATGTCTATTTTACCAAATTCAAAACATATCAGTTGCATTAATTAATTTAAAAATTAATTCTCATCGTCAAAACAAATAGCGTGTTCTTAAGAGATAATAACTACCAAAAGATTGACACTTGTTTATGTCTGGTTTAAATGTGAAATTACATCCAATGACCAAAATTGTATTAAATTGTAAAAATATATTCTAAATATACTTTAAAACCACTCAAATTAATAGTTTATCACTATTAATTATTTCTATTGAAAAAGTTGTTTTTAATTAAAATTTAGTAATTTTCACTATTCATCAAAATATGAAAGTTATCCGAAAAGTACCAAAATTTCACCCTAAGCTAATTTCGATATTCCGAATCCAAAAATGAAGTCCATTTTGAAAAATAAAATTTACAAAATTTCAAAAAGTGGTTATTACTATTCATAACAGCTGTTTGTAATAATATTTTAATAGCATATTATTGTTTAGGGAAACTCGTTATTGCGCACTACACACGCTATCGAGGAAGGTCGTGATTGCGTGTAATACAAGGCAAGTCAAGGATGTGTGTTGTGTAAGCTCCTTTTAGTGTAGCGTACAACACAAGACATTAATGAAATTAAAAAGAATATTTTTCATAAAATCTCGGGGTGTTACAAATACGATTAAACTCTCCATATCCTAGTGCATAGTATAGATCATTAATTGGTTTAAAATTATTGTTATAGGAATTCTTGGTAGGTTCATCCCACGCATTTCTAGCAATTTTAGGAATTTAATATTTACTTTCAATAGTAGTCCAGATTTCAAATCCCATGCTTTCTAGATGTATTTTCATTTTAAGCTTCCAATGATTATAGTTAGTTCCATTAAATAAAGTTGGTCTATTGGTAGAATCCCCTTATAATATATTATCCATGATATAAATTGTAAAATAATTTCAAAGATATAAAAATTTAGAAATAATAGAAATTTTAAGATCTTTGAAAATCAACTACAATCACAGTTGAAAAGATTTGAAAACTGACAATAATTTTTAATCCCACCCTTTGATACCAAATTTTGGTCATAGTAGATTACACAGGGGGGTGAATTGAGTATCTATGAAAAGTTATGTTAGAATTGTTTCTTAAAAAAATATCCCAAATTAAAATATAATCAAAGTTAGTTTGCAGTGAATTTATAAATATCATGAATGTTCAATTAATTTCTCATTAGATTGATTATTATGATTAGAAATATATTTGAATTAATAAATTTGAAATAGTATTTATGACTATCAGTGAATCATATGTATCAGTGACTCATTTTCATCGGTCTATTGCCATTGGTTTGTCAGCATCAATATGTAAGCATCAGTCTATCAGCATCAGTCTTTCAACATCGGTGACTCTGAGTATTGGTGAGTTATTTCCATCAGTATCGGTGACTTAGTATATCGGTGAGTCGTTTGTACTATCAATCTATCAACAATGGTGTGTTTTCATCAGTGACTCATGTTGTACTACCAGTGATTCGCTCATCGATGTGTCGCGCATCAGTGAGTCGATCATCGGTGTGTCATCCATTGGTGAGTCGATCATCGATGTGTCGTCCATCGGCGAGTCGATCATCGGTGTGTCATCCATCAGTGAGTCGATCATTGGTGTGTCATCCATCAGTGAATCGATCATCAGTGTGTCATCCATCGATGAGTCAATAATTGGTGTGTCGTTTTGAACTAACGGTTCCAGGGACTCTGATAAACTTATGAAGTGTCTGTCTTACAGAAAAAACTACTATATTAAGTGAAATCCCTAAATACATGGAAATATACACTTGTAAATATATTGAAGCATAAATAGTTTATTGAGTTATTGAAATGTATTGTATAGTATAACATAATTTATTTACTGAGAGATATTAAATGGCATGAAATAATAGAATTTGTAGATTAACATTATTTGTGATTATGAAAACCACTATATCATAGATGTTACAATAAGTACAAACCTAACCCCTCACATGTACTAAATCTAAAGGTGGTACAACTTGATAACAACCTCTCATACAAAGAGAATCCGGTGATGATCTTGGACCATAGAGAAAAATTCCTAAATAATAAAAAAACTCACCTTTTCAAAGTGTTGTGGAGGAATGGTAACTATGAAGAGGTGACATGGGAACTAGAGGAAGCGATTATGGAAAAGTAACCTCACCTATTTACTCTTGAATATGTAAAAAGCAATTTTGAGGGTGAAATTTTAAAAAGGGGGGGGGGGATGTAACGACCCAAACTTTTACCAATGAAATTTATCTTCTTATAATTATTTCTTAAAACACATACATCACATGAATATCCCAATAAAAAACATCATTTTTATAAATTAAGAATGAAATACTTGATGTTTATAAAAATTAAGGAACCTATACTGATGGAATTGTATCCTAATTATTGGAATAGTAATATGACCATTAGGAATTGTAATCCGACCAATAGAATAGTAAAATTACCAATGAAAGTATAAATAGAAGTTAGGAATATTATAAATTAAAATATTATATAATTATATAATATTATAAGTAAATAAATTTTTTAAAAATGATAAATTAAGTATTGATATTTTTTGTGAAAAATAAAGGTTTATTTTAGAATTTTATAATTAATATAATTATTTAAAAAAATTAATTTTCATAAAATAGATTCAAAAATTAATATTTTTGGTATTATAGTTATAATATAATTTTATGAGACCTTAATTATATTTTCAAAGTATCATAAAATTAGTTATAATATTAAAATCAGTATTTTTCAAATAAATGATGATTTTAATTAAAAATGAATTTTCTCATATTCATGAAATTACTTTAATAAAATTTATTCCATTTTTGAATTCTACGTATAAAAAAAATGGTTAGGGTGATTTTTTGGGATTTTTCTAAAATAGATGAATTTTTGGTGAATAGTGTGAAATACTTTAATTTATGATATTCAACATTTTAAGTCAAATACATGCATTTTTGTGTCATTAATGATGTAAGGAACCATTAGTTTTAAATCACATGAACTAGTTACTATACTTAGTCACAATAGTCAACACTATTTATTGTATTGTGAAAAATAATAAACTAATGAATAAAATAATCAAAAAACACTCTTCTCCTCCCCTATAAATAACACCCCTCACCACCCCTTCTTATCACACCTTTTAACTCTTTAAGATTGTCTAAATTCAACCCAATTATACCCTAATATTCTTCCTTATGTCTAATATCTTTTGGTCTCAACAAAAGACCAAATCCAAGTGCCTTATAGAGATTCTAAAGGAGACAACATTCAAGAGGTAAAATCCTCAATATCTCTATTTTAATTTCTTTTCTTTTCTTATCCTATCCTTAGATAACCTATCCAAAGTGGTATGATAACTACAGTATCTTATATATGCTGAAATTTTATTGGTTTAATGGAATATTCATCTTAAATTCTTTTCTCTTATCCTTTTATTCTAAAAATGGAAACATAATCTCGGATGTGTTGATTCACCACTTTCAGCGACCACATGTTTTAATTTTCCATTACCGCCTTCAAGGATGGTCATAATTCCATTATTATGGTTAAATTTGATTTTAATATACATATTATAAATCATATCATTTTTTTGGAACCAATATATATAAACATAATTGAAAGTGCGGCCGATTGTCGCCTATCGACCGTTCAAGGTTCCGGTGCTCTGCTAATGTGTATAGCAGCACTCGGGTCGAATCCTCGGCGATGATACTTTGTAGTCGTCGTTTGTTTTTAGTTGATTGTATTTTGATTAGGGGGGTTTGTTTGCAGAGCTTAATTGAAATGATTTATGGATGATGTTTGATTTACCAAATTGATAAAGATTGGGGTGAGTTCATCATTAGGTTAGTTAAGCTTGTGATATCCTCAAGCTTTGCTTTATATTGCATTTAAATTAACACCCATGTCACAAGATGATGTTGATTAGAATTCTTAAGTGTTAAGGCTTTAAACCAAGACTTAACTTAACTTAAGGTTATAATCTCAATCAGATCTTATTTATGGTTGTGTATTTATGGTTCCAATAATCCATGGAAACCACATGTTAAACAAAACAAGTCATTAATCCATGACATGTTAAGTCCAACATACACAATGTTAATTCAAAGAATATTCATCGAGCAGAAGCTCTCAATCACTTAACATACCTAAATTATAACTCAGCCCAATGAGAGATTTACTCAGCCATTTGGGTGATTAATAATCTGGTTATAATGATTATGATTATAAATTAATAAGAGAAGAAAAAGAAAGGGATAAGAAAAGAGTGGTACGTCGACACACACACACGAACAATGATGATAATTAAAAACGAACTTTCGATTGAATGAGGAAGCTAAAGAAGGGAAGGGGATTGAACTGAATTTAAACTATTTTAGGAACATAAATATTAAACTACAGAAGGTGGAAGAGAATAAGAGATATTGAAGAAGTAACTTGCATTAAAACAGAATTACAAAGAAAGAGAATTACAAGATTACAAAAATGAAGAACACAAAAGTAAGTGAAAAGAAAGAGAAGAGGAAAGGTCTCTCAAGTGAAAACTTGAGTATGGAAGGTCCTCCCAAGCCTTTGGCAAAGCTTTGGTCGTGCCAATGTGATCTCCTCTTCTCTGAAATGCCAACCCCTCTCAAGGAGAGAAGGGGAGAGTATTTATAGCCCAAGGAGTGGACTGTTTCCATTCCCAATCTGTCCCTCCACTTGCTTCGCCAATTGAGCTATACAGACAGCCGAATCTTCACATACATCCTTCTTCAAAGTTGTAGAAAATAATGTTGGACGACTACTCTCAAAATTTTGAGGTATTTGGACAATTGGAGCCAAAGTTATGGCCGGTTGATTAAACAAAGGTAAACTGTCCATTTCTATCCATTCTTTTTCGATGGCCAAAATGTAAATGGATTTTTGAACAGGAATATGCCTTCAAATTCGAATGACTTCTTCAACAAAGTCGGCCGTCTATATCTCCTCTTTCACACTGCAAAATCTCAGATCGATTGGATGCTTACATCAGGAGATATGTCATGCATACTATACTGATTTTAATTCTCGTCCAGAATGGTGGGCTGGACTTCAAAGGTTTATTTGGGCCCCTTGTACTTGGATTTGGGCCATGAAATTTTTATCCAAGATGAAATGTAGTGTCCCCCGAATTATGGTGGAGATTTAAGGTCTTTGGACTTCTCTATTGAACCCAGTAAATCAATCTTCATGGATGGTCCAGTTTATTCACAGATTCTTTGGTCTTGTTTGTGAGGACCATATGACCCTTCAAATGGCAGAATTGGCTCATGGTTCCTTCTAATGAAATGTTTTATATTGAAAGGAGAATCCTAAAAAACAATAACCACACAATTTGGATCAGTATAGTGATAGTTATAATTAAAACATTAAACTGACTCAATTTGACTACTTCTAAAAATGCTCAAATATTATACTTAATATTAAAACATTAATATTTCACACAAATTATGCACATTTCATATAAAATAAGTAAAGGGGGAATATAATAAGTCATGAAAATATTAATAACATCAACTCCCCCACACTTATATTTGCGCGTGTCCTCATGTGCAACAAATATAAAAACATGACAAAATCATTTTCACTCACCAACAAATATTAAAATTTTGTTTTCTCCAATCAGGGGAGGTTTAGACTATTTTACTCATCCATAATGAATTCCATCACAAATTTGGTTCACAATAATGCATCATAAACAATTCATTTTTTCATGTTCAAGGTTTGAATTGGAAAATGTAGGCACTCAAAACTTACTCCTCTCAAGATGATAAAAATGTATTTTAGGAGGTTCACTCATTCACCAACAAAAAGTGAAAATCAAGAGTTTGTAAGAGCTCTCAGCTTCCATTCCCAAATATAATGTGTACAATAATCAAGAGGTCTTTTAAGGGGTTTTTCAGTGGCTATGGGACGGTAGGTATATAATGTCCAAAGGAAAAGAGGGGTTAAAAACACCAACATGGAAAAATCAATGCACATTTTTTTTTGAAATTTGATTTGAAAGGAAATAGAAACACATATTTACAAGGGAATGAATGTGTGATGAATGAAAAGTGAGGGAGATAGAAAATGGAATAGGTTGAGATGATGGAATATGTACAACATGGAAGACTTCCAATAATGACACAATACAAGATGAGTCAAGTGTTCTTTTTTTTTTCTTTTTTTTTTGCTCTTTTTTTTCGAAAGTTGTGCTTGAAAAAAAAAAGTCTCACAGTCATCTCCCAACCCATGCTTGATCTCCTCATGGAACTAATTTTAGTAGTTATAACATGATCAAAGGTTGATGATTAATGATTTTTGACCCACCCAAGACACAACCCATTCCTTTTTTTTCATTTTTTTTAATATAATTTTTTTTCATTTTTTTTGAACACTTTTCAATGACTTTTGTACAAATGACAATTACACATATACACCCCAAAGCTCACAGAATTACAACCTCTCCCCCACACTTGAATGGATGCTTGCCCTCAAGCATATGATGACACATTGGAAATCAATGAAAGTACGCCCAAAAATGAAGTCCATTCCCCCCACACTTAAATTTCAATAAAGTGTACAATGAAAATCCATGAAGATGTTGGGTGGGACAAGGTATTAGGCTTGTAATGTGGCTATCAAAAGAAAGGGTTTCATAGGCTCAAAGGGGCTTTCAAAAGTAGGATCAATGTAAGGGTAACAGGAGGCTATTTGGCTATTCTGATTCTCATGTGGCTTAGAAAATGCCTCTATCATATTAATGCACACAAAAGATGGAAATTCAGCTCGAAGGTCCACAAACGCAAGACTCACAATCAGTGGTGAAGACACACAATGAAAAAGATGGCCATAGATGACCTGGGCATGAAGGCTAATGTTATTCCTCACGGTAGGGGAGAATCATTTTCCACCAAAAATTGTTCATTCAAAATGTTTGTTATTGACAGAAAATTGTTTACCCAAGTTTGAGATAAAAATTCAATATATTTGAGTTTAAAACAAGCCTTTTGACTCCCCAAAATGGTTGGACAAAATTTCAAAACTAGATGGTGAGTAAGCATGACTCTTTTTTTGTAATTTTTTTTAAGTAATTGTGTTTTTTTGTTTTTTTTTGTTTTTAAGGTTTTTTGTTAAAATACACACCCAAACAAGAAAGAAAAAAAGAAAGGGTTTGATGAATAAAGTGTTAACAAAATGAAAGAGAGAGGAAGAAGAAGAAAGAGGTAGAGAGAGGAAGAGATAGAGAGAGAGTTAAAGGGAAAGAGGTGCCCCCTGGTTTGGATTTGGTGGGTCGCCATTTCCATCTAGTGGTGGGTCAATGGAAGTCGATGTGGAACCTGAAGTGAATGGCCTCTCATGGTGATGCTTTAACCGGTGTCCATTTACCGTGAATGTTCTCTTTGAAGAAGGGTCTTCGACTTGCACTGCACCAAATGGGTAAACATTAGTAATAATAAAAGGTCCATCCCAACGAGAATTGAGCTTACCTGGGTGAAGTCGAAATCAAGAATTGAAGAGCATTACCTTTTCACCTTCATGAAATACCTTTCGAAGAATGTGCTTGTCATGGAGTGACTTTGCCTTTTCTTTGTAGAGAATGGAGTTCTCATACGAATCGAGTCGAAGCTCCTCCAATTCAGTCAACTGCAACAATCTTTCTTCACCAGATTTTTCACAATCAAAATTACATGTTTTGACAGCCCAAAATGACTTATGTTGGATTTCAACTGGTAAATGACAGGCTTTACCAAAGACTAGCCTAAATGGAGACATCCCAATGGGTGTCTTATAGGCTGTTCGATAGGCCCAAAGTGCTTCACCAAGTATATCGGGCCAGTCTTTTCTTGTGGGCTTAACAATTCTTTCAAGCACTCTTTTCACTTCTCTATTAGAAAGTTCAGCCATTCCATTTGTTTGAGGGTGATATGCAGTGGATGTTTTATGTACAACCCCATTCTTTTTCAAAAGTGACTCCATGGTTCTATTACAGAAATGAGTTCCTAAGTCACTTATCAAAGCACGTGGTGTTCCGAATCGATGGAAGATATGAGTTTTGAGGAACTCACTCACAGTTTGAGCATCGTCTTTCCTAGTGGGTTTGGCCTCAACCCACCTAGAAACATAATCGACCGCAAGAAGAATGTAGGATAATCCATTGGAAGGGGGAAAAGGTCCCATGAAATCGATGCCCCAAACATCGAAAAGCTCACAGAAGATTAATGGCTTTTGATGCATTTCGTTCCTTTTGGAAATTGTGCCAAACTTTTGGCAAGTGGGACATGATTGACAGAACTCGTGTGAGTCCTTGAAGAGTGAAGGCCAAAAGAATCCAGAATCTAGGACCTTTCGAGAAGTCCTTTGTGGTCCAAAGTGGCCACCTCCAGGCATTGAGTGGCAGAATTCCAAGATGGAGGATTGTTCAGTTTCATCAACACATCTCCTAATTACCATGTCAGCCCCGGTTTTCCAAAGTTTATTATCTTCCCAAAAATAATGCTTTGAATCACTTTTCATCTTTTCTTTTTGTTCTTTTGAAAAATATTCAGGGAAAACACCGGAAACCAAGTAATTGACAATTGGGGCATACCATGGTAACTTTGGAGTGAGAGATGAGAGGTGTTCAGTTGGAAATTCAGGATCAATTATTTCAGAATGAGAAGAATTAGAAATTCTACTCAGGTGGTCAGCCACAGGGTTTTCTTTTCCAGGTTTATCTTTTATCACAAGGTCAAACTCTTGGAGCATTAAAATCCATCTTATTAGCCTTGGTTTGGAATCACTTTTCTTAAGTAAGAACTTTAATGCTGAGTGGTCCGTGAAGATGATGATTTTGGCACCTAAGAGATAGGGCCGAAATTTATCCAAGGCAAAAACCACAGCTAAAAGTTCTTTTTCAGTCACAGTGTAGTGTGATTGAGTTTCATCTAATGTTTTTGAGGCATAAAAGATGACATGAGGAATGTTTTCTCTTCTTTGACCAAGAACAGCCCCAATGGCCCTATCAGAAGCATCACACATCAATTCAAATGGTAAGGACCAATCTGGGGGTTGGATTATTGGAGCAGATGTGAGAGCAGATTTGAGTTCAATGAAGGCTCTCTTGCAAGCCTCATCAAAATTGAATGTGACATCATTTTGAAGTAAACGAGTGAGTGGGAGGGAAATCTTGCTGAAGTTCTGAATGAATCGCCGATAGAAACCGGCATGACCAAGGAAGGACCGAATGTCTCGAACTGATTTGGGTTCAGGAAGTGATTGGATCACCTCAATTTTGGCTGGATCAACTTGGATACCCTCTTGAGAAATTATGTGACCTAGAACAATCCCATTTGAAACCATGAAGTGACATTTTTCAAAATTCAGCACAAGGTTGCACTTGACACACTTTTGAAGGACCAAAGAGAGTGAATGTAAGCAAGATTCAAATGACTCGCCATAAATGGTAAAGTCATCCATGAAGACCTCCATGCAATTCTCAATGAATTCAGAAAAGATACTCATCATACACCGCTGGAATGTTGCAGGAGCATTACAAAGGCCAAAAGGCATTCGCCTATAGGCATAGGTTCCAAAGGGGCAAGTGAATGTGGTCTTTTCTTGGTCTTGAGGTGCGATTGGAATTTGGAAGAAGCCGGTGTAACCATCAAGAAAGCAATAGTGTGACTTTCCGGCCAATCTCTCAAGCATTTGGTCAAGGAAAGGAAGTGGGTAGTGATCTTTTCGTGTTTCAGCATTCAATTTGCGATAATCGATGCACACATGCCATTTGTTTTTCACTCGAGTTGTGACCACCTCTCCATGTTAATTTGTGACAACTATTATCCCGCCCTTCTTAGGAACGACTTGAATTGGACTAACCCATTCACTATCAGAAATTGGGTAGATAATACCAGCTTGAAGAAGCTTGGTAATCTCTTCCCTAACTACCTCAAGTATGAGTGGATTGAGTCTTCTTTGAGGTTGCCTAATTGGTTTGGATGATTCCTCTAAATGGATGTGATGCATACAAAGGGCAGGGTTGATTCCTGGAATATCCTCTAGGGTCCAGCCTAAGGCATTTTTGTTTTCCTCTAACACTTGAACAAGTTGGGACTCCTCAGTTTCAGAAAGTGAAGCAGAGATAATGACAGGGTAGGAGGGATCATGGAAAAGGAATGCATACTTGAGGTGTGAAGGAAGTGGTTTTAGATCAGTTTCAACCTTGATTTGAGAGCTAGACAAGTTAGGAGTAGGAGAAGGGATTCTAGATGGGTTTGGATCATTTTCCTCAACACTGTCCAAGGTGGATCAGTAGAGATCAGAGTTGATGTGGGATTCAAGAGAGTCTTCAAGTTCCTCTAGATTGATGGAGTCTATGAATGAGAGGTCCACATCAACTTCACCATTTATGACTTTGTTAATCATGGTGGAGATTTCACAAGATCCTTTATCATTAGAACATGAAGAACATGGTGGATTGGGGTTCGATTGAATCTTAGAAGTGTCCTCAAAAGCATGGATTGAGAATGCAGAGTGATCCTCAGATGGATATCGCATGGCTTGGAAAATGTTGAACTTGACCAGTTGGTCACCGAATTCCATGGATAAGATGCCTGAGTGGACATCAATCTTGGTTCTCGCAGTCATGAGGAATGGTCTTCCTAGAATTAGGGGAGATCGAGAAGAGGTCGTCTCAACTTCCATGTCAAGGACATAGAAATCAGCTGGGAAGATAAGATCATTGACCCGAACAAGAACATCCTCAATTATCCCCTCAGGACTGGCAGTGCTTCGATTGGCTAATTGAATGACAATACCCGTTGGGTGCAAGGGACCTAGACCAAGGTTAGAGAAAATGGATTTGGGCATGACATTTATTGAGGCTCCAAGGTCTATGAGTGCATCATCAAAGTTGGAACTCCCTATTTGACATGGAACCGTGAAGGTCCCTGGATCTTTGCACTTTATGGGAATAGACTGCTGGGTGGAAACATTTTCAGAGGTCCTAAGTTGCCTCTTATGGGTGCACAATTCCTTAAGAAACTTGGCATACTTAGGGATTTGTTTGATGGCATCTAAGAGGGGGATGTTCACTTCAACACGTCTAAACATGTCAAGCATTTCAGGATCAGGTTCAAAGGACTTCTTAGGCCTGGAGATGGCTTGAGGAAAAGGAATTGGGTTCCTTAGAGGAATGGAAGGAGGTGAAGGAGTGGATTCAAGTTCCTTTTCCAGCTTTTTGTTCTTTTCATTTTCTAGATCAACATTGAAAGGGGAGGTAGAGGAATCAGCATGGGGCATAGCAATTTGCTTTCCCGATCTAAGTGCAATTGCACTTACATTACCCTTAGGGTTGGGTAATGGTTGAGCTAGGAGTTGGGAAGAATTTGATTGTTGTTGCTGGCTCAGGTGGGATGCAAGTTGACCTATTTGGGTTTCAATGTTCTTGAGGCTAGAACGGGTGAAGGAAGCAAGATCTTCCACGGCACTTTCCCATGGTTGCTTGGAAGAAGAGGCTTGTCCCTGGTTGGGAATGCCTTGATTTTGGTTCTTGGGAAAGCGATTGTATTGGGTGGGGAATTGGGAAGGCTCGTTAGGATAGTGGAATCCAGGAGGAGGATTGTTCCTTTGAGGTTGAGGAACAAAAGGATAAGGTTGATGGAAGTTACCACCACCTTGACCATATTGGAATTGGTTTGGATTTTGATGAGGGAACTGAGGAGGATGAGAAATGGGATTACCATACCTCAGAGGTGGGTTAAAGGTAGAAGAGAAGGGCTCAGAGTGGGGTTGGTTGAAGTTTCTAACAAACTGACCTGATTGTTGAGGGTTGAAGTTTCGCTGAGCATATGCCGCATTGAGCTCCATTGGACTAGATGAATCAGATAGATCATCTTGAAGTTGTGGACATGTGTCAGTCGGATGAGATGGAGAGTTGCAGATTCCACAATTCTTGATAGGTCCAGGGAATAGTGACTGTGGAGAAGATGAGGTTGGGGCTTTGGTAGCCACCGCTAGTTGACGCACAAGACCAGTAAGTTCACTCATCCACTCAGTCATCTTGTTGGGCTCTATGGATTGATTCTCTTGGGCTTGTTTCACTTGAGCATGTGCTCGAGTATGGAATTGCTGCGTGTTTGCAGCCATGTTACTTATGAGATCTCTTGCAGCTGCAGGAGTTTTGTCAACAAGAGCACTGCCACTTGCGGCATCAATGAGAGTTCGCTCCATAGCCAATAACCCCTCATAGAAGTATTGGATCAGGAGTTGGTCAGGGATTTGATGGTGTGGACAAGTTGCCACAAGCTTTTTGAACCTCTCCCAATACTCATGGAGTGATTCATTAGGGAATTGACGGATGCCGCTTATTTCCTTTCGGATAGAAGCTGTTCGGGAAGCGGGAAAGAACTTCTCAAGGAAAAGTCTCTTCATGTCAACCCATGAGTTTATGGAACCAGGTGGGAGGTAGTAGAGCCAAGACTTGGCAGAATCCGCTAGGGAAAAGGGGAAAGCTCTAAGCTTGATTTGTTCTTCAGAAACCCCTTGAGGCTTCATGGTTGAGCAGACCACTTGGAACTCTTTAAGGTGGAGATGAGGATCCTCACCGGCTAGCCCGTGAAAATGAGGTAGAAGATGAATCAAACCCGATTTGAGTTCGAAGTCAGATTCAATGTTTGGATATTGAATACCAAGAGGTTGGTAATTCATATCAGGGGCAGCAAGTTCTTTCAATGTTTGTTCCCTAGGATTGGCCATATCTAATTCAATTGGTAGGGCAATGATTGGTTCTTGAATTATTTGAGTATCTCTTATGTTCCTCCTAAGTTGGCGAAGTGTTCGCTCAATTTCAGGGTCAAACAAATCCGAGGGATTGTTTGGAAGGCTACGGGGCATTCAGAGAGATTTTGGAAGAAAGAGGAAGACGGGTTTTTCTTTGTATTTTTTTCAGTTTATGATTTTTAAGAGGAAGACGGGTTTTTCTTTGTGTTTTTTTTCAATTTTTTTAAACTTTTGTATTTTTTTGGTTTTTTTTACAATAACCAGAAACTAATGACTACTTAAAGCACCATCCCTGGCAACGGCGCCATTTGAAAGTGCGGCCGATTGTCGCCTATCGACCGTTCAAGGTTCCGGTGCTCTGCTAATGTGTATAGCAGCACTCGGGTCGAATCCTCGGCGATGATACTTTGTAGTAGTCGTTTGTTTTTAGTTGATTGTATTTTGATTAGGGGGGTTTGTTTGCAGAGCATAATTGAAATGATTTATGGATGATGTTTGATTTACCAAATTGATAAAGATTGGGGTGAGTTCATCATTAGGTTAGTTAAGCTTGTGATATCCTCGAGCTTTGCTTTATATTGCATTTAAATTAACACCCATGTCACAAGATGATGTTGATTAGAATTCTTAAGTGTTAAGGCTTTAAACCAAGACTTAACTTAACTTAAGGTTATAATCTCAATCAGATCTTATTTATGGTTGTGTATTTATGGTTCCAATAATCCATGGAAACCACATGTTAAACAAAACAAGTCATTAATCCATGACATGTTAAGTCCAACATACACAATGTTAATTCAAAGAATATTCATCGAGCAGAAGCTCTCAATCACTTAACATACCTAAATTATAACTCAGCCCAATGAGAGATTTAATCAGCCATTTGGGTGATTAATAATCTGGTTATAATGATTATGATTATAAATTAATAAGAGTAGAAAAAGAAAGGGATAAGAAAAGAGTGGTACGTCGACACACACACACGAACAATGATGATAATTAAAAACGAACTTTCGATTGAATGAGGAAGCTAAAGAAGGGAAGGGGATTGAAATGAATTTAAACTATTTTAGGAACATAAATATTAAACTACAGAAGGTGGAAGAGAATAAGAGATATTGAAGAAGTAACTTGCATTAAAACAGAATTACAAAGAAAGAGAATTACAAGATTACAAAAATGAAGAACACAAAAGTAAGTGAAAAGAAAGAGAGGAGGAAAGGTCTCTCAAGTGAAAACTTGAGTATGGCAGGTCCTCCCAAGCCTTTGGAAAATCTTTGGTCGTGCCAATGTGATCTCCTCTCTTCTGAAATGCCAACCCCTCTCAAGGAGAGAAGGGGAGAGTATTTATAGCCCAAGGAGTGGACTGTTTGCATTCCCAATCTGTCCCTCCACTTGCTTCGCCAATTGAGCTATACAGACAGCCGAATCTTCAAATACATCCTTCTTCAAAGTTGTAGAAAATACTGTTGGACGACTACTCTCAAAATTTGGAGGCATTTGGACAATTGGAGCAAAAGTTATAGCCGGTTGATTAAACAAAGGTAAACTGTCCATTTCTATCCATTCTTTTTCGATGGCCAAAATGTAAATGGATTTTTGAACAGGACGATGCCTTCAAATTCGAATGACTTATTCAACAAAGTCGGCCGCCTATATCTCCTCTTTCACACTGCAAAATCTCAGATCGATTGGATTCTTACATCAGGAGATATGTCATGCATACTATACTGATTTTAATTCCCGGCCAGAATGGTGGGCTGGACTTCAAAGGTTTATTTGGGCCCCTTGTACTTGGATTTGGGCCATGCAATTTTTATCCAAGATGCAATGTAGTGTCCCCCGAATTATGGTGGATATTTATGGTCTTTGGACTTCTCTATTGAACCCAGTAAATCAATCTTCATGGATGGTCCAGTTTGTTCACAGATTCTTTGGTCTTGTTTGTGAGGACCATATGACCCTTCAAATGGTAGAATTGGCTCATGGTTCCTTCTAATGAAATGTTGTATATTGAAAGGAGAATCCTACAAAACAATAACCACACAATTTGGATCAGTATAGGGATAGTTATAATTAAAACATTAAACTGACTCAATTTGACTACTTCTAAAAATGCTCAAATATTATACTTAATATTAAAACATTAATATTTCACACAAATTATGCACATTTCATATAAAATAAGTAAAGGGGGAATATAATAAGTCATGAAAATATTAATAACATCAATTATATTAAATAAAATGATACAAGTTCGTGATGGTTGTAAAAACCACCAAAATAAATTAAAACAATTTCATCAACATTTTATCCAATGAATTATCCTCATACCATATATCTAAATTTTATATGAAACCATTTAAACTTATATAATTTCATTAATACTAAATAATTTGTCTTCTATATATGTTATTCCCATTTTAAAAGAACACTCATATTTATACTCAAGGGAACCGACCATAAACCACAAAATGAACACTTTCAGAATGATGATATTAAACTATATAAGTTATAAAAAAGACCATAAATGGACTTAATAAAACTATAATAAATCAAAAAAATGTATAATAGGTTTTATATTTTGTAATTAATGAATCTAATTTTATTATCTAGGATACTAAATATAGGTGCAGAAGGTATTCGAACACAAGGTAAGAGGATTCTTGAACCCAAATCCCTTTCTTTAGGATATTCCTCTTTCAGGAAAAATTTTAGGGTGGATGTTATTTTAATATTGTTCAAATATAATTTCATTGTCCTTCCATTTTATTTCTTGGGATATACATGTTTCTAATATTATTTTATGAAAAATAAAAATATTTTCAAATGAAATCATCTTTCCAAAACACGTTTTGACTTCTCTTGACTTGTTTTTTATTCACTCTAGAATATTGAATCTTATAACAAATATGTTTTTCACTCTTTCATTTAGGAACCCCAAGTTTAATCATGATCAATTAAATCCTTATGAAACCCATTCATTCACATGGGTTACATCATGAATTTGATTGATACACATTCTCTGTGGCATGAATGATTATGTAAATGTTATGATTTGATGGTTGGGACCAAAATTAAATAGCCCTCCAATGCATTGGGTAATGTTATTTATCACATGAGATGATTTGTATTATGAATGAAAATAATTCTATATTTTTTCAAAATGATGATGTTATTATTATGCTCATATGTTATACGTTAACATGATGCTATCTTTGTTCGTAATTATGTGTTGTATTTGACAACTAAGAAAAGATGTTTAATTTTTATGAATTTCTACATTCTATGCCTTTATATAATGCTTCTTATCATGATTATGATGATAAACCTATGATTATGTTATGATAATTATTATTGTGCTCACCCATGTTATATTAATTCATTCCCCTTATTTATCCTCTTAATGGGATCTTATCTTAGATCTTTTCTTTGATGTATATCCTTAGGTGACTATATGTACTAAGGATAATGTGAGATCCATATGGATAAAGAAGAAGATTTTAAATAAATGTGTATGTTTTATTATACATAAGTGATGTATGGTCCTAATTTTCCGAAGATACTAAACCTTTGGATCCTGTTTTTGTAACGATATTATGATGTTTATCTTTAAAATGATGTAATAGGTACGTAATAAAAAGTAGGGTCACTATATAACTCACCTCACCAATGTGGTCCAACACCTCAAAAGATCCTAAAAAATGGGGTGAAAACGTTCTTCATAAACCAAACCTCCACTTCCCATGATGAGGGGAAACATTTAAGAATAGGTAATCTCCAACCTAGTACTTAAAGGGTCTACTACTACGATTAGAATAATACTTTTGATAGTCTTTTGATACCTTCATCCTCTCAAAAATCACTTAAACCTTGTTTTTCATGCTCTAGACCACATCGGGATCAAGAACAAATAAGTCCCTATCTACGGTCTAGTGTAGTTGGGTCAACACATCATATCATACAATTCCTCAAATAGATTCATGCAAATAGATGAGTGATTTTTGTAATAAGAAAAATCAAAATAAAGAAAGTATTTTTATCCAGACCACTAAAATCCAAGATGCAGACTCACAACATATCCTCTAGCATCTAAATGTTATGCAATCTATGTCAGTCTGTCTAAGGGTGAAAAGAAATGTTGATGTGTAATTGTGAGTCAGAAGCACGTAGAAATCCTCTTCAGAATCATGAGGTAAAATGAGAATCCTAATTCGAGACAATGTACATTAAAACTCGACTCTCAGAATGGCAGGAAGCGAGTCAAATTTATTAGCTTATCCAAAACTACCCAAACAGCATCATATCCTCTCAGATCCCATAATAATACTTTTAATAAATCCATCAATATGTCTTCCCACTTCAACTTGGGGACATCCAAGGATTGTAATGAAAATCTATGAACATGACGCTCTTCATTGCTGATGTACAAGACACTGATCCATAGACTCTGTCACAAACCATTTTATCTTGTTCCACCAAAATTTCATCCTCAAACCATATTACATCATAGTTACTCCTCTATATACCACTAAAGGTGAGATATTAAACTTATAGACACCCTCACACATATCCATTGAGATAGTATCTCTTAAACAACATCTGATTATGAAAATCATTCAACCATCCCTCAAGGGAATAATCAGGGACAACATGGTCACAAATCAACTCTTCCTCTGAGTCTCCCCAATGAGACTCTTCCACCTTCTGCATCAGATAACTACACTTTCATTTGAGATAAATAAAATCCATCACCAACTACCCCTGCATCTAGGTGCATGATTGAAAACTCCTCCATCACCACCATGAATCACCAAGATTTTGAACAACAAACCTTCATGATTTCCATCTCAGTGCATCCAACATGAAATTACCCTCATTAAAGGTGTATGAGAGTTATCAAATTCATAGTACTAAAGAAACTTCATCAACCACTATTATCATAGATTCAGGTTATGCTGATAGAAAATATATCTCAAGCTCATGTGATTGGGAAAGAAAACAAAGTGTTCTATGATGAGGTAATGTCATCACAACTTCATCGAAAACACAGATTATGGTAGATTCAAATCACGAGTGACATTGTTATGATCTTGGGGATGTAGATTACTAGACCCATAAGATATCACCACATTGTTCTACATGAAGACACACCCCATGTCTAGACAGTAAGTGTCACATAAATCCTCAAACATTACCCCTTATTCTAGAAACTAATACACCAAGGCACTAGTTAATATCTCCTTCAGGTAGTAAAATGTTGCCTGAATATGATCAATCCAGATGAAATTATGGACATTCCTAGTTATATATTTCAATGGGGCCACAATCTATGTAAAATTGGACATGAAACTCTAATAATAGTTCATGAGTCTAAAGAAATTATGAACCTCTACCACCTCCTTAGGTGATACTTAAGAAAATAATACCTAAATATTCAATGGGTCTATAGAAACACCCTTTTAAAAATTCAAATTCCCAAGTAAATACACCTCTCTCATCCAAAAAATGAATCTGAACAAGTTTCCATAGAGTTGGTGGCATTAAAGGACTTGCAAGACAACTTTGAGATGATCGGCATGTGGCTCATTTAAACTTCAAGAAGAATAACAAATAATTGATAAACACATCCCCAAACAAGTAAATGAACTTAAGGAACATGGAGTTCATGATCCCCATGAACAAAGCTGGTGCATTCGTGACATATAATTGCATGACCAAAAACTCGATATGACCACACCCGCACTAGAAGGAAGTATTTGGGATATCTCCCCCCCTCATCCTTAGTTGATAATATCCCAATCACAAATCAATCTTAGAAAACCGACAAGTTCATTTTTACTGGTAAAAAATATCATCAATCCTTGGGAGAGGGTAACAATTCTTGATCATTGCCTGGATCAACCTTTGAAAGTTTTCACACAATCTCAAACAACCATCCACCTTTTTGAAGAATAATACCGGATGACCCCATAATGACACATTGGGATGGATGAAACCCTTCAAAATCACTTAATCTATCGGAATCCCTAATTCCCAAAACTCATAAAGTGTTAGTCCAATAAGAACCCATTAAAATTAGAGATATACTTATCTATAAATATATATCAAACTGGATATTACCTCATGGAGGTTAGTGTGAAAACCTCATCAGGAAAATCATCTATAAACTCCTCAATGAATCTGGGAGTCTTAACCATCACACCACACATTAACTTCACTATAAACTCTTCAATCAAATAATAAATGAGATCCATTCATCTACTTCCCATATGATAACTGTGCCCACTAATGAAAATAGCACGCTGACCATCTATATCAAAGAATGTGAATCTTTTCTGGAAGAAGTAAATAACCACACACATGAAATATAAACAATTGATGTTGAGAATAAAATCATAATGCTGTATATATAGAAAGAAGAGATCCCTATGCGACTGATGCAACCCCATCATCATCCCATACCCTCAGAACACAATAAACAAGAATGTTTCACCTCAGAATAACATAGTCAACCCCAAGGGCATGGGAAGTCTCTCCATGCCGAGTCTCAATACACTAACTAAGGTAGGTGAAATGAATTAGTGAGAGACTTTTGAATAAAAAAAGAGGCAAGGGTAGATGATACGATAGTCATACCTTTGATGATTTATGGGACCTCCAGTTCCCACACCTCCACAACATGCAATTGAGCATTCCCATATCATCTACCTCACTGAGGTGGACCACCTCCATGAAAATACTCAAGTAGTGGTGCCTAAAGATGGGAAACATCCTAAGGTTATCTCTTATTTATCCCATACCATATTGGTGGATCATAGGATTGCATCCCCTTCTACTTATACGACTTCACTGGTGGTGGATGTTGAGATCGATGCTAAACCAAAATGCCACCACCATGATGAGCTCCATGAACTACTAGGGTTGATGCTAATGATGAACACAACCCCCAAAAACATAGCACACTAGTCCAAAGGCCTCGTGGAAAAGAATGTGTTCTACTGGACCTAGAATCCCAAAAAATAAGTTGTCAAGGGCGACTCCCTGGTGGTCAAAACCTCAAATTCCCAGGCATCTCAGACATGCTACTAAAACTTATTCTATTTGAGGAACCCTTCTAAGTCCCATACCATGATAACCCTCATCATAAGTACATATGATCGATCACCTCCACCTTTTTATGAACCTCTAAAGGCATTGGTGACATAAATAGAGTGAATTCATATTGAATATATGGGTGGAGTGCCTCCTAAATATTTCATGAATGGGAATTCTCATCGGGAAAAAGATCGTGAGTGAAACACAAAAGATCCTTAAACTTGATCCCAATCTCCCATACAGACAGAATCTCTTACTGAAGAGAAAGTGAGTCTTTCCTCTTTACTGCATGCATGGTCAATGATAATAAATCATCTTAGAATTCCCTTTGGAAATGTTCCCAAGAAACATATGTTTACTATGGACCATGAATATATAACATACACCACTAGCGTGAAACACCACTCATCTGATTGACTTCCAACGACACCCATAACTAATCCCAAGAAAAAACCACACCGAATGTTATATCCAACTATTATAAATAGTAATATATCTCCAGATCAAATACACTCACCTCAAAATTCTCCAAGCCCTGATTCTAAAAAGAACACAACCCTTGCATCCATGCCTCATCCTCCTCTTTCGGGTTGATCCTCCGATGATTAACACAACAAAAAACAATAAAGTCAACCAAAAAAATACATAAAAACTTTTCCATATCACTCTAACGAACCCTGATTCATTACCAACCCACATAACAACAAGTACACATCTTATTAAGTTTCAAAAAAGGGATTCCATCATAATTAATTCATTATTTTTAATGGTATTCTCCCACAAGTATGAGATTATATGGGAAACCAATTTATAATCCAAATATAATTTTTTATCCCTTTTCATGTGGGGTGAGTTTAATAAAACAATAACGAGGTTCCAAAATTTAATTAACCACAACAACACATAAACCAAAATAAAAATAAAATTTAGAAAAACAGTATGCATGAAAAATCATATAGAGAAAAATCACAAGAACAAGTAAATCTCGTGTGATTTCTCCCCTCTTAATTAATATAAATTAATCCAATTAATTACCTTTATTAAGATGGTATGTACTATTTATACAAAGGAATAAAAAATCATGATATTCCAATTTGTACATTTAAAGTAGAGAACAAAGGATACCCTACCTCAATTGAAGATTCAAATAGAAGCACCACTCACATCCGAAGGAACAAGAGATCAAGTCCCACCAAGTTCGAAGGAGAACTCTCCAAAACCCATCCACAAAGATCCACCATCAAACCCAGATCAAACTCTACCCTAAATAGATCCTCCAACTATAGTGATCCTCTTAGAAAAAAAGGATAACAATAATGGGGAAGAGAGAAGAGGGGAGATTGTACCTCAACCCACAAGACTTGATCCAACAATCCAAAGGGTTATTATTCATAAAGAAATAGATGAATATGGATAGGGAGGTCTAGGAGTCACCTGGAAATTTAAGGTAGAACAATAAAATATAAAAAGGGAAGAGTTAACCCCTCTTTTATAAGTCAATTTTGTTGGACTCCACCACAATGTGGTCACTTGCAAAAATGCCGGTGGTGAATACAGTCAAAGAGAGATCTGAATCTTTTATGGTTGTTTCCCTATTTTGCACACATTTTAAAAACCGAATTTGACTTCCACTATGGGCTAGCACACTTCATGGTCCATGTCATGGTGGTTTCTTCGACGCATGCCATGGCCAACCACTATAGACTGGTGCCAAATACTTGGTTTATTTCATCTCACCACACCTGAGGTTACGGTGAGGTGAAATTAAGCTCCCAATTTCATACAAGCAAACCCCCAAAGCACCACACCTAGTTCCACACCCTTAATTGGGAATTTATGAGCTTCCCATTTCACATGGGGAGGCCTCTAATGTGACAGACCCAACACCACAACCAACTGGGCCATTTTAATCATCATGGAACACCCTAGCACCACATGAGAAACCCACAACCATCCTACTGGCATCCAATTCCAAAAAAAACCCATCATCATGCTTGAGACTATGGTGTTATTACCCTTTGAATAGACAAAACACCACCATACCCTATGAAACACCTCCAATGTTCTTTTCGTAACCACCAAACCCTAGTAAAATGTAAATGGTGGGTTCTTAGGGATCCATAACATTACAGTACCATGGAATCTAGGCCCCCACTAACCCATGATGGATCCCCATGCATACCTTGATGAAGGGAATGCATTTTTATCACAGAATAACCTCCCACTATAAGATACACATGTCAAGGAAATACACCATGGTTCAAATAATAAGTAAAATTTCTCCAACAAGTTATATGTAAACATTTCATATAAGTTATTGTTAAAACATAGAACAAATGAACCTATCACCCAAAAATAATCAAATTAAATTGCACGTATGTCATATGAATCATACATGCCTAATAATAATGCATGTACACAACCCTTTTCCATCAATACAAGAGCCAAACCACAATAAATATTAAGATATAAAAATCAAAGTGTGTCATATGAGGTGAAATCATAAAATCATTACATCAGATACCAAGAACAATATTCTCATGCCCCTAGTAACCTAGATTTCCTATCAGAAAGGGTGTTCATGATGGACTAATCCAATACCCATCACAAGATTTGATACATTCCTACTACACCTATCGAAAATATTCCCAAATCATAAAAAATATACTCTGATACCATTTTTTGACACACTAACCCTGGGCCACTCATTAGTGCCCAAGTCGAGATAACCACATTGGATCAAGCACCTCATACCTGCCCACTGGGCTTGGTAATTGGAACTAGGACATCCTTCACTACACTCACAACGTGATTAATTACCATGACCTCACTCAAACCAAACCGAAACCCTCTCCCCTTGGGGATATATTCATCTAGATACCCAAGTTCAAATAAGTGTTTTACAGCACTTAGGCCAAGCATAAGAGGCCTAATTCTCTCCTATCTCATCTACCCAGGGAACCCTCAGTCCCAAAACTCATTCTTAAAACCATGCATTTATATAGGCATGGGAAAACATAAATAAACATGCATATGAGTTTGTATCATAGGGGGATCCTACCTCAAACACATAGTTGACCACCAGTCATGCTCCAGCGAGCCTCATCCATTCTCAATCACTCTTCTGAGCACCTATATCACGCTATGAAACAATACTAATTAATAATAAAAATTTATAATTAATCATTAAATATTAATCAAATAGGCATAAATTCCTAAAAACTCATTGAGTGACCCTGTTGTGCTGAAAGGAAGACCAACCACCCGTAGATGTTTGTAGGATATACCCAAAACTAACCTGGGAAAAATCCCGAACATGCAACATATAATCACTATCTGATTTTATTTAATTTGGGATAAAACCCTATAAAAATATATGATGTTTTATTTTCACTGGAATGGTGTCTGATGGCATTCATACAATGTTTTAAGACATTATATAGCTATCTCACACAAAATCCCTATCAATCATAGATGATTTCACCATGCTCTATTGAAATAGTCAAAAACAAACCTAGCCCAAAACTGAACCAAAATCTTGGGATATCGAGAAAAGGGATAAAAAGGAAGAAATGGACACTCCACCTTGGATCCACATTATAATCGAACAAAAACCCACCCTCCTCATGGGGGTTCTAGGGGGGTGGCAGTGACTGACAAAAAATAGCACCACCCAACTCCCCTGGTCGACTAAAATCAAATGGGGAATGACCCGAAGGTGAATAAGGGTTGAATCTAATCTAAATAAACACACCTAGCACCCATTAATGGACCGAAGGCCCCCATGGAATCTATTAATAATGTGAACAACACCCTTCATGTCGATAATGGCCTTCCACTGAAAAATTTAGTAGCTTGACCACTCGACCATTCTTTGACTTCCACCCGAGCACCTATGACACCAGTCATGCCAATTTTCACATCCAAAAACACATTTTAAGGATGACTAAACACTTATAATCCCAATTTGATTCATGTTTCTCAAAACAAACCCCTCACCAAACCAAAAATTCAAACTCTCTCTAATACATAATGATCTAGAAAACCACAACCTCACAATGAATATCATTCTAAAATAAAACATGAAATACAAAATAGAAAATAAAAAATCACCATTCAATTTGGTATTCTAAACCTACCATGAGTGAAAAATGTTTTTAAGAGAGTTTAAAATAAGATAAAAACTGATCAATATTTTATTTTGATAAAAACAATTTAGTTTAATTATACCACTATTACTTTAAGGGTTAATTATGTTAGGGAAGGGGTAAGAAAAGAATGGAAAAGAAAAGAAAAGAGTTTTAAAAGACTTACCTTGTTCATTAAGACACCACATTTGGAGTGAGTCTTAATCCTTTAGAGGAGTTTAATTTGGTTTTATGTAATGCTCAAGAACTTGGGTAGAGAGACATGAAGAGTTACTTGGGTAGAGATTTGAAAAAGGAAGAAGTTTTGGGACTGAGGAGAAAATTTTGGAAGGAATGGTGGTTTTATTGGAAAAAGTAAGGGGTATCATTGA
Organism: Viscum album; assembly: GCA_963277665.1. Lineage (NCBI taxonomy): Eukaryota > Viridiplantae > Streptophyta > Magnoliopsida > Santalales > Viscaceae > Viscum > Viscum album. The sequence continues at coordinate 360,434,034 of OY728148.1, read as the reverse complement.
ATAATAATTTATTATTTGGGGTTAATAATGAATATTATTGATTCTTATGACTATGAATAGTATATTATTTAAAAATATTTTTTTGACAGTTAAATAAACCTAAAACTGAATAACAACTTTAAAATATTTTATTCAAAGTAAAAAAATCAAAAATATTTTTTTTATTATAATAAAAAATAATTTAGACATTGAAAATTGATTTATAGGTTTGAAAATATAGTTAATTTTTTACTTACATTATTTTACTTATTAAATACATTTTAGGTCATGTAAAATATTTTAAATATTAATAAGTCACTTTTATATCATAATGATGTAATAAAACATACCGTATTTGAAACAATTGTATTTTTCATTATTTATCTAAGATATAACATTTTTTAGTAAAAATATCCCACCCTTATCTAATTTCAATATGCTGATTCCAAATTTTGAATACATTTCATCAAATTTAAAATCTAAATATAAGAAATTTAACTTTTAAAAATATAAAATATTGTGAGAAATAATTTATCTAGAATATAAAAATATCCCTTTTACTATTATATTTGTTATTATTTCTTAATTATTATATAATTGATATTTAATTATTTATACATTTAAACCATAATATTTCTAATATATAATATATATTTTATTCTCTACATTTTCAATACTTATAAAAATATAAGTAATGTTTTTTTTAAAATAACTATATTATGACTGTCACCTTTGACAATTGCTTCATTTAGTAATCTCATAACAAATCATATAGTAAAATTTTGAAAATGAACACATCCACACACACACACACAAACACACACACACACACAGATATATATATATATATATATATATATATATATATATATATATATTAAGTCCATTAGACCAAAATCGAGTTTCTCTTACAAATCTTATATTTCATGATAACATGCATACTCTATATCTAATTGTATCAGTTCATTATATAACATATTCAATATTTATAGATTCAATCCCACTATTATTCCAAATAAATTTATGGAAAAAATATTATTTTTAATTCTGTTTAATGAAGATAAAATTATGTTTTTGTGTTTTTATCACATAGTGAACATCTTTCTTTACAAGAAAAAGGGAGATATTAAATCTAAAAAACTTATATAAACTAATTGTATCTGTTTTATTACATTCAAAATAATCATAAATAATAAATATATTTCAAATATTAATTTCAAAAGGAAATGAAGGGAAAAAATAAATATTTATTAAACATACAAGGAAGAAATATTTAAACTAAAATAATGTGATGTTAGTTTGAAAATAATCATTACAAGGAGATGCAGACAGTAACAATTCAAGATAATATATAGGAGGACCCGAAGGCCACTTTGGAATGATTTCTACATGGCCTTAATCAAGATATAGCTTATCACATGGAGGTGTACCATTACATTGAAATAAAATAAATGATCCACCATGTGATGAATATTTAACAACAGAAGGAGAAAAAATTTGAGGAAGTTTACTACTACATTATTCCCATAGTGAAATATAAAAAATGATATTGGGGGAATATCAAATTCAAATGAGATGATTGATTATTAGAGTTATTAGAATCCTCTTCCATCAAATAGAGTTATTATTGAAGATAAACCATAAAAAGGATATTTTTTGAATAAAAAATATTTTTTTATTAAAAAACACATTAAATAAGTGGAATCCTGAAGGAGGAAAAAGGAAAAAGGAAAAAACACAATGAAAAATACAGACATGTAGCAAATTCTTACATAAAAAATGGGAAATAAGAGTGTTTATGATGAATTTAAAAATAGTATTTACAGAGTCTTCATTGTAATGAATAATAGATTCTCTATTTACTTATAAAGGAAAAAAAAATAAAACAATACTAATAATGAAAATAAAGAAAAAACTACCTGAATGTTAATTCTAGAAGTGTACAAAAACAATCAGTTTCCAAAGAAGCATACAACTATTTTCCTCCTTCCAATCTACAAAAAAATCAAAAAAAATTGTTATTAGACTAAAACTAAACAAAATGAAACTAAAAATAAAGATAATATAGAAACATTTTGGGATAAACCCCATAAAAGTGTGTTGTGTCTTTGATTTTCCATGATTAGACATTGGTAATGTTGTATCACAAGCATAAAGGTGGATGAGGGTTCTTTGATAAAAACCAGACAAAAATTTTCTATTGTGCTTGACCTCTTGTATTAATCATGGGAAACTCCCCATACAATTTTCTTCTTTTCCACTTCTGTGAAAATATAGCACTTTATAACTTAAGAAGTTTGAAACAATATGCAGGGTTACCCTTTTTTCAGCATGAGGAGTCCCAACTATCCATTAGTGGCTATATTTGTTTGTAAAAATGTGGATTTTCTTCAATTTTATCTTAAATAATAGATTATTAATTTAAATAAAAATATCTTCCACCATACTTTTATAAATTATGTTTTAGGCTTCAACCTTTTTTTAGAGAGGGAAAAATTTAATTAGAGGAGAAATTTTTTCAAAGTTAATAGACAATTTTTTATCAACATTAATATAGTGATTTTTTGAACACTAATTAATTGATAAATGGAATATTGATTTAACTAATTAGAGATGTAAAATTTATTCATATATAAATTATGTGGTGAAATTATTCAGAAGTGGAAATTTTAGGAATGTGGGAGGGGGCATGGATAAAAGAAAAATCAAAGAGGGATTTTTAAGATGTAGCTGTCGTGAGAGAGAACTATGACGGGGATACTATGCTTATGGTATCTCATGTGAAGCATTTATGAATTTAAAAAAATTCAAATGAAATTATTAATGATGGAATGAATATATATCCATGATGATTCTATATTTCAAAATTCTTTTTAACTGTGGAGATCAGGTAGTATTACTCAGTTATGATGATCGATGGTATAATTAAATGGAAAGATTATGGGAGGCTAAAAAATCCTCTAGGAGAGAGTATAAAAAACCATTTGGGAGTTGTTTTTAAATTCCTTCAAATGAAAAAAATTCATTCGTCTGAATTATATTGTGTTTATGATGGATCCCATTGTGTTTTCGTGCTCCACCCCAGCAACTAGTATCAAAGGGAGATTCGAGATTGCAATTGTTCATGAGAATTGTGGAAGATATTTTCAAGAGCATCAATGGCGTATGTGCAAGGATGGATGATTTAAAACCTTATAAGACATAGGTAAAGGTGTGTGTAAAATGCAACTATGAAAATGGATTCATCATATTTGTTGCACGCCTCACATGAGTCGAAGACCATCATCCATAATAAATAAAGTTTGAATGGTGAAATTTGTAGAGAGAAATGTATCAAGTCTTACACATAATTAATTTTATGTAGAGTGTCATTAGCGAAGAAAGAATTAAATTTCAAGATCAATGTAATGTGATAGAGGTTTTAGAAAATGAAGGTGATATTTTCTTCTTTAGAGATGGGGAGTAGGTGGAGCAATTAATTTTGAATGGTGCTTTAGATTTTATGGTGATAACTATTATGGGAGAGCCAAATGATACTGATTCTAGTCTTTTTAGCAGGATAGTGTGGATATAGGTGTGACAAAGACTTTGATGGTTGAATTTCTTTTGTAGGGGGTAATTAGTTTTTTATCATAGATGTAAAGTGGAATTATCATATTTTCTATAGAGGATGATGATTGGTGTGATACAAACCGATTTTTGTTGAATTGTTTGGATATGGTATTATTTGATGGGTTGAAGATGGATATTATAAGGCCCCAGCCTTAAACCTTACTTAAAATTGAATTAAATTAATAATTCACATTGAGGATCTTTTCAGGTTTAGAGTTTTAGAGAATTAGGAAATAACTATTACATCTCAAAAGATTACAAAGTAGCCTCTTCTACTAAATTTCCATAAAATAAAAACTCTTAAAAAGAAACATGTCTAGTTTCATGTTTTAGGTAGCATGACTTTCCCTTGATCCCATCCTTGACCCTATTCCACGCTAAGTCCTGTGAAAAACATTTCAAAAACTTGGGATGAGCATAAAAACTCAGTAAGGGATACACAAAGAATAAAAACTGTTAGTTTATCAAAATAAAAAGTAAACCATGTATACTTTATCAAGGTAATACTTTTCACCTTTATGAAGTAGTAAAAACTCTTCACTTAATAAAATATCATTACATACCTTTTTGTAACCAAAGGATTACCATAAAAGGCATATAAAGAACACATAACGTATATAAAGGTGACTTGGGACATAAACATACTTAAGTGGAATAACCATACGGTCGACTCCCACACATATCACTTAATGGAATAGCCATACGGCCAATTTCCACACATACTAAATGGAATAGCCATACGGCCTAATTCCATACCCAATGCATTGGAGGTTATAACGTAACCACCCGTCCTGGTATTCACGACACCACCCGTCATAATGTCCAAGTACCATTATTACACATAAAATATGAAACATATAGACATTTCAATAACAATATTTCATTTGCAATCACAATAAATAATTCCGAGATATTGAATTAATCAATCCATTTTCAAAAACCAATTAAAAGAGATTTTTGAATCAAAGTGTCCCATACCACTTTGAAGCTTTTAATGGAATTATAATTTTAAAACATTAATGTCCATATAAATAAATACTGAAAACCATTTTGAAAACATGGACATTAAAGATAGATATTTAGAATAATAAATCTTTAAAACATTTAAAATGATATTTTTGTTAAAGAATTTTTAACAAAATGAGAGACTCTTGAATACAAATAATAGCGGAATAACATTTAATCCGAACTTTATAATATCACGAGGATAAAAGGATTCATGATATAATATGTCAAAGGATAGTATACAAACCATATAAGAGTGAATTGGTGCATAACAACAATGAAGTCTCAAAAGAAATGTAAAAGTCAAAGGGGTTTATACACCGTATAAAAGAAAGTTGTGTATAAAACGAAATATGCCTCAATGAAAGGAGATTGAGACGAAGTCCCTTACAAAGACTGTATCCTTGGTTTATGGATAAATCGATTACATAATTATGTGTGACAAATGAATACACAAAATATAATTGGATATTAAGTGTAAAATAATCAAAGGTCATTCACACATATTCAAAGGATGACATATTCAATAACTACATGTTGGACCCAAAGAAATCGAAATTGGGTTAAGAAGTTCCCTTGACAGCCTAACGGCGTCACCTCAAAATGAGTTGATGAGAGATAAAAAGTGTATCTCATCACTTGGACATAAAAGTTACATCAATAAGGATATATGATAACATATCCCATCATAACAATATGTAAATTAAAAGGCCAAACAAAAGAATTCTTTTAAAAAGAGGAGGGTTAAAGGTTCCCTTACCGACTTGGGTATCTTTCAAAACATACACCCCTATGAAAGAAGGACAATACATCATTGATGTAAATACTCATAAAAGAAAGTATATTACAAGATGAGTAAAATAATGGGCAGTACATACACCACTCAAACGAAATTGTGGCAAATGTAGCATAAATCTCACGGGAATAAAAGTGAGATGAAAAATCACTTACGAAAACTCGGCAGCCTAACGGTGCCACTTAGAACCTCCAAAAATGGATTGATGAGATAAAATAGGGTATCTCATCACAATACAATAAAATTTACAGCACGAGGAATATAAAAGAAATCCCCCATCATAAAAAGAGGATCTTAAAAGAAGTGACATAAATGAGAGTACTTAAAAAAAAGAGAGAGGTTGGATCTCTTACGAAAATTTGGCCGCGTAACGGCGCCACTCAAAACTTCCGAAATGAATTGATGAGAGAGAATAGGGTCTCTCATCACATGAACATAAAAATTACAGTAAGTGTAAAATATAATAACATCCCAATAACAAGAAATATGATCTTTAGAGGGAATGACATAAAAGAGTGTACTTAAAAAAGAAAGAGAGGAGTAAGATCCCTTACCTCGGGTCCGACTTGACTCGATCGTTCTTTAATCTCATGAATAATAAACTTGAGTTAATTTCTACTTGATTAAGAACCTTTTTAAAGTTCATTATTCCTTCTATATCACTTATTTCCATGTTATAAACATTATTTAACCATTTAAGTTAACAATGTTTGTTTTGTCGATGTTTGGTTCTTAAGTCGAAAGTGGACTTCTTACAATTACATGTTGTTCGTGTGGTAAAAGTTTCTTTATATCCAGAATGACATTCCTGATTTGGATATCATATATATCATATATATCCAGCATATACATGTATTTATAATTTTACATAATCATTTAGGGGTAAGAAATGAAATGCACCGTTCATGGAGTTGGTAAGCTGTACGTACGCATGAACGCTACTTTCATTTCTTTCTCATATTAATGGAATTAAAATTAAATGAGAGGTATGTATATTTTAATTCCAGAATTATATTCATCATTTATATGTATCATTAATTATATATATCCATTATATACATATACTTTTAACAGTACATTACATTTGGGGATAAGAAATGAAATGTACCGTTCATGGAGACGGTAAGCCGTACGTACGCCTGAACGCTACTTTCATTTCTATCTCATACTTTAATGGAAAGAAATAATAATTACATAGAGGTATATAATAATTCCAGTATAACATCATATATAATAACATTAAATCCATCCTTTATACGTTCCACGTATGGCATTAACGAATCACATCACTTTGAGGGGGCGGTAGTCCGCACTTCCTAAAATGAAGATATCGCGTATACCCATAATGGAAGCCATAAAGGTAATACACAAATGAAAAATACAGAATCACAAGTAAAACATAAACATATTATATATCATATAAAAATAGTGACATCATAATGGCCACCTTTGAAGGTGTTAAATGAGTATTGAACAATCATCGTTTTGGGAGGCAGAATTTCACCATCCACGGAAACCGTATGTTCTTTAACCATTTGATGTAGTTTTGTGATAGTGTAGCTCGAATAAATCTTATAAAAACATCCTAGTATATTTAAGATACTGGTTTTGTTACAAAAGAAGTAAATAAAAAGAGTTTATGGGGTTGGAGAAGCAAAATAAAACAAATGAACATGAGAGAATGAATTACCTTTAAAAGTGTAACTCCTTTTGATTTGAGCCTAAAGGCTTACTTTTAAAGGATTATTCCCAAAGGGAATCCTCTAGGATGAGGAGAGGGATGTGGAGAGAGTAAATGGGAAGGGGTTGGCCGAGCCAAAGGCTTGAGGAGTGTGTGAAATGAGGTAGAGGTGGGGGCCTTTTATAAGAGGAGAGGAGGGGCACTTTTGGAAAGTAAAGAAATATTACCACATTGATATAATTCGTGGATAAGGTGATGAGGGTTCGAAATCCACCCATCCAATAAGTTTTGGATATGTTTAGTTCATATATTTTACATTATCTTTCCATTTTATTTAAATCGTCAAATAATGATGTCATCACTGCATCATTATTATGTCATAAATAATGTAATTTATTTAATGTCTAAAAATTATAAAACAATTACTATGATGTAGGAAATCTTTTTATCTTTCCAATGACTATTTATAATAAAACATCTGACTAGTATAACCCCATTAAAAAATTGTTTTAGTAAAACATATCATGTTTGTACCATTTTTACTTTCACATTAAATAAAAAGTTATTTATGTCATTTCCCAACCAAAGTGGCTCCATGGGGTCCCCAAGTTGACCCATGGCTTGTCTTGGTTGGCCATGACACAACCAATGAGGGTAGGACATGTGTAAAGCTCATCTCATTTTATTAAAGCATTATTTTTACCTTAAACTGCACTAATTACCACTAATCGCGATTTAAAACTTAATAAGTTACTATTCACCAAAAAATTATTTTTATCCCATTGAACCACATTTTACTTCTTAATAACAACCATGTATGTCGGATTTTTGAAATTCAAAACACAAAGATGGAAAAATTTCATTTAAATGGAAAAATCAGTTTTTATAAGTACCACTTAGTGGTTTCACTATTCATCAAAAATTGAAGTTTTTCAGAAAATTCCCAAAAATTCACCATAATATATATTTGATATTCCGAATTCAAAAATGAAGTCTATTTTACAAAATTCAAAACATATAATTCACATTAATTAATTTAATAATTAATTCCCATTGTCAGACCAAATAGCGTGTTTTTATGAAACAATAAGTATCAAAAGATTGACACGAGTTGAAGTCCGATTTCAAAGTGAAATTAATTCCAACGACCACTATTGGATTTAATGGTAACAATATTTTCTAATTTCACTTTATAACCAATTCAAAAGATAATCTAATCATATAAATAAATTAGATTAAAAAGAGGGTTTGAATTAAAAAACAACATTTTACCCTATTCATTAAAAAATGAACTTTATCGGAAAAAATACCAAAAATTTAAACAAAGTAAAATTTGATGTCCCGATTCTAAAGAAGAGTTTTATTTGGTCCAAAAGGATGTATAAGAGTGAAAAAAACTATATTTAAGGACGGTTCTCCATCAAAAGGCGATAAGTGAACCTTTAGTGAAAACTGGGGCATATACGCCTAAAAATGAATTCTTTCCATATTTTAAGCCTTTATCTTTTATTGGATAAATGTAAAAACATTTAAAAACATATATAATCATATTTTAGTTATTTATATCCATTCCCGCCAATAAAACGACTACATGTTAACTAACATTTAAAATAATATTATTTTATTATTAGAGTGCAACGTAAGATTCCCGAGAAACTTGTTGTTGCGTGTTGGGTACGCCATCGAGTATAGCATCCCCTTTAATGTCATATTAATATTTTATTCACAAATATGGATAAATATGAAAATTTCATACTCTTTATTTACCTTGGTTGTTACATCCTTCCCCCCTTTTGGGAATTGCATCCTCGCAATTTTAAAATTTGGCTTGGAAACATCCTTGAAAGTTTCACATCAGAACAAAGGTCGGTAAAACAATCACTTTAAAATAAAGAAAGATAAGTACAAAGGTCACCCGAGTTAACCCATAATAGGATTCCATGTAGGAAAACATGGATATGGAAGAAAAAGCAAAGGGTCATGTTCTGATGGAGAGTGATAGAAAACATGTTTAGGAGAAAGTTAACCATGAGAAAATCACAAGCTTGTGATGGGTTAAACGGTATTCGATTCCCCAGTAGGAAAAGTTAATAGAAAACATTTTTGTTTTAAGCTACTTTTTATTGAGGAATTTATTCATAATTAAACATAATCACTTATCATGTTTACTTTCAACTTTTACTAGATTCCTTAATCAAACTCATATTTTTTTCCAAAAGACGAGTATTTAGGGAGACTTTTTCACATTAAGAGTACTATAATCAACTTTTAGAGAATAACCTAATCCACCAAAGAGAACTATATACATCCCATGTCTTTAGGCTTTAACCAAAACCAAAACCAGAAAGGTTAGTACAAGGTCAGATAATCCAGAAAAGGATAACCCTTTATAAAAATAAAATCTATTCTTAATCTCCAAAATTTGTCCAACCAAACCCAAAGATCAACGAGAACCATTCTATAATCAATTTGTCCATAAAATTATTCAAAGTAAACCAATCTAAGATTGAAACCCAAATATTTGAAGGATTTAGTCACATAGTCTTCCAAGTTAAATCGTAACATTTATCTCCAAACAATATCAGTTGCTCATAAAGTCTCATATTGAAAAGTAATTAACCTAATCACATATCCTTTATGATAGGTTAATCATTTTCATAAATAACCCAAAATCAACTTACTCTTAATTAATAAAATCATATAACTAAAAATAATCATTCAAACTAACCAGGGACTTCACGTAGTCTAGTGGTAGGCGATAAATACCAGTTGCACTTTGGTTGTGGGTTCGATTCCCACGGCTTTGTCCGACGCGACAGGTTGTCACACAGTCTGCGTGTTGTCCTTTTTCCAAAACTATATAATTCTTAAAACATTCCCCAAAATGAGATAAAATCTTCAAGAATAATCATAACATATTTTAACCTCAAGTTTAACTCATTCCTTTCATTTTCCATCATATCATAGAGTAACCCATAATTACCTAAAATGTAAGGATCATATAAACCCTAATGGTTACCTTAATAATTATTACCTGAATTTACACATCAAGTTGGCCATCTCTTACATGATGCATTAGAGAACTCACCAATGTTGAAGTGGTTGATCATGAATCCTTGATAGTTGGTTTAGAACAACTATGAGATTCCTCATTGAATCCCCCATCTCATCCAGTATCTTAATCAGAGAACCACCACAGTTTCCTTCAAACCTGTTGTCTCTTTGGTGCCTGCTAGATCCATCCATTCACTAAAAACAGAAATATCAGTGTAAGTATATCAACAAAACCATCATGTACTAATGAGGAAGGTAAACACTAAGATACACTTACTCATTCACTTTATCTAAAACCAGGACTCTTTTTGAAATCCTAACCATTTTGGTAATGTCACTTATGCTTAAAGAATACCCTAACCTATAAAGTTATCTAAATCGACCTTTGATACCAACTATAAGGCCACAGCCTTAAACCTTACTTAAAATTGAATTAAATTAATAATTCACATTGAGGATCTGTTCAGGTTTAGAGTTTTAGAGAATTAGGACATAACTATTACATCTAAAAAGATTACAAAGTAGTCTCTTCTACTAAATTTCCATAAAATAAAAACTCTTAAAAAGAAACAAGTCTAGATTCATGTTTTAGGTAGCATGACTTTCCCTTGATCCCATCCTTGACCCTATTCCACGCTAAGTCTTGTGAAAAACATTTCAAAAACTTGGGATGAGCATAAAAACTCAGTAAGGGATACACAAAGAATAAAAACTGTTAGTTTATCAAAACAAAAAGTAAACCATGTATACTTTATCAAGGTAATAATTTTCACCTTTATGAAGTTGTAAAAACTCTTCACTGAATAAAATATCATTAATTACATTTTTGTAACCAAAGGATTACCATAAAACCCATATAAAGAACACATAACGTATATAAAGGTAACTTGGGACATAAACATACTTAAGTGGAATAACCATACGGTCGACTCCCACACATATCACTTAATGGAATAGCCATACGGCCAATTTCCACACATACTAAATGGAATATCCATACGGCCGACTTCCATACCCAATGCATTGGAGGTTATAACATAACCACCCGTCCTGGTATTCATGGCACCACCCGTCATAATGTCCAAGTACCATTATTACACATAAAATATGGAAAATATAGACATTTCAATAACAATATTTCATTTGCAATCACAATAAATAATTCCCAGATATTGAATTAATCAATCCATTTTCAAAAACCATTTAAAAGAGATTTTTGAATCAAAGTGTCCCATACCACTTTGAAGCTTTTAATGGAATTATAATTTTAAAACATTAATGTCCAAATAAATAAATACTGAAAACCATTTTTGAAAACATGGTCATTAAAGATAGAGATTTAGAATAATAAATCTTTAAAACATTTAAAATGATATTTTTGTTAAAGATTTTTTAACAAAATGAGAGACTCTTGAATACAAATAATAGCGGAATAACATTTAATCCGAACTTTATAATATCATGAGAATAAAAGGATTCATGATATAATATGTCAAAGGACAGTATACACACCATATAAGAGTGAATTGGTGCATAACAACAATGAAGTCTCAAAAGAAATGTAAAAGTCAAAGGGGTTTATACACAGTATAAAAGAAAGTTGTGTATAAAACGAAATATGCCTCAATGAAAGGAGATTGAGACGAAGTCCCTTACAAAGACGGTATCCTTGGTTTAAGGATAAATCGATTACATAATTATGTGTGACAAATGAATACACCAAATATAATTGGATATTAAGTGTAAAATATTCAAAGGTCATTCACACATATTCAAAGTATGACATATTTAATAACTACATGTTGGACCCAAAGAAATCGAAATTGGGTTAAGAAGTTCCCTTGACAGCCTAACGGCGTCACATCAAAATGAGTTGATGAGAGATAAAAAGTGTATCTCATCACTTGGACATAAAAGTTACATCAATAAGGATATATGAGAACATATCCCATCATAACAATATGTAAATTAAAAGACCAAACAAAATAAGTCTTTTAAAAAGAGGAGGGTGAAAGGTTTCCTTACCGACTTGGGTATCTTTCAAAACATACACCCGTATGAAAGAAGGACAATACATCATTGATGTAAATACTCATAAAAGAAATTATATTACACAATGAGTAAAATAATGGGTAGTACATACACCAATCAAAGGAAATTGTGGCAAATGTAGCATAAATCTCACCGGAATAAAAGTGAGATGAAAAATCACTTACGAAAACTCGGCAGCCTAACGGTGCCACTTAAAACCTCCAAAAATGGATTGATGAGATCAAATAGGGTATCTCATCACATTACAATAAAATGTACAGAAAGAGGAATATAAAAGAAATCCCCCATCATAAAAATAGGATCTTAAAAGAAGTGACATAAATGAGAGTACTTAAAAAAAGAGAGAGGTTGGATCTCTTACGAAAATTTGGCAGCGTAACGACGCCACTCAAAACATCCAAAATGAATTGATGAGAGAGAATAGGGTCTCTCATCACATGAACATAAAAATTACAGTAAGTGTAAAATATAATAACATCCCAATAACAAGAAATATGATCTTTAGAGGGAATGACATAAAAGAGTGTACTTAAAAAAGAAAGAGAGGAGTAAGATCCCTTACCTCGGGTCCGACTTGACTCGATCGTTCTTTAATCTCCTGAATAATAAACTTGAGTTAATTTCTACTTGATTAAGAACCTTTTGAACGTTAATTATTCCTTCTATATCACTTAATTCCATGTTATAAACATTATGTAACCATTTAAGTTAATAATGTTTGTTTTGTCGATATTTGGTTCTTAAGTCGAAAGTGGACTTCTTACAATTACATGTTGTTCGTGTGGTCAAAGGTTCTTTATATCCAGAATGACATTCCTGATTTGGATATCATATATATCATATATATCCAGCATATACATGTATTTATAATATTACATAATCATTTAGGGGTAAGAAATGAAAAGCACCGTTCATGGAGACGGTAAGCCGTACGTACGCATGAACGCTACTTTCATTTCTTTCTCATATTAATGGAATTAAAATTAAATGAGAGTTATGTATATTTTAATTCCAGAATTATATTAATCATTTAGATGTATCATTAATTATATATATCCATTATATACATATACTTTTAATATTACATTACATTTGGGGATAAGAAATGAAATGTACCGTTCATGGAAACGGTAAGCCGTACGTACACATGAACGCTACTTTCATTTCTATCTCATACTTTAATGGAAAGAAATAATAATTACATAGAGGTATATAATAATTCCAGTATAACATCATATATAATAACATTAAACCCATCCTTTATACGTCCCACGTATGGCATTAACGAATCACATCACTTTGAGGGGGCGGTAGTCTGCACTTCCTAAAATGAAGATATCACGTATACCCATAATGGAAGCCATAAAGGTAAGAAACAAATGAAAAATACAGAAGCATAAGTAAAACATAAACATATTATATATCATATAAAAATAGTGACATCATAATGGCCACCTTTGAAGGTGTTAAATGAGTATTGAACAATCATCGTTTCGGGAGGCAGAATTTCGCCATCCACGGAAACCGTATGTTGTTTAACCATTTGATGTAGTTGTGTGAGATTGTAACTCAAATAAATCTTATAAAAACATCCTAGTATATTGATTATACTGGTTTTGTTACAAAAGAAGTAAATAAAAAGAGTTTAGGGGGTTGGAGAAGAAAAATAAAACAAATGAACATGAGAGAATGAATTACCTTTAAAAGTGTAACTCCTTTTGATTTGAGCCTAAAGGCTTCCTTTGAAAGGATTCTGCCCAAAGGGAATTATCTATGATGAGGAGAGGGATTTGGAGAGAGTAAATGGGTAGGGGTTGGCCGAACCAAAGGCTTGAGGAGTGTGTGAAATGAGGTAGAGGTGGGGGCCTTTTATAAGAGGAGAGGAGGGGCACTTTTGGAAAGTAAAGAAATATTACCACATTGATATAATTCGTGGATAAGGTGATGAGGGTTCGAAATCCACCCATCCAATATGTTTTGGACATGTGTAGTTCATATATTTTACATTATCATTCCATTTTATTTAAATCGTCAAATAATGATGTCATCGCTGCATCATTATTATGTCATAAATAATGTAATTTATTTAATGTCTAAAAATTATAAAAAAAATTACTATGATGTAGGAAATCTTTTTATATTTCCAATGACTATTTATAATAAAACATCTGACTAGTATAACCCCACTAAAAAATTGTTTTAGTAAAACATATCATGTTTGTGCCATTTTTACTTTTACATTAAATAAAAAGTTATTTATGTCATTTCCCAACCAAAGTGGATCCATGGGGTCCCCAAGTTGACCCATGGCTTGTCTTGGTCGGCCATGACACAAACAATGAGGGTAGAACATGTGTCAAGCTCATCTCATTTTATTAAAGCATTATTTTTACCTTAAACTACACTAATTACCACTAATCGCGATTTAAAACTTAATAAGTTACTATTCACCAAAAAATTATTTTTATCCCACTGAACCACATTTTACTTCTTAATGACAACCATGTATGTCGGATTTTTGAAATTCAAAACACAAAGATGGCAAAATTTCATTTAAATGGAAAAATCAGTTTTTATAAGTACCACTTAGTGGTTTCACTATTCATCAAAAATTGAAGTTTTTCAGAAAATTCCCAAAAATTCTCCCTAAGATATATTTGATATTAAGAATTCAAAAATGAAGTCTATTTTACAAAATTCAAAACATACAAGTCACATTAATTAATTTAATAATTAATTCCCGTTGTCAGACCAAATAGCGTGTTTTTATGAAACAATAAGTATCAAAAGATTGACACTAGTTGAAGTCCGATTTCAAAGTTAAATTAATTCCAACGACCACTATTGGATTTAATGGTAAAAATATTTTCTAATTTCATTTTATAACCAATTGAAAAGATAATCTAATCATATAAATAAATTAGATTAAAAAGAGGTTTTGAATTAAAAAACAACATTTTACCCTATTCATTAAAAAAATGGACTTTATCGGAAAAAATACCAAAAATTTACACAAAGTAAAATTTGATGTCCCGATTCTAAAGAAGAGATTTATTTGGTCCAAAAGGATGTATAAGAGTGAAAAAAACTATATTTAATGACGGTTCGCCATCAAAAGGCGATAAGTGAACCTTTAGTGAAAACTGGGGCATATACGCCTAAAAATGAATTCTTTCCATATTTTAAGCCTTTATATTTTATTGGATAAATGTAAAAACACTTAAAAACATATATAATCATATTTTAGTTATTTCTATCCATTCCCTCCAATACAATGGCTACATGTTAACTAACATTTAAAATAATATTATTTTATTATTAGAGTGCAACGTAAGATTCCCAAGAAACTCATTGTTGTGTGTTGGGTACGCCATCGAGCATAGCGTCCCCTTTAATGTCATATTAATATTTTATTCACAAATATGGATAAATATGAAAATGTCATATTCTTTATTTACCTGGGTTGTTACAGATATTGTTAGGGTTCATACCATTATTAAAGAGAAAAAATTTAATGAATTGATATATTTTCTCTAAATCAGTATCTTGATCGAAGACACCTAGAAAATTGAATCATTTCCCACACACATACAACTAGGAAACCACATCACACCATGAACACCATGAAATATGTCACCACATCCACTTCCTCTCATAACCAATGATATAAAAAAAGAATAGTAGGGTATTGTAAACATGAATGACGTCAAACTCATTCCCTCCTACCATTAAAAAACCTCACTATGAACCACCTCGTCCTGTGTCTAATTACCACTGCAAGTACACTACATACGCAAGCCATCACAACCCATACATATATGCCAATCTCATCAATAATCCCCAGAAGTTCACTATATCCACAATCCATCCCAACTCATGCATGAGAATCTCTCTTGGAAGAGAGAGTGGGGAAAAGGGGGTAGCCAACCATATTGGATGTTTGGAAAAAAACATCTTGAACCCAAAACATTTGGGAACTAGTGTAAACATGCGACTCACATAATGTGCATACAGAAATATCACCATAAAGTCTCAAAACCTCTTCCACCTTCACTAACACCTCTAAATTCATCACACCACACAAACATCACCACATGGTTTCACAACCTCTTACACTATCACTAACACTTCTAAATTCATCACACCACAAAAACTAGCCATGTTTCATCTTCCTTTTCAATTAAATCCATTTCAAATTTTATAATTACCCACCATCTTCCTTTATCAAGCCTTTTCATTCCATGTTCAATGAAAACCACTTTAACCATGCTTCCCACTTTAATTCTATGATTTCATCAATCATACCAACCCATGCCATTTTAGTTTCATCATTGACATTCCACTCCATCGATATCGGAAAAATAACACATCATAACACATAACAGGTCATTCATATCATGTTAACAAAACCCACTTCATAACCACCCACATTGTAACCACCACACATCTCATTTATTTTTAATAAAGGGATTCCACCACAATTACTTCATTATTTTCAAGGGTATTCTCACAAAAGTCTGAGATTCCATGGGTAACCAATTTATTATCCAGATATATGTTCTTAGACCCCTACATGTGGTGTGAGTTTAATCAAACAATCACAATGAAGTTCACAAATTTCAATAACCACAATAACCTATAAATCTCAACATAAATCAAATTTTTAAAAAGAACAATAGGGAAAAAATCACAAGAACTAGTAATAAACATGTGATTTTTCCTCCCCCATTAAATTTAAATTAATCCAATTAATTTTATTTATTAATATAATACATAACATCTACCCAAAAGAAGATAAAAGCATGATATTTCAACATTTACATCTAAAGAAAGAGATAAAAAAGGTTCCCCTACCTCGATTTAACCTTCAAAGAGAATAAATGATCACAATAGAAGGAATAATAGATCAAGACCAACCAATATTTAAGGTTAAATCTCCAAAAACAATCCATATAAATATACCATCATACCACATTCAAACTATTCCCAAAATAGAGCCTCCTATGGTTGCAATCTACTTAGAAAACAAGAGGTAGAGAAGAATGGGGAAGATAGAAGAGGGGAGATCATAGCATGATCAACATGAATTGATCCAATGAACCAAGGGGTTATGATTCATAAAGAAATGAGTAAATAAGGATAGGGAGGACTAAGAGTCACTTGGAACTCGAAGGGAGAACAAGGAAATCGAACAAGGGAAGCATTGACCCCACTTTTATAAGTGAATCCTCCTAGACTCCACCACGATGTGGTGACCAACCAAAATTCTTGTGGAGGCTCTCATAAAAGGGAGATCCAGATATCCTATGATCATTTACTCCTTTTCCACATGTTTTAAAAAATGAATTTGACTACCACCGTGGCATGGATCACATTTTTTCCATGTCATGGTGGTTCCTCCAATGTCTGCCATGACCAACCACCATGCCCTGGTGCCAAATACTTGGTTTTTCCCCTCACTTCACCCAAGGCTATGGAATGGTGAGATTTAGGTCCATGTTTCACATAGATACTACTCCAAATCACCACACCTAGTACCACACCCTTTTTGTGCATTTCTGAGATTCATATTTTTTCACAGGGAAACCCCTCGAGCGCCATGCACAACACCATGGACAACTATGTAATTTTACTCATCATGGCGCACCCTAACACCACATGGGTAACCCATGACCAACCTCCATGCATCCAACACCAAAATGAACATCACCATGCCCAAGATAACAATTTAGTGAACCTTTGAATAGACAGAACACCACCCTACCCTATGAAACCCCTCTAAAAATTTTCTCGGCACCACCAAGGCTTGGAAAAATGCAAAATGAGGGTTCTTAAGAATTCAGACCATCACATTACTAGAGAATCAATTCCCGCACCAACCCATGATATGTCTCCATGCATCCCTTGATGAAGGGATTATATTATCATCACTAAAGATCCACCCTCTATAAGATCCACATAACCTTCTATAGAAAGGAAATACCCCACGACCTAGCTGAGTAGAATGTCACCAACAAGTTATATGGGAAACTTTTATTTAAGTTATTAATGAAACTTTAAACAACTAGACCTCTTTCCAAGAAACAACCAAATGCAAGCACACATATGTCATGTGAATCATACGTGACTGATCAGGATGCATGTATATGACCCTTTCCTAACAATCCATGATCCAAACCATAATAAATCATAAATTTCAAAAATCTAAGTTTGTAAAACGAGATGAAATCAAACAATCATAACATCAAATACCAATAACAACAAACTCATGCCCCTAGTAACTTGGATTTAATATCTAAAAGGGTATTCACAATTCAAAAATATGATATCCATCAAAAGATTCAATATGTTCCTATACCACCTATCAACCATCACCCCAAATCATAAAACAAAACAATTCTCTAATGCCATTTTGTAATGCTTTGGACCAGTACCACTCAGCAGTGCCCAAGTCAATCTTACCACATGGACAGATGAACCTTATACCTACCCACTAGCACTAGGAACCCGACCTAAGCCACTCTACATCACAATCATACCATGACTCCCACCCAAGGCCTCACATGAGCTTAACTAGAACCCTCGACCCTTGGAAATATATTCATCAGGAAACCTAAATTCACTTAAGTTCATAAGAGCACTTATTCCAAGAATAATATGCCTAATTATCTCATGTTTCATCTACCTAGGGAACCATCATACCCTAAACCTCATTCTTAAACATTTTCATTTATATAGGCATGGATGCTAAAAAATAAAGATGAATATGAGTTAGTATTATAGGGTTCACCAACCTCAAACATGGAGTTAACCCTTCATCAAACTCGACCGAGCCTCTTCTAAGATCAATCACGAACCTGAACACCTATATCCTTCCAAGAAACAATAATAATTAATTATAATAATTTATAACTAAATATTAAAAATTAATGAAATAGGCATAAATATACAAAAACTCATCAATCCACCTTATCACACCGAAATAGTGACCAACCAGCCATGAAAGGTCCTTAGGATATACCTGACACCATCCTGGAAAAAATCCCAAACATGCAACATAAAAACATTAGCCAATTTAATTTAATTTAGGATAAAACCCTAGAAAAAAACCATATAACAATGTACCTTCACCAAAACAATGTGTGTAGTGACTGGTTTTTTCCTTGTAATTCTATAAAATATATTAAGGAATATTTTTTAGAGTCTAGGGGTGAGATCGTGTGAGATTTCAATGCATGGTGAGTCTGGAATTGATCTTATAAAATATTTAATATATTAATGTCATCCACATGTAGTTTTTCATAAATAATGGATTATCTCTCAAGAAGAGTCTCAGATCATAAATATGAAACCACAGTTGATTCTGGAATGTGGTATTTTCCCTAGGCATGACCTAAGATCAGTAAGCCCTGGATGTTCTGTTGGGTCAGTCGTTAGTGAGTGCGTTAAGTGAATTAATTGATTTAATTAATTTATTTATTGAATAAACCTAACTTTACATCTATAAATATGTCTCGATGATAATTTTCAAGGGTTGGACACATAACTATAGCGAGACATGAGAGGATAATAGCGTTTCTCATTGGTGGTTTGACATCAGACGACGAACAATGATCAGATCATGGTGGATCATGAGGCAGTGATTATAATGTGTCTTCTCCATCACTGATGACCATGTTATTCACCAAAATTCGATCCATAATCTAGATAGGGCTCATAAATCATGGATTTATACCTTTTGATTAAAATATTGAGCATGGATATTTTTATCGTCTTTTGATCTGTGTTTATCCACCCTTCCGCATGAACTCGTTTAATTTTTTTATATAAGTTATTCTTGATATGTCAGGTTATTCACCATGTATATACTTGATTTATGATTTTTGGAAAAGAAATATTGGAAAAATATAATTTCATATTTGTTCGTGAGTCTTTCCCCCATCCGTTCTTCAACGTTGGTCCATGGGGTCATGGTTCGACATTACCGGGGTGGGTTCGACCAGGGTCGAACCCCTAGATTCATGGCAGGTTGGAGGATGGTGATAGGGATGATGATTTATAGAAATATCAGGATAGGTTGAGGGATGTGGGTGAGGAATCTTTGGATCTTAGATCTGGAGTGGTGATGGCAGGCAATGTGAGACATGTTTGGTTGTGCTATGGGCATCGTGCAGGTGGCTGGATTCCGATTTCCGGCCACCGGAGGCCGAGAAACTGATGACATGTGTCGTTACCCTCGATTTTGGCAGATTTCGAGTGGTCAATGGGAGGAATATACCTTAGAGAGACCATATCTATATAACCATGTTGATAAATTTATTTTATATGGAAAAATAAACTACCCGACATGTAATCCAAGAACCCACACCCTGTAGCCCCACCCAGCTACAATGGCTGGGGTTTCAGGAAAGGTAAGGATCACGCACCATGTGACTGGACCCACACACCATGTGACCCTACATGGGTGTCCAATTTATGTGTCTAATGACACACACCCAGGACCTCATGCAGGAGTACACATGCATGGGTCTATACTCAGGTACGACTAGGTACACGACCAAGAACATAGGCACTACTCGAAGAACATGGGGACGAACCGGAGCACACAGGCAGACCCCAGGTGGCTGGGACATATTGTTTAGACCATGAACATGACGTGTATAGTTAAATGGTTTCCAAGTTGGGTTTAGAGGAGCATATGATCAGGTAGTGAGGTAGGACCACACGTAATGTGGGCCCCATACTCACTATGTAGTTCCCTCTAAAAGTTTTTCCGCTCATGTCTTCTTCATTTGGACTCAGATTTCGGTCTGTGAGTAGTCCATCCTGAATAGATTTCTACATAGAACACAATATTATACTTCATAGTGGAATTCTAGATAAGACATGGAATGTTTAAGTCATGACAATTCATTAGGAGAAACTTGAAAATGATAGTGATCGGGAAGGATCATCAGAGAGAGGTCGGGGTTGGAAACACCATGTCGCGTCATAATGAATGTCCCCCATAACCCTTACGCTAGATCATTATACCCCCTAACATACTAGTATGTGGGTCCTCTACCCATAGAGTGGAACTCCCTGACATACTAGGGCGCGAGTCCTCTACCCATTGAGTAACACCCCCCCTGACGCACTAGGGCACGATCCCTCTATCGACACCATCCAAGTGGCTCCCCTTATATTATTAGGGAGTCGGTACTCTACCCACATTGAATGGAATCCCCCTAATGCACTATAGTGATGGTCTTATACTGAGTTAATGAGTAGAATTGACCTATAACACCAGGGTCTGGGTCCTCAGTCTACTGAGTGGAATCCCCCTGACACACTACAATGAGGGTCCTCTACCGAGTTACTGAGTGACATCCCCTTGTCACATTAGGGTGTCGGTCCTCTATCTACCGAGTGGCGTCACTCTAACATACTAAGGTGTGGTTCCACTTTCCATTGAAGATTGCTCCCCCACAAGAAGTGTAATAGTGAATAGGTTTAGGTTCTCCACCAGACTTATTTGGACATAAACGCAAGATGTTGGGCATCAATGTGGGACCTTTGGAGCTGTAGGTAAACTAATCGTCTGAGGTTGGGATATAATATTGATATTTTCTCTCTTGTCTGAGTTTATTCATGAGAACACACACACACACACAGATATATATTGTTGGGTTTCATTTTCCCGCACATTTTGTGTCTTATGTAGATGAAGGAAAATTCAGCGGTGACATTAGTAGAATATATAGCCCATGTATGGTGGTAGGGATTAGAGATCAGGAGTTAGACTCTATCAATTATTTACTATTCTAGTTGTTTTCAGGTTGCGACTTCATTTTGGACCGGGCATGAATTTTTCCCCTTCACAATTTGGTTATATTTTTTTGAACTATAATTTATTCCCTAGAGGTTATTTCTTGTATGGATTACTCTAGATGTGACTATATTTTATTATTCATCTACACTCTTGCATGGAGATAGTTGGGAAAATGCATACATGTACATTAGGTAAAATCCTCTCACTTTATATTATGCCTTCTTGGTGTTTGGTTCCAACCCCTAAGCATTTGAAGGAGGGCTTGGGGTTGTGACGATTCTGCCCTCCACTAGCCAGGTAGGAACTGATGGGTCAGGTCGTTACAATGCGATAACATAAAAACAACATCTTAAGACATCCTATAGAAACCACACACTAAAGCCCCATCAATCATGGACAATTTCACCATGGTCTAATAAGATCTTCCTAAATAATATAGCCCAAAACCGAACCTAAATCAAGGGATATCAAAATCTATGAATAACGAAGAAACAAACACCCCACCTTGGATTCTCCATAGAATTTCACCAAAACCCACACCTCAAGGGGGTTTAAAGGGGATGAGGATGTTGGATTGACCGACCAAAAATGGAACTTCCTGACCCCCTACTTGTCTAATATCATAGGGGGAATGACCCACGAGAAAAGACAAGTTGGCCCCTCGTTTAAAAAAACACACCCAACACCCATTCAGGGCATAAAGGCCACCGATGAAAGTTATTCACAGTTTTAAAAAAACATCCATGCTATGAATGACCCAATTATACATAATCTAAACAACTTGAACTCTCAAAAACCCTACAACTTCCACTTGGGTACCCTTAAGCATCAGTTATGCCTCTTTACTCATCTAAAAACACATTTTAAGGACGTCCAAACACTCAAAATCCCAATCCGAGTGTTGGTTATCAAAAGGAACCCCTAAAAAATTGTAATCTAGAAAACTATAGGGAATTAAAATGAAAATATTCTTAAAAAAACCATGAAATATATAAGTGAAATTAACACATTATCATTCACTTATGTAGTCTAAACCTACCCTGAGTGAACAATGTTTTTAAGAGAGTTAAAAATAAGAGAACAACTAATTTATATTTGATTTATATAAAAAATGTATAATGGAATTATACCACTATTTTCATGTTACTTTGAGGGTTAAATAGGTTATGGAAGGGTAATAGAATAATTTTAAAGAAAAGAAAAGGGTTTTGAAACTCTTACCTTATTCTTTGAGATGCCTCATTTTGAGTGACCCTTAAGCCTTTATAGTGTCTTTTGGTTTGACCAAGGGCTCAATATCATCAGTAGAGGGAAGTGAAAAGTGACTTGGGTAGAGATTTGGAAAAAGAAGTTTTGGGAGTGAGGAGAAATAAGTGGAGAAATGGCGTTTATATAAGAAAAATAGGGGTATCTTTGACTAATAATTTATTATTTGGGCTTAAGGATATGAATAATATTGATTTTTATGACTATTAATAGTATTGGATTTAAAAAAATAGGATTTAAACACAACTAAAACCGAATGAAAACTTTAAAATATTTTATTCAAGTAAAAAATAAAAAAAAATAGTTATTTATTTTAAAAGAATATAATTTAGGATTTTAAAATTGATTTATAGGTTTGAAAATTTAGTTAATTAATTTTATATACATTATTTCAGTCCTTAAATACCTTTTAAGTCATATAAAATTTCATATAAAAATATATTTTTTTCTATTGTATTTGTTATAATTTCTTAATTATTATATGATTGATAATTAATTATTTATAAGATTTACAATATATAATATATATTTTATTTTCTACATTTTTATCACTTATAAAAATATAATTAATATAAAATTGTTTTATAATAACTATATTATGATGATCACCTTTGATTATTGCTTCATTTAGTAATATTATAACTAATCATATAGTTCACTTTGAAAAATGAATACACACATGTGTGCATGCACACACACACACACAGATATATATTCCCATTAGACTAAAATCATAATTCTAATACAATTTGTATATTCCATGATCACATGTATACTTTATATCTAATAGTTTTAGTTCATTATATAAATATATTCAATCTTCAAAACATTTAATCATACACTCTTGTTCCTAACAATTATCATTGTTAAAATATTATTTCTAATTTTCTTTAATGAAGATATAATTATGTTTTTATAATTTTATTATATTTTCAACGTCTTTTTTTCCAAGAGAAAAGGAGAGATATATTCTAAATCACTTATGTGAACTACTTTCATTTATTTAAATACATTCAAAATAATTATGAATAATAAATATATGTAAAAGATTCATTTCAAATGGAAATGAAAAAAATATTTATTAAAAATACAAGGAAGACATATTTAAAGTAAAATTATGAAATGTTAGTGTAGAAAACATTATTACAAGGAGATTAAAACCACCATGATTCAAGCTAATATAAAAGAGATCCCAAAGGAAACTTTGAAATGATTTCCACATGGAATTAATTAATATATAGCTGATCTGGTGGGTATGTACCATTATAATGACATACAAGAAATTATATACCATGTAATGAATATTGGATAAGAAAAAAGGATCCATTTGAGAAAGTTTCCTGATCCATTCTTCCCATGGTTAAATACAAAAAAGGATATTGTAGGGATATTAAATTCAAAGGAGATAATTGATTGTATGATTTTTAAGAATACTCTCATATCCATGAATGTTAGTATTGAGGATAAACCAATGAGAAACCACATTACATGAAAAATATTTTTTAATAAAAAATATTTTTTTTATTATAAATGACATAAAGTAGGTGTCATCCTGAAGGAAAAATGAACAAGGTAAAAAGAAAAGTCAAAATATAAACATAGAGAAAACTCCTACATAAAAAATAGGAAAGAAAAGTGTTTAGGATGATTGAAAAAATTGCATAGTTAGAGATTTATTGAGTATTCAATTTAATGCATAATATAAAGAAAAGGAATGAAAACATTAATAATAATGAAAATAAACAAAAAACAATACCTGAATGTTTATTCTATAAGTGTATAAAAGCAATTATTTTCCAAGTATACAATTATTTTCCTTAAAATATACATGAAAAATATAACAAAATAGTTATTAGACTAAAAATAAACAAAATAAAACTAAAACTAAATAAAGGAATGAAAATTTTCAGGATAAACCCCCTAAAAGGGTGTTGTGGATTTGATTGTCCATAATTGGATAATAGTAATGTTTTATCCCCAGTATAAATATATATGAGGATTATTTGATAGAATCTATAAAAAAACGTTCAACTCTAGTGCTTGGCCTATTATACTGATAATGGGAAACTCCCTGTAAAAGTTTCCTCTTGTCTATTTTTTTTGAAATGTGCAAAACCTATGTAGGATGAATTAATAAGTAAGGTCACAATTTTTTCATCTTGAGGAGACCAAATGTCCATTAGTGGTTGGATTTTCTTTTCAAAATGTTGTTTTTCTTCAATTTTATCTTAAATGACATGTTTTTCATTTAAATTAAACCTTTTACGACCATCCTTTTATACACTATGTTCTAGGATTCGACCTGTTTTTGGAGAGAAAATTAATTAATTTAGATATTTTCTCAACATAAATAGATTAATTTTTCTCAACATTAATGGAGATATTTTCTCCACATTAATGTATTGAAAAAAGGATCATTGAGTATATTAATTGGATATATTATCTTGGTGAATATATAAAATGATGCATTGACATTGTTCACACGTGATGATTTTAGGAACATAGGATGAGGCACAACTCAAAGAAAAAGAGAAGAGTGGTTTCCAAGATGTAATTACAATGAGAGATAACGAGGAAGGGGCTAAAAAATTTTCAGTAGCTTGTGAAAAGAAACAACAAAAGAGAAACAAATCACTAAAGCTGGCGGCTGAAGAGATCCATGATAGTACCATATATCAAAATTCTTCCTAGATGTGGAAGTCAAGAGGTGTGTCCCAATTATGAGGATCTGTGGTATAATTAAATGGTGAGATTTTCGGAGACTAAAAATCCTTTAAGTGAGAGTCTAAAAAATATTTTAGGTATTATTCTAAAAATAATTCAGGTGTAAATAATTCTTTCAAGTGATAAAATTCATTGGGAATCGCAAAAACAATTGTTTTCGAAGGGTGGTTCGATCTTGAAAATTTTCATAGTAATTATGGAAGTGATTTTCAAAAGGATAAATAGCCCATGTGTGAGTCTAGATGATTGACACAAAGGATGAGGTAAAGGTGTATGGTGAATGCAACTATGAAGAGGATTTCATATGATTTGTGGCACACCTCGCATGAGTCAAAGACCTTTGACCATGATGGAAAAAGTTTGGAAACCGAAACACGTTGAAAGAAGTTTTTCAAGACTTACACCTAAATTACATTTGAATAGAGTTAGTAATTAAAGAATTAAAGTTGAACATCGAGGTGATTTGCTTTCCAGCTTCATACTATGAAGGTGATATTGTCTTCTGGAATGATTTTAAGTAGGGGGTAGTTAATTTTTGTAGGTTCTCCAAAATTTTTGGTGATAAAAATTATGGGTGAGCCATATGATATTGGTTGTGGTATTTTTTTAATAGGAAAATATAGATATAGGTATAAATAAAACTTCAGAGTTTAGATTTCTTTAGTATGGGGGGCTGTCATTTTTTTGTGAGAGTTTCAAAAAGACATTATCATATTTTCTATAGAGGGCGATGAATGGTGTGATACCAATCAGTTTTTGTTCCAACCATGTTTTGGGATATTATCAATTTTATGTGGTCAGAATATGGATATTTTTAGGGTTCATCCTATTTTAAGGGAGAAAATTGTAATTAATGGAAATAATATCTCTATATTAATAGAGGAATTTTTCTCAGCATCAATGAAGATATTTTCTCAACATTTATGGACTGAAAAAATGAATGTAGACTACATTAGTTGAAGAAATGGACATGGGATGTAGTGAAATATTTTTAAGCGACCGAGTTCCATAAGATGTAGTCCTCATAGGAGAGAAGAGGTCTTGAAAAGATGTAGCCACTATCATAGATAATTGAGAAGGGTCTACCGTCTTTACTATAACTCGTGCGAAGTGACTATGATGGAGAATGAATGAATCAAAAATAGAATGTAAAGAGATCTATTATGATGTATGTATCAAATGTTTTTTTGGTTTAGAAGGTTAAGTGGTGAGTCCCAATTATAAAGATCATAGGTACAATTAAATGATGAGATCATGGAAGACTGAAAAATCCTTCAAGTGCAAGTTTGGAAAATACATCATATGTTTTAAAATTATTTTAGGATCCAAAACATTCTTTAGGGTAAAAAATTCCTTTCGATGAATTTTTTGTTGTTCGTGACTACTTCCTTTGTGTTGTTGGGAACCACACAAACATTATGTATAACTCTATCTTTGTAGCACCCCAGATTCATAAAGTGTTAAATGAAAAAATGGTATGACTTTGATAAAAAAGGTTGTAGAGACCCCGTTTTTTTCTCATAAGATTTTGAAATATTTCTATATATATTTTCATATGTAGGCATTGAGACGACTTACTATTATGAGGAATGGTGTGCCCAAAATTAATTTTATAAGAATATTAAATATATTTTATATTACGTGCATGCAATTTTTTAAAGAAAATGGGATAAATCTTAAACATTAGCTTGGATAAAAAATCTAAGACTATATTTGAGTCTTTAACATGATTTTTCCCTAGGCACGACCTAAAACAGATTAGTGATGGACGTTCAGATATTGAAACCATTGGTGGTGCGTTTAATTGGTCAATTAGTTAACTAATTGAATTAATCAACCAATTAACATAATTTTTTTCCATTAAAGACATTTCAATGTCTTTTTTTAGGGTTATCTGCATAAACCTTGGTATAATGGAGAGAGTTTTTTCTCTCCTTCAAGTAAAAATAGAATTAGATGATGATGAGACTTTAAATCGAAGAATATTGAAGCACAAATAGCATAAATAATCCTATCAATCATTTGAAAGTACGTTATTCAACAACAAATTATGTAATATCTAGGACTCTTCAATTCATTTTTATACCTTTTCTTATTCAATTTATTGAGCATGATCAAGATTTTCTTGGATCTGTGCCAATTCCTAAATGTTGCATACACCCATGTACTAAAATTATATTGATTATTCATTTTTTTCTCACCCTAGATATTTTAATTGTATTGGTTTTCAAAGATTTTTGACCAAAAATTGTTAAACCATTGTTTTTGTTATTTTCTCCATTGATTCTTTGTGTTCATCATTGATTAGCCTACGGGGCCATGGTTCATTGTTGTTGGGTGGTACCGAGACATTTCAGACCCCCCATATTCATGAATGAATCACATAAAAAAAAATCAAATATCGAATCAGGGATGAAATCAAGGGTTTCAAGGGCTTCGGTTGAATGGTTTGTTGATACGGGATCAAAACTGAGACTTGGAGATGATTAGAGGAACAAGAACATGAGGTGGATCGTGTGACCTTCTTACAAAGAAACAAATTTAATTTCTGACCACCGGATGGATGAAACTGATGAACAGAGGCAGGATAAATTGATTTCTTAAGGGGGGAGGGCTAGATATGAAGGAGGGGATTCCAGATCAAAAGAACATAAGCTAGATCTTACTTTCTATGAAAATTATGACTACATGCCGTGTAGTTTGAAGAACACATTTCATGTAGGGATATGGATTCAATGACTAGGGTTTCAGAGGAGATAAGAGACAGACACTATGTGAGACCCCAAAAAATCATGTATGATGGAAAAATCAGTGTGTAATCTAGGAGTACATAGGAAAAAGCACGATCAATCGCATGCCATGTACCAAAGTACATGGACACGACCAGGAGAACATGGATCACACCCCGGGTAGCTTGGACACGCAGTGTAGTCCACTTGAATGACATACACTTATACATGGGTTGGGAGTCGTGTGTTGATAAGGACATGACCAGGAGAAAGAGTAGTACCACACACTGTGTACCCCTTGTTTTATTGTAAGGAAACTTCAATCTCTCGTATCTATTTTGTTTCGTCTCATATTTGGGCTCGCAAGTAGCCTATCTTGAGAACACATGCACGAGCATGGCTAGGAACATATTGTTTACCAATGTACATGGATATGGCCGGGAGAACATGACTTTCCCTAAGGTATCTTGGGCACAAAATGTAGTCCAAACCCCATGTCTTATACTTCTTCATTGTTTGAGAGCCGTTTTCTTATGATGACATGGCTAGGTGAAATGGCAGGACCACATGCCATGTGGGTCCCCTATACATCATGTATCCCTTGTTTTATTATGATGAAACTTCAATCTCTCGTATCTCTTTCCATTGGACTTGAATTTGGGTCTACAAATAGCCTATATTGATAACATGATCATGGATAGGAACATGTCATATACCAAAGTACACGAATAGGAACAAGATAACATGGCTCACCCCTAGGTTTCTTGGAAAAACCGTATAGCCCACCTACAATCCCTATTCTTCTACATGGGCTGAGAGTCATATGATGATGAGGAAATGACCATGAGAAAGAGTAGTACCACATGCTATGTGGGTCCCCTATATTCCATGTACTCCTTATTTTCTTCTAATGAAACTTCATTCTCTCGTATCTATTTTGTTTGGACTCAAAATTTTGATCAAAAGTAGCCTATCATAAGTGTTTTTTTTGCGTAAAATGTGATGGTGGCCCTCATAGTGGATTTTGAGATACGATACGAGATTTTTTGGATGTGATGATTATTTAGGATATGTTTAATAATGCTAGTGACCATATAGGATCACTAGAAGCTTCTATAGTGGTACCCTCCAGCCAGGCTTGGTGAGGGTCCTCAAAATTCTATGTGGAACCCTCTTATGGGGTAGGTAACGTGTCTTCAAAGACTACAGCGGTACCCTCCATTTGGGATGGGCATAGGTCCTTGACCTTCTGAGTGGCACCCTCATACAGGGCAGTGCATGTGTCCTTGATGACCAGAGTTGTACCTTCCTTCCAGGTTGGGCATCCGTCCTCAACCTTCTAAGTGGTACTCTCCTATGATGTAGGTCATGGGTCCTTGATGACTTGAGTGGACCCCCTATCGGGATGGCCATGGGTCCATGAATTTCGGAGTGGCACCCTCTTATGGGGTAGGCCTTGAGTCCTTGATGACTAGACTGGTACCCTCTAGCCTGTATGGCCTTGAGTCCTTAAACTTTCGAATTTCACCCACCTACGAGGTAGGGAATGGGTCCTCAATGACTAGAGTGGAACCCTCTTGCTAGGTTGGGCATGGGTCCTTGACCATCTAAGTGTCACCCTCCTGCAGGGCAGGGCATGAATCTTTGATGAATAGTGTGGAACCCTCCATCTGAGCTAGGCATGGGTGCTCAACCATCTAAGTAGAACCATCCTATTATACTAGGACATGGTTACTCTATCTAGAGATTGTGACTCTCAAATATGTGTCACAGTGGCGAGGTGTGGCATGACTTCGATGTTTTATGCCGGGCAGATGCATGAGATGCTGTGTATTGTTGATGGACTTCTAGAATTGAAGGAACCTCTTCCTAGGTTAGGATGTGAGATAGATATCCTCTTCTCTATAATTTGGATTTCATTGGTTTAAGCATATATATATATATATATCCATGTTTATTGGATTTTGTTACTATCTTGCTATGGGTAGCAGAGATGTGACATGTAGTCCACCTACACGATGTGTTGAACTCCCTATGGTCAGATGAGGTTACCTTCTTTCTTTGGGTTGAGTTGTTTACTATCTGTATATATATTCCTATTATATCTATTATTTCTCCCCCTTCAAATTTTGGACCATCCTACTGGATATGTATATACTCACCCCTGCATGGGTTTTCCATGTACATTTCGTTTCTTATGTAGATGGAAGATAGGTCGACAGCGATTACAAAGGATATTAGGGATACCTTAGTGCATTGACCGTGTATGATTGTTAGATATTGATGATTCAGACCTGGTATCTCTTGACAGTTTACTTTTCCATTTTTTTTCAAGTTTGTACATTATTCTGGTTGGGTGTGTATTTTTTTCCCTTTACTTTTGGTTTTCACAATAGTAACTCTTGTAAACCCAAGAGGTTTTGCCTTCTTGGTTTATATTCTAACTATTTGATATTTTTATTATTATTCGTATGCATTATTCATGGAGATATTTAGGTGTGTATAGAGATAAATTGGGTAAAGGCCCACCCATGTTATATACGTCTTTTGGTGCTGGTAAACAACCCCTTTTCGATGGAGGAGGTCTTGAGGTAGTTTCGGCATGAGTCCAATTGGGATGAGTCCCGATAGATTGGTATCAAAGTTGGTTCGATCCTTGGGAAAATATTTGGAGTGGTCCTATTACATGTATTTGGTTGGGATTTATGGAAATAGTTTCAAAGTGTCTTGAGTGCGACTCTCAAACCAGGGAACTAATGACCGTACATGCAGCTGATGTATCCATTAACTAGGACCTTGACTACCTGCTTGTCAACTCGATATACCGAGACATTGTTTGTAGGGATCAATAATATATGCATTATATAGGATTGAGTATTTTAATAACCTTATTAAGTCATCTCCACTTTATTATATATATATGCACATCTGTTCGTGGTATGTCTTGATTAAATTTTCCAGATGCCTCCACGACAACATCTACCCAGGTTACCAGTTCTAGACTGTGACAATGATATGATGAGTGGTGAGGTATCAGTTCATAATCCATCCCACAAGATCATTCCTCTATGTGGATAGGTAGTAACACCCCCAACCTATTGAGAATTAGATCATTCTAATAGAGAACACTAAGGATGTTGGCAAGCTTAGCGCACCCCACAAGTTCCAGTGCGAGAGGCCACTATGGTTCCATGACGAGCTAGATCCCTAAGAAGTAGAGAAATGGATAGAGTCGATGCAATATATCTTTAGTATCATCAAGAAACCAAAGGATCGGGTGGTTGTGATGATATCTAGTTTTTTCCAGAAAGAAGTTGGGTGCTGGTGGAGTCTTGTTTCCCAGATGTGTTATGAGTTGACACTCTTGTGGCCCAACTTCCAAAAACTATTCTGTGAGAAATACTACACCTCCTTCTTGTACTCAGTTCAGATTTAGGGGATTTTTGTGCTACAATAGGAAGGGATGGTAGTGGATGATTACACAGTGAGGTTCAAAAAACTTACATCATACTCTCATGACATGATCTGAGATGGATACTTTTGAGCACAGAATTTTGATCGGGGACTCCATAAGGAGATCTATGACAGTGTAGAAACCTTGTGAATTTCTACTTATGTTGGGGGGGGGGGGTTAGAGAGGGAACTAGTGATATAGAGTTTCCTATAAGATGGATTCAAGGCGGCTGGAGCTGGTATCGGACATCACATGGTTGAGTCATCTATAGTAGCTATCCAATGCTAGACGATCAGATCTCAGTGCATGAGATCATCCCAAGATAAAGCTCAGGAAAATTTTTTGGGGATGCACAAAGGACCAAGGGATCCCAAAGATGTTAGGTGTTATTCTGGTGATAAAAAAGGTCACATCAAATGTGACTTCCCAAGAAGAAATGTTGAGAAGCGCAGGAAGATAACCGATGGACTACCACGGTAGAGGCTTCTCCATGATAAGGGATCTCTTGAGAGATAATAGGGAGGCCCCTAGTGAGGCATAGCTGGTAGAGGAGTAAGATAAGGAGGATATATGGTTGGTAAATTATGCTATGAGATACTTCCACCTCCACCACAACAACTAGGTGGCCAACTACATACTCAGGGAGCTAGCGGTTTGGGCTACGGGTAGTTTTAGGCTATGGAGACTTATGACCCAACGGCACATGAGATGATTAGAGCTATGATATGATTATTTAATACTCTTGTTTCAGTATTGGTAGACATAGGATTTAGTTATTAATTCATCTTTATACATCTTATGCGAGATCTAGAGCTCTTAGTTGAGGCTTTAGCCCAGTAATTTAAGTCTTGAGGTTCTTACAGGAACACTTCTTTTATATCGTTTATCTACTAGCAGTGTGAGATATTTTTTATAAAGATAGGTTCCTGTGGGACCTTTTGGTCTCCACAAGGGATACATATTAAGTAATATTGGGAATGGATTGGTTTTCCCTGGTCTGAAACCATATTTAATGTCACATCAGATGTGTCAGATGTGTTCACACAGATGTGATGTGATTATCCATTATGGTCGAGAGTCATATCATGGAGAAATGAGTGGGTTTTTCATGGAGGAGGCTGCAGAACATCACCCATTAGTTAGAGAGTGTATCCCTTGGTACAATAGGCTCTTTTGGAATCTATATTCCTTCAGTAGTGTAGGATTATATAAGAGTCTTCCTTGAATACATTTTGGGACCTCCTATGAGGTATAATATGGAGTTTTTTTATCCACTTTCATCTTGGTACCACTCTAATATCTTCTTTGGCATGTTGGATGACCCCTAATGAGCTCTAGGAGATGAAGTAGTAGTTAGAGGAAATTAGATTTAAGGGTTTTATCAAGACTAGTGTGTCCCCTTGGGAAGTTTTAGTGTTGTACATGAAGGAATAATAATTTACCTAGATTGAGTAGTTCTAGAGAGCCTTCAAGGAGTTGAGGCTATAACTAATGAGCACTCCTATTTTGAGAAAACTGGAGGAGGGCATGGAGTGCATAGTATATTGCAATTCCTCGGGAGCTGGGATTAAATTTGTATTGATGAAGAGACAGAAATTTATTTCATATGGATTGAGGTAATTGAGATCCCATGGGAAGAATTATGCAACTCAAAACCTAGAGATGACAATAGTAGTTTTATCCCTAAGAATGTGGAGGAACAATCTTTTGGGTGAAAATTTTGTGGTTTACTTAGACCATCATAGTCTAAGGTATGTCTCCATGCAGAGGGAGTTGAACTGGAAATAGAGGAACTGGTTAGAATTCTTGTAGTACTATGAATTAAAAATATTATTTACTCTATGAAAGGGAAACGTGATAGAAGATTCCCTTTTTAGGATATCGAAGGCTCAATTAGTGAAAGAGGCTTTTTAGAAATAGGCTTCTGAGTAGTAATCCTACTTATAGATGAACCGGGTGGAGTAAGAGAGCACAAATTTTCTTTAGTATATGGTGTTAAATCCTCCACTTCTCAAACATGTGAGAGTCACAGCTAGAATACATCAACTATGTGGTTTTTCATGACCAGATATCCTTAGAATATTCACCCAATGGATTTTATGAAGCAGAAAATCACATCATCCCCTTTCCATGGGTAGATGATGGTCCTGGTCACGATGCGAGAGAAGGAGATGAAAGAGTTCCACACTTCTCCCTTGGTTGCACATACAAGTGTTGGGAATATGTACAGATACCTTCAACTGTAGTTTTGGTGGTCCACCATGAGATGGAGTATGGCTACGTTTATCTCTTGGTGCCTCACCTATCAGAAGGTGTAGGTTGAGAACTAGGTTCTGGAAGGTTTGATGCAGCCCCTTGAGATACCAGATCAGAAGTAAGCTGTCATTTCCATGGAATTTGTGACAAGGCTTCCATATACTGGGAATAACCATGATGTCATCTGGGTGATAGTTGATCGACTCATGAATTCATCACACTTACTATCATGGAGTAGAACTTGGTGGAAAGTTCATGGCATATATATTTAAAGGATATTGTTCAATTTTATGTGGTGTCCTTAAATATTGTCTCTGATAATGATTCATGGCCCACAGTATGATTTAGGAAAGTCTTAGAGGAGACAATCGAGACCCAGATGAGGATGAGTAAAACCTTTCACCCCCAAACAGATGGTCAGACTGAGCACATTTTCTATGTGTTAGAGGATATATTGAGGGATTACATGTTGGAATTTTTCTAGATCTAGGAGTATCACTTTATTTTGGTAGAGTTCGCATACAACTACAACTAACACTCTACTATCAATATGAAACTTTTTGAGGCCATGTACGAGAGACCCTGCAGGTCACCCTTGTGCTGGTTAGAGACTGATGAGGCATCTCTTGTGGATCTAGAGATGGTGCAAGAGATGAAGGAGAAGGTCCATGTTATCTGTGAGTGGATGAGGACAACCCAGAGTATACAAAAATATTATGCATATCTTCATTATAGGCACATGGATTTCGAGTAGGGAGACCATGTTTTCCTAAGAGTCTCCCCGCGAAGAGAATTTTTGGAGGTTTGAATGAGGAGGCAAACTAACCCCAAGGATCATCAAGATATTCGAGATTTTGTAGTGGGGTGGTGAGGTTTCTTACCACCTCACCCTACCCCCATAGTTGGAGCGAGTGAACAATGTATTCCACATGTCACGACTGAGGACATACGTGCATAACCCTGCACATGTTGTTTACCAGGATGAGCTAGACATCGGGGATGGAGCCACTTTTACAAATCACCTGATGGCGATCGAAGATCAATAAGATATGAACATGTATGGATGGATCATTCCCTTGGTATGTGCTTTTTGGTAGTAGGATAATATACATGAGAGTTCTTGGGATAGGGATATCAGATGCGAGCTCAGTATACCGAACTTTTTGTGAAGTTTTTCTTTTTGGGGGAGAAAATATTGAAGGAGGAAATGATGCAAAAACTCAATTTTTTCCTTGTAAGAATTTGAAATATTTCTACATATATTTCAAGATCTAGGCACAAAGATGTGTGATTTCAAGGATAGGTGTTCAGAATTAATTTTATAAAAATATTAAATATATTTTATATTTTGTGTGCATAGTTCATTAAGGAAAATGGGACAACTCTTAAATGTAATCTCAGATCATAAATCTAAGGACATAGTTGAGTCTAGAACATGATATTTACCCAAGAAATGACCTAAAATATGTCTGCATAGGGAATTTAGATATGGAGACCATCATGAATTTGGGGATGCAATCATGATCCGTCTCTCACTTCAATGAAGAACTAATACCCCGTAGCCCGACCAGTGAAGAATGCAATGAATTTGTGTGAGAAAGACACAATAAACAATGGTTTAATAATTTTTTTCTAAGACTTCTTATCCAATCAATACAATTGGGATATCTGGGGTTAGAAAACAATGTATGATAAATATAAAATTAATATCAGGCACATCTGGCCTCAGAATTGCATGTTGTATTATCGCCTAACTCTGAAAATATGTGTAAAAATATTTCAAAATTTTACAAGAAAAAAACTAGGTGTATACATCATTCCCTCCAATATTTTTATCCCTAGAAAGTAAAACTACACAAAAAACATAGGATACTAAGCATGCATCTGGTTCTCCTTCTCCCGAGAACTCTTCTACAGATTCCCATGCTTCCACAACACATGAACCATGGGGATGGTCCGTCCGCATAGGGTCATGTCCTATTGATACTCAATCACCACTGTGTACTATGTAAAAGTGGCTCCATCCTCATTATCCATCCCTCCCCAGTCAATGATGTGCATTGGGTCTTGTATGTTTCTCCACAGTTATGACACATGGAATATGTTGTGAACTCTATGCAACTGTGGGGGTAGGGTGAGGCGATAAAAAAACTCACAAACGTTATGCTAGATTTCAAACTACCCAATGAACCTCAAGGATGACTTGTCTCCCCATCCAAACCTCCAAAATTCTATTCTTGGGGAGTCTTTGTAAAATATGGTCTCTCTTCTTGAACTCCAAGGGCCTACGATGGTGATCTATGTAAAATTTTTGTTTACTATAGGACATCCTCATCTACTCATGGATAACGTGGAACTTCTCCATCATTGTATGAACCAACTCTATACCCAGAAGATATGCATCCCCACTATCTTCCCAACACAAGGGTAACCTGCATGTCCTCCCATATAGGGCCTCCAACGTTTTCAGGTCAATAATATAGTGGTATCTAGATTCGTATGCAAGCTCTACCAAGGGAAAGTTATTCTATCAGCTTCGGCCATTGTCCAACACATAAGTCCTCATTATATCCTCCAATACCTAGATAGTGTGCTGAGTCTGCCTATCTATTTGGGGGTAAAATCTCATACTCATCCTCATTTAGGTTTAGAATGACTCCTATGGGTCTCTCCAAAACCATGATGGGAACCATGGATCATGATCAAATATAATCGACATGGGAACCCCATGAAGGTGAAAAATATCCCACACACACATCAACCTCAAACTCTCCACCTAAATCTACTCCTTGATACCAAAAAAGTGTGTTGACTTCATGATTCAGTCAACTATCACTCAGATTACATCATTTTATATCACTGTCTTCTAAAGACCTATCATAAAGTCCATCAATATGTCATCCAACATTCACTATGGGATCTCAAGTGGCTGCAACAAACCTATCGAATCTTGGTGTTAAATCTTCACCAGCTAACATGTGAGGCACCGAGAGAGAAACTTAGCCAATCTATGTCTCATTCCAGACCACCAAAAATACCATTAAAGGACTATGTACATATTTCTCACACCGAAATGTATATCCAAAGGAAAAATGTGGAACTCTTTCATCACCTCCACCCGTATTGTGATCGAGACCATCGTCCGCCCTTGGAAAAGGATGACATGATTCCCTCCTTTAGAATACACATCTGGTGAATATCATATAGATATTTGGTCATGAAATACCTCATAGTTTATGTTTCTCCGCTAGGACTCTATCACATGCTTGAGAAGAGGAGGAGTCGACACCATCAACTAAAAAAACCCTCCTACTCCGCCAGGGACAGCTGTAAGGAAGCCAACTACTCATAATCCTCTTGCACAAAACAAGCATGGGACTTCTTATTAAGGGAATATTCTACCAATTTTATCTTCCTTGGAGCATAAAATATATCAAAGTCATAGTCCTGTAGGAACTCTAATCAGAATTGTTGTCTCAGGTTAAAGTCTCTCTGTGTGAAGACGTACAAAAGACTCTGATAGTCTGAGTAAACCATGAAGCACTCTCCCAGAAGATAGTGTCTTCACAACTTCAGGGTGAAGACTACCACTGTCATCTATAGTTCATGAGTCACATAGTTCGACTCATGGGGTCAAAACTATATCAACCCATATGTGATAACTGTCTATGTCTGCATCAACACATAGCCGAACCCAGATCCTAAGGCATCACAATACACTATGTGCTTGACACCCTCCTCTAGTAGTCTCTACATAGGAGCACTCACAAACCTCAGCATCAACTCCTTGAAGTCCCTTTAGAACTACCTAGTCCAGGTAAAAGGCATACCTTTCCACATCAAGGACGTCAAGGGGGTTTCAATCCTAGAGAAGTCTACCACAAACCTCCTGTAGTACCCCACCAAGCCAAGATACTTTGTATCTCTGACATTCTCTTGGGTGGCTCCCAAGAAATAACTACATCGATCTTCACTAGGTCCATGGATAAACCATGCTAAAAAATGACATGACCCAGAAAGTGAAACTAGTGGATCCAGAACTTGCACTTCAATTGATGACAATAACGTTGGTGCTCCTGAAAAAAATATAGGACCAACTTCAAGTGTTCTTAATTCTCTTCCTCTATCACAAAGTATATGAGTATGTCGTTAATGAAAATAACCACAAACTGATCTAACTATGGATGAAGGATTTGGTTCTTCAAATCCATAAACATGGTGGGGGAATTTGTCACACCAAAGGGAATCACCAGGAACTAATTGTTTTTGTAGCGACATCGAAATAACAGCTTCAGAATATCAACCTCACTAACCCTGAACTAGTGGTCATTGAACCTGAGATCAATCTTTGAGGACCATCTTGTGTCTTGATACTAGTCAAATATGTTGTCAATCCTTGGAAAAAGGTATTTTTTCTTTATCATGGATTGGTTTAGGAATGTGATACTTGTTAGAAAAATAAGTATGAAGCCTTAAACCGAGTTATATTTCTACAACCATTACCTATTCCAAAGATGGTATGGGAAGAATTATCCATTAATTTTATTTTAGGCTTACCAAATATTAGGGTTATGAAGTGGTATTGGTAGTTTTTGATATGTTGAGAAAACAATACTCATTTTATTCATTATATAACATCCTTACCATACTAATATTGTAGCATATGTTTTCATGAATGAAACAGTACATCTTCATAGTATTCCAACAGTGATAGTAAGTAATCGAGACCCCTTTTTTACTAGTTTGTTTTGGTGAAAATTATTCAAGTTACAAGGGATCACATTGAAGATGAGTTCATATTATCATCCTAAAAGTTATGGGAACAACGAGGTGGTCAATATTTTCTTGGATATATATTATATTTTTCTTACGGATGATCAGCCTCGATGATGGGTATCTTGGATATCATGGGAAGAATACAGTTTTAATAATTCTTACCATATTTTTTTGGACAGACACTTTTTGATGTAGTTTTTGGGAGGAAACATCTAATGATAATTTGGTATTCTAAAAGGGAAGTATAAGGTGAGGAAAATGCAAATGTTTTAGAAGATAGAGATGAAGCCTTGAAGCAGTTACGAATCAACCTACATCGTGTACAACAGTTAATGGTTAAATTTGATAACATCACCCATTGGGATGTTTCTTTTAAAGTAAGGAATCTAGTATGGGTTAATATGAGTCCAAATATTCTTGGGGGAAATTTCAGAATCAAAGAGAAATTAAATTCATGATATTTTGGTCCATTTAAAATAACCAAGAGAATAGGGAATGTGTCATATTAGTTGAAGCTACAAGAGACAAGTATAGTGAAAAAATTATTTCATGTTTCACAACTAAAGGAAATGATAGGAGAACATCAAGTGGTAGAGGCTTTAATAGAGGAAGTTTTTACCAAAGAATAAATTCATAAAAATATTATTACAACAGAAAAATAGAGTATTAACCAAATCTGTTTAGTTCAATGGCGTGGAAGATCAATAGAGGAAGCTACTTTGGAGGACACCTTCTGGATGATGAATCAGTTTCCTCAATTTTACTTTGAGTAAAAGTAAAATCTTTATAGAGGAGGTAATGATAGATTTAGGGTCAATTATGTTAGGGAGAGGCTTCCTGTCTAGTTCACTTACAAAAAGAGGGGTCAATTTGTAAAGTGAGGTGAGGCACGATCTGTTTGGGAGGGTTGGAATTGTAAATAGTGTTCTGTCAAGTGAATGGTGTTCTATATTAGAGGGGAAGAATTTCAAAGGGATTCTCCTATTACTCTTAGTTATTTATTAATAGGGGGACGGTGTCTAGTATAGGGGTATCGGGTTTTCAGTTGAAATCTGGCATGGTCCATGGGCTAGAGAGGGAGATCTTCTCTCAGGAGGTTAGTCCGTCTTCTTTTTCTCTTTCAATTTATCTTTGTAAAACATATACAATTCATCAAAAGAAGTGGAATATTTTTTTCTTTTCCTCTCTTAAAATAATATCTCCCATCAATCTAGAATAATAGGGGCACTATAAGAAACCTCAAAATGATGAACAATCATGGACCCTATAGAAGTGAAAGTAGACATGTTGTGATTGAGGAAATGAAAAGGTTTAGACTATTATGAACCATAATTGATTCATGGAATAACTTGGGGAAGCATTGTTACATAGGTAACATCCATCATCATAGACATCCTAAGTTTCTATCATTATAATAACAGTAAATCCGTGTGATAAAAACAACAAGAACCCCTTAAACCAATATCTACAGTGATAGAAACCCAAAACCATGGAAATATATAAAATGAAGAACTTTTGTGTACCATTCACAAATAGATCCACTATTATTGTTTTCATAACACTAGATTGATGAAGATCCCTTATAGGTATCTAAAGGAATCCCTCCTCCATGATGTATCCACAAGATAAAATGAATTTCCCAATGCATGGGTGAGACTCTCCTTTGCTCCATGGTATGATAGTACATCTCATGGTTATAGAGGAAAAAGAAGAGAGATTTAGAGAGAGGGAGAATCAGTGGAGGATTTGGTAGGTTGAAATGATAACCAACTCATTGTGTTTACCTATAACATCCCAACATGGGTGCCACATGTTGGTGCCTTGAGTAAGTTGGTTACATGACATCAAGCGTGCCTCCCTATACGCCCCAAGTTTCTGACTTGCAATGAAGGTCTAATAGATATATCATGGAGAGACCATACCCAATTTATCAAAGAATCACAAAATAGGAATTCAATAATGATAACCAAATAATAATAAACAATAAGCAGAATAATACCATAATGAATAAAAACCAACATCACATGATACTCCCAAAACAAGAAAACAATAACCAAACCAAGAAGAAATTATGACATGTCATATCAATGCCAAATGTCACATGAAAACCCAAAATAAAGATGATGAAAACTCCCTAGTGGGTCCCAATATCATGTATGGTTCTCTCATCCATGATCTATCCCAACTCAGCCATCTAACATAGGGATCTTTCCCTTATCCTATCCCATAAACATGAATTCTACTTTGGTTGTAACCAGGCATCCTGAGTAGGGTGTGAGTACAACTTAGTAGGACAACACGAATGGTGTCTAAAACAATATCCAATCTATTAAAGTGTATGTGATTGTATAAGGAATAAAGTAGAAAAGATATGTAAATAGTTTTTACATTTAAATTATGCTCTACTTAATCACATAAATTCTCGAGTTTACCACGACATCTGTACCAACAATACTTATTTTAGGCGGTTCTAGAGTTTAAACCATCCATAAGGGAAACACATTTCATTTCATTATGGGTTTACATTTTTCATTTAATCCCAATTTCACATTCAAATATTGGGGGACAAGAGAAGCATTTTGACACCCTGTAGGTATTTGGAGAATCATTCACTTTCCCATAAATTAGTGATCACATAAAATACATATATACAATGGTCCCCTAGAGAAGTATCCTAACACCCTTTAGGTATTTGGAGCAGCAACCCTTTTCCCACAACCCAGTCACA
Source organism: Viscum album (assembly GCA_963277665.1). Taxonomy (NCBI): domain Eukaryota; kingdom Viridiplantae; phylum Streptophyta; class Magnoliopsida; order Santalales; family Viscaceae; genus Viscum; species Viscum album. Next base: position 360,392,111 of record OY728148.1, on the reverse strand, counting down.
AATATCAATTCACATTGTTCTATATTTCCAACCACTTATAAAAAATTCCTAATTTAATTATCAACATTTCAATCATATTGACATACCCCATTGGTCACCATCAATTTCATTAAACAATTAATAAATCAGTTTCAATAACCTATTATTCATCAATTTCATATTCACATTATTCACCAATTTCACAATCACAATATTCACCAATTTTGTAATCATGATTTTTGGTCCAATTGATTAGTTTTGATTTGGATGCAATTTCCTAATAAGGCAATTGCAATTCCACAATTACATACATGCAATTATAATCAGGACTATGAGAATTGACAATTAGACCACCTACCACAATGTCATTGAATAACATTTGTTGGATATCAATATGATTTATATTGATATTCAGATCTAATGAATACATTCTTCATGGATCTATTACAAGAGGGTGGGTGAATTGTAATTTTAAAAACTTTAGTTTAAAAGTGTTTTATCCAAAAAAATTTACAAACCTCTTTAAGTAAAAGTATTGGATTTATACTTTTCCCTATATATGATTAATAATGTATCATAATCAGGATTTATTTTGATATATCAGAGTTATATAATTATAATTAGAATCAATACGATTAAATCAAAGTGTAATCAATATCAAAATCACTATGGATCCGATTAAACATAGTTTTTTTTATCATAATCAATTTAGTACAAATAAAACAATCAGTAAAGAAATATGAATACGATGTTTAAATTTATTTTATATAAATGCAGTGGAATAGTTACTTGTAAAGAAACAAACAATACAATAACAATGTAATGTAAGAATTATTTACAACTATTATTAAAAAGATAAACCTTTTTTATCATTACGATTACGGTATCCAATAACCATGGCTAAAGGTATCCCTTATTTTATACTTACAATAAAGTATGTATTTTCTCAGTAAGGAAAGTTCTTGATATGAAAATGGGATCTATTTTTCTAGCCACAAAATCCCTCAATCCAATGGGTCAAATTCTATGTCACACTGTCCTTATGATTTCTCAATCAATATGATGATCAAATTATCCATCTTTCTATCCCTAGAAGACCTAAATCGTAACAACAATAATTAAACACATGATTAAAATGAAAAAAATCATAAGGACACAACCTGAATAGGTTTCATTAATAATAATCTCTCTAAATAATTACATAAGACTAGGAACTAGATATTTATGATATGTAAACTTTAAAAAAATTAGAGCTGATATGATCAACCAAAAATTTAGTAATTGGATCTTTAGTAATCAGAACCCTTCAAACACTTTGAATGATTAAGTATTTATAGGAATATTTCTATGATCATATTTCATTTCCAATGGTTATATTTTATTCGAGTTTTTTGAAATGATTTGGACACCTTTCTTTAGATAGATCATACCTCTATGGCATTACAGAATGGCGGACATCGTATTGGTTTATAATATCATAGTGTAAAAAGAATTTCTTACATTAGAAATAAGTCGTATGAATAAAATTATAAACTAAAGTCAGTCTGATAGACTTACTTACAATTTTAATAATGACAATCTTCATGAGGGTCAGTACGATGCTTATCGGTACCATTATCATTATGATTTTTAAGACTTTTTGAAAGACAATATAGAAAGTCTAACAACAGTTATCATAAATGCGAGTATGATGTTTATCAGAAATGACCTCATTCCGATAGTCGTATTGAACAATGTTAAAATTTATATTTTATAATTATGAACTTAATTTATATACTGTAAAAAATAATATTTTCTATAAATAAACATACTAAATAAACTTTGGATATAAAAAGTTTTATTTTTTTTAAGAAAAAGTTTGTGATTTCCAAATCAAAAGGAATGGAAAAGTAAGAAGTAAAACTTTTGATTCAATAATCTCCCCCTTTATATAAATCAAAAACCTCGAAACATAAATGAAAAATAACCACAAAAATGTAAATCCCTTTTATTATAAGTACTTGATATTAAAAATTATTCTTTAATTCTTAAATCCACCTGATTTTATTAATCATCTGAATATGATGGATGATATGAAGTTGAATACGATTAATTCCCCATTAGGATAAAATCTCCCTTAAGGGTCATATTCTCTCCCTTAATCAAAGCTTCCCCCTTTTGTATAAAAAATATCCTTTGATAATATTTTCTCATCATTTAAGAGTTTCCCCCTCATATAAATATTTATACCCCTTAATCAAAACTTCCCCCCTTTGTTATTTATAAAAATAATGGGGAAATTCTCAAGTTTCTTGTAATGTTAGAGTATTGAAAAAATATACAAAACAATACAATGGATTAATTAAACATCCATAAAAAAATATATGAAAGAACATTAAATCAATTAGAATTGGAAATAATTCAGAAAAATCATAATGGGATGAAAATTAATTCCTTCAAATATTACAAATGATTCAAAATATTTTTCAGAAAACAAATACAATGAGAGTTTCAAAAAGAAATCAATATCTCTTCATCAAAATTTTCATGAAATACTTCATATTATTAAACTCATTATGGCCCTAATCTAGATTTTCTATTATTTCATCTTAATTTAGAACTTTCTGAGTCATTTCATTGTTCACATTATTCAATATGATAATTTCCTCTTGAAAATATTTTTGTCTTAAAAACTCCAACTTAAAGTACCAGATATATATATTAAAAGATTTTATTTTCTTAGTCTAATCAACATTCGTATCTCTAAAACTTTCTGAAAACTTTACCCTACCATCAATTTCTTTTGTAAACTTGTTATAAGATTCAACATATTCATTAAAAATATTCATCACATATTCAAAGTTTTCATCATATGACTTGATATCAGCATCAACTTTGTGTGACCATTTCACAATTTTATTACAAGACTTCTTTTGAGTCAAATAAATTTATTGATAAACTTTCAATTATACCACAATCCAAATTACCTTTTTGTTAGCATGTTGATTGAATCTAATTTATCATCTAGAATTAATTTAATCATCTAGAATCCAGATTTTATATTTAGAAAAAATTGGATTTTTTCCTTCAATACTATTTAAATCACTAAAAATATAATCCCCTCTTTTGAAGGAAATTGTTGTAGATGAGTCCAAATTTTCTTATTGAATCTATAGAGGTTTGATTCATCTTGTTCTAGTTTCCAATTCCCTCCCTTTTCCTTTATCTTTTTTTGAATGTTCTTTATCAACTTCTTTAGACCTATTGTTATTTACTTTTTTATCGTATTATAATTCAAGGATCTCATCATCCTTATTATCTTCAATGTTTTCATTAGCTTTCGTTTTTTAATTTTGATCACTTTCTTTCTTAGATGAAGACTAAACTTCTTCATCTAATTATTCTTTATGAACTTATAGATTTTTCTTCTTTAACGGATATGGATGTTAAATTTGATGATGATGCATCCAATGATTATTCAGATTAGGTTTTTCATATTTTTATCTTTATCTTCATTCTCATCCTTTTCATTCTCTTCATATTCATAAACTTCCTCATCATCTTCATCAAATTCATCATTCTCATACTCTTATACTTCTTCTTAAAAAAATTCCTTAACTACTTCATATTTAGTTTCTTAACTTATTTTTCTTCATTCCGAAATTTACCAATTCCTTCAATCTCTTCATCAATTTCTTTTTCAAACTATTCTTTGAGTTTTTTAGATATTTTTAAATCATCTTATCCTAGTTTCAGTTATGATTCATTTTCATGAATAGCTGGTTCCAATTCCTATTCAATAATATTCCCTTTTCTTTTATCTTCTACATATAGAATATTAACATGCACTATAGTGGTTTATTGAAGAAATAACCCTACATCGGGGTTTACTTTATCCGTCTGGGAAGTAAGTGGATCTATATTCTCTAATTATCTCTCAACTCCCTTCAAAATATTGTCCTAGAGTATAACTTCTATCAAATTTTTATTTTGATTTTTATTCTTTATTTCTTCTTGAAAAGTATTGGGAGCATGGATCCTTAATGCATTGGCTTATACTAGGCCAAGTTTGATCAATGGTTCTCTAGGATTCTTCTCATATTTAATTTTCATCCACTCATAAAAAAATTAATCTGGGACTTTCTTTTGTTTCTTCTGCATTTTATGTGTAGAGGTTTCAACCTATCTTTTATTCTTCTTCTCACCTTTCTCATATTTCCATGAAGGTTCATATTTCGAAGAAATATCACCAAATTTCGAAACAATATTACAAGAAATTTTATTAAAAACAAATAACATTCTATTCATTGTATCATCACTGATGAATAAAATACCCCCCCTAATCATATTTGATTTATTCATAGTCTTGAAAAACTTCTTGCACTCAGCCATTAGTTTGATAATAAATCTAGAAACTTGATGATATGAGATTTTATAGAACTGGTCTTGATATTTTATATTTTAATAAAGATGAATTTGATAAGATCTATCCTCTTCATGTTGATAATAAAATCCAATACGAAAAAATACGAGACATTTTGTGTGTACTAATCTCTTTTATTTAGTATTAGAAATCCTTGAATCCAGAGGGATACAACCCTATTATCCGAATTTAGGTGTGAAACCTTCCTAGTTTTTTCATAATGATCAAATAATGAATTTTCTTCTATTATCCTATTGAAGGATCTAAGATCCTTAGGAAATTTTTGTGATGGATAAAAGCTTCTAATTTTAATGATATAATTATTTATATTGCAGATTTTATTGTAGGAATTCCTGTATCCCTTAGCATATATCAATTTTTTTTATCTTCCATCAACCTTGAAAAACATGACTGAAGTATAAAAATCACGAACACAATCTAGATAAAAAAATCAATAATATTTTCTATTTTTTTCTAAAAATATTGATTCCCAAACATGGAATTAAATAAACTTCTTCATGGTAGAATAATACTTCTGAAAAAAATATCTTTCAACTTACATTTCCCAGAAAAAACTTGTTATTGTAATCTTTACCAGAATCCATCAGATTCAAAACTGAAATAGGTGAAAAACAACTTTTCAGACTAGTGCCTTTTGAAGGTGAAACAAGTTAGGGTATAAGTTCTAAATAGATGATGTGGGACATAGGGGATAGACCTCCTTATATAGGTACACATATTTCAGTTCATCTTTCATACTAAAATCCATGGTTCAGATTGAATACAATTTGATTTGACAACTAATAATCCTTGAAAAGAATGTTTAAAGAAATTTTGAACTCTTAAGGTTTTTAAATTTTCATCATATTGATAATGAGTATGATTGATTTTTTTGAAAAATGCAACATAATTTCTTATAAAAATGAATGAATAATAAAAACCAAAATTACAAACTAATTGTAATTAAATAGTGCAAAAATTAAAAATTAATAAGAATACATTTCAGATTGGAAAGAGTCATCGATATGATTACATATTATTATTTATTTTTGTAAACTAAATAAATTAAAATAGTTTTTATTATGAATTTAAAACAAAATTAACAAAAAAAATTTACAATAGTTTTTAAACAAAAAAAATTACAATGCTTTCATTTAAAGAAAACTAATTATAATAGTTTTATTGGAAAAATATATGAAGATAATTTTGAATCTTAAGAAATTGGTAACAACGCTTGAGTTCAAAATTTTTTACAACATTTTCAGAGTCCAAAAATCTTTTCAATACTTCTATGTATGAAAATTTTATAAATCAATATGAGTCTTAAAAATTAATTATGATTTTTTTAAAGAAAACAAAAAATGTATAAAACAAAATGTTTTTGAAAAAAAAGAGTACCCTCCCTAGAAAAACGTGTATATTAATTAAAGTAGATGGGTAAACAATAAATAGATATTAATGATTAATTTACATTGATCATTTTTAGATTCTATTTAATGTATTCAAATATATCATAAGGAATAGGTTCTGTAAAAATGTCACCAAGTTATTATTGCATTATGATGAATAGTAAAATGATATATCCTTTAAGTGTGTGATCACTATAGAAGTGGTGTATTATATCTATGTGTTTAGCACATGAATAATGTGATGAGTTTTTAGATAAGGAAATGGAACTAGTTTTATCACAAAGTATTTGAGTTTTCTTAAAACTCAACCCATATTTTATGAGTGTGTGTTATATCCATAACACTCGAGCACAACAACTTCCAAATTCCATATATTTAGATTCAACATAGGAAAGTGAAAATAAGTTTTGTTTCATAAAATTACAAGAAACTAATTAATCTCCTATGATATGAAAAGTTTTATAAGTACTTTTCCTATCTATTCTATAACCACCAAATTTATTATTAGAAAAAACTTTTTAGTTCAAAAATAGTTTCAGAATAATAGAAAAGTCAAAAATACGTAGTTCTATTTAGATAATGAAAAATTAGTTTTACTATTTTTAAATGGGATTATTTTGGATTATATTTATATCTTTAAAATAATATTACAAAAAACATTAAATATGGGTGACTATAAGTTAAGTAAAGTAAGATTTATATCATACCTCTAAAAGTATTTTCATCAGATGGATATCCAACCTCATTAAGATTAAGTTTATTGGAGGCACCAATAGGAGTACTAATTCATTTAGTATTTTAATATCCATATTTCTTAAGAACATATTTTATATAATCATGTTTACATATAAAATTTTCTTATGGTTTTTGTGAAATTTGAATACCAAGAAAATATGTTAACTCACCCATCATACTCATCTCAAACTCATATTTTATATGATCCACAAAGGAATATGTTAAATATTATTGATTTGTTCCTAATTTAATTTCATCAACATTTATTTGAAAAAAATAATTTTTTTGTTAACTTATTTTTTAAAAATTGTTGGATCCACATCTCATTTTACAAAGTTATTTTGAAACAAAAATCCTATTAACCTATCATACCATGCTATAAATTATTATTTTTGTCCGTATTGAGTTTTGGTAAAATTATATACGTATTCAAGATGTTTTTTATTCTCAAAACCAGGGGTTTATTCAATATATACTTCCTTCAGAACATATCTGTTAAGAAATACACACTTAAAATTCTTTTGAAAAAGTTTTAAACTAATGAATGCTGCACAGGCTAGTAGAATATGAATAGCTTCAAGTCTAGCTACTGGTTAATAGGTTTCTTTAGAGTGTATTACTTCCTTTTGGTTATAACCCTTAGAAAAAAGCCTATCTTTATTTCTATTAATATTTCCATTTTCACTATATTTGTTTCTAAAAACCCATTTTACTCCAATTATTGACCTTTCCTTATGTTGTTCAACTAAGGTCCAAAATTTATTCCTTTATAACTTATTTAGGTCATCTTTCATGACCTTAATACAATATTCATCACCTAAATTCTCATCAAGATTTTTAGTTTTAGATTGGGAAAGGAAATCTAGATTTTATATTTCATTCCTTCAACAACTTCTAGTCCTAACTGGTTGATCAACATCACCATTGATACTATCACTTGGATGATTCCAAATAAAAAACTATCTTCTTGGATTTTGAAAAGGTTTTTCTTCAACATTAGTTTAAAAAATTTCTTGAGGAATAAATTTATAAGCAATTTACTGAGTTATATCTTTAATAGAATAATTTTCTAACAATTTTTGAAAATTATTTTTAGAAATAAAATCCGAGGAGGATGTAGGTTCAGGTTTTTTTTAAAAAAAGGGTTGGTTTCATAAAAAATAACATGTTTTGATTCCTTGATAGTAAAATATTTTTTATTAAAAACTCTATATGCCTTAGATGTTGTATAATAACCTAAAAATATTCCTTCATCAGATTTGGGTGCATATTTATTTAAGTTATCTTTCATATTCAGAATTAATACATTGCAACCAAAAAATCTAATCTAAGAAACTTTTGGTTTCATATTAGTCCACAACTCATAAGTAGTTTTATGAAGAAATGGTCTAATAAAAAATCAATTTATAGTATAGTAGGTAGTACTAACCACTTCAGCACAAAAATGTTTAGCAATTGTGTATTCACTCAACATTGCTCTTATTATTTACTGAAAAATTATATTTCTTCTTTCAACACAACAATTTTTCTGGGGGGTTCTAGGACCTGAAAAGTTATATCTTATACCTTTCTTTCTAAAAAAGTTTCAAAATCATAATTTCGAAATTATCCACCATAATCACTAAAAATATTTTTTAAGGAAAGGTTTTTCTCATTTTTGACTTTTCCTATAAATGTTTTGAATTAAAAAAAGCTTCGTATTTATTTATGAGAAGATAAACCCATTTGTATTAAGTGTAATCATCAAACAAGAAAAAAACATAATTTTTTTCTTCAATAATCCTAGTTTGTTTAGAACAAAATAAATCCATGTTCACTAACTCCAAAACATCATAAATTGTGACTTAACTAATAGATTTAAAACTAGGTTTATGTTTCTTATCGTATTAAGGTTTACAGACTTTTGAAAAATCAAACCGAATTTCTATTAGATCCTTAACAAGTCTTTTCTTAGTCAACTTGGATAATTTTCTAAGGTTACAGTCCCATAACCTTCCATTCCATAACCAATATTTATCTTCCATTTCTCTTAGTTAAGGTGAGTATTGGCTCATAAGCTCTTCTAAGTTAAGTGCATATACATTTTCATGCCGAATGATAGAAATAATAAATCAATCATTGGAACTATGTACTAAACAATTATAATTTATAAAGTTAATAAGGTAAAATTCATCACATAATTTAATTATGATTATAAGTTTGTTATTAATACATTTAAGATTTTTTTGAAATTAAAGCTTCACCAAGAAGAACAATGCTACCTATTTTGACAATCTCTCACTGAGAATTATCTTCTAAAGTAACTTTTCTACCTTTCATATTAAGAATCTTTTCAAATAAATATTTGTTACCAGTCATATGCCCAAAAATTCCCCTATCCATGTACTATGTATTCTTTTTTTGTTTGTACTTTCTTTATTTTCCTGAAAAAAAGCATTAGACTTTTAGTACCCAAACCTTACTGGCTATAGTATTGTTAGAAAACAAAAATTTAAGAATAATTATTTTTTTAGAAAAATATTATTTGAGAAAACATAGGGATTTTACTTTTTTAAAGAAAATTTATTTTTCTAATGGACACCACTTTGACACTTGGTGAAAAATGGATCACTTTTAGGAACCAAGATTTTGTTACTAAAAATAGGTTTTTTATAATAAAACCACATTCTGGAACTATTCCCATGAGGATGAATTTGTGTATAAATTTTATCAAAGTTTTTTTACCATTGGTAAAGTTTAAAAAAAATTCTTCAAAGAAGAAATTTCATAATTTAGTTTTATAAATAAATTATTATCCTCACTTGTAATAGTCTTGGAATTACATTTATCAAAACTAGTTTTTAAATAATTTTTTATAGAAACTACTTTTTCAAAATCTTTTGAATAAGTATCCTATTTAGAATTATCCTTATCATGATATTTGGAGATATATGATATATCATTTGTTAAAAAATTTATTCTTGAATCAACCTTTAAAAGAAATTTCCTTAATATTATAATTTTTTTATATAATTTTCAATTTTCATTTTCTAATAGTTTTTAAAACATTAAACTTTATCATAAGAGGGTGATGTATTATCTTTACTGGCTGAGGAAGATTATTCATTTGAGGATATGTAATCCTTATTATCAGTATATTTTTCACTTATATACATATTAGTAAGGTTCTTATATATTCATATATTATACATGAAACAATGATTTACTTGAGGTACTTTGGAAGAAAGACCTATGTTCCTCTATTCTAAACATTCATTATCTGAATAATTCTCACATGAATCATCTCCACGGGCATTCCAAGTGTTAGAATATTTGATATATTTCTTGAAATTAGATTTTTAATATTTCCTAGAATTACTTTCTATTTTTATATCTTTTCTACCATTACACTTCATCTTAGGACAATCTCGACTAACATGAACAAATTTCTTATATTCATAACATGTAACTTCATATTTATTATCACTTTTTTTCCATATAAAATTATTTATATCTGTATTGGAAATCCTTCTTTCCAAATATTTTTTTCATCCCTTTGGAAAAGTTTTCTAACTCATTCTCAGAATGTTTATAATTTTTAGAATCAGATTGAATAAAAAGTTTCATCTTTCTTGAGGATTTAAAAACTTTTTAGTAGATGATCATTAGAAGGTAAGGTAGAAGTTAAAGCAAATAAAACACCACTATTTTTCATTTTATATTTCTCAACCTCTCCTTTTTATATTCCATCATACTGCATAAGGTTTCTGATAATATCATCAAGAGTAAGATTATTTGACTTTCTTATATCATAAAAAATAGTTCTATTTGATTCCCACTTGTTTGGAATTATATAAATTAACTTTTTAATAAGAATATCACCATCTAAACCTTTCTGACAAATAGATTGAAAACTATTTTTAATATTCATAAACCTATGATGTATCATTGCAACAGATTCACCAGGTAAGAAATTGAATGCTTGATATTTAGCTCTTAACATAGATCTTTTGGCCTCTACAACCTTTGTAGTTCTAATATGTGTTACTTATTGTTTTTTCCAAATGATGTCAGTAACTTCAAAAGATGATATTCGACTATACATACTTATTGTAATAAAGAATAACAAATTATTTATAATTCTATAATTCAACTTATATTTCTATTTTTCTTGATGAGTGAAAGCTGTAACTTCCTTATCAGGAATTTTGTAATCTCCAGTTAACATAACAAAGTTATTAATGCCAATTCTGATAATAAAATTATTCATCATATCCATCCAATACATATAGTCATCACAATAGAAAATAGGAGGTCTTTTAGGATTTAAATTTTCTATGGATACTACATTAATTCTTTCTATATTAAAAAATATATATTCTTTTTCCATAATACACATTAGTGTAAAAAAATTTATAAAAAAAAATCTATAATAAACTTCAAAAAATTGAAATAGTAAGGAAATAAAAAACATTGACAAGTATACAAATAGTTAAATCCTCATCTAATACCAATTATTGGTATCAGTATTATAGATATATTGACTTAATTATAATGCTAATTGTTGGATATCAATATGAGTTCAATTGATATTGGGATCAAAAGAATATATTCTTTATGAATATACTACGGGGGGGGGGGGTAAATTGTAGTTTTATAGACATTAGTTAAAAAGAGTTTAAACTAAAAGAATTAGAAAATATACTTAAGTAAAAATATTATATTTAGACTTGGCACTCAGTACAATTAACAAAGTATTATAATCAATATTGATTTTGATATATCAGAATTATAGAATTTTAATTAGAATCAATACTATTAAATCAGAGTGTAAAAAATATCAGAATCACTATGGATTTGATTAAATAAAGTTTTTTTATCATAATAAATTTATTGTAGATAAAAAAAATAGTAAATAAATATGAATATTATTTTTCACTTTCTTTTATATAAATGCAGAAGAATAGTTACTTGTAAAGAAACATGAAATATAATAACAACGTAACATAACAATGAATTAAATCTATTATTAAAAAGATAAACCACTTTTATACTTAATATTAAGGTAGAAAATAACCTTGGATAAAGCTATTAATTGGTTTATAATTATAATATGGTCTGTCTTTCCTCAGTAATGAAATCCATCAATACAAAAAATCAACTCTGTCTTCCTAGCCACAGAAGCCCTCGATCCAATGGATTAGATTCTATATCTCACTATCCCCATAATCCATCAATAAATATGATCTAATTATCTATATCCCTATCTCCATCATACCTCAATAAATATGATGAAAATATTCTATGTCTTCATATACTTGGAATCCCTAGATTGTAATCACAACAATCAGATGCACAATTATAATAAAAAACAAATCTTAAGAAGATAACATGATAATGTTTTTTTAAGAAGACTCTATCTAAATAATTACAAAAGACTAGGGACAAGATGTTCATGCTAGGTAAACATTAGAAAAATTAGAGAGTATATGATCAAACAACATTTGAGTAATCAATTTTTTAGTAATTATCACTATTTAAACTCTTTAGATGACCAGGTATTTATAGGCATATTCCCAAATATTATATTTACTTCCCAACAGTTATATTTTATCTGAGTTTTTCACAAACACTGGGACGGCTGAATGTTGATATCTCATACCCATTTGACATAATATAATGTCCGATTTTGTATTGGTTTACACCATCGTATTGTAAAAAGTATTCCTTACATTAGAAATAATTCTTCCGAATAAGATTACAAACATAAGTCGGTCCAATGGACTTCCTTAAAATTTTCATTATAATAATATTCAAGAGGGTTAGTACGATTTTTATTGGTACTAGTATCATTATGATTATTAATACCTTTTTAGTATGAAATAATAGAAAAAAGTCTAAAAATGGTTTTGATAAAGGTGAGTCTGATGTTTATCAAACACAACCTCATTCTGATAGTTATAATGAAGAAAGTTAAAGTTTATATTCAAATACTTAAGAACTAATTCTAAGTATGGTAAAACATAATGTTTTTGAAAAAGACCTACCAAAAAAATTTAAAGATAAAAATTTAGTAAAACATGTTTTTAATAAAGAGTTTTTTATTTCCAAAATAAAATGAATGGAAAATTAAGAAGTAAAACTTCTGTCTCAACAATGTTCACCAATCCGAAATCCCCAATTTGATGTGGAATGATCAAAAGTACAATAGTTCAGAAGATCAATACCTAAGATCAAGATCCAATGGATTAAGATCCATTAAAACCTAGATCTAAATCATCAAAAACAAAGGAAAATTCATCCCTCTTCATCAGGAAAGAGAGACATGAGAGAGAGAAACAATCGATGGAGAAAACACATATCATAGAGGAGATGTTCCTTATATATGATCTTCGATTAACCATGAAATGGGTTTATTGTGCTTTTTAATCCTCTAGGGAGATTTAAAAAATGGACGAAAGTGTTTAGGGACTAGTTGGGGTGATTAGAGGTTAAAACTGAGGGTTAAGGGATTTTTACATTTTTTTGGAGGAATTAAATCCCATGGGCAGGGTTTCTTGGGCATGGGATCATGTTTTTCCAAACCGTGTGACATAACTATGAACCACTACTTAGAGGGTTCATGGTTTCTTCTATGTGGAGTAACATTTGACAAACTGTGCACCAAATATGCAACCTCTCTGTTTTTGGCGTGCCCAGTTTGGGAGGTTGGCCGCACGGTTTTTCCAAGTCATGAACTAATTGTTCACTAACCCTTAGGATTACAAACTTAAAAAATTGGACACGAAACAACCCCAAATAAAAACCCAACCAAGTTATAAACAAAAAAGGTAAAAGCGTACCTAAAAATGTGTATAATACATCTCCAGAAAGGTCGGGATCTTATAATCTCCCCACCTTATAATAACCCATCCTCATGATGTTTTCCCAAGTATATATAAGATTCGGAGGTAAATAGTTTTGGTCACCGAGCCCATATATCTACTTCTCTTTACCACATTTCCTCCTGAACACAACCATGATTCCAAAATACTTGAACTATCAACAAGATCTTTCTTGTAACAATTTCTCACTATGATCCATAACACGAAATATATTCTCCTAAAAGGACTCATCATCCTCAAGATAAAAACCATCAATGTCAATCACATGATAAGGGTCGGGATGATACTATTAAATTTGTGACACATTAAAAATTTCACGCAAAACACTATACCCTTGTGGAATAACCAATCATTATTCCACCGACCCAATTCTCTCTAAAATCTCAAATTTTCCAACAAAGATGGGAACCAACTTTCTCAAGCTCCAAATCCTATAGTGATCCACCTTATGTGACACCCAAAGAAATACATGATCACCCATTTTATACTCGAGTGGTCATCAAAATTGATCAACACACTACTTCTTTCTACTTTGATCTATAACCATATATTTCCGAATGAATTGGACTTGATCTGATGTCACATACACAAGACTCAAACCCAACAATTCAAACTCGCCTACCTCCATCCAGTATAGATATGATCTAACTGGAATATAAATAGCCACATATAGTTCCATATGAAAAGTTTCCTGATAACTGTTGTTATAGGAAAACTCAAAAATCACTATGTTATTCTCCCATGACCCACTGAAATCGAGAATACACACCTATATCATATCCTCTAGCACCTTAGTAGTATGTTCTGACTGCCCACCTATCTGTGGGTGGAAAGATATACTTAAAAATTTCTGCGTACCGAGAACCTTCTGTAAGCCTTTCTAGAAGCACAAAGTGAAACATGATTCATAGTATGAAACTATTCTCTGTGGCACCCTGTATAGATGAATATATCCCGAACGTACATGTCCCCCAACTGATCCACTAAGAAAGTCTCCCAGATTGGTAACAAATGGGATACTTTTTTGAATCGGTGTACAATTGCACATATATCATTAATCTTTAGAGGTTTCCTTGGAAGATCCACCATGAAATATATAGCTTCGTTGTCCTAATTCCATTCCAGAATGGGAAATGATTGTAGTAAACCACCAGGTCATTGATACTCAACCTTCACCCACTGATCAGTGTAGCATCATGATACGAAACCTGAAATTTCTCTTTTCATGCCTGACCACCAATAATATCGACATAGGTCACAATACCTTTTGGTCAAACCAAGATTCACCACCATCTTTGAGGCATGAAAATCCCACATAAACTCCTTATGTATACACTTAGGCACAACAACACAGTTCTGAATATATACGATCTCATTCACATATATAATCTAATCAGAATGTAAATCCCCACTTTCAAGGATTTCACTCAAGTCCAAACAATTTGGATCTTCATAATACCTATCCCTAATTCAGAGTTTATAATCAGTTGACACTGATATGAGGGTCATTTTCTCTTAGCCCTCTCGAACCACAATATACATCCCTACTAGTAAGGCCATCATCTTCCACTCAGAACTAGACTCTTGAACTACATGAGTCTATATCTTCCTATATAAAGCATCTGTAAAAAAATTTCCTTTTCTTTGTGTATATTATAGCTCAAAATATAATTATTGCATATACTCAAACCACGTCCACTAATGGAGATTCAAATCTCATTGATAAAAGATATAATTTAAAATTTTGTGGTTGATATACAGAGTAATTGTTTTGCCAATAGATAATGTTACCAACACTACAAAGGACAAACTATGGTAGCTAACTTGAGGTCATGTGTAGTTTAGTTTAATTCATGTGATATTAACTATTGTGACCCATGCATTACAAATAAATCTCCCTACATCAACACTTCTCCTAGTCCAATACTGGATGCATTGAAAAACATGACATACTCCTCAACTAGCTCAAGTAGAATCAAAATTTTCATGGTAGTCAAATACTTCTTCAAATCCTAGAAAACATTCTCACATGATCCAGATAATTTAAAATTGACACCCTTCTTAGACAAGCCCAATAGTGGTGCTTTAATGCAGGAAAAGTCCTAGATGAACCTTCTTTAATATCCCACTAACCCTAGAAAGCCTATGTTACCAAAAGCATTCTTTGGATGCTCCTAGGAAACCAATCCATGAACTTTCTCTAGGTCCACTGACACACCTTCCTCTAAGATGATATAACCCAAGAAATGTACCTGGTTGATCTATAATTAAAAAATATATAGCTTGGAATATAGATTATTCCCTCTCAATGTACCGTGGACGATGTTAAGATGTTGGAAATGATCATCTTGAGTCTTAGTATACACCAAGATGTCATCCACAAAATAAACCAAAAACTAAACTAGGTATAGGTGGAAGATTTGATTCATCAAGGCCATAAACATAACCAGAGCATTCATCAGCACAGACTATATCACAAAAAACTCATATAGGATATACCTTCTTCTGAAATTGGTCCATGGTATATCATAAGGTCTTTCTCTAAACTAATGATACCTTGATCTCAAGTAAATCTTTGAGAAAAAATAAGTCTCAATTGGTCAAAGTGTTAATCAATATGTGGAAGAGGATACTGATTCTCCACTGTCATGAATTTCAACTTCCATTAATTAGCACATAAACATAAGGTCCCATCAACCTTCTTAGTGAGTACGACTAGGGAATCCTAGGGAAACATAATCAGACCAATAAATCCCTTATCCATTAAATCTTTTAGCTAATTCTTGATCTCTTGAAGTTATGTTGGAACCATTATATAAATTGGAATATACAATAGCTTAGATATAGGTATGAGCTTAATTGTAAACTCAACATAACTCTCAGTTGGAAGCCTTGATAAGTCTTTAGGAAACACATACTGGAACTAGTCCACTATGGGTAGAAATACATAATTCTTTACACTCCCATAATATAGAAAAATACTTGCAACTTGGGTGGTGATCTTCCTCATTTTCTAATGAACTTGACCTATATGGCCCACCTAGATATCCCACACTCCATGATGAACATAAATTTTACCCTCAAGATATGTAAAGGACACTATCCTTCGGTAAAAATAAATGTGATTTTGGTACACTACTAACCAATCCATACCCAAAATCAATTTAAACCCAAACATGTCATAAATGTAAGGACCCCAACAGAAATGGTACTCCTAGCCCTGAGAGAACACTCTTTACATAAAAAAATATCATTCAACCATAGTTCTAATGGTTTTTCTTTTGTCATAACCTCATTCATGAACTCCACTATCAAACTCAAACTATTCATGAGTTGCATAGATAAAAAATAATGATAGGATCCTATATCAGATAAGGTACTTACAAGAATATAAGTTATAAGAATAGTACCTATGACTATCGATGGCCCAACCTCACTATCCACAAGTACAAGACGGACTATATGAAATTTTAATACCCCTCTACCTTGTGTTGTACCCTGATTCCCCTGAGCTAAACCACTATAATAATACATGCAATCATTCCCTAACATACCACATCCACTTCCTTGACATCCATGGATGAAATAAATCCAACTAAATGATTTATATGGGGTATAATACTCCCTTATAATACTCTAAATCACCTATCCCCTCCATAATTTCCCATCGGTTGAGGATTTATACAATACCTCTGCAAGTGTTCTATCCTGCAGCAAGCTTGGTACTCCACTGGTGGTTGGGGACACTAACTAAGAATGTGTCCCAAACTACCACACTAGTAGAAATGAATTAAATTTACACTCTAAGTTTCTAATCCTCCCCCCAAGACACCCTAGTTTCTATTTCCCTTATTGACTGATCGTTTTGTGATTTAATATTCATTTCCACCCTTATACCATTATTTTAAACTGATTTTGTATCATAAATTACAAATTTAATAAAAAAATTAATTTCATTTTTTATTCAATTATTTTATTTAATCACTATTAAAAAGGTAAATTTTTCTTTTTTTGATGATTACATTATAGGTGGAGGTGATTTGGAGGCCCATGATGAAGTTGAAGAAAAATGGGCCAAACTGTTCTAGATTCCAAGAACACCAGTGGAATAAAATAGAAACATAATCCTATTAGAGAATCCAATTAGGATTAAAATTTTGAAATAATCTAAAATTAATTGGGTTACAAGTATTCTGAATACACCCAATCACAATTCATCAATTAAGGTGTAAAACCAAACTGATCTCTCCCGGGAACTAAATCTGCTCGAAGTCAAATGTTCTGTTCTGTATTTCATCCATATACTAGGATTTCGTTTTCCAAATGTTTCAAATTTTCTATAGAGATATTAAATATTTGGGTAAACAACTTTTTAGTTTTCTCCAAGGTGAGATAAGACTTTCAAGACACTCAAAACCATGGGCCAATTGGTTTCTCGAAATATGGGGGCTCAAAACCACCTTCCACTTTGCCAATAAAATGACACTTTGGGAACCTTAATTGTAAGTTTGGAACAGGAGAAAATATATACCATTTTGGAGTCCCAATGGAGTACTCTCCTCATCTAAGAAGTTTTATAGGTCCCTACCCTCATAGGGGGTTCAAGGATAATGATGAAGTTACACACAAGCCTCCTCCTCTCGATGGTGAGATAAACAGTGGAAGGCCATTTCAAGGGAGCTACACATACCTGGGAGGGAGTTAAAACACCTTTTATTCTACTGGTTTTTTGTAATTTGTGTGTTAATTATTTCACTTATGTTTTATATTAACATAATTATCCTATGAATTCATTTCTTTGGTTTAATTAAGTGAATCACATTTTATTTCAACACCATTTGGGTTGAAATTTCAAGTGAGAACCTTGGGTTGTTTCGATTGGACAACACAAGAATCCTATTTTTCTAAAACACAATTGAGATATTAGTATTATTTGAAATCCATCACGATATTATCGAGTTCCAAACCTTTACAACATGATTGTTGTGTTAAGGGGTGGTTGATTGTGCATTATTTTAAGAGGCAAGAGGGGAATCAAGATCCTGACATCCCTCAACCAAAGGATTCCATTAAACCATATGTATTTTTTCAAAATTATGAACTAAAAAAAGATGCATAGTGAACTTTAAATGACCAACTTCTATCATAATCTTAAAAAACCACCTTATTTTTTAAACTATTAATCTCTTTAATTAAGTCATTTAATTTTTAAAACTATTTTCAAAACCACCCACTATATTAGTCATTTTTATTAATTTTTTTTTATAAAACTCCAAATATCCTTGATATATGACCTAGGGTATTACATATACTATAAATAAACTTTAAAAATATAATAAATTTGATGTTTCATGACAATGAGAACAAATTTTGGTGCCGTTTATGGGGAGCAATTTGGTTTTTAGTGCATGTTTTTTATAATATTTTTGCAATTTTTATGAATATTTATTGGTTTTATATTCTATATTTACATATATTTATGTGTTATTATTTATTTCTTGTTTATTTTATAAGAATTATGTTCTCTAATTTGATATATTTACCTCATTTCAAACCCAAACGGTAGAGGATCCTACATCAACGATAGCAAGACATACAGGAGGACCCTTTGAAGGAGGAAACACCACACATTAAGACTTTTCTAAACCTCTATTATTTAGGAACCAAAATTAAAATATAACTTTAACATGTATAACCTGAACGAAAATAACAAAACAAGTAAAAGAAAAACCACTGCTTGATGTGGAGATCCACCCCGCATACATTCAGATACAAGGAATGGCACCAAATTTCAAACTAAAATCTAGTTTAATTAACATATTATCAAGATTCCATGGACCCATGAGAGGAAACCCACATTAGAATTTAAAATAATTTTATACTGTATGTTCAAAATTAAAACCTATCAATGTGGATGAATAACACGTTAAGATTAGTTAATTCCCATTCTCTTTAGAAGACACTGAAAAAGATTGGTTATATTATGTTAACTACCATATTTGATCTTGGGTAAACATGAAACACCTTTTTATTGAAAAATACATCATTTAATCTCAAACTAAAAATAAGGGAAAAAATTATGAGATAATAAAATTATAAGGGGAAACAATTTATGAAAACTGGGAAATGTTTAAAAGGATCTGATCAAGCTGTCCACACCAACAAATAAGTGATTAACTTTTAAAACAAAATTTTTATCAAGGTTTAATTCATATTGATTGAAAAATGGTTGATGATGATATAGGTTATTCACTAGTTTATAAAACCCCAATTACTATAAGGAACCTCCTTGAGAGCATGGCTTGGAAGACTCAATAATTCGGTTTAATGTCCAGTGTACCCATTCGAGGTGTCCATGAGGTGAAAAGTTCTGAGTTTGAGAAAATGTTTGGAAAAAAGTTTAAAGAGGTAAGTACCCTTCTCTGATTACTTTCTATTGACCAACGTAATTCCTAATATCCTTATTCCATTAATTGTGGTATTTTTTCCTATTAAACCCACTATTCAAACCAATTACCTCAATTAAGAGAAACTTTTGAGGGGTTTGAGGTAATCTTCCCTATCTACCCTTATAACCAACCAATTAGGAAAGAACCATTCTATCCATATAACACTGGGTGGAAAGAAAAGAAATCCTATAGGTAAGGGGGAATTCAAATTAACCTCAACAACCATAGAACCATCCAGGACATAGTAGTCATCCACCACAACCACTACAATATCCCTAATCACCGAAAGGCATTTCCAATAAACCACTCTAAAACCCGATCCTACCCTAGATAAAATGATGAAAAAATGGATTAAAATAACCCTAAATTATAGTAAACCACCCAAGAAACCAAAAAATACCTAAAATCCCAATTAATCCAACTCACTAACTCTGTAGGTGATATCCAAAGTCATGGGACAGGTTAAATACCTTTTTAACCACTAGTCTACCATAGGGATAAGGGAAATGTTGGTTACATCAACCTTCATTATGGAAAATCATAAAATCCAAATGAACCATCCATTAGAGTCTTCCCCTCTTGAGAAAACCACAATCCTAACCACTAAAAATAGTCTAAATGTGGAAACCCATTCTCCTGGGATAAGCTCCTCCAAAGGAAAGAATGTTTAATTTGATGAACCACCAAGAAAAACCATTCCAATTATATTTCCCCAAAGTTCCACCAAACCAAAGAAATAAAAATAATATTAAATTGATAAAGAAACCTAAGAAACATTCAAAAACGTGCAGCTTAACATTCCATTCATTGATACCATAAAGCAAATTCCACGATACACTAAGTTTTTGAAGGGTATTTGTAAACGCTTAATGCGACTTCATAGTGATGAAAATGTGATATTAGGGAGGAAAGTATCAACATTGATAAATCCATCACTTACTAATAAATGAAATGATCCATGAACATTTTAGATTCCATGCACCATTATATAGTATTTATTTTTCAATTATATGCTTGATTTGGGTGATTTTATAAATGTGATGCCTCACACCATTTTCTATTCATTTCAGGTCACAAAATTGAATCCCAAAATAATTTTTTTCCAACAAGAAAAATAGTGTACATCACTTCCCACTGGTGTATCAGAGGATGTTCTTGTGAGGGTAAACAATTTAATTTTTTCCTTCTGATTTTTATGTGCATAAAAAGAAGATGATAGGAAGAATGGAAACACACTGATTATATTGGAGAGTCCTTTACTGAAAAAAACCCATAATTAATTTTTATAATGATATATTATCTATGAATTTTTGTGGTAACATTTTCCACTTAAACATCATTGATTTCACTAAGCACCATTCATAAGTGTGTTCCTCACTTTCCGTTAATTCTATTGATGT
This sequence comes from Viscum album, assembly GCA_963277665.1. NCBI lineage: Eukaryota > Viridiplantae > Streptophyta > Magnoliopsida > Santalales > Viscaceae > Viscum > Viscum album. Next base: position 360,370,874 of record OY728148.1, on the reverse strand, counting down.
ACTCCCTTCCCTTGAAAAAAATCATTTCCTTCCACTAACCCCATTTATGAGTTTCCATCCTTGATATAAATTATAGGTAATGAATCATGCATTGAATTTTGTGTTGGTATTGAAACATTTCATGCATGTTTTGTTTATTGATGATTTCTTGAACACTAAGGATCCATTAACCATCTATGATTTTTCTATTATTGTAAAGCCTCATTCCTCATATGATGATGTTACTATTGAGTGATTAGACGAGATTAGTGTCGTATCACTTTCCTATTCACTCATATCAATCCACTATCCATCTAAATTGTAACATAAACAACTACCTCAAAATTTCAAATATTCATATATTGAGAATGAAAACAGTATTCCTATCATCATTATTAGTTCACTCCTTCCCAGGCATGAATTGATACTTCTTGACATTTTGAGGGAGTATAAACAAGCATTAGGATGGAAAATTTCTGAAATTACTAGTATTAGACAATCAATTATTACGCATCATATATTGTTAAATGATGAGGCTAATCTATTGAGGAAGGAACAATGTCAATTGAACCTAACCCTCCTAGAAGTTGTTAAAAAGGAGGTAACAAAATTATTATCTTCTAGAATCATTTACCCCATATCTAACAACCAATGGGTTAGTCTAGTGCGAGTTGTTCATATAAAAATTGGTCTTACTATAATTAGAAATAGAAATAATAAATTGGTTAAAACATGTGTGAAAAATAATTGGTGTTTCTTCACAGACTACTTATGACTAAACCAACACACTAGGAGGGACTATTTCCCATTTTCATTCATTGACTGGATGTTAGAGAGGCTAGAAGGGAATTCCCACTACTATTTCCTTGATGGGTATTCTGGATACTTTCATATTCATATTGCCTCTGAGGAATAGGAAAAGACAACCTTTAATTTCCACTTTGGCACATTTTCCAATAAGTGGATGCCATTTGGTTTTTTTAATTCTCCGGGTACTTTACAATGATGCATGGTTAATATTTTATTGGATTACTTAGAGAATTTATTGGAAGTATTCATGGATAATTTCACTGTTTATGGATCCTCTTTTTATGAATGTTTGAGTTTTCTTGGTTCTGTCCTACATCACTGTATTGAAAAGAATATGGTATTATATTACGATAAATTCCATTTCATGGTGTGACATGGTATAGTACATGGACATGTCATTTATGAGGATGGTATCCAAGTAGATAAATCAAAAGTGGATGTCATTTATTCCTTAACATTCCCCAAAAATGTGTGGGATGTGCATTATTTATTAGGTCATATTGAATTTTACCATTGTTTTATTCTTGAATTTAGTAAGATTGCACTCCACCTATCTAGATTATTCCAAAAATAAAAAGAATATGTTTTTGAAAAAAAACTATGGGCATGCTTTTAACAAAGTGAAATGGAGTCTAACATCACCCTCGGTAATGAAACCACCTCGGTGGGATTTACCATCTGAGATCATGTGTGAAACCTCTAACTATATAGTTGGGTTAGTTTTATCCCAAAGGGTTGATTGAGCTCCACATGTCATAGCCTATGCCTCACACACACTAGACCCTACCCAGGAAAACTACACCACAACTGAAAAAGAATTTCTTTCCATTATGTTTTCCTTGTATAAATTTAGGCCATACCTTTTAGGGTCCAAAGTCACTGTGTTCTCAGATCATACAGCCCACTGGTATCTCCTTAAGAAACTGGAAGCCAAACAACGTATCATTAATTGGATTCTTGTACTTTAGAAATTTAATATATAAATTAGAGATACAAAATGAGCAGAGAATGCAGTTACTGACTATATTAGTAGGATACTCGCATCTTCATACATTGAATCATCCCACTATATTCCTATATATGACATGTTTCTTGATGAGAAATCATACCGCATGCAAGATGTTATTCCTTGGTATGAAAAAATTGTAAATTATTTGGTAGCATCTTGAATTCCCACTGATTTTAATAAAAACCAAGCTAATTATAAAAAACAAGATCCCCATTGGAAAATTTTGGATTACCCCTACCTTTGGTGTACATGTAGTGATCATGTCCTCGAGCGCTATTTTCCCAATAGTTATTTTGAGTCAATACTTATGTTCATCAACACTCTTATGTGTGAGGGCCACTTTGGTCCCCAAAGGACCCCTTTCTAGGTCCTCTATTATGGTCTCTTTTGGGCAAATATATTTTGGGATTCAGAAAAATTCTTTAAATATTATCCTCATTGTCAAATAATGGGGAGTTTCTATAAAAGATATTAAATTCCACAACAACCCTTTATCTTCCATGATATTTTTTATGTTTAGGTAATTGGCTTTATAAGACCATTTCCCAATTCCTTTGGTAACTTGTACATTCTTCTGGAAGATAATTATGTGACAAAATGGGTAGAGTCATGATCTATAAGGACATATGATTCCTCAAAAATTGTGAAATTATTAAGAACCCAAATTTTCTATAGGTTTGGATTTCTTAAGTTTCTCATTAGTGACCAAAGTTCTAATTTTTGCAATCGAACAATGCAATTAATTTTGCATCAGTATGGAGCCAGGCAATGAGTGTCTTGTGCATATCACCTATATGCCAATGGTCATGACAAGGTGTTGAATAAAGAGGTAAAAAAATATCAAAATAATGGTTCAACTCAATAGAGAATATTATAGTCATAGAATCAATGATTCATTAAGGTATTACTTTATTTATTTCAAAACTCCCATTGGAATGTCACCATATCAGCTAGTTTTTTGGAAAGAGTTTTCACCTACCAATTGAGATCGAGAACCGGGCCTACTGGCCCATTAAACAATGAAATTATAATAATTTTGGTGCAGGTATTCAACAAAATATGTAGATTTAGGGTTTGGAGGAAATGCATAGAGATTCATATGAGAACTCCAATATTTATAAAAAGAAAATCATGGCTTCCCACAACCACCTCATCCTTCATCGTCAATTAAAAATTATGTAGAAGGTTTGACTTTTCAATGAAATGCTAACGTTATATGCATGTAATCTTCATTCCCACTAGTTTGGCCCATACACTATCACAAATCTTTAACCATTTTGTGTTTTTTAGGTTTATAATGAAGAAACAAAATAAACCTTCACTATTGGTGGGCAGTGGTTGAAGCACTTCCATGAAGCCATTTCAAAGTCCCCAATGGAGGAACATGATGCTAAAAAAGAAACCTACAAATGAAACACACCAGGTTTTATCCTTCATTACCACATTCTCTTTTATTACAGTAAATACACTATATACTTTAGGTATGAGAGGATGGGTACATTCCTAGGTTTGTTAAGAATTTTTACCATCTTTCTTCTTTATTATGTTTTTAGCTTATTGAATAGTAATGTTACATTTCCACACCACCCCTCATTTACAACTCACTTTTATTCCAGAATATTTATTTTTTATTTCCACTTAATAATAGAAAATTATCACACTTAATCATGGAAAATTATGCCCACTTAATCATGGAATTTATTGAAAATTCATGTGGAATTTTCCTATTTTGTGTATTTTTAACATTTTAAAAAATTGTTTCAAGTATGAAATGTGTGTTTAGCATGAATTTAACATTATGGTGTAAATTTTTTATGATTTTTTTAGAATGATATAAATGGTTGTATCATTTTGAAACCTTTGAGAAGAATGTTACCCTTTATGTGAGTATTTTATGGAAAAATTGTGTCCCTTAATATCTCAACACATATTTTCACCCAACCATGAAGTGTGAATTTTTTCTTAATCCATAGAAGGTAAATATATGTTAGGTTAATATTTATCATCTTTATAAAATGATTTTTCCAAATGTTCATTCCATTTATGATCTTTTTCATTATTGTACCAGATTAACCTATATGTGTGTACATGTTATCCAACTAATGTACTCCATAAAAAACACAAAAAATTGGGTTGTTTCATAGGCGGGGAATAAAATAGTATTCCTCAACCTTTGATATTATTATAAATATTACTATTAGTGTTGTGAGGTGATCACACAAGTGTTGAGTGATGAGTATAGGATTTTTCCCAAGTTCAAATTTTGATAAATAAATAAATAAATGAGGGGAGTGATGAAATGTATAACATATGGGGATATCTAGGTTAGGAGATTATAGTTTTACTTCTTTGAATTCTTAATTGAGTGGGTATTAAAATTTTATTACAAAGGATATAGGATAGGTTCGATGGACATAATCAATTAAGTAGAAAAATATTAAAATAACATATATTTACTGGATAAAAAGTGGAACTAATAGAATTAAATGGATTTTCACACACACACATGGAGAGTTAGTGAAATTGTTGAATATTGAATTATTTTCTAAAATTAGTATCATTAAACTCCTTTAATTTCATTCTAATAAAATTTTCAAGTTTTTTTTTCATGGTCACTGAGAATAACTACTTGGTGTGTTTTTTTCTTTGATTACACTGCCATCACAGATTAAATTTTCTTTTAATGTTAAATCATTATGAATTTGGGAATATCTACATGCATAATTTTTATAAATGTTACTTTTCCCAGTAGAGAAAATGTTTAGGTGTGGGGGTGTAATTTTGTAGTGACTCACTATTCATTTCTTCCCTTATAATAACGTATTAAACTGATTTTGTATCATAAATTCCAAAATTTTATAGAAAATTCCACTTCATTTTTTATTCAATTTTTTTGTTAATCACTTTTAAAAAGGTTAATTTCACTTTTTAGGATGATTTAATTATATATGGAGGGAATTTGAAGGCACATGACGATGTTGAAGAAAAATGGTCCAAACTCTAAAAGATTCCAAGAAAACTAGTAGACTCAAATAGACAATTCATCTTATCCATGCATCCAATTGGGATAAATGTTTTTGATATAATAAAAAATTCATTGGTATACAATTATTATTAATACACACAAGACCAATTCTATCATGACCCGTCCCATGGGGCCTGGACATGACTACCCCAAGCCCGCCTTCCATAGGCTAGGGGTTGGTGACTAGCACCTGAAGGCTTTTCCGAAATAGAGAAGGAAATGCCTTAGAGATCTGTACACACTCAAAAAGTAAAACTGAAGTAAGAAAACAAAAAAAGTAAGGTATAACCATGAGAGTAAAGTACATCCATAAGTACAACTGTAAACTGAAAATAGTGGGCCAGAATATAAGCCCTAGAAACTGAAAATAAAGTAAACAGTTGTCGCATCTGCCCTGGAGCTCTACCTGGAGGGTAGTAGTTCTAAGTCTGAAGTCGAAGAAGAGGATCTCGACTGCTCTCGTTACACCAAGCTCCACCAAGTCCTGAACCTCCAAAGTCTTCCTCGGAGCATCAGTAGTCTGCACCAGACACACATGTGTGGGGGGAACGCATGAAGGGTTGAGTTTAACAACATAGTAGGGGACCCTAAGACACCCTAAGGTCTCTCATTAATCCACAAAGGAAAACATCACAAGAAATACCACAAAGGTAATATAACAATCATGATCTAGATCATGAAGCACAAAGAAAAAAAGGTATCTCAATCTAACATTATAACTTCATGGTTACTGGAATAAGGATGAATATTCGTAAATCGAAATAATTTGATACATAGTAACTCCATTGATGACCTGTATAGGTTACTGTATCCTTCTCAGTATTGGTCAGTAGATGCTAACCCGTATTGGTCGTTCGTGTTGACCCATATTGGTCGCTGGTGTTGACCCGTATTAGTCATTGGTGTTGACCCATATTTGTCACTAGTTCTGACCTGTATTGGTCGTTGGTATGGAGGTCGGGATGATAAGTTGTATAGCTATATCATCCCACTTTAGAGTTTCTGAAGCTAACCCGCATTGGTCTTTCTTCTTCTTCATGTCACAACCAGCCTCTGGTTTCCCGCATGAAGCATGACTGATATCTAGAAAAATAGGCTCCTTAAGCCAATGGTAATATTTAAACTAGTATTAATTCCCGCAAAAATAATACCCAAGGGGCCGTCCCCTCATAGGGGTCCCAACGTGACAGAAGACGCGTTGATCGGACGCCCGGTCTTTGAGAAATAAGCACTTTTGTAAAAAGGCCCTGACTGGATTCAAGTCTGATCCAACCTAGGTTGCACATCCAACTATGTAAAAACTCACTTAGGGTATCTTCAAATGACTGCTTTGTCACAAGGTTCCTTATGCCACAGATGACATGAAGATCGGATGCCTGGTCTGTTAGTTAAACCCCTTTCAGTGAAACGAGGGTTATCACACCCTGGTCTGACCCGCCTCGATTTGGCCCGCTGGAATATACCAAAGGGACCACTTTACAAAAGGGATCCCAATTCCATTTTTGGTGTTTCAAATGGACACATAGTTCATCAGTTATAGACATTTCTTTATTCGAGGGCCGGTTGGATCTCAGCCTAGTCCGACTCGGTCAGGCCAGCCCGACACAACGTCTCATGGGGTCTACCTGACCCTGCTCGAGTTCGGACCATTATGGGTTGGACCAGTTCACTGGGTCCGGCCAGTCGGGGTCGACCCAACTAGTTCGTGGGCCCCGACCGTGGTTGGCCCAGCCCACCGGGTGGGGCTCAACCCACCCGCGTTGGTCCGCTGGGCCACGGGTCCGACCCGTTCGGCCAGCCCATGTCTCCAGTTGGCACCGCGGACGTGAGGCTATTTCATCCGGCCGGTGGGGCACTGACCCACTGCATGAAATAGTCAAGTAGGTGGCTGACCAGTCTCCAACTAATATGGCATGACACGGGGCCGCGCATCCCTCTCCTGCCATGACCCACTGGCCGAGGCTGCTACCGTCGGCAGTGCCTGCAGGGACCACTCTTCTCCCGCATGGCCAACTCAGGCCGGTTGCCTCTGGCCACCATGGCACGTGATTGTGCGCCACCTTCCCACTTCCCACACCTGGTTTCCGTGGGCATCCTCTGGCCATAGACGGTCGCCGCCGGCATGGCGCACCAGTGGTTCTTTTAATGGGCCACCTGACGCGCTCTAGTGGTCCATTCATGGTGTCGTCAACACCTACGAGCCTCTCAAGTCACCGCTTCCACTGCGTGACCCCTATCTCTACCTTACTGTCACATTACCCTATATTGAAAGGGAAACACAAGAGCAATAAGATAGGTGGAGGGTCCATGCCTTGTTTGGATTGGCATGTTCCCTCTGTGTTACCATTTTAACAAGGGGTGTTAATAACAAAAAGAGAAATTTAGAAATAACTCCCAACTTGTAACCCCGTATTAGCCACCCGTGTTTAAATAAAAATACATGGATCAAACCTTTGGTTGGTTGATCCACATTCTTCTTATAATTGAATAATGGAGAATGAGGAATTTTATAATATCAAAAACAAAACCCCCCACTCGGATGAGACGTCCATTGACAACGATCGATAGAACCTGCTTCGTTGTTGTCTTCGGTTAATGATTTGGTGGAACTTTTCACTGGTCGCTGAATTCGGTCTCATCCTCCAGGTGGATATTGTCTTAGGACTTCGCTAGAGTTTCCTCGCTTGAAGAAGCCATGCTAAAACCCCACCCCAAGCTCCATTTTACTAGGAGGGGGAAAGGTGAGTAAGTCATAAAGGCGTTAATGAGGTTCATTAAATGAATTAATGAACCCATATTAATTCACAATGGTGGAGTTAGACAGTTGATGAGTCAATACATTAAATATCTTGACATGTCACCGGTCCCACCACGGCCACTCATCTATTGGATAAATAGAAAATAAAATAACAATAACATTTTATTTAACTTTTCTTTAAAAAGTCCAAAAATAAACTTTTTCTCCCTACCTACTATGGTCGAAGTGAAGCCTCCCTTAAGTGAATCTGGGTTCTTTGGATTCAGTGGTGTCCTCATATTTTTAATCCAAGAAATAGTTCAAAAGATAGAATACGTCACCCACGTGTTTTCTAAATGTACCTTAAAAACATTTCAAAAATTAATTTTGGGTACACCATGCCTCAGAATCACACATAGTCAATTTTCACAGACTTGTATAAATATCAAATAATTTAAAAAAAATACACAGAATTTTTAGTTCTTTACATTCTCCCCAACTTAGGGCTTTACATCCTTGAAATCCAAACAAGGCTACACAAAAAAATGGTACTGGGCATGTATATGAGCCTCTAGGTCCCATGTTTTCTCTTGGAGATTCCCATGCTTCCACATAAAGAAACCCAGAGGCATCAATTTCCCATAAAGGATACTTTATTTTAAATCATCTATCTCCACCATGTACTGTGAAAAAAATCACCCCATCATCCATATCTATCTCTCCCTAGTTGATGATGTGAGATGGGTCATGCACGGATATCCTATGTTGGGATACGTGGAAGGCGTTGTGAACCCTCTCCTAGTACGGTGGATGTGCCAAGCGGTACGTCACCTTTCCCATCCTCCAAAGTATCAAGAATGGCCCAATTCACCTTGGTGAGAGTTTTTTTCCTTGGAAAAATCTCTGTAGTCCTCGTCGAGGGGACACTTGCAAGAATACATGGTCTCCCTCCTAGAACTCCTGTGGTATCGATCGCCTAATAGCATATGACTTCTGTCATCTCTGTGTATTCTTCATCCACTCTCGGATGACCTAAAACTTCTCAGGGGTAGCCTGTACCATCTCTGGGCACACGAGTACTGGCTCTCCTGGATCCCTCCAGCACAAGGGTGATTTGCATGGTCATCTGTACAACGCCTCAAAAGGGTCCATACCAATGGTGGAGTGATAACTGTTGTTATACATGAACCCCACCAAGGGTGGGTGGTCATCCCAACTATTACCAAAATCTAGGACACATGCACAAAGAATATCCTCCATGGTCTAGATGGTCCGTTCAGTCTGACCATCTATCTATATGTGAAAAGCTGTGCTCAAGTGAACCTGAGTCCTGAAAGCCTCCTATAAACCATTCCAAAACCGGAATGTGAAACATGCATCATGTTCTGAGACTATCGTCGAAGTCACCCCATGAAGTTGAACGATCTCCTAAACATAGAGACATCACAAGATCTCCATCGAACCCTTCTCTTGAATAGTAAGGAAGTGGGCCGATTTGGTGAGTCAGTCAATGATCACCCAGATAATATTGTTCCCTATGGAAGTATATGGTAACCCTATCACAATGTCCATCAATATCACTTCCCACTTCCACTCTAGTATCTCGAGGGGTTGGGACAAGCCTACTGGTACTTGGTTCTCAGCCTTCACTTGTTGGAAAGTGAGGCATCTTGAAACAAACTTCACCACAACTCTACTCATCGCTGGCCACCAGTACTAACGTCATAGGTCCTAATACATCTTTATCACACCTAGATTTACATCCAAGGGGGATGTATGAATCTATCTCAACACCTCCTCTCATAGCACCACTCATACAAATATACATCCTCTGAAAAGGGTATCATGCTCCCCACCTTCAGAATATCCATCAGGTGCATGGCCTGAGAATATATGAACACGTTTAGTCTCGCAGCTGATGTCTCCAAGTTGCGCCTCCCTAACTCGCTGAAGGAGTGGAGTGGAAACTACCATTGACTGGAGGTAGACTATCTCATATCAATGCACGTATGATATATGAAGTGAGGCTAACTACTTTGAAACCTCATTCAGTAGCTATGAACTCGATCTCCGGCTAAGTGAATCTGCCACTAAGTTCACATTCTTAGGAGTGTAGACTATCTCAAAGTCATATTCCTAGAGTAAATATTGCAAAAATTGTTGTCTCAGATTCAGATATTTCTGTGTGAAGATATATCAGAGACACTTTTGGTCTGAGTAAATAATGAACAACTCACCCATCAAGTAGTGTCACCACATATTCAGTGCGAAGACTACTACTGCCAACTCCAAGTCATGAGTTGCATAATTCTACTTATAAGGCCCTATATGTTGTGAGCCATAAGCAATCACTACATCACCCTGCATCAAAACACAACCGAGTCCAGTCCCTGATGCATCACAATAAACCACGTACCGAGTGCCCTCCTCCGAAAACCTCAGGATGGGGGTGCTGGTCAAGATCTGCCTTAGTTGTTGAAAGATTTTCTGGCATGTCTCTGACCCTAGGATGGGTTTCCCCTTCTTCCTCAAGGTATTTATAGGAGCTGATACTCTGGAGAAATTGGGTACGTACCTTTGATAGTAGCCTGATAATTAAAGGATGCTCTGCATCTTAGTAACACTCCTGGGTGGCTCCCAAGAAAGTACTGCCTCGATCTTCACTGGATCCACTGCAACTCTATCCTCAGAGATGACATTTCCCAAGAAGTGGACCTTCCATATCTAGAACCCACACTTCAAGAGCTTCCCATATAACTAGTTCTCATGGAATATGTCTAGAACTATCCTCAAATGTACAACATTCTCTTCCTCGGACGCTAAGTACAACAAGATGTCTTCGATGAAGACCATCACAAAGTGGTCGAGGTATGCCTGGAAGATCTTATTCATGAACCCCATGAACACTGCTGGATCATTGTTCATGCAAAAATTAATCACTAAAAACTTTTAATGTCCATACCGACATTTTAAGGCTCTCTTCTGTACATCCTCATCTCGTACACTGAGATGATGATAGCATGACCTGTGGTCTATCTTTGAAAACCGACAATCTCCCTTCAACTGGTCGAAGAGACCATCAATCCTCGACAGAGGATAACTGTTCTTCACGGTTACCTTGTTTAGGAACCAATAAGTCCATGAATAGCCTCAAAATTCCATCTGCCTTCTTGGAAAACAACACTGGGGATGCCCATGGATAAACACTGGTCCTTATGAATCCCTTCCACAATAAGTCCTCCAACTATTCCCTCATATCCTGGATCACCATAGGGTCCATCTGATATGCTGGTGTAGATATCGGTGCTGTTCCTAGTTAAAAGTCAATGCAGAAGTCTACCTCTCTTTGAGGAGGTAGTCCTAGAATGTCTTCTAGAAATACATCCTCATACTCGTCCAACAATGCTAGGAACTGTTGACTCATCTCATCCACTATGTCAGAGGTCATTCCAGCCAGCTGATATGTAATCGACTGCACCCTCTTGAGCGCAATTCCATCTCATGCATCTCTATTTCCTTCTCACCAAAAAAGGAAAACTAGCTTCCATCTTCTCACGTACATCACACTGTACGTATCAAGCAGTAACTATGTGTGTGAACTACTGATAGCCAGTCCATTCCTAGAATAAAATCGTTGGGATTCAACGCCACTACTTGAAGATCCCATCTAAAACTCTCTCCTCTGAGAGTAAGATCACATTGTCAGCCCCAGAGTGTGACTACTAAATCTATTCCTATAGTACTATCCAATATCAAAGGTCGATCAAAAATATCAGTCAGAATATCAGAGTCCCGAACTAATTATATAACATGGAAAGAATGGATAAAACATGGGTCAATAAGAACTAAAGATAAAGTAGAGAAGATACAGATCGTACCTCATATCATCTTAGGGACATTAGGATTGTGAACCTCTACTTACTATATCTGGGCCTGTCCCCATCCAACCGCTCGTTGATCTCATGGTGGACTAGTTGGGGGTGATGGTGGTAGTTCTTGGTGACCCCGACCACCTCTTGATGCATGTCCTTCTCCCCTTCCTCATCTGCCACCTGGATGATGCTCATGATCTTTCCACTACTGCTACCTCGGTAGTCCCTCCACCGTGTGTTGATCATCCGCGCGTGGAGTTGGACCGTCACAAGATCTGTGAACCTGTCCCCCCATAGGAAAACAGATCATGCCTCGCTAGTGGCTCTCTTAGCCTCTCGATTCCTCAACATCTAACCCTGAATTCTGGGGTCTCCCTCTGGAAGGTCTTCCCCACTTGGGCTTCTGCATCGTCTGTCCACTTCCAACTACAGTTGACTCTACTACTTTTCATCCGGTAGGGGCACTCACTATCATTGCCTGCTCGGCAAGGAATCTCTCCATTAGCGAAGCTTGCTCTAGCACCCCAGCCTATGTTGGAATGTTGAGAGAAACTATCGAATCTATAATCTCTCATTGGAGCCCTTGCTCAAAGGTTTAGGCCTTGATGTAATGGTCTCGTACCATGTTGGTGGAGTATTGGGAGAGGTCAGTAAGTCTTGCTGAGTACTAAGACACAGTCTGGATTCCCTATGACTGATATTGAAGCTCTTGAATACATACAAAGTGTAGTGTCACTAGAATGAACTATGCCCTGAAAATTCCCTCAATGTCCGGCCAGGTGAGGGTCGTCTCCTCATGCACTTGGAGTGTAGAGATCCACCATCGTCCAGCTGAGCCCTGAAGAAGGATAGTTGCCAAGTTCTTCATCTGCTCGATGAGTGTCACTACAAAGAAAAAGACCCACAAGACCACCTCCAGCAAGTCCTATGATACCTAGGGGTCTGTCTTGCCTTGAAATCTTGGAGGCCTCTCTCTATAGAACTCATACAATGTGCTTAGTTGGCGTGTATGATCCAATGGTAGCATCTGCTGCTCAATGGGTGGTGGTGTTTACGGTACACCACCTGATGGTTCCATCACTGTGAGTGGTCCCTATACCAAATAATTGTCGCTCAGTGAGAGACTATTACGATCTCTAATAGGAATCCTGGTTGGCTATATTCGTGGAAGCATATTTTAAGAAACAGATGGACCACAGTCAATAAGTTATACCTAGTGAGATGACTCATGAATGATCAAGAAAAATTTTCAAAACTCTAGCAATGAGTGTTTTCTGGTACTGAGTTAGAAAACATAATTCGAGGTCCTAGTGTATGGATACGTCAGCCACTACACAAACAATAGGCTACTGGTAATGAAAACCAAACTCAAGACACTTTACACCATTACCAAATTAAAAGTATACTCTTAGTTCTTCTGTTTGAACAGACCTCCCTCTGATACCACTTTATCACGACCTGTCCCACTGGGCCCGAATATGACTACCCTAAACCCACCATTCATAGGCTTGGGGTTGGTGACTAGCACCTCAAGGCTTTTCCCAAGAAGGGAAGGCATTGCCTTAGAGATATGTCCACACTAAAAAAGTTCAACTGAAGTAAACAACCAACAAAAGTAATGTATAACCACGAGATTAAAGTATAACTACAAGTACAACTGAAAACTGAAAACAGTGGTCAGAATATAAGCCCTAGAAACTGAAGATAAAGTAAACAAGTCTCACATCTTCCCTGGATCTCTACCTGGAGGGTAGTTTCTGTAAGTATGAAGTCAAATAAGAGGATCTTGACTGCTCCCATCACACCAAGATCCACCAAGACCCGAAAATCCAAAGTCTGCCTCAGAGTGGTAGTAGTCTTCACCATACACATGTGTTCTAGGCGGAGCCCATGCTGCGGTGAGTATAACAACTCAGTAGGGTACCCCGAGACCCCCGAAGGTCTCTCAGTAATCCACAAAGAAAAACATCACAATAAATAAAACAAAGGAAATAGCATAAACATGATCTAGATCATGAAGCACAAAAAAAAAGAGACAGCTCACTCTAGCTATATAAATTTAAGGTTACTAGGATACATATGACTATTCTTAAAGCTAGATAATAGTATCCAAGTAACTCCACTATTGAACCGTATAGGTCACTGTATGCTGAACCGTATTGGTTGCTAGATGCTGACCCGTATTGGTTGCCGGTGCTGACACGTATTGGATACTAGTGCTGACCTGTATTGGTTACTGGTGCTGACCCATATTGGTAGCTCGTGCTGACCCGTATCAGTCGCTAGTATAGAGGTATGGATGATTAGTTGTACAGCTAGATCATCCCATTATGGAGTTTATGATGCTGACCCATATTGGTCGCTCTTCTTATTCATGTCACAGCCAGACACTGGATTCCCGTATGAAGCCTGCATGATCTCTAGAAAACTATGCTCCTCAAGCCATCAGTCATATTTCAACCGGTATGAAGTCCTGCAAAAATCACACCCAAGGGACCGCCCATCATAGGGGTCCCAACGTGATAGACGGTGAATAGATCAGATGCCCAGTCTGTGAGATATGGGCACTTTTGTAAAAAGGGACCAATTGTATTCAAGTTTGATCCAACCCAGGTAACACATTAGAAATACATCAAAACTCACTTAGAGTATCTCCAAAGGGCCTCATTTTCACAAGGGTCCTTATTCTAGAGATGGAGCGTCGATTAGACGTTGTGTCTGTTAGGTATACCCCTTTCAGTGAAATTGGAGGTGATCACACCTCAGTCCGACTCTACTTGGTCGGGACTGCCTGAATATGCAAAAGGGACCACTTCTTAAAAAGGGTCCCAACACCACTTACAGTGTGTAAAATAGACACCCGATATGTCAGTTACAAAAGTTTCTTTATTCAGGGGCTAGTTAGGTTTGGGCCCAGTCCGACTCGGTCAGGCTGGCCCGATGCAACGGTTCTCGAGATCAACCTGACCCTGCTCGTTAAGGGTCCGCCCATTTCATTGAGTTTGGCCCATCAGGGTCAACCCGACTGGTTCATGGGCCTGGTCCGCGATTGGGTCGACCCGCCGTGTGGGCCTTAGCTCACCCGTGCTGGCCCCTAGGTTGCAGGTCCGACCCGGTCTGCCTGAAGGCGGACCGCGTCTCCAGCTAGCCCTGTGGACGGGTGATAGTTTTATACCGCTAGTGGGGTGCTTCCCCACCACATGCAATGGTCATCCAGGTGGCCGACCGATCTTCAGTCGATGAGGCTTGAGGCCGCAAAACCCTTTCCGGTCGCGGCTTGCTATCCATGGCTGCTGCTGCCAGCGACACATGTGGGAGTCAACCTTCTCTTGTGCGGCTAGCTCGGGCTAGCCGGCTCTGGTCACCAAGGCATGAAATGGAGGGCCACCTTCCCTCTTCCTGTGGACGGTTTCCACGGGCCTCCTCTAGCCACTTCTGATATGGCGCACCAGCGGTTCTTTTCACGGGCCACCGGATGTGCTCTGGTGGTCCATTCTTGGTGCCATCTATTCCTACGAGCCTCTCGAGTCACTACTGATACTGCGTGACCCCTATCTCTACCATGCCGTCACACTGCCTAGCCGCGCACGGAAAAAAGAAGAACAACAAGATCAGAGGAGGGTCCTGGCCTAGTTCGTATTAGCCCGTGCCCTCCGCATTAGCGTTTTAACAATGGGTGTCAACAAAAAATAGAGAAATTTAGAAATAAATCCTGACTTGTAACCCTGAATCAACCTCCTATATTTAATGAATGACCCACAGATCAACCTATTGGTTGGTTGATCCACATTCTTTGTATAAATAAAAAACAGGGAAGGAGGAATTTTATAATATCAAAAAAAACCTCTACCTGGATGAGACATTTGCTTACGACGGTCGACAAAACCTCCTTCTTTGTTGTCATTAGCTCGTGATTCGGTGGTGCTCTTCACCGCTCACTGAATCCAATCTCATCCTCTAGGTGGATGTTTCCACAAGATGTCTCCACAGTTTCCTTGCTTGAAGAAGCCGTGCCAAAACCCCACCCTGAGATCCATTTAAATAGGAGGGGTAAAGGTGAGTAACACACTGAAGAATTAATGAGGTTCATTAAATTAATTAATTAACCTCTTTTAATTCACAAAGGTGGAGTTACACAGTTGTTGAGTCTATTAATTTAATGGCTTGAGAAGTCACTGGTCCTTCCACCGCTGCCCATATATTAGAGAAAAATAAAATAAAATAACAATTACATGTTATTTTAATTTTCTTCAAAAAGTCCAAAAACTAAATTTTTCTTCTGACCTACTGCGGTCGAAGTGAATCCAACAAATCCTAGAACTGTGAATTCAACAGTTTCCTCATATTTTTAATCTGAGAACCGGTTCAAAAGATAGGAAACATCGTCCACGTGTTTTCTGAATGTACCTTAAAAATAGTTCTAAAATTCATTACGGGAACACTGGGTATCAGAATCACATGCTGTCAATTTTCAAAAACTTTAAAAATCCCAAATAATTTAAAAACAATTACATGGAATTTTAGGGTCTTTATAGATTCATCCATTAAAAATTCCAAGCAGAATAGACCTGTCTAGGGAACTGAATCTTTCCAAAGTCAAAAAGAGGTTCTGTATTTCATTCATATCTCATGCTGTATTTTTTCAGATGGATCCAATTTTTATGTGGAGAAATTAAATAGGTTTTTAAAAAACTTTTAGTTTTATCCAATGTAAGATAATACTATTTGGACACTCAAAACCATGGTACAAGTGGTTTCTCAAAATCTAGAGGCTCAATAACAACTTCAACTTTTGCTATAAAATGGCACCTTGGACACCCCATTTGTAATTCAGAACTAAGAGATAATATATACCATTTTGGAGTCCTAAAGGAGTCTTATCCTCATCCAAGAAGTTCTGGAGGCCCCTATCTTCATAGGGGGCTCATGGATGAAGGTGAAGTTCCACATAAGCCTCTACCTCCTCTCAATGGTGATCTAAATGGTGGATAGTAATTTAAATGGAGCTACACATACTTTAGAGGGAGTTTCAACACTTTTTATTCTACTCATTTTGTGTAATTTTTGTTTGAATTATTTCACTTATGTTTTATATAAACATGATTCTCCTCTGAATACATTTCCCTGGTTTAATTAAGTGAAGCACTTTTTTATTTCAAAATTTATTGAGTTGAAATTTCAAGTGGTAATCTTGGGTTGTTCTAATTGGATAACTCACAAATCCTCTTTCTATAAAAAATACTTGAGATATTAATATTATTTGGCATCCCTCACACTCTGATTGGGGTAGAAACCTTGAAAACATGATTGTTGTGTCAAAGGGTGGTTCACTTTGCATCATTTTAAGAGGCAAGAGGGGAATCAAGATTTTTGACATCCCTCACCAAAATGATTGTAATATGCAATGTGTATTTTTCAGAACAATGAACTGAACTAGATTTGTAGTTAACATTAAATAACCTCCTTCACTCGTTATTCTAAATACAACACCTTCTTTTTTCATCTTTTAAACTCTTTAACTATGTTATTTTATTTTTAAAATTATTTTCTAAACAACCTCCCTCTTGTATTATTTTTTATTAAAAATGCACACTTTAAACCTCCAATTCTCCTTGAGAGATGACATGTGGTCTTCCCTATTCTATAAATCAACATTAAAAACATTATCAATCTGACATGGAATGATAACATGATCATTGAAATTCTCATAGCAATGCTTCCTACTCTATAAAGACATACCTCTTAGTCACCCAACATAAACCACTTTCATTCCACCGGAAGCCTCCTTCAGGTTCCACTATGAAATTAGAGCCTAATTTACCACCTCAAAAAAAATTTCCTCATAAATATGTTAACCTAGGACTTGATCTGACATTTATTACCATATTAAAAATGTTTCTCCATAGTTACTTCATCTCCTTCTAATGATAGAATAAATAAATACAAATCATTAATGCATCTAACATAGTCCATCACTGACATACTACCCTAGGTAAACCAAATAAACTTTGATTCCCTCACATTCCCCAAAATCTATGGGTAAAAGCACTCAAGAAACTTATCTTGAAATTTATCCATATTCTCTAGCTTCTCATCCTGAGTCTAAATGTCCCACCAATGCTTCTCTCAACCATGAAACATATAATTCTCTATCTTGATCCTTTTATCCGTGGGAGTCTCTAAATGGAAAAGGATTTTCTGGTTGAACTCAATCTAGAACTCTTTTTCCTCAGGTCCACCCTCTCCGATAAATATCACTGGGTGTTGCAATTTGAACTCCCATTTCAAGTTATTCATATTTTACACAACCATCTCCATGACTCTATCCATAAACTACATAAAGTTATAAAAGTTATATTTAAATTGATATTTTACTCCCTCTCCTAGAACTATCAGGTCCTATGGTTTCACCACTGGAGGCACATATCCAACAAAGTCCTCCAGTCACCCTATTAACAAGCACCATCATAGAGGCATATCACTAAAATTACAAACACACATATCAAGATACATAATATATAATTAACACATTTTAGCAAGAGGGATTCACATAAATCCATAACAAGTCATCCCCATACCCCGACACCTGGTCAAGACTGAGGCACTATAACTACCCGCAACCATCCCTCATTTGGGTCATAACTAACATAGTGTAAACATTTTAATATTTCAATGTTTCCCATTAGACACCCATTTATGCATTTAAATTTATCACATATAGAATCATTTATAATTTTATATTTCATATTTGGAACCATTTTATCTTAATTTACTCAAGAAAAGAAAAAAAATTCCCTTTTAACAACTCATCCAAAACCTACTTTTCTATGTGTGACTAAGATGATTCATGCCACAATAAAATCATGAGTTCCTAAAATGATGCATGTATAATCAAATTTCATGCCATACTAGACCATGAGTAACATCTCAAAAAATACTAACATTACAAAAAAAGTGCATGACCCTAGGTGAAATAACATTCATCTGTTACAAAAAACATCAAGTCCAACAATCCCACCTTGGGTACTTGGGTTTTCCCTCGTACATGGGTTAGCTAATCCCATGAACACACTCATGACCAAGGCCCAAATTATCTTTTTCTCCTACATACCATTCCCAAATAGTAAGAAAACATAAAATAAAAAGAACCATTTCCACTAATACCACTTTGTAACATCCCAACTCGGGTGCCACATGCCGATTCCATGATCCAATTTGT
Organism: Viscum album; assembly: GCA_963277665.1. Lineage (NCBI taxonomy): Eukaryota > Viridiplantae > Streptophyta > Magnoliopsida > Santalales > Viscaceae > Viscum > Viscum album. The sequence continues at coordinate 360,352,223 of OY728148.1, read as the reverse complement.
TACAAGACCTCAGGCGCACCACCCTATATGCCAGAAGCTGCCGAATAGAAGAGAGGGTCTAATAGATATATTTTGGGGACACTATACCCTCTATATCAAATCAGCAATACAATGGAAATCAATAATGATAAACAAACAATACTAAACAATAACCAAAATAAAACAATAACTAATATAGACCAACATCTCATGATAATACCAAATCATGAAGACAATAACCAAACCAAAGAAAAAACTATGTCATGTCATATCTAGGTAAAATGTAAAATAAAAACCCAAAATTATGTTTATAGAAACTATCAAGTGGGTCCTGACTCCATTTCTTGTTCCCCTATCTATTATTCATCCCAATCCTACCATATAACATAGGGCACTTTCCCTTATCATGTCCTACTAACATGTAGTCTATTCGTGTACCAATCAGGCATCATGAGTAGGGTGTGAGTATAACTTAGTGTCCTACGCCCAAAGACGTTTAAAACAATATACTATCTATAAAATTGTATGTAGTTGTATAAATAATAAATTATAAAATATAAGTAAATAATTTTCACATTCAAATTATTATTTAACTAAACACATAAATTCCCAGGTTCACAATGACCCCCATACCAAAAATACCCACTCCGGCCCACGCCTGTGTCTGAACCTTCCATAAGGGATAACACATTTCATTTCATCATGGGGTTCCATTATACATTTAATCCCAATTTCACATTCAAAAAATAAGGGCCTAGAGTAGCAGTCTGGAACCCCGTGAGAATTTGGAGCAACAATCCTTATCCCACAACTTAGTGATCACATACAATAAATATATATAATGGGGGCCTAGAAAAGAAGTATGTAAATCTGTGGGTATTTGGAGCAGCAGTCCCTATCGCAGAACTCATTCATAAATATCACATCCCATGGTTCCATATTTCCAGCCATATATCAAACTTTCACAATTTATTAATAATCATTTAAATCTTATCAGAACACCCCATGGGTCACCATAAATTCCATTAACTCATTAATAAATAAGTTTCAATATCCCATTATTCATCAATTTCATATTCACATTATTCACTAATTTCATAATCATGATATTCACCAATTTCATAATCATGGTTTTCTATATAATTGATTAATTTATATTTGGATACAATTTCCCAACATGATAATTGAAATTCCAAAATTACATATATGCAATTATAATCAATACTATTGAAATTTACAATTATACCTCTTACCTCAAGGTCCTTGACTAATGTTCACCAATCTGAAATCACTAATTTGACGCGAAACATGCAAAACTACAACAACACAGAAGATCGAGGACCAATACCTATGATCAATATTCAAAAGATTAATTTCCAATAAATCATAGATCTAAACCATCAACAATATAGTAAAACTAATCGCTATATATTGGTATGGATATATGAGAGAGATAGAGAACCAATCGAGGGGGAAACCATACCGTAATGAAGATGACCCTTCAATCAGATCTTCACTTCGTCAAGAAAGATATTTGAGGAGCCTTGGAATCCTCAGGAGAGATTCCAAAAAATAAATTATGTGTTTAAGGATGATATAGTGTGATTACGAGTTAAAACAAGGGATTTCATGATTTTTTTAAAATTTTTGGAGAAATTAAATACCATGTTCACAGTTTCTTGGTCATGGGTGCATGGTTTTCCAAACCGTGAAACTTAACAACGTGAATCCACTTAGGGGGTTCATTATTTCTCCTAGGTGGTACCTATTTTGAAATATTTTGTTCCAACCATGAAAACCCCTAGAGTTTCAGGGCACATGGCTTGGGAGGGTGGCCGCATAGTTTGGCCATACCATGCACCAACCGTGTATATCCCCTTGGGCTTGAAAACTTCTCAAATTTTATTTCAAATACCCCAAATATAAAACCAATCAAGATATAACCAAATCATGGTAAAATATTACTTGAGAACGAGTTTGATAAATCATAATAAAGGTCAATATATTACATTAATTCCTTATATAGACCCTCGCGACACTTTAGAGTAATGCAAGCATTTATTCATACATTACATCATGTAAAAGTGAATTAATTTGATTATAAGTATTATAACCCTTGGATACCCATAATACCCCATGTGTTTCATTATATGGAACATAAAAATGAATGATGCCTTATGTGGAAGATAATTTAATTCCAATGTTTTACATTCAACTACTATGTTAATCATAGAATGCCCCACAAATCGCAGTATACAATTCATCAAAAAAAGATATGGTCAAATCTCACACTATGGCTGGCTATGGTAACACTATAGAATAATTTCCACACACCTTAAAATATCCTATATCATTACCATATGATATGTATTCGCTTCCATAACTCCTATTAGAATAAATATGAATATCATACCTTATAATATCAACTTAATTACATCTTATGAAAATGAGGTTTTAGGGAATATCTCCATAAATCCATACCTCTAAAATCATTGTAACCATAAACACCTAAATAGGAATCATATGGTTAACTGATCCCTTATAACCTAGAGTTGAATTAGGGTGTCTGAACATAAAATAACTATCCCCCACAGCCTATGAAATAGATTCCTTAGAAGAAAAAAAATATTAGATATTTGAATCTGAAAAAAATTGACCACTTGGTCGGGGTGGGGGTGGGGGTGAAAACCATATGTAGGGAGACCCTCATAGACAGAACAACAGAAATTATGGGGGAAAATTTAATTAGGGGGATAAAATTTATTAGAGGGATGAAGCTAAGAATCAACCATGATGTATTTCCCTCTATCCCTCTTCTTCATCATACTTCCAACTTCATCACTTCCTTACTAAATTTATACTCAAAATAAAATAACTTATTAAACTAAAATCCATGAACTAAACAAAAAAAATGTTTTGAATTATAAAGAATATTTTTTCAAATGGGGGCATCACTATCTTACATGAGTAGAATCCATGAAAAAAGATCCATAAAAAATCCATCACATTGTAAAAACATGAAACCATCAAGTGTTAAGAGAAAAGTTTACATTAATTGACACAAATAAATTACCGAATTGAGTCCTGAATACCCTTGAGAATAAATAGATTTTGGAAGGAAAAGGGAATACCAAAGAGTTGAATCTATAACCTAGCCAAACTTGGAACCAGAACCATATAAAAATACATTATCCAAATAAAAAAACTGTTGTTCTCATAATAATTTTGATTCATGAAACCAAACCCAAATTAAACCCACTTTTGAATATAGGTGGACTAAAAATTGAGATGATTAATTTTCCCCACCAGTGTAAGTATCTACCAACCCCATGTGAATTTTACATAGTTCTAAAAAATATTCACTAGAGATTGATGGAAAAAAACATTTTCCACAAGTGTAAGATTGCGGGATCGATCCACCTTTTGGAACTTTTCTAGAGAAATAAAAAATATTGTAAATTAATCAGTGGTAATAAAGGATTTGTGTGCAAGGGAAATTATTGAAGTAGAGGGGATCACTGTGTGAAACACCAAGAGAGAATAAATATCATGATATATAGTCAGATTATAATGTTATAGTTAAACTTTTGGATTAAATATTACTTTAGAGAGCATTTAAGGGCCCAATACCATAGATGGGGGACTTCCCCCACCACCAGAGAAGTTATTTCATTCCTTAAAGAGGAATATTGGTCTGAGAGTGGTTTACCTAGATAAAAAAGATATTAATTATTTTAAATTTCATGGAAGAGGAAAGATATCAAGAATTTTTCAAATAAATGGACCTTGACCAAAACAAATTTAGAGAATGAGTGACCGATTGAAATACCTATTTGAAAAAATAATACTATTACTCAAAAATAAGTTGAAGGAACTTGTAGAAAAAGGTAAACACCTTATCACTAGAAGGGTCATTAGTTCCCAAATGTTGGTTAGATAAAAATATAAATGGAATATTCTATTCTATACAAGGTTTCAGATTCAGGTAATGGCATGTAGTATGATTATCATTAGAGGGAATTGTAGTATGTGAAAAGCACCTAGTTAGAGGAGAAGTTTAGATTTATAAATTTGAAGTAGTGACATCCATATATAAAAAAAGTATTAAATGATTAATTTGAGTTTAGGTTCACCAAATAGATCAATTTTTTCCATCATTGATAATTATAACGATAAGGTATTTTATGATATTGTACCAATGAATTTGTATCGCTTTCATCTAAGAAGACCATGGTAGAAAAATTATTTTTTTACTCATTTTTATTTCTTGAACCATAAATCATTTATACTACCAGGGATTCCTATAGTACTTGTACCAATTTCCCCCAAACAAATTCTATAAGATCAAATATCGAGACAAAAGAAATGAATAATTGAGTAAGAAAATATAATAAAAAATGAATGTGGAGCATGTGAGAAAAGAGTAATGAATGAGAAAAGAAAATAAAAAAGTGTTAAAAAATCAAGAGGGAAAATGGAAGATATTGAGATATAAAATTGGGTTTATTAAAACAAAGAGCCAGGTTAATAGAGATTTGAGTTTGTTTCAAAGCCTCATAGTGCTTATTCATAAATGTAAAAACCCACCATCCACCAAAGCATGGATCAATTAAAATATTGTGGAACCTCATGTAATTACTAGTACATGATGCATTTATGGTAGTAAAAGGAATGCTGGGATCATTACAAGTTTTCAAGTCATGGATCTGGGGCTAAAACACGGTGTTCCAACGCCACCTTATATTTGGTGGCTATGGTCCATATCCCTATATAGGGACCAAGATCACTAGCTAGCTGATGGAGGCTACTGGCTAGTTGGTTGACTCATGGGTAGAATTTTAATTGGGTCCATACCCATTATTTCACTAGGGATACACCTTAATTTTACCACTCAGTGCTTTAATCCCTCAATCAAACTAGGAGTTTCCCCACTTCCCTCTTCCTCATCCTCTTCCCTAATAGATGGATATCCTTCACCAAAGGTTCAATTTCATTTATGTCAGATGTGTTGGAGATATTATGATATGTATAAGAGTCTATTACATATTTTTATTCCATGTAACCTTTTTTTAGTTATGTCTCAACTATTATGTCTCATATTCCTTATTTTTAGGGTGTTTGTCTGGTTTCTCATTTTCATTCGACTTAGAGCAAACTGGCAGCCGATATTGGATGTGTAGACAATCATAAGATTTAGGTAGGTGGTCCTTAATAATAACCCATATTCTAGTTGATTGTTTGTTAATCACATGTGGAGTGTGATCATACTGACCTAATTTAAATTAAATGTTTCAAATTTGGGTTTTACTTAGTTAAATCACCATATTCTTATGTTATAATCTGCTAGTAAAGGCAATTCTAATAAAAATTTCTAAAGCCCATTTTATCATAGAGTTGTATTAATGAAATGAATTTTCTTTTCAAGTAAGAAGTGTGAAATTATAAGATTACTCAGGCTTGATAAACTGTAATGAGTGAGTTATGTCTAAAATGGTTTAAGATGGAATTATGGTTCGAATCGAAGGTTGTGAAATTGTATTTCACAACCATCATTTTTTGTAAAATGGATTTTACCTATGAATTTAATTTAATATTATGGCAATTTTTTATTGTAAAGGTGATGGGTTAAGTTTGAAATGTATTTTCATGAAATTAACATGATATTATGGGATGAACTTGATATAGATTATAATTATAAACCATGGTTATAACATGGGTGACACATGTTATGGAATGAGTTTCAGACTTGTGAATTAAAATGAATTGTTAAATGATGTAATTTGTTAAATAGAGTTCTAGTAATCAACCTATAATGTGTTTTAATTTATATATTTTTAATGACACTCTTTTTAATAAAGCCTTGAGAATGTGGAAATCTTTATAAATTTGGGAAGGATTTAGCATGATGTATGGAACTTCATAACATAGGATTAGATTTTGGGTATAAATGGTCCATGAAGAGGACCCTAAGGAGGGAGAGGGAGCTTTGTTCTTAAAATATTTTTTTATTTGATTCATAATTATTTCTTGGTAAATAATGATTGGTTAAAATGAGTTTTTCTTTCATGAATGATTGTTATGGGTGGAATGCCTTCGGTTCTATCCCTTGGATTTAGTTTTGAATATAAAATTGTTGAATGACTTTAGTGAGCATGGATCATGTTGAAGTGATCATGGATCACGTTAAAGTAGTCATGGATCATGTTAAAGAACTTACTTGAATGCCATTGGATGGCGCCTCCTATTATTCAAGGATGTCCATAGCCAAGGAATTCCATGAGTTGCCTTGGATTCCTCACTGATTAATCACTATTAATTCCTTGAGGTGGATCATAATTGGATTTGGGTAATGTATTATTAATTTAATTCCATAGATGAATGTCATGGTTTCCCTCAGGGTACCATTTTGAATGTCACTGGATGAGCTCTTTGAATTTGTCTTGATTATATGAGATTAAATTCCATGGGTGTGGTCCTAGATTATAGTCAAGCCTGACACTCTAAATTACATGGACACATGGTTCCTTGGAATTATTAGATAATTCAAAGGTGATATTACTTTTATTTTACTAATTTGTGTAGAGAAGATTACCATGTTTGATTTCCATGGATTTAGATGACTTGGTTCGATGGTAATGCCTGATGGATCCCCCATAGATTACCTAATGTTTCACATGGCTATAGTTTCCTTAGTTAAACACCTTGGAAAAAACATAATATTCTGAGACCTATCACCCTATTTTGAGATACACCAGTACTGGATGAGGTGGGTAGATCTGACCTCAAGTGTCACTGCAGATCTCGAAATCAATGGTTGTGTTATTTATTTATCTTTATTTTAAAAAAATTTGTTATCAGTAGCACATCTACATACATTTTTTATATGGGTAGGTAATGTTTAAGGAAACCATTGGTGGTGGACTTATTAGTTTTTTTCACACCCTAATCACGCTACCATGACACTTGGTTACTCGAGAAAACATTATTATTTATTATAGGTATAGGTTTAGGACACTGATTGTTGATTTTCGATTACTTTTCATGGATTACATGGAGTAGAATATGGATGTTGGGATATGGAATAACTTAGGACCATATTTATAAGACCCCAGCCTTAAAACTAACTAAATATTGAATTAAATAAATAATTCACATTGAGGATCTTTTCAGGTTTAGAGTTGTAGAGAATTAGGACATAACTATTACATCTCAAAAGATTAAAAAGTAGAAACTTATACTAAGTTTCCATAAAATAAAAACTCTTAAAAATAAACATGTCTAGTTCCATGTTTTAGGTAGCATGACTTTCCCTTGATCCCATCCTTGACCCTATTCCATGTTAAGTCCTGTGAAAAACATTTCAAAAACCTGGGATGAGCAAAAAAAAGCTCAGTAAGGGATACACAAAAAATGAAAACTGTTAGTTTTTTTAAAACAACAAGTAAACCATGTATACTTTATCAAAGTAATACTTTTCACCTTTTCGAAGTAGTAAAAACGATTCACTGAATAAAAGTTCATTACTTACCCTTCTGTAACCAAAAGATTACCATAAATCCCATATAAAGATCACATAACATATAAAGGTAACTTGGGACATAAACATACTTAAGTGGAATAACCATACGGTCGACTTCCACACATACTTAATGGAATAGCCATATGGCTGAATTCCACACATACTTAATGGAATAGCCATACGGCCGACTTCCATACCCAATGCATTGGAGGTTATAACGTAACCACCCGTCCTGGTATTCACGGCACAACCCATCATAATGCCCAAGTACCATTATAAAATCATAAGACATTAAACAAATATAATGGAAATAAAACATTTCCACATTTTGATCACAATATATCACTTAAATATATTGACATAAAAAATCCTTTATAAAAACCATTTTCAATACCAACATACATAAAAGAGTATATGGTATTTATTTCATTTTAAAAAACATTACGGCTTGTTGAGGAAGCCAAAGACCAAATAATACTCGCGGCGGATGAAAAGGTCGTTGTCACCGCGTACGTTAAAAGAAACATTTCTTTTTGTCGTTTAGTAAAACGCTTCGTATAAATAGATTCCTTTTGAATAAAAATAAAAGTCAAAGGGGTTTATACACTGTATAAAATAAAGTTGTGTGTAAAACTAAATATGCCTCAATGAAAGGAGATTGATACGAAGTCCCTTACAAAGTCGGTATCCTTAGATTAAGGATAAATCAATTATATGATTATGTGTGACAAATACGAATACACAAAATATAAGTGGATATTAAGTGTAAAACAATCAGAGGTCATTCACACATAATCATGGAAAAACAAAATCAATGACATAGATATTTAACTCAATGAAAAGAGATTGAGTTATTATTTCCGATACAAGTCCGTCTAATTGACATAAGAATTTATGAATGAGATGATTATGTGTATAAATAGTATATCCACACAAAGGTTTGTGGAAAATACAACATATAGATTCCACACATAATCTTGGCGTAATAAAATCATGAATTAGAGGTTTAACCCAAAGAATTGAAAGTGGGTTAAGAAGTTCCCTTACCGAAATTCGACAGCCTAACGACGTCACTTCAAAACTTATAAAATGAGTTGATGAGAGATAAAAAGGGTATCTCATCACTTGGACATAAAATTTACATTAATAAGGATATAGAAGAACATATCCCAACATAATATTATGTGAATTAAAAGACATAACGAAATAAGTCTTTTAAAAAGAGGAGGGTGAAAGGTTCCCTTACCGACTTGGGTAACTTTCGAAACGTACACCCCATTGAAGAAGGGTCATACAATGAATATGTAAGTACCCATAAATGAAATTATATTACACAAAGAGTATAATTATGGGAAGTACATACACCACTCAAAGGAAATGGTGGAAAATGTAGCATAAATCTCACGGGAATAAAAGTGAGATGAAAACTTCCTTACGAAAACTCGGCAGCCTAACGGTGCCACTTAAAACTTCCAAAAATGGATTGATGAGATAAAATAGAGTATCTCATCATATTAAAATAAAATGTAAATAAAGAGGAATATAAAATAACACCCCCCATCATAACAAATAGGAGCTTAAAAGAAGTGACATAAATGAGAGTACATAAAAAAAAAGAGAGGTTAGATCTCTTACGAAAATTCGGCTGCCTAACGGCGCCACTGAAAACTTCCAAAATGGATTGATGAGAGAAAATAGGGTCACTCACCATATAAACATAAAAAGTAAAGTAGGAGTAATATAAAAGAACATCCCAATCATAATAAAGAAGATCTTAAAAGGAATGACATAAAAGAGTGTACTTAAAAAGAAAGAGAGGAGTAGGATCCCTTACCTCGTGTTCGATATGACTCGATCGTTCTTTATTCTCCTGAATAATAAAATTTGGTCAATTTATAATTTCTTAAGGACCTCCTTTAGATATTATTATTCAGTTCATATCCCATATTATAATGTTATAATAATTGGTTAATAAAGTGAGTTCGTATCAGACGTTTCTGTCGATGTTCAGTTCATGAGTAAAAATTGACCTTGTTGGAAAATAATTTTCCATGTAGATAATGATACATCATTTCCAGAATAGTATTTATTTTTAAAATATCATATATATCCAGTATATATTCGTTTTATACTATTCCATAGCATTTGGAGATAAAAAATTAAAAGCACCGTTCATGGAGACGGTAGGCCGTACGTACGCATGAACGCTACTTTCATTTTTTTTGTATTCAATTGAATGAAATAATAAAGATATAAATGTATATTATAATTCCAGAATGATACCCATAATTTAGATGTAATATATTACATATATATCCATTATATATGTGTACTTATAATAGTACATAACATTTGGAGATAAGAAATGAAATGTATCGTTCATGGAGATGGTAAGCCGTACGTACGCATGAACGCTACTTTCATTTTTTTTTGTATTCAAATGAATGAAATAATAAAGATATAAAGGTATATTATAATTACAGTAGGATAAAATATGTAATACCATTAATTCCATCCTTTATACGTCCCACATATGGCATTAACGAATCAAATCACTTTGAGGGGGCGGTAGTCCGCATTTCCTAAAATGAAGATATCGCGTTTTCCCAAAATGGAAACAATAAAGGTATTCCATAAATGAAAAATACATAATCTTAAGTAAAACATAAAAATATTATATATCATATATAAATATAGTGACATCTTAATGGCCACCTTTGAATGTGTTAAAAGAATGTTTAACAATCATCATTTCGGGAGGCAGAAATTCACCATCCACAGAAACAGTATGTTTTTTAACCATTATATGTAGGTGTGTGTGAGTGTATCTCAAATCATTCTTATAAAAACATCCCAGTATATTGAAGATACTGTATTTGTTACAAATTAAATGAATAAAAAGAGTTTAGGGGGTTGGAGAAGAAAAATAAAACAAAAGGACCTAAGTGAAGACATTACCTTTAAATTGGGTAACTTCCTTTGATTTGAGCTCAAAGGATTCCTTGAAAAGGAATCTGCCCAAAGTGAGGCAATAAGTAGTTATATAGGGATGTGGATAGATGACATGGGCAGGTTTTGGCCGAGCCAAAGGCTTGATAGGTGTGGGTAAGGAGGTAGAGTTGGGGGCCTTTTATAAGAGGAGAGGAGGGGCACTCTTGGAAAGTAAAGAAGTGTTACTTTATTTTAGAATGAGTTTCGGATTTTAATGGTCCCACATTGATTATTTTCGAGGATAAGGTGATAAGGGTTCTAAATTCACCGATCCAATTGGTTTTAGACATGTTTAGGTCTTAGATATTACATTATCTTTCCATTTTATTTAAATCGTTAAATAATGAGATTATCGCTGCATCACCATGATGTCATAAATAATTTAATTTATTTAATGTGTAAAATTTATAAAAAATAATAATATGATGTTGTAAATCTTTTTACATTTCCAATGACTATTTATAGTTAAAAATATGACTTGTATAACCCCATGTAATTTTTTTTAGTAAAACATTTCATGTTTGTGTCATTTTTCCTTTAACATTAAATAAAAAGGTATTTATGTCATTTTCGAACCAAAGTGGCTCCATGGGGTCCCCAAGTTGACCCATGGATTTTCTTGTTCGGCCATGACACATCAAATGAGGTAATTACATGTGTCTAAGTCATTTAATTTTACTAAAACATTATTCTTACCCTAAACTACACTAATTACCTCTAATCGTGATTAAAAACTTAATAAGTTACTATTCACCAAAAAATTATTTTAATACCATTGAACCACATTTTACTTCTTAATGAAAACCATGTATGTCTTATTTTTCAAATTCAAAACACAAAGGTGGCAAAATTTCATTTAAAAGGAAAATCAGTTTTTTTAAGTACCACTTAGTGGTTTCACTATTCATCAAAAATTGAAGTTTTTCAGAAAATTACCAAAAATTCACCCTAAGATATATTTGATATTCCGAATTAAAAAATGATTTATATTTTACAAAATTCAAAACATATAAGTTTCATTAATTAATTTAATAATTAATTCCCACTGTCAAAACAAATAGCGTGTTTTTATGAAACAAAATGTATCAAAAGATTGACACTAGTTTAAGTCTGATTTCAAAGTGAAATTAATTCCAATGACCACTATTGGATTAAATGGTAAAAATATATTCTAATTTCACTTTAAAACGAATTAAAAAGATTATCTAATCATATAAATAAATTAGATTAAAAAGTGGTTTTGAATTAAAATACAACATTTTTCACTATTCATTAAAAATTGAACTTTTTTGGAAAAATACCAAAAATTTACACAAAGTAAATTTTGATCTCTCGATTCTAAAGAAGAATTTTATTTTTTCAAATATAACACATAAAATTGTCAAAAAGTGGATTTAAAAGAGGTTCGCCATCAAAAGGCTGTTAATCAACCTTTTAAAGAATATTAGAATGTTTACACTTAAAATTGGAATCATTCTCATTTTTAATCCTCTAAAATTTATTGTAAAAAGTAATTTTTTTTGACAAACATATATAATCATTTTTTAGTTAGTTCTATTCATTCCCTCCATTACAACGGCTAGGCGTTAACAACTATTTAAAATAATATTATTTTATTATTAGAGTGCAGCATAAGATTCCCAAGAAACTTGTTGTTGCATGTTGGGTACGCCATCGAGCATAGCATCCCCTTTAAAGTCATATTAATATTTTATTCACAAATATGGATAAATGTGAAAATTTCATACTCTTTATTTACCTGGGGTGTTACATCCTTCCCCCCTTTTGGGAATTGCGTCCTCGCAATTTTAAAATTGGGCTTGGAAACTTCATTGAAAATCCCAAATCGGAACAAGAGTCAGTAAAACAATCACGTTAAAATAAAGAAAGATAAGTACAAAGGTCACCCGAGTTAACCCACACTAGGATTACAAGTATGAAAATATGGACATGGAGGAAAAAAACTAAGGGTCATGTTCTGATGGAGATTGACAGTAAACATGTCTAGGAGAAAGTTAACCATAAGAGAATCCCAAACTTGTGATGGGTTAAACGATATTTGATTCCCCAGTAGGAAAAGTTAACAGACAACACTTTTGTTTTAAGTTACTCTTCATTGAGGAATTTATTTTTGATCTTAAGGAAACATACTTACTTTTCATGTTGACTTTCAACTTTTACAAGATTTCTTACACAAAATCATACTTTCCCCAAAAGACGAGTATTTAGGAAGACTTATTCACATCAAGAGTACTATAATCAACTTCTAGAGAATCACCTAATCCAAAAAAGAGAACTATATAATTCCCATATCATTAGACCTTAACCAAAACCAAAACCAAAAAGGTTAGTACAATATCAGATAATACCCAAAAAGGATAATCCTTTAAAAAAACAAATCTATTCTTAATCTCCAAAATTTATCAAACAATACCCAAAGTTCAATAAAGACCATTCAATAAACAAATTGTCCATAAAATACATCAAAGTAAACTAAACTAATATTGAAACCCAAATATTTGAAGGATTTAGTTGCATAGTCTTCCAAGGTAAAAATTAATACTTATCTCCAAATAACATCAATTACTCTTAAATTCTCATATTGAAAAGTAATTAACCTAATCACATATCCTCCATGATAGGTTAATCATTTCCATAGATAACCCAAAATAAACATTCTCTTGATTCCTAAAATCATCTAACTAAAAATAATTAGTCAAACTTACCAGGGACTTCACATAGTCCAGTGGTAGGCGATAAATACCAGTTGCACATTGGCTGTGGGTTCGATTCCCGCGGCTTTGTCCGACGCGACGTGTTGTCACACGGTCTTCGTGTTGTCCTTTTTCCAAAACTATATAATTTTAAAACATTCCCTAAAACGAGATAAAATCTTCAAAAATGATCATAACATATTTTAACCTCATGTTTATCACATGCCTTTCATTTTCCAGCATATCATATAATAACCCATAATTACCTCAAAAGTAAGGATCATATAAACTCTAATGGTTACCTTTATAATTATTTCCTAAACTTCCACATCTATTGGTCATCTCGTACATGATGCATTACAGAAAATACCAAGGTTCAAGTGGTTGATCATGACTCCTTAATAGTTGGTTTAGAACAACCACGCGTTTCCTCATTGAATTCCTCATTTTTTCTAGTATCTTAATCAGAGAACCACCACAGTTTCCTTCAAACCTGTTGTCTCTTTGGTGCCTGCTAGGTCCATCCATTCACTAAAAACAGAAATTTCATTGTGAGTATATCAACAAAACCATCATGTACTAATGAGGAAGATAAACACTAATATATACTTACTCATTCACGTTATCTAAAACTAGGACTCTTTCTGAAATCCTAACCATTATGCTAATGTCACTTATGCTTAGAGGATACCCTAACCTCTAAAGTTATCTAAACCAACCTCTGATACCAACTATAAGACCCCAACCTTAAAAATTACTTAATATTGAATTAAATGAATAATTCACATTGAGGATCTTTTCAGGTTTAGAGTTTTAGAGAATTAGGACATAACTATTACATCTCAAAAGATTACAAAGTAGAAACTTCTACTAAGTTTCCATAAAATAAAAACTCTTAAAAAGAAACATGTCTAGTTCCATGTTTTAGGTAGCATTACTTTCCCTTGATCCCATCCTTGACACTATTACATGTTGAGCCCTGTGAAAAAAAATTCAAAAACCTGGGATGAGCATAAAAAAGCTCAGTAAGGGATACTCAAAGAATGAAAACTGTTAGTTTTTTAAAACAACAAGGAAACCATGTATACTTTATCAAAGTAATACTTTTCACCTTTTCAAAGTAGTAAAAACTCTTCACTGAATAAATGTTCATTACTTACCCTTCTGTAACCAAAAGATTACCATAAAACCCATATAAAGATCACATAACATATAAAGGTAACTTGGGATATAAACATACTTAAGTGGAATAACCATACGGTTGACTTCCACACATACTTAATAGAATAGCCATACGGCCGAAATCCACACATACTTAATGGAATAGCCATACGGCCAAATTCCATACCCAATGAATTTGAGGTTATAACGTAACCACCCATCCTGGTATTCACGACACTACCCGTCATAATGTCCAAGTACCATTATAAAATCAGAAGACTTTAAACAAATATAATGGAAAGAAAACATTTCAACATTTCGATCACAATATATCACTTAAATATATCGACATAAAAAATCCTTTATAAAAACCATTTTCAATACCAACATACATAAAAGAGTATATGGTATTTATTTCATTTTAAAAAACATTACATCTTGTTGAGGAATCCAAAGACCAAATAATACTCGTGGCGGCAGAAAAGGTCGTTGTCGCCGCGTACGTTAAAAGAAACATTCCTTTTTGTCATTTAGTAAAACACTTCATATAAATAGATTCCTTTTGAATAAAAATGAAAGTCAAAGGGGTTTATACACCGTATAAAATAAAGTTGTGTGTAAAACTAAATATGCCTCAATTAAAGGATATTGAGACGAAGTCCCTTACAAAGTTGGTATCCTTAGATTAAGGGTAAATCAATTATATGATTATGTGTGAAAAATACGAATACACAAAATATAAGTGGATATTAAGTGTAAAACAATCAGAGGTCATTCACACATAATCATGGAAAAACAAAATCAATGACATAGATATTTAACTCAATGAAAAGAGATTGATTTATGATTTCCGATACAAGTTCGTCTAATTGACATAAGAATTTATCAATGAGATGATTATGTGTAGAAATAGTATATCCACACAAAGGTTTGTGGAAACTACAACATAGATATTCCACACATAATCTTGGCATAATAAAATCAATAATTAGAGGTTTAACCCAAAGAATTGAATGTGGGTAAAGAAGTTCCCTTACTGAAATTCGACAGCCTAACGACGTAACTTCAAAACTTATAAAATGAGTTGATGAGAGATAAAAAGGGTATCTCATAACTTGGAAATAAAATTTACATTAATAAGGATATATAAAAACATATCAAAACATAATAGTTTGTTAATTAAAAGACATAACAAAATAAGTCTTTTAAAAAGAAGAGGGTGAAAGGTTCCCTTACCGACGTGGGTAACTTTCAAAACGTACAACCCATTGAAGAAGGGTCATACAATGAATATTTAAGTACCCATAAATGAAATTATATTACACAAAGAGTATAATAATGGGAAGTACTTACACCAATCAAAGTAAATGGTGGAAAATGTAGCATAAATCTCATGGGTATAAAAGTGAGATGAAAAATTCCTTATGAAAACTCGACAGCCTAACAACGCCACTTAAAACATCCAAAATGGATTGATGAGATAAAATAGAGTATCTCATCATATTACAATAAAATTTACAGAAAGAGGAATATAAAAGAGAATCCCCCATCATTACAAATAGGTGCTTAAAAGAATTGACATAAATGAGAGTACTTAAAAAAAGAGAGATGTTAGATCTCTTACGAAAATTCGGCAGCCTAACGGCGCCACTCAAAACTTCCAAAATGGATTGATGAGAGAAAATAGGGTCACTCAACATATGAACATAAAAATTACATTAGAAGTAATATAAAATAACATCCCAATCATAATAAATATTATCTTAAAAGGAATGACATAAAAGAGTGTACATAAAAAGAAAGAGAGGAGTAGGATCCCTTACCTCGTGTCCGACATGACTCGATCGTTCTTTATTCTCCTGAATAATAAAATTTGGTAAATTTATAATTGCTTAAGGACCTCCTTTAAATATTATTATTCAGTTCATATCACATATTATAATGTTATAATAATTGGTTAATAAAGTGAGTTCGTATCAGACGTTTTTGTCGATGTTCAGTACATGAGTAAAATTGACCTTGTTGGAAAAGAATTTTCCATGTAGTTAAAGATACATCATTTACAGAATAGTATTTATGTTTTAAATATCATATATATCCAGTATGTATTCGTTTTATACTATTCCATAGCATTTGGAGATAAAAAATTAAAAGCACCGTTCATGGAGACGGTAGGCCGTAAGTACGCATGAACGCTACTTTCATTTTTTTTTGTATTCAATTGAATGAAATAATAAAGATATAAACGTATATTATAATTACATAATTATAACCATCATTTAGATGCAATATATTACATATATATCTATTATATATATGTACTTATAATAGTACATAACATTTGGAGATAAGAAATGAAATGTACTGTTCATGGAGACGGTAAGCCGTACGTATGCATAAACGCTACTTTCATTTTTTTTGTATTCAAATGAATGAAATAATAAATATATAAAGGTATATTATAATTCCAATAGGATAAAATATGTAATACCATAAATTCCATCCTTTATACGTCCCACATATGGCATTAATGAATCAAATCACTTTGAGGGGGCGGTAGTCCACACTTCCTAAAATGAAGATATCGCGTTTACCCATAATGGATACCATAAAGGTATTCCATAAATGAAAAATACAGAAGCTTAAGTAAAACATAAAAATATTATATATCATATATAAATATAGTGACATCTTAATGGACACCTTTGAAGGTGTTAAAAGAATGTTGAACAATCATCGTTTCGGGAGGCAGAAATTCGTCATCCACGGAAACAGTATGTTCTTTAACAATTATATGTAGGTATGTGTGAGTGTATCTCGAATAATTCTTATAAAAACATCCTAGTATATTTAATATACTGGATTTGTCACAAAATAAATGAATAAAAAAAGTTTAGGGGGTTGGAGAAGCAAAATAAAACAAAAGGACACAAGTGAAGACATTACCTTTAAATTGGGTAACATCCTTTGATATGAGCTCAAAGGATTCCTTTGAAAGGATTAGGCTTAAAGTGAGGCTTTAAAGAGTTATATAGGGATGTTTAGAGATGAAATGGGCAGGTTTTGGCCGAGCCAAAGTCTTGAGAGGTGTGGGTAAGGAGGTAGAGTTGGGGGCCTTTTATAAGAGGATAGGAGGGGCACTCTTGGAAAGTAAAGAAATGTTACTTTATTTTAGAATGAGTTTCAGATTTTAATGATCCAAAATTGATTAGTTTCGAGGATAAGGTGATAAGGGTTCTAAATCCACCCATACAATAGGTTTTGGACATGTGTAGGTCTTAGATATTACATTATCTTTCCATTTTATTTAAATCGTTAAATAATGAGGTTATCGCTGCATCATCATGATGTCATAAATAATTTAATTTATTTAATGTCTAAAAGGTATAAAAAAATACTATGATGTAGTAAATCGTTTTATCTTTCCAATGACTATTTATAGTCAAAAATCTGACTTGTATAACCCCATGTAAAAATTGTATTAGTAAAACATTTCATGTTTGTGTCATTTTTACTTTAACATTAAATAAAAAGGTATTTATGTCATTTTCCAAACAAAGTTGCTCCATGGGGTCCCCAAGTTGACCCATGGATTATCTTGGACGTCCATTACACATCCAATGAGGGTATGACATGTGTCTAGGTCATTTAATTTTATTAAAACATTATTCTTACCTTAAACTACATTAATTACCTCTAATAGCGATTAAAAACGTAATAAGTTACTATTCACCAAAAAATAATTTTAATACCATTGAACCAAATTTTACTTCTTAATGACAACCATGTATGTCGGATTTTTTAAATTCAAAACACAAAGGTGGAAAATTTTCATTTAAATGGAAAATCAGTTTTTATAAGTACCACTTAGTGGTTTTACTATTGATCAAAAATTGAGGTTTTTCAGAAAATTACCAAAAATCCACCCTAAGCTATATTTGATATTCCGAATTCAAAAATGGTGTCTATTTAAAAAAATTTAAAACATATAAGTTTCATTAATTAATTTAATAATTAATTCCCCCTGTCAATACAAATAGCGTGTTTTTATGAAATAAAATGTATTAAAAGATGGCCACTAGTTTAAGTCTGATTTCAATGTGAAATTAATTCCAACGACCACTATTGGATTAAATGGTAAAAATATATTCTAACTTCACTTTAAAACCAATTCAAAATATAATCTAATCATATAAATAAATTATATTAAAAAGTGGTTTTGAATTAAAATACAACATTTTTCACTATTCATTAAAAATTGAACTTTTTCGGAAAAATACCAAAAATTTACACAAAGTAAATTTTTATGTCTCGATTCTAAAGAGTAATTTTATTTTTTCAAATATAACACATAAAATTGTCAAAAAGTGGATTTAAAAGTGGTTCGCTATCAAAAGGTGGTTAATAGACCTTTTAAAGAATATTAGAATGTTTACACTTAAAATTGGATTCATTTGCATTTTTAATCCTCTAACATTTATTGTAAAAAGTAATTTTTTTTGACAAACATATATAATCATTTTGTAGTTAGTTCTATTCATTCCCTCCATTACAACGGCTAGGCGTTAAATACTATTTAAAATAATATTATTTTATTATTAGAGTGCATTGTAAGATTCCTAAGAAACTCGTTGTTGCGTGTTGGGTACGCCATCGAGCATAGCATCCCCATTAAAGTCATATTAATATTTTATTCAAAAATATGGATAAATGTGAAAATTTCATACTCTTTATTTACCTGGGGTGTTACATCCTTCCCCCCTTTTGGGAATTGCGTTCTCGCAATTTTAAAATTGGGCTTGAAAACTTCATTGAAAATCCCAAATCGGAACAAGAGTCAGTAAAACAATCACTTTAAAATAAAGAAAGATAAGTACAAAGGTCACCCGAGTTAACCCATACTAGGATTCCAAGTATGAAAATATGGACATGGAGGAAAAAAACAAAGGGTCATGTTCTGATGGAGAGTGATAGAAAACACGTCTAGGAGAAAGTTAACCATAAGAGAATCACAAACTTGTGATGGGTTAAATGATATTTGATTCCCCAGTAGGAAACTTTAACAGACAACACTTTTGTTTTAAGTTACTCTTCATTGAGGAATTTATTTTTGATCTTAAGGAAACATACTTACTTTTCATGTTGACTTTCAACTTTTACTATATTTCTTACACAAAATCATACTTTCCCCAAAAGACGAGTATTTAGGAAGACTTATTCACATTAAGTGTAATATAATCAACTTCTAGAGAATCATCTAATCCACAAAAAAGAACTATATACTTCCCATATCTTTATACCATAACCAAAACCAAAACCAAAAAGGTTAGTACAATATCAGATAATACCCAAAAAGGATAATCCTTAAAAAAACAAATCTATTCTTAATCTCCAAAATTTATCAAACAAAACCCAAAGTTCAACAAAGACCATTTAATAAACAAATTGTCCATAAAATACTTCAAAGTAAACCAAACTAATATTGAAACCCAAATATTTGAAGGATTTAGTCGTATAGTCTTCCAAGGTACAAATTAACACTTATCTCCAAATAACATCAATTACTTTTAAAGTCTCATATTGAAAAGTAATTAACCTAATCACATATCCTATATGATAGGTTAATAATTTCCATAGATAACCCAAAATAAACTTTCTCTTGATTCCTAAAATCATATAACTAAAAAGAATTAGTCAAACTAACCAGGGACTTCACATAGTCCAGTGGTAGGCGATAAATACCAGTCGCACTTTCGTTGTGGGTTCGATTCCCACAGCTTTGTCCGATGCGACGGGTTGTCACACGGTCTTCATGTTGTCCTTTTTCCAAAACTATATAATTTTAAAACATTCCCCAAAACGAGATAAAATCTTCAAAAATGATCATAACATATTTTAACCTCAAGTTTATCTCATGCCTTTCATTTTCCAGCATATCATATAATAACCCATAATTATCTCAAAAGTAAGGATCATATAAACTCTAATGGTTACCTTTATAATTATTACCTGAACTTCCACATCGATTGGTCATCTCGTACATGATGCATTACAGAATATACCAAGGTTCAAGTGGTTGATCATGACTCATTGATAGTTGGTTTAGAACAACCACGAGTTTCCTCATTGAATTCCCCATTTTATCTAGTATCTTAATCAGAGAACCACCACAGTTTCCTTCAAACCTGTTGTCTCTTTGGTGCCTACTAGATCCATCCATTCACTAAAAACAGAAATCTCAGTGTGAGTATATCAACAAAACCATCATGTACTAATGAGGAAGATAAACAATAATATATACTTACTCATTCACTTTATCTAAAACTAGGACTCTTTCTGAAATCCTAACCATTATGGTAATGTCACTTATGCTTAGAGGATACCCTAACCTCTAAAGTTATCTAAACCGACCTCTGATACCAACTATAAGACCCTAGCGTTAAAACATACTTAATATTGAATTACATGAATAATTCACATTGAGGCTCTTTTCAGGTTTAGAGTTTTATAGAATTAGGATATAACTATTACATCTCAAAAGATTACAAAGTAGAAACTTCTACTAAGTTTCCATAAAATAAAAACTCTTAAAAAGAAACAGGTCTAGTTCCATGTTTTAGGTAGCATGACTTTCCCTTGATCCCATCCTTGACCCTATTCCATGTTAAGTCCTCTGAAAAACATTTAAAAAACCTGGGATGAGCATAAAAAAGCTCAGTAAGGGATACACAAAGAATGAAAACTGTTAGTTTCTTAAAACAACAAGTAAACCATGTATACTTTATCAAAGTAATACTTTTCACCTTTTCAAAGTAGTAAAAACTCTTTACTGAATAAAAGATTATTACTTACCCTTCTGTAACCAAAAGATTACCATAAAACCCATATAAAGATCACATAACATATAAAGGTAACTTGGGACATAAACATACTTAAGTGGAATAACCATACGGTCGACTTCCACACATAATTAATGGAATAGCCATACGACCGACTTCCACACATACTTAATGGAATATCCATACGGCCGACTTCCATACCCAATGCATTGGGGGTTATAACGTAACCACCCGTCCTGGTATTCACGGCACCACCTGTCATAATGTCCAAGTACCATTATAAAATCATAAGACATTAAACAAATATAATGGAAAGAAAACATTTACACATTTAGATCACAATATATCACTTAAATATATCGACATAACAAATACTTTATAAAAACCATTTTCAATACCAACATACATAAAAGAGTATATGGTATTTATTTCATTTTAAAAAACATTACGGCTTGTTTAGGAAGCCAAAGACCAAATAATACTCACGGCGGCGGAAAAGGTCATTGTCACCGCGCACATTAAAAGAAACATTCCTTTTTTTAGTTTAGTAAAATGCTTCGTATAAATAGATTCCTTTTGAATAAAAATAAAATTCAAAGGGGTTTATACACCATATAAAATAAAGTTGTGTGTAAAACTAAATATGCCTTAATGAAAGGAGATTGAGATGAAGTCCCTTACAAAGTCGGTATCCTTAGATTAAGGATAAATAAATTATATGATTATGTGTGACAAATACGAATACACAAAATATAAGTGGATATTAAGTGTAAAACAATCAGAGGTCATTCACACATAATCATGGAAAAACAAAATCAATGACATAGATATTTAACTCAATGAAAAGAGATTGAGTTATGTTTTCCGATACAAGTCTGTCTAATTGACATAAGAATTTATCAATGAGATGATTATGTGTAGAAATAGTATATCCACACAAAGGATTGTGGAAACAACAACATAGATATTCCACACATAATCTTGGCATAATAAAATCAAGAATTTGAGGTTTAACCCAAAGAATTGAAAGTGGGTTAAGAAGTTCCCTTACCGAAATTCGATAGCCTAAAGGCGTCACTTCAAAACTTATAAAATGAGTTGATGAGAGAGAAAAAGGGTATCTCACCACTTGGACATAAAATTTACATTAATAAGGATATATAATAACATATCCCAACATAATAGTTTGTGAATTAAAATACATAACGAAATAAGTCTTTTAAAAAGAGGAGGGTGAAAGGTTCCCTTACCGACTTGGGTTACTTTCGAAACGTACACCCCATTGAAGAAGGGTCATACTATGAATATGTAAGTACCCATAAATGAAATTATATTACACAGAGATTATAATAATGGGAAGTACATAAACCACTCAAAGTAAATGATGGAAAATGTAGCATAAATCTCACGGGAATAAAAGTGAGATGAAAAAATTCTTACGAAAACTCGGGAGCCTAACGACGCCACTTAAAACTTCCAAAAATGGATTGATGAGATCAAATAGAGTATCTCCTCATATTAAAATTAAATGCACAGAAATAGGGATATAAAAGAACATCCCCCATTATAACAAAGAGGATCTTAAAAGAAGTGACATAAATGAGAGTACTTAAAAAAGAGAGAGAGGTTAGATCTCTTAAGAAAATTAGGCAGCCTAACGGTGCCACTCAAAACTTCCAAAATGGATTGATGAGAGAAAATAGGGTCACTCACCATATGAACATAAAAATTACAGTAGGATTAATATAAAATAACATCCCAATTATAATAAAGATGATCTTAAAAGGATGACATAAAAGAGTGTACTTAAAAAGAAAGAGAGGAGTAGGATTCCTTACCTCGTGTCTGACATGACTCGATCGTTCTTTATTCTCCTGAATAATAAAATTTGGTCAATTTATAATTGCTTAAGGACCTCCTTTAAATATTATTATTCAGTTCATATCACATATTATAATGTTATAATAATTGGTTAATAAAGTGAGTTCGTATCAGACGTTTTTGTCGATGTTCACTACATGAGTAAAAATTGACCTTGTTGGAAAAGAATTTTCCATGTAGTTAAAGATAAATCATATCCAGAATAGTATATATGTTTTAAATATCATATATATCCAGTATATATTCGTTTTATACTATTACATAGCATTTTGAGATAAAAAAATTAAAAGCACCGTTCATGGAGATGGTAGGCCATACGTCCGCATGAACGCTACTTTCATTGTTTTTGTATTCAATTGAATGAAATAATAAAGATATAAACGTATATTATAATTACAGAATGATACCCATCATTTAGATGTAATATATTACATATATATCCATTATATATATGTACTTATAATAGTACATAACATTTGGAGATAAGAAATGAAATGTACAGTTCATGGAGACGGTAAGCCGTACATACGCATGAACTCTACTTTCATTTTTTTTGTATTAAAATGAATGAAAAAATAAAGATATAAAGGTATATTATAATTCCAGTAGGATAAATTATGTAATAACATTAATTCCATCCTTTATACATCCCACATATGGCATTAACGAATCAAATCACTTTGAGGGGGTGGTAGTCCGCACTTCCTAAAATGAAGATATCGCGTTTACCCATAATGGAAACCATAAAGGTATTCCATAAATGAAAAATACAGAATCTTAAGTTAAACATAAAAATATTATATATCATATATAAATATAGTGACATCTTAATGGCCACCTTTGAAGGTGTTAAAAGAATGTTGAACAATCATCGTTTCGGGAGGCAGAAATTTTCCATCCACGGAAACAGTATGTTCTTTAACCATTATATGTAGGTGTGTGTGAGTGTATCTAGAATCATTCTTATAACAACATACTAGTATATTGAATATACTGTATTTTTTACAAAATAAATGAATAAAAATAGTTTAGGGGGTTGGAGAAGCAAAATAAAACAAAAGGACACAAGTGAAGACATTACCTTTAAATTGGGTAACTTCCTTTGATTTGAGCTCAAAGGATTCCTTGGAAAGGATTCTGCCCAAAGTGAGGCTTCAAGGAGATATATAGGGATGTGGAGAGATGAAATGGTAAGGGTTTGTCCAAGCCAAAGGCTTGAGAGGTGTGGGTAAGGAGGTAGAGGTGGGGGCATTTTATAAGAGGAGAGGAGGGACACTCTTGAAAATTAAAGAAATGTTACTTTATTTTAGAATGAGTTTCGGATTTTAATTGTCCCACATTTATTATTTTCGAGTCCTAAGGTGATAATTCATATAAATCCACGCATCCAATTGGTTTTGGACATGTGTAGGTCTTAGATATTACATTATCATTCCATTTTATTTAAATCGTTAAATAATGAGGTCATCGCTGCATCATCATGATGTCATAAATAATTTAATTTATTTAATGTATAAAATTTATAAAAAAACTACTATGATGTAGAAAATCTTTTTATCTTTCCAATGACTATATATAGTCAAAACTCTGACTTTTATAACCCCATGTAATAATTGTTTTAGTAAAACATTTCATGTTTGTGTCATTTTTTTAACATTAAATAAAAAGGTATTTATGTTATTTTCCAACAAAAGTGGCTCCATGGGGTCCTCAAGTTGAACCATGGATTGTCTTGGTTGTCCATGACAAATCCAATGAGGGTATGACATGTTTATAGGTCATTTAAATTTATTAAAACATTATTCTTACCTTAAACTACAATAATTACCTCTAATCGCGATTAAAAACGTAATAAGTTACTATTCACCAAAAAATTATTTTAATCCCATTGAACCACATTTTACTTCTTAATGAAAACCATGTATGTCAGATTTTTGAAATTCAAAACACAAAGGTGGAAAAATTTCATTTAAACGGAAAATCAGTTTTTATAAGTACCACTTAGTGGTTTCACTATTCATCAAAAATTGAAGTTTTTCAAAAAATTACCAAAAATCCACCCTAAGATATATTTGATATTCAGAATTAAAAAATGATGTCTATTTTTCAAAATTAAAAACATATAAGTTTCATTAATTAATTTAATAATTAATTCCCGCTGTCAAAATAAATATCTTTTTTTTATGAAACAAAATGTATCAAAAGATTGACACTAGTTTAAGTCCGACTTCAAAATGAAATTAATTCCAATGACCACTATTATATTAAATGGTAAAAATATATTCCAATTTCACTTTAAAACCAATTCAAAAGATAATCTAATCATATAATTAAATTAGATTAAAAAGTAGTTTTGAATTAAAATACAACATTTTTCACTATTCATTAAAAATTGAACTTTTTCGGAAAAATACCAAAAATTTACACCAAGTAAATTTTGATGTCTTGATTCTAAAGAAGAATTTTATTTTGTCAAATATAACACATAAAATTGTAAAAAAGTGGATTTAAAAGAGGTTCTCCATCAAAAGGTGGTTAATCGACCTTTTAAAGAATATTAGAATGTTTACACTTAAAAATGGATTCATTCGCATTTTTAATCCTATAAAATTTATTGTAAAAAGTAAATTTTTTTGACAAACATATATAATCATTTTGTAGTTAGTTATATTCATTCCCGCCATTACAACGGCTAGGCGTTAACTACTATTTAAAATAATATTATTTTATTATTAGAGTGCAACGTAAGATTCCCAAGAAACTCGTTGTTGGTGTTGGGTACGCCATCGAGCATAGCATCCCCTTTAAAGTCATATTAATATTTTATTCACAAATATGGATAAATGTGAAAATTTCATACTCTTTATTTACCTGGGGTGTTACAATATTGGTGATGAGTTTTAGTTTTATTTTTATCTTATACTTTATTATTCATTGTGCATGAGCTTCCCATGAGGGATTGGTTATGAAATTTTTAACAGACTCTTTCTTAGAAAAGTTGACATTGTAGTTATTAGAGACCCTTACCCAAATTTTTTTGAAACGGTTATTTGTCTTGGTTTATGTTATTGATTATTATTATTACACTGTTTTTGTTACTTTGACTAAATGATATAGTCTCTAAGGCATCATCACAGACCATTTCCAATAATCATCCCCTTTTGGAGTATGACGAGGTGTTCATGAGGCTATATAAGGACCACTAGTATGGGCATCGATGAGTGGTATGAGGTGGTGGGACATTAAAAAGTGTAATCAAATGTGTTTTATTTTATTTCACTATTTGGGTATGGTAGGCAGGAGGATAGAATGTGTTGGTACTTGATAATGATCTTTTTCCTAGGAGTGATCCAACAATGCATGGGAAAAAGCCTATGTTTTGAGGGATGGGATTTTTTGTTCTTGGAACTCAGTTGTTATATTTGGATTGATTTTAAATCGAGTGATTCAATTGGTTTATGGTGTTATGATTGATGTGATTTTTCTCTTGGCTCAGAATGGAAATACATGGGGTGTGTTTTTGGGCATCATTTATTGAATACATAGATTCACATGACTTGCATAATTTTTGGTAAATAGGATTCAATTTTAGGCAATGTGTTTCCTATGATTTGTATTATATTTTGGATATTTTTATCTAATTTATATCAGGATTTGGTTATGACTACCTACTAGTAAAAATTGATTGGTCATTTAATGTGTCAACAATGTCTTATATGGTGTTTTCCCATATAAGTCTGTAGTGTAATCTTACTTGGAAAATTCCATGAATGACCCCTCAATGTAAATTAAGTAATAAACTTGTTATTAAATTATGGTATTAGTTAAACAGAGTGCCAATAAGAAACCTATAAGGTTTTTTCCATTATATCTTATGAATGACTTTCTTTTTAACTAAGACATAGATAATTTAACATAGTGGTAACTCAAGATCAGTTTTGAAATCTGAATCCTATGAAATGATGAAGGATTGATTGTGAATATTATTATCTTTGAGAATTAAAAAAATTTGAATCTTATAAGATTTTAAAGTTTAAAATGTTATTTTGATAAAGTGGTGGTACTCAAAATATTGAATAATGAAAAGAGTTAAAAATTGAACATGATGAAATGATGAAAATCATAATTAGTCATGAGGCTTGAAATATTGTATATTTGATTTTAATGAATGTATGGGAAGTTGGGGGATAGAGAGAGAGTTCCTAATTTATAAAACCCTTATTGATTAGAGGTGTAATACATAGTATATGATACACCTATTTTGACTTCAATATGAATTTTGGATTTTAGGGTTATAATAAACTATGGTACATAGTGGCAACATGTCACCATTTTGGTTTGTTTCTGACCAGGGAGTGGGTAAGATAGATTAGGTTAACACTTATGTATGATGACCCTAGAGTAGATGACTTGGTACATTGGATGTCATGTGACCTTGAGACAGAGGTGAGTGTCATCCCTTGATTTGTGACCTGCATAAGGATGAATGTGTGATCTTAGTGGGGGAACCTAGTGACCATTGAGTTTTACTTAGGATTTAGTAAGTTGGAATTTGGTTATGTGTGAGGGTGAACTGCGAGAGGGTTTGACCCGAACACATGTAATGACTTTAGATTCATAGATCATGGATATATTCTTCAAATTATGTGATCAATGCATGTTCGGTGATGCAAAATTTTAGTTTATTGGTAGTTAAGAACCCAAAGTTTCAGTGACTTGTATTTAGGTTGTTTTTTGAAATGTAGGATCATTTAGATACCTAACTATGTCATTCATAGACCTCATTTTGATATGTGGTGTTAGTTTCGGTAAGCACTTTGGCTTATTAAAAAGACACCCAAGATGATGGGTGGTTATGTGTTTAGACTTGATATGTGAAAGGTGTCAGACCTATTATAGGAGAGAATCAACAATACTTATGGTTTGTTAAAGTGACATGCCTAAAGCATGAACCATTATTTGAGAAGGCACATGGGCCTAGGATCAATGAAACTTCACTCACAGAAAGATGATTTGGGTTCTATAAAGTTTTCACATAAGAGTGTGTGACACCAGGGTTTCAATAATATTAAATGGTCAGAGAGTGAGAACATGTTGTTTTACTATGTAATCAAATTGGCGCATGATGAGTATTTTGGGCTTTTATTGGTGGAATAGGTTATGTGCGATTATAATATTAATTTTTCAGGTTTTGAAAAAAACCAAGTAGGGTGATGTTATTAAGTCCATAATGGGAATTGGTTCATGATTTATTGGTAGAGAGTTTTGAGACTATGGCTAGTTTTGGTTGGCGGTTCCTTTAGAAGGATGTGTTTGGGAGTTGGTGAATGATTTTAGGTTAGATTTCCTGGAGATTTTAGTGATTTTTGCGGGGTCCTAATGGTAAGGGATGATGTGTGAGGATTGATAGAGATTTTACAAAATGGTATATCCATGGTTTTCACATGGTACTAACATAAATGGTTAACATGAGAGCATGACCCATAAAGAGAGGTACACATTCGTTGGAAATGGAACCTATTCAGGATGCACTCTAAGATAAGTATCAGATAAATCCATATAGTGAGGGAGAGAACAATTGAATGAGTGAGATAATGGTCATAGTTATGAGTTGAATTTTAATGGAAGTCAATTATGATATTACTGTGAATCATTAATTGGTGAATTTTGGTGTTTCATACCTGGTGCTCAAGCATGAGTATGACGACTATTTCCAACCATTGTGTCCAGTGATGGAAAAAGTGCAGGTTTTTTATCAAGTTTTATATTTCTTGTACTGATGATAAGGACACTCCCATTTTGGGGAGAATCATATCATTCACATGAATGTGAATTTCATGTTAGAAATGGTTATTAATGTGTGGGACTAGTTGTTAAGTGGTTTTGACTGAACCAGATGCTGGTGGCTATATAAGTATAATGTGATATGAATTCCTTAGGGAATGAAAGGGGTTAATTTCTTGGTGATGTTGGTAGGAGTATGAGAAATGGATTTGGACCCAAGACAAATTTTAGTGATCCTTGTATAATTCAGTTTTGTGACACTTTAGTTCATGGGCGAGGGTATGGTGAGTAGTGAGAGAGATTGGTGGTTAACCATGGACACACACTAGTTGGTCACAGTCAAACCTCTATTGTTCTTTGGATGATCTTTGGATGAATTTAGTGATGAGGGCATCATGATTTAGTAGGTAATGGCGCATTAGTGAGGAAAGTTTGGAATTTTGAGATGGGTTGTTCAGAGGAGGTCCAACCGAATGTCCTGCATGGAGTTTGATGTGGTGGGAATGGAAATGCACTGATATGTCCTTGGGAATGAAAAATATGTATTTTAAGGTTCTCTATGTGGATTCTCATATGATTTTGGTGTGTTTTGGCTCACATGAAGGCTGATGAATGCTCATATGGCTTAGTTTGGAACTTATAACGAGCGTTATTAATGGAATTTTGATATATTTTATTTGGAATGGATGGAATTTGATTAAGAAATTCTATGGTGGGGATCACACAATATAGGTATTGAGTGCATGATACTTATTTTATGTATTTCTAATGCTCATTATAAGGAATGTGGTAATAGACCCATCTCAGGGGTCGTTTTAGGTTAGTGATGCCACTTGGCTATTAGAGGCTGAGATAAAGGGAGAGTTGATAGATACCCATGAGAAAGTATCAATTTTTGGATTTTGTGTATAATTAGTTTGATCAATGGAGTGTGTGGTTTAATGTGATGAACATGAATAAAGATGGTGGAGTACCGTACAAGTGGGACTTCGGTGTTCTGGAGCGGTGTGTTGACATGAATATTAATGCGAGACCTTGTGTTATGAATAGCTTTGATATTGAGACTATGTGTTTTGATAACATTATTAGGTTGAGGAGAAAATAGTGTTGACAGATGGAATTAACTAATGAGGTGCAATGTCTGTTTTGGATGTTTGAAGTTCCACTCAAAGAAAGTAGTGTGATGGAGTTGGTTTAATGAGTTAGTGATGCGATTCTTAGGTCAATGAGTTTTTGACTAGTGGATATTTTTTTGTTTGGTGATGACATGACCACAACTAATGAAACATAGGTGTTTTGTTCATAAATCAATGATCAATGGTTCTTAGGAGTGTTTCTCAGGAATGAGCTATCATATAGTGGAGGGATTGTAAAACCTCGACATCCACCAAAGTATATACCATTTAAAATCATATATAACCTCATGTAATCACACTTAATTAAAGAATTATTGGGATTAGAAGGCATACTGGGAGAATTTCAGGGGTTTAGGAATAGATTCAGGGCTACAACATTTTTCCGCAACACCACCGACTATCCAGTACAAAGTAATCGACTAGTCCAGGGCCATGGGTAGTAGCCTTGTATGGGTCTTGGGCTCACTAACTATATGATGACCCAATGGAGGGTAGCTGGTGGAGGCTACCATCTAGCCAATGTAATCCTAGGAAGAATTTTAATTGGGGGTAAGGACCATAATTTCACTTGGGCCACCCCATTATGCTCCCACTGAGGATTTTCCCCCTCCCTCAGAACAGGAGCGGCCCTACCACCCTCTTCCTCCTCTTTTTCTTCCATGGGTGATTCTCCTTCACTAGAACTCCTATTTCACTTGAGTTGGATGTGATGAAGATCTTGAGGTAAGTTTAAGATTAAGTTTCCTCTTTTTATTCCTTCTCTTCATTATCTATTTCTTTCTAAGATTTTGTTACTAATAAACCATATTTTATGTGGTTTTTCTGATTTCTCATTTTCTTATGATTTAGGCCAAACTAATGACCGATATTGGATGTGTAGAATCTCAAAAGAGTAATGTTGGTGGAATATAATCCTAACCCATAGTCTCACCCAAATTTTTTAAGTGCTTGGGGTGTGTGGTTATGTTGACCTAGCCATGCGGTGACCTATTTTAAATTAAATGTTTCAAATATGGGTTTTCCTTAGTTCAAACACCATTTTTACATGTTATCAAC
Organism: Viscum album; assembly: GCA_963277665.1. Taxonomy (NCBI): domain Eukaryota; kingdom Viridiplantae; phylum Streptophyta; class Magnoliopsida; order Santalales; family Viscaceae; genus Viscum; species Viscum album. Next base: position 360,321,163 of record OY728148.1, on the reverse strand, counting down.
CATAGTTAAACATAATAAATATAGAAAGGCGTTGTAACTATTTTATCCAAGAGTTAGATTAATGAAATGATTTTTATTTTCAATTAAGAAGTTTATAATTACAAAATACTTTTGACTTGATATCCTTAAATGACTGAGTTATGTATAAAATCATTTTATAGGGAATTATGGTTTGAATTGATGGGTGGGAAATGTGATTTCAAAACCATAAATGTTTTTAAAATAGATTTTACATTTGAATAGAATTTAATGGAATGGAAAGTGTTGATTGTAATGGTGATAAATTATGTTTGAATTCAATTTTCTTGAAAATAACATGAGATTATGGGATGAACCTCATATAGAGTAAAATTTTAAACTATAGTTATGAAATGGGGGTCGAATGTTATAATATGAGTTGATAACTTGTGAATTGAAATAAATTGTTAAATTATGTAATTAGTTAAATAGAGTGTCAGTAAGAAACCGATAATGTGTTTTACTTTATAGATTATGAATGAGAACCTATTTAATCGAACCTTGGGAATGTGGAAATATTGATAAATTATGGATGGATTAATGATACAGACATTTTATGAATACTTTTTAGTATTAATATTCATTTCTTTTATAATTTAAATGATTAATTATTTATCATATATTTAATGGGGTTTTATATATATGGAAGGATGCATTTTTTTAGAGAATTCATAATGGAAGCCAAAAAATGATCCATATTTCCACTAAAAGAGGACTTCCTATGACATGGGATTATTATGGGGCTTGAAAAAAAAGAAACAAGGTGAAAATAGCTTATGGTGCTGGAATTACATAAATCACTTCATTAATCATGTTTAGGAAATGAACAAAAAAACAAGGTGAGAACTCACCCCATGAAAAAAACTCTATCATAGGAGATCCAAATACTTTCACAGAGTGAAACATAAGTCATGATGTGAATGAGGATGAAATTTCCCATATTCGATTACTTTCTACACCGATTTCAATATATAACTTCATTTATTTATTTGAATGACCCTTTAACATATTTAAGTACTCTGGACTCATAATGGTTGCATTTATTAGTGAATTTAATCAATTCTATAAACCATAAAGGTCTATAAATAGAGAACCAAGATGCTTCTATGAGGGATTGATTTGGAGACCAAAAATCGGGGAAAAGTTGTGCATTGCTACAAAGTCCTCCACCAAGTTTTTCTGAATCCCCTTTCTTGTTTTAATTATTTTTTATTCTTACCTCTTACTAAACCATTACTGTAATGTGGGGGTAAATTTTTCAATATTCAAGGGTAATGTATATAATTTGGGAATGTATTTTTTTAGATTATATTTTCTTTATTTTTTTCATGTATTTTGGGTTGCCACAATAATGAATTAAATTACAGTCTATTTCTTTTTGTTTAATCATGAACATTGATTTATGAATATAAAAATAACATTTTAATTGGGAAAATTATTACCCAAAATTAGTCATGACCATTGTCACATCTAGGGTAATTAGGCTTAAATATTGTATCGAGAAAAACTCAATTTGATAATTCCCTAAAGTACTTGGCCATGAGAAAATTGGGATATTCGGATCAAGGAGAAGATACCATGACCATTATATATTTCTCATTTCTACTCGGAGACCACATATAAATTAAATAATTCATTTTATAAATCTAATTACTCCTAAAACCTAAATCTAAAAAACGTCAGCATTCCTTTCCAATTTATAATAAACAACTGATTTTTTTAATTCACTCTCTCTTTCTTCAAACAACCAAACTATGTTACTCCATTTTTCTCAAAACTAATTTCATCACTCTATTTTCATTTTTATTTTACTAAAAATATTCTAATTCATTTCATCATTTTCTCTATGGATTAAACTCTATTTCCATTTTACTACCACTTAAATTTTTTTAGTGTAGTTAAATCATATTAATTTGTACTTTGATATCCCCAATAGAACTTAATATGCTTTAGGATGATGTCAAAATTATTGGATTTGGTGTCCCAAGACCAACTTTTGGTACTTTGATTACACAAATATTTTGTGTATTGAATATTCATAAAACTTATTATTACATATTGTTTGTTGTCTTGCATTTCTCTAATGTAATAATTTCCTTGAGTATACATCACATTGATATGGTCATAACAGTTCCCCGCTATGACGAGACCTTGATGTGTTATGATGATATTCTAAAATGTTGCTCTGAGGTTGGATAATGTACTATCATGGGACACATAGTACATAAAGTATCAGGTGAAAGTACTCATAAGTAGACATGGCTTCTTCTCAGGAAGTTCACACTTGGTAATCTCCAAGATGGTATATTATGAGAAAATACCCACCAGTAAGAATTTTGTATGTTTTGATGTCATCTAATATTCCTATCTGCAAGCATGTTTCAGGGTCCTTATACTTTAATATTAATATTAATACATTCTACGGCTCACATACTTATATTTCTTTCATAAACCATGATGACAATAGTTTATTTTGAAGTTGAATACATTGAGTGCATCATGAGTGACATGTCATTAATGAATAAGTCAAGGAAGGATTTTTCTCTTCCATCTTTATGGAATATGAATTATCAGCCCTTTTATTGGAAATGAACCATCACATTAAATTCCATTAACATGGTGTAACGACATGTTTATTTCTAATAGTCAAAGAAAGACATATCAAGCATAAATGTTGGTGACACATATGTGAAACCCGCTTGATGCGATATTATGGAAAAGGGATTATATTACATAGTTATCATTCATTGTTGTTTTCAACCTAGTGACATTAATTACTTTCTCTTGGATGCCTTGACCCGTTACTAGATAGTAATCTTGTACTTTATGCAAGGCTGCCTAATGTCAACGAAAAAAAAACACTAGAGGGTCACACACTAAGTCTTTTCATTGAACTCTATTAAATTATATTTGATTTTAATTAATATAATAAATATTATTCTCAGGATTGAGGAATAATTTTATTCATGTTATATTGATCACATAAATTAATTAAATATTTATTCACTGTCTTGTGAATAAAATATTTATTTTATTTATTTAATATTTAAATAATTATTTATTCACTAGATTGTGAAAAAAATATTTATTTATGACTAAAATATTTATTTAGTTATTCAATAAATTCTAGAGGAGTTTGAAAGGACCAAGACTAAGTCCAATGAAAAATATTAATTAACAAGACCTTTCCATAATATTTGTTATTACACAAGTTAGTGTGTGCCATAAAATAATAATTATATAATTATTATTAAATAGAATATGATTTATTAAAGGTACTAAATTTTATTTAATGGATGGTATGTAATTAAATAATATTTTTACTCAAATCCTAACTCTATAAATACATGGTTAATTCTATTGTATAGAGTGTCGGAAATTGAGAATAGAGAATTGGTGTGCACAATGAATTCTCTATAAAATACCTCTTCTATCTCCATCTCAAGAATGAGAAGTGAAAGAGAGATTTCTTTAATATAGAATAACAAGTGACCAAGAACGAACAATGAAATACATTCTAATAATCGCACTAGCACCTAGAGATCAAGTTGTGTTTTTTGGAGATCATATGAGCATGAGTGGATCACTACTAGAGGGATTCTACCCTTGGATACTTACAAAAAAATGATGGTAATCTAAAAGGGTCTTTTTGGATGATCAACATTTACCAAAGAGTAAATTTCCCAAGACCAGGTACTTATTTCTTCAAATATTAAATAAAATAATTATAAATTTTATGTTAAAGATCCTCTCTCTTGGTTTTAGGAAACAATTATTAAAATAAAATTTTATACATCTCCCACCTCTGCACACTTACTCTATGCATGGAATGATCAAATGGTATTATAGTGGTAACATTTAATTTTATAGTTATTCATTTTTTTTGATATATCCACAATTGTGGTTATATTTTCCTTTCATGTTATTCATTCTTTAATCCGATTTGAATTTACATGTTATCGACATATTAATCATATTTGTTTGGAATTTCATTTTCTTAAAGGTTAAAGAAAAAATGAAGAATGAATAAAGATGCCATTAGAAAGTTCCAAATCATTGGCCGGTAAAACTAGGTTACACGATGTGCAGTCAGAACACACATCGTCTACCCTTGCACATTGTACTAGATGTGAAGAGCAATTAATTACATGTGGTGCTTTTATTACAGACCACATGTAGATCGGGCCAACATGGAGCATGAAAATCAGATTCATGGCACGTAATTTGCATGTACATACCATGTAGACCGGCTGATTCAACACACTGGAGCCCTAGACGTGTGGCTTAGATATATGGAAACCGTGGTACAAGGTGAAAAGTTTCATGTACATGCGGTGTAGTATCCCATTAATGGATATAATTAAAATTACATTAAATTTGGAATTTTATCATTAAAACCCTATTTTATTTATTGTCACGCATTTGTGTTTTTGATAATTTAATAATGATTTTAAAGAATTTTAAACTCTCAATTATTTTATTGTAATTAATATTCCATTGTTGGTTCTACTATTTATATAACATTAATTCCATTAATGATAGGTATCTATAAATAATATCAAATTATTAGTAATATGAAATAAAATAAATTATTTAACTTACTTATTAATTAATGAAAGTGTGTTTATCTTAAATAATAAAATAATGAATAAAGAAATGAATGCTAGCCATTTAATTTTGCATATTCATTCCATGTATGTACATTCTTGAGCCTGAACAGGACCTATGTATGTGTTGTATGTTTAAATTTAATTTATTTCACAAGTTTTCAATTATTTAATATTAGATTAAATGATGTACTCTGAGTCACCCCCTCCATTATTATGTAGGACCTGCAAGTCCAAATATTTTTATGTAGTCCCCCTTAACCAATCCTTTGATTCCTCACACCTTTGTGTGAGTAATAAATATTTTTAACTAATAGAGAATCCCAAGGTGTGTGGATGACATTCCAGACAAAACCATAATGATACCAACCCAGGTGATACACAGGTGGATAGGTGGAATGTTGTAACTGATGCCAAGATGGAAAATATGGGTTATTTCCCCTAGGTGAATCGTTTATTTGATTTCCTCTAATTAAATTAAATGTTAGATAAAGCTCATGAATGGTTTATTTATTTAATTATACATTTTTATTCATATAATTATTTATTTTATTGATTCAATGACGTGATCACAGAAATAAATGAATTAATATGAAAAGGCATAAATTAAACAAATGAGTTATGAGTAAATGTTTTATCCATCATGGTTAATTAATTATGTAATATCCACTTAATATTAAAAAGAAGTGTAAAGGATAAAACATGATAAAATTTATGAATAATAAATGAAAATCCCTCAATTAAATATTAATTTAGACCAAGCCTTCTGTTTCTTCATTGGGAATGAAACTATAGAATTAAGTGCATTATATGGCCAAATTCTAGAAACTTACTTTTATAAGGGAGTTCCCATGAGAGTTTTGGGTTGACTTAACTGAAATTTTATTAAGTTTAATGAAAAAATTATATTTAATAAAAATTTAGAGGCATGTGTTGTGGAAATCCAATTCAGGATTTCATGACAGGGGAATCCCCTCAATAGATCAAGGAGCTACAAGTCCGCAGTTGGAAAGACCACCTACCTAATTACTTTATTATGGTTTTCATGGACAAAGTCTATATAATTAATAAAAGTGATGGGGATACTTTCCACTAGAATGTTAATGAAACTAGAAATTATTATTTTAATGGTGAGGGCTATTAAGACTATATAAAATAATGGGATATTTAATAAATAAATAAATAAATAAATACATTAAATTTATTATATCTCACTTATTTTGTAATCAAGAAAAGTACAAATAATTTTCTCTTTCTAGATATAGAATATATTGACAAGTTTATAATTCACACTATCCCTGTGATCAATATTATAGAAATATAACTTCATAACTGGTAGTAACTTCTAGGAGTGGTTTAGATGCCTTTGGGGTATGCTATTCCATGAATGAAAATATTACGTGATAGAATCCTCAATGTCTAATCCTACTTCTAAAGAGGATATTGATGAAGAGTTACATATCTATGAAAAACATTTGAGTAATGTGGTAGACATTAAAGGTTTGATGCCTTCATCATTTTCTAGTGAACTAATGAAGTCTCATGAAAACATGGATGTGTATATCATGCTTGAGCACCTCTGTAGTCTTTAACTGTATAGAGATATATAAGAACATTTGGATATTTCCAAGGTTCTATTTCAGATAAATCTTGGTGAGGGTGCCCGAGATGGGCCTCATGTAGTCAAGATCATTGGATACAATGAATGCTTAGAGGTTCTAGGTTTTAAACTCCCTAATGAACTGAGAATCAAAATCATTATGGAATCAAAAACTTAGAGCTTGTCCATATTTTTTTGTGAATTTTAATATGAAAAAATTGAGAAGTTTATTCCAGATCTTATTACTATTCATTTCCAATAGGATAAGCATATGAAGTGTGAAAAAACATTCATACTTATGGTGAAAAACGGAAAGGGAAAGAAGAGATCTTTAAGACCAAAGATTCTTCACACCCTTCCAAGAACATTAAGATCAAGGGAAAATCAAGGGAATAGGATTCTATCTATTTTACATTTGGAAAAAGAAACTATAATAAAAAATATACCTATGCAAAGAAGTAAGAGGGAAGCTTCATGTGCAATTTTTATCAAGTGAAATTTATTTTTTTCTACAAATTGCTTATTAGATACAAGTTTTGGTGCTCAAATATGTTTTCTAATATAGGATGTAAGTATATTTAGAAATATTTATCAGTGGGAGATAACTATTTGAGTAGACAATATAGATAAACTAGCTATTGTAGCTATTAGGGACTACCACCTTACATTGCAAACTAGAATGATCTTGGTTTTAAAGGGTTACAATTATGTTCCTTGAATTACCAAAAACATTATTTATGTATCCATACTTAATATAGAAGGATTTATTTTCAAATTTGGGAATAAAGTTTTCTTATTTTATAAAGACAACATTTTTTATGTTAAGGAACATTTAAATAATAGTATTAATGTGTTGGATTACATGATCCAAATAATAGAAATCGAGAACGAAGTTAATTCACACGAATCATACCACACCAAACATTAGAATCACTAGCTTTGTAATTTAAATGAAAAGTACTTTAATAAATTACATAAAGATGGATATTTAGATTATTTGTAACTAAAACCACGTGGTGTATGTGATGCACGTTTACAAGGAAAAATGACCAAATAACTATTTAGTAGGAAAGGTGAAAGGTATAAAGAGCTTCTTGAATTGGTTTATACAGATGTGTGTGGACCATTTCCTATTTTAGCAAGGGGTGGGTACTCATACATCATAAATTTTACTAATGATTTTAGTAGGTATGGATATATCTACGTAATGAGGTATAACCTGGATTCTTTTGAAAAACTCAAGGAAGACAATAATGAATATGAGAACAATCTTGGTAATAATATTAATAAACTTCACTCAGACCACATTGGTGAATATATTGATCAATAGTTTATTGATTATCTATGGGAGTTTGGGATTTTATCTCAAATCAACTCTCTTGATAGGCCTTAGTGGAATGGTATAAGTAAAATAAGTAACCACACCTTGTTGGACATGGGGATATCAATGATGAGTCATATGATTCTTCTATTATACTTTTTTGGAAACACATTAGAAATAGTAGCACGCTAACTAAACCAAGTTCCAACTAAAGAAACATATGGTAGAACATACCAATTATAGAATGTAAAGAAACCGGTGTTTTATTTCTTACATGTGCGGGGTTGAGAATCATTTGTTTAGGCCTATCCAGGAAACAAGCTTGCACCCATTTTCACAAAGTGTATCTTTATAGGATATCCCAAAGAAACAAAGTGATAATACCTATATAATCATTCAGAAAAAATGGATATGGGTGATATATGTACCACATTTTCTGAGAATTATCTTATCTATAAATAGATAGTGGGTGTGAGATATAGTTATTTGAAGTCCAAGATAAATATACACAAGAGTTGGCACAAGAAAATATTCCACAAATCCCCATGGAATAATAAATTTTTACAGAGAAAAGATTTATGTATATGAGTACTAGAAAGGCTAGAGAACCAGAATAGTATGGTTTTACAGTCACTGAGGATTTTGACTCATTATTAGTTGATAATATTTATCCTGTAACCTAAAAAGAAGTAGTAAGTGGAACACATATTTCCAAGTGGAAAGAATCCATGAATTCTGAAATAGATTCTGTGTACCAAACGAAAGTCTAGATTTTGGTAGACCCTCTGATAGATGTAAATCCCAATAGTTACAAATGGTTATTCAAGAAGAAACTGGACATTGAAGTAAAATTCCATACCTATAAAGCATTATTGGTTATAAAAGGGTTTAAACAATGTCAATAAATTGACTATGATAAAACCTTTTTATTGGTTGTAGTGTTGAAATCCATGATAATTATACTTTCCATTGATTTTTTTCATGATTATGAGATTTGGAAAATGGATTTCAAAACAACGTTCCTTGACAGGAACATTTTGAAAGATTTAAAGCATTTCCGAATTTTTCCTATTCACCAGTAAAAGTTTCGATGCTCTGCTAATGTGTATAGCAGCAGTCGAGTCAAATCCTCGGCGATGATACTTTTTAATAATTGTTTGTTTTTAGTTAATTGTCTTCTGATTGGGGGGTTTTCTTTTTTGAGCTTATGAAATGATTTATTGAATAATATTGATTTAAAAAATTTATAAATACTGGGTTGATTTTATTTTTAGGGAGTTATGGTTTTTATATCCTTGATCTTGGCTTTATATTGCATTTAAATGAAGACCCACTTCACAAGATAATGTTGATTGAAATTACTAAGTGTTAAGGATTTAATACAAGCCATCGATTAAAATAGGGTTCTAATCTAAATTAGATCTTGTTTATGGTAGTGTATTTATGGTTCCAATAATATATGGAAACCACAAATTAAACAAAACAAGTCATTAATCCATGACATGTTAAGTCCAATATACACAATGTTAATTTGAATAATATTCATCGAGAAAATTCTCTCAATCACTTAACATACCTAAATATCAACTCACCCCAATAATAGAACTACTCAAAAATTAATATAGTTATTAATATGGTAATATATGTTAATGTTAATGAATTATAAATAGAACTAAAATAATGGGATAAGAAAATATTTGTGCGTCAAACACACCCACACACGAACGATAATCAGAATTAAAAATAGAATTTCGATTGAATGAGGAAGAGAAAGAAGAGAAGAGGATTCAACTATATTTAAACTATTTTAAGAAAATTAAAATGAAACTGAAGAATTTGGATGAGAATAAGAGATATTGAAGAAGAAACATTCATTAAAACAGAATTAAAAAAAAGACTTACAATATTACAAACGAAGAATAACACAAAAGTAAATGATAAGAAGAAAGGAGGAATGGTTTCTCAAGTAAAAAAAGAGTATTACAGATCCTACCAAGACTTTGTAAGATCCTTGGTCGTGCAAATATATCCTCCTTTGCTCTGAAATTCCAACCCTTTGCAAGGAGAGGAAGGGGATGTATTTATAGCCCAATGTTGTGGGCTATTTGCATTCCAAAACTGCCCCTCCAATTACATTGCCAATTTGATAAATTACACAGTTGAATATAGAGATATTATCTTCTTACAAGTTGTTTAAAAATATCTCCTCTGTCTACTCTAAAAATTTGGCGGTCATTGGACTTAAGGAGCCAAATTTATGTCCGGTTGATTAAACAAAGTTAATCTGTCCATCTCAATATAATCCTTTTGAAGTCCAAAATGAGAATGGGTTTTTGGATTGGAATATGCCTTAAAATCTGAATGATTTCTTCTCCAAAGTCGGCCACCTATATCTCCTTTTTCACAATGAAACATCTCATCTTTATTTGATGATTACATCATGATATATTTTATGAATAGTTTCCGGATCTTAATTTCCAGACAGAATGGTGGGATGGACTTCAAAGCATTAGTTGGGCCCCTTTGTCTTAGAGTTTGGACCTGAAATTTTTATACATTACTCCATGAATTGATAGAAGAATGTTTGAGGAGAATTAATTAATTTTAACTTCTTTATTGAGCCTAGTAATTCAATCTTCATGAATGGTCCAGTTTCCTCACAGATTCTATGGGACTTCTTGTGTGGTCCATATGAGCTTTTAAATAGAAGAATTGGCCCATGATCCCTTCTAATGAAATGTTGGATATTAAATTAGGAATCCTAAAAAACAAGAACTACACAATTGGGATCAATAAGTTGATAGTTATAAATAAAATAGTAAAGTGACTCAATTAGACTACTTCTAAAAATGATCAAAAATTATACTTAGTATTAAAACAATAATATTTCACACAAATTATGCACATTTCATATAAAATAAGTAAAGGTAGTGTATAAAAAGTCATGAAAATATTAATAACATCAAATCCACCACACTTAGTCTTGTGCATGTCCTCATGTGCGACAAATATAAAAACATGAAAAAATCATTTTCACTCACCAATAAATATTAAATTATTTTTTCTCTAATCAGCGGAGGTTTAGACTATTTCATTCATGTATATTGAATTACACCTAAAATTTTTATAGAAACAATGTTCCAAAAACAATTCTATTTTTTTTCATGCTCAAATTTAGAAATGGAAAATGTAGACACTCAAAACTCACACCTCTCAATATGATAAAATTCATTTGTGGAGGTTCACTCTTTCACCAACCAAAAGTGAAAATTTTAGAGTTTGAAAGAGCTCCCAGCTTCCAATCCCTATTCAAAGTGAACAATAATAAAGAGGTCTTTTAAAGTGGTTTTCTGTGGCTATGGGACGGTAGGAATATAATGTCCAAGAGAGAGAAGAAGAGCGGTAAAACACCAACAGGGAAAAAGCAATGCACATTTTTTTCGAAATGAGACATGAAAGGAAATGGAAACACATATTTATGAGTGAATGAAAATGTGAAATAAGACACAAAAGTGGAAAGAAATATAAAGGGAATGAGAAGATGGAATATTTACAAAACAAAAAACTTCTCCCAATAATATAAGTGGTCATAATTTTTTTTTCATTTTTCAAAAGTTGAACTTGAGAAAGATCTCACACTCATCTCCCAACCCATAATTTATCTCTTCACGACACAAATTCTAAAAGTTATAACTAGATCAAAATTTAAGTAAGAGTGATTTTGTCCCACCCAAGACACAACCCATTCTTATTTTCATTATTTTTATTATTTTTTGATTTTTTAATATTTTCTTTTGATTTTTTTAAAGACTTTTCTATTATAAAAAATAAAAATATATACATTCCCAAAACCCACTGAAGGACAACCTCTCCCCCACAATGAAATGGATTCTTTACCTTAAGAATATGATACCATAGTGAAATCAAAAAAGGGTACCCCAAATTAAATCCATTCACCCCATACTTAAATTTCAAATAATTATGCAATGAAAATCCATGTTGATATTTGGTGGAAAAGGTATTGGGCTTTTAATGTGGCTATCAAAGAAAAAGTTTTCATAGGCTCAAAGGGGCTTTCAAAAGGAGGATTAATGTAAGGGAAATGGGAGGCTATTTGGCTATTGTGATTCTCACGTGGTTCATAAAATGCCTCCATCATATTAATGAACACTAAAGTAAGAAATTCAGCTCAAAGTTCCATAAACATAAAACTCACAAATGGGGGTAAAAAAACAAACATTTTGAAACTGTGTCCCTAAGTGGCCTTGTAATGAATGGTATTGTTGTTTCTAAAGGGTGGGGAATATCATTTTTCAAATAAAAAATTGGGCATTAAAAATTTGTTGGTTTTAACCCAATATTATTTATCCAAATATATGATGAAAACACAAGATTTTGGAGATGAAACCATGTATTTTGACTCCCCAAAATGGCAGGACAAAATTTCAAAACTAGATGGTGAGTAAGTATGACTCTTGATTTTTTTATTTTTTTTTGTTATAATGCTTTTTTTGTTTTTTAAGGTTTTTTTTAGTTTTTAATAAAGACACACCCTCACAATAGAGAAAGATAAAAAGAAATGGTTTGATAAAGAAAGTGGTAAAAAAATGAGAATAAGGGAGGAAGAAGAAGAAAGAAAAAGAGAGAGATAAATATATATATAAGATGAGTTAAAGGGAAATAGGTGACCCCTAGTTTGGATTTTGTGGGTCTTCATCTCCATCCGGTTGTGGGTCGCCAGTAGAAGTTGGGGATCCAGTGGAAGTCGATGTTGATCTAGGATTGTGTATCCTATCATGGTTATGCTTTAACTGATGTCCATTAACCATGAATGTCCTTTTGGAAGAGGGGTCTTAAACCTACACTGCACCAAACGACTAAACATTAGTAATAACAAAAGGACCTTCCCAACAAGAATTAACCTTACCTATGTGAAGCCAAAATCGATAATTAAAGAGAATTATCTTTTAACCTTCATGGAATACCTTTCTCAGGATTAGTTTTTCATTGAGTGCCTCAGATTTTTCTTTGTAGAGATTATAATTCTCATAAGAATCAAGTCGAAGCTCCTCCAGTTCATCCCATTGCAACAATATTTATTCACTATATTTTTCACAATCAAAATTATAGGTTTTCATAGCCTAAAAAGACTTATGTATGATTTCAACTGGTAAATGACATGATTTACCAAAAACAAGCCTAATGGGAGACATCCTAATGGCTGTTTTATAGGCAGTTCTATAACCCCAAAGTGCTTCACCAAGTCTTTCAGGCTAGTCTTTCCTAGTGAGTTTTAAAATTCTCTCAAGAACTCTTTTTTACTTCTTTATTAGACAGTTCATCCATGGAATTTGTATGGGGGTGATATGCAGATGAAGTTTTATGTACAAACCCATTATTTTTCAAAAGAGATTCCATGGTTATATTACAAAAATGGATTCCTAAGTCACTGATCAAGGCACGAGGCATGCCAAATCTGTGGAAGATGTGTGTCTTTAGGAACTCACTAATAGTATATGAATCATCATTTCTAGTGGGTTTGGCCTCAACCCACCAAGAAAAATAATCAACCATAAGAAGAATGTATGAGATTCAATTGGAAAGGGGGAATGGTCCCATGAAATCGATACCCCAAACATTGAATATCTCCTAGAAAATTAAAGGCTTTTGGGGCGTTTCATTTCTCTTTGAAATTGTGCCAAACATTGGGCAAGTGGGACATTATTGACAGAACTCATGTGAGTCCTTGAAGAGTGAAGTCCAGAAGAATCCATAGTCTAGGACATTTTGGGCGGTCCTTTATGGTCCAAAGTTGCCACCACCAGGCATTGAGTGACAGAATTCTAAGATGGAAGAATGTTCATTTTCATCGGCACATATTCTTATTTCCATGTCAGTCCTAGTTTTTTCAATGTTTATTTTCTTCCCAAAAATAGTATTTTGAATCACTTTTCAACTTCATTTTTTTCATTTTGAAAAATATTCAAGAAAAACACCAGAAACTAAGTAATTGACAATTGGGGCATACCATGGTATTTTTGGAGTGAGAGATTAAAGGTGCTCAGTGGGGAATTCCAGATCGATGATTTCAGAATGAGAATAATTAGAAATTCTACTCAAGTGATCAGACACAAGGTTTTCTTTTCCTGGTATATCTTGGATTTCAAGGTAAAACTCTTTGATTATTTCGATCTAACTTATAAGACCTAGTTATGAATCAATTTTCTTGAGTATGAAATTTATAGCAGAATGTTCTGTGAAGATAATGATTTTGGCACCTAAGAGATAGGGTAATAATTTATCTAAGGCAAAAACAACTACTAAATGTTATTTTTCGATGACAATGTAGTGAGATTGAGTTTTATCTAATGTTTTTTAGGCATAATAGATGACATGAAGAATGTTTTCTCTTCTTTGACCAAGAATAGCCCCAACAACTCTATCAGAAGCATCACACATCAACTCAAAGGGTAAAGACCAATTAAGGGGTTGGATTGTTGGGGAAGATGTAAGATCAGTTTTGAGTTCAATGAAGGCTCTATTTCAAACCACATCGAAATGGAAAGTGATATCATTTTGGAGAAACCGAGTGAGTGGGAGGGAAATTTTACTGATGTTATGGATGAATAACCGATAGAAACCAACATGACCGAGGAATGAACAGATGTCTCAAATAGAGTTGGGTTCAGGAAGTGGTTGGATCACTTCAATTTTGGCAGGAGAAACTTCAATAAACTCTTTTGAAACTATGCTCCCTAGAACAATCCCATTTGTAACCATGAAGTGACATTTTTCAAAATTTAACACAAGGTTACACTTGAAACACTTTTGAAGGACTATAGAGAGTGAATTCAAGTAAGATTCAAATGATTCACCATAAATGGTAAAGTCTTCCATGAAGACTTCCATGCAGTGTTTAATGAATTCAGAAAGGATACTCATCATACACCACTAGAATGTTGCCGGAGCATTGCAAATGCCAAAAGGCATTCTCCTATATGCATATGTTCCAATGGGGCAAGTGAAAGTAGTCTTTTCTTGGTCCTGAGGTGCAATTGGGATTTGGAAGTAGCGAGTGTATCCATCAAGAAAGCCACAGTGTGACTTTATGACTAATATTTCTATAATTTGATCAAGGAATAGAAGAGGGTAGTGATATTTTCTTATTTCAACAGCCAATTTTCAGTAGTCGATGCACACACACCATTTTTTTCACTCGAGTTGTGACTACCTCCCCATGGTCATTTGTGACAACAATTATCCCACCCATCTTAGGTTAAACTTGAATTGGACTAAACCACTCACTATCAGAAATTGGGTAGATAATACCAGCTTGAAGAAGCTTGGTGATATCTTCCCTAACTACCTCAAGGATGAGTGGATTGAGCCTTCTTTGTGGTTGTCTAATTGGTTTGGATGATTTCTCAAGATGGATGTGATGCATGCAAAGGGTAGGGTTGATTCATGGTATGCCATCTAGTGTCCACCCTAAAGACTTTTTGTTTTCCTTTAACACTTGAACAAGTTTGGACTCCTCAGTTTAGATAAGTGATGCAGAGATAATTACAGGATAAGAGTGATCATGGAAAAGGAGTGCATATTTTAGGCATTCAGGAAGAGGTTTCAGATCAGTCTCATCTTTCATTTGTGGGTTATAAAACATTGTAATGGAGGAAGGGAATTCAATTACTTCATATTCATTTTCCTTAATATTTTCCAATGTGAAGTTTTAGAGATCAGAATTGATGTGGGATTCAAGAGAGATTTTATGTTCCTCTAGATTGGTAGAGTCTATGAATGAGAGGTCCACATCAAATTCACCATTTATGACTTGGTAAATCATGGTGTAGATTTCACAAGAGCCTTTATCATCAGAATAGGATTAACATGATGGAATGGGGTTCAATTGACTCTTAGAAGTGTCCTGAAAATCATGGATTTAAAATGCAGAGTGTTCCTCAAATGGGTATCACATGGCTTGGAAAATGTTGAATTTGACCAGTTGGTCACCAAATTTTAAGGATAATATGCCTGAATGGCTTCAATCTTGGATATCGCTATTATTAGGAATGGTCTACCTAGAATTAAGGGAGATCGAGAAGATTTTATCTCACCTTCCATGTTAGGGACATTGAAATATGCTGGGATAAGATCATTGACACGAACAAGGACAACGTCAATTATTGCCTCAGGACTGGTTGTGAATCGATTGGCTAAATTAATGACAACACCCATTGGATTTAAGAGACCTAGACCAAGGTTAGAGAAGATGGATTTGGGCATGACATTAATTGAGGCTCCAAGGTCTATGAGTGCATCATCTAAGTTATAACTTCCAATTTGGCATGGAACCGTAAAGGTCCCTGGATCTTTGCACTTTATGGGAATAGACTGCTGGGTGGAAACATTTTCGAAGGTCCTATATTGCCTCTTTTGGGTGCACAATTCCTTAAGAAACTTGGCATACTTAGGAATTTGTTTTAGGGAATCTAAGAAGGCAATGTTGACTTCAAGACATCTAAACATGTCAAGCATTTCAGGATCGGGTTCAAAGGACTTCTTTGGCTTAGAAACATCTTGAGGAAAAGGAATTGAGTTTCTAAGTGGAATAGAAGGAGGTGAGGGAATGGTTTTATATTTCTTTCCATGTATCTTTTTTGTTTAATTTTATAGGTCAACATGTAAAGGGGGGTTGAAGGACTTATCTTGAGGCATAACAAATTTCTTCCCTGATCTAAGTGCAATTGCACTTTCATTACCCTTGGGGATGGGTAATGGTTGAGTTGGAAGTTGGGAAGAATTGGATGGTTGTTGTTGACTAAGGTGGGATGCAAGTTGAAGAATTTTGGTTTCAATGTTCTTGAGGCCAGAACGGGTGAAAGTGGAAAGATCTTCCACTACACATTCCCATGGTTTCTTGGAACAAGAGGCTTGTACCAAATTGGGATTACCTAGATTTTGGTTCTTGGGAAAGTGATTGTATTGGTTTTGGAATTGGGAAGGCTCACTAGGATATTGGAATCTAGGAGGAGGATTGTTCCTTTGAGGTTGAGGAATAAAAGGATAAGGTTGTTGGAAGTTACTAACACATTGACCATGTTGGAACTGGTTTGGGTTTTGATGAGGGAATTGAGGGGGATGAGAGACAGAATTACCATACCTCAGGCCTTGTTTATAGGAAGAAGAGAATGACTAAGAGTGAGGTTGGTTGAAGTTTCTAATGAACTGACCTGATTATTGAGGGTTGGTGTTCCCATGAGAATATTCTACATTGAGCTCCATTGGTCCAGATGAATAATATTGATTCTCTTGAAGTTGTGGAGATGTTTCAATTGGATGATATGGAGAGTTTCATAATCCACAGTTTTCGACAGGTCCAAGAAACATTGATTGTGGAGAAGATGAGGTTGGGGATTTGGATGCCACATCTAATTGTCTCACAAGACCTTTAAGTTCACTCATCCACTCAGTTATCTTGTTCGGCTCTCTAGATTGATTATCTTGGGCTTATTTAACTAGACCATATGCTCGAGTATGGAATTATTGTTCATTCACAGCGATGTTGATTATGAGATCTCTTGCACCTATAAGAGTTTTGTCAACAAGAGAACCACCACTTATGACATCAATGAGGGTTCTCTCCATGTCCAACAACCCCTCATAGTAGTATTGGATCAAGAGTTGGTTAGGGATATGGTGGTGTGGGTAGGTTGCAATAAACTTTTTGAACCTCTCCCAGTACTCATGGAGTGATTCACTTGGGAATTTATGAATACCACTTATTTCCTTTCGGATAGAAGCAGTACGAGAAGCAGGAAAGAATTTATATAATAAGAGTTGCTTCATGCCATTCCATATGGTTATGGAACTAGGAGGAAGGTAGAAGATCCATGAATTTGCAGTGTCAGCTATGGATAAAGGCAATACTCAGAGTTTGATTTGTTTCTTAGAAACCCCTTGAGGCATCATGGTAGAGCACACCACTTGGAACTCTTTAAGATGAATATGTGGATCCTCACCGGCTAGCCCATGGAAATGAAGGAGAAGATAAATCAAACCAGATTTTAGTTCGAAGTCAGATTCTATGTTTGGATATTGAATACCAAGAGGTTGGTAATTCATATCAGGGGAAGTGAGTTCTTTAAGAGTTTGTTCCCTACGATTAGCCATATCTAATTCAATTGGTTGGACAAGGACTGGTTCTTGAATTATTTGATTATCTCTTATGTTCCTCCTAATTTGGAGAAGTGTTCGGTCAACTTCAAGGTCAAAAGAAATCTGAAGGATTGTTTGGGAGGATATGGGGCATTCAAAAAAATGTTGGAAGAAAGAGGAATATGGTTTTTTTCTTTGTGTTTTTTTTCAGTTTTTAATTTTTATAAGAAGGTGGGTTTTTCTTTGTGTATTTTTTCAAATTTTTTTTAAATTTTGTTTTTGGGTGTTTTTTTACAATAACCAGAAACTAATGACTAAATAATTGAACCATCCCAAGTAAAATTTCCATTTAAAAGTATGTCTTATTGTCACCTATAGACCGGTAAAAGTTCTGATGCTCTACTAATGTGTATAGCAGCACTCGAGTCTAATCCTCAGCGATGATACTTTTTAATAGTCGTTTGTTTTTAGTTGATTGAATTCTGATTAGGGGGTTTGTTTGCAGATATTATGAAATGATTGATTGATTAATATTGATTTAAAAAATTTATAAATATTATGGTGAGTTCATTTTTACGGAGTTAAGATTTTTATATCCATGAGATTTTCTTTATATTGCATTTAAATTAACACCCACTTCACAAGATAACATTGATTGGAATTACTGAGTGTTAAGGATTTAATCCAATCCTAATCTTAACTTAGGGTTATAATATCAATTATATCTTATTGATGGTAGTGTATTTATGGTTCTAATAATCCATGGAATCCATCCGTTAAACAAAACAATTCATTAAACCATGACATGTTAAGTTCAACATACACAATGTTAATTTTAAGAATATTCATCAAGAAAATACTCTCAATCACTTAACATCCCTAAATTTTGACTCACCCCAATAATAGACTTACTTATCCATTAATATAGTTATTAATATGGTAATATATTTTAATTGTGATGAATTATAAATATAATAAAAAGAACGGGATAAAAAAATATTTGTGCATTGAATACACACACATGAACAATAATTAGAATTAAAAATAGAATTTTGATTGAATGAGGAAGCGGAATAAGGGAAGGGGATTCGACTATATTTAAACTATTTTACAAACATTAACATGAAACTATATAATTTTTATGAGAATAAGAGATATTGACGAAGAAACTTTCATTAAAATAGAATTACAAAAAAAAGACTTACAATATTACAAACAAAGAATAACACAAAAGTAAATGAAAGGAATAAAGGAGGAATGATTTCTCAAGTAAAAGCTTGATTATGAAAGATCCTCCCAAGCCTTTGATAGATCCTTGTTCGTGCCAACATATCATCTTTTTCTATGAAATTCCAACCCTTTGCAAGGAGAGGAGGGGGATGTATTTATAGCCTAATGTTGTGGGTTGTTTGCATTCCAAAAATGATCATCCAATTACATATCCAATTTGATAAATTATACAGCTAAATATCGAGATATGATCTTCTTAAAACTTGTTGATAAATATCTCCTCTGTATACTTCGAAAATTTGGCAGCTATTGGACATAAGGAGAAAAAGTTATGGTCGTTTGATTAAACAAAGTTAATCTGTCTATTTCAATGAAAACTTTTTAAATTCCAAAATGTGAATGGGGTTTTGAATAGGAAGATTCCTTCAAATACGAATGATTTTTTCAACAAAGTCTTCCACCTATATCTCTTATTTCACACTGAAAATGATCATATTTATTTGAGGACTACATCCTGTGATATGTCATTAATATTGTATAGATTTTAATTTCCTGACAGAATGGTTAGATGCATTTAAAAGCATTAGTTCGACCCCTTGTTCTTGAATTCGGGCTGTAAAATTTCTATCCATAACTCCTTGCATTTTTATCCTAATTTTTGAGTATAATTAATGAATTTTAGCTTCTGGATTTGGCACAGTAATTCAATCTTCATGGATGGTCTAGTTTCCTCACAGATTCTGTGGGCCTTCTTGTGTGGTCCATATGAGCCTTCAAATGGAAGAATTGTCCCATGATCCCTTAAAAAGAAATTTTGGATAGTGAATTAGGAATCAAAAAAACCAGATACACACAATTTAGATGAGTAGGGTGATAGGTATAAAGAAAATAGTAAACTGAATCAATTGGAGTATTTCTAAAAATGCTCAAAAATTATAGTTAGTATTAAAACATTAATATTTCACAAAAATTATGCACATTTAATATAAAATAAGTAAAGGGAGTATATAATAAGTCATGAAAATATTAATAACATCAAACATATATATATGACACAAAACCAATGGTTTGTGACTCCAAAAGATGCCAACACGATATGAAAGTTGCAAAGATCCATTTATGGATTAAAGAAAGCATTCATTTCATGGAAAAACCATTTTGATGAAGCCATAATAGAATTTGGATTCATAAAGAATTAATGAGATCAATGTTTCTATAAATGGTTTAGTGATAGTGTAGTCATTATCTTAATAGTATATGTTGATGGAATATTACTCATTGGAAACAAAATATTAGTCTTTCAGCTTGTTAAGAAGTGGTTGAATAAAATATTCTCTATAAAGGACTTGGGTGAGGCAATGTATACTCTTGGGATCAAGATCCATCATGATAGATCCAATAGGTTACTCGACCTAAGTTAAATTACATACATTAACAAGATACTAAAGAGATGGAATATGGAACAATCCAAGAGTAGATTGTTTACAACATCACACATCATTCATATTTCAAAGAAAATGTGTCCTAGAAACATGAGGAATGAAATAGAATGATAAGGATTCTATATGCATTAGAGATTGGTTCAGTAATATAGGATATTCTATGTACTAGGATAGATATATCCTATGCATTAATTTGGGTAGGAAAATATCAAGATGATCTAGGTGACCGCCATTAGATGGCAGTCAAGACTATCCTTATGTATTCGAGGAATACTAAGGATACGTTCATGGTTTATGGAAGATATGGGGAACTAGTAATTAAAGGATATGTAGATTCTAGTTTCCAAACTGTTCAAGATGACATGAATCCTCAAATGGGATACTTCATCACTTTTCATAGAGGTATTTTGAGCTGGAAGATCTCAAATAAGGCTATGGTTGCAGATTCTACCATAGATTCAGAGTATGTTGTGGCTTATGAGGTAGCTAAAGAAGCAGTATGGATGCACAAATTCATCCAAGATCTTGATATGGAACCTAGTAGTAAATATCCTATCACACTTTATTATGATAATATAGTAGTGATGACTCTTGTAGAAGAGCTAAGGTATCATCAGCGGATGAAGCACATACCTCAGAAGTATCATCTCTTGAGGGATTTTTCATAGAGAGGTGAAGTTTCAATGAGCAGTATTTCCATGAAAAACAATGTGGTGGACCAAATGACTAAATATTTGACACCACAAAAACATTACTATCTAGTGAGGTGTAGAAGACTGTAGATTATAGGTAGTTGGATCTTTTCCAAGAGGGGGTTTGTTGGAGTTGGTGTCCTTGGACCAACTATTTTTACTTTGATTATATAAATATTTGATGTATGGAATATTAATAGAAAATATTATTACATATTATTTATTGTTATAAATGAATCTAATGTAATAATGTTCTAGAGTATACATCACATTGATAAGGCCATATTAGTTCCACGATATGATTATAACCTTGATGCACTACCATGATATTCTCAAATACTGTTCTATGGTTGAATAACATACTATGATGGGACACATAGTATATAGACTATCAGGTGAGAGTACTTGTATTAAGACGAATATTCTTATCATGAAGTTCACACTTTTTAATCTCTAATATGGGAGATTATGAGAACAAATACACCAATATGAATTCCATATGTTTTGGTTTCATCAGATATTCCTATCTATGAGCATGTGTCATGATCATTAGACTCTATGATTATTATTAATTCATGTTAAAACCTGTTTACATAGATGTATTTCATAAAACATGATGATAACAGTTCATGGAAAAGTTAGATACATTTTTTGCTTCATGAAAGACATGTCATTAATGAATAAGTCGATAAAGGATTTAGACCTTCAATATTTATTGAAGATTATATGTCAGTGCCTTGATTGAAATAGAACCATCTCATTAAATTCAATGGACATGGTGTAACGAGGTGTTTATTACAGATAGTCAAAAGAAAGATATATCGGCCATAAAGGTTGGTGACACAGATGTGGAACCTTCTTGATGAGATAATATGAAAACATGATTATATTACACAGTGAATGTTCATATGTGGTTGTTGACATTGCGACATTAAGTTCATTCTCTTGGGCTCCTTGACCCATTACTAGAAAGTAATCTTGGAATTTACGTAAGACCACATAATTCTAATGAGAAATAATCCTATAGGGTCACTCACTATGTGTTTCCACTGATCTCAATTAAATTATATTTTAGTTTAATTAATAGAATAAATATTATTATCAAGTTTGCGGAATAATTTTATTTAAGTTATATTGATTGCATAAATTAAGTAAATATTTCTTCACCAGTTTGTGGTTAAATATTTATTTTATTTTATGAATATTTTAATATATATTTATTCACTATATTTTGAATAAAATATTTATTTATGAATAAAATATTTATTTGGTTATTTAATAAATTCCTGAGGAGTTCGAATAGACCAAGACAAAGTCTGGAGACAAATATTAATTAACAAAACCATTATATAATATTTATTACTATAAAAGTTAGAACACACCAAAAAATAATAATTATATAATTATTATTATGTGGAATGGGTTTTATTAATGGTAACTAATGTTATTTAATGGTCGGTATAAAAATAAATAATATTTTAACTCAAATCCTAACTATATAAATAGAAGGCTATGTCTATTGTGTAGAGAATATGAAACTGAGAAAAGATAATTATTGCACACAATGAATTCTGAAATCAACTCCTCCTATTATATCCCTATCAAGAATGAGAAGTTAAAGAGTGAATTATTTAAGACCAAATAATGATAGATCAAGAACAAACAACACAAGACATTCGACTCACCATGCTATCACCTGATGATCAATTGAGTTTTATCAGAGTTCATAGGAGCATGTGTGGACCACTACTAGAGGGATTATATCCTTTCATCCTTACAATGAAATAAAGGTTACTCAAAATGGTATTTTTAGATGATCAAAATTCACTAATGAATAAAGTTCATAATCCTAGATATTTATTTATTTAAATATTAAATAAATTTATTATTAATTTGGCATGCAAGATCCTTGCTCTTGGTTTCAAAAAATGATTATTAATAGAAATTTTAATATATATCCCACCTCAGCATGCTTACACTACACCCACAACAATAGAAAACTATCACTGATTCTATTGAACAATGTTTATTAATTCTTAGAGTATTTAGAAATTTTCAATTTTTTCCTTTTCTATTATCACCATTTTACACTTAGTATTCTTGTTTTATAGTTTTAAATATCAATTATACACATTATTACCCAAACGGGTGAATCAAAAAATAAGGAGATCCTTCCTTCGATCCTGAGATAAAAAGGGTTATTAAAAATCATATGAGAACTGCCCAATAATAATAATAATATCATGGCTGGAATAGAATAATGCCCAGAAGCAAGGCCAGATTCAGATCAGGAGCACACTAAGAGCTCCAAGGAAGAAAACCAAGGGTGAAAACACTAATCAATTGATAAATACCCTTAAAAATGTGTATCAATCTAAATATACTCATCCATCCTATAACTGTGTAACACTTTGAGATCAAGCTGATGATCATCCAAACGATCACACATTCAATTCAATTCTTTTGGATAGCTCATGAAGACCCCAATTCATATATTGGGAGTTTAAGAGAACCATACGACACAATATAGTTTAATAATGTTTCAAACAATGATGTGATACTACACCTATTCAGATTATCATTAATGGAAAAATCATGGGAGTGGATCGAAAGTTTACCCCCACACTCAATCACCACAAGAGAGGATATAGTTAGAAAAACCTTAAGAAGGTTTTACCACCCTCAAAATATATTGATCAGCTGGTAAATATATTAGCCTTTTAGTAATTTTGTGAAATATAAAACCATAATATTTTTTAATATATATTTATATATAAATTAATTTAATATTATTTATTCTTTTCATTTCATGAAAAACTGAATATAGTTTTCTTAAATCCCAAATTTTGGCTTGCATTATATGAAACACCAAGTTTATTGTAAACAATACGCAACACTTACATTATATTGAGGTAAAAAAAACACTATGCTTTTCTTGTATTATAGAAAATACTGAGTCCCTTTGATTACTTGCATTACACTCATTGTTTATTTTTTAAGAACTACAATATTCTATTAGTAATATTATTAAAATATGAGTATAGATACTACCTATCTATTGGAATTGAAGTAACAAATAAGATTAACTAAATTGGGAAAATATGATCAACAAGTTTATATAAAATGAATCCTTTGGTTTTCAATTATTTTTAAATCAAAGTAAGAACTATTTGAGAATAAAGAAATTCCTTTTCTAAGAAAACTATTTTTCTATGTACAGACACACTTTTATCTCAATAAATTAAACAAAACATTTTAAATTAATGTTTCCATTAAAGTTTATATATTATATATTTAATAAAAATTTATGATACTTATACAACATAGTTGATAGGTATAAGATGACAATAAATTTAATTTTATGAATAAAAAGATGTATTCTTCTAAACAGTAATTTTACCACATTATAATGAGAACCCATTTTAAATATGATTTTTGTCACTTTTGTAATATTTAATTGAAAAAATAAAATCTATTTTTGAAAAATTCATATAAAAATTATATTAGGGTGAATTTATGGTATTTTTCTGGGAAGTTTTTTGGATGAATAGTGAATAATACTAAATTTTAATTCAAAACTACCTTTTTGGGTAATTTATTTATAAGGTAAAATTATGTTTTTAGTGGTTTAAAGTTAAAATATATAAATTATAAATCAATTAAACCAATTTATTTAAATGGAAAAAATTTCAATTTGAAATTGGATATGAAAACTTTGCAAACATTTGAACATTTTAACTTTAAAAACCCACTTTGTCGTCCTGCATGTAGGATTAAATTTAAATTAATTTATTCCAATTATTCGATTAGAATTTAGAAAAATAGGTTCCATATTTATAATAATAATAAATAATAATTTAATAATATGTTCAACATAACCTTTTTTATGTTAAAAAATTAGTGAATTTGATTAAAATTAATTATAGTGATTAGAGAAAAATTAGCCTAATAAGGGACTAATCCTTAAACATAAGGAAAAACAATGACATGTAAAATTGTCCAAAAGTAATTAGATGAACATATTTCAAACCTATAGTACCGTTTTTATAATTTTTTTATTATTGGACTAACTTTGCTTAAGAAATAAGTCGATGGAATTCCCTTTTCAAAAATTTACAAGAATGTCACTACTCCTCCACTATAAAAAGGCGCTCACCCCACCCACTTATTAACACATATCAGGCCCTTTGTATCATCAAAAAATTTGCTCAAATAATATCCAAACGTACCTCTCCTAATCATATAATTCTATATTTTTTCATAAATCTAACCAATAAATCCATTTGGTTCAAATTAAGAGGAGTTACGCAAAGAAGAGGTAAAATCCTTCCTCATGCTCCGTTATTTTATTTTCATTCTCCATGACCTAAACTCTTATTATTACCTTATTATATAATAAAATAAGCAAAATAAATATAATTATATGATTATAATAAAATATTCCTACCTACACTTACATACACTTCCATATAATGGTTAACAAACTTACTGTTCTTGTGTACGGTGAAATACCGCCTCATGAAACAACATTGTTCATTTTTTTCTTTACCAACAATCAAGGTTGGTAATTATGATGGAAACTCTTTTTTTATATGATATTTATGATATTTATGATTTATTTATTCTTATTTAACTATTATATAAATCATACCTTCATTATTTCCATTTTTAGTAAATATGATACCTTCATTTGTGGATGTGTGGACTACCGCCTCCTCAAAGCGATGCGATTCATTCACACTTTATATGGAATTTATTAAGAATGTGTTTAATAAAAATATATGATATATAATAAATATTAATTATAAAATAATTATAATATATATATACAAATATTTCATTTACTATCTTTCTTTCAATATGACCAGAAAATGGAAACAACATTCATGCGTACATATGACCTACCACCTCCATGAATAGTGTATTCCATTTATTATTTGTATATTTTATATATTATTATAAATACATATATACTGAATATATATTATATTCATACCATGGTTTACATCTTGTAAATAAGTAAATAATGATCTAAGGACCAAGAATAACAATTCAAATAATGTACGAATAACTAAGCAGTTGTTACTCAAAACATAACCTAAACATGGAATTGTTAATAAATGGGAAATATAAGGCCATAATAAAATCATATATGGTATTATATATTATAATATTATTATTTGGTATATTTATAACAAAATTATACTTATTATACATTAGTTTTTAATGGTTATGAAGAAATTCAAGACTTAAGGGAAAGGTTTTCCCATCTCACTTTTAATTCTGTGAGACATATGCCATATTCACCACTCATTTATTTTTTTCTGTTGTATATACTACCCATGTATTTATTCTATGATTTTTATAATAATATTTAGGGGTATTTATATATCTAATTATGATCTTTATTCCATGTGGTTTTTGGTTTAAAAGTTACTAAATTAGTAAATTAATTTTTGTCTCAATTTTTCTTCATTTATATACATGCCATGTCAAGCACCTATATTTTTCTATGGGGTGTATATTATAACACCCTGACCATAGAAGATCAGATCCAGTACATTATTTTATTAAATCGGTATTTTTTCAATGAATTCGCATTCGTAAGGACCAAATAGTCTTGTTGTTTTGTAAAAACTAGATACAAACATAAGATTTACATCACAACTTGATATAAAAAACAACATTGAAACTTAATTAGAATCACCCATAAAATATTAGATTATTCCTATAAGTCATTCATAAAAATATTCATGTTCTCATTCTAGGAAAAAATAATACATCATAAAAGGGGTTAGACCAGATGCTCAGTAAGGGTAAATAATACAAAGGAAGTTATTATAAACACAAACACCATGCAAGGGGAACAACTTAAAACACATGATTTTAAAAATATACTTGATCATAATATGAAATGAATGATAGTTGATTAAATAAATCCATATAAATGATCATAAGTTAATGAAATATAACCATCAATATTATACTAGAATAATAATCACATGATTTTTCCATAACTAATATGATAATGAGGGAATGCATAATGTCAGACATCCGAAACATATTGTCAAGGCCTCAACCAAGATGTCCGAAAATACTAGGATAAGGTCTCATCCAAATTCGAATTCTATTTTGTATTATGATACCTAACAATGCATTGAGGGGATACAGAGGTCCCCAAACTTCACTTTCTTCATCCACTAAATTCCACATATTAATTAGGATAAACATAAACAATATGAACATATGAAATAACTTTCATGAATTTGTAAACATAATTACCAACCATTATGAGTAGTATGGTGAATGGTATCAAGATAACTAATCCACAGTAAAACTGATTATAAACAATTTTATAAAATAAGGTAGATGATAATCCTAATATTTTAATCATAATAAAAAATAATATTTAACAAGGGTGTTGAAAAAGATAAAAATACTCTAATAAAATCATCGAAGAATTCTTGAGAGTAATAATCTATTATTTTGAAAAAAGTGATCTTTTGAAAATAAAAATTAAAAAAGAACTAGAAATGAAATAAGATATTTTTCCATGATAAAAGTAGTAATTTTATAAAAAAATGGTGTCTAAAAACATATTATAGAGTTCACTTAAAAATAGGTAAGAAAATGGGAAGTTCCCTTTAACAGTGATGGCGTATCAGAAAGAATTGTGAATGGGACCTTGTAAATATGTATTTTACACAAAAAAAAGATAAAATGATTAGAATAAATGAGTTTGGTAGATAAAATCATAATTTTTAATAATTATATAAAAGTAATTTATAATTACATTGGTGTATAGAGGAAGAAATCATAACCCGAATGAAAATGGAGGTTCGGGAAGAAAACCCTTACCTTTTTCCCTAATGAGTTCTACACTTGACCTTAACGTCCTAGAAAATAAAATTAGTTAATTAATTAATTAATAACCTTTTCTATATTTATTTTATTAATTATAGTTTTAAGTAGTTCATTTATGTCTTTATTTATGAGTTATAGAGTTTAATTTCATCGTTCCGAAGCACTCTTTTTCTTGGTTTACAGGATCAGTTCACTTGTTTATAAGTAATGAAATTCATGTAAAATGGGAATAATTATCCATAATTGGAATTAAATTTTATTAATGAGAATACATAATTTTTAATGGTTATATATATCACATGGTTATATGGTATGAGGATGAATCATTTGATAATAAATCTAGTGATAATCAGTTAGATTACTACGATCAATTTTCCATCACTGCGAACTCGTTTTGTAGTATGAATTAGTGTTATGTATATATACTAATTTCAGAACATTAAATAGGTTATAATAAAAATATTATAGATTTTTTTGACCATAAAAATGTTATCATGACCATACTTGAAGAATAAATTGAAGAATTAATGTTCGTCGTCCATGAAGGTTTTAAATCGGCACCTCCCAAACGATGATTTCGTTTTTAAAATAAAAGATAGAGAGAGTAAGGAGATTGATGATGGTTATTCAATTAACATGATATATATAAAACTGTATTTATCATTATAAATTGGACATATGATGTGTGTAGAGAATAATAAAAGAAATAACTTGAAATGAAAATAAAAGAAAAAAGGAAGAGGATTCTACCTCTTGAATACTCCTCCTTGGGAACATCCTTAAAGGGGTTGATTTTGGACTTTTGGTGAGACCAGGAGATTATGGAAGTGGGAGAGGATCTTGTTCAGAGTTTTGGGTAGAACATTTTCAAGGATCAAATCTTGGAAGTTGTGAGGAGAAGAGTGGGTGAGGGGTGGTTTTTATATTGGAGGAGAGGGGTAATTTCTCATTCTTTTATTTATTATTTTAATAATTTTCTCAAGATAAGAAATAGTG
This sequence comes from Viscum album, assembly GCA_963277665.1. Lineage (NCBI taxonomy): Eukaryota > Viridiplantae > Streptophyta > Magnoliopsida > Santalales > Viscaceae > Viscum > Viscum album. The sequence continues at coordinate 360,292,238 of OY728148.1, read as the reverse complement.
TTGGTTATTATGACTATATAAAGTAATAAATTCATTTTTTTTCTAACCAAAGGTTCATACATAATCCATACATCATCTATGACTCCATAATTCAAGTATTTAGCATTTCCCATAAAATATAGTATTTTACTATTCAAAAAAAATTCACATATTTTAGAAAAATCCAAAAAATTCACCCAAATTATTTTTCACTGTGTAAAATTAAAAAATAAACTCCCTTTTATGAAAATAATTTTCTAAATATGTGAAATTTAATTTTTAATTAAAATTATCATTTACTCAAAAAATTTAATTTTAAAAATTAAAACAATCTTTATAACACCCTGAAAACTTAACGAAGGTTATATTAAATTATACTAAAACCATAAGGCAAAGAAAATTTTATTTATGTATAAATTTTATGAATATTAATTTTTCTTTTAAATTAGTTTTTTAATTATAAAAATGTAATTAAATATTTATTTTTCACAAAAATACCAACACTTAATTATTAATTTTTAAATATTCACTCACTTATACCATGATATAATTATATCTTACTTTAATTTATAAGTTACCTAAATATTATTTATACTTAAATGAGTTCTGTGACTATACACTTGGTCAGTTTACTATTCATAATGGTCATATTACTATTTTTAAGGCCAAGTTACTATTCACCAAAAATGTATGTTGATTATATCAGACTCTAAATATCTTTCTGATCACAACCATGGACGTCAGTTTTTTAAAATTCAAATCATAGAGGTGAAAAAATTATATTTAATGGCCAGGTTATAATAAAAATGTGTTGTTTTGTAGAGACTCAGTGTTGTATGCATTTCATTCTATATTAAATTTATTTTTAAAACACTGGGGTGTTACATTCTTCCCCCCTTACAAATACAAATCATCCTCAAAATTCCAAAAATGTTACCTCATAAAAAGATTTGGGTAGGTCTTCGTCATAATTTTCTCAAGATCCCACATTGCCTCTTCAATTTTGTAGTTTTTCCAAAGTACCTTTACTAGTCAAGTCGTCTGATTCCTCAATACCTATTCTTTAGTGTCCAAAATGTAGACAGTCTCTTCACAGTATGATAAGTTAGGTTCCAAATATATTTTTTCAGAAGTGAGTACATGTGTTGGGTCTTGAATGTGCTTCCTTAACAAAGAGACATGGAACACATTGTGTACCTTAGAAATTCTAGGCGACCTTTCCAAATGATACGCCAAAACTCCAATTCTCTCTAGAATTTCAAAAGGAACAATGTACATGGGGCTCAATATTCTTATATTACCAAATCTTATAACACTGTTCCATGGATATTTTTTAATGAAAACATGATCTCTGACTTGAAATTCAAAAACATTTATTCTATTATCAGTATTTCACTTTTTACTTCTTTGAGCTGGTTTGATATGGGTTCGAATAGTATTTACCTTCATTATTATTTCCTCCACAAGCTTTGGGCCTAAAAGATTTTTTTAGAGACTTCACCCCAAAATGTTGGTGTATTAAATCTCTTTTGTTAAAATGCTTTATATGGTGCAATTTTAATACTAGAATGGAAACTATTTTTGTATGAAAACTATACCAAATGTAAATATTGATCCTATATACCATGAAAATCACGTGAGAATGATATCAACATGTCTTATAAAGTTTGGATCATCATTTTTGACTACCCATCAGTTTGAGGTTGATAAGAAATACTCAAATAAATATTAGTATCCAAAGATTTCTGGATAATTTTCAATAATTTTGATGTAAATCATGGATTCAGAATATACACAATTGATAGAGGTTCTCAATCAAGTCTTAAAACTTCATTGATATAGAGTTGTGCAAGGCACTCCAATGGAAAGTCCTCCCTTATTGTGAGGAAATGTTCAGACTTGGAAAGTCTATCTACAATTACCCATACAGAATCATTCCTTCATGGAGTTTTTGGTAATCTAGTGAAACAATTCATTGTGACGTCAGCCCATTTCCATGTAGGAATAAGTAGAAGTTTTATGAAACCTCTAGGATGTTGAATTTCATCCTTAACCTATTTTTAGAATAAACATCTTGAAACATAATCATCAATTTCATGCTTCATGCTATCCCACCAGAAATGTCCTTTCTAATCTCTATAAATATTAGTGCTACCAGGGTATATAGAGATTTTTGAACTATGTGAATCATCCAATATCTTACTTTTTAGATCTGGTATTGAGAGAACACATTGCCTTTTCCCAAATTTTATAATTTCATCCTCACATACATAGTCTGGAAACTTCCAATCATTCAAAAATTTAATTTTCTTTTGAATATTCTCATCATCAGATTGATAACTTTTAATTCTTTCTAACAAAGATGGTTGAGAAATCAATTGAAAAAGTAAGGGTGCGTCACTTTACTTGATAATTCCCATATTCATCTTTGCTAGATCCATGTACACAAGGTCCATATCTATCCTCATTTTGTTCAAAACTCCATAATCCTTCATTCCCAATGCATCTTATGCCTTATTCACCTTCCCAGGTGGTAGTGTATTGAACAATCATAATCCTTGGTCAGCTAGAGCCATCACCTTTTCCTCATGTTGAGTTCTTTCTTTGGTAAGATATATTTCAAACTCAAGTGATACATATATATCTCACATATTTCACCATAGATATAGTTTATCCATATCTTTAGAGAAAATATTACAACTGATAACTCAAGATATTGAGTTGAATGGTTTTGTTCATGAGTTTTTAACTTCTTTGGTATATAGGAAATAACACTATCATTCTCTATAAGGACACATCCAAGTCCTTTCTTTATTGCATCACTATAAATCACAAATCTACCATTTCCTAATGGTTGAGTCAAGATTGGAGTATTCAAAAACATCTTATTAAATTCTTCAAAAACATTCTACATATTATTTTATCCATATAAACTCAAACCCTTTATGGGTAATCTTGGTTAATGGGTTAGATAATAGAGAAAAGTTATGAATGAAATGTCGATAATAAGCTATTAAAACAATAAAACTACATACCTCAGTTATGTTCATTGGTTCAGGCCATTCCGGAATCACCTTTGTCTTTAAAGGATCAACTAAGATTCCATCATTTGAGAGAATATTACCAGGAAAATAAACCATTTGAAGCCAAAATTCACACATTATAAACATACCATATAATTCATTTCTTGTAAGAGTCTTTAGAACAATATTCAATTGATTCTCATGGTCTTCATAGATTTTAGAGTATACTAAGATATCATCAATAAATACAACAACAAATTCCTCAAGATATTACTTAAAAAAATCATCATTAGATCCATGAAAACAAATGGTACATTATTCAATCCAAATGGTATTAATTTGAACTCATAATTTCCATAGCTAGTTCAAAATTATATCTTTGGAATATATTCCTTCCAGACATGAAAATAATGATATGTAGATCAATGGTCGATCTTTGAAATATATTAGGCTTAGTGAAGTTGGTCAAATAAACCATCAGTGCATAGAAGAGGATACTTGTTCATTATCATAATAGCATTGATCTCCCTATATTCAATGCACAACCTCATAGATCCATCTTTCTTCTCAATAAAGATGATAGGAGCTCCCAATTCAGAAACAATATGGAGGATAAATCCTATATCACTTAATTCCTCTAGTTTTTTCTTTATATATACTAATTACACTATATTCATTCTATAAGGGGTCTTTGATATAGGACTAGTACCAAGAATTAGGTCAATAGAAAAATTTATTTCCAAATTCAGAGGATGTAATGGTAAATCCTATGGGAATACATCAATTTATTCTTATACAATAGGTACTCTTCAATTTGATAATTTCTTTTTCCACCCATAGATATTGTTTTATCTTCCTCTCCAATAATTTCATTTAGTAGATCTACTAGGGGTGGATCTAGATAAGAATAAAATGATGAGGTTTCTACTCTAAAGATGAGGGATTCTATATCATTCTCAAAAATTGTTACTTTATTATTTTTAAAATAATTTTTCACATCCTAACCTGAAAGAAAATTTATACTAAGAATTATATTAAATTGAATCATTGCTATGATGATATAGTTAGAAACTAAATCATGTTTATGTGTCATAACAGGGATTGATCGACACATGTTTGTTGTAATGATACTTCCCTTTGGAGTTTTGACTGAAAACTCCTTTATTAAATAAAATTGTAAATGGAAAATATTCTTGGAACAAAAGAAGATATAAATGAATGATATGATCTAGAATCAAAAAAATCATTAGATATGTTTGAGGAAATGATTAAAGTACCTACCACCGCATAATTAGGTACTTCAACCTCAACAGTTGTGATCACATAAGCTTGGACTTTCTCCCTTGGCATTCTCTGGGTAATATTTCCTTGATGTGTAAGACAATCATTGGAATAATGTACCATATATTTACAATTGTATAATTCAGCATTGGTAACTTCTTTCTTTCTCTTGGAATCACAATATTGTTGGCCTTTTTCTCCATATTTATAATAGACTCCTTTTCCTTTTAAGAAGTATCCAAGGTGTTTCTTTCCATAAGTATCACATGTCAGAAAACTACCTTTTTATTTTTCTATTTATTTATTATTTCCTCCACCACCCTTTTATTCTCTTTCTTTCCCTTAAAGTCATATGGCTTAGATAATTCTTTCTCTATCTTTATATCACACGAGACTATATCTTCATATGTTGAGAATGTTTGGGAGACCAGTTCCCTTCGGAGGAATGGTTTTAAACCATCAAAGAACCAATCAATCTTTCTACTTTTATTATTTATTTAGTCCATGACATGCCTTTCTATCCTTGTAAAATTGTATTCATACTTCTCAATGTTTTCATCCTCTTTTTGTTTCAAACTGAAGAATTGACTCTCCATATCCATTCACTATTCTCGAGGAATTTTTTTCTCTAATAATATTTCCTTAAAGTCACTCCATTACATTTCTTAAATTTCTTTTTACTTCTTTATGTTTTTAATTAATGAAAACCTCAGATCCACATCTCCCAATAGATGATAAACTGCTATGACCAGCTTATCCCTTTCATTACTTCCCAAAATGAGAATTATCTTCTCTAAGTAAATTATCCACTGCACTACTAAGAAAAGGGTTTTAGTCCCATTGAATGATGAAGGATATTGTTGCATAAATCATTATACCATTTTCCCTCAACATTGTGGATCCAAATGCTCCATAAAGGTAAGGTTATTATTTATAACCTGAGTCAGTTGTCCTTGTATAATTATAAGTTGATCATCACCTGTCAAATCTTCAAAACCCACATCATTATCTTTCAAAGGAGGTCAATCTTTACATGGGATACATGTGTTCATGCTGTTCTATTACTTTCACTATGTGCCATTTATAAATAATGGAATACACTAATTTTGGTAATGAATCATAATGTATAATGTCAAACTAGAAAAACACTCAAATAAATTGAAATTTTATTCTTGTTTAATCTCATAATAATAAGCATGGTTTCTTTGAGGAAAAGTTTAAAATTAAATCCTTCATAGTGGTTTGTAAATAAAATTTGAATTATCCTAATCATATACCCTAGGTGTGTCAGACCAGGTGTATAATAAGGCCCATTAACCTGTACCAGGTTACCCCAAGTCAGGGATGAAATACCTTATATGATTTGTTACTCCTAGGTACATCTATTCCAGAACCAAGTCCACTTGTAGTATCCAAACATGGGTGTATTTATAGAAAGATCCACACAATCTCCACTTTAAAAAAATTATAGGATGTTATTTTATGAATATCCTCAATATCTATCTTAGAGTTTTTCCTCAATCTACATTTACTAAATCTAGTTTTTAAGGATTATACTAAACTTTTTCTGATACCAACTTTAACACCCCAACCCCAGAATACCAAAGGTGGTGCATTATTTTATTAAATTAGTATATTTAAATGTATGTTATATCCAAAAGGACCAAATAGCCTAGTGTTTTTGGAAAATCCACATTCAAACATAAGATTTACATTAAAAATTGAAAGTAAAAACAATATTGCAACTCCATTGGAAATACCCATAAAATCTTAGATTATTACTAAAACAAATTCATATGGATATTCATATTTACATCTTGGGGAAATATAAAACCTAATAAAAGGGGTGAGTTCATATTCTCATTTTGGGAAAGTAATACAACAAAAGTTATCATAAAAATGAACACTAGGTATGGTGAACCACTAAAAACACATTCCTTTAAAAAATATACTTGAGCATAATATGGAAGGATTGAAAAGTGATGAAATAAATCCATATAAATGATTATAAGAGAACGAAACATAACCATTGATATTATACTAGTTGAATAATCACATTTTTTCACAATTAATAATATCACAATGAGGTAATGAATAATGATGGACATCTGGAACATATTGTCAAGGCCTCAACCTAGACATTTGAAAATACAAGGGTAAGGCCTCAGCCAAAACCCAATTCTATTTTGTTTCATAAGACCTAGTGATACATATAGGGGATATAATGTGACCCAAAAATCACTTTATAAGTTCAATTAATTCCTCATATGAATGGATCTAAACATAAACAACATGAACATATGAAATAACTCTCCCCAATCTATAAATATAATCACTAACCATTCTGAGTAGTATGGGGAATGGCATCAAGATATCAGATCCACAATCACACTAATTATAAACCATTTAATACAATATTTTATTTGATAATAATAAAAGGTTAATCCTAATTAAACATAAAATTAAATAGGGGGTGTTGTAATATATGTAAATACTCTAATAAAATCATTGAAGAATTCATTAGAGTAATACTCTTTTATTTTGAAAAGAAGAGTTATTTATGATTTTTTTGCATAAAACTAGTAATGAGATAATATATTTTTTACACTATAAAATTATGGATTTTATAAAAATAATGGTTTACTAAAATAGATTAATTATTTTAATTGAAAATAGGTAATAAATCGAGAAGTTCCCTTTTATAGGGATTGCATATAAAAAATAGTTGAGAAGTAGACCTTTTAAAACATGTATTTTCCACAATCGAAATGTGAACTGATAAAAATACATGATTTTGAAAAATATAATCATAATTTGGAATAATTATATAAAATGAATGAAAAATAACATTTGTGTATAGAGGAATAAAGTGTAACTATAATGAAAATCGAGGTTTGGGAGGAAAACTCTTACCTTATGCCCGGATGAGTTCTGCATTTGACCTTAACATCCTGGAAAATAAAATTAAATACATTAATTATCTTATTAATAACATTTTATATAATTATCTGACTAATTATATCTTTATTAAGTTCATTTATGGACTTATTGATGAGTTAATGATTTTAATTTCATTATTCTGGAGAATTATTTTTCTTGGTTTTCATGATCGGTTCACTTGTTTATAAGTAATGAAATTCATGTAAAATGGTTATAATTATCTTGAATTGGAATTAAAATTTATTAATGAGAATATATAAGTGTGAATGGTTATATATATCGTATGGTTATATGGTATGAGGATGAATCAGTTTATATGAAATTTAGTGACAATCCTTTGCATTATTATGACAATTTTTCGATCACCATGAACTAATTTTGTCGTATAAGTTAGTATTATCTATATATATTGATTTCAGAACGTTAAATAGGTTATAAAAAATATATTATATTATTTAGGACCATAAAAATTGTATCATGACCATCCTTGAAGAATAAATTGATTAATGAAAGTTTGTAATCCATGAAGGTTGTAAATCGGCACCTCCCGGATGATGATTTCATTTTTAAAATAAGAGAGAGAGAGTAAGGATACTGATGATGGTTATTAGATTAGCATGATATAATACCAGTATATAAATGATACTAGATTTATCATGATCATTTTTATAGAGTATTTTTGGAGATAATAACAAAATAAATAGCTCAAAACAAAAATAAAATGAAAAAGGAAGTGGGTTTTACCTCTTAAAGACTCCTCCTTGAGAATCTCCTTAAGGGGATTGATTTTGGTCTTTGGATGAGACCAAGAGCTTATATACTTGGAGGAGGATCCTAGGAATAGTTTTTGGTAGAAATTTGAGAATAGTCAAATCTTGGAAGGTGGGCAGATATGAGGGGCTGGGGGGTGGTTTTTATAGTGGAGGAGAGAGGTAGTTTCTCATTATTTTATTCATTATTTTAGTATTTTTTTCTCAAGACAAGAAATAGTGTTTCTTATTGTGACTATATATAGTAATAAGTTCATGTGAGTGTGAACCAAGGGTTGTTAAATCATCCATAAATCATATATGACTCCATAATTCAAGTATTTAGCATTTATCGTAAATTATTGTATTTTACTATTCACAAAAATTCAAGTGTTTAAAAATATCCCAATAATTGAACCTAATAATATTTTGATTTATATAATTAAAAAATAATCTCCATTTTATGAAAATAATTTCCTAATTCTGAGAAATTTAATTTTTAATTAATATCATCATTTACATGAAAAATACATTTTTTAAAATTAAAATTGATTTTATAACACCCTGAAAAAAATTAAGTATGGTTTTATTAAATTATAAAAATATCCTATAAAAACAAAATCTTTATTTATGAATAAATTTGATGAAAATTAATTTTACTTTAAAATTTTTTATTAATTATAGAATTGTAGTTAAATATTAATTATTTAAAAAAATTCCGACAATTAATTATTAATTTTTAAATATTAACTTACTTATACCATGATATAATTACATCTTACTTTCTTATAAAAGGTACCAAAATTTTATTTATACTTTCAACAGTGTGGTCACTATTCATTAGGCTAGTTTACTATTCATAGGTGTCATATTAATATTCCTAAGGTCAAGTAACTATTCACCAAAAATGTATGATGATTCTATTTTACTCTAAATATCTTATTGATCACAATCATTTTTTTTGAAAATTAAAATCATGAAGGTGGAAAAATAATTCTTAATAGATAGGTTATAATAAAAAATTGTTCTTTCATAGAGACTCAAGGTTTCATGCATCACATTCTATATTAAATTTCATTTTATATCCTTGGAGTGTTACATATATACTTCCTGTATGACATGTTATATCATGAACATAATTATTTCATAATATTTTAATCATCGTGTAATGTTATTATCTTAAGTAGATTATGATTCAATGTCATCAACATGGTAATAGTTTCTTGCTACGATCTCATCATTTATTAGGATTGTTTACGATTATACTTCCATTGATGAAATATTATGATATGTATCTCAAGAACACTGCTGGATTTTATTCTATTATGTTTATTTATGATATATTCATGTTTTGGTACCATTTTTAAAATTTTGTACTAAAGATAATTTAGAAAGTGTTTTTAAGAACATCCGACTTTATCTCTCTCTATTCGGTTGGAAATCTGTGTTCTTCCAAAACCATGTTTTCTAAAACGTTTTTCAAAAAAAATTTATGATTAAAAAGTATTTAAAAAAATTTCAAGATTCTTTTATAAGTTTTCAAGGAAAAAGGTTTTTAAAATATTTTCAAGTATTCATTATATATTTTCAAAGGAATTGTTTTTCAAAATGTTTTATGTTTTAATTTTTTTTTTCAAAGCGAAAAGGACATTTTAATCAAGAAATGTTTTAAATGAATTTAATAACTCATTAATATATTTTCAAAGTGTTTTTCAAAGAAAATTATTTTGAAAATGTTATATGCTTTAAAACGTAAATTTTAATGAAATGTCAAGTTTTAAGTGATATTTCAATGTATATCTCCATATAAGATGACATACTTTGTTATTGTTTATGCTTTACTGGGGATATGATCCAAGAATACCATTCATATTTTTTCTTGAATGGTTTAAGTTTTTATGGAATGATGTTTATGAATCACTTTTCACTTACATAGGTTATATTCTTCTGAAACCCGCTTTTATTCATGTGTTATTCTTAGATGAAATGTTTTTGAGACCTATCTCTTTTCCATAGGTAATGATATGATGAAATTATTATGATACCTAGTTATTTTTATGGGTTATGATATGATATTTGTTTATAATATTGTGGAACACGTATGTATGATTTTATTTTGTGAGGGGTGGGACCTATATCTCCCACCAATGTATTGGGTAATGATGGATGACCCTTGAGTATATATGATATGCGTGAACCTGATTACATGTTCATAATGTATTGTGTGAACCTAATTACATGTTCATAATGTTATTCCTGGACTATCTTGCATGTCTATAAGTTTATGAGTGAACCTGATTACATGTTCATAATTTTATGAGTGAACCTTATTCTATGTTCACAATGTTATACATGAACCTGATTACATGTTCATAATGTTTTGAATGGAGATCGTTTCATGTCTATAAGTTTATGTGTGAGCATGATTACATGTTCACAATGATATGTGTTAACCTGATTACATGTTCACAATGTTATGAATAGATCTAGTTGCATGCCCATATGTTTATGTGATGGATTTATTTTTTGTCCCTAAATTAATGAGTGAACTTTTTTCAACTTATACATGTTCACAATATTATAATCTGATTTGTATGCCACAAATTCCATAAATTATTCCTATATCACGCTTTCATGGATTATAATCTTGATTCCCTTATGATCTATGTCTTATGAGATGACAATATTAATTCCATTATTCACGTTAATTATATTTGATATACAGGGTATGATCTTATAATGTCATTATAATATTCTTATACCCTTATGTTTATGATTATGTTTACATATCTACCTTATTTACCCTTTCTGATCATCTTAGCTCACCCTTTTATTATATTTTTTCCCCAGGTTATAAAGAATGGTTTTACGTAGGGGTACTAATGGGGAAGATCTTTGTGGAAAAATCTGAAAATATTTCACCAGAATTAAAGTTTATGTTCCAAGTTTCCAAAGGCACTAAACTAATATGGTTTTTGGCCATCTGTTTGTGTAATGCATTAGGTATTTTCTTTAGATGATACAATGTTAATATATAAAAAGATTGGATCATTATAGTTGGTATCATAGAAATGTTTTAGTAAACCTTTGGAAAATACGATGAGAAAATATTTTTGGGATCCCTAGGAATATTTCTAAAGATACGATATGGATGTATCTAAGGATATGTTTATGGATAATTAAAAGTATTGGAAAATGTCCAGGAATTTAGGGAAAGGATAATGTGAGTGGTTTCCTAGAATTATTTCTAGTTTGGATACTACAGGTGGATATGTATCTAGAACATATGTACATATGGGTAATAATTCCAAAAACATGTATTGGGCCTGACTCGAGTGTAACCTCATACATGCTAATGGGCCTTTCTAAACACCTAGATTGACACTACTAGGGGATATTCTTTGGGAATTAACAAAATCTTTATGAACCATCATGAAGGTTTTAAGTATGAATAATCTAGGATAAAACCAAGGTGTCATATATTAAAGAAGTACGATCCATGGTTTAGACATCCTATAACTTAATTTATTTCATGATTATGTGGTTTTCCAATATGATTAATATATTCTCAAACTATGATTTCTAGTTTTTGTCATTGGTTGTAACTAGAAGGAACATTATTAACATTGAATTTTTCATATGTGGAAAGTATGGACTTTATAAAAATCGACTTCTTAAGAAGAAATCTCATGAAGAGAATCAAGAAGATTGTACAAGTATTTGTTATACTACTGAAGATAAAGAGACTAAAACAAACATGTAAATGGTATAGGATTTTCTTACATTATTGATTACATTAAATGTAAGAATACTTATTAGAGAGAGGTTGAGGAACCTTAAGGCATGATTTATATTTTATATTCTAGGAAAGAGGTATTAAGTAATAAGTTGATGAAGCTTAAGTATAGTTTTAAGAACAATGTTGGATGATTGAAGTGTATATGTATAGAAATTCATGAATTATGTTATAGGAATCATGAAGTATATGTTTTCCATTAATGATTTTTAAAAAAATATATTTAATGGTTTTTATGAAATAGAAAATGGATTTAATGTAAATGTGATACTTTGATTAAGGTAAGAGAACCCTTAATCTATCCGAGATGTTGAGAAAATTATGTTTATCTTAGATAAAGAGGTGATTAATATGGATAAAGAAAATTGGATTGTTCTTATTACCCTAGAAATGATTATTTTTTTTGATTAGGTGGTCTATGTCATTATAGATGAAGTTTAAAACATCTTGGATTTAAGGAATATATCCATTAATCTTTGGGATAGGGAGGAATGTATGTTTTCCAAAAGTATTTATGGTAATTTAAATTATTATCATGTTTTAAGAGAATATACGATGGGGGTATTCACATGTTCAGAATGTGATAACCAAGAGATACTTTGTGATATATGGGGGATCATAGTTAAGATTATTTTGTGACCATATTTGTAAAGTTTTGTATCTTCATCTTTGGTAGGGTTATCATGTTAACCATTTATGGAATGGTTTATGCTAAACATAGGATGAGGTTTTAAATATTAAAGTATTATCTCACCACATGAGGATTTAAGAATTTTGAATAACATCTTCTAATTTTTTATGTGATTTTATCTAAAGATATATGGAATGAGTTATCTTTCTGTTTATGGAAATCATGATCTTTTAGTTCTTCAGAAACAAAAAATTCAACTTCATTCCCTAGAGTAAGACCTAAAGTGGGAATTGATCAAGTGACAACTAAAGGATGAAACTTTCATAAGGAATGAAATTAAATCAAGTAAGTATATCTTATTTATGAAAAGGTATTGAAATAATATTTTTCCTATTAGCATCATTTTTGATGATATCGATGACCTCTCACAATTCTTCACTTTCATTTTTTTATTGTTAACATTCCTTGGATCACCAAATTTCTTATGATAAGTTATCTTTATCATTATATATGATTATTTATTATTTTATTCCATGTCCATGTTTTTACTTCCCACCTATGTTATCCTATGTGTAAACGTAGTTATGTGTTACTTTTTGTTACTGTTAGGTTCCAAACCTTCCATTCTTAAAGGATATATTAGTATTAATTTTCACATGTGGGTTTCTATGAATGTAACTTTGAAGTATCAAAACTTTGATAATCTAGATGAATTATGAGGGAAAAATTAATTTTAATGGGGGTAGAATGTAATACCCTAAGATTTTGTGAACTATTTTTTCCCGAATCAGTTTAATCTTTTTGATATTTTTCATTTCACGCAACATTAAATATAGTTTTTTAAACAACTAAGTTTGGATTGTTTTATATTTGACACCAAGTTAATTGTGCACTATAAAAAACACTTAGATTGTCTTGTGGTACATATAACACTATATGTTTATTGTATTACGCACAATACTGAGTCCCCTCGATAACATGCGTTACACGCAAGACCGTTTTTTACTGAACTATAATATACTATTAATATTATTAATAAAATATTATTATAGTCACTTTATAGCCATTGGAAAGGAAGTTAAAAATAATATTATATAAATAAGTATAATATAATCTATACATTTATATAAAAGGAATCCTTTGGTTATCAATAAGTGAGAAATGAATGTAAGAACTATTTGAGAATGAAAAAATTGATTTTCTAAGAAAACTATTTTTTATTTACAAATTTTTATTATCTCAATATATTAAAAAAACAACTTTTTATTAATGTTTTAAATAAAATTTACATATTATATATTCAATAATTTATTTGATATTCATCCAATATATTTTATAGATATAAGATAAGAATAAATACATTTTTATGAATAAAATATGTATTCTTCTAAAAGGTAATTTTACAGCCTTTCATTGAAGAACCCATTTGAAATATGATTTTTGATACTTTTATATTTTTTAAATTAAAAAATAAAATTATTTTCTGAAATAATAACATAATAATTATTTTAGGGTGATTTTTTGGTATTTTCTATAAAGTTTCATTTTTTGATCAATAATGAATAATACTGAATTTTAATTCAAAACTAATTTTTCATATAACTTATTAATTAGGTTAATTTTTTTTATTGGTTTAAAAGTTCAATTTCAAAATTATTCACAAATTAATCTAATTTAGGTAATTATAACCAATTTCACATTGAAATTGGATATAAAAAATTAGCAAGCTTGTGAACATTTTTACTTTAAAAACCTACATTGTCATCCTATCTCTGAGATTAAATTTAAATTAATTTATGCTACTTCTATGATTGGATTTTGGAAAAATAGATACCATATTTTTAATAATCATAAATTATAATTTCTAATCAGGTCAACTTAATTTTTGACAAAAAATATTCGTGAAATTGAATAAAAGTAATTATACTGACTAAGAGAAAAATTAGCTTAACAAGGGAATATACCTTAAAATTATGTTCCTAAATGACCTATAATATTTTCAAAGTGCCATTGGATTGAAAAATGTAAACCCTATAATCCATTGTATAGAATTTGGTTAATTATTGGTGCCACTTTTCATAGGAAACTATCACTACTGGAAATACACTATTTCCCAACGGTTGTGAACCGTTGGGAAAGCCCCTCAAACCGTTGGTATATAATATACCAACGGTTCTCTCAACCATGGGGAAGTAGGCCGTAGGGAAAGACCTTTCCCAACGGTTTACTGGAAACCGTTGGGGTAGGGTGGCAGAAGGCACTCTATCCCAACGGTTTGGGTGAACCGTTGGGATAGTTTTTCCCAACGGTTTGAAACCGTTGGGAAAAACCACATGGGTGAACTCTTTCCCAACAGTTCTAAACCGTTGGGAAAAGAGCTCTTTACCAACGGTTCAATGAACCGTTGGTAAAAACTTATTTATAATTATATGCCAACAGTTTAAAACCGTTGGCATACCCTATGCTGCAAATTGCAGCACCCTGCAATTTGGCAGCCCCTCTCCCCTATACATCAGGCACCTCTCATCTCATCAGGCCTCATTTTCACCTCATTTTCGATCTAACTATTGTACCTGTAATAAAATAAAACATACATATACAATTACGAACAAATTCATACACATTTAACATATAATGGATCCAGAAACTATACACATCCATAATTAAATTACAATTCATAAACATACATAATTCATATAGAATTCAATTTAAAATTTAGATGACAATTATATCTGGAATCCGATTGAGACGGGGATGATTGGTACATGTCACATATGACCCATGGATCGTTCTCCTAAAGTTTCAATGGAAACCGAATGCGTTTGGTCGGTTTTGCATATGCCAGTTCTTTTCACTTATAATCCTACCCATTTTAAACAAAACAGACACAGTTAGAGCGGTGTTGGCCACACTGCACCTCGTATTGAGGCGGGGATGATTCAAACACCTCACATATGACCCATGGATCGTTCTTCTAAAGTTTCAACGGAAACCGAATGCGTTTGGTCGGTTTTCCGTATGTACTTAAAATGATGTCCATTTTAATCAAAAGAGAGCCACTTAGACTGATCCCGGCCACACCGCGACTCGGATTGAGCCCGAGTGGGCTCGTACATGTCACATATGACTGATGGATCGTTGTGATAAATTATCAACAGATTCGGAATGCGTTTGGTCGGTTTTGCGTATGTCAGTTGTTCTTTTCACTTATAATCCTGTGCATTTTAAACAAAAGATACACAGTTAGAACGGTGTCGGCCACACCGCTCCTCGGATTGAGGCGGGATTGACTCGTACACGTCACATACGACCCATGGATCCTTGTGCTAAAGTATTGACACAGTCCGAATGCCTTTGGTTGGTTTTTCGTATGTCACTTGATGATTTTCACTTAAAATGACGTCTTTTTGAAACAAAAGACCGACGCTTTGAGTGGTGTCGGCCACACCGCGTCTCCGATTGTGGCGGGGTTGATTTGTACACGTCACATATGACCCATGGATCGTTCTCCTAAAGTTTCAACGGAAACCGAATCCGTTTGGTCGTTTTTCCGTATGTACTTAAAATGGTGTTCATTTTAAACAAAAGAGAGCCACTTAGACTTATCGCAGCCACACCGCGACTCGGATTCATCCTGGGTTGGCTCGTATACGTGACATATGACCCATGGATTGTTGGGACAAATTATCAATAGATTCGGAATGCGTTTGGTCGGTTTTCCGTATGCCAGTTGATGCTTTTCACTTAAAATGACGTCCTTTTGAAACAAAAGACGGACACTTTGAGTGGTGCCAGCCACACCGCATCTCCGGATTGAGCTGAAACCACCGAGAAACATTCTAATTATTATTCGTGACATGTACGCGTAGACGGCACATCAAGAGGACGTGCGGTTTGCGCGGTACCGTTCAATATTTGTGTTTTAAGTGATGCACGCGCTTCATAAACGCGCGTGAGGGGGGTCCAAACGGGCCGAACGAAGTCGGAATGGCCTGAAATCAGACGACAAATACGGGACAGTGATTTCTGAAGTGTTCGAGCAGACGACGCATCAATCGGACGTGCCGTGTGCCCGCGGTGACCGACAACGCAGTTCTGGTGTCATAAACGGCCAAAACGGGCGTCCAACGGTCAAATTCATAGAGGAAGACCTTGGATTGAGCTGAAACCACCGAGAAACATTCTAATTATTATTCGTGACGTGTACGTGCAGACGGCACGTCAATCGGACGTGCGGTTTGCGCGGTACGGCTCAATATTCGTGTTTTAAGTGATGCGCGTGCTTCGTAAACGCACGTGATGGGGGTCCAAATGGGCCGAACGAAGTCGGAATGGCCTGAAATCAGACGAAAAATACGGGACAATGATTTCTGAAGTGTTCGAGCAGACGGCGCATCAATCGGACGTTTCGTGTGCCTGCGGTGACCGACAACGCAGTTCTGGTGTCATAAACGGAAAAAACGGGCGTCCAACGGTCAAATTCATAGCGGCCGACCTAGGATTGACCTGAAACCACCGGGAAACATTCTAATTATTATTCGGGACGTGTACGCGCAGACGACACGTCAATCGGACATGCGGTTTGCGCGGTACGGCTCAATATTCGTGTTTTAAGTGATGCGCGCGCTTCGTAAACGCGCGTGAGGGGGGTCCAAATGGGACGAACGATTTCAGAATGGCCTGAAATCAGACGAAAAATACGGGTGAGTGCTTTATGAAGTGGTCGAGCAGACGGCACGTCAATCGGACGTGCCGTGTGCACGCGGTGACCGACAACGCAGTTCTGGTGTCATAAACGGCCAAAACGGGCGTCAAACGGTCAAATTCACAGCGGACGACCTCGGATTGAGGTGGGGTTGACTCGTACACGTCTCAAATGACCCATGGATCGTTGACTTAAAGTATCAACACAATCCGAATGCGTTTGGCCGGTTTTCCGTATGCCAGTTGATGTTTTTCACTTAAAATGACGTCTTTTTGAAACAAAAGACATACACTTTGAGTTGTTCCGACCACACCACGCCTCGGATTGAGGCGGTAATGATTGGTACACATCACATATGACCCATGGATCGTTCTCCTAAAGTTTCAATGGAAACCGAATGCGTTTGGTCGGTTTTGCGTATGCCAGTTCTTTTCACTTATAATCCTACCCATTTTAAACAAAACAGACACAGTTAGAGCGGTGTTGGCCACACCGCGCCTCGTATTGAGGTGGGGATGATTCTTACACCTCACATATGACCCATGGATCGTTCTTATAAAGTTTCAACAGAAACCGAATGCGTTTGGTGGGTTTTCCGTATGTACTTAAAATGATGTCCATTTTAATCATAAGAGAGCCACTTAGACTGATCCCGGCCACACCGCAACTCGGATTGAGCCCGAGTGGGCTCGTACATGTCACATATGACTGATGGATCGTTGTGATAAATTATCAACAGATTCGGAATGTGTTTGGTCGGTTTTGCGTATGTCAGTTGTTCTTTTCACTTATAATCCTGTCCATTTTAAACAAAAGATACACAGTTAGAACGGTGTCGGCCACACCGCTCCTCGGATTGAGGCGGGATTGACTCGTACACATCACATACGACCCATGGATCCTTGTGCTAAAGTATCGACACAGTCCGAATGCCTTTGGTCGGTTTTTCGTATGTCACTTGATGATTTTCACTTAAAATGACGTCTTTTTGAAACAAAAGACCGACGCTTTGAGTGGTGTCGGCCACACCGCGTCTCCGATTGTGGCGGGGTTGATTCGTACACGTCACATATGACCCATGGATCGTTCTCCTAAAGTTTCAACAGAAACCGAATCCGTTTGGTCGTTTTTCCGTATGTACTTAAAATGGTGTTCATTTTAAACAAAAGAGAGCCACTTAGACTTATCGCGGCCACACCGCGACTCGGATTCATCCCGAGTTGGCTCGTATACGTGACATATGACCCATGGATTGTTGGGACAAATTATCAACAGATTCGGAATGCGTTTGGTCGGTTTTCCGTATGCCAGTTGATGCTTTTCACTTAAAATGACGTCCTTTTGAAACAAAAGACGGACACTTTGAGTGGTGCCGGCCACACTACGTCTCCGGATTGAGCTAAAACCACCGAGAAACATTCTAATTATTATTCGTGACGTGTACGCGTAGATGGCACATCAAGCGGACGTGCGATTTGCGTGGTACCGTTCAATATTTGTGTTTTAAGTGATGTGCGCGCTTCGTAAACGCGCGTGAGGGGGGTCCAAACGGGCCGAACGAAGTCGGAATGGCCTGAAATCAGATGACAAATACGGGACAGTGATTTCTGAAGTGTTCGAGCAGACGGCGCATCAATCGGACGTGCCGTGTGCCCGCGGTGACCGACAACGCAGTTCTGGTGTCATAAACGGCCAAAACGGGCGTCCAACGGTCAAATTCATAGAGGACGACCTCGGATTGAGCTAAAACCACCGAGAAACATTCTAATTATTATTCGTGACGTGTACGCGCAGACGGCACGTCAATCGGATGTGCGGTTTGCGCGGTACGGCTCAATATTCGTGTATTAAGTGATGCGCGTGCTTCGTAAACGCGCGTGAGGGGGGTCCAAATGGGCCGAACAAAGTCGGAATGGCCTGAAATCAGACTACAAATACGGGACAGTTATTTCTGAAGTGTTCGAGCAGACGGCGCATCAATCGGACGTGTCGTGTGCCTGCGGTGACCGACAACGCAGTTCTGGTGTCATAAACGGAAAAAACGGGCGTCCAACGGTCAAATTCATAGAGGACGACCTCGGATTGACCTGAAACCACCGGGAAACATTCTAATTATTATTCGTGACGTGTACGCGCAGACGGAACGTCAATCGGACGTGCGGTTTGCACGGTACGACTCAATATTCGTGTTTTAAGTGATGCGCGCGCTTCGTAAACGCGCGTGAGGGGGGTCCAAACAGGCCGAACGATTTCAGAATGGCCTGAAATCAGACGACAAATACGGGTGAGTGCTTTATGAAGTGGTCGAGCAGACGGCACGTCAATCGGACTTGCTGTGTGCGCGCGGTGACCGACAACGCAGTTCTGGTGTCATAAACGGCCAAAACGGGCGTCAAACGGTCAAATTCATAGCGGACGACCTCGGATTGAGGTGGGGTTGACTCGTACACGTCTCAAATGACCCATGGATCGTTTTCTTAAAGTATCAACACAATCCGAATGCGTTTGGCCGGTTTTCCGTATGCCAGTTGATGTTTTTCACTTAAAATGACGTCTTTTTGAAACAAAAGACATACACTTTGAGTTGTTCCGACCACACCGCGCCTCGGATTGAGGCGGTGATGATTGGTACACGTCACATATGACCCATGGATCGTTCTCCTAAAGTTTCAATGGAAACTGAATGCGTTTGGTCGGTTTTGCGTATGCCAGTTCTTTTCACTTATAATCCTACCCATTTTAAACAAAACAGACACAGTTAGAGCGGTGTTGGCCACACCGCACATCGGATTGAGGCGGGGATGATTCGTACACCTCACATATGACCCATGGATCGTTCTTCTAAAGTTTCAATGGAAACCGAATGCGTTTGGTCGGTTTTCCGTATGTACTTAAAATGATGTCCATTTTAATCAAAAGAGAGCCACTTAGACTGATCCCGGCCACACCGCGACTCGGATTGAGCCCGAGTGGGCTCGTACATGTCACATATGACTGATGGATCGTTGTGATAAATTATCAACAGATTCGGAATGCGTTTGGTCGGTTTTGCGTATGTCAGTTGTTCTTTTCACTTATAATCCTGTCTATTTTAAACAAAAGATACACAGTTAGAACGGTGTCGGCCACACCGCTCCTCGGATTGAGGCGGGATTGACTCGTACACGTCACATACGACCCATGGATCCTTGTGCTAAAGTATCGACACAGTCCGAATGCCTTTGGTCGGTTTTTCGTATGTCACTTGATGATTTTCACTTAAAATGACGTCTTTTTGAAATAAAAGACCGACGCTTTGAGTGGTGTCGGCCACACCGCGTCTCCGATTGTGGCGGGGTTGATTTGTACATGTCACATATGACCCATGGATCGTTCTCCTAAAGTTTCAACGGAAACCGAATCCGTTTGGTCGTTTTTCCGTATGTACTTAAAATGGTGTTCATTTTAAAGAAAAGAGAGCCACTTAGACTTATCGCGGCCACACCGCGACTCAGATTCATCCTGGGTTGGCTCGTATACGTCACATA
Organism: Viscum album; assembly: GCA_963277665.1. Classification (NCBI taxonomy): domain Eukaryota; kingdom Viridiplantae; phylum Streptophyta; class Magnoliopsida; order Santalales; family Viscaceae; genus Viscum; species Viscum album. The sequence goes on along the minus strand of OY728148.1, from coordinate 360,271,607 downwards.
TGACGCATGGATTGTTGGGACAAAATATCAACAGATTCGGAATGCGTTTGGTCGGTTTTTCGTATGCTAGTTGATGCTTTTCACTTAAAATGATGTCCTTTTGAAACAAAAGACGGACACTTTGAGTGGTGCCGGCCACACCGCTTCTCTGGATTGAGCTGAAACCACCGAGAAACACTCTAACCATTATTCGTGACGTGTACGCGCAGACGACACATCAAGCGGACGTGCGGTTTGCGTGGTACGACTCAATATTCATGTTTTAAGTGATGCGCGCGCTTCGTAAACGCGCGTGAGGGGGGTCCAAACGGGCCGAACGAATTCGAAATGGCCTGAAATCAGACGACAAATACGGGACAGTGATTTCTGAAGTGTTCGAGCAGACGGCGCATCAATCGGACGTGCCGTGTGCCCGCGGTGACCGACAATGCAGTTCTGGTGTCATAAACGGCCAAAACGGGCGTCCAACGGTCAAATTCATAGAGCAAGACCTCGGATTGAGCTGAAATCACCGAGAAACATTCTAATTATTATTCGTGACGTGTACGCGCAGACGGCACGTCAATCGGACGTGCGGTTTGCGCGGTACGGCTCAATATTCGTGTTTTAAGTGATGCTCGCGCTTCGTAAACGCGCGTGAGGGGGGTCCAAATGGCCCGAACGATTTCATAATGACCTGAAATCAGACGACAAAAACGGGTGACTGATTTATGAAGTGGTCGAGCAGACGGCACGTCAATCGGACGTGCTGTGTGCCCGCGGTGACCGACAACGCAGTTCTGGTGTCATAAACGGCCAAAACGGGCGTCAAACGGTCAAATTCATAGCGGACGACCTCCGATTGAGGTGGGGTTGACTCGTACACGTCTAAAATGACCCATGTATCATTGTCTTAAAGTATCAACACAATCTGAATGCGTTTGGCCGGTTTTCCGTATGCCAGTTGATGTTTTTCACTTAAAATGATGTCCTTTTGAAACAAAAGACATACGCATTGAGTTGTTCCGACCACACCGAGCCTCAGATTGAGGCGGGGATGACTCGTACACGTCACATATGACCCATGGATCGTTTTCCTAAAGCATCAACACATTTCGAATGCGTTTGGTCAGTTTTTCGTATGTCACTTTTTGTTTTCACTTAAAATCCTATGAAAATTCATATAGAATATTTTTATATCATATTTAGTATGGATTAGATTTTAGTTGATCGTGCTATGAAACATTTCAGAGCTAATGAAAATAAGGAAGGTGGAGGGGCTGTCCGGGGGGCTGTCCGGGGGGGCTGTCCGGTGGGTGTCCGGGGGGCTGTCCGGGGACCAAGGAGGAGGGTGGGGGGCTGTGCGGGGTCTGTTCGGGGGGTGTTTGTGGGTTCTTCAGGGGGTTGTCCGGGGTTGTTCAGGGGGCTGTCCGGGGGTTGTTCAGGGGGTTGTTCAGGGGGTTGTCCGAGGGTGTTCAGGGGGCTGTCCAGGGGGTGTTTGGGGGGTTGTCCGGGGTCCAGGGGGGGGGGTTGTCCGGGGTCCAAGGGGGGGGGGGTGGGGGGGTTGTCCGGGGGGCTGTCCGGGGGGATATCCGGGGTCCAGGGTGGAGGGTTGGGGGCTGTACGGGGGGTTGTCCAGGGGGCTATCCGCGGGGGCTGTCCGGTGGGTGTCTGGGGGGCTGTCCGGGGACCAAGGAGGAGGGTGGGGGGGGGGGGGGGGCTGTGCGGGGTCTGTCCGGAGGGTGTTTGAGGGTTCTTCAGGGGGTTGTCCGGGGTTGTTTAGGGGGTTGTCCGGTGGTTGTTCAGGGGGTTGTCCGGGGCTGTTTAGGGGGTTGTCCGGGGGGTGTTTGGGGGGTTGTCCGGGGTCCAAGGGGGAGGGTGGGGGGGTTGTCTGGGGGGCTGTCCGGGGGGCTATCCGGGGTCCAGGGTGGAGGGTTGGGGGCTGTACGGGGGGCTGTCCAGGGGGCTGTCCAGGGGGCTGTCCGCGGGGCTGTCCGGGGGGTGTTTGGGGGGTGTTCGGGGTCCAAGGGGGAGGGGGGTTGTCCAGGGTCCAAGAATGAGGGGGGTTGTCCAGGGAGTTCTCAAACACACAACCACTAAAAGACAACAACATCCATAAAAACAGACAATATATAAAAATAACTCAACTCCAATACTATACTACGAGTCTAGATTAAACCAACAACTAGAATAGATTAAACATCAAATCTCAAGTCAAAAATGTAACGGATCAATATGTCCCACATCAGCATCACCATCTCCATCATCATCATCATCATCGCCCTCGTCATCGTCCTCCTCATCGTCCTCACCCTCCACAACTCCTTCCTCCTCGCCTTCGCCCTCCTCCTCGCCCTCCTCATCTCCATCCTCTTCCGCATCAGACTGCTCGCCATCATCATCTTCAAGCTGGACATCGGCCTGAACACCACTGGAACTGCCACCTGGTGCACTATATATAGAATGTATCGACAACATGTATTCATAAATCGCTGGGCTGGCCTCTACTGGAAGTGTTGGACGTAGAACTTCAATAAATTTCATAAATGCACTGTTTGCCCTAGCAGACTGTTCTGCCATATCTGTGGCCCTTTTCTCAGCCTGTTCTACCTATGCCCTAACTTGCTGCAGCTCGGTGGCACTACATCTCGTACCTGAGGCAGGCCATACCTCGTCGGGGCTATCCTAGGTCGGCAGCGTACTCTGCCAGAATGATCCTCTCCCAACACCTGATGTAAGTGATCAGATGGCCCAAAATTGTCTGCTTCTTGGGCATCGAGGGCCTCTAAAGCATCCTGTTACAAATATAAATATATTATTAAGTTACGAAATAGATATTAAAATATAAAATCAACAGATTAAAACTTACAATCTGCTGCTGAGTCGCTTCGTTGACAGCACGTCCATCCTTTTTTTGTCTACTCGAGCAAAACAGTTTGGCTCGAGGCACACGTCCTTCAATATTTTGTACTTGCCTCTACAATGACATTGAAAAAAAAATTTATATAAAGACTTCAGCAAATAATTAAATAATTGAGGAAACAAAAGAAAATGTAAGTCGTAAAGAAAACTTATAAACAATTGTCATACCTGCTGCCTCTCATGATCCGGCATCGTCGTGCGTCCTAGTGTATGGAGGTATTTTTTTGCATCAATGTTTTTTTTTATTTTTTCCAGATGATTCCTAAATAAAATTCGATAATGCAAAGGATAATATTAATGCAAAACTTGAAAGTTATTATTTAAATACCTCAAATGTAATTCATACCTTAAACTGGGTACTCGTCCAATGAGTAATCATCTGACGATACTGCTCTATAGGACAATCATCCACGACTGGTACCGCCTCTAACTCAGTGCCAACTCTAGCACGCCAGCCAATATATAGCTCATGCTTGTAGGCTCTCCAAAGCTCGCCTAAATCCTTTAGATGTTCCAGTCGTGCACCCTCACCATCAGGAAAATTAAATCGAAGCTGAAATGAAAATATTAATTTATATAAATACAAAAAAAAATCATGGCATTAAATACAACAGATTTTTTTTACCCATATCTCTGCCCAAGCTCTATCTTTGACCTCATGTGGCAAATGTCTCCACAACAGCGGGCTGACGGAAATGATGTCGTAGTATTTGGCAAGCGTCTCCATAAAACTCCGACATTGCTGCCCTGTTTTCTCAACCATCTGATTGTCTTCATTATATTCCACCATAACCTGTGTGCGACAGTTCCACACCGAACGCATGCGTGTACGGCCCCGCCCCTGCCTCCTGTTAGTAGATGTATCTGTCATGAAAGAAAAACAAATATTTTATCAAAACATGTTATAATGAAAATAAATATTTCTACAAAAATTTGATAGGGTTTTATAAATATACCTGTGCTAGTCTGATCAATGAGTGGCACCGGATCCACAGAACCTGATGGAACACCCTCTGGTGGAACAGGAGTCGAAGACGATGGAATATAAAAGCTCGGAGAGACAGAAGTAGAAGGAAAAGAAGATGGAACAACTGTATGACCTGATGCTGACTGGGGAGTGGGAATCATCATGGGATGTGAAAATGATGGGGCAGAAGATGCAGAAGGTAGCGAAAATATGGGAGGTCTAAATATCCCATGTGTCCCTAACGACACACCGGGATCAGAATGTTGGAAGGCGGAAATGTCAGTGGGAGGGGCAGGGTCTAGTCGGGCACGCGCAGCTCTATGTCAACCTCTTGTACGAACCCTCCTCGTACCACCAGCCTGAGTACTAGGACCAGTACTAGGCTCCTCGTCGAATAACTGTCGACGTAATGGTGGATCCTACAAAAAAGTTTACAAAAAAATTAATCACATGACATTATATATTCTGTATATATATATATATATATTTGAAATAAAGTACTCACTGTAGGCACTAATGGTGGAATGCCCATCTCCTCCATCCGACGATTGTTCTCCGCCATTTTTTTTCTTCATCTCTCTTCAATTGGCTTCATTTCCTGCATTGGAAAACAAATATGTAATTAATTAGAAAAAGAAAATTAATGTGTAAACCAAAAAACTAAATATATGAGAGAATGAGGGGATTCATTGGTAATTTAGCTATCAATTGTTTTAGAAGAGCTTGAATGAATTTAATAAAACATACAAGTTGTAATGTTCACCAAGTTAGAAATATTGTTTGATTTGGTTTGAATACAGTTCAATTCCAAATTAGAAAATGCAATTCAAATAAAACAGCAACCAATAAACATTGAAAATTCACATAACGGTCAAGTCAGCTAAAACATATTTGTGATCAATACTAAATAAATATGAATATTACCAACCTTAACAACCCAACTCGAGGTAAACCAAAAAAATTGAGAACATGGATGAATGATTCTATATATTTCCAACCACAACTTCAGGTTCACAATCAACTCTGACAATTGAGCTATTGGAGTCATCAAAAGATATAAATGGATTGGTTCCAATGACAATAGGGACAGTGTCAATTCCATCATCAGCATCATCAAAAATATGTCTTGGAATTACTTCAACTACGACACCAAATTCAGGTTGAAGTTGATCTTTGACATAAAAAACTTGTTTAGCCATTGATGCCAACACATATGGTTCTTCGGTTGCAAGAGTTCTGGTCATATTAATTACTCGAAATCCACAATCATCAATAAATGTGCCATGTCTCGTCATCGAATCAAACCAATGGCATTTCATCATTGTGACTCGTCCATGAGAGTAATAATCCAATATTATTATTTTCTCAACGACTCCATAATAACCCACATTTTCAAGTCGCGGTCTACAATCTGATGCACTGGCATAACAATCTGTTGTGGCAGTAACCATAATACCATCATGTTGTGTTCTCATGTTTTTGGCTCGTTCAGTGACAATAAATCTGTACCCATTGATAACAATTGATTTACAGTCACGAGCCACGGTATTAGGACCAAAATCCAAAGCTCTTATTTCCTCAGAGACAGAGTCAGCAGACAAACTCAATACCTGCAATATAAATGACAGTTAAACTTAAGTAAATATTGAAATAATTAATTTAAACAGTAATATTTTTACCTTCAATTTTAACCAAGCAGAAAACTCTTTTCTATGCAAAGTCTCTCTCCTTCTCAAAGATAAAGAATGATGCTTCCTATTTATCATTGTTTTATGTTCCCTGTAGATAAAAATAATGAATAGTTTAACAGATATTTATGTAAGATATACATATTCAATTTTGTTACCTGATATAGTCATCGAACAAATCACAGTTGAACAAAACTGTGCGATGTGCCATCTCCCGCTCTTCATGGCTTAATGTCTTCAATGTATATGATCCAGGAATTCCTCCTTTTTGAGGAAGTGATGGAAAACTAGGTTCAATTTGCTCATATTGTTCTTCTTCATTTCTCATTGGTTTGTTCATTCTTGTAGTAAGATCAGACAAATACATTGAACAGAAATCCATACATTCTTGAGCTAAGTAACCGTTCACGATAGAACCTTCGGGATGATTCTTGTTTCGAACATAAGACTTTAATGTGAACATATTTCTTTCAGTTGGATACATCCAACGAAAAGAAACAGGTCCTCCGAGAAGTATTTCAGTTGGAATATGGACAGTCAGATGCAGCATGCATGTGAAAAATGATGGGGGAAATATTTTCTCCAACTCACACAAAATTAATGGGGCATCTGCCAACATTTTTTGCAAGAAAGACTTGGACAACTTCTTAGCACAAAGATCTCTAAACAAATGGCACAACCGAATAACACCCACCCTTACATTATTGGACAAAAGATGACGGATTGCTATTGGAAGCAACTCATGCAGTAGAACGTGATAATCATGAGTCTTCAAAGATTTTAGCTTCAACTCTCTTCTATTGATCCGTTTAGATATGTTGCCTGAATAGCCATCAGGAAATCTAATAGACTCTAATACTTCCAAAAATTGTTTTTTTAGTAGGTGTCATCACATAAGAAGCACATGGAAGTTTCCATTTATTTTCACTGATACGCACAGGATGCAATTCTGGTCTGATGCCCCAATCCACCAAGTCACGTCGAGATCGTAAATCATCTTTTGTCTTCCCCTTGACATTTAGAAGAACTGAAAGCAACATTTCACATATATTCTTTTCAATATGCATTACGTCTAAGCAATGACGTAGCAAATTGGTTGACCAATAAGGCAAATCAAAAAAGATACTCCTCTTCCTCTAATTGTAACAGGTTTCTGTGGAAACATTCTTTCTCATTCCAGATTTCATTTGACCCTTCCCAAACGAAAAACTAAAATCTTTCAATTCATTAAGCACATCAGTTCCAGACATACGCTGAGGTGGATCATCGATCTCTATAGTATTATCAAATCTTCGACGATTCATTCTATATGGATGATCCTTTGGCAAAAATCGTCGATGTCCCATAAAACTGAAACTACAACGATGTTTCAGTCTTCTGAATTGTGTATTCTTCATACAAACTGGACATGACAGTTTCCGCTTCGTGCTCCATCCAGACATCATTGCATAAGACGGAAAATCATTGATTGTCCACATAAGCGCAGCGCGCATCTGAAATATGTCTTTCGAACATGCATCGTATGTGCGCACACCCACATCCCAAAGAAGCTTAAACTCTTTTATTAAAGGTTGCATGTATACATCAATATCAATGCCGGGATCAGAAGGACCAGATATGAGTATACTCATGAAAGTGAAAGATTTTTTCATACACAACCATGGGGGAAGATTATAAATGTGCATAAAAACGGGCCATGTGCTGTGCGAAGTAAGCATCTGCCCAAACGGATTAAAACCGTCGCATGAAAGACCCAGCCTCACATTACGCACGTCAGCTGCAAAATCAGGATGTCGAGCATCAAATCTCTTCCATGCAAATCCATCTGCAGGATGAACCAACTCATCATCAGTCTTCTTTCTCTCGGTATCATGCCATCTCATTTTTATTGATATGTCATCAGACATAAAAAGATTCTGGAGTCTGGGGATCAATGGAAAGTGCCACATTACTTTCTGTGGAACGCGGGATTGCGTTCCATCAGATTTTGACTTCCAGCGGGATGTGCCACATTTTATACATTCATTTCGTTCAGCGGTTTCCTCCCAGAATAAACTGCAATCTTTCGGGCAGGCATGAATTTTGTTTCTTGAAAATCCAAGTTCCTCCACTAACTTTCATGCCATATAGTGGTTTGAGGGAATATCTGCATCATCTGGAAGTAAATCCTTCAAGAGGGTAAGAATGTAATCGATTGCTGTATTAGAAATCCCATACATAGTTTTCCCATGAAATAATCGGATTAAAAATTCCAGCTTTTTCATTTTATCTCATTGTCGATATACTGGAGTCGTGGCAGCATCGTTAAATTTTTTCATCTTATCAATATCATCATTTTCACTAGATGCATCAGCTGTCCTCATATCGAAGTCTTCTTGAGTCGAAATCCTTTCTTTTTCATGATGACGAATAAACGGAAACCGATCATCTAACAAATTCTCCATTCCAGTCTTTTCATTTTGATCATCACCAATTTGAGATTTCTTTTTCTCCCCATTGTGATACCACAGAAAGTAGTTTGCTTGAAACCCATTTTTGGTTATGTGGTAGCTGACTTCTTCACGGCTCAACCAAGGTCTACCAACACAATTGGAACATGGGCAGTGTATGCGACCACTATCTGAAGCATTGTGAAATGCAAAATCTATAAGGCTCTCCAAATTGTTTAGAAAATCGTCTGAGATCCGATCGGTTTCATACATCCAACTTCTGTCCATTCTGTAAAAAGAATTTATATAAGTCATTTTGTCATAAACAATTCAATAGGCATTAACTATAATAGAAAATACATTTAAGTAAATGATAAAGGAAGAAAATAATCAAGGTATCAACTACACATGTCAAAAAAAACATACAAATGTGTTATTGAAAAAATGTAAAACCAACAAGAACTTAATGTGTTATATCACATAACAGCATGACTCATCCCATAACCATATTAGTAGGGTATCATGAACATGAATAACATCAACCTTGTGCCATCCTCCAACCCTACATGACCCCAACCACATGCCACATCTTATTATAGCCTTATCACATCACAACACACCGAAAAACACTAGGGAAATCATAGTACATCTCACCTGAAGACACATGGACAATCACATCGCATCTTGCCTAAAAACACATGGTCAATCACTTTTGAAGGAAGAGTAGGGAAGACATGGTAGCTATCCAAACATATAAACACCATCCTAGATATTAGAAAAAATACTCATAACTCAAAACCTCTGATCGTTGGTAAGTTTATCCAACTCTGGTTGGGAATGTGTAGAAATAACATAAAAATACATGATATATAGATAGCACAAAATACTCAACCTATGGGTTCACATTAACTAAATAATCACACACTTCACTACTACCATAAAACACATAAACCACACCACCACCACACAAGACGCATAGCATTGGAATATAATTCTACATTCAATAAGTCTATCTATGGAATTATCATAAGAATCCATGTATCAATTGGAATATAATTCTACATTCAATAAGTCTATCTATGGAATTATCATAAGAATCCATGTATCAATTGGAATATAATTCTACATTCAATAAGTCTATCTATGGAATCCCTCCCTTGGATCCATGTATCACCCATGGATTAATCAATATTCAAAGAAATGAGTCTATCCGTGGAATTCCACTGTGAATCCATTTATCACATAAAGCGTATAAGTTAATAGAAACAAGATTATATACCTGGCATCCTAATAGAATCCATGTATCACTATTTACTATTAATCATTTAATGAATTCCATTTCATTTAAACAATTCATTAAACATACCAAGATAAAAAACAAAGGTATTTAATACAACTCACCTCAAAATGGCGACTCAATCAAATAATAACCTGAAAAGAATGAAGCTTCATTTACTCATGTTGTAATGACAAGATAATGAAATTCCCTTGCTTAATCAATCAATTCCATATCATGGTCTCAACATAACTCATAATGGCTAGCAATTCAATGAAAATTCAAGCACTCACATGGGAATTTTTAATAGAACACTCCTAACAAGACTATAAAGATATCACATGCATTAGTTATAATATATCTAACATGGTAACATAAAATATAAGATAAATTCAATCCAATTTCATAGATTCATAGCATAGTATCTACTTTACTCACATTGGAAAGGCAATACAATTAAAACATGTGTTAAAAAATAATTGGCATTCATGTGTTAAAAGGGGAATGCAAACCATGTTCAAGGGGTAAAATCCAAAAAGGAATTTTCAAGAAAACTCACCCTTAGGCTGGTCCGGCGGGCAGTAGCTCCAAAATCACCTAAACTGATGGAAAAAATGAAAATAGGTTTAAATACTATTCAAGCATTTGAATACGTTTTCAGATAAAGAAGAAGAATAACCTGAAGAAGAGCTGGAAGATTCAAGGCCGGCAGTACCTCCAAAATCGCCTAAATCGGCTGCTGCTCCCGTTTTAGGGTTGTGTATCGCGAATGGGGGAGAGAACAGGCGGCTGGGAATTTGGGGAGAACCTTTGCCAACAGTTCTTAAAAACCATTGGCATATGTATATCTATCCCAACGGTTCTAGAGAACCATTGGGAAAAACCTCCCCAAAGCATCTCTATACCAACGGTTCTCATGAACCGTTGGCAAAAACCTCCCCAAATCCATCTATCCCAACGGTTCATGAGAACCGTTGGGAAAAAACCTCCCAGGAAACATCTATGCCAACGGTTCTAATGAACCGTTGGGAAAAACCTCCTTCACCAACGGTTCTATCAAACCGTTGGTATGTAACTGTTGGGAAAGACCATCATTCCAGTAGTGTGTGGTTGGAACTCCCCTTTCAAAAATTTATAAGAATGCCACTCCTCCGCCACTATAAAAAGGCATTCACCCCTCTGACTTATTTGCACCTATTAAGTAATTTGAATCACCAGAAATATTATCAAATAATTTCCAATCATTCTTAATATCATCCTATAATCATCCTTTCATAATAAATCCATCCAAAAAAATACCTTTGGTGAAAACTAAGAGGAGTTACCCAAAGTAGAGGCAACATCCTTCCTCAAGCTCCTTTATATTTTATTTTAATTATCCTCCCCTAAAAATATTCTTATTACATGGTTATAAAATAACCTAATTATAATCAATATACTGAGATGTTTTTATTCTAATGTTTTGACATATACTTACAAAAACATCCATCTAATGGGTAATTAACTTACCGTTCATGTGTACGGAGAACCACCATATCATGAAATGACGTTGTTCGTTTTTTCCTTTACCACCTATCATGGTTGAAAATTACGATGGAAAATATATTTTGATATTATATATATATATATATATATATGAAATTTATTATTTATTTATGTTTCATTAAATATTATATAAAACATGCCTCATTCTTTCCATTTTCAATAAATACGATAACTTCGTTTGTGGACACATGGACTACTGCCACCTCAAAACGATGCGATTCAGTCACACTTTACATAGAATGTATTAAGGATGATTTTATTGAATTTGTATGATATATATAAAATAATAATTATAATATAATAATAATAATAAATTAATATACATGTATTTCTTTTACTTTATTTCTTTCAATATGACCATAAAACGGAAACAACATTCATACATACATATGGATTACCGTCTCTAGGAATGGTGTATTACATTTATTATTTATATATTTTAAATAATATTATAAATAAATATATAAATAATATATTTGAAATTTATATCATGTTTTATATTATGTAAATAATTAAATCATGATCTAATGGAAAAGAATAACAAGTCAAATCATGCATGAAAAACAATGCGGTTATTACCCAAAACATAACATAAACATGGAATTATTAACAAAAGGGTAATATAAGGCAATAATAAACTAATATATGGTATTATATATAAATGTTTTGTTATTTGGTATATTTATAATGAACTTATAATTATTATATTGGATTTTTTTAACATGTACAAAGAAAGTCAAGACTTAAGGCATGGGTTTTCTCGTCTCACTTTTACTTCTGTGAGACTTATTCCTTATTCACCACTCATTTATTTTGTGTGGGGTAGTTATTTATCATGAATTTTCTATATGATTCTTATAATTATATTTATGGGAAATTACATATCCATTTATGATCATTATTTCATGGGGTTTATTGTTTAAAATTTACTAAATCGGTAGTGTAATTTTTGTCTCAATTTTCCTTCTTTGTGATAATTGCCATGTTATGTACATATATTTTTCTATTAGGTGTATATAATTCCCTTTTAAACATTATATCATGAATCCCATTATTTAATTATATTTTAATCTTCATGTAATGTTATTCTCTCATGTGTATTATGAGTCAAATTCATCAAAGTTGTAATTGTTTATTTCTATAATATCATTGTTTATAAATTTTTTTTACAATTATGATTCCATTGATGAAATATTATGATACATATCTCAAGAACCCTCATGAATGTTATTATATTTTGGTTACTTATTATATTTTCATGTTTTAGTTCCATTTTCCCACTATTTAATAATTAAGATAATTAATAAAGCGTTTTTAAGAAAATTAGAATTTATCTCTCTCTTTAGTTGGAAATACATGTTATTTAAAACCCATGTTTTATAAGAAGGTTTAAAAAAAACATGTTTAAAAATATTTTCAAATGTTTTAAATCTTATTATATAATTTTTCAAGTAAAAAGTTTTTCAAAATATTTTCAAGCATTGTTTATATATTTTCAATTAATTTTTTTCAAAATGTTTTATGTTTTAAAAATAAATTTTCAAATTGGAAAGGATATTTTAATCAATAAATTTTTTAAATTATTTTTTATGATTCCTTCATATGTTTTCTAAGTGGTTTTAAAATAATGGGATTTTAAAAATGTTATATGTTTTAAAAAGTTATTTTAAAATAAAATTCATGTTTCGGGTGATATTTCAAAGTCCTTCACCATCTAAGATGACATTATATGTTATTTTTTATGATTTATTGGGGATATAATACAATAAAAAAAGCATATTATTTATTTAATGGTATATTTTTTAATGGAATAATGTTTATGACACCTGTTTCTCTTCCACGTGTTATATTCTTTTGAAACCCACTTCTTTTCATGGGTTACACTTATATGAAATGATTATGAGACCTATCTATTTCCCATAGGTAATGATATACTTAAATGTTTATGATACCTATTTAACTTAATGGGTTATGATATGATAATATTTTATAATCTAATGGCACACATAGGTATGATTTTATTTTTTGATGAGTGGGACTTATATCTCCCTACAATGCATTGGGTAATAATGGATGACTCATGAGTATTTATGATATGCACGAACCTGATTACATGTTCATAATGTTATGTGTGAACCTGATTACATGTTAAAATTTTTATTCATGGACCTACTTTCATGTCCATAAGTTTATGCGTGAACCTGATTACATGTTCACAATGTTATGAGTGACCCTGATCATGTGTTCACAATGTTATGTGTAAACTTGATTACATGTTCACAATGTTATGCATGGACCTTGTTTCATGCCCAAAACATTATGTGTGATCCTTATTTCATGTTCACAGTGTTATGTGTGAACCTGATTACATGTTCATAATGTTATTCATGGACATAGTTTCATATCCATAAGTTTACGTGAGGGACTGATTTCATGTCGTTTACTTAACGAGTGAATATGTTTCTACTTATACATACTCACAATGTTATAAGCTGATTTTTATTGCAAAACATTCCATGAATAATTCCTATATTACACTATCATAGATCATGTTCTTGATTCCATAATGATTCATGTCTTATGAACTTCTAATATTTAGGCCATGATTCATGTTCATGATCATTGATATGCAGGGTATGATCTTCTAATATTATTCTCATGTTCTCATACCGTTATGTTCATGATTATGCTTATGTATCTACCTTGTTTACCCTTACAAAGAATATGAGATCATCATTTTCTTATGTTTTCTTTTCCCTAGGTTATAAATAAAGGTTTTAGGTAGGGGAACCAAAGGGTAAGATTTTTTTGGAAAGCATTGAAGATATTTCACCAAACATGAATTTTATGTTCCAATCTTCCAAAGTCACTAAACTAATATTGTCTTTTGGTGTATGTTTGTGTAATGTAATAAGTATTCCAAAAAAAGGATGTGATGTTAATGTATTAAAATCATGGGTTTCTATATGAAGAGTCTCTATATAGTGCATGGGAGGGATTTAAAATATGTATTATATGATTTCATCATTACAACATCAAAACATTGCTCCTAATTCAAATGTTTTATAATGGTTTATCACAAGTAATTCATTAAATATTTTATATTGATATAAAAAGTTTTCTTATGAGGAAGTCACTAGGGGAGAGTTACGAGTTGTTGGATGAGATGTCCAGAAAAAAATTTCAATGGTAACTGGATGAAGGTAATGTGTGAGGAGTGCACATGGTAGAAAAAAGTTAGGTTTCTACCCATATGAATGTTATGTCAAAGATAGTTGATGCTATGAGGGAGAACCAAAATCCCCAATGTATTTACTATGATGAAATGATTTAATTAGATATTAATAAATAGAATTATTCACAAGGATAGAGTTTATAACAACCACAACAACAGAACCATGTCCAAGGATTTCATCCAATAATATAATAGTTTTAACCTCAACACCACGGTCCATCACTGACGATTAAAGTTAATAACATAAAAAGGAAATTAGTCATTCTTATAGCAACAATAAGGGATATATTCTTGAAAATTAAGGGAAATTTAAATAAAAAAAATATTTTGTTGCTAAATCAAGAGATTCAAGTTTGTTAAATCACCGAGAAACTTAGATAGATACTGAGAGGGGAACTTCTAGGATTCCTAGAAGTGCAACCCCACACATAGCTCAAATCCATCACCATGAGAAGTGGAATGATGGCCCAATAGGGTGTTGTAAAAGTCATAAGAAAAGATGAAAAATAAGTAGTCAAAGGATGTAAATAAATAAATAGATAAGTTGAATAATTTTTTAAGAATATGCTCCACCACCAAAATAAACACCACTAAAATTTCTTGATTGAAAAAGATAGGTAATGATTGATGAAAAAGTGGAATATTTATGATGATTTTAAAAAACTATATATCAATTTACCATTTTTAAGGAAATAATGAATATTCCCATATATTAGAAGTTCATAAAGGATTTTTTGTCAAAAAAAATAAATATTAAGGAGTTAGGAACCATCCCACTAATAAGGGAATGTTCAGTGATAGTATCACGTAGCCTACTGATGAAGGAAGGAAATATAATTTGTTTTCCAATCTAATCAATATTGGTTCAAACGAGATTGGTAGTGTCTTATGTGACTTAGTTTAAAGTTTCAATATAATGTTATAATCAACATTATATATCTTAGTATTGAGATAAATATAGCTTAATCATGTTAAGATTCTACCAGTGGATACAACAATGATAATTACCTGGGGACATATTTATGTTGTCCCCAGGTAATTATCATTGTTGTATCCACTAGTAGAATCTTAACATGAGTAAGCTATATTTATCTCAATACTAAGATATAGAATGTTGATTATAACATTATATTGAAACTTTAAATATACCTTACTCATGTTAAGATTCTACTAGTGGATACAACAATGATAATTACCTGTGAAGTTCAAATTAC
The DNA here is from genome assembly GCA_963277665.1 of Viscum album. Taxonomy (NCBI): domain Eukaryota; kingdom Viridiplantae; phylum Streptophyta; class Magnoliopsida; order Santalales; family Viscaceae; genus Viscum; species Viscum album. Next base: position 360,256,352 of record OY728148.1, on the reverse strand, counting down.
ACCAGGCAATAAAGAACATAGAAGAAAAATATAAAGAGAAAGTGAATGTAATTTTACAAGGATTCGAAGATATTTATGTTTATGGAAGAAGTTTTTATGTAGCTTCTATAAAGAGTAAGGGATGATTTGAAAATATCTTATAAAAGGTAAGAAGTTTCTTGAAAAAGCTGAATAAAGTGGAGGGAGTGGTGTCCCTAAGGAATTCAAAGAAGGAAAAAACGTTTAGGTAGTTAGTAAACTACGCTTTGATTTTTCAATAAGGTATAAAACCTACTAGATTGGACACATTGAGTTTGAGAACGTAATATAAAAATATAATGTGAACTATGATTTTATATAAAAGGGAGAGGATTGATTTACACAGAGAAATCACAGCTTTAACCCTTTATAGATGCAAACTAGGTAACCTCCACCCTACCCTTAAGTAGTCAACATCAAGAGGTAAGGTCAAGATAACAATGTTAACCAAAAGTGATTCTACGATAAAACCCACGTTTTTAGGTTTTTTATTTAATTTTTTTAGGTGAATTAACTATTACCTAATCATTTTAAATTTATTTGAAAAGCACCTGTACTTTCACTAGCATGTTTTCATTTGTCAGGTCCGTCATCAAAGTGGAATGAAACATGATAAGAAGTTGATTCTATAGGAGGCTCACACTATGAAGACCATTCACATCATGAAATTAGGAAAATACATGTTGTGATCCCAATTTATTTCATTAATTTTGTGCAGAAAAAACCTTTGATGTCTAACACAGAAGTGTTATTATAAAAGGGTGTAAAAATTTATATTCTATTATTTTTTATTATAATTTACTCATTTAATTTGTTTCAAAAATTTGAACTACCAATTACATCCCCTGCCTTAAATTTTTCATTAATCAACTGGTCTAAGGGACATTAAATGCTTAGGATATATGACATTCCATGATTTAAAATTTAATTTTCAATAATTTTGACTGAGAAAAATGAGGAAAATAATTATTAAAAAATAAAAATGGGTATTGGGATTTGAAAAATTATAATTTAGGGACACTAAATAAAATTTGAAAATGAAATTTTTCTAAGAATTGGAATACGTTGAATCTATGATATTTATGTTAATTAATTTTATTATACATTTAAATGAGAGATTGTCTCAATAATTTGCATCATTATTAATACATAATCTAAACCAATATTTTTCATTCTTTATTTATTATATTTTTTGAAGGAATCAGGAATTTTGTCTTCTTAAAATTTCTTAACATCTTATAAAAGATATGAATGAAAAAAAATCACTTTCAATATGATAGATACATATTTTTAAACCCTTTATATTTAGAGCAACCAAACATTACTCCTTTTTAAAGCCCATAAAATCCATGAATAACCTTGGCCATAAAATATCAGATTTTCAAGCCTATTTTATCCATTCTTAATTTACTATAAATATGTTGAATGATTTTTGAAAACAACTATAGGGGAGGGGAGACCACAGTGGAAGGAAAACATGTATCAAAATGGATAAGTGTGGTGGTGCTTTCTTATGATAATTAGGGTGATAATTATGACTATATTATATTTTATTTACTAAACACCACTTGAAAAAAATAATTTAGGTTGTGTTTTGGAGGATAAAAAGCACCATTTTTAGACTGATGATCTTTTGATCATATGTGGTTAGGTGGAGGATGTGATATTTGTCCCATGCAAAGATTTAGAAAAAAAATAAATATATACAAAAGTGGTTGTTTTCATTCATTATGATTTATTTATTTATGATCCTACTTTGATTTTAGTGAAGGGGTGACAACTTTCATAAATAGAGAAATTCCTCATTGAGATATTTCAATTGTCAAGAAAAACACCTTATAGATAACCACTTTTTTTAGATTAACTTGTTTTAAATTCATTACCTTCCTTATTTAAGATTCATAGTTATTCCAAATTAATGATTAATCCCTCATTATTATTTTTTATTTATGTAGTTGAGATTCTAGATGCCTTGCAATCCTATGGTAAGTGACATGTATTCGAGGCATGTGCCATATTTCAATTACACTTGTTACCTTCATGATGAGAGGAAAAATTAAAGCGAGGTACATGTAAAGTGTCCTACATATTAATAATGGAATTAAAAATTTAAATAGATGAATGGAAAGGTGTGGTTATTTCATAAAGAAAAAGTAAAATATTTTATCGGCTTGTTTTTTTTAATTAAGGAGTTAATGAAATTTCACATGTAATGATTGAAAATTTTAATCCCCATTTAGTAAAATTATTTTATTGATATTGAATTTAAATAATGGTATGGGGAGTAACATTTTTAGAATATTAAGATATAATACTTAATGAAAATCCCAAATTGAAGTGTGTGGGGATTTGAAATGTAAATTTCATTTATAGTTTTTAATATTAAAATATGTTACTTTTAAGACTTGAAAGAATAATTATTTCCTGAATATTAAATGGATTTTTTTTTTCATCTATAACATGATATAATGTTTTATGGAAAATGATCAAGAGAAGAAAAAAATGATTGATATTTCCACTGAATGAGGAATTCCCATGACATGAGATACCTATTGGATTTTTTTGGGATTGAGAATAAAGAAATAAGGTAAAATAGATCTTTTTTTGATGGAATTACTCGAATCACATCATAAATCATGTTCAAGATGTGGACTGAAAACAATGTGTGAAATTACCCCATAAAAAAAATTCAATCTTAGTATCTCTTGATACTTTTATGGCCTAACACATAAGTCATCTTGGGAACATGGATGGATAATCCAAAATTATATTTCTTTTGATGTTGATTTTTATAGAGACGTTTATTTATTTTCTAGAACGACTATTTAACACATGGGTGGACCCAAAAATAATAATTGTTATATTTATTGGTTACTTTAATCCATTATAATAACCATGAAGATCTATAAATAGAGGACTGGGCTTCTATTTCCAAGTATCGATTCATAGACCAAATCCTAGGGTAAAATGTTCCGCTGCTGTAGAGTCTTCCACCAAATTTATCTACATTATCTTTCATGTTTTATTTTTTTTATTCTCTATTAATATATCATTACAAGATTTAGGGGTAATTACCTCCTTATTCTAGGGTAACATAGATGATGGTGATGGTGTTTTTTGGAGGGTATCATCTTTATTTTATTAATGTATTTTGGTTTTTTTTCAATAATTAATTAAATTATGATATCTTTATTTTTTGTTTAATCATGAAAATTGATTGATGAATTCTAAAATTATACTTTAATTTCATAACTAATTATCTTAAATTATGCATGACCATTGACACATCTAGTGTAATTTGGTTTAAATATGGTATCGAGATAAACTCAATATGGTAATGCCCTAAATTACCTAACTATTAGAAAAGGGGGATTTCCATGTCAAGGAGGAGATAACATGACCATTGTATCTTACTATTCCTAACCCTGGCATAAAAAATTAATTAAAAAATTAAGTTTCTAAATCCAATTACACTTAAACCCTTAATCTAAAAAACCCCAACATGAATTTCCAATTGATAATTAAAACCTGATTTTCTTTCACATCTCTCTCTATTTATTTAAATAACTAAAATGCTTCACCCTCTTTTCTCAAAACCAATTCCATCCCTCTTTTTTAATTTTGATTTTCATAAAAATATTCTAAGTCATTTGTTCCCATTATCAATAGTTCAACTTCAATTTACACTTCACTACCATTTAAAATTAGTTAGTGTTGTTCAAGTCTATAAATGTGTACTTTGATATCCATGAGTGAAATAATTATGCTTTAGGGAGACATCAATTAAATATTATGTATGAAACATCCTGACTTGGGATTGGTTTTTGAATAATATGGGTCCATGAAGAGTACCCCTTGGGGCTTTGTTCTTAAATGATGTTTTTATTGATAAATATTTATTAGTAAATAAATATCCATGAATTGAGTTTTTCTTGAATTTATGGTTGTAATGTATGTAATTCCTTGGGTTCCATACCTTTGATTTAGTTTTGTATATTAAATGGGTGGAATTCCTTGATTGAGTGTGGATATTGTTAAGGGACTCATTTTAATTCCATGGGATGGTTCATTCTTAGATTCAAGGATTTTTAGAGATATGGAATGCAATGAGATGCCTTGTATTCCTCAACAACTCATCACTGAAAATTCCTTAGGGAAGATACTCATTGGATTCAGGTGATGCGTCATGTTTTTAATGTCATAAATTAATTCCAGGGATTCCCTTGGGGAAACCTTGTGAATATTATGGGATAAGTACCATGAATTTGGATTGATTATATGAGATGGAATGGCATGTGTGAGGGACTTAACTTTAGTCAATATTGACACTCTAAATGACTTGTAAACATGGTTCCTTATATTTAGTTTATAGAATTACTTTGTTGGATTCCTTGGATTCACTTATTTTGTGAAGATAATAATTCCATGGATGACATCCATGGATTCTAGATGGATTGGTTAGATGGGAATGCTCGGTGGATCCCTCATAGATTACCTTGGGTTTTTATGGCTATGTTTTCCTTGGTTATGCACCTTAGAACTGACATGAGAGTATGATACCTATTAACCTATTTAGTGATATATTGAAATTGGATGAAGCAGATAGGTCTAACCTTGGATGCCACCGTGGATCCCAAGATTAGTGGGTGTTTATATTTATTTATTTTTATAGTAAACTAATTTGTTATCAGTATCACTTATACATTAACATGTTATATGGTCTAGTTATATTTAGGGATGCCACTGGTGGTGGCCTACTATGTTATACTCACACTCTGCTCAGGCCACCATGACACTAGGGTACTGAAGAAGACATTATTATTTACCATAGGTATGTGTTCACGGAATGGTCCCTTGATTGTTGATTGCTTGGTATGACTTGTGTGGAGTATACTATGAACATTAAGACTGGGTGTGACTCACGACCAGATTGGTTTTGAGTTTTAGTTTTGTTTTTATTTTTCCCTTTATGATTCATTATGTATATTCAACCCGTGGGGGATTATTATGGAATGTATGGAATACTCTTCGTTAAAAAATTTGATAATTTAGTTATTATTGACACTTTCCTTACTTTTTTGTGGTGGTTATTTATCTTGGTTTCTGTGGTTGATTATTATTAATCTGTTATTATTGATACTATGACTAGTGGGTATAGTTACCCTAAAGTATCCTCACAGAACCTCCCCACTAGTCGATAACCTTTATATTTTGAGTAGGTGTTCCCGAGGCCATGTAGTGGATGTTGGTTTAGGCATCAATAAGTGGTTTGAGGCTGTGGGATGTTACAACAAAGAGGTGATGTTAAAAACTAACAACCTAACATACACTTTATTGAATTTGTTTGAGTCTTTATTATGATGATTTTTTTAGTGGAGGATATACTTGGTTTACCACCCATTTGAGGTATTGAACATCAAATTGATCAGACACATAGAGCATGCCTACTAAACCATTCTATATATTTATAGAAACTCTAAACTGACTATCCGCACGACACTGGGATAGGCCATTATGAGGGCTCAGAAACACCTACCGATCACCAAAGTTTGGTGTAAATTCAAAGGGTTTTAATATAAAATATATGGTAGGATGTTTTTCCCCTTAGAAATGTGACATAAATATGACCAATGTCCTATTGAAAATTAATCTTGAACCTTGGGGTTGACAAACATCTAAACCAAAAAAAATGATATCTACAATTTGTGTACCTAGATAATAAAACACAATGAAAATAAAAGATACATAAAATATGTGAAATAATATAGACATACACAACTCGTTCAAATGTAACATAAGGTCCAAAAAGAATGATAAATGAACAAAAACCTAAAATACACAAATATGGGAATCTAAACACGGCCTAAGGAACAAAAATGGTAGGTCCCTTATGTAAGAACTCCCTAATAACTATCGTGGAATGAACACACATACTTGATTTTCATATCAACCAAGAACTATAAGAGACTTTACCCATGATCTGACATCTAACAAAAACCATGACCAATAGACCCAAAGTACTTTTTTAGCTAATATTGTACCTGAAATGTTCTATATGAAGCGGCTTGTCCATTGAGGTGTTCATGAAGTGTGTGAACATATAAATACTTAGTAAGGACGCATCAACATTACTCACCTTAACAATAAATAAATATATGTATTCATGAACATGTATAATCATTTATGTATGTATATGATAACATAGTTTTAGAAATCAATAGAAAAAATACAACAGTATAAAAACAATTAATAGTAAAATGATCGACATCAACTATAACAGATATCTCCGTATACCAGGAGGTTCTATACCTATCATACCTACTTCAAGATTACCCTAGGATTTGAGTTGATAATTCACAAGCATCCCCTATGGGACGTAATGTGGGTAGCTGTAAATATGTTACACATATGAACACATACACCCACAAATATGAATAGATGTTTACAAAGAAGTTGGGATCCTATAAACCCATCATGTGTATCAATTTAATACTATCTTTATAGATAAATACTTCTTCCCATCCTGGGGAATAGGGTAATGGGTATAAAGAGATGGGGGAATCTTATATCTTATCCCAATAATGATTCAAGGTTTTGCAATCCCATCCCACATCAAGGGAAAGGTAATATCATAGCTCGCTCCTTAGCAACTTGTATGTCAACAACCAACATACCTACTTATAATATATATATATATAATAAAATTAATATTATCTATCTAAAATATATACATGATCAAGGAAACATTCCAATCAATGAAACATCATTCTCAATACAAAAAGGAAAGAAATTCTCCTTTTCAGTAAATTAACTATCATGTCAATATGGTATAATTTCATGTTGGATGTAATCAGGTTATAAAGAAAGAAAAACTCAATAATTAAACACCATAGATTCCAAAAAAAGTATACAGATTACATTCCAAGCATGGTATAAGTGATAAAATTATATCCCCCTTAGGTATTTTGGCAACACATCATATTACTCACAAGATCTGATATATAGGTCATACTATAGTTTATTAAATCAATATAATAACAATGTTAGGCATGGAAACAATGCCTACAATTGGTCAATAGTAGTGAATCAAGAAAAAGTCATGTTCACTTTTGGTTGTCGTAGAGGCCCGAAGCTTGACATACATGGACATTACATTAATTTTTCAGAATAATTAATACATAAAAAAAACCAAAACTCAAGGATCGTAATAGTTTAGTATCTTTGGAAACTCGGAACATAATCATCTAATCATGGTAAAAGATCTTCAACATCTCCCATTATGATCTTCCCATTTTGTTTTCTTACCTAAAACCTTTCTTTATATCCTAGGGAAAATAGAACATATAAAAGGGTGAGCTCAAATGATCAGTAAGGGTAAACAAAATAAATATCAATAATATTATATTCATAAGAACATAACATTTTGAATATCTTAACCTGCAAAATAGATCATAATATATTAACATGGGATAAATCATAGTGGTGAAATGTAATCCCAATAATCATAACATAAAACATGAAACTTTATGGCATACATACATAATCATAGAAAATCATTTCATATTAGTCAAGGATCATTTCCAAGACCATCATAGCGGACAAAGTCAATTACTGAGCCGAGTTCACTCCTCGTTCTGGTCTTGTATCACTGAACTGAATTAACTTGTCGTTCCATCCATGTCTATCTCATGAGATTTAAATCTTTACCCAATGAATTGGAGGGAGATATAGGTCCCACCCATCTCATAATGAGACCATTCTTATGTGTTCCACAAAATCATAATTCATACATCATAGCATAACACATGTAATAAAAATGGGATTCTTAAACATCGTGACATCATAAAATAGTTCATATAAGATAAAGGACTTTATAAAAATAATTCCATCACAACATAATCAAATAAATTTAATAATAGGGATAGAAACATAACCCTATGTTATCTTATATGGAAAATAATTTTGATAAAACACCTGAACTCCATTCTTTAGGAAAATTACCTTTCTTCTTAAAAATCATTTTCTTTTCTCAAAATGCCTTGCAATTTAAAAAAAGGATTTTTTTGAAAATAGTCATGAAATATTGTAGATTATGCTTCATAAAAATAAGGCGTTATGAAACCGTAAAAATCCATTCATGCCGTATAAGTTAAAGAAAACATTCTCCTCGTACTTTTAACGGAAAAGTCAAAAATACTACATATGGAAAACAAAAGCAAGATTCCTTCCATAACACAAAGTAAAAGTTAAGATGGGAAAAAATTACTTTAAATACACATGGAAGAATATTAAACACTTTATAAAAAAAATTTATGGACTTGGATGAAAAATATAACCCCAGTAAATACTTATGTATAAGCAATCTCAGATAAAAATGAGATTGCAAAATTATCCCTTACCTTGGGTCTGATATGCTTTGTACTTGTCCGAACCTCCTGTATAATGATTTAAATAATTTCTTTGACTTATTACAGAATCATACTCATTGTTAGGATATCATATATGGTCATATTCTTAGCTTCTTATTAGTAATATTTCATTGCTACTTGTTATTCAGTTGTTTATTACTTTATGCTCTTATGCATGTTTTGTCGAATAAATTCTTATTCATCTTTTTAGGTTAAAGATAACTCATTTACAAAATGGTATTAATGTAATATATATCATATTTATTCATTCAATTAATTTATATGATCATTATTCAATGAAGATCATGTATAACGAGTTGCATCACATCGAGGAGACGGTAGGCCGTACGTATGCACAAGTGATGATATCGTTCCAATGATCATGGAATTGTATTGAATTTTGTGTATACTATTTCAGAATCAATATCACTTTACAATAATCATATATAGTTATTATTTACACCATTATACCCATCCAAGTAAGGTGGTGGTGGAAAACAGATTACACTACGGCGTGGAGATGGTATTCCGTACGTACGCACGCGTGGTGATTTCATTTTCCATAGGATGGATAGAATGTGAGAAAAGGTTGTTTCATATTTATAATAACATATAAGTATATGATTGATACTTGTGTTATTACTTCATAATTAAAAAACTAAATAAGAATAAGTATAAGAAGAAATAAATTTGAAAGAATCGATAACGAATATTACCTCTTCTTCAACACACCTCTTTGAAACCTCCTATTAGGGCACTAAATTTGGTCTTTGAAGAAGAACAAGACCTCTAGTATGTTTCTAAGGAATTTGAGAAGGTAAATGGTCAGGGGTTGGCTGAGCTTGAAGCCTCAAAATGGTTTGAGGAGGAGAGGGAAGAGGTTCCCTTTTATAAGGGAGGAAAGGGGCACCTTTGGAATTATAAAAAATATTAATTTATAATAAATTTAAAACCCACTTAAAAACCTCCAAAAATGACGCAAATCCGAAGATTAGATGAGACAGGGTTTCGATCTCATAAAATAATATAATTTAGACATGTTGGGAATTTATTTTAAACACTATCAACTTGATTTATCCTTATTTAATATATTTAATTTTATTTGTGGTAATAAGATTCTAATTTTTAAATTATTTTAAATAATTACTTATGTGTTGTGAATTGTCAATAATTGGATAATTTATGATACTTTAGACCATATAAATTTAAATTTATAATTTTTAAATATTTTTATATTTTTAAACAATTTTATAATATGTTTTTTTAATAAAATAACAATAGTATTAATTTTAATATTATTCATTTATTTTAACTTAAATAAAATCCAAACAGAGGATATATTCTAACCAAAATATTTAATAGATTCCTAACATGTCAATTTTGTCTAGAAAATTCTTGTAGCACATTAAATAGTTCATATAATATTTATTTTAATATTTTTAAAACCGTTTATTTGGTATATCACTTAATAAAACAATTAGTACAACATTTTTGTATAATTATATAATATACTTATTTGTTGCATAAAAATTAAAACAAATTCCTATGATGAAGATAAATATCATAGATTTTATAATAAAAATTTTAATAAAATTTATCATCTTAAGATAACAACATGTAAATTGTTATATTTATTAAATTATGAATGTGACAACTTTGGAATCATTTAAAATAAAATAATATAAGTGCCATAATCACCATTATGAGGATCCAAATGGTCAAAAATTCGGTATATAGATGATTAGGGTTTATATATACACTAATAATATGTTTTAATCAGATTTTGGGGCCTTTTTATGTATTACTATTTCATTAAAAACTATATTATTGATTTTTCACTAAATAAATAATTTCTACATCATTAATGTATAAGATGATAAGGTAATTAAATAACTCTTAAAATTACAAATAAATTACCATGATAAAGGAAAATATTTTTTCTTTCAAATGAGTATTTATAATCGAATTTATATTCTGTATAACCTTATATTAAAAATACTTTTATTATAAAAGTTTGAGTGAGACATATTTCACTTTCCTTTAATTAAAATAAACTAAAGGTCATAATCAAATACAAGTTGGTTCCATTAGATTAAATTTAGAACCAAGTATGATTAATGGAAAAATATAACCATCCAATTATATTAAGACAACTGTTAGGGTAATTTTATAATATTATATTTACCGTTAATTAACCGATTTACCTTTAACTATGGTAAATAAAATTTACCGCAGTTACTATTCATAATGCCTAAAAATAAAAAGTAGCTTATTAACATTATTTGGACCTAATGATTACAAATATGGAATCCATTTTTCATAATTCAAATCACAAAAGTTGTATAAATTAATTTAAAATTAATCCTATTCTTAATAAAACGAGTTTTAAAAGATAAAACATTGCAAAAGATTGAAATGATTTTACCTATGAATTCAATGTAAAATCAATTATAATGACATAAGTTATATTAAATGGTAAAAATTTATTCTATTTATACTTTAAAACCATTCAATATTATAATTTATCCATATAAATTATTATGATGAAAAAACTTGTTTTTAATTAAAATATAGCGTGTTTTTACTTTTCATTAAAATATTAAGGTTATCAGAATAATATGAAAATTTTATCCAAAGTAAATTTTTATATCTTGATTCCAAAAAAGAATTTTATTTTGTAAAATTGAACTTATAAACATTTCAAAAACTATATTTAATGTTGGTGCACCATCAAAAGGTGGCAAAACTGCATTTTTTGAAAAATACTTATTTTACCCAAAAAATTTATTTTGTTCTTATACCATGTTCTAGAAAATGTGTAAGATTAATAATAACGTTAAAAAACTAGTTAATAATATTCATAATGGCTTGTTCATAATAATATTATAATATTATATTGTTGTTTAGTGAAACCCGGGATTGCGTACAACACACGCTATTGGGGAAGGTCACGATTGCGTGTAATGTAAGTCAAGTCAGGGTTTCATGTAGTAAAAGACTCCTTTGTTGTTGCGTATAACAAAATACAACCATATTTCATTTATACACTCAATTTTGCGTAGAATAACTACTATCAAACAAACTTGAAATTGTGTGTAACATGATCCAAGATTATTGTTGCGTAAACTGCAAGCTAATACGGTGTTGCATATAGCGCAAGATAATCTTGGTGTAGCATATAACAGAAGATATGAAAGAAATTAAAAAGAATATATCTTATAAAATCTCATGGTGTTACAGTTGTAGTCCATGTTACCTTAGAGTGTTCTACGAATAGGTTGAGACAAGGTTCAAGTACTATCTTATACAATGAATCTATAACTATATTTTGTTTAAAATAGGTTATCCGCTTATTTAAAATTCTTTGTAATAAGAAAATAATTTTAAGAGAAGGTTGTTTATATTTTAAAAGAGTTCCATCTTAACTCTTATTACATAAAATATTTTTACACAGTTTAGGTAAAGTCTTATATTTATAAAATTTATTAATGATTAATTTTTGAAAGAGGGAATGATTTCATAAAAAACATACATGACTTAAATTTATGGTAGACTCAAAACAAGATTCAAAACCTTATAATGATCTATTATTCAAAATAAGTTTTTTTTGTTTAAGTAATAACTCTGTTTAAGGAAAATAGTTTTTTAAACAAAATCAATATCACTTCAATCTATCAAGAAATACCAACTGGTATGTCACTACTGATGAAAGTCTTAACAATGGTTATGTTTGTATCAGGACTTATAACTGAATGAAATTTATTTATTTTTATTGACTTTCAAGATAGATTATTTTAATGGTTCAATCAGTAAGAAAACAAACACAAGGAGAGAATCCAAAATCAACATATCCAATTTCAAAATTCACTGATGAAAAATTAAACAGTACAGAGACATCAATCCCAAGGAGATCTTGAGCATGATCGTGTGCACTAACCAAGGTCACATCACTATCCAACTTCATCCTGAGAACACCATAGTTGTCGCCAAAGACGCCCAAATCTACCAGAGTTGGAGATGCAGCACCAACCACCATAACCCAAAACACCTTCAACCATCTACATAGACACCACAACACTGATGAGATCCCATTGACCAACACCCATCACATAATCCAACCACCATCACCGAAAATCAAACCACAACAAAATGTTACCAACATCGGTGCATCACTATAGATCGCTGATGGATGCCTCCATAACCATAAGAAAACTTACCCCAAAATAGAAATAAATTAACCTCATAAACTCACCAATGATGAGCCAATTCCAACCCTAAATGTCACCAACATCGAAGAACATGTGGCTGTAGCACTAACGGCCACCAAGCCTCACAAAACAGAACATCATAATTATTTCTGCTGTAGATCCAACCTGGAGAGAAAATATTTAATGTGAGGCTTGAGTGGGGATGAGCGGCTGAGGGTTCCGAGCGATGACATCAATGATGAAATAGAATTGGACCTAGGCGGCACCTTGAAATCTATTGACCACCAACCAAAAATCCCAAAACCATATTGATACCCCTGTTACATGTCCAACTTGTAGAGGTGTATAGGAACAAGATGTCAGTGTGGGGTATGGGGAAATGATGGGTTTCAAAAGCAAGGAACCATAGGTGGAACCAAAAAAACTCCTCGAAAGAACTCCTTTCCATCACGAATCAAAACAAATCACCTACACGACATGAGAAACAAGACTATAGATAAAGACCAATCCCATCATGGAAATGCCATGAAATAAACATCGATAAAAAACCCATGTATATGTCACACAGAAAGAGAAAGAAAAATAAAAAATTAGGCAAAAAGAGGGGAAGAGAAGAAGTAAAGGAAGGAGAACGACACTCATACATGCCTTCGACCCTATAATAATGGGTTTCAAGAGGAAAACCAAGGCTGACATATCATGAATTACAACTCATTTGAGATAAGGTAAAAGGAAGAGACGACATTAGGGAAATTTTAAGAAGACATAAAAGGGTATGACTAAGTAATACATGGTTGAAAAAATTAATCTCTAATATAAATTCTATACTATTTTCAAAATTAGGAACATTTGAGGCCACAGTAGGGCCAACACTTTTTGGTAAAACTACACAAAAATCACCTTTTAACATTTCTAGACATGAAATAATTTGTGGAAGATAAGGGTGATGGCTAACATGAAAATGAAGATTCCAAAGTTTATTAAATAAAAGAAAATAAAGTAATTAATCATGCACAACAATGATATATAAATTCCAATATTGGCATTCATACAGTCAAATAGGCTTGAATAATTTAACTTTTATAAAAAATAATCTCTTCATATAAGTTTAAATCATAGGTTTTGAAGAATAGATTAAGAAAAATTATAAATTGTCTTGAAATTATAACAATTTTTTTTAAAATAGTGTATTATAAAAAGAAAAACATCCATATATAGTTCAAAAATTAGTATTTGGGTTCATTGTTAATGTTTTAAAAAGACAATGGTGGACATGTACTAGGCATAAAATAGAAATTGACTCGTAGAGTTGAGTATTCCCTACCATAATAAATGTTGATTATATATATATAGTGATCATTAAAAAATTCTCAAAAAAAAACCCAACATCCCATAAAAAACATAATTAGTTATAATCAATCACACATGAAACTTAAATTATTATATGAATAACTCAAATGAATATTAAACAAAACCCAAGTAGAATATCATAATTATTATTCTAGTTCTCAAGACCACAAGGGTATTTCGACAAAATACCTTGAGGTGGGGGTAAATATGGGTATGAAACTTTCTCCAACTTAATCACATACTCCACAAACTATTTCCACCCTAACTGGTTTAGACCTCATTATTAGTAGGGCTACACTTATGTTATTCTCTCAATGATTACCTGATGGTTATTTCACATATCATTATCTCAACCAGATTTGATCTATGAATACATAACCCACACTCACCATGTTATTTATTTTAGAATAAAAATAAAACACGCACACTGGAAACAAGTATTTTACTTAGTTCACTTGCACTGGGCTAGTTAAAAGATCATAAAATGAGAATGTTATTATGTAATAGAATCCACTAAACTCACTATTTGGTGGGGTTTACTCTAGGGAACTCTAAGTCTAAGGTAACTCTCCTTCACAAAGTTTAGGTATGGTTTACCACCTCCCAAGGTTCACTACCTCCACTCATATAGTTTTTATCATTTCATTAGGAAAGAAATCTTCTTGGCATGCATAGAAACTTAAAATTATATCACCAATATTATTTATACACTGTGTGAAGACTATGATCCTTTATATCTATGTGTTTCTCATTTATATTCAAGCTATGAACATCACCATGAATATAAATTTACCTTCCATGTGATATCATGGAATTTACAACCTTTTATTTATAAATATCTTCAATGAGTACCAATAATCTCTTCTTCTTCTTCTTCCTCTTCTTCTTGTATTTCAACTATTTTTCAGGCACCGTTATCTAGATTTCCTATCCTAATATAAAATTTCTATAAATTAGATATATCAATGTGTTAATCCTATTTTACTATTTCAAGATCCTCTTTATTATATTTAATAAAGAAATATCTCCATTTTTTATATAGAACTATGATGAGAATTTGTTGTGTAATGTTTTACAATAAGGGCAAGTAAACTTCTCAAACATCACATTATTTCTTCTTATTTTAAATTTTTAACCAAATATAGTAATAAGTAAAACAAAAAATGATTAAATCCATTATGGAAAAGTAATTTACTTCCTTAAACCTATCACAATGGGGTGTGATTCTTCAAGGTACGATTCTAAAAAAATAACCAGACCTATGAAATCTAAACAAAATATCATATTTAACACCTCCAAACACCATGTTGGGATTCTAAAATGTCTTATAAATATTCAAACATATCACATAATAAACATCAATATCATAGTGTGATCCATTAGTCTTCTATAAAATAATGTTTCATGTTGTTCTCATTTTCAATCCCTATGACATGATATTAACCCACAATTCATTCATTTAAATTCTCTATATAACCCACTGGTGTGATCTTATTCCATGACATGTGAATATAAAAAAGGAAAAAAACAGAAATCTACATAAGTTTCTTCACAACATGGAAAAATTTATCATGAAGTGAATAACTATTATGTATTTATTTCACTTTTGGGTTCAGAAAAGACTCTTACATACTATCTTCACAGTGTGACCAATATTCCCACAACATGAATAAATCTTACATATACTCTTCATATGATGTAAACTCTTCCCACGATGTGAAAATATTCATGGAAGTCCACATCATCAATAATCCTTTCTCATATGATATGTATCATAATATGCAACTATCCATATCATAAATCATATTTTATGATTGATAATAACCCTAAAAACACTTCTTGGTTACTTGTATATATTTCTCCCCTATAAAGAATTTAAAATTTCATTTTATGGAAAACCTCTACATATCATGTCAATTCCCTTTATGAATCACAATGAAGTCTAAAACATCTCTATTTTCCTCTAGATTACTTTTACATATTAGGATGATGACCCTTATGTATCGCAGTGAGGATTATTTTTGTTTTTTTTCTATTTTCTAACTTAGTATAATCAACACCAAATGACTCTTTTATATCATATAGATTACTTTTACATAAAACGTTTATGACCTGTATGTATCATAGTGAAGTTTCAACACTTATACATTTTATATACTACAAAAATGGTTACTATAATGTATTAGAGCAAATGAATCTTTGATATCCAGGGAGCTCCATGACTTTTCCATTTTAACCACTTCCAGAATATATTATGTATCACCCCCAATATATCATGCATCCTTTTGTGAATCTTTATTTTGTGTCATTTCTATATTCATTTTAAAGTCAACTTTACATATACAATGTGCTTCATGCCTTTTTCATTTTTTTGAACTCCAGGAAACTCAATAGATTTATTCCACTACCAGAATTCAACTTCTAACCTTTTAACTTTTGAATAATCTTCAAATTTTATTCTATAATAACTTTCAAACCCTAACTATCTCTTTATATGTAATGAATTATAGAACATAGTCAGTTCACCTTATAAAATAAAATTTTGACCATCTTTTCCACATCTTACAAAAACAGTTCTAGACCATCTTCAGTACATATTATTGAATAACTTCCAGAATAATAAATTAACTATAGGGAATAATATTTAGAATAACACCACTTATATAATAGCTTTCAGACTTCATTTATTTATTTGAAAATAACCCCAACACCAACACTAACTTGTGATTATGGTAAATCCATCATTAAAAATCGATATATGTTGACAGAAAAACCAACATTATCCAACAAAACATTATTACATTTGTTTAAAGTAAATCCCAAACTTCATAACTCCATAATTAGATGGAAACTGATCTCCTCCTTCAGATTGGTTGGAAACATTAACATGAATCCAAATAAAAAAACCCTTCTAATCACAACATCATGGAACTTCATACTCCACCATTTGAGGGAAAAAAGATTCCTAGATTAATGATGTTTCATACTCCCACATTGACATTAAATCAAAATAAAAAACCTCCCCATTAATGAAAAATTTATATTCTTAAAAAAATACATTTCCTTGGAAGAAAATGAGTCACATTTAGCTCAATTATCACTCTCCCCATGTATTCTTGATGTAAAAAAACACAATATTCATTATTTTTATATATCTTATTAGTTTATTTTGTAGAAACTTGATTCCTTGTGCTAGGATATTGAAGAAACCAAATGATACCAATTTTAAATATTTCTGGGGCCCCTAAAAAATTGTAATACCACTATTTACATAGAATACTTATACATAATCTTTTAATATAATATGGGTATCTTAGACATGTATTCTCCCTAGTTATTAATATAAAATCTAATCATATTACACCTATTTTATCAAATTTATATTGACTAAGCTCCACCATTAACAATTCACTTAAAAACACTTATAATTTCTAGATCAATCTTCATTTGGTAACCAGTTTTTAACAATAATTCCAGTTTTTACATCCAATCTTAAGAAATAATTTCAACTATGGATTTAATATTTATGCTTTTCAGGGAGTGATATCACAACTTAATTGTAATTAATTAATAAATTTTTTAATCTTAATCAGTTAGAACATCATATAGGAAAACATAGATCAAATTAATAACACCCTTACTATCCATTTTACTCATCCACTTCCATAAGTTTCAGACAACCAAAAACTAAAGTTTACACCAAATAACTCCTCCTATGATCTCAATTACACATTTAAAAAACCAATATTGAAAAATTCATGAATTAAAAACTTTTGGATTCATACCGGGTTTTATATTAACAAGTAAACTCAAGAAACCAACTTGATAAAACATATTTTTCCATTACTCCCTCATGTGTCATTCCTTGGTTGAGGGGGATACCTAATTTTTTATCATCATATCAAAACTCCCCTAATGAAATAACTTCATGAACAAATATATAGTTGATATTAAGCCATATGAGTAATCTAACTTTATAAATTTTTTATATTCTAAGAATAAATAGATGTTATCACATGTTCGACGAAAAAAATAAATCATAAAAATTATTCTTGTTGTTGCTTCTCCATCATGGTATCATCTTCCATCTTCAAGGTCTGATGCCAATGGATAATATATATTCTTGAAACTAACAATTCAATTATATCTGGATACCAATTTTTATTACTTTGAATCTTCTTATTACACTCATATACTTCGAATTAAAAATTCTATTGGATATCTCCTTCACTGCTTCATCAATTTCAACTTTGAATCACATCATAATATCATTTGTTTATTTTGATTCATACTACCCATGGATCATATATTTCCCAAAACCTACAAGAATTAAACATTAGTTATTGAATTGAAATAGATGGGGAGAGGTAAACATCCAATTTCATCAAGAATTGGAAGATAATGTGTCACTATGGATCAATAGTTTTCCTTTATCCTTCACCTTGGAATCCATCTTGAGATCCGAAATGTTTTTTTACATAATCCAACCTATCTTTATCTTCATTGGTCTTGATTTTATCCTTTCATCACAAAACAAAAGCTCTAGTTCCTTGAGTACTCATAAGAAAAAGAGTACATTTTATCCTCTATCATGACTCCTCCCTTCAAGGGCACCTCTCTTTGGCTGAAAATTAAGGAAGAGAGATAATGACCCCTTGAGTCATGCCTCTAGTAGGAATTGAGTTGTCAAATTGCACTGAGGGTATAAAAATATAACACATAGAAGGAATTACCCATAGTGATAATATAGGATCGAAATATAAGAAAAATAATACCCCAATAAAATACCTCAACTAATATAAAATTAAACAAAAACCATCCCCCAATGCATGAAAAAAGAAATAAAACACAAATGAAAGTCACCATGTCAAAACCAAAAGACAAGTCATATGAAAAAGACTCAAAAAAACTCAAATATCTAAGATATTAATGTCATTTAGGTCCATAAAATACTCATAAAAACCTGAAAAATAGTTTTTATATATGTGGGGGTTGCATAACATGTATAATCATTAGGATCATATCCAAGGTCTCTTGTGCACATGTGAGAAGTGAATACTAATGAATCTGTGAATAAAATAAAAAACCAACTGGAACCTAAATAGGTCAACTAATAAATACCAACCTCCCCTTGGCACACAAAACAAATTAAAAATACAATAACATAATATAAAAATAACAAAAAACAATGGTTCCCAAAAAACACTTCCCTAATAGTTTCCCTCTCTCACACCCCAACATCAAACGTCCTACTCTCTAATTCCTTCCATTATTACCTCATCACATACTCATTCATCTATGATATTGGATGGAATGAATACATACATATCCAAACCTACCACATGGTATAACATTTGATGATATAACCAATCATCATCACATCACAACCTCATCTATATGACAATAGAAATAGGGTATCATGAATGTGAAAGACATCAACCTTGTTCCCTCCTCTGACCATGCATGACCCCCACCACGTATCACATCCTCATCATATCTAGGTAATATCCAACACCATTTTATATCACTAGGTGATATCAAATAGTAACCCATATAATCATTACTACTGCTGAAGTAAGAGAGGGTAAGAGGGGGTATCCAACCATCTAATTCACCACCAACCTAGATATTGGGGAAAGAACCAGGAACCCAAAATACTTGCTTATTGGGAAGGTTATACAATTCATGTGAGATGAATATAAAAACAACATAAAATAAAAGACAAATAGATATAACACATGGAACAAACTATGGGTCAACATGAACTTCACTATAGTACTCCACATCACCACCACTTCAAAACACATCATCTATTATAGTCACTTCCACCACTAAAT
Organism: Viscum album; assembly: GCA_963277665.1. Taxonomy (NCBI): domain Eukaryota; kingdom Viridiplantae; phylum Streptophyta; class Magnoliopsida; order Santalales; family Viscaceae; genus Viscum; species Viscum album. The sequence continues at coordinate 360,236,531 of OY728148.1, read as the reverse complement.
AAATTACAAATTATATCCACCACACATAATCATAAAAAACATGATTTCAATTACATGTTACATAATTTACAGAATTAATATTTTCCACTAACTACCATTTACTAAGAAATTTAATACACATTAATAGAACCCATTAATTTATCATTAATTTCATTTAAGATAATTACCACACATCAATTCCATAATTTCAAAACATTCCTTGTATAACAAAAAAACTAGCATGAAAAATACACATAACGGATCATCCATACCGAGTTAATCATCTCCCCCATGAAACATATTCTGATCCATCTCACTGCAACAACAACACATCACAACCACCACACATCCACCCATATCATATTGTACAACAACCAACCAGTGCTTTACTTCCCAACACACTAAGCACCAAATCCAGTCACCACCATCACTATACAAGCCCCAATGGGTCCCACACAACCAAAAAAAACTCACATCATGCACATCAACATAGTTAAACACATTCCACCTCCTAAATTTTACCAAAATTTTAGGTTTAATGGATTTCACATAACACCACTTTTATTTAGCATGGGCATTATCACACAATTAAAATTTTCCATGGGAATATAATTCATTATCCATATATAAGTTATTATAAATATTCATGCTTGGTGAACTCAATTAAGCCACATAATAAGGTTTTCATAATTCACGACATCTATATCACAAAAAATGTTATGAACAATTGATATTTTCAGAAATGGTAACAAGAAAGTATCATCTCATTGGCTATATAAAAAAAACAATAAACACATGTTATTACTCCCCATTCCCAGTAAATTTAGATTTATCAATTAGTTAACTTCTTAAGTCGACCCTTACTATCCGTCCATTGGATTTCAAAAGCATGAAATCCCCACATATGTAAAAAATAGAGAGAGAATGAATATAAAATACCTCTATAAACCATTAAAAACTATTTGTAACACCCCAAGAGTTTTTGAAAAATATTTTTTTCAAATAATTATAATTTCATTGATAGTTTGCGCTACATAAAATAAAGACTTTTAACAAAACAAGTCATGATATTAGAATATTATTATTTAATATGATAGTTATTTAATTGCTTTTAGAATGGTGGGTATGAATATTATTAACTAAATTATGAAAATATATGGTCACACATGTATATATAATGAATTATTTGGTGACAAATTAATTAGAAATGAAAATAAAAACCATTTGAAAATAAAGGATATCCTTTTTTGAAAAACTATTTTTATGTGAAAAAAATAATTTTACCTTAATAAATTAAACCTATAACTTTTGGTTAATTATATTAAAAAATTTATATATTATATATTTAAATTTTTTAATATTTCTCGTATGAGTTTTATAAAAAAGTGATAATCGTAAATCCAATTTTATGCTTAAAAATTGTATTTTTCTAATAATAGTTTTGTCTCATTGTTCACACTTATTTTAATATTTATTTTTGAAACTTTAAAATATATATTTGATAAAATAACTTCATATTTTAAATAGTCATTTCAATATTATATTAGAGTATTGTTTTGCTAATTTTGTGAATTTTTTTTATTGAATAATGAAAATGCCAGATTTTATTAAAAAAAGTTCCTTTTCATTCATAGAATTTCAAAGATATTTTTTAAAATATGGTTTTAAAAGTAAAATTATTTAAATTATATATATATTAATATAATTTATTTTATTTACATCAATTTCATGTTTAATTTTGATATAAAAACATTTTAATATTTTATACATTTTCTCTTTGGAAAACCACTTTCTCATAGCGTCTATGGGTTTAATTTTAAATTAAAAATTTCCAATTATGTGAATGGAATTTAGAAAAATGGATTAAATATTTTGAACAAGAATAATTTATATTATATAATATATTTAATTTATTTTTTGACCATAATTAATAGCAATAATAGTAAAAATTAATTATTGAAGTTAAGGTGAAAATTGGTTTATCGTGGTGTTAAACTAAAATGATAAGGGGTTAAATGGCATTGAAAATTTTAAAAAAGACTATTTATTTACATATTTAGACAGTATAAACTCTAAATTTATTGAATTTACATTTTTTTATCCTTTTATCTTGTGAGAAACATGGGTACACCTTTTTTCTTTTCAAAAATTACAAGTGTGTCACTCACCTCACTTATAAAAGGCCACCCCTCTCATCTCAACTTATAACATAAAAAACCTATTGGTTTGAAAAATTCCCTCCCAAATAACTTAAATAAATTTCTCATATAATTATACAAGACTTATGCTTCTCATAAAGCTGTTCTAGGAAGGATTTTGATGCAAACCAAAAGAAGTTTTCCGAACAAGAGGTAACATTCCCAACCAAGCATTTTATTTTATTTCATCCTACACCTATTTAAATTTTTATTAAAAAAATATGATATAATACCCTTATTATAATATATATACTTATATGTTATTATATTAATGTATTTACATACAAAAAGCTTCACTTCCATTAAATGGGATACAAAATTAGCATTCCGGTGTATGGTAGACTACCGCCTCACGAACCAATGTTATTTGTTTTAAATCACCACCTCTAAAAACAAGATTTAATGTTTTATTTAATATTTTTTACTATATTTATTATATTATTATACCAATTTAATTAAAATACCACATCAACCTTCATAACTCCCAACATATTGGAAAATAATCACATCGTTTGTGTGAATGGCGGACTACCGCCTCGCAAACCAATGTGATGTGTTTTTCATTTCTGTTTTAATTGGATATAAATAAGGATATATTAAATAAATATATATGATATATGTAACATAATTATTATTATATAAAATTTATATTACATATACCTTCTTAATTTTTATTTACCGAGGGATATAAAAACATCGTTCGTGCGTACAATAGACTATCACCTCGTGAAGCGATGTGATTCATTTTTCACTAACGATTTTCATGGAAGGTAATTAGGGTAAATTTAATTAATATATGTGATATATATGATATTAAAATGTTTTTAATGTTAATATATTATTCACATTTCTTTCATTTCATTAATCGATAAAATGGAACCAATGTTCATGAATACGTACGACCTACCATCTCCATGAATGATGTATTTCATTTTCTATCCCTATAATTTAATGATTAATATAAATAAATATATAATGAATTTATATTATATTTATATATTGATTAAAAATTTTAAGATTATTAATCCTTGATCAAAATATTATGACAAAAAATAACAAATCAAAACATAAACGAAAAACAAAGCAATTATTGCCCGAAACGTGACTTTAACATGGAATTGTTAATAAACGGGTAAAAAAGTCATATTTAAAACAAATAGAGTGTTATATATAAAATTATGGTTATATAATAAATTTATAATAAACATATATCTATTATATAAAAGGTTTTCACATGTACCAAGGAAGTCGATACTTAAGGTAGGTGATTTCCATCTCACTTTTTACTTCTGTGAGAAACATTCTATATTCACCAACTATTTTTTTGGACTATATAATTCCCATGAATGATTTTTATGATGATTTTACTAAAAATTATTGGTATTTTCTTATCTATTTTATGTTATCTATTTCATGGGGTTTACAGTCCAATTTAACTAAAGTGGTAAGATATTTTTGTCTCAATTTTTCTTCTTTTTGACAATTGTTATGTTATGTTATGCATCGATCTTATTTTATGAAATGTATATAGATATATTTTAACATGTAATATTATGAATATATTTATTATTATTGTATTTTATGTTTAATTTAATTTTATTCTTTTATGGGACTTATGATTCAATGTTACCAAAGAGGTAATGGTTTCATGATACAATATCATCATTTACCAGGATTGTTTATATTTATACTTCATAGGATGAAATATTATGATATATATATATCAATAAGATAATTAATTTTATTATCCATTTTATATTTCAGTAAAATAAATTTTTTCTATTTATTTTTATCTTTTTATGGACTAAATATTTCAAAATAATATTTTTAAGAAAAGCAAACTTTATTTCTCTCTTTCGTTGAAAACCCTTTTTCATCCCTATCCATGTTTTATAAAAATGTTTTAACATAACCCAATGGATTTTTTAAAAATTTTTTACCCATATTTTAATTTTTATGTAGTTTTTTAAAATTAATATTTATGTCGTTTTCAAAATAAGGCCCTTTTAGATTTTACCGAAAATATTAAAGTAGACTTTGTTTTAACATGTACAATATTTTCCACTGTTATGACCACAAAATTTTTTAAAGCTCACTTTATAATTTTCAAAGATTATTTTAAAATAACATTATTTTTTTTAAAAAATTAAATAATTTTTATTTCTTCCTTTATAAGTTTAAAATGTTATTTTCAAATAAATGTTTTTTCAAATTCTTTTATGTTTTAATTTTTTTTCAAAGTGGAAATGTTATTTTCCTCAATAAAATTTTTAAATGATATTTAAATATTCATTTATTATTTTTCAATTTTATTTTAAAATAAATTAAATTTAAAAAGGTTTTATCTTTTAAAAAGTGTTTTTCATAGTGGAAATACTGTTTTCCCTAAGAAATGTTCCCTGTGATTTTTTCAAAGTCATTTTCTATCTAAGATGACACCATTTTATATTAGTTAATATTTACATAGGATATGATCCAATGATACCATCTTCATTAATTCTCTAGATGGTTTATTATTATGATGAAAAGATGTTTATTAAACTCATTTCTTTCCATGGGTTATACTATAATCAAATTATTAAGGAACCAAAACAATTTTCATGGGTTTCAATAGATGAATGATTTATGATCTTGTGGATCAAAAATATATAAATTATGTGATGGGTGGTACCTGTATCTCCCTCCAATGAATTGGTTATATATGGAAAAATCATGATTAAATATGATATGTGTGAAGCTAAATACATGTTCCCTATGATATATAGGAACCTGAGGACAAGTTCACAATGTTATGCATAAACCTAATTACTTGTTCACAATATTATGCATGGACCTAAATTTCATGTCTCCATAGTTATGATTGGACCTGGTTTCATGTCCATAAGTTTATATGAGATCCTTATATCACATCCATAACTTAATGAGTGAACCTTTTTCTATTTATACAAGTTCACAATTTTATAAGCTTAAGTGTGTGACAAAAATCAATGTGTTATTACAATGTTATATTCTCATGGATTATTTTATTTAATTACATAATGATTCTTGTATTATAAACTTCCAATATTTATTCCATGACTCAAGTTTATGATCTATGATATATAGGGTATGGTTTTGAAATTTCATACTCATTTTATCATATTCTTATGCTAATGATATTTGGATATCTACCTGGTTTACCCTTATTGAGCATCTGAGATGGACACTTATTATGTTTCCTTTCCCTATGTTATGATAAAATGTATCATGTATGATATTTATAAGAAGAGTTCTTGTAATGTCTCAAAATATCCTATTAATTTTTTTTAAATTACATAGAATTATTGTGAGACAACATGCTTTGACGACATGTGATATCGAGTCCCGGAGTTCCAGGAATGTAATTTTGAAACTTTTTTAAAGTATATTTAGTAAATGTGCAAGTGTGTTTTTATAAATTTTTAGCCGGTGCTCAGATAAAAAATTTGAAGGCACCATTGAACTTGGAATTTCAGGATTCACCCAGAAAAGACTGAACTTTGACTGGAAAGGGTCAGATAGAAATGTTTTTTTGCAGACTTTTCAGGAAAGAATAAAATAACTTTATATTTTTTTTATTTCTATTCTCAACCATTGAGCGGCGAATGACGACGCTGCTATATGGAAATGAGGTGATGATGAGGTGAATTAAAGGAATCCACTTAATCGATCGTTAAGTCCCAACATAACAGAAATGACGTGACATGTTCCCGTTTTAGGCATTGGAGAGTTAGGAATTAAATCGTGGGAAATTCCTAGATGAACCTCCGGCGAGATTCCTCTCCAATGAAAAAAGGCGAATGCCAGTGGAATGTCATCGACTTCGATGTTCCTCGAAGAATGAAGCCAGTAAATGAAGAATGATTTCCACATCTTGAACCATCGAGGACGGAATGCTACGTCAATGAACTTCAAACAAGGTTGTGGTGTGAACCATTTAGTGTTTCCCCATTCTTTTCTGAAAGCAACAAACATGGATCAACCCACAAACAGGTTGATCCATGGATAATGAATTCCTATGGGAGGGTGACTTATTTTTGGATTCCTATATCCAGGATTAAATCATCCCTTTTATGGATTGAACTAAAATCCCCAGACCTCCCCATGTTTTTAAAATTCTAATGCAGAGGGAACAGGCCGACATGAACAAGGCCCGAGCCCCCCCACCTGCATGTGCATTATTCATGGATAAATTCTCAAAATGATGGAAATGTGAGTTTGAGTCTATCATAGTGAATATGGAAGCCTTAAAATTGTGTGGGCATAGAAAGATTGAGAAATTGACCACCATAGCACCTCTGGCTTCCCGTAGAAGAAACCGCTGGCGTTCCGGTACCAGCGACAGCCGCAGGTAGAGTGAGGGGGTGTGCCCGTCAGGCGTCGCGAAAGAGGAGGGTCAAATGGGAATGAAGAGGTGGAACTACATGGAGGTGACAGCCCACATCCATGTTACCCAGGTGAGAGATGGAGGCTGTGACTCTGGAGACCCACAATGCCACACTGGAGTCGCGTTGACCTGGTCAATCCAGAGACTAGGTCGGTGGGTTATGTGGAGGACATGACCACTCAGGATCGTCGAAGTCCACGTGAGGTGCGTCATGTGGTGTAAAGGAGGCCCTGAATCCATTAGGTAACTAAAAAGCTGGACACGTCTCCCAGCCACATCCTAGCTAGGCTGAAGGGCGGTACGCCTCTGGCGGACCAAGCATACCTATAGGCCGGACCCGTGCTACTGAGCTAGTCCCACCCTATCAAGCCAGAACTGCCCTACAGGGCCAGAACTGCACTACCGAGCCAGACCCGTACTACCGGGCTGGACCCACCCTACCTTGCCAGGCCAGTCCAAGGCTTGACTGGATCTAGGTCGGGTTGGGTCAGGTCAGTCCGATTGTTTGGGACCAGACCCGGACCCGACTGGCCCCCGTATCACTAGAACGCATGTATCTCTCAAACTAGGCATCAGATTGACATGCCATCAATGGAGTTGGGATCCTTGCGAGGAGAAGGTCATTATGAGATACTCTAAACGACTTTTGACGGAGGTAGTATCACTTCTAAATTGTATTAGACTCGAATCCAATTGGGCCATTTTTAAAAAAGGCCCATATCTTACAGACTAGGTGTCTGTTCGATGCGCCATCTATTGCGTTGGGACCCTTACGATGAGACAGTTATTTGTGTTACTATATGTGGGACTTAGTTTCTGTTGAGGTATTAATGATGGATTAAGGAGAAGATCCTTCCAGAATCAAGCATGCTATGTGCAGGAATCTAGTGGACAGCTGCGATGTGAAGAATGAACATAGATCCTGTGTGAATCAATACCTAGAGAACCTATGTGGATTGCACCAATCAACCTGATGTGGATCAGCACCTAGCGACCCTGTGTGGGTTAGAACCTAGGAACCATGTGTGGGTCAGCACCTAGAGACCCTGTATGGATTAACAACAGATTCCTATCAAAAGAATAAGATGATCTACCATTACAAGTAATCATCCTTACTTCTCTAATGAAGTTATGCATGGTGTGAGCTGTGTCTATTTTACTTTTATTTATGTTGAGATATCGCTTTGTGTTATTTTGTTCATGGATTTATAAGAGACATTCAGTAGTCTCAGGGTCCCTACTGATTATTGTTATACTCACCCTTGCACGGGCTTCGACCACACTTGCTGTGTCTTGCACAGACGATAGAGTGTTTTGATCGGGACATTGGCAGAGCCAAGGCTAGACGGTTCTCGGAGGTGGATTGATAGATGTGGTGTGGTAAAATAAAATCCAATAGTGATCTATACCTACTATTCAGGTAGAATCTTTGGTAGATGATCTCTGGAGCTTTTTTTCTTTTTTATGTACTTTCCTTTTAAGTTGGCCTTGTACTCTGGCCCCTTTACTTTCAGTTTACACCTTTTACTCTCATTGGTGGTACTCTTTAGTTGCTGTAATATTTTTTATTTCCATTATGGTTTTCTTTATGCAGTGTTCCTTATCTATGTGTGTATAGGTTTAAAGGAAATACCTAACCTTTTTAAGGTATGGCTTTCTGGTGCTAGTCACCAGCCCTGGCCTATAGAATGTGGGCTTGGTATAGTCACGACATGGGCCCCGGGGATGGGTTGTGAAAAAGTGGTATTAGAGGGAAGTCGGTTCTACCAAAAGAACTATCATTTTGTTTTTTTCAGTGGGGGAAATAGTGTTAAGGGTCTTGAGTTTGGATTTCTGTCCTGGGATTCCAATGCTAGTGTGGTGGATGACATATCCATACACCAGGGCCCTGAATTCTATTTTTCAACTCGGTACATGAAAACAATAGTTATAGATGATTTAGAAATGTATTTATCTTGATATCTTTTGATTCAGATCACTAGGTATAAATTAGTGAACGTGGAACATATGTTTCTCTACAAGATGCCTCCATAGACACAGAAAACTAGGATTTTAGTGAGGGATCACGATGATGGAACACTGAACAATGAGGTGTCAGTGTAGGGGCCACTTACAGCGATATCACCTTTGGGTGGTGTACCATCCCCACCACCACCCAGAGAGCAACAGTTTCTACCATCCCCACCAGCGTACAGTGCTCGATGACTAAGCACACTACATGCGTTCTAGAGATAGAGGAATCCATTGTTTCAAGGTGAGCTAGATCCTCAAGAAGCTGAGGATTGACTGGAGGAAGTTATGTGGGTTTTTTCATCTGGTAGATACACCCACAGACCAGAAGTTGGTCCTATCCCTCATCCATTTTGAGGGAACATTAGGGAGATGAGGGAGATTTATGCTAAAGACACACGAGGAAGTGACCCTTGTCTATTCAGACTTCGAGAGCCTATTTAGGATGGAGTTTGTACCAGCAACACTATGCTCAGTGTGTATTCAAGAGCTAATTCACTGACAGTAGGGTAGCCTGACTGTGACGCAGTACTCGACAATGTTTACTGACCTCTCCCATTACTCCACCAACATGGTACATAACCCTTTATTTAGGGAATGGACCTTTGAATAGGGACTCCGATAGGATATCAGGGCGTCGATGGTTTCCCTCAGCATCCCAAAGCAGGCTCAAGTGGTAGAGAGAGCTCTATTAGTGGAGATCTTCCTAGACAAGCAGGCACCGACGATGAGAGCCTCCACCAGATGACAGGTGGAAAAGTCATCTATAATAGACAACTGGAAGACAATGCCGTGGCCCAAGCAGTCTAGAACTTCTGGAGGATAACCCTAGGATGCAAGGTCGGAAGTGCGAAGATCACAAGAAAAAGTAGGTCATTTGAGGGATATAGTTTTCTACTCATGCGGCAGACATGGGCACATGTCTTGTGACTATCCGACTCCGCACACAGATGACCAGCAGGTGGTCGAGGGACCACTAAGGCAGAGACAAAGTTTCAAATGAGGAGGTACATAGGGCGAAAGACATGGCAGGGGAGCATGCTGAGTGGTAGGTGGTGGATGACAGTTAAAGGCACCACCACCACCACCCCTAGGTGGTCTACCATGGGCTCAGGGAGCCAGTGGACATGGGTGAGGCTAGCTTCAGTAAATGGAGTTCGGCAACCACAGTGCTCCAGAGATGATTAGAGGTACAATATATGTCTTCTCCACCCTAGATGATGTTATCATAGACACAAGTTTCAGTCACTCTTTCCTTTCCCTAAACCTCTTCTGAGGCTTAGATATTCCGATGGATCCATTGGATCGATCCTTACAATTAGATAATCCTACGGGAGGGGATTCAGTGATTACACACTAGTTCCAGTAGTCGAAGCTTACTATTGAATGAGGGAGCTTCGAATGGGATATCATAGTAGCAGCATTGAGGCCTTAAGATGTCATCTTGGGTATGGAATGGTTATCTACACTCCATTCTCAGATCGACTATTTTAGGTGCAGAGTGTGGTGTGTTCGTGAGGATGAGACTAAATTTTTCTTCACTAGTGGGAAGGGAACCATTGTAGCACAAGATAGAATTTCTTGAAGGAGGGTGAGGTTGATCACTCACCAGTTGGATTGCCTCACCCTTGGTGCATTGGATGAGAGGAGTTGTAATTTTCTTATTGTTGTGGATGAATATGAGGATGTCTTTCCAAAATATGTCCTAGGACATCCTCCTAATAGAGAGGTAGACCTCTTCATTGAATTGTAACTTGGGATGACACCGATATATACACCACCATATCAGATGGATCCAAAAGAGCTTCATGAGTTGAGGGTATAATTGTAGGACTTGCAGGAGAAGGGGTTCGTATGGCCCAACGTTTCACCACGGGCAGGCTTGGTTTTGTTTTCCAATAAAGAAGATGGTAACTTGAGTCTATGCATTAACTTATGGTGCCTGAAACAGGTTACTGTGACGAAAATGTATCCACTGCCAAAGATTGAAGACCTATTCAACCAGATGAAGGGTGTTAGGTGGTTCTCGAAGATCAAACCCAGATTAGGCTATCATCAGTTTCGGGTATGGGATGAAGACATACAGAAGACAGACTTTAGATGTCGGTATGTCCACTAGGAGTTCTTGGTGATGCCCTTCAGTGTGAAAAACTCCCCTATAGTGTTCATGGGACTCATGAATATGATCTTCCAGCCTTACCTAGATCATTTCATGGTGGTCTTCATTGATGATATCTTGGTGTACTCAGTGTCTGAGAAGAAGTACTATACACACCTATGGCTAGTCCTAGATACACTTCGGGAGCACCAGCTTTATGGTAATCTCTCAAAATGCTAGTTCTGGATTTTGGAGGTCCACTTACTGAGACACATCATCTTGGAGGCTGGGGTTGCAGTTGATACAACAAATATAAAGGCAGTGCTTTCATGGGAGCCACCCAAAAATCATGATTTGGGTGTAGAGTATCTTAGGGTAGGTTGGATACTACTGAAGGTTTTTTCCTGACGTTTCCAGAGTAGCAACACACTTTTATGCTTTGAAAAAGGTGGGACAACCCTTAGTGTGGATGGAGAGGTTCCAACAAGGATTCCAGGAGCTGAGGTAGATATTGACCAACATTCCCATATTGAGGTTTCCAAAGGATGGAATGGACTATGTTATATACTGTGATGCATCAGGGACCAGAATGGGTTGTGTCTTGATCCAGAAGCAAGAAGTGATCACCTACAGCTCACGAAAGTTAAGGAATCATGAGAATAACTATGTGACTGATGACCTAGAGTTAGCAGTAGTGGTCTTTTCTTTAAATATGTGGTAGCACTACTTGATGGGTGAAAATTTTACCATCTACTCTGACCAAAAGAGTCTTAGGTATATATTCCCATAGAAGGAACACAACATGAGATAGTGGAGATGGCTGGAGATCCTTTAGGACTATGAATTTGGGATAGTCTATACTCCTGGGAAGGGGAACATGGTCCCAGACACACTCAGCATGAAGTCTCGTTTACAACTTCTGAGTGAGGTGATAGAGCAGCTAGCCACGATGAAGATATCATTTGTGGATAGTGATGAAGCATCCAACCTTAAGTAGATGATTATCAATCCACTCTTACAATGAGTTAGGGAGGCACAACTTGTGGATGTTGACTGTGAGGCCCAACATGTTGAGTTATCCCTGAGATAAGCTCTTGATATATTTTCGATAGGTGGGGAGTACATCATCCTTATCAAAAAACACACCATAGTACCAGTGACTATAATGTCCCAGTTCTGAAAGCCACCCAGAGGTGCCCCGTACCCGGTTGGTCACATGGCGTCAAGCGAATTTCCAGAAACGACAGAGGCTACCGACTAGCAGTGAGGGCCTTGGGTGTGATAGTGGAGAAACAATACCCTCATTGGCATATTGAAACATTTGATGAGAAACAAATATAAAATATAAGAAGTAGTAATAATGAAAAACAAGAAGAAATAGTGGAATACTAGTGAAGAAACAATTGGAGAACAAATATATAAATGATGCATGATACATATGTTTAGGAAAGCATCCAAACAAGTCACAATGCTGAAATACATAACTAAACAAAAGTAAAAGAAGAACAAGTAAATAGTTACTTAGCATCGCAAGCCTCAGCCTAGTCTCATGCTCTCCAGCTCCAAAGCAGTCAAGTACCTGAATTAGAAGGGTGCTTGACCTTATCTATACCTGCAACAATATAATATTTTTGGGCCCAAAAACATGATCAAAACAGGGTATGAGACTTATCCCAGTAATTAGCCACCAAAAGATCTGTGTCTAATAGTCAGTGAATATATATGGCAGGCAATAAGAAAAAGAAGCAGTAAACAAATAAGTACTCAACAATAAACATTCCCACAGTTTCAAAGAATTCAATTCCACATACCAAGTAAGCAGATAATCACAAACAAGTAACCCTCTGAGATGTACTCACATCAAATCCCCTCTGGTCCTTCCTAGAAAACACAAGCAACCCTTTGGGAAGTAATCACAGTCAAAGCCTTCTGGTTCAGATTTAGTATAGACTCTCTGAGAAAGAACTCACCATTAATTACCCATATAGACTCGTATCGGTAACTAAAAGGCACTCTAAGGAAGCACTTACGTCGCATTCCCCTTGTTACCCATGTCGATGAACTATAGACACTCTGAGGAAGCCCTTAAGTCAATTCACCCTATGGTCTCACATCATAACAATAAAGACACTCTGGAGAATCCCTTACGTCCATTCTCCCTATGGTCTACTACACTAGGTTCTCACGGCCTTGTGTAAGTCAAGAAAGCATGGAAATGTGTATCATCCAAAGTAAACCTCAATAAAAACATTGCTAACAATCTACAACATAACAACATGTCAGATAAAAACCACTCCATCCTACCATACTAGGCATGAAAAAAACAAGGCATCCTAACAAGCTAAGAAAGACCAAACAACCATAAACAAACATGCATGGGAAAACACCTCCAAATAACAGTAATTAACCCTATTCTCATTCAATTAACCTCCATTCTAGAATTCAAGAATAGAAGGCAATCAACTGAGGTAAAATATTAAACACACAATACCCCGTTCAAGGGTATTGGGAACTTTTGCACATATAACTCACAAAATTACAACGGAAAGGCACAAACCACCTACCTTAGTGTTGTAGGATTGATATAAGTGATCTTAAAGCCTTTAATCTCTCAAGAACACCATAAATCTACAAAAACACTAAAAACACTCAACCAAGGATAACTTGAGAAAGATGAGGAATCATGAAACAAAGCTCTAGGAGAAGGAAGAGCTTACCAAGGTGATCCCAATGCAATCAACAGAAGTTGATTAAAATAATAGCTACAGAAGAAAGAAACATCATCCCCTGCCTATCATGCACCTCCAAATACATCTCAAAAAACAGATCCATAAGCTGCCACTCACTAATGGCCTCCTGAACTGCCTGTATCTGATTCCTTCTCAATGCATGATCTACTGCGTTTCCTTTTCCAGGCGTATAGGCAAGCTCAAAGTCAAAAGACTAAAGGTACTCAACCCACCTTCACTGTCTTAAATTCAGGTTATAGTGAGTGAATATATACTTGAGAATTTTGTGGTTGGTGAAAATCACAAAATGAACTCCCAGAAGATAATATCCCTAACAACGTAAGGCATGAACAAATGCAGCCAACTCAAGATCATGAAACGAGTAATTCCTCTCATCTGGAATAAACTATTGAGAACCATACCCAACAACTCATTTCCCCTACATAATCACTACTCCAAGAAAAATACCTGATGAATCATAGTAAACATTGTAGCTCTTTCCTTGATCTATAAAAATCAGTATCGGTGCTGTTTTCAACCTCCCATTCAGCTATTGAAAGGATGACTCACAAGAATATAACCACAAGAACTTTTCACCATTTTTAGTCAGGACCGTTAGTGGTGCTGCTAAGCGCGAAATGTTCTGAATGAAACATCTGTAGTATCCAACCAGCCCTAGGAAACTCTGTACCTCAAAGAGGTTCTTCGGATGCTCCCAGAAAACTAATACTCTCACTTTCTCTCGGTCCACAAATACTTTTGTATCTGAGATAACGTTACCCAAGAAGTGAATCTGATCCATCCAAAAGTGGCATTTTGTGAGATTAGCATATAACTGATGCTCTCATAGTGTACTCAAAATGATCTCATGATTGGTATCATGGTCGTGCTGAGTGTGAGAGTACACCAAGATATCGTCCACAAAAACTACCAAAAAAGAATCCATGTATGAATTGAACACCCAGTTCATCAGTGCCATGAAGACTGCAGGTGCGTTCATGAGACCAAACAACATATCCACATATTCATATAGACCATACCTACTCCAGAAAGATGAAATATGTACATCAAAGGGTCTAACGCGCAACTGATGGTAACCGGATCTGAAGTCAATCTTCGAGAACACCCGATCTACTCGAAGCTAATCAAAGAGATCATCAATCCTCGACAAGGGGTATTGGTTCTTTACCATCAACTGGTTCAACTTCTGATAATGCACAAAAATTCTGAGGGTACCTTCCGCATTCTTTGCAAACAGGATTGGTGAAACCCAAGGTGAAGTTCTGGGTCAGATGAAACCCTTTTCCTCTAACTCCTCCAACTTGTTCTTGAGCTCCTGTAACTCTAGTGTAGCCATCCTGTAAGGAAGAATGGACACCAGTTCCACCCCTAGCACATGATCAATAGAAAAGTCTACCTCTCACCCTGGGGGAAAACCTAGAAAGTCCTCTAGAAATATATTCCTGAAACGATCTACCACTAGGGGAAAGTCCATTTGAGAAGTCCTCAGGTCATCCAGATATAGACTAGCAATCTGGGCTGTAACTCATCTCAACCCATGATGCTCAAGTCCCGCTCTGCTCACTTGGCCATACCATTCGACCTTATGAAGAAATGATCCAACATATGGTGATGTGAAACTCGCCATACGGTGATGGAAATCAACAACAGCCTTGAAGGGAACTAACCAGTCCATTCCAAGAAGGACATCATACCCTGTTATCTATAGTACATAAAGGTTTCATAAGAAGTGACACCAAACAAACTCAAGAGGGCACTACTTTCATTGATGTACACTAGCCGTTCTAGTTCCCAAAGGTGTGTACAATGTCAAGACATCAGTAGAATTAAAGACATAGAGCCTAATCCTCTTCACAATAGAAACATATATAAAGCTATTAGAAGCCCCTGTATCGAAAAGAGAAGAAGCTAAAACTATGGAAACTATGATCGTACCTCGAACTGTAGAGGGTCCAGGATCCTACTTCTATAGGGTCTACTCAACTGCAAAAGTATGACCTACATCTCGGACCTGCGACCCTGCCTGACCACTTTGAGTTGATCCACCCTGCTATCGCTGAAAGCCTGGTGACTGACTACTATGTCTCCAAACTCCACCTCATCCTGAATAGCCAGATGAACTCCAGTTTCTAGACTTATGAGAAAATGGTGGTACTGATTCGAAATGAGGAGTCATAGAAGACCCCTTGTCACCAGCTGATGGTGAGACGATCTGATAGAAACACTGAAGATGACCCATCACGCCACATGATTGGCACTCCACTGGGTCTCTCAGGTAATGTGGCCTCGTATTCCTGAACTTATCACACTAGTAGCATACCACCTGGCTACCTGAAGGTGCATTCCATCTACCCAGATCTCCATGAGTAGTATTCGTGCGGCGCTTCCTGCTATCAACCAGAGAATCACTAAATTTGGATGCTGAACTGCCCTGGCTCATAGCTCCATAATCCCTCAGGTTATGCTCTCTGATCAGTTCATGGTTGATGATAGAAGATATCGAGGTCAACCTAAAGATATTCACCTAAGAATGAATGTCTGGTCTGAGACCATCCTCTAACTTCCTTGCTAGGAACATCCCATATCCCCCTAGAAATGGTTTAAAGAGCCGTAGATCGGTGAAATTAGAATGGTAATCCATAACAGAAAGAGTACCCTTCTCCAAACTCACGAACTCATGTGCTTGATCGACCCTCAATGTATACAGATAGAAGTAATCGTAGAAGGTATCCTGAAACTCCTCCCTAGACATATCCTGTTGGAGTCCTGCCTATGAGATCACATCTCAGTATCTCTTGGTAGAATCTTGAAGCATGTACATAGAGAGATTAACCCTCCTCTATGGAGGCGTCTCAAGATGCTCAAAGATGGTAATCATGGCTTCTAACTATGAATCCACAGCCTAAGGTCCTCCATCAACTGAGAAGGTGGGATTCTTCTACTGCTAAAAGACCCACGTCAATTTTTCCATTGACGGGGCAGGAGGCGATACTCCCTAGAAGGTCTTCATAAACCTCATTAAAGCCCTCTCAGAACTGTACATCAGCACCTGTGTCCAGAATGATGGCTGGTACCAAGACTGGCACTACTAGAGGATCTGCTAGAAGTCCTTGACTAGTCATGTCTAGTGTATGATCGTTTCCCTATAACTGGCATACAATCGGAGGACGTCCTAGTGGCATGAATCTGTAAGGTCAAGCACACAACTTAGATCAATATTATCAAGGAATGAAAACTAGGAGAGTAAAAAGGAAACATGAGAAATACATCATTAAATTTTTTCAAAACAAGGATACACAATGTGTATATTTGACTACACAGTGTGTTCATTTAATCCTTTCACATGGGCATGTAATTCGGCCAGAACCGGCCATGTAACACCCCCTACACATGGAGTGTTTTCCTTACACACGGTGGGTAATTGAATCCTCTTCACCTTCCCAAGTTCCCTTACACATCTAGGCCACACTGTTATCCTAGAACGAGACTACATGGTGTGTCATTTCCAAACACAATGTGCACTAGACAAGAATCACCGACCAATGTTGTTAGTGACACGGGTGGATACTCGAGTTACACTACAAAACATGTTCCATATGGAAACAACGTGTATTAGAAAAGACTCAACCGACCCATGTTGTTTGTGACATGGCCGTTTACACGGTTCTACAACACAACATGTACATCTGGTACACGACGTGTCCTACCAAAGATTCCAAACCCCGTGTCTCTACCCACACAACCTAAGAATCCGTTAGATACTACACAATGTGTACAAATGGTACATGGTTTGTACTTAAGAAAAATAGTTTCTTCCTGAACAGATGAACACATGGAATGTATTCAACATTACACAACATGTATTTTTGGTTTTTATAGATAGTAAGCCTCAAAAACTACCCCAGATCCTGGAAGAACACTAAAACAAACATTAAAGTGCCAATTTCCAATCATCTAGGGCCCATACACCCTGAGAATCAATGCTCTACATATTATACTTTTGATAAACAATCGTAATAGATCAATTATCCACCAAATTCCGGTCCATGAGGGCCCATAAAACCACAAGAACCAATGTTTGGAATTCACTCAAATAAAACCTTACACAACCAATACCCTATAAAATAGAAGGTATTTTTTATCAAGGCATATATCACAACAACATGCATATCTAGAAAAAAATCTATCAAAACAACATGCAATTTCTAATACACCCTAAATGGAATGGAAAGAATGCATGACATGTGATTCTATCAAGTGAATGTATGATGCATGATATTGAATACCCTCGTCTAATTGGGATGCAACAGAAATAGAACCTCAATAAAATCAACAACAATAGTACAAAACATGTGAATCACTCAAGTTGAAATCAAATCAACTGCAATAATTTCAAAACTAGAAAATTGCAATAAATGAGGTAGATTGGATTTTACCTGTAAATGGGTTAGCTACTCCTGGGCACAACTTATTAAAAAGTACTTATTGTTTCCAATCCTTGTCTATAGGCTCCAAATCGTAAGTGAAGATAAAAGGATTCCTCTAACAACACTTTGTAACGTAACGGTTTCGGAAGCCACCCAGTGGCGCCCCATACATACCCGGTTGGTCACATGGCCTCAAGAGCATTTCCCCGAATGCTAGAGGCTGCTGACTAGTAGCGATGGCCTTGGGTGTGATAGTGGGGAAACTATGACCTCAATGTCATAGTATCACAATGAAAGGGAAAAAATATAAAATATAAGAAGTAGTAATAATGCCAAACAAGAAGAAACTGCAGAAGAACGGTGAAGAAACAACTGGAGCACACATATATAAATGATGCATGATACATATGTTTAGGAAAGAAGCCAAACAAGTCACAATGCAGAAATACAGAAATAAATCAATGTACAAGAAGAACTAGTATATAGCTCCTCAGCATCGCAAGCCTCTTCTTGGTCCCATGCTCTCCATCTCCAAAGCAGTCAAGTACCTGAAGTAGAAGGCAACATGCCCTTATCTATACCTGTAGCAATATAATCTATTTGGGCCAAAAATCATGACCCAAATAGGGTGTGAGACTAATCCCAGTAGGCAACCACCAAAAGATTTGTTCTTAACAGTCAGTGAATATATATGGCAGGCAATAAGTAAAAAGAAGCAGGAAACAATTAAGTGCTCAGCAGTAAACATTCACACAGTTTCAAAGCATTCATTTCCACATTGCAAGTAAATATATAATCACAAATAGATAAACATATGGGATGAACTCACAACCTATCCCCTCTAGTTATACCTAGAAAACACAAGAAACCCTCTTTAAAGTACACAGAGTCTAACCCCTCGGGTTCTGCCTTTGTAAAGGCTCTCTGAGGAAGCAGTAAACGTCAATTCCCCTTATATCCAATTATGATTAAAGACTCTCTGAGGAAGAACTCACAGTCAATTCCCCCTATAGTATTTTAACAGAAACTATAGGCACTTTGTGAAGGCACTCCACGTCAATTCATCCTGTGGCATCATAACATAACTATAGACCCTCTGAGGGAGAACTCAACGTTAATCCCCCCTATGGTCTCACAATGTGATAAATAAACAGACACTCTGGAGAAGCCCTTATTCCCATCCTCCCTATGGTCTACTACACTAGGTCCTCACGGACCTGTGTAAGTCAAACGAGCATAGAAATGAAAAGTGGAAAAAGTAAACCTTAAGAACTACTTGGCTAACCAGTCTACAACATACCAGAATGGTAGATAAACAAAGTCACTCCATCCTAAAATACTAGGCATGGAATGAAAACAACATAATAATAGGAAAACTGTACAAAATAGTCATAAACAAAACATGCATGGTTAACCACTTCTAAAGCATAGAAATTAACCCTATTCATATTCAATTAACCGCTATTCCAGCAAACAAGCATAAAAGAAAATTAACAGGGCTAAAACCATAAACACACAATACCCCGTTCCAGGGTATTGAGCACTTTTGCACATATAACATATAGACATTCAACCGAAATGAACAAACCACCTACCTCGGTGTTGTAGGATCATTATACATGAAACTCATGCCTTGAATCACCCTAGAACACTGTAGATCTACGAAAATGCTAAAAAATCTCATCTGAAGATAAATATTTAAAGAGGAGGAATCGGGAAACGAAGCTCTTGTAGAAGGAATAACTTACCGAGGTGATCCCAACACAATCAATAACGGTTGATTCATAGAACAGATGCCCAATCGGGAGCGCAGAGAAGGATCGTAGTCATACCCTTGCTCTATGACAAACCAGACCTAGAAGGAGGGATTTCTTCCAATTAGACGTGACCCCAGTGCGTTTAATGAATAATAGAAAGTACATGACATGTACTTTATAAGTACATGGCGTGTACTTTCCTTCACTGAAATCAGCATTAGGTGGTCTCTAGGTCACCACACACGGCTGTGTGCATGGCCGCTACACGGCTAGCACCTAGCTACCATCAGTAACCAAGTACACAGCGTGTACTCATAAAGTACATGAAGTGTAATTAAGAAATTTTCATAAACTCCTATTTTCCTCAAAAACACCAGAAAAAGAAAACCAACCTAAAAAAGGAGATCCAGGTTCTTAAAGTGTCATTACAAGAGGATTTTTTTAGGGATATCCATACTTCCCCTTTGGATGTACACCCTGGTGTGGTGAGGATGTACCAAGATATACAGTGTCAGTACTTGTGGATAGGGATGAAGAAAGAAGTGGAAGAGTTCATTTCATGATGCCAGACTTATCATCAAGTGAAGGTCGAGTATTAGGTCTCAACAGGATTGACTCATCCACTTGAGGTACCAGAGTGGAAGTGGGATGGTATCTCCATGGAATTCATGATGGGGTTACCACACACGTCCAGGGGAAACGAATCTATCTGCGTGATTGTTGACTGACTCCCCTAGTCAGCTCACTTCTTACCCATCTGTGAATTTTGGTTGGGATCTATTGGTACTGACATCGAGGCCTTATGACTTCATTCTCTGTATGGACTGGTTATCCACAATCCACGCTCATATTGACTATTTTAGGTGTAGAGTGTGGTGTGTCCATAGTGATGGGACTAGGTTTTTCTTTTTCTGTGAAAAAGAAACCCAAAAGGCACAAGATAGACTCATATATAGAAGGGTGAAACCGATCAAACATCAGTTGTCTAGACTAACCCTTGGTGTAGCGGATGATTTGAGTCCCCAGTTTACTACAGTAGAGGAGGAATACATAGAAATCTTTCCTAAGGATTTTATAAGATTCCCTCCTCATAGGGTGGAAGACTTTTTCATTAATATATACCCTAGGAAGACACCAATATCTAAACCTGCATATTGGATGGCTCCCATAGAGCTTTGTGAGATGAGGGTATAGTTGGAGGACCTACAAGGGAAGGGCTTCATGAGACCTAGTTTTTAACCATGGGAATCCTTAGTTTTTTTTTCCAAGAAGGCATATGAGATGTTGAAATTATGTGTGGACTTCTATCACCTGAACTAGCTGACCATGAATAATTAGTATCCACTACCGAGGACTTCTGACCTCTTTGATCATTTTAAAGGGGCAAAATGGTTCTTGAAGATAGACCTCAGATGTGGCTATCACCAACTTCAAGTACCAAATTTTGATATATGAAAGATGGATTTCATAAGTCATTACGACCACTATGATTACATAGTCATTCCATTTGGTATGAAAAACACACCAATTGTGTTAATGGGACTCATGAAGAGAATCTTCCTTATGTACATAGATCGGTCCATGGTGGTCTTCATTGATGACATCCTAGTGTACTCGACATTTGAGGATGAGTAAATGATACACTTGAGGATGGTTATGGACATACATCGAGTGCACCAGATTTATGGGAAGCTCTATAATTGTCAGTTATGGATTCAATAGGTCCATTTTCTAGGAAACTTAATTTTAGAGGTTGGAGTTACCATGGATCCAGCAACAATAGAGGTGGTTCTTTCTTTGGAACCACCCAAGATTGTTATCAAGGAGTAGAGTTTCCGTAGTTTGGTATGGCACTATCAGTGGTTTATACTTGACTTTTCTAAAGTAGCAACACACTTAACAGCTTTGACATGAAAGGGGTATCCTTTTGTGTGGATGAAGAAGTCCTAGAAGAGTTTCTATTATTTGAGGACGAGAATTTTGGGAGCTACCATCTTGATATTTCAAGAGGAGGGTGTTGAGTAAGTGGTATTCTACGATTCATTAGGAATTGGTCTTGGTTGTTTCTAGATGCCTAGAAAAATTATGATTGCCTATGGTTCATACCAGTTGAGACCACATGAGCAGAACTACACAACCCATGATCCTGAGTTGGTAGCAATAGTCTTTGAATTGATGTTGTGGTGACACTACCTTATGGTTGAGCAGTTTATCATCTAGTCTAACCAGAAGAGTCTCATGTATATATTCTCTTGGAAGGATCTAAACTTGGGAAAGAGGAGAATTCATGAGTTCCTCTAGGAATATGACTTTGAGAGTGACTATATTCCTAGGAATGGGAATGTTTTGTTAGATTTCATCAACATGAGATTGATTTTTCATCTACTGAATGAGGCATCAGAGTATCTGGACATATTGTAGATATCATTTTTGGATAGATATGGAGTATCTTACCTCCATTTAATGGTTGTCACCCTCCCCTCTTACAACGATTTAGGGAGGCATAACTTGGAGAGACTGAATGTGAGGCTTTATGTGATTTGATATCCATAGGGCATGCCCCTGATGGATTTTGAGAAGGTGGGGAGCACACTATTCTTTTTTAGAGGATGCACAATGGTGCTAGTGGAATTACAGGAGGAGGTCTTAAGGGAGTTCCATACATCCCCTTTAGTGGTATGTCCTATTGGGAAGAAGATGTACAAGGACCTCAGATGTTAGTTATGGTGGCCACGGATAAAGAAGGAAATGTTAGAGTTAATTTCTAGAAACCTCACTTATCTGAAATTTATGGATAAAAACCAGGTTCGCATGGGTTTGACTCAAAACCTTATGATGCTAGAGTGGATGTGGGATGCGATATTGATGGAATTCATGATAGGGTTACCATGTACGTCTTGGGGGCACGATACCATCTGGGTGATTGTTGACTGACTCACCATGTTGGCCCACTTCCTAGAGATTCGAGAGTAGAGTTCAATAGAGAGATTAAGATGCCTCTATGTGTAGGAGATAGTTTGAATCCATTGATTTTCATTGATGATAGTCTTAGATCATGATGATTGATTTATATCTCGACTGTGGAAGGGATTATAAGAGGAATTTTGGACATCGCTGTGATTGAGCACAACTTTTGACCTACATACAAACAACAAGACTGAATAGACCATACATGTTATAGAGGACAGACTACATGCTTGCATTCTATATTTTGGAGGCAGTTGGTAGGATCACCTACCCCTAGTTAATTTTGTGTAAAACAACAACTACAATTCCACCATCGGTATGGTACCATTCTAGGCCTTGTACGGGATATCTTATAGGTCACCACATTGATGGGAGAACATAAGAGAGTCATCCCACATGGGCCTAGAGTTAGTGAAGGAGACCAAATAGAGGGTCCATGTCATCAAGGAACAAATAAAGACTATACAGAGTCATTATAAGTCTTATGAAAACTAGAAACAGATTCCATTGTAGGATGATGAGAGAGACCATGTGTTCCTTCGGGTGTCTCCTCGACACGAGATATAGAGGTTTGGACGAGGTGGCAAGATATATATAAAGTTCATTGGACCTTTCAGATACTATATAGATTGGTCTAGGTGGCATAAAACTTGTCTCTACATCCGTAGTTAAAGAGGGTGCATGATGTCTTCCATGTGTCACAACTGAGGAGAACGTTCATGATCCATCGCATGCCATTGACTGGGGTGATCTAGACAATGAAAATGGGGATAATTTTTCGGAGATCCCAGTGGAGTTTGAGGATAAAAAAAGAGGACCCTTCATGGTCGACCAATTTCTCTGGTGTGTGTTTGGTGGCAGCATAAGAATCTTCAAGAGAGCACATGGGAGAGAGAGGCTCAAATTCCTGTTTAGTACCCTCATTTGTTTGGTTAGCCTTTGTTTTTTGGATTTCGGGGATGTAAATCCCTAATGTAGGGAGAATGTAACTTCTCAAAATTTATATTTATTATTTTTATATATTATATGAAATTATTACGAGAGTATGCGTTGAGAAGAAATGCGATTCCAAGGCCCAGAGTGCCCAAAACAATTGCATGAAAAATATTAATATATGAAATATCGTGCACACATAGTTTTTATGAAATAGAGGAATAACCTCTAAAAATGTTACCAAATTTGAAATATGAAGGCACTATAGCATTCATAGTAGTGAATTTACCTTAGCCAGGGCCTAACATCCACCGACGGAAGTCAACTGTGAAATGTAATTTTTTGTACTTTTATAGAAATAAAATAAATGAAGTTTTATTATATTTAATGTAACTCGATGACACAAAAATGATTTTATTTTTAGTAAACCTTATCATAGAATTCAGAATTATCCTCATAACCCTATTATTATTTGGAAAGGTGGAGAAGGATCTCTCTCCAACAAATGCATGTGAATTGAGGATTGACGACGATGCGATCTCCATTCTTCATCAACAAAGTATCCCAAATCATGGTAGGGTAGTCGATTATTTTTGATTTCACCATTCTTGATATCTACAAAGAAGAAGAAATAATCCATGAATATATTATCCCCGATATTTATCATATGTTGTGGGTGGGATTTTTTCGGGTTAGCGGGATTCGATTTAATCTATTTTCAAACCCAAATCCCTCAGATCTTCATCATTGTCCAAGAATGATTAGTAAACCATGTTAAAACCTTAATCTGTGTATCTATCCTTTAGTTCTTCACGTTATTCCCCATTTTAACCCTTTTGTTTCTAACTCAATGTTTTCGGGTGGTTTTGAGCATGATCGCACCCCCGGATTCAAGGCGAAATGACAGTAGAGGCCACAACAGGGTAGATTAGGTCATGAGGAACCTGTATCTATGATTGCACCAAATTACAACCATCATAAGAGACTCAACGGTACATGGAAAGGACCAATGGAGCTGGTCCATTTTGATGGTCTGATAAGTCACAATAGCAACAAGAGTGAGGTGAGGCGGCGGTGGCTGGAACAACGTGCTGCACCAGTGTGGGGTGGCCAGAGGCGGCAACTAAAGTTGCATGAATCGGATAGACCAGAGCATAGTGCATGAGAGATGTAGGCCAGAGGGGTGAGGTGTAATGTGTTGGGACAGAAATACCAATATGGGGATGCGACGAGATAGACACATATGCATCGGGGTATCTGTGTGGTTCCCACGGTGGTGGTGAGGCTATGGGGCATGCAGAGATGGTGGTCCAACTATGTGGGATGCGTTGTGACATCACGTCGAGTAAAGGGGGACCTGGTTTGGGTGGACCACATGTAGTGGATCAGCTGAACCATGTGATAGAGGGTCAGACTAGAGGTGCCTGACCGGGTCGGGTCGGATAGTGGGTCGGTCCAGGTCTGTCGTGTCGGATCAGACCTAAACTAGACCTCGATGATACCATTTTTTTGAAAACAACCATAAATTTTGTATCCTGTGCCTGTTTGATGAGCTGTTTGTGGAGTTGGGTCCCCTGATAAGTGAAGGTACATTTGAGATACTCTGAGTGAGTTTTTTGTGGATGTTCTCATACAACCTGATAGATTGAGGAGTAGGTTCTTCTTAAATGAGCGTGTTATGAGTGGAATCCTATGGCCGGTTGTGACATTTAGACTATATGAATTTGATACTACATGATTTTCCGAGACTACATGTAATACCAAGAATACATGTATTATTGAGACTTTATGTCTTACTGGGACTGAGTGTCCCATTGAGACTACGTGTCTTATCGATACTAGGTGTTTTGTGAATTATGTCTGATAATCCTATTTTTCATACTAGTGACTTATAACTATATGAGTTGACTATTTATCTTCATAGTGTAATAGTTCGTGTATTTCATAGTGGTATACTTCATGTATTTCTTAGTGGTATAATTTTTGTATTTCTTAGTGGTATACTTCATGTATTTCTTAGTGGTATACATCGTGTATTTCATAGTGGTACACTTTGGGTATTTCTTAGTGGTATAATTCATGTATTTCTTTATGGTATAATTTTTGTATTTATTTGTGGTATACTTCATTTATTTTGTAGTGGTATTTCCTTTTTTGTTTTTAGTGTCTTACTATGTATTTTTTACACACCCTTACACAGGATTTTACCTCACGTGTCATGTCTTGGGTAGACGATCGATGCTTTGACAGTGTCCTAGGTGGACTAGGACCAGGTGTTTCTTAGAGAGACCAGATATTCGAGGTGTGGTACTACACCTTTAGGTATATTTTCAGTACCTTTAGCTTAAGATAGGGTTTTTATGTATGAGTTTTAGGAATTGGTGCATTCACTTTTCCAAAATAATTTTTTTGGGGTGGGATTATATTCTAGCCCTATTTTTTCCAGTTTTTTACTATCATACTATGTTATTCATATCTTAGTGGTATGCATTCTTGTTTACTTAGCGTTTTAACTTTTAGTATTTTGGGATGGGAGATATGTGTGTGTGTGTGTATACAGGTAATTTAGAAAATGGCTCTCATTTGTGGGATATGCCTACCCGGTGCTAGTCGCTAGCCCCTGGACTTTTGGAGGTGGGCTTGGTGTAGTCACGATACGAGCGCCTTTGAGATGGGTCATGACATAGATGATATTTCATGATCTCTATATAATGATCCTTCATAGTAAAGTTGTGAATATCAACCTGAACACAGTTTCAACTTCATTGAGATATCATAGACACTACACCATTTTCTTTGAAAATATATTCAATGAGTGCCAATCCTCCCCTCCTGTTATTCTATATTTTACATCCCCCTAATATGGAATTCCTCAAAAACAATGCTCTTTATATGAACCAGATATATAAATGTGTTCATACCATTCTCTTGTTTCATTATAATCTTTCTTCTATTTATGGAGGATATATCTCCCTAATATTTTACATGTAGAACCGATGTGAACAGTTGTTGTGAAAGGATTTCCAATAGTTTCAATTTGACTCCCAAAATGTCATACCATTTCGTATTATTTTATACTATTTTTTAATTAAACATATCACTAACTGATTCCATTCATTCTGGAGCAGTCTCCTACTTCTTCATCTTGATTGAAGTGTGGTATGTTTCTTCATGGTGTGATGCTTAGTCAATAACCAGATATATAAAATCCAAAAAAAAAATATTATTTAACACCTTTGACGTTTTTTTGTGGTCGTATTACATTTTATCAATCTTTGATACTATCACGGTATGAACATTTGTATCATGAAATGATCTATTCATATCCAATGAAATAGTTCTACATGTTGTTCTCATGGACAAGCACCACAACATGATCAAAACCAGCTATCCATTCTTTTAATTTTTAAAACAATACTGAAAGATGACATAAAAATGAATTAGAACCATCTATATTGGCCTTATAACTATTTTTATAACCTATAATAATAGTTTTATGATCCATTAGGTGTAATTCTTTTGGGAAAGACCTATACCAAGGATCTGGTCAAACAGTTGGTATACGTGGTCTATACCAACATTTCTCATATCATTGGTATAGGTCATAGAAAATATATATACCAATGGATTGATAAAACCATTTTTATAAGTATTCTATTTATTTATTCAAACGTTGAGTATTAATCCCAAGACCTCCTTGTTATTTTTCAAAGAATTTACCACAATGCTGTAATAATATTTGTATATATATATATGTATAAATATAATTACTAATTTTGAATAATTTTTTAATATTTTTAGTTCAAATAAATAAAGTTTTCACCTATTTAATAATCCAATATTTTATGATAATTCCATATTCAATTGCATATATGACACACAACACCGAGAATAAACAAACCACAAAATAATTTTATTTAAATATGATCATTATAACCTAAACATTGAATTATCGAGTATGAATAGTAGAAAACACATTATGAAATATATGTATAATGGTCCTACTGAATGAAAATTTATGGATTAATACTTATGAAATAAGAATGGAATTTTTAGTAAATTCATTGTATGCTTTAATAATACTCTTCCTTTAAAAATGGTTGTTATTTCTTTTATGAGTAAATATAATAATTAATTTATACCACATTAAGAAATTATATTTTTTAAAAATCATTATAGTTTTTAAATTATAATATCAAAATTATCTTATGGTGTAATATTTTTATTTTTTTAAAAATATTAATTTTTAGTGAATAGTGAAAAAATACAGGTTTCATAGAAAAATTTAATTCTCATTCAAGTATTCACAAAGTCCAATTATGTTTTATATTGATTTTAAAATTTAATTAGTTTATTTTTATTAAAATAATCCAATTAAATTCATTGGAATCAAAATTAGGCTGATTTTTTATACTAAAACATTTTTATACTTTACAATGCATTTTTCTAGAAAACGGGTTTTCATCGTATTTTATAGGTTTATCTTAAAATTAATTTATGAAAATTGTTAGGATTGAATTTTTTAAAATATATTACATATTTTTAATTTAAATTTAAATTTTTCTAAAATAGTTTCACTTTATTTTTGGTCATGATGAATACTAACCATGGAAAAAATGTTATTACCGCGATAAGGGTAAAAGAGGAAGAAAAAGGTTAAGAATTTGAAATAAGGATTAAAAACAATCCATACACTTGAATATATTTCATTAAGTGAGATTAAATTGGAAACATATTTCATATATCTAATATATTGATTTTTTTTATTTTTTCTTTCATAAATAAAATAAGATTATTTTTAGTAAAGAAAAATTCCAAAATGTCTCTTTCGTGATATTATTTTTTTAGATAAACATAATTTATTAATGTGGTGTTAAATTTTTATATTTTTACTACATTATTGTATTTATATTTTGTTATTGTCAATTATTGGAATAGTCCAGAAAAAGACTAAAATGGTATTTTATGTTATGTAATATTTTATTAAATGATTTAAAATTCATAAAAAATATTATATTTTGATAATCTAATGGGATATGGTCAATAATATCCAAAATTTCCCACCTATTGGTCACTTTAAATTTTATTATAACTTTATTGACCCTTAAAGAGTAAAAAAATTGTTATCACAGTAGCCTTTAAAAGGGTTAACATGAGCTTAAAACTAACTGATAGGGGTCAAAACATCATCTAAACTGGTATAAAATTTATTTTATGAGATTATTTAGACTAATAGTCATCCAATATTATTAATATAAAACTTTGTTCCCTTTTAACAAGAATATTATATTATATTGATTTAAATTTTTATGTAATGTCATGGATTCCCCTTCCCTCACTTATAAAAGGAAACCACCCTCCTATCTTACTCACACTTCTTGCTACAATTATCTAGAAAAAACCCTAAAAAAACTCATATTAAATTCCTTATATATATTTTAGAATCTGTATCTTCTTAAAATATCATCCCTAGGGTTCTTAATAATAGATACAAAAAAGGTTCTTCAAAGGGGAGGTAATTGTCTCAACAGAGCATTTTCATTTTACTTCTTCTTCCACCTCCATAAATTTTTCCTAATAATTAAAACATAATAACATTAATATATCCCATATAATGAGATTTTATAAATTATATTAATAACCATATTCATTTCTTTTTTTCCATCAAATGGAAATTGAAACCATCGTTCATGCATATGTGCAAACTATCACCACACGAACTGATAAGTTTGATTTCACGTCACCAATTTTTATGGATAGTTGTTATCATAGATTTAATTTATATATATTATATTAATTAAATTATGATTATTATTATGTAAATATAATATATCATCTAACTTGATACCATTATAATTGTTAAAAATGGAATCATCTCACATACATACATACAGACCACCATCTCCATGTGGTGATGTACTTTATTTTTTAAAAACTGCATCTCATAGATGTTCATGGAGATAGATTTAATAATGATATTTAATTTTTATAACATAATATTTATTTTTAAAATAAAATAAAATATTTTATTTCTTTACATTCTATCCAATGAAAAGTAAAAACACCGCTCATTTGTATGTGCAGAATACAGCCTCACGAGTCGATGTATTTTGTTTTTCATAACCAATGTTCATGAAAGACTTTGAAATTGTAGTTTACATCTAGAAATTATAATTATTTAATTATTATTATTATATTTATGATGTAACAATTATAACTTTTAACATGTTCAACCTAACAAATTAATTTTTCAATTATGAACCAATTGTTTTCGAAACACATAATGTGGACTTAACCGATTAAGTAATTAAATAGGTCATTGAAATAAATGTAATAAATATTTTAATTTAAAACTAATAAACCGAGAAAATGTTATTATATAATTAAATAATTAATATATGTTTATTATATAATATTTAAATAACATACATAAAAGTTCTAAACTTCATGTAAGAGGGTTGTTAACTCAATTTCCTTTCTTGGTGTTATAACATTTTTCATCAACTTTTTTATGAAATGATTATGGTTTAATTGATCTATAAATTGTTTTATATTTTATTTAATATTATTTATATGTATTTAAATATATTCACATAATAAATTTAAGGATTAATTAACAATTTTATTGTTATGATCATTGTAAGGGTTTTCTTTGTCTCAATATCATGTTATTGAGACATATTTTATATCCCACACCATGATATATTTATCTAAATTAATTAATACCCATTAAATTAATTTTGACATATTACTTCATGTAATTAATTATACATATATATATCCATATAATATTGTGTCTTTCAATGAATTTTGAAATGAAATTTACCAAAGTGGAAATGAAAATATGTTATAACATCATTTCTTTTCAGGATTGTTTATTCTCAAGGTTAAATTTGGGATATTACATGATAATAATTTATTTAACCATATATATATTATACTAAAATGTTTATTTCTGATATTTACATGATTTCATTTCATTTTCCTCCTTTTGGTACTTGTAGTGATAAAAAAATTTCAAGGGATAACTAATCTTGTTTATCTTTTTGGTAAAGAATATTTTCTCTTCTATGTCAATGAACTTTACAATGTTTTCAAAAATGTGAATTTATATAAATAAATTAATGTATACATTCGTTTTGAAATATGTTTTAATTTATTTAAAAATATTTAAAAGGAATTTTTTTTTGTTTTATTAAAAGGCTACTTTTGGGTTTTACTAGAAGTGTAAAAGGGATATTTTTTTTTAAATTTACCAAATTAATGGATTTTACCATCATTATAACTATTATTTTCTTTTAATTTTACTTTGTAAGATTCCATTTTTATTTTCAATAAAAATATTTTTATTAATATTCTTAAAATTTTTACTTAAAATGTTATAAAAATAAAAGGATATTTTCTTTATTTTCAAAGAAATTTCCTAAATGTTCGTTTAAATGTATATTTTATTTGTGTTAAAATTCATTATTTTTTTCCTATACTCAATTGGGGAAATGTTAAAATGATACCATACATATTCATTGTATATATATATTATGATTTTATTAAATATATTTTCATGGAACCCATTTATTTTCCATGGGTTAATCATGATAAATAGGAGTGATCATTGTTTTCAGGGGTGTTATGTTAAAAACTACAATATTATAAATTATTTGGTTATTATAGGGTACTTTTACATGTGTATAAATGAATTATGGGTGGGTCTGTTATAAAACAAGGATGAGTGATCACATTATAAACCAAATATGGTTGGTTAAATTATGAACCATGGATAGGTGGGTCTGTTATAACACCCCAATGTATTGGGTATAGTGACAGAGTTAACTATTATAAGTAACTCTTAAGAGATTATAGAGTTAAAAATTTTAGGTTACTCATATGAGATTATATAGTTTATTGAATCTGAGTAGATCATAAGTGAAAAACAGTTAACTATTGTAAGTTACTCATAATATAATGTTTTAATTATCATTTTTAGGTGATTCCATAATGGATGTTTGATGTACCATGTTACCACAACAATCCATTTATGTTTTCAAATAAGTTATAATGTTTCATTTGATTAAATATTTTCACATGTATCATGATTTTTGACTCTTACGTATATACTATTTTATGAAATATTTTTCCATTATCATTGTTTATATTCTAGGTTTTGATAGTAATGAATTATGTTTTCATATTCTCATGAACATTGAATATTTTATCATACCCTTTTTGCATATTGTTCTCATTGAATCTGTTAAATTGTTAATGCCCATGTTTACCCTTATCAATCATTTGAGTTTTCCCTTCTTATGTTAATTTTACCCATGTTATAAAGAAATATATTATGTAACATATTTATATAAGGAATTCATGTTGGATATGATGAAGACTTAATGGGGAATATGAAAATTTAGGGGTAGTGGAAAAAGTTCCCACTTAAATATGTGAGTATTATTATGTAAGAGTTTTCCCTAACAATCTAAAAATTTAAAACTAAAAGATCCTTGGGTTTTTAAGTGATATAATAATTATGTTGTATGATGTTTGTTTTGAAAGTTTAAAATTTTTTCAGCATTGATTGATAACAATTTTATAAATTTAATGATTATGTTTTTATCACTGGATCTAGGAGTGTGGGTTGGCAGCTTTTATAGTTGGCATCAGAGCAGAGTCTATATATATTATAAATTATTATATTTTTAAATGTGGTTAACCTAATAGTTATGGATACCATCATGGGTTTATAATTTTAATGGTGATCATAAGTGTAATGGAATAAACACCCGTTTTGAGAGTTTATGTGATGTGATTTTAATGTGATTAATGATATTTTAGGAGGTGTTTTATTGGTTTTAGGTATATATAACCATTAGGTTTAACATGAATTAATATTTATAAATAATTACATTATATTTTTCGGGATGTAATTTTAAAGGTAGGAAAAAACCTTTGAGGTTAAAACATTCTTTAATTTTAGGGTTATTGAGGATAATTGGGAAACAAGGTTATTTTTTTTAAAGATCTAAGTTAAACCTTAGGTGTTATTATGGAAATTTTTGAGATAAATTTATTATTTCTTCAAATGAATGATTATTAATTTTGCATATTATTTTATCTAGTGCACACCATTTTGGTTTTAGAAAATACAAAAGGTATGAATTTTCATTCTTTTATCGATCTCATGATCTTTTGGTGGATAATTTTATTTTTTTTGGTAATAAGAAAGATTCATCTTAGATATTCATTATTTGGAATATGGAGTGAGATATACGTGTAAACTGATCGAAATATGCAACCAAATGATTAAATTATGTTTATGGATTTGAAGAAACCATGTAAGTATATTTTATCATGTTCTCTATCTTAATTGAAAAAAGACTCCTCAAATTGAGATAAATGATCTTGAAAATGAAAATATTTTCCTTTATCTAACAATCATATATAAATATTTACAGTCCCCTTATATATTATGGTTTTATGTTCATTTAATTTCTTATGATCATTCACTTTTGCGATAAATGTTCTCTATCCCTCCCCATCATTATTTAGACATTAATTTTCTCCTACATGTCTATATTTTCACATCCCACTGATGTTATATTATTTGTAAATCTATCTATGTGTTATTCTAAATGACCTTCATATTTCCATTTCCCTCTTTCCAAAAGGATGTTTTATAACCCTTTTTATGATATGTGTTATCAACGAAGGGATTTTAAAATATCAAATACTAGAATTTCCAACTTTGAGATCAAATTGTGAGGATTTAATTTATTTAGGGGGAGAATTTAATATCTTTATATTTTAAAATAATAATATGATTTATATCATATAAGACACACAACAATGAGCATAAATGATTCATGAAATAAAATTTTGTTAATATGACCATGATAACATAAATATTCAATTAAATGGTATGAATAGAAGAAAAAACATTAACAAGTATCTGTATAATGTTCCTTATCAATATAAAATAATTTTTTAATGCTTAGGAAATAAGAACTCAATTTTTAGTAATGTCATTTTATGTATCAATAATACATTTTCTTCAATAATAGTTTTTCTTTTTTTCATTAGAAAATATAATAATTAATTTATAACACTTTAATATATTATATTTTATACAAATAATATCATTTTTAAAATTAAATTATAATTTTTAAGGATAAATTTTATATTTTTCTAAAAATAATAAATTTTCATTGAATAGTGAAAAAATCGAAATTTAATTGAAAACTGTATTTTTTTATTCAAGTATTTACTTTGTTTTATTCTGCTTTCATATAATTTAAAATTTTAATTAGTTACTCTTGATTAGAAACAATCTAATTAATGTCTCTATAATTGGAATTATTTTTAATTTTTATATAAAAACAATTTTATACTTATAAATGAACTTTTCTAGAAAACTGTTTTCATCACCTTTGTGGGTTTATTTTCAATGTAATTTCTAAAAATTATAGGAATTTAATTTTATAAAACTGATTACATATTTGGAATAATAATTTCAAAATTTTTAAATTGGTTAACTTAATTTTTTTCATCATAAATAGTAACCTTGGTAAAAATATTGTCACCAAGATAAGGGTAAAATGGGTTGAACAAGTTTAAAATTAAGAAATAAGGATTCAAAAATCATCCATAAACATGAATATATTTCATTTTATGAGTTTAAATCTTCCAACACATAATATATTCAAAAATATGGAATTTTCTTTCAATTTTTTCTTGATTAATAACTTTATATTATTTTAATCAAATGAAAATATGAAAATATCACTTTATTTAAATTAATATATATAATATTTTTTAACGTGGATTTCAAAAAGTTATAAATGGTTTTAAAATTTATTTTTTAATGTGAATATATATATTTTATGATGTTAATTTGTCGATACATAGAACCTAGTAGCCCAGATTAGGTTCCTTACTTTATTACATAAGTACTATGAACAAGTGATTGCATCCCAAAGGAACAAATAGTTTAGTAGATTTGGATAACCAGATACATAAATACATTTTAGATTACAATATTTATGGACAAAAACATAGAGAGTTCATTTGGAACACCGATAAACTCTTAGATTATCTATGGAAGTCATTCATACTTCACATCTTCACATATTGGGGAAAATAAAATATAAGAAAGGGGTGAGCTCAGATGATCAGTAAGTGTAATCAATACAAAAGTATCTATCATAAATAAATGTAAATAATAAGGGATGATAAATAACTAAAAACAAATTCTATTTAAACAAAATTTTGAGTATATTATGCTAGGAATAAAATCTGATTTTATAAATACATATAAATAATCACACAAGAAAGAAACTTGACCACATATATTCTAATAGTAGAATAATCACATGAATAATCAATTACTAATATCATAATTATGAAATTCATAAAGCAGGACATATGAAACATACCGTCAAGGCCTCACCTAAGACATCTGAAAATGAATGTTTAAGGCCTTGACCAAATCTATATCTAGAAAAAATGGGCAAGGCCTTGGCTAAGTCCATATCTGTTTTATGTCATGAGACCTACTGATACATCAAGGAGATATAGAAGGACCCACCCATCACTTAATAAGTCTAATTAATTCCTCATATAAATGGATTGAAACATAAAAAACATATAAACAACTTTCCCCAATCAATAAATATAATCACAATCCATTTTGAGTAATATGGTGAATGGTATCAAGATAGCACATCCACAGACAAACTGGTCATAAACCATTTAATAAAATATAGTATATGATATCATAAAATTAAAATCCCAATTTATTATATGATTAAAGATAGGGTTCTAAAATAAATACCCTTTTTACTTTACAAATGAGAGTTCTTTTGGAAAAATCAGTTATATTTTTCATAAAATATAATTTTAAATATACATATCCAAGAAAATAAAAGGGAATGAAATTATATTTGATGAATATTAAAAGAAAATTATTAATTTTTTTTAAATTGAAGTGAAACAATGTAAAAATAGTGTTTAAGAATCTTTAGAAACAAGCCACTATAATGTGGTTTAAGAGAAAATATATATTAGTCTTTAAAGAGGAAAAGGAATAATAGTTTGGATAAAACCAGAAAAGATATAGGATATTTTTTCATGATAAAATAGATATTATAGAAAAATATTTTGGGATTAAAATGGATTATGGAGTTAAATTGAAAATGAGTATGAAATTGGGAAGTTCCCTTCAATCGGTCTTGCTTACCAGGAGGAATTAAAAAAAACCTTATAAAATACTTAATTACTCATCAGAGAAAGAAAAATTGAGCCAGATAATTTTATTTGGAACATAAAAATATAATTTAAGAGGTTTAAATAATAATATTTAATAATTACATTAGGTTAAATAGAGATAAAGTGTAACCTGAATGAACAATGTAGACTCGCGATGAATCCCTTACCATATGTCTGAAAGATTTCTACACTTTCACTTAATGTTCTGATTAATATATATAGATTCATTAATAATTAATTATTAACAATTTCAACATTTATTTTATTTAGTGTATGTTTATTAAGTTCATTTATGGCCTCTTTGACGAGTTATAATATTCAATTTTATCCTTTGAGAGTGTTCTTTGTTTCCTTTGTTTTGATGATTGGTTCACTTGTACACATGTATGAAAGATCATATGAAATGATAATAGATTTAAAAAATTAAAATTATTTTATATTAATGAACATAAATAATATTAAATGGTATGTTATGTTATTTGGTTATTTTAGGTGAGGATGAATCATTATATAAAACGTTTGTGATAATCATTTGGATTATTCTAGAATTGTTTCGATAATCACTCACTGGTTTTATTTTATTAATTAGTATTTTTATATATATAATGGTTATAGAATGTTAAATAATATATAATAATTTTATTAAAATCTGGTTTAACAATAAAAATGGTTTTATGACCATCATTGATGGAGGAATTGAAAAATAAAAACACATTGTCCATGAAGGCGATTAATCCACACCTGACGAATGATGATTTCATCTTTAGAATAAAAAGAACAGGATAAGATACTTGATAGTGGATTTTCCATTGACATATTTAAATTATAGTCTATATAATATACTAAAGTTATCATGAATATTTGGGAAGAGTAGTTCATGAGAGTGTAATAAAATAAAATATAGTGAAATAAAAATAAAGAAAGAGAAAGAGAATTTAACCTTTTGAATTCTTCTCACTGAGAATATCCTTAGGTAAAATTGGTTTTGGTATTTTTTTCAGAGAAAAACCTCCTTTACATGGGGAAGAGTCTTTTTAAGAGTATTGGGAAGAAATTGTACATGATTCATGTCTTAAGAGGTGTGAAAAGAAAAAGTAGTGAGATGTGGTATTTATAGTGGAAGAGAGGGGTGTTTTTTTAAATATTTTATTCATTTGCTACTTATTTTGGCTCAAGATAATGAATAATTTGAGTATTATCACTAAATATATTAAAAAAATTAATTCTATTTATATATTACAATCTTACATTATCTATACATCATCCAGGACTCATTAATTCACGTATTTGTTAAATACAGAAAATTACCGTATTTAACAATCCACCAAAAAGTCAACTATTTTAGAAAAATCCCAAAACAATAACCTAAAAAATTTGAAATGTGTAAAAAAAACTCCATTTTAAGAAAATAATTTTCAAAATATGATAAATTTAATTTTTAAATAAATTCATCATTTACTAAAAAATACCGATTTTAATATTATAACCGATTTTAGGACACTTTAGAAAATTAATTAAGGCCTCCTAAAATTATTTTATAATAATAAGACAATAAAATATTAATTTATGAATAATTATTTTGAAAATATAATTTTTTAATTATTATATTGATTATAAAAATTTAAATAAACATTTATGTTTCACAAAAATACTAATACATAATCTATCAATTTTAAAACATTTATTTACTTATTCCATGATATAAATATATCATATTTTCATTAATAATATACCTAAATTATATATATACATTAATAAGTGAATTTACTATTCTATTCATAAATATACTTTTATTTATAATGAAAATGAGAGTTTTATAAACTTTGGGATTTTTTACTATTCAGTAGAAAATAAATATTTTCAGAAAAATACTAAAAATTCAACCTAAGATAATTTTGGCACTCAGATTTTAAAAATGATGTATATTTTAATTAATAGAATGTATAAAATTTTCATAATTAAATTTTAAAATAAGTGTTCAATTAAAAGGTAGTAAAATTGAATTTAGAAAAATATAGTCTTTTAATTCGTGGAATTTGTTTCATTCTTATCTTATGACTATAAAATATTTCATAGAATATTAAAAAATTTTATTAAATATATATTATATAAATTTCATAATTTGTATACTGATATTCATTCCCTCCAATTTAATGGCTCAGTTATAATGGTTGTGTTAATATAATGATATTTAATTATATATCATTATTCTTTTAAGATTTGTGTTTCATGAAATGTATGTTATCAAAGAAATTAAATTTATAAGTAGAGGTAAAATAAAATCTTGGGGTGTTACATTCTCCCCTTCGTCAATATGTTTCATCCTTGCAATTTAAATTTTTTATTGAAAATTAAAGGCCGATAATTCAAAATTCCTTTGTTGGAAACCCACATTAGAAACAAGGTCAATAAAATATCCTCTTGATAAGACAGAAAATGCGATGGTCACAACAAAACTAGGATTTCAAGTTGGAAATCATTAGTGTAATGTGATAACATGAACATGGAAGAAAAATCTAACTATCAAGTTCTGATGAAGAGTGATAGAGAACATGTCCGTTAGAAAGTTAACCATTAAAAAACTCTAGATCTTGTGATCTGTTAAAAGAACTTTTATTTATCATAATAAAAAGTAAAAAAATAACGTTTTTGTTCAAAAATATTTTTCTTAATGTGGTGGTATTCTTTTAAAATTCAAGTAATAACTTGAGAAAATAAATTTAATTGATTACTTTCTATTTTATAGATATTATCTCATCCTTTGGTTGGTCTTTGATCTATTTTTACTTTATCCCTTACAACTGTAAATGAAATTTCATGTCAATTTTTTCACACATAAAGAAATTTCAATGTATTTTATTCTCCTTAAGTTATTCCTTTATAATTTAAATGTTTATTAAAACCAAGAAGATTAGAACATTTTAAAGATAAATAATAATTTCCAAAGTTTAACTTGATCCATTCCACAAGTAGCTAATCTTATGACTCATCTAGAACATGTCTATCCACATTCAATGACAAATTTTTTGAAGGTAACTAAATTTCTAAAATAAATTTAACATAATATACCCCAAATAATGTAGCTCTTAATCCACCATACCAAATACATGAATACCTTTACCACCATAAAAACTCAATGAAAAAATGAATGCTTCAAAATATATAATGAATAAGTACTACGACAAAATCCTTATATATCTCATGATTCTTATATCCATATTTATTGATTCCAAAAATAAGATACATTAATTATTCCACTTCAACTATATTAACACCTTATTATTTACCTTGATCCCTTTTATTTTTCTGATATATTTGTCTTTGATGATTGTGAAATTTATTTGTGTTGTGACCTATCTCTTTATAGTTGAATCAATTCACATTTACAGCTTATTTGTTCCCCTTAGATTCATTATCCAAGTGACCGTTCTTTCCACACTTGTAAGAAAATCCCATTACCATTATGAAATTACTAGGGTGTCTCTTCCTCAAATTATAACACGTGGGAAAATCCTTCTTTGTCTATTTCCCTTTATCTAAATAATTTACTACCATTATCCTCTTCTATTTTTTCCCCTAAAGTCATAAGACTTATATAATTATTTTTTTGGGTTGATAGCACATGAGATTATATATTTTTTTGATGATAATGTTTGGGAAACTAGTTCCATTTGTATAATTTTCTTAAGACTATCAAAGGAAGAGTCCATATTGTTTTTTGGATTACATATATTGTCCACGAAATACCTTTCAATACTTGTAATGTTGGACTCATAATTGGAAATACTTTCATCCAAATTATGTCTCAGAATCTATAATTTCTTCCCTATATCAACTCTTTATTCTCTAAGAAAATATTTTTCCTAGAAAGGTTCCTTAAAAAATTTCCATACCATATTTTCAATTTCATCTTCACCCTTAATGTTTTGAATCAATGAACACCATTTATTTGAATATCCTCATAGATAATAAAATTCCATGATAACCTTCTCTCTTTCATTACATCCCAAATTCAGAAATATCTACTATAAACAAGTTATCCATTTCATAGCTACAAATGGATTTGTAGTCCCATTAGATGATGGAGGATGTTGCCACATAAAGTGGTCTATCATTTTTTATCCATGTTGTGGATTAGGATGCTCCCTAGAAGTAAGGTTATTGTTCATAACCAAAGTTATTTGTCCCAATATAGTTAAAGTTGTTCAGATTGAGTTGCAGCTGTATCTCCACATCATTATCTTACATGGGATGGAAATCCCTACATGGGATATGTGTATTGATACAGTTTCATTTAATATGCTATGAACCATTTACAGAAAATGGCATGCACTAAATTAGGTTATAAATCATAATGAATAATTTTAGAACTAAAAAAATAGTTATCATAAATTGGAAATTTATGCATATCTAATCTCATAATCATAAACATGATTTTTTGGGGACATATTTACTTTTAAATCATTCATAATGGTTTGTAAAAAAATCTGAATTAACTTAAGAATATGCATTGGGATAGTCAAACCAGGTTCATAGTAATGCCCATTTTCATGTACCAGGTTGTGTCATATTAGTCCCGAAACGCCTTGCTATAGTTGCTACCCATAGGTACATATTTTCCAGAACCACGTCCCCTTATACTATTCAATTAGGGATGTATTGTTAGGATGACCCACATAACCCCTACCTTACCAAAATTTTAGGATGTTCTTCTATGATTATCCTCAAAATCTATATTAGGGTTATGTTAACTAAGCAATGTTTTCTAATTTTAGTTTCCAAGGATGATAATAAACATTATCTAATACCCACTATAAAGATCCCGACACAAATAGCCCAGAGCTGTTGCATTACATTATTACATTGGTACTATAAACAAGAGAACACGTCCCAAATGACTTAATTGTTTAGGATTTTTGGAAAACTAGATACATAAATAATTATTACATTACTACTTGAATGACAAAAATAGAAACTCTCTTGGGAACACCCATAAACTCTTAGATTATCCCTGAAAGTCATTCATAATACACATCTTCACATATTGGGGAAAAATAAAAAATAAGAAAGGGGTGAGCTCTAATGCTTATTAAGGGTAATAAATAAAATGGAAGCTATCATAAATAAACATAAATATTAAGGCATGGAGAATAGCTTAAAACAAGTTCAATGTAATCCTAATATTCAGAAAAAAATGGAATTAATAAAAGATGATTAGAGAAACCCATATAAAAAATAACATGATAAAGAAAATTAACCCTGGATATTATACTAGTCAAATAATCACATGTTTTATCAATTAATAATATCGTAATGAGGGAATGAAAAATGTGGGACCTCTGAAAGATATAGTTGAGGCCTCGACCAAGACATTTGAAAATAAATGGTTAAGGCCTCATCCGAATTCTTATCAGGAAATAATTAGGCAAGGCCTCAACCAATTATATATCTATTTTT
Source organism: Viscum album (assembly GCA_963277665.1). Lineage (NCBI taxonomy): Eukaryota > Viridiplantae > Streptophyta > Magnoliopsida > Santalales > Viscaceae > Viscum > Viscum album. The sequence goes on along the minus strand of OY728148.1, from coordinate 360,195,292 downwards.
TCTCGTGAGTCCCACTAATGCATCAAAGTGATATAGTGGGTCCCAAATATCACTTAATAAGCCTAATTCATTCATCATATTAATAGAGTGAAACATAAATAATGTGAAAATAAATTTCCCAAATCAGTAAACATAATCACTAACCATTCTGAGTAATATGGTGAATGATATCAAGATAACACATCAATAGTCAAGCTCATCGTAAAAAATTAATAAAATATGGTAGTTGATATAATAAAATATCAATATAAATTAATTATATTATTAAATAGAGGGTTCTGAAATTGATGAAAATACTCAAATAAAATGTTTAAGGATTTATTGGGGAAAGTACCCTTTTTTACTTTTCAAAGAAGAGTTCTTTTGGAAAAATAATTTGTATTTATAATAAACTAAGATTGTAAATATGTACATCTTATAAAAGAAAATGGAACGAAATTATATTTTTGGAAAATTGAAATAACATTCACACTAAAATTTGGAAACCAAAGTGAAAACATGTAAAAGAAGTTTTTAAAAACATTAGAAATGATCCACTTTAGTGGAGTTTCGGGGATAAAATCTAAGATTTTTTAAAGTTGAAAAGTCATAATTGTTTACATAAACCAAAAAATAAACTAAGATAGTTTTTATGATAAAAATAGTGATTTTAACAAAATACCGGGTGCTTAAAATAGATTATTAGGAGTACTTTAAAGTGGGTAATAAATTGGGAAGTTCCCTTTAATCAGGATTTCTTATCGAGAGTAATTAAAAAAGGATCCTTATAAAACATGTAATTCTACATAAAATAAATAAGAATTGATCTTGATACATATTTTTAGAACATTAACACAGAATTTAGGATGATTAAATAATAATAATTAAGAATTACAATGGGGTAAAGAGAGATAAAGTGTAACTTGAATTAAAAATAGTGGTTCTAGGAGAATCACTTACCTTATGTACGAAAGTGCATTGCACTTGAACATAATGTCCTGGATAATGAAATTAGATTAATTAATAAAATAATTTGGGAACCTTTTGACCTATATTTCAATTATTTTTATTTTATTAAGATCATTTATGTCCTTTTTGATGTATTATAATATTCAATTTCATCATTCAGGAGTGTTCTTTTCCATGGTTTTCATGATGTGTTTAATTGTACACCTGTAAAAAAGATCATGTGAAATGGGAATAGTTATAACAAATTAATATTATATGAAACTAATAAAAATACATAATATTAAATGGTTATATATGTTATTTTGTTAATTTTTGTGAGTATGAATCATTATATAAGTCGTTAGTGATAATCGTTTGGATTATTTGGGCATTTTTTCGATCATCACACATTATTTTTATTTTATTAATTAATATTATAAAGATATACTAGTTATAGAATATTAAATAAGATTTAATACATATATTAAAATGTTTTTTGAGCTTAAAAATAGTTTTATGACAAACTTTGGAGGAGGAATTAAAAAATGAAAACAAGTTATCCATGAAGGCGGTAAATCGGCACCTCACAGACGATGTTATCATCTTTAGAATAAAATGAAGTGGATAAGAGAATTGATGGTGTATTTTCCATTAAAATATTAAAATTATACTATATATAGGATACCATAGTTATCATTAATGTTTTTATAGAGTAGGTGAGGAGAGTATAAAAAATAATGTGAAAAGAAAACAAAGAAAGCAAAAAGTGAATTTTACCACTTGAATTCTTTTCCATGAGACCCTCCTAAGAGAAAATTGTGTTTTTTCTTTCTTCTATACAATAACATCATAGAAATGGAGAATATTTTTGGTGATAATATTTAGCATAAATTGAAAAAACCTTAAAGGCATAATATGTGTTAGGATAAGAGGTGGTGAGGGGTTGTATTTATAGTGGATGAGAGGTGTGGTTTTTAAATATTTGATACATTTTTTTTATTATTTTGGCTATGATAGTAAATAGTTTGATAATTATCACTAAATATATTAATATAATGAAGGATAATTAGATATTGTGGTCTCAAATAATCCATAAATAATCAATTATAAAATAATTCATGTCTTTGTTAAATACTGTATATTATCGTATTTTATTATTCACAAAAATTAAAAAAATTTAGAAAAACTCAAAAAATTCAAGATAAAAATTTAATGAAATTTATAATTAAAAATTTAACTCAATTTTATGAAAATAATTTTTTAATTATGATAAATTTTATTTTTAAATAAGATTATCATTTACTCACAAAATACCGATTTTAATATTATAACAGATTTTAGGACACTATAAAAATTTATTTAATGTCTCATAAAATTGTATTATAATAATAGGGAAAAAAATATTAATTAATCGATCCATTTTATGTAAATATATTTTCATTTTAACTATTATATTGATTATAAAATTGTAAATAATCATTTATGTTTCACAAAATTCCAATAATTAATCTATCATTTTTAAAACATATATTTATCTATTCCATGATAAAAATATAACATATTTTCATTCATATGATACCTAATTTTATTTATAATTTAATAGTTACAGTTACTATTCAATTCATAAATATAACATTAATTATAATGAAAATGATTGTTTTATAAGAACATGGATTTTTAATTATTCACTAGAAATTAAATATTTTCAGCAAAATACAAAAATTTCACCCCATTATAATTTTTGAATTATTATTTTACAAATGATGTTTATTTATATAAATATAATTTATAAAAGTGTAAATTTTTTTTAAAACAAGCACACCATTAAATGGTCGTAAAACTACCTTTAGAAAAATATAGCGTTTTAATGCATCAAATTGGATTCATTATCATAATATACCTATAAAATAATTTAGAATAATGTAAAAACCTTTGATTATATATGTAATATATAAATTTAATAATTTTGTTATAACTATTCATTCTCTCCAATTTAGCAGCTAGGTTATAACATTCAAGTTAAAATGATGATATTTAATTGTATATCATTGTTCATTTAAGCTTGGTGTTTTGTGAAACGTATGCTGCTGAAAATTTTTAATTTAAATAGAGAATTTACATTTAATATTGTGGTGTTAAAAAATTTATTTTTTAATTTTTAGTGATGAAATAATTACTTGAAATTCTTATACAATGCCAATGAAGTTCTTATGCAACCAATAGAAAAATCCATTAAATGATTTTTAAAACTTACAAAGTAAATTTTTTTGGCTGCGTTAGGATGTTACAAGAATTTATTAGATAAAAATAATTTATTTAGAAATGTTTAAAATTTTATATCCAAACTACATTACTATTTTGATATTTTTTAATGTTTTTATGTGAATATTCCTTAAAATCAACTTAATGACACCTTATACTAAATAATATTTTATCAAATGATTTAAAATTCACAAAAATAATATATTTGGACAAAATAATGGTATATAATCTAGAATATTAAATAATTTATACTTATTTCCCACTTTTCCTTTTATTTTAAAATTCTTTACCCATAAAGAATAAAAAATATTATTATTATAGTAATCATTAACAAGGATAACATGAAGTTAAAACTAAGATATAATGGAAAAATCATAAATTAAACTTATATAAATTTTATTTTATTAAATATTTACACAAAAAATAAAAATATATAATATATATATAAATTTATTGTCACATTAATATCAAAATTAATTTAGATTTATTTAATAGTTTAAGTAATTCCAAGGGTGCCCCATTTATCACTTAAAAAAGAACACCAAACCTCCTCTCTTTCTCAAACTTCTTGATACAATTATCCCAAAATAACCATAAAAAAATCTTCATAACATCATTTGATATATTCAAATGTTTTTTCATTCTTAAAATATCATCCCTAGTTTCTTTAAGGAGAGATCTAAATAAGGTTCTATAAAGAGGAGACACTCTTATCAACTGAGAATTTTCATTTTACTTTTTATTCTACCTTCTTTAATTATATACTAACCATTACAGTATAATAAAATAAGTACCTAAAATATGATAAATTTTATTATGTTAATTTCATAACCTTATTCATCTCATATTTCAGTCAAGTGTGAAATGAAACCTTCATTCATGCGTGCATGTGGACTATCGTCACACGAACCAATGAATTTTGTTTCTCATCACTGCCTATCATGGATGGATATGATGATGGATTCAATTTGTATATATATATATATATATTAAAATTTAAAAAATTATTATTATTTAAATATTATATATCATTTATCTTCATACCATTCCAATATTTAAAAATAGAATCATTGCACATGTGTACGCACAGACTATCATCTATATATAGCGATGTATATTATTTTTCAAAAAACATGACTCTCATGTTTTGTCATGAGGATATATTTAATAGATATTTTTTATTTTTATAACTTTTTAATGCTTATATAAAGTTATAATTTCATTTTATTTCTGTTGGTCGGAGTAGATACTCAAGAGGGGGGTTAATTGAGTTCCAATTAAATTCCTGTTTAAAAACTTTGTCTTAAAAACCCCCAAATAAAATACTGAATTAAACTGTAGTGAATTTATATCAAAGTAAAGGTTCTGTTGGGTTATCCAGGGATTGATTATTTCCCATTTAATCAAAATAGAAGAGTTGATTAACTTTTGAAACGAACTTACTGATTTACATCTAATATAAACACTTGAGAGTTTAATTATCAAAGTGAATTTAAAACAGTTTTGGTTTTAATGAAATTAGCAGCAGAATAAAAAAATAACTTTGAAAGAAATAGCACAACAGATATAACCAAGTGGTTCAGTTTCAAGATGAGACTTAGTCCTCTCAAAACTTTACATAGAAGTGATCCACACCCTAGATCAGGGATTACAACAGTATAAAACTGTCCAGGTCCAAGACCTCTACCACTGTTATCCGTGGGAACAAAAACAATAGCAAACCAGCTTTCCAGGTCACGCACGACCTCTACCACTATCCCAGTGGGAAATAAAAGATGTAAGAGATTGAGTGATGATTTACAGATCCTCTAGTTAAAGTACAAGAGACAATGTGTGTGTCAAATACAGCAGATAAAACACACTACTCGAAATTTAAAGAAATGAATCACAGAGCAGAGATATAGAGTTTAGAAATGGATCTAGTGATTGCAGTGAAGCTTTGGACTCCTTGAGTTTGATCAGAAATGGTTTTGAGTCCTCTTCTGGTTTTTTTCTGAAAAACAGAGTGTCGCCTGCTTGGCATCCAGGTCCAGAGATAGTGAAAGATGTAGTCGACGAAGTTCTTCAATGTCCTTGTGAATGTACAGAACTCTTCTTGAGTAAGCTTGAGAGTGTATGAGCTTCTCTGTCTTCCACAACTATCTCATCCACCACTCTTTCCACTCATATATGTCTCTCCATCCCCCTTTTTGCACCAACATGGACTTCTTGTATTTATGGCACGATCTCCAGCAAAAGAAATGATTTCTTTTTGTAGGTACGAGGTACGGTTCCCTAACATCCAACAACCTTCATTAAATAAATGACAGAGCATTAAAATATACCTAATATGACCGTTGGTTAGATTAAATAAATATAATGAAATTCAAACAGCTGTTTATGACTATCGGTGAGTCAATTGATCGGTAGGTCATCAACATCAGCATTGGTGTGTCCTGATCGGTGACTCAGATGATCAGCATCGGTGTGTCATGATCAGTGACTCATTTGATCAGCATCGGTGTGACATCTTCGGTGACTCGGATGATCGGCATCGGTGTGTCATGATCGGTGAATCATTTGATCACCATCGGTGTGTCATGATCGGTGACTCATTTGATCAGCATCGGTGTGTCATGATCGGTGACTCATTTGATCACCATCGGTGTGTCATGATCGGTGACTCATTTGATTAGCATCGGTGTGTCATGATCGGTGCAACCATTGTCTTTTGATATGGATCAGTGTGACCGTTCACTTTTGATATGGATCGGTGTGATCGTTCACTTTTGATATGGATCGGTGCAACCGTTCACTTAACAGAACAAAGTGTCTACTTGATCTAGAAGACTTCCAGAATACTTGTAAATCAACGACAAGCACAAATAAAATCATGATCCAATCGATATAAAAAGATTCACTAAAAGATTGTGATTATTTACATGAGAAATCCAACTGGATTAAGTAACGATAATTTGTGATTATTAAAACAGCAATCATAGGAAGAATTCAGCAATCTTCCAGAGGTCTCAACAATTTCTTTATTTTATCTCTAATGAAAAGTAAAAACATCGCTCGTGTGAATGTATGTACTACCTCCCTAAGAGTTGATGTATTTTGTTTCTCATAATTTATTTTCATGGATGAATCCAAAATTATATTTATGTATAAAAATTATAATTATTTAATTATTAATATTATTGATATGATGTAATAATTAACCCTTTGACCATAATCAACCATCCAAATTCTTTTTTCTAATATGAATCATACGTCCTCAAAACACATGGAGTAGATTTAACTAATTATGTAATTAAATATTTCATTAAAATAATGAAATAAATGAAATAAATGTACTAAATGGTTTAATAATAAATTTTTAACCTGTAAAATTTTCTTAAATAAGTAAACAGTTTATATAATTTTATTATACAAGTGTTAAAGGAGATACATATAAAGTCTGTACTCGGGGTAAGGGGTTTTTTAACTCAATTTACTTTCATTAGTTTATAAAACTTTTTATTGAACTTATTATGCCATTATTATGTGTGAATTGATATATAAATTGTATTATTATATATTTAAACCGATTTTATGTGTATTTAGATACGTTCACATAAAAATTTCATTGATTAATTATTAGTTCAAATGTTTTAATCTTTGTAAGGGTATTATTTTCCTCAATCTCTTCTTCTCAAGGCACATTTTATATCACACACACTTGAATTATAAAATATTAATTCATGTAATTCATGGGATTTATAAGGCCATATTATGCTATTTTTAGAATTACTATTGATTCTAAAGCTATTAAAGTGGTAAATGCCTAATCTTGCAACCTCATTTCTTTTAAGAATTGTTTATGTTCCAAGTTCCTTTGAGGAAAATTCAATTATATTAATTTCTTAAACAACATATATATTCTTATACTATGGTTATTTAAGAGTTTTACTGATTTCATTTTATTTTCCACTCTTTGGTACATAGGGATATCAGAGGAACCTTTGTAGGAAAAAATCAACCATATTTCTTATTTTGGTCAGGAATAATTTCTCTTTTGTATACAATATCTTTAAAATGTTTTCAAAAATATTATGATCTATGAATAAAATATTGGTTAATGTTTTTTGAAATGAAATTTTACTTTAGTTTCAATTTTTTAAAAGGAAATACTCTTCCATTCTCTAAATTAGACACTTTTGGTTTTTACTAAAATTATTAAAGGGACAATTTTTTAACATTTACCAAATGAGTTGATTTTCCCACCTCTATAAATATTTTTTTTGAAGTTACCAGTACATGTTTCTATGGTTATTATAATTGATATTATTTTCTCAATATTCCTGTAATTTTTAGTTAAAAAATTATAAAAAAAATTATATTTTCCCCATTTTTAATGAATTATCTTAAATGTTATCTTAAATGTATTATTAATATATAGAAATATAATTTATTGTTTTATTATTATTACATGGTGATACATTCAAATTATAGTATAATTACTATTTATTTTCTTGCATTATGATTGTTTTAAAGTGATTATAATGTAATTAATTTCATTTCCATGGGACCATCAATCTAAAATGTAATGAAAGTTGTTATTAAGGGTGTTGTTTTGAAAAGTGAAATATTGTAAATGTCTTTTTCATTTTGGGGTACTTGAAAATTTGTATGAAGTATTGATGGGTGGTTCCGTTATAAATAACTATTAAGTGGTTACTTTATAAACCATGTATCGGTGGTCAAATTATAAAAAGGGTGGGTAGGTCCATTATAAACCACTGATGAATTGTGTAAAGTGATAAAGTTAATTACTTTAAGTTACAATTAAGAGATAATATAGTTAAATCTAGTAAGTTACTCTTAATGGATGACATGTTTTACTAAATATTCGTAGATCCTAAGAGACAAAAAAGTTAACTACTCTAGGTTACACCTAATATAATGTTATAACTATCCTTTTTTTGGTTATTATATGATGAATGTTTGATCTTCCATGTTACCGGTATAGTTTCTTTATGATTAAAATAAGTTCTAATTTTTTCCTTTGATCAAGGATTATTTTCTTATCGATCATGGTTTTTGACTCTCATGTATCAAATATTTTGTTAAATATTTATGACATGTATCATTATTTACATTCCATCTTTTTATGGATGTGAATTATTTTATGTTATACTCATTCACTTTGAATATGTTCTCATACCCTCATGCATATGTCATGCTATCAAATTAATATAATTTTTAATGTCTATTTTTACACTTACTAAGTATTTGAGATCACCATTATTTTGTTTTTTTCCTAACCTTAAAAACAAATATGTTATATAATATATTTATAGAATGTTTTTATTTGGGAGATGATGAAGACTTAACGCGGAATAAGAAAATATGGGTGTAGTGGAAAAATATACCACTTAAAGACATGGGTATTATTATGTAATTGTTTTTCCTAATTCTCTAAAACTCTAACTCTAAAAGATCGATGTGTATGTAAGTGATTAATTATTTATATTTGATGTTATATATTTTGGATGGCTGAAATTGTGTCATATTTATTGGTATTAAGGCCAGAAATGTAAATATTATATTTTAAACATCAGATTTAGGAGTGCAGGTTTGGGTTTATTTTAACTTATATCAATGGTTTGGAAAAACCATTGATAAAAGTTTCCATGAAAAAACATATAACAACAGTTTTGATTTTTTTGGTATATGTATCTATACCCCATACCTATAACAAATTATTGATCATACCATTGGTATAGGTGGAATAAAACCATAAATATACCAATGGATAACTCAAACCATTTGTATTGGTGGGAATATACTATACCCATACCATAATATTGACAAAAATATTGGTATATGTGGCCAAAAATCATACCTATACCAGTAGTATACTAAAAAATTTGGTATATGGTAACTACAAAAATGGTTTTCTAAACCATTGGCATAGGCCTATTGATTTAGATTATATTTCTAGTTGGTAATATCCCCCATTGTGACAAGATCTTGTTCCATGACATGGATAACTCTATATAGGAAGAACCAGTAAAATATTCCTATGATTTATCATGGATTATCCATCCTTCTCAAAAAATGAATAAATCATATGTATTTATTTTAATATTATAGTAAAAGAAAGACTCATACACATTCTCTTCATAGTGTAACCAATATTCCCATATCATGAATAACCCATACATATACTTTTCACAACATAGTCCTTCTTACCATGACATGACAACATTCATAGAATAACTCATTATCAATCATACCTTATGATATAACACGTATCATAATTCATAGTTATCCACATTATCAATCATATTATAAGATTTACAATAACCCTAACCTATACAGATTGGTTACTTTTACATATTTCTTCCATGTGTGGAATTTTACATTTATTTATCTCGAAAGCCTTTATGAATTGGATTGATTACCATCATATATCATAGTGAATTCCAACGCTTTTTTATTTTCTTCTAGATTAATTTTACATATCATTTTGATGACCCTCATATATCACAATGAGTCTTCTCTAAGACTATTCTATTTTTATGACTTAGTCTCATCAATAATAAATGACTATTAAAAATCATATGGACTACTTTTACATATCAGGTTAATGATCCTTACACATAAAATTTCATTTTAAACACTTCCATTTTCTTGAATATAACATTTATTATCCTTACATATCAGAGTAAATGATTCCTACATATCCAGGGATCTCTCAGGATTTTTTATTTTCACATATTACAGAATATATGAAGTACCAGACTAAATATATTATGTATCCTATGAAGTGTTTTTCTTTTACCATATTTACCAATTACTTCCAATTTTATCATTCTATATAAAGGGAGCTCCATTCATTTATCATTTTTCTATGAACTTCAACCAACTCAACTGATTTATTCCTTTTCCAAAATACTGCTTTATGACCTCTTAACATATGAATCATATTTATCTACTATTATATAACAAATTCCATACTATCATCAAATCTTCCATTATAATGTCTTATAGAATACCTTTAACACATAATCAAGAATAAATTATAGACCATATTCACAACATTTACCAATATGTAATAAACCATTTTATTAAACTGAAACACAAATCCAATTGAATTTGAACTTTTAGTGTTTACTGGATGGACCTTTTTTAAAACTGAGATTCAGAATAGAATACCGAGAGTTGTAACACTTAAAAGTGTTGCTTTTAGACTTTGGTAAAGGCCCGAGAAATTTATAGGGTGTCTTGTCCAGTCTAGGGAGTGCTGGGGTCCAGAAATAAAATTTTGGAGGGTCTATATTGGGCGAATGATTTGTCTAAAATCGTGCGACCCCTTAGCAGCAAACTGTGTACCTGCAGCAAAGGAGCAGAAATTCCCCACATAGGTTACACACTATTTTCCCATATTCTGAGTCCTTCTCTCATGGGTAGTTCCACTTAGGTTGTATCCTCACACTATTAATCTCAAGATTTATAGACGGTTAGATTAACCGTGTGGGCCAAACTGTGTGAGGAGATTTCCTAAGAATAGAGTGCTCATGTTTGGTGCGAAATTTAGACAAATTGTGTAACATAGGTTTGTAGGTGAAATTATGTTTCTTACCTCAATGAGTTTTTTTATTTCATCCGCTTATTTTCTTCCCTTACTCCTAAATGCGATCTCTTCGAGGTGCATTTGGCTTCTTCCCCAAGCCTAAGATAGGGTTCAGAAGATCTCCTCCACTTGTTGGTTGAATCTAGCATCGTTGGTCTCTATAGATCCATATCGATAAAATCTCATGTCCATTTTAATATTTCATCATTTAAACTCATATCATTTTCCTTATAATGGTTAAAGTTCATTTTCACAATTTTTAGGGAAAAGATATGTTTCTTAGATTTCTTCCAAATCAAATCAAATTAGATCTTGATATTGGATGAGTGATATGTAATATGTATGAGGTTGGTGGTCTTTGAATTTTTCCTTTGTTTTTCATCATTTCATGAATAGCGTCGTTGTGTTGCACACTGCACTTTACGGTGTATTTCTTTATAATTGATTCATTAATATAAAATTTATCCTTTCACCTTAATACCTACCTATTGAACCTTGTTTAATTATTTAGATGTTTCTGATATCTATAATGGTCAACCCATGGGTATTCCAAGTCAAAACACTACTTTATATAAGATGTTTTTAGATTCTCAAACTACCTTCTAAGCATTCATCATAAAATGTAAGTTTTTTTCCTTTGTAGGGTGGTCAATTTTTATAATATCATCCCTTGGGTGTTATGTAGATCATGGTTAATTAATAGTCGTTAATGGTGGATTCCTAATGTGATTCTCTTTGTTGAATTGAGTTTTGACACTTTTATTTGAGATTTAATTGTGCAATGTTGTAATTTGATGCTTAAATTTCATTAAATGAATTTATTATTAGAAATTTCATGTTTTAATAATAAAACCCCTCAAATGAGGTGTGAAGTCTTCGAAAATTATAAAGTGATGACTAGTGGTTTATAACATACTGGTCCATATTTCTTTGGTTGTTTTTCAATGCTTTGCTGCTATGGTATGGTATATTGAATGTTTGATAGATAGACTTTATTAATGTTATGGAATGAAATTTTACCACATTTTCTAATTATTTTAATTATAACTATGAACCTCCTAAGTTATTGAATTGATTTGTAAATGGGATTCCCCATGAAGGTAATTCCCTAGCTAACCATAGAACTTCTTAAGTGCCTCTATCAGCCATGTAATTGAATTGTCACGTTTTATTAAACAAATGGCATGTATTGTAATAGTTTAATTTATTATTCATGATGGATTTCTCTCATTCAATGTATTAAATGTTCATCGTGAAGTGAATTCAGAAAGGGTGGTAAGAACATGTCATATATTTCATACTATATACATGTCATAACTAAAATGAAAAGACTTGTTGATAATGTATTAATGAATGTAATTTATGAGAGGTACTTTCTCATGGACTTTTACTATATATATGATGAATCCTCTATGGGTTTGATAAATAAGTTGCATAGAGGTTTTACCTAATGCATTATATTATAAATGATACGCCTTATAAATAGGCTATGAATGATGGTAATGGTGTTGAACTTGGTTGATAATCACACTCCGTTACATTGGGTGTTGACTATGGTGTCTCACACCAGTGATACCAAATGGGTAATGAGATTTATGCTCCACGTTCCATGATTATAGTGTTTCCATGATAGATCACTCTCCATCCTAAGTGTTGTGGAATGATATCTATAACTCTATTTGGATGTAGGAAATTCACCCTATTTCATGACCATTTAGTCTCATTTAGACAGGTTATGGATGTCTGAGTTATGACCTAGTCCAGTTAAAAACAAGTATTCTAGGTATATGGCCACTTATGTCCGCACATACATGGTTCATATAGGTGGATGTAATAAATAACTATATTTTATACATATATATTTTTACAATATATGTATGATAACTGATTAGAATCTTATTATGTCTACGATAAGATGCATGTATAGTTGTTAGGTGTCTGTTAGGAACCTAGGCGGGTTATTATTTGTTTATTTAACACTACTTGTTTATATTTCTATTAATACCTACACATTGCATTATACTATATTTCATAGACTGGATTCAGTCATAGACACTGTGGGTTGGAACCTACATGGATTATTATCTAACACCCTTTTGGGGAATCCATTTCACTAGGTTACCAGAGTAGACCTTATATTTGCAGGACCTTGGTTGATTGCTAGTTCTATTTATCTTGTACATAGGTTTTATGAGGCCATGAATGAACCACATCTCGACATGATTGTGGAGATCTCCCTTGGGGTTTTTTATTTTATTTTCTTTCATGTTTTATATTTTTTCATGTATCATTCTTTATGTTTTATATTTTTGATATTCATCATCAAGACATTCATGTATCAGTTTAATATTATAATTATACATTGTTTATATTCAATTATATTAATCTTCCACTACTTTACCTTTCATTTATCACGGATTTAACTATTTTTTATTTTTTATACCCCTGTGATAATATAATACGAAGTTATATTATTCCCACTACACCATCATTACACCATCATTGTTAGTCGGTAGCCTCTGTCATATGGTTAGGTATGCTTGAGGCCATGTGACCCACTAGTCCAATGACCGTAGTAGCAGTCAGTCGGTTTAGAAAGTTACAAAGTGGTACCAGAGATTTTTCTTTTCTATTGTATTACTATTTGGGTTTGATAAATAGGAGACTAAGAATGTGTGGATGCTTGGTAAATAGTCATCTCAAACTGATCACCCCCCATGGGGAAAATTCCTAGTAGACCGTTCTGAGATTGATGTTCATGCTGTTTGTTATTACAGTTGATATGATTTCATCTTGGGTGACTGGTGTAATTTCTACTTCTTATAGATTTATGGGATTTATGGTATTATACCCTTGATGTAGTATGGAATGGATGAATCATAACATGCATCATATTAGGCATATATAAATTCACATTCCATATATATACCATGCCATTTAGTTTCATTTATAACATGACATATGATTTCGAATTTGTGCCTTGAGTGCAATACATGCCTTGTATTTATTATCATTCTTATGTTTATAACATTATTAGGTGATTTATTTAGCATGTTAGACTACTTCCATTCTTACATAATTATATTCCATGTTTCTTATTATTTATCAGGTTTCTTTGTGGTTATTTCTTGTGATAGTATGCTGGCCTTGTTTTGATGTTAATATTTAATTGGTTTCGTGGGATAAATATATAGTTTGTGATTAAATGGGAGCTAGTTTTTAGTTGTACGGTGTATGAGATCCTTATAATTTGGGAAAGGAAACCCGTGTGCTCAAACCATCTTTGAGATCTGTTTATAATTATATATCACTGTTAAAAAGTAAAAGGCTGATAATGTTAACATGTAAATTGAATTGTTTTTTATTAATGGGACCCAAATTTCAAACTGTAAAATCATTATTGATTGGTAGTTGGCCACCCATATAACTTGACCATTATTTATGTGACCATGTTTTATTTTGAATTGGTTAAAATATAAAATCTTTTTAATTTGATATTAAATGATTTGGATGATTTATTAAGGCATGTGCCTTTATTACTTGGTCATAATGTCCCATATGGTTAAGCTATTAAATTCACAAATGGACCCAAGTAGATTAATTGGGGCATGTTTCTAATGAAATAACCCTCTATAGGTATTTAAAACATTAATAGTTGAAAATCTCTATTGGGATTCCCCCTGATGAATCCATGTTTCCTTTACTAGACCTTCATAGGTTGCCTTATCTTTTATAACTTAAAAAAGAATTCATATGATATATTACCTATTTTTGGAGGGATGTCAATAAATATTTAATGTTCAACAAAAGAAGTGTGATAAGGCATTCTTGTTTTCCCTTGATATTATGTTTTAAATATTTTAAATTTTTTAAAGAATAAGGTGAATAAATTTAATGGTCTTAAAATGGAACCCTACGTGGTTTCCTTTTTTTATAACTACATGTAAGGGTAGTTTAATTTTCTCTATAAGTGTCCTTGGAATAGAAGTTTGATCATTTTATACAGGACATTTTCTTATTAGTAGTGGATTAAATGATAGGTGTATGCCCTAGTGAAATCTGTTGGTGTGACCCAGTGATATGGTTGATATTTTTGCTTTCGTAAGGGTCTAGCTGATGGTAGGTATAACCCTTAGAGCTAAAAATCCATACTAAATTCCATGAGTTCTGGTGTTTGGTACAGTTAGGGTGTCATTGTCTCTAGTAAGGCATTTATCTTCAAAATGAAACCCTTGTTCAGATAGGTCTCCATTTTTTTTTCTAGGCCATTGTTATGGGCATGAGCATCGAGTAATTCTCGACTTTAGAAGGTTATACATGCCTAGGTAATGGCCAGCTGCTTTGTAGGTCTTGTGACCTTCTTTCTTTTTTCTAGGCGACTTTGGAAATCATTGGTCTGTTTTACATTCATATGAGATAGAATGACTTTGAGCCAGTTTTCTAGATAGACCACCAAATACATGGATGCATATATGTATATCCTATGAACAATATTAATGATTCTTCATCTTCCTTTGAAACCCCAGTGTATTAGGTTTCCATGTACACAGTGCCTATTGAGATCAAAATAGTTTAGAAAACCGGTTGTGTTCGGTGAAATAATCATGGTATGTACTACTAAGTACATTCTTAGTTCATTTAAATATTAGATTAACCAACATGTTTAAGGTAAATAAAGTTAATTTTAATGATCAGGATGAATTTCCAAATGATTGAGTATTTTTTCACACTGATCAGGTTGTTTCTGGATTTCATGCCCTATGTTGTGATGTTTTAATGTAGTGATAATAACTCGGAGGAGCGACACACATACTTTATGGTGGTTCTAACATAGAGAGTCTGTGAGTGTTCTATATGTATTTCCCATTCAATTTCTAAGAAACTCATAAGGTGGAGATCTTCACATTTTTTTTGGGTGAAAATGTGTCCTTCCAAGTAAATGGAGAACAACCAAAGATGGCCATTGATAAATTGGCAGTTTTTCTTAAATTCCCTTGAATCTTGTGAGTTGGAATTGTGTCGGTACTTTCTTGGTATCATTAATTTTGTGTTTTTGGCTATGTGAAATATTTAAAATGATATTGGTTAGGATTTTTCGATAGTGTTTTTGTTTGTGTGATCAAAGGGTGGCTCGAGTGGTGAAGAAATTTGATCTGTTTGTGGTAGTGCGTCAGCAGATGAAGTAGAGATTTTAACAAGGGAATTCCAGAAGTAGAAGTTAAAATGATCTTATTGTTTACATTGTAACTTCTCATAGTGTACTCATTTGAAGGATATGATCATAACCCCTATCATTACGTCATCCTTGATGCACTAAGAGTGAATTGGTCTTACGCAACGCTAAATCTTTAAAAGATATTGGGATTATTTGGGTGTTTTTTATAGTGTTTAACATTAGACGATTGGTTCATATTGAGGCTTGGTCAATCCAAAGTGATACTAGGGTTCTCATGTTGGAATTCCTTTTGCGGAATCTTGAAAACCACCTGCTCTTTTCTAACTTGATCACCATGCAGATTCTTCTTTGGGATCAATCATAACTTTTATGTGGACATGATGGACTTTTTCAAATGTATCTACTATATAATATGGGGTAATAACTACCTTTGGTAAGTTCCTTGGAATCCAGTTCATTGATTCTAAGGTTATCCCGAACTACATGTCATGCTTGATGATTTTTCAAGGAACATAACTAGAAGTTAGGTATGGACTTCAGTGGATGTGTTTGTGCTAAACGTGAGTTACCTTTGGAGAAGGTGTAATAATTCAGTTGGTAATGAACTTTCAATCTATGTTTAGCATTTTTAGAAATTTTATATGGAGGTGAATCAACATTTTATCTTTATTTTTCTTTTCTATGGTTTTTGCGAACCATATTAAACATGACGTCAGGAGAAGGGAGGTGTGGTTTAGGGGTCATCTATGTATTTCGTGGAAAGTATGCACAACAGGTTTCTGTTTGGTCGATCAGAATTTGATAGATTCTTAGAAATGAGGTACCTAATATGACCTCATATGTGATCGAGTTTTCCCAATTAAATAATTCATTCAAGGAACTTCATTAGAAATTTTGAGGCATGCTTCACAGGAAATTATGACAGTAGAGGTACTATTTTTCGGAATTGGCTCCTTATGGTGTTAAAACATAAGGTGGTGAGAACCTTCAGCTAGAAATCTAATGATATGATGACATGATCAGTTCGCTATCTATTCAAGATTGGGTAAACTCCGTTTAGGTTTCTTGTTTTGAAATTGATCATTGGATTGAGTTTATACAACTTAAGTGCAATGTTCTTAAATTAATTCTTAAAGGTGTGTTCAGTGTTCAAAACGCAAATAAACTATTTTAATTAAACTTCATGTACCTAATCGGTATGGTGATATATTAATTATTCTCGAAGGCTTCTTGGGGATAATAATTTTTAAGGTGGGTAGGTTGTAACAACCTGTGTTTTTGAACAGGATAAAAATCCAAAGGAATTTGATATTTTAAAATTTACTGGATGGGAAATTTTTAAACATGTGCTTCGTAAAATAATTAAAAGAGTTATAACACTTCAATGTGGTGTATTTAGAATTGTGTAAAGTAGTTAATGGTTTCCTGGGTGTCTCATTGAGTTTTAGGAGCATCGAGGTCTGAAAATAAATGTTTGGAGGGTCTGTATAGGGCACATGATTTGTTAAGAAACATGTAGCCCCTCAGCAGCGAACTGTGCGGCTGTAACAACAGAGCTGAAATATCAGTCATGGGATATGAATGGTTTTTTCTGAAACTATGAACCTTTATCACATGAGTAGTGCCACTTTGGTAGTACATTAACACTATTCATCACACAGTTTGTGCATGGTTAGGCTAACTATGCATACCAAACCGTGTGAGGTGATTTCCTAAGATAGGAGTGCCGCAAGATCGGTGCACTGTTTGGCCACACCATGTGGCCAAAACATGTGACCTATTATTTTGAGTGAAATTAAATTTATAAACTTAATTTGTTTTTTTATTTCTTCATCTTATTTTCTCCTCTTCTTCCCATGTGATCTTTCTTCTAGGTGCCTTTGGATTATTCTCCAAGCCTAAGCCACGATTTTGGAGATATCCTCCTCCTGTTGTCTAAATCAAGCACCACCAGTCTCTATGTATCTATATCTCCAAACCCTAGAGTCTATTTGAATATTTATAAATTTAATCTCATCTATTTTGTACTATTGTGGTGAAAGATCATTTTCCCTATTTTTAGGGTGAAGGTCTGTTTCTTAGATTTCGTCCAAACCAGATAAAATCAGAGCTTGATATTGGATGAGTGATACATCCTATGTATGCGGTAGGTGGTATGAGGATTTTTCTAAGTTTTCCATTATTTCATGAATATCACAATTGTGCCACATGCTGTCATTTTCTGTGTGTTTCTTTATAATTGGATATTTCATATATAATTGCCCATTTCACCTTAATTCTTGCATATTGAACCATGTTTAATTATTTATAGGTTGTGGATATCTTTAATGGACACCCCATGGGTGTGGAAAATCCAAATGATCCTTTATAATAAGTTGTTAAATTATCAAACTTTATTCAAAGCATTCATCTTGAAATCTAATATTGCCTTTCCTTTGTATAGTGGCCCAATTTGATAATAGCACCCCATAGGTTTCATATTGAGTTTGGTAAATTAATTTCTATGTATGGTGGCTACGTAAAATTATTGTATTTGATGAATTGAGTGGCACCACATGTATTGGGGATTTAATTTTTCTAAGTTGTAATGTGATTATTATATAGGATTAAATGGATTTTTTGTGAACAATTTCATGTTATTAAAATAAAACCCCTCGAATGAGGTGTTCCGTTTTTGAAAATTATAACGTGATGACTTGTGGTTTGTAAAATTCTCATCCATATTTATTTGGTTCTTCTTTTATGATTTTCATCTATGGTCGGTATATGGAATGTTTGAGACATGACCTTTATTGATGTTATGAAATGAAATTTTCTCTCCTTTACTAAATGTTTTATTTGAACCAAGCCCCTCTTAAGATATTGAATTGATTTGTTGATGGGATTTCTCATTTAGGAAATTTCCCAGCAGATCACATCACATCCAAATTGCCTCTCTAAGAATTGTAATTGAATTTTAATTTTTTGTTAAATAAATGACATGTACTATAATAGTTGAAGTACTTATTCATGATGGACTGTTCCAATTTAATGTATTAGGTGTTTATAATTAAATAAGTTGAGAAATTGTGGCAAGGCCACACCATTTATTCCATGACATGTACATTCCATAACTGAATTTCTATGCTTTGTCGATAATTAATTGATGAATGTAAGTCATTAGAGAAATTTTCTCATGGTCGTTTACTATAAATATTATGATACCTATATTTTCTTGATAAATAAGTTGTATTAGAGGTTTTTTCTCATGCCTTATATTATAAATGATACACCTTATTAATATACTATAAATGATGGTAAGGGTGTTGACTATAGTGGATAATCACCCTCCCTTACATTGGGTGTTGATTATGGAATCTCACCCCAATGATACTAATTGGGCGTTGTTGTTTACATGCCATGTTCTATGATTAAAGAGTTTCCCTGGTGTCTCACTCTCCATCTCAAGTGTTTCAGAATGAAATCTCTCACTCTACTGTGATGTAGGGAATGTAACATATTTCTTGAGATTTTGGATAGTTAATACTGGTTATTGATTTCTAAGTTACACTCCGATCGATTTATCAACCAGTATTCTAGGTATATGGACACTTATGTCCACATGTACTTGGTTTTTATAGGTTGATAAAATACAGAACTATATTATATATAGATATATTATTACTATATATGTATGTAAACTAATTAAAAGAATTTTAAATCTATGACTCAATGTAATTATATAAGCGAGGTGTCCCTTAAGAACTTGTAAAGGTTGTTTTTTTATTTATCACTAGTCTTTTATCTCGCTAATTATACCTACACACTGCTTTACATTATATTTCATGGACTAGATTAAGTCATAGAAACTGTGGGTGGTAACCTACTGGGGTTATTATCTGACACATTTCAGGGTACACCATTAAAATATTGTACTTTAATAGACCTTATATTTTTTTGACATTGGTTTATTTCTTGAGTCATTTAGCTTGTAACTGGGAGTAAGGAGAGAAGGACCGAGATGAATCTTGGGATTCTTGTAAAGATCACCCTTGGAGCATTACTTTTCTTTAATTTTATTTATTGTTATATACTATAGCTCATAGAATGTAGTATGTTTTCTGTTTTTGTTGATCATTATCAAGACATGAATTCATCATCTGTATATTGTCATTGACCATATTTTATATTCATTTATATTATATACCATTTCTAGATCGTTCATTGATTACTTATTACACTATTTTTTTATGTTTATTTCTATTATACTGGTGTGTTAGTATGACATGAGGTTTTAATATTCCCAATGAACAATCCTTACAACCTCTCTACTAGTCGAAAACCAATGGCATATGGGGAGGTGTGGTTGAGGACTTGTTACCCACTAGTACAATGACATATTAGTGGTTAGATAGGTCGAGATGTTACAAAATCAACTTCTAGAAATTATTTAGAACATATTTTGGAATAAAATCTAGAATACCAAATTCCTCATCATGATTATCTTTGGAAACAACCCAACATACAAAAAATCTTATAGACTTCTTTACCTTGAGAGAAAATAACTCTAAATCCAACACCAACACATGTTTACAATAAATACAACAACAATAACAAAAATATATTGACAACAAATCAATTACCTTCCAATATAGATTTAATAATTTTGTTTCCAATAAAACCAACATTTCATGACTCTAAATTTGTAATGATAATAATAGTCATGAATTAGAAAAAGTTCTAATAACAACAACCTCAAAGGGACCTAAATCATGTTCTGGAATCAAGATACCCTAATATAAATCACCATACAACAAAATTTTATCAAAGTAATGAATAATGTTTTGAGAATAAACTAATAGTGCCTCTTTAATTAAGAATAAAATTAATCCCTAGTATATAGATATATTTCACCAATACTTGGTGAAACCAAAGTAATAAAAACCCTTACAAGGGAAAGGGAAAACATGAATGAGGGGTGGGGAGAGTCAGAAATGGCTTGGATAGACTTAATATTGAAGGAATCAACATGAATCCAAGCTGTATCTTGAGGAAAATTGTAAGTAACTTGAAATAAGGAGTAAGAGAACTCCCAAGATTCATTTAACTACAAGGAATGATTTTTAGACTGAGTGGGGGTCAAGGGTTAAATGGATTAAAGAAGAAATTAAAAAAAATACCGTTTTTGAGAATTTATAAGAACTTATACTTAGGTTACCACTGGAGTTCCAGTATCCACCACTAGAGTTTCAATATGACTATTGTGTTTATACAACCACTGGTAATCCAATGGGATTTTAGTGGACATCCATAGATATTCTTTTAGTTTCCAAACCACCATAACCTTTTTATTCTATTCTCTTGAAAACTCCTAAATCTAATCCTAGGATTATAAAACCTCTGTAAAACCTCAATCCATATTAAAATACATATTTAATTTACTCTTTAGGCATCAATATCTAGAGAAAAAATAAAAAAAATGAAATTTCTTACTATTAGAAATTTAAAATTTCAACTTACTAATAAATCCTAACCAGATTCTCAAAAAATACATAATACCAAAGGTTATGGTCATTATAAACTTCCCAATATATAATTTTTCATCCCCAAAACGTAAAAGTGAAAATCCATAAAAAATCTCAAACATTTACAAATAATTTAATACACCCATACATCTAAAATCACAACTTAAAAACCCAATAAATCATTATCATATAACTTTAATAAGAGGGATACCACAAATCTGAAGAAATTAATCCTAGAGTTTTCTCAAGTCCCAAATAATTATGCTTTCTAGACTCATTATAATCTATAATATCAAAGTATTATTATAACACAACGAACTATATCCACGATCCACATATCCATAAAAATTTTCAAATAAAATAAAATAATACTCTACAACATTTCACAAAACTAGAATAATCATATTTTGGTTCCTAGAATAATTTAACCAAGAACAACCCATATAAACTTAAAAATAAAGGTATAGAAATATATTTTATCTCTCTACTATACAAACTCCCCAACTTTTTCCTATATCTGACTTACTTTTGAGTTTCAATTTTTTATATACCCACGTATCAAAATAATTTTTATAGTAAACAAATCCATCCTTTTTCAATATTAAAATGTTATATTCACTCATTATGATACTAAAATTTAGAAAACCAAACCAGTTTACCAACTAAAATTAAAAAAACCCTATCCAAAATTTAAATTTAGAAAAAGTAACCCTTTGCCAAAAACTATGAAGATATCAAGGTGATTTAATTAAAAAACATTTCCTAAAACATTTCACCAAAAGAAAAACAATTTAATTAATCATTAATTTTCATAAACACTTTCTTATTTTTTAAAAATTACCAAAATTATGTTCATTACAATATATATTATAATTTATTAGAAAAAAATTAAAATTCTAAGATTCTAAGTCAAAATTACTTTTATAACACAATTTTATTTAATTTAATTAATTTCAAATTACAATTTAGGATAAAATATTATCTATATTTTTCTATAGAATTAATCATTTTTGTTTATCCCCTACTTTTAAAACTATCTATCATTCAAAAAATTCTTCTAAAAAATGTTTGTTCAAAATGTTTTTAAAAAAGTAATAATAAAAATTGTTAGTAATAATAAGATTAATCAAAAAATAAATGTTATGCTCACATACGAACCCCAACACATTCTAATTAGTAAATTATTAATTGGGAAACAAGTGCATACTCAATAAAGGATTAATAATAAAATAATAACTAATTTTTCAATTTAAAAAAAAATAGTTTTACCAATATATTTTTAAATAATAAAAAATTATAGGCTTGGTAATAAAACCTAGTAAGGAAACTAGAAGAATACTCGATCATATAGTATAAATTGTTAACAATAATATTCATAGTAGAGAACAATAACATTCTCAATAAATAAATACTAAAACAGAAATTATTACAACTGATGGAACCAATTTCCAATTCATATAAACCGTGTCATCATTAATATATTAATATAGTAAAACCCTACATATATATTGTTCATGTTTTAGTTAACAAAAACCTATAATTCATTGTAATTATAATATAGACAAACCCAAGCAAGCATGGGATATAAAATAACATCCCTCATGTGCCTACCCATCAAAACCTAGGATGATGTGTTCACTAAATGAAGGAATGTATCTTCTTCTATCCCTATAACCTCCTTCCAAAATTCTCCAAAATTTTATTTGGCAAACATATTACAATACCTTATCCATACCTATAGTTCCCTGACTATACACCTGAATGCACCATTTAATTTAGGTTTCCTATATATCCATGTTTTCCAGAAGTTCACATAATATATCCCCTATGTCCAAGAATCCCATATCTTAAGTAATCCCTTAAATCGAAAATCTTATATAATCTCATAACAGTACTATTTATCCAATTTTTTGGGATTATGATGTAACTTTTCACATGGCACCCAGACGGGCCATTAAACAACCTCAAATGAACTTCTTAGTCACTAGAGGCTATTTTAAGCACCTTGAGTTCAATATAACACATATATAAGGTATTTTCACCTATTATAATGAAAAAATAAGTCTTGTGACCTTTTTGGAAATTTTTATGTCTCTTGGGGTTAATGGAAATCCAAAACATAAAAAATGATTTCCACTATTAGAATACCAGTACACAGAACCACCTTGTTAGTAAATGATACATCAACTATATAAAAAACTTTAGACATAGAAAACTAGATCGAATTTAACATAAGGTTCACAAAGTATTAGAATCAAATAAATACACAATGAAAAAATAGGGAAATCCAAACATGTCCTAAGAACAAAAGTTGGGAGGCACCTTATATGGGAAATATATAAAACCAACTGAAGAAAACTCAAGAATATCTTCTTCACACATCTAATTATAACTCTAAGACACACTTAATATTACATGAAATCTTGAAATACCCAATACTAGTAGATCCATGAGTACACCGCTACTAACATGGTACGTGAAATGTATTAGATGAAACTCCATGTCCAATATGGTTTCAATGAAGGGTGTGAGCATATACAAACACAGTCTTTAATCAAGAATGTCACTATACTCAATAGTGAATTACTAGATGTATGCATGAATTTTTATATTCATTTATATATGTATATGATAAAAACAATTAGCAATATAAAAAGAAGTAAAACAAAAATTACTAGTACAATGATTAATACTATATATAATTGATAACTCCCTATAATGAGAGGTTCTATACCTATCATAACTAATTTGGGATTAACCGAAAGTCCATGAAGATAATTTAGGGACATATCCTATTATAAGTAATGAGAATACCTATAAATAGTTTACAAATGTACACATATGAACCCACATATATGGGTATATTTATATGAAGATGTCATAGTACCAGCGACCCATCCTTAGTATAGAATTAGGCCAATATAGTCAGGGTAATCTTTTATCTCATCCTAGGGAATAGGGGAATGGGTATAATGGGTTATGGAAATCTTGAATCCCATCTTAAGAATGATTCTAGGAGTTGAAAGACCATCCCATATCATGGGTAAGGTTTTCTTGTATGCCACCCCTTAGAAACCTGTACATTAATAACTAATTTACCTACTTGTAGTTAATATAAAAAAATAAATATATCACTTATAGTCTGCTTATCATATATCAAATCTATATATATTCTCAAGTAAACATTTCAATTAACAAAAGATCATTCTCAACACATAAAAGGATATAAATGATTCTTTACACTACACTAACTAAAATGTCAACATTTTATAATATCAAATTTAATGTAACCAATTAATAAATCATTTAAAACTCAATAATATAACACCATAAATGATAAAAAGTGTTCAAATATCAATTCAAACATGGTATAAGTGATAAAATCATATTCCTATTGGGTGTTTTGGAAACACACCATATCAGACTGCAAATATGATATAGAGTTCATTGCATGGTTTATTAAATATTTACTAGAACACTACCAAGAATATTCAAAATGCCTAAAATCATTCCCTAGTTGTGTAACACCTGACCCAGTAGCCACTGAAATAGTGCCCAGAGCCGGTTGACTAGCAATGATGATCGAAGGGTGGAATAATGGGA
Source organism: Viscum album (assembly GCA_963277665.1). NCBI lineage: Eukaryota > Viridiplantae > Streptophyta > Magnoliopsida > Santalales > Viscaceae > Viscum > Viscum album. The sequence goes on along the minus strand of OY728148.1, from coordinate 360,170,220 downwards.
ATATTATAACCTCATGATTAGAGTGTCACAGTGGTATAAGACATAATAAATAATGGATAAAATTTAAATAACTAAGTATTATAAGATAATAATATATGACAATCAATAATAAATGAATAAATAATCATGAATGACATACTACAGTGTACAAGAAACACACATACAATAGTAACCCATGAAATCAGAGATAAAATACAATACAAAGATCTAGAATGATGTGGGAAATAAATAATGTCTCAAAAGTTATCTCTAATAGAATCATGAGAAATGGTTTTATCCTTTTTCTCCCACACTTCATCCTAGCCCAAAAGGATAAAATCCTGCATGAACAATCCACGATCCTGAACATCCAACCATGAGGATTGTTTGGGTACCAAATGATGGTTAAAATAGGATGTGAGATATAATAAGTAGGATGCCATAAATAGTGTCTAATTCATATCCAGTTTGTAAAAATAATGTATAGAAATGTACATGTATATTAATGGTAAAGCATTGCAGAAAAAGAAATTGAGAACCTATCAGCTCAGGTTCCTCCAGGATATCTGGACTCCCATAGCTACTTCAATTTAAGCTAAAAATGTCTCTAAATAAATGAAAACATATATATATATATAGCTGTGTGTGTGTGTGTACATAGATATGTATGTATATATATGTACCAGATAAACTGTGACATATGTAGCCATGTATATAGATATTATGACTAGTCAGGGACTATGGAATTAATCAGGAATCCATGCATAATTGCAGGAGTCTCATAGATTAATAAGGGATTACATGCCTAAATATCATAAATCACAAGGCATTCTATCCCTGAGAATAATAAGTCAAGAGGGACGCCATGACCAAGTATCCCAATTTATAAGGGTACAACACTCTTATAATAATAAGGGATGTCATTCTTGAAAAATACTTGGAACACTAAACCCATAAATAATAATGGATTCCTTACCCATTTATCAAATTTAATAAGGGTCACCATTACCAAGTATCACATATAATAAGGGGTTTGCATCTAATAATTAAGCATAGGCCCTGTTGAGATACATAGACCAATACATTACAAAAATTTTATTGGAATGATCTATCATGAAAATTTATGGGCCAAGGGGTATGAAATGTCATGTCTAACTCACCTAGAGAGTCATTTAATTCTAATATTCATCTCACTTTCTCATAAGAATGGTCAACCATTTTAACTAATATCTAGTCTATGGATATGTGTGGATACGTCCCGTTTAACGAATTCATCTATTTCAACTATTCATTCTATTAAAATGATTCTAATTCAAGTCAACTATTCTTAAAATTAACCAACTCATAATGTGATGTTTAAATTAAGCAAGTGAAGACTAATAGATTTATATAAACCATTTAATTCATTAGGGGATTCCACTGGTAAGGGCACAATTAATATAACCATATTGGTGGATTGGTATTTCTGCAACTATGTTCACTAAGAATATTTAAATAAAAAAACTTTATTTGGTGTCTCTTGTTGAGGTCTTCATTCTACAACCATGATAAGGGGTATAACAAAGGGTCTAGGTCACAACCTAGACAATTAATTTAGTTGATTTCACATTTTAGACGTAATTCATGGATAATATGGTGTGAGACACAAAGGAATAATTTATAAAAAATGATAACTTAATATAAAAAGACATAAAACACCTATCTCATGCTTAAGACGTCCCACTTTTCTATTATCAGGATTTGATTTGAGCTGGAATGAGATAAATCAGAAGATTAGGCAAACACCCTGAAAATAGGGTGAATTAGCTTGCATGGATATAACATCAAAAATAGTGAGATTAAAAAAGAAAGGAACCAAGAGGAATTATATAATAATTGATACACTTCCAACCTGATAAATGAAATTCAATTCTGGAAAGAATAGAGGACATCCCACTAAGGGAAGAGGAGGAAGAGAGACGTGTGCGTGGGAGGCCTCTTTGGAAAATAGAGAAGGAAAATGGGTTAAAAATCAATTAATGGGGGAGGAGAAAAATGTAATTTTACACTTTTAAGGAGGCACATAGTTATACAACATTGTTTGGATTACCATGTGACATCTGTGTATCTCACACTACCCAAGAGTCATACCTTGCATGGGTTGGCCACAAAATTTGGGCTAAACCTACACCAACCATGTGGTGCAGCTGGTTAAGTGGAACTAACCATGTGGGATAAGAACATGGTTTGTAAAACTACATGGATATAAGGTCCCCAACTATGAAATTCACTAAAAACTATTTCATAGCCATGTCCTCCACCTTTTAAGTGGAACTAACCATGAGACCCTATTAGTTCCTCTCATAAAGTGTTTTTTGAGACCTATGGTCTTGAAACTCACCCAAACTTCCAAGACACCTATTAAGACTAATAAATCTTAAAAAAACAATTTTACGTGTTTCAACTCTCAGAATTACATTATGAACATCAGTTTTACATTTGCATTATCCATCAAATGAAAAATTCTAATTCCTTAAGAAAAATTTCCCAGTCAAAAAATAGGTTATCATATAGTCTCTTCGAAAATACATCTTCTTGTCTAGATGAATCCTCTGGAACCAAAGAAATAACACCCAAACTACTTAGCTGAGGATTTTTTTTTAAATGGTTGTTTTGGGTTTTCTAAACACCCAACACACCTTTAAGAGTAATTTAAAGAATACGACATTTAAACTTCCAAAACCTATGAAAATGCTCATAGATAAAACTAAACATCAAGGTAGTATAACCTGAGCATTTCTACCTTATGAAACAATCACATAATTATATTTTCATCTCAAAAAAACTATTTTTCTCCCCATAATACTTTCTAGATTTCTTATGGGAAATTTTGAGTCACTATTTTAAACCCTATATTTTCCTTCATATTTATGTCCTCATAATCTCAGAGAAACTCCCAAAAGATTTATCAAATCAACTGTGAGGATATTACTATTGGTCTCTAATTTTATCGAAATTTTTAAATAAAAAATTGATCCATATCAAATTGGTTGCATCTTATTTTCCTTTAAAAGCCTTGGACATCCCCTTAAGTTTCACCTTTCCCATCCCAATAGTGTTTCTAATGAAATTACTCAAAAGCCACATCCCACTCACCGAGATAACTGAAGTTGAATTTCTTCCAGTTAACTAATTTCTAAAAAATAATGACACCTAAAGCTGACACATCACTAAAGTAGATTATTAATCCCTTATCCGAATGCATGATCATATTGTTCCGAGCATGATCACCAAATCCCATACCTAGAATTTACCAAGGATTCAAACTGTTATTGGTCCATTTATTTAAATGCATACCAGATGAAAAACGACCATCCAATGACTAGTTTTAGGGTCCCAAAACCCTTCCCACATGAGGTAATCCCTCTAGTGACTAGTGTACAACTCCCCACCTTAGGAGAATACATTTTTTCTATTTAAAAAAAGCTAAACGGAAACCTTATCCCATTCCCAACCCATTTATCAAAGTAACTATGACATGGAAAAAAATATTCCCATCCTTAAGTGCTAATTTAACATCACCCCAGACTTGTTACCACTTTTTTTGAATATTTACAATGGAATTTTCCGAAAACAGCACACATAAAGGGCCATCACCCTTAAACAACCATCGATGTACCATGTAGTATGTGGATTTCATGTAAAAAACTCCTTGGGTGTAACTCTTTGAGTCCTTTTATCTTACATAATAAATGATTTTTGGGTATCTTTACATATATCAGAAACTCTCTCAATGTATATAGGGTGAAGGAAGGATAATGGACATGATTTCCTCTAACTAGGAGTACTATCATATTTCAAAAAAAGGCATGTACTACTCTTTCTGAGGCATGATAACATTAAAAAATTCCATACCATAAATCAACCAACATTTGACACCATGTCTTCTGATCATGAGTGTCTAGGTTCAAACATGGGACAACCATCTTTTGATGTACAATTTAACTAAACCTCATCACTCATCACATAACTACCTTTAATTTACCAAAAACATTGGGTATCCATACCCAAAATCATCATGTTGAAAACCATAGATAATTGGCTCACGCACGACCACTCACCATATAGTTTTTTAAATAACACCACATGAAACTAGTATATACTATTCATATCTTGATTAGAATGGCAGGTGTATTATCTCATACCCCTCAACTAAAGACCTTCCTCATGCACTCATGAGTTTTTCACCATTTAATCCAAGTTGAACATGAAACTTGGATCAAAAGTAACATTAATGATGGATCTCCATAGGAACTCACCTTTAAAACATACATCTACATGTGCCACTAACTATCAAAGGACCACCCACCTCTTAGATTTGTTTAGGATATCAAGCGTCAAACAATCTTATTAGACTCTAGAAGCTATTCTGACCGTTTGAAGATCATCCTTTAAAATTACATTAGTCTACATATAAGCAAATTCCATTCATGATAAATATGATTCTCCCCACTTTAAGAGTGTCTTTATCATTGAGATACTGAAAACAGAATTAATCTGATGGAACATGATCCATCACCACCTAACATGTTTCCTAGATGTGGAAAACACACTTAAACCAAAAGATAACATGAAAATAAGGACAAACTAGCTGGTTATATTCATTCTAGATAAAACAATTTCTTTTATATACATGTGAAATTCATCTCAAGTCACGTCCATGCACATCATCGATCTGACATAAAATCCAAGATTAATATTGGCTTGTACTGTTATCACTCTTGATCCTATTTACAATGTTATACCAACCAATAGAACAAATTATCTATCCTATGAAGGCTCAAGGATACATCACTACCAAGAATATTATTCATCCAATTAACTCTACTTAGGATATGTCATATGAATAGAGTTGTTTAGTACTCATGAATCTTTCTAAGAAATCAAGAATCTACATGGCTTAAGGTATTATACAAGTTCATCTATCAAACAACATATGAGTTAAAATATCACTTTTTAATCTAACACTCTAGTTGTAACAATGCATAATACAGTGATATTAAGACAACATTGTAATCAATACATAATCCTGGTATATTACAACCCATTAAAGAGGAGGTAGGTCACACGACCAATGAAGTGGAAGATAATGCCCAAGGAATGTCTAACCTACTTTACTAGAGAATTACATGATTATCACACCCTTAACCAAGATCAGATTACATAATGATCACCTATCTACCCAAGGGTGTCATCTCACCACTAGAAATCCTACTTGAAAAAAATGATACTCGACTGATTCCTCAGATCTGAAACACTTCATAAGAATTTAGAAATGCCTTAATTTTTCTTAGGTGTTACCTCTACAAAAAATCCCCTTAACTAGTCAAGGAATAAAACATAAACATGGTCACACTTGAATAGTCACTAGGCCTCCCCACCAATCCATTAGTTTCAAAAATAATATAACAATCCAACCTTTATCTAAGGGAAACACTCACCTTCCAATTTCAATATTTTATCAAGTTAAAATTAAGTTAAGCCTTACATGAGGGTAATTATCTAAGAACACAAATACAAGGATTCATTTAAGGCATTTAATAGATGGTAATTTATTACAAAATTTTAAAAAATAATTAATGATGTATAAAAAGTACATGTTTTTTTGAAACAAACTATACTAAGCTCTCAATTTTGATAATACCAGGAAATATTTGTCATTTATTTCATAATTCTATTTGAACAATATTTTTTATCCAAAATGTTCATACAACTAGACTTGTTTAAATAAAATGCCAATTCTAAGATATAGATGGAAACACTCTTTAGGATGTAATTGGAATTTTAATTAACCAACACCTCATCATAATAATGATTAATAGTAGACAAAAGGTGTATTTTACCAAATAAGGGAACTGGTCAAGTAATATTACACTATAAGTTTATATGTGGCACTATATATGTAGCTTTATAAACTTTAAATTACTATACCATTAGCATAAACATACCCACATGGGGTTTTAGTACTAAGGAATAATAAGTAATGATGACCTATGAGGGCCCCATCTAGTCAATATCATTTTAATTATATGGGAAACCATTCCAAATTTATAGATTCAATGCTACATAAATTACAATTGGAATCCCATTTAAATGAAACATGAACTAGTTATTCTCAAGATTTATTCATATCCTTAATTATTTTATCTCATAGGGAACTTGCCCCAAATGGACTACTTGGGTCTAGATGTGCATTTAAAGACTCAGTCATATGGGTTATCATTCCCAAGTGATATAGCTGTATGCCTCGTAATCCACCATTAACCTTAATTTAAAATCATTGATTTTCCACACAAATTGGAATTAATCAAATACACATATATATATATCCTTGTTCTGTGAGATGAATCACTATTCCCAAATTATAAAGGTAGTTGAATTTTAATATTATAATTAGAATTCAAGAAACAGAAACCTTTTTTTGGGTTTGATAATATAACAAGTTCATACATAATGGTCCAATTATATGGGTTACCATCCTCTAATTTATATAGTCCCATACAGTTTATAAATTGAAAAATTGGATCCCATTTAATTACAACTAGTAATATTTCGTCCCATGCAACCAATGGTTTATGGCCAAAACATTTCATAATTGGTAAAATAAGGTTCCACAACCATACTATAGGGAAAAATACTATTTATGTTGATTCAAACACTTGAATAACACATCATATATCATAATTATTATAAGTCATGCTATCAAAATAGTAATTAAATCATGTAAGAAAAAAAATAATAGAATCATATCACACAGACCATAATGATGAATAATCACACAAGAATGATATTAAAATTAGCATGGAATGTAATGGCAAGATTGATGATAATTTAGACAAGGCATATCTTACAAGTATCATGAAGTCATGAGATGTAACCTAAATAACATGCAATATACATGGAATGTGAATTTTTAAGTGACAAAAATGATGCATGTAGTAAAACTTCCTTTCCATACTATATAAGGGTAAAAAGAAAAACAATCATCAAGCAACAGAAATACACCAATCATTAGAGGTGAAATATCATTCAACTATACTAACAATTATATAAATAATCCCATCCCTACTGACTATATCCTTCCCTCATGTGTGGGTTGTTTAGACCTAGAAACAAGTTATTTACCAAGTGTTGACACATTCATAGTCTCCTTTCCACCAGAGAAAAATATCAAGAAAAATGGAAAATATATCATTGATACAAATTTGTATCATAAGACCTGGTATCCACTGAAATGGTGCTCGAGATGGTCAGTCACATGACATCAAGAATTCCTCCTTGTATGCCAGAGGCTATCGATTAGTAGTTAGGATCAAATGGTGATACAATGGGGGGGACTATACCCTCATGATCAGAGAATAATAATGGTATAAGATACAATCAATAGTGGAATAAATATAAATAACTAAGTAGTAGAAGATATACTAAAGGGCTCTGAGCGGTGTATCCCTGATTTCTCTCTCACGCTAGGGTTTACCCTTGGTGGTGGCTCAGAGTTTGGGAGGCCTTTGCACGGGTCTCCGATATTATCTCCCCCTCTCCCATTCTTCGCGCTTCTCCTTCTTCCTCTCGCTCGGGTGCTAATCTTCTGTTTTTGGCATCGTATGATTATGCTCTTTTGCCTCACTGATGGTGTCGGTGCTCGAAGTCCTCAGCCGCTCCTTGCCTGCTTTGGTCTTTCATTCTTCTGCACCCCTCCAAGGTGGATTGAGAGTGGTGGAAATGGAATGACTTTGGTATGTGGGGTGCAGTGGTTGTGGTCATGCCTAGCGCAACACTTCGTCGATGGCATTTTTTTTCATGTTTTTAGGGTTTTTGTGACTGCATATGTGATTTGTTTTATGTCAGTAATGTTTGTGATGTTTTTTTGAAGGTGATGGAGATGCGAAGATGTCGAGATAATATGTTCCCCCAGAATTTCATCCTATCCCGGTTCGTTAATTTCTCTACTTCGGTCCTGGGACTCCCCTGATCTCTCCGAGGCGAAGCAGCGCAACAATCATCTTGTTTATTTGGGTTCTGAGATCGAGTGGTTGGTTCACGTTATCAATGATAGTGGACTCTTTCGATATAATGGTCTTGGATCTTGCTCATTTCTGGCTTTGGTGGACACTATTTGAGTTATCTTCTATGGTGACTTGATGATGGTTGTCTTTGATGTGGTTAATTCTGCTCTGATTGTGGTTTGACGAAGCGGTGAGTTCTGATTATGGTCTTTCTGGGTCACTTTATTGTTCGATGTTTCTTTTTCATTATGGTGTTACGAGCAATGATGGCATGGCGATGTTGATGACGATCATCGGTGGGGGACATCGGGGTTCTCTTCGGGATGAAGGTGATGAAGATGACGAGAGGCGGGTCGATGTCGAAGGCATGACTCGATGAAGGGTTCAGTCTCACTAGAGCTCTGTTTATGTGGGTATAGACTCTATTAATGATGATATTGATGGGTTGCAACGATAGTGGTGATGGAGGTCAGAATATTGGATCGAGGTGGCGATGTCAATGGTTGCACTTTGCTCGATGCACCTAATCCGCAGTAGGTGACAATGATGCTTTTGGATTTTAATTTTGAATGTTTGAATTTTGCAAGCGGGTTGATGGGGTTTTGATGTAATTGGTTTTTTGTTTTTCAATTTGGTGTGAATGGAATGTGGTTCCCACTAACCCCTTAAAAGTGTTTTATTCTAGAAATACTAAAAAAATCATTTTGGAAGTAGAATAAGATAATAATAACTATAAATAAATAGTAATTGAATAAAAAATCATGCCTAACATGCTGAAATGTACCAGTGACCAACATATAGTAGAAAACCATGGTCAAAGACATAAAATACAATACCCGAGGCTAAACTAATTGGATAAATTAATAAATCAATAAAATACTCAACAACTATGTGAAATAGCATCAAATGTACTAGATTGATCTTCTACTCCCGTACTCCATCCTAGCCCAAAATAATAACAACATGCATGTGTATTCCATGATCCTGAACCTCAAACCATGAGGTTTATTTGGGTACCAAATATTCAATCAAACTTGGTGTTATATAAAATTAGTATCCCACCAAAAAAATTATCAAATTCATATCCATTCTATAAATATAAAATAAAACAATGTGCATGTATTTCAATGGGAAAACGATGCTATAAATGTAGATGGAAACCAATCATCTCAAGTTCCTCCATGACACCTGGTAACCCATACCTTCTTCAATTTAATCCATAAATGTCCTTGAATAAGTTTCATCATGTATATATATAAGTATATTAATATGTATATATATACTAGATATGTAGTGAAATATATAGCCATTTATAAATTTATATATATATTAAGACTGGCCAGGACATGAGGTGTAACTCAGGTGTCTATGGATAGTTCTAGGAATCTCGTAGTGTAAAAATGGATACCATGCCTGAATATCAGGAATCACTAGTGATTCCATGCCCGATTATCATTGTCAAGAGGGACTCTATTCTTAAGTATAACAATTTATAAGGGGATGTGATGCCTATAATAATAAAAGAATCCATGTCCATAAATAAAATAGGATTCCATTCCTATAAATAATAAGGGATTATATTCCCAAGTATCACATTTAATAAGGGATGTGATTCCTAAGTTTCACATTTAATAAAGGATATGCATTTAATAATTAAGAATAGGTCATATTGAGCTAGATTACACAATATGTTATAACAATTCGATTAGAACAATACATATTAAAAAGTTAGGGACTAGGGGGTATAAACCATCATGTATAACCCACCTGAGAGTCATTTATTCCATTAATCATTTCAATTCCCTGTAAGAATGGATGAATATTTACATTTGATATCTAGGGTATTGAAAATTGTCGTTCTTTTCCATTTAACAAATCAATTTAATTCAATTAGTAATTCCATTAAAAATATTCCAATTCAATTAAATTATTATTAAGATTTATCAAATCATAATTCCAAGAATTTGGTAATATAGTGAATCCTATGTGGGTTTTCCTAAACCATTTAATTCAGTAGGTAATTGCACTAGAAAGGGTGCACTCAATACACCCATAAGAGTGGATTGGAATTTGAGCCACTATGGTCACTATGAACATTTAAATTGTACTAACATAATTTAGTGGATTTGGTTGATATATTAAACATATTACCATTCTATGGGATCTAATGAAGGTTATATGTTTCATTTTAGATAATTTATTTAAGTTATTTCACATTTTAGGCACAATACATGGAAAATAAGGTTCACAATTTATAAAAAATGAGAATTTAAGGAAAAAATCCATAGAGAACCTACCTAATCATAAGATGACCCACTCATCAATTATTAGGCTTTCCTTTGACCCGAAATGATATAAATAAAAAGATTAATGAAACAAAAAAATAGTGATAATTAGATCACATGAAGATAACATAAAAAATTGAAAGATAAAGAAAAGAAAATTAGAAGAATAATGTACTAATTTAGATGATTACAACATGATGAATGAAATTTTTTTCTAGAAAATAATAGAGTAGATCCCACCAAGGTAAGAGGAGGAGGATAAATTCACACGTAAGAGGCCTCCTGGAAAGACAGAGGAGGAAAAAGAGGTAAAACTCATTTTAGGAAGGCGGGGAAACGGTAAGCTTTCCCCTTTTAATGAGGAACCCAACTAGGAAACATGGTTTAGTTAATTTTATTCCAACCAAAAAACACAAACTTATACTAGGCCATAGCCCGCTTGGTTTGGATGTATGGTTTTGGATAACCATGCAATAATCATGTAGTGCTACCTGTTAAGTGGAACTAACCATGTAGGCTAGGTTCATAGTTTGAAAAACCATGTAAAGCCCATGTACCACCTCATAAATTTACTGTAAAAGTATCTCATTACCATTAAAATCATCTTTATTGGTTTAGAAAACCATGTGACACCACCTTACAAGGTAATAATGTTTCTCCTAGGGTTCTATATGGTTTAAACCAACCATGTACCCCCTCTCATTTCATCCTGAATAGTGAATTTTTATAGCTTGACCGTTATGAAACTCACCCAAACATCCAAGACACTAATTGGGAATAAAACATGATAAAAAATAATACATTTAAGTGTTACAAATTTCATAATTATGTTCCAAGGATCATCTTATTATTTGATCTATCCACCACATGAAAAGTTAAAATTTCATTCAAAAAGTTTCCTAGTCCAGAAAACCTAGGATCTTATAAGTAGTGAACTTGGTGAATTTTTTTAACTTTTGGACTTATTGTTTTCCCTTGGAATTTCCCATTATAGGTTGATATATGCCACACATGTTGTCTTGGAAAGTTAGTTTATAACTACATTTATTTTAGATGTTTTTTCCTAAAAATTATTTATAATAAGATAATCTTTTAAAGATAATTTTTTTTATATTTGAAAAGAGTTTCAAATAACCCTTTTTATATTATGGATATTTACATAATTTTTGTAAGATTAATTTATTTAGAAAATATAGTATATTGGGAATTCCTAAAGAGGTAATGATTTCATAAAGACATCCTATATGCTTTAAACCTTGGGGAATTAAAAATGAGATTAAACACTTTATAAGATTAGATTGTTGTTCAAAAAATAGAAGTTGTTTATGTTAATATTGAGTTTATGGAAAATAGGGTTTTAAAAAATCAATATCACTTCCTCGTATTTGGCTAGCTCAGTCATTATATTTCCACTGATGAAAATATTAACAATATTTAAGCTTGGATTATGAAATTATAACTCATTTTATTTAAGTAAAAGAAAGCAAACACATTATGGAAACATGATAAAAGCATAAAAGGGTATTCCAATGTAAGAATTTGTTGTAAAACATAATATCTATTATAAATACTATATTATATTAATATTTGGGAACATGAGATGTAAAATAGGGGAAACACCATTTAGGTTAAACTACATAGAAATCACTGTATAACATTTATTTTCATGAAATAATTTGAGGGAATGAAATGAAATGAATAAATGGAACAATAATATTCCCAATTTCATGAAATTCTAAAAATAATGTAATGAATCAAGCATTATGTATTTATATATAGTAATGGATTTGAATTATTCCAATAATTTAGGCTAACAAAATTTGAATTTTATCAATAATATTTTCACTAAATTGAAAACTATAGGTTTTCAAGAATACATTTAGAACTATTTTATAACATGGAATGAAATTCAAAAAACATCTTTAAATTAGTGTGGTAAATTACATTCAATGAAACTATCCATTCACAGTTCCAAAAATAGAAAAAGGATTTGTTATTAATGTTTTATAGAAACAATGACAAACATATCCATTGAATATAGTTTTAATTAAATTGAATAGTTTATAATTCCCTACCTTAGATAAATACGGGATTTATAAATCCAATGCTCCTCAAACCATTCTATAACGATAACAAAAAAAATCCCTAAATCCAAATACCAAATTACTTATAATCAAACACACATGAAAACCTATGATATAAATAATCAAATGAAAATATCTAATATTTATAAGGAAATCCATAATAATTAGGTTAGTCATAATTATGAATGAATACCCAAGAAAAATAAACCCCAAATAGAACTAAATCATGTTCTTAATTCATGAAACCCTAATAAAAATGACTACGAAATAAGAAACTATACAAAAAAATAATAATAGTTAGAGAGAAACCCAAAATAACCTCTTAGAATAATTAGAAAAGAAATATTTAGGATGTGGAGTTATTTAACCAGGACTTGGTGAAATAAAAATAAAAAAAACCTTAGCAAGGATAAAGAAAAAAACAGAAATGATAGGAGGGTAGAGAAAGAAATTGATTAAGTAGCCTTAATATTTAAGGAATCTACTTAAATCTAAGCTACATCATTAGGTATTTTGAAAGGAATAAGAAGTAAGGAGGAAGAGAACACCCAAGAGTCATTCAATAATGAGAAATGAGGGTGAGGATGAGTTGGGATAAGGGTTAATGTTGTAAAAAAAGAAATTAAAAGATTACTATTTTTTAGAATTTTAAACATTGTGCTCAGGTGGCCACCAACATTATAGTGAAACTCTATTAGAGTTTCGATGGAATCCTAGTGGATATATAACCATTGGCTAACTACTATAAATCTAGTGGACCTCCATTGGAGTTTTGTTGGTGCCCAAACCACTATACCACTACTCATCACATATTTTAAATGCTCTGGAATGTCAACACAGGAATCCAAAAACTCTACAAACCCTCAAAAGGCATATAAAAACATCATAAACTCCCACCACCATTAATCATTAAGATCTAGAATCTAAACCCCAAATGAGAAGTGATATGATATCAGAAATTAAAAAAATAAAATTTACCAAAAATTCATAACTATATTTTCATAAAAAATATAAGGACCATTGTCAGGGTCCTTACAATATCACCCCATTTTGAAGAGACAAAAAAAATTTAAAGTAAAATTTAAGAATTAATAGTCATAAGATATGAGAGAGAGAGTTTGAGCCCATGTATAATAAATATTCTTATAGTTCCAAATGAGTATAATATATGGGGAATATGGGTAGATTATAGAGAAACTACTCCAAATTTGAAAAAAATAGTGTTCTAATTTAAAAGTTCTTTTAAAAATAACTAATAATGATAACCTTTAGTCACCACTTTTAAAAATAATAGATAAAGTGTAACCTTTATGAATGATTTTTTTAGTTTTAATAAAATATACCCTTCATGATATATATATCAAACACATACACTTATTTATGATTATATATACTATTATTACTATACATGAGTGTATTTATATATATATATATATTTGAATATAAATATGAATATAAATATATATCTATATTATAAATATATAAATGTATTTATATACATTTACATATAAAATAAAAATAAAAATATATAAATATTATTGAAATAAAAATATATTTTCCATTTTATTTTTAAAATATATACAAAAAATATATTAAAATTTAATCAAGTAATAAGTAAATTGTATATTGTGTTAAAATTAATTAGAAAAATCTAAATCTAAATTTTATAAATGTTTTTGAACACATGATATATATAATATAAATACATTAATTAAAATTATAAAAATATAAATATAAATATATTAATATATAAATATATTAATTTTAATATATATTAAAAAGTATATATATAAATATATAATTATATAATTATATAATATAATTATAACCCAGAATAGGGGTAATTATGCTTCTCCACCAAGTTTTGGGAGGGAATTAAAATCTCACCCCCTAAAATTAATTCCCAATTAATGTGGGGCATTGTAGTGGTGGATAGTGTCTAGGGGTGGTGTCACAAGGATAACATTTAGTAGTGAATATGTCCCCTATAATATTTTAAATTATTCATAGACCCTTAATATGTTATATAAATTAGTACCAATAAAGTGTATCTTTTATTGACGCTGAAAAAATCACTAAAAACCTACCTTTATTAGCACTGACAAAGAACCCTTATTATGAGAACTTTTAAAACCTTGATAAAAACATATATCCCTTATTATCACTAGAAACATTAACACTCAAAACAATAGTTCTTTAAAAGAACTGATAAAACCTATTTTAATTATTGATAAAGGTAGGATATGTAGTAGTGAGACATAAAAAACACCACAATTAGGTATCACCATCTTATCCATAGTTTAGATGATACACTTGATAATTGGGTTAATAATTGTCTCTAAAATTGATTTAGCAATTTGATATCATTCAACTAAAATGAATGAATGTGATGATTTGATTATTTTTTTTAAAATGAAATGAGTTCTTCGTGTGTGCATTGGGATTCCCTTTGGTCTCACGAATTCATCACGTACATACATGATATTAATGAATCCCATTTTATGAAAATATTTAGGAAAATATTTAGTGGTATACCTGGATGACTTTCTAGTGCATAGTGAGAATTTTTGAAAACATGTTGATGAATAAAGAAACATATTACAGGTTTTAAGAAAGGAAAATCTGTTTAGAAACATTTAAAAATGTATATTTTGTGTGGATAAAATTATTTTCCTTAGGATCTTTCTTATGATTGGCGAACATTTTGGGGATGATAGTGAGAAGATACAATCCATCGAAGAGTGTCTAGAATCAAAATCAATGGACCATGTAAAACGTTTTCATGATTTTTTTAGTCTTATAGGAAATTTGTGAAGGACATTATAAAATTAGAGACACAATTTAATGAGTTTATAAAGAATAGCATTTATTATATGCAAGAAACCACATGAGTGATGGGTTTTCATGATTTTAAAAAGAAACCCACCCATTCTCATAGACACAAACTCATAATGTTTGGTAAGAATTTTGAATTTGAATAAGATGAAAGCATAATTTGTATTAATGGGGTACTCTTGTAGGAAATAAACCTGATTTAGTAATTTAGAGGGATTTTAAATGAATCATCTCTAAATTGTGTTACTTATGTAAAAGTGTTAAACACACTATTACGATTTTTATAAACAGGTAAACATTACATTTTTCCAAAAATAATGTGTGACCTATTATAATAATTAGGATCTTAAAAAGATTATGAGTTAACCTAAATTTAATATGTGATATTCCAAGTGGATAAAATTAATTTAACCAGTTCCATATTTCATAAAGCATAAAAAAGAAAAATAAATTATTTTGATGTAATTTAATATATACATTCTCTTATTTTCTCATGTATTCTAAAATTCTTGTATTTGAATTAATTAAATAATTTTATGCAAGTGGGAATAATTTTAGTGATTCATTTAATAATTTTAAACCAAGAAATATTTTATTTTTTTATTCACATGATAGTTTTTTAAATTTTATTGGTAAAATTTATACTCCCAATTTCCCTATTCATTTTTTATTAAAAGGGACACATTTTGGGGTATTAATGGGGGTATTTTGGAATATCTAATACATTAAGTGTTTCATTAGTTAAATATGTCTAGATATGTTTATCCCTTTATGATAAAGTGAAATTTCTTTAATAAATCCAATTTTAAATTGAATCTTTTTGAATTTTATCTTCTTATTCTTATACCCAACACCCTTAAGAGGATATCTCAATAGAATATTTTGTGGGGTAACTTATGAAAACGAGTGCAATAGACAATATTTTTTGATTTTATCAATATATTTTAGAATATAACACATCTTATTACTTACCTTAATTCATTTACCATTGATCAATTATTATTTAAAGAAGTTGTGAGGATTTGTGGTATAATAAGGAATTTTTTTTCTAATAGAGATAACAACTTTATTAGCTACTTTTGAAAAAATTATAGAGTAACATTAAATAAAGCTTTTATTATTTACCATATGTTATCTCCAAAATAATGGTCAAATGATGTGGTGAATAAAATAATAACTTCAATCCTATGAATGATCATAAAAAAAAATCACAAGAACTATGTAGAGTGTCGATACTCATGATGTTCACATACAATTAAACCAAACTATATATATCTTAATTTCCAATATTTTAAATATCTTAAGAATTTTACCTTTTTTCCCTTATAAATCTAGTTTTTTTTCATTTATAAGAAAAATCTAATATATATGGGATAAAGAATATAAAATAAATTAAGAAACTTCATAAAATGCAAAATAATAATATTTTATGAATGAACCAAAAATAGATAAGTTGAGAAAACAAGGGTTTTAATAATGTAAAACTTGGTCCTGAAAACATAAATGACATGGAATGAAAATGGAATGATTTCTTAAAGAATAAAATGCAAAGTTCAATACTTGAGGAGATAAAAACTTTTGAACACCCATGACACAACCCATCCCCAATAAGTCCCCTCTCTAGATTTTTGATGATAAGGAAAAAAACACCCAAAAATAGTCTCTAATAGTATAGAGTATCATGTCTAATGATTATGGTTTTAAATACTTAAATGAAAGTAATTACCACATGAATCCCATATGTAACTATAACTTTTAAATTTAATTATTTGAAGAGTTTCATTTTAAACTTTGAATTTTTATACATTTTCCTCTATAATTGGTTTGCATGCATGATTTAGGGGAAACTGTGTTGGGGACCTCACACAAGTGTGCTTTTATTTACTTTTTTACTATGCATGGTTAGCTTTAATAGTTAGCACATGCCTTGGGGAAACCATGTGAGTCCTAATAGAGAGTATGTGAGGCACCATTCCATGATATTTGTCTATGAACAACATACACATGGTTTGGAATGTTGGGTGACAAGAATTAAAAGAGTTATATAATGGGATAATAAATTTATGTATGGTTAGAGGATGGTTTGGAACAGTTTGCAGGAAAACCATGCATAATGCCTATATTTCAATCACTCCTTTTAGGTATTTCAACCATCCATCTCAACAATTGTTCGACCGAATCAAGAATAGAAAAGGGAGGTTACCTCATTCCTTACCTATACAATTAGTGGATCCTCTATGCTGATTCATTTAAGTGTATTCTCTGTTAATACTTTTGTTGGTATCTGATTCCCTTCCCCCTTTCACTCTCTTATTTCTTCATGGTTTGGCCTTCTTCGACAAACCAAAATGGTTTATTCCACCATGGATAGGGTTAATGTTTTGTTATAATTCCAAGTTTTGGTTTCTTGGGATTATATAAGATGTGTTATTTCATGGTTGAGTGTTTTTCACTATATGTGATGCATTTTAGAATGGTTTTGGAATAATTTTTCCGAGCCCAAGATTTATGTTTTTGAGCATTTCCTTTCTGTAGAATGTCATCTTATTCTTGTGGATTTAGGATGATGTGTTTATCAAATTGAATCTATATGTGATATTTATAATGGGTTTTCTAAGCATTTTAGAGGAAATCCTCACATTGTATAATTGTTTTAATTAGAATTTTAAATGACAATTGAAATTCTATGTTTTGTTAAATGTTGTCTGGATTCCATGTTATTTTAAAATATTCCAATAATTCTTAATTTGGGTTAAAATTAGAGATTTATTTTTGCACAATTAGTTTATGATAAAGAGAGTGTGTGTTTAAATCGATTTTGACATGTTTGTAAAATAGTTGGGTTTATAGGGTGTTTAATATGAGAATTCAAATAGTTTGAAATGTGGATGAATTTGATTAGTATATAATGACTTATATATTAATGTCTTGTTTGGAATTTAAGTGGGTTTTCAAAGTTTGAGAGACCCTCAATGGAACACCATGTGCTTATTATGCTCATGATGTCTTGTGACCCGATGGGGGGATTATATTTTTATGCTTATTATGATGTTCATTAATGTAAGTGAGAAAGGGGATATTTTTGTGAGGGAGTAGGTGGTGAAGTGTGGGTTATTTACAAATTATTTTTTCTTATTATACCCGATTCTTGATTTTTCACATGCATTTTTTTGTTCATGGATGTCCAAATAGACTAGTAGAAGACTATATAATTTCAAGCCATTTTATTGATTGTGCTACCTAAATAAGGAATTAGTTAGACTGAGTGAGCTAATGAGATGTTTTATTGGTCCTAAATAATATATAAGGGGCCACAGTTGTTCTTGGATGCTTGATCTTGATAGTACCTTACTAGTTTTGTAGGACTACTAGGACATGATGGGTTAAATATCACCGAATTAGGTTCCTCATCAGCAGTCCAAGATCTAGATAATTGATTCTTTGGTGACTTCCATGATGATTATATCCTTATAGGATGACTTAGGGGATTTATTGTTTTATTTTTATTGCATCCCCTACACATTCATGGTTTATTTTTACCATTTATATTTTTATCTAGTTTGGCATTGTCAAAACCCGACTACAGTTTTTTTATTTTTTTAGTTATTTCATGTTGTTGGATCATTTGGTTGAGGTTTGGGTTGAGTGTCCAAAAAAAGTCATTATGTTTTGGTGGATTCGGTTTTATTATTGTTGGAAAAAAAATCCATCAAGGCAACATTGAAGCATTTTTGAGGTGATTGTGTTTGTTGACAAAGTGGACATCTGTGTTGTGATTGTTGACAAAGAAAACCATGAAGTACAAATTTGTTGAAAAAGGGGATATATTTGTGGAATATTGAGTTCAGGGGATGTGGTTAACAATCCATTTTTGATTCTAGAATGTTGACAAAGTAATGGATGACCTGGAGGCAGTACAAAAAGAGCAGATACAAGGTTGCGCCGTTTTGCAGTGTTTGCCAAATTTTTGGGCCTAAAAATCGAAAAATAGAGAAAAGTGGTTTTGGAAAAAGGAATTGCGTGTCGTTGTATTAAAGAAGAGGAAACTTGAGTGCCATATGTTTTTCATGATCAGAATATCAAAATATGGAAAAGGAAAAAGGGTCGCCCGAGTTTTGGGTTTGGTCAAGGAAGTGACTTGCACGGAAGAGACTAGGGTAGCTGGACTTGCACGCTGAGAGGAGACTTGTGCGCCCATCGCTCAGGGTGTCCAAATGCCTATAAATAGTGGTTGACCCCTCCACATTCGGTAGATAGTTCAACACTTAAAGAAAATCATAGCTCCCATCGCGCAGGTGTGGTGGTCGTGCAAATGGTGGTGTGGTCGCGCAAGTGGAAGTTTCATGATAGTTTATTGTTGCACATCCAGAGTGTTTTGGGTGAAAAAGGAAGGGATTCACCCAAGTTTTGAATTGAAGAAGTGGGTATCACACAAGTAGTATGGTAACACTTGCACACCAGGTTTTGATGAAGCTTGACAGTTGGTGGTTGCGTGCCAAAATTGGTTTGGGCATAAAAGGGTGTGAGTCGTGCAAGTTTGGAGTTGGAGAAGCTTGTGTCGTGCAAGTGGTTGAGGTGAAATTGCACACCAGTTTTAAGTTGCGTTTCGAGACTTGCGCATCGTCTTGGAGAAGGGCACTAGGTATGGCTGAAACAAGATAGTGACTCAGGGCTGCGTGAAATCTAGAATATTGCCTAATACCTTCGGTGTAAAGTGAGATTGATCTACGAGTGAATGTTGGACTTCAACAAAGCATCTACATACAATGGTGTATGAATTCATTAGTGCTAATGAAGAGACCTACAAATCTATAAACTATTAGTGGATCCTTTCCAGAGTAGTGATCAAAAGAAGAGGAAGAAGGTGATCCTCTCCACCGATAGTGAGCTTGAGAGAGAGACTAAGGTAGTGACCCACGGGAAAGCAGTGAGCTGACTCTAAACCTTATAAAGATAGTGAGCCTAGTCATAGAAGTGATCTAGACCAAACCATGTAAATAGAAGTGTGCTTATAGTGGATTTTGTACATCATCACATTGACGGTGTATTCTCCTTAGATGTAGCCCAGTTAGGGTGAACCAAGTAAAATTGTTTTGTCCTGTGCATGCTTTACTTTCTATTTATTTTGTTCAATGAGAAAGAGAGATAAGAGTGTTTTTCTTAATAGAAAAATAAGATCAGAAGGGGCTTTAATTTTAAATTAGTCATACCCTGATTCAACCCCCTCTCAGGGTATTTATCCTAGTGGACCTTACACTTATATCCCAATTGATGGTTATTTTGAATTTTAGTGGGAGAAAATTTCATTGTGAAGAGATTGTGACACACACGATGTCCCTATATTGTATTTAAATCATTCATAAAACATTGGGTGAGATTCCCTAGTGTTTGGAGTGTCATTTGAGGGGAGTGGGATTTTTTTTCAGGTTACATGGTTTGAGCACATTTTACCCAAACCGTGTTACTTAAACCTGCAATGTTATAAATTTTTTTAATAGAATTCACATGGTTGGCACATGGTTTACAAAACCGTTCATCAAAACCATGTATACCATTACATGATAAATATAATTTAATTGAAAAATATGATTTATGTGATTCCACCTCCCATTTTTATCCCTATTTTTTGGATATCGACTGGAGGGATACCCCTTCATTCTTCTTTGTTTGGTCCACTTCTTGGGAGATTTATCACCAAAGGATAATGATTCTTCATGATTTATTCATCAAATATTTCCCTTTCCTTTTCCCATATCTTCCGTCTCTTGATTTCATGGTTTCTCTTGGTGGTGATTCACCTTTTAGAACCCTAGAATCTAGGGATGATTTGCTGGTTGGTTTTCTTAGATTCTAGGGTGTGAAAATCATTCTTTGGGGCGTGTTCTTCCCTCCCTTAGAGTTTCATTGCATTTACACAATGTTAATTTAGGTTTTCCCATGATTTTACATTCTAAGATATTCTATCAATTCTTTAACTCTCCTAGTTTCTTTCAAATCATTTTTAATTTTTTTTTTCATATTATGATATGTTGGTTTAATTTATTATAGTAGTTTCATGATGATGAAATTTGATAAAAATGGATTTCCAAGGGTTTCATTTATTTTGAATATAAATGTATGCACACTAGGTGTTCGATAGAATGACTATTGTTTTCTAAGCATGAAATTAAGCCTTGTAATGAAATTTTATGATTTTTAAGTTTTTTTAAATTATATTTTATGTTCAGACCTTGAAGAATGTGTGATTTGAATCATCTTTTATGGAGTGGAAATTGGGGTGGTTATGTTTTCGAAAGGATTACACTTGTTTTTAAAGGGATGTTATGCTTTCACAATTAAATGGGATTGTTGGTTTTGTTTGAAAAGAAAGTAGTGATTTTTAAAATGGTTGAAAAAATGTCTCATGGACACAAGGAAGGTTCCCTTGGATGTCAGCACATCCATGGGTGCATAGACTGCACACATGGATGTGCATTGAAATGAATATGACACTCTACGGTACCTTTCCCTTGAAATATTATCTTCTCTCCATCCATACCTTTTTCATAATATGGTTCCATGGTTTTATAACTGTAATGATTTATTTCAAGAACTATGAAAATGAAACCATAAATTTGATCCTTAATGTTTGGCACATCTGGCCTTAAAACATGTTTTGGTTGGAGATTGAAAAGATTAAAGGAATGTTTGGTAATTTGAGATGCATTTTTGGTGTGTGTTTGGAATTAAAGGGTCTGTTAGGAACTTCAAATATAAAAATGGTCTTTGAAATGGTCCTGGAAATAGTTTTTAAATATTTTTTAAATGAATTTGGTTATCTAACGATAAAAGGACATTTGAATATTTGCTTGTTTCAAATAAATGGTTGAATTCTTAAGTGATGTGATATTCCATATGGAACTTTCTATGAATAAATATATATGTATATTTATATAGTGGTAACCTCTATCAGAGGGATTTAACTTTGTGGGTTATCATATATTGGTGTCCATGTTTGGGGTAGGAAATTGCGGTTACTTTAGCTAATGAGAGTCACATGTGTGAGGGCCTACCATATACATGTTATTATTACCACCATGGGTTCCTACGCTTATTTTTGAGGATTGAGTGACATTTTTTATCGGCCACTATTAGATAGGTTAGTACCCCTAGATTTGCTGAGAGTCCAGGTGTGTTATGCAACTGGATTGGTTAGTAGAAGGAAAAGGGCATTTGGTTATAGGCTCAGGTTCTTCACCATATTCCAATAGGTGGTTCTAAATTGAGTACTTCTAGGGGTCTTTCTAGGGATATTTAGGATCCACCATGGTTACTATGTGTACTACTTATTTAATTTTCGATACACTTATTTTTAATTTACTCAATTTAATTATTTCATCATAGCCCTGGTGTTGTTTGATTTGTTTTTTTATAAAATTAAAATCTGTTTTCAAGGTAAAATCATAGTGTGCATAGTATTGAAGAAGGGAAATAAAAGTGTTTATTTGTTAAATATAGGAAAACCCTAATTTTTGTAAATGTAATTAAAACTTGTGTTAATGGAATTATTTAGAGAAAGGAAAGATATGGATTCTATGGAGATTGCCTATTGATATGTCTAGCTCACACCCTACTTGTACCATTCTATGTCGGTAGACATGGGATATTTTGTAGGTTCAAGTTTTCTGGTTTGAGTGCTCATTATTGTAGCAGGTTGACCATATGGATGGTTGGTTTGTGGACGGTTGTGACCATGTGGTTACATGGAGATCATGTCAGTGACAATTGCATTTGGTTTTATATTTAGTTTCTAGTTTTTCTAGCTATATTTTGTATTGAGATCAGTTTGAATATTTTTATTGAGACTCAGTTGTTGGTTATTTCTACGTGATCCATTTTTCTAGTTTATTTATATGATATTAGTTATTTTTTGGAATGAAATAGTTTACAATTGGGTTTAATTTGATTCCAGACAGTAGTTTCCTACCCGTGTGGATTGGAAATGCCCTTTGGGCCCTGTCTTGGTCTAGGTATGGTGTTAGGGAAAATGGAATACTGACATAGTTTTTGAAAAAATTGTATCAAAGAAGGCCCTTATTAGTTGGGGTGTTAGGTAGTTGGATACTAGGATAGCCTAGGATGTGGAGGTATGTTATGGGTTGGTACCTGATCAACACCACTCATGAAGGGACTTGAGATACTAGGGGTAGTCCAGGTGTTGATTAATTTATCTAGTTTTGGGATTGGTTTGGATTGTGGGATGATAATAGAGGTGAGATGGTGGTATGTCTTGATCCCAGATTTAGTAGTGGTCCATGTAGAGTCTGAGTTAATGGTTCAAATAACTCTTAGTTTTTTATTCTTGATGGTGTAATGGACCACTACCATGTCGTCAGGTTAAGCATTACTTCCAGTTCCATATTCTAGTGATTTGAGGTACATAGTGTTTTGTTTTGGTTCTGGTTAATGTGAGTAAGATTTTTTAAAATGAAACCAATTTATAAATATAAAAAAATAATTTATTTGAAAAACTTTTTAAATTGGTAAAATTGGTTTTAGTGTAAAATGTTTTGGATTGGAAATTTGGTAAATTCTTGGGTTTTGATGAGGAAAGGAGGCATTTGACCCTTAATAATATATATGGAAGGTCACATGTGTGTGGTTATATATGAAATGTCACTGTGAGAACTTTTTCATGGGTGATGGAAGTGTAAATTGATAGACACACATGTGATGGTTCATAAGATTCCATGGGTGAGTGTTTGAAATTTGATATTGATTTGGTCTTTATAAAATGGCCTTCAATGAGAAATAAATTTTAAAAATTTGATTTATTTTTAACAGTTGTTTATTATTGTGGAAAATGTATTTCTATATTTGAAAAGTGGCCTTGAAACAAGGTGATTTTGAAAATTAAAATAAGAATTAAATTTTTGATTATTCCCGTATGTGTTAGGATTCTGAGCTGATTTTTTGGGCTCAATATATTCCTTTCAGTTGTGTTTAGGTTTGATATTGGTTTTGGTTTCATGTTTCTCATGTTATTCAGAATATTCCACCTAGAAGGATCCCCAAATTTTCTAATGAATTACTTCTATTTTATGGTTCTTTTCAAGTGTTTCCTGTCCTTCATGGTGATCAAGGTCAGTTAGAGGAATTTGAGTGTCTAGAGTAAGTAGAGTATGTATTAATATTGTTGGGAAATCCTGAAGCAATTAGGGTTCATGCTATTTTGAAATAAAATGTCTCTTGTTTCAAATAAAGGTTCCCCATCTGAAAAGTGAATTATAGAGGAACCTAAATATAAGGAGTCCCCCTCAATGGTTTTGGCCTATGGTAATCATACTATTCACTTTTTTTACTAATGTGGTCAGTTTGGGCATTCAAAGATATCTTGTTGAATCCCTCCAATGGTATGCCATTATTCTAGCCATTTAGGTCATCTTGAGAAGTTTTATAGGAAGAGTTGCTTGATGAAGGAGTTTTCATCAGATAATGTGAGTGTCTGACTATGATGTCGGAGATACTTTAGTCATTAGGGCTCCAGCCACATACCTCAAAGTGAAGCTCGTGCATAGTCAAGTGTCGGCAAGAGATGTTGAAGAACTGAACTTTGTTTTGTCTCCCATGTTTGTTTAGAGAAATTTAAAGTTCACTTATTATTTTTTCCTAATATTTGAAGTTCACCTTTAGTTGTAAAAGTGTGATGAACTTGTTATTTCATGATCTAAATGGTTGTGTTCATTAGAATGTTGCTTTTAGAATTGTTCACTTTTCATGAAGGTGCTCAACCCTTGTATGGTTCGATTTCAATTTTAGTTGTGCTTAATTTGAGATATTCATGTCTTTTAGAATTGATGGATAGTGGTTCTAGTTTGTTTCTTGGATTGAGTAACTTTTGTGGGTTTCCTGTAGAGTTGGGGGTTCGTGTTGTGTGGGAAACTTTCAGTTTCTATGGTGATATATTTTTTCTTGTGAGAAGAATCTTAGTTTGTTCTTGTTGGGAATTAATGATCTAAATATTGGTGTTTCACAGTTGAAATGGAAAATTTTTGTTTATATTGTGCTATGAGTTCCTTTTTATCTCCTTAATAATCTGCGTGATGTAGTTTTTTGTAGTCCTAGCGTGAAATTTTGAATTTTGGGAGCCTTCAGGTGAGTTTTATTGAAAAATGAAATTTTTAGGGCTTAACAGTTGGTGGAGCATGCGTAAAACATGGTTAGGTGAAACTGCTTGGTTTCTCTTAGGAAGCCATGCATATAGATTTTGGGGCTTGAGGCTTGGAGCATGGCCTGTGCATGGTTAGAGAAACCATGTGACAAGCATGAAATATAGTTCTGGAATCGGGCAGTGGCATATCACACTATTGGCACACGATTTGTCAAACCATGCGGCCAAACCAACCAGCTTACCCAAATAATTAAAATTTTAAAATTCCGTGTTCTCCTCTTAGGTTTTTGAACCCTAATTAAAGCTTCCTCTATTTCCGGGGGAACTTGGGCTATGTTGGAAGTTTATACATTGGGATAGTATTAAGTAGTTACATAGTGTTATTCTGGTTCTTGTGGTGGGGAAAACCCTCTTCTATTCTCCCTTTTTTATTCATGCTATGGATTCTATTGAGTTTTTCAGGTGTGACTCAGGAGTAAAAGGTCACCCTAATTTTCATGGCTTCATTTGTACTCTTTTGAATTTGGAACCATGTTTTTTTAAAATTCGGCTGGTGGAATGTAACGACCTGAACATTCATGTATAATACTCCATTTATTTTATTTAATTAAATGTCTTATGGATATAGAAAACTCATGAACTTTTTTTTATTTTATCAAATTGGGTTTAAATGACCGCAAAGTATCATTACCATTTATAATATAACCATTAAATAGTGAACATATGATTGGTATAAATTTAACTATTTCAAAAAGAATCCTTTTGACATAGATAAAGGAGAGCCTGTCCTCATCCGGTAGACTGATGCCATATAAAGCTAATTTTTTGAAACTTGGAAAGTAGGTAATGTCATTGGGATTCTCTCTTAACCAATCCCAAGCTGAGCTTCAATGTATTAAGTGCGAACAGAATTGCCTACGGGAGAAGTGGATGTTAATAGAGATTACCACCTGGGCGACGTTATCTGAGCCACCCAAGAGTCTGTCACTATCGCCCAACTTACCCTTAGGTCTTATACTGGTGTTAAAAAAGATTACGTAACAATGAATTAGTTACCTTTTGTGTAATCCATTTTTATAAATAAAAATCTTATTCCATAAATTCCTTTATGAGAATATATTTTCTTAAAAATATAAGGAATTAGATAAATTGACATTTCCGGTAAAATGGTACTATTTAGAAATTTAGAAATTATTATATAAAACTATGTTTTTATTAATAATGTTATTATAATAGTGTTATAAGAACACTCCTTTTAATTATAAATAATGATTACATTTATTTGTTTTACTCTATAAAATATTAATTATTCATTTTGATAAGAATTATATTTTTATATAATAAAATATAAATTGTATTTTTAATTAAAGATTTTATTTTTATGAATTATATAATTTTTGAAATAATTAATATTTTAATAAAATATTATTATCAAATTTATTTTATTAATAATAAAAGATTATATAATTTTTTATGAAGTCAAATGTAATTTTTATTAAGGTCAAAAAATGTTTTTTCAAAACTCAACAATTTTCAGTAAATGTTAGTTTTTATTTTAAAATAAAAAATTAAAATATTTAGAAATTTATTTAGAAAAAATAAATATTATTTTTAGAATAAGGATGTCGAAATTATCCTATCCTAAATTTATTATAATTTTTTGAGACAATCGAATATTTGGGTAAAAATTAAATACTGTATAAATATACAAAGTGTTTTATCACATAATAATGACCGAATAGTGATGTAATAAAATAAAATTAAATCTATATTTGGCCAATATATGGTTTACCTTTAAAATAATGTGAATTTATATTTGTTTGATTAAATTTATAATGCCTTAGTGGACCCTCAAAGGCTTATAAAATATTTTAACATTTTAAAATTATTTACTTGAGAGTGACTCAACTATACCTAATAAATCCTAATATTTAAATAATTTCGGCAATTTACCTTATAAAATAATGTTTTAGTATCCCATTTGAAAAAAACCATGGGAAAAAACCATGGGTTTTTTGTGGTTTTTAATATTTAATTATATTGGTTCCAAAACCTATGTTTGTGAAATATTAAAGAAATCCCCTCTCTTTTTCTATACAAACCCAACCAAGATACCATTTCTCTTCACTAAAACCCCTTAGAGAACGTCCCTACTCTAACATCCTCTCTCTATAATCCTACAAAGGATCCCCAATCTCTCAAGAATCCCCTCCTCAAGCTCTTGATGGCCCACCCTCAAGTAAGGTATCCTCACTTCCATCTCCTCCTTTCAAATTATAGCATCTTATTTGAAAGATGTTCTTGTAATTTCAAATGGTTATAATGTGATTATTTTATAATAATTATATTAGTTTCCAATATATGTTATTTTAATTAGGTATTATTTATCCTCCCTCATTATGACACATACCTAAGCCATTTCTATGCCAAAATTTCATAAGGGATTTCACTCTTTTCATTTCCATTCAAGCTACTACTTTACATAATGTTTCTTACGTTCCATATTTATATGTTGGGTTATGATGTTACAAGACCCACATACTGTTAATTTTATGTATATATGATTATATATTCTTTTCACTCTCATCAATCCCCCCTACGTCCATTTAAGAACACTCGTTACTTTTCTAAAATTCTATAATGGATCTTCCACCCTCCGCTTTTATCAAGCATTCTTTTCATGTTATGCATTTTAATTTCTTTTATTACTATTTTAAGATATGTTGTTACATAAAATCCTTAAATACCATTTTATGTATAAATCATGACATCCCCTTTCACTCTCATTTATCATTATTATGAACCCTTATGTGCACCTGCTACCTTTTCTGAATTTCTATAAGGGATTATTTCCTTTATCTTTTTTGTACAAGTTTATTTATGTTGAAATACCCTTTTATTTTCAATTACTAATGTTTGGGTATGATTTATAACCTCCCCATACTTCCCTCCTTATGTTTTAATAGTGATAGCCCTCTTTATTTCTCATTAATTTCCCCCACATACACCAGTTACCATGCCGAAATTTCATAAAAGTTATTCTACTTCTCCTTTGTATTTAAGTTTCATTATTATGTTACAACATCTATTTGTAAGTTACATAATATGAGAAAATTATATATATGATCCATTTCTATTCATTTCATTTAAATATGATGATATACCCCTTTATCTCTCATCAACCATTTTTATGAATTTTTATGTCACATAGTTATGCTGCCGAAATTGTACTACAATTTTCCAAGCCAAAAATATTGTGTAGTTAATAACATACCCATTTATCTATCAAGGGTATTAAAATATATGCACATATACATATTTATGGGTAATTACATGTATGTATTCCACATTCCTTTATCGTGGAATAAATGATGATTTTGAATGATTCTATTTTATATGATCCATGTGGTACACTTACGTATGAAAAGAAATGTTTTAAAGGGTGCACCCTGATAGTGCTACAATGAATTTGGTAAAGAATAATATCATGATAAGTCATGTGTAATGAGTTTTGAATCATTTAAATTCATGTGAAATGAGGGTTTACTCATTATAATTCATATGAAATGTGGTGTTTACTAATGCTCCATGTGCAATGATCCTTGGCTCATGCTAATACTATATTAATTGATGTTTACACATTTCCATGTTATGATAATCATGCTATATAATTACATTATTTTAATTTTCTCTTATGATCCATTGATATTACTATTTCCTAACATGTATTTTATTTTTTATGTTATTCTTTTTTTACTCCCTTATTGGGCTTTATTACTCACCTTTTTCTTATGTATGTCCTCAAGTTATCCCATGCAATGCTAAGTACAAATTAATATCATGGTCCTGTAAAATAAGTTTTCAATAAAGATGTTGTATTTTATTTCTTAAGTTTTCATTTGATGCTACTAATTTTTAAAGACACAAGACATCATGATCCTTAGAGTTGTTTTAAGTGCATGTTTATGTTTTAAATCTTTCTTATGTGTGAAATAATGAACATGGTTATTATGGTTGGTATTAGAGGACATAGTTAGTTACTTCTGGGATTAGGATTAGAAAACCTTAGTGAAAACATTAAGGATAAGAATAAGTGTTAGAAAAACATCCCTATATTTTGGTGAGTATAGATTAAGTGGTTTATATAGATAATACATCCCTGTATGGATACATACAAGTAGAGGTGGTTCTGGAACAAATGTATATATGGGTAAAACCCAAAAACACCGCTTTGAGCTAGACTCAAATGGGATCTAGTGCACAAAAATTGGCCTTGATGCACTCTTGGTTCAACACACCCAGAGGATTTGATTTTGTAAATGCATAATCTTAGTGTGAATCATTATTAAGGGAATAAAAAATTTCCTCTAAGAATATATGTTAGGAGATAGATCATGGATAACATAGATTGAAGCCTAAAAATTTATAAGTTAAGAATATAAATGTAATTTATTAGTTATCCCATTAATTTCATTGGATTTCCATTTTTGTGTTAAAATGTTAAGGATATTCATCCATAATTTTCCTTTTAATCCATCCAATGGCCGATAATATGAGGAATATGGATAACAACCGATGTGAAGGGAAATATGATGAATCTACCAACAAGATTATCAATCAAAAGGGCTCTCAAATAGAAAATATCATGATTATTCCATACCAGATATAAAGAATCATGAAAAAAATTGGAAATTTGTTGAATTACCAAAAAAATCATGGATGAAAAAGATGAAATCACATGAAATTCCATATGATAATGTTGATAAGGGAAAGAAGACCCAATTTACCTTGTGCAACAAATGTGGAAATAGTCACTAAGGGAAATGCCATGAAGGGACTTAGAGATGTTTTATGTGTAGAAAGGAAGGGAAAGAGTATCCAATTTCCCTGAAAGAATGGATAATGTTATGTATAGAAACAAATTTCTAACAAAGGCATCTTACATAGTTCTATGCTATAAATGTAGAGAAGTTGGGCATTACCCATGTAAATGCTCTATTGCAAGGGCTGGGAAGCATGAAGAGCATCAATAGTTTCAATGAACTAGGGAGAATGAGAAGTCCTATTATAAGATGTAAAATTATTAAGGAATCACATGTAACCACTACTTCAAAGTAGTGTATGCCGTAATAAATTTCAATTCATTTATTATTAGTATATATTTTATATTTTTTAAGAACACTGAGTCCCCAAAAAAAATGATATTAAATCATTAGGAAAAATCCTATATAAGTTTTGTATAACATTTTGATGTTTTTCGGAATTTTATTGTTGAAAATTTTATATCTACTCCTTTGGTGTAATTTGAGGAAAAAAGAAAAATTCATTTCCTATCCCTTAAAGACGTTGAAAATTCATGAACAAAACTATCCCACTCATTATCTAGAGTTTGTGGTAGTGATATTTACATTAGTTTTTTTCGAAATTACCTCCTTGGGGAGATGTGAGGAATATATGAAGATCACAAAATTCTCAAGTATATATTCACACAAAATGATCTTAACATTCTCCAATGAAGATGGTTAGAGGTGATCAAAGACTATAACTACTTAATCCATTACCACCCAAGGAAAGAAAAATGGTTGGAAGATTCTCTAAGTAGAAAATACCCAACAATTCTATCATTGATGATAATTTTAAAAGAATCAATCTTATTAGATTTTATAAAGATGGACCTGGGAATCATAAAGAATAGAACATCATCAATCCTTTCAAAAATGATTTCTCAACCATGTCTTTAGGAGTGGTTAATATATGCTCAATAGGATGATGTGGGAATGGAGAAGAAAGTGGAAACTATCGGAAAAGGGAAATCATCGATGTTCAATGTTAATGATGAAGGAATTGTGGGATTTTGGTTAGGACTATATGTTCCATCAAATATGGAGTTAAAGAATTAACTTTTAAATGATTCACATAGATTGAATTTATACATTTACCTTGAAAACACAATGTTCTATAAAGATCACTGAGAAATTTATTTCTGGGATAACATGAAGAAGGATATCACTGAGTATACATCAAAGTTCCTGGTATGTCAGAAAGTGAAATATAAGAGGAAGAAGTCTAAGGGGATGATGAATCCATTACCCATACCAACATGGAAATGAGATAACATCACCATGGAATTTTTCACCGGACTTCCGAATACATCCAAAGGAAGCAATTGTATATTGGTTATTAGGGATTGTCTTACATAGACTGCACACTACATTGAAATTCAAGAGGATTTCTCCTTGGATAAACTGGCACGAATATAAATCCGATAAGCGACAAGGATGCATGGAGTACCGATATCAACTGTATCTGATCGCCATCCAATATTCACATCTACATTCTGGAAAACACTTTAACACACTCTGAATACTAATTTGGACTTCAGTATGACTTATCAACCTCAAAATGATGTCCCATCTAAGAGGAAAATCCAAACACTTGAGGAAAATTTGAGAGCATTCTTAATGGACTTCAAAGGAGGATGTGATCAACATCTTCCTTTGTTAGATTTCTCTTATAATAATAGTTCCCACTCAATAATACAAATGGATACATATGAATCCTTTTATAGGAAGAAGTGCAGAACAACAGAATATTGGGATGGAGTTGGGGAGTGAAATCATCTATGTCTAGAAATGTTTGACGAAATGGATGAGAAAGTTAAGCCCATCCAATGTCACATTAAAGCTACTCAGAGTCGAAAAAAGAGCTATAATGATAATTTTCGATGGGACCTAGTGTTTGCGGATGAATACATGGTATTTCTTTACTATCATAGTGGATGAGAGTTATGAGATTTGGGAATAAGGGAAAGCTTAGTCCAAGGTACATCGACCTTTTTAAGATCCTTGATCGCATTAGAGCAGTGACTTATTGACTAGAACTCTCATAAAACCTGTCTAAAGTACATGATGTATTCCATGTATCACTCTTGATAAAGTATATACTTGGCCCATTTCATGTACTCAATCTAGAGGTGGAACCGTTTGTGAATGACCTCTCCTAGGATAAAAATATGGGGAAGATCTTAGATCATAGAGAAAAATTTCTAAAAAATAAGATAATGACCCTCATCAAAGTGTTGTGGAGAAACCAAAATTTTGAAGAAGTAACATGTGAACTAGAGGAAGTGATGAGTAAAAGTTACCCTCATTTGTTTTAGAGTGGGAAAATAATATTTTCAAGGAGAAATTTCTTAAGGGAGGATGGTTGTAATGACTTAAAAATTCAAAAATAAAATTCCCTTTCTTTGATTTAATTAAATGTATTATGCATATAGAAATAACACGCACTTTTTTTTATCCAATTGGATTTAAAAGTCCTTGAATTATCATTATCGTTGAAAATAAAACTGTTAAATAGTGATCACAAGACAATTATAAATTTTAGGTTTTTAAAAAGAATCTATTTGACATAGACAAAGGAGATGATGTCCTCATCCAGTAGGCTCGAGCCATATGATGCTCATTTTTCAGAGCTCAAAAAGGAGGTAGTGTCACTAGGATTCTCTCTTGACCAAGCCCAAGCCAAGCTTCAACATGTTAATCTTGAATAGAATCTCCTATGAGAGAAGTGAAAGTTAATAAAGATTACAAATCAGGCGAGGTGATCAGAGCCACCCTAAGAGTCTGTCACCATCACACACCTTACACTTCGGTCTTATATAGTCGTTATAATAAATTTGGTAATAAAGAATTAGTTAATTTTTGTGTAATTCCTTTCTATAAATAAAATTCTTATTCCATCAATTATTTTATGAGAATAGTATTTCTTGAAAATATAATGAATTAGATAAGTTGAATTTTCGTGTAAAATGGTACTTTTTAGAAATTTATAAATTATTATATTAAGCTTTTTGTTATTAGTAATGTTATTATATTAGTTTTATAAGAACACTCCAATTAATTATAAATTATTTTTATATTTAATGTCTTTACTCTATAAAACATTAAGTCTTTAGTTTGATAAGAATTATATTTTTATACAATAAAAAACAAATTGTATATATAATTAAAGAAATTATTTTTATGAATTAGAGAATTTTTTATTTAATTTTTATTTTAATAAAATATTATTTTCAAATTTCTTTTATGAATAATTAATTATTATATACTTTTTTCGAAGTCAAATGTAATTTTTATTATGGTTAAAAAATGTTTTTTAAATCTCATCAATTTTGAATAAATGTCAGTTTTTATTTTAGGAGTAAAAATTCACATATGTAGAAAACTATTTAGATAAAAATATATTTTAGTTTTTGAGTAAGTACATCAAAATTATCCAATGGTGAATTTTTCATAATTTTCAGAGAAAATCTTATTTTTTGGTAAAAATTATATATCATATAAATATATAATCTGTTTTATAAAACAATAATGACCCAATAATGATATAATAAAATAAAAATAAATAATTATTTGGCCAATATATGTTTTAACTATAAAATAATGTGATTTTATATTTTTTTGAATAAATTTATATTTCCCTAGTGGACTCTCCAAGACTTATAAAATATTTCAACATTTTAAAATGGTTTCACTCAGAGTGTGACTCACCTTTACATAAGAAAGGATAATATTTTATTATGTTCAGTCATTAGAATTATAAAATAATGTTTCTAATATTTTTGGGAAAAAACCATTGGTTGGATTTTGGTTTTGAATATTTAATTACACAGGTTCCAAAACCTAAGTTTTTGGAATATTAAATAATTCCCCTCTCTTTTTCTATAAAAACCCATCCAATCTACCACTTCTATTTACTCAAAATCCTTGGAGAATGTGCTTACTCTGACCTAATATCTCTATAATCCTCCCAAGGTTCCCCAATCTCTCATGAATCCCCCGCTCAAGCTGATGATGGCACACACTCCTGTACTGTCTCCTCACATTACTTTACTCCTTTCAAATTCATGCATTTTATTTGAATGTAGTTCTTATAATTTGGAATGGTTATAATATGATTATATTAAAATAATTATATTAATATCTATTTTATGTTATTTTAATTAGTTATTATTTATCCGCCCTCATTTTTACACTTATCTAAGCCATTACTGGGCCAAAATTTCGTAAGGAATTTCACTCTTCCCATTTAGATTCAAGCTACTATTTTACATTATACATATTATGTTACATATTTATATGTTGGGTTATGATGTTCCAAGACCCAAATAATTTAAATTTGATTTATATATGATTATATATTCCTTTTACTATCATCAATACCCCCTATTATCCTTTACGAACAAACAAAACTTTTCCAAAATTCCATTAGGGATCTTCATCCCTCCTATTTTATCAAGCATTCTTTTCATGTCATGTCTTTTAGTTTTTTATTCCTATTGTAGGATATTTTATTACATAAAATACTTATATACCATTTGATTTATAAATCATGAGATCCCCTTTCACTCTCATTTTTCCCTCTTATGAACACTTATGTGCACCTGTTACCACGCCGAATTTCCGCAAGGGATTCATTATTTTATCATTTTTGTCCAAGTTTCTTTATGTTGATATAATGATACATTTTCAATTAAAAATTTTGGTGTATGATTTAACACATCCCCATACTTCCCTACTTATTTTTTAATTAGGAAATACCTCTTTATGTGTAATTAATTTCTCTAATGTACACTCGTTACCATACTGAAATTTCATAAGACTTAATCAATTTCTCATATTTCTTCAAGATTCCTTATTATGTTACAACTTCTATTTACATATTACATGTGTATATATGACACCTTACTATAAATTTCATGTAAATATGATGAGATTACCCTTTATCTCTCATCAACCTTTTTCATGATTTTTTATGTGTCGTCGTAATGTTGCCGAAATTACACCACAATTTTCAAAGCCAAAATCCTTGTATAGTGAATACCATACCCATTTTTCTATCAAGGGTATTTAACTTTATGAACATATGAATTTTGAGGGGTAGGTTCTTGTATGTATTCCACATTACTTTATCATGAAATAAATGATGATGTTGTATTATTCCATGTTATATGATCCACGTGGCACACTTATGCATAAAATGAAATGGTGTTAAAGGGTGCACCCTAATAGCAGTGCAATGCATTGGGTAAAGAATAGTATCATGATACATCATGTGAAATGAGTTTTTGAATCATTATAATTCATGTGAAATGAGGGTTTAATCATTCTAATTCATGTGCAATGAGGGTTTTACTCTTGAACCATGTGCAATGAGCATTGACTCTTGCTAATATCATGTTAATTGTTTTTCCATATTTCCATGTTAGGATAATCATGCTATATAATTCCATTTTGTTAATGTTTGTCTTATGATCCATTAATATTCCTATTTACTAACATGTATTGTATTCTTCATGTTATTCCTTGTTTAGTCCCTTACTGGGGTTTATAGATCGCACTTTTCTTATGAATTTCCTTAGGTTATCCCTTGAAATACTGAGTACAAAGGAAAATTGGGGTCATGTAAAATATGTTTTCAAAAAATATGTAGAATTTTATGTCTTAAGTTGTCATTTAATGTTTCTAATTTTCTAAGACATTGTTCCTCTCAATCCTCACAGTTGTATTTAGCGAAATTTTATTTAATAAATCATGTTTAAGTGTGTAATAAATAGAAGGGTTGTTATAGTGAATTTCTGGGGTCATAAAGTGTTGGGGGGGGGGATAATTATCACACCCCAACCAAAATTATTACTATTTTTATTTATTTCCCAATTTTGAATCATTTGGTTGAGGTTAGGGTTGAGTGTCCAAAAAAATTCATTGTGTTTTGGTGGTTTTGGTTTTTTTCTAGCCCTATTCATGGATATTGTGAGTGTTATTGGGAGAAAGTTTCATGGTGGAGGGTTTTTGACATCCATGATGTCACTAAATTGTGTTTAAATAATTTAGACATCATTGGGTTGGATTCCCTAGTGATTGGGATGTAATTTGTGGTGTTTGTACAATTTATTAGGTCACACTGTTTGATTATGTTTCTCCCAAACCATGCAACTTAAACCTAAAAATTTGAAAAACAAATTCCATTCTCATTCGCACAGTTTGCACACAGTTTACCAATCCGTGTAGCAAAATCATTCAATCCATTATGGGATAAATATATTTTAATTTAAAAATTCAATTTATGTGATTCCACCTTTCATTTGAAGTTCTATATTATTGTCTATAGACTAGAGGGATCCCCCCTTCTTTTTCATTATTTTGGAACATTTTTTAGAAAATTTATCACTAAAGGTCAGTCATTATTCATGAATTATTCTTCAACTGTTTCCATTTCCACTTCCCTTCTCTTCCCTATCTCGACTTATTGGTTTCTTTTGGTGGGGATTCCCCACAGCTAAAACCCCACATACATTTTTATAAAATTTTAAAAATTTGTTTCAAACAAGTGTTAATGGAATGATTTTGGGTAAAGAAACATATGGATTCTCTGGCAGTTGCCTTCTGAGATATCTAGCTCACACTTTATTGTACCATTCAGTGTCGGTAAACCCAAGTTGTTTTTCAGGTTCAGGTTTTCTGGTTCGAGTACTCATCATTGGATAATTTTTACCATTGTGGATGGTGAGTTAGTAGATGGTGGTGACCATGAGGCCACATGGATATTGTGTCAGTGTTATTTTAGTTTGGTTTTGTATTTAGTTTCTGGGTTTTCTAGCTGTATCTTGTATCCTGATCTATTTGAATATTTGTATTAAGACTCTGTTTTTGGTTATTATTGCATGATCAGTTTGTCTGGTTTATTTGTTTGATCTAGTGTTTTATTTGGGACGAAATTTTACACACTAGGATTTAATTAGATATATATCACTAGTTTCCAGTCTTTGGGGATCGGAAATACCTTTTGGGCCATGTCCTTGACCGGGTCTGGTGGCGGGACGAATGAAATCTGGACTTGGTTTGTGAAAAAATGAAATCAGAGCAAAACGTTTTTATTTGGGGTTCTAGGTAGTGGGAGAATAGGTTTTTTGGGGCTTAGTATGTAGGTTATGGGTTGGTGCTTGATCACCACCACTCCTGACCAGACCTGAGTTTACAGGGGTAGTATTTATTTTGAGTTTTTTTTCTGGTTTTTTGATTGTTTTGGATTAAGGGATGAAAATGTATGTGATCCGGTTTGATATCATGATCCTGCATGGAGTAGTGAACCACATGGAGTCTTTGTTAATGGTTCAAACAACTCATAGTTTTTTATTCTTTCTTGGGTAATGTACCACTATAATGTTTCTAGGTTAAGAATTACTGCTAGTTTCTCATTCCAGTGGTTTGGTGTTAGATATGTTTTTTTGTTCTAGTTTGTGGGAGTAAGCTATTTAAAATTAAATTGGTTTATAAAAATAAAAAAATGGTTTATTTCATGTTATTTTGATATTTGTAAAATGGGATTGAAATGAAAATTTTTTTGATTGGAAATTTGGTAAATGCTTCGGTTTTAAAGAGGAAAAAAGGCATGTGACCCATCATACTATTTATAAAAGGTCACATGTATGTGGGTATGTAGGGAAAGTTGATGTGGGAACTTGTTCATGGATGATGTAAACGGAAATTGGTGGACACCCATGTGACAGTTCATAAGATTCCATGGGTGAGTGTTTGAAATTTGAGGTTGAGTTGGTATTTCTAAAATGACCTCAAATGAGAAATTGATTTCCAAAATGGGATTTATTTTTTAGAGTTGGTTCTTGTAATGGAAAAAATGGATTTCTATATTTAAAAAGCAACCTTGAAACAAGTTGATTTTGGGAATTAAAATGAGAAATTTTTTTTATATGTTCTTGTATGTGTTAGGATTATAAGCTGATTGTTTGGGTTCAAGATGTTCTTTTTGGTTGTGGTTTGGTTTGATATTGGTTTTGGTTTTGTGTTTCTTTTTTTATTTAGAATTTGACACCTAGAAATATTCCCTAAAAACTATAATGAATCATTTCCAGTTTTGGGTTCTTCTCGAGTGTTTTCTATACTTCATGGTGATCGAGGTTAGTTTGTGGAAGTCGAGTGGCATGAGGAAGTAAAGAATGTATTCAGATTGTTTGAAACACCCAAAGTTATCATGGTGTAATCTAGTTATAAATTTGGTGTCTATTTTTGATTATAAAGGTTACACATATAGAGGGTTTAGGCTAGAGGAACCTACCTCAAAGGAGTCTGCCTCATTGGTTCTAGATTCTAGTTCATTAGACTGTTAACTTTTGTGCCACCAATGTGTCCAGTTTGGGCATTCGAAGCCTTCTTGTCAAATCCCTTAGAAGGACTGCAATTATTGTGGCCATTTGGGTCATCTAGAGAATTTTTGTAGGAATATTAACCCAAATAAAGAGTTTTGAACATGGGATGTGAGTTCCTAACTATGAGGCAGAAGTTGCATTATTCATTAGGGCTCCAGCCATGTGCCTCAGAGTGATTCTCCCACACACTTAGGAGTCTCTAAGGGATGTGGATGACCTTAAACGTATTTATTTCTCACATATTTGGAGAGATACATTTAAATTTACCTTGTTCTTGTTTTAATTCTATTATTCGTTCATATTTATTTATAGAAGTGTGAAGAACTGGTTATTTCATGATCTAAATGGTTGTGTTCATCTGAATGTCTCTTTTAGAATTTTTTGCCTCTCTTGAAGCTACTCAACCCATGTATAGGTTGGTTTTGGTTTTAGTTGTGCATATTTGGAGATATTCGAGAATTATGAAATTGATGGATCGTGGCTCTGGTCTTTTAATGGATCATGTTACTTTTGTGAGTTTCCCCTAGATTTGGGGGTTTATGTTTAGTGGGAAACTTTTGGTTTCCATTGATTTGTTTTTATTATCATGCAATGAAGCTTTCATTGGTCGTGTTGGGGATTCTCAGTCTTAATATAGGTGTTTCACGGTTGATGTGGACAAGTTTGAGGTATATTGTGTTGTGAGTGACTTTTTATTGTTGTTAGAAGCTATATGAATCGGTTTTTGGTAGTCATGGCTTGAAATTTTGAATTTTATGATTCTTAGGTTGAGTTTATTTGAAGAATTAAAATTCTGGGGCTTAGTAGTAGGTGGATCATGCTTAGCTCATGGTAAGGGGAAACTGTGCGACTTCTTCTAGGAAATCATGAACCGTGAGTTTTGTGCCTAGGGCTTGTTACATGGACAATGTGTGGTTAGAGAAACCATGCGACAAGCATGTAGTATTGTTCTAGAATCGGGTAGTGGCATATCACATGGTTGGTGAATAGTTTGTCAAACCATGCAGCTAAACCGTTCAGCTTACCCGATCATTAAAAACATCAAATTCCAAGTTTTCCCCTTCAATGTTTTAACCCTAATTGTGGTTTCCCCTTATTTTAAGGGTTCCTATTTTGTGTTAGTAGTTTCCACATTAGGATAGTATTAAGTTGTATCATAGTGTTAGTCAGGTTCTTATAGTAGGGAGAACCCTCTTATGTTCTCCCATTGTTCATCATGCTATGGATTCTATTTGATTTGGTTGAGTGTGAATAGTGTAGTGAAAGGTCTCCTCGATGTTTATCGTTTAATTTCTCTTCTTTTGAATTTGGTACTCAATTTTTTTTATAATCAAGCTGTGTGATTTTCTGGGGGGGGAAAGTATTTTTGGTGGGGAGAATTGTCACACCATGACCTCAAATTTTATTTGTTTTTATTTATTTCCTGATGTTGGATATTTTGGTTGAGTTTTGGGATGAGTGTCCAACAAAGGTCATTTTGTTTTTGCGGTTTTGGTTTTCTTCTATCCCTATTCTAGGTTATAGTGAATTTTATTTGCAGAAAGATACATGGTGGAGAGTTTGTGACATCTACTGTGTCACTATATTGTGTTTAAATAAATCAAGGACAATTGGGTAAGATTCCCTAGTGTTTTGGGTCTCATTTGAGGGGTTTGAACAATTTTTTAGGTCATATAGTTTGAGCATAGTTCTCCCAAACCATGCAACATAAACCTACAAATTTTCATTATTTTTCTAGTAGAATGCACACAGTTTGCACACAGTTTACAAAACCATGCAAGAAAACCATGCATCTCATATGGGATAAATATATTTTAATTTAAAAATCCAATTTATGTGATTCCACCTCCCATTTGAAGCCATATTTTTGGAATATTTTCAAGAGGGCCCCCTTCATTTTTCTTCATTTTGGGTATCTTTTTGGGTGATTTCTCACCAAAGGTTAGTGATTCTTCATGAATTCTACATCAAATCATTCCCTTTACTCCTCCCTTCTCTTCCCTATCTTGATATCTTGGATTATCTTGGGAGGTTTTTACCATAGACAAACCCTATAATCTAGGTTTGATGTGTGGGTTGTTTTTATTGGACGATAGGGTGTGCAAATCATTCTTTTTGGAATTTTCTTCCCTCCGTTGGAGCTTTATTGAATTCGCACAACATCGAGGAAGGTGTTTCCATTATTTTCCATTACGGAATATTCTATTGTTTCTTGAGATTTATTAGATTCTTTAAAATAATTTATAAATGTTTTTTCAAACTTGTGATTTGTTGGATTGATTTATTGTAGTGGATTCACAATGATAGAATTTGATAAAACTAGCTTTACAAAGGTTTCTTTTATTAAGCCTATAAATGTATGAACACAAGGTGTTTGATAAAATTCCAATTATTTTCTAAACATGAAATTATGCCTTTTTGTAACATTTCACCTTTGTTATGTTTTGGTAAATTTGATTTTATGTGAGGACATTTAAGACTACGTGATTTGAACATCAGTTATAGATTGATAATCAGTGTGGTTATGTTTTTGTAAGGATTCTATTTATTTTGAATGGGTTTTTATGCTTTTTAAAATAAATGGGATTTTTGGATTAGTTAAAAAAAAATAGTGATATTGAAAATGGTTTTAAAAAGTTCTCACAAACACAAGGAGGGTTCCATTTGTTTTTGGAACATCCAGGGGTGCATAGAGTACACAGATGGATGTGAATTCAAATGAATATGAAACTCTAAGTCACCTTTCTCTAGAATGTTTCTCTTCTCTCCATCCATCATTTTTTCATAAAAAGGTTCTATGGTTTTAAAAATGTAAGGTGTTGTTTCATGTACTCTAAAAATGAAACCATATATGCACTACTTAATGGTTCTCCCTTTGGTCCTTGAAACATGTTTTGGATGGAGATTGAAAAGGTTAAAGGTCCATTTGCAAATTTGAGATGTGTTTTGGTTATGTGTTTTGAACTAAAGGGCCTGTTTGGAATTGAAAAAATAAAAATGGTGTTTTATTTTGTCTTGGAAATAGTTTTGAAATGTTTTTGGAAAATAAATTTAGCTATGTAAAGCTAAAATCCCATTTAAAAAATTTTAATTCTTAAAGAAAGGGTTGAATTATTAAGTGATGTGACAACCGAGTTTGAACCTTCGATGAAGTGATATATATATATATATATATGTATATAACGGGCACCTCGATAGGAAGGATTTACCATTATGGGTTATCATATAGTTGTGTATGTGTTTGGAGTAGGAAAGTGCGGTGACAGTATCTAAGGTGAGTCACACATGAGATGGGCTCCCAATTACAAAGTATTATTACCACCATGGGTTCCTGGGCATCATTTATCGAATTGAGTGATGTTTCTTGCCGAACCTGATTAGATTCATTGTTACCCCCCAGATTTGCTGAGGCCCGATGGGCTATGCCACTAGATTTTTCAGTTGGTTATAGACTTAGGGGCTTCACCATACAATAGAAGGTGGTTATAAATTGACTACGTCTATGGGTCATTCTAGTGATGTTTAGGTTCACCTGTGGTAATATAATGTATTTTTTATTTACTCTACACGGCACTTATTTCTTAGTTACTTAGTTAATTTATTTTTATCATAGCCCTGGTATTGTTTGATTTAATTTTTTTTATAAAATGGAAATCTGTTTTTAAAGTGGAGACACAATGTGCATAGTTTTGAATAAG
Source organism: Viscum album (assembly GCA_963277665.1). Classification (NCBI taxonomy): domain Eukaryota; kingdom Viridiplantae; phylum Streptophyta; class Magnoliopsida; order Santalales; family Viscaceae; genus Viscum; species Viscum album. Next base: position 360,127,916 of record OY728148.1, on the reverse strand, counting down.
GGAAAGAAAATTGTTTACTTGTTAAATTTGTGAAAACCCTATTTCAATAAATGTATTAAAAAATAGTGTTAATAAAATTATTTTGGGAAAGTAAACATATTTATTCTTTGGTGATATCCTTATAATTTGTTCAACACACACCCTACTTGATCTTTTTAGTGTCAGTAAACCTGAGGTATTTTGTAGGTTCGGGTTTTTTGGTTCGAGTGCTCATCATTATAGTAGGTTGACCATTTAGATGGCCAGCTAGCGGATGGTGGTGGCCATGATATCACATGAAGATCATGTCAATGGAAATTTAATTTGGTTTTATATTTAGTTTCTTGTTTATCTAGATGTATCTTGTATCATGATCTATTTGAATTTTTTAATGACACAAAGTTGTTGGTTATTACTGCATGATGAGTTTATCTAGATTATTTTTTTGATCCTAGTTATTCTTTAGGCTGAAATAAATCCCCCTTATATTTCATTTGATTTCCAACACTGGTTGTTAGCACATGGGGATTAGGAATGCCCTTCAATCCATGTCTTGGACCGGGTCAGGTGCCCGGATGAATGGAATATTTTCTTGGTTAGTGACCGACAAGATTTTTGATATGTCGATACCTATTAGGTTTATCTTATTTTGAGTTACGAAACAAACTTAATTTTCAAATTAATTATAAAATGACTTTGAAAGTGTGGTTTTATTCACAAATATAAACATATTTGTTATGTTTTTAAAATTTCATTTGATAAATGTCTTGGGAAAAGTGGAATAAAAGGAATGTTTGGTATTTTTTTGTAAATGTCCTATTTTCTTGGTTTAAATTATTTTTCAAAAGAAAAATATCGATTTTTGGGATAGATTGAAAATTATGGTTTAATGCCATATGAGAGTAAATCATTTTCCAAAGGTTTTTACCTTGGTTTTGAAAAAGGTTTTAGTTCTGCACTTTTTTACTCTTTAAAAAGAAAAGAGATTTTTTGAAGATAGATTTATAACAAGACATTTATTTTTACATAAATAAAATTTGAAAACCCTATTTTCTTTAAATATTGAATCTAAAATTCATGAAATTTAATTTTAAAAGGAAATAACATGAACTATTTAGTGAAGTCCAACTGGGAATGTTTTTCTCACACGATTCATACACCATTAGGTGTGTGAAACCCTAATGTTTTCTTTCAATTTCTTGAATATTGTTTGTTCTTTCATGGAATTTTGTTTTGGGTTGGACCATGATTTTTTTCAAGGACATGGTGACTGACCAAGGGTCATGTGGATATGGTTATAATAGTTTGAGTTTTTGTTTTTTCATATTTGTTATAAGGGATACTATTATATTTTTCCTGTAATCCATTACCTTTTATTTAGTTTATTTAGTTCATATATTCCAAACAACCTTATTTTATTATTATTATGTTTTCCATACATGGATGTTAGGCATTATTTATTATTTCTACTATAAGTAACTCTAATTTATTGTTTACTTCATATTTTATCTCTTTATTTTTATGGTGTGCTTTTCCATTATTTGGATAGGTCATTCTATATTTCATTGTTTGGTTCTTGGTTTGGTTAATAGGTTTTAAATGGTGAAATCATTCCTAAGATTCCTTTCTCAGTATCCAAACACTTGATGCCTAACTATGGGGAATGGGTATTCCCTTCAGGACTTATAACGTACTGAGTTAAGTTACATGTCAGGTAAGTCTAGGTTGGTTTATTAAAAAATGGTATCATATCCTAGGTTATTTAAATTACAAGATTCTTGAAAGACACCTTGTCTTATTTGGGGTGTGTCTAGAAAGAATATATAATTAATTTGTTTTGGAAGTCGAGATGTATGTTTAGAGAGAGCATCATGGATGGTTCCTCACCCTGATCCTTGAGTTACCACGTGTATTTTCGGTTTTTATATTGAATTCAATACATTTTTATGTGTTTTGATATGATATTTTATTATTTAGACCCTATTGATTATATTAGTGAATTTGAGGGTCGCTTGAGGATTTTTGGGTAAATGTGGGAGGATAACCGGAGCTGTATAGTTAGCTCACACAGTCTCGAAAACCATGGGATGAAAATGTGTATGGGTTTACAACTATTATAGGGTACATCAATACGGTTGGTGCACGGTTCACCAAACTTATGACCAAACCATTAACAGACTTTCTTTCACTCTTAATTTCAAATTTTTGTTCCCCTTCTATCCAAATTGACTTTGATCATGCCTACCAATAGTGAAAGGATAATTATGGAAATTTTAAATTAGTTTGATGTTTTTGGAAGATGTTTTAAATGTAAATATACCATGTTTCTTGGATTCATGTTGTCAAAGAGGGTAGTTATGAGTTTTGAAAAATTGTGTTTTGGATGATAATATAATAATTATATAGTGATTTGATTTCAAAACCAATTTTTTTATAAATATAAAATAGTTATATTTTGTATGGTTTTTTTCAATAGTTTCTATTCACTCTTCATTTTCACCGTGATTTTGGTTTTGATGTGAAATACGGAAATTGGTTTAATTTGAAACATTTTTATATGGATGATTTCATTATGGAAAATGAAGGAATGATTTTAAATGAAAATTCGGTTTTTATTTTAAGTAAATTTTATTTTTTAAAAGGATATGGGTGTGTCGTGAACACTTTTTAAGTGTTTTTATTTGAAGAAAAAAAGGTTTTTATATGATTTTTCCTATGTGTCTTGTGTGCCTAAATTTGTCACCTTAGTGTGCCTCAGAACCCCTTGTTGTTTGGGTTAGGAAACACCAGTGTGTTAGGATTAAGGTGATGTTTTCTCTTTTTAATCTATTAGTATGGTATGGAGATAATGTAGTTGTCACTTTATGAGGGTGATCCCTTTGGTTAATAATATTTACTTCTTGGTGCATCTATCATATTTTTTGGTTTCTCTTATACCCTTAAGGGAGTGGTAGAAAAGACATTGTATTTTCATTAGGTACTCTTGAGTCACCATAAACTTTTTTAGTGGTCATGATTATTTGGATATTGTGTTGTGGTTATACCATATTTATAAAATCTTGTAAGTGGAAATTCTAGAGTGGTAATAAGTCATTACTTCCATTTAATTATGTTCTCATTAATCCTAAAATGGAATGAGGTTTTTAGTTTTTTTTTCTTAATGAATTCTTGGTGTTTTTTGGTTCCCCATATATTAAAAGTTGGTTCTTGTAGTGGATCTCACTCAATGAAATGGTTACTCTTACAAGAGGTATAAGTCCTCATGATTGTTGTGTTAATTCATGAATGATAGATTTTTCTCAAAGGGCATTCATGTGATTATTTTTTGGGTTATGTGGCCCTTGTTTTGGATGTGGGTGAGTCTTGGCTGTGTGGTTTGGGTGATTAGGATGGGAAGGGAATTAGATCATATTATGAACTATCTAGTGTTAGTATAGATCTGGTTGGGTTTACCATAAGAGGGTGACCTGGGTATGATATCTTATTTGACCTCTTTTATTAAGTTCTAAAACTAAAGTTTTCTACCCATTTCATTAAAAGGAGAGGCCTATTTTTAGTTGGGATACCTTTCCCATTTTGGTTATGTGGGATGTGATATTTGTTATGGTTTTTGTTCCCTTCTGGTTTTTTAATCTTGTTTAGAAGTCAATTGGATGTTATTTGGGTTGTTATCTTCTTGTATATTTGTGGCGGTTTCTTGATAATTAATAATAGTTGATGTAATTTAGTGTTTACTTTTTAATTTTTTGAGGAATCACGGTTTTATGAATGAAATTCTCTTTTTTGATTTCATTGAGTTGTTTTAAGTCATTTACACTTTTTATAAATAATTGTAAATGGTTCGGATACCTATAGTAGGTCTCCATATTTTGTGATATTTGAACTTGATTGGTGGTGTTTTGAAAGTGCTTGGATTTGTTTGTGGGTTGTTTGAGGATTTTTTTTCAACTTTTATGAGGATTCAATCATGAGAGATTTTCCTTGTCATAGGACCCTTTAGAGTTTTTCCCAGATCCCACCTATTGTTTAGGAATTTGAGTTTTTAGTTCCCCTTCATTTATACTCTTATCAATAAATTTTTAGGGAATAAACTGGTATATTGGGGAGAATTTTGAATCCCTCATGTTATAATATATTTTATTTTATATTTTTTTAACTTATTCTAGGGTAATTAATTTTTTTGGGATATTTGTTGAATTTTTTTAAATTTATAGAAATTTTATTCTAGGCACAATTTGTACACATTTTTTTAGGTGAAATTGTGGGGATGACATTACATAGGTGGGTCTTAAGTTATATTTTTACTATTCATGGTTAACTCACAAGGGTGGTACATAGTTTTGGGAAAACCATGTGAGTTCTAAGAGTACTTTTATGTGGCACCATTCCATGAGAACTATCTAGTGCATGGATTATGTGCTATTTGTTATATTGTGTGAAAAGAGTATGAATAGTTTTGTAATGGGACTATCCCATTCTATACAGTTTGTGCATGATTTGACGAACTATTTGACCAAACCAGGCATGGTGACCATATTTAATTTAACAAGGTAAAATGAACCTTTTCTTCTTTGTTTCTTTTAAGTCGTACGTCCCTCATCCCCCCCTGTTTGGTAAAACCATACATTACCAAGGGAGAGTCCCTTCATATTTCCTTATATTATAGGTGGTTCCTCAATGATGATTCATTGATCTTTCTTATACAGTATGCACTATTTCAGTCTTCTCATTACCCTCACCATATTATCCAATTTCTTCTTGTAGTTTCCTTATCTCATGAACACTAATGGGTTATTTTTTCATGGATTGGGATCATGGTAGGTTGTAATGTTGGGTTTTGGTTTTGAGGGCTTAAAGAGTATCTGTTCTTTCGTTGTTAATAATTTTCTATCACAAGAGATTCATTTTGGAATGGTTTCAGAACAATTCCTCTTGGCCCAAGTTATGGGTTTTTGTGAATATACTTTATTTTCAAAGTAATATCATGATCTAGGATATTAAATGGGTTGTTTATCAATTTGAATCTAAATGTGATAGATAATAATAATTTTATATGTGTTTTAAATTAAATTATCTATTGCATAATGGTTTAAATTGGGATTTCAAATGATGATTGAAATAACTTTTGTTTAAATTTTTTTTAGATTCCAAGTGATTTTAAAAAATTTCTATGATAATTATTTTATGTGAAAATGATTTTTTTAAATTTTATTGGACCATGTTTGGATCATAAATTGCTTTAAATGTGGTTTTTGGTGAAGTGTTTAATTTCCCAATTTATTTTTACTGTAGGTAGTGTGCATTTAGATGACATCAGTTGTGTTTTTGAAATGGTTGGTTTTAAAGGAATATTGAAATTATATTTTATATTGTTTGAAAATGTGGATTAAATGGGTGAACATTTCAAGCCTTATGTGTTGAAGACCCATTTTTCACATTATGTGGTTTTACAAAGTGTGTGAGACCCCAACTGATCCCTAAATGTTTATTGTGAATATTTTGTACTGTGATGTATTTTGGGTGGGGGGGGGGTGGTGCTGAATTATATGATTATTCTTATTATGATTCTTATTAATGGATGTGAGAAAGGGGATGTTTATTTAAAGGGTATATGAGGTGATGTGAGGGTTATTTTCAAATTATTTATTCTTGTTATATGGGATTTCTTATTTCTCAAATTCATTTGTTGTTTTTTACGGTATTCCTAATAGAATAATATAGATCTTGATGAGTGAAATAACGAGTGTAGAGTGAACTTCCTAGGGAGTTATCTAGTTAGAATGAGTGAGCTAACAATATATTTCCATGGTCTTGGAATGTATTTTAAGTAATAAAGGTTGATTTTGGGCCCCTAATCATGGAAGATACTGGTTATTTATACATGGATATTAGGAAATAAAATGTTTAATAGTGTAAACCTAGGTTCCCCATCACTAGTTCTTGATCTAGATACTAGAGTTTTAGGATCACACCTTTGTCAATTACAAAATTTTTAGGAAGACTTAGGGTATTTTTTTAGTATTTCGATTTCATCCCCTACCAATTCATTTTTTTTGGAACTTTTACTCAGTTTAGAAACTTTTTAAATATTATTGATATGTGGGTGCCTATTATGTTTTTATTGATTTGGGTTATGGACCAATATTAATTTTCAAATTTATTGTGAAATGATTTGGAAATCCTAGTTCAATTTTCGAAGGAAAAAATGTGGCGTTGTTTTGAAAAAGGAATTTGAAAAATGTTCTGGGAAAAGGGGAAGAAATTATATTTTTGGGTATTTATTAAAATGTAATATTTTATTAGTTAAAAGGTTCTTTAATAAGAATGACCTTAATTTATGGGTTGGATTGAAAATTTTGGGTTTAGGCCATATGAGCCTCATTCATTTTCCAATGTTTTTTACCCTATTTAAAAAAAATTAGTTCTTCCCTTCTTTTCATCTTTTAAAAGAAGGAGGAAATTTTAAAATCAGATTTATTGTATGATATTTTGTTTTTACTAAATTTTATTTTAAACTATATTTCTACCAATATTAAAAATATCATTTATGGAATGGAATTTTGAAAGAAAATAACATGAATGTTTTTGTGAAATCCAATTGGGAGTGTTTTTCCCATACCTTTTATAAACTATTCGATGCATGAAACCATTATGTTTTATTTTATGTACCTGGATATGGTTTTTTATTTCATGGGATAATGGTTCATCTTAAACTATTATTCTTAGATATTACATGGTGAGTGAATGAGGGTTATGATAAAATTGTTGTAGCAGGTTGAATTTGGGATTTTGATTATTTATTTTAGGGACCACTCTTGCATCATCCTTATAGGCTATGATATTTAATTTTTTTATTGTATACATGGATTAATAATAATTTTAGGTTTATTTTATTATTTTTTCCTTGTATGGATTATAGTTATTTTTTATTTTTGCTGCTATGTTATTTTGATTTATTACTTCATTTATATTATATCTCTCTATTTCAATTTTATAGTTTTCTCTTATCTATTGGGATAATTCAAAACTTATCATATGGGTTCCTAGTTTAGATGAATTTTTTTTGGATGGGGGGGGGGGGGTAATAAGTCCTAAGGTTCCTTTCTTAGTACCCAAGAATATTATATATCCTATTAGGATCTAGAATTCCCTTTGGGCCGTATGGCAAGCTAGGTTAACTAATATGACTACCCATCATGTGTATGTTCATTACATACTCCTTAGTGAACATAATGAATGAATTATAAAAGAAAATTAAAAACCTATACCATTAACAATGGTACACTATAAATCCATAAATGATTAATATGATAAATGGTTGAATTTCAGACAACATCAAAAAAATAAATAGAATTAAAACCATAATGAAATAAACACTAAGCTCTTAAAATAAGTGTCCCCAAACATTAAAATCCATTATAACTTTGTGATATATGGACAGTTTTAAATGAATATGAAGACACTATTATAAATTACCATTTATCATTCATATAATTTACATCATTTTAATCTTAAATACCTATAAAATACCCGTATAAATTTAGTGTTATATTATCTTTGGGATATTTTCAACAAAATATATCAACTTGAAAAGAAATACAACCACTTTTATTTTTTTATTCATATTAAGATATAATATTTCATTATAATTACATCACTACATGGGATATATTCGGGGGAAAAATAAAAAATCGTAATCTACAAATCCCTATAAGAGAGTAATGAATATAATCATGAGGGTGAAATAATATAGTATTCAATAATCATAACATAGAATAATAACAGAGGAAGATCAAAAATCATATCATAAGAACATGGTATAAGAGAAATAATAACTTATGAAAATTATGATAATGATAATAACAAATTGTGGGATAATAATATGTAATTTCACCATAAAAATAATTCAAGGCTCACAGGTAAGACATTATAACGATATATAAAAATTTAACTACATCAAGCCCATACATAACATTACTAAGAATGATAATTTCATCAGGACCACACATAATAATATCCTGAGATATAAATCATTACAAAATCAATTAAGGGGTTTATAATTCCCATAAAACCCATAACATCATAAGATATTATTTATATATGTGAAAAAGGGGAAATAAACCAGAGATAAAGTAGATCTGGGTAGAAAACCCTTGATAATGAAATAAACAATTTAATCACACTAAAATTAATAATCTTGTGAAGTATCATAATAATTTACATGAAAATAATTCATTGAGTAAAAATTGGTAAGAAAAATTTAAAGACATTCATATCCCTAGAAAACTAAATGGAAAATTAAATATTATACGTAAATAAAATATTTATACTTAATATTGAAGTAACATATTTGAAAATTTTAATGTTCTAGAGAGAGAGAGATACAAGGAAAATGTAAAGTGAAAGAGTTCCCTTATTTTTTGATATACTTGAATACTCCTATAAACTATAAAATAGTTCAATTAAATATTTTCATTAAATACTAAATTATTCTTATTTATTTTATATATTAAAATTAATTTTTTATCAAATTATATACATTTATTATATTGATGTTTCTCATGTTGATCGTTTGGGTTTTTTCAGTTAATTGCTATAAAAATGCTTCGGTATATTGGTATTGGTAAAAGGTGTTTATAAATAGTTTCATATTCTTAAGAAGTGCAGGGTATTTGAGTCTTAATATTTATAGTATCATAGGATTTCCATAGTTCAATATATGGTCTAAAATGGTTTGAAATTAAAAAAAACTTCTTGATACACCAATTTTAGGATTTTAAAACAACAGTGATTGTTTTTTAATATTATTAATATATAACTCATGTTATAGTTGTACCTATTTTCAAAATTAATCTTATTTTATAATTATTTAATTTTTATTATTTTCCAAATACTATATTTATTTATGAAACCCATTTTTAAAACCAACCTTGCAATGTAATAGTTGTTAATTAATAACAACATCCACATAGGTTGTTGAAACCAGCCATGATGTGATGCATTTTATAAAAAAATAAAATATATATTTTATTACATATATGATAACATTATTAATATGATAGTAGGAACATATATTTTATAATATGATTAAATATTATTTAATGAAAATTAATAGGAAGGTTAAGGAATAAGGAAAATAAATTAAAGGAAGTAATAAATGGAATACTTTTGGACAATACCTTAAGGCTTATAAGATTTGTATTTTAGAAATACTATAGCTTTAAAAACATATATATTGGAGTATAGGGATGAATTTTGG